>CM062572.1:7482159-10137159 GCA_031468815.1 Morus bassanus | reverse complement strand
TGAGATCCTGCACAAAGAACCCTTTGGCTGGCTTACTCGAGCTGAGATTCACAGCTGGATGGTGTCCCAGTCCCATTGCAGATGTGTGGGCTCCAAACCCTCTGCACTTGACTCCCCATTTAGGAAACCACCTTGAGGTCACTTGGGAAATGTGGCATCTCGAGGTTTCAAAATTGTAGCTGACTCAGAGGTGTACAGAAGCTGCTGCCATGAACTCGGTTTCTGAGACAACTGCACACATCACCTCTACCACAGGAGCTGATTAATGCCATCCAGGCCATTGCTGGATCGTTTGCTGAATCACTACACTCCTCTGCCTGAGATGGGTCTTTTTTATTATTTATAGACATAAGGAAGACAGGTTTCTTGTGTTTGCAAGCCACGGACTGCTCTGTGGCATTCAATTAGCTTTGCAGAAGGCTGCTTGGTCTCCTGTGCAGATTAAAAGCAACAAATATTAAATGTTCCTTCTTCTGAGGATTGAATTATTTGCGGCAGGGTAGTAGAAAGGTGTGAGTATTCCTGGGGTGTGCGAAGACTTTACTTTTTAAAGGGAAAATGATTTGATAACCAAACAGACCCCATGCTGTGACCCCTTTTAGTGACATTATTGTGTGGAACGGTGGATGAAATGGTAAATCACCCATCTCTGGAGTCAGCCAGCTGTGAACAAAAGATTCTTAAATTGTCATCTGAGACACAACACTGCACAGAGGGCAAGAAAACACTTACTTCCAACAAAGCTAATAATTCCCAGCAAGGAATTTGTTTGGTGAACATGAGTGGGGTCCCTGTAAATTCCTTGGAACTATTGACTATGGGCTTGGGTTTTTCTTGTTGGGTTGTGGGTGGGGAGTTTTGTTGGGGTTTTTTTGTTTGGTTTTTTTTTTTGCTTGTTGTTGGAATTTCAGGTGCATTCTGATGGGAAATCCAGTCTGTGGCATATTTTCCTGTCCCCTGATGAACCGAATAAAATTCCACAAAGGCTCTGCATTAAAAGAGGACTTTCTGTAGCAGGAAAGACAATTCAGTGGGGATCAATAATTGTGCCCAGGGAATGGAAATGGGGGATGAACTGAGCTGCTTGGGGACCACGTGGAAGAATAAAAAGAGAGAGAGAATGTAATAATAATAATAATAATAATAATAATAATAGTAATAATAATAATGCAATCAGCATAGTTTCTCAGGCAGTCCTGCACATTTATATGAAGTCATTCTGTGCTAAAAGTGATGAGTTTGATCTGCCTCATGGTCCTCTGGTAAAATAAATATTATCATGGCTCAAGTGAGGATTTGGTTCTTACCTCTGGCTCCAGGACATTGACAGGTCATTGCTCCAGGACACTAGCATGTCATTTCTCTGGGACATTGACAGGTCATTGCTCCAGGAGGTTAATATATCATTGAACCAGGACATTGAGCTGTCACTGCTACAGCTCACGACCACTCTGGAGTCTGAGGGAGCAGGGAGCTGTGCCATTAGATCCCTTAGAGGTAAAGGAAAAAGCAGACCTAAAAAGCATAACAGCCTCTTGTATGAACACTATGAAGTGAGCAAGACCAACAGGCTGATTTCAAGTGAGCCTTAATGGGGTATGCAGGCTGCGGGGTACGTTTCTGTTCTGTGATGCATTAAAGCCAGCTTGGGGAAGGAGCTTCAGCTCGACAGTGATTCCTGTGGACAGAAGGACAATTCCAGAAGTGTGGCCAGTACAGATGCAATGTGGTCTTTGTCTGGTTTCTTACCTCTAAAACTGGAAGTGAGACCATGTGTGGCCAAAACCTGGGCCCACACTGGGGTCCCAGGAGCCTTTCAACCTCTAATTTTTCTGTCCTAATGGGTACCAGGCCAGGCACTAGCTAGCCAGGGGTCAAGTGGGCTTTTCTCCCTGTCCCTGCTGCAAACCACAGGTGCTCCTGGCTCTTCTCCACCTGGGGCAAAGCCAAGGGCACAGCAGGGTGAGTGCAGCTCTTGGGCTTTACCCTGGGATGGAGGAAGGAAGAAGGTGGCTGTCTGCTGTGCACCCCACAGGTTGAAGGCAGAGGGAAGGCTGCATGGGAGGCTTGCTTTGGCTGCTGAGCTAAAAAACACATTGTGGAAAGGAAACCTCTTTCTCCAGCAAGCAGCTCTGGCAGTCAAGGTCCTACATCTGAACCTCCTCGCTCCAGCCTTCTCTCAGAGCTTTGGGGACTAAAAGTTTGCCATAACCTGGCTTGAATAGCCCAGATTTTAGACAGTGATTCATTTTTCCTCCAATGTTTGGGTGCTGTTGGTGGTTTTCTCCTTTTCTTCTTAAAGGGCATTTGAAAAACCCCTGTGCTATGACTCGAGCCTGATCCTTTTTCACTGTTTCAGTCAATACTCCATCTTGAGCACATGATGGACTCAAATCACCACTGATTGCTCATCACAGCACTATCACCAGACCTGTCCCAGCTGGCCAGGGATCCCATCTGGGATGTCAACCCCCATGTCCAGTGTAGTACCAGCCCCTGAGCTGTTTCTCTGCCCCCATGTTGTGTTTTCATCACCTTTATCAAGCTGTGCCATATCTGAAGAGTACTTCAGTATTTTGTCAGGCTTCACATCGATATGAGGCTTTTTTTTTTTCTGTCAAAAAAAATCCATTGTTTGTTCTTTAGTTAATTCCTTGTGCTCATTCAATCTCCTGCAGAAATAAGCCATTGCAGGGTGGCTCCTCTGAGCTTCTGGAGGAGCTGTGCACTTGGGCAAGGTGCAGCCGTGTCCCCCACCCTCCTGCAGAAACCATCAGCACCTTGTTCAGTGGTGGCCACCTCCCATGGAGGTGCTTTCCCAGGACCTGCTGCCAGGAGGATCTCAGCCACAGAGGAGTCTTCAGTTAAACTCATCCCAAAGTGCCTGGTTTGGTCACAGGCCCTTTCCAGAGCCTGAGGAAAAATGAAACATCCTCAGTTTTGGAAACTGTTTGTGGGAGACCAGCTTTCTGATGATGAATGCCAGGGATATATATTATCCATGATGGATGTAAGAGGCACAGCAGCAACACGAGGACGGGGGAGGAGGGTAGACCTTAGAGGCAGTACCTTAAGAAGCTGAATCTCTCCTTAATTTTAGCAAAGAGGACTGAGAGACAACCTGATATACCTGCTTTGAAGGGGTGAAAATATTCAGCGCTACTGGGATCTTTAACATTACCAAAGGCGTAGGTGGTTTGAGAGTTAAGAACAATCATATTTGAACCAGAAGGAAAGCACACAACTGAACAACGATGGTGACCAGTTATTGGGACAAAGAGAAAGATCTCCCAGTGTCTTCAGAGCAATGTGGGCCTTAGTGAAACAAGCTACTGAGCTTGAGCGATTGAGCTAAATCCAGATTTAGCAATTCCTTCTGGCTATAAAAGCTACAACCCTGCTGGTTCTCACAGTTTAGTGGTGGGAAAGGGCTGAATTTGGTAAACTCAAACACAAATGTTGTGTGTTATATTTATACAAACCAGTGCAGCTTTCTCCTTGTAGGGAAGCAGCCCTGTCCCCGCATGGCAGCAGTCACTTGTTGCAGCAGGTCCCAGGGTAGTGGTGGTGCTGGCATCCCAGACTGGCTTATCCACTCCCAAGGAAGCTCAGAGGCAGAGAGGGAGGCTTTTGTGCCCCCAGAGAGGCACCTCTAAGAGGCCCAATATCAGCAGCATCCTGCAGCACCCAGACCGGAGCCTAACACAGAGAGGCATGCTGTTTCTGAAGATGTCACATAAACAGCATCTGCATTGCTGTGACCAGATCTGATGATGCTCTGCTTCATCCCACATTCATGTAAATGCAATTCTCTGAACCCCTAAGCTTTACCAGCCAACTGCACTAGCCCTAGCCCACCAATCCCTGCAATAACAAAAAATCAGATGGGTTAAAACACTACAAGAAATATAAGCTTTGTAACTCCCCAAACCCAGTTTGGTTCCAGAGGGTTGCTCTTGCAAGACAGAGGACAATTTCCAGCTTTTGCCCAGAAGACAGCTTCACCCTCTGGGCAGAAACCCCTGGTACCAGCCCTCCGTTCCCCTGCAGGGCATGCACACAGGTAACCAGAAATGCTACTCCAAGCCCAAAGCTGAGCTTGGGGACTAGTTTTTTATAAGACTCGTGGTATTAACCAGGCCTCATGTGAAAGGATCTCGAGCCTGGAAGGTAATGTGGGGAGTGGTGTGAAACCCACTGGGGAGAGTAACCAGAGCAGCAGCATCGCTATGGCAATGGAGATAAGGGGCAGCCCTCACACCGCAGCTGATGAGTGACATGTTTTCTAGGCCTTTCAGTGCCTTGAAGTGTTCTCCTTCTTGACTCAAACTAGAAGTAGCACAACTTAAAAACAATTAATGTCCCCTCGGAAAACAAAAAAAAAAAAAAAAGCAATTTTTCCTTTTATTTTTAAGTCTCACTTCACCACAATAGCTCCAATATTTCACTCCTGACTCAAAGGCAAAGTCCGAGGGAGCAGGATATGCTGTAGGGTATCTCTCTTGCCACACTATTCGTGTTATTTTCAAGTTCCTCTCTCCCGGGTTGATCTTGGCAGCAGATCACAGCGCCGGCGCAGCACAATGTAAACCGGAGCCATTGTTACTCCATCTCCCGCTCCTCATTGCTGCAACAACATTTCCCCACACGCCTCCCAGCAAATTGTTGCCATGTCCTGTCCTGCTTCCCCCCCCCACTCCAAAATCCATTAGGCTGCTGCAGTTCAGCTATTCATCTAGCCCCCTTGGAGGCACCGAAATAAAACGGTTTCCCTTTGTCGGCTGACATTACGCAGGGCTTTGACGAATGGTCTCGGTGACAGCAGTAAGTGACCATGCTGCAGGGCTGCCCAGTGTTTCATGTCGTGTGTGCTGAGCGGGCATAAAAGGGTAGTAGGGAAGTGGGCAGCTATTGAAATGGCCTTAAATCACTTCATCCCTTTCCATCACTTGGCAAAGGCACAGCAGCGGGTCTGGAGGAGAGCTGGGGAGGTGAGCCCTTCACATGGGATCAGCCCGTTCTGCCATCCAAGGAGCATACTGGGGTTTGGACCAACGCAGTCAGGGGTGGCTTTTGCTGGTGGCGCCAGAACTGAGGATGAGTTGCGATACCAAGAGAGAGCTGAGGGCCTCAGTCTTCATCAATGGGGACCAGTCAATGGCAGCAGATGCTCTCTGCTGGGGCTTTTGCTTACAAATTGGTGGCTAATGAGGCCCTGATATGCATAAATACAACGTATATGTGAGTATGCATGTGGG
Source organism: Morus bassanus (assembly GCA_031468815.1). Lineage (NCBI taxonomy): Eukaryota > Metazoa > Chordata > Aves > Suliformes > Sulidae > Morus > Morus bassanus. Next base: position 10,131,901 of record CM062572.1, on the reverse strand, counting down.
CTTACTCCTTCAACAACACAAAGCTAAAGGACACTGCACAGCATCAGCAAGGTGCTGAATCTCAGCTAACCCACCTTGCTCCTCGTGGGTGCATGTTACCCTCGCCCCAGCAGCTGCAGCAGAAGGATTCTCAACCAGCAAAGCCAGCCCCATCCCTGCAGAAATCCTCAGAGCCACACTCTAGCCACACTCTGCCCACGCTCTGCCCACACTGGTGGTGGACTGTGCCCCAGATGGGCTGGGAGCAGCGATAAAAGTGACGTCCGTGGGAGTTCACCGCCAACTTCAGTGAAACAGGATCAAGCCTTCTGTCACTTGGCAACCCGCTTTATCGACGTGAACTTGTATCTCTCTCTGCTGCTGTTTTTCCAAGGGCTATTCATGGTTCAAAGCTGTAGACAATACCGTTCCTTTCTTCACTCACCGCCACCTAGTTATCTCTGGCAGAGTGTGACTCTGGAGAGAAGCAATTTGAGAGAGGAAATACACTGGAGATGGAAATAGCATGCAAGATACAACAAGGACTCAACTTTCTTGTTTCTGTCTTACTCAAGATTATGTTTCCTGACTGCATCCCCAAAATCATTCCAGTTGTTCTAAAAATTATGAAAGGAACAAAAGAAGTTTTTCATGCACATTGCAGAAAATCCAGAATGATTCTGCTGACTTCCACGGTGTGGAAGTGGGAAACAGGAGTCAGCACTTGGCCCTTGGCTAAAGCATGAGATATAGGGAAGGTCCAGTGGTATGGAAGAAAGAAATGCCGTGTCCCAATCAGAAACCTGTGTGGGAACATTTCTGTCAGCATCCCAGTTCCTAGCCCATTGGAAAACCCATCCTGGTCTCTGCAAACATTCAATATCATAACAATTCAGTAGGTGGACAGAAAAATATTTAAAAGGAAAATTCTACAAATAAGACTGTGGCAGGACAGGTTTGATTCGGAGAAATTACTGATGAAACCCAAAGTCATAGATGTCAAATCTTGGGTGTGCTCCCTTTCCCTGGAAGTCTACTGGATCAGTTCACCTGTACGGCAAGGAGGTTTGTCTTCTCATCCTGGGTTTACCCCGAGTTTCTTAAGTTTACATCGGAAATTGGCTAAGAAGATCTCACAAGTTTCATTCATGGAAAGGTGAAATGAAATAAGTGCACACAAACACAGGACAATTTTTATAGTAAGGGTTTTGCAATCTCAGCAAAACTTTTCTTGAAAGGCTAAAGTTATCCTCCCATGGGTAAATCTGATCTGACCTGATTTTCCAAAAAACGTGTACATAGAGTCAGGTGGTAAGTTTGCAATGAATTAAAAAAAAGGCATAACAAAGAATAAACAGAGTAGAAAGAAAATGACAGGAAAGTTGTAGAAACAATAACCTTGAGAAACAACAAAAAAAATCCAGTCAGATTTTTCCCCACTTAGCTGACCTGCAACAATTAAGGCTAAAAGGTCACCTAAGCCCTGGCGGGAGGGCGCAGTGCCTCTGCTTGGGGCCATCCCCTGAGGCTGGAGGGGGCTCAGGGAAGCACCCCATGGGGCAGAGCTCCTGCCGCTGCTCCACTGTCCAGCACCCTTGACACTGGTCTACAAAGTGCTACCGGGACATGAGCTTATCACCTCCTTACCTCTGGGGCAGTGTGTTGGAAAGCCTCACTGAGGGACTGACTCTGAAGAGATCCCGGGCTGTCAAAATGCCAAGCTGAAACTTTCTGCCTATTTTGATCAAATGAAGCTTGATCACAAAGCTTTTTCTTGCCTGATCCCAAATGGATTTGCAGACAGGGAAATTTATGAGAAATAAACAGCTACAGTTAAACTCTTGCAGGCCTCTGGCTATCCTGGCAGGGAGAAAAAAAAAAAAAAATAGAAAAACCTGACAGCAAGTTTTAGCAACAGATTTTTAACAGGTGGAGGAATTATTGTATGTATCTAGGAAAGAAAACAAAACAGGCACTCCTAAATCACCAGCACTGATTTAAACATGAGCTTTTAAATATAGCGTGTGAGCAGCAAATGACTTCTAATTGAGGAAAGCTTGTAAACAAACAACAACTTTCATCTGCAGCATCATGTGCAACACAGGCTTTGTGCTGGGGGCTGGACCATGCTGCTGAAGCCCAGGCCCGTGAGTGGAGATGGGTACAGGCTCTAGTCTTCTTAATTAATTTCAAGGCAGACGCATCCTGGAGCAATGAGGAACAGCAAACCTGAACTCATGCTTCTCAGGGTCCAGATGAGCAAAGGGAACAGCATCAGGTCAGTGAACCAGGCACATGTGAAGATCCCGGGGCTGCTTCATTTTGTCCAGGTGCTGCACAGAACCAGAGTAATGTCTGGATGTCTTGGAGCAGTCAGCCCACAATGCGAGTCACTTTGTAAAACCACCTTTAAGAGATGTCATTTGTCTTGAAGTAAGAGAGTGGAGGGCCCTTTCCAGCACCTGTGTGGGCATCTGATCCTTGCCACATTCACTCTTCATCTCCTGCTCTAGGTAAAGGCTTGCCTCAACGTTCAACATCTATTGAGCACCGTGAAGAAGTATCTGAGGAGCAATCTGGGAAAGTGGGAGTAGCAGAATGGAGGGAATGTGGCTGGAAGCAAGCCTCTGAAAGATAGTTGGGGCCATAGTCAGGAAAGAAATATCTGTTGCAGCAAAGTATGCAAAGTTAATGCTCAGCCTGTGATGCCAGAGCAGGGGAGATACAGCATGTCAGGAAATATCTAAGCAGTGCAGATACAATCAGACTGAAAACACACAGAGCATGCCAAGGAAGCAACCTTGAATATCTGCTGGTTCTTTTCTCTGGAAAGAAACAACAGGATATTACAAAGGGACAGAAACATGGACATGGTTGCCAGTGCTTACCTAGATACATAGACTACCTGCCCTGGAAAGGAGCATGAAAGGGAAAAGTGCTTATGCCCAGTTCCAGACCAGTTCTCCTTGAAAGGCAAGTGCTGGCTCTGCTGGCAGTGGTGCCTCACTGAGCTGTCGCAGCCAGCTGGAGGTTTTGACAGCGGGATGGTTGCATTCAGCACTAGAGCTCAGTATTTCCACTGGGTCTGCAGGGGACAGGCCATGAAAGACACTCCCATTGCAAGAGAGATGGACCACAGCGGCCAAGCTGTGCGTTCATCAGGCATCTGCTGCTAGGAAAAAGTAGTCTGCCTTAGGTCAGTTTTTATTTCCAGAAGTTTTAATTGTTTCTCTGCTCCAATAAATAATTAATCGCTCAGATAAGCTGAACCAGAAACTGGCAAATCAAAGCCACCCTTGTTTTGAAAACACTTGGCCCACAAACCCCAGTTTAGCACCATACCCCACAGCAGGAGAAACACAAACCCCAGCAGAATATAGCACCCGCAGCTCCCGACCCAAGTACCCAAATTTAGGCATGTAGTTAGAGCAGCTTAACCCTGAGGATTGCTGGGACCCATATAGACCACCAGAGTCAATGGAAGCAGCAGGTGCTTGGAAACACTGCAAATCAAAGCACTCATTTAGGGCACTAAAAATAGAGCAAAATTTAAACACCCAGGCTAGAAAATGTTGGCCATGTAGTCCCTCCGCTGCATTTCGCTGCGGGTCCCGCACACGCAGGCTGCTGCCGCATGATGGCCGTAGAAGGTGCTGGGTCTCCACTCCCACCACTGCTGCTCATTAACAGGTTTTTATCCATGGTGACACAGTGCAAAGTAGGTTCTCCTACTCACTTTTTTAGAGGATATTGCTGCACTTGAGATAACCTCGCTGGTTTATCTGCACTGAAAGCAGTGTCAGCGGGCTGTCAGAACACCTCCCGCCGCATCTGTGGCACCTTGGGGCCATGCATGAGGGTTGTCCCCATGTCATGGACCCTCACCAGGCTGAGGTTTGCAACCAGACATACCCCATCACCCCTCCAGGGTCCAGAGACCCAAGGCAGCACCCCTGTGCTTCCCAGCACATGCTCAAGGACATCATGGGAGAGCAGAGCTCTTTGCTACCAATTTTTTCCTTTTTTTTTGGCTGTCATTTTTTTTTAAAAAAAAGGGAGGGGGGAGAGAAATAGAGAGGAGACTCTGCTGATCCACACTCACCTTTTAACTTGCCCAAATGTTCAACTCCAGCAATGCCTTATTTTGCCTCCTGTCGAGAAGCTGCTGCACTCACCCTTTCCATTTACTTTTGGGAAGTGGAGATTAGAAAATGCTGCAGCAGTTGAATCTTCAGTGCCCTGCAGAGGGGCCAGCCCTGCTTGGGGGAGTTTCAGCTCCACAGAAGGCAGGACAGGTCAGGGATGTCACCTTGGACAGAGCAAGGGCTGGCTTGCACATCCGCGCAGGCCAACTTGGGATTTCAGCACTGAACAGTCCTTTCTCACGCTCCTTTACACCTCCTTGTAAGTAATGCACAGAGGATTCTGGACTGTAGCCCAGTCATGTAGACATAGATCAGTGAAAAGACCACCAAAGAGGGAAGAACTAGATAGGCCATGTGGCGAAAGGAGAAACAGATGCAAACTGTCCCTGAATTTCTAATCTGTGGACAGGTCAGGTGCTAGGACTGCATCTAACAAGGGTACAAAAGAATGGACAACCCCCTTCTCCCCAACAGCTATCATGCATTATTTTAAAACAATGTAATACTTGCAACTTTATGTAAAACTAAAGCTCCTAAATATACAAAACTGCAATTTTGAGCCATTTGTGAATAGAGTTGTTTATGTTGCTGCTTTTTTCAGCACTGGCAGGTACCAGAACGTACAAAAGCCCTGCCAGGGTATTTTCTCTGCTCCTAAAATAATGAGCTGTCTGCAACAGTTCTTGGACATTGGCAAGCTTTTAATAACAGACAGCCCAGTGATGACCTGGAGCTGCTACTCTCTGACAGATAATTGTGTGGAGAAGCCACACAGGCTGCTCTCCTCCTGGCTTGAGCAACCCTTCTTCCTTTCCCCTTCCTTCTCCCTTTTGCCTCTCCAACAGCAAACTACGAGTGCTGGTGGTACAGCTTAAACGTGGCCATTTTGGCCTCACCTTGGAGAGCACGGCACTATGGATACACCACTTTCGAGAAAGACTGTGCCAGCTGTGACTTGTTGCACAGCTCTTCAGCAGCAGAGAAATAGAAGAGGGATGAACCAACACGATGTGATACCTACCTGACTCTCATCTCTGGATCCTACCGATGCAGCATTCCCCAAACATAGGGACTGTCAAGAAAGGATGTGAACAAAGCAGAGAACAGCGCTGGTCTGCGCAGGATGCCCGTACATCAGATGCTGTTCAGTTTGGTCATCCCAACTCAAATGTGTCAGAGAATAATTTGAAAGGGCACAGAGCTCATACAGGAAAAGCAGCTGGAGACATGGAACAGCATGTCTGTAAGTGGAGATGGAAGAAGCTGGGACTCTGAATCCCAAGACAGGGAGAGAGGGATGTCTGCACTGTAGAACCCAAATGTTGTGGAGATGGTAGAAAGGGAACCAACTGCTTGCTGTGTTCACATCACCTTATCAAGGAACAGGTTTACAACAAACAGAAGGAAGCACTCTTCCACGCAATTTATGGTGCAGTTGTGGAACTCACTGCCTCAGAACGTTGCGGAGGCCTAAAGCATAAAAGGGATGATATGATGCCATGAAGAAGAGGTGCCTATCAAACATGTCTGGCTCAGGAAGCCCCTAAACCACTGACTGACAGAAGCTGGACAGGTATGAGAAGGGCTCACACTGCAATTTGCTGCTCTCTTGCACTTTCTCCAAGCATCTTCCACTGGCCACTGCAAGACATAGGATGCTAGACTAGATGGACCTTTGATCCACACCAGTACGGCTGCTGGCTGAAACAACTTCCACCCACAAGCAGGGCTTTGTTAATTAACAGGTGGGGTTATGCCCAGAGTTATGCCTCCAGGCAGATAGCCAAGCCTTCAAAGGGCCTTATGTATGCCGCTGCCATAGCACTTTCAAAACCTGCTCCACAGCTCCCTCCTCAACCTTCTTTCATATGTAGCCTATCGGCACGGCAAATCTCCCGCAGGGAGAGGTCCCCTCCAACCCAAGCCTCCTTCAGATGGGTGGGAGAAAAGATAGGATAGCAGCTGAGAAAGATCTACAAGTTAACAAGTCTCTCCCTACCAAACAGGGATGAAGGGCTTGGTTTTGGTTCGTTTTGTGGGGTTTTTTTGACAGAACATTTGAAAGCGATAGTCTATCTTGGGAACCCATAGGCCAGAAAACAGTGTGACTCCCCAGTCACCATCTTGCATCCTTACAGGATTGCCACATTTACACCTGCAAAGTGATCCTTCTGCCTTATCCACCACTGAAAAAAAGAAATCTTAGTTTTCAGAAAAGCACGCATTCTTTGTGTCTCTGTGGTTATAAAGAGTAATATGGATGCAGTGTCGTTAATACGAACAAAAGCATAACACCTCATAAACACTGCCTGTTTAAGGTTTCCATGATTATTTTTGCCCATCTAGAAAAATTTGAAGCAGCTTTATTGCAAGGGAAAGAAATCAACTAAAGACCAGCTCATTTTTCTCTCGAGCTAGTTGATTTACATTCTCCTTTCATAAAGGTATGGCGAAGCACCCTTTGAGAAGGACGTGCTCCATCTGCAGAGTTGTAGGAACACGTTATAGGTATGAACTATGCGACTTGTTATTGGCTGCAAGAATCACCAAGATAGCACTGTTCAATCACTGGGAAATCACATGCCTTGTGCAAATCATGCTGATTCTCTGCAAATAACCTGGATAAAATAATGCAAGTAACTTTGAGGCAGGAGAGTTGGGTCCCTGTCCAGCTCATTTGTAAGACTGACTTGGTGCTATGAATACAGACACTGCCCTGTACAATGTCTGTTTCTTCTTGCTCCAGAAGTAGTATATACAGTGTAAAAAGGAGATTTATACAAACCACCCCTATTTTACTGGCTTTTGCAAGGGAAAAGGTGACCCAATGAACCATAAACTTAGTGATGCTTGCCAAAAAAAGACATCCTATTTAAGAATATTCCCTATTACATTCATTTATAAACATTTGATTGCAAGCAATGTTTACAAACAAGTGTTTGAAGAAGAGAGATTTTTGCACTTAGTCTAAGTCCCTGTCGTGCTGAAAGAAAACACTTGTATACAGAGCAAAAGCAAAAAGTTCCACATATCCATACAGAAACATTGCGTGCATGAGAATGGGTACTGTAAAGGGATAATCGGGGAAGAATTTAGTCGTATCTCATTCCCAAGGGGGATCTTTCATTCCTTTACTCTTTTACAAGCCCATTCTTTATTCCACTATCTGTGATGAAATAAGGACAAGAGGTTAGTTAGGGACTGTTTCGCAGCACTGAACAGCACAAGTCTGAGATTCACATATTTTTTCCAAAGCAAGAGCAAGACTCCTACTAAGAATGACTCTAACACCTACTTTATTGTTGAGAAAGGAGAAAAAGCAAAGCCAACCTCTACCCTCCTTGCTCACAACAAGCCCCGCAATGGTCACAGCTAGACTGCCTAACAGAAGGGATGCTAACTGCCTAGGAAGGTTCACAAGCTACTTGAACTCTTCTTCCAACTCGTTCTTTCTCTGTTGTGTCCAAAGGTCTACGATAGCCCATCAGCACTCAGGAACAATGAGGCAGAGGTACCACACGTGTGACTGAATTCCTGAGCAAGTTAATTCTATGCTACCCCAATCCCTTATTGTCCAAGCTACCTTACAACTAGCATGGCAGTTAGCGTCCTCTGCAGCTTCCAAGGCAGTGACTAAAATGCCTTTCAACTTTTAGGTTGTTCTTGAAAAAGTATGGCACAGCAGTGAGTTATGTTGCTGTTATGAACTAACTTTCCATCCAAGCATAGTATAACCTCAAGAGGACCAATTACATGGTCTCCTGGAGAACAAACCAGACAAAATCAAATGGCCAAAAGAATTGAGCTCACCAAGTATTTCAGGTTAGCATCAGAGAAGAAAAATTAACCTAGAACTACTCATTGCTTAGAAAAATATCAAGGAAGAGCCCATTTACTAGTTTTCTTCATTATGTAGTTCTTGCAACAGATGTGATTCTGGAAGTAACATAATGCTTAACCCATGTGCACCAGCAAGAAGTTCAGATGTACAAGTTCAACATTTCATGTAAAAATAAGTCAAAAAACCCCAAAACTACTGAATAAGGTGATGTGGAGCAAGCGGAGAAGACATGCAGTTAATTCAAGAGCAGCATAAAAACAAATCTGTGTAAAACAGACCAAGATTAAACCATGCAAGTCAAAAAAGTTTACTTTTTGTTCGTCCTCCCCTTTTATTCATCTTGTTTCACATATCTCAGGCTATATAACACCCTTGGTCAGCACATGAAGGTGGCATAAAATAAGTCTTGTGTCTGGCAGGCAAACAGCACTACAAAGTTGAACACATGCCCATGCTGGTTTCATGAATCCACAGGGGAACAAGTCCTGGACACAGTATCAGCCATCGGGGAACATTCTGACCCTTTGTTTAGAACAGGGTGAGGACCACTGTCGTGACCCCGCCACTTTATATACTGTTTCAGTAATATGAAGAAGCAAAACTAGCACCTTCAGGAGCCGTGAGCCAGCTCGCTGCTGCACGACAGAACAGTAGCAGCCTTATTCTATACATATATAAAAATCGATTATTTCTCCTTTTGCTTACAGCAGCAACACCCACTACATTTATTTGTACTCATGTAAAACCTCCAACAAGGAGCATTCTCTCAGCTATTTTAAGTGCATTGTGAATATCAGAAATTGCTCTCTGCAGCAGGTACTCACAAATACTGCAGTCTGAGAACAGTGCATCTTACAAAAATACATTTTTCTAACCTGGCACTATCCTGAACGGTTATAGCACTGCTCCCACTATTTCTGAAGAGCTAATGGCAGCCACTGAGTTTTCCCAAGGCACCATGGAGTTGATTTTAGAAAGTCATCATTGACAAAGTGTTGGTTTCTTATCTCAGCTTTGGATTTCCCCTCCCCCATCAGCCTTTCTCCAAGGGCAGGAGACAGATATTTGAGAAGTGGAAATCAAATATAACAATAGAATTTGATTTTAAGAACTGACTTAGAAACAGCTCTCGCTTATCAACATAAAGACAAGCCAATACTCCAAGGAAAATAACAACAAAGTAACTGTGTGATGACTGGAATAAAAAGTCTGCTAGGATCTAAAATTCTGTTTTGGACGTTGATAGCTACTAGGAAAATTCAACTTTTATACTCTATATTATCTTATGTAAGAGTTCACCTTTCACTACAGAAAATATTCTGTACAAAAGCCATTCAAGTCACTGTAAGAAACAGGCATCGACCTACTAAACTGAAATTGGAGCATGACAAGTAAAAGGTCTGAATGACTGCAGAGTAGAGAAGCATTATTTAAAAATCCAACTAAATTTGGCAAGAACACCTCAAGCCCCTGCATGTTTAACAGCCCTCATCACCCAAGGAAGCAAAACAATACTGCTTAGACAAGCCTCTGCTCAGCAGCCAGGAGGAGAGCCATTTCAAAAAAGGTGCATTGTACGCACAGTCAGTAACTGTCAGCTAAAACCAGCCTTTGACTTTGCAAGGGGGCAGCGCAGCGAGACTCCCTGTTTAGGCACTGAAGGTGTCTGTGTCTCTAGACAACACGTGGGATACCACCTCCTGCACAAACTGGTAGTGGGCAGAGGACAACGCTGCCAAGTTGGCTCAGGAAGTATCGGCACTTGGATGCAGCAGTAAGCTCAGGTTACAGGAAGCACTGTGTATTAAATCAGGACTTTCACGCCTCCTTCGTTTAGCCTCATCACATCAGAACTCCAAGCACTCAGAAAGCAAACACAATCTGAAGTATCTTACACACAATGAGGGAATCATTTTATTAGATTATGGAAGACAGCAGCATTACAGTACAAAAAGTTACAAGAGTAGCAGAAAAAAAAAAGTGTTTTTGGTTTAAATACTCAGGATTATACTGGGGAACATGAGAAGGACAGTACCCTTTTCTAAACTAACTCCTAACCAGGTTATCAAAATAAGTTTTGAATATTTAGCACAAGTAAAAAAGTTACAACAAACATCATTATAAAATGCTTTAATAAATAGTTTCTTTTCTGAAAGTTTTTTTTTAAGAACATGTCAAACAAAAACGTACTAAAACAGAAGATCCTGCAAAGCAAATCCTGCGTTCCTGTAAAAAATAACTGGTTTCAAAACATTCATGTTTACATTGTTCATGGGCCAGAGTTTATACTCTCACACATCTGCTCCTCTCACTGGTAGGGTAACTAGGTGTATGTAGTGTTATGCTTCGTCAGTAATCAAAATAAACTTATAGTTTGCCCAGTTAATAGCAATAATAAAGTCTTAAAAAAAAACCGCATAAGCCTTCCATTACAAATAACCATTTCTAATGAGGTACTCCCATCTTCTCAGCTTGCCAGCCTTTTTTCTTTAGAGCAAAAGATGAATAAAGCACAACAGAAACAAGATTGAGGAAAATATTGTTCCCTTCATTAGGCCTGTATTTAAACGCAAAAAAGTAATACCACATGTAATTAACATATTCACAAAAGAAAAAAACAATGCCTCGCTATGTTGGTACTGTACAGTAGATGCACCCGTTAGTGTTCTTGAGATGGGCTGAACATGGGGATAAACAAACATTTCTGGATCTATTTACACGTAAGTGGTTATGTTCCTATGTAAATACAAATGACCAACAGATTCCTAACATTGATTGTATTAACATAATTTTCTAATCTGGACATAATACCAAAAAAAAGTCTTATAAACGGCCATAAAACCTCCTTTTCTGCAACATAAATTAAAAGGAATGACATGTAAAAAAAGACCAAAATATTTAAGTTATTAAATCAAATATACAGAGTGATTCATTTAATATGTACATATTTACAAAAAAGCACTTTCACTATTAGAAAATAAGCTGTGTCAGTTGGGGAACCTAAAGTTCTCACAATTTTACTATATTGATATGGCAGTCTTTGACAGTTGCTATAGAAAAAGTTTAATCTCAAGGCACTTGTCACATGCTTCAATACTGCAATTCTAAAGTAATTAAACAGAAATAAAAAGGCCACTTTTAAACCACAGTTGAAAGATCTCTATGATTTTTTTTTTGTTCCTATTACAAAGTGTGTAAGGCAAATTTGGAAAAAAAAAATCTTACAGAAGCTACGAACGTAACAAGTGCAGTGAGCTGCCATTAATAGAGATTCAAAGTCAAGAAAGTTTAAAGTTCACACAATTTCCTCAACCAGGAGGTTTTAAAGCCACCATTAAATTAGAGCAAGTAATAAAAAGAAATACATTCTGTAAACAGTGTACAGTCTTTTGTAATAAACTTTACACATATTGAAAATACAACCTCTCCTCTGCCACACAGCGAGTGTATTATAAGTAAACTTTACAAAAATAGCAACTATCAAAGATTACTCATTTTTTTCATCTGACAGTCATTGAATAATTTATACAAGGCTAAAGAAACAAAATAAATTTTATTTATTATTTTTATTTATTTATTTTTTTTTACGCAAAATAAAGAAACTATGAACATTTGACTCCAGATACTTTTAGTCCTTGATGCGAAGTGGAGACGTCAATTTTTCCCCTCCCCAGTAAGCGTAGGCGCAGTCTGCCTACATTCCAAACACAGGTTAGTCTCTACTGCCTTCAAAGTTTGATGCATTCACATTTTTTACAGATCTGTTGTCCATTTTGCCTATTTGATGGGATTTCTTTACTGGACTGCTCTCTGATGTGTCGGATGCCTTTGTCGGCAAAGGCTTTGCAAGTTTGTGAGAGAGGAATTTGTCCATTTCCTCATCTCTTTCCTCCTCTTCATCCTCCTCTTCCTCATACTCTACATACTCCTCTACTGCATCACAAGTTCTTTTTTGAGGAGATATGAAGTTTTTGCATTCATAACGAATGTCTTTGTTACTGTAAGATCTGTCTATAGGATTTCTTATGGGATTTAAAGGCGCCCACTGGTTATTGGCACCCTCTTCTCTGGGAGGACGACTTCTCTCTCTCTCTTTTCTTCTCTTCCGAGTCCACCACACGCAGATGATTATACAAGTCAGCCATACAATGCTAAATACCGCACAAAGAATTGGAACCAAATAATCTAGAGGGCAAATGGAAAAAAACAGAAACAAAAACAAAAAAACAACACGAAGTCTTGAGTTATCAGAACTAGATTTATAGCACTGGACATCCGCAAGAGAAGCACCCATACATAACTACAAGTTAGCTCTAGAAAGATTTTTAGGAGAAAGGGAATAAGATGTCATTACAGCACAATAACTCCCTGAATGCACTAGTTCATCTAGAAATGCTCTCTACTAGTTTAAACTAAATTAGAGCTTTCCCTGCTTAATGATGAGGGGGGAAATGCTACATCTAAGATGTTTTTTCCCCTCCAACAGACAAACTAGTTATATAAACAGTGTCTTTTTCTCAAGCACCTAAGATAAGCTGGCCTAGAAAACCTCAGTAATGACTCCTAAGAAAAAAAAGTCTATCCTTGCAGGAGGCAGGCTACAAAGACAACTATGCGTCTAAGTTGCTCTAGAAGTACTGGCAGTTGCATCACAAATATGTCCTGCATTTACTATCAGAAAACTGAGTCCTTTACCAAGTCCACCGACACTTATTATCAACTATATCAAAAAACATTCAGATTAGAGCTATGTCACAAAATCAATCATGCACTTTTTAGGATGTTCCAGTTTTACTTCAGAGTAAAACACCAGAATATTGTCACTAGAGATAAGTCTTCACTGCTCAATGAATAAAGAAAAGGAGTTGAGGTAATTGCTTTTCTCCACATTCCCAATCACAAACCCCACTGGTGCTTTCCCAGCCAGAGACCCAGATTATTTCTGTAGGAAACCATTCCTGAAAACTTATGTATGTTTGGACTTCCCCCTTTCCCCCAAGGGCTTACTCCTAGGATAGAATAACAATATTTTTCTACTCTTGATAAGCAAAAATTCACACATAGTAAGAGGCAATAAGAGAGGAGGTGCTTTGCTTTTTGTAGAGACAGCAGGATTGCTCAAAAGCTCTGCAGATGAATGCTGTCAGTCTGCCACTCTAACCTCTGATCCAAACATAAATTTCCTCTGCAGTTTTAAGACAACTGCTTCAGAATAACCTGCAAATGGCTGTCCAAAACCAACTAACTGCTTCAACACCATGGTCATTCATTCTAGCGTTAAAACGTCTTCTGAACATATTCTTTGTGTCATATTCCACGTTTCTCAAACATTTCCTTCTGATAAAGGGGGATGAATAAACTGTGAACACAGTTGGCCTCAAGATATCTAAAAATTGTATTTTAGCAGTTTGGGGAAGGATTGTACTCTTATGAGTAACTGCTATTCTCTCCTCACTTTTCATAAGCTATCTAATACTAAACCATGAATGGGGGGAATACTTCAAGGAAAAAAAGGAGCTCTTCATACCAGCTTCCCCCAGATTAGAATATAAAGTTTGCGTTCTCACTGCTATCACATCTATTATTTCATCATATGACTGTGGATCCAAGCTTACTTAATAAAACATTCTTACACAGAGAACTGTCTGAACATAGATTCCAAATTCAGAGTATTTTTTCTTAAAGCTAGAGGAGATTAATGAAGTGTTTAAATAATCATCTCCTTCTAGACACTTGAGCATCCCACAGAAATGAGATTGTCAACACAGACGTAGGGCTTTACATCACGTTTTGTGACAGGTTTCCACCTACCTCACCCAATTAAGGGGTAACAACAAAACAAACCAAACCAAAGAACATGAGGGTTCAGGTTACAGTTTACTTCATAACAACTCTACTTAAAGAACTAGGGGCCAGTAGTCAATACTGAGCATCCATATTAAAATGAGGAGTCTGGAAACCATTCTCTAGCACTAGCTGGAAGAGAAGTCGAAGTCTATCCGCTATCTTAGGAGAATCTTTGAATCTTATTGAGGTGGGAGGCAAAGTAATCCCCACCCCTTTTGCCCTAGCATTTAACAGACAATCAGAAGAAAGAGAGGCTGAGGTGTATCAGAATCTCAGCTCAATTCTTTATCATCTACACAATTTCTGTTCAAGACAAGAACAAAGCTGGTACACTCCTTCAGGGGAGCTGAGGAAATAGTACCTTTGCCAAGGCTTTAACAGATCAAAGGCATTCTCTAGAACCGAAATGCAGCGAAAGTGGAACCAGGCAATTTAGTAATTCTTTGGACTATGGGTGGAAGATCTTCCAGAATATTATGTTGGGGAGGTCTAGGAAAAAGTTGGGAGAGCCTCCTACCACTGTGAGGTTTCCACTCTGGGGTTTAGTTGAACTGAAGCCTACTAGGGACCTTCCACAAGACCGTCTCCTGCCTCCCCCTAGGCAGGAACACAGGCATGCAAAATCTTCAACTGCTTATTTTGGCACAGCTCTTAGAGCCCATATTCAGAAATAAAGGTCTCTCCCATCACACCATATCCTCATTAAGAGGAATGAACATTACATTTTAAGCCAGTTGTGCACTAGTGAGAAACACATGTTGAAAAAGAACGCAAAGGTTTACATTATCATGGCCAAGTACTGGACAACACTAGACATCTTTAACTCTTGTTAAAGGTAAATAATACATAAGCACTTCAGAAGAGACTTGGTATCACACTAAGTGTCTTCCCCCTCCCCATATTTTCATTACCTCACAGCCTCAGTTCCTATAGTGCAGCAGCAGCATCAAGGGCTGAGGCTGAGATAAAGTAGGAGAATCAGAAAGGATTTGAACAGCACATGAGAACAACTCCTGATATTGTGAAAGATATGCTTAGACTGGAGAACAGGGTTGGAAGTCAGGGCCGAAACAGTGGCAAGGGTAGGTGGGAATATTACACTAGGGATGAAGTTAAGTTTAAACTAGCACACAAGCACAGAATCTTGATTTTAAAGCCATTTTCTCTTCAGTTAGTAATAGCAATTAAAGAAACAACCTGATCTATCATTTTCCCCAACATGTAAAGAAAGATAAGAAAAGACTGACAGTAGGGGAACAGAAAGTGCTTATACACACACAGGGTGTATGCATTGGGAACCCTACCTGATGATGAATTCCCAACAACGATGGTCTCTACTTTGACTTCAGTTACTGCCAACATAACAGTGCTGTTTTGCCGCTTAGTGATTGCATTTACTATTGTATTAGCAGCATTCTGTATGAGACTGTTATCTTGTTCATCTCGATGTGGGACAAAAGACTAAAGGGAGTGAAGGGAAAAAACAAAAAGTTATTGCAATCACCTAACCATGGAAATCTACTTTTTAAATCCAGTTACATCTTAATTGAGTTCACTAGGTTGAATTTGCCTGACAGTAGTTACAAACAGTACCCTAAAAGTGCACTGTAGCAATAGCGTGGCTGGCTCTACCCAAACTGCAGATGCAGTGTCAGACTTGGTGGGTAACACGCCTACTTGTTAATCTAGCATACCTCAAATAAAAGGCAGCTGACTTCCATGTTACTTACACTGCTGAGCTAAACTTAGTCATAGTTTGGAGCACTTCAAGACATGTGGATTATCTAGATAGAAGCTTGGACTAATAACAGTCTGCTCTATTTATACCATACGCTTTGCTTCCTGCATCATGGCTCAGCATGTTCTTTACAGTACTGGTAGAGACAGACAGTCCAGCTTCTGCCTGGATAAACACTTTACTATGAAAATTAACTCTTTCTTGGAAATGAAGCAATATGCAAGCTTTGAATGATTGGGCTGTAAATGCCTCTAAAGCAACTCTTTAGCCCAGCAGGGCAACAGTTACTTTCATCTACTCAGCTTGCACCTTCTTTCACTTCCCACTTAGCACTTATGTATTTAATGAACATCCTGAAGCAGCCATACTCTAAATGCAGAGCAGAAACATCTTCACAAGATCTAATCCAGCCACCTGCAACCATATCTCCTTACTGAGAAGGTCAATAGCCCAGGATTTCTGACAGAACAGGTAGGCACCTGTTCACTAATTTGGGCTGAATTAGTCTTTGGAGTAATTTATCAGGAGGTTGCGGTAGCCTTCTGTCATTAACGAAACCTGCGGTTTCAGTTATCTAGCATTACAGGAGATTGCAAGATCACGAAATTGCTTTGCAGTCAGACTAAGCCACAGATTGCAGTACTGCATTGAAGTGGAACAAGCTTAAACAACCTCTTCCCCAGCTCAAACTAATAAGAAAACGTTTTCATATATATACACACATATTAATGCAAGTCTCATACTTACAATAGCAACTTCTACTGCATTCTCTGTGGAGTAAGATAGATCACATAGTATTATCAGAGTTCTGTCCCTAGAAACAGTCCTAGTAGCTGGTAAATACCGGATTTCAGAACAGATATTTTCAGTTGTAGTGCCCTGTTAGAAGCAAGGAAGATTGTATGACTTTAATTCAAGTACATAAAAATAAACATCTTCAGAGTTTTTGCAGTTACTGAAACCCGATGAAGGCAAAGAGGGCAGCAAGAAAGGGCAGAAAAGTGAAAAACGGGGTTTTGGAATAAAGGGTGAGAAACTGAGCTTGCATGACTATCCTAGTACAGTCTGAGCCCATCCTGAAATGTTAGAAAGTAGTTGAGATTTAAAAAGAGAAAATAAAGTATTCAGTACAAACCCTAATTTTGTCTCGCCCTTTCAACAAAGCACAATTAATAGCAACAGAGAAATCTAATAGTAAATTTTGCAAGTTTATGACAGCCAGGAGTCACATTAGAAACATTACTCTTCCGTGCTTTGACATGGAATATATCCCTATATATATTGCCATATTTCATTAATAATTCTGTCCTCACCTGGGGGACTTTGTCTCCATTGAAAATTAAAGTAATTCTAGCACAGTCATTGTCCAAGTATCCAGAATTAGGCAGACACTTGATATTGGCAGGCAGAGGTTCAGAGGCACTGCATTCTCCCCAGTCCGTGCATGGTGGCTGAAAACATTTCATATACTTCTCCTGGCATTCTTGACCCATGGGACACTGGTTATTTGAATTATCCCAGTGTTTGTGTAACAGACAAGGTTTTTTCCCACACCACACCTAGAAATTAAAAAGAACAAAGTAGTGTTACAGTTAATTGCTCTTATGCATCAAATCAAAATAAGCAATTCATATAAGATGGTCATGATCTACTACTGACTGCAAAAAAAATCCGTATTTCAATACTGCTGTAGTCCTAGTGGCAGATGGAGTTGCTCTTCTACAAACTGAGGACATCTTGTATGGGCGAAAGAGTAAACAACTGTGCAAAGATTACCAGAGACATCAGTGACTGGGCATATCTCCTTAGAGGCTAATGGATTTGTCCCACATAACTGAGTTATACAGAAGTTCAAGCATTTATTTTAAACTAGTCATCTAGGCTTCTATAATCTAGAAAGTGAAACACCTCCACAAGGATTAATCTCTCTTCAACATTTATACTTGCCACAGAATACTGAAGATGTTAAGAGCTGGTACACATTGGTGATAAGCACTGTCACTTCAACCACTCTCCCAAAAGAAAACAGTATGCTGGTACCCCCAAGTTACTGAGGTGCAGCAAGCTTCCAAACACAGCTCCATTTCACGATGTAACCTTTAAGATTCTATATCATACTATACAACTATTAGTTTAGGAACTTATGGATTTCTTAAAGCACAATTGCCAGCAAGAAAGCGTACTTGTTCCGCTGCGCATGAAAGAACCAAACACCATATACGGTTAAGTTGCATTTACCGCACCACCATTTCTGAGATTCTGCTAACCCTCACGTGCCGCTATGTTCTGAAGACATCTCAAACTTTAAATCACACCATAAAGGGTGTAAAATAGCATTTCTAAATGACTGAGTGCAAGATTTAAATTATCTCTTTGCCTACAGTGCATACCTAAACAAAAAAGATTAAGGCTGGATAGATTAATAAGACCCAGAGGTTTTTAGACTGGTGCTTCCAGAGAAATGTGGGAGACTGCTGTGTGAAGCAGTGTTCTAAGTGCTCATCTTAGTGCTCATCTGGAGCCACCCACCTAGCCCTACAACACATAAGCAGCACTGATCTTGTGTCTCTCCAGCTGTGACGTAAAGCTGCACAGGTACCACAAATCCACTGAGAAATGCTATCTCAAGAGGGCTGAAAGCCTTGGAGCATGTATACTGACATGTTCAATTTGCATTTAGGCTGCTCTTATTTTTTCTAAGTCACAACCACCAGGATATAGTCCATAATAAATATACAAAGGTTGCAATCTGTCAATTCATAAACCTACTGAAGGACAATACAAAAAGGCAATTACCACCGACTGAAGAAACTTTTCTTCCTACATGTCTTTTACAATGGAACTAACGTTTCACAAGATTAGGAGCTCTAAAACTGTGTTTGCAAAACTTCGGCAGAGTGATTTATTTATCCTTTCAAGGATCATTATTCCACTCCACTTCATATTTCCTTTTCTGCAAAGAGTGCCTGTCTGCTTCTAGAGAGTTTGTTCTAGCAGATAGAGAGCAGGACAGTAGCTTATGATTCTAAAGAGAATCCTGTAAGTATTTTTGCAAGAAGTCATTAGACACTTTTTTTTTTTTAAAGAAAGGCAGTTTGGAGGAGACCTATGCAAGAGTCTAGATGGAAAAAACCAAAGATTAACTTGTGCATGGAGCACAATAAGTTTGTTTCAGTCAGAAGGATTTAAGAAAATAGGTCAAAATACCTACCTTGGTGCAGTCAATACGGCCATCCAAACAGTGGCAGTTGTTGCATTCTTGATCCCACCTGCTGCCATGGGGAAAGGTCATTCCTTTAAGCCAGCAAGGCTTTCCAATTCCAATCACTTTAAAAACAAAACAAAACAAAAAAAAAAAAAAAAAAAACAAAACAAAAAACCCCACATACTCACACTTCACGTCTTCAAGTTACTGAAGCTATACAAATTTAAATTAAAAAAAATACTAGCTACTGTTCCTTACACATCAGACTACTGTATATAAACTCTGGACTGGCTACATTGTACCCTACTGTTTTTTGGGTAAAGGTTGATAGCAGATATACCTTCTTGGCACCTAGGACCAATTCTTCCAGGCGGACAAGTGCATCGGTATCCGTTTATTTCATCTATACAAGTGGCACCATATCCACATGGGGAAGACTGGCATTCATCAATATCTAGACAGAAAATAGGTAAAACTCAAAGGCAAGGACATAGCACATTGCAATTAAACATTTACTGATATGTAATCTGACAATACCTGCTTTCTTCACAAGCAAAGGACAGTTTGGCTTCAGAATGAATCTCCTAATTGGACAGTTCTACCATTTCAGCAGTAACCTTTAACAGATTTCTCATAATTGCCCTCTAATTGAAGTTCTGGTCATCAAAGAAGCAGTCATATGCTGACTCATCTCACAGAGCAGAGGTGTTGGACAGCTGAAGGTGCTAATGTCTTTCTCCACGTTCATCTATAGAACTGAAGTCCCACATCCTATTCTGGCACTCATGTCAGATGTTTAGGCTTCCTAGAAAAGCACGTGCTTCCAGGAAGTTACCACAGTGCAAGAGCTGAACAATTAATTGGCTCAACAGTGCTTGAAAAAAGTGACTTATTGCAATAAAATTCACCATAAGAGTAATAGTTTAGTTTGTAACAGACATTTGATGTTACTTCTCTTAATAAACTTGAAGTAGTGAGTAGATTAATTTAGTACATACAGTTAGCACAAAAGCCTCTTTGGGAAAAAAAAAAAAAAACCAACCAAAACACAAACCAAAAAAGCCCAAAAACCAAAAACAACCTTCAAAGATTCAGAGGCTTGGCCATAGAAATCTATTGAAAAAGGCAGGGAAGCATAGCCACCCATTCAGATGCACAGCAACGTGTTATTTGTTATCCTAGAGAAGTGACCAATACTAATTTATGCAACAGTCTACCAACAAAGGCAAGAGAAACCAACCTGTCAAGTTGTAAGCCACAGGCACCAACTGCTTCTTTTTCAACCATAATCATTCTCTTCCCAAAGCATCTTTTGAAAGGTTTGCTTCCATAGAAAATGAATGCCCACTCCAACCCCTCAGAAAAACTGTTTAAACACCAATTATTGACTGAGGCACAGTATCAGCTCATCTTCTGTGTTTAAAGGGCTGGACTTAGAAAGCGAACGTGATAAATAGCAATAGTGAGACTGTTACCCGTGTAGGCAATGGAAAATACCAAATGGATGTGGAAGGGCTTTTGGTTCTATTCTAGCTTCCTTCAGAAGTGCTCTAAGATGAAGTTTTATGCAAACACAGAAGTACCTGAACTACTACAGGGTTGAACTACTCTTTCCCCGTCTCTTCAAGCCATGTTGGTTTAAGATTCTCCAGCCTCTGCATGCTGAAAAAAGCAGCTGTTAACTCCATTTCTGTTATCAGCCATGGAAGACATTTTTGTCAGAGCTACTCCTTTTGTCTATACTAGTCTTAAAAAAAAATAATAAAAAAGGTCTGCAGTCCCACTACAAATGCACAGTATTTGTCTTTGACTACAAATAGTCCTATCTGAATTCTCCTTTTCCAGACAAGGAATGCAATATCTCTCACTGCGTGCCTGGATCCAGATACGTGATTACCTGCCATCCCCGGTTCTATATCCGGAGATCACTAAGCTGATGCTACCACAAGTGCTACAGTCACCCTCTGACTAGAGGGTGTTGGCTCATTTACTATCTGCCAGAATGAGGATGAAATCTCAACTTGAAAGCACACCACCATACTGATGGAGTGGAAGGACCAAGCCCAACAGCCTTGAGGCTACAGAAGACTCAAAGTCTGATCTTCCGAAGAGGTAGAAATAAAATAAGTAAAAATAAGGTATCTACCACATGCAAGTCAAAAAGGTAATATTCCATTAAAAAAAAAGAGACTTCCACAACACTTCAATGCAGTTTTAGGTCTCTCATTCCCCTTTCTTTTCACTTTCTATCATTCAGGCTAATTGCAGTGTAACAGGTTTGTTTTATAGCTTTGAAAGACCTTTATCATACTTCTGTTATTCATGTGCCAGCACTACACTCCTGATGTTTTTGTTTTCATTTATGATGTCTCAGTGGATTTCAGTTTCTAATGTTAAATGGAACACCTAGTGATACATGTCATCTTTAACAACAAGTTGCTTATGAAGAAAAACACTTGAAACTTAATAAGCTTCTATGAAGACAGAACCCCAGAACCTTCAGAAATGTCTGATGAAATCCAGCAGCCAAGCCTTTGAGTATAATTTAAACCAAGCCATTTCAGTTCCATTTGATGACATGAAAAAAGGAACATAAGTTGCTATTATTTTCCAGGTATCAGTACCTGGCTGAAGGTGGCTTCTACTTCATTATTTGGAATTCAACTAACCTAATGTAAAACGGGTCACAGGGTGTTCTTTTTGATTTGTGCATCAAAATGGTACAGCCTGTCAGGTCTTTACCCATACAGGTACTTACTAATTCTGCAGTCAGGACCAGCAAACCCAGGTGCACATTCACATCGAAACCAATTCACACCATCAACACAGATGCCTCCATTGTAACTGTAAAAATAATAAAGCTATCATTACACCAAGCGTTCTCAGGGTAGATTCGCTAGTCTAAAGATGAGTGAAAGACATAGGTCTCATGCAGCGTGTTCAAATGCAGATTTCTTTTGTCCCTATTCATAGTACTTTCTCACTATTCAACAATGCAGAATTAAAAAGTCCCTGCTAATTCATATTATGAGTCTACTTAACAAGCCACCTACATTGTTTCTTTGGTCTCTAATTAAAGCTGTGTTAATTAAACCTCCTGCTGCTGTTTAGGGGGACGATCTATTCCCATCAACAGAGAAAGCATAATGTTAGATAAACAATATTGCTTAGTAAGTCACCTATTAAAACAGCAACATCCTACACACAAGTGCGTGCATGAGTGGGGAAGTATATCAACAGAACTCAAGGAGGTAAAACAGCACTGTAAAGCAAATAGAGAAAGACCGAACTTTTGCAAGTTGAGTGTTTTTGGTTTTTTTTTAAATATATGAAGTACAGGTTATTGCATCAGAATGTACAGAGAAAGATGAGGTAGATGGTTTGCTTCATCCACATATCAGTATTTTTCCCCTTCAACCATATCAACCTATTTAAAATACTCCCATTGTATCTTCCAAAAAATGAACTTTGTTTTTAAACACATTTATACATAGTATTTGATCTAACAGAATATTTTTATGTTATCTAAAATTTATTGTAAACTAACAGGTTTTGATTTCTCATTTTTTATACTCAAACTGTAGATGCTTGAAGTGTTATCAAGTCTGATTCATTTCATATCACAGTAATTTACTAGTCAGTTCTGGCATGAAAATTACACTAAAATACTTTCATCTGTTCATATATGAATCAACTCAGGATTGTTTTGTGGTCTTTGTTGTTACCAAGGAATAGATAAGGCATAGCAAAAAATTGTTTTAAAATTTTTTACAGAGCCTGGCTTCAATTATTTTAGGGTAGAATTAGTTCTAATCTGGAATAGAAATCCATATGACTGTGCTTATTTTCACAATAGGTACAGAACTGCAGTTTGCATACTTACCATGGATGAGGGTTGCAGTCATTGGTATCTATAAAAAAGAAGAATACAGACTACTGTAACTTGTGGCATATTTCTTTTCTAATGTATAATATTATAGTTCAAGAGACACTATAGTTGATAAGGCAAGCAAAGAAAAATAATACAGAATTGAACATTTTCTTCCACACTTGCAAAGAAATTTCAATTAGACCTAAATAGACCAATGAAATACCTTAGATTTTACGAATGCAAAATTTTACAGCTTTGGTGTATTTTGATAGATCAACAACACAGACTGATACACAGCATGATGGCAACATAACAGAAATAAAACAGGGTATCGTGTTGCATTGGTAGTGGATAATTCAATCAGATTCTAAAAGCTTTCTAAAGGATTACTACTACTTTGGCACTTCACATGTATATGTGCAACTAGTCAGATTTGTTAAACAAATCTTTCCCATTATAAACGGCTCTGAAAGTTGCAGGCTTTACTCCACCTAACCAATTCATTGTATTGGTATGTCAAAGTAGTTAACTGCTACCCTCAGAGAAAATGATAGAATATACACTACTGCCTGCCTTTCCACATACTTTTCATTATTAAAACTAGTATTTCTGCAAGGATTTTTTTTTTTTTGCTCTGCACATGTTCCCAAAAATTGTATTTCTGTAGAAGGCTGAAAGTCTTATTTTGGCAGAGACTAGGTGCAAAAAGAAGCACAACAAGTTCTTCATTCATTACTTGAGCATCATCATCTTTACCTACCTCCCACCCTGAATGATTCAGATATTTTGGCACATGAACTCTATAAACTTGCTTTGTTTCAGTTAACAGCTCTTTGCCAGACACTCCTAAGATCCCAGGGGAATGCAGGGGAAGAAAGGAGACAAGCCTTACTCTGTGTGCATGTACGTCCTTCCCATCCTTCTTTGCAGATGCAAGAAAAGGAATCTCCACTGCCAACACATGTTCCACCATTCATGCAAGGGTTTGGAATACAGCTACTGTTTTTAGCTTTGGAAACAGAAAAGGTCTATTTAGTACAGAAAACAAGAAGTATGTATCATCTGGATATGTCAATATCACAATCCTGAATAGCATTTAAGGCATCAGTGCAAGACTTACAAGGTGGTCAAATGACTCTAAAAATAGTCACACTGCATGATAATATCTCACCTTACCATCACCACCATCCCAGTTCAATTGTTTGACTGAACCACTAAGTTTTTTTTTATAAGAAAAAGATTATCTATTTTTTCCCCATCTGTGTAAGCATCCTTCAAATACTGCTAAATTCCTACTCCGGCAGTGAGTTACCCAGGTCACGAGGTATACTTCATAATTAAATACTAGTATTTAAAGTTCAGATTTTGATTAAATGCCGAAATTTTATCTAAAAAGTAGAAAAAACTATACTAAATTAACCTTCAGCCAACTTCTTGGTCCTAATGGATGTTTCATATTCAGAAAAATGTACCATAGAGACTACATTCAATGCCCCAAAAGATCAAGAGAAGTTCCCTACAGCAGTCAGTAACCTTGCAAATCTCCTAGGAAGAACCACTTCATTTCATTTTTCCCCAAGTACGTCTGCTCATTCGCCTCTTGATCACATTAGGAACCGTCCAACAAAGTAGGGGACTAAGTTCCCAAGGAAACCTTTACACAGGGTCTCTAAAGACTAACAGAGAAGTCAAGACACAAGCCCAAGTGTTCCAAATCTGCTTAGGAGAAGCTATGTAAAAAAACCATTCAAGCAGCCTGCAGAAAACAGCTTCCTAAAAATCAATATCATGTCAGGTGCATGGAAGAAACTCTAAACTTCAGTCACCAGCCAACTGTAACAGCTTTGAACCAGCCAGATAGAAGAACAGTGCGCCTCTTTAGTAAACAGTTAAGTATTGTTTAAACACTTCTCTACTTCTTTTGGCTTTATCTGTAGACAATTTAAAAAGCTTACCGGTGTTGCAAGTACTTCCTATCCATTCTGGAGGACATGAACAGCGGAATGTATCTCCATCATCATAGCATGTTCCACCATTGCTACAAGTATTCGCATCACATTGGTATTCACCTATACATCACAATAAAACAGTTTCAATTACTATTGGTCTTGCTGAATTTTACGACCAGGTACTTTTTAATCACAACATTACTTTTAAAGAGACTTCATATTTAAATGCAACAGCACTAGAAACGCATAGTTCCACTTGCTGTATTACAGTAAACAACCGGAAGAGCGGAATCTAAGGGCATCTCTTACAACACTATTCCCCTACATGGGGGAATACATTTTTTAAGTGTTCCATTTTGTTGCTGGGAAACTGGAAGAGGTAATGAAAATATGCCTATTATTTCACTGCAATTGTTTTATTTTAAATTTCAGGAACTGTAGCCTCATGAGAAGAAAGAAAACAAATCTTTGGGTAAACTAAAGATCAAAGTAAAGAACGCTTACGTGAATGGCAAGTTTTGCCTTTCCAGTCATTCTTACACTCACAATAGAAGTCATTTACCAAATCAATGCATCGGCCACCGTTGTGACATGGGTTAGGTGAACAGTCATTGAAATCTAGAAAAAGAGTTATTCAAATTAGATGGTCTAGCCTAGCCAAGGCCGAGAAAGTATAAAAAACTTCTTTATAAAGGAAATAAATTGTGTACTATTTAGGAAGACAGTGTTCCTAATTCTTATGGAGTTATCTTTATGTAAGCAAGGAAAAAAACTCTGATTTAATATAGAACGTGAATTATGAAAGATTTTCTGACAGCTTAAGAAAAAAAGTATCATTCAGTATGGCTTTTAAGTAGAGCACCAAAGTAGTTTCATTTTTCTAGCAAACAGCTGTATTCTGAACTTCAGAGAAAACCTTCTAGTAGGGACCACAATGTCCTGAAAAGGAGCCCCAACCCAGGACAGCCACATGAGGCAGTTACGGCTCCCTCTCCTGCTTCATGTCTCCACATACAGAGACTTAACACCATTAGATAACTTAACCATATATATGTATATATACACACATATATTGTGTGTGTATACTACATGTACATTAGATTTAGAGAAAATTCTTTTCACTCGAGACAAATGTTTTAATAGGTAGAACATAATTATTCCAGACCGAACTTCATCTAGACCACACAAAAAGCTCTTTTGACAGGCGATAGCTGCTAAAAGCTTCTCAGTCTTTATTTCACATCTCAATTGGTGCATATCCTGTAATAAGTCTCAGCAAGTCCTTGCCATCATGTTTTAGAAAGGTCTTCATTCAGATTAGAAAAAGAACCAAGTGCAGTTTCCTCTGAGGTAACTTAACTATGAATTGGCCTTGTACACTTCTTTGCCAATACGCTTCAAGCCAGGGCAGCAAGAGTAAAAGCCTGCTTCCTACTGAACCCAGAATACAAAACACTGACTCATGAGTGAAAATTCAGGCTTCAGCAGTTCTTTTCTTACTAAAGGAATAGATATTAATATACATTCCTTCAGTAAGGTGGAAGCACATTATAGCTTGCACTGGCTTAAAGCTAAAAAGCTTTTAAAGTTTGGAAACTACTGTGTATGAGTAGATCGGGTAAGGGACAAATTTTTAGGTACTAAAACGTAGATATGCTTATAGCAATAACAACAATATAATGAGTAGACCCCCCCTAACAGGGTATATTCACTTTTGCCTCTCCTCAGGAGAAAAAGAGGTTCCCTCCTCCTGAGATATACCCTGTGCTATACCGAAGAAGCAGATTACGGTCCTATTAAAGGAATTTAGCCTTTTAGAGCTGCCATCCAAAAAGCTTCTTGAAAACACTTTTGCAAACACTGTGTAGACTGTAATTACAGAAGCGAGAAAATACCCCATTACTATTAACCACGTAACAGCCATCACTGTTACAGCAAAGCTGTAATATTTGACCCAGCAACGCTTAGCAGTACTCACTTGTGTCACACAATTCTCCTTCCCAGCCACTTGAGCAGAAACATCTAAATGAATCAACTTCATCGATGCACGTCCCACCATTCTTGCAAGGTTTCCCAAGACAATCATTGATATCTATGATAAAAAATCAACTATTATGGCTCAAGGCTGTCATCACCTACCTAGAGGAGTGCTCTACACTTGTGTCTCTAGGAAAAGCAGCAAAAAGTCATACTCCATTTGTACATATATAAGAACATCTCAAACATCTGGTTTCAAGCCTGGTAAGGTTTCTAGATGTATTCTCTATCATGTAGCAAGTCAAACCAGAGCATTAAGTTTACCTGGCAAAAATATCCAGATGTTCAAAAAAAATACATGGAACAGCAATACACATGCTCCTAAAGCTGTGCTGTCAGTGTGTCTGTCCCTTCTTTATCACCACCATGCTGAAGAAATCCACGGCTTCTTCTAAGACTGTACATAAAGGTAGTGGGTACAGACACGTTCAAGTTGGACTAAAACCAGTTTTCTTTCACAGAGGAAGTGTGAACCACTACAGAGATAACTGTTACCCGAAGCAATTGGATTTCAAGCAGTACACGTGAAACAATGCTCTATGCAACTTTATTAAAATCTTATAATTTTATTTTATATTGCAAAGCTTCATAACAAAAACTTCAAGGAAGTTTTAGAGCAACAAAATCATTTAGAAGAAACTCCTACTTACTTTCATGACAGTATATTCCAGTAAAACCTCTTTCACAGGCACAAGTAAAATTCCCTCCTGGCTGACTAATACACCGTCCATGAGGCCCACAAACATTAGATGAAATGAAACGGATTCCTTCTTGGGTAGCATTAGTGAAGACTTCTATTGTACAGCTGTCTATTACTAAGAGAGGGAAGTATATCATCAGACTAATAACCCGCATCACCAATCAGTTTTT
The DNA here is from genome assembly GCA_031468815.1 of Morus bassanus. Lineage (NCBI taxonomy): Eukaryota > Metazoa > Chordata > Aves > Suliformes > Sulidae > Morus > Morus bassanus. Next base: position 10,104,419 of record CM062572.1, on the reverse strand, counting down.
AGTTTTAAAAAGGTTATAAAAAAAATTAAGACTAATCACAATTTAAAAGTTATGTTAACTCTAAGTTACCCTCTGCCTCTTTATAAATAAGGACTGCTACAAGCATTTCTTCTCACTGCCTCACTATTTCACGAAGTCCAAGTGAGTGCAATAAAAATGTTTCTGCATGATGCTATTTCCAGAGATACTACTTTTCTTTTTTGATGTACCACCAATACATTAAGACAAGTTTCTGGACAGTGGCAGGTACCTTTACAAGAATTGTTCTTGCAGTGGTCCTTGAGATGAGAACAATTCTTTCCATCATAGTCATCAGGGCAGGCACAGTAATAATCTCCTCCCAGATCATAGCATTTAGCCCCATTCTGGCAAGGGTTAGGTTCACAGAAATCAATATCCATCTGTAAAAGAGACCATAGTTAGCAGCAGCTGCTCCATTTCCCAGGAGTAAGCAGCATTCTCTTTGTAGCCAAAGACACAGATGAAGCTAATTTACAAGGAACCTCAAGTTTTAAGAAGGTTTATGAATCATATATATATATTGCATTCCATCCTGCAACACAGAGAGCAACTTCAGGTTGCTTTAGTCAATCCTAACACAAAGCATTTCTGATACTGCTAAAAAGATATTCCGTTGCAGAAGGATGAATAAGCACATTTGCAGTAACTTTGTTAGCAAAGAACATGCCATTAAGAGCCACCTTCCTGTGACAATTCTGGATCATTTTAAGTCAATTCTCTGTCCTTCACACCCACATACTAAGTGCTATAATGCAAGTTAAATACCAGTGCGCCTGTCAACTTTGTGTCTGCAAGACACTTAAAATACACAGAACCTTAGAAATCCTGTTCTCTAGAGCAAGTTCTCTTCCCATCTCAATTAACACATTGAATTTATTATAGGACCACATAGCTTGGAAGGGACCTCTAGAGGCCAGCTACTCCCACCTCCTGCTCAAAGTATGTCTGGTTAGACCAAGCTGCTCAGGGCCTTATTCTGACAAATACTATCACCATGCCAATTTACACACAGAAATACTAGGTATATTTTGAACACTTCCTGCCACCTGATTCAAAAAGCAAAATTTAAACCTAGCTTTCAGAATATAAACCTTAAAACAGACAAATTGCTGTAGCAAAGCAATTCTGCTTCTTCTACATCTTAGATTGACACACAAGGTCACTGATTGGTGATGCTCTAAACTGGCCTCAAAAATCCATAAAATGGCCCCAAAAGGGATATTGTTACACAGTATCTTTCCTCCAAATTGTTATTCTTAAAGATTGCTTTCCTCCCCTAAAGTGAATTTTTCCCTCTTCACATCTCTGGTGAGAAAGATGACTTTATGTCTGTAAGGTTGAGAAAGCTAAGTCCGATAGTGGATTTGGTCACTATATTTAGTAGTTCTGTAGCTAAATAGGAGTAAAATTCAAAGCTAACCAGAACAGAAGGAACACAAATGGTGTTAAGTATTTAATTCAGAGAAACACATACAATTCCAGCTGCAATAGAGGGATTTTCAGCAAGCTATTTCATGCTCTTATATGGAACATTCAAAGCAAACTACAAAAAAATAGCTAAGATCTGAGAAAGATTCTCAAGTCCCCTCTATCAGATGTCTCCATTTATTTCCTTCCATTAGCGTAAATTTCCCCTTCCCAATGCAAGTTCAGTGGCTGGTACTTTAGCATCTGGAATCAATGGTAGATATTTCCTGCAACACACAAGGCAAGCAGCCAACTCCTCCCTGTTATTCAAACAGATTTGCTAAAACTTTAATTACACAGTATCGTATAAATCAGCCAGTAGAGCACTCAAGTTATGATCCTTATGTAGAAATGGTATATGAGCTATTAGGTACTGCACCAGTTTCATTAAACTGGTCAGTATCTGCAACCCTTTTTAATTTTGATAAAAGGAGGGCATTGTTTCTTTAACGATGCAAATAATACAGACTAAAATTACTTCAGCATTTAAGAGAGATCACTCCAATGTCCTCCATGAAAAATTCTGGAGCAAATCCAACCAAATTCTCATCCAATGCCTCCAGTTGACACTGCCTTGCTAACCGAAACACTTACATGAATTTGGCTATCAGCAAAAGCCAGAAAGTACATTCTTAGGGCAATATAATTTTACATTGGAAAGTATAACATCCTGCCTAGAAAGAGGTAGATCTTCATTATCATGAAGTACTTTATGAATTATCACTAGCACTTCAGTATTTCAGATCTAAATCCTTATTTAAGCACTAGAACTACATGTTCCTAAAATGATCTCAAACAGAAAGCTCTGAGAGCCAATACTTGCATATCTGCCTGCCTTTAATTAGGCGGATACTCCGACCAACAGAAGTAAGATTACTTGAAAGGTAATTCAATTATTTACTTCAGAATTACTGGGATGAAGACCTAAAACATTCTAATGTAACAAAAGGACACAGGTCCTGAAAATTGCAAAGGAAAATGTTTCAAACTTAAGGAATACTTGCAGCCTTAAAACATTTAGGAGAGCCAAAACCTATGTGCAACAACTTGCAGTTTATCAGGCTGAAAATTCAAGTGTTACAACTACTATGACAGCACTGCACAACAAATTTGCTTATTCAGAGCGTCAAGTAACAGCTATGTTAGTAATGCTTTAGCCTCGGGTTACTCCCATTTACATCTGGAGATATGTTGCTTTCAAGAATTTAATCCATGAAAAGTATTGCAGTAATGTCACCACTGCCCTCACCTCACAGAAGACTCCTGAGAAGCCCTGAGAACACAGGCAACTGAATCCATTCACCAGGTCTTTGCAACGGCCTCCATTTTGGCATGGATTGCTTTCACACTCATTTGTTTCTGTCTCACAGTTTTTTCCTGTGAAACCACGAGGGCATAAGCAATAGTAACCATTTACTTCATCCTTCAGAGGGAAGAAAAAAGCAAAAGTAGAAAGATTTGTTTAGTGATAAAACTTGCACATAAGAATTAAAGTTATTTCTATATTCTGGATTAGTGAACAGCAGTAGCACCTCATAAAATTATTTTGTGAAACGGTGTAAGAGCCTGTAATTGAAACACTACACCTTTTAACATACAACCTCATTTAACCAACCTGTAATTGCAAACTGTAGAATTCATAACTAGCCAGAACAAGACTTATTTTCAACATGGCATGTAGTAAACAAGAGTTACCTTACAAGTCCCTCCATGTTGACATTGTCCATGACAGTCATTAATATCTATGGATAAAATATGCAAGGCATTAGAATTTATACTGGAAGACTAAGCTGTAAAGTAAAAGTCTACCATAAACAAAGGCAGAACAAATGATTTTCAGAAAGGATTTTTCTAGATATTTCAATGGAAAGCAAGGATGATTCATGCCTTAATAGATTCTTATTTTAAAGAATATGTATTAGAAAATTACATATTACATCTTTCTATTACAGTGTAATAGAAATGAAACCAACTAATTTCACATGTAGCTTTTTACCTAAAAAGTATTTTAAATTTAATCAGTACACGATATCATTCAGAAACAGGGATGAGTGAGTAGAGAAAGATTTATTAAACTTATGTAAACATATATCTAAGCTCATTTTAATACCAATTACACCTCTAAATAAATTTTCAAATAGTATTTTCAATTTACATTGCTGGAAGTTAGGAAAATCCTGACAACAGGTATTTTTTCTTGTACAAGTATGTCTACTATCATTCATCACAAAACCTTTTTTTAAAAGGATAAAGCATCCTATGGTCAACATATATACTAAAGAAATACTAACTGATATGACAATTTACTCCTGTCCATCCTGGAATGCAGTCACAGTAATATCCACCAATGAGATTTTTGCAAGAGTAAGCATTAACACAGGGTTTCCCCTCACACTCATTAGCATCTGTGAAAGAAGATAAAAGAAAGAAGAGAATAAAGAACAAACCCCGAAACAGATTACCACAGCACCAAGCAAAGTTTCCATGCAATCCAAGCATCAGAAGCTCATATTATACATTGGTAGAGCACTAAAACCATTTACATACCACAGGTTTTTAATGCACACTTGTCTATAGTAGCACATGCATGTTATATCTTACTTTTCCCTTTGCCAAAACTCAAAAAGGTAATATGTTAGTCAGGGCAAATCCCTTCCTTGCTTCCGTAAGCTTATAGTCACTGTTCTGCCACCATGAAGAAGGAGCTACCATCACCAATGCTGTATTTTGAAACAGAAAAGTTATCGGGCATTCTAGAAGATCTATTATAAGTAAGCTTACGTTGGGGCTTAAATAGTTATGGGCTCACTTGAAACTTCTGACTTTAAGATCTACTAAAGAAGAGCTAAGATACCAATAGCAACACACATCTTCAATGTTTTCTTCAATAAAAATCAGATCAGAAACACACTTACAGAGAGGTATTCATTATTTAGGAATATTCTCTAGCGGTCTTCAAAACGTCAGAAGACAATTACTCACCGAGCTGACATGTTGCTCCAATCCACTGTTGTGGACATATGCACTCAAATGCATTAACACCATCAATACAGGTCCCTCCTTGAGCACAAGGGTTAGATGCACATTCGTCAATATCTGGAAAGTCAAAATGTGCCTTCCATTACATGGTGTAACGTTTGGCTTAACCTGGTTTTTGTTTTTTTGGGTTTTTTTTTTTTTTTTTTTTTTTGTTTTGTTTTGTTTTGTTTTGTTTTACAGTTATTTTGAGATGAAGGGGGAGAACATACAAACAAGTAAGCTTAGGAACAAACTACCATTTCTAACCTGATTTTTACTTAGGCTTTTCTCACATCTTTGAGATAGGGGAGAGAGGAACTCCGAAATTTTCTATCTGCAAGCAGCAAGATTACTCAGTTCATCTGCCAACTGAAAGTCATGTTCCTAGATCATGACACAAGTTTAGCCAGAATTTTTTGAGGATAATTGCTGTTGAAAAATGGATAAAAATCCTGTGTTCCAAATCACAGGCAACATGCAAACCAATTACATAGGCCCATAACATTTCAACCACTTCGCTGTCTTCCAAATGAGACACTTAAATGCTTACGTAAGTAATCTACTCTTTTACTACTTTAAGGGGAGAACCTTTCATGTTCACATTTATATCTCTTAAAACGAATCCATTCTGTATTTTGCTTTAGACTAGCTGAAGAGTCAGAAATTGTCCTACAAGCTTTGGCAACAGGGTATTTCTTTGTATATGGTCCAGCTATGCTTTTGATAACCTACAGATCTCAACTGCATCAGACACCACTGGCTGCAGAGTACCATTAATCTTTTCAGAGGCTCCCAATGCATACTCTTAAAAGACAGGTAAGGTAAAAGACTACCACCAAATTCCATACCCACAGAGCATTATGGTCAAGTAAGGTGTATCAACCCTTCCAACCCAATAGGTCACTCATCAGTAAATGCATACCCACCGATAGCACATGTTGGTCCACTCCACCCCGACGGGCAGTGACACTTGAAGCCTGATGAAATTTCGTGACAAATTCCACCATTAGCACAGGGATTAGACACACAAGCATGCTCCGCTGGGAGGAAAGGAGGAAAGAAATTCTTGCTAAATACTCTTCCTATAACAATTAAGGAGAACTTACATGGGTAGAAATTTCATTCTGATTAAAGTGACCAAGAGTATGAGCAGCCAAGAGGTGCCTCCCTCTCCCAGCTGCAAGATTCCCAGTGGAAGACTGAAGCAGGATTTTACTGAAGGTGCATCAGTCTTCATATATCTACTGACTAGAAAGCCTGTAGGCAGACAAGTCTCTCATATCTCAATGCTCTGAGAGCTAGAGAAGTTCCCCATCAAGCCACTGCTTCCAGCCACACAATTCCAACTCCAGAGTGCTCCAGCACTTTTTTTTTATAGTTCAGTGAGACAAAGCAGATACGCTGTACGCAGAGGTCTGAACAGTAGTAGTAGTTTAAGTATCAAAGGTCTGTTTAGCTTCATTGTAGTACTGTTCCTTGGAAACAGCAAGTATAGAGCAACTTGCAATTATAGTCAGTACTGCTGCTCGTCACTCCATGCAGGGCTGTAACACTTGCAAAAGCTGCACTAAGCAACAACCAAGCTGAGGAGGGACAAGTTGTATGCCATCACTTTTGGTATTTTCCCTCTCAGAAGCCAAGGAAGCTTTTGGAAAGAAGAAAACAATCCCCTTGCTAGGTAAGGCTTTCCAATTGTTGCTAGCATTTATTTTTCAGATCTTTCTTTCAGGGATGTTATCTAGTTTGCAAACTGAATTTACATTGTCTAGGATGTTAGGTACTAGTACCTAAAGCAGCTCATATACTAATCTACTGCTAATAATCAGTATAGAACTCATCAAATGCATGGCTCCCTTTATCACTGCCTCCTATGAGGCACCATAGGAGTATGGTGCTATACCACAGCACCACCTCTCTATCTGGAGAGCCAAGGTGCTTCCCCACAACTTTTGGGGCCAGCTAAGACAATATTTCGTTCATTTTAACCAAAACTTTCCATCACATTCTACCAGCTGAAGCAAAATTCAAGTTTTGATAGTATCATTAATGCCACACAGCACTTTATAGAAGTTCAAAGAAGTTCTACATCCTGATAAATGTGAAAACCTTCTGCTGATAATGGTTTTGTGAACTTAAGGCCAAACAGTTAAATAAAAAAAAAAAAGAGGTTCTTTCCATCTACACTTATAACTGTATCAAGGTATAGCAAAATTTAAAGTGAGAATACCACATGTGGGAATACCACATTTAAAAAAATATTTAACAATCCATCATGGCAAATACAGTCACTGCAGAACACCCAACTGAATACTACAGGTGAAAGTGTTGAACCAAAAGTTTTCATTTGTCTCCAAACATCAAATCTTTAAAGCAAAATAGGAAAGAAATAAGAAATTGTGCACTTGCCCCTTCATCTCCAAAGTCAAAATAGTCAGGAAAAGTCTCTACATACCAAAATAGTCTCCAGTAAGCAATAATTTTGGTCTTCATGTAATACATACACAGATATACATGAAAAAAGCAATACGCTATCTTTGTAGCATGGTTTAGATAGAAAGCAGTTTTTCATGTTGGATAGATACAGATCCATTAAACTCTAGTCAAGAAGCATCAGAAATGCTGTTTAAATGGTTTCCCCCATTTTGCCAACTGGAGCAGGGAATACACTTAACTTTTTACTTATACTGCTCAAGGTAACTCTGTAGGAGGGCTCGAACACGTTTCCATAGTAGTCTGTGTCATTAATCCAAATATACTGAGTCCCATATTAGAAGATTATTTTTAAAAAAATCAAGTTTCAGTTGATCAAAAAGAGCAGTCACCACATTCAGGCAGCTAAAAATTGGGCCAAAAGCCCACACTGCAGTTAAAACTGAAGCATCCACCATCACTACTACCTTCCTTAGTCACCAGCTTGTATAAGATGTAGATTTGCAAGCAAGCCAGAAGACAAGAAAATGGGTAGCAGGGAGAAAGGTAACAGGGCAAGGTGCACCTGTAACCCAATTCCATGAGACTATAGCCCAGCTGCATGCTTGGATTAAGGAAGCGAAGAAGCCAAAAGGAAGAAATAGTCTCAGTCTTATCTAAATCCAAGGGAAACTGCTGCAGCACTTCTGATGTCTTCAGTGGTTTTTTTTTGAACAGCCAGCCTAAGGCACTAGACAGGAGAGATGGAGCTGGCATATCCCCACTGTCACACAAATTAATAATCAAGTTGAAAGGACAAGTTGCACACCTTCACTTTTCACATTTCCCCTCTCAAAAACCAAGCTAGCTTTTGGAGAGGAGAAAACAGCCCCTCCACTTTACAGGAAAAAAAAAAGCAACAATGAGCATATAAAAATGCCACCTGGCTAACTAGAACATAGCCATGCCTAAAACAGTTTCAGATTTCTGAAGATACATGCAATATCCAGAAATACCAATTTCGCAGTTCTTTCCAGAGTAGCCATCTGGGCAAGCACAGCGATATTCATCTGGTTCAGTATTCATACAGGTTCCACCATTTAGGCAGGGATGGTGATTTCCACAGTAATTCAGATCTGGACAGAGAAAAGCATCAAATCAACAGGGAACACAAATCTCACTGTTTTAATCCCTAGTCAGACATACAGATGCCTTTCTGGCTTGAACATCATTCACCCACATGACCCCCATACTCCATTAGCTAGCCTGTCATCTCATTACTATCCACAGAACAGGGAAGGATGAGCAAGAGACAACTGCGTAAGTTAGAAGAGTCAGGACCATTCCAAGACTTTTGTCTTAAACTTTCTATACTTATGATGTTTAGGCACCATCTGCCATAGAAGAATTAGGCACAGAAATACTCAAGTAGTTGCACACTAGCAGGAGAAAAATGGTTAATGAGTTATCAGTTAATCATGCAACTTTAATTATTTTTCCTGTACATTAATGTTAAGTACCTTTGTTACAGAGCAGGCCACCCCAGTTGGTTTCACAATTACACTGCCATGGTTCATTACAGCTCCCATGAGCACAGCCTGGGTAGCGGACACACTCATCACAGAACTGTCCTTGCCAACCATAATGACACCTAAGATGTAAGTTCACATGTTAAAAAAGTTAGCAACATGATGCTTAATTACCAGCATTACAGGTATTTAGAACACTACACTTACCATTCTCAAGAACTAGGTCAACTGTTCAATGTGCAGATAACAAAATTTTATTTCTCTTGTTTAGAAGGGACATACTAGTCCTGTTGAACATCCTTACTGGAACTCATCTTGCTTAACCGTATTACACACCATGGCAACAAACAACACCAAGCACTATGCGTTAGGAGAACTGTACATAAATTACTTGTTCTTTCACAAGAAGTCCCATCTTCACATAATCATCTCACATTAGGATGAAAATTGTGATTGGCATAAAAAAAAGTTGAAGTTACTTTTCAAAAGGAGACTGCTCGTTTACTGCATCAAGCACCATAGCTTTTTTCTCTCTATGAAGATAGCTTTCAAGATATCAGCTAGATTGTTCTGGAGTGCTGCAGTCTTGAAAGACCAGGGCAGCCAGAGATGCAGCTGTCTTGTCAATTTTCTCAGGACTTAGTTTCTCAAGAGAACCCTTTTCACAAGTTTATTCTAGTATATCCTCAGTGTTCTCTAGTGACATTATGAAAAGGGTGCTCTTTGGAGCAAGGAGGAGATAGAGCAGAAACAAAGTCCATTAATAATTCGTTTGAAACAGCATTGAAATTTTGTCACAAGATTTCTTCAGATACCAGTATCTTTGTTATCCATAACAGAATTTTGCTAACAAAAGCAACTGTTCGTGCTACAGGAAAAGTGTTTAAAGTCCGAACTTCAAAAAAAAAAAGAAAAAGAAAAGGACATAGGTAATGCCTTTTTTTTTTTTTAAACATGTATTTCACACACATTTTAATCAAAAAGAAATAGTAAGCTTGCTCTTTCGGGCCAACAAAAGAGCCTGTTATTTTAAGAGTATTTCTTACAAACAACTTAAGAGCCATACTAGCAACAGAGATGCATAAAAACACAGATTGTTGGGCACATGCATGCCAGTGGAGCCCTAATGCCTAAGGGAAAAAAAGCATTAGAAAGGAAACTGTACTTTTTTAGATTTAACACCATCATTGTATTATCAACATGCTTTGAACACCATAAAAGAACAGAAAATAAATTCTTAAGTCTTTGGGGTGTGGTAAGAGAAGACAAGGAAAGGAAGTATAAACGAGGAGTCTTGGTTCCATGTGAATCAATCCACTTCCACCATTTCAGTAAGCTGTATCAACTCCCAGAGGAACAGGTTATGCTGGCAGCATATTATTTCAATTTCTACTATTTAAATAGGCAGAAGGAATCTAGATGCAGATCTTTGCAAGATGATTTTTTAATATAAAGTTCTAGAACTACTTTGTGTTCTTAGTCCCAGTATCTGCTCCTCATTCAAGACTTCACAGCTGCAGGATCCCTAGGGAGAGCCTCAGCTGTGTACCTACTCCAGAGGCCTCCAATCGCTCGTCTAAGTAAGGCTGTCAGAAGTCCAGAGAACATACATGTTTCAGAAGCAGCTTTCTTTTGCTGTATTAGCAGCAAGAGGAAACAAATACTGCTCCTGCTAAATTTGATCTCTTCCTTCCTCCTCAAGGACAGAAAAATCTTTCAGGGGCTGGTAATAAACAATAAAAAAAAAAAAAGCACTGTAACTCACTTTACTGGCCCCAACCCAAATCTCCATCCATGCCAAACATGGCACTACTGCCAATGATTCACAATGACTATCCTAGCCAGAGCCAACTCCCCACCCACATATAACAAGGGTTTTCAAGGGCTGAAAGTCTGCATCACAAAGCAAATAATCACATTAACTCAATTTGTCTTCTTTACCCAATGGATAACAAGTTTCTTTGTTTAACACTGCACTGATGATTAAGAGTGCAAAGAAAAATACAGCCACCTTCTTAGAACTTGAAGGCATCTTAAGCACCTACTTGAGTGTGTAGGTACGCTTGACTGCCTTAGAATTAGTTCAGCGGGAAAGGGTTGCTGCTTTTTCATGATACTCACCACAGTCAAAGTTTACTGTTAAAGTTACCACCAAGCCCGAGGGAAATAATTTCTAGAGGCTAAAAGCAGCCCAACGGAACACAGTGTTTACAAGTCAAAAGGTTACTATGTGGTAAGCTGATCAGCCTTCAGTTTACAAGGAAGAGTAAATTAGGATTTCCTCTTGAACAGGAAGTCTGGTTGCATCCTACATTAGCAGGTGCTAGAGCAGCTTTAATTCAACTTCCTTCTAAAAAGATAATGTTTACAGGGATCTCAGCTTACCCCTAGAGCAAGATGTGATCAATAAAGCAAAATCAATTCAGAAATGGGCACATTGTCATTTATGAGAAAAACATCAAGCCACAACACAAGGATGAAAAAAGGTTAATGATCCACTATGAGAAGCCCAAAAGGTACAGATACAAAAGCAACATCATCTATGGGGAGGAAAAACAAAGAAACCAAACAAAAAACCCCACCAAAATTCCTTTTCAAGTAACAACCACTTATGTAAAAGCCAAAATGAAACTGCTAGTGCAGTTAATAGTGGGCTAAAGTTATTTCTTCCCTGCTCCCCGCAGTCAAGAATAATTTGTTGGAAGTTTCTGCAATCCTACATTTTTCACATCTGAACAAATAAAAAAAGCCAAATTTAGAGAATTCATAACGATTCCCATTGTTCAACAGACAAAGAAAATTCTTATTGGAATCAAGATTCTACTTCCTTTGTCCTTCCCCTCTGCTGACTTCATCGGCTCCAACTCATCTTTACAACCACACACACACAAAACAAAATCAGAGATGGCTTAATCTTAGCCCTTGCCGGGTTATTAGCAGTACAAAAGAAGCTACCATAAATAGATTGTTACAGTTTAGTAACTTCCTGATGGAAGGTTGAAGTACAGGCATCTGCTCCCAGACCAAAGCGTCCCTTCAGGTCAGGATTAACACACAGTGCAATACGAATAGAAGAACAATTGCTAGTTATCTTAAAACCAAGAACTTGCAGAAAAGATCCTGATCATCCTACAGACATGCTTCACAGCTTCCATTTTCCTTAGATGAGAGTCTGGTAGCAATAGAAAATGAAAAGTTTAATACAAGGCTGGAGGAAGGGGAGATGTCAGGAGTTAACAGTAGCAAAGTTTCTAGATAACATTTCAGTCTTGAGATTAGAGAAACTGAAACCATGCAGGAAAAATACTGTTGTCATTGACAAGCAGATAAAGTCAAATAATTCAACTCATAGTGTATACTTGGTTACAATAAGCAAGCAGGGCTTCAAACAGCTAAATGCCAGGACAAGGAAAAAAGACCTTCTACAGTAAATCTAAATGAGTTTAAAGTAGTAAATTTAATATCAAGGAATCCTACAGAAGCACCTGTCATTATGCACAGTTCAAAGATAACTCTGTACTCAGAGGCAGGAGTGTGGGGGGGGAAGTGGAGAAAGGAGAAAGAAATAGAAGATTTGGGTTTTTTGCTTTTCCTGGGGCTATTAAAAAAGCTAAACAGGTCAAGTTCAATAAAATAGAGATTTTTCTACAGGACTATGCTTTCCCTATATTCTTCTGAAACAGTTATAATTAATCAAAAAGCTGATACTGGTCTTTCCTTTCCTCTGAGGATGTTTGTATTATAACTATTTAGCAAAAGCTAGGTTTAAATTGAGCATTTCCAGATCAGATGGCAAAAGGTGTTCAAAAGATCCCATGTTACTGTATGTAAACAGATATATTATTTGTGAGGATAAGGCCCTGAGCAATCTGGTCTAACCAGACCTCCTTTGGGCAGGAGGTGGGACTTTCCAAACCCCATGATTTTATGATAAATCCTACAATGGTAGTTATAGAAGTGATGCAGAAAGGCGCAGAGATGTACCCAAATCCTGATGGTCTGTAAACCATGGTCCCTCAGCACCTTGCATGATTAACTCCTCCTTACCCAAAAAGAAGATGCTTGTAACATACCAAAAAGTCAGGGTGCTGTCAACAGTCAATATTGACTCAGCTGCTTTGTACTGTCTTCACACATGGTTAATTCTCCCAGTTCAATCACTTCTGGTTATTAAGAGTCCTGAACTTCTGTGTAGAAAGTTTGCCTGGGAAACTTCATATTGCAGGTCTCATCCAATCAGTAATCTACCTCTGGTTAACCTTATGAAAAGTCTTGTAATACATGAGAATGAGAAGATACCTAAACACGTTCTGTTCTACACCTAGCTACAGAGCTTTATCAGCATTTAATGCACAAGGACACCTAAACCATCAATGGGAAGGAAATTAAAACCAAACTACTTCTCAAGACTAGGTCAAAATATGAGGCCTAAAATAAACTGAAAAAATCCTAGGGAGGATATAGGCGATGTGGTATAAGCTTTTAAATACTACAGGTTACACCTTACTGGTATCACACATCCTACAAAAGCTGAAGTGAAGATCATTGTGCCATATTTACACATCATTTTTTAAGCAGACTTTTTGGAAGGAGCTTCTCCCGCTCAATTAGAAGCTGTGGCCAAAACACTCAACACAGGAAAATGAAGCAAAACAGTGACATTAAGAGCAGAAGCAAAATGCATCATTCAGGGGTGGGGGAGAAATAACCCTCTTAAATGGAAAACCACTAAATTTTCTAATGACGTGAACAGGATGGTGTTGCATAGGCCAGAACAATAGCTTTATATTAGTTATTTACTTAAAATAACTATAAGAAAGTCTGTTTAATCTTTTAAGATATTAATTGTTGTGTAGCAGGCAGCAATATGGTCTAGCTGTTAGGAGGTGCTATGATTCTGAGCATCCAGATTCAATGTTATAGCTATTACAGTACTCACTCACTAAGATTTGTCACAGAAGCACTTTTTCCACTTTCCTACCTTTAAAATAGGCATAATGGTTTTGTGAATAGGGAAGGAAAAGATGCTAATTAATGAACTCAATTTAATTACCTAAAAGCTTGTCATCTTTTCCTTTCACCCCACCATTCTTATTAGACCAAAAGATAGAAACCTTTCCCTAAAACTTTTTTCTCCTCTAATAAAGGAAGTCATTGAAAGCTAACATTCTCACTCTAGTACTTTATTTGGAGTTTTGTGAAGGAGCTGATAGAGAAGATGGTTAAAAATTGTTTACCCAGAACATACAGGGAAATGTTGCAGTTAACTTGCAGTAAGTGGCTCTAAGGGTGTGTCTATATTTACATTTGTTCACAGCAGGAGCATGCTTTAAGTGAACTGCCTGATCATTCCTGTTGATGGTGTGTTGGTTCACATCACCAGAGCTGTTTTGGAACAACAGAACTGGATTCCTTTTAGGTTAAACTAAGGTAATGTAAAACAATGTATGCCAGGAGCACACCTAATGTGTTCCAGCTGCAAACAGACATTCAGTCCACAAGAACAGACTACCGCTAGTCTAAAAATTAAAAAAAAAAAAGTGTTTTTAGTATGGATATTGGGTTCTCGACACTGCTTTGATCTACTGTTCTAATTTGTCTGCACTACCTACTATTGTAGATACAGGCTATGTTTTCACTTCCTGTACACCCGCTCACTTTCTCATGGAAGCAGCATCCACCTTTAGGATATATTTTGTGCCTTTCTACCCACTAACCATCCAAGGAAGCGAGCACTGAGTGTGCCTCAGTTCGTTGACTGATAAAGAAACAAAACATGGGATTCTTTTTTGCCTAACTTAATGTCTACTTGTGAAATACTTGCCAACAATCCCAGGAGGCTTACCACTAGGATATAAAAAACACCATAAAAGCATACTGGTTACGATAACAGGCATGAGAGTTTATATGATGAGACACAGACCAATTTTAATAATTTTGCAAGTTCTTTGAAATTTGAAGCTGCGATACAATACCTTGCATGAAAGAGGAGACAGGAGAAGACTAGTACCAAGTGCATTCCTGCAGGGCCAAAAAATAGCCCTACGCTCTTTAGGGACCATAGCTAGTCCAAGTTGCAGGCACTGAAATGGTCAATGCCACAGCAGCTAGCGCACTGCTCAAACAAGACTTTGTAGTTTACTGTTCAGAGCAGCTTATGAGATTTCTCCTAATTTGAGAGTTTATGAGATTTCTCATAACTCCATTCTGGAACAATTGTGGAAGGAAGCCATATTGTTTAAATCTGCTCTTGACAAGTCCTGGTTAGCCAGTAACTCATCTGTGAGCATTTTCTAGATGTTTAGAAATAGTATACCTGTTTCAGTGTTCTTTTGGGATTTCTATCTATCTAGCTAGTATGGAAGTTCCCCATTTCTTACTTTCTCCCCATTTTTAGAAGCAAGCATTGTATTTCCCTCTTTTTTTCAAGTCCTCTAAGATCTTTTGTTAGTCCTCTACAGTCTTTACTAACAACCTGCTTTGAGATGCCTCATCAGATCTCCCTGTACCCAACAATGAGTTTACAAGAATCCAGCAGTCTTTTTTTTTTTCCTCCTAAAAAAAAGCTTAGGCAGAGTTCCCAAATGTTGATGTTAACCATGTTATCTACCCAACTGTCATGAAAACACAAATAAGAGATTAGTGATATTGGTAGGCCTCCTACGGAAACGGATAGGAAGACTATGCAAGCCTTTAACATTTAACAAAGGATCTCTAGACCACTATTACACCTCCAACACTCCAGAGAGCTGTAGCTCACTTTGCAACTCAAGCTTTTGTTCCTGCATCTCTCTAAAGAAAGTACTGAATGACAGTTGAGCAGGTTCTGGCCCTTATAGTGACAGATTAAGGGAGCAAAGCCACTTGGGAGAAGCATACAGCACCTGCAGGCACTGCTGAACACAAGTAGTCAGCCTCGCAACCAGGGCTGAAGGGGAGTACAAGGACTACAAAAGGCATGGCACTAGACAGGAAGATTGAGAAATCTGTTTCAACAGGACAATCATAAGATATGTGATTAAATATAAACAATTAACTTAAAAAGCTTTGAAAACTGTATGCTTGCTTTGTTCAACCTGTATTAATTCATCTTGAAGTACTATTAACAATCCCATTTCTAATGCATTTCAGTTAGTCTACACATTCCAAAGAAATTTTTCTATCACAGTTGTGTGAAGTAAGACTTACATTTCCCAGGACATAACCTAGGGCCTACCATAGATCCAGAAGCTGAACACAAGCTGAGCAGTGTTAGGGATTTGACCCCTTTTGCTTTAGAAGAGAAACTCAAACATTCAAAGGGAACAGGAAAAGTAGAAAGACTTCTAGAAAATACCATCATTCTTGCAGGAATATGACAATGTAGCCCAGATACAAGGCATATCTGGACTCCTGCCAAACCCATACCACTCTGGATCAAAAGGAAGTGGAAGACTAAGCCGTTAAGCCTACCGACAGTTTGAGTGGTACCAAACATACTCAAGTCAGCAGTTTTAATCAAGGAAGGAGACTGTCACTTGTGGTTTCTCTATATTCACTCTGGTAACTTCATAAGGTGATTGAGCCTAAGTCAGTTATAAGCCATTAGATCAAACATCATTCTTCTCTAGACAGTTTAATGGAATTTAACAAAGTACTTCAAATGATGCAAAAAAAATACAAAAAGCACCAATCATCATGGCTTGGCAGTGTTACTTCTTTGACAATCCTTCCTACTACTTCAGGCCCGTGAAGTCAATCATTAAGACCATTTGGTCTTTGAGCCCAGATATAGATAAAGGTTGGATTTTGGTGGTGTGGGTTTTTTTTTGTTGGGTTTTTTTTTTTTTTAAGACTACAATTCCCCATCTTTGCAAGATCCAGTTAAGCTACTTTTGCTTTCCTCAAGGATGTAATTTTGCTCATTATTCAGTAAATTATTACTTTTTCTGAACTGCCTCCACAATGACAAAAACCTAACACCTAGACCCAGCCATATCACAAAACCGTTTGCCACGTGAGGTTGTTTTGAGACATCAGGTCATCCCCTAATTATTTGCCATTTCTTTGATGAAAGCTGAAATGGCAAACACCACCGTAACTTCCTCAAAACAAGGGGTACATAAACTTGCCCAAGAGATGACGTACAGTTACTGCTAATCACTTATCCTTTATGAGCAGTCTCCAGTCATTTAGCTACTTTATGATCTGGTTTTAGTAGAACATTTAATCCAAGAACAGCTCTAAATTACTTTGGAACATCAAAGCATGGAGGGTAGATCCTCGCTATGAGAGTTACAACGAAGCTCAGAGCCATTGCTTAAGTTACCTGCATGTTCATACAAGTTGAAGATGGAAACCATTTTCCAACTTTTCTATTTATAAATGCCACTGCAGATTCTGGCAACCAAATAGCTATTGGCACAAGAAGATTTCTATACATCTCACACCCATGTTTTTCCTCACATTTTCATTTTCTTTCTGAATTAAAAAAAGGCATTGTTTTCACCTGTTAAATGACAGTGGCAACTGTCCAAAAAGCAGGATGAAGGAATCTACATTATAATTCAATAGCACCAAACACAGCAGTTGCTTTTAAATAACAGCTTCCTTTGTACTGCTGAAGATAAAGGTCATGTCTGTAAGCCTTGCTTATTTTTAGTTCAGCATCACTTTTCTACAGAAACTATTATCCATTTGGGTTAAAAGCAACATTTCTAATGTAGCCTAATAACCATTAGAGAACACAAGCTAAAGATATCTGTGTGAACAAGCTCAAGCAACCAAATTATTTTTAAAGAGGTAGCCAAGAACCTCCTGCAATACTGGAAATAAAGTGGGCATACATAGAAAAGCCATTGTTTTCCTTCAACCTGCTTATCACAGATCTATCACTTCAGCAGACAGGTGTTAAGAAGCAAGACAAATGGCATACAATCCATCTGACACATTGAGTCCCTTATTCCTTCCCCCAGTACCTTCTTTCAGATCAGAGAATCCATGCAACAAAACAGGGAGATTTCTGGTCCTTCACTAGACTCGATGTTATTTTTGTGAGCTTTATTTAACTGGGCAGGTTAGAAGGGGGCACCTAGACTTAAAACATTAGATGCTTCTTCACATCAGTCACATGCTGTAAGGAAAGGCTTTGCTCATGTGAGACTACCTATTGACAAACACATTAAAAAAGGTACCACAGCCACCCAGGCCCCATCTTCAAAGGTTTTGTATTCCCTTCTTTAAACCTTCCTCCTCCTCACCAACTTCTCTCTTCCCAGATACAGCTGGCATCACAGAGAAATGAAAGCTAAAAAGGAAACTGCACCACTCTCTCTCATCCTCAAAAAAAAGGGTATTGTTTTGCTTTTGCTTGTGTCTATTGCTTTTTCACCTTTATTCAAAGGCTCCTTGTGTTCGAAAAGCAACTATCCACAGGCTCCTGAGACACTCCTTTGATACCTACAGGACTCCAGAAACCCTTACATGAATCAAAATTCATTAGAGTAGGTTCTCACAGGGAAAAATGTGTTCTTGGAAGGCTCAAGGGAAAGAGTACTTCTTACTCAGGCAAAAGTGAGACTGGCCCAGCTCTCAACCACAATCTCTACTTGTAACCTAAAAAAATCACCAACGTACTTGAAGTCACAAGCAAATATTTAATGATACCAAAAGATCCCAATAATATTATATAATAAATAATTAAATAGAAATATTCTTCCTTACAAAAAGGAAGCCATGGTTTAAACATCAGCCTTGAAAAAAAATCTTTTAAGGAAGGTTTTGTAGCTCTTCAGAAGTGAAACTGCACATGCACTGAAACACTGCACTTCATATACTGGAATTTATAGTTTTCAGTCAAATTTGAGAGCTACAACACATCAAGTCTTCCACAAGTCAACAGCATCTGATGGAAGTTTCAGGGCTGTAAGAAACCTCTCTGTGGTGCAACGATTTAGGACTTACTTTGTCTAAGTGACCCCACTGTCAGAAACTTCAGGTTCTCCAGCAGGATGGGACTTGTTTGCATGTCAGCTGCCACAGCTCACAAAGTGGCACTTCAACCCCAGTTTAAGCTCTAAGCCCAGCAAAGCTAAGCAACCTGCATCCTATTTCTGCCACTTCCACTTCCATGATGGTTGTAGTAGTTACTAGTACGAGGATGAAGCAGAATTGCCTTAAACTATCGCAGCTTGCCACAAATGGTATTGGTCAGCTCTCAGGGGTTCTGGCAGCCAGTTCAGTTTCACATCATCCCAAGCAAGCAGATTCAATACAGCATACAAAAGGAACCACTGCACAAATCCACTCTTACAATGATGCAAACAACTCTGACCACAAATAAACTCAAGAACTTACACAGGATCCCAAACTTGCAAGTAGACCTGCCCCATTTCTTCAACAGCCAGTGTAAAAAATAACACCCATTTCCCCTTGACCTACTGTGTTGGATGCCTGAACTTTTACAAGGAAACAATCAACTCCTCTTGCTACCAGAGACTACTTAGGCTTCATCACAAAGTTAAGGGAACATTTCAGACTCTGTTCTCTCAGATTTAGGGACCAAAAAACATTCACTTGGGGTAGAAAGTTTAGGTTGGGGTTGCTACTGTTATTTCCATTACTACCAAAAAAAAAGTTTTTCTTGGAAAAGCTAAGTTTACTACACTTTGGTGATCAAATATATATATTGAGTGCTCTAGCACTGTCAGCATTTCCTAGTCGTAACAGTCCAACGAGCAAGTTCCGCTTTTTATTTGAGGGGAACAGGTAGTACACAGAGATTAAAGCTCCTAAGGATTTTGAAAAGACGACAGACAAAAAGATTATTCTCATTTGATAAAGGCATAGTTCTGGATTATATGAAGCAAATCTGTTCAGTCCTGTATGCACAAAAAATAGAACAGGATTGCAAAAGAGTATGAAGTATATGCAGTTCTTACACGTGAAATCTACTTCAGATCTATTTCCATCCATGTTTTTGTACAGAATTTTTTCTATTTCAAAGTAGCAACATACACAGAAAATACTAGAAAGATCAGTACTCAGAAAGACACCCAAGCATGCAGACTTACTTGCATTCCCCAGGTGTACTGCAACCCCCATGGAGCAAATTACATCCTTGTTTACATACAGCTGTAAATAGAAAAAGGTTTGGGCATCAGTCTGGGCAGCTAGGTATCCATTAGTACAGCAGCAATCTGGAACTGTTCAGCTAGGGCTTCTGTCATTTAGCCTATTTGTTGCTTGTGCAAAGCAGACTGTCTTTTGCCGTGTTCCAATAGCTGCTGCTTCCAGCTAGCTATTTCACAAAACACAACCCCATTACAACTGTTTATGAAAAATAACTTAAGGTAACTCCTTGAAAAAGTTCCTACCACATAGGTTTGCAGGAAGAGTGTCAGCACTGAAACATCTATCAAATACAGTTATTTTTTTAAACCTGGTATTAGACTGATATTATGCTAGAAATCCCAAGCTTCAAAAGATACACATGACCTTCAGTAAGCCCTAAAAATGGTCTCCCCTCTCATTAACAGGCTTTTTACTGAAAAGGAACGGAAAACAAAAACAAGAAGCCCTCAGAGTATGTCAAGTAATTTTAGCACTAATTACTCGCTGAGACTGAAAGCAAAACACAAAGAGATTTCATGGAGTGGTACATTAAAGAGGATGACTACACTTGAATTTCTGTTCACATTAAGAGCTATCAAAAAGCTTTCAGCTTTGCATACATTACACTTAAAACTTTTTCATTTGTGAAAATAGTGTTACAAGGGCATTTTTACAGCATTAAAATCTACAGTATTACTGATATCATCACTGCTCAATAAAATCTTACATTAACAGATGTAATACATCATTTTGCTTTGAAGTAACACCACCATTGAAAAAAGTCAATCAGTAAAAAGATGTTTCACTATTTTGAATCTGGAATTTATTGCGTAGCCCCCATAGCACACACCACAAGCAGCAGCGTATGCTGCCCTGGGCTCCACTCTTCACAGGGAATGTTTTTTTCAAAGATTTGTATTCAAAGTACAATGCCTGTATGTGTTAAAATTACTATGCTACAGCACCAACACTACAGAATACTTACTGCAGTTTATACCTATTATATACACACACATTAGAGCTAATCTAAAATGAAGCAAACAATACTACCTTGTTTACATTCTTCTCCCATCCAACCTTCCATGCAGGCTTTGTTTCCATTCTGATCACACGTGTAGTGACCAACAAAATCATCTCGAGGACCACAAAATTTATTGCACAGAGCACTGTAGTAATTTTCATCACACTTCACTCTTATTTGTACTTCAAAATGGGCAACAGGACCATTAAATTGTAGTGTCTTCCATCGATCTTCTGGGTTGATCATGCCAGCATGTGCCACTCGTTCTATTAATAAGTTTTCACCTTTTCCAAAAAAAAAAAAAAGGTAAATTTAACAGGCAATAAGTCTGACAGCACACAAGAGCATATAAATTCAAATCAGAAGTATTCAACTGGTTAAGAGAAAACCTAGTAAAGAAAATGCTGAGATGATAAAGATCTACTGTATAACTGAATTTTCCTTTGCCTTGCAAAGTTCATTACAGGAAGGCCAATTTAAAAAAGTGTCCCAAAGGAAATATTAAAAAACCCTGGAACATAATCCATAGGAAATAGCTTATTTTTCAAGGCAGCCAAACATACCACACCCACACGCTGACAACCAGCGGCTTTATCTTGATCTGAGGCTCTTTTTGCCTCCTTTTTGTTCTTATAAAATTGCAAAATCTGCATAACCTACTAGCTATCAGAAGTTCTCTGGTGCAAGTTCAATTTTAAAAATAAAGCAAAACAATCACTTTGCTGCAAAATTGCTAAACAATAGTAAATGCTCTGGTAGGTTTGCATTATGTACATAAACTAGCTTTTTTCCATTTTGTCATTCTCTCTACAGTAAAGGCAAAACACCTTTAACAAGCATTTCATAGAACACTTTGTGCAGCTATTATTTGTCATCTTGAGAAGAAATACACAAGTGAACCCAGGACTGTCAAGGGGACATTCTCAGCTCTGTATCCTGCTTATCCTTATCCCCAGTAGAACTACTGATAATTATGATCACTGTTGCAATACACTCTATAAGCATACTGCCTTGCCTTCACAGAAAGCAGCAGCGCTGCTACTGCCAGGCTCCATTAACTGAGACCAAATGTGCAAAAAAGTATTAGCTGTCACATGGGACAAGAGGATTCTAGGATATAAGATTATGGGACTGCCAAAGTATTTTCATTTTTATGAATATCCATTTTGTATTTATCCATTTTATGCTGAATATAGAAGCTTCAGTACTAGGAGATGAGACGCAATTATGGTCAGTACAATGCAATTATACAATTGCTTCAGTAAATGTTAAGAATAAGCAAAGCACAGTAAGGGTAAGGGTAGACAGCGAGTAACCCCAGTGATAAGAGTTCTCAGATGTTTTCACTACTCAAATCTGGTAGCATCCTACTGCAAGAGTTTTTCTAGGTGAGTCTGGAAGCTGCAGCCAGAACTCCAAGCACAATTTAAGGACAAGAAAAAGGTACAGAAGCTCCACTTGAATACATGAATTTCATACCATTTATGAAACAGCTACAATATTGCCAGCTCAGAGCTTCAGAGTCCATTTTCTTTAAATAATAAAGACTCTCTAAAATGCATGTTAAAAGAAATGAACCAAAAAACTTGCACACAGCAAGAGGCTGTAATGGTAGTGAGATAAAGTCTGAACTTCAGGTTATTAATAATAAAAAAAACACCAAGCTGGCAGCAAGCAATACTAAACTACCATTTTCAGCAAATGTGTTTCACGTACTTGCTTTCTAGAACTCATTAACCTAATCGGTTTAGAAAATAAAACCAAAGAAGTGACTGTTTCTCACCTAGGAAGTTAGTGACAGCATAGAGGTATCCTATGCATCTGTTACCAAAGCTGCACTTCCCCCTCAGCATGTAAAAGGACTCAAGTGAAAATTTTCAGTTGCTCCAACATTAAAGGAAAAAGCAAGCTACAGAAGTAGTGGGCTCTGCAATGCATTTTGTTATCTTAACATCTTTTTTCAAGCTTGCTTCTACCATAAAAAAAAATCTTTCCTCTTAATTTTAAGGAATATTGAACTAAAAAAAAAAAGCTGTTTTAATTAAGCATTGGAAGGTTCTCCAATTATTAAGAACTCAAAGTATCTCTCTGCTTTAATATTAGAAGTGGTATTGCCATGTATAGGCTACAATTCATGCTTGCCTGGACAAGTCTGCATAAAATATTTTATGGCTAAACAATACATACTTAACTCTATCCCTGTTCTTCAACTCTCAAATTCTGATACATGAACTCCTCTGTCATCCAGCAGCACATGGCCAGTATAAGAGTGGACAAGAAACCTGCAAGCTAGAAAAGGCTGCCTGCATTTTTCTTTTTGACTGAACAGGATATCTCTCATACCACCAGTCACCGTTAAAAGCTTCGTAATTAGATTCAACATCCTTTCATAATCTTATTCTTCTCTAATGACTATTGATCTGAAAACCTTGATGAAAAACTGTAAAAGAAAACTGCTGAATCATTGGACGGCCACGGAATTTGAACTAATAACAAATAAGCATTATAGAGCTGTTTTCCAGCTATAAGCAACACAGGCTTATTAAAAATGGCTGCAACAGCCACTGCTATAAGTACATTTCCTCCAAGTGCATCACATGGACTGAGATTAAAGGAGTGACTTATAAATTAAAATCTTATCAAGCATCTTCAGGTTAATTCATCAGACACAGTTAAACAACTGGAAAAAGCATTACAGCTATCAGAAATATACCTATGCAGAACAGTCTTCTTAATACCTGGGGTCAAGAATAGGGGAAATAACCCAATAGCATTTGGTTTTGGTGGGGTTTTTACTTTTTTTAAAAAACAAACAAACAAATTTTATCTTCACAAATGCCTCTGAAAAAAAATATATTCTGAGTCTTAAAAGCTTTTCCTCTAGCTTATATCAGTAAAGGTGGGGCTTAACAGCCTAAATAAGCAAGTGAAATAATTTACCCTGAACCACAAAAGGCACCAGGAAATCAGCTCCAAGTCATTTAGTTTCTAATACTAAATTCTTAAGTACCCAAGTATGAGAATTCTGCTTTACTTCAAATATAAAACTGATCCCAAATAGAAGGTGCATCTTTCAGAGATCTGTAATCGCAGGGAGGAACGTGTTTGCCAAGGTTCCTCCTTCCTCCCCCCCAACGCCAAAGTGTTTTTGAAGATATTTCAGTCTCTCACATTTAACTGTTTTGATGAGACAAGTTTGCTCCCTGCATCTGGTTTACCATTAAAATTCATGGTAGGAACTCACACATATTACTTTTAGCCCTCAGTATAGGCAAGGAGCTGCATAACTGAATTTGTCTGGTTATTGGTCAAAAAAGCAGCATACACTACTTTAACCTCCCTCCACACACACCTCAGAAGCACCAGGACTTCTTGATTACTAAGAAGTTTCTCAAGTCTCTCTAGAAAAGCAGACAGTGGCACAGATTTGCATAAAAGGAGATGATGGCTAAAAGGTGGTTCTTTAATTAAGCATCCGATTTTTGGAAGAGGAATCCTTATTTGAATAGTATTTAACTGTAACCATGCAATCAGGAGCATGACTACACTTAAATAAGAACACTGCTCATCAACACACTAACTTTTAGCAGAGGTCAGACACTCCCAACAAGCCACTCACAGGGCAATACAAAAGGTGATGCTGGTAGCTGTTTGCAAGGAAACACACGTGTCAACATAAGAACTTTATGCCCAAAGGAACAGGAGGTGCCCTTCTCAGCAAGTACATTGTCTTCAGCCTTTTTCAAGCAACTGTTTCAAAAAGCTATAAGGACAGGTTAGTCTCCTACAGACTAAGATGAAAGAGGAAGGCAACTACTGCATCCCCGCAGGAGACATGTAGCCAAGTGGAAAGCTACTTCACACATGAAGATGTCAGCTTGCTTCACAATGGCAGCGCTGGGTTAGGTGTTGCCAAGACCTCTGCTATACAACTAGAATTTTGCCAAGTCAAATGACTTACCTGGAAAGTAGCATGAACTGTTGTGACAGATGGCAGAGAACAGGCCCTTTTACAGTGACTTTGTATCTAAGACAGCTTCCTCTCCCCCTCCGCCTTCACAAAGCAAACAACTGGTAACACTATACTGCCACAAGCTTCCCTCCGAGCCAACCCTGCTGCACTGAGGAGGAAAAAGGCTCAGGAGTGGTTCAGGAATCAGGTTCAGAAAGCCCCTCGGAGTTTGTAGTTTGAGGTAAGTACTGGGGAAACATTTGCCCTGGCAGACTTGTTCTTGAGATGGTACTTCACAGAACTGCTCTGAGCACCCTCGCCTTGCTTTTGATAGATGCAAGGAAGAATACAGGATGCTAAGACAATAGCGGGAGGGAATAATGACAACTGTTCTAAAACCTTCAGGTTCTTCACTGGAAACCCCTCTTCCCAGGTTTTTTTTTTTTGTTTGTTGGGGATTTTTTGCCTGGGTGGTGGTTTGGTTTTTTTATAAATACCCACTTGCGAGTCCAAGCAGGAGCACAGGACCTGCATTTAACTTTCAGCCTTACTCACCCCCATTAAAGGAAAGCAAAATCTGAGTTTGGAACTAATTAATCAGCTTATAAACAGACTCTGGCAATTACTTTGATTAATCTTTCTTACAGTAGCAACAGAAGACACATGTAACCTGATCCAGAGATCAGCTTAATGTTCAGGGTATGACAGGGAGTTCAGCTTTCCACACCTATTCTCTTCACCTCTCCAGAACCCAGGTATTGTTTGTCTTGTCTCTGGAGGAGTTGCCATATTCCCTTCCCTATTCTCTTACATATGATTTTTTTTTAATGATCTATCCCTGTTTGGCAGTTCAGCAGTCCTTGTGGAAATACAAGGGAAGTGTCTTTGCATCTTGACAGATTCACCAGGCAAAACCTACCAAAGGATTCCCTGTCAAGATGACTCAAGAAAAAAAAAAATCTTCAGCATTAAGGAATTCTCCCTAGAAATCTAATATGCAAGTCTAAATTGCAGCATGGCAAAGCAACAGGCCTCTATCAGTAAACAGACTACAGAAACATTTAACCAAGACTAGTGTTTAGCTAGTCTTCTGCCAAATTAAAGGCCAAGAAAGCCTTCCTAAATTCACATGACAAGCCTTCTAAGTTTCAAATGCAATACAGCTTAACAGCACCTCTGTGACAGTCTATATTAAAGGGAAGTTCACCACCCATTAGCAGTTTCTCATGAGAGCTAAACTGTAATCTGACACTTACATAGACTCCTGTAATTCATGGAAACTGTTAAATTAAGGAGATGGCCCACTGGGCCTCCAAAAGACACTCTATATCCCATTCTCCTGAAGTTCAGTAAAAAAAAATGGCATCAATGCAAGTAAAAGATGTTAGAGCATATTAAAAAAAACTAAAAGGCATAAGAAAGACTTAACACAAGCCTAAAGTGACTGTCTCCTTATCAAGCATATTTTAAAAAAAATGGATTTTAAAGTTACAGATTTGCAAGAGGATACTACAGATTCTAAGACATAAACATAATAAGTTAGAAGAGTATTATTTATTAGGCAGGTTATTAAACAACAAGATTCAGCACTTAAATGCATACAGATCTGTTTTGCAGGATAGACTCTTCATGTTCACCCCCATCTACATCATCTCATGAGTTGATCTGCCATCTAGAACTAGGGCATGAATATTCTAGTATTTGCTGTACTAGCTGCCCCTTGGTAAATTATTCCCAAGTTGGAAACTATTTAAAGGAATTAACTTCATGTAGTACTTTTTGAACAAAGCATTATTCAAGAGGACACCTCCAATCTGTTGCTATGTAGGATATCTAAACTTATTCAAGATTCAGGCTTACTCTGCTCAGCACACAAGATCTCATTTTTAATACCATGTCCAGCTTTGGGAAGTGCCCCGAAGGCTGTGGACCAACGGAAGGGTTGCTACAACATGATTTACTTAGAATCACAGAATCAGAGAATATTTACGGCTGGAAAAGACCATCTAGTCCACCACTAAACCATGTCCCTAGGTACCACATCTACACACCTTTTAAATACCTCCAGGCATGGTGACCCAAGCACTTCTCTGGGCAGCCTGTTCCAATGCCTGACTACTCCTTCAGTAAGGAAATTTTTCCTAATATCCAACCTAAACCTCCCCTGGCGCAACTTGAGGCTATTTCCTCTTGTCCTATCACTTGTTATTTCGGAGAAGAGACCAACACCCACCTCTCTACAACCTCCTTTCATGTAGCTGTAGAGAGCAAGAAGGTCTCCCCTCAGCCTCCTCTTCTCCAGGCTAAACAACCCCAGTTCCCTCAGCCGCTCCTCAGAAGACTTGTGCTCTAGACCCTTCACCAGCTTCGTAGCCCTTCTCTGTACGTGCTCCAGCACCTCAATGCTTTTCTTGCAGTGAGGGGCCCAAAACCGAACACAGCACTCGAGGTGCGGCCTCACCAGTGCTGAGTACAGGGACACGATCACTGCCCTGCTCCTGCTGGCCAAACCATTGCTGATACAAGCCAGGATGCCCTCTTGGCCACCTGGGCACACTGCTGGCTCATGTTCAGCTGGCTTTCATCCAGCACCCCCAGGTCCTTCTCTGCCAGGCAGCTTTCCAGCCACTCTTCCCCAAGCTTGTAGCATTGCATGGGGTTGTTGTGATCCCAATGCAGGATCCAGCACTGACCCTTGCTGCACCCCATACAGTTGGCCTCGGCCCATCGATCCAGCCTGTCCAGATCCCTCTGCAGAGCCTTCCTACCCTCGAGCAGATCAACACTCCTGCCCAATTTGGTGTTATCTGCAAATTTATGGAGGGTGCACTCAATCCCCTCGTCCAGATCATTGGTAAAGATATTAAAAAGAAATGGCCGCAGTACTGAACCCTTGGGAACAACTTGTGACCGGCTGCCAACTGGATTTAACTCCAGTCACCGGAACTCCTTGGGCCTGGCCATCCATTACCAGAAATCTAAAGGAAACATGCCAGTTAGAAAAGGTTGAAGGAGCTGTTAAACAAGACAAAAAAAAAGCTTAATCCTAATAGAGGGAGGGCTCAGGAACAGACTACAAACTCTTCATTACTTCGTCTGTCACTGGAGACAAGAGTATGTTAGGAAAATCTCTAAGTTAGGAAAGTCTGTCAGGAAAATGCAAGTGGGACTGAACCCAATCTTCAAGGAAAAGGACCTTGAAACTCGTAACATAGCCTTAATATCAGTTGAGCTTTGCCAGTTTTTTTATGCTTGACGCAACTTGAATAAGGATGGTCAGTGAAGCAGCAAAGAATAGAAGCTGTAATTAGAAACTGATGATGATTTGGGACATAAGTGTTTGGGCATTAAGACAGCAAAGGTTTATCTTCCTCTATATTGATCTCAGCCAAGATTAAATAATCTGTCATTAACCACAATGAAAGTCTGAAGTTCACTTAACACTTTTAGCCAAAAGCACTGATTATTTTAAGACAGCTTTGTAAACCATCACCAAAGAGCAGGTTCAAGCTGCAGTCCTACTTTAGCAACATCATGGCAACCAGCACCTTCATATGATTTTGAAGTACTTACATAATGAACTTGCTTTTCCTTCAGATCAATAGCCCTGCTCTGATAGTGAGCATTAGCATTTACAGACCAGAAGTGCAAGGTAACTTTCGGTACTTGAGAAGAAATAAATGGAGAAGGAATCATACCATGATTGAGAACACTTTCATCAAAAACATCAAGCATGGTTTCTTTACAGGGAGCAAGAATGTTTTTTGTTTACCTGATCATGAAAAGTACTGCACAACATGGTTGCAGGTAAACTGCGGAGAATTTAAAGTGCAGCTCTACAGCACAGGCAATTTCCCTTTTAAAAAAAGAGGGCATACCATGATTTTTTAAACATTTTTTAAAGCTAATTATTGAGTCATGTATGACAACCTTCACTTACTGTTGTGCATTCTTTTTCCTATCAGTAATGATTTTTCACATTTCCTAACCCAATATTCACTGCTTGGATTTGTACATGCCCTTTACTTAGATAGCAGGCTTACATTCAGACTTATTTGGAGGGATGGCTAATTGCAGCAGCATACCATTTCCCCCTTCCCCTGTCTGTGTACATACAGCACAGAGTACGTGAAAACTGCAAGTTTGACATAAATACTCACCAGCTTTTGTATCATTATCCCAATCCCATGCTTCTATTACTAATGTGAACGATCTCTGAAAAGAAACAAGACAGCAGTTAGTAATAAAAAACTACTGTTGCACACTAGACACAAAACAGTGATTTGGAATAAGCAGATACTGCTGCTACAAGAAAGCCAACTGAAAGCAGTTAAAAATTTCACCTCACTGCTGTCATGTGAAAGCCCTTGAAGGCATCTTCTCAAAAGCATGAATTATAACAGCATTAAAAATTGTGGGGCAAAGCACACTAACAGCAAAACAAAAACATTCCCCCACACATGCACCAAGGACTGAATTATTATTATTATTCTCCTCCCACTGCATCTAATTCTCAGCTTTGCTTAGCCACAGAAATCTTTTTCAGAAGTAGCCCTAAAAGGTTTAAATGAAATGAGGGGTTCTGAATGTTGGGAAACAGCTAGGATATTTAAGACTTAAGCAACTGAAGACCAAAAAAAAAAAGGGGGAAATAAAATGAGAGCCATCCTTTTGGAAGCACATGAAAGATCAGTCTAACAGATCTGTTTGCTGTTTTCTAGAAAATATATCTAAAAAGAAACACATATCTATCAAGAATTTAGACTTCTTTCTCATGAAAGGGGTCACGTGAAAAATGGACCTGCAAAAGATATAGCAGAAACAGAAATTGTTAAAGGAAGCACACTTGGTAGTATACTTTCCCCTGAGGAAAGAGGAAAAGTACGATTTCAGACAGTTTTAAAATGATTTGGAAAAAACATGAAGGCTTTACTGCACTAAAGCAACGTTTCAGGCATTTTTCTTGGTTTTATGACCAAATATATAAGATAGATGTTGATGTTCAAATACTAAACTTACTTAGGAAAAAGTTAGCTTATGCATACATGTGATGTTTACCTGTTTTGAGTAACAAGAGTAGCTGTCAAACCCTTCAGCTTTGATCATTTCCAACTTGTCCAAGTTAACATTGCGATTCTCACATACGTTTAAAACCAAGGAAGAAACTTCCAAGATCAAAAAGATTTACTGCACCACTATCCTAAAACCCTCATGTATACATCTGTGTGCTTAGAGGCAAGCCACACCAAAAACTGAAGCTCGTTAAATACAGCAGAGCCAAGCCTTAATGTGCACAGAATTCACAAGCTAACAGTCTATGAATTCACATGGACCTGGGGACATTCAGCCAAGAAATTAAGAGTACTGCCTTAGGAAGAGGATTATGTAGAAATTCAGCTATCTTTCATAGGGTGCTAAGGACTATTTTACTGTTACATCAAGAGATGAGCTATCTCAAATTAAAAACATACATAAGTGCTTTGCATGCCCCTCACCTCCCCACCAAGAAGGGTTGATCATAACACTGAAATCTCCCTATCTTAGAACAGCAGCAACAGCATGAAAGATCAGTCCAGCACCCTAAGCAGAAGGGCTTTGCATAAGGTCCTTCATGACTACAGCAAGGGATCAGTCTATTCAGAAATCCACTTACCTGAGCATGTATTTTCCTATTGCTTAGTTACATTAACATATAAACCAAAAGCTATGCCTTTGAAAAATGTTTATTCTGTACTTTCAGCCTTTGGACATATACTAGGGAAGACTTTCCGTCATTGAAGCAGATACACTCAAGGAAAGAGGGAAGAAGAAAGCTCAGCATGATTACAATGGACGGAAGCATACTTGGGCTTGAACTGCCTTTGGAAAAGAACAACTGATGAAGATCAGCTGAGAAATTAAAGGCCTCTACTTCTGAGGTATGACAATATAGCACAATTCAACTCCACTAATTTTTTGAAAACAAATGTCAGCGGAGCATTTCAGTAGCTTCACTCTCCAACTCCCTGCTCCCCCTTGCCCCCAAATCTCAGCATTTAGGGAAGCAGGATAGGATCCTACTGTATTCTGAAAACACTACATGCCACCCCTCTCCTAAACTGCTACCTGAAAAATAAATGTAAAGTGACAGTATCAGAACATAAGTAGTATATAGTATTGCCCTAACGTTATCCTGGCAATTGCAAGTCTCCTTATTTTGGGTCAAAATTAAAAGTGTTAACCTAGGCACAATTCTGCAAATCAGTGCATGATCCAAATCTCTGTTATCTACCTCTCCTGCTTTTAACAACTGATCTTCTAACATATTCC
Source organism: Morus bassanus (assembly GCA_031468815.1). Taxonomy (NCBI): domain Eukaryota; kingdom Metazoa; phylum Chordata; class Aves; order Suliformes; family Sulidae; genus Morus; species Morus bassanus. The sequence goes on along the minus strand of CM062572.1, from coordinate 10,073,602 downwards.
TGTTTTCCTGTGTTCCATTGATTCGTATCAGAAATACAAAACAGTGCTCAAGTGCTTCCAGATGTCCACTTACTCATCTTATGTAAGTGCTGGTCTTTCCTACTGCAAATTGGCTGTTGCATCTGACTGCCCACACAGGCTAAGGCAGGGAAAAAAAATTTAAGCTGGACTTGCTGTCTTAGGAAACAGATCAGTCAACTATGCCTTCCCGTCATTCCACTTGAAAGCAGATTTGTATCTTTGCCTAGGATGCTAGGGAATTTTTGTGGGTAAAGAAAGCTCCACGCAATGCACTGTTCCACCATGCACATGTGGGAAGGCATGAATGGGCATAAGGAGTCATTCTACCAATTTTAAGATGCTCAAAATAAGGAGTCCCATAGCTCCGGTGGCAAATTTGACCATCTAAACTGGCATAGACGCTGGAGTTTTGAGTTTCTATAAGATAGTAGAGGAATACTTTCTAGTACCTTGCAAGCAACTATGACTGGTGCACAGCTCTTCTTCCAAGTTGTGGAACAACTGAATTTCTGGCCAAAAAACTGACCTCTGCAGCCTGCACAGCTCGTGCTGCCTCCTGGTGGCATGCAGGGCAAGGATGTGGCTCTGCAAGCCCCACATTGCACAGGCCTGGTTTCAAGCATTTGCTTTTACCCTCCTCCCACTGGTGGCCACCAAGAACTATAAAGTCCATCTACAAAAAGCTTAAAGAACATACACAAAGACAAGACCCACACTATTAAATCCTTTCACTTACTGGCATCCCACAGCCTCAGTTTCCCCGTGTCTACTTCTGGGCTACCAGGCAAGCACTTGGCTGTTTACACATGAGCAAGAATATGGAGCACATTTTTGTTGCCACAAACAGCCAGTTTTAGAAAGGCTTGTAGTCAATTAGAGATGTTATTCAAATAGCAATAAACAGTACTGACAGACAAATGCACATTTACTGGAAAATCAGTTTCAGCTAGGACAGTTCTCAGTTGTGCAACTTCCTAGTTTTTACTGACAGTTACACAGGCACCCTTCAAAAACCCCTAACAGACTTAGTAAGAACGTAATCAGAAGAGAAACTGATTTTTGTGGCTATTCTACCTCTAGAGAAGACAGTTAAGGATACCAAGCCAACTTGTCATCGCTTCCCCACCTACAGCTAGTCACTAACTTTAAAGAGGAATTCCTCTCCGCAGTGGCGTGATGGATCATCATGTTACAATTACTACACCTCAAAATAGGAAACAGATCCTTAATCTACTGGTTCAAAAGACCCCTCCCTCTCTCCCCCACCACAAGTATAAAGTCTTGCACTAGGATCTGCTTAAATACTTCTGAATTTTGCACTTCACTTTAAAACAGCTGAAAACTTAGAGAAGCATCCGTGTTACTGAGTATGTTCAGTGTGCTGCACTAAGAGCTTTCCAGTTATTGCTCAACTATCAAACATGTTGGACTTTCCAAAACATTAGTGAAAATCTTAATACCCATACACTCACCCATACTGTAACCATGCCCAGTAACCAGAGTAAGAGCTATAAGGCTGAATAACTAATGGATATAAATTTTTAAGAATACTTTTAGCTTACATAATGGACATCCTCATTTTATAAAAGCTCTACGATTGGCTTGCATTAGTCCCATCTGTACTCTTCAACGGAAAGTCTAACGTAGACTACCCACCACATCATCTGCTAGCACCAGCTGCAAGTAACTCTTCTGTAGCACAGATGCTTATTGCAGACAACAGCTTTCCTAAATTGTGCTTCCAGAAAATAATTACAGAACTTGCATTAATTTAGCTCTTGTCCAGAATCTAAGGTCTACCCATACTGCAAATCTTTAAACCCCTCACATAATCCAGCAGTATATTGGCACTCTGATATATCTTTAATAAGAACAGACTAGCTTAAAAGCTATTGAAGGTAAGAAGTTCTACAAAGAGGCTACTGATGTTCAAGTTCCCGCATAGATTTAACAGAAAACTCTAGTGTTCTAACAAGTATCCTAAGAATGCCCCAAATTCATGACTCTTTTATGCATAATACACAAACACCACCACACCTGCTTCTTTTCTAACTTGTACAGAACTCTTGTTGTAGGCTGATAGGACCAGTACCTCACAACAGCAGGACACACACATTCCAGTCTGTTCTAATGTATAAGCAAAGCTTTGTAAAGTACTATCTGTTGATCACTTCAGTTAGTACTAGCAAAATATTTAGAAAATATTTTAAGAGTGACCATGGCACAGATTGGAGGGGGAGAGGTTGGGGTGAACATACAGCACTGAAAATACACTTGTTTCTACTAACTTCAGTGTCTAAATTTATTTTCCAGAAAGAATTAAACACAAGGCAGCATTTGTGCTCATCAGATCCAAAACCAGAAGATGTTAAAGGCTACAGGTCAGAAGAGGAGCATCAGCACACTTCTGCAGAAGAGCACAGCTTTATGAAAGCACCATTTCATAAGAGTTAACTAAATAGATATGCCAAGCAGTTTGGAAAGATAGAAATTAAGCCTGTTTATCCTAGTGATGCTGCTTCAGTTTTGTTTTTCTCAGGATTGGTGTTGACAAAAGCAACTTCAAAGCATTATTACGCTGTTTACACTAAACAAAACACTCCCCATACTATCCCAGCGACCTCCTTTCTGGGGAGGGGGGAAAAACCTGTAATATTGGTTTGGCATTGTCTTTTCATGAACTATTACTATTATCTTGATATTCACAAATCAACATTCAAAAGGGTTTGGGTTTGGTTTTTGGCAAACCAGACATGTCAGACTTTTCATCCCAAGAATGATCAATCTGCTGACAGTACTTTCAATCAGGTATAGAACTTATATTCTCCAACTCAAAGTCTGAAAAAAAAAAAAAACCAAAAAGCTAAGGTTGAGCTGAAATCAATACCTGACTTTTTCTGCATCAATAACAAGCGATTGTGTATTAAAATACTTTGATAATTCTTTGTCTGTTAGTATAAATTTCAGTTGAATAAAAGGACTGACTGGAGTTTCTACAGGGAAAAACCTCAGAAGAAATCAGGAATCAGCTATGAAGCAGAAAAAAGTGTGGCTCCTAAACAAATCCAGAGCCCACAATATCTTCTAGTTCCACAGTCATTCAGTAAATGCAGGGTCTCGTCACCAGTAGCACGATTTCCTTTCAAACCTCAACCAAGGATAGGCAACATTTGTATTTGAACATTTCAACCATAAAAACAGGTGAAACAACAGCAGCATATCACTATTCTTATTACTAGTCTAATTTTGTAACTTCTGGAAAAAGTCATCACCAATATTTCTTGCAGCCAAGGCCATTAAGTCATGATCAGCATGGTCAACTCTCAGATTTGCTTCCCTAAGAAACTGTTAGAGGAAAGCACAGGTCTGGGGGCTTCCCCCCCCCCCCCGCCTTTTTTTTTTAGGATCTGTCCCCTCCCCCAAACAGCCTGCCTGCCATGGAAAAAGCTGACTTAGAGGCAAGCATATTCCATTCCCTTCCCCAGGAGCTCTGCAGCTAGGCAAGTTCTTAAAACTTCCTCATAAATAAGCCAGTAGTGCAAAGGGAGTGAGGAAGAAATGAAGCAGGTCCAGGACTCAACTTCAACACAGGTTTAAGGGCAGACAGATGGTACAAGCCTGCACGTTGATCTTGTGGAAGCAGACGTTATAAAGACATAATGAAGACCTTTACTGAAGGAATAAGCATTCCCCATTTCGGAGGGGGGAGGGGGCTGCTCTTTGAACCTTGAAGGATATTTCAGCCACTCTCGCATGCAAGAACTTGTCTGCTGAACGCAGAGGCCATTCCACCACACAAAATCATAAAGACGCCCATCCTCTAAACTCTCATTTTTCATTTGAGAAGTAAGCACCACTGGCACAGCAAGTGCTAAACAAAAGCCTTCCCTTTGGAAAGCAGGGCCAAACAATCCCATTTTGTTAGGACTGCTGTAGAAGGCCGGGTTAGAGTACTGCGAACGTTGGCATCAGATAGCAGAAAGCAGTTGAGCAAGTTGAAGCCTTCGATCTGAGAGCAATTACTGCAGTTATACTCCTCTCAGCCCAGTCACAAAAGCCAGATCATGTTTACAAACTTTGGAGCCCTACTGTTGTGTGAGGGGAACTCTTTATGAATTAGCCCCACCTGACAATCTTGAGGAAGTCTGCAAAACTAGGGGGGAGAGGGGGTATTTTTTGCCACGGTTAACAGCCAACAGGCTGATCTCTCCGCCCACACAAGTTTGAACACTTCATTCCACTCCTCCCCCAAACTAAGCGAAGTCAAAACTGGAGGGGTGTGTATGTGTGTATGCATATGGGGGTGGCAGAGGGAATCTAGATGTCTAGACTATTAAGACTCATTTCATTGCAAAAGGAGCACAAATAAAAACAACAGGTGAATAAGTTAGAGTCAGTCTTGGAGTTAACGCATCAAATTTAACACCCAGGTAGAGACTCACCTCCAGTTAAAGAAAATTACCCAGCAACTAGGTGGAAGAATCCTACCAACAGCCAGCTGCATGCATCTAAAAGATAAAACAACTTCAAGGAGGAACTCAAAGGGGTATTACAACACCTATTTGGCAGTGCCCAGTGCTTTGTGAAACAGGAGCATAGTGTGCTTCTCTCCAAGGTGATCAAACTACTAGATCATGACATACCTTACCAGATAACATATCTGTAGGAAGATCTTCAAGTGAAGGTGTGAAGATACTCTGATCCTGCTGCAAAGGCACAATGCAACAGGCGTTTCTCAATAGGCCAAAATGTCTCCAACTAGTGTTCCTCAATGAAGGATATTAATGCAATCACCTCAGACCACATACAGAGCAAAGAGAAAGCTCTCTGGAGATCCATTTACATATGAGAATCACACACACAATCAGAGAATGGTAGGGGTTGGAAGGGGCCTCTGGAGATCATCATGTCCAACCCCGCTGCTTGAGCAGGTACACCCAGAGCAGGGGGCACAGGACCGCGTCCAGGTGGGTTTTGAGTATTTCCAGAGGAGAAGACCCCACAACCTCTCTGGGCAGCCTGTTCCAGTGCTCTGTCACCCTCACAGTAAAGAAGTTTTTCCTCATGTTCAGGTGGAACTTCCTGTCTTCCGATTTGTGCCCATTGCCCCAATGCTGTTTTAAAAAATTTGCTCTGATCAACTGAAAACCCAGGTTGTAAGGTAAACCATTGGAAGAAAGTCTCCAGAAGCTTCTCGTAACTTAGCACCCTAGACAAACTCAAAGCAAACCTCAGCCAATTCAAGCTTGTGACAAATAATGTCTTCAAGACAGAGTATTTGTTCCCAATACCTCAGTACTGGCCCTGACCTTTGATCGCACCCTCTGTCAGACAGCTGCTGCAGACAGAGCAGCAGCATCCTTGAGTAAGTGGGAAGCACACACCTCACTAACAGTTTTCACAGTGCCAGAAGTCATTAGCTTCTTATTTAGAAAAACTGCAGGAGATCTGACCCAGCAGTAGTCATGTCAGGACTTATCTGAAGAAAAGCTGATCTGCTAGCTACTCTCAGCTCCACAGGACACTAAAGGGTTCTAGAAGAGTCCTTCCCTATTTTAAAGGGGTGCCTTTCACCATTACATGCATAGCAGCAATGCTAGTCCTGTGGAATAGAAGTGATTCCTGACTCTGCTTTTTATAGCTGCTATTTCATCCCCACCCTACTCCATCCCCCCCTCCCCTGATTCCAACATACACACATCTCCGCTGTACTCAGGGAGATTAATTTCCAGCTCTGAAGTCCAAGCTGTCAACTGTGGTCACTTAAATTTGAACAAACACCATACGATTGGCTTCCAAATAATTTATTTTCCTTATACTTCCAGAACCAAATAAAACAAAAAAAAGCATCAGTGAAAACTTAGCTACTCAGCTACAAGGGCTCTTGTGGTAACTTGCCTTTGCTGAGATTTTCCAGCAAGAAATAAGAATATCAATGTTTAATACCAATCCAAGCTATCAGCTACCACATTTACCAGTTTTTTTGAAACACTTCTATCTTACTGCAAATACCTTTGCCTATGCCACCTCTAGGCACCTCCTGTGCACCACAAGTCTCAACAAAAGTATTGGTTTATAAAACTAATCAGTCCATCATGAGTGGCATAGATTAACGTTATTTTTTGCCAACCAGCTGAGCAAGAAAAATGCTCATAAAAAAATAATCCATTTAATCTTAGGTGAATGATCAGTAGCTACAATTTTATTGTAGTGACTAGAATAGTGGCAGTCTAGGAGGTCTTGAAACCGGTTCTTAAACTAACACATATCCAGTTTAACCTTACCAATGATTTCTTTCTGTTTCCATGGTATCTAAGAATTCTTTGTACCAATGGTCATCATGGTACATCATTTCAAGTCTTGTCATTTAAACTTCCAACCTTGCTAAATGTAAACACATTTTCAGAGAGCCTCATGTAATCCTGAGTTAATGACACTTGTGACTGTTCTGTGCAAATCCGTATTGATAAGCAAGGTTTCACAAAATACACCTTGTGACTTGTCAATTCCATAAACAACTACTCCTTCAACCCACCAAAGCCAGCTTGCTTCTAGCTAAGCGAGTTCCCTTCACAAGCTCCACACAAGTTCTTTGATCAAGAGATCTGCTTCCCACTCTCATCCATGTCTTGACTACTTAATATTCAGAAGTCAGTTGGAAAGTGCACCCTGGCTAGAAGGGGAAGCTAGAGAACAGGGGGAAAAACAAGGAAAAATTCATTCAGTGTTATGCCACTGTATGATTCTGTAACTGAAGGTGGAGGGAAGCAGTGTAGTTCTCCTGTTTCCTTCTCTCAAGAGATGGGATGAATAGCATCCCCCGAGAGGGGGACGTTAGAAATCAAAGGTCCAGAGAAAGGCAACAAGGAACAAAGAACCAAATTATTTCTACGAGAGGCGTGAAAGAGCTAATCAAAACATCTCTCAGGCTGAGAGACAACAGGAGTATGTGATACAAGTCTACAAAACTACAAAAGGCCCTGGGGATGGTTAGGAATAGATCACCCGTTTTCTTGTTCTTGACAAGAACCAAAGGGCATCAAATTGAGCTAACGGGGGCCATGGTCAGAAGAAAAGAAATAAGAGAAGATAGCACTTCATGCAAAGCTTGGCAAAAAGTTACACGGGTTGCCTAAGGGCAAAGTGGTTTTAAGAGCTTTGTGGGTCCAAGTGCAGACTGGCACAAATGGTTAGGAGAGGTTGATCACAACTAGTTCAGGAAGTTCCCAGGTTTAAAACAAAGCTGGGGAGAACGAGAAGAAGTTTTCCATATTCTTGCCCTTAGACTTCCAGGAACATTTGCTTATGTTCCCTGATGTCTGGTTTCAATATGGGTGCTGTTCTGAAGCAAGTATTCCACTTTTTCTGGTGGCTGACATTAGAACAAGAGACTACCAAAAAAAATAATTTACACTGTAAAATCCTGCATGGCTGCCCAAGCCATTAGTATCTACCCCAGGCTAATCAATATTGTGATCAAGCAATGTTATGAGGAAAAAAAGGGAAGCCAGGAAAAACAACAACTAGTTCTGAATTAGATTTATAATTATACCTCAGAACTCCTCTTTAGAGGAGGTTTAGAGAACTATAGGCTTCTGAAACTTCCCCTGTGGAAAATTTAATCCAGACAGTCTTTTAAGAGTGATTTAAGTCAGTGACACAAAGCAGAACATACTGCCATCCAAGGCAAGATAAGAGAAATGCACAAAGACAGTAGGCATTTATCATTTATTAACTTGCTGAAAATTGACAAGTGCCAAGTGAAATACTAAGTCTACTGATTTTATAGCAATTTTTCCACACAAGAATTTGTCATCACATTTGTGATAAAAATTCTGGTTTAACTGTAATAAAACTAGTATTTGGCTTGGGGAGACTAAACTGAGGTTTACACAGAAAGGTAACTGAAATAATTAGGCAATTCATCTCCAAACTTCAGCTATTCTATTTACAATAGTCATAAACCAATCCCTACTGGCATCTGTGTAACAAAGATGAAGGCTGGTGCTATTCCTAGTTACTCTTACTCCACTAAGAAAGTGATTCTGCACTGCCTATATATGTATCACCGAGACAAGTATCACAGTTCCAGACAGACATGTTCTCCCACACTAGCTGAAGCACAAGCAAGAAGTACCTCCCCCATTAAAAGCCAGACCTCTCAGTCACTCAGGAACCAGTCACTCTAAGAAGGAACAAAACAGCTTTCAAAACAGCACCTATATTCTCTAGGGGGAATTAGGGGAAGAATAGCATAGGAAGGGTGAAGATTAGGTTAGCATGCCTGGCACAAAAGCTGTGAAGGCAAGAACATCTGTGACAGTCTGGAAATGCCAGCTAACAAGAAAGAAGGTGTTAGAACTTCAAAGCTGGAAGGGAAAAATAAAAAAAGTCATAGACTTACTGTAGAAGTTTCCCTCACTTGACTGAACCACTTCAAAAGCAACACTGCTATCCATAAAACCTATTTCCAAATATTGTAAGGAATCCTCGTCATTACTAAAGATCCCAGACAAACTATGTGAAGAGTATCAAATCTCTTCAGAGCAAGCCAAATTGATTGCCTAGATTTCTAACAGATACTCCTAGATACTCTGCATGGATAGCTAGAGTAATCCTGATAAAGGGAAACAGTAGATATATCTGCTTAGCCCTTTGGATCTGCCTCAGTAGCTATGTACCTGACAGTCACTATAGGCTCAGTCCGGGGCTCACACAACACAGATTCAGATTTTGAGCCGAGATCAGAATCCTTAGTAACCTCAGGAAACACATTTTAGACCAAAAAGAAAGCAGGTATTAAGACATCATAGGCCTTTTGGAGCCAAACCTATTGAGGTAAACCTATTTCAGGTAAACTTTTTGATTTTAACTTCTGCACACTGTCCAGTAGGGAAAAAACGCCTTAAACACTTTTGTCAGGACCCACAGAAGACCTACTCCTTCAGGTCTCTAACAAGTCATGGGAAAAGACTTCCAGAAACTCGATACCATTCAACAACTCAGTAAAACTACTTTTCTTTTATGTAAAGGAAGCCCACCCCACCACACACATTCCAATCTGCAACAAAGAGCATGGCAGATTTTGCCTGCATCTCGGAGGCGATCCTTAGATCTGCTGGACAGAGGTTTAGCATCCCACAGAAAGCATGTGGAAAACAGGCCTTAAAAAGGACAGCTTCTCCCAACTGCCAGCTCTTCCACAGATGCCTGAGCACTGCAATGCTCTGTTCATACATGACCGCTGCGGAAGAACAACTGACACTATAAAGAAGGATGATACATACACAAAGTAAAGTCCACCTGAAAACAGTCTTAATAAACCACCCTGCTTGTCACTTAGCTTTGTTTCAATAGCTGATCAGAGCTAACAATGAGCGCAGAACACAAAAGAGCTAATGGAACTAGCCAATACCAGTGCTCAGAAGCAGCAGTCATCCTTCCTACTGCCACAGCTCCCCTCTGCTAGTTAATTTTCCAAACTCATCTATATACACTAAATCTTTACACAATCTCATGAAAAGTTAACAGATCTTTAAATATCCTTTGATATAGGTGTTAATATGCCTGTTCCAATGAGGTTTTCTGGAAAGCAAACTGGGATATGAAAAAGCATCAGCAAGCTTTCCTTCTATACCTCGGAAGAAATCAGATAGTAGAAAAGCCAGCCAATTAATTACCAAAACAGCTCCCAAAACAATAGAATTTGGTATGCTATACTACAACCATACAAAAAGAAGAGACAATATCCTACTAGTTTACCTGAAGGTAGTTAAACAAGTGCCACAGTTTGTACTGTACCTGTCTCTCAGATGGGAGAACCTAGTGTAACCTCCCCAGATTTCATTTCTCTTTTTGACACTTGTAGAGCAGAAGCAGCAGGAAGGAGAATGAAATTAACCACATGTGCATCAACCCTGCAAACCTGCTAGAACCTCAGGTAACAGCCTTCCCTTCCATCCTATTTAGAGAGAACACAGAGTTTTGATTTTTGAGATTACAAATGGAGATTAAATCAGAAGTTATATACAAGAGAAAAGAGTAGCAATTCCAGCAGATGTTTCTCTGCTAGTATCTGATTTTAGTGGACAAAAAGAAAAGTCAGAAACCTACCAGAAAACACTGTTTCAGAAAGAGGGTCACGAGATTAAGTTTCAATAGACATTTTGCCTGATCATTACACAAAAGGAAATAAACAAGCTATTTACATCGAAGATACTTTCATGACTTCAGTTATTAAGATATAGTCCTCTCCCCAGCAGCTGAAGCTAGTGCTAACAGTTTGCAGAAATCCACTGAGTTAATTCAATAGCAAAGAACAGAAAAAATTATTGATGAAATTAGTGAACGGAGAAAAAAAAAAGCCTTTTGGAAAGAGACGTGTACAATATCATGCAGACAGCTGGGTGCCATCTTAACATCATTCTATTAGATTTAAGCTGAAGCTTTCAGCCTTGCTACCACCTTTGAACCGTTTCAGACAAACTTGATATTAACCAAGCATCCACGTCCTACTCCTTTCCTAAAGTTTTGGAAAAAGTCCAAGATAAATTAAGCCCATTATAAGTACACTTTCTTGTTGCATTAGTGAAAATGTAGCTAGATTGTCTCTTTTGAAGTGTATGTAACAACTATGAAGACTCATTAATGGTTAGTACAAGCCCTGTTTTATGCTAATATTTAGAATTCAAAGATGAACTAGTAATTAATACTGCTCCTCCTCTCTGTGCTCCATGTACCATGGATATTAGTGTCCTCTGGGCACTTCAAGCCATGCATCATTATAATTTCAACTTGAAGTCAAGAGGGAATTAAACTAACTATGTAATAACATACTTAATTATTGTTCTAAACACAGAACACCTGCATGCACTCTCTTTTGTGTTGGAAATATGCATACTAAGAAGGTAGGCAGATATAGGAAAAAAATAGATATGCCCCCAAGTTCTATGCATGCAAATTTCCCAGGAAGATAGAGTAGTGTTTTAATCTCAACCCTTTTAAATAATGTTACTGTTGATAGCACTGCAGTCTTTCCCTTTGTTTTTGAAAAAGCAAATGCCCGCAAAACCAATTCAAACTAATGAGCCTAGATGCCTTGCCCTAGGAAGAAGAGAGGCCCATACTCAACTTCTGTTCACAGAGATTAAGGCACTGGTTTTCTAAGTCTTCTTCAACTCCCTCATCAGTCTTACCCAGCTGAGTCAACTCTAGAGGTAGTTGGGCAGCATCAGTCACATTTGAAAGAGGACGTGCGAGGCAAAGGCTTCACTGGCCCACGGTGATGGCAACAGCTGACTGATCAAACATTTGTATAGCTCTAAACGATGCATCACTTTTCTCCAGTGGCATTGGCTCTGTAGCACAGGTATCATCACAGGCCTTTTCACCATAAAGAACACAAAAGTCTAGGTTTTCTTGCTACATGAGTTGCATGACAGTTTCAGTCAATTTGAACTTCACATTTGCACGAGACACTTATCAAATAGATTATAGATTTCCTCATGGCTAGTAACAGAAATGTCATTAATCCAGAAAAAGGGGACGACACACTTAAGCTATCCTTCATTTCAGCCCCAAACTGAACACCAGCTCTGTTCTGAATTTCTGCATATGCTAAAGAGGCTAGCAGAGAAAGACAGAAAACACCTTATTTCAACTTCATAGATAGCTGCTCACCTTCCCTTACAACCTCCTCAGCTCTCTGAACCAGGACACTGCAGACACAGCCAAAGCTATATCCCTATCTTGCTGTTCTCCACAAATTTACAGGAGTTGAGCAGAAAAATAAGTCACCACTGCAAGAGATGGTGCAAGTTCTTTCATGCAGATCAACACATGAAAGGAACCTGAATAAAGGATTAAACAGGGATTCTGCACACAGACACGCACACTTAGTTAAATATACGTGGGAGCACCAGAGTTTAGCTGTGAAAAAACTAAGTTTATAAACATGTTCCTGAAACAAATGCTTGTATCATATTCCAGCATCAGGACTGAATCTTCTGAACAGTACTTTGTGGCTACAGTAAAACTTTATCACATGTTTGCAGCACCAACCATTGAGCTGTATTTAATTACTATTAAAAAGGAACTACTTACAGCAGCAAATAAACACAACATAAAACAGTATATGTAGCCTACAATTCCAAGGTACCTATTTGAATATATGACAATCAAGACTTGATCAATCTCACCATAACAAAGCAGCATCAGAACTTTAATACCAAATCATATCTTTCAGATTAATGTAAACTGGAGGGGATCTTATATAGCTTTATATTATTACAAATCAGACAAAACCCACAAATTGGCATGCCTCTGGAAGGAAAGCTTTGTAACAAGTGTAGCAAAGCACATGGAACAACCTTCAAAAGCAGGCACTTGCCCTGTAAATTTACTCTAAGCAAGTGAATTAAGAGCACTTCTCTATTTTTTCCCTCCCCACCCCCGACAAGGATCTGGAAGCTATGAAAGGGAGATTATCTCAGAAAGTCTTCATTTCATTGTTGAACCCTAGTTTCTTCTCTGGTGGTTACCAATCTTACAGCCTTCCTCATAAGGCAGAGTATCAGTGGAGAACACAATGAAGCCACGTAAAGTAAGCTAACATTCAAAAAACCTGGAGACTAATTTTGCTAGTCCAAAGCTGGACTCATAACTCAAGAATGTGTACTAGGGAATACTTTCCAGTTTCTTTAGTACTTCATTTGCCACTGACTCTTCCGCTGTTCTGTCTTCTCCAGATTCCTTGGCAAGCTGAAGTTTCACAGACTACCAAATCCTGAAAATCCATCCTAAGGGCTTAGGGAAAAACGAATTAGCACAGACAGCAAGCTGCCTCAAGTCAAGACTATCTTTTCCTGTCAGCTAAAGCTTTTTTTATTTACCTTACATTTGTGGTGATCTGGGAGTAGATATAAACAGCTTGAGAAGATGTGTTGATATTTAAGTTTGTTCTTCTGCCTAAGTCCTGTGACAACTACATTCTGACAGGTCTGGGACATGCAGTGTTAGAAGAATGGGATCTGAATTCTGGAAATTAACCTCTACAGAATTGCCATCAGCTAGGTTTGAGGAACCACTTTACCCTTCACCTCTTACAGAGCAAGAGGAGATGTGAAGCAACTACAAGCTATAAACCATACAACCCTGAAGTTATCACAGCTTAACAGCAAACATCAGAAGGCACTGCAGGAGCACTAAATATTTGACAACCAACATCTTAAGTGTGTATGCAAGTCGAAACACTTCAGTTTCTCTACTTCCTTCCCTTCTTCACTTTCTGATACAGGAAAGCACTGGTGTGTGTGGATGAAGCATGGAAACAATGCTCTGTTCTGCAAAGGTCTCCAACAGCCAAATACAACATGAAAACATTTTGGGCCTATATGTAAACATATGGTTTAAGCAACAGTTTATAACCAACACAGGAGGTGCTATCAGCTCATTGTTGTGTACAAAAAAGTCATCAGTGCGGGGCAGCAGATGGTTATACTTGTTCTTAATAGTCCAAGTAAACATGGTCTGACTTCTAGACTTTGCTGATGACATGCAGCCAGTTACAGTAAAAACTTCATGTTGTGATATAAGAAAAATCATGTTATTGTAACACAAAACAGAATTAGAACTATCAAAACCACGCCAAAAAAAATTTTTGTACTTGGTGTAAAAGAAAAGAACTGCCACTAGGTTACTAGGCCAGTGCTATTGAAGTTGTCCTCAATCAATAGGAAGAACAGTAAATGGTACCAAAAACTGCATACCCTAAAAATCTTCTACTTCAGTCTTGATAGGAGTAGATCAATAATTAAGCTATTTACATATTTCTCAACTTATTGCTTAAAGCACATCAGTCAAGCCTTCCAAGTACGAACAAGCTCCCTAATTAGAACTTAAGTTCTCCAGCTGGAATTCTGGACCTTTAACATTAAAAGTGTAGACTGTGTTTTAAAGGTAGACATTTCAACTTCACAATGCTATAAACAGCATTACACATATCCAGGGGGAAAAAAGAGACTGAAAGAATCCTATTTAATGTTTTAGGTTAACTGCCAGCTCATATGGTATTTCACTACAATTTGCACGTACAGAACTGCTTCGGAAGGAGTAAGGAAAGCTAGCTCTACCTGAAACTAGCATTTTCTACCAATTATAGGATACTGCATCAATATTAACATTGGCTACTCACTGGAAGTCGGGAATTGGAAAATTTATCCAATTCAAATGTTAGATGCTTAAGGTTACTTAAGCTGGTATGTTCAGAGTACTAGAAAGCGTAGGAGAGACTAGAGACCCAGTGGACTACGTGGAAGTAGAAGAGGCATTGCAAGAACAGTTTAAGCATAAGAATAATCAAACAGTAGTGTACTGAACAAAAACCACCAGAACACATCCTTCTGGGAACAAAATATATAATCAGGACTTTCAAGCCTGAAGCATGATGTAAACAGATTGCAGTTTATGTACTAATACTCCAGCCTTATCTCAGATTTAAAAAAAAAAAAAAAAAAAAAAACACAAAAAAAACCAACCACAACTTCAGAGAATGAGCACCTGTGCATCTGTCCAAGGGGCATATAATTGGTTACTCAAGGGCTATTAGGCTGTTTCTTAGCAACCTCTGCAAGCTCTAATCAAGTTAGACTAAGATTGTCATTTAGCCTTGAAATGCCTTGCCCCTTCCATGTAATATAACATTCTAACTGCTACTGAGGAGCAGTCATTTCAACCACATAAAAATCCATGCTTATGATGTGTTTCAGCTAAGAGGTCCTCTTAGCACTTGCTATCAGAAGATCTTCATGTCAAATATGCTTTATTATACACTTTATTTAGCATCTGAAACAGCAATTAATAAAATAAATGTTTACATTTCCTCCTTTTTATACAAAATAAAGGCTAACTACAACTCTAAAAAAAAATTACCTTGGCAATAAAGTTTAATTAATGACCATAAGCTATAGCCCAACTCTTAAACGACAAGATTTTATAAAACATTCTCCGAATATAATTGCAAGAAAAAGGCTTAATATCAAAAGCAGCAGTAGAGACTTTGCAGGGAAGTAGTAAGCATTTATCTCAGAGCTGTATGGCATTTAAATCTTTGGTGATGCTGAAATGTATCTACTATGTTGCACACATTGCATTTCTAAAACCAAGTATCTTTCAGCAAAACTCTGGCCATCAGACCAGAAAAAAAAGACAAAGGAATCTGAGTAACTGAAAAATAAACTCATCTGTTCAGTCCCAGTCTAGCTTCATTGCTCACCTATAATACCACTGGACATATGAGAGTCTCCACTTAAGCCAGCAGTCTTAAAGTTATCTAGAGTATTCTTCCTTACACAGTAAGCAAAGGCACCAAAAGTCTATGGTTAAATCAGGAACAGCCACTCCTCCCTGACTCAAGATGACCTATGCAAGAGCCATCACACAGCTCTCTCCAGCTTTCTCCCTCTCAACAGGTCTCCCTGGGTGCACAGCAGGGGAAGGCAGCAGCTCTAAGAGGGTCCCACTACCCCATGGGAGGCAGAAGTTCAGCAGGTGCCCAACATGACCTAGCACAGATGGTCTCAGCCGTCCACACTGGTTCATTCCCCAACCCTGGGGGCAGAGGCAGGGGAAGGGGAAAGCGGTCAGGCTACATGTCCTCCACCTGCTCACATGACAGCTGAACACAGAGCTCAGAAGCCACCAACTGGATGTGGCAGACAGTACTGCCGGTGGTCATCTCTGGCCAAACATGGATGAATTTTACACACTCGCTAACCAGAAGCCAGAGCAGCTTTCTAGCAAGAAACCCAAAGGCACATCAGAGCACTGAAAAGGAAGAGAATGGTGGAGTTACTGCCAAGGAACAGTAGCAACTATCCTTTGGGTAAGCATCTGGCTAAGCATTGAGGAGCCAGAAGCAATGCCAGTATACCCCTAATTCCTCGCTCTTTGAAGTTGCCTCTCTCCTTCAAAATTGCTGCTCCCAAGCTTCTTCCAGATCAGAGGATTAACAGAAGCTAGAATTGGAGAGGACCAAGGGAAAGTAAATTGATGTGCTAGCAGGAAAGTGACCCTCCCTTTTTAGTCTCTTCAGTAGGCTGAGCAGCTCTGAACTAGAGCAAGCAATGCAAACAGGACCCACACAGAGTTGACAAAACATTGGCCTTGTTTTCAGAAGGGGAGGGAGGGAAGCTTTCAGGCACACAGTAATTTAAAGCTTCTGCAGATGACTAAGTATACAATGCGATCATAGCTGCTTTATGAACTTAATAAAGTAGTTTCTAAAGTATGTTCGTAGCATGTATTTCAGAGCCAACACTCGCACAAAGCAACACCTACAGGAAAAACAAGTGAAGGAGTCAGACTACACAGAAAGGACTTCTTCCACTCATCTCACCTACAGGTAGTGACTTGATGGCATTGCTCAAAAGAGGGGCCAGACAGCCTCCGGCCCACAGTGACAGCACAAAAAAGGTCACTTTAAAAGTTGAAAAAAAAAAACCAAACCCCATCATTATCATCTATCTTGCACATCTGTCTCAAATACAATCCTCATACAAGAAAAACTTTGTGGCAACTGATTAATGACAAACAGATTAAAAATGCACTAAACCATTTTTGGCATTTTTTACAACCAGAAAATGTAGTTGTTTCACATCATCTATTGTTTGACAGAAGCTTAATATTTTGCAGCTTTTGTGCTGACAGTGAACTCTAACAGTAACTCCAAGTAAGCTGGACTTGCGCAAGAAATACAAGCAGTAGCATCAAACACAGAAGGTAGCTTTTACAACACAAGCTTCTCAACATCTACACCAACAGATTTCCTTCAGCTTCACAGGATCACTCGGAAAGTCTACAATACAATGGGAGCACAGCCCAATTAGGCCAAACGTCACAAGTCTGATATAAACACAACCAATTATGGTTTTACCCCAACCACCCATGTTAAAGATAAACCCGACTGTTTTAAGATTAAAGCTACACGTAGTCATGTCTTTAGCAGACCTTTCATATGCAGGGTTGGTTTTGGTTTTTGGGTTTTTTTTTTTTTGTTTTGTTTTGGTTTTTTTGGTTTTTTTTTTTTTTTAAGAAAATAGTGTTTGAAACATCTTCAAAAAGCCCAAAGACAGTGCTGTGAAGCCTCCATCACACTGCAGTGAATCAGATGTGCTCTGTTTCTACCTCACCCTCTTCTCCAGCTCACATCCTCTACTGTAAGAGTAATCCTGACTACTTTAATACCTATTCCATTTTCAGTCAAAGATTTAATGCCTGCACCAGCTGTGTGGGTAAGAGTGTAGCATTTCACTGATAGGCTGGCTGGAGTACCTTCTGGAATAAAGATTAGAAAGTTGACAAGAGGTGTCTAAGCATACCACTCTCAGTGTCTGGGGGGTAAGGCTATTTGTCTGCAAGTTTTGAGTTCAGCCTCAGTGTTTCTAATAAATAAGCAAGTGTTTATATAAGGAAGCTTTCAAGGAGTATAAATAGAAGTGTTCTTTACTATCTGACCATCTCTGTGACATTCAAAAAAAACCCCAGAACTTTAAGGTATAAAAACTTAAATAGTTAGCAGAATTATGTCTTTGAAATAAATATGCCTCAGAGGACAGCAGAAATTCTAGATTTAGTGACATCAATATATGAAAGATTAAGAGTGCGAAGAACATTTCTGCTTAAAATTAGAAGACAGATTTTCTATAGTTACATGAAACTTAAGTCTTTAGGCTTTCTATTCTGGGCAAGCTGCAAATAGTTGCTGGCACACACAGCATGCCAATAATAAATCCCTTTTTCAAAGAGTGGTTCTGAAGTGCTCACCATTAAGGCCTTGATTCTTTTTTAGAGGTGACACCTGCAGCTGCTATTGAAATCAACTGGAGTTGTCACTACCCAGCACTGCTGAAGTCAGTCTCTAAAACATCACCCACTTATCTGCTTTTAGGGAAGAGTATAACAAAACCTGCAAGGTACCCTTTGCATATGTGCAACTTGAAACTGAAGGGTGTCATTTATCTTGTAAATCACTCCCCCAACCTCAACCTTTCATTTCTGATCAAAAAAGTTTGAAGGCAAATACAGCACTAGGCAGGTGAAAGCAAACTATTTCCTGATCTACTTCCTCAAGACTGAGGAAACATGGATCCATGTTTTCTGATCCACAATACATCTGCCCATGAATTGCAACAGGCAGGGAAAGGCTTTATGAGCACAAAGACTGCAGATGTTTTGTCAAAATAACAAACGGTTTGGCATGCCAGCTACCACAGCAATCTTAGAGTCTACTGAGAAGCCAATCAGGCAGAGCTGGTAAGCAAGCAGTAAGCTCAGGGGTGGGAGGGAATCCAAGTGGTCAAATACTAAAAAGGAAGCTTTGTGCTATCAGCAGAGCCTTCCACCTGGGGGAAAAAAAGGCTGCTAGCAAATAAGACATTAAACATTTATGCAGTTTATCAATATATGGCTATCAACTACATTACTTTTTCCATGCTGACTTGCTCTGCTAATGAGGTGTGATGCGTGTACATTATAACCCGTCACTACACCAGGGCAATTTTACATTTTGGCATAAGGTCTTGCTCTCACTTCTGCCCTAAAGGTCTTGCTTGGGACCATGTGTTTGCATGCAGTTATTTTTTTAAGGGGAGTTTCAGTGGAGCAAAGAACAACTATTTAGAGGTAAAGCTTGCTGTAGATCACTTAAGGGTGCTTCGTTTGTGAAATTCTGATCTTTTTCATGAGAAAAGTGTACGTACTGTTCTTCTTCGTACTGTTCGCCAGGTACAGCACCCTTTTCGGTGCTAAATGGCCTAACTTTAACCCGCTTAATTTAAGCATATCTGTCACAATGGGTTGCCATTCAAGCTGACAGGATGCATGTTTACTCTAGCAGGGAGCACGGAGTAATCTAATCCAGGATGTTTTCATTACAAAGCCTCAAGATCCTGATCAGAGAGTAGCGATGGCTGTGTTAAGACAGAAGGTAGACCAACTGTAGGTCTACCAGCTAAATAAAAATAGACAGGAACATTTCCTAAGGTCAGGCTATTAGTTCCCTACAGGCACCAAGGATCCCAGATAACACACCTCAAGGCTAGATGCCTTCTGAGGCCTAACCACCTTTGTTTTTCAAATTAGAAGGATTGAGAGAGCTTGATGCAGAATCCTATACTGAAGTAGACAACATCTGAAAGTGCCAAACAGAACACCATACCCACTAAGTAATAAAAGCTATAAGCTCAAGTATTCCTGCTCAGGTTCTGGTAGGGGAGGGGTTGCTTTCTAAGAAATTCAACATTTACTGCTGCAGCCAAGTTAGCCTCTCAACAGCTTTATGTATTTGATGGTTCTTGGTCTTGTGTATGTTTTAGATCAAGACCGAACCCTACCAGGCATTTGGGTGAGACTCACATGTGGACTGCACATGGAGGAAACTCACAGGGAGCCTGGATATAAAATTTATATATTTTCACACATTTTTATCTACCTGAAAGTTAACAGTACTTCAGAAGGTTAGAAAGAGGTGCTACAATCACACTCTAAATAGGAAACACTTAAGATCAATGTTTACAAAAATAACAAATTAGTTGCCCACATTCTAGTGGGGAAGGCACCCTTTACCCAAGCAAGTTGAGGGCTGTCTGAACCTCTACTGTCCCTTCTTCAAAGAGGTATACAGAGTCCTAGCTAAGCACCAAGGTAAGAAAGAAGTGAAATTGCTTGTTTCTGCTACTTGTCTCCAAGGTCCTGAACTCTGAAGTCCACCTGTGGACTGTACTCATACACGTATACTGCACTGACTGTCAGTCACACTAGAATCTCAAAAACAGAGGGGCGATAATGAGGCATACTGTAAGACACGATTTCAACATCCACAACTAGTCAGGACAATTCCTCTATATGACTAATTAACTGAAGTAATGGATGCCATACCAATATTTACTGTGCAGGAAAAGCTGTGAATTCCCTGAGGGAAGGAACAGGGTGGAGGGAAAAAACCACACACACACAACTCCATTTCATGCCATCTTGCAAACGAGTATGAAAAAATGGTTCCACATAGTCCATCTAGCAGAACACCTACAACTTTAAAACATCATCTTCAGAAGCAGCCTTCAATTAAATCCAAATCTAAAATTCTGCCAATAACCTAATTGTTATTGATAAATATTGCTGTGCAAGGTATTTCTGAAGCTTCAGTGTCTGATCAAACAGCTGTCCTAGAAAAAAATGCTCAAGACTAATGAACCTAAACTGTGTAAGTGATCAGAATCAATTCTTCAAAGCTACTTGAATTCTTCTGTCTTTAAAACAAAAAAGTTGCACATAAATTTTTATTGCATCATTTGTTTGTTAACAATCTCAAACGAGGCTTAAGCTTCAAGTCTTACAGCAGGAGGCAAAGAAAAAAATGTGAGGTAGGTGGGTGAAGAAGACAGCTGTATTGTTCTAGCTGTTCCTCAGCCTCTCCCACTGCCAGATTTCTGTGGATGATGTATCCCAAGGTAGCAATTTTAAGAACTTTTTGGCAATATCCCAAGCTCCTCTTGCAAATCAGAGAGATCAGACTAATGATATTTAAAAAAAAAAAAAGACAGGAAATAGGAATAAACTGGATAACTGACACTGTATCAAACAGTGCAAGTCACTCGACTCTGGTACTGCAGCTTTACCAAAGAGACACTTGTTCAAATTTTAGAGTAAAACTTTACCATGTAAAATAAAAAAAAAAAAATAAAAGAAATCAGTATAACAAAATCAAGGCAATAAAACCACCTTTCAAGATACTACTTGCCTTACAGCTACTGCTAGCTCAGGACACTGCAATATCAAACAGACATCAAGAAAACCTCCCTCGAGCTATTTATACATTACTCTCCTTAAGTGAGGGAGTTACCATTCAGATGAGGTTCAGTAAGTAGTCCACATATACCAATGTTGCCTTTCATTAGGGTTGGATTTCTCAGTCTTAAAAATCCAATCTAGAACCACTGAAATAAGTCCTTTGCTTACTGCCAGCACCAAGGCAAATTTGTTTCATAAGTGAAGGACAACTGATTCTCTTCAGTCTTGTCCCTTCCCAGCATACTCAATAAAGGAGCATTAATTTCACTACTGTTGCATAGCAAAAAAAAAAAGTCATATGAAAAGATTATGTCCACATTGTTGTTTCTTGTTTGCAAACTTGAGTAGAGAAAGAATATTATTTGAGAATAATTTTGTAAATACCCCAGGGAGTTGAAACCTAACCCAGGAACTCAACCTACTTCAAAAAACACTTGCGTTAAACTAGCATTACAATTAGGCCTTTCCTTGTGGAGTCTATATGGTTTATGTACAGTTGTGACAAAGATGCCACCTTCCCCATCAACAGACCGAACGCCCAGAGTTCAAGAAATATACATACAGGAGGGACTTCTTCCCATGACTGCATCCACGGCCTGCAGTACAGGGACTGTTTTTAAAAGTACAACTACTCCACAATTTATTTTTAGAATCAAGGGTGGGCAGGGAGAATATTCAGTAAACCTTCCAAAAATCAGCCAGCCACCCACTAAACTGCAGTGCCACTGTTCAAATAAATTACAAGCTGCTTTGCAACAGCTGCAAAAAAAAAAAACGGTGGAAAGAAAGACCAAATATTTCAAGTCCTTTAAAATGCTAGAGGCAATTATAAAAAAAAAAAAAACAGCAGCAGACACAGTATTGTGTGCTAGAGACACTGTGGTAATTTAGCTGCAAGAGGTAGGTCAAACAGGCCTTTCTTAGGACTTGATGAGCACAGAACAATATCCGGCAGCTGCAAGGTAGGAATGTGCTTATTCCAACAGAGGAAAACCAAAGGAGGCTGGTTTTAGGGACCTGCATTGGTAAGGACTATCAAACCCTCCACTTCTTTTAAGCGGTGATACTAGAAACTAGCAAAATAAAAGCGTCAGTTAAGTTACCTTTACTTCCTCAAGCAGATTATATATAAAGTTCGAGGTGCTAATTTTGCCAAAATCTCCTACTGAAGAGTTTAATATTTCGTCAAGCCTATATTAAATGGTCGATAAAGAGGAGAAAGAATCTTAATTTTTTGTTTGATCTTACAACTTAAAAGGAGAGTTCTAAATACCCTGTTTTTATGGTATTGGACTGTTAACAGGAATCTTTCTAACTTCAACAGGCCACAGCACCAACAAATGCAATCAAAGCACCCCAACTTGGCAATCAGAAGGCAAGTGCCTCTGCGACGAAAAATTTATTGGCTGTACCATTTTTTTTAACCATCTAACTTGAGCAAGACCCCTACCTTCAAATAGCGGTCAGTTCTTAACTTGAGGTGCATGAGCATCGGGTTGGAGGGTCCCTGGTAATGCAGCAAATTAAGTGATTTATGGGGACTGGTTTCCTTGAGCACAAAATACAAGCGAGCAGTTTTGTCCCTGACCACTCCTAGCAGCAGTTTTGCAAGTAACAAAGATCCTGCGAGCTACCCATCTCGCGAGGTCGGCAAGGGCCATTTCATCTGTTAGCCACCAGGTGCCAAACGCAATCCACAGGCACCGGGGCTTCCGATACTCATCTCCCTCCCGAGCTAGGGCATTGCACCATCCCCATTCCTCAGCGCCTCGCAACTTGCCAGCTCCCACCCCGTGGCCCACTTGGAAGGGCCAGGAGCAACAGCTGTGAAACTCCCTGCAGGATCCTACCTGCCTGCAGCCGGGCGGGAAGCCCGGCCCTTCCTCCCGCCCGCCCGCCGCTCCCCAGCCCGGGCCCCGCTCCGCACCCAGCGCCCCCGAAAAGCACAAGCACCCCCGTCCTTGGCGGACGGGGCCGAGCGCTGCCCTGCAGCGCGCCCCCGCGGGCAGGCGGCGCCCGGGGAGCTGCGGGCGGAGGTAACGGGTTGGGGGTGAGGCCCCGCGGCCGCCGAGGCCCCGCGGGAGGGTCGGGGGCGGCGCCGGGGTCCCGCGCGCCCGCACCGCCGAGACACGGATCCGCCTTCTGACAGGATCAGAGCGGGGCTCCGCTTCGGCCGCCCCCCCCCCCCCCCCCGCCCCACCGCGCCTGGAGGCGGGCGGCTGCGGCCCCCCCTTCGCCGCCCGGGAGGCGGCGAGCGCCGCCGCTCCGCAGGTGCGGGCGGCCGGGGAGGCGGGCGGCCCCCGCCCCGGCCCTCACGCGCCCACCGGCGGCGGCTCCTCTCGCCCCTCGCGCCGCCGCCGCCTCCACCGCGCGGCCCCGCCCGCGCCCCGGGAGGGGCGGCAAGCTCGCGCCCTTCGCGAGCCGCGGCACGCGCCCCGCGCCCCCACCTGCGCCGCGCGCGCCGCCGCCGCCCGACGGCGCCCCCTGCCGGGGAGAGCCCGGCGCTGCGCGGGGCCGCGGCCGCGCCGCCGCTGCCGTCGGGCCCCGCGGCTCGGGGGCCCCCCCTTTCCCCGGCTCTAACGTTATTCCTCGTATGATTTTTTTTTCGCGCACGGGGCGCCGCCGGCCGCCCCCGCGGCCCCCCGTCAGTCCGCACCCGCCGGCCGTTCCGTAGCCGCTCCCCCGGCGCCGGCACCCCCCACCCCGGGCCGCCCCCGGCAGCCCCTTGCGAGGCCGCCGCGGTTCCCGCGCCCCTCCGCGGGGCCAGGGCAGCGCAGACACCCGCGGCCGCCCCCGCCGAGCCTGCCCCGCAGCCCCGGGAGGCGGCCGGCCCCGCCCGGGCAGCGCACCGGCGGCTCGCCTGGCTCCCTAACGGGGGAGCGGAGCGGGCAGGCGCTGCGGAACGGCGGGTAGGAACACAAAATAAAAGGGGGGGGGGGGGGGGGGCGTTAACAACAGCCCGATCGTCAACCTACCGGCCAGGCAAACTGAAAGGGAATAACAATCCTGCCCGTCTCGGGGGTTCTGCCTTGATGGGAGTATTTGTTGCTGTTCAAATAGAAAATATTTCCACCGAGAACGGGGGTAGATCCGAATCCGTAGTTGCAGGGTCCGACCGGAGTGATCTTGGCCTGATATTCCTTGAGGCAGACTTTCACGTAAGTATCGCACTCGTCCCGGGTACAGTCCAGGTTCTCGGGGCTTTTCATGCCATCGCAGCATTCCCCATTGAACAACTCGCCGTTTACATTCCGCACCGAGTTAAGCTGCAGCTCGAAATAGCCCGTGGACCGGGACACCTAAAAATAAAAATAAAAAAAAAAAATATCAAAGGGGAGAGACAGCCTCGTTACTACCGCGGCCGGGGGCGGCGCGGGGCCGCGGCGAGGCGCTCCCCGCTCCCCCCCTCCAACTTTCGCCGGCTGCGGGCTCAACCCCGCCGCGGCTGCTCGCCGATACGTATGTACTATTGCGAATCTATCGATAGGCGCAAGGTGGGCGCGGAGCGGGGAGGAGGGAGACGCGCCGCCGGCGGCCCCCCGCGGCCGGGAGCGGAGCCCCCCGCGCCCCCCTACCTGCACGCAGGAGGCGAGGAGCAGCGCCAGGCCGAGCGCGGCGGCGCGGGGGGCCCGGCTCCGCCGGCCGGCGCCCCGCATGCCTGCTGCTCCGCTCGGCCGCCTCAGAGGAGCCCGCCGAGCCCACCGGCCACGGACCGGCGGCCGCTGCCGGCATGGGCGGCGGGGGAGCCGCCCGCAGCGCGCCGGGGGGCGCAGGGCATGGGCTGCCGGCGGGGCCGCCCGGAGCGCTCCGCCGCCGCTCCCCTCCCGCGGGCTCCGCTCGCCCTCTGTGCGCCTCGGCTCCGCGGACACCCAACAAGTAGGTGCCGGAGTGACAGCTTCATTACCCATTCGCCGCCGCTGCCGCCGCCTTCATATTAATGAGGGGGACGGCCCGGCCCCGCGGCCGGCGGGTGGGGCCAGCGCCGCTCCCGCCGCGGCTCTTAAAGGGCGGCGGGCGGCGGCGGCGGCCCCCGCCCTGCCCCGCCGGGCTCTGCCTCGCCTCGCCCTGCCCTGCCCCGCCGGCGGCGGGGGGTCCGTCGGCCCCGCCGGGGGACGGCGGAGCGCCCGCAGCCGCGGAGGAGCGCTGGGGGGGTACCCGCGCCCACGCTCACGCGTGAGCGGGGTGGGGGGGCGCGTGCGCCTGCCCCGGCGGAGCGCGCGGGAGGAACAACCGTGGGGTATGTGCAGCCGCGGCTGCGGAGGAGCGCGTAGGGTGGGCGCACCCCTGGCCACGGAGAAGCACGGGGGTACGTGCACCCACGCTCGTGTAGAACTACGCGGGGTGTATGCACATACAGGCGTGGAAGAGCGCGTGTGGTGCAAGCGTGCGGAGCCAAGGAGAAGTGCTTGAGGTGGGAGCACCCCAGCAACCTAGGAGCATGCATAGTTCATGCACCCACAGCTGTGGAGGAGCGCACTGGGTGGGAGCACCCACAGCTGTGGAGGAGCGCACGGGGTAGAATGACCCACAGCTGTGGGGGAGTACGTACTCTCCATGCACTCAGAGTCACGGGGGGTTATGCTGCTGCTTGGGAGTGCCCATAGCCACGTAGGAGCATGGTGCGTGCACCCGCAGCCGTAGAGGAGCGTACGGGGTGAGTGTACCCATGGCTGTGGAGGAGCGCATGGGGTGCGTGCATCCAGGCTCATGTGGAAGCACAAAGGGTGCGTGCACCCACAGCCACGTAGGAGTTTGCACAGGATCGCTTATAGAGTGCTCTCAGCGACATGTGCGGTACACAGAGCAGATGGCCAAGTGGTGGGATCATGTCCTCCTCCAGTGGTGGCTCAAGCAAGTATGAGAGTTACCGAGCAGAGATTTCTCCTTTAGTTTAAGCACCCTGTGATTTTGATCCCTGCTGACAACTATGAAAGCTATACATCCAGACAACTGCATGCTATGGATACGCTATCAAAGCCCAGATCTGCATTTAGGACCTAAGTTTTCCTTCTGTTTCTCTCCCTCCCCCCTCTCCCCATTTTAAGTCTTTAGTACTGATCATCCACCAGAAAGGACAATTGGAGAACAAACAGCTCAGAAATCAAAGGGCTGTCATGTTCCCCTGTGCAGAAAACCTTTCACAGAGCCTCCCCCTGCCTTTTCAGCTCCCCGGCTGCCTCCCGTCCCTCCAGCAGCCAGCCGGCACGCTGCTCCTCAGCTATTCATGGCCAGCGTGCAGCTGCAGCTACTCTCCTAGGCTGACACAGCAGCAGCTGCTATATGTGTGCCAGCTGGCTAGCTGCTCTCCAAAATCCTCTTGTCCGCCCCACTCCCCTTGCTTTCCTGCTTCCCCACCTACAGACCTGCTTCTCCTTCCCCACCCACGTCTCCCACTTGCCACAATCTGCTCTGGTTTCCTATCTCCGCGCTGTCCTGAGCCTACCCCTCTGCTGTCCTGATTCACCTTACTTGCTCTCCAGGAAGCATCCCTTGCTTTCCCTCTCATCCCTCCTGAGCTTAAACAGGAGCTCTCTGAAGTGGAGCAGTGAATATTGCTTTTAATTATTTTATGTGTCCCCTCTTTGAAACTGTGCCTTCCAACATAACTGCACTCAAGCATTTTTTTTGGTTTAGATAACCTCGGGTATAACCACCTTTGGAAGGCGGCAAAGGGAAAGCCGGAGGAGCTAAGGGAGGGCCAGGATCTTGGTTTGAGGTGTTATTTTAAAGTCACTGTGTTTCGCTAATCAGAAACTTTGCTGGGCCCCTACCCTTGCCCAGCTGTGCTGCTTGCTGGCTTCCAAATAGACAGGCAAATGCTCTTTAGTTGTTAATTGCTTTTTGGTGGCTGAAGGGAATGAGTTTCTTAGACTAGCTTTCTACCTAATGATTATTTTGTGGTGGATGGCAGCCAAAATATTTTGCAAGACGTGTATTTTGTTTGCATGTATCATCATAAACAAACATAAAACCTCATAATCTACGTTCAGCATTATGCGGTCAATATGCCTGTGGAGGAAGACATATTTTTTTATCACCAAGCTAAGCAAATGTAATACAGAAGAAAGATGATCCAGTAGTTACAGCATATGCTCGGTCTCTACAGAGCCCAGCTCGGTTACCTGCTGTATCACAGAATTTCTTTGTTACCTTGACCATGCTGCGTGCTCTTTTTGTGCTTTGGTTTTGCCTTTGTAAATATTCTACAGTACTCAAAAACTCTGATGCCATTTAAAAATGCCTTTTCTCGCTGTAACCTGACTTCACAGGAGCCGAGAGAAGAGGTGCAGCTATTTCCAGTCATTCTCTCTACTCAGGGAAATTTTCATTTTATTATTCTTGGTGCTGCAGCCCCATTTTCAGCCAGAACTCCTTAGTTCTCTCCCTGTGGTTACTATTATTTCTCAAGTGCCGTGGACATTCACTCTTTTCTTCTGCAGGTATGCAAAGTTGTTTCATTATAGTCATGCACAGATAGTGACGGTTTTCAGGAAACATGGCAAAAATATTTCTTAACATATGAATTTTGAGTTTTTAGAAAAGCCTGGTGGTCAGATCTGGAGGTCAATGCTAAGCAAGGCTAAGAGGAGCCATGCCTTGCAGCTTGAACAAGCTGTGTCAGACCATCCCTGCAGGACAGCCCTGAAGGGGAACAGTCCAGCCTCCCATGTAGTTCCTGCTTTCCCACAGGGGCTGCCTCCCACTAGCATTTTGGGGGAGATAAAGTTAGATAAGATGAAAGGCAGAAGGTCCTGTGCAGCCCTTGGGGTGCCTTGGACACTTCCAACAGCCCAGTGAACTCTTCTGCATCCAGGGGTGCAGTGGCAGGATTTGCCCCCGTCTTGCTCCAGCATTTCCCAGGCTCTGGACCCCTGCCGCAGGACAGCTCACAGGACCAGGCTTCCCCCACGCTGAGCACGCACGCTGGAGGCGGCCGGCTCCGTAACTCATTCCCCATCAGCTGCGCTCTCCAAGGCCCACTCGAGGCCCTGGCTGCCAAGTGTAACGTGTCTCCTCTTACACCCACACCTGTAGCCCAGCCTGCTGTCACCCAACCCACCATCTTTCCCGACTGTCCTGCATCTGGCTGTGCCCTGCGCCGGCAGCCGTCCTTTCCCCCCGTGAGCGAGGCCGGGACCTCTCCTTCCATGCTGCAGGGCCATCCTCCCCTCGCCTTCCCCAGAGAAGGGTCCCTCTGCCTTTGCATTGAGTTGTGGGGCTGTCCATGCGGTCCTGTGCAGGCAGGCACCTGCCTGCTGCTCAGGGGAAGTTGATATAAATTTCCCTATGCCGAGCACAAGCTTTGAGGTGCTCTTCTTTTGCTCCCTCCCCACCAAAACAAGGGCTGTCAAGATGCAGATAAAAAACCATGAATATCCTCCCATTACTACTCTCTTGTTTCCTCCTGCTGCTGCTCCTTCTCCTTTCTCTGGCAACCCCTGCTGAGGGTAGCAAGTGGGAATGGCGGGGGCTGTGCACAAGAGAGGAGTGGAAATAGGGCTGAGGAAACTCATCACGCTTGACTTTGACTGGGATTTGAGCTTGCAGTCAGCAGTTACTCATCTTGCACAAGGGACACGACTGGAGTACATCAGTCCCTCTGGCAGGGGAGGGATGTGCTCACCACCAGTCTCAGGCAGGGTGGAGTGCCGGCATCCCGCACCTCCTCATTCCCAGCCCTCTGGGCCAGGATTTTTGCTTTTGTGCTCTGGCTGCGAACTTGTGCTAAGTTTATGCCTGTATGCAAATCCTTTGCAAGTACGCTCATTAAATCATTTGCATAAAATATCCCTGGAGGATCATAGCAGCTGGGAAGGAACAGGTTTTATCCATGTGCCTTAGAGATGGCAGAGGTATAGTGGTGTCATTTGTCAGCATGCGTGTGGATATGCATATGGACATATATCTCATTTACCCAGGCCAGAATGTGTCCGCTTGGGAAAGTTAAAGGCAAGAAGATCATTTTGGATGTTGTCCATCTGAAACTTGGCAGGGTAGGAGTTAACCCTCCCTTTCAGGCCAGAAAGGCTACAGCTGCCTGTCCTGAGAGCAAGGCATTGCAGGACAGAACCAGCTGTGAAGAATTAATTTCTCTCCTTCCTCCTCCATGAGAAGCCTTGTGGGCTGGGACTAACGGTATGAATGGAGAAGACTGCTCAGGAAGAGAGCAAGAGGGTAAGTAAAGGAGAAGGATTTTTCTTTCTCTCATCTTTGTAGGAACTTGGCTGGAGCAAGGTATTTTGAGTTTTGCTGTGGACTTGGCAGGGTAAAGACATGTCTTCTCCCTTGACTTTGACTGAAGAGTCCTGTTGGATTTGTATGGCTCGTGTAATGCCTTTAATGAGTGTATACATGCATATGCATGCTCTTCATGGAAGCAAAGCAGACTTGAACTGCAAGGATGTTGTTTTTAAATATCTTCTGGTATAACACCTGGGAGTGGTTCCTCTTAGTTAGGATTGAGCTGCTAGTACAGCCCAAGAGAAGACCAAGTGGAGAAGGCATAAGGTAGTGCTTATATCTCTCTTCCTTCCTGACTGCTACTAGGAAAGTAAAGCTATGCTTGATGGAAGTTGTGCCAGGAAAGCAGCTGAGATCTTGGCACCCTCTCCTGTTTCAGTGGTTGCCCAGCTCTGAGCTGGTACTGGTCTCTGCGGGCTCCAAAGCAGAAAGAAGGTGGTTTCCTATTGTTTCAACTTTGCTGCCTGGCATGCTTTCTGCTTTTGGGCCCTGGTCTTCTGCCAGCAGAAGCATATGCCGAGTCTGGCCTGAGAAGTCAGTTGGTCTCAGTTTGTACAGCTTGGTACTAAAGGCTAGCAATATTAATAAAATGTAGTGAACACAGTTGTTGAGAGTTTCTCCCAACTGATCACCTCCCATGTTTCAAAGCCCTACCTAAAATGTTAACACTTGGGGTGAGGGTGGAAGTGTTAACTGGTCACTCGGGGCAGGGGAATTAGAAGACCAGCTCAGCTGATCTGACTTCTGAGACTCAATCCACTCCCTTAAAAGTGAAGTTCTTGCTCTCCTGGTGGCTTATCTTCTTTGTGGATTTCCAGAAGACAACCCATCTGAGAAGCCTTCTTAAAACTGACTGAACCACGCTGTATGCACTATCCACAGCCTGCCATTGCTCTTAAGGTTCATTGCAGTCATCCTTAAAGAAACCTCTACCTGTGACTTTCCTGGTGCATGAATTGCAGAAAATAAGGTCAGAAGGGATATCCAGAGACCTATCTAGTTTATCCCATTCCCCAAGGAAGGACAAATGGTGCCTGCTTCTTGCATAACAGATGGGTATCTGGCTTCTTCTTAAAAACATCCCCAGATAGAAATTTAATAGCTGTGATAAGCTGTTCTAGAGGTTAACCATCGGAAAACGTATGCTACTGTATTGCTGCACTTTTGTACCACTTCCTGACCTATTTGCAGTGGATGTGGAGCACAGCATATTCCCTTCCTCTCTGCTGCTACCCTTTATGTATTTGAAGACTATGGTTGTGCCTCCCTCTGATGTCTCTTTTTTACAATGGAAAAAAAAAAAGTATTTTTCTGGTCTTATATGATTGTAGACCATATTTTCTAGGCTCTTGATCATTCTTGTGGTCCTACTGTAGTCTCTTTGCATTTGTTCCTCAATTTTCCTAAAATCCAGTGCCCCAAATTGGACACAGAATTCCGGTGAGATCTTAACAGCACTGGATGAAGTGGGAAGAATACCTCAAAGACCAGGCAGAAGTCGCTCCTGGCTATGTGTGCAAGCGTGATGCTTGCTTTAACGTTCCTTTTTTTTTTTTTCTGTCTTGTAACAGCATGATGACGGATGGTTTGCCCTCCACTGAGCAGCTTTTTACTCTTGGAGCTTTAGTTCATGTTTTCTAGTTATGAGAATGTGATACGAGCGTCAAAATCCCTAAAAAAGGATAGGTTTGTTGCATCTCCCAATTCTTGCATACCCTGATGCCCCAGTGATAGGAAAAAATCTGGGTAATTTTACAAATTTGTGTTAGCTGTTACTCACTTTTTCATTATTTTCCAGATGTTTATAGAACATTTCTTTATTTGTTCCAGTCTTCTGACACCTTGCTGGTTCTCTGTGGGGTCTCAGAGAGCTGCTAACAGCCATGAGATTGCTTAAACAAGCAGCCTAAGCACACAATATTTAATCCAGCTAAGTATTCCTCACTTACTCTTTCTTCCTTCTAGACTGAGTTCTTTCTCTGTCATCTGTGGCACTAATTGTGTGTGAGTGGTCTTTTTACTGAAAGCTGAAGTAAAAAAGGCAAGTACTTTCACTGTCTTCACATCACACATTGCTTGCTTTCCTTCCCTGTTGGGTAGTTCTTACATTAGCTGGGACACAAAAGCCATGGATTTTATGTTTTCTTAATGTCCTGTTGATCCTGTTTACACCTTGACTTTTCTGGTTTGGTCCCTACATCTTCAGCCTATGCATTTAAATTCACATGCAAGTGAAACTCTCTTCCATTTTCTGAATGCACTCTTTCTTGCATTAGAGGTCAATGAAGTGGTCATGATTTAAGCAAATCACCCGTCTCTTACAACAGTTGCTTTCCCTTCTCTGCTGGGATTGTTTGAATTGATGTCCTTACCATTGTTTCTTGAAGGTGCTGCGAACTTTCCTGAATTCTCTTTTCTCTGAGACTTGTTTCTCATGATTATCAGTTCTATGAGGTTTTTGAAATATGGTTTCTGGAAGTCCATTGTATTTATTTTGCTGTTCTCCTTCCTTCCTTTCCTACGACTTGTGAACTCTGTTGTTTCATGGTCATTCTCACCCAAGCTGCATTCCTCTTGCATGTTATAAGCGGTTCCTTCTCTTTCGTTAGAGTCAAATTCAGTTCTCATTTTGATTATGTATCAAGGTTTTAATCTATTCTTATTTATTCCTTATGCTGTTTGCATTATTTCATCAGGTGATCCATTATCTCCTTCAGCATCCCTCCAATGATTTTCTTATGAGTAATGGTATTTCCCCTAGTTTATAACGCCTCTGCCCAAGTACTTGATGCTTGTATTTACCTGTTTACTTTTGAAACGAGTCCTTGAGGATCCTAGTTGCATTAATTCAGCAGGTCAGGGCACAGAGATGCTCTTCCTGCCTTGTGAGTTGAATGCTACCTCTGCTCACCAGTTCTTTTTCTTGGAACATCCATCCAATTTCAAGCAAGTCAAAACCTTCCTGGTGATACCACCTACACAGCCATGCATTCATTTCCAGGAAAAGACTTAAAAGTAGCTGATGCCACTCATGACCAAAATAGCTAGTGCTCTATTCATGGAAGGAATTTTCCCTTCCTCCTTTCATACATGAACTGGTCTGACCAATGCTAAGAAAACCAACTCTGGGTGTTGATTCTAGCCAACTGCCAACATGTCAGATCTCTAATTCCTGTGGAAAATTCATAGGGAAATTATCCAAGATGCAGTTAGAAGTTTATCCAGTTGAAACCCAGCCTAGATTCAGACTAAACCACTGACATCTTGGGTAATCTACTGTCAGAGGAGGGAGGCCTGACATCCCTCTCCTGTGTCTGGATCACTTGGCAAAGCAGGAGGTGTTGTTGACCAGGAGGTGCTGCTGACCTGCCAAGAGGAGGTGGCAGAATTCAGGAAAATGCGATAAAATATCCACGTCTGTGGAAGGGACGTGTTCAATGAGTAAGGAGGAAATCAGACATGTATCTATGCGATGAATTGTTAACGTGCAAAGGATTAATGTATCAGACATATGTACATATAGTGGTACATTTCTCTTCATACAAAGACATTCCTTTCACCATGTTAGCCATGTGGTTGGCCTTGACCAGTTCACAGCTTGTTAAACTTAAATGTGAGTAAGGTAGAGAGTATGGTAGATAACAGAAGAAAAAATATGAGGTGTTTAAAGCTATTATTCCATTTTCTTTGTTTGAAAGCATCCTACCCACCGTCAGTGGAGTAGGGTTCATGCATTCCTCACTGATATTAGGCTCTTGCACAGCAGCGTCCTCAGCTGATACTGTCCACTATTTCTGGTCACCTGGAAAACCTACCCAACACTGGAGGAGGAGGGATTGCTTTTTATTAGGGTCTTCTGCCATGCAGGGACCACGGTAACACGATGTGCTTGAAAGTAAGTAAAGCAGTCAGACTTAAGGAAACGCAGCACCACACCGGTGATGTCCCAGTTTGAGTGTCATGCCAGTGCAGCCTCAGCAGCAGAGATGTGCCTGAGCAGCTCTTCCAGTGCAAAGGCCCAGTAATGTACTTACACAGTGACACTGATTTAAAAAAAAACAAACCACCAATAGCTATGACATTCCTATAGATTTTTTTTTCAGTTACTAATGCATTTATTTGAATCACTCCTTGATGCATAATTTGATCTGATGTGCGTGTTCATGTGAACTTTCTTCTCCCTCACTGGCACCTCCAGCCCCTTATATTTTGATAAATAAAATCAGATTACTTTCTAAAATATTCTCTCTTTGGGCTTATGTATAGCTGAGGTCAGAGAAGTGATCATCCACATCAGAGCTCTTGAACTGAAATACTCATGCACCCCAACTCCATTAACACTCGGACCTCAGTCAGTCTTTGACTCTTTTAACAGCCAGTGCCTTCCAGTGCGTTCTGTAAGAAGGCGATGGGCAGGAGCAGACCTCTAGCTTGCAGAAGACAGCTCAATTCATTTGAGCTAAGTGACTCAGAGCCAGGACCATTGTGCTGGATCAGAGTCACATTCACAATTCATCTGTTTATGCCCTGATTAACCATTCAAATAAAATTTGTATCACTCCTAGTTAAAAGCAGACATAAATGAGAGCTTCCTCTTCTGAACAAGAGACCTAGCTCTGAAACAGAATTCCTTCCTCCTGGAGCCAGGCAAAATAACCAAGAGGGGCAACAGATGATTCATCTACCAGTGATCTCCCATCAAAAACTGTAGCTAAAACAAGATTACTAAGAAGAAGAGCGCTATTATAGGAGGAAACCGCTGCTGTAATTTTGTTAAGGAACATGAGATTATTTAAAAGCCTTTTTAAAAGTGTGTTTGTTCCAGGAGAGGAGGGGTGAGGGAGGATTTTAGAGGAAGGGAGAAGGGAGAGAGATTATTAGTCTTTCTTACCTATAAAGATTCATGCTGCTTTCTTTGCCCTAGCCAGCAAGGGTAGCGATTTCAGGAGCCATTGTAAGTCATTACTCCAGCCCTAATGAATAGGACACAACCTGCACCTTAGCTTTGCAGAGGCTGAAAGCATGGGGAAAAAAAAGGTTGAGGATTTGGTGCGCTATACTGCACCTAATTGCAGGTGAAGATTTTTTTCCAGCCTGCATTTTTGTTCCTGGACATGATGATCCCTAGCATAATCACACAGCAGCAGTCTCACATTGTTCAGTATTGCTTTATAAACTCTCAAAGCCAGGAACAGGCAAGCCTCAAAGCATGTACCTCGCTTCACTCACCGATAGCCAGTTTTGCACCTGCTTAGCACACAAAGCAGCGATGAAGCAGGTAGTGAAACAGGCTGCCACTGCTTTCAGCAGGCTCCATCTTATTCACAGAGAATTACACAGCACATGCATGTTAGTGCAGTGACCCTGTAGGAAGTGGTGCAGGACCTACAGGGCAAAATCCCAGAGCTGCAGGGGAGCGGGGATTTGGGTGAGTCTGCCGGGACAGATCTGGTGCTGGCTGCAGACCTTGGCCGGGGACTGCTGCCAGTTTTGGTCTGCCCCCGGTGTGCCGGGTCGCCTGTGGAGCCAGGCCAGCACAGCTGTCCCTGGGAACAAGGGCAGAGCCCTCACCTGGAAAGTCGGAGATCCCATTCTGCTTCTGAAAGTGGCTTCCTCACATACCAGCTGGATGAATTGTAGGTGTTATTGAGAGAGATAGAAAGAGGATTTGCGCCCTGCAGACACAGATCACTGGCCGGGAGTTACACGAAGCCTCTCCAAATATGATTCTGTGTAGAAAAAGCTAAGGGGCCAAAGGGATCCATGAAACCAGATGCTTCAGTTGTACAAAAAGCATTTTGTGTACAGTGTCAACTTGCAGTTAGAGCTGTGCATTTTGATCAGATTTTTCAAGGTCAGATGGAAACTTGATGGTCATCCGGTCTGACCTCAACTGGTTTTCAGGCTTTCACTCAGTTTGCTGTTGTTAAGAGAGGCTGTGCAGCAGGGCTCCCTGAGTTTGGTTCAGGAAGGGCCACTCACTGGGCAGGATTTGGCCTGGGGGCTGCACAGCAAACTGAGAAAACACTGCTGAGTGTCAGCGAAAAAGCTCCGGGACCCAGCACAGGTTGTGTCTGCATTTCTCCCGGACAAAGGAAGAGTGCTCTGGAGTGGAGCAGATACCTGTTTGTTAACCACATGTTGAAGTTGCATTGCTATCATAAATTAGTGGTATTTTTAAATGCAGCGCTCCACTGAGCAGAATGTTATAAAACTTTGGCTTTGTAATGTGGCAGGATGGGGGGTTTGGGGGAACTGCGGCAGTTCTGGACTTCAAAAAAAGAAATGTTACACAAAGGAGCTTGGAAGTTGAGAGAGGTTCCAGTAATGAACAATTCTGAATAAAAAGATTGAATTCAAGCTGCAAAAAAAATGTTCAGGATGTGGCTTGTTTTCTGTAGTTAATCTCTTCAAAATATTTAAGAAAAAAAGAAAGAGGGAATGGAAATGGTGTTTTGTTTAAAAATAGGATCAGAGGTTCTACTAAACACATGAAGCAATCCCACAGTTTATTGTACCCTGGGATCCCTCCCCTCAAACAGGCTCACCCTACTCGATATAGTCCTGGAAGAGCCAAAAATGAGTTTGCATTTTAAAAATGTACATCTAGGATTTGGTAGTCTCCGAATTTGGTTTTAGCCCTGAAAGCGTGTGTCCAACGTGTATGTCACACACAAGCCGCAATGTATGTATGCAAGGAAACAGGGAATCGGACCTGCTGTTACTTTAACATGCAAACTGACTCCTATGTGGAGAGACCCCCCAGCTCCTGTGTCAGACCCACTGTACGGCTGGTGCAGCCTCACCTCGCTCCCATGCCTTATGAAATCTCTCTCTGCAGGCCAGCAACGTGCCCGGGGCCTCTGAAACCCTGGATCCATCCAGCATGGACCAAAACACACGGAGCTGGCTGCATGCCCAAACGCAGGGTTTTGTGGGTGTATTGTGTCCTTGCATACATTTCCAGGCAAAACATATTACACCTAGCTTCGTATGCCAAACTTTTCCAATTATGAGAGAACAGTAATTCACCAAGGAGTATGTATTCCTTCAATTTCCTTTGCTTGGAAATGATACCGAGAATCTGTTCTGAATGGAGGCAGACGAAAAATGCTACATGTTAATGCATATTCTGGGTTAGCTGTCTTTGTTAAATTAGAATGAATGCTGCTCATTTCCCATCTGGTCCTCTTTGACATTACTTCCAGAATATATTCACAGCTCTTATTTGTACAGTACAAATGGCTGGCTGTAGTACCAACTTTACCTTTTATAGGCTGCTAAAATGTTGGTGCCAGATCGCAAAATAACATTCTACTTCTAGGAAGCATCTGTGGACATTACTTGCTCCAACAGCTTTCTTTTTTTCCTCCTCTTATTTTCTTTAAATGTAACCATATATGTGAAGTGAGTTTGTTGTCAAACCAAGTGAAAGTTGACGGTTTGACAACCCTGGAGCCTGCAATCTTCCTCGCCAAGCAAGGATGCAGCAGGCAGATCAAGCAACGTGCTATCAGCCTTCTCATCTCTTCTGCACAGCGTTCCCTGAGGGCTGAAAGAGCAGATATTTCTCCATCTGCAGCTGCTCAGTGGTGCTTTTGCTGGCTGCTGTGCCAAGGGATTTTGTGCTCTGGATCCCTGCACGCTGGGTTGCCCTGAAAAATACCAGTGCAACAGAAACCAAACAGCTCTTAGCCGGTGCTGAATCTGTTGCTGCTGACCTGAGCTGGTTTTCTGATTATTCCTAAATCTTCCCATCTGCAAGTGTTTGTTTCTTGCGGTTTCCTTAGCAGGCTCCCCATTCCAGCAACCTCCACCCCTGCCCTCCGATGCGTTTCAGACCTACCTTGGTAAACAGAGTGTTGTGATCCAAAACACCCACGTTTGTCTGCCTGGAGTGACCAAGGGCTGCAGCACCACGCCGGGAGTTCTCACCATAGCAACTACCAGCATTGACAGAATTTGGTACTTATTAAATAGGCTGTTTGTTTACCTCTTGGGCTGCCAGAGTAGACTGCAACCTGTGGTGAAACACCGTGAGCTGAACAATGCCGGGCTGCCACTAGTATCTTCATGTGTAAAACAGATAATTACTGTGTTCTGTAAATGAAACAGATATGGAAAGCCTGCGTGGGGTAGGAGTGTTGAAGATGTAGGGTGACACGCTGTTATTATCAGAAGATCAGCAAGCATGCTCATCAGATGCTGCTAGGCGGTCTTGATGGATCCAGCAGAAAGTGAGTCCTGCCGGTCACATCTCCTCAACAGACGATCTAAGTGACCGTGTTCACAGAGATCAGTTCATGGGCTTAGCAAGCAGCAAATGAATGAGAAAAAAAAAGAGATTACTGGTACCCCAGCAGAAAGATAAGCAGGCTTGCACGTAGATGCTCAGTGCTCAGCCTCCCAGGGATCAAGTGTATAGAAGATGTTTGTCAATGCCCAAAATGCAGAATCCTGTAACAGTACAAAAGTGATTTTCACAAAACACCTCCCATCATCTGTGTAACTGTTTCAGTTCCAGCAGTGCAGCATCTGCCAGCTTCTGTGCAACCCCATGCTTCCAGCACGCCATAACCCGGTGTGGGGCTGCTGTAAGCTATGTTCAACCAAGGATATAGGTGATAAAAATAGGAGGAAGCACCCGGAGTCAAACCTCTTCTGCCCACTCCAGAGCTGCCCAACTTACTTAGCAGTACCTCTGTCAGGGTGATGGCTTTCAAGACCTACACAGGGGTGCTGCTGAGCACCCACCACTGTCCAGGCAGGAGCAGGTCAATGCTCAGTCTTGGCACAAGCTCTCTGAGCTGTGGGGTTCCATGGGTGCTGCGCACTACATGCAAACTGCCCATGCATGCACCCTGGCAGCAAAGCCTCGGGGCAGCCCTGTAAAATCACCTAGTGAGTCCCCAGCACAGCCAGATCCCCAGAGAAGGGGCACATACAGGCATGGCCAGAGCACAAACTGGGAACATCGAGCACTGAGCGTCAAGCATCCCATGGCACGCAGCTGCAGTTTCTGTCCAGCACTTGCATGCGTTGCCCACAATCCCACATGTCCCCTACAAGCCTGCAATCTGGGTAGGAATTCCTGCTTGCCCCTGCCTACCTGCTGCCTGAGCCCCACTGAGGTTTAGGATGTTGTCGGCAATGAGGGGCCCAATACAGGCAGCAGCCACAGCGCATGGCTGTAAGACACTGAAAAAGGAAAGAGAAGCCATACTGCATAACCCCCATCTGGCGTTGCCATTAAAAGGGGCCAGGGCTGCTGCTTAGCTCCCTAGGCAGGGAGGGGGAAGGGAGGTGGGCTGGAGTCACTTTCCATACCATCACCTAATTAGAGCTCCTCTGTAAGAGGGGACAGGTTCAAGCCCCACTCCCTTCACCTTTCAGGGGAGCACTGTAGCTGTCTGGTCACAGATAGGATGCTTAGGACTTTTGGCAGGCAAGCACTTGTAGGAAAGTAGGGCAAAGGAGAGAAATACCTCCATGACAAAAGTGAGCCTGGAAACCAGGCTCTGCTGACTGCAAAAAAACCAAGGACTTCACAGGCTTTTATTAACACTTTACCTCAGATCTTACCCTGAACTAAGATCTCTCTCTTCCTTAGGCAGTCATTTTTGCTCTTTTTTTTTTTCCTAATCTTATCACTTTGCTAATAGTCCTTTCTCTTGTGCAGGTGCTAACCCTCCTTTTCACTTACCTTAAGTAACTAACAAAATTAAACTCAAGAAATTGTGTGCAGATATCCCCAGACTGGAATTGCTGCTTCTCTTTCAAACCCAAAGAAGGGCTTTTAGACCTGGAGACATGCCTGTTTTCTCTAAACCATATGATCTTGTCTGATGAGGGGCATTATTTCTCCATACAACCCTGGCCTTGCCTAATGGCAGGGAGAGGAAAGCCCTGTGCTCTTGTACCTGTTCCCCCCACTCCTTCACCATCTGATTAACTTTAAATGCAGAGTGCTTTCCTTAGAAGTGCCCTGAGCACAAGGCTGAGGAGCCGTTCCTGCTCTTCATCTCCTGGCTAACGAGAGTTATTTTTGATTCAACATCAGTGGGAGGAAGGATGGAGAATGCCTCTGCATCCCAGCCAGGCATGGGTGCCCTCCTGGGGGACTTCCAGTGGTTTTGGCTTCTCGTTTGAATGTGCCCATGGTGGAAACCGGAGGGGGGCGGGGGGGGAGGTGTCCGGTCTGCACAGCTAGGATCCTCCCTGCTCATAGCAGCAAGGAGATATGCCAGAAGGCAGCAGGGAATAAATTGCTACTGCAGAAATGGTTTCAGCTGGTGGGATCTTGGGAGGGCTTGTGCAGGCTGTGCCACCACAGTTTTGCTGTCAGCACCCAGGGCGCAGCTTTGAGCACAGCTGATCTCAGCCAGACCCACACCTTGATGTATGGGGTAGCGTTGCAGTCCACTTGGACATCACAACCCCTCACGACCTCAGTATCCTCTGGTTCTGGGTGCTTGACTTTAGATGGCAAAGATTTCATTTGCTGAGGTGCTGGACTCTCCTTGCTCTTGCTGCAGTCAGGGCAGAGCACAGCAGAAGCCTCAAATTAGAGCCTCCAGTTTGGTTAGAGAATGGGGCTATCAGCAACAGCATACCCGGAGGGGAGAGGTTACTGTTCTGCCTTTGAAAGGACAAGGATGGAGTTCAGTGAAGGTATGAACATTAAGCAAATGCTAATGGTGAGCATGTAAATGGGTGATCAGATTAGAGGGAAGGCTGCAGGCCGGTACATGTGAGGACAGGCAGCGTTATGGGGCAGCCACTGGCCACAGGGCTCTTGCTTTGGCTGCTTCTGCCTCTCAGAGAGGTGCTGCTGTGCCTTGTTTCCAGGTTGGTTGTGGCAGGTTGGTATGTTGCTCTTGTTCCAGCCTTCCCACTTACTATGACCAAGCACATTTCACATTTTAAAGTATTTTTCTACTGGCTGTCATGTGAGCAGGAGTATGATCCAAAACGTGGCCTTGACTATCTCAGGGTGACCATATGAAAGAGCTTCATAGCTTTTAGCTTCAACAGCTAAAATTTCTTCAGTGTCTGACATTTGGTGGTGCTTGAAGATACAGAGATGTTAAAAGATGTTTTCCTGCTGTTCAGTTCTGCGAGGAGAGGTGCGATGGCATGTGTCTGGCTCTGATGAGGTGGTAATTCCCTGCTCACCCGGAGGACCTTTCAGTCAGCACTGTGTGGGACTTCCTCAGTACAGGATAAAATCACGGTCCCTTGGAAATTAACCATGAGTTCCCATGGACAAAAAGACACTTAGAAAGTGTATCTTTGCTCAAGAAGTAAGCAATGTGCAGAATTAATTACATGAAACAGAAAAAATATTTATATGTTAAATTTTGTACATGAATTAGCTAGGTAAGAGGAAATATGGTTTTTTCATCAGATTATTTCTTTTTGCTTTCCTGTTTCCATGATTTCTGATGAACTGCAGTTCCCCAGCTGCGCTTCAAAATATTAAGGAGAAGAGTTGTGGAAAGTGTGGAGTTGAACACCAGAAGAAAACTGGCCCATTTTTCTCGGTTCATAAGGGGATCTCAACCTGAGTCTTTTGCTGAACACAAACCATGCTGAACACCAGCAGTTGTTTCTGGTTACTGCTTTAGGATAACACTGGTGGCTTTCCAGGGGATCTGTTCAAAGTGGGGACTGCTCTGCATCTGTACGTGCAGGATTTCCCTGTGGGGAGGGAAGGACTCGACTTAGTGCATATTAACCGTGCTGTACCCTTCCTCCCCCGGCTGCAGTGCTGGGCTGCGAAGGAGGCAGAGGTCAGGAGCTGAGCCTTTCCCCTCCCAAGCCCTGAGCTATGGGACTGCCTGCACATCCCCCTGCCCACTTTA
Source organism: Morus bassanus (assembly GCA_031468815.1). Classification (NCBI taxonomy): domain Eukaryota; kingdom Metazoa; phylum Chordata; class Aves; order Suliformes; family Sulidae; genus Morus; species Morus bassanus. Next base: position 10,032,632 of record CM062572.1, on the reverse strand, counting down.
AATATGCTCCTTCCCACTGTGAAGCTGCACATCCATGATTTGGAGCTGAATGGAAACTGGGCTTCAGGGGCAGCTGAGCCCAAAGCAGACCCAAACCCCCAAATTTATTCCGGTTCTAATACCTGGGAGATGACTGCTACAAATCAGACAATAAGTCCCTTTGTTTCCCATTTCTGACTCGTCCTCTTTTACTGCCTCATATTTCCAGCAACGAATGAGTCCAACTGCCAATTCGGAGAATTATTTTTGTGGCAGAGCGTGCCTGATGGAAGAGACACCCATTGCTATCCATTTCCATTAGCAGCCTGTCAATAGAAATTAAATTACATGAATAAGGCGCTATCAGTGCCAACATCACTGCAGGAAAACATTAATTAATCCTCATTTACATTAGTCAGTGCTACCATCAAGTAGACTCTTCTGTTGCTACAAAAGACATTTCCACAAATGATTGTTGCTGTCTGATAAACAGATTCACAGAACCTCACTGACTCACTTGTTGGGCACTCGCCATTGCATTCCCAGTCTGAACGAAGCAAATGCTTTGTGGCATCCTATTCAAAGCCCAGGTTGAATGTTGGGCCTCTGAGTCCTATTCAAACCAGCCCAGACACTGAAGAGGTGGGGCTTCAGGCTTTAAAGAAAATAAATCCCCAATTAACTTACAACAGTCAAAGCAAATTTATTTTTCTAAGGAGTTCGTGATGTGCCCGTCACTGTTACATCTAAACATCATGAAGGGTCTAATGATCTTTCAGAGGGTGCTATATAATAGGAGAAAAACGGAGGACTGATCCTTCCCTTCTGGCTCGAGAAGGAAGGATTAAGAGCTAAACTCTTTCCTGAATGAACGTTTAAGTAAGACATGCCCTATTTAAATCACAGGATGTCTTTACTTCAGAATTTTTGACTCCTGCTGAAATCCAGATTTGCAAACAGGCTCTGTCTTCACTGCAGACTGAATGAAGCTCCTACATCCAAACACCACTGCCCTTTGAGGGGTTCCAAGCCCCAGCTGTGCAGCATGGCTCACCTCAGGGGGCCCGATCCCCAGCTCCCTGCCCTCCCTCTGGCGGGGGGGAAGCAAGGAGCAGTGCTGCTGCCTCAGGAGAGTCATCTTTTGCATCCAGGTTTTGGGGGGTAAAAAATCCAAGGTGCATGGCCAGATCCAAAGCTGGGGCTTGTCCAGTGCAGTGGAAATGACAACAATGTCACCATAAAGAGTCCTCACATCCCCAGATGCTTCCCCGATGCTCCCACACTCTCACCATCCCATCCATCCATTGAGCTGGCACAACTGACTTCACCACCAAACAACATGGACGTGGATCTGTAGCATAGGCAATGCAACCCTGTTGCCAGCAGGCCTCAGTTTCCCTCCAGGACACCTCCTGGGAAGGGAGGGTCTGCAAACTGGGATGGGTAAGAAAGCAGTTTGGAGGGGGCAGGTGCCTGATTTGCCTTGTTCCTGGAGCCAGGGACCTGCATACTGGATGCAGCAACATTTACACTATTTCCAAGTCCTCCCATGGATGTGGAGGGAGCGCTGTGACCTGACCATCAGTCCCAGAGGGCGCACGTTGTTGCTCCAGGAGCTGCGCAGGTATTGGCTTGGGCTGAGCGACGCGCCAGGCAGAGCTGGTCACTGCAGGTGTCTCTGCCTCTGGTGGAAGCCAGAAATGAAGACAGCAGTCCTGGTGGCAAAAAACAGAGGGATGAAGAAGCAGGAGTGAGGAAAAAGCAAAGAAAACACCAGAATGTCTCTAAATAATGGTAATAACTTTCTAAATAAGTTGCATTGCACAGCTGGCTTTGCTGGCCACTGAGGTGACCGTGTATACCAGTGCCGCAAATATTTTATTCTTCTGCTTTGCTGCAGGAGACAAATTGTTCTAATGGGAGGTGGGAATGGGTGGAAATGGAAATTGTGATCACCAGCAGCTTTTGCCAAGAGATAAGAAATGCCATTAGCAGTTCTTCTCCGTGGCAGACTGCTGGGTCACGGGTGCTGTTCCTCCTCCCTGAGTGTTGAGGAGAGTGCTTCATCCAGCCACCACAACCACTGGGGAGCTGTTTGGAGGCACAGAGCTGCAAATTCTTATCTCTGCTGGAGATCTGTGTGCTTGTGTTTGGGTCTTTCTTTTACCCATGTGGAAAAGTAGTACTGATATGGGTCTGTACACTGAAAAGTGCTATTTTGAGCCAGTCATGAGGGATAGAGAAATAACAGAAAAATCGGCCTAAAATCTCTAGATTTTGATAGGTTTTGAAATCCTATTCAATGCTTTGGCTGTATAGTGTCTGGCACGAACTGCTAGTTAGTGCAATGACTCTAAAACTACTGGAAGTGCCCTTCCACTTCTTTCCTTACTTTCACAAGGCATGTGTTCAGCCACCAAATGACTATATGGGGATGTATTCAGCAATAAACAGCAGAGTCCAGATAAAAAAGCTTAGCTGGGATAAAGATAAGGCAGTATCCTCACAATCAGTGCATGCACGGGCCAAACCAAGAGCAGGAAACATGGGATGCACATCACGAACACTGCACACGAAAGCAAAATATACCCCGTAACCCTGCTGACATTTAGAGTGAGGAAGTGGAGATATAAACAGCATCTATTTATTGGTCCTGCCCCAGCACAAACTGTCCTGGGAGTGCAAAGATGTGCAATGATTTCCACTCTGGGTAAGAGATGCTGCAGTGGATCTTTGAAGCTCTGCTGGTCCACATAGGGGCTGCTTTTGGCAGTGCCCAGCCTGGTCCTGCTGGGTGTAGGTGTGCAGATCGTTGACCTGCTCCATCTCTCTCTACATCTATCAGTCTATAGGGAGAGAGCATTTTGGTGCATGCTCCCCTGAAGCTGACACCTGAAAAGATCTGCACAGGAGATAACGGTGAGCAGAACTCAATGAAAGCATGAGCTAAATCTGATTCACAGCAATCATTTGAAATGTGTTACCCAGTCATCTGCTACCTTGTACTATGTGCCAACACTAATATAATGAACTGCTCATCGCTCACTTAATAGCTACACTGTGGCTGAAAAGCTGGGGACTCCTACATCATGTAAATTTGCCTAGATTTCATACGCCTACTGGTGATCTCCAATCCCCTATAAAATGGTTTAGTTTCTCTGAATAGAATGGATTTATTCTGGTTTTTCAGTGAGGTAAATGAAACAGGAGTCAGGTCCCTAATGTTATGTTAAACTGCATTGAATTACCCATGGCAGAAAATCTCAACTAAGGTAAAATGGCAAGTATTTAAGATTTTTAAATGCTTATCTTTAGCTTTCCTTGCATGAGCTGCTTTTGTTTTTTTTCCCAGTAAGCCTTTACCCACTTTTCCAGATTACAAACGTTTCTACTTCAAAGCTATGGGTGAGGATGTGAGGACTATTACTCCAGGGAATTCTCACCAGGCGGGGCAAGTAAAATTAGGAGTAATCAGATAAAAATCATGTGGCACCATGAAAGACTGATGATGCTAAAAGCGGAGAAGAAACTGTATATTGTCTTACCTCGGAGGTTTTAAAAAGCAATGATTTAAAGGAGCCAACTGCAGTACAGTGCTAAGACATCAAAGCCAAAAATCACCTTCAAATTACCCATCACCTTAGAAAATGCCCATTTAATTGAAAACAATCTCCTTAACTAAACTCAGAGACTGGTTTCAGTGAAGACCCCGTGCCATCTGGCCAAGTCTTTATTTGTCACACAGCTGGGATATCTCCCACATGGCCAGTATCCCTACGCCATGGTGGACAACCTGATGTCCATGTCCCTTGTGGTCCCCAGTTTCTCCCACAGCCCGGGGCTGGGCAGCTGAGCAGGGCATGACAGGCGAAGCCTGCCTGGTGGCAATAGCAGAGGTGATTTTCCCATCATGTGAGTTGCACAAAATACATGGCAAATTACTTGCATGCAATTTTTTAGTGTATTACTCGTTTTCTAGGTGCCCAGCATGAGGCAGTCATTTATTTTGCTGTATATTGCCACCACATTTTATAGCACCTGAGTGCCTTCCATGTGAAGTGGAGAGCCAAGGTGAAGTCCCCAGACACCAACAGTCATTGTGTTATTTGCTCTCTGCTCATGACTGTCTTGTCCCTTCATGGGTCTGCCGAGCACTTGTGTATGCATGCGCTGGGGGAGGGAGGAGAGGGGATGGGTGGAAGATATCCATTGACTTGGCTGTGCTTCAGTAGGGATGTAAGGGCACAAGGACTGGATTAATACTTGATTTCAGATTTCCAGATGGCTGAGTGCTCACAGCCGGTGCAAAGTCTTTGTGTTCAAACCACAAAGTCTGCTTGATGCTATAAACCAAGGAGCATTCAGAAAAATCTCAAGCTGAGTACTCCTAGTAATTGGGAAGTTGTCATTTTTGACCTTAATCTCCTAGTTTTTTCCTTTTCCAGCTTTCAAAAAGAGGTAATGCCACCAGATCTCTCAGAGGGTCATGTTGGTGGACTCCTCAATGCCAGCAAACAGCTCAGCTACTGCAAAGAGCAATTGTTAGCAATGGGGCAAGAAAATTGAAGTGATTATATAGTTATAGTTATAGTTATATAGTTAAAGGCATCCTTAATCCTGCTATTTTACCTGTGCAGTACTTGGTTTTCCAGTCCTATGTGTAGTTTCAAAGACATGAACAGTTCCTTACCTGTGCATGAGAAATAAGAGAAAAAAAAAGATCATCCTCAGAGATTGCAGTTTCATGGCTTGATCCTAGGATGGCTGTTCATTGACTCAGTTAAAGTAACTTGAAAGATTTGGTAGATTTAACGTGAGTTACATCTCAAATCAGACGTAGCAACATAGCGGGGTGAAAAGCTGGTGTAGAAAGGAGATCAAGAACTGCAAGGATGATGATATATTGAGTACATTTGGTTACGCACACTTATTTGTGTTGCTGTAATTCTTGGAGGCCTAGCTGTGGTTCAGCACCCCATTTTGCAAAGTTCTTGTTAGTTCTCCTCCTTTGTTGTACAATTGCTTTGAGATAACAGATAATTGCACAGGAAATAGAAGCTGGGCAAGAGACCAGGACAGGGTTTTGCTCTCAAAGGCTACCCAGAAAAAGTGAGGCATTTCTATGGATAAGTACATGCCAGACATCCCGTCAGGATCATGTTTAATCAGTCAACAGTGATGACCCCCCTAAAAATTGCCATTTGCCTTAGATAAGACATATCTCTCTGATAACCTCAGTATTTGCCTTATTCAAGATATTTCCCATAAGAAGTACAATGAACTAGATGCTATTTGTTTAAGCAAAATTATTTATGTAGGGAAGGCCGGCGCTGTGACTCTCATACTTGTAGGTGCTCTTGGGTCACCGTGATGTCCTGTTTCAAAGAAGCCAGTTCCCACAGGGCTGCGGTGAGCTGCCCCAGTCCCCTACCCATGGGCAGCCCTGCCAGCCTGGGGCAGCGAGCACAGCACCTCATGGCTCTTCCCACCCACTGCCCCCGAGAAGCTCACTCAGATGTCTGCTACAGCCCAGCTTGCCATGGAGAAACTGAGCAAAGCTGCTGATACCTGTTTATTCAGTGTTTTCAGTGTCTTTTTTCAGTTTTCAACCAAGGTCTTCCCTGGTTTTCAGGTGCCTTGGTGGCTGTGGCCCAGGAGAAGGCGGTGGGCAGGGAGGGCAGCAAGTGAGGATGTGACCAGGTCCTTCATTTGGGGGACATGGAGGTGGACTGGAATGTGCCTGGCTGGGAAGGAGAAGGTCATGTCACCAGCCTGGGTCTTCCTCACCTGGTAAAGCAAGAGCTTGAACATAAGAGATATTTCTATTTCTGCAAGTCAAGAAATAGAGAAAATGCTACAGAGGGGAAATGGAAAAGGAAATCTCCCAAAAGCAAGGCAAGATTTCACTCTCAAGAAAATTTCTGCAAAAGAATCAACAGAGATTTTAACCTTTTCGCTGCAGTTTATAAATATATATATCTGCATATGTGTGTGTGTCTATGTCAAATCCCCCAGCCCAGGCACGGTATGCTGACCACTCAACTGAATCTGTGAAGAACATTATACAGACCTACAGACCCAGGAATGACAAGGATTTTACAAGGGGCATATACACACACAGGACCCTGAAGCCTAATAAGGAAACTCTTTACCATTTGTTTAAAGACTACATAATTTATGTTTTTCATCATCTCACAGAGGAGAGAAGGTTGTTTACTTTGATTTGTTGATGCAGCAATTTTAAACATACTGTATGGTATGTGGAGTCTATCTGGAAAAAAATACACCTTATTGATCGTGGTGAAACCAACCCAAAAGCCATGGCACATAAAAAAGAAAACTGCATGTAAAGGATAGAGAGTGTACTATCCCTGCTTATGTTATGCACCAGCGCCCTTTATGCAATGTTTGTGATTGAAGACACCTTGCAGGAATAATTACAAGAAAAGTAAAAAGAAAGGTTAAAAATGCCAGATTTGAGGTGTGCCTTGGAGGCACAAGGAGGGAGAGGTACCCACAGAGTCACTACAGGCTGCAGAGCTCCCAAAAGCCATGGGTCGAGGTTCAAGGTCTTGGGGGCAGGTAGCTGTGAAACCAGAGGAACAACATTGAGATGACTCCACGGAAAATCTGCAGTGATAAATTGTTTGCTCTTAATATAAGCAGATTCATAAACCAATCTGATCCCTGAAGCTTGAGAGAGACCAGATACCAGAAAGCTGCAGAGCTGGCAGAAATCATACCTGGGATCCTGACCCAGGTATAGCGTTACATTGTGCTTCAAACAGGTTTGAATACTAGCAATGTCCTCACTAGGTTACCCAGCACTGTCATGTACGGTGAGGCTCTCAGAGCTAAAATGAGCTTTGATTTTGTCATCGCAGGCAGAGCATTGTGTCTTGGGTGTGCACGGTCTGTCTGATGGAGATTCGGGAGCACGGGGTGCACTTTGCTGGGCTGCCAGCCAAAGCGTGGCCCATCACCACTACCTGTGGCATGGAGGTGGGCACCCCAAACAAATCCCTGGGATGCTGCTCTCCCTGGGGCTACCCCTTCTCCTGGGGAGCCCGGCCAAAAAGTCCCCTCGGTTGCAGAGCGGCTGCAGTGGCGGGGATGCCAACCCCACCTTGGCTGAGAGGACCAAGCCAAAACTGGAGTGACCCCATGATTTCCCTTTGTGCATATCTCATCACCCCCTCCACCCCTCAGTTCCTACAGCAAGGAGTTTAAAGTCTTTCCTTTTGCTCTGGTATCCTCACATCTTTTCTTGTTTTCATTTGCAGTGTGCAAGCACGCTGACGATTGTAAGTGGGGACAGCAGACCTTCAATTCTTCAAAGTTTTTACAAGAAAAGAGTGCACTTTGCCTAATATGGGCTGCTCCCTGGGTTCTTTGCTTACATCTATAATGTTAAACAGAAGGAGTGGGTTTTGCTGGTGGCTTTTATTCCCTCCTTGCTCTCATTTATTTTACTGTAAGGAAAATGTGGCCATGTAGTCTTACTTCTTTGTGCAAAGGGTTCACCTTTAGGGAACAGATGAGAAGTAACAATTTAAGTCTGATAGCACATTTTCATAGACCTGATATGCAAATGGTAGACATACGCTGAAAAAGCCAGATTCTGCCTTCAGTTCCTGAGCCAGATTGAAGTAGGTGGGCTAACCAAAAGAAAGATCTAATTCAAACCTCTAGGTTTGTTTATAGCAACTGCTTTTTCCACCCTGAATGCTCTTAACATAAATTGTTACTTTTTTGGGTTTTTTTGGTAACGCTTGTCTTTTGTTTACATCCTAATGCAGCTGGGAATTTATTGGCAATATCTCTTATCAGAGCTTCTTGCATTGTGCCAAAGATTTATTGAGGCATTTTGTAGAGACAGAAAAAAAAAATTCATCATGCAGGGACTATTCCCTCTCCTGTAGCTTAACTTTTTATTAGAGGTTATGAAATCAAGATATCAAGCAACAAAGTGGCTAATAGCTAGAGTGGACTAGGAAAATCCTCTCCTTATCTCTTCCTCCCCTTTTCCAGCTGAGATGTTTTTTGACAAAATGACATTTTAGCTGTCTTGAAGCATATTGGCTTTCCCCAGGAAAATCTGGATTTCTTTTATGGAATAGAGAAAGGCTTTTATATGTGAAAATTACTGTTTCTGCCCGCAAAAATGTTTCAGCAGAAATGTTTCAACCAAATTCACTAATAGCAGTACCCTCTGTTCTTATCTATTAGTAGGATGTATTCCAGTCAGTACTTGAAATTAAATAGACAGCTATTAATACAAAGTAGTTTCAGCCTCTGAATTCTTAGGTTCAGCTGATTCAGTCTGAATTTTCTTTGTTTATGCAATAATCCTTATTTTTCCATTTGGGGGATGCAGTTGGTTTACCTTCAATGTTCATTTTGCACTGAAGACCTAATCACCAAGTGTGAACAGCATAAACGTGCAAATGCTTTTCAGCATCTCACCCCTCTGTTCCCTTGGTTTGTACTATAGCAATACCCAGGTTGTCATTATAAATATATATATATATATATAACCTGCTGTTATGATAAACAGCAACAGCTAAAGGAACACCAGGCAGTGCAAGGAGGGGAGGCCATCACCATGTCATCTCTTTTGGAGACTTTGAAGGCCTGAAGGTGATACCTGCATGGCCTAGCACGGTGGCCCAGGTACCAGCGCCATACAGGGTGGTGTGACATCCTGCCTGGATGCACTGGCCCAGGCCAGTGACCCACCTTCGGGCTCATTAGCTCCAGCCACACTGAGTTTCAGCCAAACCAACCCTCCACACCCCTCCCTCCCAGCCACTTGTTCCTGCTCGGCTTCATCCTCTTGGCCGTGCTTGTGGGAGGGTGCCAGGGTCTGGTGAGGACAGCGGCAGAGATCAGATTTGGCCATGGGGAAAATATGATTTATTTTTTTTTCTCCTTCCCTGTGTTATTTTCCAGCTCTATCAGTTTCCTGGGCAGGCTCACAGAGATGCCGCACAGGCAGGTATGTGGCTGGAGGGTTTCCCTGGCGCTGGCGAGGGACGAGGTGGGGAGAGGTGCAGGGACGCCAAGAGCCAGCCGCGCTCTTGACCAGGACCCCTCGCCCCCACATCTCAGCCCAGGTGGCCGGAGCAGCCTCTGGTGAAAAGGAGCCCAACTGCCTCCAACAGGCTCTTGATTAAGCCATTATGTTTGTGACTAATTTCTTAAATATCTGCTTTCCTTCTTATGTTCTCTCAAGAGCCTTCCGCTCCACAGTTGACTCACACGCGAGCAGGTGCTGCTGGCAGAAACAGCGCGTGCTGGTTTCTCCACCCCTGCCTCCGTACCAAGCCCCAGTGCTGCTCCCCCGGCATCCCCCATCCCTAGTGTCGGGGACGGATTCTGCCCAGACCTGTCCTGCTGCTGGTGAGATCACAGAAATGACACCTTGAAGTAACTCATAACACCCAAAGACCCATTTGGGTGAAAAAAAAGGCAATTTTACCATTTGCCTTACCTCTCGATGAGGAAGAAAGGTATTTTCAGTGCACAAGAGGAGTCTGGCATAAGAAAACAAAGCATTTTCCACCCAGAAACTGTTTCATAATTTCTGTGATACAACTGTATTTCTAAAGAAATCACCATTTTCAGTGCTGAGTACTGCACAGAGCAGATTATGGTATTGTGGCTGGGAGATCAGGGTAGGCCTGTGAACAAGTTGGTCAGCTGCGTGGTGGGGATGAGAACTGGATTTAACTGCAGCTGTTACACCACTGACAAATGAACCTGCCCTCCTAGCCAAGTCAATCTTTCTTAACGGAATGACAGGAGGGGCCAAACTCACACGATGCTGTAATGAAATAATCACCAGAGCACTTGTTCAAAAATTGCAGGTCTTGCATTGCCCGAGAGTAAAGTAATTCGGCAGCCTCAGCCCTGTATGTACAGCTCACCATGCACTGAGAGAAGGCATGGACACCAGAGCTGGACCTCACTTTGCACTTAGGGAGAGGTCAAGGAGGAAGTCAAGGGAAGGAGTTGCATTTCCTTGAGTCAGGCATGGGCAAGGGGATTTTGGCTGGGATGCTGTTGCAGGGTGTAGCCTCTGTCTTCAGGCAAAGCCCTGCCATGATTAAGGCATAATTTCAGGTGCTGTGGGTATGGAAGAAGAGGGCAGGCAATCATGTGTCACACACCCTCTTTGCGGTGAAGTTCCCTTGGTGGCCCACAGGTCACATCTCAGTGCAGCAGCTCCATCTATCCAGAGAAGACAAGGAAGGGTTGTGCAAGCAGCGAAGGCTGCCCAAACGGCTTCCTAATTGCTCCATACAGATGCTGGGTTTGGCCCACTGGGATCAAAACAGTACAACCCAACTACTTTGGGAGCTACAGCAGCTCCTGAGCTCCTGTGAGCAGCTTGCCAGCCTTGCACTGCCCTTCCCGCTGCTGGAGGCCCTGCATGGCATCAGCGAGGGCTATGCAAACCAGCCACCCCTGCAGCAGTGAAAAACAATCACCTCAGAGAGCTCTGCAATGGGAGGAGAAAGCGCAGCAGTTGCCTGTCTGCAAGGACCTCACACCATGTTATTAACGTTTGGTGGCAAGAAAAACATCACCAGGAAAGGCTTTCCTCCCCAGTGCAGGGGCACGGCTATTCTCTGCATCAGGGCTGTGCTGAGCAAGCTGTTGGATCTATACAATTTCCAGAACCCTTCCTTGCTCGTCCTTAGCCTGGAAGAGCAGATGCAGCACCACTGAGCTCATTCCTGCTTTTCCTTCCATATTAGGCAGACCCCTAAGTGTCGTGCCCTTCGCAGAGCTAACATGATCTCCAGATAGCAGCAGATGGCACTCGACGGCTTGTGTTGTGTCCATAACTCCTCGCGCATGTTTCACCCTTCTCTGGGCTTCAGTTCCCTACCCCAACATTGTGCCCCATCACATCGTCTCTTGGGGGTGCAACCACTGGACCATGCTCTTTCTCCTGTTTAAAGATATCCAGCTGCCGCCTGTAGATGTGGGCTCCTAATGACTGGGCACCACTTGGATCAAGGCTACTGATGCTGCAGAGAAATGTTCCCCACCGAGGTGGCAGAGATGTCTCTTTGTCTTGGCCAGCGGCTTCCTTGTGACCTGTACCAGACAATTAAAAAGACAGCAGAATAACTGAAAAACTACATATACCCTTTGTTTGTCTTGGCCTCTGCTGACACCTCCTCCTCCCCTCCTGCACCATCAGGCTGCAGGGGAGTGAGATCATCCATGCTTCCCCTTGCAGCGGGTCAGCCCTCACTGGCCCACCTGGCGCTTGTGTTGCTAAATATAATGAGAATGAGTGGCACCGGCAAACACATCTAATTGTCATGCGGCAGATTTTTGCAGTAGATGTCTTGTGCTGATTTATCCCAGTAGTCATTTGAAAGATGGAGTGTGCACAGGATAAAAGCCTTGGAGACGCCTTATAGACACTTGTCTATAATAAGTGAAGCTTGTACAGAAACTTGTCCTGGAAACAGTTGGATTTTGAGCCATTGCAAATGTTTGAAATATCATGCAACATATATATCTTAGCTTGTGGCTTCAGCACTGAGCGTGTTCTGCAGTCTGTAGCCACAGAGCAAGGGGGTTTTGCCTCTGCCTGGCAGAAGAAATGGCCTAGCAATCAGGTTTGTGTGATTAATGTAACCAAGTGTTAAGTGTGTGCATGGAATGGAACAGGGCATTGCTCATGCAATCCCCCCCCCCAACCTAGCAATCAATCTGTGTCAAAGAGTCGTGAATCTATTTTCTGGTGGGCAGACAGATAAAACCTGCTTTAATGCACAGAGAAGTGACTTAACCCCAGGTATGCAAAAACAAAGGCTTGATTTCACATGGCTGATTCCCACAAATGAATCCGTCATTTTGGCACTTGGTATAAACCAGAAGATGGGGAACAATGGGCTTGCTTGACAACGAAGCGTAGATTACATGGGTCACCTTCTCGGGCTGAAATATACCCTCTGCCTATGTGGATTATCTTTATTCCCCAGCTGCTCAGGGGGGGATCCTCAAGCATGGATCATGGCAAAGACCAGCTGGCATAGCTCCCCATGCCTCCTTTGCAGACCCTGCCAGCCCCACACCATCCTCTGACTTCGCTTTCTCGTCTCTGAGGGTATTTGGCTTTGACACCCATTTCTTCAGAGCCTGGGCAGAGAGTTTTACTGCTATGTGCCGAAACTCCCTGTCTTCCCCAGCTATCGGGGAATGGTGGTGGCACCCTGAGGTCTTCCAGCCTAGTGGGGAGGTCATTTCACATCTCATCCTTAATGTCTGCAAGGCTAACGTCAATGTGAAAGCTGTGCAAGGAGGAATAAACTGAGATGTGGGACAGTGTTCAGACATTTACACTTTCCCCTCCCATCACAGAACAGCCTTTGTAGCCAAGGGGAGAAGGTGTGCACTTAGCTCATAAAAATAAACAGTGTTCTCTGCTGCATTCCTGGACGTAATGTTTGCAGATCTGATATTCACTTGTGCCGCTCCGGCAAGCATTAGTTGGCTCAAATACTAAATATTTACATAGCATGTGTCACGTGTGGACTGTGAGGAGGGAAAGCATCATTGCTCCCACTTACAGGGGAGTTAAGTGACTTGTCCATGGCTGCTCTGGAAAGACCCTTGCAGGACCTAAAAGCCAGCAGAGCCCTGGAGCACAGGGCTGCTCTCTTTCCCTGGGACTTTGGGAGCCGTCCTTTTGGGGAAAGATGTCCCGTGCCAGTGGGAAAGGAGCAACAGAGAATTCAGTGCAAGCAACTGGATAAAGCTTTGGGTGTCCCCTGGAAAATCAGGCCCTTGCATACACTGGTGTGGCATCACCGAGACCAGGTGGCTGGACCTGGTGCATGGCTTAATTTCACGCAGGAGATGATGCCAGAGGCTTTAAAGCAGCAGCTGCCCCATAATTCCAGAAATCACCCGGACTTCTGAGAAAACTCATCTCTTCCAGCCTGCACAGCAAACAAATTGTTGCTCTTTCTGTTGACAACAAGCCATAAATTATCCTGTTATATAAAAAAGAACAGCAGCCTGAGGAGCTCTGCTCCAGCCAGCTAGCAGGCGTTTTGTTTCAGCAGGGAAGGACAAAAACCTTGCGTTTAAGTGAGATGCCCCCAGTTTACCCAGGTTGCTGCCCAGTAGCCTGCTGTCTTTCTATAGGTTTCTACAGTAAAAATCGCATAGACGACTTGGGAATAATGCACTCCCCTTGCTGCATGTCATGCGGATGGAGCTGAAAGTCTCTCAGGACTGGTTGTCTCCTGCATGTTTATTTTATTCAGTGGTATCATGTCAGTGTGTCTGCCTAAATATAGCTTCTGTGAAGAGCATTTCTAAGTTTCCTGTTACAGTTTCACTTGCAGTTACCTTACAGTAAATGGAGGAAAATCAATGTAATCTCCATTACGTGCTGCATCTAAATGTGCCTTGCTGGAAATTCTGCCCGGATTGATTCTCCTTTCATGAAAACCGCCCATCCTCTCTGCCTCTCCCTTTCCCTCATTTTTTATTAGAATAAACCACAATTTTATCATTTAAAAATGCCTCACTCTCCTTTGTCTGATGTGCCCTGCAGATAAGACTCTCACAGGAACCGACAGTGCAGAAACCATGATGTCCCTGGACAGAGTTGCAACTGCAAAGCCTGGATTAATTGATTCTGTGGCATTTGGACATGACCATTTCAGCAGCTCCTACAGGGTAAATTGAGCAGAAGGGTCAAATTCAAGGTAATCTCTGAATAGCAAACATTAGCCTAGAGCTTGCTTCTTTTGTCTTTTACAGACTAGATGATCCTACAAGTAGCAAGAAAATGATTGATTTAAAAATGTATTCCCTTTGCTGTTTAAATACAGCTGTTTTACCCGTACCCACTGCCTTCCAGTAACATGTATCTACAGATACACAGAAGAAATACTATTATCAAATCCCTGCAGTGTCAGTGTCAGCCGGTCACCAGTAAACAATCACAGCTATAAAATGATCCAACAGATGTTATGCTAGAGATGAGTAGTCTGAAATAGAAAGTCTAAAAATAAATCTGCAGAGCCAAATCACACCCTCTTTTTTAATGCCGTGCTCTGCCATTTTTGGCCCACAATTGGCTCCTCATTTCCAAATGTAGGTAGTGCTGCGGCCACCGGCACTTGCTGGGATGGGGCAGGACAGGGGGACGTTGTCACATGGGGCCCTGCCTGCAGTGACCACCCAAGGAACAGTCATTACCCTAAACCAGATAATCTGAGGATTATTATTATTATTATTATTATTATTATTATTATTATTATTATTATTTGCCCCTCTAATATCTCCATAATACAACACCAGGGGCTTTTCCAATTCCAATAGACTTTCAGAAATGCTGTATATTGATATATATTTTTAAAGACTTGGACCTGAGGTAGAATTTAATACCCAGAGAGGTTGTGTTGGTATGTGCAAAAAGCAAAGCAGCAAAGCCTCAGCTGCTGTAGGAAAGTGGAGTGTATTATGGCAGAGACAGATCATGTCACAAAAGGGGATGACACCACTGTGCTGCTCATGGCAAGGTGGGGCTGGAGCTGGGGGTCCTGCACTCCCATCATGGGTCCCCAGTCCCTGAGTCCAGCAGAGCTGTTTCATCAGGAGATTTTGGGTTTATATTGCTTCCACATCCTGAGACTCTGAGCCAAAAGGAGAGCACAGAGCCCTTAGGGTTTAAGCAGCTGCTTTACGTAACAATATCTATCAAAGCCTGGGGACAAATGCAGGGTTATTTTGTGCTTTTTTGAAAAGAGGGACCTAGAAGATGTATCAACACCATCCTCTCTGCAGAGAAGGGTGCTGCAGACAGGAGGACCCCAAAGAGGGACCCTGCAGACCTGTCAACATCGGGTCCTTGGGGGCTCGTTCCTACAAGTGAGGAGCAGATGACACCAGTCATTTTGGCCTGCGGTTGTACTATCTCGGGCTGTGATCCTATCAGACCTCGTGAGCCAAACAAGACGAGGCCACGGCAGCAGCTGGCTGGGAGATTTCCAGGAAAAAGAAGCAAGCAAGCAGCCTTTACAAATCTGCCTTAACAAATCTGACCCTCTGCTCAGTTGAGGGCCCGTGCAAGGACATTTGGACACAGGGCTGGACGGGGCATTAAAGCCTCAAATCTGGGGTCACTTCAAAGACGGCAGTCCCAGCCCAGCTCTGTGACATGGCCTGGGCAGGAGGTAGCATTTCCCAACTTTCCTGTGCTGTCAAGAGAGTTTCGTTGGCTATTTAAAGGCTGTGTTTTCTGCTTGGACTACCATCGAATAGGCTAAGTGTCAGGTCCTGCACTTGGGCCACAACAACCCCATGCAATGCTGCAGGCTTGGGGACAAATGGCTGGAAAGCTGCCCGGTAGAAAAGGACCTGGGGGTGCTGGCTGACAGCCAGATGAACATGAGCCGGCCATGTGCCCAGGTGGCCAAGGAGGCCAACGGCATCCTGGCTTGTATCAGGAATAGTGTGGCCAGCAGGAGCAGGGCAGTGATCGTGTCCCTGTGCTCGGCACTGGTGAGGCTGCACCTCGAGTGCTGTGTTCAGTTTTGGGTCCCTCACTGTAAGAAGGACATTGAGGTGCTGGAGCGCGTCCAGAGAAGGGCAATGAAGCTGGTGAAGGGTCTAGAGCACAAGTCTTCTGAGGAACAGCTGAGGGAACTGGGGTTGTTTAGCCTGGAGAAGAGGAGGCTGAGGGGAGACCTTCTCACTCCCTACAGCTACATGAAAGGAGGTTGTAGAGAGGTGGGTGTCCATCTCTTCTCCCAAGTAACAAGTGATAGGACAAGAGGAAATAGCCTCAAGTTGCGCCAGGGGAGGTTTAGGTTGGATATTAGGAAAAATTTCTTTACTGAAGGAGTAGTCAGGCATTGGAACAGGCTGCCCAGAGAAGTGCTTGGGTCACCATGCCTGGAGGTATTTAAAAGACATTTGGATGTGGTGCTTAGGGACAAAGTTTAGTGGTGAACTGGCAGTGTTAGGTTCACAGTTGGACTTGATGATCTTAAAGGTCTTTTCCA
Source organism: Morus bassanus (assembly GCA_031468815.1). Lineage (NCBI taxonomy): Eukaryota > Metazoa > Chordata > Aves > Suliformes > Sulidae > Morus > Morus bassanus. The sequence continues at coordinate 10,016,604 of CM062572.1, read as the reverse complement.
ACCTCTACAATTCTGTGTGTGTATTCTGAGATGGATGGAACCGACACAATCCCTGAGCAGAAATGGGACCTGCAGAGCCAGAAAGGAGGGACAGGATCAGAGGAAGGGGAAGAAACAGAAAACTCTTGGGAGAGAGTAATATGTTCTGTTCTGATCTCCAAAGTGAGCAACGAGCTGTCTTGACAAGAAACAGCAATGGCCATAGAGGCCCTGGCAGCTTCCATCAGTGCCAACCTCTGGGGCAGGAAGGACAATCCAGAGAACACAGGCAGCTGTCACAGGGGATGTCCCAGTGCCCAGGGATGGGGCTGGCTGCCCCTCCAGCCTGCTCAGCAGAACTGGTGTGCAATGGGCCTGGTCCTTCGGGAATATTGGTCCATGCTGGTGCAGCACATCCATCAGCCATGAATCCACAGAGCAGCTGCCCTGTGCGCTGCCACTTCCCTGGAGCAGACGTCTCTGCTGGAGGAGGTGTGGGAGGGCAGTGCCTGCTCCCTTGGGCTGTAAACACTCCCCTGTCTCTATGGACAGGAGAAATGCAAATTATGTATTTTGATGGCTCTGGGGACATTTGCCTGTAGGAGATTGTCACTGTTGCTCCTCCCAGCCTGTAGTGGTGCGAAGACAACCCTCACGTCCCTAAGCTTGGGATGAGATGGGGGCCAGAGATTTATAAGATCTCTGCAGACATTGTTTCAGCAGGTGCTTATTTCTTGTTTCACAGCATTAATAGACAATTTGATGTGGTCATAGGATCCCCTCTTCTCCACTGCCTTTGCCTGGTGGTGAACATGCTTGCGTCAGCTCAGTTTCAGAGACCAAACCATACGACGCCATCTTCGTGTGGCAATACAGGAGTTACCAAAGACATGGAGGCGGCTTTGTAATGGAAATATCTTCTAACACACATCACCTGGAAGGGTCCTGGCTCAGCCCCAGCACAGGTGATGGCCCTTCAGTGCTGCCTGGCACAGGCGTTGCATGAGCTCATCCTGCCTGGAGGACAGCGCTGCCAGGGATGGTGTATTTGACTGTCTGCATTCTCCATCCAACACCTTCTCGACCTAGGGCACACAGTGCTAGCTAGGATGTTCCTATTCCTCTGTGAAAGAAAAATAATAAAAACAGAGCAAGTTTTAAGGGATGCCTAGCCTGTGTTTGTTTTCTTCTGAGATGTCTTGTACATCTCTAATTTTTCACAGATTAATTCTTGCTCCCTGTGTTGTTGTTGTTTTCAATTTTACAGAGACTTGGAGCTGAATTCGTTTACTCTAGAAAGAATGCTTATTGCTTCAGCTTCCCAACATGGGTTAAAATCAATAACATTAGAGTTTATTTTAAACACTTTAGTTTATCAAAGCAATTTTCTCAGCATTCCAGCCTGCTGTCAGTTTTTTCACTGTTATTTGCAATGCATTAGGTGTAGTAAAAGAGTGTTTCACAATCCCATCTGCTTTCAAAGACCTTTCTAACAAATGCTGCAATGAGGATATACTTCATTTGATGACCTTGGTCAAAAACAAACACAGGCCCCAAGGTGCAGCATGTGCAAAGGAGTGGATACACTCACAGGTTTTGTTATATAAAAAGGTTTTATGTGTCACTGTCTTGCCGAAGCTGGCTGGCCTTGTGTACACCCAGCAGCATTGCTGCTGCTGGCTAGGAAGCTAGCTATTTTTTTGGCTCTTTTTAAAATGATGGAATATATTTATGCTATTAAATGAACGCCATAGCCTGGCAAATTTCTGTGCCCGTGAGCTGATGTTTGCAAATACCTTATGCCGTTATCTCATCAGCTGAACAAATGCATGTGCAAAGTTGCTCAACTGCAGAACCTGAAAGGGATGATCAGACATTTTTGCAAGTGTGACGAGTTTGGAGGAGGCAAGGTGGGCTTATAAATTTGTCACAGATGAAATACCTCTGCAGGTAAGTCCCCTAATGAGAGGTCAGTTGGGTTTTACGTGCATGATGTCCTTCCACGTTGCAGACCTGCCTGACTGGTGCAAAACAGGATTTAAGCAGCTGATTCAGAGCTGCTGCAGACTCAGCCGCTTGCATGGAGTATCAAGCCATACATGGACCAGGCTTTGAAATTTCCCCCCACTTCTGAAAAGCAGGTCACCTCTTGGGTGCTGGCTGTGGCATTAGAAGTCTAATTTTAGCCTCTTGGCTGCAATGAGCATCCCTGTAAATGCTCAGCTCCTCTGCCAAGCTTCTGTAGGCTGGAGTGTAAATTTGCATCAGGGAGGCTTTACTGTCTGCACTTTGAGTTGGGAATAAGAAAACAAGATGCAGAAACATCATCTGGATAGAGCTACCTCTGAGAGGGAAACACATGCAATAGAAACAGAATTAGTTATTTTGGTTTTCAGCACATTTTTAGGGCCAAACTTGTGACTTTCCCCCATCTTCCCACCCTCCTCACATCAGCTCCTGGCAGCTGCAGGCTGCCACCACACTGACTGTCCCCTGGAGCCTGTCGAATGGTCCACGCTTGGTGCCAGCACCAGGAGTTACGTGTAGAAAAACAAAAGTGAACCAGAGGGTAGGTGTGAGCAGTATGAGATGCTGTTGGCCCTCTTGTCCCATCTCACATCTTCTGCACACAGGGACAGAGATGGGGACTGCAGAAAACATGCCTTCCCATGGGAAGGAGGTGGGAGCAGGAACGGGTGGTGGAGGCTTAGAGGAAGGAGGGGACGGCTGCTTGCCACCCTATACACATGGTTCCACATACATAACTGATACTCTGAGATGACCCCTGGGTTATCTGAGGATGCAGATTAGCTAAGTACGTGTTTGCAAAGGACAGTTCTTTTACAGTGGTATGAGTTATCTGAGATGCAGGCTATATGCATGAAAATACAATACTTTGAGCTCCTTGATTCAAAGCACTGTGATGTGATAGTGAGATACATATTATAGGGTCTTAAATCATGTCTACAGCCCTGATTACGAATTCGCATAGTCCTGTCTCAGCGTGCACCAGGATCAGGGTCAGACCTGGAAAAGATTCTTTGGGGATGGACTATTCAAGGGCTCCAAATTCCTGCTAGGTCTCTGGGAGAGGAGATTGCTTAAGTACAACCTTCATTTTCCAAGCCTTTCAGCTTGGAGAAAAGCTGTGCCACTCGTAGAGAAGGCCCTGCAATGTTTGGGACAGGGCAGTGACATCTAGCCACTGCCACACTCCTTACGTGGGATCACAGCCACAGGGCAGCTGGCAGAGAGTCCTACCCTGGCCCTACCAAAACTAGTGGATTGACTTGCATGGGCCAGGGTTTCACCAGGCACATTACTGCTCTACTTCATACCCTTTTTCATTGTTTGTTACAACCTAAAATCCAGCTGAACAGGTCAGCCAGGTACCACTCAGAGAAACGCAGATGTTTTCCAGTGTTTGGAGGAACAAGGATGGTTACCATGTCTCTTCATCCCAGGTCTCTTGTACCTATTTGCTAGGCAGCGTCTCAATAGCTAACCGCAGCACTAACTTCACTGCAGCTGTTTATGCCACATTTTACAGGGAACATCTGGACCGTTCCTGCATTTTCCCCCACTGAGGGACTTTTGCCTCTCCAGGGATTCTGCAGGATGAACTTGCAACTGAGCTACCTCGTGTGAACGGGTGGGCTGATTTCCAGAGGATGTGTTTTTTAATATTGTTTTTATATTTACATGGCAATATTAAACTTTTGCCGTAAGTTCTGGTCCAATATGTCATACCCAGGAGTGAGATCCATGGGATGTTTGAGGCAACCACTCTAACAGAGGATCCAGAGCAGGTAAGGAAGGTACTGTAGGCAACAAAACCTATCCATGGAGAGAAGTTAAACAACCATCCCAAGCCCTCCTGTGCGTACACTAATACAGACCCATGCACAGGGGTTGCTTTCAGCAGCTGCCTTTTCCAGGGCATATTTCTAATGGAGAGAAAAGCACTCAGATCTGAAGACTGTGACTTAAGGGCAAAAACTCTTCATCTCCCCAGGCCTCTCCGAGAGAACCCTGAATGTATGAGGCCCAATACTGCTAATGAGATGCTCTTTTTTAAATGAGCCTCACTTAAAGAAGACCCAGTTGGTGTGCTGAAGATGACTTTAGATAGGGGAGTTAATTAGTTTGCAACCCACAGCTGCGAATATCAAACGTTGGGGAAAGCTTGTTGTTTTAACCAACTCTGCAACTCTGCAGAAGAAATAATGGCCATGCATTGAAACTGAGAATTACTGGGGATAGCCTCAAGCCAGGGCTGCTGATAAGCAGCAGCAGCAGTAGGGTGGTAAGGCAGGCAGACAACGTCTCCAGGAGCTGCAGGGCAGGGCCTTGCTGGGGGCAGCCACCGACAGACGCTGGAGACACTTTCTTAACCAGAAAAAGATCCCGGGGTTGCTCAGAGACAGGTATGGCTCTGGAGGAAGGGAAGAACAATTTCTCTGCACATTTCCATCCCTGTGTCCTTTTTATGGTCGGCTCTGTGGTCAGTAGTCCTGGAAACCCTGTGAGTGCTCCTTTTCCTTAACAGCAGATCTGGAGTTCAGTGTTGACAGTTCCTGTAAGATTGACAGGTCGCTTCAGGAGCTGTGCCAAAAAAATCAAGGCAAAGAAAAGTATCTTCCTGTGTAGTGTAAGTCAACATAGACCCTTCTCTGACAACAATGGAGCTATATTTATTTGCATCCAACTGGTTTGGCCCTGAGGTTGCAAATAAAGGCATATCATTTCCATCAGGACAGCGAGCAGCTGAAAATTTCCCTCTGCTTTCAGAGATCTCTTGAAGCAGGGATGCCTCATATTTCCAATAAAACTGATGAAACCTGAAAGGATTAAGCCACAGTCCTTTATCATTACAGTGTGGGACACCTGGACTTCTTGTGGGGGGTGACGGAAAAAGGATATCATCCAAGATGATCAGAAATGCAACCTAATGACCATGGTTGCTAAGGTCATATACATGCCACAGTTGAAGGTGTGTGGACAACAATGCACCAGGCTCAGGCTCCCCGGGCTTATGCCACTGAACCTGCAGGTGTCTCTGTGCTGGGCTCGGTGAAGCCATGGTTGCCCCAGCCTGGGCAACTCTATCCTGCAGGAGCCACACTTCCACATGAGGATGGAAGAAAGGCTTTCTTGGTGGATATTTATGGAGTTACAAGCCTTTCCGGGGCCCTCTGAGGTGAGGGGTGCTTCATTTGTGCTGTGGCACAAGTCCATCTCCTCTTGGGCTCTGCAGGGTGACAGTGACAGAGAGCTGCGTGCCACCGAGCGCCTTCCTCCCAGCCTAGCCTGAGCAGACCCAATCCTTTGGGATCTGGTGTCTTCTTTTGTGATGATTTTCATCAGTGCTGAAAAGCAGCTATACAATGAATTCAGTGTAAAAACATCCCTTAGATGGGTACCAACACAGAACTTACTGGGGAAAACATGTTCCTGAAAAAGAGCCTTTTAAACACAGCGTGGTTTAACCCAGCTGACTCTGAGTGCGACAGCAAAGCTCCTGATGATGGCTGAGTAAAATTAAGAGCTTTTGGCTTGTGCGTCTATAATTAGACTGAGCAGAAGGCAAAATATTCTGTTATGACAACTTCAGAGTTGAAAGAAATAGGTCTGAGCAGATGTTGATTTGCAGGATAAATGTATTAATTTAATCCAGTTTAGTCCCGTCCACTGTTTCAGTCCTTTGTTCCTTGACGTAAAGTGTCAAATACAGCACGCATGCTGCATGCATGACAAAAACCACATGCCAGGACAGACACATAAATCTGCAAATAGAAAGTATATCCAGTGACCTTGTAGGTCTGCTGTATTTCCCTTTAACCTTCAGGACCTTGGCTTTTACCCAGGGCTGGTGTTCTGCAAAGAAAAATTCCATTTTTAAATGTTTAGCAGCTTGCAAGTGAAATGATTGCCTTTGATGCCGAGACCTCTCAGGATTACAGCGTTGTGTTAGGTTGTACTAAATCAGCAGATTGAGCTTCACAGTCTCCAAATTTTCATGTGAAAACAATGTTCCTTAGAAAAGGCTGTTTGGTGGCATGATGTTGGGACAGAGTCAGACTGACCAGCACACACAGGGCTGGGCACTGAGTCCCTCCCAGCACGTCCATCCGTTATCACCTGGGACAGGACAGTCCTTGAGGCTGGGACTTTCCTTGAAGCACTGGAAAGCCCAAGCCGATAAAGCATGTTAATGCAAATCGCTTGGAAATAAGTTCAGTTGAAAACAAACAAACAAATAAATAAGGGATCCCTCTTGAAGTTGCATACTCTTTCTGAAAAGTTGAGCTTGGGTTTAAAGGACTCCACTTCCTTTAGAGGTTTTGGAGAGGTCTGTAGCTCCTCTGACTTCCAAGTTTAGACTGAGACATAATTGAGCCCTTTTAATAATTGAAAGGCATTTGAGTCTTCTTAGCCCAAAGGAACAGATAAGCAGCTTTCTGAGTACTAAAACTCAGGCCAGTTTTATAAGGGGCATTAGTGCAACAGTCTTTCCATGCTTAATAGTGTGTTTTGTAGCCTAATAGGAGTATTAATGTACACATAGGCTTAGAGGAATCATCTAATATTTTTATTGTTTGGCATTTACGTTTCTTTAAATGTGAATGCCGAAACTATTGTAAGCTAAGACAATATTATGAGCTGAGATGCATGATCTTTGTTGTGAATATGTCAGTACACTGGTACACTAAACAGCAACAGTTAAATGTTTTCATTTGGTAAAGAGGAGGTGAGCATGTTCAAAAACTCAGTGCTCAAACACAGATCTCACGGCAGAGTGTAAATGGTTGGATCAAAGAAAAAGTAGAGAGGAAAACGGGATCCTGGCCTTAGTGCTGCTACACAGTTCCTGAAGTCATGGTGCTTTGCTGATCACTTTTTACTTGTTGCACTTATATATGTAAGTGTTGAAAATTGTAGAAATTTTAGAAGAATTAATTTCACCTAGAGCATCCATGATCTGCACAGAAATGGCTGGTGGGTGGGCTAAGCACTGCTTCAACTTAATGACAGGGAATACCATTGAGCCGCTCCACATCGGATGCTGCTGCACAGGATCTAACGTCTCCAGGTGGCACAAAGGGGCAGGCACACATCCCTGTGCCCCAGATGAAATAGTTAGTTCCTAACCTGCACAGATGGCTCCTGTTGACTCACCCGTCTCATCTTATAGCTCAGCTTGGTGTTACGTGGCAGAATGTGTGCTGCTTTGCTGCCAAAACAAGAGCTGCGAAGTGGCCCAAGCTGCAGTTGACTGCTTTCCTGCAGTTACTTATTTTCCTATCAAGAGTAAATGCTCTGTGTTTATTTTGCACTGCTGTATGCTTATTCTGCATGTGCTTTATGAAGATGGTGAGGAAAAACCAGCCCTGCAAGTGCCAGTCCTGCAAAGCTAAACTGCTACGCTCAGCTCTGACCCCCAAGACCCTCTCTGATCTTTTCCAGAAACAGGACCTTAGAGAACAACATTTTAGAAGGAAATAACTTTGCTTTGTAAAAATTATTCACTTTGTTTAACGTTAAACTAGTTGCATTGCACGTTTCCATCTCCCCTCTCCCCGCCGGGCAGCCCTGGGTGGGTGCCCAGGTGCAGACGGCAGAAGAAATGCTGGAAGAAACACGTCGCTCTGCGAGCAGCTGCGCTTGGGGGCCGGGTCTGTGGGATGCCTGTGTCTCAGCTCCATGGGCTTGCCCTCTCCAATAGTGTTGTTAAACCCATCTTGGAGCAACTACCCCAACCGAGAGGCAGAGGTGCTGGGGGGTGGGCAGTAGCCAGAGCCCCTGCACTCAGAGGCAGGCTGCATAAGCCCAGTTTCTCTGGAAAAGCAGCTAAATATAGCCAGGGGAGATGTGCCACAGGCTGCGTGCTCCCGGTGCCAGGTTTGTTTTATATTGCAGCAACGCTGGGACTCGGGCCCAGGCCACGCGCAGCACCCGGGGGCGAGGGCCGGGGACTGGGGGGGCGCGGGGCTGGGCAGCCGTGAGCCAGCCACGGCAGCTGGGCTGGGGCCAAACGCGATGCCCTGTGCTCTGCACCCCTTCGGTCCAAGCCACGGTCCCCACTGGGTGCCAGCCATCCCCCCAGCCCACACCAAGAGCTGCTCAGCATGATCGTTAGGCCTGAGGAGGTAATGAGGAGGATCGAGGCGGTCTCAGTTTCTTTATCCCTTGTAAGAGGGTTTGCGCTATAAGATGATACCTTACTCCAGAGCAGCCTGGTCAAGTGGAAGTCAGCACTAGCTAAGTAAATGCTGATCATCCTGCTTAGAGACTTGAATTAAAAAGCTTCGCCAATCAGCCTTGATTGATAGAAAAAGGACAGGGCATTAGGATCACTCATGCAGCTTTAGAAGGCAAGACCTTCACCTCAATTTTTTTGCTTCTTTTCATGTTTGCTGACACCTCCCCCATTAATCGAACGAGGAGCAGACCTGTATCATTAACTGCAGAATACTTACACATTGATTTTGCCAGTGACAAAAACCAAATCTACGCATTACTGCCCATCTAGGAGCTAAATGCTGTGCTAGAGAGAGCTGTCACTCTGCTCTGTTCAATAAACCCGTTAGCCTTCGCTCAGTGCCTTGGCTCTGTGAGAGCCCCTGGATTCAGGTCTTATTATTTTGATGGATTGGTGTTATTTTGACTGTACTCATCTGAGAGACTGGAATCAGATTTTGTGGAAGAGCAATAAAAGAAAGAAAAAATAGAATAATAAAAAAACCCCAACAAACAAAGCCATTAGAGGTAAAAGAAAGTAATTTGAAAAGATGAAGGTGGCAGCATGACTGGGAAGATGCAGCAGATGAGAACATTGGGTATGAAGCTGGTACCTGGCTTGGCTGTCTCCTGCGCATTGCTCCAGCTGTGTGCAGCCCAGAAGCTGCTCAGCGTGACACTGCTGCTGCAAACCGGGGCTGCTGCAGATGGGACAGCCTTCACCCTTACAAAATCAGCTGCTTGGGGATGCATAGGGTCGTGGCTGCTTTGGAGGGCCAACGTGAGGCCGTGCAATTTTCATACACACCTGGCATCAGCCTAACCCTGCTCTCTTTTTGCACTGGGAGCCTGTTGCAAGCCCCCCTCCCTGCTTTTTAAAGATATTGCATAAATATCAGACAAAAGTATTGGAGGCAGAGGTTGCTCACCACAGCAAATGGGGTTTTCTGAAGCGCTTCCATGACTAAGCACAAATCTTGAATGTGACGTCGGCTGCTTTGCCCGTTCCTGAGGTGCACTGATGCTGGTCCCCCGACTTCCCCGACCATGATGGGAAGAGACAGGACAGATCCTGACACCAGTCTCAAAGACCAAGGAGACACACTGTGGATGTCGCCCTCCCTCTCCTGTTGCCTCTGGAAGGTCCCAGCTCCGGGGGCTGCATATAGCCCCCCCACACTTGGGGCTCCCCTGCGCTGCCGCAACCCTGCTAACCCACCAGAGTGGGAGCAAACGTGCTGCAAACCTGCCCTGGGGCTCCATGTGTGAATGATAGCAGCACAGAGCAGTGGGGCTGGCAGAGTGGATTAGCAGCTGATAGATTGCTGTAACTCAAGCCCTCACATCCCTGCTGCACTGCCAGCTCTGGGGTCAGCACCACTCGGGCTGCAGTACGAACCTGGCCAGGCCAGCCAGCTTCAATTTAAAGTCTACTGAAGTTGGGAAGCTGTGGAGGAGCAAAACCCAAATTATGTCTCTGGGGAGACCTGTGGCGAGTGTTGAAGTGCTTACAAAGTCCCTCGCCTTCATGTTGAATAAAAAAGTGGAGCGGGAAATAGCATGGCGTGGGCTTGCAATACCTCTGGTTTTGTTTTCCTGATTTTATTGGAAAAGGAGCACCCCGAAACCCCAGGGCGGGAGCGGGGGGAGCCTGAAGGACGAAATGAAGGAGGTTACGAAAGGAGCGGAGCAGGTTATCGGTGCGAGTGCATTCCTGCGGGGCCGGGCGGGCTGGGCAGCCAGGGCCCCTTTCACAAACCCTGGGGAGCTGTTTGCACAGCACCCGCCGTTTGTCCCAAGAACATTTCTTAAATTGTTTCTAGCACTCTCAAGTGCATGATTGTGCCTTGTCCAGTTATTTTAGTGATTGCTGCACGAGCAAAAGTGTTACCCGAACACCCCATCCCCACAAACACACAGCAGGTCTGCCCGAGGGACCCATGCCGTGGGCAGGAGCTGGAAGCATGTTTTATTCACCACCACCTCCACTGGCCAGGCTCATTGGAAGCCCAATTAGTGACTCTGGCCCCAAAATCCATCCCCATCCCAGGGCTTGTAGGAGCAGCTGGAGCAGCTGCAGCCCTAGAGGGGACCAGTAAGCTGGAGCACACCCTTTCCCACGGCCCCGGCCCCTGCCCACGGCTCCTGGGGAGGCTGCGGAGGTGGCAGCCAGGCTGTGCCACCCACAGGGCACAGCAAGCACCCAGCTCTGCCCGCCAGAAGCCGTTGAGGACTTTGGAAAGGGCTGGGGACAGGACCGGCGCTGTGCCAGGCACCCCGAAGCAGTGGGGCAAGGCTCATCACCCATGTTTCCATTGCACCTGGAGCCAAGTGGAATGTTGTCCTCCTAGGCTTATTTTCAGGAGCATTGATTAACTGTGCTTTTTTCCCAAGCCCCTCTTCACAGCTCCGAGGGAACAGGGTTAAAACCAGGCTGTGTTTACAGTGTGATGGACGTGCACTCAGATGGCATCGTTAAGAGGGGTCGGGCTTTCGCATGGGTGGCCTCGACCCCAGGAGGTCCCCACGCACACACACACTGCTTGGGGCTCACATAGCACCTCATCCGTCCCTGGCTGGAGGGATGTGGCCGAGCCGGGGCTGGCTCCTCGCTGCCACAAGCATGTCTCTAGCAATCACAGCAACGTTTTGTTCCTGTAAAATGATATAATCATGTTTATCTTACTATTGAATGCTCTACCCATTGCACCCTTACCCCAAACACTGAACCACAGGTGGGCACAAGAAGAGCCCAGGGATTTTTCTGTTAACGAGGTTGGGGCGTGAGGGTAGCCATCAATTGACGAGGTTGACAGCTGTTCCCGCATTGCCCCTTCCCTGCCTATTTTCATCATAACTAAGTGTCCGAAAGGGGTTTCTCAGAGAACCACTGCTTTTGAATGTTTTATCAGAGACCAAAACCAGCACAAGATATTGAGTACTTCAGCAGCAAAGCAATACAGTCCATGGCTGGCAGGATTTAATACATATCTGATTGTATTTCCAATTACAAGAAATGCACTGAAGCCAGTCCTAAGGCAGGCCAGAGACCTCTGAGCGCCACAAATCTGGGCCATTTAGCTACGTTATGACTTCTCCTCCCTTGTGATTCATCTGGAGACCAATGAAAGCCCTTGTAAAAATGTGTTCCCAATTAAAGAATGAGACTAAGTCTGAAGGATTAGACAAATTGAGGAGTAACTTTTGCAGTAGCGCAGGATTTGTATGAGCATACCTTTTTTGTTCATATGAAGGAAAGGCCTGTGTGAACCAGTGGGAATGAAAACTGCTGTTGGAAATCTGCTCCAAAGTCCACAGCGTCCTTCCTTAAATTAGATTTGGGGCTGGGGCTTTTGGAGCTCCACCTTACTGCTGTGCTGTTCGAGATGTAGCAAAGCAGAGCAAACAAAATCGTTTTTGGAGAGGCTGAGCCCAAACGGGCTAGATAGCATATCACTGGTACCTGCTGGTCAGGCCACTCGGCAGCATCCCTGGGACTGCAGGGACCGTGCTGCACCGTGTCCCTGCTCAGGCAGCAGCCCTGCCCTGCCCTGCCCATTACCTCCACCCTGGCGCAGCCACCGAGACCAAAGCTGCAAATCCATCCTGTGTGCACAGGCCTTATTCTGATCCCTCTGAAGCCGCTACATGCTTCAGGCGGTGGCTCCTAACAGCTTCAAACAACCGTATTAATCTGTGACAGCCTCCCTTGCCAAAGCGCGCAGGGCAGCGAAGGCGCAGGGAGCACAGCAGGAGCTGCGCAGCCAGACTTTTATGGCCACAAAGGCCAAGTCGCACCTGCTAACGGTTGTGAATAGACTTGCAGACAGCACCAGGTGGGCCATTTCAACAGATTTCACAACTGGGTGTGCCTTTCATCTATGTATAGAGCCCCAGCGAGGGGATGAAGCGTGCTCAGCAATTGTCCTAATTTAGCAAAAAATCCTATTTGTCCAGTGGGTCGCCATGCTCGGTCGGCACGTGTATTTCAGGAGCAATTATATCGGTTGCCCTTGGCCTGGCCCCGGCCATGGCCCTGTGGGGAGTCAGGGAATGCTGCTTTTATCGTTGGCGGGGAGGGATGGTAATGAGGGAGCGGGTGAAAAGGCAAGCGGCCGCCTGCCAGGGTAGCATGCTTCCAGCAGCGTGAGGAGCATCCCCGCACACCCGGGGCAGCGCGGGCGGCCGGGGCACCCTGCACCCCATCTCTGCGCCTGCCCCCACCTACCCCGTGGTGTGATTCAGCTTATTTAGTTAAAGCGCCAGCCTTTTAGAGAAGGCATTTTAATCATATCACTGTTCAGTGCTTAATACCATGAGACCTGGGAGTAGCTCAGGGCTTGTAAGTACTTTACAAATAGGGTAATAACAATAATAAATGAGGTCCATGTACTTTCAAGGTGCTGGTGACGTCTATTCTGCCACCTAATAGCGAGCCTGACAGCAACATTACATTCAAGATTTTATAATTTCAGGCTTCATTAGAAGCCTGAGTCATAATTTCAGGTTCATTAGATTATCTCTATATCCTAAAGCCACATCATAAAGATGAGAGAGATGCTAAGATTTGTTTTTTAAATGCAGACCACTCGATTGTATTCAATAAAAGAAAGACGCTGATCTCATGGGAATGGCTGGCTGAGATCAGATAAGATTTTTGCAGGCTGGAGTCAGTATTCATTAGCAACAAATGGGGACCCTGTTTTATTCTGAACTGTCTGCTCTCCATGGACATATGTGTGGTGGCACGTCCGAAGGATGCATCTAAAACACAGATGTGATTTCAAGATTCCATTAGAAGCACTTTTTTCCTGCCTGGGCTTGGCCGATGTATATCGGATTTGCTCTAATTATGATTTTTGAAATGAGCTCTGACAAGAGAAGTGGCATCTGAATAGCTCTGGTTATATTTTTATAAATATGAATCACCTACTGTTTTGAAAAAAATTCAAGCCCTTTCTCCTACATTTTCAAACCTTCCTAATTAATTCCTTATAAAAATCCCCACCAAAATTAACAGGGAAAAAGGAAAAGGATGAAGTTATGTTTATATTTAATATTGCAAAGTCAAACACCAGACACAACACGTACAGCTTTCACTATATTGCATCACTGCTGTTTCTGTGAAAAATTCCCAAATTGTGGAAGAAACCAAAGTAATCCCTTCACCATTTTGTTTCTCTTTGAGAATTACAAATTGTAGGGATGGCCGGGCAGAGCACAGGGCCTGGGTGTAGCATCCCTTGGGTATGAAGGCTTCAGGGCCACCGCAGTCCCCCAGGGTTTTATAGGTGTCTGCCCAGTACACCCCCGGGGAGGAACAGACTTGGGGGAGGGGGGGCAATGCTGCTCAGCTTCTTGCCCGGCCTTCTGCATCATGGAAAAGTGCTGAGGGACTGCTCAGCTCATGCAACTGCCCTCCGTCACAGTTAACCGGAAGAGAAATATGAATTGCATCAAAAACGGTTAGTCTGAAGCCCACAGACCGCACTGGCACGGTCGCCTCAGAGCACAGCGGAGGGCTGGTGCTGCGTTGCTTCCCCGGTGCCCTCGCGAGGGCTGCGGCTTCCCTCCCTGCGCGCCTCTCCATGCCACGGCACCATGCACCCCCTTTTGCCACACAGTGACTTCCCACTCTCAACCCATGCCGGGGAAACCTGTGCTGCTGCTCTGGTGATAGTAGCTCCTCTGTATCACCCTGCACGGCCCCAGGGCTGGGCTATGAAGCAGACAGGCTTCAGGCACCTACAACTTGCAAGCCCTCTGCCCTGCTGTCTGAGCGATGGGGAACAGCCTTCTGCTGACCAGCAGCAGTAGTCTGGGCTGGATTTTGGCACGTCTGGCACTGCCCTTGGTGCTCCCCCAACACACACACTGTTGGGGAGGGACGGTGTGTTAGAGGGACAGCCACAGCGCCCTGGAGCGGGCAAAATATGCATGTTTCAAACTGTCCAGCTCAAAGATGTGCAGCCAAGGCACGACTGGCTGGCACCAGCTGTGTGAAGCACACAGAGATTTTAGGGCCTTCATCCTCCCCTGCGCTGAGTATGGCCACGTGCTCTCTCTGGTGGCCCAGCAGCCCATAGTTCATGACGTGCACATTGCACGGTGGCACAACAGATCCAGCACTGGCTGACCTGCCTCTTCCAGGGGTGGTCTGAGTCCAAACCGAATGCAGGTGCCGAGATTTGAAGGCACTTCTAGACAGACTAATCAGTGAAATGTGTATTTAGTCTGATGAATCACACCTTGAAAGCTTGGTGGAGCAAAGCCTTGGGCTCTCACCAAGGTCATTAATGCAACGTGAGTGCACCTTGTGAAGCACAGACTGCAGGTCCTGGATGTGGTAGAGGAGGGAATGTCTGGCTGGGGGAAATCTCTCAGCATTGCACAAAGAGCCTCATTAGAAGTGGAGTTTTGTCCCTTTGTAATTCTGGGGCAAATGGTATAAATACATAAAAGCTGCTTTAAAAAGTTTCAAACTCTGACCCCCCTCCAGTGCACCAATTTATTTTTCCAAATTACTGCATTATACAGCAAAAAAGGCTTTTGACATGTATACGCACACACTTATTAGCTTGACACTAAACAGATCAACAAGGTACTGTGTAATAATTTTGACAGACTCAAAATAGACACTTTCGTAACTACAGCCTGGAATAAAAGGCATTATTTATTATCCATACAGTAGTGGTTCATAAAGGCCTCAGCAGCAATTGGGACACGTTGTACTTGACACTGTAAAGACGCAGAGCAACGGAGACCCCGCCCTAAAACACCTTTTTATGTAAATACATCAGACAGACAGAATTTATTTACTTTTCACGATAACTCAGCCCTTGACTCAACACAGACCAGGCGCAGTTCAATGCAAATGTGTCTGAACTTTCACAAAAGGTGTCTGACTCCCACAGACTAAGGCTGCTCTTTCTCCAGTGGCTTTCCAAGGACCTTTCCTCCCTGTCAGCAGGAGAACCAGCAAGTACCAGTTCTAAGAGCATTTTTTTAAAAAATTATTTACTTATACACCTATTTAGATATGCAGTGATTTTAAATCAGCCACTGGATACTATCAGGCATCTGTACTGCATTTATTCCCAGTCTATGAAAGTTTGCATATTCACAGTACTCATCTTCTGAACATACTCAGTACCTCAGTAATCCTAGAAGCACATATAATGTAGTCATGTTAATTAACATTAACTCAGTGAATAACATAAACCACTGCATAATTAAATTGCCAGACTCAATTCTCTTTCATTCATGCTATTAACAGTTTCACAGGACAAACAGTCCACATCTAACCTAGGCTGACAGAACAAATAATATACGTTCTAATTAGACCACTTTATTAAATCAAATTGTGTTGCTCAGTACGTCTGTGTAGGTTGTACGGGCTTCAATGTAATCTGCACAAATGATGATAAAATCTCTCAATAAAGCACTTCCGATCATTAGATTTCAAGGAGCGTTATCTGAGGTGTAAGTTCCATTTTTCCCATTTGGGTAATAGGGAAATGGAGACCACAGAACACCTCAGAGAAATCACTTGTATTAGTCACCTCAGAGTCAAATTAAAAGAATTTGGCCTCTCAAGTCCTGCTCTAGAGGACAAAGTTTGATCTAATTAATCAAGTATTACCCATAAAACAAACAAAGAAGCATGTGTTCCAGTAGAAGCCCTATAATTCATCCCTCCATCACGGCTGCTCAGCATTATAGTGGGAACAAACAGAAGCACATAATCTTACAGCTGGTCTATTGTCAAAATGACACATTAGCAGAAGGATTACAGACATGTTTGCTTATGAAATAAAGGTTTGCGTGTTCAGAAATGCAAACATTTTCCCTGTACAGGAGCTACACACCACAGAGAAAGCTGCTCCCTGAAAGCCGTCAGAACTCAGGAACGTAGTTAGGATATCTGTGTCTGTTAAGGTTGGCTGCCTCCCCCGCAAAAAGTATCAGAAACTACAGTGAATACACAGCTGCCAGTACGTACAGACCACAGTGACAGGCTGGTATAGCAGCTGCACTGAGGTCCTGAGCAACTCTTTGAAACAGTGGTAGAGCAGTGCCATGAAAAAGGAGAACTGGACACATTTAATTAGCCTTTGTGCAAAAATTGACACTTGCTTCTCAGAGGCAAATCCTGGCCCTGGTGAAGCCAGCAAGTGTTTTGCCAATGATGGAAATTGGGTCAGGATTTTAATTGAGATTTTACTTCCAAATTTATTTCAAGAAAGATTTGCTCTGTGATGAGTTGATCGAGGCAGACAGTTGTCTGTATCCACAGAACCAGCAGGAAAGCTTTTAAAATCATGGTGTTTTGATTTTATTTTTTTTGGAGCTTGGGTGCTATGTTGTTATGGAACCACATGAAGCTGAAGATGACACCCATCGTCTTTGGGAGAGTCTCATCATAAGCAAACCTCATGGAGTCTTCTAAAGGTATTTCGACAACTTCAATCAGCTCTCCTTCTTCAGGCTGGCCACCTCCTTCACCAGCTCTCATCTGGTCTGTTACTTCTGCATAAAATAACGTCTGCCTAGAACCTGTCACACCAACTCCAGACCTGGAAAAAAGCAGAGAGGAAACTTTGTTTTAGATAAAAAGAAGGTAGATAGGAACTAGGAATGGAAACCTGGGTCCTTAGCTTGTGTCACTAAGCAATATCAAAATGCATGCCCGTACCCTCTGTTAATGTCACTTAGAACCTATAAATGCAATTTTGTTAATACAGAAATTCATGGCAACTTCCATGCAGAAATATCCACACCTTTGAATACAGTTGCATATGAAATGGATGTCTTCAAATATATTCTGCAACTTTGGAAAAAAATGTTAGTTTGGGAGAAGATAAAAAAAAAAATGTCTTTGACTAGGTGAACAGTTGTTCTACATATACTGAAGTCAACAGAAGTTTTTTCAACTGACCTTAGTGAGAGCTGGACTGCATGATGACTCACAGAGATATACAAACAACAGAATGAAGCTCCTCAGTGTATCTGTATGATATCATGCTACATTTGTTTGCTTGTTTTTACACAAATATTTAGATTTTTTTTACTCTTAAGAAGATTACGTCCATTCACAGCTGGAGTCCTCCACTCATGGACTGGGTAGGGACAAGAATAGAAAGGCAAGCTTGAGAGTCTCTCTCTATCCTTCCTGAACTTTAGCCTTGACCCAAATGGACCACTGTAAGCACGCATGTATCTGAAGTAATTCAGTCTCCCTGCTAAATTTGCTACAGTGGATTTAGTTGAGGATATTTTAGATTATGTAGTCTTTCTTCAGCTAGACCACTTGCTGTGTGTTATACTCCTTATTTGTTAATCCTCTGTTTCCTTAGGACTGTTTAATTTAGATATTATTAAATAAGGGATAAGTACATAATCCACTCATTTAGTCCTTCCAAGAAAATATTCACATGGTAATCGCAGCTTCTTCATTTCACATTATTAAAAGTGACTTTTCACATTGAATCTGGATCCAAAGTTCACTGAAACTATGAATGAGGCATTAGGGCAAGCTGAATAATTAGCTTCCATATTATTATACATACAGAGGATTCTAAGATTTGTAGCAGTGTTATGGAGTTTATATCAATTCTTACCCAACCATTACTCAATGAAATCTTTCAGATAATCCAGCATAAATCACACCCCATAGCAGGAATTAATCATTTGTCTCTCAATTTTCCAAGAACATTGGCAATTATTTTGTTGGGAGAATTAATAGTGATTCTTGAAGTTGGTTTCTTACATCAATATACACTCTTCTTTTAAACACAGAATAGGGAGCGAACCATTTCCTAAAATTACTACTGATACATTCCATGACTTTGGGAAAGACGTTTCACAACTCCAGGATCATTCCCATATCTCTATGAAGTGCTCGAGAAACTTAAGTGTCTATGGCACTTCCAGGAACTTTGAAGGCTGCTATGGGATTTCTTTCATTCTGGGCTCATCACTTTATTTCAGTGCCAGTAGTGGGGTTTTCGATACACATTTTAACCAACAAAATGTGACCTACTAGGATGCAGCAAGAGGCCAGACTAACAGTTTTCCCTCTCTCTTCCACCCTTACCAAAGTACATGACCTCCTTTCTCAGTTAATCTGATTCAGTATTTACTTTCCCTAAGGACCAGTTTTCTGCAGCCACTGTCCTTGGTATTTGTGTGCTATTCTGATGACCATCAGAGATGGTTTGCCAATAAAAGAGCCACGCAGGGCTGACAGTCATCCACAGACTGTACTTGTCACTGGCACTAGATCAAACGGTTTCTCAGGACTCCTCATGTCACATTCCCTTTTCCCTCTTCTGACAGGAAGCTGCCTGGAAGAGTAATGCCGTTCGCCAGCCGTGCTGCCACTCACCTCACCACAACTGAAGATCCAACCAGCAGACAGCACAACACAAACATAGTCTTTGAAAGCAGCAGGAGTTGCACACTGGGCCCACCATGCTGGCTTAATCATTCTGATCTCATTATAAAAGTAAGGTAGATTCATTTTTCATCAAGTTGCTATCAGCAACCAGCTTGCAAAAGTTGGAATGGCGTTTTTTATGCTAATATGAACTGATAGCACCCTTTCTGCCGTGAGGATGCTGGCACACTTTACTAGATTCCCTTTGTGCTAAAATAGAATAGGTTTTCTTGGTATTATCAAGCAGTAATATATAATGTTAAAAAGCAAGACTAGAAATGACATACTGATTAAGAGCAAACAGATCTATTTTACAATCTGCCACGGCTGGCTATTTAAGCTCTAGTCATTCAGTGAACAGTCTCCCCCAGCTTAGTCACTTCGATATCTGTCACCGCCCACTGACTACCCACTGTGCACTACCCACTCCTTGCTATCGTAGCTATGTCCATTGGAAGGAGCCTCACTGAGAGAACGTATTTGTGGTGGAATAGTAGATCGTTTGTTCAGTTTTTGTTCCCTCTTCTTCTTTTTTTGTGTGAGGAGGCAGAAAGGATTTTTTTTTTAATCAACGAGAGATCCAGATCTGTTTTTATATATATATATGTATGTATATATATGTGTGTAGTGATTACTCATTCTTCAATTGTTTCTGCAAGAATTGCATTTTTAGTAATTAAATACACATAGGAAGCCTGGGGTTCAGAGATTGTTTTTGGTAATTGATAATAAGAATAAAAAAACATGTTAATTTATACTGTAAAATTTGCAACACAAAGAATGCTGCTTGCTAGTCTCCACAGGTACTATGAAAAAACACAGGACTATGCATAACATATTTAATGCGCTGTTATTTCTGATGAGTGTTAAATCTGAACTTCATCTGAGGTGCCCCACCTGGAGAATGAAAATGCTCTAAAATTGAGTATACCCATGTCCACCCGATATTTTGTAAAGGTTATATACAAAAATGTAGAGACTTTATTTAAGAAGCCCTTGTCTAAGAATATTGTGGCTTGATTATTTACAGCATAATCTCATTCTATACCACCTGTGACCATTTTCTTCTGAAATTGCTGCAGCTGTGAAAATCACAGGAGTTCACTTGCCACACATCTTTTCTTTAAAGGAAAAACTGCTTCCAGAGGTGCTACACCATAAGATTCAGTTTCTTGCCACTGTAGCTCAAATAGCATGGAGTTATTTCAGTATGCCATTATTTCATTACATTTACTCATACGATACTTCTGTTAAATCAGTGTTTCTTTTCTTATGAACTAAATACATCAGGAGTGGCTACTAGACTGAATATACTTCAAGAGAGGAAAGCACTGGACATCAATGTCGTCCCTGTGTTAAATGCCCAAAATTATGGCATTTCTTCATGTATACTGGCTTATCATTTGCCACAGAAACCAATGAAAAATTTACAACAATATATATTCAAGGAAGGACATACCCACGTGTTCATTCTTTCTTATTTGATTACCTAACTTGTCTTGCTCTGGTGCAACTTTGCCATGAGTTATTCATTAAAAACTAATAAAAACTTCCAAATGAGCTATAAATAAAATAAAGAGTGCTGGTGTTAATACTCATGTTATTGTATTCTACTCTTCTTCCCCAGGACTTCTTAGAATCCCCTCACTATTTAGACAGGTGACTTTGGAGACTATTGCATGACATTATTTATGTACATATTCATGGCTTTTATTGTCTAACTACATGTCTATTTCAATGGTTTCAGAAAGAGGTTGAAAGATACAAGAGTATAATTTAAAAAAGGCATATTTTTTGCCTTTTTTAATTTTATATTTCTTTCCCTAAATACTGTGGCTTACTCTGCCAGTTGATCAGTTTTTCTAAAGTCTTTACTAAATTAAATATTCTCCAATATTGCCTACTGCTTTCACAACATTTCCAGACTCTTAGATATTAATCTATCCTGCCTGTCCTTAGAAAATTGTCCAAAAATCAGTGCTATTGACATTTCATTTGTCTTAGTACCTTTGGTTTTTATAGAAATCAAAAGTTATCAGGTTTGTTGCTTTGAAGCCATTCTGAGCCTCCATCTGGTTGAAGTAATAAAGTGTTTTAACACATACCCTTGGAAAATGTGTATACATTTCAGTGATTTTGGGTACTTGGGGCTGGAAGAGGAAGAGAGGAGAGAGGGAGAAGGTGGGTCTGGCTGGTAAAGAGGCAACAGATGCTATCATGTTTTCAGTATGCTTTCAGGTTTACCTGTCTCTAGGAACTTCCTATGCTTCTGCACACTTACTTGCACTTTCTGAGTATGATGTTTAAGGAATTTCGACGTGCCTTTATTCACAGTTATATTCTTTTTTCTGCTACCTTCTTCCTCTATCCCAAGCCTGTGACGTATGCCTTTCCTTGCCCTAGTATTTCACATTACAAATAAAATGCTTTTGCCATGGTCTGAAATGAGTCACCTATTAACAGATTACAGCTATATTCATTAGCTTTGCATCTGTGGAAATCACATGGGTCAGCACACCAGAACTGCAAGTGATGAGTTTCACCCTGGGAAAACCACCTTCCTGATAAAGGTGTCTCCCCTTCCCAGTACATGAGAGGCTTGGTTTGGGGGAGAGCAAGCAGGGTCTGAACTCACAGCACTGGCCCAGGGTGAGACTTCGGGCTTCAGTCTCGCTCCACAGGTTTAGCACCGTGTTGCCCAGACCAGGCATGTCATGGCTCATACTGACCCAGACCTACTAAGCCTGGCTTGACCTAGCTGCTTGTTCCAGATGTATTTTGATGTGTCTGTATGGTGCTTGACTCTTATTTACCACTGTGGGACAAATGCAAATGATCTATACAAAACACAGCTCTGCTTTCCTCATCTCTTTATCATGAGGATCAGTCTCCTATGAGAAGTATATAGTTGTTTCAATTAACAGCTAAATGGCTGACAAATACTCTTTGTCAAATCATTAGGACTTAAGCTCACAAACACTCTAAGTTCAACAGAGAGAGATTTTTGAAACCAAAAGTCTATTAGCACTAAACTTTCAGCATTGCTTCAGAGACAATTAGAAACCTCCATTACCTTTGACAACAGCAAGTCTAAGAATATAAGCATGTCAAAGTGGTATGGTTTCCATCACAATAGTAACTTAGATGTAAGTTTAATACATCAAAACACGATTGTATGCTGCACTCCCATACTTCATTTTAAATAAAACACTCAAACACTGTGATTAAATCAGGCTATGGTTTTCAAAGCTGCGGGCAACACACTTGGTAGGCAACAGCACAGTGGAGAAGCAGTTTCTGCAGAATGACTGCAAAGTGCTTCTCCTCACCCCCTGCCCAGGGGTGGGACTGACTGGCGGAATGAGGCTGCAACTGGAGTATTTTCTATCTACTTCCTTCTTAGACCAGGGAAAACAGAAGAGACAGCTTGTCACTCCAACGTGGTTTTGAAACATGGGAATAGTAGCTCTCACAAAGTCTTTGTTTAGCTCTTCCCTTTTATTAAATGCATGAGGAAATATGTAGCACATGAAATAGAGCTCACAAAATGGGACTTTTCACTTGTCTTATCTAAGTTCATAAGCATAAAGATATATTACATACATATTTTTTATCACAAGTGGCTATCTTATTGCTTTAAAAAAAATTTAGTAGTGCCTAAAAGCCACAAGGGAGACTGAGTTCACCTTGTATGTTTGCCGATACTCAGTGAGTTACTTCTTCCAACTGAGTGTGTGAGCGCACACGTGTGCACATATGCACACGTGAACATTTGTAAGCAGGGTCAAAATTAAAAGCATGTACTCAAGATTAGCTTTGCCTTCTTCTCATGCCTGCATGCTCATCTATGCCAACCAATTATTACATTCATAATTATTGCATTCATAAATTTTACATTTTTAATTTGAAGGAACAAACATGTATGAGAAAACAAACAATATCTTATAATCTACTGCTCTGCTGCAATGTGGGGAACAAATAAATTGACTTCTCATTGTAAAGACTTATTAGTTTAACTCAGATTTCTGACAGACAGCAATTAAAAGCTAAATATCTCATAATTTCTTAATATTTAATAAATATAAAATCTATAAAAAAATCAACATTTACGTGTTCCTCTCAACACAGAAAGAAATTTTTTTGTTTTAATCTGACATAGATAATGTGAAAATTCCTAAATGCAATATATCCTTTTATAAGAAGTAAGCCATATGGATGCAGAATTTGGGTATATAGTGAATACATAATTCATGTTTACAAGTAAATGTGACACAAATCTCTGTTATTTATGCTGAAATCAAGATCTATTTAGGCATGCAACGTGTAAACTGATGAACAGTGACATGCAGCCCCTATTGTCACTTCTTAGGACCTTTGTACAGTTCTGACATTATAAGCAGCAGGTGCAGGAAAAAAGCAGAGAAGTAATTAACATAAAATTATATTACATTATGCCATCACCCAACAGGTGTACTAGCAGGTGATCTTCCTAATTACAATGCACTCCAACATTTTCAAGGCTATTAATCTTTCTACATAATAACCTGTGAATATAAACCATTTTTACCTCATTGCACAGGGGCTAATAGCCATAGCAGAGTAATTGGAACATCCAATATTAATTCTCTGAATGCTCTTCTTTGTTGTGTACTTTTGCAAAAAAATCACATGTAGGGAGATTAAAGTAAGTACCTATATTAATATAGTTAGGCCCTTAAACTAATCCATCTGATTTTTTTGCAACGGGGCTGACAACCTGCAGCTCCTATTGTATCCAATTCATAGCCAAGAGTTTATTACAGCCTCTGGGAGAAAATAAAGATGGAATGAAGGGAAAAGGAAGTTGAACCAGAAGCTCTGGTTCAACTTCATCCTGATGCTCTGAGGTGTTATTTAAGTGCAAATAATTTTATAAATATTCTTCAAGAAGATCAAACATCTCAAGAACTAAAAGAAAATACGGTAAGTTGCAATGGCAGTAATAACATCTTTAACAACAACGACAACAACAACATATTTTCCCGCCCCTATCTAGTAAGTAAAAAAGTCTTAAGGAGGATAGCTGGAAGTACTTCAACCTAAGAAACTAACTCACAGCTGAATTTCACATGGGATTCAAACTGAAAACTGCTAGGATACCATGACAGATAGAAAATTTATTGTATCTGATATATGAGTAAGTCCAAAGTTGTTCACTTATAAGATACTGCATTTAGGGAAAAAAAAATGGAGGGAAGCTCACAGATTTCTTCTGGAGCTTTTAAAAATGAACAATTTAACTGGCAACCATTTTCATGAGGCTCAGTTTGCAATTATACTACTATAGTATTAGCTTCATTTTATTATTGAGCTGAATGGTTCCTTTACACCCATCGCATCTACCATCTATGCTCTTTTTGACTGAGGCCATACATATAGTTGACAAGAACACTACACGCCAGGAGGCGTCAAAACTTTCAGGAAGCCTCCAAAAGTGGATTAGGAGCTGCCAGAACAGAAAACAAACTTTCTGTAATGCCAAAATGAGGTTACTTATTGTATGCCAAGCACGGAAGTAGCAATTTGTGTAGCCATGATGAGAAGAGGAAACTTGCCACACAGGTTGCAAACAATACAGATTTTTGTCAGAATGATTCCTGCCTCCATCTACGCAGCAAAATGAACCTTTTGCATTTAAATTCACCTTCTGACTGGCATTTTTCTATAATAGGAACAGATATTTCTGATTCTTCAAAGTTTGATTCCTCTGACTTCCTCCAGTCAAGTCCCTCTTAGTATGTTTGTCTTTCTCGTTATCTGCCCCCAATCCAGTCTCCTTCATTGACCCACACCATACTGTCCTCCTGTTGCTGGAACAACCTGTTCCTAAGACTCTTGCTCAACTAGTGTAAACTCCCCGACTCCTGGCTTCTTTCCTGATTTCTCATTGACTCCTCAGCTACTCTGTGGATCATTCAACGTAATTAAGGCTGAGATGTGCGTAATTCAGTGCCTGACTGCTATCTCATGAGTATCACATCACAGGAGCTTTGACAGAGCTTAAGAATGGGGTCCAATGGCTTATTTTTACGTGCTTTTGAAACATCTGTAGCAGTACTGTAGTTAACCTTCTCTGGTTAGCTGAGAAACATTAAAAAAAAAAATATCCCCCAAAACCACTGCTTCAGGCCCTGATAATAGAAGAGGAAAAAAATGCTATCTTCAGATTACCTCCAGTCTTTACTGCACCCACTGCCTGAGAACAGAGCAAAATTCTGCTTGAACACAGTCCAAGTACTTTCCTCATTTTGTTAAAGAGAATTCTTCTCCACCACCATGAATGTACTTTCCCCAAGTCCATTTAGTTCTCAGCCCATGTTTTTTCTCTGCACTGGTCCTTCATCTCTTTTTCCTCTTTTTTACTCAAGGATTTTCTATTCCATTTTTCACCCTGGGCTGAATTCTCCCTATGCATTGTCCATGCCCTCCCCTTCTTAATCCATTAGCCACAGAACTGTATTAACCTCCCTAGCCAAAACTGTTTCTTTCCTTACATTTGATGTGTCTTCTGCTTTCCATGTCCTTCTGTCAGCTCTAGCTTAAGTCCTGCTTTCATTCCAGTCAGGCAATTTCCTTCTCATTACCATGATTCCAGAAAAGGGGTGTCATTAGGAACATAAGACAACTCCTTGCTTTCAGACCAAAGGGTGTGATCATAGAAGCATAGAATCATTAAGGTTGGAAAAGACCTCTAAGATCATCACATCCTGTGATTCCTGGCAAATCTGTTAGGTGCTGTTCCTTTCTTGATGTAAATAAAACTGCATTAAAATACTTAGATAACTACAATTAATAATTACTGAGTTAAGTCTATTAGATTTTTGTAGATAAAAACTCAAGAGTTGTGTGCACGGTGAAAAGGCTTTTGTACAAACAAGGGTTTCTGTGTGATGTGTTTTTAAGAAATATGCAGACCAGATGGAGAGAAGGCAGAGGACAGCAGAAGGAATGATCAGACATCTAGAAAACAGGGTCTAAAGAGAAAGCTTAAACGAACTAAGATAGTTTTGCATAGGCAAAAATAAAATAAAGGGGAGACATGTTCAAACAAATACGGAAGGTGCAGAAGTACTTCACGTCCACTGGGAACAGGATAGTAAGTCACAGGCTTGAAGAGAAGAAAGGGAAGCTTAGGCAAGACACAAGGAAAATCTTGCTCATGGTACTGATAGTTAGACACTTAAGACAGAATGCTTGGAGAGGCTACGAAATGAGCAGATTTTAGAGAAAATACAGATGCACATTTGTCAGAAGTGATGTAAATGCAGCTGAGCCTGATCTTTGGAAGAGGAGCAGTCTAGGTGAGATCCTCCCAAAATGTCTTCCAATTCTGTTTTCTAAGGCTTCTCTCTGAACTGATGCACTGGAACAATAAATAATATAGAGCAACTATCACATGGATCACTGAGATGACAGATAATAATAGAAGTGCATGATGTATTTTAATTATTAATGGGATGCATAGGCATTAATGTAACACTTTATGTCAGTGCTTTGTATTGACAGTCACAGCATGAAACACCATAAACCATTTAGAAAAACCTCTTACACTTAGAAAAAGCCCTGAAATTCTTATATGTAATATAGCCATTATGGAAAAAAACGTCCTTAGCAGACCATATGGGAACCAATTACTTCCTGTCTTTGGATCAAATTGTCAGGTAGCAGTCAGATATGCCAGTCTTTGGCTGAAGGAAGAACAGGACACTCCTAATAGGAAGACTGTAACATTTAGTATAAAATTCTAATGCAAAGCACAGGAAGTCTAACAAAAGAAACTGTAAAATATCATCTTTGAGGATTCAACCTTTCATATTAACCTAAAGAAGTAAATACTATACAGGTCCTTCTGACTTCAGCACGGATTTCCATAGGCAGAAATCTGTGCCCACATAGACAAAGTGGGATTGGAGGATTAACGTTTTCAGTGTCCTTTGCATTGGTCTCAACAGAGAAAACTCCAATTGTATACTCTCTTTGCAAGTCAGTGCAATTATAAAAAAAGCAACTGCAAGAACAACCACCTGTAAGATACAAAGACATTTATCATCAAAAAACATATGGTGTTTTAGCCAGATGTAAATTATTAATGTTGAGTCAAAATTCTACACTGAAGCTACAAACTTCTCCAGCTACAGAAATTATATTCTACTTTTCCTATTTTGTGTTTGTATACACATACATACGTACATATACATATGTATATATCTGCATGCTATGGCCTGTCAGCGTCACCCAGCCTATGAAATTCTATAGACAGCTTTTACTCATAAACTAGCAGGCATTTTTTCTTTCAGTAGAATAAACCCTTAATCTAGTTTCAAGGAGTTGTAAAAGACAGCTCATGTGATTCACCCCCTCCCCTCAACAGAAGCACTGCTTGTTAATCCAGCAGGAAATAACATTTGCCAGGATTGACAGCTGTGGATTTGTATTCAATTCCCAAATTAAAAACCAATGACAGGGCCTAGTCCAATGGAGATGTCAAGCAAAATAAAGTAAGTAAAAAACCTGTTGCTATCTCTGTAAAATACAAACACACATACATTTTGGATAAGAATTCTAAAAGCTGGGAAGGAGATATAATGGGATGAAAGCTGTGTGCAAAGTTTCTCTTGAGGCTTTTTTGGTTTTTTTCCCCTCCAACAACTCACATTTTGTATTTTTCCTCCTACATATTAAGTTTTCCTCTTACTCCTGATATATGTTATAAAACACGTTAAAATTTATTTCAATAACTATTTAAAACCCTGCAACAATATAATGTAAAAATTTTCACAGTCAAATCAGCAAAATCTTCATATATAACATTAATTATTGGTCCAATTCAAAGAAGGCTTAATTACAGCCCAAATATTATACAGAGATCTAATGGTACAAGTTCTCATGCTTCTGCAAAATTGCGTTAATGGTAAATCAGAGTCCATCTTGAGTAGCTTCTATTGTTAATCAGAATAATAAGAATCAGAGATGGAAAACGACTGACAGAGTAAAGACTGTCTGTTTTCTAGCGCAGTAACAAACTGCTCTGAAGAGCTCAATGCAACTTTTCTAATAGTTCTAATAGTTTTTGGAATAAATCACAATAGTATCATTCTTACTGGGAATTCAATTCCATAATTATGAGTTTAAAATTCCTTAAGTCTCTGTAAATACTCCTCTCACTTGCTGAAAATTACAACTTTCATATACTTTCAGATGTCCACGTTCCTCCAACACACTGCTTAAATACGGGAACAGGGAACATTAATTTACATTCAAGCCACTTCAGCCATCTGTGCAACAACAAAATTCAAAGAGTTTTAACTTACTGCTATTTACCTGTAAGAAGTGATCCTCCTTAGGTCTGTAACAGGAACACAATAGCCACACTCTTCTAAGACTTCCCCACATGCAATTTCTTCTAACGAAAGGTCTGGTTTGTCTACAATGCCAGCGCAGAGCTCATAGGTCATTCCTACCACCGCAGGTAAGGGATCCTCTAGACGAGAGAAGGTCTCCTTGTCCTGATGCTGAAAGACTTGAGGATGATGCCTTTCTACTTCACACATGTAAACAGCTTAAAAAAAACCACAAAAGACACAAGTGGGGAGGGCTGTTAGTTTATTCATATTAAATAGAAAAAAAGATGGTACACAAGTTTTGCCTGGAAATTTATAACCATCAGAGTACTTGAGAGTAACAAGGAATTCAGTTGTGTTATCTGTTAAAATTATGACACACTGAAATAGGAAGTTTAGAGAGCAAAGGTTCTCCTGCCATTTCTGTAAAATTATTCTTTAAACTTTATTTGCACTTACATCATTTGGAATGAATACATGCACACCTTAAAATAAATAAAAATAAAAAAGGAAGCTAGTTCATCCACGAAGTCTAAGTCCCAGAAGCGCCATACAGTTTCCATTTGTTGGGCAATGAGGATATCAGGATTTAAACTATGCAGTTATCTCATAGGAAAGTTGGGTTGCACATTATGTACCATGTGCACAATGATGAGTCTTTCAGCCTGTCAACTCAGCTGTTATTTAGAAAGGGTATGAAAAGCATGTATGTTTGTTTGAAAAAAAACCCACCCTCTTTTGAACATATAGTTCCTTGCACAGATTCCTGTGTGGAGTCTGAAAAAGACTTCTTGAATTAATCTACAAACAGCTGCCACTGTAATGCACTCCTAAAGAAAGTGCAAATGCCAGATTTTAGTCCTTATTTAAGCAAACCTCTCACTGATGTCAACAGAAATTTTGCCTGAGTGAGAACTGCAGGACTGGATGTTAACACACAAAGGATCACTACTGACAATTCCAATCATTGTAACTTTAGCTTGCAGGTATAATGCCACCTGTTTCTTCTTTGAAATTTCCTCTTGTCTATCCCTTTGCTTTTCATTAAAGGTTACCATGAGGGTGTTATAAAAAACCCTGAATAAAACTATTTTAAAATTTGAAATTATTTTTATTCCATTAAAATATTTTACAGGCATATTTCATATACACGTAACATGCTTTTCAAATAAGCTTATCTTTTATTCCCCATTCTAAATGTCACAGAACTAGTGTATAAAAGAGCTCAAGTTTAATGGGCAAGATTTTGTTCTTCCAGTTACTGGATTTAGCTTATTATTTCGTAAAACTGTGATATACGAGGTCCCTAAAGAAACGTTGTCGCATAGAAGTAAAGCACCACAGTGACTTCTCAAGCACTTGGTCTCTGGGCAAGAGTCTATACCCCAGAAGTTTGTGCCTAGGCTCCTTCTATAGGGCTTCTTGCCTCAGGAGTGTAGTATAGCAAGATCAGCACCTGAATGGGAGATGTCTAGATCAGTCTAAAAAGAAAGATGAAGTGCAGAAGTTTGCCCAAAAATTAATCTTTCTCCAGAATTTAAAACTTTCAAAGCTGTTTGCAGCTTGAGATTCAAACATTTAAGGAAAGAAGCTTCCATTTCTTAGTAAAAAACATGGCTAGAGCTCA
Source organism: Morus bassanus (assembly GCA_031468815.1). NCBI lineage: Eukaryota > Metazoa > Chordata > Aves > Suliformes > Sulidae > Morus > Morus bassanus. The sequence continues at coordinate 9,986,939 of CM062572.1, read as the reverse complement.
GTTTTCTTTTTAAAATGCAGCAAGAAGGTGGCAAAAAAAATATTCCACGCAGAGTCTGAAGGACAGATCCTTGAAGGGTGTCTATTGTCATTATTCCAAAACTTCTAAAAGCTACGACAATAATCATAAATGACAACTACCTCCAGGATCTCTCTGAGATGAGCCAAATACTTTTAAGATTGTATTGCTTTTTCAGTATTGACTTATCTGTACCAGTAAATACAGAAAGGAACAATGCATATATCCCAGTAACAGACTTGGGCACTAAAACAGGATGCAGGTAAGAGTGTGGGTACAGAAATATGAAACTGTGATTAGAGTAACTCTCTGTTACAAGTCTCTTGAATCCCTCAAACCCATCCTGTCATTCTGGCAGGCACCTGCCATTCTCCTTCTCCCTCAGCACAACTGGGCTCCACGTAGATCAAAACCTACATTCCCAAAAGGACCCAATCCAGCAGTCCTCTTTAGAGCAAAGCTAACACTCCAAGCACACTAACAGCTTTTCTCTGCAGATAAGGAAGAAAAGAAGCAGTAACAGCCACTCCAGTAAGAGTCAAAAAATTAGAGCATTCACCAAAGAATCACAGTATGAATTCATTATCAGCAGGCTCAGAAAGGTTCAAATTCAATTTATCTCTCATAGATAAGCAAAGCCGAGAAAACCAAGTTGCCTGCTAATATCAGGGAACAGAGGAGTACCCCATACCTCTCCTGAACGTGCAAAATTGACTGCACAAGTCATGCACCAGGGGAGATAAAGTACCAGATGGAAAAGCTGTCTGTGGCCTATTTCCTAGGGCACACTCTTTGGAGGGAAACCTGTGACTCTCCTCTTCCTCATCACAGGTTGTCAGCTTATTGCAAATGCACAAAGAGTTTGGAGAGCAGAAACTAGAAGCAAGAACTCAGCTCCCAGCAGAGTCACCACCCACTAGTCCTGTGTCCGACTGCTCTCTTGCTTATGCTACTTTCGTCAGAAACTGCCACTTCATCATCATCAGGCAGTCTCCTCCATCATCAGATGGACACATGCAACGAGCAGCAGCACAGTGAGGACTCAAACAACCATCTAGTGCTCATTAAATATCTTGACTAATTACCCCAGAGCCACTCAGCTGTAAGAAGTCTCAGAGTGGAAACTCCAGTAGAATTGACATACTTGTCTTCCTTTCTGCAAATCTGGGATGAAGGATAGATGGCTCAACCAAACTCATCAAATAAGATCAGAACTGTTATTCAAAGCAGCCTTGTTAGATGACTCATATACAGGGACTTGTTTGCTATCTCTAAAGAGAAGAAAACAAATGTGCGGACTGAGGGGCTAGTGGGGTTTAGCTGACTGGGGAACTTGCTAGCTTTTCTTTAAACTTATGATTTCTCTTTGATTGCACCAGTGTTTTGTACCTCCTGAAACAGAACATGGCTTATGATTCAGATCTTTGATACTGTTTCTTTAAGTCAATGCAAAAACAAACACCACAATCCATTGAAAGGTCATTATAGTTACTGTGAAAAAAACAGGGCACATGTCCATAGGTACTAACCATAGACTTTCCCAGGAACATATTATTTTACTGTATTTGAAAACATGTGGTCAACTGATTATCAAAATCAGCATTGCTCAAGACGTTGGCCAATCACTCACACATGAGGAACTAATATGGAAACTACTGAGATATACATGTAACTTTTTTCTGTCTGCTCTTACCAAATGATTCATTCAAGATGATCTAAGTCCACAGTACACTGAAAAATATGGTCCTGTCTCCCTCACCCTGGTTGTGCCACCCCTCAAGCCAGCATGAACTCTTCCAGGCCAGCCAGATAAGCTGTCTAATCCTCAAAATTATCTGTTTGCAGCCATAAAAGACCTCTGCTGTGGCTGCATAAGGGCTGGTGGTGCCAAAGGGAACGGGGTGGGAATGTACATACAGAGAGGGATGACTGCCTTTATAAGCAGCACAGACTTCAATGGGAAAACCTGAGCATGACACCGCACCCTAAGGAAAGGCAAGCACATATGTTAACAAGCACACGTGCAGGGGACGTGCCTGGTGAGTGAGCAGCAGCTGTTGCTCACAATTAACGAGCTATCACCTTCCTGGTGGGACCCTGATAGGAGCTAGCAATGAGAAAAGTCTCAGCCTTTATTTTTTTTTGTGGAACAGCACCAAGGCAGGCAATAACCATAGAATGGAAATATGATTACAGTGATGTGAGTAATGTCAGGGCATGGTTGCGATCACTGAACTGCTATGGAGTGTCTGACTGACCACGGTCTCCATGGCCAGGTTTCTGAGCAGCTCCAGCCTCTGGAACAGTTTAACTCCAAGAACAGTCCAGTCTTTTGAGGCAGATTTCACACTTCCATAGGGGTGATGTAATGAATGCATTGCTGTTCAGTACATATATATATATGCATATATATGAAGGCTTCTGCCTAAGATTGCCTCAAAGAGAGCGATAGCTATATGAGCCATTTCTTTTGGCTGGCAAATCAAAGACACTGGATTATTGATAAACAAATAAACAAACACCTTGTCTTTATAATAGTCATTATAGTGCTTCATGAGAAGTATGCACTGTCAGTATAACAGTGCTGCACAACACTGAAGAGCCTGTCAATCACTATCAGTTAGAAAGGACAGCATGACACCACCCTTGAAAGTTTCCTATAAAGTCTACCAGGAACAATCTTGAAATGGTCTCTTAGCAACAGTCAGTGAAATATCTTGTGATTTTTTTTAATTAACATGCAGAGAATATGCATTTGATTTTTCACTTCCAAAAAGTAAATATTGCTTTGAATTAAAATAACTGAGAAAAACTCAGGAAAAAAAAGTATATTAACCTAAATTCATAATAATAACTGGTAAAATGAAGCTGTCCACATATTGACGAAAAAGCATACAGTCCTAAGTTTCCCTCATTTTAAATTCCCAAGTATACAATGAACAATAACAGATTAAAAAAAGGAATATCTAAGACCAAAAAAAAAAAAAAAGGAATATTGTGCTTCTGCACAGAAGCTGCCTACTAAATACTAGATAGGTCAAGAAGGAACTTCAAATAAAAGCAATCTATCGCATGATCATTGTACAGCTGTTTGTAATTTCACCAAAAGAGGACAATGACTAGCCCAAAAGCAGAATGTAAGGCTACCCTGATCATTTGTTTCATCTATAATGGAAATTTCCCTGGTTAGAAATTCTGACCAACTGAAAAGGGTGGGCTATCATACAAAGAAACAGAATATAGAACAAAGATTTTATCACCATAGATGCACCAACTTTTAACTGCTAAACCCTTAAAAGCCTGTTTCACTAGAGAGCAAAAGTAAATCTAAAAAAAGAGGATTACCTGGGCGGAACTGCTTCACTACAACAAAGCACTGCCGAGAAATATTGAAGATCAGGATTGACACACTGAGGAGGAAGATAAAAAACAAAAGATCAATGCTTTATGGAGGATTAATGCAGAACTATTAAACTTAGATCTTGTGAATTTAGCTACATAAATACACAGAAGATTTATTACTAAAGCCACAGTGCAACAAGATCCTTGTCCAAAATCCATGAAGAGGGATAGATAATGGGTCATGTTCCCAAAGCCCATGACAATTTACACAAAATTAAGTCACTTTTATCTCTTGCTATGCAGACAAAGTAAGTCACCAAACAATTTCTTCTCCCCAACAGAAAAAAAAAGCCCAACTTTAGGAACATTGCTACTAGATAGTAGTAAAAAGAAAAAAATCCTTAACAATAAAAAAAATTTATTCCCTTATATCAGTCCAAGATTAGGATAGTCTCTTAGGCACAGTCTAGTCTCATTCAGAGCCAGAGACTTCTGTATAAGCACAGAGCATCTCCTATCTGTGGCTATTTGCTGAGCTTGGGCCTTAAAACAGACACCATGCAAGTCCAATTTTGTACAAATTTAAACCAGAAACAGTTTTAACAATTACCACATTCAGTGGTTTAAAAGTCACATTTTAATCTTTCCCCTATCCTCTCTGGTGTTTGAAATACATGTCATAGAGAAACCTGGCAGGCTGAGTATTTGGAGATGCTCTAAAAGTGTGGAGGACTGATGTTCCCTGCTCTCTTTTTCACTTAAATTGCTCTCAGATTTTATTAGTTGAAAAAAAATGCAGTCAAAAGTCTCTCTCCTTAGTTGGTAGCCCACTAAACCTGCAAAAACAAGTGTGTATTTTGCTCATTACCATGGTAGCATTCTCTCATTTGTTATGCCTCACTGTATGCAACTGGAAAGTTAATTCATTATTCTATGAATTCTACAATAGATTAGACTAACAATGGCATATTTGCAGAGTTGAGTCAAACTTTCAACTTTCCTTGTAAAAGAGCTGTATATTTATTTTCACCATTTGATTTAATAATGAAGTCTCAGGCTGCCAGAGAAACTGCTATTTGATGATTATTAAAAATAATGTTAATGTTTATTATAATAATATATTAAAACCAAAACAGAAGGGAGAAGTCCAGATGTTAACATTTATATTCATGATTGCTATTCTCAAAGACCCGTACTGCATATTGATGGCTTCCTGCCCCAGGAGATGTCATTTGCAGGCAATTTTAAAGGAAAGGGGTTTAGCTTTCAGAGAGGCTGGAGAACAGTCACTGTTTACTGGCACGGGGGTTCTTTCTGACCTAACACTAGAATAACTGGGAGTTACGGTGTAGGTTACTAGAAGAGGTAAAGTTAAGCCACAGACTACAATGTTTTTAAGTTTACTTAAGTATTATTCTTTGATTTTTTTTGTTTTTTCCTTTGCAAGACTGCAAGGCAGTACTGTCTGAAGGTAGACACTGCACTAAATATAAGGGGAAAAGGAATTACTGCACTGAAACTTTGTTTTTTGTCCATGGGTCTAAGGATATGCACTGCCTGAAACTGGAGACAGCAGCAGCAGCCTGAAGCTGAGGATAAAGAGAAAAATAGAGATTTCCTGAAGCATACGGTTGCCCTTTACCTTTCTTAGATCCACCACCCCAGGCCCAATCTTTCACTTGGCTTGCCTTCTTCAGCACGTCTCATTAAATAACTCATACCAACTCATTAAAAATGGCTCAGCTATTAGACATTATTTTTTTCCTAAGAGTCAATCACTTGAGATTTTTATGGAACAGATGGGAAAATTAAAAACAATCTGTCAGAATTAAGGAACAAGATCAAATTAAGCTGGAAAGGAGTAGCAGCAAGTTATTACAATTGTCTGCTTCTCACACCATCTTGAGATGAGAGGGTACAGAAATGGCACAAATCTGTAGAACTTTCTATTTAATTACTTCTAATTTTCTGAGAGACTGACAAACAATTTTGAACATAAATTTACATTTTTTAACAAACCACAACACACAAGTTCTAATATTTCTTGTCAGAGTTGGAGAGTCATGGAGGAGAAAGTTCAGAATTACACCTTCTTAGGAAGAGTGTGACATTACGAATGTCATTTGGTATTTCTTATTCCACAAGAAACAATATAACATGAAATATTTCCACAGGTCACTAGGTCTGTAACTTCTAAAAACCCATTTGAAGCTGAATTCAGGGCAGTTACTTGAGTATTATAGAAAGTTAGGGCAAGGCTGGTCAATTGATCTAACTGGAGGATCCCCTGAGCCATGCTTTCAACGGGTTTCCTTATTGCTACAGTGACCCAAATATGTGGGTTCAGCTGTTTGGTCTGGTCTATAAGATAAAGAAAGTATTTATCTTCTGGAGTTTTAAATCATCATACAGAGAATTCACTACAAAACCATTTTGAGATTACTATATTTACAGATGAGACAGGCTACCAAAAAAGACTACTACAAAAGCAGCGTTGCAAATGCATCTTTCAGTGGTATCATACCACAGGATATTACAAGGGTATTAGATGTTTCAAGGCAACTCCCTTTAAAATATTACAACCAATCCTATTTTAGAATATTATATATGCATCTTTAAGGTTTAAAGTCATCGATAAAGAGTAAACATATAAAATAAGAAAAATTAAAACATTCACAATGACTTTTGGAACAACTCCACAAATAAAAGATACAGAAGATAACATACAGCTTGGGCTTTGTTTATCAGAGAAAAATCACACCGAACCACTAGAAGAGAAAAAGAAAAAGCCCAGCCACATTTCCTAAAAAAGGCAGGAATCCTAGACAAGAACTTAATCTGAAAAGGACATCAAAGGTCCTAACCTAGCAACAGGCTTCATGTGTCCATGTCCCAAAGATAAGCACAAGACCACCTTTTTGTTATTTTTTATGAAGGAAAAGAATACTCAGATGTAAAAGGATCATGATGGATCTAAAACTTGCCTCCATACCTTAAAAACAAGCTATAAGACATCTGCACAAATGAAACACTGTCTCAGCTTAGACCTGCCAACCTTTTCATTTTGGGTGGCAGATTATTACTTTTTACTATATTCCACAGTTGTACATCTTTGCTGGCTATTCCTCCAGCAGCGGACATGCAGGGAAATTGCTGGTGTAAAAGGAGAGGTGATTAATGCGAATGCAATGCCACGGAGCCACAGACCTGCACCCAGGACTCAACAAGCACACAGCACAACTGTTGCACGCAGGTATCACGTTCGGTACCTGCCACTGCCAGTGGGCATGCCACCTCTGTAGGCAAGAGGTAGCTGAGAAGCAAACTCTTCAAAATCTGCTCTGTGTGTCATCCAGGAGCTATAATTTGCTTCTGTAAGACCTAGATCACCTCAGACCAATGAAGGATACTTGCCTCCTTTGCACTGCATTTGTTGTTGGCTGCTTTAGGAACTACAACTGAACAGAAAGACAACATATTAAGAGATGACACAGGTTTGTACAGTGTCTTCCAGGGCTGGTAAAGACCACAGGGTTGCTCAGCTTTCAGCCAGATCCCTCCTCAGCTTCCCCCTGCAGTAGCTCCTGCTCCCTTTATACATAAAATAAATCACTGCTCCAATTACAGGAGACTTTTTCTCAACGAAAACATGCATGTAAACAGGTTACTGAATAATGTAGGATACTGTTCTTTCTATAAATATAAGAACAACCAGGGTAGCCTTAAAATATTTTAAGAAAAATGCACCTAAAATGTCAGCAAGACATATCTACGCATACCAGCTAACCTGTACTTGAGCTTTTATTGTACCCAAGTTCGCAGTTAAAGTGTGCCTGGTCTTGGTATCTAACACAATGTTTTCTTAGAGGGATTCCAACTATTCAGTCAAGGATCTCACATAGCATTTAACCATTTAAACCTCAAAGAAAACCTTGACTGAAATAGGATTCTCTAATGGATATTTGGCTTCCCTAAAATGTCTGAGTCAATGTGCAGAAATTACATACAACTGACCCATGGACAACTGCAACACAGGAGTCCAGAATCTTAATTCCTTCTCTACCTTTAAGACTCTCAATGAAAAGGAAGATATCCACCTGAATACAACATTTACAGTTGAAAACACCTCTTACAAGAGTTTAGAAAATGACTCAGTTGTGTGCCATTGGCCTAGAAAACTATTTCCAAATTTCCTCCTTCCCCCAACAGTACAGCTCTGTGCTTATTGAACTCATGGTAACTGATGCTTTATGACATCCCAGCGGAGCAGATATTTATATAGAAATACTACTACAACTTCACACTCTCAAACCTAAGAAAGGAAGGTGGTGTTTCTAGGAGCAATGTAAAAAACACCGCATTTGACCACAGCAGTTACGAGGTAGGGGACAGATGAAAACTGACATCCTTTAAAATGTACACACACATATGGGTGGATGGAAAGTTAATTCTTTTGAAATACGTTCTAGCAATTAAGATCAGCAAATGAGCTCTGCCAGAGCTAGAGCTCCAATACCTGAAGGAAGGTTTTGGGGGGTGGGGGTTGGGGGTTTTGGTGTTTTTTTGGTTGGTTCTTTTGTTTTGTTGTTGTTGTTGTTTTTCTTTGAAGATTTTTTTTGCTTTTTGTTGTTGGGTTTTTTTAGGTAGAAATGTAATTTCACCGTCTAGTCATAGGTTTGGTAGTCTTCTATCCTGATCATTTGTCAGTTGTTGACCTGGGCTACAGTTAATCCACAAGCAACTGCTAACACTTACTAATTGCTTTTCATTAGACAAACTTTTGAAATCCCTTAATAAAAAAAGATTGATTCAGCCTTTCATTATTCTTAAGTGTGACCTTAATGCATACCTGACAAACGTGAATTTGCAAAACTAAAAAATAATTTTTAAAAAATCACAATATAGTAATAGCAAAGAAAAGGACAAGATTCTCTTGTGTTTCTCTGAATGAAACAAGACTCTTGAGGCTGGAGATGAGGATTTTTAAAGATAATCTTGTACTAATACTAGAGTATGCTAAGTAACTGATAAGGTAAAATGGGCAAAGAAACTGTCCTTTCTTTAACCATTGTAAGAGCAACTCAGGATCTCCTTGCGTCTAGCATGGGTATGTGTCTATCACACACAAACTGTGATCAGAATTGAATAATGGAAGATAAAGCACCTAAAAAAAGACTGATGTTAACATTGAAAGACAGGGCTTCCCAGCTGTTAACCTCAGCCACTTCCACCTACTTTTAAAGGCTAAAAATTATCTCAAAATTGGTTGAAAATCTGTAATATTGTTTGTGCTGCTTACAAACAATAATCTCAGCTCCATAGTGGAGACTTTAGGAAGTAATGTTATTTGATTTAAAAAAAAAATGCAGCAAACAAACCAAACCAAATCACCAAAACCCCTCCAGCACTATCAGAGCCTGCGGTAATTCAGTTACCATTCTCAAAGAGGACAATGAAAAAAGAATGGCAGAATCCAAAAAAGAAACACAAAAATGGCATGCAGGAATAAAAGCAAGTAATTGATTTAATCAGTCCCCTTGACTCTCCACAGATATTTGGTATTAAAAATCCCTTTGATATAATCAGAAGAAAATAATCAAATGTAGTGTGCAACCACAGAAGTATTGAGAGACGTATTCATCTCAGCCGGAGAGCATGTGAATATATAAAACATACATGTAATCTTTTTGCCTATATGGCTATTAAGGGAGAAAATGTTGTCTTATGAATCATAGTAGAAGAAACATTAGTAAGAAAATAAATAAATCACTTAGAAGTCATAATTATTTTAGTTTTAAAATATAAATTTGTTTTTCTTCTTAAAGTTATAGAATTTGGGTCTCTTTGTTCATACAGTGTTGACAAATGGATCTTTCATATTGTTTTCCATGTCAAGACTAAAATTCCATCTAGTCTTTTGAAAATATTATGTTTGAGAAACACCCCAGATCAGGATTAAAGCATGTTAGCGAACATATGTCCTTTTCTTGTTCAAATCAGACATGACTGCACTTTCAAGTTTAAAGTGTAATCAAAAAAACCCCAAACCTGTTTGAGAGCTAACAATCACAAGGAATTCTTTGGGAGGATTCATCCTTCAGGAGGGCCTACTTCATCTTAAGTTATTTCAAAATTATTTTTGGTGACCATGAGAAAGAATTGCATGTAGCCCCTGTGTCACATCTGTACTCAAATTAACCATCAATTTCACAGTTGGACATGTCCCTGAAAACTTATAATGTGGTATCTAAAGTGCTGTCTTCTTCCTTTTATCAGAGCAGCACCTACTATTTTAAGCCAGAGAAAACAGTCCCTTCGTTTTCAGAACAGACATGTAATAAAGCTGTACCCTTTGATTATTCTCCAGTGCAATTCCTTTAGTTTCCCAGAGCTTTAACTATAATGCAGATAGTCCTGAGATTAAATGTGTGTGCTTGCACAATCTTTACTGGTTCATTTAAGTCCTCCTTCAAAGCATTTTACATTTTTCAAAGGCCAACACCAATCCAATTGGCTGCTTAAAATGCAGCCTATTACAAAAGCAAAGCTATAAGCTCCTGACAAAAACATTCAGCCTTTCATACTAATCACAGATAAAGTGGATTTGGCAAAAGGTAATTAGAGATGTCTAGAAGACTTCTATATTCTGATGAAATTTGAATGCTTTCTCCAATACAACTTAAATGTTTTATACTAAGTAAAACCAGAATAAAGTGGTGAGACACGTATGCTTAAGAAACTAAATATTACTCTGGAAAAAATCAAAAGGAAGATTGGTTTCAGTAAATTGAACCGCAGTAGGAAGTTGTTCATGACACCATAAAGCAGGAAGCATATGTTTGGTTAATCATCAGACCAGTGGAAGAATGAATTAAGAAGTGCTAACAAATCCATACACTTGCACTTTTAAAACATACCCTATGTACTTGTAAAGTACTAATTTGTACCTAACCAGAGAATATGATGCAGGACAGCTTATTTGGAATAAACAGTCCTCCCAGCACCCTGTTTTCATATAACAAAGAAAAAAATAGAAAGTAAATTTAACTGCAAAATAAATGAGACATCAAAGCACATTGCTCTCAATAACATTCTTTAGAGTGTCATATCTTGGCCCGTATCCCAGGATACCCTCGGAAATGACACATTGCATCTCAATGGGATTCTTTCAACAAAATATTTTAATAAATAAATTCAGGTTTTATTCTAACTTATTTGATTAAATAAAGCTCTGTGGGCATTATGTGCAACAGATGTCAGAGCCTGATGGGCTTTTGTTCCAATTCCTAATTATCTGTGAACTGCCATTTATGAATGCTATCACATAATAAGACCAATAAATAATATATCTAAAAGGCATAAGTATGACTCCATTCTGAAATGGCAAAAATCAAAGTTTTAAAACAATATCAGGTTTCAAGGGCAGTTCACAAAATAAAAATCTTGAGTGTTCTGCCCTTACTTTGTTTCTTACCTACCAAAACCCAAATACAAAGTGACTAACACAATCTTTTGCCAGGTATAAATGTATATAGTCTCACCACCATTAGTGAGAAACATAGACTAAGAAAGTCAGGCGTTCACAATTTACCTAATTTCCCCATTTTGAGAATAATGGTTTCAATAGTTTCCTCTTTTCCAAGAGAGATTTTCAGATAAAATTCTAAAAATACAGGCACTCAGATTATAGAATAATTCCTAGCTCTCATAAGATTACTTTTACCAATCCCAAACACAGGCCATGACCATGCTACTGTCTCTAGACCATGTAAAACTTTGGCACTCTTCAGACAGAACAGGTTTAATTCGAAACCACCTGGAAGCAGAGGGAAGACTCTTCTTGATTTCAGTGACTATAAGAGAATAAAAATACCCACTTGTTTGCATATTATTGTAAATACTAAAAAATGAAATTCCTAAAGTTGTAAAAACAAGATGCTTCCAATCTGGCTACCAGAAACCTGTATTTAGAAATTTATGAGTAATCAGCCAAAACTCCTGTGTACCTGCTTAGTTTTAAGAATTTTATGAGTTCTGTTCTTAAAATTAGGCAAACATTTAACTTCCTCATGAAGCAATGCCCTCAATAAAGATTTTATTGCCATTTTACCATATGTCAGTGCTACAGCAGAGTTTATATGCTATGTGGTGCTTTCATATCACATATTTTAAAAGGTGAAATGAGAATCTGAAAATTTGGGTTTTGATTTTGTGTTTTTCTCTGATAACTTTACAGCATCAAATACATTTATTTTTGCCTCGTTGCTATGATTTTATTTAGATCGGATCCTAACGTAACAACATAATAAGACATCTTAAAAGACAGTAAATACGCCTGCAGAATTCCTGGCACATAAGCAGAGGATCTGTCAAGTCTTTGCTTAAAAAAACCTGAAAAACGAAAAACAAAAACCCACGAGCATGAAGTGCATTTTATTTGCAAATATCATATGCAAACAAATCGTGTAATTACTTGGGTTGAAGGAAACTAATAGGCTACTACATTTTTTCCTTCTAATAGCAGGAAAAATATCATTTTCCTGATAGCACCCTTGATAAGCAGCTATCAAGTCTAGACCTGAGTGTTTTCAATGACCGTGATTACAAAACATGCCTTCCTAGATTGTTTTATTGCCTATTGGTAAAAATGGTTTCTTAATGTTTAATTTAAAAAATACTTTCCACATTAGACAATATTTCTTGTTCTGTCATTGATTACTGGTGAAAGTAAAATGATTCCAGACTGCTTTATAACATTCCTTTCCATTTTTGTGATAAGTATTAATTTTTCTCTTCAGTTGTGTTATCCTTTGCATGAACATGCCCAGCCATCATTACCTTCTCTCAGCTATTATTTCTGTAAATTTTTCATCATTTTTGTTGTTTGTTGAACTATATTCAGTTTATTTTAAACAGTGCATTATCTTCTGCACTGTCTCTGAAGATAGTCATGAAAATTCCACACCATTGACACCCTGGAGGAGACATTACAAAGACAGACAAGGTTTACAGCACAACAGCACACCACTGCACATAAAGGGCACATGCCACCCAAGAAAGAATTTTTTTTACCTATAGTGATGGTTAAAAGCTCCATTTTACCCATTTTAAAGCTACTGCGATAATTCTTGCACAAAGGAAGCATCTGAGTTAAATTTCATGGTGTCTTATAATACACTAGGACATAAACCAGAAAAATACATACAGGATGAAGTTTCCATAAAGCCCAAATGATCTGGCATATGAAATAGGAGAAGGAATTTAATCCACTCCTATAATGTGGTCAGGGCACATGACTTCCACCCTGTCTCCATAGCTGCCTGCTACAGCCACCGAGCCAGAATAGCAACCGCAGCTCCTCCAGGCCACTCGCATGGCTCTAGTGACCCATCACTTGGCTGGCTCTCGTGGCCAGGGCAGGGGATGCGGCAGGCTCCCGGCGCAGCTGTTCAGTGGCAGCATTCCTCGCTCCCCTCTGGGCAGCCGCGCTCCCTGACTTCAGCAGCGCGCAGATACCAGCACTTGGCCAGGTAACTTCAGAGCACAGAGTGACCTGTTGAGTACGTTCATCTTCCCATTTTCAGTTATGTTCATTTTTAACTTGCCTCGAGAACCTCTTTCTGTTTACCCTCAGCGCTGGTACCTGCAGGAGACAACATGCCGAGGTGCAGATTGCCTTGGTTTCCTTCACCCTGCAAACTCCCTCCTGATAGAAAACTATTCTTTTCAGTTTTCTTTTCTGAGCAAACAGTTAAATTAAATTAGGAATAAATTTGTTTTAAATATGAAATAAATTAATCTCTTTACTTAAAGAAGCCAATCTTATAAGGCAGGAATATTATTTTCTCCTCCTTTTAGAGAGATAAGAAAAGACTTAAAAGTTTTTTCCATTAAGAATTTTTAAGTCAGGAACTATTACTGAGCTACTGTGACATGATTTTATAGTTAAAAACACAGTGTAACAATGGTACAATGCACATGCACAGTTGTAAGGTTTTTCGTCCTAATGCCTTTTCCTTGTCACATGACATTTTCAGGGTTAAGAGGAACTCACATAATGATCTTGCATGCAATTCAGTCTCCTCAAATTCTTCTTCTTTCAAATGTAGTGTACTTTACAGTGAATTTTTCATACTTTTAAATAGAGAAATAGCCATAATTTTGCTTTATATCCATTCATAATGCAATTTGAAAGCTGTCCTTCTATTTGTCAACTAGCAAAAGGTATGGTTATGTTCCTGTTCTCAAACATTATTACTCAAAGCACAAAAGCGAGCACATGACTGTACACTGACCTTCATCTGTTCCCAAATCATGTCTTTTAAAAGCCTTGAATCTGTTTAAGGGGAGTTGCTGAAACCTGACACGAACTTGGTCTATTGCTTTATGAAGTAGATGAATGTAAAACTTAAGTATTACATTTCAGGGTCTTACTGTACTAAATATAGCAAAATTAGGATGAAGGAGAATACAACTGGAACATGAGTCTGGTTTTAGAGAATATTTTTTTGTTACAGGCATCACGGATTACTTTGTAATATTTGGTATGTTTCTATTTCTGACAGAAAAACACCATAAATTTGCAAAAGGAAAATGTCCTCCTGATCATGTTTGTTATTTTTAAAAGCAGTGACCTTAAAAAAAAAATTAACAACTCCTCCCCCTGAAAATCACACCACCATAAATTGCTAACTAGTTCTGATAGACCCAAGTCTAAGAAGCATCTTGAAATACACCTTTTGCATTTAAATTTTCATCTCTTGCACTCCGCTTGATTTTCGTAAGGATACATTTATAATGAGGAAGCACATCAGCTGATTATTCACAAGAAAAAGTAAACTTAATTAGAAAAGCAAACAGTGCATAAAATAACTGCAGAAAGCATCTTTTGCTGTCTGTCACTGCCTAACACAACAGGCCAGAACTATGTAACACTTACGAGCACCACCTCAATAAACTTGTTAGATAATTACAATTGAAAAGAGGTAATCAAGGATTTTTATTTTTCTTCATATGTTTTTAGTAATCATCACTATTGTTTCTAACAGCATAATAAAACATTGCAATGAGCTCTAATAATGTTCATCTGCATGTTTCAAAGAAAGATTACCTTAAATGGAACCCCGCAGGACAAGAATGATAGTAAATGCATTATTTTCCAATAGGAAAATGGCTTATAAGTTGACAGATTTCTTGACAAGTTTACAAATTTTTGACAGTTGTCAGCTGGGAACTGTAACATTCATTAAGTATTTAACCTACTTATAAAATCACAGGAACCTTCAGGTTGTAAGAGACTTTTGGAGATCATCTGATACAACCTCCTGCTCAAAATAGGACTAACTTCTAAGTTAGGTCTGATTTCTTGTCCAGTCAAGGTTTGAATTTCTCCAAGGATGGAGGTTCCTCAACTTGTCTGAGCAAAATGTTCCAGGACTTAACTACTCTTCGTGGGTATATCTTTATGTCCTGGGTCTTCCTTCTGTTACAATTTAAATCTAAATATGGTAAGAAATGCTGCTGCTTTTGTCTATACTGACAGCCAATTGACTTTTGACAACACAGGTTTTGAAGGTTTGCCTTGGTAACAGTTTATTATGTGGCCAGTAATAATTCTGCAAAAAGTTTTTTTTTCTTGAACTGGCATAGAGCGATCGAGAGCAAGCAGTTGTATGTTCAGCAGAAATTACAAACTGAAAAAAGCAGAGGAGACTCCAGGACTGATACCCTAGTTCTGAACAGTCTTGATCTTAAGAAAGCTCAGGAGCCACACACTGTAGATTCAAGTCCAGATCTGTAATAACTAAGAAGAAAAAAAGAGGGGGGAAAAAAGGAATATCTAATAAAAATCTGCTATTTCAGCTTGTGCTAGTGTCTCTCCAGCTTGTGTATGGTTAAATGATCTTGTCCTACTGCAATATATTGTGAGATTTTAAAAGAAGATGACTCACACTTAAGGCAAATGAAATGACTACTGCAGTCCTTGTGTTTTCGTCTTTGTATAATTTAATCAGCTGTTCCTCTGAACAGTTGGAAAGGATAAATTTATACAAAAATAACTTCATCTCTCTTGCTAAATATTTTCCTGTATTAAGTCTATATTCTGAATATCTATTGAATATTGGCTTATGTTGACCTCATTTGAAATGAGAAAGAACACTGGGGCCCCAAAAGGAAGCCAGCATGCAAGCTCTCAGTTCACTGTCATACACCAAGGAAGTCAGTCTTAAGCAAATGTTTACTTATGCTGATGAAAGATGATGACAGATAAAGACATGAGTTAGGCTCAAGGTCTGTTTTTATATGACCAGCACAGTTCTTTTTTGTGTATTCAGTATCATTAGGTTCATTATACATACCAATTATATGTAAATATATAATATATACATATGTGTACTTTACAGATCTGGCATTCCAATGTGTATGTTCAATTTAGGTGAACAGCCTTTTTTAAAAAATTTGGAGCATTTAACATTTAACAGCATTTTCAGAAGTAAAATAAGTTTTGAGCACTTTTGAAAAAGGAGTCTAAATTGTAGAAAAGAGATCTTAATTACGGAAAACACCTTCAATCTTCCTGAAGAAGACATATGCACTAGGAAATACTGACCAACAGGACACGTGTCCTGAAACCCCTCCTCTTCTTCAAAATTTTATCCTTCATTAAGAGTAATGAACCTCTAAAAGCCCTTTAAGTATGAAGTCCTCTATACTCCTCAGCAACTAGACAACATAACTTTTCCATATAACTAGCATCACAGCTGTCCTATTAAAATACAGTAAAATGTAGGGCTTCAATGCATTATATGGAATTTTGAACCTAACTGAACTATCTGATAATAATTGACTTCATATTCACAAATAGAATTTATGTAAAACCATGGATTTCCCACAAAGTTCACATTATTACCTTTGGTGTCAGAAGTTGCATTGAATTTACTTGTGAAAGAGCATTAGACATTCTACAGTTCAACAGTAGTCGCTAGTAAGTTAAGATGGCAGCTGTTGTACATCTGAAGCTAACAAATGTTATGTGACCAGAGATGACTGGCATGACATGTGGCCATAGCCTTTTTATACAGTTATGTTCTCAACTATTTTAAAAATGCCCACAAAAGTCCTTCAGAAATACTGTTCTCAAGAAGTTCATGGAAAATGAATCCTTTAATATCTACCCCACTCAGTTAGTTGCATATATTCACACATTGTCACAGAGCGATAATCTAAAGTTTAAACAAAAATAGTAATACAAATTATTCATCTGGAAGTCATGTTCTCAGCACTGTGACTTGAGGCTGGATTCATTTGCTTAAAAGTACAGGGCATGTATTAAATTTCCAGCAATCAATTATCATTTCAGCCTTTGTATCTGCGATCATAAATCCAGGCACATGCCCATATGGAGAGACAAAGCGCAAAGACAGAACTGTCTTCCAGGCAAATTCCAAAAGCAAGTGTGAAGTTCAGTATCAAAATATCACTCCTTTTTCTGTCCTCATTCTCAAGCAATACAGGCATTTTTATTCTATGTAATATTTTCCCAGTCTTCCTGGAACTTTTACCTTCATAATCTTTATATTTATAAAAAGTCTTGCTATCACTTTATGTCTGTCCCAGGTACCTACACACAAAAAGACTCACTGTAAGGATTTAGAGGGTTCCAAAAGAGAAGAATTTCCAAAAATGCAATTGATTTTACCTACTTATTTCACGCACAAGAAGAATACATGTCTCAACATGGTTCTGGTTCTAAGTCACAATTTCTTTTGCCATTAGTGTTTTGCTACATTTTTTACATTTAATAGATTTAGAAAAGCTTTTTCTAGGGAAGCATTATTACCCTTGCTTTTTATTTTTATCTTCTAGTACCTGAATTTTCAGTGACTAGTTTAAATATTTATACTTTAAAAAAAGACATATGAATATTTTAGTATTTAATAACTCTGAGACTGGGTCTGTTTCATACATAACCTATTTGTTATAATTTTGCATGAAATGATCTTTGAAGTCAGGAGTTAACTGCTTTTCTTCCCCGACAGGAGAAATACAATTGGAAAGACAGAACTAAGTTACTGGCCATCCATTTCTTCCCGTGTGCTTAGGAGAGGGTTTTGGTGTACATGATGGAGTGCCTGAAAGATATCAGGCATTTGTAAAGTTACTTGAATTAGGCTTTGCCTAAAACATCCTTATATAGCAGTGATGGAGAGAATTAAAAATAAAAAGTTAGCATACTAGGATTTTCTCACACATAAAACAGAATCTCTACCTTATTCCAAGTAATGGCCATCAGAAAAATCAAATAGTATGACCATAACTTTAGATTTTTTTTTAACACTCTTTATATTAGGACAATTCCAGGGGTTGAATACTCACAGGTGAGAGAGTATGGTCACATACTTGGGACTAGACCATTTAATGGCACAAATAACAACAGGGTTAAGTATGTGGGGGGTGGAGTTCTTCCTTCAGGTCATACATTCACACTCAAAAAAGAAAATTTCATACAACCCAAACTTTCAGTTCCATCTTCTATGTAATCATTAAAAGGTACAATACATCATGTGTCAAATATTTGAAAAGTCAAGCACAGACTACACTTACTGAAAACATAATAAACCATGAGGACATTTAAAAATTTCTGCTAATTCTGCCTAAAAGAGTAGAGAACTATCTGCAAGTATTATAGTAAGTGAAAACTGAAGAGGAAGTTGGAGGAGAAAGAAGTGACTCCACATCAACCAGATTTGACCAATGGAAGAGAATACAGTATGAAAAACAATGTAAAGACAAAAGGAAATAATGTGATTCCATCTGTTACCTGTCATGTGTCCTCATAAAATCCCAGAACTTCTTAGTGCCATTCTGGGGGAAAAAAATAAATAAATCCATCAGTAAAATTAATTCCAAGTGAGAACTGACTGTAATGAAAATTAACAAAATTTTAACAGGCATTTCATTGAAAACTTGTTATTGCTGTTTTTATTTATGAGACCAATTACTCTGGATTTTGACAGTAAATATTATAGATGCTGAGAACTGTCTTAGGACAGTTCAAAATCTTAGATGCACAATATAATGCTGACAGCTAACTTAAGACTGTGGTAGTCTTCAGGCCCAATTTTGGCCACAGTATTAACTTCAGATGCCCAATCTAATCATACAGGTGCTAAGAAGCTATAAGCAGCAAAGTTTTAACCAGTAATATAACCCATAGATCTAAGTTCTTCCATGTCCAGAAAGGGTTTTATCTGAGGAGGACAGCTCAGCGCTTACCTCCTAACTAAACTCATCTTCTATAATCACCTATATCAATTCATACACACTAGTTAATGGACATATATAATTCTTTACTCTGCTTATTAGAAGTATGATGGTATTTTTCAGCTGAAATGCAACTCAAGAGACTTCACTTCTAGGTCAGTTTTAAGTCTATATAAGGAATCAGCATGCAATCAGAGGAAATTCTTTTGGTTGATACCTTTCTCTTATATGCAAGGCAAAAACCAGACCTGCTGAAAACCTACATACCTAAAATATGCTTAATGTGAAAAGCAGCACAAGCTCTCTATTATAAAGTATGGTTAAATGGATGATCAAACCCTGAGCAACTGGTTAATGATTTAAAGCAGGTAAATGTGAGCAATGAAAGAAGAATCAAGTTCAGTTGGTGGGTAAAGGTGCCAACCAATATAGACAGGCCCTTCAGCTCTATTACAGATGTCATAGCTACCAAGTACACAACAGCTGGTGGGGATTAGATAACAAGCACTCTGGTTCAGAGATTAAGCTCCTGAGCTTTATGAGTTTACCAAGCTTTTTGGAAGAGTGACTGCTTGCTTGCTAGCTGTGTTTTCCTTCATTCCCACAACTCTAATTATAAACAGTTGTTCACCTCAAGAGAAACTCTAGTCTACTCTTCCATTGGTGTCTGTGCATACCTTCTGTTCGCATTGACTGGAATCAAACGCGTGCATTAGAAGAGAAGCCCTGTCATTGTTTAAATGCAATATAATGTTGAAAGAGAAACAAAGACAGCAAATTCTCAGTGTGAACTGAAATATTAAAGCTGTTGTTTATCAAGCTGAGTGTATATCCAATCCGTTCCACCTGGTGAGAGACAGAGGAACAACTCTGAAAGGACTATGGCACAACACACAGTTGCAACACTCAAACTTAATAGCATAGGCTATGTTGTGTGGTAAGTCAGTTTAAGGTAATAAATGTAGGTCTGCTCAATTCTTTTGTAGGTTTATTTCTACCTGTAAGACATGTATTTATTGGATTTTCTCTTGTTTGCAGATTGATGTGCAATTTTCTATTTGACATGAGTGAGTTGGGAAACTGTGGACCAAGGATAATGTCTTCTGCATGTACCTTCATACTGATACTCCAGTTTCAACCTTCCCCTGTCCCAAATGGCAAGATGCACTACCATCATCCGTTCTCCCTTTGTAGTGTCCACTTGTGAGAAATGCAGGTGTCCAGCTGATGGAGAAGACAAAAAAGCCTGAATCAGGGCTCTCCTTGCATTAATTTAGGCTATCAATCCTGTGATACCACTTCCTAACGTACGATCCCAGCAACAATCTTCCTGGCTCTTTCCTCCTGCCATAATTTTGCAAATTATAGAACCTGATTGCTTTGGAGCACTTAGGAAAGGGTTTCAAATAGCTGAGGAAAATTACACCCTAGAGAATGGTCCTCATCCAGATGGGATCCATCAGATTTGAATGACCTCTTCTCAAGGATAAGCCCCATTAGCATTAACAGAATCTACCTCACAGACGTGCACATAATTTTTAACAGAAAGTGAAAGAAGGAACTTAGTACCTAAAAAGAAATTAATCAGAAAATAAAATCTATATTTTCTAAGTGGCTGGACAGCACATAAAGCACCTTCTCTAGAACATGATTTGATTAATTTAAGACCCAAACTCAAAACCAGCCACAGGCTAAGTTAATTTGAGTCTGTCCATTCAAGATGTTGGTTATCATCATACACTCTGACTGGACAATGTTTGTTAAGCTATTTTCTGCCTATATTTGAATAAAAAATTATTTCATATGATCAACCTGCACCTGTCCAAATAAATAAATCAATAAACAAATGAAACATTCCAACATCTCATTGTTTACAGTGGCAGAAACTCAAATGAGCCCCATTCATGCCCTATTGTCCAAGTCAAATGTAATTTGAACCCAACCGTACGGAGCTGAGTTTCTATTGTACCCGATGCGTGGTTCTTTCCTAACAGACTAGTATGAAGGTTGCTAATTATTAATAGCATGTAAACAGTTACCAATGGTTCTTATGCTACTTTACATACTTTACAGAACATTAATTCTAACCAGTTTCTGACCAAGTAATTCAAGCCATATGTAATATCTCTATCTTATCTTTAAGACAAAAATATTAATTGCTGAAACCGATCGAGATTCACGCTTTTAAAAGCCAAGTAGCCATGATTACTTGTTAAACTGTTCCATTCCATATAACCTGGTCTTTGGCAATGCTCTCCTATCACCACAGTTACACAGAGTTGAAAAGAATTAAAGGTATCAATGGTCAACATCACTCCCAAAAAAGAAAGGTATCTTTGTGAAATACAAAAGCTATCTCAAACCCTTAACATCCTTCATTTTAATAAACACATATATTTTTCCATTATTTTAAAATAGTCCATTCTCCAATGCCTAATTAGGAACAACCGAAGTATCTCTCAATGAAGTGAAAGAAATAAGTGTAATTGATGGCTGGGAGATCTGAACACTGACAACGGGAAGGAGGAAGGGTGTATATTACTACATTTGAGAAAGATTTAAAAAATTATTCTTCAACCAGGAAGTGTGTCCCATGATGTTTTATAATGACAAATATCTCAAAAGTATTTTATATTAGTTTTTATCTGTTCAGAATAGCAGTTCTGATACTGCAACAACCTTATAAAACACATATTTGATTTGGTAAATCTTTAATCACAAAGTAATCACACTCCAGTTCTGTGCTCAGTGATCAGGTTCTGTGATGTTGCAATGCTGAACTAGTGCATATAGTATGTGTAAATTAATAAAGCTGTATTCCAGGAGAGGCAGCATGTGAGACAACTTTGTTTCATATTACACAGAAGACAGATTACTTACATAAGCACAATTGCATAAGAAAGCCGTACCAGGTCAGATGAGATGTCCATCTTGCCTGTCTCTAACAGCAAAAGGAAAATTTAAGAACAGAGGAAGCATACAGCAACGCTTCCCCAGAATACTCTTCCAAGCCTTTGACAAAAGGCAGCTGAAGGGTGTCAAAAGACAATCCGTCAAAAAGGCATCCAAGATAAACACAATAGTGTGCCACAAGTCCTGCTCATCTTGTCTATAAGATTGACTTGATAACGGCATTGACAACTTAGAATTACAATGGAATGCTACCAGCTTGACAGTCTGCACAAGGAGAACTCGATCCCTTTTGGTTCAAGTGATTCCAGGACAACCATGCACTGCAAAGAGCTCATGTGACTCCTACCAGTGGAGAGCTGTTTATGATGCCACCCATACTTGGTCTCTGCATTCTCTGTCCTCCTTCCATCCTTGAAATCATTCTTCTAAGACTCTTCCTGCACCTGCTCATTGCCAGAATTACAGGCAGGAGCCTGTTCACACTGTCTGTTAGGGATAAGTTGGACTTATCTGCAGCCTATAATCAAAATACCATTCTTTTTCCCACCTACACTCTCTCTGTCTCTGGCTAAAACGCTTTAAGAATCACTGCACCAGGGATATCTCTGTCTTCTGCTTTCCTCCACTACCTTAGGCAATATAATGTCTGAACAACATGGTCAAATTGCTGTCAGAATACCTATGCAAAGGATAACTTTTGCTTACTAGAGAAACTCACCTAAGACAGCCCAGGCTAGCCAATAAAGAAAATGAAAAGGACATGCTATGCTAATGATGTAGGAAGGAACATTCACTGGCACTGATCTTATGGTGATAAGAGGTGTGCTCCACATGTGACAGACCCTAGACATGCTCTGAAACAAGTCACCTGGGAGTTTCCCTTGACTCTTCCTTTGGGGCAGCTTCAATGTCTTCCTCCCTCTTCTCCCTGAGGGCAGCACCCATGCATGGTCTGCCACCTGAGAAGCTCTTGAATCAGCTCATATGTCAGGTAAATGTGTCTCCACACGTACCATTACTCAGCTCACTGTTACACTGACACCATCCTGAGCCTTCAAAAAAACCCCAACCCAAGCAAACCAAACCCCGCTTGGTTTGGCTGTGGTCTCTACTGTTGTGTACAGCCCTGCTGGGACTCACAATTTCTCTGTAGATGCAGCTTTTTCAAATGGAGGCAATAAGTACTTAAACACAATTTTAGAGAGACAGATATAGGCCATTCCTCAAGGAGCACCTCCAAGGACCCTCCCAAAGAATGGAATCTGTTTATAAATTATGGAAGTGAATTAGAGCTGTGGTGCCCCAGTTAGAAAGAAGACCTGCCCCTTTCCAATGCTACTGGGTTTCAAGATGAGTAAGAGAAAGGGATAGTAGTGCAGCAGGCCATGTCATGCAGCTAAAGGTAACCTAGGTACAGTGCCACACTAAGGGCTGACATGGCAGAAGTCTATAAAATAATGAATGACATGGAGATGGTGAATGTGAAACAATTATTCACTATTTCTCATAATATAGAGGCACTATGTCATAGCTACCTGAGGAGAAAGGCTAAGGCTTATTTGGGCACTGAACTGTCTCCTTTCAAGGAACTAGTGCTGAAGTCCACCAGCTGCACAGAGGAGTTTGTCTTGCTTGTTTTATGTACAAAACAGTTAACTGATAGCTTCTGAAACACCTACTGTATTACATAGATGTTCTAAACACGTGTAATTAAAGGTTTATACTTCTCATATTTTACCAAAATTTTTATTCTGAAGATTAAACTGAAAATGTTTTAGTGTAACAGGTGCAAGAACACCCACAAAACCTCTTTAAATGCTTCCTTTAAATCTATGTAAGAATTGTTTCACAATATCACACAAGGGTGTCTAAAATAAATCCTCAACACGCAGGTTTACAGTAACAGATTTCCTGTAGTTATTCTGTTGGGAGTTCAGACCATTCAACAAATCAAAATTTATGTTGGACTTGCACTGATTTAAATGACTTCTTGTAATGAGCTCTGGACAGACAACACATGACTGAAGCAGAAACAATCTTTACCCAAGCTTCTCCTATCTTATTTGCCTTGTTTAAGTATTTAATAATTTAAAAAGTGACTGAATCAAAGGCACTGCCCTATGTCATCTCCCATGTTTATCCACAGAAAAATTCTGCTTGGACAGGCAAAGCCAAAGTTGCCAAGAACTGTAAAGTCACGCCAAAACCACCTCAGTAAAAAGGGTTCATACCATATATTACAGATTTTTGAGACTGGTAACATGCCACGCAGGCAGATCACTTAAAATGTTGGAGACCTATATCCAAAATAAGCAAACTAACTTCACATATGCCACTAAAAGAGAAAAAAAATCTGTCCATGACAATGATTAACTTCTTACTGTTTACATTACAGGAGAGACAACACGACGTTTGGTGACCCATTGTGATAGGCACTAAACATATGTAGTGGGAACAGTTCCTGTTCATTGATCTTACAATTCAGTTAGAGCCCAGACAAAAGTTAGTGTAAACAAACAGAGGCAGTTAAGTAAAAATGACAAATATATTACGGTATGGATAAGCTACATGCACAAGTTATGAGGGTTAAAATGACAAACAGTCACGATCCCCTAGCCTCCACCAGCTGGACTGGGTTTAAAGCAGTCATCCAAGAAGTAAATGTTCGGTTTGTGAAAAAAAACCAACTTGAGAAGTTGAAGAAATTATAACATAAAAATAACTCTGTTCTCACTGCTCCATTTACTGTTTCCATGCTCCTAAGACACAAAAGCAGTTCATGTCCTTAATGCAAAGGGATTATGACCATTCTTCATCCAAAAAAAATAATAACACTATAGGAAAATAAAAACAGATAAGAGAATTAATTGGTAAATAACGGTCTTAAACCACAGTCAGCAAAGCCAAGCAAGTGTGTGGTCCCTGTTTAATGATTTACATGTAACAAAGCAGTAAAACTCCCTAGAAGAATAATGAGATTTTGCTTTTTTCTGTTCTCAAAAATTTTTTTAAGGTATGAGGATTTTTTTTCTTTAAAAACATGGGTGAAACTTGTTTTTCTATCACACTCATTTTCACATTCAACCAATCTTCTATAAATTTATCTACACAGTTTGCTTAATATCAATGTGCACAGCAATGCCTCTATCTGGAAATGCACGATGCATTCTGTTGTTGAGGTGTCTATTTGTTGCCCAGAATCACATGGCAGGAGAAAACCAAACTTGTCACTTTATTAGGTGGGTTTTCATCACATTAATCCGGATGAGCAGCATGCCTGGGGAATCAAATCACTGACTCATGAAAATAGACAAAAATCTGCAGCAAAGCAGCCAGCTCCTGCAGCCTCCTGCCACCTTTATTTCCTTAAGTGGTCTTAGCTTAATGCGTTTCAGTCATAATCACCTTTTTATGACCAAGAAAAGCTGCCAAGAGGTAAATTCACAACAAAAGCAACTCAGTAATTCATTACTTTTTGTTTAAAAAATATATGCTCCTGCAATGGGAAAACATGCCCTGAACATGTGCACTAGCTGTTGCTTCTCCTTGAGTCACAGTTCTTGGGCTAAACAGAGTGGACTTCCCCTATGGTAAACCCAGCAAGATAGGAGATACTGGATGCTAAAAGTTAAGCCATCATCCCTCCATAAATGAACCTTTCTATTCCTTCTCCACCCGCTACAGAAGAAGTGCTCCTACCAGCTGACATTTCCTTGTTACATTTCTTTTTTCAGCTTAATGGAATCTGATGTCACATCTGTAGCAGTTTTCAGGGGAAACATATGAGGATTTATAATCTAATATAAACCATTTCTTGCCAGTTTAATTATTAATGCTATAACTCTTTGTTATACATAATCAATACATAATCTTTCCAGTGTCCACAATGAT
Source organism: Morus bassanus (assembly GCA_031468815.1). Lineage (NCBI taxonomy): Eukaryota > Metazoa > Chordata > Aves > Suliformes > Sulidae > Morus > Morus bassanus. The sequence continues at coordinate 9,961,511 of CM062572.1, read as the reverse complement.
GTGCCCACAGAAGCTGTACTTCCAGGCCAAACTCAAGACTGTATACTTTTTGCTTTTCACTTTCCTATCATACAATTAGTGACCAAATTACCTCGCACTGTCTGAATATTTTTCATCGCATTTTCAATGCTATGCCACATACAAAAATTATGTAAATAAATAAAAAAATAAACCACCAGCTTTGACCCCCCAAAATCCATAGTTTGGGATTTTTTTAAAGAAATAAAGCATTAGTAGTCAACATGATATTGTGAAACCTATATGAAGAACAGAAATCAATCAGAGAAAGACAGCCAAAGCAAGTTTGGACTTGTGAAGCTTTCCAAATAAGAATAAAATAAAATACCTGTTCCATATGCTTTAAATATTTCATTGCTTCCTGTTCAATATTTTTATTGGATTAGTAAGTTATTGGCATGGGTTTTTGTTTATAGAAGCTAGAGAGCTGCCATGCTGTATCTAAAAATCTTCACAAAAAAACAGGGCAAAGGAACAGTCAAAAATTCAAGGACAATTAAGATTCAACTTTTTCATCTAAAAGAAAAACCCTGTTCTGAACAGACTATTTTGCATATGAAATCTGTTTGAAATAATGACTTATCACAGCTTTTTGGTCTACTTTAAAGGTTTGATTTGTGATAAGCAGGGAGAAAGCTGTCTTTTTATATAATTACAGATTTCATAGAAAGTATTACATATCTTTCAAAATGAAAGGAAGCACTTTCAGCTGGCATAAAACCATGCAACTCAATTAAAAAAATAATAAAATCAATAAAATCATTCTAATTTGCATTAGTTGAGTGCCTGGCCCTCTTTCTTTCCTTTCCAATGTATACATCAGTATTAGGAAACTGTCTTATGCTTGGCTATCATATTACACAACTACTAATTTAAATGCAGAGTGTTGCTATTAAACTCACTCAGTCCTAGGATGCTGTCCCATAACAGTGTAAGTCAACCGAAACCCAGGCTGCCCCTTTTTCTACCCCAGTTGCACAACTCTGCTCTACCCCTACCCCATCACTGGCATTTGTGTAACCACACAGCAAGCTGGTTCTGGGAACTGATCTGACTTAAAAAAAAAAATAAAAAAGTGCTCCACTGTAAAACCTGATGAAAAAATTGATTTTTAGTAGTGAACATGAACATAGTGCCATTATATACATACCAAGTTTTTACCAATGACTATTAAACAGAGCAGCCTTGGTCTATTCGAAATTACTCCAACAGAATAGAGATGTATCTGATAAGGAGTGTTCTACAGAAAGACACGTGCACACAAAAAAGCCTAATTTACAATTTCAGTCCACACCCACTAATCCACTCGATCAGACTGCACACGCTGGAGTAAATGAAGCCCCATCTTCAAAAGCAATTTGCAGAATTACTTGCTGATGTTGAAGAACTACTTCAAAAGAGTTTAAGTGTTATGGAATTTTGCTGTTTTTTAAACAAGCCACTGTTTAAGCTCAAGAAGAAGGGGGGGGGATAGTGTTTGTTTTTTAAACAAAGCTTGTAAGATTTCATTACTAAACTATCCAGAATGTTTATTTTAAAAGCATCATGATTACAAATAATGGCATTTTGCAGTTTTTAACCTACCCATATTCAAATGTTTCAGTTAGAAATGACTGTTTTTACTGCCTTTGTGGAATCTGCAGCCAAAAATACACAAACTTTTCAACATTAAAAATGAACGTTCTATCTAAAGCACAAACACTACTGCTGCTAACTGGCTTTAATTGACAATATTAAGAATTTCCTAAGTATGACTAAGCTAGCAAAGTTCATGGGGACAAATCATCCTATACACTAAAGAACAACATGCCAACTTCAGCTGACAGCAGTTCTGGGCAGGGCAGGGCAAAGCTGCTGTGGTCTCCACTACACCCATTTTATGTATAAAGATCTTGAAAAAGAGACAGAGGTGCTCAGCACTATGTGACAGCAAACTCTTTGAGGCATGGACTTGACTTCTTATCTGAAATTAGCTGGAAGACATAAAGGTACCTCTTGAAGAAACCATAATGTATGCCAGTGGAGACCACACCAGCGATACCTCAAGAGACATAAAACCTAAGGTCATAGACTGTAATTTTTACAACCCATATCAATTTTCTCTTCAAAGTGAGGGTTATTCTGGTAGGAGTTTGTAATGAAACTGCAAACAGATGGTTATGGCAATAGAGTTTACTGTTCAAAGGTGCAATTTTTTCACACTTTAGGAGGTAAAATAAACAATGGAGAATGCATTAATTTATTCAACTGTTAATGCAATACTGGGCCAAGCCACTTTGTTCATTTTATGTACATCAACTGCCAGAACAATTACAACTAAGATACTTGATGTGTAAGTAAACTTTCTCGTATAATCCTCTGGAAGTTTACTTTTCAGGTCACAGTTTGTTTTTTGTGTGTACTTTTCAACAATGGTGTTGTGCAGTTTAGCTTGGCATTCAGCTATCAGTACGATCACTTACCTTTGAATGAAATTTATAAAACATGAGAATTAAACATATATAAGTATACTAAATTAAGTCAAATCTCCTTTCTCTCCTTGTTTTTCTGTTTTTAATATCCATTATTATTAAGAACAATTGCATATACATATCAAATGTGCTTTATTCCACGGCAAATAAGTAGCAGCATTCTGAAATCTATACTACAAAGAATAGGATATGGTGCTTGCGTTAAGAAACTCGATATGCACAAAGGTCAAATTTATGACTTATCTCACATCATTTTACTGCCAGGTCAGCATATAATTTAAGGTTATAAGTTGAGATACAGACGGGGCTTTTCTAATACTATGTTAACTCCAATTCTATTGAAAGGAACCAATTGCTAACAGGTAGAGTTTTCAGACTGTAGCGTTATTGTATATAAATGACAAAATTTAAAGCATGTATTCAACTGCTCTGTGTTTTACTTAAATTCCTGTCATATTATTTTTGTTGCATGCATTTTCCCATTTTCTCTAAACTGTGTTGTCCCTTTGAAGTCTGTGACACACTTCCTTATTTTGCAGGGATAAAAGGAACATACACTTTCCATATTTACAAAATTACTAACACTACTTTCTCCACAAAGTTAGAGTAAAATATGAAATCTGAAACTGTGACTATACATAGTTAAGGAATATATTCCTAATACTGAAAGATGATTTAACAGAGATAATATCATTTGCAAACCGTCCATTCAGCTGATGGGATGGCAAAATACTTTTCTGTAAATAAGTAATGTACTTTTAAACACACGTCTCACACAGCCACTTATATCCATACTTGCTGAAAACTTGCACAGCAAAGGCCATTTTTGTAATCTTTTATAAAAAAAACTCACAGAATTTGCAATAACAATTTATTTGCAAAATTACTATCAATGGGACAAAAACTCAGGAAATTTAAACTACTAAGATTTCTTTTGCCATACTTTCTGCTTAATCTGACCTAATCAGCACTTCCATCAAAATCGTATCACCCTCCCTTTCCCTGCTTTCTGTACAGTCTCCTGCGTGCAAACAGCACACACATTTCTGCAACCACACACTGAGCCACACTAAAGACGTCACCCGGTTAAACCAACTCAATACAAAAAAGCTTCTCCATTGCTAGTCATGTTGCCACTGAATAAAGGTATGTGCCACACAAAAGAGGGGACAACTGTACCTGTTAATTTCATGTTTCACATTCCACAATTCTGATCTGCCAAATACTTAAGGACATACTAGACTTGGTGACATTCAGTGGGATTAATACACGTATCTTTGAAGAAGATCAGAAGCTAGAAGCAATTGAGACAATTGTCTTGCCTAAATCGTGATCATAAATTGTAACATTTTGTCTTATGAATTCTGTATCAGGACAAGCAAAAGTTATACTAACATTAGAAGCACATCCCTGTGGAAAAGGAGCATGAGATTATTTTTTTTTTTAGTTTATTGTACACATTACACATCCAATGAACATTAAGGGAAATGAAAAATAAAATTCCCTGAACAACCTAAGAGGCTGAGAAACATAGATCCAGGAGACACATCTGCTGGCTCCAGCTCAGAGAATAAAAGCCATGGAAATACCTCAACCAGAGAGCTGCTGAGAACTCCTAGGTGTTCTGTGTTTCCTTTTTCTGGCATTTTCCTTATTTGTATAAGTTGTTACATATTCATTGAGTTAGCAACAAACAAACAAACATGGCCTTTGTAGTTCAGTAATAAACGAATCTGGGGAACAATAGACATGGGTTCATATACCTGCTCCAATTTATAATAATTCATGAACAACTCCAAAAGATGACATTTAAGAAAGCGCTTTGTAGCATTCAATAACCTTCGCTTATAAGGCACTCACTGGAAAGATGGAAGATCTGAGTTTATACTTTACTCTGAACCATTGGCATTTCAGGCAAACGCTAGATTCCCCCAAATAACATATAAACAGTTTTACTGAATAATGTCATATTCTGTGGTGGGATTTAAACTGCAATATTTGTCCTAAGATTACAAACCTATTTCTGCTCTGCTACCTGATGAAGCCTTAGTGAAATCCAGTGAGACTGATTCCTGCAAATTCCTTTGGAAAATGGCACTTACACACCTAAGTCACTAAAGACAACATTTTCTGAGCTGCTAAATTTTACTGAGACACAGCTAACTATAAGAAAAATAAACTTTGTTTTAAAATTTTTTAAAGAGACCAAAAGAATGAAAACCATGTCCAGGAAACCTAGTCTATTCTTTCTAGTCTATTGTCAGTTGCTTCTTTTGACCACAGTTACCAAGATAAAGGGCCCAACTGTGAAATTTCAGACTAGTGATATTTAATGACAGGCAGGGGAAATGATTATGCACTTGTCATAACATACCTAGATCAATTATGTCTGTAGTAGCTATTTCAAGATAGAGTGAGATTCAATATAAAGTACTCACTGTGAGTCCAAGACCCCACAGTAGATGAGAAATCTCACTTGGCATTCTTGAACTCCTTCCTGTACTCATCCTGTGCTCTCATTGGTCAAAATATCCTTTCCGACCCGTTAGGAAGAGGACTCACCAAATGGTACATACTCGACACACACTGCTTTGGTCCAAATCACACTCCCACAACTTGTGATTCCCCTAACCACTTACTGGTATAGCACCCCAAAGAATTGCTGAAGACAACCTTGTGTAGAATCTCTGACTCAGAGAGACATCCACCCCACTGCCCTCGCCAGGATTTAGGGCTCTCACCTCACCTCTGCAGGCACAGCAGGGGAGAGAAGCAAACAGAAGCAGAAGGAGAAAATGAATCTTAAAATCATCAGTCCCAAGGCAACCACTACGCCTACAAGCATAATTTCTTCTTCTTTGCTACCCTAGGTCATGACCCTCATCCAAAAGAGGAAAGAAAGAAACTGTCCTTTCATCATTAATTTTGCTATGCCATTCAGGAAAACAACACTGACAACACCATAAAACCACAGTTTAAGTTGCTACTGGTATTTCAGCCAAATGCTAATCACCACCATCAATTGTCTGATATTTCTCATTACCTCCTTAGTCATTCTAACAAATTCCACTGCAACTTATATAGGGTGTGATTAAAATCTTCTCTGGTTGACAAAAGCCAGCAGAAAAAGAACGCCTATCCCTCTTCTACCACAGTACTGGACCACTCCATTTTTAGATAAATAATAAAGCTGCATTCAAAGACTATGCAGTTGACGAATGCTGTTCTAATTTCAGAAACAAAAAACACTGACTGTGTCACCTGAGGCAGAACACTGTTAAGAGAAAGCCTGTGTGTAGACTGTTGTATCACTAAAAATGAATTAAAAAAAAAAACAACACAGAAAACAATGTCATGCATAACTTCAAAGCTACTTGGTTTTGCAAATGCACCTGTAAAGCAATAGCGTGGATCACATAAGTATGATTTTAAAAGTAATTAACAAATCTATTCATTTATCTATAACTTGCAAAGGACAAAATATTTCTGATGGAGAAGTCAAATCAATGCAGGAACAATACAGCTCAATGAACTGTATGCCTTGCATCACACACCAGGCTGGTACATGCCAACAAAGAACCAGCATTAACAAGATTGACCAAGGTTAGCAGGCAGCACTTGGGAGATCCTAAGTTTCAACAAAGTTGGGAACAAAGCCAGGTGCAGCACCACGGTGTCTCCATGGTGAAGTAGGAGCAGGGAAGGACACCTCCTACACAGCAAGTCTCAGGAACTCAGGGTTACTACTTACTGCAAGCGTTTTCATAGACAAGGTCCCGGGATTTTTAGCATGTCTCCTCAGCAGTACTGAATACTGTGAGCACATTAAAACTATTTATTGCCATTTCTGTTGGCTCCTTCAACAGAATACCAAGACACCTTAAAGCTCTGAGACTTTATCCTGAGTATGCAATGGCACGAACCCAGCATATACAGAAGTGCCTAAAATTTTAGACAAAGAATGAAGGTCACAAACTCATTCCACAGATTCAGCAGGGCTGGTCTGAGAATGAAGAATTAACTTCCACAAGTACTACAAACAATTACACACCTTCCCTTGCAAGAGCAAGACACACTTTTCTGACCAAAAAGTATACAAAACATAGCACTGCAGAAAGTTGTTTCTTTTCTCTTTCATCCTCTCCCCAAGGCACAACTGTTAGGTGTGGTTTGTCATCCCACTTAACGCACTACTGGAAGGCATGCCACTATCATAAGGGCTGCAGAAGAATGTACAGAGAGAAGGGAGGGAAGACACGATGCCAACTGGCATTCATCTGGGTTTTTTTGAGACATACTTCAAAAGCAAATATTCCAACCGTTTTTCCGTTTAGTGAAATAGTTTCCCTCACTAACTTTTCTGAGCCCCGGGTGTGATTAAATCTCTACTCGCCCACCGCCCCAACATAATTCTTACACTTAAATCTTGACATTTATATTATTACTTTTACAAATTAATCTTTCTCTATGGAGTGTACCATAATGCTCTAGGGAGGCTCGTACATTCCCATGAGTCTTGTGAGAGCTCTGCCAAGAGGTTTTAACTCCTAGACAGATCAAAGAGAAAGTAACAAGATAAAAAGAAACAGGGTTCTCCAGACTGACAGGTCAACCATCTCTCCTCAACAAGAAAAAAGGATGGTTTACAGAAACAATCAGGGAGACAATCAGGTTTCAAATTTGACAGAACTATCCTGTAAAGTACTGCAGTAGTCACTTCTGTAGTAATGATTACTGACTGGTTTCACTGAATAGGAGGCCAATAATCTCACGTTATTCTTTAATTTATCTGAGTGGTACAAATCAGATGAGTTACGGATCAAATTTTAGACTGTACAAACTGCAGTGCTATGGAAATGTCACTCTAACGAGCAACAGAAGCCTTGCAGACAAAGTAAGCCAGCAACTGCCCACCTATGCCCAATATTTTAAGGTGTCAGAAATGTTACAATGCTGAAAGCAGAGTGCTAAGTGCAGACATACATATGAAATTCTAAGACAGATTTGCCGAAAGACTTGATAGTCTTTGACAGAAAAGCCAACTTTTCTTCTAATCCTGTTGCTTCAAAAGCATAGCAAGCTTAAGTGACCAAATAATAACAAAGGTATGTCTGAAAGCCAAAACAAAGCTGAATGAAGCCAACAGTGATAGTTTATTTCAGCAATTCAAGATAAGAATATATACAAGAGCTATATAGGTTCATATCCTGAATAAATTTTTAAATTATTTACAGCGTTATACTCAGTATACAAATCTACCTGTTTTCCCCTATTTATTTCCACATCTTGACTTCCAGCTCAGTTTGTCAGAACATGTAATTTCTGGTCAAAAAGCACTGAACTGCTGTGACTCCAATCACCTTACTTTCTAAGTAAAAAAAAAAAAAAAATATCTGTTAGTCAAATTGCTTTAGACTTTGCCTAAACTAGGATTAAGTAGAAACAGTGCAAGTGAAGACTTGGCCTCACCAATGAGAGGAGCAAAAATACCACTGCATTCAGCAAGGTTGGAATTTCAAAAGTAAAAATACATGCTAGGGATCTTCATGTCTGGCCTTTCATAGTCCAGACCCATTTATAGTCTAGAACCTTTTTATGCAGCAAACCAAAATGCTACATCCATTCCAAGTTCACAAATAACTATTATAGCTAACTAAAACATCAGCTAAAATGACAAAGGTAATTGAAAATAATCCTTAAAATGATAACATCAAATTATCAAATTCTGTATAGTTGACTGCATAGTCAATATTCCTACTCCTAATTTAAATGATCTTTTAAGTCATGAAAATCTTGCAGAATCACTCAAAGAATGTTACACTTTTTGATGATATATACCTTTGCTAAACATATCATGTGCAGAAAATCCAGTAATTACAGTCATCACACATTAGGCTCTTGGGAAAAACAATTTGCTGCATTAAGAAACAGATCTAGAGTCAGAATCATGCACAGATGTAGCTGTTTAACTCCAGAAAGAACTCATGAATTAAAACTGAAACTACAACTTTGAATATTTCTGAAATCTTAAGATGGATAATGCATGGTGTGCTTTATCAGCTTGCTGAGGAATTCTTCTAGTCTTTTAAATCAATTGTTTGTATTTGCTTACCAAATACACACCTTGATCATATGCAACATGACATATCAGAACAAGCATTTGGCCTAAAAGAATGAAGCTCTACGTTTCAGTGGAAATGTTGTTTTCTATGCAGGCTTTTTTGTTTTTTAATTAGATCTATGACACAACTCTAAAAAACACACTATTTACTGTCTGGGAGGACTGTGGAGGGAAAAGAAGGTGGGGAGAGGAAAGTGAGAGGGCCAGGTTCCAGAAGAAACACTCATATAATTACTAGATGACACACAAATGCACTTTGCACACACTGAACACACAGAACATATCTTATACACTGCAACAGAAAGAAAAATAACTATTTCAGAAATACACAAGAAGTTGAAGCACTGGGTAGTTAAAAATAGCAGAAGGCGGCATCCCTAAATGTAGTGGAAAAAAAATGAAAAAGCACAGTAACCACCACCTACATTTTTACGCTTGCGTACTTTTCCCTCTGTACATTAGGAAAAAAATGCTCTTGGAAAAAAAAAAAAATCTTGCACACATGCACACACACAGAGGGTCACAAAAGCTATGAAAGAGATACTTAACACAGGTTCCTGAGCAGATGAAAAGCCATTAAACTTTCACCTTTAGGTAGTTATGATGCTCTGATGTCTCTTTTATGATATCTCCCATTTTTTTTAATTAAAATCTACAATGTGTTTAACAAGCAATTCTTCCATCAATCTTTGATGTGTTTTACTTATAAAGCAATGACAGTTTTCAGTTCAGTCTCCTTAAAGTTCCAGAGAAACCATTTTCCACTCACTTGCTTTGAAAGCCATTAAAACAACTTGATGAAGAACAGCAGCAGGGGGCTAATAGAAGCCAAGGCTTAGTAACAATCTTCAGATTTTTCTCCTAAGACTTTCTCACAGACCCTCCTCACAAAGATCCTCAGGGCTTTTCATCCTCTCCTTTCTCCCCACCCCCCAAAAATCAGTTCAAAGTGACAGATGCAACTAGCTCCAGGTTTTGCTATTTTCTTAATTTCACTTTTACCACGCAATTTTGATAGACTCAACAGAAATCTGATTCCCATGGTGGTGGTAATGTCCTTGTATCTTCCTGTTGGGAAAAAATAATACACAGAAAGATTCAAGAAGTAACTTGGAATCTTCTTCTAACCTGTCATCTATTCTGAAGAGAGCACTGGTACAGAGAAATGTACCTGTTGCTTAAAAGGCATATACAACTGGCATTCAATTAATTGAATTAATTAGTGATTGATTAGTGATTTATATACAGTTCTATGTTTTACTGCAGTATTTCTGAAACCTTCATAATGACAGTGACCCTGTAACAGTTTAAATCTTGGGATATAAACTAAAGAACTACGCAAGCCAACTGCAAATTATCTTCAACCACTGTTTAAAAATGGGAACTGCCTGTAACAAATGACAAGTTCTTCGATTATAGTTTCATGCAAATGTAGAAATCAAAGTTTTATGGAAAACGGAACTGTAAGGATAGTACTTATGCTGATCAGAATCAGTAAAGCATACTTTTTAACCCATGTTTTGCTGTGCTCACCACCATTTTACTTCTTTATTATTATGGCCCCTTAAGTACAATCTTTGTTGATCACTAATTTTGAGGAACTTCTGGAACACCAGAGCTCTACGGACTCTTCAGTCACTGTATTCAAGTGATGCCACTGTGGCCAAAATATCACACGTGGCATTTCTGCAACATGAACACCTACTTCCATGAAGCAGGGCTATGGGACATACCTATTCATCCCAGATTCTAGATACAATCCCTTGTTCTTTTAAAAACTAGAGCTACAGTTACAGTACACATGGCTAGGAGCAAACACGGACTAAAGGAGGCCAGATATATGCCTCCTCATCTTGAGGACAGGGGCAGCACATACAAGAGATTTCAGGTCAGGAAAGACAGATGGTGGGCATTCCCATTACAGCTACATCACCTCTTGTCCTTACACCATTGAGCTTTATGTTTTCCAGTTGGTGACTCTCACGGTTTGTGTTTCTACTTTATTTTAGCAAGCTCATATTTGGAAAACAAACTGGGAGAATACATTGTAGAATAAACTTCTAGATGTCTGAGAACAAATCTTATCCATACTTTCTCAGAGCAACGTCAACAATCATACTTTCTGCACCTCCCCCTTCTGCTGAGGTAATACACTATTAAAATGTTAATGTGAGATCTGTTTTTTTAATGAGATTTTCTTTAAAAATTAAAAAAAAAACCCAGAGAAATTCTAAGTCAGTGAACTGACATACAGTCCTACCAGTAAACACACAAAAATGTCTGTTGGCTTTCTGAGATAATTGTATCATAAATATCGGAAAAGGATCCATCAAGAATATAAACTAAAGAAGTTTGAGAAGTACAGAAATAATATCCTAAGGAACAGGAACAGTTATGTATAATTTTCTACAAGCATACAATCACTTTACAGAATTGAAAAAATGTAAGGCTGGAAGGACCTCACAAGATCCCTCAGTACAACTCTCTTAACGGTGGCAGGATCAAACATATATTATGTGAGTGCTATATAATACATGCCAGACTCAGAATACGCATCTGAGCGTTATCCAGTCAGAGCCTCCATTCAGGCTGTTCCACCATTCAAACTATTCTACCATTTGTGCAATTTCAGGTTTAAAATAAATACTTGCAATTCTATATACATAATAGCAGTGTAAGATTGTTATGCTGCAAGTACATGACCTAGAGTTCATCATGAATGCTACTGTGGAATAACTATTTAATTAAAATTACCATTAGCTTTACTTCTTTCTGTATTCGTTTTCAAGTATTAATGCTTATTTCTCCGGGAGGGTAAACTTCCCCCCCCCCCCGCCGTATTTTCTATTTTCGGAGAAAGAACATCTCTCACCTTTAGGAGTTTAGCCTCATTTCCCTATAATGTATTCATCACCGCTCAGCACATCTGTCCCAGCAAATCCCATTTCCTGTTCTATTCATGAGGCTCAGCAACCTGGAGCTTTAGTGATTGCCGCCACACTTTTCCCATGGCCTTCTCACCTCTCACCCCCCCCACGCACCCCGCTCCCATTGTTTATCATCTGTTCTCCCCTGCTGCAAACTGCTGTCAGATGTTCACTTATCCCTAATCTTACTCACTGCCTTTGATATTCTTTCTAATCCAACAACCTGTCAACTGGGGCATCAGCCCATGTCCAGACCAGCTGCTCTGTCACAGGCCATAAGATTCCCTCTCAGCTCCAAGAGGTATTTAAAGGATTTTGACAGAGCAACCGCAACGTGAAACAAATAATTAATGCTGTTTTGATCAGTGATCAGGGCTTTAGTGTGACATGAGCTGACCACTAAGAAAAACTGAGCTTTACTTTGTTTAAACTTCAGTAAACTTTAGTGTTACTGCATTAACAAGATTTTGATCAATGTCTGAAGGACAGTACCAAACAGCTAAGTTCTTTAACTTGTGTTAGTTAAAAATTATGAAGGAAAATTAATCTGAATGCAAGTCAGAGGGGCAGTTAACTTTATATGCCTGCTGTGTAAAGCATGCTTATTTATGCAACATCAACTTGTGTAGAGTTTTCAAAGCACAGGACCTGACCTTTTATGAGTTACAGCTGAAAATACAAGCATGTTTTAAATATGGCAGCAGTTGAGGCAAAATTGTTATTTAAAACATGCTTGTATTTTCAGGAATATTATAAAGTATAGTTTCATCCCATGTCGACTGTCAAAACCAGATATTTTAAAGAATATTCCCATTTACAGAAAATGTCTAATTTCCATAATATTCAGATTTGCTATAAACACTTAAAATGTTACAGTGTTCATCTGCTTAAAAACATACCAAATACACATAATGTCATAGCTGAAATTATGATTCGGATGACAGATTTTTTGTACTGGGAAAAAGAAGTTTCTGCTATTTAAGCAAACATATGTATTTTGATCCAAACTGAAAAACAAATAAAGCATTTAGTTGTTGAAGAACATGAATACTATTTCTCAGATCTAACTGCAATTACTACAAAAGAGACGGTACCAAACAAGTCAAAAAAGCCTACTTTATACCCTACAGTAGTCATACTTCACACACAAAAAACAGAATAAAATCTCAGTGATGGATTTTATAACATGGTTCATTCACTTAGAACTAAACCACTTTCATTCTTAGGGCTTGTCTATACCAAGATATCAAGAAAATGAATCTGAAATAAGTACCTTGATGAACTTGAATTCTGCTAGTTAAACTCCATTAAACCCCTGTGTGGACACAGTCATTCAGTTTAGTTTACTGCTCCCTTAGGGCATGCACTGGAAAGTTAACATGGATTAAGGTAGGGTATGAATTCAAAGTGGAATCGTACTTTGAAAATGGTTTAACGTAAACAGAACCAGACTCTTTGTTGTAGAATGAGACATGGAGTTAATCAGGAAAGTCCTGTGTAGACAAGCCCTTGCAGATGAGGCTACTGGAGTGGTATTGTCAAAGCCAATGGTTTTCAACCTCTTCATCTGCAGACCTGGAAGCATCTCCCAGTGAAGCTGCAGACCTCTGTAGCACATTAAAATCTGCTGATAATTGATCTGCTTTTCTTAGTTGACTCACATGGATGACCTACAAGTAGTCCAACGGCCCTCAATCAGCTACGTATCAGAACTTGAAAAATACTGGTTTAAGCTAACTACAACTTGCGTACCTCCTCCTAATACTCAGTCTTAACTTCATAGCTATTGCACAGTAACCCAAGTAGTATAGCTATTGATGACACTGAATGAGGTTTTAACGTTCATTTACGCAGGTGTAGACACATTTCAGCCCTGTGCTATGATGCTACAAAAGATGCTTCACAGAGCCTTATTCTTACCAGTAAGTGACATTTGCTGTCATAAGTTTGTTAAATCATAATATGACTGACCTAAAAATGTGAAGTTTTGTCACTGCCAACTACTTTTCTTGTATTTACTTCAAAGAACCCTACATTCACTTGTCAAAGCATGCTGGATGAAGAAATTAAGACTAATACAAACGTAATATTCACTGAAACAAAAACAAGTACTAGTGTACTTTTTGACTACTACTCTTATTAACTAATTCTTCTCATTTCCCCCTTTAGTAATTCATAAATGTCTCATACAAAACCAACAACAATGTACAAATTTCCAGAGTTGAATTCAAGGTGTACAGCACAGCCAAAAGCAGATATGCCTAGATTCCTTCATTTCTTTTCTTAAACCTGTGCTCTAATTGCAAAGAACACTGTTTCTCTCACAGGAAATTACGTTCCCTCGGTATTTAACTCCCTAATGATGTCGTTGCAAAAACTTCATGCTTCTTTTTTTTCATCCATATAGAAGAATTATGCTGCACTTCAACCATAATTCCCGGTTAACATAGCAGCAGTCAGATCTGTCAGATCAAAAATGTCTCATCCAGGATCCTACCTCTGACAGAAGCCAAGATACCTAAAGAAGAATATACTGTTAAAATACTCTCAGCCTCCTGCAATTTGCAGCTCAGGGATTTCCTGAGCTAGAAGCGTTATGTTTGCATTTAATATTAATACTATATACTGACATAACAGACTTGCCAAGCTGAAGAAAATGAGACAAATTTTGCAGTGAAAATGGTATCTCTTTTTATTGCACTACTGCTTTGAAAAAATGAACTGCAAATAAATGTATTACTTGGTAGCATGTTTCCTACTGCTGGGGCCTTTTGAAGATTCAACAGAAGACTTACTTGTTTGAACAGGTAACTTAAAAATCTGTTTACTCCCTCAACAGCATCATTTTTAACTGTCAAAATAGAAAAGAATGTTTTATGTTTATAAAAAAGCAGACGGAAGTTCCAGAGAATATTTCAGGCAGCTGGGCACATTCATGTTGCTATTATCATATTAAAAAAAAAATCTGAATGTAAAATCAGATTGTTAATATTATTGTAACACTGCACCACTTTGCTTTTTTCATCTTCAAAGTTCTCATGACGTTAATGATACAGGACTCACTTCTCTCTTCATGTATACATAGAATGAGGGGTTTAATCTTCATGACATCTCCAAGACAGTTAAATTGTAAGGCACAAAAACAGAGTGGTTGCTCATGGTCACAAAAGAAAGCAGTAGCATATCTAAGATTAGAAATAAGAAATTCGTTCTTTACTGATGAATTGCGCACTACTCCTGAAGTACATTTTCTACCCGTCATAAAGTTCATGATGTGTTAAAATCTACAATAGTCTTGAAAATTACTTTAGAATGACCGTAAAACTCGAAGAAATTATAATACAATTCCCTTAACACTGAATGAAAACATCATGCATTAAAATGAAATTGAAAGGAGCATTTTTCATGTTTAACTTCAAAATGAATGATTCTAAACATTAAATCAATAGAGGAAATGTGATGCTGAGGTACTGGACTACTCTGAAGTGCGGAAGGGCCGTGAAGCTCACAAAAGAGCAAATAGTTCCAATTTACCACTACTGACTGTATGGTTCTGTCGATATGCATGGCGTTTTTGAGGTTTATCCCACATCACTGAAACAGATGCCCACTCACCATTCCACAGATTCGAAATACAAACTCACTTACATACGTACTGGGAAAATTACTGACAGTTGATATTAGTCTAGTGCAAATTTCTCAAAGTTCCTGGAGAGAATGCACATATATGTTTATACAATGCAAGGAAACAGTGGCAACAGCTCCCTTGCCAGAACAACCTTCAAAAACAAAGCTATAGGAGTCTGGGCTAGATCCACAAAGGCTTTGATATGTGAGCTCTGGGTAAAAGTTTCTGTAACAGCGCAAGATATTTCCCTGGCTAGATGCTTCCCCCCAGCTGATGCTCTTCCTCGCCTTGAAGGATACAGTCCCCAGCACAGAGGTCACCAGAAGGAATACGCAAAGGCACTTTGCTTCGCCCCATGGAAAGCTCAGTAATTTAGCTTAAAGGGCTGATGGAGGTGGGTTTGAACTGGAACAGAGGTGGGTTTGAACTGGAACAGCAGAGTAAGAGCTGGAGCAAAACTACTTTCCTTTCTGCTGATTCTCAGAGGGTAATAACTGCTAGCACAGGGACAAACAATCGCATGCTGTTACTTCTTAAATTACTACAGCAAGATTCACCAGAGCTCTGTCTGCCAAAACCCTGTGTTAGGGTCCAAATCCAACATGCAAGGCCACTGAAATCGTTGCTCAGGTGCTGATTAAGAAGACTACATTGGATCCAGATTCCCATTTGGATGCTTAATGCTGCCCAAAATTCTAATAACTCTGCTGAACTGTTACTACTCAGAGTCTACTTCATGACTTAAGTCTCAGCAGAATTCTTAAACTTGGTATTTTTTTGTCTAATATATAGGCCAGTGCCTGGCTAACATACACAAAAAGAGAGCTGAAGATTTACACACAAATGTGTTTCCCAGCAGTGAGCACACTCTCCTGTGATGTGGGAAGCAATATTAATTGAAGCAACATCTTGCAGCGTGACTCTACCACATCCCAGGGAAATGCCCTAGCCTTTGGGCATTGAGTTAATCTCTCATTAGCCAACCCTCTAGTCTCTTGAATAAATTATTTATGAAAAGCAGAAAAACTTCAATAGGAAAAAGTGAAAAGAGATTTACCATGGAGTTATGGTAAAAAAAAAGCCAGTTCTTCAGGAGGTGATATATGGTTAAAGAAAAGTCACTTTAGACAACAAATCAGTTTGCACTTTGGAGGCAAGACTAGCCCGATGCTATCCTATATGTGAGATAAATGAATTCTCTTCTTTCAGTACCAAGCAGAACACAAATACATACACAGGATTCCTACTTACAACATGAAGAGGATATTCATCAGGCTATGTGAGGTACCTTGTCCATCTCTCACCCTCAGGCCACCCCACTTAAAATAATATGGCTTACTTGACTGAGGGGCCCGTCTTGAGGAACGAGTTGACAGCTGAAAATCCCAAGTAGAAAGTGAGGTCCATTTTGAGGAGCTGTTAGATGTCTGTTTTGAAGAACATAGTTCTAAACTGTACCCTGCTCCTCCACATTGGCCCTAACCAAATCCGCCTACAGTTTGCTGAATTCCATGACTCCTTTACTGCACTTCCATTGCTACCTTTGCACAATACAAAGACAGAACAAATCATTTAAAAAAGCGGTTGGTACACTGATTTGTGTGGAGAGCCAGGCTACTCCCCATAACTTGGATGCCTAACACCAAGCTGCATGTTGCCTCCATCCACACCGTTCAAAACCTACAATTCTTTCAGAAGGGTGTACACTTACTTTTACGCTTTATAAGAAACATACAGCGCTCATTACTGTTATTTAAAACAACATGGGTGGGCAGAGGAAGAGAAACATGAAAGACCTCATGTGAAAAGATCTCATGACCCTCTATTAGAAGAGCAGCTCCACCGTGGGCATAAATTGCTGTAAACTTCAGGAACTCCTAAGAATTATGACAATCCTCACTACAGTTAAATAGCCAGAAACCTACAATTTTTTCTCGTGATCTTTTGGAAGAGTATTTCTATATGTAATCAAATGTAACAGGTCCAATCCAAAGGACAACTCAAGCTCTTGGAACAAGGAGAATTTATTACTTGAGCACAAACCTAGAAAGACACTGCTGGAGTTTTGTCTAACATGACAGTAACCACCTGACTTGATTTTAAGTACATACAACTCTGTTCCTGTGTGTGCCCACAACTCTTTGTCTGAACATCCAGATAACCAAGGAAAATACTCAGCTGGCCGAAACACTAATCCAATCTTTGGGCCTACAATTTTGAATGTGTTAAGTGCCTCTGATGAACAGGTAGACGACCATCTGAGTCTCTGGCTCCACTCTTGATCAGGCGTGACCACAATCTTCTTCAGATGCGTAACCTGTGTGGGCTTACAACAGTATTTCCTCAGCATTTTGTTTAGATTTCACCCCCCTCCAGGATCCCCTTCTGATGTCTTGTGAATTTCTGGTGGTCTGCAAGCCTGCTAGAGCAGCTGTGGTTTACAACTCAGTGGGGCGCGGGTTGAATGGATAAAACCAGACCTGCAGGGTAAACCATCATATAAACCATTTATATCTAAATTTAACTGTTGAAAACTTAACTGGCTTAGCTATAGCGATGGGATCAAAATTACCTCCACACAAGTAGTGTAATTTTTACATGAAATGTCTTAGAATCAATGCTGTAACATAAGTGTTCATGAATGCTTAGAAATAATCTTAAAATCACATGTATATAAAAATTGTTTCAACTTCCTGTTTGTACAGAAAAGCAGTAGTTACAAAAAACCAAACTAGTAAATTAAAAAACTCATTCTATATACAACCTTGGACCAAGAGATTATGTTGAAATATCTACGCCTATTTTAGGAACTTATCTGTTTGAAAGTAGATTTCAAAATCTCAGTCTTAAAGGCCTAAATTATCCTTCAATAATATTACGTAACACAAAAATATGTGTCAATTAATCTTCTTCTGATTACAAATAATTATAGGGGACGTGTTACAGCTTCACAAAAAGTACCTGTAAGATCGCTTCAAACCTTCCAGTTACAGCATGATGCTACATATTGCATAAAGTAAATATCCAGACTAGTTTCAGTTTTCATAGTGCAACAAATGCCATTATTGAAATTTTCCTCATTTAAATTGTTATTCATAAAGACATTTTTATTAGATTTGGGTTAAAGCAGGTGCAGGGAATTCATGGAACGGAGAAACTAATTTTACTCTTAAGATAAAGCACCGAAGAAGGACAGAAGTTTATTTTCTTTTTCCAGCCAGTGTATAAAAAAAAAGTTAGGCAAGGGGAAGATCTGCTCAGCATAAAACCATTAAGATCAAGGGCTTGATTTCGGAAATAATTTTCAGTTTTAGATGAGTAGTGGAATTTTCAAAAATTCTTAAGCAGATCAGGCACTTAACTCCCTTAGATTTAAGACACTTAACTGTTTAGGTATTTAATGGGGTTTTCAGCAGGCCTAAATGCCTTTGAAACAATTAGTCAAATGACTAAAAATATTTAGCATTTCCTCTGGTTAGTAAGTCAGTTTTTAAATGCAAAATGTGTTTTTAATAAATGCGGGGCCTGTCTCCCAGGTCAGGTGCAGACAGTTGTGCACTCGTTGAGCTTATGCTCTCAGTAGGCTGGACCCAAGCCAGCTTCTGTGCAGATGCCATATAAACTACATTTTCACATTCATTTTAAAACAGTGTTGTGGCCAAGAGAAACAATCTCTGCCCTCAACCAGCCCCCAAACACTCATCCCTAACCACCACAATACCTCCCCTCTGCCAGCATAAGCATTTGAATTGAATCAGAGACCTTGTTTAGGTTAAAGCTAAGTTCTTTTTTTTGGCCAGATTAGGTTTGACCTGGTCCAGCTCACTATGTTGCTGCACAAACACTTGTGCAAGGAGAGGAAGTAGCAAATCGTGCAGAAAGGGCAAGTCTACTTCTTTTGGTGGCAACGCTGGTCTCTGTCAAATCACAGCATGTGACCAAACACATCCTTATTTCTTCTTTACCATACTCATCACATTTAAGGCACTTGCATTCAATTAAATGTAATTTTGTAATACTGTTTTGTATATTTTAATTAAATCCCATTTATCATGCAAATAGAGCATGACTCAGAAATGAAAATGAAATCAAGAAGTAAGACTTGTCACTTATAAACTAAGCCAGCAAAAATTCAGAACATGAAAGAATGTTCTTCAGGTTTTTTTCTGATACCTAAAAAGAAATAATTCATTCGGTGTAAAGCTTTCAGCTGTTCACAAATCAAGATGTTTTACTTATCCCAACCAATGAGATGAGAGCTTTCTTTAAGAAAATGTACAAAATGTATTAAAAAAAGGTAAAAAAAAATCAGTTCATCTGCTTTGCTGCAAGCTATGTGAACCCTTGCTTTTCCTTTTCTGTATCTTATCTCACTGGTGGACTTAAACACATTTCCTCCATATGCATTGCCTCTTCTGCCTTTTCAAATGATGTGTTTCGAAGCAAAGCAAAGAAGGAATAAGAGAAGATGTGGTTTGCAGCGTGCATTTCTAGGGCTCTTCAAATTCTTCTGCATTTCCACTTCCACATCTCTACCTGGGTAAAAGCTCACCCTGGACCAGCCAATGCTGCATTGTCAGCTAGGGAAACAACTGGTTTTGTGCATGACCTCGCTTGCAGAAAACGTTCAAGGGACATGCAGCACTTCATGCCATGAGAAGCGACTTTCCTTTCACACCTTGCATTGCTGCCACTGTTGGAGGTACCAGTTCGCAGGGATCCTGTGAAACGTGACTCACTTTGATATAAACATGATAAGGAAAGGATTTCCTTCCCCGCTTCCCACGTGCCGGCGCTGCGGCTGGCCTCGCAGAGCAGTGGTTTAACCTGTCGATGGATGTAACAACCTGCCGTGCTGAGGGCTGGCCTGCAACGGGCTCGATCTGCAAACTAGCGGCACCAAAGCAAGGCCCAGATCAAGAGGTGCCCTGCTCAAAGGTGAACTGAAAAAGCAGAACGGGGTTAAGGAGACAGCCCCAGACCTCAGTGAGGTACCGGGCACCCGGGGGCCTGGTGCACCCATGGAGGAGCTGGAGTCGGTGGCGCACCCCAAGCAGTGCCCTCCACAGGCACCGTTCCTTCGGGCCACCTTCACGTCCACGCCGAGCGCCACCTTCCCGCCAGGCGGGGAGGGCTGCGGCGGGCGAGCCGGGGCAGAGCCGCCGCCTGAGGGGCGGTTCCGGGCGCCGCGGGGCGGGAGGGCGCCGGGAGGCTGACCAGCCGGCTGTTCTGGCCACGCCGCCGGCGTCCCAAAATGGCGGAGGCGGGGAGGGACAAGAGACCAGAGGGGCCCGCGGGCGGGCCGGCCCTTCTCCTTCGGCCTGTCGTCCCTCCGCGCCGCGGCGAGGCGGGAAAGGCCCCGCCGGCCGGCCGCGGTGGAGAGAAAGGCCGGGGGGCCGGGCCGGCCGTGAGGGAAGGGGCTGGGCGGGCGCCGAGGGGGGAGCCGCCGGCGCCACTCACCTGCCGGTAACAGAGGCGGAAAGGCCGTAGGTAGAGGGAGGACGTGCAGGGCTGGAGCGCCAGCTCCTCGATGGCCTCCATCCCTGCCGGGGGCAGCGGCCGCCAGGAGGAGGAGGAGGAGGAGGAGGAGGAAGGGGAGAGGCGCGCGCAGCCGCTGGCGGCCGGGCCGAGGGCGGCGGGCAGGGCCGGGCCCAGCCGGGCAGGGCTTGGCGCGGCCCCGCTGAGCGCGAAGCCCGCGGCCGGGCGGGCGGCTGCCGCCGGCTGCAGCGCAGGGCCGGGCCCGCGGCGAGGCGCGGAGCCCGGCAGCTCCCTCCCTGGCAGGCGGGCCCGCGGAGCGGTGACGGGACAGAGCCGCGGCCTCCTCCTGCCCCCCTCCCTCTGAGAAGGGCCAAAACGCTGGCTTTCGCCCCCAAAACGGGGACGCGGCAGCAGCCCTGAGAGGCCGTGTCACCCTTACTCCGCCAAAACGCCTCAGTGCTGAATTTTGCCGCAGGTCGTCCCAATCCTGGACACACGTAAGGTTTTGCAGGACGAGGGCCTCGCGCGTCTGCCTGCGTGGCGTTGTCACGTCAAAGCGGGAGCTGTATGAGTGGCGCGGGGCGTGCAGGTATGGGTGCAGGTTCGTTGGTACCTGCAACGCCTCGCTCAGTGCTTCTCAAACGGTCGCTCTCGGGGCCGGCCTCCAGTCACGGCCACGCACCCAGCCCGTGGCAGAGGAGCAAATGCAGCTTCATTAGGCTCATCTGGCTTTTTCAGCGACAGTTCCAAAATAATTATCCTCTTCCCTTTTGCTTCATTTTTTTAAATAAATCACTATTAGATTTATCGATTTCCGTATTTTCATAGGAGTTTGATCATCTTTCGGCAACATTAGGTTAGGTTCCCCTTGGTGTTTCAGTATTCCTAATAATGCTTTTCTAGATTCATGAACAACAGAGCTCACAATTTGTCGTGGTTATTATCCCTCTGATTTGTGTTCACTTTCTGTGTAGATGTTTTAGTGTACAGCTATTTTAGTTGCTGTAAAAATCAACTTATTTTGTCAATATATCAACCACACAGAATAATCTGAAATTTCTGGCATCTGTTTCTTTTTTTCTCTTCTAATCTATTTCTACTGCATCACTAAGGAAGTTTATTATATTGTCATGTGTTACTAAGAATCTTAGCTGTATGGCTAAAAAGAACAGATCCGGCAATTACAAAACTCACTAAGAAGTAAATGAGGCAGCACTTACATTGCAGAACGCTTACCATCAGTTGTGATAACAAAAGTGACAAAAAAATATTTGGTGGGATTGAAAAGTGTTTTAAAAAGTGTATTTACAAAGCTATCATAACAGATAGGCAACCAAATGTATTTCATTAGCTGACTTTGAAAATATTTGTGTAACTCCATTTGCATCATTGGATATGTCCCTATGTTTCTGTTTTTTCAGAATGATCTTGAGGTCATTCAGAGCTCCTGGGAACTTAAGCTATATTTTTCTATTAAATTATTTCAGTCTTCCAAGTCCAATTTAAGTATAAACACAGTTTCCATGCACAGCAAGTTTACAGTATCTGTGTTTGCTTATGTTAAAAGTTACCGGGTACCCAGGTCGGTTCAGCCAGTTAGATTGCCCTCTTCAATAAACATTCTGACACCACTTTAAGGTTTTGAGAGTGTGCGTGTTTTGGGGAACATGTCATAGCATGTGATGGATTGCTTACTCCATTCTTGGTCTTAGGTGGGAAGCTTTTGGAGTTGGGATGTGTCACAGACCTGATCTTGCTAATGTACCTGAACAGTTGAGCGCAATGTTGCAGGAAAACACATTTAAGGGTGCGCTAGTGTTAAAATAGCAATTGAAACTTGTAGACTTCTTTATTGGGAAATGTTCTTTGTGAATATGCTACCTGAACTAAGGATTTACCAGGCTTAATGGTAAGGACCTGCCTTAATGTTACCATTTTACAGGTAAAACCTGAGTGAGCAAATAAATAGGAAAAATATGTCCTGCATAGTGGGACTAGTGTTGAGCAGCTGAACCTGAATTTCATTACAATTCTTCATTAAGGCCTACATACCTGGTGCAGCAAGTGGCTTTGCCTTTGCTAGTCCAGGAATACTCCTGGGAAGGAAATGCCCCTCAGCTCCCACTTAATCCAATGGACAATAATGAAGGGGAATAACTTACTTTTGAATGGGTGAGGTGCGCTCCTGCTTTCCTGTTCTCTTGCACTACTTTTGTAGCTTGCCTATGCTGACTGGTACAGTGGCTCTCACGTGGCTCTAAGTGCAGTGGCTTCACAGCAAGAAGTACAAGAGGATACAATGCAGAGGTGTACTCAGCAGCTCGGCTTGGGGGTCAGGAGAGCTCTGTTCACACATAAAACCTCACCAGGGCAGATGTGCCCACCATGCGCTCACCACTTTTGCTGGAGTAACTTGATTCTGAAGGACATTAAGAGACCAGGAATGTTTGCTCAGAGTGCTGCCCCGTATCGATTTATAACCCCAGATAATGATCAGCTTGCAGATCTCTGAACTACTGTGTTGTGTCTTACTTGACATCCCTGTGTGCCTGCTCCTTTTGGAAAGCAGAAGTACTAGTGGTGGTGTTCCTCCAGAAGCTTGTGAAAATAGACATTCCTAATTCCAAGGTGTTCGAGTACTGTCTTCATGTCTACTAGTTTCAGTGAGATGGTTCCGATACTTAAGTTCGAGCCTATGTTTAACTGCTTGCAAAATCTTTTGGTTTCAAATAGCACTACTCCATATAGTATCATTTACGTTTTTATGATGCTGTCCCTAGATCATCAGTTCCCAAACTTCTTACATCCAGGATTACTCTCCGCCATCACAGTTCCTTTGCGGAGCACTATCCACGTTTGCCATTATGCTCCTAATCAAAATAGCTGCCAATGATATGCTTCAATAATCCACTTGCCTTGTGCCATTGTGTCTTCCTCACTAAATGTTAACTTGACTCCCCCCAAAACAGGAAGGTGTCAGAATGACAGGTTGCCTTTCACTACATTAAATACATTCTTTTATCTCCCTTAGAAGAGGCTTCTGTATTATACGTGTCTTTCTTACAGATAGAAGGTTGTGAATGTTGTTGTGAGTGGTTTCCTCATGGCTTCTTTAGTTTCTTGGAGCTGCTGGTCTCCTACTGTAAAGTACTAAAATCTAGATATTTTGCCTGCACAAGCTCTAACAGGTCTGAGAATGGTTTGTATAACAGTGTGATAAACAGCCTAATAAAGAAAAGCAAAAAATGTCAGTAAAAGTTCGTTTCTTTCCTGGGAAGAAGGATGGGCAGAGTCGGTCAACAGGCAGAGAGGAAAAAAAGAGACGTGTCCGGTCTGGAGCTGAAGAGTCTCAAGGGAAGATCCACTGGGATTTCTTATAAAAAATGAATTGTTAATATTAGCGTTAAAAAGGAATTCTTTCCGTAGGGTAAGGTTCTTTGCTTAACAGACTTCTCTTTCCTTCAGAGCAGTGTTTGCTCTCTGTGAGTAACTTTTATTACCAGAAAAATATCCAAACAATTTTTTTTGTTGTTCTTTTAAAAAAATCCCCTTGAGCTTGAAGTTTCTGCCAACACAGTCCTTCCCTTCCCCTTAAACACAGGTGCACACACACAGTCCTTGGATATGTACTTTGCAGAGGGTCAGGTTGCATCCTCATTAGCAGTTTGTTTTATTGCTGTTTGCTTTGGGACACAACGGGGAATGTTTCCCGCGCAAGCTTGGTGGTACTGCCCTTCTCCTGCTCATGGTGGCTCCGGGAGCCAAGCACACCCTCTCGCCTCCACCTGCGCGCACAGGTACGGGTGAGCAGGGAGTCGGGTCAGCCCTTTGCCACCTGCCCCAGCCCATCTGTTCAGGCAGCAGCCCCACTGTTTACCGCGGCTGGGCACCCAGGAATGACCCTTGCAGTACTTCCCTCTTCCTGCTGGAGCTTAGCAAAGTGCCTGAGCTGCTGGGTTCATTCATGCACAGTGAGGCAGCACATTTTCCATAGTGATTTTTGTGTGTGTGCGTTTCTGCATATGCTTTTAAATTCGGTCAGTCCTTCCCAGGCTCGCTTTGCTCTTTGACATGCCATTGCTCATGAACAAAAATCAAGTCCTGAGCCTCTCTTATCTCCAGAGGGCTCCTTAATATATTGCAGAGCATCATTACTTTCTGTTATTTCTTTTGATATTTTTAAGTACTGTAGTTACTAAGATACTGCAAGTATGAAAGCCTCAGCAACTAGAGGCATGCTGACTTGCAATTATCAGCTTTCATTTTTAAAAACTGATTTCTAACCTTATGGTTGCAGAAAAAAAAGCCAGGAAATGTAAATGATGGCAAACCTATGGTTTGTGAGCTGTTAAGCACAGGTCCTGTGCCAAGGTGATGCCACATATATAGTAGAAAGGCTTTGATGTTGGGATGGCAGATAACCTCAATCCCCAGCTCTGGGCAGAAGAAAGCCAGCAGAGGCTGCTGAAGCCCACAGGTGCTGGCTCACCCAGGATCCAGCTGCATGCTCGGTTCAGCCCCATCCAGCAGCAGGCGGCTGGGACGCGTGCAGAGCCATTGTCTTCTGCCTGGAAACTACTCTAGAACTTCTCCTTCTCAGCTCCCTGGGCTACATGCAGTTTTTGTCAAGGACACATAAGGGTATCTGGAAGGTCAGACACCTTTGCTGTACAGGCTTAGTGGGATAGATGGATGAAAATGTCCAAAATCCAGTATATTTTGTAATCTCATGTTAGGAATCCTTATGGTTGGCAGCATGAAGGCTTGTCCTCTTTAGGCGGGCAATGCTTGCATTTCCACAGAGATGTTAGTTTTGAGTGCCTTTCTAGGGATCAGAGGCAGGTTCTTTCCGTAATGCAGTGGCTGTTGTGAAGTTTGCCTTCTAAAGTTTACCCCTTAGGCTCCTGCAGAAAAGCAAGCCTGAAGCTGCCAATATCTAGCTTTTAATTATTATTCAGTTCTGGGGCATAACCACCCTGGTTACATTAATGAAAGTCACGAATCGTGCTTATGCAATTCTTCTGGCATTGTAAATAGAGCCCTAGAGAAATTTGTTTTTATTTTAGTAGTAACATTTCTGAGAGACGACTTTTTTTATAATAGTTTACATTTCTATTACAAAACACAAAATTAGAGGTCCACACTGCAGTACATAACATTATGTTCCAACAATTTTATTCACCATCAGTTGGTTCAGAGCTGCTTTAATCACATGAATAGCCTCAGTCTGAAGTACTCACAGTAATTATTCATGTATGCGTTTGCAGAATTTGGTTCATAAGGACTGACAGCAAGAGCAAGACGGGGATGGTGTGTGGTATTGCTGATGTGCACCACTCCACGTTAGAGGAGTATTTCAGATTGTTTCCCTTAGATGTTTTCATTAGCTCCTCCTTGTTTTCAGAAAACCAAAGTGTGTCTCTTTTAACAAGAAAAGACCATCTTGGTCTTTACTTTGCAAAGTCAAGTACTGTCTTGTGGCTGTAGTGGAAAACTCACCTGTGTCTAGTAGGGTAGTCTGATTTCCCAGAAGAGCTGAAGTTTATCCATCTACCTTGTGAAATGAAGGGCTGATGATACAAACCTCTTTTTTCAGTGCATATCATCATTAAAATCCTTGAACTAAATGTGGTAAGAAAAAAATAATTGAAATATATTCAGTATAAATATAGATATGAATATCATGACATGTAAAATCGATCTCTTACAATAGTGGAGGAAAAAAGCTCTTCAACATAAATATGTAATATGTCGATTAGTTCATAAGATTCATAATATATGACAAGTTGCAATATGATATAAAGTAGAGAGGGAGAGGTGAGAACATGGGAAGTAAATTCTGGTTTCTAGCTTTTCAGCTGGGGGAAGAACAAACACACAGTCTGTGAAAAAATAAGAAACAATATGCATGCAAAATTTAGATACTTTTAATTTATTTTAATTACTATCCAACAAATGTTGCCTACAGCTAACAGAGTGAAAATGATTAGAGGGAAGACTTTGATTTTTAAATAAGCTCCTCTCTAATGAGGGGAAAAAAAGAAAATGATAACACCTTGTTGTTTGTATTACAGTACCATGTACAGCTACAATCTGGGTCTCATTATGCTAGAAACTGCTTAAATACAGATAAAAAAGTGGTGTCTTTCCCAAAAGAGCTGCAAACAAATTCATACAAAGGAACAAACAAAACTAACGTATCATAATAAGGAACAGCTGAAGGGGAGTAAAGGAATAAGAATCTGCTTTTGTTTGCCACATATGTATGCAATAGAACTGGAAGGAGAAAAGTATTTTGATTTCTCAGGGAACCTTGATGTTCCAATAGTTTGAAATTGTCTGTAAAAAGGACTGGAGCCCAAGTTGTTGGAATCTTGAATGTTGGCCATGGCTTTAGCCGTGACCCTGGTATCTCCGAGCTTTCCAATCACCATGACACTGTGCTATGCCTGGTAGCCTGCCCTGGACTGCAGGCATTTTAAGCCCAAGGGTCCTTCATCTTTAGGCAGTTTGCCTAGCAAGATTTGTTGAAGCTGTGGGAGCTGGAAGCCCTGGTCCTCAGGAGACTACCAGCTGGGCTGCTCAGAAGCTGGGGCTGGCATAGCTCCAGTGGAAGCTTGCCTGTTTTCTGAAGGAATTTAATCGAATACTTGTCTGTATGAAATGTTTCTGTTCGGTAAATTGAGGCATTCCAAAGAAAAAAATAGTCAGAGGGGTTTTTTTCCACCAGATGTAGGGAGCAGGTACCTGGCTTCTATTTTGCCATATTTAAGTATAAATACATGTATATGTGATTTATGAGAGAGAAAGGTAAGGACACACAACTGGCCATTTTCCTGCCTCTTCTTCATTAGGCATACTGTATTATTTTCATATTTATTTGTATTGCAGCAGTGCTTAGGAATCCAGAACTTTATTGTGCTCATCAGTATCAAAACACAGAACAAATCAGCCTAAATTCTTGTGGTTAGAAGTGAGTTGGAGGAGAGCTCTGAGGAAGGACAGGGTAAGCTCTCCACAACCTAATTCAAGGGGGTGTAACTTTCATCAAAGAGCGTGTGTGATTGAAGGACAGCATGGAGAACGGAGCCTGGGAGCGCTACAGCAGTGCGGGACATGGGCTGGAGATACAGGGCAGCAGGATTTCAGTACAGGAGAGTTGAAGTCAGGAAGCCATGTAGGGGTCAGACTGACTGAGTTGAGGTGATTTAGCAAGTATCTTGCAAGTAGTTGAGTTGATCTGTTGTTGAGAGCTCACTGGAAGGTTAGAGATTGGGTCTTTAAGAGATTGGGTCTCTATAAGAATCAAGGTTCTGAAAAATAATATCCTAGGCATCTTACATTGGACTCTCAAAACTGTTGGCATCGACATTTCCTAACTTTTAAGTGCTTGACTTTGAAACCTTGACAATTTTTTTTTTAATAAATGTTCTGCATATTTAGACATTTTCAATTCTTTGGTTATAGTTCAGAAAAAAAAAAAAAAAACAAAACCCACAAAAGTCAACCCTTCTACCCCTTTCCTATATGTGAACCATCTTGCTAGATTTATTATTTTGCACTGTGTTCTTGGAGGCTGCAGAGAAGGTTTCCACAGCATTTCAACTGGAGATTTGGGCATTAGTATGCTCACAGTAAAACAGACCAGGAATATCCAACCCTAATCTCTGTCGATCTCCTGGAGCAGCCTATTTTCACTTTACTTTTGCAGTGCTCCCTCTCTTAATGCCTCTTCCTTGCCTGCAGCCACTTCATTAGAAAGCCTGCAGAATGGAAGAGACAGATGTATTTAATGTTGGTAGGTGTCAAGACGAAAGGAAAGACACTGTTTGGCTACCTGCTTGTGCATAAGGACGTTGCATCTCAGCTGAACAAGACTGACAAGGCATGGAACGTTAGGATGGTTCATGCTGTGCAAGGGGTATCATTGCTTTTACATTGATAGGGAGCTCTTTTCTGCATTGCTTTTTTGCTGAGACTGGATCTGAGATTCTCATCACTAAGCAGCCTGTATGAAGAAAACACCCTCCTTCTTCAAGATCAGGAATTATTGTTTTAACCATGATGCTCTACAATAACTACTAGTTTCTACTTGGTACTTTAAACTTATACAATTCATGTATGCTAATATATCTGCCTGAGAGATTGTCATGACTTAGAGCCAGTCTTTGGCAGAAACAACAGAACAGACTCACAAACAGGTGGTTCCCATCACTGGATGCATAATGCTGTATGTATGCATTTTAGGCTTTTGCCTAACACCCTGATTCTGTAGAGAATGCTGTTCTTTCTGGACATAGATGTGGATGCATTTGCTGGAGAAGGTAACTAAGTACTTCCTTCACTGAGGCATCCCGCTTGGTACCTTTGTAAATATCTCTAGGCAATCGGGTAAACCAATAGCACATAATCTGTCACTGCTAAGGACAGCATTGCTGTTTTGTGTACATAAGGAAGGAAAACATATTTAGATTGAATGTGGATGTTCTGTTCTTCATTCATGTGTGACCAAATTCTAATCTCTTTCAGCCTGCCATAAATCCAGAATAACCAACTGAAGTCAGTGCAGTTCCTGGGGATTTGTGCTACTGTAAATGAGAACAGAACGGAGAATTTTTTCTCCCTCTCTCTCGTAACAGTGAGAAGAAAAGCTGGAATGTCAGCCTGGCTATACTTTTTTTGCTTTGCTCATGTTGTCATAAAATGGACATCATTTAAACCTTCTTTATTTTTTTTATGTTTGGAATATAACAGAAGGAGAGCCTTGATGGTTTCTTATTTTACAGGAATATAAACACTAAAAGTCATTTTTCTTTTACACATGAGTTAGGAAGCATAATTTACTTGAAAGGACCCTATTATATACTCAGTACTGTATTTGTTTATCTAATTGAATAGAAGAGCATTTACTGCAGTTTCAAAGTTAAGCCAATAAACATTTGTCTTTGTATTGTGGCAGCGATGTTTGACAATTGGATTGGGCAACACCCATTTTAACTTGGGTTTATTTTATAGTATTGATGAAGCAAAACTCCAAGTACATTTTCACTCCCTTGCTTGCACTGTTGCCACAAATTGGATATTTGGCAAAAGATGCTGGAAGCCTTTCTTACAAGTTGCCTGTGTTACTTACATCGTCCTTGTTTCCAACACCACTGGGTTGCCTCACAACTTTACATTTTGCTTCACATATGCCTGGATACTTTCTGTGTGCAACAAGGCATAGAGAAATGGCAGTAGGATTTTAAATGGACCTACATGTATAATTCCTGTTAAAATCAAGAGGAGAACAGTGGAAAACCAACTCAAACTTTTTCTCTTATGTGCCATACACCAAAACATCGGTCCATCCACTCTGCCTACTTGATATCCAAGAACACCATGTTTATAGGAGTGCTTATAAAGCCTTTATTTTCACTGTCAGTTAGATGATGCTGTTGGCATTCTTAGACATAAGAATATTTAAGATTGCTGTGGTTTTTTTTTTTTAATCAATAAATGGCATTCTGGATTGTGCTGCCTGTATCAAATAGCTCCTGGAACATCCTTCCTAATCAGTTCCTTTTGGGAGCAGGATCATCGCCCTCGTTCTGAAGCCGTGCCAGTGCCTGCAGTGCATGGGGACTACAGATGAGATCTTTGTTACAGACGCATGAGATCAATTCACCATTCCGGGCCATGTAGTAAGTGCATTCCTGACTGAATGTTACATCGTTTTTATTTTCCTGGGACAGCATTGCACTTTGTCTCCTCACTGAAAGAGCTATGTTCATTAGATACAGGAAGTCCTGCTAAACATCCATAACGTTACTTTAACAGCTGCTGGTAGATCTTTGAATGCCCAATGATCAGGGGAGAGTTTGCAAGAGATTTGGTGCCTCTTTGCTATGATTGTTTTCTTCAGCGTTCTTCAGAATCTAAAATTCTGTAAAAAAAAAGGGCAATTAATCCTTAAGGTTGCGAGGAAAACTTTTAAAACATGTACCAGATGGAAATCAATGCAGTAGTGTCTGCAAGCAGACAGATAGGCTGAGAAGCAGTCTGAAGGCTGATACTACTTGGATTAAAGGAAAAAGAGCTGCGAAGCAGTCATGTAAGTTAGATATCATCGATACAGTACAGGGAATCTGCAAGTCTGGAGTGAGCCCTGTCTCGTTTTACATTGTTGATAGGTTTGTTTTTGCTGGTGGCTCAAAAGAAACCCAATTTTCTCTCCTGTTGATTTGTGCTCCCTCTGTTTTGTACAGACAACTTCCATTACTTCCTTTGGCAGTGCACACGGGTAGCTGACTCAGTAACGGAGCTGACCGGAAAAAAAGATTTCCAATCTATAGAAAATAAATTTGTATTTCTCCACTTGTTTTCCGTACTTCCCCTGCAGGGACAACAGACTGCTGAACAAAACCTGTTTTAAAAGTTCTGGGTGGAAGAAAAACATTTTCTCACAACAAGAAAAAAAGAGAAAAGAACATGACTAATGAATGATGAGATGTTGATTTAAACTGTTTTGATCTAAATGAAACTCTTGTGTTGGAGTTGATAAGCTTAGTGACTGCTTTATGTGTAGTGATGTCTTCAGGAATCTGCCCTTCTGGGTGCCACTGGGTCACTCCTTTGCCCCAGCTTGGGATCTCTGACACCTCTCTGTGGGTGAGATTTAGCAGGATTTCTACAGATTATTCTCCAGAATAATCCATTGTTAATGTCACCAGGAGTGCTGCATGTCCAGCTTCAGTCCAGCTTATGGGACAAACTCTCTGCTGACATAGTGTTACTGGTTTTGGTAGAGGAAAATTAATCCTACATCCTCCTGGATGTCACCTCTGAAATGGTACAAAAAAATCCCAAGGTGATTTACAGTGTTTGGGAGGAAAAGTACATATTAAATTACATCTTCTACCTTTGAATCCAGATGAATTCCCAATGTCAGCAGTGAACAGGAGATGTGGTTTCAGGGAGTTGGGTATTCCGTGGGCCACAGAGGTGATGTGGGCCAAAAGCACGTAAAAGTACCTTCACTCCTGGTCCATCCAACACAGGAAAATGCCCATAATCATAAAAACCTGCTTGGGAGTGAGAGCTCTGCCGAATGAATAGTACAGAGCTGGTAGCAACTGATGTCTAAAACAGGTAGGCAGCTGATATCAGACAGTGTCCACAGAGGGGAACTGCCATTAAGAGATAGCAAAGGTAAAACAGAGGGATAATCAAAGAAATGCCCATCTGATGGATGCAGATGTTGTAGCTCTAGGTTGTTGATGCTCTTAATAATGCACATGCAAGACCATACATGGTACCATTTGCTTAAATAGTAGTAATTAGTGGGCCAGTAGAATAAACAAGGATTTTATGAAATGAGGACTGATCCATTCATGGATGGCTCTGGGACAAGATTGAATCCCATACTTGTCAACAGTCAATGCCCCCCTCAAGGTACACAGTGTCCAATGTATGTTTTGCCAGATATTACTACAAGATCCTTATAACAGACCATTTATTTTTTGTACATGAGCTACACTGCACAGGTAGCCTGGGCCTCAAAAGCAGCTCCATGCTGTCAGTAATACCTGCTGTATTCTCTAGTGCAGCAGACAGAAAAGCAGGTCCTAGCTTCTGCTCACAAAAAAAAAAAAAATAATTGCAGTATCTTTGTGTGCCTCGTTTTTGCCTAATTCACCCTTGCAGGGAGATGCTGTATGACATTGCAATAATAACAGTTAGCAGTAGGAAGCTACAGTGAGGCACATTTAAATGAGAAATAAGATGTGTGTTTCCAACAGTGGGGATCATTCACCACTGGAGCACAAGTTCCAGGGGAAACCATCTCATGGTGGCTGATAGTTAATACGATATTTTTTGGTAGTTTGTAGACAAGTTGACAGATTCCACCCAGTTTCAGCTGTTCTGGGCTGTGTGATGCAAGGCAAGTAGGGGTTTATCTGGGGAGAACTGCATGGCAGAAAACATGTTCATTCCAGCCCTTCACTACCTCCTGTCTTGTCTTCCCTGGTGTCCCTCCTGTGTTCCCAGCAGAGAGTCTCAGGAGGACAACCTGCAGCGCTGGCATCTTTTGTGCCTGCAGCTCAGTGACAACAGGGCTGCTGCCTTGGTATGCGAGGTGATGTAGGGGAAAGAGGACTTAGGTTTCATGTCTCTGTCTCTTCACCCTTCCTCTTACCCTTTCCTCCCTTGATTTTGGGGAGTTAAGTGCTGCTGGGAGAAAAGGGTGGGAGATTTGGCTTTCAAGGAGATGAATCCTAGAGCAGAACAGGAGTCTTCAGGCTGTTGTTTCTACCTGGTCACAGCTAGTAAAATAAATAAGTCTCTCCTGTTATCAGATGCTACTTCCAGACAGGACAAGGTGCTTGAAACCCTCAAGTGTTGTTAGTATCTGCTGTCAGCCAACAACATAAAAATGTAGCACTCGAGCCCCAAAGTTCTGGAGATTGGCCATGATATAATGAGGATTCAAAATATATATCTGCATTTCAGTTTCACTGCACTATGAGCCTTTAAGGCTTTTGTGTTCTTCTGCACAAACTTGGAGGCTTGAAATGAATTATTTAGGTGAAAGATGAGTCTTATGATTATGATTTCTTGTCTTCATATACTTAGACACCCAGTACTGTAAGATAAAGAAACATATCAGAAGACTTGCGGTGATATCCTTAAAACTGGCAATACTGGACGCTATCATACCAGAGATTGGGACTATTGTGAGATGGAAGATGAAGTCCTGGGTTTAGTTGCAGAAGTAATTTTAATAAGTGCCCACATGTGTTTAATAAAACCAGATTTCCACCTTTCCAGCTGCAGTTTTAGTCACAGCAGCATATTTTGCAGCTCCCACTCAAGCCAAGCTGTATGTGATAGTAATGGCAATGTTGAAGCAGGGAGAGTTGAATCAAACACGATCACAATCAATCTCACACTTCTTAGCTAGCAAACTGAGCAGCAAAGTGTTAAATCTCCTCCAACAATGCTGTAATGGGAAGACCTCCAGTCATCTTTACCTCCTAAGTCACTTGCAGACCAAGTAAAAAAGAAGATCCTCCAAATTAGGTCATCTGTTTGCTTCATTCTGAAAGATTTTTATTAAAAAGAAAAGTGTTGTCTCTTTCTTCTCCCAGACAGAAAACAAACATTGGCATCTAGAGTGGTGGAAGACAAATACTTGGTGCTGGGCAACTTGATTAAAGTGTATTCCTTGTAATGAGCGGTGCCTCCCTTATCCTGCCATTGTGTTCAGACAAAAAAAGAGGGCCTGCCCTTTCCCATTGTACAGTCACATTTTCCAAGTTCAGCCAAAATGGGTTTTATAAAAAGCTCTAAAAAAAAAAAAAAAGAAAGATGAACTTTGTCTTTTAGTAAACCACTGAGGCAACTCTTAAACGAAAGCAACCTTGTGCATCTTGTATATGGGAAAACTGTTGAAGTTAGTGCTCTATCTAGCCTACCAGAGGAGGAAGATAATACTGATGACAATGGTCATGGGATAAATGTTATCTGAGCTTTGCTTAAAGGTTTGCTACTAAAATTGAAGCTGAATTTTACTTAAAACATTGGGGAAGGTAATACAAGAAGAAGTGATTTGCAGCGGAAGACAGTGTGTTTGTACTTTCATATTTTTATCACTGCCATCACCAATACCAACATCTACATTTATCTACCAGTGTACATTAAACTAGCAATCCGCTAATATATTAGCAGACTTTATCAGCTGTAATAGCCCGATTCAGTCAGCTTTAATGGGAGAATCCCAGAGTCTCTGCATCATGTTTGCCATTACCCAGAGACAGTTGCTTGTGGGCATTCACCTGTGTGCAAACTGAGCAGGAAAAATTAAAATTGTGCATCATATGCTTACATTTTGGAAACATTAAAAAGAAGCTGTAGTCAGTAGACAGATATAAGGTATCCTCAAAAAAAACCAAACCAAAGAAAACCTGAGTCTTAGGCTAAGCCATGTTCTCAGCTCTGTTTTGTGGCACTTTTATTTGTTTTAAAGTCTCAGTGTGGATTTTCCTTGGTGTCTTTATATGCTGACTTTTACTGTACTGGTTCCACCACCACCAGACTCAGTAAACAAGGATGTGCCCAGAGAAAAACAGACTTGGTTAAAAAGATCTATGTTGCCAGCCAAAATCTGGTTAGGTTAGTGTGGGCTTCTAGCAGCGAAAATAAAACAGTTGTGCAGGGCCAAGAATTTCAAGATAGAGAGGGCTGGAGGAATTCTAAATATGCTACAGAAGTGGAAGCAACAGGACTTGGCAAAATCCCTGATCTAGTTAGAGAAGCAACGTGTCTTGCTAGCCAAACAACAGGGTAGTGTCGAAAGAGAGAGTGAGATGGCAAAACCCCTGGGCAGAGACAACAGAGGATATCCAGAAAGGGGTGTCTGAGACCTGGGTCTGGATGGAGATTAAAAGTTAGCTGTAATGAAATACCCATTTGCTCAGATTTTGGTTCAGTGTAAATATAAATTCCTGACCTAAAATTCTCCTGTAGTATGATCAAGGGATGTGTACTGACCAAATAATCCTGAGAGATCCAACAAAACCACAGCATGCTTGAGATATAAATAGATAAATATAAAATGTATACCTTCATCCATACTTACATGTATGTGTGTTAAATGGAGATGGTTTTGACATAATAGTTTAAATAATAGAGACAAATATTTTATACTAGAATAGTATTAAACAATTACAGTGAAGAATCTAATTTCCTTGTGCTTAACTTTAGTTCTATATTGACACATTTGTTTTTAGGTTTTCTTCTTTTCCTTCCTTATTTTAGGGTTAATTGCATTCCTTGCAGCTACTTCACTGGTAGAAAGAAATTTATCTGTGGAACCTGCATCAGAGAAGCTTAACACATAAATGCTTGTGCCTGTTTGGCAAAAGAATTAGCGAAGTAAGGTGGATATTTTTATAGCCCCCAATTACACACTAATGTGTATTGATTGAGAGAAAAGTGGTGCACATACCACTTTCTCAGCACGAAAGAAAGATATACTCAGCCAACATGGCATTTTTGCTCTATGATTTTCTTTGTTTTTAGCACCAAGTTCAATACAAAAGGCAGGTACTTTCAGTTAATTAAAATTGCACATTTTATCCAGGAACACATCAATAGATAGGCGTGTAAAAGGTAGAGATTTTATCTTACTCAAAGAGAACATGGGTTTGGTTGACTCTTACTCTTTGAATTTGTGTTTGTGGCTTATTACCATTGTAATCAACAAAATATAAATCTCCTTCTAAGCACTCGCTTGAACCTGACAGCTCTGAGGGAGCATTTTACAGCAGGACCCCTCTATCTGAGCCCCCAGACTGCTCAGGGTCTTTTTTCTTCTTGCACTGGAGCTGTCAGAGCTTGCAGATTTAGCATTGGGGTGAGTCAGCAAAAAATAACCCCGCATCGCTCTGCTGGCATCTGGCATCTAGAGCCTGGGTTGCCGTAGCAGAAGGGATGCACGTGCCTCTGCAGGGCCTGGAGCCTGCCGAAGGGTGGAGACATGGCTCGTGCCAAAATATGCAAAGAATTGAAATGAAGATTCTCCTAACCCTATACAACATGCATTTTTAAAAAATGCCTAGATCTCTCATCAAAGTAAAATGTAATTAGGGGTATTATTGCATGCCTTCTTAATTGGAACAGCTTGTGACAGAGAAGTATTTGGGAGGATTTCAACCTGACAACAAAGTGCAAGCGTTGTGTGTGCTCAGTTTGGTTGGAAATGCTGCCTGGCAAATCCACATGCATGTGGAGCAGCTGAATGGCAAAGGTCAGTGGGACTGCCCAGGTGCCCAAAGTGATTCACATGCAGAAAAGTTAGCTCAGAGCTTATGCTGTAGTCACAATAAGACACTGTTAAGATTCCTCTGGACTACTAAATGAGAGTATGTCACTTCCCTGTGAGCAGTAGTGAACACATTAACAAGTCATGTATAATTGTAAGTGAAATCTTTTCTCCAGAAGTATAAAGAAGTGATCAAAATTTTGCCCTGTCTTGCAGTTATTGTCCCAAACACAAAGCCAGTGATGTCTACAAAAGAACAAATAAGTGTGCAGTCAGTCCAGAAAACTTTATTCCCATCATACCCAGCCATGAGGGTGAGACACTAGCAAATGGATGGGAGGAATTCCCATAGACAGGGCGGTGGAGAGAGACCAGCAATGTAGACAGGATTCAGGCACAGTTAGGGAGGGATTGACACCAGGGGGGTAAAAGATGCCTTCATTCTTCTGGTGGAATTGCTCTGCACTGCCATGGCCAGAGGAATAATACCCCAGGGGACTACTCACCCAGACAGTCTGGCTACGGGCCAGGGATTAATTTCTCTGGGCTCCTGTGTGGGAGCAGGGAAAGTGAAGAAAAGTGTTAGAAATTAAAATCAGATGAAGATGTTAATGATGTCTGCCACGGGGTTTCTTCTTAGGCAGTACACTGCTTGCACAACCCCAGAATAAATGTAGAAACAAGTTTGTTACAGTTTATTTGTGCTACTACTAATTTTCATATGATTAATAAAATATTGTTCTTTTTTTTAATACTTTTCTTGGTGGAAGGGAAGCATAGCTGGAAAGATTAATTTTAGTGCAGTGCATTGAGAAGAACTGTTGCCTGACATTCAATAGTTAAGTTATGAAGTATTGGACACTGGAGTAATAAAAACCTACTTGCTTTGATCTTGTAGTTAAAAAATGATTAAAGTATAGAATTGTGTGTGCCAACATTAGACCTCCACCCACAGAGAGATTTAAAGCTGTCGGGGGAAAAAGGAAAGTTGAAAGACAGCTTAAATATAATAATTCAGAAATTGAGCTGCTTTGTTATTTCAAAGATGGTCAGAGTAAAAAGGATTTTTCATACCCTATTTGTTATACTAGATCTAAGAACCTTATCCCAAGACATTTCCTCTTGCATACAACCAAAAAGCTGAAAATTGCTAAGAGGTAGCATATCAGAGAGCTGCGTTTCCATATTTTCTGTTGAACTGAACTCAGTGAATTTAAAGCCTCGAGGATTCCCTCTTCCCCTCTTGGTACCTCCACACTGCTCAGGGTGACCCCTACCCTCCCTTCTGCTTGTATGCTGCAAATAAAAAAGACCAGAGTATTCAGTTATATAGTTTGCAGGGATGAAAAGCTTTATTCTTTTAATTGTATGCATATTGTCATCTCCCAGGCA
The DNA here is from genome assembly GCA_031468815.1 of Morus bassanus. Taxonomy (NCBI): domain Eukaryota; kingdom Metazoa; phylum Chordata; class Aves; order Suliformes; family Sulidae; genus Morus; species Morus bassanus. The sequence continues at coordinate 9,923,671 of CM062572.1, read as the reverse complement.
CATGAAATTACGTTGTGGAATTGCAATTATGAACTTATTACTGGTTTATCTAATTGTTAAAGAATACAGAGACTTGTTGAGTTGGGTTTCTGGCTCCTGCCATGTAAACTGCTCCAGTGAAGGCACACCCTTACACCCACACACAATACTGATTTAAGTCAGTAGGAAGCCTCTGTTTTTGCATAATCATTTTGTAGCCAGTATAGAAGACTTATGAAAATGTATTAGCTGATGCTTGCAGGATTACATCTGCCCAGCCAGGCTTCTTAATTCTTTTGTAGTGACGGCTTTGCTAGTGCAAAGTCAATATTTGATCTTGCAATGTCCTTGATTATATTAGATAATTTTGATTCTCTGTCCAATTACAGATCCTTAGCATTTTGTCAAACATTCTTCAATAAAAGGAAAGACTTTTATGAAAAAAAACCACAGTAGCATTCATTGGAAATGACCCTGGAGATCAGACAGAACATTAGATCAAGGACAGTGAATTGGATTTCACTAGCGCTGCGTTCATTACTGCAGACATGATGATCCTGATCAGAAATTACAGTTTGATTGATGTTGCAGTTCTCTGAGAATAAAGACCTAGGAAACACATTGTGTCATTTCTGGGAGATGAGATATACTAGGAGAAGACGGCTTTAAGACTCAGCTTTCTGGAGTCAGCTTTCATTTACACAGGAATCAACATTTCTGCATTTGAATTGACTCCCATGTTGTCAATACCCTGCTGTTCTTCTACTGTATTCTTTTCCACCTGTTCATTGCTGAAGCGCACACCCTTCAGAAAACATGTTGTTTCTAGGAATCAGTAGGATTTTTGTAACTCACTGTTCTGATACACATTGCCCTTCTCAATACAAAATTTAAACACCATGAGTCTGGCTGCTAGGGTGGACAAGAAGCTCATTTTGTCCTTCCAACTAGCAGGGATCCATTTGCCATTTGAAAAGGTCCCAAACTGCTGCAGGACAAGCTCCTGAGGTGCCAGCGTTGTCTTTTAGAAAAGCCACACTCATCTCCCCCATGTGGACAAGGGAGCCTTCCAGCCATGTAGAGTTTCCCCCGTGTTGTTTCCTGGAAGGATCATTTCTGTCCTGATCATCTGCAAAGCACACTGAGATCCACAGCGGGAAGCCACTTCAGCTGAGAAAAATAGCATTAAACTCTCAGATTCTTCTGTCTGAAGGTTTGTTTCCTGGGCAATTTTGAATTTTCATTCCTCCATGAGGCTCCCAGAGACAACAACCTGGCATGATAAGACACGGTTTGCCTCTTGGAAGTGCAGGTGCATTCTCCAGCATCTCAGTCCCCTTGGGGCATTAGTCCTTGGGGGCCTTGAGGGACTGATTTAGCATATTGCTTAACCTTAAGTTAATCTCAACAACAATTGGAAGAAGAAACATAAAAGCATAATGTAATAGGGGATGTAATAGAGGTGCATAGCACATGGATTAGGTTTAAATGGGGAAAAAAGTGACAGTTCCACAGGAAAGCATGGCAAAGAAGATCTCCATGTCTTGGCCAGCTTCATTTGCACTGACAAAAGTTATTTGGCTATAAGGCTGTGTCCACTGGGAAATGGGCAGTCTCAGGCAGAGCTGTAAAAGAGGTGCCCAGTGAGGCTCGTGGAGAATAGGACATCACGTGCCTTTGGATTCCTCTGAAAATGTATAATGTGAGGTATTTACGGTTCATTTCAGAGGGCTAAGGTTTCACTTGGGGGTTTTACCACAGCATGACGGAAATGGACGTGTTTAAAATGGTCAAATCCTCTTTGTCAAATGCAAATAAATAACGCTTTCAAGTTAAAATAGCAAAGAACATCTTGAAACTTATACCTATAGAAATAAGCCCTCTAGCTAATAGTAAATGACTATTTATAATTGCCTGTTGGGATGCCTGACATCAGATGGTTGTACTAGTAACATGAGAATGGTATCTGACAGGTTGGGAAAAACACATGGCAGGAGATGGGAATATTGATTTGTAGGCAAAATTTGGAAGGAGGAGGAGGGAGAGAATGGCCAAGAATGTTCTTTACTTTTTAAGAAAGTGACATTCCTACCACCAAAACAAAAACCTGAGAAAGAAAGCACATTCCAAAATGATGTCATCACATTCTTTCTATACGGACAAACATGCGGCACTGTAACTGCTGTTTCCTGCATTTGTGATTTCCCTCAAAGAGTGTTTCAGTGAGAGATGTTTTCAAATAGGAAGAGAAATTCAGTTTCAGTGTCCTTAGGAGCCTCTTGGCAAAGTCAGACCTTCTCTCTGAGGCCAAGACTGGCTTAAATAACAATGTCTGTGTTGGATAATACACCAGCTTGTAAATTTGTGATGTAGGCAGAAAGCAGGTTTTCCTCTCTTCGGTGAAACTTTATAGAGAATATCCATACATTCTCTGCACCACCTCTGATTTCTGGTGGATGCTTCAGGCTGAGCAATAGACCCAACAGGAGACTTTTATTTGTATTGTACTGAAACAGAATCTGAAAAAATGTCTTGGTTTCCAGGTTTTCAAGCAGAGAGGAGGCCTGTGAGGCTTAAGAGGGTTTGTGTTAAGGTGCCTCACCACTGAGTGTAGCAAACCACTACAGTACCTGACCAGGGATGTGGTGATTCTCCATCATCAGGAGACTGGAGCAAGCCATAGTTTCTAAACCACCACCAACCACAAATTGAGACCACAGGGTTGTGCAGGAGCTTCTGCATGAATTTCTCTGCCCTGGGTTATGCCAAAGGTCAGACTATCAGATCACGAGATCATGACAGCCTCTCTGGCCTTAAAACCCGTATGATTGCAAATCCATGAATTGCAGTCGTTGTCTGGATTTATTCTTCTACTGCTAGAGAAGGCATTCAGGCCTGGGGAGCTATGAATGCACAGACTGCCACAGCCAGAGATCAGTGTGGGGCTTTGCCTGTGCTATACCATTTAAGAAAGGGAAAAAGGGAAGAAGGGACAGATTCAGGTTCACATGGAAGTAGTTTACAGGCTAGCAAACATATCTTACAACAGTAATGCAGGCAGAGTCTCACTGCGACTGCAAAGTGACTTGCTCTTTTTCTGCTCTCTGCTGAATTCCATTCTGGTATAAGCCAGTGGTTTTCCACAAAGTCAACACTGCTGTGACTGAAGGGAGAACAAATTCAGACCTGCTGAATTAAGAAAAGAAAAGCCCAAGATTCCTGTGCTTGTTCAGAGTACAGACTGCAAAAACATGGGTCTATGTATGTTATTGACAGAGTGTGTTATTCTGAATTCTGTTGTTATGAATAACACAGAGTGTTATTCAGAAACCCTAAATTTTATCATCAACTAAGTGATGAAGTCCTGGGAGATTTCCTTAATTATTTCTGCATATTCCTACTTTCTAGCATTAGCGTCCTAAAATCAGCATTCAGGTACTGCCACTAACCTCTTCTGTGATTTCTGACAACCTAATTCTTCCCTTCCCTTCCCTTCCCTTCCCTTCCCTTCCCTTCCCTTCCCTTCCCTTCCCTTCCCTTCCCTTCCCTTCCCTTCCCTTCCCTTCCCTTCCCTTCCCTTCCCTTCCCTTCCCTTCCCTTCCCTTTTTCATTTCCTTCCCTTTTTCATTTCCTTCCCTTTTTCCTTCTCTTCCCTTTTTCCTTTCCTTTCCTTTCCTTTCCTTTCCTTTCCTTTCCTTTCCTTTCCTTTCCTTTCCTTTCCTTTCCTTTCCTTTCCTTTCCTTTCCTTTCCATTCTGTTCCGTTTCTGTTATCTTTGCTATGCCACTTCTTTCTCACTAATTTCAAATGCAAGTCTGGAGGGGCAGGATCTGCCTCAGTAAGTATGAAGAGGCCTTGTTCTCAGTCAGGGTTGCAGTGCAAACAATAATAAGAAATAATATTTATTAAAAAAAGGATGGACATTTACCCAATCCTTGACTCAGTAGCTTGATCTTCACACCAAAGAGGCCCGTTTTGCACAAGTGATGCCAAATTATGGCATCTTCACTCACACCAGAGTCATTGTAAAATCTCGCTTGGCTTCAAGAGAACTTTTTGGGTGAGGAACCACCTACCACAGCAGAAACCTGACAAAACTGTGTCCCTCATAACCTTTTCCAAACCATTTCCCTGCTGATTGCAATTTAACTCCAAATCCTATTCTGCTTTTATACAGTGTGTGATCCTCCTCCATCCTGCTGCCCCCAGACTGACAGCTGTTCCTTCTGTCCTTGAAGCACTAAGGGAAACGTATTACTGGCATGTAACTCCTCCTCTCCTCAAAGCAAATGACAAGGTTATATGGCAGTTGCATGTTTCCCTTGTTATCTTTTTGTTTGAAGAAATAGGAGTTGCACCTGACTAAGGCTGCAGAGGCATTCAGTTAAACAAAGATGTTTTATTTTAGCAACTGTTTAATGAAGAGGAAACCAATAGACAATCTTCTCTTCCTCTGGGTGAGGAAAGCATTGACAAATGCTATATTTAGTTGTGAACTATGCAACCTGCAAAAGGATTTCACCCCACTTATCAGGAAATGAATCCCCCTTCATTTCTAACAACATGAACTTCAGGGAATGTGAGCAGCTCATACTGCACTGGAAACTGGTGTTCCTAAATGCATTTGTGTTTAAAAAAAACAAAAACCAAAAACCAAAAAACAAAAACTGGGGGGAAAAAAGCATTTTTAGGCAAGCAAGTCTTCTATCTAGGTCATAATTTGGGATACACTTGCTGACATAGGAAGGCAAGGTAGCTTTTTGCTCTTGTTCCTCTCAGTGCTGAGATGGCCTAGGGGCAGTGATGGCTGAACTGGACTGGATGCGGGACTGTGCACATGGAATGGCATGTTCGATGGAGCTCCATGTCCAGGACTAAGTGTTGGCCTCAGTTACGCCAGACAGCCCTTGTGAGCTGCAGGACTTTGATGTATTTACTGCTGCTGCTGATTCATAAGACACTTGAGAAGATGACTGGTTCCTCATATCCCAGAAAAGTTTCCAAGGCTGGGTAGTATAGCTGTAAACTGAGCTAATTAAAGGTAATTTTTTTGTATGTGACAGGAAAAAGCTGTTAACATCAAACCCTAATGGAGAGAGATGGGAGAATTTCCCTGAGCTACGTGCTTTGCTGCTGAGAAAGCACAGCTTGGCAGATGGAGGAGGATGGAACTGATTTCCAATTTAGCCTTCTATTAATGTTTTATGGTTTTAAATTTAGCAGAGTAGTTCACTTTTCTGTGATCTTTGCAGGACTACTATTTCCTTTCTGTGGAATGCTAAAAGGAATTATGTAAAAAATATCTGTATATACACGTATCAGAAATCTCTGCTGTCCAAAAGAACAAGAGAGTCCCAGTACAAATTCCACAGCAACTGCCCTTCCTACCAAATGAGGCTCAACATCCTCTCTCTGTCAAAACTTCCTCTGAACACTTGTGGCTTAGATCCAGGTCTGGCTGGGTCCAGCTTTACAGGTACAGACGGGTAAGAGAGAGCAGAGGACACAAGTTGTTCTTCCTCTCTTAAGCTGGCTGAGCAATTAGGCTCTTGGCAGAGAAAGGGTGAGAGATGTAGTGCAAGTCCTTTCTTCCCCATGCTGCATGGGCTTGAGCTATAGGCTATAAGATTTTATCCAGTGCATTCTTATGGCACATTGGGAGTGCTCTGGCATCAGGCCATTGAGGTGTATTGATGGCATCCCAGGATATCTCTTCAGAGAAATGCAGGAAAGTAAAATACACATCCACCCGCCCTGGGCACTAGGGATCATCTGAGAGATGGATGCTGATTTGTTCTGCCCAAAAAAGGTACACAGAGTGCACAGCATGAATTGCCTTCTGCCTCTCATTTCATTTATTATAATTTAAAATATATCACATAGAGAGCTGGCTTCGACTTAGCAACCTGAGATTTAGGCAGATAAAGTTGGGCAAAAACCATTCAGCTCAAAGGACCAAGATAGGGACAACAGGTGATTCCCCTTGGGGCATGTTTCATCCTATGCTTGATATAGTGTCTCAGGCTTAATCCCTGGGAGCATCCCCATTGCTTTCATACTGCCAGCTGCTATATAGGTTGAGGGGCCTACCTGGTGAAAATCTGATTGGGTGAACATGCTTACAAGTTAATTGGGGTTTTGGTTATACTGACATGAATCTAGAGCAGCTCTCCCAAAGGCAACAGCAGTTGCTCTTTGTCTATGCTGCTGACACTCAGAAACCAGTGAATGAAACGCTGAATTTGGGAGCTTCAATTAGCAGTTCCAAAAATGATGAAATCCTATGAGGTAGTGCATCATCTGAAAGCAAGCAGAAGGAAACCCAAAATATAATGTGATTCTGTATATTTCATGATTCATTTCAGGAAAATATATATGATTCTGTAACAAATCAATACGAAAAACAAACTGGGGAGGGAATTTTGCCAAGCAGGGTCTCTCCAGCAGGAAGGGAATCTTTATTTGGAAAAACACGACTTCATTGTGTCAATTGTAGCACTTTTTCTTATCTTGTGCTGTTGCACAAGGAGAAAAGAGGTGTCTGCAAGAAGGCCTAATATGCTGATGCTGATTTAGGTGTGACTGGGTGTAAAAACACGATCATTTTAGAGCTGGGGTAAAGTACTGCTGGTGATTTAGCGCTGCATATCTCAGGGTCTCAGTCTGCTTGGACCGGCTTCCTGCCACTATCCACCATTATGTATCAGCAGGAAATTACACTTTTATGAGTGATTTACCTTTAAACAAACACTACTACACAAACAATATGGTATTGAATTTGGTGGTTTGCCTTTTAAGTATTACAGTGAAAGATTGTAACAGCTGTCTAAGCTGATAACTACTACCTAGGATAAGAATATTGTTGACTGAGTTATTAGTCAATTGTTTAACTAAATCTAGCTGCATCTCTGTCTTTTAACTGTGTGACATTTACAGTTTCTTTAAACAATATAGTTCCTTGAAACATGCATATAACTGGTTCCTTGGGTAGAAACTTTATGGGTAAAGAATTGTTTCAGACATCAGATCACACTTTTAATTTAAATTTTTGTATTTTTGTTTTTATTTATTTATTTTTCTTAGCTGATTCCTGGAGAGAAGAGTCTCCTAGAAGTGAATTTCCATGTGGCTTTCTAAGTTCAGCAGATGAGCCTCAACCACAATGTGTGGCTAAAAATGACTAAACTGCACAGCTGGACAAATTTCAGCAGAGAAGGGTTTGGACAACATAATGAATCCACTGGACATCTACTGCTGTGACTTCTGTAAGAAGGTTTATCCTAAGATGGGAGTTCGTTTTGTGAGGTGCTGAATGCCTGCAGCCTTCAAGGAGACTCTGAAGTCATTGCAAAATGGGACACAACATGTGTGGAGGAGGTTGACCTTGCAAAATTCGTACTCTGATTTTGAACAATTAGGACTAACTTCAAGTCCCAGTTGAGACTTCCAGACTTTGAGGCTCCAGAGTTTGGACTGGATCCAAGGCCCAGTGAAGTCACCTGGAGATTTTCCATTGACTTCACTATGCCTTGGACTAGGCACTTTGAAAGGCTATTCCCATGAACTCAAATGCCTAAAGCCAAACATGGCTTTACACAATTGAAAATCACCTGCTTTGTGTGTGTTCAAAGGCAACTCCACCACTCAGCAGTAACAATATAGAATTGGGTTGAAAGGGTGAAAATAGATGTGGAGTAACTCTTCAAAAAGTCCATGGCAATGTTCCAACACTGCAGCACTGCAAATGAGAATATTTAATGCAGACTTTTTTATGATCATTCCTGAATTAGATTTAAAGGAAAAAAAAATCATGTCAACATTGCAGAACTAGAGCTCTCTTCATGTTTTAAATATTTGAACAACACTCGCTGCATTATTTGAAAAGAGAAATATCTTAATGCTTCAGAGCATTCTGCTTGTTGAATCAGTTCTACTACCATTTTAAAGCCAATTTCTTGATATCAGTTCTGGTGATACTCTGGAACTGATCTATACCAACAGCCCATTTTCATAAAATCACACCTGGAGTGGTTTGCCCACTGCATGAAGAATCAGTGCTATGCTTTAGAGAAAAACCATTCTCCACAGCTTTGCATCTGGCAATGGTCTAGTTCCAAAGAGCCAGACTCATCCCTGAATTCAAGTACAGTCTACAAATAAAGGAAATCTCATCTCTTTTGTCCCACTATTAGTTTTTTGAAAGCACAGTTCCCCTTTGCCTATAAGTGCTCCTTGTAACAGAAACCCTGACTTTTTAGGTCAAGCCAATATCACTGTCTCTAGGTCTTTTCTTTCAAACGAGGTCAGTTTTGAAAATTCTTTGACGTTTGTGCATAAAATATGTGGGTCCTGATGTGAGTGAGTGCCCAAAAGCTTAGAGCAGTAGGCCCTTCTTTTTCATATTACATGGATGAAAAGGAAGAAAAGAAAGCTTACAGAGGCTTTATATAGCCTTGTAAGCCTCATGATCTACTTCTATTGCTTATTTCCTGCCCATGTCTAAGTTTTCAAAGGCTCCTTTCTTTGTCAGAGGGCTAATTATTTTGGCTAGTAGGCCAAAGCATAGATGCATATTGGATTAACAATGCCCATTAACTCTCCCTCAGCAGGTGGAAGATTTGATTCTGATCTGCTTGATGCTGGTGTAAAGGAAAGGCACATCCTGGAACCAAACGGATATGCCATGGTACAAAGGAGGATGAGATCAGAAGCAAGCTCTATTACTGCTATGAGCAGCTCCCTGCTGATGTAGGCATCCTGGAAAGAATCATAGAGACTTACAGTTGACTTTTCAGCTCCATGTGCATTTTGGGGCACAAGAGCTATTGGTCGCAGAGAAAGTAAGTGCTCTTTTTTCAAGCTGGTTTCCCTTTTTTTGTTGTTTTTTGTTTGAAGTCCATACCAGAGTGGGAAGAACTGCAGGTGATGATGAGTTTGAGGTTCTTAAATTCACGAAAATGGCAGAACAGTCTTCCGTACAAATAAAAAGGGGCACTTTTCTGTAAAACAGGTTGTCAAGCACTGCCTCTTAATGCGGAACAATAAAATAATCTTTTCAAACAGTTTAATGGCCAGGATGAATGAAAGAATCTGTGTATGCTTTACGAATGGCCTGATTACTGCCAGCTCACATGCTTGCTCTGCAGTTGTAGTACATTAGAATTTGAAGTAGGATGTTGTTAGCAACTCTTTGCGTGGGGTGGAATTTGAATCAAAAGCTATAAATGACCTGTGACAGCAAAAATGAAAGTTCAATTGCTTTCTCACATGACCTGTTTCTTTTAGTGTCATTAAACTTAATCAATTATTAACCTTTGGTTTAACAGTGCTTGTCATTTCATAGCAAATCAAGTAGAAAAAATGTTGTCTACCTGAATAATTCCCTAGAAAATGTCTCTGAGGCACATTAATAGTTTGAAAGGTGAGAGGCTGGCCTAAATTTGAAGTGCAGAATCACTGAGTGCAATTGAGGGAATGAGAAACATCTGACTATCCATTTGACTTGTAAAAATCCTGTATGCAAACGCAGATTTTAGGAAGATCTGGTGTCTCCTTGCACAAACAGAACAGTGTTCAGCTCACTAGTAACACGTGAGAATTAATAATGAATGATTTCACAGAGCCCTCATCTCATTTAGGTTGTTTTTACATAATAACTTTATGTAGTAAATATATACAAACAATGCGTCCTAATCCAAGATTGTCTGGATATGGTTGTGTTTTTTTGATCTTCATTGAGATCAAATGAGTTACGTTACTTTACACTGAATTAAGTTCTTGCTGGAATGAATTTCCTTTTGGCAACCAATTAGGATGTTTAAAGAATTTACTTTCATTTCTCGATCTCAAGAGTATTTGTGAACAGTTCACATGGAGTATGTATTACTGTGCCTAACTGCTATCAGCCTGTATAATTATCTCATTTGCATATGCTAATAAGGTACATTATAGGTATAGTGTTTTCACATGCCTTTTATCCAGTTAGCTCATTGAACCTACCAGTCTTGTGTTCTTCCCCTCTGTCACCAAATTAATAAGAGTTGTGAACTGAAAATGGTTTCATTCATATGGTGTGTCTGTGCAGACAGACTTCACTTAGAAGAAATGTGGCTTCTGCTGTTCACAATCTTTATTTATTGATTACACATGCGTGGAGGATCTGCAGGGCTCCCAGATAAGCTGGGGAGCTTGATGTGGTAGATGCTGGCTGAATTCAGAAGTTCACAAAAATTTGTGTGTGAAAAATGCCCAGCATAACTTCTTGTGTTCATCAACCACCTTTCATCTGAGGGCACAAGGGATGATTAATGTTTGCTTGCTTTCATTAATTTTGTTTTCAAAAGGAAAAGTTGCACACAGTGAGGACCTCTTTCCTCTTTTTTCCTGTATCCAAGTGGTCCAATGCACTTTGTTTTGTATTATTAGTTCAATCCCATTGTCTGGAGTTTATTCAGGTGATACAGCCATGCCCATGTGCCTTTATGCACAAAATCATACCCAGCTACATTTATTTTAAAAGAAGAGGATTTGCATGTAAATTTACACCAGGAGGATAAACATTTTTAAAAGTAAATTTTTGTCCTAAAATATTGGCACAAAATATGTATGATCATACACAAGAGTCGTAGTGAAATCATTACCATGTTAATATTATTGCAATGTGATGACCAGCTACTTACCTAGTAGCCTTGTTCACAACAGTTTGCCATACCAGCATGCCTCAGAACTTGCATATTCACATTTTCATGTATACCTGCTGTAGACCAGCTAGATTTCATTTCAGACTACCCAACTTCCATTTCAGCTGCTGCTGGCCAGCATCAACCAGGAGTACTTTCGTCATGGTCAGTGGAGTCAGAGCAGTGTTGGGAAAATATAAAGGAGAAGAAGGTTAGACTTGTTATCCCCAGTGATCTTTTGTGTCTTACCCTTTTTTAAATCAGGAATATTCCCAAGGAAAAACACAGTGTCAGTTTTCTCTGCAAAGGAAGTGTGAATTACACTGAGGGATTCTCAGAACAGGCTGCTCTTGTCAGTGTATTCACATGATCTAAACCATCAAGGAGGGGACATGTTGAATAAAAGTCCTGTATTTTGAAGGACCATTATGGAGGCAGTTTAGGAACATCTCATATTTATTGCCATGCGATTAAAAACTCACTAACTTTATTAACTCAGTGGTAGCCTGATTAGTCAATGGAAAAATGAAAAGGAGAGAAAAAATGGGGCAACAGCAAGACAACAGTATGCAGGCAAGAGGGAAATGAGTTAAAAGAAGCGTGGAGAACATGGTTTTTAGTTACTCTGTTTTCTCCCTTTTGCTTCTTTCTCTCTCGTCCATGTCACTCCAAGGAAAGCAGCTGGCATCTGTAGCCTGTTGTGCAGATGGGTTGAGAGGAGCACATATTCTACTACGTGTCTGGCACGCTTCAAAAGTGGCTGGTGACTGATTGTGTATTTGCCAGCAGCTAGTTATTAGGGAGACTCGCTGTAGCCATGGATGTCAGCAGCACATGGGGTCAAAGAGACTGAGGATACAAGGAAACGTCAGATTAATACCTCTCAAAGCGCTGACCACATATGCTGTTGCTTGGTAGACACAGCCTGCAGGGTGAGCAGGTTCCTTATCGGAACTTGTCAGTTTTATAGGAGTCATAAGTTCCCATTTTTATTCCTAGGCATGTGCACTGTATGTACACCTTATGAGAAACAACTCTGGGCCTAAATAGCTTGCAGTTTAAATAGGCAGAAGCAGCAAAGCATGGGAGAAGGAAGATTAAATTCCCCATTCCACAGGGAAGGAACTGAAACCTGGAGAAATAACATTGTTTGGCAACACATGAGAGTCGTGACAGTGGTGAGAACTAAATCCTATTGTTTCAAGTCATTTTTGAGGGTCTTAGCTTCAAAATAATTCTTTGCCTGTATGTAGAAGGCATACATCTGACTCTAAGACACTTGACTCTTTCCTCCAATAAAGTAGGGTGCTACTCACCTTGAGCATAGGTCATATGCAAACCTCACTGGAATTTTGTACCTCTCCCCCAAATTCCACTATAGCATCCCTGTCATTTTGCCTCTGCAACACAGTTGGTACACAGTTCTTACTGTTTGCAGGAGGCACAGGAGCTGCTTATCCCTTTCACTGGGCTGCTCCCTGCCCACCCAGCCTGATGTAGGACCAGGAGAGAGAATGAGGCACAGACAGACAGATGGCAAACAACACCAAGAGGATCATGACACGGCCTGAAGGGCATTCCTGCACAGAGCCAGCTGCTGGCGGGCAGCTTTGCCACTGTCCTTGCCATGCAGGCACGAGCTTGGCGTGGCTCAGGGGCTCTCCAGAGCTGCTCACTCGTTTCTCTGGAATGGTACCAGCACAAAGCTGCAGCAACATGCTGGTGATTCAGGCCCAGCGTGAACAACGGGACTGGACTAGTAACTTTGCTGCATGCCAAGAGGGACTCTGCCAGAAAATTCACTGCCAGCAGCATACTTGCACCACATTCAGCTTTACGGACACCTTTCCAAAACAAATATATCTGTTTAGAATGAAATTCAGCTCTTTGTGGAGCCGTGTCAGGCTCTGCTGATAGGGAGAGTTTATTGAAAGCCACCAGCTCTCCAGTGTTGAGCTCCCCAGCATCAAATCAAATCTCTGCATTTCTCATCACAAAATTAAGAGCCTTCTTGAACCTATACGCAGGAGTTAAACTTGTGGTGATCCTCAGGAGAGTCTAAGGCAGAATATCTTCCTCCCTTTCACCCAGCATTGGGCGATCTTTCTTACCATGTGACTTACTCACTTCTCCTACTGTGGACCTGATGAGTTGATCTGGTCATTGGTCACCAAACCCACCTCTGGCCTCAGTTTTCCCTCAGACAATCCCAATGACAGCTTCTGCCCAACCATTAGGATGTGATAAAAGACCCGTGGGCTCTGACAGGACCTCAGCCAGCATCAAGTTACTGGAAACTAAAGAACTTTCTTCTGACCCACCCTCACACCTCTTCTGCACTGACACTGCTCCCAGATGACCCAGGAACTGAAGGAAGGTTTTGAACAGCAATGTCTAAAGCAGCATGGTCAGGTGGGTGTCCATGCTCTTCACGCAGCACTGAAGCACACAGGCAGTGAAGTCTAGCTCTCTGGCTCTATCCTGGACAAAGAAGAGGAAACTGCTGTGGCAGCACACCCTCCTGAGCAAGAGCCAGGACAAACCTCTTGCACCACAGTGCAAAAAGAAGAGGAATGAACTCAAATGCTTGCATGAACAGAAGGAAAATGGGTGGCAGTGAATGGAAGTGGTCAGGATTTCTGGTCAGTGGAGACTGTTTCTCAGCAGTAGAACCAACTGTGTGCATCAGGCATGATACCTCAATCTTTGGTCAGTTTTTATTCATTAATCATTTGTTATAAATTGCTATTTTATACTCTGATATTGCAACCCCCCTGTCAGCTGCCACTGGCAGCAGCAGAGATGGGTTTAAATGCCTCATCTGGTATGATGGCTACCACCAGCCTGAGCCCTAGCCTGGAGGCCTAGGAAAACCAGAATCTTCACCAGGTGCTTTTATTAGACAAAGCTTCCCACGGACAAAGCTTGAGTTAGTGTATGAGGAAAGAAAAGGAAATGAAAAGCTGGCATAGCCTCAACTTGGAAAAACTGACACTCAGACAGCAGTCCCCAGGGAAGATATCCTAATTCAGGGGAGCAGGAGGAATCACTGGGGATTGTTTGGTGCAGGGTTGGGATCATGGCCAGGCTAGTTCTGAGGCCATGGTGAGAGCTGCTGGGCATGTCCCTGGCTGGGGGAGGACAGGCGATGCAGATGCGGGGGCTCCACATGGACGTCGGATGTGGCCTGTGGGTCTTGGCATCCTGGAAGAGCAAGTCTGGTTGATCCGAGCAGTAACACAGAGGGAAGCAGTGCGGGGGATTTGCTTCAGACTTGCTTTCTCCCTTGCAGAAGTAAACTATTCAACCCTATTCGTTCCAGCCCCCCGGGGGGACATGCCACCCAGTTTGAGAATAGGCGCATTAATAAACCAACAATATCTGCGTCTGCATCTAGATCTAATCTGCGGCTGCTAAGTGAGATTCACCTTTTCCCACCCCCAGCAGCATCTTGGCAGTAGTTTTTGAGCTCAGTTCTCCACCTGTAGTTTGAACATCCTGTATGGTGGTGTTCATTCAGCGCCTGTTCCTCCTTTGCCGCTCCTGTTGACTGGCATTGGGAAAGTTCAGGTGATCTCCGGCCCTTCGGGGAAGGGATGCCTTTCCTGCTTTCACTGGTTAATTTAGCCAAGGTGTTTCTGACAAGCCCTTGCTGGATTTTCTCAGCTAAGCTGCAGTCCTTAGCTGCTTCAATAAAAGCTCTCCACTGTCCATTAATTTGGCAGCAATGTTTCCTCCTGAGGTTGCTGTCAGGTTTGTCATGGTCTCGCAGTCTGATCTCTGTGGAGTCCTCCAGAGAGACCTTGATGCCACACAGGGCCGAGCAGAGTCTCTGCTTCCCCAAGATGCCTTCCGGCCACCTCTCTTCCTCTGTTTGGTCTGAGCTCCAGCTTCACACAACAGTGTTTAGTACCTTCAGATTCATTATTTATCTACGTTTTGGCCAAAACACTCTAAATATTAATGCAAACACGGCCTGTCTCTTTTAACTGTTTCCCTCTGCTTGCTGATAGAAACAAGAGGAGAGCTCTTCCCTGGGGATGGTCTGCCCATCTGGAGTATTCAAGCTTTTAGAGGCTGCTTTTCATCCTCTTCCCTGGCACTTGCTTCTTGCAGGGCTGGGCTGCGTGTTTACAGGTATATGACATTACTGATAATACCGCAACAAGCTGGCATTTATCAAGCATCTTGGAAGAAGTCTGTCTTTAAAAAGGCAGGTAGGGGCCCGTGCCATGGGAAAAAATGACCAGGATTTCTAATCACTCATATGGAGTTATCTGCACACATGGCTACCTTTCATCACTTATGCTGAGGCCAATAAATGGATTATAAAGCCAACGTGCCTGTTGAAATGTCTGTGTGTACTAAGCTGTCATGGACTTGTTTTGGGTCAAAATAACACGTGTACTCCATTTCTTTGTTTTCAGTTTTCCCCCCCTTTTTTTTTACGTCCTGATTTTCTTGTGAGATTGTGAATAAAGAAGACAAAACTCATCCACAGAAAATATAAGTAATATTGCCACTATCCAACACTGCTTCCTGAAAGCCATGCATAACCCAAAACATACCATAATGGTAGAAATAAATACAAATATCTAAGTCATTTTTCTCATAAGAACTAAACACTTCAGGAAATACAAACATAACTATCGCCTCCTTATCACCACTACCTGTACCACAAACATAAAAACAGGAGAGTAGCCATACCAGGTCATGCCAAGGTCCTTCTAGCCCGGCATCCAGTTTTGGACTGTAATCATAAGCAGATGCCTTGGGAAGAGTAAGGAAAGGGCAAACCTATAAGTTAGGTTCCCCTGATACTCTTTCAGCATCCAACTATTCTCAGTTCGGGGACTCCCTGAGCTAGGTGTGGTTTCTGTATGTTTAGTAACCTCAGTGCATTTCTCTACAGTGAACTTGTCCAGTCACTCCTTGAACCCTTATAAATTTTTATCATCCACAACATCCTTTGGCAAGCAATTCCATAGATCTACTATCTATTGCATGCAAAACTAGACTTCTTGTTTGTTTTGAACCCAGTTCATGTACAGCAAAAAACAATGGACAATCCATCCCTATCCACCTCTTCTGTGATTATATTAAGCAGTCATGCAAATTAATACCAATGGCATTATTCAGATTTGGCTTTACATCATTCATGGAGCTATGCTGACATATTCCAGGCTAGCAAATGCTCATCTTCTGCAGGACTTGCTTGGAAAAGGCACAAACCCCTTAACAGCTGATAAAAGGATGCATTCAAAAGATTTTCTGGCCCATACAAATAACTCTGACCAATTAGGACAAGATGTAGGGTTTGGTTTTCCATTACAAGGCACAAATGGAGTTACGCTTGAAGAAACTGTGTGTAAAGCTCTATGGGTTGGAAAGGAAGTAATTTCCACTAAAACCCGATGTAGAAAAGAAAAAAAGAAGTATGGTGCAGTACTGGACAATGTAGTTTTCAAAGGTATGCTTCAACAGACAGAAAAGAAAGAATATATTAATTTTTAAAATGTCATTGTTCTAGGATGTAACATTAGTCCTTACAGATTTTCCTGATGGCAAGGAGTGATGTGGCTCTGTTTTGCTCCCTAGTGAGTCAGTGGTGTGCACCACCCCCCAACAGTTATGACTTTTCATTTATCATTGTGCAGCATTTTCTTCCCATTCTTGTGTGTTTCTCTCTGCTACTGCCATTTGTGTCATTCCAATCGAGACATTTTTAACCGGGATGCTAATAAGCGGCAGCAAAGCAGTGAGGTCCTCAGAGAAGCAAGCATCTCCTGTGACTCCAAGGGGAGATCTGCAAAGAATTGCAGAGAGGATGCCAAGCCAGCCGGAGCGGGGAGAGTCACTATGGTAAGGGAAGAAAGGGAGGAGAAAAGGAGAGAGCTTGCCACCTTTCCCTGCAGGACTCATGCAAAGTGCTGATAATGTGTGTTTTATTCATTCCTCGCCTTTGTTCTCTAACCATCTCCAGAGAGACATTTCAAAGAAAGGGAGCTGAGGAAGAGACTAAAAGTCTCCTTTTAGATTGAGGAATGCAGGCTCCACCCTTGCTCCCAGCTCCATCCTTTTTGTGCTGCTGCAGCTGGGGAGTCTCCCTTGAGGCTCTAACTTAAACCTGGGGTTGGTCCTAAGCCAAATGGTCCAAGGATCAGGGGAGCCATTTTCTTCCCTGAGCTCAGGGCCGGCCTTTCATTACAGTGTATGGACCAGGGGGAGGGGTATCAAAGATCCCTCCAAAAAGAAGAGGACTCCAATCCTTGAACAATAGGGGAACTGTAAAGATGCAGGGGTGATGGGAAATAACCAGATAAATGTCAGCTCCTCGTGCAGTGCCGCTGTGCAGAATGTCCTGCACACGCACAGTAGGAGCCGTGACCTGGATTTATTTCTGTGCACAAAAGTGCGGGGCTACCGCGAGAACAGTCTGTCCTGTTTTCAAGTCTGCACTTCAAAAAAGATGTTGACAGGTTGGAAAGGCATCAGGGAAAGGTACATGAGCAATCTGAGATCTGGAAAACATTATGGTAGGAGACTGAAAACTCAGTGGAATTCATCTGTTTAAAAGAAGGCTAAGGGGTGACTTGCTTGTGGTCTACAAGTATGAGCATGGGGAAAATGCAACAGATGTTTCAAGCAGAAAATAAACCCATAATAAAATCCAGTGGTTGGTTGTTGATGGTTGAACACATCCAGAACAGAAGTCAAGTGAAAAAATTGAAGGTAATTAACCACTACTTACTAGAGTAAAGTTGGATTCTCAGTTTCTCTTTAAATCGAGGGTGGATGACTTCCCGAAATCTCCTTTACAACATCTGAAGATGGAGAAGAGCTCATGGGAGATGATTTTGTATCAGAGTTGTAAGGCAGGTCAGATGGTCATCACAAAAGTTCCCATGACAAAACTGAATGTCCAGCAGAGTTGATCTTCCATGCCAATCCCCTTCAGTCCTTACTCTGACAACCCTTGTGTGACCCTGGGTGCACTGGGAAATCCATACGGTCCATATTCACACTGTGTTTATGTACCCCAAAGAGATGAATGAGAGAAATGTTTCCATACTGGGTAATCAGAATTAAATCTCACTAAGATTACAGCATTCAACATCAGGGCCTCAGCAACTCAGATAAAGAACAATAATAATAAAAAAATAGCCCCCCCCCCCCCTTTTTTACACAATAGGTCTGCTATCAAAAGTAACTGATCTGCTAGCAATGATATTAAAATATATTGCTATTTTGAGAAAATTTTGTATTGCTTTTGGTTATAGTGGGTATCCTTACCTAAAACCAGTGTGATCTGACCTACTGGAAGAGGTGAGCATTAGAAATATGTTGCGTCTGGTCACTTGAGCACTGGGGAGATCCACTGTGCTACCTGGAGGCTTTGGCATTGTTTGGATTCAGATCTTCATAAGTCTAAATTTTTTAAACAAAGACATAATGTGTGTGAGTTCACACGTGTGTCTGAGAAGGAAGGAAGAAAGTAACTCACTTTGCGTATTCGACTTTAAAAGGTTTCTAGGTGCATGTTGACACATCCATTCTGCAGTGACCTCTGCTGGCAAGGGCAGGACCTATATCTTCCTTCAACACCACTGTGTTAAGGGAATCTGCAAGCATATTTTATTAGCACCTTTATCTGAACCTATCGCATTACACTTGGTGTCATTAGCGCAGGGCAACACAGTTAAGGTTATGGAGCTGTCATACAAATGCAAAAAAATGCCATGGGGCATAAGAAGGTGGTAGTTAAACAGAGATAGTGAAATCTGATTAAGAGCAACGATAAAGGAATGTCAACATATGCCAGACTCGATGATTAAAAAAGAAGGTAGCTGGAAATTAGCAATTGTTACAGGTAGCTTAAGGATATTGTTATTTTTTTCACCTTTTGATACATCCCTACAGGCATATGTCTGCCAATGAAATCATTGAGATGTTTCTCCAGTGCGTAAGGAATTACTGTCATGCAGCAACTTATAAAAGATGCCCCTTGCTCTTCTGGAGGTATCTATGCTTTTAATGGCAGAGAGTCTCTGTTGCTATAAATCAGATTAGTGCAATTTACTTCATCACTTGCTTACCCCGATGGAGAATCTGGCTCCAAATCTTTACATTGCAGTTGTCCAAGAGCACCTACCAACATTGGGTTAGTTTTTGGCCCTTAGACAAATCCCCAGTGTTCACTGTTGCAACTTGCCTTCTTATATCTGATTCTTTTTTTTATAACTTGTTTTTCTTTCTGTGATCACCATTTGCTTGCCATTTCGGAAATGCTTTGTTTGCAGCCCTACCTGTAATCAATAAAGCCATATTTCTGTGCAGAATGCAGAGAGGAGCAGTGTTTCTAGGTGCTGTCCTCAACCTGAAGACAGGTGGAAATGTTAAAGACTCAGCTGCCTGCCTGTCCTGAGCTCTCTCCTCCTTACCGTCACTGTCTAAATATGCATGGCTAGTTCTAACTATTAACGGGAACTCAGAGCCAGAGCACAAACAGAGCAAAGAGAGCAAAATTAGCTTACAAATTAACATGCAATGTGTAACCTGAGTTTTGGCTATGTGTTGGTGCTCTCTGAGAGCAGCCAGGGACTGGTGTCTGTGGAAGAGGATAATAACAGGGCAGCAGATAGTGGTATTTCTCCAGACTGCTCTGCTAGCCACTAGTGACTAATCTGACCCAGGTGTGGCAACTGGTAATGTACAAAATATTGATGAAAAAGTACTCATCTTCCAACACTTATATGTATAATGCAAGTGATAGCCCTCAGCTTTTGGAGACAATCTGATCTAGAAGCAGGAGGCTACAGGAGCCCTTTTTCAGAGGGCTTCCCCTCCTTGGGCCAGTTTTTCCCCATCTTTTTGGGGTTGCACCAGCAAATGGAGGCTGGATGCATTCCCTCCCCTGCTCATGAAGCTCATGTATAATGGTGTTTCCCGAGCAAACTGTGCAGGGCCAAGTGCTGGAAGGCAACGTATGACTCCACCATGCCTTGGCCAGGGTGGTGGAAAGCACCAGCAGACAGCTAGGTTCACGTGTGCTGAAGGTCTTCCCATGGTGAAGCCCTTCAGGAAAACTCAGTTTTGCCTCTCTGTGGCAGAACGCCCCTGCCACCTCCAAACTGCTCCACGGGGACTGCTGGGAAGAAGTGGCACATGGAATTGTGAGCACTGCATTTGCCCCATGTGCCTCCCATTAGACAATTCCCCAGACATTCTGGTCAGGGCCAGGCCACTGTACCCTCTGTACTGGGAGCAGGCCATCAGCCCAGCAGCCTTGCCTTCTCCCCCTCCTAGGTGACTCACAATATATGTATCAGTGACAGTCCTGGTTAGTCAGTGGGGCTCTCCAGGGGTTTGGAGAAGACTCACAGCTCTTCAGGTCTCTTCTTGTGAACTCCTGGGACTCGATGAACTTACCCTGTTGCAGCCAAGGTGCAGGGAAATCTCATAAATCTTCTTCAGCCCTATTGTATGTTGTTTAGTGTATATTATCATGTTCAACATCTCTAGTTATAGTAATCACTTTTAAAAATGTACTTCTGCAATGTCAGTAATTAATCAAATGCCTTTGTTTCATTAGCCATAATAATATCTTTGGTTTCACGTTCTTAGGTGTTCCTCTTTATAAATCTCTCTCGTGATGAGTGTCTCCTCCTTAGCACTCAGTCACTCCAGATGCTTTAACATTGCTGATAAGGTGTTTCATGGAAAGACTATGAAATATTTTTTTCTTCTATCAGACTAGGATCTAAAAGGGTTGGGATCAGCATCAGGTCTGCTTTGCAGCTGCAAATATTGGCTCTGCTTTTTGAGCCCTGTAGCTCCTGACTGATTCCGAGAGCTGTTAGCCTGTGCTCAGTCTCCCCAACCTCTGCAGTGCAGAGCTTCCTCTGCAGCTCCCATCCCAGCTCCTGCCCCTGTCCCACACCTCTTGCGAGGCCTCTTGTTGGTTTAATAGGAATAGGATTAGTCCCTAGAGGTAAGGAAAACTCCTGATAGTCTCTAAAGAAAAGGAAAAAATAACGAGTGAACAGGCAGTGTGGATTTTGGTAAAAGTGAAAGAAAAAAAAAGGATGTCCAAACCCAACACTGTATCTGTATTAATTAGAGAGTAGCAAAGGTGAAGATACATCTGCAATACATGTCATTACATATTTCCCCTACTGAAAGCTGGTGTGTTGGGACTTCATCTGTCACAGCAATGTTCACTGAAGCAATGTATGCCAAGCTGACTGGCGAAGCCTGGTTATTCAGCATCTCTAGCTTTCTAATTTGTGCCACTAAGGCTATTACTGTTACATTTCAGAGTCATGCTGTACAACAGGGACTTTCTTTTCCTTTTCTTTTTCCCCTGGGATAATTCCTTTTTTATTTTTTAAATCAAGCAAAAGAAATTAATTCTGGCATACTTCTGGGAGTAAAATAATTGTATAAAGTCATTGGCAAACAATCTCTGCCCAAACACGCATGCAGAAAGCAAGTTCTCACAATTATAGTTAATGCAAAATGAAGTCAGATTGTAGAGGCCTCCAGCGTGATTTCTAGCATGATAATGATGAGAAGAGGAGATTAGGCTTATCACAGACAAAGCTTGTAGTGCTGGGATTTTAGTAATTCAAAAACAGCCGCACTGCTGCAATGCACTTAAACTACTTATCTGCAGCAAAACATTCACAAATACTGTAGCTTTGCAAAGTGAGGCAAAAGAGGGCTCTTCTGCTCAATTTCACACTCTGACACTGAAAAATGCTAAAGTACAGGCATAATTTCCAGCACGTGAAGCAGCTCCATGGGCTCCACTGGGAAGCGCCATGTGCCTAGAGGTGCACAGGTGCTGATCATTACCTGGGTGCTCAGGTGGTTTGGTTTTTTTGGAATGAGGCCTTATCTGAACCTCCTGCAGCTCTGTGCATCTGCCATGGGAAGGTTGGGAAGTCTTCGAGAAGAGCCTGGCAGGAGCCCAGAGCAACATTCGCCCCCTCTTTTGTTTAGCAAGGAACTGCTGTGCAAAGCCCAGAGCTGTTACGCCCTGGTAGAAGGCAAAGTTGGCAGAAAGTGTTTAAGTACTGGGCATGATGTGGATCCAAAATCCCTTACACATCCATATTCCTACCCTGTGTGGCACAGGTTGGAGATGGGGCCTATCTCAGAAGAAATGGATCTGAGTGTGATTTCCTACAACCCAATGAGGTCCTGCCAGAGCAATGTGGTAGCCAGTGCTGGTCTGGCCATGGCAGACCCAGGGTCTGTTTTAGCTCTTGTCCCTGTCATCACTTTTCCGTTGCAGCTACATGTCAGGACTCTTGACCACATAGTACCAAGTTCCTTGGCTCTGGTCATTGTGTCCAAAAATTTATGCCCTTTTGACTTGATCCCAACAAGGGTCTACCCTCACTGGCAGAGACAATCCTCTCTTCTGGATAACCTGAATAACACATGATAGCGGGACATGAAGAAATACAGCCTCCAAGCAGCCATCGTGTGAATTAGCCCAGCTGGAAAAGAGCCAGGCTGCAGGAACAGAAGTGCTGAGTCAGACTGAGGGGTCACTTAGACCATATCCTTTCTCTGACCAGCCCATAGCAGATGCTCGGTAAAAGAGCACAAAAGCA
Source organism: Morus bassanus (assembly GCA_031468815.1). Classification (NCBI taxonomy): domain Eukaryota; kingdom Metazoa; phylum Chordata; class Aves; order Suliformes; family Sulidae; genus Morus; species Morus bassanus. The sequence continues at coordinate 9,901,390 of CM062572.1, read as the reverse complement.
GGGCAAGTACAGCAATATTTCCTCCACTTCATCCTTCCAGTTTCTGGCAATCCGGAGTTTAGGGACTTCCTGAGCCAGGGCTGTATCTTCATCTCTGCAGTCTAGGAGCCTTTGATGGACTTTTCTTTCAAGAATTTTCTAATTGCTTTTTGAACCCATTTATACTTTTGGCCTCCACGACATCCTGCGGCAATGGGTGTCACAATGTGGTTAAGCATTGGGTGTGTTTGCTTTAAACCTGACACTTAATCATGTAAAGGCTCCCCAGTCCTTGCGCTATGAGACATGGTTTTATCACATTCTCCAGGCCATTCCTGATTTTACATACCTCTCTCATCTGCTGTCCCAGTGGTCTCTTTTCCAGATGAACAGTCCCAGCCTATATGATACTTCTTTATTTTGAAGGCTTTTCATAGCTTTGATCATCCCTGTTTTTCTCCTGTGAACATTTCTAGTCCCACTCTGTTTTTCCTAGGCACAGCATGCAGCCCTGCCAGCAGTGGTGAAGAGGGCACACACCATCAGTGTACACAGCAACACAGGAATGGGGACAGATGTATTTTTTTTTTTTCCTCAGCTTCTTTCCTAATAGTTCCTGATGTTCAGTTTTTCTTTCTGAGTGCTGCTGGACCCTGAGTTATGCACTTAACAGCATTATCCACAGTGATTGTAGGGTCTCTTTCCTGAGTGGTAATAGCTTATGTAATGTCCATTACTGTATAGACATTGTTAGGGTGGGGTTTGTTCCCTGTAAGCATGAGTTTGCATTTGTTATCATGAAACTTTTATTTGCTAATTTTATCAATCACTTATGTGAGATTGCAATCACTACAGAAGTGATATTTTCTTCTCAACCAGCATTAGTTGTTTTACTGTTCGCAGTTAGCATTAGCTTTTTACTAACCTGGGCAAGGCTAATACAGGGCTAATGCTTAGAGTCCCATCTCTAAAGGCGGTATAGGACACAAGCCATCAAGCTTTGGGTTTTGTGCCTATATGATGCTCTTCTCTGGACCGAAGATGTGTTGGGCATCTCAAAAGGAGAGATGACACCAACAGACTCCGTCATTTCTTGAATTACAAACACCAATTCTTACCTCATCATTGTACAGGGAGTACAGAGTTGAAATGCCTGATTAGTGAGATGAGTGTAATGCACACGCTTGGGGCTATTCCAGGCACTGGAGCTAATCCAGGCTGTGGGGTACAGTGATGGGCCTGGAGCTATGCAGGCTGCAGATTGGATTCCAGGTTGAAATTAAGCTATTGATTTTCTTTATGAAGCTTTCGATATACAGGACACATTTTGAAGGCACACCTCTTCTGATGCTGGTCTGTGACAGTGGCAAAAGACATGCCGGTAGAACCTAGAATCCCACAGGTTACTTGTCAGTTCTGTCTCATCCCATAAGTTGGGATCTTCTTTCCTCTATACAGTTTCTCTCTGTAAATCCTAGGGGTGCAGTGGAGGACCCATTGATCGACTGCTACATTGGGAAGTAGGGACACAGTGAGTCTGGGGTTGAATTTTGAGGTTTACATTTGATCATGGTTGGCCATTGCAGGGTGGGAAGAAGTCAGCTTTCCTTGTGACAGATGCTGGGGAGGCAGAGCCAGGGTAGGTCGTTTCCGATGGGAGCTCTTGGTATGAAATAAATAAGGGGAAAGTGAGAGTGAAAGACACATTGTATAAGATGTACAACTGGCGAGATGCCAGCATAAATATTCATTGAGTATGTTAATTAGCAACTATTGCTGTTACTCATTAACTAATTTATTCAACAAATAGCATTCAGGCCACTCCAGAACACTGCATACTGTTACTGCTAAAAGGGGTATCAGTTTCTCTGGCTGTCACCTGGAGACATTGATACTCCCCCATTTTGCAAGTACTTTGATATGCAGAGATGAAAACTGCTGCAGGGGGTCAATGGAGCACAGTATATCGCTTATAGAGTAGGAGAAGTCCAGTCTTATTCCCAGCAACATGCATAAGAGATTTAATTCATTAGTTCAACATCAATTGGAGAAGAACGGCAGGTCTATGACAAGACTTCTGTTTGGATGTGTGTAGGTTGCAGAGAGTCTGCAAAGGCATGGATGGTCTCCTCTGTGAACTGACTTTCCTTAAAAGAGAGGAATCAAAGGTAGAATAAAAGCCAGCATGGGGGTTTCCACCAATTCTGGTAGGACCTGGCCGTCAAAACTACAGCTGACAGCAAAGCGTTGCAGAGGATGTTGGCATTACTAAGTGACCGGACGATAAAACAGCAGATGGAATTCAGTGTTGGAAAGTGCAGTGTAATGCACTTCAGAGAATAACAATCTAAATATTACATATGTAATGAGGGCTTCTAATATAGCTATTACCAATCAGGAAAGGGAAACTGGAGCCACTGCGGACAGTCCTATGAAACTATCACACCAGTGCTCAGTAGAGGTCCAAAAGGCAAATAGGATGTTAGTAATTATTGGAAAAAGAATACAGAAAAAATAGAAAATATTATTAAGCCATTACTTAATTCAAGTACATTCAAACAGGTCTGGTCCCCCCATCTCGGAAGCACAGATCAGAACTAGACTAGGTCTGTAATTGTGATAGGGTATAGTATGATAGCTGTGGAGAAATAACTTCTATGCAAAGACTGAACAAGTAGACTGGAATCTTCCTTATGGAAAAAAATGATGATGAAAGGCAACATCTGATAAAAAATGTTTTAAATCCCAAGTGGCATAGAAAAGGTAAATAAAGACAGCTGTTCTTACAATAGAAGAACTGGGAGACGTGCAAAGAAATGATCAAGCAGCAAACTCAAACAAGAAGAAATACTGTTTCATACCACATCTAATGAATTTGTGGAACTCCTTGCCCAGGGTGCTTTGGAGTCCAAGAATATAACTGGTTTCAGAAAAGGAATAGAAACATTCATGATGAAAAATTCCTTTAGTGTCTATTGAAAGCAAAGGCTTAGGAAGTTGTTGATTGCTGAAAGCTGGGAGGAGGCTATGCCCACAGGAGGATTACTGTATCATGGCCTGCTTTGGACTCTCTACAAACCTGCTGCAGGTCACTGCCAGAGACAGGGTCCTGGGGCACCTGAACTCATGGGTGACCTTGTGTAAGAATTTTTATGTCGATATTCTGCAGTGAGGATTGAGATCCTTTTGAGGTCCCTTCCACCTCATCTTCTCTAATTAGACATTGGAGAAGAGCCAAAGGATGAAAAATCCTGATCTATCTACCTACCTACCTATGTATCCAGATAATGTGTGTCATTTAGCAACGGCTTAAGCTTCACGGTGTATCTAATGGTACTTAAGACAAATGTATCTTGACGTGCAATTGAGCGACCAGTGGTATGCTGTCATATACAGCAGATGTGGATTGCACCATGGTACTAACAACTCCCCCAGATAAAACAGTGGGCTGATCCTTATGGCCTGCTCCCACAGCACTGCTTCTGTAGCAAGATACTCAGCAATGGCTATGCTAGTAAATTCAGGTATGGCAATAGCATCCCCGGGTGCTGGGCTGTGACTGCCTGTACTAGCAGACTGTTAGAGCATGCCTGACATGAATTTGGCCTATTCTAAGTGTTCCTGGGCACAGCACTTAGACCAGTCTGAGGACCATTTCCAGTAAGTGAACATTTTTAACTAGGCCGTTCGCTAGCACAGACATTGCCTTTTCCATGCCAACTGGCCGCAGTGCCCAGGAACACTGCTGGGCATGTTTAATTTACCAGTGTACATGTAGCTTCTGTGTCTGGATCCTGTTACAGGATTAGGTCCACAAGGACAGGGGAGATGAATTTGTGAATCAAAGTGGTGCAGATTTGTTGCCTATGAATGACAACAGTTTTACAGGAGGCTGAAGGAAGAGACTCTACTCAAAAAAAGGCCCAAAGATTCTTATCTCAGCTGTAAGAAATGCGTGCATTTTGTAACTACATCACTAACGACAGTAGGATGCTCAGCTGGAAAGTAAAGGAGCTGGAACAGAGGCTTGAGGACTCTGAACCTCAAGTAGGAACGGCCCGGAGGAAAATCCTAACAAAAAAAAAAGGAAATAAAGGAGATAATAAAAACATAGCTGACATTTACACAGTACCTGAGACAATGACCTGCTAGCAGAGCTTCTTAGAACTGGTGTATTTTAAATAAAATATAAAGTGAAGCAGCAATTAACTAAAAAGACAATCCAAGCCCAGCCCCTACAACAAGTTGCAATATGTAGAGAAATATGTATGAAATTCTTTGATGGGGGTTTAAAGTATGAGATAAAAGTAGTGTTGAGAAAACAGTATTCTTTCTCCTATCTGGTCCATCATCACCAGTGACTGTAAGTCAGTCATGGTAACTGCCTAGCATTTGGTACTGCTGATTTTTAAGGTGATTGAGACTGAGGGAGAAAATGTAAATGCATGCTGTTCCCAAAGTGTTGGTTGCTTTTCATTAAGGCATAAAAAATATCAGTGAGCTGACATTACTCATGCTGAAGCTGACAAAAAGCACCACATGAAGAGATAATAGCTGGCCCTCTTCCTGTATTAGCAGGTTGCAATGACAGAAACTTAGACTTGCAGAGGTGCGTGGAGCTTTTCTTCCTAATTTATGCCATTTTCTAACTTTGAAGCTGGGTAAACCTGCACCAAGCTTCATGCACAGAGCTGTCACATTTTCTGGTGTGGGACAATGGGGCAGTGGGATGGATCCGGCACACTGGTTCATGTGGCAAAGGAGGCACCATGTGTGATGGGGAAGAGCCAGGAGACCTGGAAGGACTCTGTATAGCGTGGGAGCAGGAGTGGAGGGGCAGAAGCTGGGTCACCAATGCTCAGGCTTTGCCCTAAGAGATCCTCTGGGCTCCACTTCAGGAAAGCTCCCCCTTGCTTTCTTATTTTAATTTGCTTGCAAAGATGTTTTCTCACACCACGCAGTCTCCTTTTTATTATTATTATTTTTGGAAATATTTTCCAGGTTTATTTTGAATTTGGTGCTATGGCTCACACCCAGCAGGCCTCTCTTTAATACAATGAGGAGTCTTCTCTCTTTGGATAAAGTCCTCATGGGAGAAGCTTTTAAAGTAGCCCGGGGCACAGGGGGGGAAACCCCAGGGATTGTTTTCTTTCAAAGAGCAATGTGTATCTATGAATCAGAAAGATTTCTGCAGCCTACGCTTAAAAACCCTGGAGAGTCCCTCGAAGGGAGGATATCACCTCAGGGAGAGTCCATCCCTCCTTCCCTCCAACCCCTACATGCACTGGCTCTGGGTGCAAAAGTTTACCTCTGCATTTGAATAGCTGCAAGCCCTGGCTCCAAACCCACCCAGCCTCTCTTGCCTCCTGTGGGAAACTGCCCCCCAGCTCGGCTCCCTGGATGCGGGCGCTGGCTTCCGCCACAGTGGGAAAGAGGGATGCCAAAGCCCCCGGGTGAGCAAGCATTGGAGGGTGCCCATCATCCAAGCCCAGGCCCTCATCCATGATGTGGTCAATGTGGTGAAGCCTCACTACTGGGGCTGGAGGAAGAAGAGAGGTGGGCGGTACACATCCAAGAGGTTTGCAGGGATATCACAAATCCTAGGGGATCTTCAGAAAGTCAAGCCCATCCACAGGGGCTGGACACCCCACACCTCCCCCCTGCTCCCCAGCAGACAGCCTGGAGACAGCGCAGGAGATGTGGTAGGGCTCCAGTCTTTTCTGGCTTTTCTAGGTAAGCTTTGGGAAACTGTCCTAGAGACAGAGCCGCACGGTGACCCTGCCTTGGCCCATCCAGCCTGGCATCCTATCGGGGCACCATCTGCAGGCATTGTCATCACTAAGGTCCAGAATGAAATATTTGGGAACCATTTACCTCTCTTCACTTAGGAAGGTCCCTTCCAGTTATTGCTTTCACAGATGAATCCAGGCCACATAATTCTGTAATGGTTTGTAACAGAGGTGAGGGAATTGAATGCTTTTACCATCTTTCTGAGGGAGATGTATTTCAAATAATGGCAAATATTGTAATTTCTAGACGATATCTATCTCTATTGCATATCCTTCCTCTGTCCAGTTACCGGAAAAAAGCATATCCTTTAGTAGCACTGAATATAAAAAGCAGTCCCATTCTTGCTCAGAGCAAAGACAGTGAGGTGGTTGTCTGTTTTGTCTAGTGTAATGTCTGAAGACTTTTTAATGCCCCACAAGGAACATCTCTTTAAAGCACCCTGTCAGCTTTGCACTTTAGTCCATTAGTCTACAAAATACAGGAAAAGGAGCAGAAAAATATCTCTTTCTAAGATACAGTTGCTTAACCTGTTTCAGTATCTACATATTTAGCAGCAGACAAATAATGGGCTTGCTCTCTAGCAAGGAGTTCATTTTGTGCCATTTTTATTTTCTTCACAGCTTTGTTGGGACCTGATTGCCCATCAACAATGCGCTGGGGGAGATATGTCATTTCATATGACTTAGCTACAAGGCACATCTTGGATTTCCAAATGCTTGCATGAATTGTTCCATTCACAGTATATGGTGTCCCACTCCCTTTTGAATAAGGACAAATATTTTTACATATGCAGGTCATCAGATAGCTCAAGCAAATTCTATTTTGACTGGATACTGAAGGACCATACTCAGAAACCAGTCACATGGATTCCCCCTCCTGCCTCATTGTCCATACTTCTTGACAATCAGTCAGTTGTCCTTCTTGGCTTTTTTTGCTTGGAGCAGCTGAGTAAAGCCACATGCTCTCTGGATAATCAAACAGCTGATCCTTGAAGTGTGCATTGCCAGTTGTGACTCAGTAGATATGGAGACACTGTCGCTAGCTGGCCTTATGATATGCTCCTTGTGGCTACTGAATAGGCAATAGCACAAAGGGATGAGGAAAGACATTCAGGGCACATACACAAACCAAAAGTATGGCATGGCAAAGCATATCTTTGTTTATGAGGGATGAGTAGCCTTCACCACGTCTTCATTTGTTGCACCTGAATGTCACATCCTTGAATACAGTAGGCCTGCACCTACACATTTCACCCACTGATCCAGGTTTTCTACCTTCTCTCTTTCAAACGCTTATCTTTTGCAGAGGAAACTTACTGGAGATCCATTGCCTGGACTAAGGACAGAAAACATGCACAGAGACCCCATTCTTCCTTTTAATGAGATGCCATCTCCATTTAACTAGTTTCTGGCAGAATTTTCAAGCGTTGCAGATCTCACATTCCAATTACATCAGTCGGTATTTTGCTCTTTGGCAAAGGCCACCAACTTCAGCAGCTTGCTGCATTCACTAACAGTAGCAGAGATTACCTATGAAACAGGGCGGCAGGCCTAAATAAGCAAGTTACATGCAAGGAGCCAGATCTTTGGCCCAGCTGGGGTTGCTTTGCCCAGCTCCGGCAGCACAAAGCTGTCACCAAGCCAGCCCAAACAGCTGTTGGAGGATTCCCTTGGCGCAAAAGAATTCCTGAATGGCAAAGAGCCACTAAAGCAACTCCTACACAATCTCACTCCCCAGAAATCCCTGACAGCTGGGACGGCACAATGGGGCCAGAAGCACCTGTTACCATTCAGAGCAGCCTAAAGGCTGCTCTATAGGGCAATGAATGGCAAAACGAGCACCCAGAGTCTTTGGGAGCACACAGAGGCCTGCCTTTATCACCTCGCATCCACAGCCGGAGGTGCACCGTGGGAATATTTTTTCAAGGCACTGCTATGGTAGAGTCAGAAACTCAAGGCACTCCATACATGCCTGTGCTTTCTGGTGTTCGTATTTGAGGAGACTTGAGTAAGGGAAGAAGGAAATCTGAATTCCTGCAAGGGGAAGGAGTCTGGAAGCAGAATCAGGCTTCACAGCTTGACACCTCTCAGTATGGACCCACTGGAAACCTCAGATGTAAGCCTCCTTCCAGAAATTTGGAGCCATCTATTCTGACAGTGAATATTGTAGCTTGGCACCTTATTTAGTTTGGCATTTCAGGTAAACTGCAGGGTTTTCTCTCAACCTGCATTCCCAGCCAAACCTCCCAGAACCTTTCCCTTCATCTTGCTTGCTCTCATGGTCAGCTGGCCTTTACCAATTCTCTGTTGTCACTAACCCCAAAGAGTCATCTGTCTCTCAGCTCTCCTCTCAGTCTAATACAACCCCCTTTTTATTCAGTGCCATCTACCACAAGGTTCCTCACTGATGCTCTTAGGCATTCTGCTCTACTCAGATTTTGGGTCTGATGTTGCCTGAACTTCGTTAATCCTTTAGCACATGGGAACTGATGAATCCCTTAGAAAGACAGAGATACCCCAGGAGAGGATACTAGATGTACTGGTTCTTCCAAATGCTCTGTGTTGTGGTATGCTTCTAGAGAAGGTGTAAAGTAGAATGAAGCCCCTGATTATGCTCTGGTTTAGGGGCTAATGTTTAGGCCAATTTATCTTTTTTCCCCAGGATCAAGTTATGTCTGAATTTCTAAAATAAAATCTGTATAAATTTTGCACAGTGAAAAACAAAGGAACCGTTACTTTTATTTCATCATACACACACCAAATTCCAAATAAATAAATAAATAATTTCCAGCTCTGTTAATAATCCTCTCCTAGTGCTTATCATGGGATTCATCCCCAGCCCTAGACAGACTTCACTCAAATGACAGTATCGGCATCAAGATTTCATGTGGCAGCTGAATGGAGCATTGTCTCTGTGCTGTGCTCTTAACACACTCTTGCTCTTATTAATTGGGTACTTAATAAGAATTTGTGAGGAATCCACCTTTCATATACTGCCAATGTGAAAGGGATTAATATTGAAGAGATCTAACAAAGGACACAAAGACAGGCCCTGACCCGGAGACCTCCTAATCAAGGATTTAGACAATATACAACAGGTGAATACCCTGATAGGATAAATGGAGACAGGAAGGAGGAATGGAAGACAAGAGCATTTGCCTAAGCAAATAATCACAGTGATCTCAAGAGTCACAGGTGGTCACTAGCTGAATCCATGATTCAACAGCCAAAAAAGTTAGGTCCAAAAGCTTACAAGATGAATGTGCTCTATGTGAGCACGATTCAAAGCATTTTAAAGCCACTGGAAAGACTCCCATTAATGAGGCCTGAGAGGCTGAAATATTTACCTCTTGGTTTTACTCATTATTAGATGCAAAATTTGTGGATGCAATAAAGACAGTGGGTTTATGGCATGTTCTAATCCTTCAGTAACTATTCTCAGCAAATACCTCTGTGTTCCTCAGGTGATAAATTACCTGTTTCTTTCACTCTCTACCATATGGGCTAATGTCCTTCTGGACTCCACTTTTACTCACAATCCCTTCTGACACCAACAAGCCACAGGCACCAGCTACTTTTTATCTCAAGCAATATTGCTTCCTGATGTATTAACTGAATTCAGAGCAATATTTTTCAATCTGTACCTAGTTTTGAAGATTGGTACTTTCTGAAGTTCAGTGGTGTGTTTAAAAACTTGTGTAACCCTTCCAAACACAACAGCTGGTCTAATAAAAGCTATTCCCTTTCCCTACAAATTTTGACCTTCCTAACTATTAATTGGATGTTTGGAAATTGCAGATTTTCTCCTTTTCTAGAAAACCTGTTGCAAATGCAAAGCAAGCCTAGCATTTTAACTCATCAAGTCAATGATTTTCCATTCCAGCTCAGAAGAGAGTCAGTCAGAATAATGCAGCTGGGATCAGGTAAGCATGCAGTCAGGGAAAGATCAGAAAAGGTGGGGGAGGACAAACAATATTCTGTTTAAGAAGAAAAAAATTATTCTAGATTGCTGATGAAAAAACACTAGTTTCAACAAGAATATGTCACCAAGGTGTTGCAAGATGAGGTAAGAAATTATAGTTGTGGCCAGCAGACCTCTGGTTTTGCAGGCAAGAAAGAGTTTGCAAACATCAGTCTTTGTTTTGGGCAGGTTATATTACTCCCTCAGTATATGCTAGAGGGGCATTGCTGCCACAGAATAGAACTCTGAAAAGAAAGTCCTCAACAATTTTGTGTAATACTGTAGCGTATAGATAGGGCAAAAGTAACCAACAGAAGTAACCAAATGCAAAGCAAGTGGAAACAGACTCACAGCTCATGTCTGCCCTGGTATGTCCGCCGGTATAGCCACATCGGGCAGTGCATAGAGACGTCCCTTCCTCACACAGGACTTACAGACAAAACCCCTTGCTTTGCTTTTCTGGGATAACACATTTGCCTCTGGGCTGAGGGTGGAGGTGAAACAAGTCACACTGCCAAAAGCGCAGTTTTCCTGGTAAAAGATACGTTCACAATAAGGTGTTTTGCTGGTGGAGAATACTGTTAAAGCTGTATTGGTGGAGTAGAGGGATGTAGACCTGATCTGAGAGAAGCTGGCAGGCTTGCATACTGTGTATTATCCCTTTCCAACCTTCTCTTGTGAATAAAAAATGGTGTGGAATCTAATTTCCTCTCTGAATAAAACATGAATATAGATAAGACAAAGTAAGGACCCAAAGACCACAGCAGCATACTTTCTTGTGCTTCTTACTATTCAACATCATGGCAGCTCACATATAGAGCAGCTCTAGAAACCATCTGTCATTGAGCGGCTCTTTATTCAAATGAAATCCACTGTGAAGTAATCATGGTTCTCATTTTTATTATCTCTCCTTACAGTGAACTTGATTAAAATCCAGCGCACGGTGTGCAAACAGGCTGTTGTAAATTTGTACTCTGACAAAAGGGGAGAGAAAGTGATCTGCCCACGTGCCTAGAACTTTGTCATTATACATGGGGACAAAAAAAGGAAGGGGCATACTGGGTTGCATAAACAAGTTTGTCCGGACACAAACTGTCCTAGCCCTATACAAAGGCCACGTCTGCTGCGTGACACCATCAGAGGGGCCGAGGAGAAGCTAATTTTACTAACATGTATAAAAGGCTTGGGCATGTTCTGAATAAACTAGATAGCCTGGCTTCAGCAGCACGTGCTTTAAAGTCTTTTGCCCAGGAGGATGATCCCAGCTTCTGAGGAATGAACTCAAAACAGACATGATTCTCCTTTCACTTCTGGTGGTGTAAATGGGGAGTGATTCTATTGTATGGCTGGTATGAATGAGACTGGGAAACAGTCCCAATCAGTCAATCATTCCCTGCTTTGTCTATTCATTAAACCCCTCTTCTCCTCTGCACAGATGGCCAATGTACTATTGTACTTTAAGAACTGGCCAAGTTAAAAAAACAACAAAAAGGAATATGCCTGACAAGTAAGCAATAAATGTTTGTTTTTCAAAAAAAGGGGTGTATTAGCCTGCTTCTACAGATAAGGCTTAAGCTATACATATACACATATATGTAAGTAGATACAGATATATATGCACACATAGATATGCAGAATATATATAACATACATACAGACATATGTGTGTATGTGTATATATATATATATCTTGCTCCAACGCCCACAGATTTCCCAGCACAAGGCAAAAGGTGTGATTTTTTTAAAATCATGGTAGCTAGCGCAGTGTTAACAAACCTATCTTAGTGCCTTGGAGAAGGCACACCCAGAGAGGGAGACTGCAAGTGACATGAATTTGGTAGAGCAGCATTTTGCAGCCATGCCACCTGAAAACAGGAGCATGTCCAGGAGTATAGCCATGAAGTACACAGGCTGTGCTGCAGCTCCTGGGACTGCTGGCTGCAGGCAGCAAGCATCGGACGGGAAAGGTGGAGGATGGAGGAGAGGAATAAAGGGATGAGCAGGCAAGGGATGCCATGTAATTCCTGCCCATCTCCCAGGGTTTAACAAGAGAAGAGATGATGTCTGTCACCCAGCAGTCCCTGGCCAGCCTATGTGACCCATGAGACAGGGTCTGTGGAAAACTGGGCTTTAAACCCAGCTCTCCTTAGCCCTAGAGTGCTCAAGTATCAAATCTCTGTACCTTCTAGCAAAATCCTATAGAATAATTCCCTGGGATTAATATTTACACAGGTCTCAATTCACCTCAAGGTCTAAGGAATTCTATGAGGGATGACCTTCCCATATTTCCCTGGGACATGCTACAAAATTCAGTCCCTGCTGAAATCTTAGAGCTCTGGCTAGTCACAGGGACCCGAGCACATTTGGCGGTTATAACATTCACACTGTGTGCACTCATATTTGGCAAAGTGTTTTACAGTATTCCCATCATGGCATGCTGCTGAAACGGTGATCCAAATCACCCTCTGAGTGCTATAGTCTAAGCAAATGCACCCATCATCTGCACCCAGCCAGTGGCTTGCTATTAGTTGGCACACAGAAATTCATCAACAAACTTCTTGGACAGCCTGAGTCATGACAACAGTGTGCACAAGCCCATGTGTGGATGGACTATACCTAGGCTGTTCAGGAGGCACTAGCCACATAGATGGATCTATGTTTTTTAAAACACTGTTTGGGGCAAAACTTGCTTGTGATAAGAAAGACTAGGGTTTGTTGCTCAAGTAAACCTCTCAGGTCAATTGTGTTTTGAGCTGATCCCTGCTCAGGTCTGCCCTGGGTAGCTCCTGGGAACAGATACCCTCCCTGTAATGTCCTCAACTCAGTTAATCTGCCATTGTCCAGACTGAGGGTATCTGTAGGGTCTGGACATGGACTCATCTTCCTAACCTGTGTGCTTCTTGCCTTGGCACCCAAGGACTGAAAGCCAGAAGAACTAGGCACAAGTCATATGTCAGTTAAGATAGAGTTTCTCATCTCATACTGAAAAGGCTGTGTTTTTAAAGATTTGGAGTCTGTGTAGGTGTCAAAAGGGTGTTCTCCATCATCTGTTCCTTTGCAGAAAACACACTGAACCTAGTGCATCACTGAAACAACTGTGCATGTAATAGATGTACATAGGGAATGGAGTGGTTTATGCTGCCTAACTGGCCTCTGCTTTCCATGCAGGGCACCTGGAATCATGAGCTGCGAGTTATGGGGAACTTTCCTCCCTCCCTAGAGGGCCCCTGATGCCCTGTAGACATAATTCACTGAGGGTGGATTTCAGAGCCTTATCGTACTCAGAGAAATATCAGGCCTGATAAAGACTGGACAGCTTCATGTTAATGAGTCTTAAAGCCGTTTTGGTCTGGAAATTTTGAAATATTCTTTGTGAAAAATAAGCATAGGGAGCGTTGCTTACAGATAACAGGATGTTCATGGTAGCTCTGGTATATGTCATTGTTTCCTGCGCAAAAAAAATGTTGCTATAGTTCTTCAATGAGGAAAATGATGCCAATAAAGAGAAAAGAAGGGAAAATCTGAGAGAGCATGGGACACCCCTGAGTATACAGGATGCAGCTGCAAGAAGAACAAAATGTCTGTTTTGTCTGTGATAGGTAGGAACTCAAATATGCAGCACCCAAGAAATAAAGGGTTTTACCCAGGCAATAAACAGAAGATGGTGATTACTTTGGAGCTGCATACAAATGCTGAGATTCCTTGGTGATGATTTCATACCTTTTCCTGAGGCATGCTCTGCTGATACATAAAAACAGTATCTTCCCATGTCCCACAGGGATTTATGTTTTTGTTAGCCACTCGAGGTGGGGCTGTGGGCAGGGTCAAGCAATCCACCTAGAGGTGAAAATGTGGGAGCAGCTCTCCCTCCCGCTTCTTTTCTGGGAGTTTCATTTGCTGCATTTTTAATAATGAAAACCAAACCAAAACAAGAACATAGCATCTGAAATGTTTAGAAAACACAGGGCCCCACTTAGATGAAAGCAAACTGTGCACCCTCATCAGGTGGATGGAAGTCTGCGCTCTCCTGTGTTTATCTGCTCCCTGCTAACCTCAATTCACCTTCATGGCATCCAGGGAATCTTTGCTACAGGGCTCATGTATCAAAGGCTTCAGCTTCTGAGCATCTCATTGCCCTGTGCTTCATCAGATTAGGTTGTTGCACATCCTTCCATTGATCCGGTGGGTTTTGGATGTGGGTCCTTTGTGCCTTTTCCAACCACCACATTGTGACTTTTCTCAGAATTGCTACCATATTTTGGACACCTCTCAAATAACCTTGGGTTCTTTAAAAATACCAGCACTTGGAAACAAGTCCCAAGAGGCCCCACACACCCCTCATCAAGAGAGCTTCACCCCCAGTTAATCCACACAGAGTGAGAGGCAGCAGAAGAGGGGTGCTGAGCTGCATGGAGTTGGAGAGTCAGGAACCAGAGGAAAGGAGGCTTTGGGGTTCCTCTCAGGCTCTAAACAAATAAATCATTCTGCTACTGAATGGCAGGGACTTTTTAAAAAATAATCTAGAGGATAATCTAAGGGCAAAAATATAGGAGGTTTGGATTTGTCCAAGCTACAGACCAGCCCTGACACAGTCAGGCAGCTCTCTGAATGCAGGATATACACAGCTGCCACCCAGCACTTGGGAGATATCTTAATGTTGAACAGTTGAAGAAATAAGACGTCTCTAAAAAAATGAGGTAAAAAGCCTGGTTTCTTGCTTTAAGTATACATAATCTGGATACATTTCTTGCATGTGTAAAAGAGTGACTCACAGGGCTGGCACAAGGTAGGAGGTCTAGGAAGCTCTTTGAAGGCCATCACTGCTAGCAAAGAACTTTTTTACTTCTGACCTAAGTATCCTCTGCTGTCCCAGACAAGGGCTTCTCTTCAGCAGACACCACCATTTCCAGTGAACTGAACAGTAGTTTTACAGTCTGTGCAAACTGGAGTATCCCAAGGAAATTAGACATAAACCTGTAAATTAAAATGACTTTTGAAATCCAACTTGTAGAATTTACCTTTACACTGTATTTTATTTCAAAATGAACTCAGTGCTCCTTTTGCTTCAGGCTGTATGTCTCCTTAATACACATTTTAAAGCTTAATCTCACATTCTTCATTTTCTCAAGTAATTATATGTGTAAAGTCACCATCTCTCCATAGTTTAGAACTGCAGTAATTATGATTATTTACAAGATCAACTGAAGATGACCTGACATGAAAAATGCAGACCTGAAAAAGGCTTACATGTCCCAAACCTTATATTTGTTTTTACACCCTTATCAGTTGGCTTAATAAAAAGATACTATCTTACCTTCCAAACAACTGCCTTGCTTATATCATTAGACCATCACAACTTTAGAAACTCTTACATCTTGTCTTCACCTTTGGAAAGAGAGACATTACTTATGCTGCTGCCTATAGCTTCTGTACTAAAGCATTATCACTGTCTTTCTTTATGTCACTCCAGCTATACAAGTAACTAATTTGAGCAGCTTTAGAGAGAATCCTAGAACAACTTAGGCTGGAAGGGACTTCTCAGTGTCACCTGGTCCAACACCCACTCACAGCAGAGCCAACTTCAAAGTCAGATGCAACTTCAAAGTTAGATCAAGTTGCTCAGGGTCATATCCAGCTGAGTCTGGAGTATCTCCAAGGATGGAGACACCACAACAGTCAATGATCTGAAGCACTCATTGCTCTCTTGAAGCTGTGTGATGCTTAAATACATACCACCATGCAGCTATGTAGCAGTGAGCTAATGGGAGTTCATGTACTGGGCAATACAGTGCTAGTCCTTGGTCCTTCACAGATGTTACTGTTGCACATGCATTCCTTCTTGTTTCTTGTGAAAAAAAAATTACCCTCAGCACTGGAGTGACTAGTAAGGGCAATGTGAGTTGCTGGTACTTTCATCTTCATCTTTGTTTCACTTGGTTTCAGGAAATATTTCCTGCCAGTTTGTCTGAGCATTTATTATATTTCGATATTCTTTTTACCCAGAAAAAAAGAAGCCCCAAAAGTCCCAATAAAACCTCAAACACTGGAGCTATAATTAAAAAACCTTATAAACTTCAAAATGAACCTGAGGCAAAACCAGAGAGGAAAAAAAAAAGTCTGCTTAATCCAAAGACTGTTTGCCTGCCTTTGCTTGCCTCCAATTTTACCTGATATTCATTGACCTGAAGAATTTTCAGCTATTCCACTGGCATGCTGCACATTTGTATTTAGAGCATTATCTGAGGTCCTGTGGATTCAGGGCTTTTTTCACTCATCCACAATTGCTTTGTTCTGGTTTGAGACATCACTAGGACATTACTTGTGGACACTGTAGTATCAAGTGAGTGGATAAGAAGCAGAAATGGTGGAAGGCATCAGGAGCAGTGTTGCAGAGAGATGATTTTGGCCAGGGGAAGGAGTTTACACATGATTTATAGGGGGAAAGTGTGAAACATTCAAGGGTGTATCCTGTTCTAGAAGATGACTATTAAAGCAAATCCATATTTGTAAGTGGAAGTAATCAGAGACATGTAAAAGAGCACAGTTTGCTCTTTCTAGCATTAATACCATTGATAGTTAAATGAAAGCATATGTATTGTTCATAATACTTGCCAGTTCTTCAGTGTATTGATTTAGGTCTGTATATTATACTTCAGGAATAAAAAATCAAAAAAATTTGCATCAAGTCAGGGTAAGAAATCTTTTGACAACAGTTCTGATAGATTGTTGATTTCACCTAAATTAGTTTGGATTTTGCTGCAACAATTCTTTTGCTAAAACCTTCCAGGTTTTCAGATAGCAGCCCATATTTTCAAATAAAGGATTGACATTTTCCACTGAACATTGTGTTAAAAGCAATTTCTTTTCCACTTCTGTCAAATATTTCCAACAAAATATTACCAGTTTTCTGCTGACTTCTATTTGGCCCTGTCTTTGTGAGAACCAAAGCCCATTTCAAGGGATTTGGATAAGAGTCTAATACACTTGCAATTGCTTTACTCCCACTCAGCTGTCCTAATTCCTGTAGTCCAGATCTCTGGCCCTTCCTGATGAGTTGAATGTAACATGACTCATCTCCTTCTTGACCTACCCAGCTGTTCTTATTTCATTTCCTTTTGCTGGGTCAAAGACAATCAGATCATTTATTTCAACCTTTCCAAAATGAAGAAAAAATTAAATTTTTAAAGGGCAGCATATCTTGACCAATGACACAATTTCATAGTTTCATACACAGATTTGTTGACCTGGATTTTGAGTAGGACTCAGTTATCTGATGTTGATCGATAGCATTTGTAGGTATTTGGATTAAGACAATACCAGAATAAGCATGACACATCTTGCTGATTTTGTAAGGTCAAGGAAAAATTTCCTCTGTGTAGCATTACACTGTGGCTCAGTGTAACAACAACTTTTCATCTTCCTTTGAAAGACTAATTAGCAGCCACATCTAAAACCAAGTAACTGGCCCCACTGAGCCAAAGGTCTAGCTTTTTTTTTCAGTTCCTTTATATATCATTGCAGAGGTATCAATATTGCTTAAGGCCAGCCAGTCAGGTTTCTGTATACCTGCAGATTCTTGTCATGTTCTCTTTTTGCCAGGTCTCTTGGAGGAATTTAGTATGGTAGGCATCACTCTTGTCTTGGGTGAAACATCATAGAGTAAAGGTAACAGGATGGGAGAGTTAAGCTGGGCAGGAAAGAAGGATTAATGAGGGGACTGGAAACAGACTGGAAAGAGGAGATGATTTGTTCCAAAAGGTTGGCCAAGGCAGGCAAAGGTTTTTTTGTTTTTCTGTGGCTCAGCATCAAAAACTCCATTATCAATGAGCAGACAGGAGAAGAAACAATTTGCAAAACATGAACACCTCAGCTTTATGTGTCTGGCATAGATCTTCCTGATTTTTTTTTTCCATCTCTGTTATTTTCCTCTTCAATAATAAAAAAACAACGTAATGAAAGAGAAGTAGCCCAGGACAACAAGATTGGTGTGATGTATCCACCAGTCCTTTCTTTGAAAGCAGAAACCTCTGCTTACTTGTTCTAGCTCTTAAAAAGGAAAAAGGAAAAGAAGAAAAAGACAAGACAGACCTTGCTCATATGTGAAGTCAAGTAGGAGGCCAGCTCTTGCTTGCCTTACTGCCATGAATAAGCCAGCTGAACTTGCATATTTGGTGTGAACTTAAAGTGAGTGAAGCTCTGGAATGTACTCCTGATTTGCAAAGGGAAGTCAGTCCCCAAAAGAAGCTTCACTTGGATCCAGGTGCCCTTGTGTGTAAATACAGATGCAAAAGCAGTGGTAAGCAAGCTGCTTCTATTGTGTAAATTAGCTAGTTCTAAGGTGGGGATTTAAGGGGAACTTTGTCCTGCAGCAGATAAAAGCAATTGAGCTCTTCAGTACAAAAAAAGAGTCAAGGAAAGAATGTGCAGCTAATCCAGATGAAAGACCTACAGGCAGTCTTTAAAAACATGTTAGTACAACTGCCTGGGAAGTTTCCAAACGGATGCCACATCTTGAACATCTTTCACAGCTTTATATCTGCCTTCAGTATGGAAATGAGAGAAGGGAAATGCTGATAGGAGGGTTGAGAGGAATAAGTTGGGTACTTCGAAATGCAGTTGTTGTTCTCTGGTGTTCTCCCCGCCTCCCTTAAGCCCCCCCACAACAGTTTCTCATTTTTACGGAGATGAATCTGTGCCCTGCCAATTGTCTACCACTGAAGGGCAGGACTAGTGACAGGTTTGCAGTCCTAGATCTCCTTTGAGATGTAATTTCTCAGCATCAAGGTCAAAAGCAGGGGTCACGATCCCTCGCCTGCCTATCTTTCAGAGTGCTCCTGGCTACATGTATTTCTTTTTAGACTTGGCAGATGGTGAAATACTAAAAGTACAAAGGATTACCCAATCCTATTCAATAGCTGAACTATTTGTGTATTATTGTTATTTTGGAGGGGGGGGGGGGGTGGCCTCATGACACCCTCACTGTCTTTCACTTTAAGCTACCCTTAGATATGCGAGTTTGGAAGGCTAATGGGAAAAATAGTGTTTTTTACCCTGTTTCAAAAGGCTGCAAAGCATCCCTCAAATGCCTTTTCTGCAAATTTTAATGTAACCAAAATCTATGACTGTTTACCACAAAGGCTGTAGTATTGCTAGTTTGAAATGAGCTGTGGGTGTCCGGATCATTACTAATAATGTATCAACCCATGTTTTCTTTAGTCCAAAACTCTGAAATCTGAATGAGGTCCTAAAACTTTAAATGACACTAAAACTTTAGTGGAGCTCTTCATGAACTAGAATTGTTCAAAAAACTGCTGTTTGGCTTTACTGCTGTACATCATGTGTGAGCAGAGGGGATTGGAAAGTGAAAGGAGAAGGCTGCCTGTCTCATTCTGTTAGAGTGCTGATAATTTTTTTTCATAGTTTAAGGTTTCTCAGTGATACCCAAACATACGAGTTTATTGCTGAACTCAATCTGAGAACAGAAGAGTTTTTTGAATCAAACCAGAAAATGCCTTTACTAATTTCATATGTTTTCTAGGAGCCTTTAACAAGTACTGCAGGAGGATATAAACTGAACTGCTACTGTGGCGATATCAGTTATGGTGGAGTATGGTTCTGAAACTTCTAAATCTTTCCAAACCACTCACAGATGTCAAAATACTCTCCATTTTCATCAGAACCACAAAGGCTCTGATGGAGGTGTGTGCATATGAGAACGTGCTACCAGGCTATAGCTTGCCCTCCATGGCAAGAGAAGGCCACAATTTATCCTGTCATTACAAGAAAAGGAAAAGACAGAGGGACAAGGAGTTGGACTCCCATTTTATAGAGTTGTGCCCACAGGAGGAAGAGGACATACTCTGGTATCACTCTCACCAGAAAAATGAGAACAATCTCTCAGCAGCCAGGCAAAGAGGTACAACCACTGCTGGAGCAAACAGTGCAACTGCATCAGGCACCAGCCACGAGGATGAGGTGGAGGGCAGAGATAAGCACCAGCAAAGGGCTAAAGCAAGGGCTGCTAGCCCCAAGGCCTTGGCCACCCCTCTGCCCTTCCCCAGTCAGGAGAGGGTGCACTGCACTCCCAAGGAAAGATGGGCACAACCTTGCGTAGGAAGCTACCAGCTCACAGGTGTTTTGTGGAAGTCCCAGAGCTGACGGCAATGTTGGAGCAAAGCACACAGTTGGATTATCTCGCTGACAAAGATACAGTGTTGGCAGCTGGTGCAAAGGGAGGGAGCATTTGGGAATACCCACAGCCAAGCCCTATTCTCACAGACACCAGGGTAAATCTGAAATGACTCCACAGCTGAGTGAAGGTTTGACACCATTTACAACCCTTGGATTCCTGTTAGCAATCACCTAGTGCAACAATGTATTTTGAGCAATATCCAGGACCTAGATGCAGGCAAATCTGAGGGTTTTGCTTCTTTTTTCCTCCACATGAACAGAAAGCTTTTGACTGTCATTAACGAGCATATGAAATGACAGTAACATGAGCAGAGTGAAAAGTGGCAATTTCTTGGGCAATGGAAATGTCACCAGGAACATATTGTTTTGTGTCTAATTGTTCCATTATATAGACCACACAAAAGGCTCTGGGGCTACCCTCAGTTGTCAAATTATGTTTGCTGTTAGGAGAAAGCCACAGGAAATCTAAGACCATAATTTTGTGCTCATGCAACGTTTTGAAAGCTCTCACCTGAGCAATCAAAAATTTACTTCTGTATACCCACAAAATTATGCAACACAGGTATTTTTTAGCATGCAAAGCTAGGCACATTCAGCTGAATGCTGTGGTGCTCAACCTTAGGGGCATAAACAGGGATTGTTCTGTTAAACTCAGCAGAAGATACTGAAGCTTTGGCCCCATCCTACAACCTTTTGGAAATTTTGTCTCCATCACACAGGCTGTGGGAGAACTGAATCCTCTCAGACCAATATTTTTCAAACCATATTCTTACCCATGTGAATAGTCTAAGGACACATTGACTGAATGGAAACCATGAATTCCCACAAACACTAAACTTCTAGAAGGTAACAACAAAGTATCATTCCTTTTTGCATCCCAAACCAGAATCAGACCCAATGTATTTAAATAACTCTGGCTTTAATTTAAAGGTCAAAGGAAAATGAGTAATGAACTAATTCTTAAACAATACAAAATTCAGAAATGTTTCTGGTGTGCAATGTATGTGGCTGTTATCCCCCTTGTGCCATTAGAGTTCATAAATACAATGTAAAGGAAATGTCCTTTCATCTAATATTAACAATCAGAATCTGAAAAAAAGACCATTGACCTTAACATGAACAGAATTCAAATGAGTAATAATTTCCTCCTATTTTAAAAAAGCTTTCAATAAATTTATTGTTTTTAGTTTTCATAGGGCTTGGCTGGTGTGCTGGGAACACTGCTATTTGCTTATCAAGCTTCTGCCCATATATATTCTGAGTTAATGAAAAGCACTCTAGCCTGGTGCTGGCTGTGATAGGGCTGTGCTTATACATACACTGTTGAAGGGTGGGTGGAATATTCTGTATTTTCTCATGCACTATATTTCATTGTGGATCTTTCTGTGTGGGTGAGGGGGGAAGTGGATTACAAAATTAGGACTTTATTTTAGTTGCAGTGTAATTGCTTCAGCCTCCTTTAGATGTTTTGAATAACTTTAGAAGTAACAATGCACAAAAGCACAGGAAGCAATATGAGAAGCAAGCCCTTACCCAGCCTAGTTAAAATACATTGGCCACAGTTTACAGAGTTGGATGCACAACACTAGGCACCAAGACTTCATACTTGGATCCCTAGAGAGGCTCCTTCCACACTTCCACAGGTCCCATTGCCTTAGTTCTGGCATCAGTTGCGTGGGGATAGACGCAGAGGAGTGAACACATCGAAAAAAGCACTACATAGGATTGGTTTCTGCCATACATGTCTGGCATGGTCTTAAGTACTGATGTGTCTGGATCTGGCCACTGCTGCTGCCTAGATTGTCCCCTGGCCTGGTCCTGGCTGGCAGCACCTATGATCTGGAGTGGTTCTACCGGTGAGCAGATGTCCACGTAAATGATTGTGACTTAGCTCATAAATGTGCCTCAGCCAAAACAAGATCAGAATTTTTCCCATAGTGAGAGGAAAACAGGGCCTCTAATTTATCTCTTTCCTTCTAGGAAATGATTTCAAGGGCAGAAATTGCATATCCTTGGGCACAAAACAAATCTAGCTCTGTTCTTTCCGGTGCTGTGGGCAAGTCACTGCCTATCCCAGGGACGGAATTCTGTTCTGGTTTAACCTCATTAATTTAGTCACTGGAGCGCTGTGGAGATGCTCTGCATAACTGATGAATTTAGGTTATTTTCATGAAATCGCTGTATCACTGGATGTTGCGGTTGAGCCTGTTGCAGCATGGAAGTATCCTTGAGACACTTTCAGTCTTCCTGCCCATACTGCTGCGAAATGCTACACAGCAAGGAAAATAAGCTGTTATTCTGGGCTCTGCTTGAATGCCAGAGCTTCTCAGAGGATTAATCTGGCCTGGGATCTGCAACTCTGTGGTCTGAAGAGAAAAGGAGAATTCTCAGATGGGGAAGCAAAGAAACCAGAATGTTCTCACCTTAAAAATTGTAAAGAGGGAGAGGAAACTGGGGCAGAAGAAAGAAACAGGAGGGCAAGCTTTTATAGCAAAGGAGCTATTTTCACAGCTGAGGATCAGAGAATCTGGCTGCACAGGATGGACAAATTGAGATCCCCTGACCTATGGGAGAAACCATAAGCTGTGGTGAGGGCTGTCTTGGGATCACTGACCAAAACTTACAGAAGGCTCAAGAGTGGTGAACTTCGTCGCAGAGCTCCATACCGCTCTTTTACCATTTCACCTTGATCTGTCTTTCTTGCACTGGTGAAAGTGAAGGATGACATTTAGCACTCTTTGTAAAGTCTGTAGTATTCTGCACTTCAGCACTTCTCTGAAGGAGTAAGCTGTAACCTACAGCACCCGAAAAGCTGGAGGTAGGGAAGAGTTGTGCCTGCAAGGCTGGAGGTAGGGAACTGTTTGATGAAGCAACTGGATGTCCATGAGGCTGTCTGCACAAGGAACAGGACAGCTGAACTGCAAGGACCCATTTCTAGGAAGGAGAGATGATCAAAATGTTAAGTATGGAAGAAGCACCTAGTAAAGGAATACCTTTGGAATGATCAGACTAGGAAAATGGAGGCACTTGAATTAAGTATTAATTTAGATCCAAAAAAATCCAATTAACAGTATGGAACCTCAAAACGGCAGCCTGTTCCATGGGGAGCTGTGAGAGTTTTATGACTCTTGTTTGGTGTAATTGTGATGAACTCAGTGCTCTTCCCCCATAACTCTAACATACAAGGCAGCTTGTGCAAAGGCTAGGTTTCACATGACGTGAGGAAGACCGAGCTAAACCCAGATGTATTTATTTGTGCTGTAGCGGCACCTAAGGGCAGCCAAGAGCCTGAGTCAGTCTGTGATAGGTACCCGCACTTACTCAAAGAAAAAAAAATCCCTTGCCTCTAAGGCAAGTAGATGGAGGATAAAACGAAGATGTGGGGACAAGTGGTGGCTGAGCTGAGCAAGGTGACACATGGGAAGTGGAAATGTATGTTTATTTACTTACTTTAGTAATTAGGTTTTTTTCTGCCTTGCACTTTTGCACTCATACTCCTGTCCAAAGCTGTCCGTGGGTACCAAGCTACTTTGGTTTGTTTTGCAGACTATGAATCAGATGTTGCTTGGGAACTATCATGGAAGAGAATCATTTTCCTGTGGTGAAATGATTATTTGGGTGATCCAGCCTTTCAGAGGATGCACCAGGCTAGCACCTCCTCTGGGTGATCCAAAAATGCCAACAAAACAGGGGATATTTAATGTGTGGACTGAAAAGACTTTGTAGAGTGAGCTCTTTTCTGGCCTATGAGAAACATTCAGCTGGACAATAAAATGCTTCCCCACTGTCTTCTGTTGCTGTCACTTGTTCTTTCTATGAGAGACGTGAGCTGGGACCAGTTTTGGTGTAATCGACGCAGTTGCCTGAAACCCAGTTGAATGACTCTGATTAGCACCAGCCAAAGATCTGGGCCACAGACTTTCAGGGGAGCCTTCTTGTCTCAGAGCTATTGTTAATGCTTCCTGTTTATTGCAGTTCAGCACAAAGCCTTACAGGTCCTGTCCACATAAAAAAACAGCCAGAGGAGACCAACCACTTTTTAATAAAGGTCTCTTGCCAGCTTTTGCATGTTTCCCATATCAATGACAAGAATTGAAACACCTACAGTGTGCCCAGTGCCAGCGTCCTCTCCTTCCAGGTATTTAAGTATAAGTTTGACCACTTCACAGAGTGATTTTGAAGTAACCGTATCTTTCTGGATATGGTTTTTACCATGCAGAAGATTAGTGCTGGGGATTTAACTATTTCTCTTGCTAAAGGGAGGTCTAGGGTAGTAGGTGGGTAATTTATCAATACACCATGGAAAGAAATCCAGAGGGCTCGAGGTAGGAAAGATGCATGTGTCTCAAGGGGCAGAACCACAGCCAGGAGCAGAGTCAGGCACAAACCTGAAGACGGAAAGGAGCAGGCAAAGCCAGAGGAGTGAGAAGGACACAGTGCAGGGAACAGGGCTCTGATGGACAGGCAGACTTAATCATTCTTGAATTAGCAATGTGTCAAGGTCCGCAGGGAACGCTCTTCCTTCCTTCCCCATATTACTATTAGTGAGACATTTCCAAAGGTACAAGAGACAGCCTAGTGCCTGATGCCCATGATGACTCAGCAGGAACTCCCTGAAATACCATTGCCTTTTAATGGCACTAAATGTCATTTGGGCCTAAAAAGAAATATAGCCTAAGACCTGGTTCCAGCTTCTGGTGAAAGTTGCTCTTGCTGATGGGCCAAAATTAAATTGAACAAGCGCTTGAGACAGAAAATGAGAAACCCCCAATATTAGGGCTAGACACTGCAGTAGTACTGGCAGGAATGGGTTCATAAGACATGTCATGAACTGCACCACAGTTCCACTTAGCCTCTGGGCAAAGCTGTAGCATATCCTGATTGCTGAGCTGTGTGAAGTGAGCAAGGCACATGGGAATGTGAATTGCCTGGCCAGGGTGTATCTCTAGCCATAATACTGAACCTGCAACATGGACATGGACAGAGAGTGCATGGACTGAAAAGAATGCAACAGATGTCTCTTAAATGATGAGCTACAGAAAGAAGGGTAGCAGAGCCTTCCTGTTCACTCACTCTTCTAATCCAGGACCTAGGGATGTCATACAAAGATGGCAGAGAAAGGCTCTGAACAAATGAAAAGAGGCACACCTCAGACTCTGTAGACAAGCTGTGGAACTTCTTGTTGTAGGATGTTGTTGGTGTGAAAGCCTTAAATGGGTGCAAGATGAAGCTGCACAAGGTCATGCAAGAGAAATATGTTGAAGATTACTGAATATGTAAAGACTATCTCAATTTAGAATATCCCTGAACTATGAGTGGCTGAGGGCTGGGATACCTGGGCGATCTCATAGTTACTTGACATGTTCCTACAGTCCTCCTTAGCGTTCACTGTTGGTCACTGTTGGAAACAGTATACTGGACTATGTTGACCACGGATCTATTCCAGTTATGGTTAAGTGCAATTAAACATTATTATGCAACAAAGATCAGTGGCTCCAGTTTGATACTAAAAAGCTATGGCCTCTCTGAACACCTTCAAACTCTAGGCAACATCAGCAAGGACAAACTGAGGGAAGCTGGAGGTAATTATTTTTAATTTTGTCATCCTGGTGACCAAATAATCAGGGGTTCCATGGCACTTTCTCTTAGCATTTGACTTAAAAGTATTTGGGGATTGTCATGTTTTGACATATTTGATTTGTTTTGGATTTGATGGGATCTATTCTTTGGACAGTTCATCTACAGCTAACGCAAGCAGAGAAGAAACTGATTTGGGTATCAACCCAGATTCCAAAAAGGCAGATGCAGGACTGTAAGATCCCACCACCCCTACACAGACCCAAAAACTGTCGCAATGGCTTGTAATAGAGCCATCTACTGACTCGCAGCTATTATTACATTGATATTGCCTGCCTCTGCTTCTTAGAGTACTCAGAACCAGGCTGCATCCTGACTGTGCTAATGATCAAAATAATGATTTGATACAGAAAGGTGGCTTTTAACAGCAAAGTGCCTGTGAGTAACACAGTCATGGGATTGGAAGCAGAGATGATTCCTTGGCCTGGAACAGAAGGTTGGCTATGGTGGAGGCCAGATAGTGTGATAGCTCTGAACACTAGATGAAGAGCAGAGCCACAAGAATGGTGTTATTTGATGAGAGCTCGGAGCAGATGGGCAGTGTGGTTAATTAAAGGGCTAGGGATAATGTTTCCTAAGTTAAAAAAAAAAGGAAGTAGTCGGAAAATATTTTAAGAAACCTTAATCTGCATTATGGGATCTCTCAGAAGGGAAGAATTGAGATAGTGGAAATTTATAAATGAAAAGAAAAAAAAAATCCAGTTTCTTTAAAGTATTGGAATATTCTCCCAAATGAGGTAAGTACTTTTAAAATGGATTGTGATAAGCTTATGCTGGTGATTGGATGGCAAGGTTACAAGCAATGGCAAGGAAATGGAATAAGTAACCTAGGAGGCCTGATTACTCCTATGTGCCTAATCCCCATTAACATGAGGAAAGCTGATCCACGTCACACTAACTGCAGATCTGGTCCAGGGAATTTGTTAGGCCAGAGATCTTAAGAGGCTGTTGAAGATCTCCTGTGTAGACTCTGAAAAGGGAAACACAGCACATCTGATGGGGAATTTTTACTGTTGCTGTTGAGCATTTACACTGCGGTGGTCCTCAGGGGTTTCGGCTCATCATGATTCAGAGGTGCTCAGTGTTGCACTAACAGCTCTCTTGCTTGTTCCTGCTGCTGCAACTTAATTTACTTCTCAGTCAGATAAAGGGTGCAACCAGAGGTAGAGAGAATGTTTGTTAAGGGAGCTTCTTTGATGCCATATTTTTGTATGTATAACCTATGATTCAGATAACCCATATCTATCCTTTTAAAAGCACCATATCTTGAAAATTAATTTTCCCTCAGATACTTCTTGGCTGACTCACTCTCTCCTTCATGGGGTGGTTGCATAGCCCACAAATTGCCCAGGTTGTGGTGGAAACTACCTGCTGAAGGATTCTGGGGTGGGGAACAGGTCAGACATGAGTAATGTTGGGATAATAGGAGAGAAGCAGCAGTTCATGTGAGAAGCAGAGGCTGGTGGGATGTCAAGGAAGAAGGCTCTAGGTTAAATTTCCCCTTATAATGCTCACTATTTAACCCTCACTGTTCCTGAAGTAATTATGTTTTTGGCAGCTAAAACGCAGATTGTACATATGAAAACATAGCAGATTAAAGCAAAGCAAAACAGACAGAGAAATACCAGAGACTTAGTTTTTCCATCTGTAAGATGATGATAATATCTGTCCAGCTATGAAAAGAGCTAAAAGTGAATATTGTCCACAGAGTTGTTGGTAATGGTTAGGGTGAACTGCATTATACTGACTGATGTAGGGCTGCCTTTGAACAAAAGCATTACAAAGAGTGTTTAAGAGATCTGAAGACTAACAACAGATTAATAGAGTTGTTAGAAGAAATGAAAAGGAAATTGAAGTATGAGTAATGCAAACAAATTTCTATGAAATAACAAAAGACCCCTGTTATGACCATCCTTCTTACCCACTTTGGCAGTTAACATGTCAATTATGCTTTCTATTAGCCAGTCAAACATTTTTAAATTAATACAGAAGACATTTTATAAGCAAAGTTTTATTTGATCAGATGTTTCAAGATGGTAAAAATATTTTTCATGCACTGTATGTTTGCCCTATGGTACTTACTGTACCAGACATTCTTGAATCGAGAACTTGGCACGATTAAGGCAATTAGGCATGTTTGAGGAAGAGAACGGTCCAGGTTATATAAGACAGTTAGACTGGACCATGAATAATTGAAGAAAATTTGTGATTAAAATAAGAGGTTTTTTGTAAGGACCAAAGTGTCAGAGTGTCTAACTCGAATTTTGGCTTCACTGAAAATGATTGGTGTTTTGCATTTCACTTGTGGCCCATGTGCCTAATTAGACTTCATCTGAGGCCTTGTACTGGCCTAAAATTTGGGGGTTAAACCTATGCACATGATATTATTTATGTGATCTTTTAAATCTTAGTTTTAAGAGGTCTTGGAAGGACAAGCCTTGATAAGTTCTGCAGTATAATGACGGTTAATTTAAAATCTGATAAGTTTGACTTGGCCTATTGGGAAGTGCTTTATACCTTTCTAATTCATGGGAATGATATGACATTTCTTAACACCTTCTCTGTCTCATTAAACCATGAGTTTAATTGTACATCACTGAGCTCTTGGAGAAAAATTATCTTATATACCCCAGAAGAAATCACTTCTTATTATGCCAGCTGCAGCTGCAATAGATAGCAAAGCTATTATCAGGATATAGATGTCTTGCATTCTTCCTTAGTCTTTAGGGAAAACACTGAAACATGGTATATCTATGGAGAAAAAGTAAATTGTAATTTGCAAAGAGTGTAAAGGACCTTTCCAGAAGAAACATGGAATTCAGCATATCCCAACAAACCTCTGCAATGAACTATATCACACAGAAGTGAATACAAAAAAAATGTTAAAATCTGATTTTATATATTTTTATTTTTCCCTGAAAAGAGCAGATGGAGAACTAAAAGCGATAGTATTCACTTCTAAGCAGAAAGACCAATTGCATGAGGAGATTTCTAATAATGCTTTATATTCTGTTTTGTTCTAAGTTTACTGTCTTCTACAAGTTTACACAGCTTTGCTTGGAGCAATTGAGTTCTCCTACCATAACCCAGAGTAAGAAACTTGAGTGAAGTGATAGAAGATCTATCACTGCTTGACTCCTCCTGCTATAAACATGAAACAAATATCATATTCCTCAGCAGTCCTTACTTTGGCTGCTGCCCAGAAGGTGTTTTTCTTTTTGGAATTTATGAAAGATGATAAGTTGACCTATGGAGGCAATCATACACTCTGTAGTAAAATCGTGAAATGTATTTTGTGTGCACATTGTAAGTGGAGATGGGTCAGGTGGTCTCCCTGTAATGTGAACGTTGGCAAGCTCACCCTGCTGCACGAATGGGAATAATGTGGCTTACAGCACCTTGTGTCATTCATTTCAGCAGGGAGATCAAGTGTGCAGTCAACGGAGGCTTCTCCCAGCTCAAAATCCCTATGTGCATAAACACATACACACATCACCTACAGCTGTATTGCGTATGGACACAGGCACCTATATTAATGGAAAAAGAAATTCCTCGTTATATAAGAACCAGCTCAGCATACTCTTGCAAGGCACAAGAAGGGCTTGCTTAATTATAGGAGTGACAGAGTGCCATGAAAAACTTCTTCCAGTCTTGGTATCTATTGAACTAAAGGAAACACAACCCTGCAAACATTAACAAAAACAGATGAGACAATCCCTAAAGCCTCCTGTCACTACCAGCCAAAAGAGATTCAGTGGCAGTATCCACAAACAGTAAGTGAGCATTTGCTGTCGTCATTCATACAGCATCCTTTGAAAGGAACAAAAGAAAAAAAAAATCTCAAAACATTCTTCCCCCTGGAACTGCATAATCATTTATCTTTCTTTCTTTCTGGCTTAGTAAGGGCCACATCCAAAAAGTCACGCAAATGTTTATCTTGAAGTGTGTAAGTAGTACAAATGAAGTGAATGGGATTACTCACATGCTTAGAGTTAAACATGTGCTTTGCTGGATCAGAGCCACAGATCTCAGCATCTTGTTGGGCTGAGCTGTAAACATGGACTACATAAAGATCCCAATTCTTTGTCCAGATATTGCAATACTGGATCCCTTCTGTAGTGAACATGTCTGGTTGCCAATTTCAGTGTATTATTTCACCTTGTGATTGAGTTTCTTGCTCTGTTATTCATTGCAGGTAAGACCCAATTATCTCCTAACACATAGTATGATACATCTTCAGACAAAAGATAATGAAAAATCATATTAAAGAATACTTTCACTGTATTTTTAACCTCTTTGGCCACTGTCTGACAGACTTGGCAAATAAGTGACAGTCATTGAACTCAAAATAATGAGAGAATGCTTTATTCACTTGTTACCAGAGATAATCTTAAGGTTGTCAGAGACAGCAGAGAACTATTCTCCACAGTTTAGAAGTGCTCTTATCCAGACTCAACATTAATGATAAAAAGACCTAATGACTGCCAAGTTCTCTAAGTGCAGAGCATGCACTGACATAGACGAATATTTTTGGAAAATTATATGGAAACTTTGACATGTCCTTTCAATAAGTAGTCTTTTTCAGCCAGCTTGCAGCAAAACATCACATTTTTCAACTGGTGAAAAAACAATTTTAACAATGGAAAGAACAATAGATAACCCTCTTGTAAAAAGATGCCTCCCTATATAGAATGAGAAACATAAAGTTCAGAGAGTAATGTCACTAATGATCATGATCAACCAGAAAAACTGAGTCACCCCATACAGTGAAAATGTATTCTCTGCATGACAGCACTTTACTTAGGCTGACCCATCTGTTACCCATCTTTCCTTTTAATCAGTCATACCGTTAGGCAGTGTTAGCAATGTGAATGAATCTTAGTTGTTTTAAATTCCTGAGCTGGAATAGCAAGCATCAAACAGTTGACAGTGCTTACACATGACACAGGTAGTCACTGTGTACCTGTGCACGGCATCTTTACAGTGGTTCCTGTAGACTGTACTGCAGGGTGGTAGGTACCACAGGACTTGTGAAGGGGATGTTATCCCCTGCTCTTATTGCCTGTTAATCCTGCTCAGGTGTGGTTCACATACCTCAGCTGTACGATGTCAATGGAGCTATGTATGCTCTCTGCAGAGCAACTAGATTAGGCCCCACCTAGAGACTGTCTATGTATCAGCAATTTATTATACAGTTTTTGACAAAACAGTTAACTCCAGTTGATGTAAATTTGCTAAATGTTCCAGTCAATCTAAAGCTACATTTCTGCAAAAAAGATACATACCTGAAAGTGTAACCAAGATCAAGTAAAGAGGACAAATATCAGAAAATGTTAACTTATTGAAATAAACATGTTCTCTGGAACACATTTAAAAAGCTAAAATGGAGGTGAAGTGTTCTACTCAAAGTGCAGAGTAATTAATGGAAGAAACAGGACTCAGTACAACTACCTCCTTGGTAGCTGGGTCCTACCACAAAGAAACCATCTCTGGCTCAGGAAGTACCTGAGCCATCCTAGACAAGAGGGGAGAAGGACAGTCTCCAGGGAGGGATTGCTGCGTGCTTGTTCTGTTTTTCACCCTTCCCTAACCATTGCCTATTGACTACCATACAAGGAGGACACCAGGCAAGACAGAGCTTTGGCTGGGCATGGTGAGACTGTGTTTATGTTTTTTCTAGTATGGTTATTTTAATTAGTCTAGAGGCAGATGCCCTATAAGAGCCAGGAAGCAAGGGAAAAGACCTGTGAAGACCCAGGGAGATTTAGTTCAATGAAATCATCAGGAGTGAACTACAGAAATTTAACTTGGAAAATAAGTGTGTGTGTGTGTCCTTCAGTAGTCACAGCAAAATTAGTAAAATGCATCTGTTTATATCCACACTGCTGTTAGATGAACTCTACATACTCTGCAATATTATGGGCTGTTGGTGGTGACAATCAAGAAACATATTTATCCTTGCTCAGTAGTTTTCCTCCAGTGCAGGCCATTTTCTTAAGGGCTGGGGAAGCTTCAGGTAGACTGAGGTCACAGGAAAGCAGGATGTGATCCTGTGTAGCCTATCCTCAGTGGAGATATCATTCAGGTCAGCCAGGAGTATAGTAATGGCTGGTACTTCTAGCTTATGCAGAGAAACTAAGCTTGAGAAAAGTACCTGTGGAACATTTCTGGCTTCCTGTTTGCTGGTCCATTCTGATGGTCAGAGCATAATTCAAGGTTCATGCATTATGTTCATGTCTGTCATGACCTGAACTGTCATGGATGAGAAGGTGAGGGAACAGAAAGCAGATTAACAGGCAAAGAACTTGGAGTAAGAGTTGGAAGACAGCATGGGGCTGTTGTGGAGGGAAGGGATCAACAGGAATGCCTGGTAGGGTGGAGAGGGTGGTTGGGTGTAAAAAGTGAATAACAGATAGAGAAAAGGATTTAAGAACTGTGGGTAATCTGAGTTCCTCTCATCTCCATCTGTGCTGGGGTGCAGAAAACTCTATACCTCTTGTGCGGGATGCAGAAGGAACAAGGTGTGTGGAGCAGTACTGATGTCTTAGATTCATGTCTGTGAGGTGTTTGCATTCAGGTGAGATAAGGGGGCCACTGTGTACGCTCTACATCTTCAGCAACGTGTGGGGCCCTTCTCCCGTGCAGTTGGCATGCGTTCTTGGAAGGGATATCCTACAACACTCTTTCCTACACCATCAAAGGTGGGTCAGTTTTGATGCTTTGGAGAAAGTCCTCTGCTCACTGACTGAAAACATGGCCTGCTCCTGTGCTGCCGGCTCCAGGCAGAGGCCTGGTGGCAAAGCCTTGCCTTCTTTCCAGGGCTGCTGGCCCAGGGGCACCTCAGGGTCCCCCTGAGGGGATGATTTGACACTGTTGGTCCCCACAGGCCCGCAACAGCCTGCCCTCACTCCCTGATCAGTGCACAGGGCCGTATCTGTGACAGTAATGAGGCTCTTGGCAGGTAACAAAGGCACTGGCATTATTTCTTCCTTTTTGCATAAACATGCAAAATTAAGGGCAATTATCTGTGGCGCACAGTGCAAGAGGTGATGTTTAATTAATGTCTAAGGGAGGCACGTGCTTCTAGAGACATCCATCCCTCCCTCTTGTTGGGTCAGCCAGGGCTGTTCTCCTTCGCCTCACTGTGGGGAGATGGGCATGGCGCCGCGGGCTGTTCACTGCAGAGCTGCGGGGTCAGCATTAGGGATGCCGCGTTACTGACGTACTGCAGGACCTGGATGTCCCCCTCAGACCAGCTGCAGCCCAGCTCCTCTCACACTCAGGGAGTTTAGGTGCCATCAGCATGAGTTGGCCACTTCAAGGGGTCTTTGGTATTTTGTTGTTTGTTTTTTTTTAAATCACACTTTTTGACATGAACACCAGAAGTCTGCCTAGGTGCTCATGCAGGTGCTGCTGCTGTTGCTGGCACTTGCCTGGTGGGCAGGGCAGGAAGGGCTGCGGAGGTAAGGAGAAGCAGCATCAGCATGCAAGGACAGTGGGCAGGCAGGAGTAGAGGCACTGCCTGTGCTCAGAGGGAGCCAGAAACATTCAAAGTGAGACCTGGACATGAATGCAGAGTAAACACTAAGAAAGGCTCTAGCTTCTCTCCTGCAGATCTGCTGGACAGCACTGCTGCTCTGAAAAACAGCACTCATTTGCCAGCTGCAGCGAGGCCCAGGCACTCCAAGGTACTGTTGGTGCAAGGTACCAAAAGCATACTGACCTTTCCGAGCACTTCCACTGCTCCTGCCGGCTCGCTGCTCGCTGGAGGAGAACCTCACACACAGGCCTTTTTCTGGTCTGGTCCTGCACACTGGTGTGAGCTCTTTAACATCCCAGGCTTCCCATAATTTTTGCAAGGAGGGATATATTCCCCCACTTCTCCACTTCATCCTTGCCAGGGCTGTCAGTGCTATACACAGTTTGACAGGACCCGGGGTCTCAGGGGTTTTGATCTCCTCACCTGGCGTATCCCACAAAGCTCTGCCTGGGGTAGGCACTCCTTTCACAAAAACTTGGTGGCAGTGCTAAGTAAGAATCAATCAGGTATGAGTTTGCTTTCAGAAATGTGGTACTGAGTGACAGTTCTCTTTATTCTCAATACTTTTCTCCACCAAATGGTTGATGCAGCATTTAACAGAGGAGTAGCAGGGCACTTTATAAGAAGAAAATATTATAAATATATGCAAAGGATGCTTAAAATGGATGCTCTGATTGCAGAGCCATCTAGGCTCTGGTGTAATATGACAATATTGAACAACGACTGCATAGACAATTGGCCTGTTAATAAGCTGGCTGGTAGTATTGCTGCAGATGCCAGCAGGCCCTGACACCTGCAGAACCAACCTGCATTGCAAAATGTTTGCAAATGCAAAATGGAGACGTCTGTCTTTGAGTTGTTACACTTAGTAGCTTAAAAATGGATCTTCCATCCTCTTCTGAGGTATGTGATTAGGAGGATATGTATCAGCACTACAGCCTTGGCAGCCCCTCTCCATTTGGAACAATTAACTGAGAAAACAAGACAGAAAATCGTTTCTGTGCAGGACTAATGAGCCAAAGCATGTACTTCAAGTGAAAATGTTTGCAGTTTTTCTTTCACATGTCATGGAGCCTCATGTAAGATAGCTATGAAAGAGATAAGCAGCAGAAGGACATTCATTCTGTGCTATCCCCACCGTCACTGAAAAAGGTAACACAACCAGGTGGTGTGATGGTCTGCTGCAAACCAACCAACTCAGACACTGCATGTTTTTAGGTTGATGTTAGAGTTCAGAAGTGAGTTTCACTTATTCACCCCTTTTTCCTAGATTTCTTCTCGGGGAGGTGGTAGATATTTTGCTATTATTTCTCTGCTGTGTTTGGACTGTGATATGGACTATTCCAGCCAGCTGAGGAGGCTGTGTGCATTGTCCCTCTGCTCCTTTTGCATGCATCAGCATGTATGCCTGGGCGATCTGCACATCCAGCTGTGCTGTCAGGGGAGAGTCAGGACTTGTTGCACTGGTTTGGTACAAAACATAGCACACACACGGATTTTTTTTTAAGCTTATTGCAAAAGAAGTCCTGCTT
Source organism: Morus bassanus (assembly GCA_031468815.1). Classification (NCBI taxonomy): domain Eukaryota; kingdom Metazoa; phylum Chordata; class Aves; order Suliformes; family Sulidae; genus Morus; species Morus bassanus. Next base: position 9,866,761 of record CM062572.1, on the reverse strand, counting down.
GACCCTTGCAGCGCTGATCCTCCTCCTGAGATCCTTGCAACGCTGTAAATGGGCAGACGATGGCACTCCAGCATCGTCTTTTCCTCTCTTTCTGCTGCGACGGACACACATTTGCAGATCAGCTCATTCCCAGAGCTCTGACCTCCTATTTTCCAGTTACTTTATTAATGGGCTTTTTGCACCCGTTCTCTCTTGAAACAACACTGTGCATGTAGCTAAATAGCTCCTCTCCATCTTTGGTATTGGGTGCCTGTGTAATGTACAGATAGAGTTGTATTCCCTTCATTGTGTCAGGCTCTACGAGGCAAAATGCTCAGAGCCTCCCCTTAGACTTACCTTCTCCTTGATCACTGCATCTTTCCCAGTGCAGTTCATCTGTCTTCAGCTGGGACTGTTGTATACCACAGGGATGATGTTTTACTGTCACTTCGTACAACAGTGTCTCTCCTGACACTGCTTAAGACCACATTTTCTTTTCACACAGTGACATCACGTTGGCAGCATATAATCATCCCATAATCACCTCATATGCACAGGTCTTTCTCTGCTTCACTCAATTCTAGCAGATGAGCTCCCAGCTTATAGAAAAAGGTTTTGTCATTGGTTCCTTACTGCAAGACCCTGAACATTGTACTACTGAATTTTTTTCTTATTTTTATTAATACTCCAGTCCTCAAGCTCACTCAGTTCTTCTCAGGCTGCATCACCAATTCTTTTCTCTATGGGTGATGCCTCTTACCGTTTTGTCACCAACAGATGCCATTAATAATGGCATCTTAATATTTATTTCAGATCATAAATCTTAATATTTATTTCAGATCACTAATGCAAACATTAATCATTACCACTTCTGATTATCTCCATTAACAACTGTTCTCTAACATGGGATTTCCCACCTTAACATCAGCCATTGACACATACCCTTAGCCAACTCCTTATCCACCATACAGTTCCCTACTGTTAGAGTCTCTTGTGGCTCCCTCCCAAATGAAATGAAGTCCAAACAGAGGTGACCTGCCACCCCGCTTTTGTCTAGGCCAGTGTGAGGTGAATTGGGCAGGAGCTACACTCAGTAAATCCAATCTCCACTTTAGTGTCTTTCATTATTCATTTCTTTGAAATCCCAGAAGGAGCATTCACAGGACAGTCCTGGGCTGGGATTACCCAGGATGAAATGGGTCCTAGAGTGAAGTTGTCCCCATGCTGTTCCTGGCTAGGCGGTGGAAAAAGATGAACTCCCCTAGTGCCCAGAATAGAGGAGAGTGCACTCACATTCAGGTATCCAAGTCTGGCCCTCAACCACACCATTAGGCTTTTCTGATTTATTTGGCACTCCCTAAGAGGGAAGCTGGAAAACTAGTAGCATCCTTCATCCGCTGTGGTGCACATGCATCTTCTCAGGACTGCATGCCTCACACCTCTCTGCGCTGGGAACAGGGGCCTTGGCTGTGGGGAGGTAGTACCTGCTGGATGCCCTAAGGAGTGACAGGCCTGATGCTGGTTTGAACGTGGCCAGTCCCACTCCAGGAAACCATTTTGCTTTCTGTGCAATTTCTCCTGTTAGCACAGTCACCCTCCAAGCAGCACAGGCCAGAGCTCTGAAGTGCTTTGCCAGGGAAGTGATGGTGGAGCGGTCAGCCCTCCTCTTCCAGCTCCCTCCCACTCTCCCAAGAGCCAGGGAATGCAGCATCCAGTAACTAATGTACCAGGCCCTGCGCTGCCATCACTGGCAGGGAAATCTCTTTGCTCGTGTACAGCCAGCTCATAGTCGGAGCTTCAGGAGTGGTTACAGTATCGTGCACAAGTATCAGCATTCAAGTCATTCTTTGATCACAAAGAAGAGGAAAGCACGGCACAGTGACTTGCTCGAGGTCATGAAGCAAAGGCAAGAATCAAAGCTAAAGCCAATGCTCCCTTCAGGAAGGATGGGAATGGCACGCTTCCTTCTCCTTCACCTTCTCACTGCAACGTGAGGCCACCCAAGGGCTGCACTGTGAGGTGTGGTTGGGTTGACTGCAGCTGAGTTACTTCAGCTGAGAGATGGGCTGTGGTGCACACACATCCTGGCATGCTGCAGGCATACAAAGAAAGGAGTTGGCTTAAATTTTAAACTGTTGCTGGTATTTTAGACCAGTGTGCTTGAATCGGACTGGCTGGTTCTGCTTTGGTGTTTTCTAAACAGTAGGGAGCACACTTCCTTTATTTTTCAGCAGCTCTGCTGGACATATCCAATAAAATCCTCTGCATTTCAAAAGAGGCTATAAATGAAATGCCTGTGATGTGGCTGTGCCAGCTAGACAGGGAGCTCACAATGTGAAAAAAACTTTATAGCTGCACTTCTGGTCAGAACTGACTTGTGTGGGTTTGTGGCAAACCCTGCACCATGGCCCAGGGACATGATTCTGATCCCCATGCTCTGGGGCCACCATTTCATTAAATATTGCACAGCTTAAAATCTGTAAAGGATTTAAATTTTAGAATATGTAGAAATTTCTAGCCTAATGTACTTATGATTCAAATATATGCAGTTAATTGATGTTTCCTGTGGCTTCCAGATGGTCTAAAAGGAACATTTTATATTGCCCTGATTACTAGCACAAGAAAGAGATTTTAGGAAGGAAATGGAGCACTTCAACCTGAGACAAGTATTTGCAATAAAGCCTATGAGCAGACAGGGAGGTCACAGAGAAAGGACCATCTGGGTGTTCTGCTCTGTCATCAGGATGTCATTCTTGCCTTGGTCCCTTTCTTTAATGATTTTTAGTATTGGGAAAGACAGAACTAATTATAACCAATTTTATGTGTTTTTACCTGATGGGAGAGGAAAACAAGTGCTGCAATGACTGAACTGCCTACACAGAAATTATGGACAACTTTGGCACCCACTTCTCCATAAAGGAAAGAAACCTGGTGGGGGTGGCATTGATCCTGCTGCTGTCCCCCATGGAGACAGCAAGAGTCTGGTCTATGCCTCTTGAATGCAGTGTAGTCAGGAGGAAATGCAGAACCTGCTCAGGAGCATCTCCAGGGCCCCAAAGTTTTGCCCTTTTGGCTGATACAGGTAGCAGTTTGGTAGGGCCAACTTAGGAGAAGGGTCCTTCCACAGACTGAGTGTCTCCAGGGTGCTTCTGGCTGTGCTGTATTCTCAGGACATTGCTGTAAGTACTGATAGGTGGTTGTATGTGAATTGAGGGGTATATGTCTCAGCCATCAGTGCCCCCGGGGTTGCCCCTAGTGGTTTTTAGAATGGGGGAGTGTTACTTTACAGTCCTTGATTTGTCCCTTCCTATTGTACATGGCAGGCAACAGATCTAGCCCTGTGTCACTTAAGCAGAAACCATTGCAATGACATAAGTCCTGTGCTAAGCAAACTTTTTCTTTACTCTTTCACTTCAAAGCCTGAAATGATCAGTGACACAAGGAGCCATCAATGGACAGGTACCACCCCACATCACCAACACCTTGTCCCACTTACAGCCTACAGTACTTTCCTCATCTTGACTTCTGAGGTATTCCTTCATCCCTCCTCCTTCCAGCCAGCCCGTGAGCTTATGGGCAGGCTCCATAACCTCAAAGTGATGAAGCACCAGTGACTTCTTCCTCTTCTCCTGAGAGCTCGGTTGACTCCTTATGGACAACACACAATGTGAGAACAGATCCGCTCAAGCTGACATGTGCATCCCTCACAGGACTTGCCTTGTAAGGCTGGCTGTAGTAACCTGTTTTTTCTCCAAACTGATAACCTTGCCTAGATAAGCTTTGTGAAAGACAGGACCTTGAAAAGACCTTAATTTCCAGGATAATTTTATGCTTTGCTCTATTTTTCTAGAAATTTGCTCCTTTCTATTTTCCTTTCCCCTTCATCACTGGCAATTCCTACCCACTCTTATTTCTTCAGACATATTTTAGGGTCAGCTCTAAAGCACACATGATTCCCTGGAAAGGCTCTTGTCACCATGTTCAGAAGAGGACTGAGAAGCTAACACTGGAATTAGTGCCAGTAAATCGGATCTTGAAAATCCTTCTTGCTTGCTGCTTGTCTCTGTTCTCCAAAGACACCATTGTTTTTGACATCCACATTTTGAAGGTGCCTGAACCTCATTCTTGTGGTATACTCAGAGGCACCTCAGTCTTGACAAGACTGATCAGATTGCTGGCTACCCCTTATCTGGGCCTTATGTTTTTAAACTGAGGTGATATCAATTACTCTCAACTAGTACACCCACTTAGTGAGCCAGTAACCACAATGGACCTGAATTTTTAAGCAATGAAATGACTGACTTTAGCTCTGAGTGAATACAGCAGGTTTGGTGCAAGCTCCATCCGTCAGAAAAGGGATACAGTCATCCCAGTTTGAAATCACTCCTGAAGACACAACAAAGTGAAAAATTTAAATATTCTTAGAAAATTATTTGAAAATTCGTTCACATGAGTGAATGGTCTAGATGTACTCCATGCCCTAGAAGTACTTGATTACCTGGCTGAGGAACAGAAATAGCTCTACCTGACCTACCTTCCTTATTAAGCAATGCAGTTTAAAGCTTGAGCCTGGGGTGTTAGGTAGTCTCACCATACACACACTTTGAAAAGGTAAAATATGTTTGGGAAACAGGGTCATGAAGTGTAACTCAAGCAACAAATCCCAGGAAATGCCAACTAGATCACAGGTACCCTAAGACAGAAAGAGGCCCAGTTCTTCCCCAGGCAAATGGTTTGCTGCGAGTATTTCACACTGCGCTATGCATAATGAATCACACAGCTTCTATACTCATCTGCACCCTGGGTCACCCAGTGGGGATTCCTTCACTGCAGCCATTCAAGGAGAGATGCTATAATAAACCTTACTAATAATACTTCCCAGCTCCACTGCAACTTTGTCTGCAAGCACTTTGCAGAGAACAAGAAAACCATTCGTCTAGAGAAGGGTGAAAAAAGTTTAGACAAGGCAGTTTGCTCAGCTCTCATATGTCTTTGCTTGCTATCAAACCACCTCAAGGGGTTTAGTGGTTTTTTTGATATTACAGTCTAGTAAGAGCCTTTAGGAAAAACACAAGAATGTATTCAATAGGCAAAAAGTCCTGTTTCTCCAAAAGCATTCCTCATCTCAGCTGGAGTATCTTTGTAGGGCTTTAGGCAGGGAAAAAAGCATACACTCTCTAAAGCTCACAAACATGTATGTATTCCCCTGATGATGCACACAGGGGCAGGAGAAGTTAGCAACTAAAAGCAGAGGCATTTTTGCTGTGTTACCTTTCAGGGCTCTGATTGTCTCCTGATATTTCAATTAGTTCTGTTAGTAGGGACAGAGTGGAATTGGGGTTAGAAGGTGTACCAGGTCAGAGCAAAGGTTTGCCGTCTCTCCAGATCAGTTATTAAACCAGCCCTTTGGCAACAGCCCATTTATTCAGCTTTCGCTCTCGCTTTTGACTGGAGACCTGCTGGGAACCAGGGTGAAGACCCCTAACTTGTAATGTGGCAGCAAGTCATATATGCCCCTTTAGTCCTGTCTGGCTGAGTGGGAGTTACAAAACAGGTCTCCATTAAGATGTTTCTAATTGAATTGGTCTGTCAGAGTAAGGCAACTTCTTCACTGAAGATTTTGGCCTCAGTCTCATTTGCTCCTTGCTCTCAGTTCCCCCAGTCCCCCTGCTCCGGGAGAGAGGCAGAGCATGTGGGTCAATAGCTGCCTAAGCAGCCCCCTGCCCTGCAGCTCCCTGGCCCTTGGCAGCTCCCAACAGCAACAGCCTCCTCTGGCTCACCACTCCAGAGAGGGGGCTCTGCCTGGCAGAGCAGCTGAGGAGGAAAAGAGAGGGGGGGACTTTTATCTCCATCGTTATTAGCACACTGGGCAAGATGCTGCTTCTGCCTATCTGGGCAGAGCTGGGGGGCAGCCATGTGCTTTGCCCCAGCAGTACTGGATCTTGCCCCTCATGGGATTTCTTTTCACTGAGACTCTCAGGACAGTAGAGCATCTTGCAGCACTTTCCCTTTGTACCCAGATGCCTCTTATGCCAATGTAAATCTCAAGCCAGTGCATTAACTTCAAAGAAACAACAGGCAGCATTGGGTCAGCAGGTTTGCTGGAGAGCAGAATCAGCCCACTCCCTCCCCGTGGCCCATGAGAGTTTGGGAATGGGTGAGATTCCTGTGCGTTTAAGAGCTGCATCACAAAGGCTGGGCCAGATTATCTGTTGTTTCCATCCACCTCTGGAGGAAATGGGGAACAGCTTGATCCTTTAGGGCTGACAAAACCCCTCAGATTGAGGCTGACCACAGAAAGTGAGAAGTAGGTAAAGCCAGCTATTATGGCAGTCCCCAAAATAGAGTCTGCGGGGAGGGCATGTGGCCAGATGCTGCCAAGCCCTCCCTGGGCTGGGCTCAGAGGACTGCAGCCAGTTGCTGTAGTTCAGAATAGAGCAGATGCACTGGGGCTGCTAGGGGATGCTTGGGAAGGGCATGAGGGAAGCACTTCTTGCTGCCATCACCCAGCCGTAGCCCAGGGAAAAGGCGGGACACTGGGGGTATGGCACTGTATTATGCACTGGGTGGTAGGGATCACAAAGCTCAGAGAGACCAACAGACACTAAACTGGCCAAAGGTTGTGGAACAGGAGACAACAGGGTCCCCTCCTATTGGAAAGGAATCTTGCTCTATTTTCATTCTTATAATGAAGTGTTAATTTTGCTAGGTACCAGCCACCTCACCAGTTAGTCTGTTGTCCCTCCCCACACCAAACTGGACACTTTACCAAGCAGCTGAGGGCCACATGGCCCTGTGTGCTTGTGTTAGTAAAACTTTTTCATATCTTACCTTCAGATCCTTCACAGGCAGGCAGTATCACTGATGGGGGGGGTCAGTCAGCTGCACCATGCCTCATTTGCCTCCTTAGATGAATAGCGCTTTCCTTACTCTTCAGCATTTTTTGGCAAATAAAAGCACTAAGGGACTCAGACATGACCCAGATTGCCTGCATTAGGACACAGCACACCATGTGTTTTCTTAAAGAAGCCTATTGCTCCTTCCCTGGCTCTGCTTTGTTTCTATCATTAGCCTTTTTTAGAGTAAGGCCACTTTATTTGTGAAGCTGCCTTTGTGTTTAGAATAATGCAATATTATCGTTATCACACTAAGTTTTCTGCCTCTTGCTTTCTAACACTGCAGTATGGTGTGGCGCTGATCTCTGATTCTCTGGGCACAGAGAATTAATAATTCTTATTTTTAAATCAAATTAGAATGGCCTTCCCCAGAAGCCATTCCTCTGCCACATGTAACACCGATGTGAACTGTGGCTTGGATTAAATAATCCTGCTGCTGGGTAACGTTTCCAAAGAAGCTCTTTCTGGCTTGAAATGCATGTGCACTTGAACTTGGTCCAAAGATGACAGTCCCAACCCTATGGGTTCAGCTGCCTTCTTCTGCTTGACTTGTACAAGCAGATCCCAGCTGGAATTTGGGTCCTTGGATAATACAGTAACAGCTGCTACTGGCCTACAGCACCTCATCCCATTGCCCCTCGTGGAGACCATGTTCCTACCAGCCAAACCTTGCTGCACAAGGTCAAGCGTGGCGTCTCGGGTGGGTTGTTGGTAGAGGCAAGGGCAGGGACTGCTGCTTACTTGTCTGTGGATTCTGGAATAGGAGCTGATTCATGATGAGACAAGGGCTGGAGACCGAACACAGGAATGGTTTGGGATGAAGTCCATCTCTTTCAGTGAGCTGGATGGGACTCTCAGTCCTGTTACTGAGTATCGTCAATGGCATGCATTTCTTCAGAAGTGTATGCTAACTGGAGCTTTTAAGTCATCAGCAGCTCAGTTTTATTATAGCTAGACATGGTGGGTACCAAACTGACTGTCTGACTCTGCAAGATGGCCCTAGCCATGACAACTCTGCATATCAAGGACTAACACATGGCTGCGACTAAAAACTCTTTGTGTTTGTTTTTTTTTTTTTTTCATTCCAGTTTCAATGATTTAGGGCTGATGCGACATCATTTTTTTTAATCCTGATTATTAGTCTCTGAAGTTTTCTTTAATTAAAGCCAGATCCTGATGCTGTTACTTCTGTTGAATTGACCTGGAGTCAGAGGGGCAACACAGGGAGTAGAGTGACACAGCTTGAATCTGGCCCATAGATTATGAATTCCTTGGGGGTTTGATTCTCATATCATTTGCCTGTGAAGTGCTGTGGTGCTGTATAAATAATAAATAAATATAATTTTTCATTTTCCTTTTTAATTTTTATTGTCTTGCAGACTTGGATAAAGCAGCATTTCCCTATGTGGTAAAAGCAATAATGTCCCAGACTCTAGGAGTTATACACAGACCATATTATGCACCTGATTTAGCTAATTAACAAAGGAGAAGCCATGTTGTGAATGCAGTGTTTGCTTCCCACTGGCTTCTTACATGCTGTGCCTATCAAAAGTGAACAGCAAACATGTGTAGAGAAATGAAAGAAGCCTCTTTGATTGTGTGGACTTTCTAATAAGTGGCACTTTGCATTTTGTAGATCAAGGTCTGGTAATAACACTGGCAGTAATCATGCACATGTGGCATGTCACCTTGATGCACTGCTATGGAATTGAAGGGGAGAACAAATTTACATAACTAATTACTGACAAACAAGATAAAGTGATTGCTATTAGCAAGTTAACTTTTCTCTACAATTACCACCCTGTGCTATCTGAGATACCCCACCTAGTATCTCTGTGAAGAACAAGGAAGGCTTGCTGTGCTTCAGGTATCACCACACTGCCTTTTTTGTGGCAAATCATAGAACACCCTCTTAATTTACCTTTCATCCTTGGCTGTGAAACTTGGAATCATCCCATGGGAAGAAGCAGACAGAACAAGGCTCTCTCCCTCTGGCATACATGTGGATGGACATTACGCACAAATATAAATTGTGAAACTTGGTGGATGGTCTTAAAAACTGGGCTCACTCAGAACACAACACATGGGGAACCCAAACCAACAGGTGATCACAAGTTTTACATGGGTTTTGAAATTGGATTATTTCCTTCTTTTCAGGTTTTGAGGGGACTCATTTCCATGGTTTCCTGTGCAGCTACTAAACCTGGAAACACACTCTCTTTGGCCCTGAGATTTTCTAGTCAGTAACACCTCTTTAGGTGTTGGCATTAAAAACTGTGAATCTTGTCATTAAACCAGGCATTCCTTGCAGGGTTGTGCTTCTCTTTGTCAGCTGGATGACTCTTGTCTCTGGCAAACACACACTTCTCGTTGAGAAGAAAGTGACATAAGTTGCTGTGTCTGGAAGTGGATGTGTGCAACTCCTTAGATCACGATGGGATTGCTGAGCTCCATGCTGTTTTTTCTCTCAATAATGACCTCCCTGTCCTTCTCCGGATGCTGCTTTGTGTGCCTGACTTTTCACATTTACACTGTGAAGGGTAATGGTTTCTGCCTGCCAACCAGCTTCTTCACTTAAAAGCATCCTGCTTATCTATTCCTGTGGTTCCTCTCCTTGATTTCAGGGTTGGGATCCAGATGTGGCTATTCAGCAGACCAAGAACTCACAAAATGTTAGTCTCAGCTTGGTGGCACTCTCTTCTCTGGTTCACAGGAGGATCAATGAAGCTGTTAGCTGGAGTGAAACAGCTGGAAATAGTGCAAGGTGCTGCCCAAGTCACTGGGCTGCATGGTAAGGTCTGGAGAGGTGTGTCTGGCTCAAGGGCTTTCCTGGTTTGCACCACTGGGGCTGAGAGATTCTGCCCTGCAAAGTCTGTCTCATGTATGGGGCTAGAGGAGAAATGGCTGTAAAGATATGCTGAGGGTAAGCAGAAGCAACTTCATGGAGTCTTTCTGAGTCTTTTTTTATTTCTGTGTTTTTATTTATAGCTCTGCTCAGAGAAATGGCACTTTCAAACCCATTCTTCGAAAATAAAGAGAATCAGGCCAAAAATATTTCATTAACTACACTATCATTTTTCTCCCTTCTATCTGGAACAGTCCTCAAAGAAAGGGAAGACAACTGTGCACAATTAGCACAGACTATGCCAGATAACTGAAAAACAAAAATGGAGCAAAAGAATAAATAGTGGAGATGGAGAAGAGGTTCTCTTTGCCGCATAAAGCCACAGAGAGAAACCAGGGTCTTTTTGCCACATAAAGCCACCAAAGAAAGGCTAGGGTAACCTAGCACCACTGTGGCTTCAGTTAGTAACATTTGGGCCTGAAGACTGTGTTTGCAAATATGCTTATCAGGGTAGCCTGGTTCACCTCATCTTCATGTCTGCTCAGAGTTTCATTCTTCTCTGAGCCAGAGTCATGCCGGCAAATCTCCTCTTCTCTGGAGATTGCAGAAGAGTGCCAGGGTAAAATGCATTATGTTATGGCAAGCTGGAAAGTCTGTCTTGTCCTGCATGCAGCAGTGCTGGACAATGACTGCAAAAGCATTCACATGCCTGATGGTGGCCTTTTGTGCTGCATGAGAGGCAGCTGCCCTGCCCAGGGAACTCGTTGTGCCTCTGAGTTGGAAAATGAACTCTAAAAGACATCAAGACTGTAAGGAAAGGATTCACCATAGTCATGTGTGACCCTGCAGACTTAGAGGTTTTCTTGCAGAAGATCAGGGAGTGTGTTCTGGCATGCAGAGATGCTGTTCTGACCCTATATGGTGTGGTTGAACTGGAAGCAAAGGGGACCCAGCAGCTCATGTCCACATGACGACCACAAAGCAGGGGGTACTGGGCAGGGTGAAGCATCATAGCCCAGAAGAGAAGCAGACTAGTCAAGGGTTTTCTAATCTAGGTAGTGAATTTGACCCAGGAAGCAGGGGAGGGTTTTATTCAGTCATTTTCAGGAGTTCAGGATCAGTTTGTGTAGGATGATCACTGCAAGCATTAATGTAATTGAGGGTTTTCTGAGGGCTGGACTCTCACTGGACTGGAGGCAGTGGGTGTAAGAGTCAGCAAAAGGGAAGAGCTCTCCTCTAGACAGCTGTAGTCTGTTTTTTCTGCTGATTTCAGAGATGGGAGAGCTCTGGAAAGCTAAGGAAAGATCATTAACTTTTGGTGGGTTTTGATGATCATTGCTGTGGGAAAAGCTGTATTTGTCTGTAGTAAGAAAGGGATGACTTGGGTTTATATCAAGTTTATGTCAGGAGACATTTGTCTTTATTGTACAGGGAAGAGAAGAAATGGACAGTGATTTAAGTGATTTTCTCTGGAAAAGACCCTGCCCTCTTGGCTTCTTGAATGAGCCACTTTGCAAAGCAGAAAAGAAGGCAGCAACCAGATAACAGAATAGAAAGTCAGTGCAAAATCTGTCTTGCATGTATGCTTATGTTTCACTTTCTTATCTGTGAGTTTTTCAGGCACAAAATGACTAAATTTCAACAAGTTCAAATCATGCCTCAGATCATCCTATACAGCAAGTTGTTTACCCACTATATTACAGGCAAGTAATTTCAATATTGACAGATTGGCTAAAACCCAAATTTGATATGCTGCTATTAGCATATTTTTACTGTTTCTGTGCTTATGAAGGAACCAGAATGTTCCCTGGCAGTCAAGGCTAATAAGTATGCAAATCATGATCTGTGCTTATAGGCACACTCTTTTTTGGTACATGAATCAGTATGCCAATTTGGCACTCCCCTTTCTGATCAGAGATAAACAGAGCTGCAGGGATTAGGGCGACAGATAATTTCTCCTGAAAACTGTCTGGGTTTTGAAACATGCAGAATTGTGTTTAATCCCCCTTACTCTGCAGAGTGGATTTGCTATAGGAGAAGCTACTGACCAAAGGGCTAGTACACAGGTCTCTGTGCCAGAATGTGCGAACCCATGAGGCTTTCTACTTTCTTAAGGTCACTTTTAAGCTTATATCTTCAAGAGCTAAGAAACAGCTTTGTATCTAATGATTTTAGGGCCTGAAAGGAGATTTACAGTACTAAGGGATCTGTGTGAACCAAGAGCATGTGAAATAAGATCTTAGCACCATCGGTGATCATGGGTAGCACGCATGTATTTCTCAAGTTCACATATTCCCTATCTGTGCGCTCTGTCCAGTCATGACCATCCCAGTATGATGTATCACACTTCCTTAGTAGCTCACATCTCTTGAGTATCCCCTCCAGACTACTCTTCCTTGTACTGCCGAGCTCTGCCAGACGAACCTGTGTGACTGGAGCATCGCTTTGTCATATAAGGGAAATGGTATCACCTTTCCTGTTCCTTCAGTGCTGCTTTTTAACTCTGGGATCACTACTCCCCTCCTTCAAAAGAGCACTTTGAGAGTGGACATATAAAAACCAGCAAGGCATTTAGACATTGCAGCAGTGGAGGTCACTAGAGCGCATAAACAGACAAAATTTTACTGAAAGATACTAAAGAATATCAAAAGGAAAACTTAAGACTCCTTTCATGTTACAGGTATTTCTTTCTCTCAGCCTCAGCCAGTCCATCTTGTCTCACTAGCCCTTTGTTATCTGCACTGGACTTCTCTCTACTTACAGTAATAGCTGCTGTTTAAGTCCCAAGGTATAGCTCTTTTATATCAACTAACACTCCTTTGAGAGCATCAGCAAAAGGGCTGCTAAGTGTCATCCCTGTTGAATGTAAACGAGAGTCTCTTCTGTGTTTGAATATCAATGTATTTGATCTTGAGTCAGGCCATGTAGTGGATGATTTGGGAGCCTTTTTGTGTGTGCTCTTGCTGATAGTTCCTTTATAATTCTTGTTATTGTCTTCTCACTTGGAGAGCTTGAATGTGCAGCTTGCTTTCTGTTCCCATTTTTGCCTAGAAAAATAAAATGAGCTTACTTTGTTCTTTCTCCCTGGCCTCCTTGGGTTAGATGCAAGCCTTCTTTGCCACTTTTGGAAACCCTCTGAACTCACTGGGGAAGCTTACCCTGTGGAGCAACCTATATTGTAATATATGAAGAAAAACAAAAATAACCAGTGCACAGGAAGCCCTGAAGTTACCTGCACCCTAGAGGAATGCCAGCACAGGTAACACATCTTTAAAAGCCTGATATATGTTTCCAGCTGCCAGGGTCCTGCTGAACATCTGGCCATGTCAGGACCATGTGGGACCTCACAAGACCTTAACTGTCTGGTATGATTTGTTCAATTGGTGAAGGTCTAATCTTGGATTTAGAAGTCCTGATCAGTTTTCTGCTGTGTGACGGAGGTACTGGGGCTAATAATTTAATCTCTGTGGGCTCCATTTCCCTTCTCTGAAAGGGGTGCGTTTTGTACTTGCTGTGAGAATAGATAAATAAATTAAAGCACTCAGATATGACTTAAGGGACAAAAAGGTACCTTAAGCTGGAAAATGTTTGAAGGGAAAAAATGAAGACCCAAGAGAAATGGGAAGGTAGAACTCTTAGCGAAGAAATAGAAGACGTCATTGAGATCAAATAAGGAAAAAAAAAGGAGCTTTTGGAAAAATAGAACGTGCAAAACAATGAAACAAAATGTGAAAACAATGCCCACTCCTACAGAAAAAAAAATTGTAAGAATGGATTCCATCTGTGGAATTGTGGGTTAATATTCAGATTTATCCCATGTCTCTTAGATACATGGACTCCTTGTTCAATCATAATATTAATAAATGGCCTTATAAAGGAGTTCTTCTGCTCATTCTGCTTTTAACAAATGCTCACAGGAGAGTTTTCAGCAAACTACCCAGATGTCTCCCAAGACAAAATGATCACGTCTTGGTTGGTCTCAGGATGTTAATACTTGACAGAAGGTGGTCAGTGGCATGGAGCTCAAATGTGGCCTTGACTACATGTCAACTGCACTTAATGAGCAGCCTTCAGAACAGCCCTAAGCTGGGAATCCTTCATGTTCATCCCATTCTCCACCCAGCTGCCCTTGTAAACATGGCTGAACATGACTGCTTAGGCACAATCTGAGCTCTCCAGACCATGTAGTCTCCTCCACTCGTGCTTACAGATTTAGCTTAGAGTCTAGTTTTGGAGCCATCTCACCAGGCAGTATAGACATATTATTTGGCTCTAAGTCCTACAAAAATATTTCCAGTGGGCTTCAGACGGCTCTGGATCAGAATGCTCATCCTTTCCATAGCGAGTTGCATTGCAAGCAGCAAAGAAGAGCATATCTACATCTATATTTTATTACACTTTGTCTTGCAGAGATGATGGGAAGTTTAGAATCTGCACTACTGGAAGGAAGAAGAAAGAGGGGGTTAGTCATCCACGCTAAGCTTTAAAAATGAAGACAACACACTTCCTGAAGGCTCCTAACTTACAAAACACTCACCACTCATGAGAACATTGGTTTTGCAAGTGATAAGTCAAATCCTGAGCTAAGTGCCAAGGTTTCTGATGAGAGATTGTATTCAATATTTAGGCTGTTGACCACACGATGAGTAACATTTTGTCAGAATGGAGCTTCTATTTCTGCCAAAGGTCTAACTATACCGGACTATACACAGGCTCAGTATCCAGAACAAAGTAACCCCTGTGCAAGCTACAGGCTGAATGAAAAGGTCATGCTCTATTGTCCTGGTTTTACATAGTCTCTCAAATGTCGATTAACATCTGAGACTCCTGTGCAGAAAACAACAGAGTAATGGAAATGTTCTCAATTTTCCTGTGGGATCTTGCAGTGTCTTCCCAAGGAGAGTAGATAATGGGGTAAGAGGCATTATTTTATGTGTTACACAGAGAGAAGGAGCAGAGCTATCCAAGAGAAGGATCTAGGTTGCCTTTTAAAAAAGATGTGCCTGACACAGCAGTGAAGCTAAGACAATCTTGTTTTATGGGGATGTGGTAACGTAATTAAGTTTTGCAGGAAAACCATCCTAGATAGATCTTCCACTTGCCCACATTCCTGATAGAAGGAACATGATAGAAGTGCCGATGCTTCAGAATCAGCATTTGCAAATGCTTCCTGCAGCTATTTTGTTTGCTTACATAATGACCAGGACTTGGCCTGGCTATTACAATTAATAACTTAGGAAGAAAAGAGCACTAAAATATATTAAGGTGTATATCTTAAAGCTTGTTGCTCTTTAAAGAATGAATATTGGGTCAGTCCCATGGAAAAATACCTAACTTTGCATGGTGTATCAGGATTTACACTCAAACTTCTAATTTAGTCTCTTAAAAATACTAGCATTGTATGAATGTCAAGAAGACCTTATATAACTGCATGAATAGCTTATGCTAATATGAAGAAAATCATACCTTCTAAAACTCACCATTCATTATTGCAGCCAAAGGGATCATTTTGATGATCTAAACTGACCACCTTCCTAAGAGAGGTGAAAGAACCAATCTCATAACCCCTTTTCAAAGTACATCACTGTTATTTGTGTTATGTGTTTGAAGGACATGCAACTTAGACTTCAATATATCAAATACATGGAGATCTGTCATATACCTAGATAAGTTATTTGAACAGTTAATTAGCCTGACACTTAGTTTTTGTGTCTCATTAAGAGAGTGTCCTGGTCCAGTTTCAGTTTCCAACAACTGGCTCCCACTCCCAAAGGCTGCCTGACACTACACTGGGTAGACCTTTGTAAACTGTGATCAAGCAAACTTTTAACTTCAGATAGAGGTACATTAAATATATCTTGGGTGTCTTGGAGGAATTAAGTATAATACATTGAGAGATATTTCTGAGTTTTAAGTACTCCTGGAGATCTTTTCTGCCCCCTTTTCAATTTTTTAACTTATTTTGTGAAATGTGGAGAACAGGATGGACCTAAATATTCCAAAAAGGGCCTCACAAGAGCCATTCACAGAACTGAACTTGTCTTCACCCTCTTCTATGAAATCCTATTGCTTGCCCATACTACATTTGTATTTAAACTAACAACCACAGCATTGCACATGGAGTACTTCTAACTGTCTATCACTGCTCCTAAATTGGTGTGAGGCAATCTACATTCCAGCATATATGACCCGCAGCTAGCAGAGTGAGTGGAAGGCAGGCAGAGGCATTGTATTAGCTTGATGGTAGTAGATCCTAGTTATTTTCATGTTATTATTGGGTAGCGCATGTTGTTGTTTTTTTGTTGGTTTGGGTTTTTTTAAATTTTATTGCACAAACATATTTCATGTCCTTTTCAACCCTTGGTAAGGGAAAGATTCTTCTCCCTTAAGCTAAATTTTTGTGAGGATCATCAGTCTCTCCACCATTGTTTTGAGCTCTCTGTGATATGGAGACTCTCACAGGGACTTTTTTTGGATGGTCTGCACTCTTTGTCTGGACAAGACAGACATCCTCAGAGCAATAAGCATTTTTTTCAGCCATTCTAATAACTAGTAAAGACTGGTAATAAGCTATCATTATAATGCGACTTACATGCTGACTTTTGTTCTGAGCAAAGTAGTAACATTAAATAAGGAGTCTTTTGCCCCAAAGAAAAAGGTTAATTTTTCACAGTTTGCACATAGCAGTAGCTAAGAGTGTTCCCCATCCTTTGTCTGTACACACACTGTGGGATATTGCTACGCAAAGAATTCCTGATTCAGCAAAATATTCCAACATGCTCAGCTTTGAACATGCATGAGAAACTATTTGCTGTAGCAACAGAAAAAATATTAGTTCATTGAAGCAACAGTTAGCAAAAGCAGGATAAAGGAGGACGAGGTGTGTGAAGGGACAAAGTGAAATCAAACAAAAATAAACATTTACCTGCTTGAATGGAAGCAGAATTCTATGGACTGATGTATAGCTACTTGATAGGGCACCTGCTCCAGAGGAACCATGTGATGAGAGGCAATAAGTAACAGATCTGAGACCTCTTATGTGATGACCTCCTAAATTTACATACAGAAAATGCCTGTTAGTAGCAGCATATGGTCCCCTGAGGCTCTATTGCTCCTCACAGTTGCAGCTATTGCTGGTTGAAGAGCACAGGGCAAAGAAAGGGAAAATGTTCCTTGGAAATGTTATTCCCAAGCGGCTATTGCTTTTAAAAGGTATTTCTGTTAGTCATACTGAAAGCATGCTTGGGAAAATCTTTTAGAAAGCATTTTTAAAAAGCAAAGAATATCTATGTAAATATGCAGCGTGATTTTAAATCTCAGCTAAGGCTGGAAACAATGCAGAAATGTACCCAATACATTTAAAATGCAGGGAAAATACATCTTTTGGTAACATTCTTCTCTAGTTTGCGTGTAAAAGATCTTCCTTGTCTGTGATATGAGCAGCTGCTACCATTTCATCTTCAGGCTTCTCAAATCTTCGAAGTCCTGGAACATATTTTGTCACACATCCATAATGACCCACAGCTTAGACAGAAAAAGAGAGCTGCCTCTAGCCCATTGGCCATGAAATCATTCTCTAGTGATCCCAATATCTTATGGCCTTGTTAAATTGCCCAGGCCAAATCATTTGTCAGACTTACCCAGGAATAAAATTATTTTATGTTCTTGTCAAGTGTCATCCAGATCTGACAGCAGCATTCAGTGTTCTGTACTCTCCAAACCCAAACTGGAAAACAAAGCCACCATCACTGTTACAGATGGGAAATTACTGTAGTGAATTTTACAAGGGCTAAAATTCACATATGCTGGCTCATTAGTCTGTCCAGTGTTTCCTTTCAATGTCCTCTGGATCCAGAGATCTAAATCAAGAATTCTTCATGTATTTTGTATAGGGGTCAGCTGCAGAAGGTGGACTTGACCTTTTTTTAATTACATCTGCATTTCACTGTAAAAGATTTGAAGCTATGCCACTGCTGCTTCTCTTTTCTTTTTTTTGTGTTTTTTCCACTTACCAGAAGAAAGAGTGTAAATAAATGTGAAAACAACCTAAATACCAGGGCACATTTCTCCCCTAGTTAAAGCACTGAAAATCAGTATGTGCTTTATGGCATGAGAGCAATTGGACTTGAGATAGCTAACCATTGCACTAAATGGTGTCAATGCTTGTTGAGCAATAAAGCTGCTCTGCTGCCACTGCTCCTTCAGAAGCAGCCTCCAGTTCATGGTATCAGAACCAGCCATGCTCAGGGAACACTAGAGATCCCACATGATTTCACATCAGATGTTGTCTAATACTTCATCTGGAAGCCTGCTTCCCTCTTCTTTTCCCTTGTTAAAAGTCGTGAAATGTTGATCTCTTCTGCACATTCTTATTTTTAAACAAGTCTCGTCTAATGCAAATGTAAAATAGGTAAGGTGAAATGTCTGTGTAAGCCTTCCCAAGATGAAATTTTAGCCTTGCTGCAGTCAGTCTCCCACTGACTTTACTGGACTTAGAACAGCAGCTGGGTGTGTTAAGTCACAGGATTTAAAATACTTTAAATGCTTTCTCAAAAGTCCTTTTGCCTGGAAAAAAGTGTCAATGGTACAAGTAAAACCCAAACCCCAGTGCAACCACACACTTCTGCAGCAAATCTGTGTTACCCACCAGCCAGGGCAGGTGCATGGTGCTACGCAGCGAGCCGTGCGTAACAGCCTCTCCCCATACACCACGTTCTACAGCCACCACAACTTACATATACAGCTTTCTAAAAAAAGCCCAAGAAGCACAAATGAATGCAAACAAGCTGGGCACACCACTCTTCAGCTGCTGTGTCATGTATTCCCGCCTTCAGATAGTTCTGCCCTCTATTTAGGAAGCATCTCCCAGCTGGTGATCTCCAAGCAACTTGAAAGCACTCATGAATTTAGGACTGCAGAAATCTCTTGGTGCATTTGAGCATAATTACTCTGCCACTGTCTTTTCCTCTTTCTTCTCCAACTAGAGAAACAAAGGAGACAAATTAATCACCAAGTTCTGCCACCTTTATTTAAGTTGAATAGCTCTTTTGTTCCTGAATAGTCATCTGGATCCCTCCTGGCTGAATACTGTACTGCTTAATATGGGAAAAAGGAGCAGATGCAGGTGTTAAAAAATTTGTCTGATGACTTGATAAAGGAGACAGAGACAAAACCTACTGGCCCTCAGTTTGCTAGTCTGAAATTGTTGTTAGAGTAACAACCCATCCAATGAGACTTTTCTGCTGGGCATTTTATATCATTTTTCACAAATCCACTGTGTTAAACCAATCCAGAGGAAATACAGGCTTTTTTTTTTTTGGTACGTTGGTATCTCTTTTCTAAACTCATGATGATGAAAAGAAGTTTGTGTGCATGGCTTAAAGAAAGGAAACTTGCTTAAAGAAATGGTACTGTTGAATTCTCTGTGGTTGATCACTGTTTCCAAAGCAGGAGCCCTCTTTCCCCCAAAGCCATCTCCACCTTCCTAATCAGTGCTGAAAGTGGTGCAAAGGAAAGCTAGCGTTTTACCTGTGATGATTGATAACATCGACATGTAAGTTGATGATGGTTTTGGTGGTTTTGAAGGATTTTTTCCTCCTCAAATCTGTAAGGCCTTATTAATATTTCCCCCACAAATGTCTAACCCACAGGTAACATTCTTCTACTAAAAGTGTTCCCCTGGAAGAGCTATGCCTTTTCACAGATTTTCATGGATTATGCATTCACCTTGATCAACTTCCCCATTCCTCCCTCAAAATGCATTATAAAACAGGGGAAAAAATGTTCCCAGATAATTTGCAGGAGTGCATTATACTTGCTCAGTGCTGCCTAACAATTAGTGTCACTTGGCATGTTACTGTCTTTTTCCTTCTAGAAGCAAATTCAATAGCTGTTTCAACAGAACGGGGGTGGTTTTGGCAGCTATGTGACCCAGATACAAGCCTTAGTTTGAGTATATTTTCAGCATTGCTATCTTGGCTTATCTCAGGGTTGGGAATCTGAAGCTCTCTGTAAGCATCCAGCTGCAGTGGAGTTAGGCAGCTGGAGTCCTGGCTGCTTGCTTAGGGCAAAACGTTAAGGGCCAAGCTGCATAGAAAATGCCCTTGGCAACTGCTCAATGGAGGGAGGAGAGGAGAGAAGGCAGTAATAGTGGGTAAAACAGATCCTGGAAATAAGGAAGAAGAGAAGGCTTTGCTGCACCTGAGATGGGGAGATGCTTGTATTACAGGGGCAGAGATATTTGAATAAAAGGATTTGGTTTCCAGCTTTGCTTTGGGATCCTTCTCAGCTCAGCAGAGTGCACGGCAAACAGGCATAGCATAAAGCTCCTTTCTGCTCTCAGTCTCAGACCAGGGAGCTCTGCAAAACCTAGAATGGATTAAAGGGGGTGTTAACAGGGGGATTCACACCATCCTGCTTTCATCACCTCTTAGTCTGGGGAATGGCAGTGTCCTGTCAGAAGGTGATTTAGATCAGGGCTGGGTGCTGCCCTGAATGTCTGCGCTCTGCTGTGCCCACAAAGGACTCCACAGGGACACAAGCCAGCAAGTCAAGTGCCTCTAATGGGGTAGTGTGTTCATTTTCCTGCCTCCAGCTGCTGCCTCTGCCAAGGATGTGCCAGCATGCTACACAGCCTGCCTTATCCTCTCCCTGGCTTGCTCACTATACTGAGTTTTGTAGGCTGGCAGAAAGGTGGCTGTGCCAGCTTGTTGTCACCTAAGAAAGCTCCTGTGTCATGGGGAGTCTTTGACAGCTTCATTTGGGCAGCTTTATTTGTTCTCTGTGCTGTATGAGCAGCACAAATGGGTGGAAATTGGACCAGCTATCCAACCTCCAACATATGATCTGGGATACACCAGTTACGGTAATATTTCCCCTGCATTTCATGACCACCGTAGGAAGTGGGGGTTGGCATGGCTCAGCACCACCTGCATGTTCCTTATTGTGTTGCGGATTGTGTCCAGCAAAGCTGGGGAGGAAACCTAGCAGATGACAACAGTGCAAACAGATTGAGAGGATGACTGTGGAGCTGGAAAACATGCCAGGTATTTTCAAATCCAAATGTCTGCACTTTTGGATGCACCACATCAGTCACAATGACTGGACCAAGAGAGCCTGTTGGCTGCTGGCTAGTGGTTCTCAAACACTGTTCTTATTGTCCCTCACTGGGCCACTTTGAGCAACCTTTACCATGTTCACAGAGGGTCTGTATGAAGACTGCACACAGCTGAAGAGCACAAAGCAAGTATTTACTATCTAACATACACAACTGATAGCTAAAAATAATGAACTGCTCTAGGTGAAGCATTCATGGTCACCACCATAAAGCACCTGTGGGGAAAAGGGTCTTGCACTGGCCTCAGCTTCCCTGCTGGCCAACATGCCAGCGGTTGGTCAAGGCCCCACAGGAGCACTCAGCACCTTCAGCCTGTTCTTTGGCTCTCTTGTATGTTTTGGTTTTGTCCTGTCTAGTGTGGGTTGCTCTCTCCCAAGACACGTTTCTAACAGTCTCTGGTGGTGGACATGCTTGAGCAGGAGCGTGGACAGCCAGCCTGGAGTCTGGACTGGAGACCCAAAACTGTAGGGCATGGCAGACTGATGACCTTTGTTTTTTTCCAACTTTATAGACACTTACTGTGCTACAGGGGCACATGCCTTTTAGTTGCCTTGCACTTCCTATAGTTGTTTGTTGCCTTCTGGAGCAGTTTGCCAGAAACAACATCCCCAAAAAGACGTCTGTGGACATTTGACCTAACTAGTGTTTAAGGGACCCCAAATAATCCCTGTAAGCCACAGTGAACTCTGTAGATTTCCTTGTTGGCCATTCTGAGCACTGGTCCTGGTAGGAAAGATTAACCTGTATGTTTGTGTTTGTGCTCTTTTCTAATGGAGTGCTGTAAGGTGAGAGCAGTCTTTTGTGGCTAAGTCCCTGCCAGCAGCTCTGCTGTGAGAGGCAATACAGTTTGCTTGCATTCAAGAGTAGAAAAATGTTTTGTATTGACAACAATGTAAGCATACGTCTTTGCTGGCCTGAAAGCTCCCTTCTAGCTCAGTGACTCAAGATTCCCAAGAATGATCACAAGACTGGGCAATGGGGTTTAACTCTGGAGTCAGGGGAGCTAGTGGTAGGGCACAGGGAATGGGTGGTTGCAAAGTATTGGGAGACCTTAGGATCTGAGGGCTGTGTAGAGTAGATGCACCTCTTATTCTTCCCTCCTCTACCCATCTTCAATCATTAAAAGAGCAACAACTACTCCAAGACAAATGAGAGGCATGTGGATGGGATGCATATGTGAGAATGAGGACTTGCAATAAAGTGCATCCTATCCAGCACAGACCTTAGACAGAAAATCCCTACCTGAGGGATGGCTTAATTTAGGCGTGTGTTGCCTCTGAACGGTGTATTGCCAGGTACACTTTTACAGAAGAGTGATGGAGTCTTGATCCATCAGTAACTAACAGAGCTGGCTCCAACCTGTTAAACTTTCATTGCCCTGATTACTGCAGTGAACAGGGGGTGAGGAGTTAGCTGGTTAGGAGATGCACATATGCAAGCCATAAAGAATTATTTGTACTTATTTGTATTCCTTACTGATGACTTCAAACCACAGAAGGAATGAATGGAGTTTCCAAAATCCTTAGGCAGAAATTTACTGTGCTTATCTTCTTACTTTTTCTTGTTTAAGCAAATGGGGAAAAACAAGCCATAAAGTGTCCAGTTCTGCTTCACCTATTTTATATGCTGAAGAATTGTTTAATCCCAGAAATGGAGAATATTTTAAAGAGAACATGGTCCAATTATTTCAAAGAAAATATCAGTTATGTATATGGTTGATACAGATAAAACTTATATATGCATACTGGACACCCTTTTCCAGCTGCAGGTTCTCATTAGATTTCCCCAACCATGTGACACCAGCTTCCATGCTCTCCCTTTTCTCCATCTGTGTCAAGCATGTAAGTAGATTTATTCACTTAAAGTGAAGAATGCTTAAGATGCTTAAAGTCAAGCATATCCTTCAGGGTTTTGCTGGGCAAAGGCCAAAGATGTGCAGTGTTGCTTCTGTCTTATCACATACATGAGACATCCACTAATAAACAAATAAAACAAGTTCTGTCATGTGCTAATGGCATTTTTTCCCCCAATTTGCTAGCTTACGTGTTTTCCAGTGCAGATGTTTTTGAATGCAAACAGGGAGAAAACAGCACTAAAGTGGTCAACATTTTGGTTTTCATTTCATTCCAAAATTACAATTTTAAGAATGATTTCCCCTTAAATCTTGCATCTGTGTGTGCCTTGGCACCTAAAATGGCACCATTTGTGGAGCCCTGAAAGGAGCAGAAGTGCTGACACATACAGCTTTACTCCAGCTATGGGAAAGTGCCGTTTAATTAACTCCAGGGATTCTCTTCATTGTCGGTAAAATTATGATGTATTTTTCCCCTGTAACCTGAAAAATAGCTCCAGGGTTGAATTTTTGTCCCAACCCTTACTTTTCATTTCACATGCATTAAAAAAATAAACACATTTTTTGAACTTTGATCCTCTGCCAACTGGTATAAGCGGCAGTTCATGAAATAATATGTTTCTCCTAATTTATGCGTAGAATGGGAAAGCATTTGCACTAACGCTACAGATGGCTGTGCCCTGTCTGTAGCAGCCACGTAAACACATTAGTGGAGATCTGAAACTTCTGCGCTCTTATAACACAGCTATAGCACCTAACAGCTCTATTGGTCTAAACACAATGGCTCTGCCACTCTGAGAAAACCTGATGGACAAACTATTTCTTTTACATTACTGTTATGTTTTCCAAAGCACTTTAGAAGTCAGTGATGCACAAGCCTTGGCTAATGCTGAGAAAAGCTGCTGAAAATCTGTATGGATTGTATGTTGAATAACCCTGTTTTCCAAGCATGCATCCCAGGCTGCCCATGTCAGGCATATTGTGCACTACAAAAGATCACAATTAAGAGCTTCTGCCCCTCATTAAAAATGGTCAGCTATGAATCTAGACAAGAGGCTGTGTCCATGTTGAGGAGGAGGGATGCTGTGCAAACAACAGGGACATTTCCCCTGGCGTCAGCAAGCTTTGGATAAAGCCTTTGGCTGTCAAGTGCTGCCCGTGGCCATAAAGCACACCTCTGAGAGCATGCAGGGCTCCCTCAAAGGCTGTCCTGATGGAGAGCATGTTGGACCATTCAAGTCTAGAGACAACCGGGTTGCAACTTGAAAGCCATAAAACAACAGATGTCCAAAATGCAGGGTGCTGAACAGGTTAGCCAGCTCCTTTGTGAAATGGCTCTTCATACTATTTATTCCTCTTCAGCAGC
This sequence comes from Morus bassanus, assembly GCA_031468815.1. Taxonomy (NCBI): domain Eukaryota; kingdom Metazoa; phylum Chordata; class Aves; order Suliformes; family Sulidae; genus Morus; species Morus bassanus. The sequence continues at coordinate 9,842,707 of CM062572.1, read as the reverse complement.
GGCTCTAACAGCTTTCTTCTGGTGCTTAAACAGATATGTAATAAAAAGAAGATCAACTGAATATGACCACTGCAGTCCCGATGAGCTGAAAAGACTCCCTTAATGTACAGTATTTGAACATACCTCTTCCCCACCTCTAAAATGTTTGTGGTTGCATTGAGTGTCACAGTACCTTGGGTGTGTGCAGGTGTCTCTAGCAGGCTCAGCGTCTGAGCAGTGCCTCTCATGAGCAGATACTGGCTGCTTGCTTGAGCATATTTCACTGGATGACAAAGCGCAAGGTTGCATAAAATATTTGCAGAGTGTCTCTGGGCAAGTCACTGATGACCTGTGTTTCAGCCCAATCCTCCTGCTGCTTAGAGCATGTCTGCTGCGTACACTGTAAATAAGGAGCCTACTTATGCACAGAGAACAAGGGGTCTGATGAATGGCAAAGAAATATAATTTATAGGGAAGTAACCTGAGAAACTGCACTGGAGTCTTTTCTCCCATAAATAATGTGCCTTTTAACCTGATGTTGAACATCTAAGTCTTGTGCTGAAGCATGTTACAGTGAAATTCCTCATTGTGTTACCTTGGTGGACTTCACACAGTGGAGGCAATCCAGGCTGTGTAATGGCTTTGGATGGAAATGCAGAACAGAACTACTGAAGAGCCCGCTTTGTTGAAAATTGCTGTTCAGAAAAGGGCCAAAAAAGCTTGGCCTAAAGAAGAGGCCCTGTGGGATTTTCTGCCCTGGGCCTGCTGTTTGTCAGAGCTCGTGGCAACAGACTGGGTGCATGAAATGCCCAGATCTCACGCCCTCCCAAGCCTTTTCCTCTGCTGTTTATTAACCTTCTTTTGTAAGGCTCCTCCTAGTTATAAGATCCAGGTCTGGCTTCTCATTAATTGCCACTTAAGAATCAAACTGGTGGTTTGGACAATTAATAGCCCAATAAGTGAAGGAGCCTTTCACCTCTGGGTTGGAAATTCAGACCCAACACACAGCAGAAGTCTGGGGAAGTCATTAGCACCAGATGGCTCATCGGCAGCCAGCTGAAATGCAGCAGATACCCTCATTGCCCTCCTTTCTGCTCAAGGCACCATATCACCAACTACCACGACCCCTGTGCTCCCACAGCCGCAGGGGAGCAGACTGATCCAGGCAATAAAAGAGCTCCTCAGCCCTCCTAGGCTCCATTGCACTATGTTGCCCAAAGCTGGCGGAAACACCAGCTTGTTGCTGTCCTGCACTTGAGACAAATCCCACAAGTCGTGTGAGCATTTGCAGGCTAGGCAGACTGACCTGGGCCTGGGCACAGCACAGACTGTACTCGAGGTGGACAGAGGGGTCAAGGTTTTGGCTGCCTGCCCAGCTGCCTTGGACAAGTTAAAAAACATTTGCCTAGTGCACTCATATTCAGACCAAAGCCTTATTTCTTATGCAGTTTAAATTGCATTCTAGCTTGGCGTTACTTATTCTCTGTGACCCACATTAATGTCTCTGTTTTAATTATCTGTGACAGACTGAGTGCAGAGGGAATTCAGTGCTGGTGGAAGTTGTTGGATACACAGCAGTGGAAATGGAGACCCCCCACCCCACACAACAGCTGCTTGAAGGACTGCTGCAGAGCCATGCACCCCTCATCTGGCCCTAGCCAGGGCCAGGGACCCTGCTCATCCACCCCCACGAGCCAGTTCATGTACGCACTGTCTATCTGTAGATGCTGCCAACGACATCTTGCAATTTTATTCTTGCACCTACAATGCTGGACACGTTGGGGATTCCATGAAAAATTCAATCATTGTCTCAAAGTCCAATTGATATTTGAAATGCATTGCCATTCTGCCCTCTGCACTCCACACAGCTAACTGCAGGTGGCTGCGGGAAACTTGCACCTGTATTTCACAGGGAACTGCTCCCCTCAATATTCAGGTCTGCTCATTGAAAAGATACAAAAAATGCCCAGAAAGGTCCTGGTAAGCCACACTTTTTCACTGTGTTGGCAACATCTGCACAGATAGGAGTCAAACTGGTAGATACCCAAGTGCCCTCTGTACCCCTCTGCCCCAGTTAGTGGCCTTGCAGCAGAAAAAATGCAGGTCTTTCTTTGCCTCAATTCTCAGAGCAGTTTTTTAGAGCAAACCTGTCATCACCAGTGTCCTAAGCTGATACTGTGGACAGTGATGAGGATGGAGAGGTTAAGATGAGGACAACCATTTCATTCTATTGCTGGTACAAGGACAATAACTGAGGGTCAAAGGGGAGGGCAGACAGTTCAGCATGGTGGCATCTCTAAATGCTGCAGCTAAATCTGACTGGGCTCATGAGTCAGATGTCTTTCTAGCATGGCATCAGACAAATATCTGAACGGCAGCCTACAAAGAGTCCTTTCTTCCTATTTTAAGAGCTGTGTGAACAGAATACAGCAGCTATTTTCCATTATGATTTATCTCTCCACATTCTCAGAGTCTGCTCTGATCATGCAACAAAATCCCAGGCTTGGAAAAATCCTCATCTCATGATCACTTCTGGTGAGAAATCCCAAAGCAAGGAAAAAGCATGAAAAGAGAACAGGAGTTGGTGGTGCAAGCAGACAGAAAAAAAAAAAAGGCAGGTGGAGAAATCAATGCAGGAGAAGATATACCCAAATTCATCATTGGAAAGGAAAGAAGATATCAAGAAGTGCAATTGCAGATGAAAGGAGATGTAGAAAGAAAACAAGACTGGCTATTCCAGCCATCTGAAAATATACAGGGTGTCTTACAGCCCTATAAAAGAGGTCGGGAACAAATGACAAAGGGACTTCAAAAAAGTTCATGGTGCTCTTTAGATCAGCTGGATCTGACATGGCCCAGCCTTAATGGCAGGGTGCGTCTGGCTCTGAAGAGAAAGGAGCTCCAGGTTAGACCTAAAAGTCTCTTTGGTGAAACCTCCCTCCCAGGGTGGTGGCTCTGCTCCCTCAGTGTCAAATGTCTCCTGGTTCCACCAGAAATTCAACCAGCCTGCAAGAAAGGAGGTCTTATCAACTGGCAGTGTGCCTGACTCCAGAGCTTCTCTTCTGATTCTTTTACAGAAACAAGCTTTTCCTCAGGTCAGGCTAAAAACTTACAGGTCTCTCTCTTCCTAACCTCTGAATTTTATGAAGTCACGTAAGAAGTTCAGAGTCTCTAATGCTGTTTCCTGAGGCGAGGCATTTAATTCTGCAGTACAATAGTCTTTTGAAGAAGATACAGTCTGCTGAAAAATGACCCATTCTGCTTTAAAAGCAGAAAATAAAGCTTCAGGTGTCAAATCATGGTACTTCCATTCACTGAAAGCAGACAGCACATTTCAAAAGATTCACAGTAAAGTCCAGCAAATAACTTTTTCTTAGAATTTGCCCATAATTGACTGAATTCCAGCAGAGAAAAGAGATAATGAGAGGCTGCTCATCTCTTGTCCCAGACCAACAGCAATGCTGTAGGCTGTATCTAGTGATTGCACCAGCCCTGTCCCTCCAGGGCTGGATTTTAAGTGTTAAACTCTTGCAGCTCTGCCACTGCTGGAGCACACCCATGGGGCCTTGTTCCAAATTTTTGCAGCATGCCATTTTGCCCCAAGAGAGTATTTCTTGTTTATGTTTCAGAGAAAAAGTTACTATTTTTTCCCTCCCAATCAATTCACTAACATAAACGTCCTCGGTGCAGAATTTCTAACATCGACAATATTGTACATCTTTACCTCTCCAGGGTATTGCTCTCGTCTTTGCAATAAAATAGGTCTGCTGTGGTGGGAAAATTCTCAACCTTAACTTATACACAGGAGCTCTCTTTTTTCTTGGGAAGCAATAGAGAAATACACTAGCAACTGTTCCCATTCTCCATATTTATTTTATTATTCACACAAATGTGAATCACTAATCAGCATCTATCTTAAATCACCATAAACTTCCTAACTAGTTTGCTTTGTCTTTTTACTAGGCAGACAGCCCAGCTGGTTCCCAGAGGTACTAGCAAAATAAAACCCTGAGAGAGAGATCTAACATTTGATTCTTGCAAGTAAAAGCTTCTAGTATTACAGCCCGATAAAGCATCAGTCGGCACCTGGCAATGTTCCTTTCTTCTGCTGCATCAGCCCAAACACTCCCTGATCTGCATTCCCGCCAGTGGGTAGGAACCTCATTGAAATATTGACCAAAATAAAAACTGTTCCCATCAATACGTACTGTTACCATGAGCTATAATTTTGTTCATTCATTATTATGCACAGTGACAGCCTAAGCCCAGTGTGAGTAACGGGCTGTAGTGGCAGTCTTCAAGGCTGGTTTGTCTCTTTCCACAGGGTTTCTGTACTCATGCAGCATGTAAAGAGAGGGCCACATCAGCTGGAAGAGCTCCACTGACAGTAATGGCACTGCACCGATTTTGAATCACTCAGCTCCTAGTTCCTAATGTTTAAAGGGATGTTGTTGACATCTGTATTGCATATCTGGGTCTTTCTTTGCTTCTCTCTTTAGGTCATACTTAAAGACAATATTTGCATCTAATTCACAAATGGTGCACAAGCCTCTGAAATTAATTCACCTGGCTTCTCTTGGATGGTGAAGGATTGCTTTTAGGGCAGGAACCGAAACGTGACCGGTGTCACAGAGCCCATCCCCATCACAGACTTTTTATATGTGACGGAGAAAAAAATCTGGCCTGGGATAATACCTTCTGGTAGAATAAGGTATTTTAGATATTTCGTGCATCTCTGGAACCAAACGGCCTTTGAGAGAAAAGACTGACCACGTACCAAATTACAAACCATCTGCTTCTGCTCGTGTCAGTTTGCCTCCTGAGCTGTCCTGAATGCAGTGTCCAAAAAATGACTGACACCAAGCCTGGATGGGAAACAGAAAATGGGATCCAGAATAGCCTGCTGCCACAGCTGACATCCAGGGAGTGCTGCGCCACACTCTGTGGGCTGTGTCAGCTCCAGTTGAGTAGCTATGCCTTAGTGAAACAGCAGCCTTTCACCTGCATCCCTTGATGAAAGACATGAATAGCAATAAATACAAGAAGGAGTAGCAGCCCCTCAGACTGCTGGCTGGAGCCTGACAAGCTGCTAAGTGTCAGTTTGGGTCTCCCTTTGGCCTTTGCCAGACAGGAGGAACTAAGCATGTCAAGATGCTGAAGAAGGGCATGTCATGCTCAATATCGTACATGCTGGGAGAGGGGTTGCAGTAAAGAGGAGAGTTACTCGAGGAGTGCTGTGGGTTTTATTTATCAGGCCAACACCACCACGTAGCGGCAGACTGAGTCACTCTGTGCATGGGAGAGCATATAAAAGGTTGGTGGTTGAAACTAATGGGAGTCTTTGGTATAAAAACATTGGAGGAAAGAAAGGAGGGGCAGAACTACATGTCTTTGTGCAGTGAACACAGACTAGCAAAACTGAATGACCCAGAGTGGCCCAGCAGGCTGCTGCACTTCAGCTCAAGCCCCACAGGACCAGGAAACCAGAACAATGCAGCTCAGGTGGTGTGAAGAAGGATGCTGATGTCTGCTGGGAGAGACTGGTGATGGTGGAGGTGGTCTCCCAGCAGATTTACCTCACAGTAGAGTACACAGTGCAGACTGCCATACTATGGTTCCCTCCAACCTGTGTATAATTTTCACCTTCAACCATTTTAAAGCCAGGAACAAGTGAGAAGCCTAACCCATCCGGCTTCTGTCCTACTTTCTTATACTTCTGTTTCATCAGTGTTAATATTCTGAATGTTCTGGATGTTTTCCACAGCCTTTGTTTGGCCAGAATGTGCCATTAGTTACTTTTGCTACTATCTTAATGAAATGGATTTTTGCCATTCATTTTAAAGTGTGAAGGACAAATGCAGGAAGAAAGAAATACAAATGGAAGAATAAAAAGGGCAATCGTGCTTATGAATAAGAGTTCTGATGTTTTACAAGTACTGTTAGAGACTTGCATAATGCAATTTATTTCACCCAATACAAATAATCATGCTTTTGAGTACAAACCAAGTGAAGTTAAAGCAAGGCTGTGGGTGCAGCAGATGGAGAGCTGGACTTGGGTTGGGAGACTTGTCTTTCCTCCGCAGGGCTGCCACTGGCCTGCTGCATGAGCTCAGGCACGCCCCTTACAGCCCAGAGCTGCAGTTGTGTTTGAGCATTGCTGTGCTGAGCCCTGCAATGTCAAAATGACATAGTGCTCTCACAGATGAGCCCTGATGGTTTTAGCAGAGGCAGATCCTCAGTCAGCATCTGTTCCCAACCTCTGCCAGTGGTCTGTGTCTCTGGCAGGGGTGATGGAGATAGCTCTGCTGCTGAAGCCCCAAACAGAGGTAACCGAGATGTGGATGCACATCCCAACCTACCACCTCGGCTTTGGGACCAGCACAGTCAGCAGCCAGGGGAAGCAAGTGGCAGAAGCTGGTAATATCTTAGATGCCTGCAACTTCATTTGCAAGAGCTCATCTATGAAAACCATAAGCAGGGGCATCAGAAGTGATAGCCAGAGCCAAGACTCCCTCAGCAGCCTGCAGGACACAGACGTTTGAGGACCAAGGTTTGAAAGGCATTTAAGATCTTAATAAAGGAACTTAGTTACTTCCAAAGCATCTTTTGCAGCATGATGTATTACAAAGCCTAAGCACCTTTCAAAAGATGACATCCGTTTGTTCTTTTTTGCTGCCTGTGCTTTCAGAGCAAGCGCTGTGATGCCACAAGCACAGCTCACCCTGATGGTGCCCTGATCCTATTTGTGCGCTGCTGTAATAGCAAGTTGTATAGTACTATCATAAGAGTTTACCTCTCCCCATCCCTTCTCCCATCCCTAAAATCTTATCAAGAACATTTAAAAAAGAGTATGCCGTTTTTTTGGTGCAGGACACTGGGAAAACACTAACTTTTTTCAAGCATATCATAGACAAATATTTTTCTTCTCACAGTCATTGAGCCTTTTGGGAAAACACTTTACCAGTCACCTTCTTCTAGAATGCAGATGTCTGATCATCTATTTAATTTACAAGCCTGTTTATTGTAATCTTATAAAAGATTTTTCAACAAGAAAAGGAGCAAAATCGTTAGATGTTTCAATAATCACTTCACTAGAGAAAAAACAAACATGGCACAAAGGCTCTCTCTGCGATTGAAGAAGAAAGATTTAAAAAAAAAAAAAGGTTGGTAGTTCTTGAAGAGTTGAAGCAATCTCCAGGAGTCTAATTAGCAGAAAAATATGCCCTTTCATTGACTTCTCAGTCAGAAGAAATGCAAAAAGAAGATCTGTCTATTCAAGATCACAAATGGGACAGAAGTAATGTTATACACATATTCCTTGGAGCATTCTGGATTATGCACAGTTCTTCACAACTTTCCAAATCTGTATATTTTTGGCCTTTAGCAAGATAAATTATGAGATAGTGAAAATTGTACATTCTATCCTGAAGTAAAATATCTACTATGTCTCTTCAGAGTGTCTTAATTTTACAACTAAAATGAAGACTGCAGGTTCATTCAGCACAGGCAGATTTTGCAGCTGGAACCAAGGCTGAAAGAATATTTACTTTTTTCATCTGATTGTGGAAAATACCTGGAAAAGCTGCTCTTTGATAAAAGCGTCAGGTTTCAGCACAAACCATGACACAGCGATAAAAATTCCTTCTTACTAGTTCTTTTTTGCCACACGGCACACAATGTGTACTTTATAACCCCAACAAGCTGTGCAGAATTAACATGATGCTAAAGCTTTATTTGTTCAAGGAATAGGCACAGGGCTGAGGGCCCAGAATTGGCAAATTTGACTTCCGTGGTTAATTGTATTATCACTTTGTGTTATCACAGCAATTTGAAAGCATTGGCTAATTGCTTCCTACAATGTGACTCTTACATGAGTAAATACAGCCTTCCCCATGATCTGCTTTTGCTATCCAGACTGCACACCTGTGCGTGGCTGTTTTAACCTGGTCCAAGTTTCGAATGCCCCTGAAAAGAGCAGCTCCCCATCTCCGTCCCTGCTGGCTCATTCCTGGCTGCTCTCTCAGATGGATGCAAAAGTTGGTGCAGCTGCATGGTGGGAGCAGAGCCAGAGGAAACGTCGCTCTCCCCATCTGTGTGCTCCCTGGTGTACCCTGCAGCTCCCAAGAGATGGGGCTGGCAGACCAGGTGCGAGGGTCCCCTCACCCACCCCCTGCAAAACCTCTGTTTCTGCAGCACCAGCCAGCAAAGATGTGGAAGGTGCTGGACAGCAAATGCTTTAAGAAACACGGTTCCTCCCTGCCGCATTGGGGTGCAGCCAGGGCACCCAGGGACCCAGCAAACCACCAAGCCTGTGTGGGCCTGGAGCTCACACAGGCTGTGAGTGAGAAGGATTTGTTTTCAAGGTCAGTGGAGACCTCAGGTTCTGGATGCAGCCCAGGAGCAGGCTCAGTGTGGGCACATGTGCATTTGTGTGCTTGCTGTTCTTCCTGGTACCCTGCAGCACGTGCACTTTTGCCAGCTCCCAGCAGCGGGCAATATTGACTTCAGCAGACTTGGAAATGAAACGGAAATTACTCTTGGATAAATTATTCAAATATTTGTTTCTATTTAAAGGGACTTTATGGACTTCATAGTTAAATAAAATATGAAAGTGGCATAATAAAGCATGTAAGCATCCTTACCCAAGATGGGCAGGAGCGAGGGAACAGGGCTGAGTTTAACATCATCCCCTTGCTTACGGTAACAGGCCAGACACCAAATCCCATACTGTTGCCCCAAGCAAAATGCTATGTTTTATCTTTTTTTTTTTTCCTGAGTAAAGGCAGCATGATGAGGATCTTTTAAGGAATATCAGCAGCCTCCTGCTAGCTGTTGATCTGGGGCTTAGTCTGTTGTAAAATGTTTCAAATACTGATAAAGGTATCAGTGTGCACCAAGACGACAGTGATGGGGCACTTCAAACAACATGTGCTCACTTGCTTCCTGGCGTGGTCCAGCCTGCCCCAGGGAGCCTCTCCCAGTCCCTGCCCAGCCACAGTTCGAGGCTGCAAATTGGGACACATCCCATGCTCAAACGCTACCTGGAACTGTGTTTTGCAGAGAAAAGAAAATAAATGCATGGGCTTGAACTGTGCTGTTTTCTCAGACCCAGGGAAGTGGCTTCAGCTTATTTTATTTCCTGTTATAGAAATAGCCATCACCTCTTCACCCATCAACTCCTCACACGTAAAAGGGAAATAAGAGTGTTTCTTCTTTCCACATTCAGCTGTGAGCAGGAAGGCCACCTAGACCTCATCTGGTTTCTTAGCATGTGAAGATCCAGCATCTTGTACTCCACCCAATTTCTCTTGCAGCTGGTAGACATTTCTGCAATTTTATCAGCAATATATTTAATTCCACATGGCCCAGTCTTCACAAATGTGGCTGGCTTGGCTCTGGTTCATTCTTTGTACAAAAGCATTAGCTAAACTGCTGGTGGTTTTCTTTCACATCGTATTTATTTTCCTCTCTCACTAACTCTGTAAGCAGAATGTGTTGGTTTGGTTTGTTTTTTTTTTTTTTGGTGGAGGAATTTATATCAACACCCCACCCTCCCATAAATATTGTTGTTATCTGTGATTAAGAGCATATGTCTCAGTCTGGTACATCCAATGCTATTGCAGAGTTATTTCCTAATTGTTCTTTTGCAGTAGAGCAGAGAATAGGATTTTAAATACGAGCTTTCTTTCATCGGTCATGGGTTGAACTTGGTTAGCAAACCTGGATAAACAAAATTGGTTGGGTTATTGCTATGATTTTGAATGAGGCAGATTTATTTATTTATCTGGACAAGTCTTTTATCTCCTGGAATGTGTGGCTACTTGGATCAATGCTGTATATCAGCTCTTTTGCATAACTAAAGCTGAACCCTTGCTCCTTAGACACATTAAGAATTGCAGATATTCTTATGTGGCATCATGCTGGAGCTTTACATTCCTCAACCTTTCCCTATTCAAACATTTTAAAAGCTGCAGGTTGGATCTCAATATTACTGCTAAAAATCAGAACTGACAAATTTCTGATAAAAATGCAATGGATGTTAAATCTCTCCCTTGCAGATCAAACTACAAAATCTCAGAGTCTGTGGCACCAGGACTTCATATGGGAGAAGGATTTGCAAAGGGCTGAGAGCCATCACCTGCCATAGCTGAGATGGCCAGGGAGAAGGAAGATGGCATCTCCTGGGGCCAGAGACCTGTCCCTGCCTATGCGCATGGCAATTTCTGTCCAATTTTGCATTCAGAGCCACCCTCTGAAAGGCTTTTAAAAGACACACAATATTCAAACACCCAATTTCTGGCTGTACCCTAATTAGCGTGCCTTTATCCATCAAATTCCTTCCTTTGTAATTGGCTGTGCTTGTCCTGGCTAATTAACTTGCCCTACAACCAGTTTTATCCATTGCTGTGGTCAGTTTTGTGGCGTTGCACCCACTGACTTTGTGCAGAACGGACAAGGAACTAGATGTGAAATTGCAGTGTTTGCTCCCCCTTTTGGATGTTTCTCCTCTGCTCTTGGCACAAAACTGAATTTTAATTCAGGGCACCTCAGTCTGGAGGCCTAAATCCCTGTATATAGTTGATGGAGATGGGCATTTTTTGCTAGAAGTCGAGCCAGGGTCCCAACAATTGCCCAAAGCTGCGCGTGTCTCCCATAAGACTGCTGCATATCTCGGCTCTCCAAATGGAGACAGCAGCTGGGAGCAGACCTATATCCCTGAAAAACTAAAGGCTCTACAATCATCATAGCACGTCTCATGTTTCCTCCAGCAAGAGGGTTAAAGGATGCAAGGGAAAGCACTTCCCAGGGGCCAGAGGGACTTGGCTGAGTGCAAGCCTGGAAGGAAGGATGCGGTGGGCAGAGAGGGCTATAAATCCTCCTTATTTCTGCTCTGCTTTACTGAGCATCTTTGTACTTTCTCTGTTTCAGAAGCCAAGTATTTCGCTTATGTTCAGTAAAACCTGGCTTTCCTGAGCACAAAAGCCTTATCTCGTCCTGAGTCCCCACCTAAGGGAAGGTCATGCACACAGACCCCAGCCACCCCAGCATCTGCTCTTCGGGGAGAAAGGCCTTGATTTTGCAGCTCCTGTCCTTGCATCAGGCTGAGCCAAACCACCCTGCATAGGGGTGAATCTCCCTCCATGCAGGAGACCACAGCCATATGGGGGGTTTGCTTCAGGGAGGACTGCAGGAGCAAACCTTAACCAGATGATGAGTGTGCAAAGCCAACAATAGGCTTGGCGGTCCTGGGGTATGAATGCTTCAGCTGAAAGGTTCCTGGAGGCAGGCAGCAATGCTGGCAGTTTGCATGCCCCTTAACAGGGGAAAATGTGGGGATGTCTGGGAAATTGGCAACTGCCAGTGAGAAGTGCGTGAGGTGGGGAGAAAGACGAGCAGGAGTTTCATGCTCTCCAGCCAAGTTGCAGGATGGAGCCACGTTCCATCTCCTCACAGGTAGCTGAAATAAAATTGGAGAAATCTACTGTTTCAGAAGACTCAGGGAGGTGGGAGAAATACCCCAGCTGCTGCTGTGGCTGCGCAGCTTCACCTCTCTGAAGGCAGCAGCAGAGCTGCTTGCTGTCTTTGTGTGGCAAGGGAGAGAGATGATGGAGGGAAGGAACATGGCCATCTCCTTGGTGATTTATCCCTCATGTACGACATAGGGGTTAGGATACATGTCCAGGTGCCAACGGAAATGAATAATGTAATTACTCGTGCCTTAGTTGCAATCATAATGAATCTACCCTTTGTTCTCACCGGGGGCATCTAATTAAGCAAGGCAGGGACTAGGGAAGGAAGGAAATAGCATCAAATATATACATCAGAAACCTGCATATAAAGTTGAGGAGCTTATTGCATCACTGTTGAGAGCCTTGCAGGCTCATTAAGCTCTTATCTGCTTCTTCCCAAAGTCCTTTTGAATCCCCCTCCCCATAGCAGCAGTCATCCTAGGCTCCCTAAGGAAATGGGTGAACTCCACTTGACTGCAGCCTGGTGCTGGTTCAGCCCACTCTGCCCTAGCCACTCCCAGTGGAAAGAGGTTGTGTGAAATCAGAAAGAGAAAAGCAAGCCAAGGTGCTGCAAATGAATTTGGCGTCATCTGTCAGCTCTGCTTTGATGTGCCAGTGTTTCCTTTTCTCTTCTTCAAAGCCTTTCTGGAGACTGGCAGCCATGCCACACAGTAGCAACGTTATTCTGTTAACCAAGCACCCTATAAACAAAGGGCTTTGTATCAGGACCTTCAAAAAACCAGAAAACCCCAAAACTCTCAGATTAAGGCTTGCAGCATTTGGCCCTGGGAAGAAAATAACTGCACCCAAAACACTGTCCATAGACTGTTGTTGCTGTAGAGAGTAATATATGTCTGTGTCTTAATTTTTTTTCAGATACTCATAACTCAGCAGTGGGAGCTTATTTTTCATAGATCTTGCCCAAGTAGGCCGTCAAGCTTATTTTATTACATTTCTGAGGATAAGAATGTATAAATAAAAGAAGGGAAAAACTGATACTTTTGAGGCCATTTGGCCTTTTGGGTTTTAAATAACTATTCGAGTGGTATCTGACATTTTCTGCTGAGTACATCCAGCATTATTTTCACCGGGGTCCCCTAAGGGTTCTTGCTCCATCCAGTATTGTCAGGCAGGGATGCATGAGAAAAATCTCTGCTCTACCATATGTATTTCAGGAAACCTGAATGAGAAATAAGAGAGAAAAGAAGGGAAATTCACAGTGGCTGCTCTGGATATTTTTTCCCCTTGTTTCTCATTAGCAAATTATGGCATTTTGACCAGCTCATTTAACGCAGTAAAAAGGCCTTTTTAAACTTTAAAGTATCCAAGATACTGTACTAATACTAAAAAACCTTACACAATAGTAGACAGAAAAATGGATAAGAGCTTTTAATATGGAATCATACAAAGCCAATGGACTGTGCACAAAAAGGCATTGCAGCACGAAGGCACTCTGTCCATCACTGGGATGATCAGCCCTCTGGCTATTTGTTCTGATGTCAGCTCCCATGAAACTGGGGCTTTTTGGGAGTGTGTGATTTTTGCCATTGACTCCAGCAGAGCCACAGTTCAGCTGATGAAGGTTTGAAGCTAATGGGAATGAGAGGTGAGTAGCGAAAGCGGGAAGGTATCAGTTGGCTGGGCCGAGTAAACCATCCAGAAGGATGAGGTCAAAGCATCTCCCTGTCAGCACTGAATAATTTGGGATGGCAGAAGCAGAGGACCGTCTGGGTGGTGCCGGGTCTAGGGCTGACTAGTGCCAAGGGGAGCACAGCTGAGGGGCAACAATATCTAAGAGAGCAGCAGAGAGCTGTTCCTGGCCCTGACACAGCATCTGTCCTGCAGGAGCAAGGAACAGGCTTCATTTCCTGCCCTGCTAATTAACGGAGTTCAGCCCATTTTGGGCAAGTCCATCCCAAACTTGATGGTATCCAATCACCCTGCTAACACCCAGCAGTGAACTTAAACTTGCGTGCAGATTCCTCAGGTATGGCGGTTCTCTCTCACTTCATTCTGCAATGACCTCTGCATCTTTAAGGAGACTACACACAAACATAAATGCTTTGCTCAAAGGGCCATGGCTTTTTTAGCAGTGTGAGATATGTGTGGAGCTTTGAAAAGGCCAGAAGAGCCCCTTGCAGAATCAGTCTTGGATCAGCTTCACTCATGTTGTCCTCTATGTAGAACAACCATCTTGTTCTCTGAGCTCTGCGAACCCTTCACAAACGTGCATGTGGACTTGCTCAGCTAAGGCAGGAAAAGAAGGACTTTGGGGTTGAGTGACAAAAATGGCGAGTTCACAGGAGTCTTTGGTCATCAGATTGATGTAGTCAGTCAAAAGCTGGACTTGGAAAGGCTTATGGGAAGGATGCGTTGATAAAAATGGGGAAGGAGGCAGTGGGAGTGCAAGAGGGGAGGAAAGAATTGATTTATGATGAAGCCAAGGCAGCTGATCTGAAAGAGATAATTATTCTTCTATAACTGGCCAGGGAATGGGGGAGCCATTATGTGGATGAATGGAGACAGCAGAAGCAATTTGTCAGCCTGACTTGTTTGAATGAGTAACTTCAATTCCTCCTTGTCTTCTTCTAAGTGATTTTTCTTTCATTGTCACGTAGGAATGTGTTTTACATTTTAAACTCTCTGATGCTTGCCTGAGTGAGAGAAGAGAAAAAGGAAGACTTTTGCACAAATATCAGCCATGTTTTTTTTTCAGTAGTGCGCACTGGCACTACTGAAACTACATGCATGCTTGCCAGCTGTTCCCAGTTTTGGGGGATTTCAGACTTGGCTGGAAAAGGTTCCTTCCCAAGGAAAATTTGGAATTCAAAAGACAGTGCAAGAGCAGAATATTTCATCTCTCTTTTTCCATGGGTTTTATTTATTTATATTTTTGGATTGAAGTGAACAAAAGTGGTTTCTAAAGCTTTCACTTTACAAACCTAAAGCCACACTATACATGCCTGTTGAGTATTACGCTTATGCACTCCAAAATGGCTGTGTTTTTCTTTCTGAGGCTCATTTGTGGGGACAGCTCATCCATATTCTACAGTGCTAAATTCTTCCACTTTCTCTTAAGAAGTGAGAGCCACCTCCAGGATTAGGAATGAAAGCCAGAGATAGGATGGAGGTGAAGCATAGGAAGAAGTCCCCCAGCTCTGCACCTGAACAACCCTGTTCCCCTGCACTACCCCTGATGGCAACCAACCCCAAAGATGTCCCTTTTTTTTAATTTTAATTTGGCTGAGGGTCATGAAAATGGCCTGTGAGGATTCAAAACCATTTTCTCCTTACACCCCCAGGGCTGGTGGACATGTGCTGGGCAGGCCTGGCACACACAGACAGCCCGGCCTCCAGATGTTGGCTGCTCCCTTCCTGATGTAGCCTTGTGGTTAGTCCACTCTCTAGATGAGGGACCTCCACTTAATTCCTCCTTCTGCCCAAGCAGGTACAGACCAACAACGCTGACTTACAGAAGAGTGTTTCAGCTGCCAGCCAGCTGGCTCACCCTGAGTCAAGTTCCCTCTCTTGGATCCAGGTTTTTGGAGGATGGGTCTGTCCCTATGGCTAGGGGTTCTGCCTGCAAGGTGGAAAAGAGGGGCTTCAATCGCCTCAGGCAAAGGGCAGAATTGCTCCTGGCTCTTCTGCTTTGGAGGTGCATCCTGTAAGACTATTATATAAAAGTCCAGACAGTGATACAAGGGGAAAGCATCTTTCCCACTTGTATTTTAGAACAAAAGAGGGAACTCTGCTCTCTGCTTTGAATTGAAGTTCTCAGAGGGACTTTCTGGCCTCTGGAGCCCAAGTGACCTGCCAGTAGCCCTGAGAAAGGTGAAAGGGATTTAGGATTTGTCCTTTTCCTCATTGTTTCCTTATTGTCTGGGTCAAGGTAGCTCCCTACTCAGCCTCTTGGGTGCTTTGGACCTTTGTCTGAGAGGCTTCACCGTCCCCAGGTACTGCGGTCCTCTCTGTTGTGGACACTAAGCATGTAAAAATTAGCCACTGCAGTGCCTGATTTTTCACTGATTCAGTCTTTCAGGGACTTAGGGATTACTGAGCATCTGAAGTTATGGCAGCTTTTGGAAAATGTCCCCTCTGGCATAAGCCTGGCTTTAAGCAAGGAGAGAGCCTGTCCTGCTCTAGAGGCTGCACATGGCCGTGCTGCAGACCCACTTTCCCAGGACCCCAAAGGGAAACCATAAGTGCTTTCTTCCAACTACTTTCAATGCCTACTCCTTGTTACATGCTTAAATTAAATGCTGGCTTTAGTGGTTACTCAAAGAGTAATTATTCCACACCCACATCAGTCTTGGCAAGGAAATTCAAGATTAGGTTCCCTTATGGTTTCCTTTTGAGACTATGGCCAAGCTCATGAGCACCGTCTTCTGTCCCCAGACACATTTGCCAGTCCTTTCTAGAGACCTCCTTCTCACTTACCTGTAGCATGGCCATAACTCCCTGGAGAGAAACAGGCACTTCTAGGGAAGCATTCATCTGACTTGCTCCAGGCACCACCTACCTAATAATTAAATAAATTGCATCCTCAGAATACCTGTTGCTCTCCACTGGCTGTGAAAGGTGACAGGCTCAGATGCATCCAAATTAACTGGGCACACCTGATACACCTGATGTAACTTCCCTGAGACCTTTCCTGCAGGAGTTTGGAGACTGGGAAGAAATAGCAGAAAAACTGATGCAAGACTTTGTCAGCTTCTTTCTCTTAGGTACAGTACACAGGAGGCAGGGCAGAGGAATGGCAAAGGGGGTTGTGTGATTTATTCGGTCCCCGGGCTGCCATTTAGATAAGTCACGTTTCTTCTATCTTTTGCCTGGATGAGCTCATAAGTGCAAATACTTGCGGCTTCAAATGTGTCCATTCATTATTGAGCAGGAAAGGGTAGTGGAGCGCTTCTGTCAGAGGCTGGAAATTATAAAAGAAGCCATAAGTGATGCTAGTAAAAACCAAGCTGTTATCAGAGGAAGAAAGCAGGGGGAGGGAGGAAGGCAAAACCCTTGCATTTATTCCTCTGAGACACAATTAAAACCCTGAATGAATATTTTTGGGAAGGACTGTGTTATTCCCTCTGTTTCATGTGCCACACTCAAAACTAATTATGAATTTGCAACAGAAGGAAGTCTTTCATCCCAGCTTTAGCTACTTGACTCAAAGTTTAAGACTAATGAACCCTCAGGGCCCCATTCTGCTTGTGCACCAGTGCAAGCCAGAGACATCTTGATTGGTGTTGGAAGGGTGACTGTGGTGCAAGGCCTGGCATGAGGGGAGGGAGAGTCCGTCACCAAAGAATAGGGCATATATGTGCAAATTCAGGCTCGAGGTGGTTCAGAGTGTGACCAGCCATCTGGGGATTAGTTGGTAACATTCAGAGTTGTTGCTACATGCCCAGAGGGAATGCCATCTCTTTCAAAGACAGCTAATTCATTTTTCATGATGGTTTGGACTTGGTCTTTCCCCCTGCCCAGAAACTCTCAGACGTGCAGTGGAACAAAGTTGTTAGAGGTGACTCGTGAATTATAAAGAATAAACATCTCCCAGGTTGGGATATGAAATAAGATATTTGGAAACTAAAAGCCAGCTTTATATGGCAGATTCTTTTCATTCCTCACTCTCAAATGTAAAAAATAAAAATGTAGGCCCAAAGCTTGTAAAGATTCAGATAACCCATGAAAAATGGAAAGTGCCTTTCTTGAGCTGAAAGAGTTCCTCTTTGTCAAGCTAAATGCACTTTTATTTAATGTATTTCACCAGATCAGCACCCAGGGCAGCCTACAAATGAAAACAGCAACCACAGAGCTTACGCCTGGAAGCCCTAAGACATCTTTCTCTCTATTTGATAGGACTGACACATCCCATCCTTGGCTTAAAATAATCATCATTATGTTTCTAAACAGTCAAGGGTTGGAGAGTTTAAAATTCCCTAGATGGAGATGAAGTCTGTTCATTGTAGGAGTTAATCTTTTTTTATTAGGGAAGTTAATGTGATATTGATTTTGTGCAGGGGAAAAATATGCTGCCATATTGCGATAGATGCAAAGAGTGAAAAGGGTTGGCAAAAGGAGATTAATATTTTTTATTCATTTTAAGAACATTCCCAGCAAATCTGTAATTGCCCAACACGTGAAGTTTTTTCTGTGAGGTTAAACATTTTACACTGTTCTTCTTGCAGCTACAAGTCTCTTTCTTTCCCTTTCTGAACACATACGTAAGAGAAGAGTAATGTTATTCCTTGCTATGAAGTGTTACAGTTAGGTAGCAGCTGTGATGGTATCAGCCAATATGTTGCTTTTAATGATCTCACTCATACATTATGAATGAGGAATTTGCAAGGCAGGAAAACATAGCAAGGATAATCTTTAACTGTTCAGCTACTAAACAGCTTTCTATGTGAAAGTTACAGTCCCTCTGACTTTCCTGTTTGCAAAAATAACTTGGCATCACCCTTGGCTTTAGATCAGTGTAAAAGGGAGATGTGGTCAAACCATAAGCCATGTTAATAGGTTTTCATGAGTTAAAAAGGAATCTGGCCTTTAGATGCAGTCCACTTTGTTACACGCCAATAAAATTGACCCATTAATTTCAAAGCAGCATTTTGCCTACCAGATCTAAGCTCGGCAGGAGATGTGCTGTGAGTTTTGATACATGCATTTAGCAAATTGTGGTTCTTTGGGGTGCACTAGGAGATGTGCTGTGAGTTTTGATACATGCATTTAGCAAATTGTGGTTCTTTGGGGTGCACTGCTTAGTTTGCAACCCCTTTTTGAGATGGCACCAGAAAAGAGCATGCTAAGGACTCCATGACGGCTCCATCAGCCACTAGCTCTTTGTTTTTCAGGGCTGGACTAGCCATGCCAGGGATGTTGAAACACCCAGCCTGACCAGCAATGCCAGGTGGATGCCAGTGGATGGGGCCCTGTCCACACCATAAAGGGCCAATGGCCCCAGAGGGACTCTTTAGCTGCACATCTCTGCTCAACTGGGTGCCACTTTCCTGGCAGACAGGCACTGTCTTTTCTTGCTGCTCAGGATTTTGCCTTCACTTTCTTTTTCCTCTCCATCAGTTATTTCCCTCCTTGCCCTGGAGAATCAGGAGTTGACTGTAAAGGCATCCCATAAGATGCTCCAGACAACTGCATCATTTGTTCTTTCTTCTTAGACTAAAAGGGCTTATATTTTAGCCCTGATCCCCCAGAGATAAGAACCTGCAAAGTTCTCTAACACTGCAGGAAACTGCTGTGACTTACGCCCTGTCCTTCCTGCCCTATCACTGCCGGACGTGAAGAAGAGATTATTGCCTTCTGCCTTACAACAGACTTTTGGGTCCTCAAAAACCATGACATCCCCACCCCCTCCAGCCAGGCTTCTGGCCTTTAGGCTCTTGGAGTGGTTGTTGCCAGCTGACCTACGCTACAGTCCCA
Source organism: Morus bassanus (assembly GCA_031468815.1). Lineage (NCBI taxonomy): Eukaryota > Metazoa > Chordata > Aves > Suliformes > Sulidae > Morus > Morus bassanus. The sequence continues at coordinate 9,823,784 of CM062572.1, read as the reverse complement.
CCACAACCACCCCCGTGCAGGAGCCTGCCATGAGCACCAAGGACTGTCAGTAAATTACAAGCTAATGCCTCTTCTTGCCTACAGGCTATTTTCACAGAATCACAGAATGGTAGGGATTGGAAGGGGCCTCTGGAGATCATCTTGTCCAACCCCCCTGCTTGAGCAGGGACACCTAGAGCAGGGTGCACAGGACCATGTCCAGGCAGGTTTTGAATATTTCCAGAGAAGGAGACCCCACAACCTCTCTGGGCAGCCTTTTCCACTGCTCTGGCACCCTCACAATAAAGAATTTTTTCCTCATATTCAGATGGAACTTCATGTGCTTCAATTTGTGCCCATTGCCCTTTGTCCTGTCGTTGGGCACCACTGAAAAGAGTCTGGCCCCATCCTCTTGACCCCCACCCTTCAGATATTTATAAGTATTGACAAGATCCCTCCTTAGTCTTCTCCAGGCTGAACAAACCCAGGTCTCTCAGCCTTTCCTCATAAGAAAGATGCTCCAGTCCCCTGATCATCTTCATAGCTCTCCACTGGACTCTCTCCAGTAGTTCCCTGTCTTTCTTGAACTGGGGAGCCCAGAACTGAACACAGTACTCCAGATGTGGCCTCACTAGGGCGGAGTAGAGGAGAAGGATAACCTCCCTCGACCTGCTGGCCACACTCCTTTGTATGCATCTCAGGATACCCTTGGCCTTGGCCACAAGGGCATATTGCTGGCTCATGGCCAACTTGCTGTCCACCAGCACTCCCAGGTCCTTCTCAGCAGAGCTGCTTTCCAGCAGGTCAGCCCCCAACCTGTACTGGTGCATGGGGTTGTTCCTCCCCAGGTGCAGCACCTTACACTTGCTTTTGTTGAGTTTCATTAGGTTCCCCTCAGCCCAGCTCTCCAGCCTGTCCAGGTCTCACTGAATGGCAGCACAGACTTCTGGTGTGTGAGCCACTCCTCCCACTTTTGTATCATCAGCAAACTTGCTGAGGGTACACTCTGTCCCTTCGTCCAGGTCATTGATGAATATGTCGAACAGGACTGAACCCAGCACAGACCCCTGGGGAACACCACTAGTTACAGTCCTCCAATCAGACTCTGCCCTGTTGATCACGACCCTCTGAGCTCTGACGTTCAGCCAGTTCTCAATCCACCTCACTGTCCACTCAGCTAACCCACACTTCCTAAGCTTACCTATGAGGATGTTATGGGAGACAGTGTCAAAAGCCTTGCTGAAGTTGAGGTAAACAACATCCACTGCTCTCCCTTCATCTACCTTACCCAGCCAGTCATGCCATCATAGAAGGCTCTCAGGTTGGTCAAGCATGATCTCCCCTTGGTAAATTCATGTTAACTACTTCTGGTAACCTTTTTTTCCTCTACATGCCTGGAGATGACCTCCAGAATGAACTGTTCCATCCCCTTTCCAGGGATGGAGGTGAGGCTGACTGGCCTATAGTTTCCCGGGTCCTCCTTCTTGCCCTTTTTGAAGACTGGAGTGATGTTGGCTACTCTCCAGTCCTTGGGCACCTCTCCTGTCCTCCATGACCTTTCAAAGATGATGGAGAGTGACTTAGCAACAGCATCTGCCAGCTCCCTCAGCGCTCGTGGGTGCATCCCATCGGGGCCCATAGATTTGTGAGGATCCAGTTTGCCTAAATGATCTCTAACCCAATCCTCCTCAACCAAGAAGAAGTCTTCCTTTCCCCAGATTCCGTCTCTCACCTCTGGGGACTGGGATACCTGAGGGTCAGCCTTAGCAGTAAAGACTGAAGCAAAGAAGGCATTCAGTAACCCTGCCTTCTCTGCATCCTGCGTCACCAGGGCACCCACCTCGTTCAACAGCAGGCCCACAGTTTCCCCAGTCTTTCTTTTACTACTGATGTATTTGAAGAAGCCCTTCCTGTTATCCTTGACATCCCTTGCCAGATTTAATTCCAAGTGGGCCTTGTCCTTCCTCATTGCATCTCTGCATACACTGACGTTCCTATATTCCTCCCAAGTGGCCAGTCCCTTTTTCCACATACTGTAAACCTCCTTCTTCCATTTGAGTTTTTCTAGAAGCTCTTTGCTCATCCATGCAGGTCTCCTGGCTCCTTTGTTTGACTTCCCCATAGGGATGCACCGATCTTGAGCCTGGAGGAAGTAGTACTTGAATATTGACCAGCTGTCTTGGACCCCCCCTGCCTTCTAGAGCCATAACCCATGGGATTCCTCTAAGCAGGTCTTTGAAGAGGCCAAAGTTAGCTCTCCTGAAGTCCAGGGTTGTGATCCTACTTATTGCCCTGCTTCTACTGCGCAGGATCCTGAACTCGTGGTCACTGCAGCCAAGGCTACCCCCAACCCTCACATCCTCAACTAGACCTTCTTTGTTTGTTAGTATAAGGTCCAACAGCACATCTTGCCTCATTGGCTCCTCCACCACCTGTGTCAAAAAGTTATCCTTGATGCTCTGCAGGAGCCTCCTGGATTGTGCGTACCTCACCACGTTGCTTTTCCAGCAAATATCAGGGTGGCTGAAGTCCTCCATGAGAACCAGGGCCTGAGATTGTGAGGCTGCTTCCAGCTGTCTGTAGAAGGCCTTGTTGTCTTCCTCTTCCTGATCAGGTGGCCTGTAGCAAATGCCCACAACAGTGTCACCCATATTTGCCTGCTGCTTAATTTTTACCCATAAGCTCTCGACTCGTTCTTCCTCTACCCCTAGGCAGAGCTAGATACATTCCGGTTGCTCCCTCACATAAAAAGCAACTCCCCCATCTCGCCTTGCTGGCCTGTCTTTCCTAAAAATTATGTAGCCATCCATGACTGCATTCCCGTCATGCGAGCTATCCCACTATGTCTCTGTAATTGCAATCAGATCGTGGCCCTGCAACTGCACATAGATCTCTAGTTCCTCCTGTTTATTCCCCATGCTGTGTGTGTTGGTGTACAGGCATTTCAGAGAGGTAATTGAGTACACAGGTTTCCCTGGAGGGGTGCATGAGGACCCACTATAGCCACACACACCCTTGAGGTGGTTGGTCTTCTGATTGTCATCTTGTGAGGCAGCTAAGACACCTTTGTTGCTGCTCTGGTTGGCCTGGCTTATTCCGCCGTTGGATGTGATGGTATTAGCATTGCCACTTTGGACCCCGTCCTCCAAGTCCTTCAGTTTAAAGCCCACCTCACCAAGTTGGCCAGCCTGCTGCCAAAGATTCCCTTGCCCCTTCTAGACAGGTTGATTCCATCCCTCCCTAACAGGCTATCGTTGCTGGGCAAAGTCCCATCGTCATAAAATCCAAAACCCTCGTGATGGCACCAGCCACATAGCCAAGAGTTTATTTGCATTATTCGTCTATTACTGGCTGCCCATTTTTCTCCAACTGGTAAAATGGAGGAGAAGATGACTTGGGCACTAATATTTTTCACTTGCTCCCCCAGGGCTTTATAGTCTTCCTTGGTTCTGCCCAGGCTCTGGCTTATAGCATCATTTGTGCCCACAGGGAAGAGTAACAGTGGATAGTAATCTGTGCTCTTGACAAGCTGTGGCACCCTCTCAGTGATGTCTCAGATTGTAGCTCCCAGAAGGGAGCAAACGTCTCGTAACTCCCTGTCAGGTTGGCCAATCGGTGCCTCAGTGCCTTTTAACAGTCACCCACTATGAGCACTCGTCTACTTACAATATCCACTCTGTGCTGCTGGTACAGTTCCACCTTGCAGACCTTGCCTGTGAGTGTCTACAGGTGTTAAAGCTTCATATCTGTTGTTGGTAGTGATGCTGGAGGGAGGACACTGAAGCAGAGCCCTGCTTTTGTGGATCACCAAGTTCCAAGGTGCCTCGTTCTCAGTGGTGTCCGCTACAGGAACGTGGTTCTGAAACCACCTATCTCTGCCTTGGCTCCACTAGTACTGCACAGCCTTTTAACCATTTCCTGCAACTCAGCCACCTGATACAACAGATCATCAACTTGTGCACACCTCGTGCAGGTACTTACCTTTTCACCAGAAGAAGGGTCTGAGCACTCACTGCAACCTACCACCTGTACTGAAGCCTCCTTCCTTACCAAATCTGTCTGGGTGGATGCATCAGACATCTCTGGGGATTTCTCCATAAGAGCACTGGTTTTAGCTCTGAGGCGAGTGCTCACCATTTTGGCAGAGACCTAGAGTGCTTACCTGGGCTGTGGACCTACGGGCAGGGTGCAGCGCCCTTCCACGTCCCCTTCCTGTGCAATCTGCCACCCCATGCCCTGGCTGAAGGGCCATGCCTTGTTTGCCCGCCCTGGGGTCAGAGAGCTGAGGTCAGAGAGCAGGGGACACTGAGCTTGTTCCCATGCTCAGCTCACACAGTTCAGCCAAGAGCAGTGGAGGTGAACACAGCAGAGGAGGAAGAAAGAAAAAATAACTCCACTGAGGAAAGGAGATGCTTGGAAGACGCTTCTGCAGCCTTTGAACCTGGATTTTTTTTGTGTAAACTCGCCTAAAATCAAAGTAGGAGTCACAGGGAGAAATGGTGCAGCTAGTGCTTTACAAAAAATGAAACTCGATCATAATTTCTCTTACTAATTTTAGGAAACCATGACTCTAGATGCATTTGTGGATTATATTTATATGCAAATATTTTAATATGGATGATATGCTGGAAGACTGGTATTCACTGCCCTAATAAAAGAAAAAAAATGAATATTTACAACTGCTTCAGGAGACAATTTGTGTATGGAGGGCAGCCAGAAGGAGAATCTCAGAAATGTTGATTTTATCCCTTATAGGCAGGTATGCTGAGCCGCTCCTGTCTTCACAGCATGGCACACACTCAAGAAGAAAAAGAAAAAAAAAATAATGCAATCACGTCCCAGCAGGGTTCCCTTGTTCTTGGCATAAGGATTACTGAAGACAGGATGGGAAACACAATGTACAAAGGAAGAAGGGTAGAAAAGCAGCCCACTGTTCCTCCTGGTGCTGCACATGCCTGCAGAGCATTCTCACGTACATTGTGTGAGCACCTGGAATAATACACAATATGGCTGATGCTTGCAAATGTCTGGGGATACTTCTCCATGGCTGATTTGTGCCAGCTGCTCTAGGGCAGCCACCAAATCTATGCCTCTGTCCCCTCAGACCTTGTCCTTGCTGAGAACACCTCGTGTCAGACCACGTTCTCACTCCCCACTGGGAGTGAGATTGACCATTCACTCCCACTGGGAGTGAATTGGCCATTCATACCAAGCTGGGCAGCAACCCTGCAGGGATGTCCTCACCTGGTCTCTACCCCTTTAGGCACCCCCTCTGCCGCAGCCAATATCAGGTGGACACGGCGGTCATGAGCTCCTTGGTGGCTCAGATGCCAACTGGGCTGTGATAGGGGCACCTGAGCTGGTTTTACTTAGAGGAGTGGCTCCATGTGGTGCTGGGGCCACAGCATAGGCAGGCTCTGGGAGGGTGGGGAGGTCCCTGCATTGAGTGCATTCAGTCCTTCGATTGAAGCTGAGGAGCAAATAGGAATTTCTACAGGGGGAGCATCTGCTGTCCAAAGTTTCTGTTGAGGTCACCTCTGAAAGCCAGAGGAGGCAAGTTTAGGGCTATGCCTTAAAGAAATCCACTCTTGGCCACAATACTCGCTCCATCCTCTTTCAGACTCCTTGCAGACACGTTGCCTTATGGCCAGTGGCAGTGATCCAAGGCTAGATGTGATAAACTGTGACCGTCCTCCCTCCTCTTCACTCTTCTTCCCTTTTTTTAATTGAATCTCTCTGCCTCCCACTTGCCACTTTGAGTGAGACAATGATTCATTTGTTTATAAATTAATTTACTTATACTTTGCTTTCCCATTCTCTGCTTCTGTATATTTTATGTCTCTACAACCTCCATGACTAAAACCGTCTTTAATTAAGAGGTTACTTCTTCTAATCCAAACTTTTGACACCTTAACCTGAATTTTTTTCACCCTTCAGTATTATAGTTAGACACCTTCAAGAAGACGCAGTTGCCTGCTTTTAGGCACTATGCTACTATTTACATATCAGGAAAATGGCAGTGTTTAATTCCTCTTGAGGAAAAAAAATATTTTAAGATCTTTAAATGAAAGACACAGGACCTGTAAAGAAGACTTTGTGTACTGCTGCATACTGTCCCACCTACTGTCCCCCATGAGGCTGTGCAGTGCAGACCTCTTGGCCCTGCTGTACAGACTCCTTGTAGTGTAATGACCTAATAACTCAATCAAGAAGAAAAAAGAAAAAAAAAAGTCTGCTGAATTTTTCTCATTACCAATAGATATCTTTGGGCTCTTTTGATGGCTGCAGCACATTGCAGTTCATCTAACTGCACTCTCTGCCATTTACTTATGGCATTATCTTACATTTGCTTCTCCTTCACAGGGAAAATAAAATATTTTCTCAGGCTGACAGGCAAGGATTCATGTTCTGCTCTTTCAGTAATTTGGAAAATGAAAATATACTGCTCACAGGGTGTGTTTTTTTTTAACAGATCTATATTTTATCCTTTCATGTCAGAAGCAAGACAGATTAATGGCTTCTGGAATTTATTTCCAATGCTGAATTTGTTTCCAAAGTTTCGAGAGCGACGAGACGGATCTGCAGTCCTCTCTCCACTGGGAAAAGGAAGTGGCATCTGTTCCTGCTTTGTCCTCAGAGCTGCCAGCATGGGTGTCTGGATCAACCATCCATCCTCTGCCAGTGCATGTAGTCAGCCGGCAACACAGGCCAGAGAGCCCTTTTCTGCTGATGTAAATGAGAATTGGCCTGGAAGTGCTCTAATACATGGTAAGGAGCCAATAGTCCCTCAGTTTGTTGAGAGAACAAAAGAGCTTTAAATCATCCTTACTTTGCTTGTCCTTGGGACTTGTGCTAAGCAAAGCTTAGCTGGACTTAAAGACCTTGGCTTACTGCTCTGGCTGTCACTCTGATTTCTGTTGTGCTGGCCATCCCCATGCAGAGATACACAGCAGGTATGCACAGCTTGTGACTTTCTGTCCTAAACAGTTTTTATATGCTAAGCTTCACACGTGGCCATACTTCCTTACAAGTGAGCTACTTCTTCTGCCTGGTCCTGGTGCAAATGAAAAGATCCATGCTGCGATTGCTCAGTCCTTCTACCAACATTTGGGTCAGACCCAGGTTTCTGGAAGGCATTTTACATGGCTTTCTGGAGATTGTTAATCCAGAATGGTGATTTTCCAGTTACAGACAGCAGAAGGTAGTCATAAACCAAGGTATGGCCAGGGCAGCTTTCCCAGAGCCCTCAACCAGGAGAGACAAAGCATGAGGCTGCACAGAGGGATAAGGGCAGGAGCAAAGGTTGCTGCTGGCTGCATTGGAGATGTCATTTCACCCTGGCCTCCATGCTGAGTACAATATGCCACTGAAACCAAATCAGATCAGCATGATGTTTGCTCTAATGTGGGTTTCTGTGTGAACTGGAGCAGGAAGAATAGAATACCTGATCTCCAGAAGAAACTGTTTGCACTGACTTTCTGATACAACAGATGCCAAAGCCTCCCTCACTCCCACAGCAATTTCTGTATTTCCAAAGTTTGTAGCTGAGACAGAGCATATTTTGTAATCCAGACTTGATTTAAGCTCTTCAGGTGACGGTGAATTCACAACCTCCTGAATGAAATCGTTCTAATTAACTCAATGGTTGAGAATTTCTGCCTTATCCTTTGTCTGAATTTATCTGTCTTCAGCTTCCAGCTGCAAAATCTTATTATGCTATTGTCAGTGAAATTAAGGTTTCCCCTCCACACAGGTATACAAGGTAGCATTAATCTGCCCAGTTTTAGACATCTGCAGTGCACATCTATATCTGCTTTAGTCATCAGTGATTCTTGTATGGTCAAAGGAGAGAAATGCAGTCTAGCATGATGTGAATTACCTCCCTTGAAATAGATGTCTAGCACAGATCAGATGAACTACCCTGCAGAAGTGTCTTTTTCTTTCAGACTGGATGGCCAGCTCAATCAAAATTTAAGGGAGGTGAACTGTCACAGACTAGAAGTAGTCACCACTTAATCTAGTGAAGCTATTTGGACCGAGTTATTGTTTAACCTACAGAAGAAAAACCCCACTGTGAAACAGATAGAAATGCTACGCATCAAGAGTACTTCCCAGGAAGATTCAACCCTATTCTTCACTCTGTATCTGCAAATGGTGGCTGGTGGCTGGAAGTTACTTTAATCTCACTGCAAAGAGTCAACGCCATGTCTATTTGTCACTTTGGCCCCATATCAGCTTTTAGGTTTATCCATGTGCAAATTATACCTGTTTCCAGCTTTCAGTGTTTCAGGGTTACCTGGAATTTATCTTGCTTCCCCTCAAGTAGATGACATGGAAGAAAGAGTGTTGATTTTTAAAAGAGAGGAAACTAATAGGCTAATATTTCCTTTCTTTCATCTGATCTGATTTAGAAATGACTTCTGCCTCAGCCATAGAAGAGAATAGACTATAGGGGTTATAACCAAAGAGAGTTCAAAGCCTGGTTTTTTACTGTATGGAGAAATGGGTTAAAAGCAATAAGATTCAACTTTAATTGATTTCCTATAGGGAAGAGCCTGCCCTATAATATCTGAAAGCCATTAGTCAATGTCTCTTTGAAGTACTGAATTTATTAGGAAAACCCTGAAGATATTCTATTTTAAATCCATGGAAGCTTATGTGCTTACTGGATTATAGCTGTGTATTAAATATAACACTCACCATCTAATGGATCACAGCAGCATTTTCACACTACTATCATTATTCTGAATCTCATCTTGCTCCTGCACACTCACACAAAAGGTGCCTATAAAATGCCTATCTGGCATTATGCCCACTTAATTATCATCTCAGGGATTATTATAATTGGAACATGGGGATCTCCTTTGAAAGTACAAGACCTATATAATAGCATCTCTTTATGCTTTAATGTTTAGGACCTTCCTTCTGAGAGCAGCCCTGCAAAGAAGGACTTGGGGGTACTGGTGGATGAAAAGCTGGACACGAGCCGGCAATGTGCACTTGCAGCCCAGAAGGCCAACCGTATCCTGGGCTGCATCAAAAGCAGCGTGGCCAGCAGGTCGAGGGAGGTGATTCTGCCCCTCTATTCTGCTCTGGGGAGACCCCACCTGGAGTGCTGCGTCCAGCTCTGTAGCCCTCAGTGCAGGAAAGGCATGGACCTGTTGGAGCAGGTCCAGAGGAGGGCCAGGAAGATGATCAGAGGGCTGGAACACCTCTCCTACGAGGACAGGCTAAGAGAGTTGGGGTTCAGTCTGGAGAAGACAAGGCTCTGGGGAGACCTTATTGCGGCCTTTCAGCATTTAAAGGGGGACTATAAGAAAGATGGGGACAAACTTTTTAGCAGGGCCTGTTGCAATAGGACAAGGGGCAATGGTCTTAAAATACCATAGGGTAGATTTAGACCAGATATAAGGAAGAAATTTTTTACAATTAGGATGGTGAAACCTTGGCAGTGGTTGCCCAGAGAGGTGGTAGATGCCCCATCCCTGGAAACATTCAAGGTCAGGTTGGACGGGGCTCTGAGCAACCTGATCTAGTTGAAGATGTCCCTGCTCTCTGCAGGGGGGTTGGACTAGATGACCTTTGAAGGTCCCTTCCAACCCAAACTATTCTATGATTCTGTGATTCCTTCAAATGCCCCAGGTCTCTGGCAAAGGGTCTTGGGTTTGCAGTGGTGTTAGTGGGTGGTTTTGCACTTGTCTATGTTTGTGTCTAGCCATGGGATTTTCATAGAATCATAGAATCATTAAGGTTGGAAAAGATCTCTAGGTTCATCAAGTCCAACCATCAACCCAACACCTCCATGCCTCCTAAACCATGTCCTGAAGTGCTACACCTACACATTTTTTGAACACCTCTAGGGATGGTGACTCCACCACCTCTCTGGGCAGCCTGTTCCAGTGCCTGACCACTCTTTCAGTGAAGTAATATTTCCTAATATCCAGCCTAAACCTCCCCTGGCACAGCTTAAGGCCATTTCCTCTCGTCCTATCATTCATTACTTGGGAGAAGAGACCAAGACCCACCTCACTACAACCTCCTTTCAGGTAGTTGTAGAGAGCAATGAGGTCTCCTCTCAGCCTCCTTTTCTCCAGGCTAAACAACCCCAGCTCCCTCAGCCATTCCTCATAAGACTTGTTCTCCACACTCTTCACCAGCTTTGTTGCCCTTCCCTGGACACGCTCCAGCACCTCAATGTGCTTCTTGTACTGAGGGGCCCAAAACTGAACACAGTGTTCGAGGTGAAATTTCCGTCCCTTTGTTATGTTTATATTTACTGTGTCTCACATGACAAACCTTTTGGTAGCTCTTCTTGGTGACTTAGTTAGTTACTAAGGAGAAAAATGGTGTCACCATGCCCAGACCTTTACAGGTCCAGCAGTGCTTGGACTTTGTCATCCCCAGCTCCATGCTGAAGCTGCTACAAACCACAGGCCAGGCAAAAGTGTGACTCAGTGAATGTCCCTCACCTACGTTTTGCTATAGCACAAGGCAAATAGCATCTCAGTTTGTGACTGCAGGCTACATCTACTGATTAAACTTGTTGAGTGTAAGCAGTCCTGACAGCTCTATCAGTGGGATGTTTTATGGGGCTTCAGCCAACCTAGCATACAAGATAACCGCTGGGATTTCTGCCTGGCACTTATGCACCACTGCTGGCATGGGATCGTTGTAGTCAGCATGTGTGAAGGCATAGCCAGACGGCAGCATGCAGGCTGATGGAGAGGGCAGGGAGGGGCTGATACTGAAATTGTGCCTTATGGTGGGGAAGGCAGAAGGCAACACATTGATGAGACCTGAGCCTGCAGAGGAGGAAAGGGGAAGGTGGCAGGACAGCTCCTTCTCAAGCACAATGGTCCTGGTTGTCAAAGACAGCGTTGGCACCATGGGACCTAGGACACAGTTGTGGCCCCTGGCTGTATGCATACTGGCTGTACTGGGTGGGAGCCATCCTCCATCGCTCTTTGGCAGAAAAGCTGGGACAAATGATCTGGTAAGAGCAAGGCTCAGATATTACCTTTTTTCATCACCTCTTCTAGAGAAGAAACTTTTGTAGTAAACAAAACCTGCACTTCAAAAGCTCCTACAGGGTAAATCTGCAAATAGTTGTTCTACTGCTTATGAAACATGCCCAGGTCCATTAACAGAGAAAACAATTTATTCCCAAGAAATAAAACTACTGAATGATGAAATATTAATTTAGACCATGGGCTTTGTGTCAAATAGATTGCCTTTCTGTTTATGAACTAGAAACAATGAGGTTTTTTCTTCATCCTTTTAAAACTTCTTTAGCAATGTTATGAATTGTTAGAGATGGAGCTTTGACAGTTCTAATTCATGAGCTGGGGAATTAGTTTTTAATTTCTTTTCTTGCCTTAATATCTTCAATAAATCAGAGATTTGTCTCCTATCTTATTTATTTTTTGGGTGGTGGAGAGGTGAATGAAGTTATAGGGAATGTTCATAGCTATGTAAGAGTCTCAACGTGGAATGAGCAGGGCATGCTCAGGCACACAACCAGGGAATAAATTTACTCCCTTTATAATTTCCTTGCAATTTTTGCCCTGTGGATCATCTGAGCTGGAAGAAGTTTCTGTGGAAGTGTTAGAAATAGGGCATTTCCCAGGTGAGTGTAAGCTCCTGAGCACAATTCGCTCCTTCTCACCTCTGTGACAGAGTGGAGCTTGCTCAGCACGATGGGGAACTGAGCCTGCCTGTGCATGCACTGCAGCATTACACAGTGCTAGGACTGTAAGGAACCTGATGCTCTCTGATGGGACAGCGTTAGAGCTACTAAATCCAAAGCTACTATCTCTGACATGCAAGCCCTGAAAATTTCTCACCCCTAGTCTTGCATCTCCTTTTCCAGGGTATTTTCTACCAATGTTTTCGAACGAAGATGGAATTGGAGATATGCTGATGCTACTCCAGTGCCTGGAAAGGCAATGTGGGTGTATTAAAAGCATGAAGCTGCAGAGTGGCATTACCAGAGGATGAGGCTGAAAACTTGGATCCTCAGGGTCAGATATGGAAAAATAAATCCCAGTGAAGGGATGCACCATTTCATTCATGTCCTGGAGAACCAAGCTGTTTGACATGGAAAAAATGTTCACACCTATTTCTCCCATCCCCAAGGCCTCTTCAGATTGGTTTTGCTCGTGTACCTCATATTTATTCTTAATGAACAGAGAACAGAAATGGTTGTTCTTCAGGAATAAAACCTGCCCAACGGAAACCTCAGAAACCTTGCACACTTCTCTTTGAACCACTGCATGCATTTCTGAGCTCGCAAGTGCCACGTAAGGAGAGTATAGGCTCCAGGGGAAGGGCAGGAGAGGGTTGAGAAGGAATTTCACCCAAACAAGGTAGGTTTGTTGTTTATTACTTGCTCTCATTTAAAAGGTCGCAGTTGTCCAATCAGGACTGAAGCAGCAGCACCCCTAAGAAGTGTCTGTAGCAATCACATCTTGATGAAAGACACTTACAAAATTGTAAAATGAAGAAAAATGTGAACAAGTTCTAAAGCCTGGAGGTCTTATTCTTCCTCTTGGTTTGCTATTATAAGGAAGTTTTGGAAGTTTTGGAAGTCCTTTCAGAACAAAGAAAATGATAGTTTTCATTTTGGGAGTAATTTTTTTATTCTTTTAAAATTAAATTCAGGCAAATACTGAACTGAACTATCACTTCAAAAAGTAAAAGTCAACATGCTTCGTTTTAAACACATTGAAACAAGCCATTATATTTATTTTCCTCTTTTGTTTTGGTCAAAGGGGCTCATTCTTGTATGTAAAATGATTTTCATATTCCAAACAAACATACAGATAATTTGTCTGATACAAGAGAAACTTTCAGTGATACAGTGTTTGCTTGAAAAAAAATCTCTAATGCTTAAATAAAAGTTTTTTAATAGTGAGTAGAAGATAGGATAATTCCCTACAGCCTAAATAATTTTATGTAGAGGTGTAGGCAGTGGTTGACTAAGGCAAACAACTAATTTTAATTTCCTCTGCAATTTCTTAGGAAAGAGCAACATCTTAGACTTTTGCAGCAAGTTGTATGATGAACTTGACAGGTTTCATTCTATTATATAGAGTGTTTTAAAAACTGGTTTGCTGACTTAGCAAATGTTTCTCTGTCTTTGCAAACTGAACCAGAGTATTTCCAGTAACTATTCAGATGATGCAAAGGACTCCTAAACATTATTAGAGGTTTCTGACCTTACTGTTTGTGAGGGCTTTTATGGGAATGGAAAAGTCTGGGAATGATAAAATCTGGTGCTCATAATGAAAGCAAAGGAATAGAGATGAGGTGTTTGGTGGTACTCAGCAAATGAGAGACTTATTGCTGGGTACATATTTCTGACTCAGAAATACAGAACTGTCAAAATGTAGATGCAAGTCCAAAAAGAAAAGAGAGACTTGATGTGGCATGGAACTGAAATTCTCTTCCATGAGAAAAATCAGCTTTCTCCATGCTTGGATGCCATGGCAAGAGGGCATATATAAATATAATGCAAGAAAATAATGTATTGATTTTGCCATTAAATGTTATAATACATGCTCTGTTGTTCCAGGAAAGGTTAATTGTGTTGCCCAAAAGAGAAACATGCTATTATGTTCTAACCTATTCCTGAAAGTACATTTAAAAGGTATTACCCTAGGCTACAACAGAGCATAGGAGAGGCTAACTATTAACTTAACATACAACATGATGAGAAACAGGCATCAATGCTTATTGGAGGGCCAGACTTTGCCAAATGGGATTTAAAAGAAAGTTTATTCATTAAGGTGCGAAAGGCATCACCAACCCCCTCACTTGTCACCTACCTCTGTTTTCCAGAATACCAATGAGTTTCCTTCACTTCTCCCCCTCCTTGGAATGACAGTAGCAGTTAATGTGGAGTGAAGCAGAGCCTTTCAAGTAAACAAGGAATTTTGCAGTTCACCTTGTCATGGTGAATCACTGTCATGTGTCTCTCTGTGCACTTGTTTAATCTTTGCAGCACCCTGTTTGGCTGGTGCCACCACCCTGTGGTCATCCACTAGACAAGGCATCTAGTCAAACAAACCCCCTATCTGTACCTCATGGAGAAAAACAGGCACTTGTAGAAGGCAACTCATCTGAGCTTAGATGCCTGGTTTAGGAGGTGAGCGTGTGCTGTGTCTACTACGGGGTGAGTTAAATCCTTCTCCAGGCTTCTCTGACTGTAAAGATAAGGGTTGCAAGGAAAAACTGATCAATTCGTGCACTTTAAACCAAAACCAAGATCAGAGTGGTTTATTGGCTTGTTAAAAACATATAATTAATCAGCAATTAATGAACTATATGTTCAGGGTCAATATTAGCAATACAAGAAATAAAACACAATAGGAGACACTGACACAAGGTTGATATACCACTACAGACTTCTAAACGCCCCTCTATAACGAATCCCCCAAATTCCAGTTTTGCAGCGCCACCTCCAGTTGTATATACCCCAGACCCTGTGGGCCACAAACACACCCTCCCTGGAAATGTGGGTTCCTCTGCTTCACAACCCTTCTGAGGGAGGCGCAGGTGCTCCAGCTTCCCATGCACCTGTGCTACAGCCTACAATCCACTAACACACACACTGATGAGAAAGCTCCCATGAATTCCCCTGCATGTGCACCCCAGGTGAGGGCCCCCCACCCTTAGGCAGGCCTCTGAGGCGTCTAGAACGAGTTCACATGTCGTGGGACACCTGAGACATACTGGGAAGGCTGATGGATATGACATGGGACCTATGTGACATGCATCCTATTCTGGGATAGCAGCTGGAAATCAGATAGGATATCCCAAAACATCTCAGGTGACACTGGACACATACATCTAGGCAACTGAAACCAAGCTACGTGTTCTTCTATTCTCTTCATATATGCATCAGCATCTGTGTTCAGCTGGACTGTGATCAGTCCTAGAGGCTGAATCCCATGATCCCGTGAAAACTTTCATGTTTCATCCTTTGCTGCTTGTGTCTATAGGCTTTCTGCTCTTGCAGATGTTTAAGAGCTTTTTTCCCTTTAGCTAGAGTTCCCCTTTCAGTGAAATAAAAAGGTAGCTCTGAAGGCTCCATGCTCCAGTCCCTCTATCACCTTTGCCTTTAAGTGCAATTTTCCTAAGAGCTGAGGATGGAGTAGTGGAGAGACAGGAGACATACCCAAGAGTGCAGGAAGCCTCTGAGTGCTGAGACATGCCCTTTTTTGAGAAATTGTCAGTATGTGAATTGATTTCTATTTCAAGGAGATCAAAGCTGGCCAGCAATTAACCATTTCCAGGAATTACTGGCTGACCCCTGTAGCGTGACGCATGGGGAAGACATTTTCACTGCCAAGCCTGCTGTTTCATTCAGCATTTTGGGTAAGGAGTGCTGATTAGCTAGACAGGGTCAGATCCTGGCATCAGTGCAATCAGTCTTACCACCACCTGCCCCTTCCTCTTGGGGTCCCTGTGTGAGGGGAAGCAGCATATGGGAAAGGGGGTGTCACTAGGCTCTGCCGGAGTGGGATGGTGTAGCGCTGCAAGAAGGCAACATGTCCTGACCTCCCCAAACCAAAACCCAATGTGTCCCTTGAGCCACTGAGATGGATATTTTATAAGACCATTCAGGTTGTGTGTTCATTCTTCATATCTGGAGAATTTCCCCTCTCATCTCCATCCCTTCAGCTTTCATTCCTCCCCTGCCTCAGAGCCACCCATTTCTTCTGCATCTTTTCATCCATACTTCTTCAGGAACATTTACTCAATTATTTGGGGATTAGTGGTTGCCACCCACAGTGGGAATGTGCTCCTTGCCACTCCCCACAGATGGGGCTGGCAGAGGGACATTGCAGGTTTCTCAGGAGCAGAAGGGAGGAAGGAAGTCTTCCCTTAAATAGATATGACCCCAAACTGGGAATTTGGCTGTGTTCAAGTTTGATTTGAATGCTGTGGAATGGCTAGATCAGCCTCTTTTTCCCGTTCCTTTTCAGATTGGTTTTGTTTCTGTAATAATCCCACTCAAAAATACCATTGAAATCTTTTTCAACTAAAAAAAAAGACTTTTTAATGACATGGAAGTTTTGATGGAACTGTTTCCATTTTCATTTCTTCTAAAAAAAGAGCTAAAGCAAACTTTTAAAATTTGTGAACAGAAATTTAAATACATGACAAAAGCACAACATTTTCAATGACATTTTTCTTTCTTGTCATGTAAAAAAGATTTTTTATATATATATGTATATACATATTTATATCTTCCCAAAGCTGCTCTCAAAAAGAAATACAGAAGAAGCTTTCAGGAACATTGCAGCTGATTTTTCTTTTTCAAAGCTGGAATGTGATAGTGCTCATAGGGACTGCTGATGCTGATCCTTCTCTCTCAGGGTCCCTACCAGGAGAGGAAAGTGGTCGCAAAATTTACTGCATTAACCTATGAGCTTCCTGTGGAACATGTCCTGTCACTTAGTGCTGGAGTTTCCCAGGCATTCAGGTATTCTGGCATGCAATGGTAGTGAATGGAAGTGGTAAATTAAGAAGAGGTCTTTTAGGAAGACCTAAATTCACAAGGCAGTTCAAGGGCTGAGAGGGGGCAGTGCCCAGCATTGATGCTTACAACATTTGCGACTTGTCTGCTGGTGGCATTGGAGCAAAAGCAAGGTTTCACCATGAACTGGCCTGTCTGATACTTCTTTCATTTCCTGAACATCCCTGTCTCCATCCTTCTTCCTTCCCTCCCTTTCTCCCCATCCCTTCTCCAGAGGACCTCCCGCATACAGCCTTGCCTTTCCATCTACAGAGCTCAGACTCTTGGCCAAGTCCCCATAATCATAACTTGGGAATTGCAATGTCCTTTTCTGCAGTCTTTACAAACTTCTCTCTCAATTAGGTACTCTTAATGCTGCTGCAAATTGTGATTTCCCTACCCCTTCTCTTTGAGATGGATCTCTTTCCACCTCCCTTCACAGGCTCCACCTTCTCCACTGCTTTAAAGTTTTGCTTTTTTTTTTTGTGAGACTTCATGTTTTTTCTCTGTTTTATCTGCCACTTTTCTAATTGATCAATCTCCTTTACTGCCCTGTTACATCTTCAGCTGACTGCTTTTGGAGGATATTTTGAACCGTGGGTTGCCATCTGCATAGCTACCATATCTTCCTCCTCCAAACTCCATCCTTTCTGACTGCCCAGAGACTCACAAATATTAAGCTTACGGCAACCACCAAATCCTGTTGCCTGACTTCCCATTAATATCTCAGGGCATTTCATTTCATCTGTTTAATGGACTCCTCTAGTGACCCATGTTTTCTCTCCATATATATTTATACACCACAAAGTCCCCTCTCATGCTTCTTTCTGATAACCTAAATGGATCCGTCTCTTTAAGGTCTGGAGACAAAGGAGTTTTCAGGAGCCATCACATTGCTTCATATATGTCTTCTACATTCTTCTCAAATTTTGAGCAGCTGTAACACCAAAAGTGCACGCACATTGCAGCACTGCACTTTGCAGGACGTCCTGGATTTCAGTGTCCTGCATGGAAAAAAAATGTCTTCCCTGCTCCTTCTCACTGCTCTCCTGGTTTTGCAGCCAAAGATTGCATTAGCAAGCTTATAGCCATGGCATGTTTCGGGGTACAGGGTGTGATTCCGCTTACACTTAAGCAGCTTCTTCATTATGAATCTGACAACCTTGCCAGAATTAGTGCTTTACAGCATATAGTTTCTGTATGTTCCATATAGGTTCAATCTGCTTTCTGTGTTCCCATGTTTTGCACCTTTCTGTGCTAAAACTTGCTTTGTTAGAGTAGGACCAGGTTAACAAGCAAACCAGATTGCTTTGATGACTGACTGGTACTTTAATTTACTCCTTTAACACTTTTTGCATGATATAAACATTTCTTGGTAGTTTTGTGATATTTTAATAATTAATTTGATAATTTAATTGATTAGCTGGCTGGATACTGCTTGGCCTAGAACAGAAGGAAATTTGTCAAGTATGTGTGTCATGGTTTAACCCCAGCTGGCAACCAAGCTGCTTGCTCACCCTCCCCCACTGCAGTGGGATGGGGGAGAGAATCAGAAGGGCAAAACTAAGAAAACTCATGGGTTGAGATAAGCACTGTTCAATAATTGAAATAATAATGATGATGATGATGATGATAATAATAATAATAATAATAATAATAATAATAAAGAAAAGGAAAACAACAACAAAAAAAGAGAGGGGAACAAAACCCAGGAAAAAAAAGTGATGCAACCACTCACCACCCACTGACTGGTGCCCAGCCAGTCCCCGAGCAGCAATCGCTGCGCTCTGGCCAACTCCCCCCAATTTATATACTGAGCATGATGTCATGTGGTATGGAATATCCTTTTGGCCAGTTTGGGTCAGCTGTCCTGGCTGTGCTCCCTCCCAGCCTCTTGTGCACCTGGCAGAGCATGGGAAGCTGAAAAGTCCTTGATTTAGTATAAACGCTACTTAGCAACAACTAAAACATTAGTGAGTTGTCAACATTTTTCTCACACTAAATCCAAAACACAGCACTATACCAGCTAGTAGGGAGAAAATTAACTCTATCCCAGCTGAAACCAGGACAATGTGTGATACAGGTGTGATACAGGTGCATCTTCCCTCTCCTCCTGATAACATAACAAAATTGCTTATGGGACATTTATGTCTGTTCTGGACCGTTATTACTCATCTCCCAACCTCCTTCTGATAACTGGCCTATCTCAGTTCTTGCTTTTCTCTTCTTCCTGGCAGTCCTTCTTTAAAACCTCTTCATATTGTTCTTAGGGATGGCTTTTTCTCTGGTGCCTTTATATACATTTATAATTTTTCTGTACCTCATTAACTTCTCATTTATATTGATTGCTAGCTACTTTCCTTTTTCCCCCTCCATTTATTATATAGTGCTATTTTATTTCCAGTTGCTGCCTGCCTTCCATCGCTGAACTAGGATGGCCTTTTGCCAAAGTTCTCAGCTTGACATCAGTCAGTCTGCCAAGATGCTGAGACTATTAGCCGCCATCCTGACCAATATTGTCTCCTTGTTTCTTGCTTTCTCCCTTTTCTCCTAGTCAGTCTGTCTGTCTCCAGCTACTGTCTCTTGTTTCCTACTTAGACGAAAAGCTCTTTAGTCAGAGATTGCTGTCTTTGCACAGTATCTACCAGGGCATGATCCATTGCAAGAACTCAATAACCCTAAGCTGGTGGATGTTCACGAGAGGAAAAACTGTAACTGCTTCAGAAGGTACCACCCTCCAGCTGCAACACACAAAGTGACCATGCGACCATGCCTAGATCATTGCAGCATAGAGGAATGCAGAGCCCTGAAACCCCTGCTAAGGTGCTTTCAGGGTTAGGGTTGCTCACCTGGTTGGTTGACTTGCATCAGTCAAGCAGGGTAGTGAAGAATATTTTTATGGGCAATAATTTCACAAAACTTCTTCAAATATTGTGGGAGCAAATGACGGGCTGTATATAATATTGCTCCAACAAGGAACAATGAATTGAACCTGTACACAGGACACTGCTCCCTTTGGCCCAGGCTTTCTTTGATGGCTTTTCCCATGGAGGAAGTGGGAGAAAGGAGGGTAAAAAACGCCTTCATGCTCTGGTTGCGTTAGAAGCCACCCTGGTGATGTGAATACCTGTTTCCCTTTCTCTAAATAACACACTGCCACATGTCATGATCAGTGGCTTTGACTAATGTAATTATTAAATACTCAAAAGTTGTACTTGCGTTTGTCAAAACAGATCGAAGTTATGCTTTTATTAGTCTCCATGCAAGCAGTGTGGCTCTGATACACCAGTTACTACTTATTATTCAATTGGTGTGAAGGGATTGAAAGAAGAAAAAGAGGGTTTGTGTGTGTGTGTGTAATGCTATTTTTCAATTAGTTTGCTTGTGGTTTTCAGCATTAAATTGGATAAGTGAAAGATGGTGGATAGGACCCATCTGCCAGGAAATTGCTAGCATGTGGCCATCTGTTGCTATCCTGCATTTGATCAGTGGTACAAAGTGTGTGTTGATTAATTTATTCAAGTCCCTCTAAGGTACACAGTCTGTCTAAGAACATACATCCTAATAAATATAAACTAAATCAGTGAAAAGCACTTCATGCAAATATTGAGTAATGCCGCTATTGTGTAGAACAAACATGAGGGACTCTTCCCCTCTCTTTCTCCCTGAACTCCCCCCACGAGCAAGGCTAGGATCTCATCTGAAATGAAACCAACTCACATGCCCAGGAGGAGCCCTTCCCATACATATTGCAGATCTCACTGAGGTTGAATGTCTAGATGCCACCGAGAGAACAGACCAAATCCTTGGCAGTTTTAAGCTCAGTAATGACAGGGAACTTTCACCAAGACCCACTCCATCAGCTCATCCGAGGTGACCCTCATCCTGTTCTTTCTTCAGGAGACTGCAGGCTCAACTCTGCTCGTAGGGCACCTGCTGAATAAAAGCAAATCCCAGCATACCCTCAGGCCATAGGAGAGGCACAGCTGAGGCTGGCCAAGAAAAGCAGTGCCAACCTGGAGACCCCTGTAGTGATCTGCAGGGGGAGCCGAGCCTGAATGTGTGTATGCTGCCCCCAGCTTAAGAAAAGGATCCGCACTTGTTAAATGTCCTATCTATGGGCTTTCCAATGAAAAAGCCTTTTTTTGGAGAAGAAATTTTTGGCTCTTTTTGAAATGGAATAGGATAAAATGTTCCAGATGACAAAAGTCCATTTCTCTCTCTAGCTTAAGATGGATAAATTAGATCTTTTATTCTTTTTCAGGATGGTTACAATTTTAAAAAACTCATACACTGTCTCCCTTCCAGCCCTAATCCTCAAACCCTTCTATACGCCTCCTCTGTTTCACTCCCAATCTCGCCTCCCTGGGGCCTCTCCAGTTCACATGGACCTTTCCATGTCTAGCAGAAGTGGATAGTTAGGGCATCCTAATACCGGTCCACAGACCTAGGGAGTCACCTGGTTTGGGATTGCAACAAAGTGGATGGAGATGAGCTTCAAGATGCCACCAAGTTGTCAGACATAAGTAGAAAGCTAACAGTTGAGAGAGGTGTATTTACAACCACTAGTAGGCTCACGGGAAGTCGTAGCAACTATTCTGAACTGCATGTGCTTCAGGCATCAGGCAAAAATATTAGCAGGTACTCAATTGTTCTGCGATGTTCCTCTATTCTCCAATATTTTATCATGGCACAACATCCACTTGCAAGGTGACGAAGGCCAGACTTCTAAATCCTTTGAGTGAGCAGCTAGAGGATTTAATATATCACAGTATTTACTCTCTAGAGTGCAGAGAATAAATACTTTGACTTGCCAAAGAACTGTTCTAAATCATCTTTCTCATTTTGTGGCTGTTTGGGTAGCACATCACAGCTTGCTTCTCTAGACTCATCACTGCTTTCATAGCCTTGATGAGGCTTATGATTGTTTCAATACACCAGATCCTTGGGTAAACCCAGTGGTACTATCTGAGGCTTTCATTAGGGATGTTACAACTAAAAATAGCAGGCACGCTCAGAAGGCGTGGTGATCAACTGTATCCCTTGCTACACTGAATAATCCTCTTGTTTTTCTTTTTCTCAAAACATGTTTTAAATGTGGAGTTTGTTTTACAGCATTTTACTCTAACGGAAAGTTCATAGCCTTTGTCTTTCCTTTTGTCATGTTTAAACTTAGGGGAGCAACAGAAGGACTGAGCAGCAGCAAGAGCTGAGTTAAGAATGCCATCTTCTACAAAGCAAAATCACAGATTAAGTTGCTTCCCGGGAGAACTATTTACTATTCAGCCTTCAGATAAAAAAGAGAATGAATAGTATCCCTTAGCAACCCTGACAAAATCCTCGATTTATAGCAAGAAATAAACAGTTAAGTTTTATTAGATACAATCACATAAGTCCTCAAATCAGAGGTAATTCAAAGCTGGTGAAGTCCAGAATGGTGTATTTGAGCCCTCCTTACAGCTCTGTGGTTCAATTTAGCCATCTTTGCAAAATGAGCTTTGTCAAAACTTGTAAAATGTGACTCTGTCGTTGAAGAAAGAGTGAAATTCACCCGTGGTGGCAGCAGTCCTCTGCAGCAACCTGGCTCCTGGGAATTCACTGGGCCCTTCCCCTCCCTCCTCCTCTCCCCAGGCACTTGCAGGGATTACTCTGCTGCAGAGGTGAGTAAACCCAGAGTCTGGGCGATTTATGAGTGGGACTGCACATGCCTGAAAGAGACAGGGACTTTGAGGTCCCATCCACTCCTTCGTTGCTGTATCATGGCCTTGTTCTAGATCTTGAGAATATTTGGATGTTTAGGGACAAAACCCACAGCTTCCTCCCAAAGCAGCTCACCTCTGAGTATGGGGGGACTGGCTGAAAATTCATGCATGGAAAATCACTAGGTCTCTGATCCTTTCTCCTGCAAACCGATTTCTGCTCCCAGGATATTCTAACCTGACATAATTAACAGTAGAAAGAAATGGCATGAATAGAAAATTACTGTCCTTATACATTTGGGTTTGCTTTCTCTAACATTCAGGTAGATATTTCAAAGGTGGGTAATTGGTACTGCAGAAGGTATTATGGGAGCTAGTGGAATAGCCCTGTAAACATATTTTGGTTATCTGTAATCACTGTGAAATTGCTTTCTATCAGCACCAGCAATACAACAGGTAGGGTGGGTAGCATGGAACAAATGAATTGGGGTTTATTTTGCTATTAAATAGGAAGTCCTCATGAAGGGAACCTCAGAGAAAAATGTGAAAGTTTAATTGCTTTCTGCATTTTTGTGTGTGCACGCACATGCACACACACACGCATGCACGCACACACACGCATGCATGAACGTGCACACACACTCACACACATGCACACAAATGCACGCACATGCGCACACGCACACACGCACCTACACGCACATGCATGCGCATGCACACACGCACACAGGCGTGCACACGCACACACACACATGCACACATGCGCGCACACACACACATGCACCTACATGCACGCGCACGCACACACACGTGCACACGCACGCATGCACACACATGCACACAAACGCACGCACATGCGCATACGCACACACATGCGCACATGCACACATGCACCTACACACACATGCACACATGCACGCACACACACACACAAGCGTGCACATGCACACAAACGCACGCACATGCACACGTGCACATGCACACGCACACACATGCACACACACACGCATGCATACACACATGCACACACACGCACGCACATGCACACACGCACGCACATGCACCTACAGGCACATGCACACATGCACGCACACACGCGCGCACATGCACACAAACGCACACACATGCACACACGCACACACATGAACACACGCACATGCACGCGCGCACACATGCGCACACACACATGCATACACACACGCACACATGCGCACACACACGCACACACATGCACACACGCACCTACACGCACATGCACGCGCGCACACACGCACGCGCACACACACATGCACGCACGCGCGCACATGCACCTACACACACATGCACACATGCACGCACGCATACACACACGCACGCACATGCACGCACCTACACACATATGCACGTGCACACACGCATGCACACACGCGCACGCGCGCACACACACATGCACGCACGTGCGCACATGCACCTACACACACATGCACACACGCACGCACGCATACACACATGCACACATGTGCACACTCATGCACAGATGCACGCACACGCACCTACATGCACATGTACATGCACACACACGCACGCACACGCATACACGCACACGCACGTGCACACACGCACCTACACACACATGCACAAACGCACACGCACCTACATGCACATGCACGCGCACACACATGCACGCACGCGCACACACAAAAATGAAAACAGCTTGAACAGCTCCAGTCACGGCTCTCAACCTGCTCACATCCAGCGTCAAGCTGCCAGACCAAGGAGCTCTACAGAGCCCTGATGTGTCTGGAGACACTGCTTTTCCCATTAACCCTGTCCTCAATTAACTTACAAAATCATCATGAGTAACAAAAGACTTTCCGTACCAATGACCCAAGCGGTTTTATGAGTGTTTAGCAGGCACCAGCCTCATGCCTATAATACAGGACTGTTTACTTCCAGTACTGACTTATACTGTTCCCCAAATGCCTGTTTATTACAGGATGTGAGAATGATGGGACATACAGACATCTGTGTTAACCTCACTGTGTTCCCTGTCTGAGTCCTGCCCTAATTAAATTTGGGAGCCTGTTAATTTCTCCACAGACCAGTTTGCAGCACAGACAGCAAGTTCTCTGCTGAGATAATGAAACTGTTATGATCTGTAGGATTTGTTTTCCTGGGCAGCAGAGTTTATACTCAGGGTTAAAAAACAGCAGAAAAAGCTTGAGTTTTTACCATTTTAATTCTAGATATAACCAGTATTTTTGCAGCTCCCTCAGAATTCCCCCCACGCCATTGACAACATGGTGAACCACGGTGTTCTGCTACATCTCCAGTGCTCAAACATGTCGAAGTTCATGGTAATTTGTAACACACTGTACTGCGGAACCCTTTAGAATTCAGCGTGATATATTTGTTATCAGTAGCCAGTGCTTTTGCTTTTCTCAGTGAGCAGAATGAGAAGCCAACAATCCCGCTGTGCTGACACGGGGCTGGAGAATAACACGGCTCAGCCTCTGTCCTCGCAGCCCAGCCTGCAGAGCAGGCTAACGCTGCTCTCAACATTCATCTGACGTTCGCTGCGAGGTGCTAAGGGGTGTATTATCTTTATTTATTGAGGTCCCCATCATGACTTGGATCACTCCTTAACAAGGTCACCATAATCACATTGCAATCAGGCTGCCCTTTCCCATCTCAGTCCTGTAATTAGTGTTTGCCCTTGTAACTGGAAGATTAACCACATGACCTATTATTAACCTCCTTTCACCTATTATGGTCTCTTTGGTGTTCCTTTTTAATGCAGATACTGTTGAAACAAGAGCTGTTTTAATTATATTGTATTAACATGGGAGAGATTCTCAAACATGGGGAATGTGCTGATTATAGATTTAATGATAACTACAAGTATCAGAAAGTGTAAATGTTGTATAATTAGAGAGTAACTCCAGTGCAACAACACACAGTTCTCACTCGGTACTCACCACAAATCAAAGTGGCTCCACAGTACAAATTGGTGTACATAGGTAGGTACATTCTCTGCCCCATGGAGTCCCATTCCAAGGCAGTCCAGTCCTGATGATGATAGTCAAGTGCCAGATTTGAGATCCCCGTATCCTCACCCTGGGTGCTTTTCAGCTCTCAGTGGGTGGGTGTGCATCCCTCCAGTGGGATGCCTTCACACATTTCCCCGGTGCTTGTTCTGCATCTCCACCAAGGCCTGGAGTTGTCCAGAGACCGCCTGGTCTGGCCAAGGGCAAGATGCAAGAGTAATAAAACATAAGAGGAAGGATAGTGATATCTGCAACTGCATTACAATTATCACAGTTATTACAGTTATTACAATCTATTAATGGCTCTGAACCAACCTACCAACTCACAGCCTCCTGAGATTACTTATCCTGTGAACCTAATTGAACAAAGCCTGAATAACCATTGCAAACAGAGCACCAGTGACCAATGGACTGCGTCATTGCTTTGGGACTAAGGGCTCTGAGCCAGTAGGCCTTTCGTACAGCTGTGAGTAGTTCCTTGATTTCAGGGTTAAAAGAGGTTAAAAGAGAAGTGACTGTGTAAATGTTTTTGAGGCTGCAATCCACCTCAAAAATACTCAACGTTTACTCACAGGTAAAAAAAGCAAAGTGAGTTGTATAAATGATACTCTGAATTATTCATCCAGTCTGGATGGTTCATTGGGAATGTGCTATGTGCTCTCATACTTTACTGGAAGCTGCTGAAATGCCAGTACCTTCTCCAGTGTTAAGGCCATGTCCCGCATCACTGCAGGGATGTGCATATGCACATATATAACTCTCCTGGTCTCTGTTCCATGTTCATCAGATCTCCTAATGCCTGATCATCAGGTCAGAACAGTGCTCCTCCTCAGAAATACCCCGTACTACCAGTTTTACTGAAATAGTTAGAAAAGAAGTGTGTGGATATGGAGTGTATACAGAGTCCCTACTAGCTGCTGAGGAGTGGAGGAGGAAGCTGGTAGCAGCACCTAATAGCTTATTACCGGCTTCTGTTGGTTGACACATAATATTGTACAAAGTATTTCCTCCTCTTGGATTATCATCCATCTGATGCTGCATTTCTCCTCCTCATTCGTGGTGCCACTATTAGACTGTACGTGGGACACAAGATGTCTAGTCCGCAATTACATCTGAACTGGCTGACTGAGAGCTTTTCCTGGCTGATGAGGATGCCCTGACTTCATTTGGGTCCACCAGGGCCCCATGTGGAGACTGTGCGCCCACCTGCCTCGCAGCTTGGATGTGGACTGTGAGAAACCTGGGAGCAAACACATCTGACCACTACTCTGCACTAGTCCTGGAAGTCAAGAAGAGTGTACGATTTCACCCTGTAAAATGAATCAGGCACGGGAGAGCTATTGGAGTTTCTTTCTGTGCCTCTAATTCAGCAGCAGATGAAGTGACTCATGTACATGACAGGTCCCATTCGCCTGGTTTGTATTTACCTTGCATCTATTTGCTGATCCGTCCTAAGCCAGGCCAGGGCTCGATTCAAATCCTACCCAACTCAGGGTGAGTCTTTCCTTATGGACCGGGGCAAGTGAGCACAGATATTCAGGCTCATCCTCCATGAACTCCCTGTGAGCCGCAGAGGATCAGACGGCAAAGTCTCTCTCCACGTGACAGGATTGTTCGCTGAAATTGTGTCCCCAGTGCAGCCAGTGGACATGGGGCACATGTGCAGAGTGAGAGGTGTCATGGAGGTGCAGGCACCACCAGTGCATACACAGGTCTCTCTGCCATGGAGGGCATCCCTGGATCTCCAGAGCCATAATTCAACAGCCATCGGCACCCAAGGGCTCCCAGTGCTGCCGATGGTCTTGGACTTTGACACGCAGGATATAATTCTGGGCATAGCTGAAGCAGACATACCGATGGAGGTTGAATTTGGGGATATCCCGCCCCAAAAAAGCAAAATGAAAAATGACAATGACCAGCTTGGTGGGATGCCATCTTTTCACTTTTCACAAAGAAGTAACAAATTTAAGTGGTATTTTAATGTAACAGCTTCATAGCAAGTAAAAAACCTTAAATGACTGTGCATTTGTTATCAAAATTATTGCTATAAACAAATCTCATAAATCCAAGACTCTAAAAAAATACCTCTAACACTTTGCATTTTATCTCTATTACAATTTGCTGTAATCACAAGAGAAAAATTTTAAAGCTGTCTAAAACTCACAAACAAGTGGAAAGGAGGATTTTTATGATTTATAGTGTAATCTCCTTTCCTCAGCTTTTTGGAATATCAAAAGTGATAGTTTAATCACACATCTATCTATGCCAGGAAATAAAGGAAAGACACATGTGATATAAAGGGGGAATTAAATCCAAGCAGCTATTCTGTGCACTCTAGCGACTGGAAGAAAATCATCCATGTTTGCAGCTAGCTCAAATTCACTTACCATAGGATGCTTCTTAAAATATTTCATTTTCTACCTAATTTGGCTGCAGTGAATCTGAAATGTACTAGCTGATTCTCACTTCTCATCTGTACACAAATGTTTGAATGCTC
This sequence comes from Morus bassanus, assembly GCA_031468815.1. Taxonomy (NCBI): domain Eukaryota; kingdom Metazoa; phylum Chordata; class Aves; order Suliformes; family Sulidae; genus Morus; species Morus bassanus. The sequence continues at coordinate 9,796,061 of CM062572.1, read as the reverse complement.
TCATTTTCCGATCTGCAGGGCCAAGGAAATACCTTCCATGGGGACCTGGCAGTGTTGCAGTTACAATTGTGCTTCCTGGTGAAGTTCTGGTGGTGCCTTCCCAAAAGTCCTGGAGGAAAAGCTGGGAGAACCATGCTGCATTTTCATGTAAAGAAAATTGGTGAAGTCAGGTATTTTCTATGTCCAAAATCATGTGCTTCATGAATTTCCCCTGTGTTGTTGGAGGGATAAAGTATCTGAGATTTACAAGTCAACACTGATATGGTTTACCTGAGAATGTTGGTGTATCTCTCCAATCTCTCAAGCCTGGCTGAGTAACCATAAGAGACCCAATCAGATGTTCAGTGGGCACAGAGTTGAGGATAGAAATACCTGCCTGGGGGCTAAAATAAGTAAAGAATCATTAACATTCAGAATATGTTAGATAGACAGAAGCCATAATCAACTCAGAGATCAAGAAACTGGGGGGGGTATATGCCTTGTGAAGGGCAAAAAAACCCCACAGAATGTTTCTTAGGGTCTCCATTAACCCTGTCGAAGGGGCAAGACCTCCTAATTTGGGCCTGAATCATGACTACTTCCCTATCATCTGCAGAAGTATAATTTTCCATACTGCACATGTCTAGCAGGACAGTAGATGACACCTGGCATGGACAGGAGAGAGGGCAAAGTCTTCCATTTTGCAGTATGATGGCAGCAAGTACGGGAGCTCTGCTGGTAGTAGGACATGGTGATTTTTGGCAGGCTTATGGCTGAAGCTGCAGGCAATTAGCAAACTTCTTAAAGTCCTACAGGAATGTATTGTATTCAGGTGGAAGGATGCAGTGGGCTGTAACTTTCCTCATCCCTGCCACAATGCAAAGAGAAAGGGAGTGTAGTAGTATTTACGGCAAGGTTCCTCATAAAATACTGAACAAAGCATTTTTTTAAAGCCATTGCTCTATACCACTGGACATATTACAGTCATAGCCCTCAGTCTCTTTAAAGTTAGCCATCCCTGGTTTACAGTGATAAAATTTTCTTCAAGTCCATCTCTGCATACTTTCTACGCTGCTACCTATCTCCCACCTTTCCACCGCTGTTCATTGGCAGCCACTTGCACTGGCTCCTGCGGAGCATCGAGGTGAATGCTCGTTCTTGCCCCTTGCTCACCTCCGCCACTGGGATTCCTTGCAGAATTCCTTCCAGCATTAGACATCCCTCTCACCGCCACTGGTAACAAGCCATGAGCTGTGCCCCCTTTTCAACACTGAGAGGAGGCCACATGCATTGGTCTTGGAGGATCAGAGATACCAATCTGAGTGTGTTATTGCTGTTTGCCATGCTCTGAGGTGATTTTTCTAAAGTTGTTCTGATTATTCATAAGCCACGTGCTCACATCTTTTGCATGCAGTAGTTTATTTCTTCTGCTTAATGGGACCTGATGCTTTACATGGAGAACGGCCTTTTTTTGTGAATCATGCAGAGCATTCAAGACACAATTTGCCTGTGAGAAATCCTGGAGTTAATGTGACCTGACAACAGAAAGTTTGGTTCTTCATGCCTAGTTCCAAGAGAGTTGCCAACATGAAAGCTACAATTTATGACTAGTGTCACTGCAATCCAGTTTTTGGAAGAAAAAGAAATCGGTGATTTACATAGAAAACTGATTTATCTATTATCAAAGTAATATCTTCCTGAGCTGGAAGAAGTTTGGTACCACACAGAGAAAGCACTTTCCAGACCTATGGTGCTATTTCAGTGACAAAGAAGGGAGTGACATGAGCAGGCTGTAATTTCCCCGCAGAACTTGTGTGGGAGTTCAGCTGCATGCATGCATGTATGTGTGTGAGAAAGAGAAAGGGACAGGCAGAGAGAGGAAGAAACTTGCTGCATTATGCATTAATCTGCGTGTATGTAGGCAGAGTACAAGCCAGAATTTTCTCTCTTGGGGGCCAGAATTAGGCCTTAATTTTGTATTGAGGTACTTACGTAGAAGTGCTCCAAATGAATCCCCAGTGTGCACAACTGCCCACTGCTTCAATTATGGTCATATTAAAAACACAGCATTCACTTGCATGGTTTGGTCCACTTATGACTCTAAATGGCTTATGATGATAGGAGCTTGTATTGTAATTGTTCACCCCAAACTTGACCAAAGTTCTTTTTTTCTGACTCTTCCTTTCCAATGCTATCAGAAAACTTGCAGCCCAGTAAGAACGAACAAACAAACAAACAATCTTCCACCCCTCAAGAATTTAGAAGATATATTTTGTTTACTTGATACTAGGCAAGAAGAGCAATCTTATGAGCACATTGACTCTCTTAACATTTCAAGCCTGGCTCTTTCCCCATAGGGGATAGGGCAGCTTAGACTCAGTCACCACCTTCTCTTGATAATGGAGCTATTCCTGAGAAGTGCTGAGCACCATCCAGCAGTGTGGCAGCCTGCTGAAACCCTCTCCACTCACCTCTTCTGATTGTCAAAACCTGGGGCAGAGAGAAGAAACCCACACAGGAATGAGACCCACTTTTGGTAGGTGACAATGGCTCAAGTTGACTTCTGACAGGACTGAGTTCAGCACTCAGCCCAATGGGCTCCCAAAATCCCAGTGGTGGTGGGGTTTGCAGAAGTGCTCTTGTGCTCCTTAAGGAGCCGGTGAGGTTTCCAAAGCTGCCAGCATTTAGTGAGATCTGCCTCTGAAGGTGGGTGCTTGGAAATACTGAGATTTAGACATCTTTCACTGGTAAACCCATGTGTGGCTTCAGAAACCGAGCTCTGGGGCTGGGGGGCTGCCATTGCTCGCTGAGCTCCCCTGCTCTGGGCAGCTCCGACTTTCACGTGCCCCACAAGCAGCAGCTCATGCTCCAGCTCTCCTCTGCTGCTCCAACATGCCGAGCACTCCTGAACCCTCCCGCCAAGCCCCATTAAATTGTACACGGGACTTGACTTTTATGAAAATTGTCGTAATTATATCCACAAGGTCTGAACTAAAAAAGAAAAAGCTCTATCCAAAGCTTTCAGCCTGTCAGCTTCTCCTGAAATGACAGATCCTCCATGTGCCACGTATCTAACACTCCAGTTGTATCTTTATACTTCTCTGTCACCTCCTCTCAGGCTCACAAGGCCTAGAGCCTGGTACTTTCATGGCTATCATTTTGCCACCCCCCACCCCAACGCTATCTCCAGCACAGGGCCATGCTGATTACTTCTCTGATTCTGCTGCATTCTCAAAACCATTTGCTCTTTTCTCTCTTGCTGTTTCTTATCTGGGAGCACTAGCTTCAAGAAGAGCACTTAGATGTACACCTAAGACTAGCCAATATACAGTACCCTGGAAGAAGATGATATTCTGGATCAAGGTCCCTTTCATCAAGGCTGTTCTTAAATAGCCCAGTCTTTTGACACGTTAGTGTTCCACTTCCTAAATGTTTCTCCAGGGCAAATTAAGGCAGCTTAGTCTCTTGCACCTTGGAGTTGACACCTTTCATGTACTAAGCAATGGATGTTCCTGCACTGCTCTGCTGCTTGTTGCTTCCTCTGCCCTGGGGTTATTCCCTTCCCCAGGGGAGGTGATAGCCCAACCCAGGTCAATAAGGATCTCCATTCTGTCCAGGAGTCTTCATTCAGTAGTGACTCCAGGAAAGTCTGCTACAGTTTAGCAGCTCCATTTTTGCTATTTTTGGAGAGGAGGAAACAAAATGGATCCAGAGAAGAGGAGTTTCTTTATTATTCATGAGCGTACACTTGATATCATAGCCTGTATCACGTACACCAAGCAGCCCTGGCCCCCTAGCTGACTTTTTATTCTGGTTCATCCACTTCTGAGCCACCCTAAAATGCTGTGCCTACATACAAGCACACCTATTTGTGTAGGACTATACACAGAGGAAAGAGTTAAGCCCTGCAGCATCTCAGTGCTAGTATAGTTTACAAAGGAATAAGTAGGGCAGAGTTATGTCATTTGTAATGATCATGAAGGGAATCCACAACAGACCGGAGACTGAAGGATTATTTCCAACCTGCCCGTTTACAGTTACCCATTAGTCCACTTCTTACAGCTTTTCCTAGGGACACTGCATGTTTCATAATATCAACAAACAAAAATTTTCCATGGTACATTTCTGCCTCTATGATGGTTTTCTGTTTACCACATCTTGTCAACATTCTCTTTCTTCTCCATTTTCTTCACAAACATTATTTTTTAAAAGGTGCCAGATGTTTCTTTACCCTTAAAAATCATCTCAAATGCAATCAAACCATAGCCCCAGATGACTTACAATTCTCAATTATTTTTCTGAAGTCCCTGTATAAGACAGTGCTGGGAAGGAAGATGGAGTATTTCAATTTTTTTAAGAACTAGTGTCAAAAAAATTCTATCAGCCCATGGCGTTAAATACTTTAATTACTGTTTCTTAATTTCAACAGACAAAACTTCAAATGTAATAACAGAAACATCCATCAGAAAAGGCATCATTGCCTTATGATTAACAGCTGTCCTGACAAAACTCAGAGTTCAACTTATTTGCAGGACTATATTTTAAAAACATCGTCAGAGTGAGATAAGCCTGAGTGAAGAGAGAGAGAGGAATATTTAGTACCTTCCCTGTTGCTGCAGGGCTGGTATGGAAATTAGGGACTCTTTTCGGTGTGTTAGCCCACGCTGCTTATGGGATTATAGCAAAGGATGCCTGGATTAGCCAGTATGTTTCTTAATATATTCTCAAAAACTCTGCCTCTAAAGCCACCATTTTAGTCTCTTAAATACAATTATGGAAGCAGGCTATGCAGATACAGGTCAGTTATTTGCCAACTGTCAGAGCTGCATGTTGTAAGTGATGACACAAAAGCAAAGCTAATTTTGTACTAGAAGAGTTTCTAACATCTGTGCACATAGAAAGAGACATTTTTATTAGTAGTGTAATAAGACTGCTTTTATTTTCCCCCAGATAAACTCTGTATACAATCCTATATCACTCTGCTACAAAATTAGCTCTGGGCAAAACTATTCCAGATCCAGCCCCTACTATGCTCTGATTTTTTTTTTTTTTTTCTGCTATTGGTATATAAATACCTTGGCAAAATTCAGGCTTTTTTATGCTAGGAGCCATTGGCCAAACTTCAGCTTAGCTATTGGTAATGCTGCTCCTTGCTACAAGCAAGTCTTGTGCAGGGCTGCACTTTCTATAGCCAGTCACCCAACCTGAAATATGCTAAGGCAGCATGTCTGTCAGAGAGGTCTAAGCACTTGTCTTCTCTAAGTGAAGCCCTAGAGGTATTTCAAGAGGGACCTTCTGAAACTGAGACACCTTACATGACTAACAGCTTTGCAAGTTCAGTCCCTTGTGATCCCCACCCATCTGCCCTCCCTTAATGTAACTGTATGTGCATTTTTGAGGTAAAATGATTTAATGCCCAAAATGAACACTGTCACATTTGGGGGGAGCATACCCCTTGCATCTCCATTGAAACATTTATTTTTTTAAACATATGCCCAGCCAGTGGTGAAAAAGGTACTACCTACGTGTAGAAGGGACAGTAATCCAGAAATTAACACTGCAGCCCCTCAGCTTCATGACTTTGATGAAGTCTCTGCAAAAAGCACAGTGAAGAGAGTAAGCTGGATTGTTGGCCTGGGACTGAAAATATCAGGGTTCAGTTTTTCTTCATTCAAATAAAGTTATCATACTGTTGTACCTCACGCTGACATTTACAGTTAATGTTATTAATTGTTTTTAAGACATCCCTCTACAACACTGATGGGGATGTTTCAGATCACTATCAAAACTTTGGAAATTAATATAATTCATTCCAGTGCCATCCTGAGTGGGGAGCTGAATAATTATTCAATCCTCTTGATAAATTTCCAAGTAAAAAATTAGTAATCATCAGTTACGGACACATATATGAGACCTAAGTGTTCAAATCATTGCAGGAATTTGTAGTTAATATGCCTAGGCTGATTAAATGCGGCAAAGGTGGCCCTGGATGAACTCTCTGCAGCCAGGGAAGGGAACTGGAAGGATGTGAAGGATGGCAGTTTGTAATAATATAAGCAAAATTCTAATCAAAGTCGTGTCTGAGCAGAAACCTGCAATAACTTACACAGTGCTCTAGCACAACACTTTAACGCTGGAGAAGATTTCTGGGCCCATGTTGCGAACCATTCCTCTGGTGTAGCTAGATCTGGAGGACAGTGGTGAAAAGGGCTCTTACCTGCTCTTACCCATCCTCTCCCCTTGGCCCATGGGCCCTGTTTCAGTTATGCAACCCATGCAAACAGTTTTGGACCTTCTAATAAGTGGGCAATGATTCATTGTTGCAAGCAAAGCTTTAACAGTCATTGTATAGGATATAGTGGAGCAGGCCAGCAAGTCACCCCTGAGGCACATTTACCGTGTGAGAAAAGGGACAGGATGGGGGTCCTGGAAAGGAGCCTGTTTGAAGGCTCTGAGTCATGAGGTCCATCCCTCCCTCCTCAGCAAGGCATCATCTTCGTCTGCAGGTGAGTGTTGCTCCCCAGCACTGTGGCTTGAGATCTGCAGCGCTGCAGCCCTGGTAAGACCTCGCTGTTCAGCACCAGGGGAGAAGCAGCAGCAGCACCACGGGAGGAACAAAGGGCCTCCACATATGTGAAGGTGCCAGAGCACATCCATGCACAGAAATGTCCGGAGTCAGAGTGCACTGGGAGGGAACAGCTGTGGAAACAGCAGGCCGTTACCCCCACTTAATATAGCGGAAAGTGAGGCACTGATGTTATATCACACTGCACCATCCTCAGCACTCCTGAATCCCACAGTTCAGGCCTGGCTGGAGGGCATCAGTGAGCCACCTGCAGCCTGTGCTACTGCGAGGGACCAAACACAGCTCTACATTCCAATCATTTCAGGAATGATATCTTTCTGAAAAATAACCAAAACTACAGCCTTGCTGAAGAGGGACTGAGCGAGCTCCTTTGGTCTCTGCCACATGGGAAGTTAGATGGGGTGATTAGGAAGATCACTTCAAGCATTTAAAATCTGCAAAGCTCTGGCACCCCAGGCACACGTCTGAACCCCAGGAGCTTGCTTCCTCTCTGTAACCGACAGAGCTAACTGTGCGTTGATCATTTGTGGCCGTAAAAATCCTTTCCTTGCTGAAAGCCAGAAGCCTTTCCGTTCTCGCAGTTTCATTAGAGTTTAGAAATCAAACGACCAGCTCTGCAAGTGGCTGCTGGGACACACAGATCTGTGAGCTTCCCATTAACCCCCCTCTTTGCGCCTCCGTTACATGGGGATAACATACGTTTTTTTTCTAAGAGTGACAAGATCCTTAGTCTCTGCAGGCTACTGTTTCATACGCAGCCGTTGCCTGTCCCATCACACTGACAGATCAGGATCAGCTTCCCAGGAGGAAAGTGGGCAATGACCTTGATAGATCGCAGAGCCTTGGGTGTGTTATCAAGGAGCTGGAAAAGTGAAACAAATGGAGGAGACTCATAGCAGAGTACAAGCTTCCCTGCTCCGAGTTCAGTCTTCCACCCGACAAAGTACATGGCAGCTCCTGCCTGAATCCAGTGGGAAGAGGTGTTTTTTTCCAGTATCCATAAAGACCGATGAGGAACTAGCGCAGAGTGCCCGCAGCTCCTGCTGCAGAAAGCAGAGCAGGCACAGGTGAATTGGATTGCCAAGAACCCTTGGCTTTTACATGGACTTTTGCAGGGTCATTCATCACCGCAGCAGATACCAACTGCTCTCAGCAGCATGGAAAGGAAAATAAAGACCTTTTTGTTTAGCTGGAGGATAAGTAATAGATCAAAATGTTTAAAATATTAGCATATCACTGCAGCTCAGACCCACAAGTGGGTTCCTGCAGCTTAACACATGGCAGAGTTGTCACCTGAGCTGTGGTGACTGAATGTGTTGGTGGATGATTGCCAAGAAAAAAGCATGGTCCCAAAGTTAATTATTGTGAGTGATTTGTGGTAGCTTGCTGCCATTTCCCCAGTGTCAAGCTCTTGGCTGAGCTCGAGAGCTGGCTGGGTAGAGCAACTATCCTGGCCACACAGTAGCATGACGTGGCTGGATGCGATGGCACAGGGCATTGCCCATTACGTGCCTCCATCAGCACATTGGTCTTGGAGAGGTGGAGCTGTTGCCAGGGCAATCTCCTAGTGAGTTTGAGGACTTCTTAAGCTCGCTACAGTAAATACAGCCTTTACTGGATTATTAATATTAAAATTCCTTTTCAGCGTTGAGGCAAGGTTGAGAAGGTGCTTATATATTGAATAGGGCCACAACATGCTCACTGCTGCATAGGAAAGAGGGAGCAAGAAGCAATCCCTGCCTACTGTGACCTATCTGTTGCCATCAAAATGCTCCTTAACTTATTTCCCTCATAAGGAAACTGAGCGTTACGTCAGGTGAACAACCATAGAGATGAAGGTGAGCTCAGAACATCCAATGGACACAAACCCAATTGCCAAGTGCTTTCTCCACCCAAGATGGACCTGCATGCTCAGCAGCAAGTCCCTGGTGTCACCTCAGTGGATGTCATGGCTGTCTGGAAAGGGAGCACTGTCCACACCACCAATTCCAGCGAGAGGAACCCTTGCTGGGCTTGCACTGATCTCCAGCTCTTCCGCTTACAAGGAGTGAGCAGAGCAAGCCAGCTTCTACTTCAAATTCATGTGTTGTTTTCTCATTTTTTTTGAATTAAAGGTATTAAAAGATGACTTGATCCACGCAGCTGGCTGGAGCCATTAAGAAAGGAAGAGCAGGCTGGAGAGCTGTTTCTCTGTAGGGTTGTCTGTGCCCACACAGCAGCCTCAGACATGCACCAAGGGGCAGCTGTCCCTGGCAGACTGCACAGACCTGAGGTAGTTATTTTCTGCATTGTAACAGGGGTGCAAATAAAAATGTCTTTGTTCACACATAACTGTGCTGTAACTAATCTCAAGGCTGAACTCCTTCCATTTAAAAGCCATTTAGCTAAAAGCTTTGCTATCAAAATTGTTGTCAAAGTTACCTCACCTGGCACATCGTACCTGTGTACATTTCTTCTGTGTGCATGTGGATATGTGCATAAAAACACCCACAAGATGGCTGATAATCAAACTTTTCAAATCCTTGTCAACTCTGTAAATCTATTTCTTGCAGAGCAGGAATAGGAGAGGATCTCCGACTCCTTGTGACACACCTGAGCTAAATCTAACCCTTTGCTGCAACCACCCACAGCTGAGCATGGGCTCATGGCTGACTTGTTTCCCCGCCTTTCTGGGCAGCTCGTCACCGTGCTCCTTCCTGCACAGACCCACTGCCAGCTGGGTTTGGGTGCACTCACCTGAGCTGAGCTTGGCTGTGTTCACCTGAATGGCAGTCACAGCAGTAACTGCCTTGCAGACCTCTCCTTTCTCAGCTGAGTACCAGCTTGCTAAATTTACCTGCAAAATAAATAGTATTTATAAATAATATGCGCATCTATGAGTAAAATAGGCTTGTGAATGCAGGCTTTGGAGTTCACCTGTGAGTCAAGTCATGAGCATGTACAGACCCTGCAAAATTATGTATCCTGTAAGCGCATCAAGTGGCCAGAGAAGGGAAGAACAGCTGTGCATGTTTTTCTTCCTCCTCTCACTTTGGGACTAAGCCCATAAAATAATAATGTGCCTTTCTAGTATTATCATTTGTCTTTGATTTTCTGTGGAGAATTGCATAACAGCAACAGTCCTATTAGCATTCAGCACTCAGTTTTTTGCTTTGTGCTTTCTCCCTTATTCTTTTTGCTTAATAAAAGAATGAATTTTGCATTTGTTAGATGCCTGTCAGCCCAGGAGGCTGGGCTGTCCTCTGTTTAGCCATTAAATAGGAAAACATGGGACTCGCCTGTGTGGTAGTCCCTTTGCAATATGCCAGCTCTGTCCGTGCATTAGGAAGCAGGCAAATTCACATCACACTAAGCCAGTGATGCTGATGGGAACCTAATAGAGCAAGAGGGACTGAAAGCTGTCACTGCCAGGGGGCAGTTAGTTACCCAATAGTCACATTTGCAAGCCCTAGGATACGAATAGGTTGAAAAGTGCTATAAGCAAGGACTGCTTTTCAGGCATGTGTTGGCTCAGAGCATTGTATAAGTGAACTCTACCTAGAGTTGCAATATATCCCTACTATTAAAGTAAACCATATTTCCTCACCTGCATTTCCAATCATCCCCCTCTTATTCCCTGCAGGCAAAAATCCCCGTGTGGGTCTGGAAGGTGCTTGTCCAGAAGAAAAGCACAGGCTCCCTCCCCAGACTAGGGAAGAGCAAGCTGCTGCAATGCCTTGCTCTGCCCTGGTGTTGCAGGGCCCCCAGCTGGGTGGGTAAAGCTGGGCAGCGGGAGCCACAAGAGCAAAACACAGGTTAGTCCTCGCTTTTCCTCCCTGTCCCTACCTTGCTGCGGTGTGGTGTGCAGCTCCGTTGGCCAAGCTACAGCTCAGCACTGCAGGGGGCTGATCAACAGCAAGTGCAATACTTCATTAGCACTAGCGGCTGGAGAGCCCAGGCCAGCATGGACATTGCACACAACGATGGTGCTTGCAGTGCACAGTTACTGCACAAGGGCCAAAGGCTGGGAGCAGTCAGCTTTGGAAACATTTGCAAACAGTTCCTGCCTGCAAATGCTGTCTAAGATGCCTCAGTCAGCACAGGGAGGTGCAACATTTCCCCTGCAATGAATCAGCACAGGATTTGGGTGCCAGGGCAGCAGGTTTAGCTCTCCAGAGCAGCAGTTGCAGCAGAAATCATCAGCAGCTTCACTTAATCTGGTTACACTGCTGCAGAGCATAACAGCTGGGTTGGAAACACTGCTCCGAGAGCATGAAACCTAGTGAGGATTTGCCCCTCTCCCTGCTCCTTTGGGTAATGTTATGGAATAAAATATTTTTTTAGAGTCAGGAGAGAAAAAAGGCAAATTCTCACATCTTTTTGAGGGAATGGTGATGTTTATTGAAATTTCTGATGCAGCCACTAGATGCCCCTGTTTTCTGATGAGCACTCCAGAGCAGCACATGCGCCAGGGTGCCGCAGCAGAGACCTAAACTTGTGGTTCAAACTACGTAGAAATCCTGATTGCTTCAGCCTTTTCCTCCCTAATGACTTTCTAATTAGGGGGGGGGGCTGTTGTTCCACATGTGGCAATTAGGAGAGAAGGTGCTGCTCAGTAACAGGAATGATGTTGTCCACCTGCCTTTTCTGCTCTGGTTTTGTGGTGGCTCTGGAGGAGGTGACATAAAGCTCAGTCACCAGTGGCCCTGCATCTGGGCATGGCCGCTTGGACCCGCACTCCCTGCCCCTGTCACCATACAGCCCATTGTGGTGTCCCACCCCTGGAGCGGCACTCTCACCCTTGCTGCCCCTTGGGCGTGAATCAATCCATACCAGAAAAGTCAGTCTCTGGGCCAAGCTGTTAACCCAAGCAGAAACATTTTCCTAATGAACCGTTTCCTTGTGAATGCCAGCATGAGGGAGCTTTTTTGGCTGCTGAAATAGTTGTGCCTCTAGAAGGCAAATGCTTGCACCATGTCCTTCCAACTGCAGAGGAAGTAGGTAGCAATGGTCAGGGTAAAAAATCACATACAACGTTTGCTCCTTCTGAAGTGATCCCTCCCCTGAAACGGTCTTGACCTAAGAAAGGATTTATTTGAGGTTCTCTTAATTTAAGGAAGGCTGCTGCTCCACCACTGCTCTGGTGGAGTTGGTTCCCTGGCCATGCTTCATGGGGCTTGCAGCAGCATGTTTTCTCTTACCAAAGTCCACACCAGGTCCTAAGGTAACAGTGCATAGTAAATACTACAGTCAGATACCAAACTCAGAAATCCTGTAAGATACAAAGCGTTGATTTATGGATTTGGTGCAAAAAGACCTTGTCTGTGTCTGGGCACTCCGTCTCACAAGGAAATGTTAGAGATCTCCTTGCTTGAGCTTTTTTCTTAATGAGCTAAGTGCTGCAAAACCTTCAGAAGAGAACAAAAGTGGGCTCTTGGGATGAAGACACCTATAAAGTTCTTCTGCTGCCTAATTCTTCCTGTTTTCAGGAGCAAGGTGCCTAATTAGCACTACCGAATGTGATGGGGGCTCAGAGCTCTGAGTCACCTGGGAAGATGTACTTTTTCAGTTGACACTGCTGGAGAAGCAAAGAGCAGCTCAGAGGAAGAAGCACTAGAAGTTCCTAGTGATCTAGTATCACAAAAACTACTGGGATCCAAAATCCCTTTGCAGATGTTTAGAAACCAGTAGTTACTCCATCACCCACTGCAACTAAAGTCCCTCCACTTCCCTCCAGAAGCTCTGCATCAGGGTGTAAACCTCATGACACCACTCCACTCAGCATCCTGCTGCTAGTAACTGTGCTTTGTGCAGCCTAATCCACAGGTTTTTAGTTACGAGACATGAAATGTAGGTAACCAGCCTTATGATCATGATGGTAGCAGCATAACAATGTTTCAGGCAGGTTTATGTAGATGTGTCACACAGCATGTAGCACAGGCAGTCCTGAGGCTGGGCTTCCCCTAAACTGACATTGTGCAGGCCAAGCCACTTCTCTGGAAGCCACATATTGCCTGCCATTTTTTCCTAAATTAAAAAAAAGAAGGCTTAAATGTACAATAGAAAATGAAGCTCAAATTAATTGATATCTCTTGTCTCTCAGTGATTTCCTTGTGTTTTCCCTTGGGCCCATGCTGCTCTGTAGGATTATGGCATTCCAGAGTCATTGGCAAGACGATAATATGACTAAGAAATACGGTGACTCCCCTCTCCATGCTAATCTGTGCCAAGAGAATACTGAAGGCAGTAGATAAAGGAGTCACTAACACTGAGCTACATTTTGCTTCTAAGAATTGCCTCCCAGAGGCTGTAGCCATTTTGCAACCTTTTTAATTTTCAGAGAAAATACCTCCTGTGCCCATAATTAAGAGTTTAATATGCCACAGGGTCCTGTTTATCACAATAACTTATTTTGCAAAAGAGCAGATAAAGAGTCTCTTTGTAGGTCCTCTGAATATCTTTCAGCCAGTCCATTAGATGGGGCTGTGATACTGGGGATTTTAATAATTGATATTCATTATTCAGTTATTACTCATTTATTTTAATAAAGAAGCTGCATATTTTCTTTGTTTCACAGGCAGCAAGATCTGGTGAGGGATTTCAAAGCACAGAATATTTTAGTTATCTTCAGCATTGACTAAACTACATTCACAAGTTTGCTGGGTGAACATCAGGCTGAGCTTTCTCTTCTCCTCTTAGCACCTCACAGAAGGCATGTGGATCCAAAGCAAAGACACCTGTAAATATGGCATGCATCAGAAGACATATGGAATCAGTCTGGTATCTCATGTGATGATTAATTGCATGTTCCCAGCTGGAATATAGCTTGAGAGCTTTCTGCAGTTCTTCAGCAGGGAAAAAATGTCTGTGTAATCATTCTAACAACTGTGAGCAGAGGGCCCTGGAAATGGAACATGGCATCAGTGCACCATCCTATTAAGAGTGCACACAAGATTTTATGGCAAAAAGTCGAATTGCTTTAGTGTGTCCTTGATGCAAGATGATGCAAAGGGCAAAAGTAACTTATCTGCAAACTGCTCTGCCTCAACCAAGAGCAATTGCTCTAAGTATGCTGAGTGGCTAGAGATTGAGTTATCACATACGCTAGGTATGTGTGTGAATGTATTTTAATATATAGTGATGCTTTCTGTGACAAAACAGTATCTAAATCATGGTGTCTCATGACTCGCTTCCTTGCTGTTCTACTTCAGCACCAGGAGGCAGCCTGACTTCCAGCTGAATTCTCTCCAAACTCCCCTGTTTGCATATGCTGGTGAGTGGACTATATGCCTTTGTTTAGTTTCTTTTCTCTTTGCTGCACTGAAGAGGACACAGGGAAATTGAAAGCCAGCCAGATGCACACCAATGTGAACAGGGAGGGAGTGCCTGTGGCACATGAGCCATTAGGAATCAGCATGAAGAAAAGTTTTTAGGATGTCAATCTCAAATGGTTTGCACCAAACCATTCTGCTGAGGTGAGCAGCTGTAGTGCTGGCAGGATCCGCAGCGGAGCAGAGGATCATGATGCACAGGGGGGTTTCCTGAACTGGGAAAACCTCAGAGGAGTGGAGAGACCCACTGGGAGCCCGCAGCTCACATGAGAGTGGCTGACAAGCCCTCATACCTAGAGAAGAAACCCCTAGGGAGAGCTAGCTTAAGGGGACCAAGGGGAAAGCAAATGATGGTGACTGGCGTCTGTCTTGGTCACAGTGATGATGAAATAGTTGAGTTTCAAATCATTGCTGACAGGAGAAAAACTGCCAGCAAAATTTTGACCCTGGACATGGGGAGAGCAGACTTCAGACTGCTGAAGGAACTAGTTACTAAGGTCCCCTGGGAATCTGCATTTGAAGGTGTTGGGGTCCATGAACACTGGTCAGTCTGTAAGAGCTATCTCTTAAGAGCTCAGGAGCAGGCAATTCCAAAGTGTTGGAAATCAAACAAGTGGGGCAGAAGGATAGCCTGGCTGAGCAGGGAACTTATTCTAAAACTTAGGTGGAAAAGGAAAGTGTATGGACATTGGAAGCAAGGATAGGTGACATGGAAGGATGACAGAGATGCTGTTTGCAACAGTAGGGAGAAAATTCATGGGGCCAAAGTTTGATTAGAGCTCAAGCTGGCCAGCACTGTGAAGGACAACAAAAAGGGCTTTTTTAAAAATGTTAATAGCAAAAGGAGGATCAGAGATAACATTGGTATGTTATTTGATGAAGTTGGTCACCTCACAAATAGGCACATAGACAAAGCAGAGATGTTTAATGCTTTCTTCACCTCTGTCTTCAACACCGATGATGGGCCCTGGGACCCCTGGAGCCCTGTGTTGGAAGACTGTGACTGGGGGGATGAGAAACTCCGAGCTGACTCTGAACTTGTTTCAGACTTGTTGCTCCAGCTGGATGCACATAAGACTATGGGGCCTGGTGGGATTCATCCTAGGGTACTGAAAGAGCTGGTTGATGTTATCACGGGACCTCTCTCCATTATTTTTCAACAGTCTTGGGAGTCTGGAGAGGTCCCAGTTAACTGGAAGCTGAAAAATGTCGTCCCAGTTTTCAGGAAGGGTAAGAAGGAAGACTCTGGTAATTACAGGTCTGTCAGTCTCACTTCAGTGCCTGGTAATATTATGGAGAAGGTTATTCTGGGAGTTATTGAAAAACACTTGAAAGGCAATGCAGTCATTGGTCACAGCCAGCACAGGTTCAAGAGGTGAAAGTTCTGCTTACCTAACTTAATTTCCTTTTATGATAAGGTCACCCATCTAGTTGACCAACAGAAGCCAGTAGATGTGTTTTTTAGGGGGATTTAGCAAAGTGTTTGATACTGTCTCTCACAGTATCCTTCTGGACAAAATGTCCAGCACACAGCTAGGCAAGTCCATAATACATTGGGTGAGCAATTGGCTGACAGACTAGGCTCAAAGAGTTATAGTAAATGGGGTTACATCAGGCTGGTGACCAGTCACCAGTGGGGTTCTCCAGGGCTTGACTTTAGGGCCAGTGCTCTTTAATGTTTTTATAAATGATCTGGATGCAGAAGTTGAATGTACATTAAGTAAGTTTGCTGATGATACTAAATTAGGAGGAGCTGTGAACCCCCTCGAGGGTCCTCTCTTACAGAGAGATCTGGATAGACTAGAGAACCGGGCAATCACCAACCATATGAAATTTAACAAAAGCAAGTGCTGGATTCTGCACCTGGGATGGGGTAATCCTAGTTATACATACAAACTGGGAGACAAGAGGCTGGAGAGCAGCCCTGCAGAAAGGTTCTTCACTGAGAGGGTGGTTGGTCACTGGAACAGGCTCCCCAGGGCAGTGGTCACAGCACCAAGCCTGTCAGAGTTCAAGGACTGTCTGAATGATGCTTTTAGTCATATGGTTTAGTTTTACATAGTCCTGCAAGGAGCAGGGAGTTGGACTTGATGATCCTTCTGGGAGCTTTCCAACTTGAGATGGTCTATGATTCTATGATTCTACTGTAAATAGCCTCAGGCTATGCCAATCAAATTTATTATATGTTTTCACCTGTCATCATTGACAGTTTTGATTGGTGAGTACTGCAAAAACAATCCTGCAGTCCACTGGGTCCAGGGTTTTTTCTGTTTTATTTTGTTCAGCTCAACTAGAAAACTCTGACACATTGAGGCAGACCTCAAATACCTAGCCCATTTTCTATTTACTACCTGACCACAAGCATCTCTCACCTTGGGGAATACCCAGATGCTGGCTTGGAGAGGTGAGGGGACAGTAGCCTCCCCTTGCTCCATGGCTGGTACCCAGAGCAGCACACACAGGCCATCAGACCACATTGCAGCTGTTTCCATCCACAGCACATCCAGATCCTGTCCTGACTCTGCCTCCTGCATCATGTCAAGGTAGCTCACGGAGTTCTGTGGTCCCCTATTCTGCAGAGCAGAATTACCACTGCTCTTGTTTTCAGGAGCAGAGGGGGACCACATTTGCCTGCTATGCAGATCTCAAGCTCTGCCTTAGCAGATGTATTTTTAAGCCAGTGATTTCCATACCACTTTACACTTCTTGTGGTTTAGCCCCAGTCAGAAACTAAGCACCACACAGCCTCTCGCTCACTTCCCCCACCCCAGTGGGATGGGGGAGAGAATAGGAAGAGTAAAAATGAGAAAACTCATGAGCTGAGATAAAGACAGTTTAATAGGTAAGGCAAAAACCATGCACACAAGCAAAGCAAAACAAGGAATTCATTCACTACTTCCCATGGGCAGGCAGGTGTTCAGCCATCCCTGGGAAATCAGGGCTCCATCACATGTAACGGTTACTTGGGAAGACAAACGCCATCACTCTGAATGTCCCCCCCTTCCTCTTCTTCCCCCAGCTTTATATGCTGAGCATGACGTCATATGGTGTGGGACATCCCTTGGGTCAGTCGGGGTCAGCTGTCCCAGCTGTGTCTCCTCCCAGCTTCTTGTGCACCTGGAAGCGCAAGGGAAGCTGAAAAGTCCTTGACTAGTGTAAGCACTGCTCAGCAACAACTGAAACATCTTCACATTATCAACACTGTTTTCAGCACAAAACCAAAACATAGCCCCATACTAGCTACTATGATGAAAATTAACTCTATCCCAGCTGAAACCAGGACAACACTATAGACAAGGCCTATTGAAGAGTGTAGAATAGGGAGTGCCAAACATGCACAAAATCTGTAATTATACATATCTCAGCACAGACCTTCACTTCAGTCTTGCAGTTTGCTAGGCTGAGGCACTCAGGAAAGAAACAGCTGCTTCTGTTTCAGGCCAGTTAAATGTTGCATCAGGATTGAAGCATTTTTTTAGCCTATTGTGAAATACAGCACTTAAACTGAGAAATGACTAGTTTCTTCAGTCCTGTACTTTCTGGTTTGTTGCTAGAAAAGGGGTATTGCTGGAGAAAATGCCTTGAGTTCCAGTGGTCCTATCAAACCCTGAACGGTAATTATAACCACTGAGGCTTAAGACTAATTGTTTGGGCTGTTTTACTTTAGGGAAGGATATCACTGGAAAGACTGCCCTATGTTTACCCTTTGAAGTGGCTACACCAGGGTCTAGGACATGGTTTGATTTTATAGTTAGAAAGCAAAGAATAAGTCAAGTGTTGTAAATCTAGCACGTTGCACTCTATGAGCTGCCATCAGTGTGTTGTAATGAATGCAAGCACCTTTCTGACGCCACTGCTCCCTAGCAGGTAATTCCTGGCCATTCAAAAGTACCCCGAATACAGGTATCTATTAATCCAACTGTTGTCTCATCAGATGCGTTTGCTTTAATTCCTTGCTCCTAATTATTTCCTGTATTACAATATCATAAGAACTAGCCTACAGGTGATTTTAACATGTTGCCTGCAAAGAAAACATGACATCCTTAATAACAGTAAAGCTGGGCTGTAACAAGTCACGATTAGCACCATTTGATCCTAACCATTTGTTTCCTTGGGCTGTCAAATAAAGGCAATAATCCTTTAATGTATGGCGACACCAGGTTTCTGTGTCAACCTGCACTGCCAATAACCACCCATGTCCTGTGACATCCAAGCTAAGCTGCACATTTGCATAGTTTGGCATCGTTTCAGGTATAAATCATCCAACAGCGACCTTTTCCACTGGAAAGTGATGTGGTGACCAATCCTCTGATCTAGCTGCCTAGAAGAAATAGTGTGGCCAGCAGGACTAGGAAAGTGAT
The DNA here is from genome assembly GCA_031468815.1 of Morus bassanus. Classification (NCBI taxonomy): domain Eukaryota; kingdom Metazoa; phylum Chordata; class Aves; order Suliformes; family Sulidae; genus Morus; species Morus bassanus. The sequence goes on along the minus strand of CM062572.1, from coordinate 9,777,825 downwards.
CATGTCCCTGTACTCAGCACTGGTGAGGCTGCATCTCGAACACTGTGTTCAGTTTTGGGCCCCTCAGTACAAGAAGCACATTGAGGTGCTGGAGCGTGTCCAGGGAAGGGCAACAAAGCTGGTGAAGAGTGTGGAGAACAAGTCTTATGAGGAATGGCTGAGGGAGCTGGGGTTGTTTAGCCTGGAGAAAAGGAGGCTGAGAGGAGACCTCATTGCTCTCTACAACTACCTGAAAGGAGGTTGTAGTGAGGTGGGTCTTGGTCTCTTCTCCCAAGTAATGAATGATAGGATGAGAGGAAATGGCCTTAAGCTGTGCCAGGGGAGGTTTAGACTGGATATTAGGAAATATTACTTCACTGAAAGAGTGGTCAGGCACTGGAACAGGCTGCCCAGAGAGGTGGTGGAGTCACCATCTGTGGAGGTGTTCAAAAAACATGTAGACCTGGCTTTTTGGGTCATGGTTTAGGAGGCATGGTAGTGTTGGGTTGATGGTTGGACTTGATGAATCTAGAGGTCTTTTCCAACCTTAATGATTCTATGACTTGACAAGAACCATATGTGACAGAATATGGAGATGCCTGTGTCCTTCTTGCCAGTGTAGTTCCTAATGCCTTGCTTGATATCAAGGAGTCAGGACACAGGAGAAAAAAGATATATACATTAGTTTGGAACCTCAAAAGCATGCAGAAATGCCACTTCCACCAGCAAATGCAGACCTACTGGGTTTCTTCTGATGATATTCCAGTTTCAAAGGGAGGGGGTGGGGAAGACATCCCTTGGCTTTTTTTCTCCATATGACTATTTATTCTCAGCACACAGTCTGCCTTAAGAGTATCAACTCTCTCATAAGCCATTTCTTGATTCAGATATACCAAACCTTCTCATGGACATATCTGGAAACGTTTGGCTCCAATTTGGGCCAAGCAGGTTTTGCTGGAAGTGCCCTCTCTTCCATCTAGGCAGAGTTCTTGGCTTTTTCATGTTTGAATAATATCTCCAGGCATCTCATGGGTGGCTGGAGTGGTAGCTCCCATACAGTTTCCCTGCCTACAGCACATTTCACCCCTAACCAATGATCCTGCTCTTTCTAAGAAAATTTAGACCTGCTATATATTTGATATTCAATTGATCTGGGCATGGAGAGAGTCTCTGATGCATCCTAGAAGTATTAGACTCACTGTTATACACTTATTTGAGCTTGGGAAATCCATGACAAATATGTCCCCTTTAGGAAATGTGTTGCTATGCATTCAGGATTCATAGTGCAGAGACTGGTAACTTTTGATACATGGGGATGCCTGCAAAATTACAGTTATATAAAAAAAACCCAGCTAAATTATATTATTGCCTGAGAGAGCCAAGAGGTGCAAGGGGTGAGGGGAAAGCAATGCATTTTATTCCACTTAGTCCCCCTCCACCTCTGAGTTTCTAAGGAATCTGAGACACAGCATTTAAGATGCCTAGAGGTGGGGTCAGTCTTTAAGCGTAGAGACTGCAATGGTTTTAAAGATACTAAAGCTACTTTAGTTCTATGAAAAAGCAAATGAAAAAAACTAGTTCTGGGAAAGGGGGAAAGATGGATATGCAGAAGTTTCTAGGAAAATGAAAACAAAGAATATGAAGAGGATGCAATAGAAACTGGAGGGGAAAAAAAAAACATGAAAAAAAAATTCCTAACAACCTTCCTCCCTCCGAAGACACATTCTCCCACTCATATACACAGAGCTCCACAAAGGCCAATTTAACATGAGGAATTTGTATTGCTCTCAGTCATTGTGTTGTGTCCCCTGATATAAGGGACCTATTTGGCACTAATGAGAAAACCAGTTAAGGATGTGATTATCTCCCATCTTGTGTTAAAGTCCCACTGACTTCAGCAAATTGAAATCATTGGCCAAAAGTTAAAGGAAATGCACACTTAGTCACCCCTTGCTTTCACTCAGAGTACTTCGGGAAAGGGATTATGGCCATTCTAGGAACGTCAGGCTGGTCATCATATCCAGACTGTCCCAGTTGCAGGAACAATGGAGCAGATGTTCACACCAGAGGGATCTTCAGAACATCTGTTCTGCATCCAATTTCTCCTCCCCAACCAGACATCAAATACTTCTTAAGACTCTCTCACATAATCTACATCTTTATTTGCTTGTAGAGAATCGAGCAAAATTTGGACTGAAACTTCTATATAAAAATGCAGCTAGGTTTGATCCCTTCAGGAAGGAACATCAGCAGGTACCATGCAAATTATTCCAAAGAGACACTCTGCCATCTCCTGTCTTATTACACTACACACTTAAGAAAAGAGGATGGGGAGGGAAGGAAAGGAGAGGAGAGGAGAGGAGAGGAGAGGAGAGGAGAGGAGAGGAGAGGAGAGGAGAGGAGAGGAGAGGAGAGGAGAGGAGAGGAGAGGAGAGGCGGGGTGGGGCAAGGGCGTGCCTGTGATGCGCTCTGGCGCCTGTGACAGCCAGGGGACCAGTCACAATGGGGGCGGTTATCAGGGACGCCAGCAGGACGCACTGCCCCAGTACGGCCTGGGCCAGCGGTGAGTGCGCACGCGGCGGGGAGGTTGGGCCGGTCTGCACGAGGGCCAGGGCGGGAACGCGGGCCCCCGGGGAGGGGGTCTGACCCTGCGGCGAGGGTCTGGCGCTCGGGGGAGCGCCGTGGGCAGGGCACGGTGCTGCCAGCGCCGGGGCTGGGCGCAGGCCTGGCTGCCTACCAGCTCCCTCGCCCCCTCTCGTGCCTGCCCCCATGTCCCTGCGGCTCCTGCCCCCGCTCCTCCTGCCCAGCCCCACTCATCCCCCTTCTCTCCCCTCTCCTGCAGACCATGGCTCCGGCGATAGTGTTTGCCTTGATTGTGCTGAGCATCATCCAGGTGCCACCGCAGGTCAAATATGATCCGGACGCGGCTATGTGCCGGCACACGCAGCAGCGTCTGGAGCAGCTGCTCCAGGACATGGCTCGGCTGCTTGAAGAGATGGAGCAGAGCCCCCAGGAGCCGAGCGCGGTGGCCTGGGGAGCCTTGCAACAGTGGCAGTTCTGGGCCTTCGCTGGAGGCCTAGACCTGCTCTTTTGGCTCTGCTGGTGGCTCTGGAAGAGGAGCCGTGAGCCAGGAAGCAGCAGCAAGCATGGCAGCTCCAGAAGCCTTGAGGAGGAGGAGGACGAAGAGGTGGAAGGCCCATTGCATAGGGACAGGTTTCTGGACGAGTACACATCGTGGCCACTGCCAAAGAGGCAAAGAATATGCACAATGGTGGAAGAGCTGGTGAACGACCTGCTCTGGGTCTGCCGAATCCTGTCCGGCAATGACTTCACACCGCGATTGCAGCCAGCTGTTGGGGTGGGCGGCTTCCTACAAGGCCGGAATGCCCGTGAAGAAGACCTTGTCTATCGCCTGCTTGTGCCCCTGAAGCCACCCCCCGGGCACTCCTTCCACCTTGAGCTGGGCACCGAAGGGGAGGTGCCGCTGCGGAACTCCTGCCTGCGTGTGGAACTGGAGTGCATGTGCACAAGGGAGCGGCGGCGCGGGGACATGCTCTGCTTCCTGCACCACCCTGAGGACGAGCTGATGAGCAGTCAGGAAGCCAGCCTCCTGCAAACCCTCTGCACCGGCTCGTACCTCGACGTGCAGAAAACCGCCTTCTGGCTCCAGGAGCTGATGACAGCAGCCTGCATTGCCGCACCTCAACGGGCCGCACGCAAGCTAACGGTGCTGCCCTCCACACGCTTCTGCAAGCTCAAGCTGACCGACGTCTCCAAGAGATCCCTCTTCATTGAGCTGATCTTGGCGGTGCAGCAAGGGGACTCGGACACATTTGTGAGCATGGAGTAGGCAGAGGTGATTGTTTCCAGCAGTGCGAGGTGGCCCGAGAGAGAGAGTGAGAGCCAAAGAGCGAGGGCGAGGTGGCCGAAGAGGCCGCTCGCTGCAAGGAGGCTTGTGACAGAGCCTGCGTTACCACCTGGACAACGACCGCCCACCCTCTTCATGAGAGACCGTTCCCTCTGGGACCCTTACCCTGGGCAAAGATGCCAATAAATCTTTCTGGTTTGTGAAAGCTGCCTGTAAATACACTGAGAGAAGGAAGACCCGGGGCTGGATGCGCCAGCCGTTAACTGTCTTGGGATGCGACCATAGCAGGGTGGAAAGAAGGTGCCTAGCTTACACCAGGCTGCAGAGAGCCAGGAGGCAGGTGCCGAACCTCTGCTGATGTGGTGGGTTAAGCTTGGCTGGCTGCCAGGTGCCCATCAAGCCGCTCTCCCATTCCCCCTCCTCAGCGGGAGAGGGGGAGAAAATGAGATGAAAAAGCTCCTGGGTCGAGATAAGGACAGGGAGATTGCCATACCAATTACCATCACAGGCAAATGAGACTCGACCTGGGGAAAAGGAATTTCATGTATTGCCATTCAGAAGTAGAGTAGGGTGGTGAGTAGCAAAGTCAAACCTAAAACCACCTGCCTCCAACCCCCTACGCCTTCTTCCCAGGCACAACCTCACTCCTTCACTCCCAACTCCTTTACCTCCTCGCCCCCGAGGGCACAGGGGATGGGGAATGGGGGTTGCGGCCGGTTCATAATATTCGTCCTTCCCATGGGCCCTTCCCACGGGCTGCAGTTCTTCAAGAGCTGCTCCCGTGCGGCTCCCCCGCGGGCCACAGCTCTTGCCACAAAACCTGCTCCTGTCTTGGCTCCTCTCTACGAGCCACAGCTCATGTCGGGGCCCTGGTCCGCTGTGGGCTCTTCACAGCAGAAGATAAGGAGAGAAAGAAGAAAAGGCGGGAGTGGGGCAAAATAGAGAAGAAAAGGGAAGAAAAGGAAGGGAAAAGGGAGATGGACTGGAACATGAGAAAGAAGAGGCAGGAGAAAGAAAAAGAAAAGGGAGAAGAAAAGAGGGGAAGAAAACAGGAAACAAACGGGAGAAGGGAAGTAAATGGAGCAGAAAGGAAGGGGAGAAGCGAGGCGGGGTGGGGCGGGGCGGGGCAAGGGCGTGCCTGTGATGCGCTCTGGCGCCTGTGACAGCCAGGGGACCAGTCACAATGGGGGCGGTTATCAGGGACGCCAGCAGGACGCACTGCCCCAGTACGGCCTGGGCCAGCGGTGAGTGCGCACGCGGCGGGGAGGTTGGGCCGGTCTGCACGAGGGCCAGGGCGGGAACGCGGGCCCCCGGGGAGGGGGTCTGACCCTGCGGCGAGGGTCTGGCGCTCGGGGGAGCGCCGTGGGCAGGGCACGGTGCTGCCAGCGCCGGGGCTGGGCGCAGGCCTGGCTGCCTACCAGCTCCCTCGCCCCCTCTCGTGCCTGCCCCCATGTCCCTGCGGCTCCTGCCCCCGCTCCTCCTGCCCAGCCCCACTCATCCCCCTTCTCTCCCCTCTCCTGCAGACCATGGCTCCGGCGATAGTGTTTGCCTTGATTGTGCTGAGCATCATCCAGGTGCCACCGCAGGTCAAATATGATCCGGACGCGGCTATGTGCCGGCACACGCAGCAGCGTCTGGAGCAGCTGCTCCAGGACATGGCTCGGCTGCTTGAAGAGATGGAGCAGAGCCCCCAGGAGCCGAGCGCGGTGGCCTGGGGAGCCTTGCAACAGTGGCAGTTCTGGGCCTTCGCTGGAGGCCTAGACCTGCTCTTTTGGCTCTGCTGGTGGCTCTGGAAGAGGAGCCGTGAGCCAGGAAGCAGCAGCAAGCATGGCAGCTCCAGAAGCCTTGAGGAGGAGGAGGACGAAGAGGTGGAAGGCCCATTGCATAGGGACAGGTTTCTGGACGAGTACACATCGTGGCCACTGCCAAAGAGGCAAAGAATATGCACAATGGTGGAAGAGCTGGTGAACGACCTGCTCTGGGTCTGCCGAATCCTGTCCGGCAATGACTTCACACCGCGATTGCAGCCAGCTGTTGGGGTGGGCGGCTTCCTACAAGGCCGGAATGCCCGTGAAGAAGACCTTGTCTATCGCCTGCTTGTGCCCCTGAAGCCACCCCCCGGGCACTCCTTCCACCTTGAGCTGGGCACCGAAGGGGAGGTGCCGCTGCGGAACTCCTGCCTGCGTGTGGAACTGGAGTGCATGTGCACAAGGGAGCGGCGGCGCGGGGACATGCTCTGCTTCCTGCACCACCCTGAGGACGAGCTGATGAGCAGTCAGGAAGCCAGCCTCCTGCAAACCCTCTGCACCGGCTCGTACCTCGACGTGCAGAAAACCGCCTTCTGGCTCCAGGAGCTGATGACAGCAGCCTGCATTGCCGCACCTCAACGGGCCGCACGCAAGCTAACGGTGCTGCCCTCCACACGCTTCTGCAAGCTCAAGCTGACCGACGTCTCCAAGAGATCCCTCTTCATTGAGCTGATCTTGGCGGTGCAGCAAGGGGACTCGGACACATTTGTGAGCATGGAGTAGGCAGAGGTGATTGTTTCCAGCAGTGCGAGGTGGCCCGAGAGAGAGAGTGAGAGCCAAAGAGCGAGGGCGAGGTGGCCGAAGAGGCCGCTCGCTGCAAGGAGGCTTGTGACAGAGCCTGCGTTACCACCTGGACAACGACCGCCCACCCTCTTCATGAGAGACCGTTCCCTCTGGGACCCTTACCCTGGGCAAAGATGCCAATAAATCTTTCTGGTTTGTGAAAGCTGCCTGTAAATACACTGAGAGAAGGAAGACCCGGGGCTGGATGCGCCAGCCGTTAACTGTCTTGGGATGCGACCATAGCAGGGTGGAAAGAAGGTGCCTAGCTTACACCAGGCTGCAGAGAGCCAGGAGGCAGGTGCCGAACCTCTGCTGATGTGGTGGGTTAAGCTTGGCTGGCTGCCAGGTGCCCATCAAGCCGCTCTCCCATTCCCCCTCCTCAGCGGGAGAGGGGGAGAAAATGAGATGAAAAAGCTCCTGGGTCGAGATAAGGACAGGGAGATTGCCATACCAATTACCATCACAGGCAAACGAGACTCGACCTGGGGAAAAGGAATTTCATGTATTGCCATTCAGAAGTAGAGTAGGGTGGTGAGTAGCAAAGTCAAACCTAAAACCACCTGCCTCCAACCCCCTACGCCTTCTTCCCAGGCACAACCTCACTCCTTCACTCCCAACTCCTTTACCTCCTCGCCCCCGAGGGGCACAGGGGATGGGGAATGGGGGTTGCGGCCGGTTCATAATATTCGTCCTTCCCATGGGCCCTTCCCACGGGCTGCAGTTCTTCAAGAGCTGCTCCCGTGCGGCTCCCCCGCGGGCCACAGCTCTTGCCACAAAACCTGCTCCTGTCTTGGCTCCTCTCTACGAGCCACAGCTCATGTCGGGGCCCTGGTCCGCTGTGGGCTCTTCACAGCAGAAGATAAGGAGAGAAAGAAGAAAAGGCGGGAGTGGGGCAAAATAGAGAAGAAAAGGGAAGAAAAGGAAGGGAAAAGGGAGATGGACTGGAACATGAGAAAGAAGAGGCAGGAGAAAGAAAAAGAAAAGGGAGAAGAAAAGAGGGGAAGAAAACAGGAAACAAACGGGAGAAGGGAAGTAAATGGAGCAGAAAGGAAGGGGAGAAGCGAGGCGGGGTGGGGCGGGGCGGGGCAAGGGCGTGCCTGTGATGCGCTCTGGCGCCTGTGACAGCCAGGGGACCAGTCACAATGGGGGCGGTTATCAGGGACGCCAGCAGGACGCACTGCCCCAGTACGGCCTGGGCCAGCGGTGAGTGCGCACGCGGCGGGGAGGTTGGGCCGGTCTGCACGAGGGCCAGGGCGGGAACGCGGGCCCCCGGGGAGGGGGTCTGACCCTGCGGCGAGGGTCTGGCGCTCGGGGGAGCGCCGTGGGCAGGGCACGGTGCTGCCAGCGCCGGGGCTGGGCGCAGGCCTGGCTGCCTACCAGCTCCCTCGCCCCCTCTCGTGCCTGCCCCCATGTCCCTGCGGCTCCTGCCCCCGCTCCTCCTGCCCAGCCCCACTCATCCCCCTTCTCTCCCCTCTCCTGCAGACCATGGCTCCGGCGATAGTGTTTGCCTTGATTGTGCTGAGCATCATCCAGGTGCCACCGCAGGTCAAATATGATCCGGACGCGGCTATGTGCCGGCACACGCAGCAGCGTCTGGAGCAGCTGCTCCAGGACATGGCTCGGCTGCTTGAAGAGATGGAGCAGAGCCCCCAGGAGCCGAGCGCGGTGGCCTGGGGAGCCTTGCAACAGTGGCAGTTCTGGGCCTTCGCTGGAGGCCTAGACCTGCTCTTTTGGCTCTGCTGGTGGCTCTGGAAGAGGAGCCGTGAGCCAGGAAGCAGCAGCAAGCATGGCAGCTCCAGAAGCCTTGAGGAGGAGGAGGACGAAGAGGTGGAAGGCCCATTGCATAGGGACAGGTTTCTGGACGAGTACACATCGTGGCCACTGCCAAAGAGGCAAAGAATATGCACAATGGTGGAAGAGCTGGTGAACGACCTGCTCTGGGTCTGCCGAATCCTGTCCGGCAATGACTTCACACCGCGATTGCAGCCAGCTGTTGGGGTGGGCGGCTTCCTACAAGGCCGGAATGCCCGTGAAGAAGACCTTGTCTATCGCCTGCTTGTGCCCCTGAAGCCACCCCCCGGGCACTCCTTCCACCTTGAGCTGGGCACCGAAGGGGAGGTGCCGCTGCGGAACTCCTGCCTGCGTGTGGAACTGGAGTGCATGTGCACAAGGGAGCGGCGGCGCGGGGACATGCTCTGCTTCCTGCACCACCCTGAGGACGAGCTGATGAGCAGTCAGGAAGCCAGCCTCCTGCAAACCCTCTGCACCGGCTCGTACCTCGACGTGCAGAAAACCGCCTTCTGGCTCCAGGAGCTGATGACAGCAGCCTGCATTGCCGCACCTCAACGGGCCGCACGCAAGCTAACGGTGCTGCCCTCCACACGCTTCTGCAAGCTCAAGCTGACCGACGTCTCCAAGAGATCCCTCTTCATTGAGCTGATCTTGGCGGTGCAGCAAGGGGACTCGGACACATTTGTGAGCATGGAGTAGGCAGAGGTGATTGTTTCCAGCAGTGCGAGGTGGCCCGAGAGAGAGAGTGAGAGCCAAAGAGCGAGGGCGAGGTGGCCGAAGAGGCCGCTCGCTGCAAGGAGGCTTGTGACAGAGCCTGCGTTACCACCTGGACAACGACCGCCCACCCTCTTCATGAGAGACCGTTCCCTCTGGGACCCTTACCCTGGGCAAAGATGCCAATAAATCTTTCTGGTTTGTGAAAGCTGCCTGTAAATACACTGAGAGAAGGAAGACCCGGGGCTGGATGCGCCAGCCGTTAACTGTCTTGGGATGCGACCATAGCAGGGTGGAAAGAAGGTGCCTAGCTTACACCAGGCTGCAGAGAGCCAGGAGGCAGGTGCCGAACCTCTGCTGATGTGGTGGGTTAAGCTTGGCTGGCTGCCAGGTGCCCATCAAGCCGCTCTCCCATTCCCCCTCCTCAGCGGGAGAGGGGGAGAAAATGAGATGAAAAAGCTCCTGGGTCGAGATAAGGACAGGGAGATTGCCATACCAATTACCATCACAGGCAAACGAGACTCGACCTGGGGAAAAGGAATTTCATGTATTGCCATTCAGAAGTAGAGTAGGGTGGTGAGTAGCAAAGTCAAACCTAAAACCACCTGCCTCCAACCCCCTACGCCTTCTTCCCAGGCACAACCTCACTCCTTCACTCCCAACTCCTTTACCTCCTCGCCCCCGAGGGGCACAGGGGATGGGGAATGGGGGTTGCGGCCGGTTCATAATATTCGTCCTTCCCATGGGCCCTTCCCACGGGCTGCAGTTCTTCAAGAGCTGCTCCCGTGCGGCTCCCCCGCGGGCCACAGCTCTTGCCACAAAACCTGCTCCTGTCTTGGCTCCTCTCTACGAGCCACAGCTCATGTCGGGGCCCTGGTCCGCTGTGGGCTCTTCACAGCAGAAGATAAGGAGAGAAAGAAGAAAAGGCGGGAGTGGGGCAAAATAGAGAAGAAAAGGGAAGAAAAGGAAGGGAAAAGGGAGATGGACTGGAACATGAGAAAGAAGAGGCAGGAGAAAGAAAAAGAAAAGGGAGAAGAAAAGAGGGGAAGAAAACAGGAAACAAACGGGAGAAGGGAAGTAAATGGAGCAGAAAGGAAGGGGAGAAGCGAGGCGGGGTGGGGCGGGGCGGGGCAAGGGCGTGCCTGTGATGCGCTCTGGCGCCTGTGACAGCCAGGGGACCAGTCACAATGGGGGCGGTTATCAGGGGCACCAGCAGGACACACTGCCCCAGTACGGCCTGGGCCAGCGGTGAGTGCGCATGCGGCGGGGAGGTTGGGCCGGTCTGCACGAGGGCCAGGGCGGGAACGCGGGCCCCCGGGGAGGGGGTCTGACCCTGCGGCGAGGGTCTGGCGCTCGGGGGAGCGCCGTGGACAGGGCACGGTGCTGCCAGCGCCGGGGCTGGGCGCAGGCCTGGCTGCCTACCAGCTCCCTCGCCCCCTCTCGTGCCTGCCCCCATGTCCCTGCGGCTCCTGCCCCCGCTCCTCCTGCCCAGCCCCACTCATCCCCCTTCTCTCCCCTCTCCTGCAGACCATGGCTCCGGCGATAGTGTTTGCCTTGATTGTGCTGAGCATCATCCAGGTGCCACCGCAGGTCAAATATGATCCGGACGCGGCTATGTGCCGGCACACGCAGCAGCGTCTGGAGCAGCTGCTCCAGGACATGGCTCAGCTGCTTGAAGAGATGGAGCAGAGCCCCCAGGAGCCGAGCGCGGTGGCCTGGGGAGCCTTGCAACAGTGGCAGTTCTGGGCCTTCGCTGGAGGCCTAGACCTGCTCTTTTGGCTCTGCTGGTGGCTCTGGAAGAGGAGCCGTGAGCCAGGAAGCAGCAGCAAGCATGGCAGCTCCAGAAGCCTTGAGGAGGAGGAGGACGAAGAGGTGGAAGGCCCATTGCATAGGGACGGGTTTCTGGACGAGTACACATCGTGGCCACTGCCAAAGAGGCAAAGAATATGCACAATGGTGGAAGAGCTGGTGAACGACCTGCTCTGGGTCTGCCGAATCCTGTCCGGCAATGACTTCACACCACGACTGCAGCCAGCTGTTGGGGTGGGCGGCTTCCTACAAGGCCGGAATGCCCGTGAAGAAGACCTTGTCTATCGCCTGCTTGTGCCCCTGAAGCCACCCCCCGGGCATTCCTTCCACCTTGAGCTGGGCACCGAAGGGGAGATGCCGCTGCGGAACTCCTGCCTGCGTGTGGAACTGGAGTGCATGTGCACAAGGGAGCGGCGGCGCGGGGACATGCTCTGCTTCCTGCACCACCCTGAGGACGAGCTGATGAGCAGTCAGGAAGCCAGCCTCCTGCAAACCCTCTGCACTGGCTCGTACCTCGACGTGCAGAAAACCGCCTTCTGGCTCCAGGAGCTGATGACAGCAGCCTGCATTGCCGCACCTCAACGGGCCGCACGCAAGCTAACGGTGCTGCCCTCCACACGCTTCTGCAAGCTCAAGCTGACCGACGTCTCCAAGAGATCCCTCTTCATTGAGCTGATCTTGGCGGTGCAGCAAGGGGACTCGGACACATTTGTGAGCATGGAGTAGGCAGAGGTGATTGTTTCCAGCAGTGCGAGGTGGCCCGAGAGAGAGAGTGAGAGCCAAAGAGCGAGCGCGAGGTGGCCGAAGATGCTGCTGTCGGAGACAGAAAGTAAAGGGAAAATCAAGAGCGGCAATATCATCCTGTGGACGGTCTCCTCATCATAGCAGGCGGTGATGACTGCAGTGGCTGAAAGATGACTTTTACCCTGCTTTTCTGTCACACCTTCATGTCGTAGGTGGCAATTTCACAGGGGCCTAGGTATTCCCAAGTGTGAAGCACCGTTGATGTGCCTCCATGCGTTCACTGTGGCCGGGGTGGAGAATCTGTCCGTCCCCAGCACTCCTCTGGGAACTGATGCCACGGAACTGAGCACGCTGGACATGGAGAAGACACTACTGAACTGGCAGTTGGAATTGCTCCTGCACGTTTTCTCCATAGCAAAACCACACTCTGGGAAGTCGGAGCCAAGGCAGCTGAAGAGGCCGTTGCAAGGAGACTTGCGACAGATACTGCATTACCACCTGGTCAGCGACCGCCCACCCTCTTCAGGAGATTTCATTCCCTCCGGGATCTTCACCCTGCATAAGGGTACCAATAAATGTTTCTCTGCCAGTGAGTGTTTGCGCAACACTTTTTCAGGGAACGTGGGCTTTGGGTGCTTACTGCTCAGCAGCTCCAGAGTTGGGGAGCATTTTGCAGAAGACCTGATTCAGTGGGCTCTGGTTTCACTGATTCTGTAACTAAGGCTCCCCCCACCTGTCTGTGCTCCTGCCTTGAGGCAATGAGAATAACTCGCCACCCTCCACAACTCTGCACATTGCTTGTTGCTCTGTGGTGTGTCAGGTTCAGATGGGAAAGGAGGTTTTCCTGAACAGCACTCCCTTCTCTGCGTGTGGAGCTGGATACACAGTCCCTCACTACATAGTGGCAGCTGGAGTCTAACTCCCTTGGACTGCAGGGGTTGTGTCCCCTGGGGCAGTATTAGCCATCACAGGGGGCCCTGAAGACCTGGCCCTGAGACTGAGGCAGCCGAAAGCAATGGGTTTGCCCACCTTGTTTTAGCTGCAGTGCTTTTGTAGGTGGAAAGCCACGTGGGAGAGGCTGGCTCTGGCACATCTGGGGGGCTGGCAGTGCTACTCTGTGGGATGCAATGTGAGACCCCACTTGGCTGCCAGGGCTCTGCCAGGACTGGCTGGGAAGGGAAAGCCTCCTCCTCTTGCGCTTGCTGGTCAGTCGTCCAATTGCCAGCTAACAGTGCTGCCCCTGACCCGCTTCTGCAAGCTCAGGCTGACCAATGCCTTTAAGAGATCCCTCTCCATTGAGCTGATGTTTGGAGCATGGGAAGGCACCTTCCAGAGCATCAAGAAGGAATTTGGGCCTTCGCTGGAGGCCTAGACCTGCTCTTTTGGCTCTGCTGGTGGCTCTGGAAGAGGAGCCGTGAGCCAGGAAGCAGCAGCAAGCATGGCAGCTCCAGAAGCCTTGAGGAGGAGGAGGACGAAGAGGTGGAAGGCCCATTGCATAGGGACGGGTTTCTGGACGAGTACACATCGTGGCCACTGCCAAAGAGGCAAAGAATATGCACAGTGGTGGAAGAGCTGGTGAACGACCTGCTCTGGGTCTGCCGAATCCTGTCCGGCAATGACTTCACACCGCGACTGCAGCCAGCTGTTGGGGTGGGCAGCTTCCTACAAGGCCGGAATGCCCGTGAAGAAGACCTTGTCTATCGCCTGCTTGTGCCCCTGAAGCCACCCCCCGGGCACTCCTTCCACCTTGAGCTGGGCACCGAAGGGGAGGTGCCGCTGCGGAACTCCTGCCTGCGTGTGGAACTGGAGTGCATGTGCACAAGGGAGCGGCGGCGCGGGGACATGCTCTGCTTCCTGCACCACCCTGAGGACGAGCTGATGAGCAGTCAGGAAGCCAGCCTCCTGCAAACCCTCTGCACCGGCTCGTACCTCGACGTGCAGAAAACCGCCTTCTGGCTCCAGGAGCTGATGACAGCAGCCTGCATTGCCGCACCTCAACGGGCCGCACGCAAGCTAACGGTGCTGCCCTCCACACGCTTCTGCAAGCTCAAGCTGACCGACATCTCCAAGAGATCCCTCTTCATTGAGCTGATCTTGGCGGTGCAGCAAGGGGACTCGGACACATTTGTGAGCATGGAGTAGGCAGAGGTGATTGTTTCCAGCAGTGCGAGGTGGCCCGAGAGAGAGAGTGAGAGCCAAAGAGCGAGCGCGAGGTGGCCGAAGATGCTGCTGTCGGAGACAGAAAGTAAAGGGAAAATCAAGAGCGGCAATATCATCCTGTGGACGGTCTCCTCATCATAGCAGGCGGTGATGACTGCAGTGGCTGAAAGATGACTTTTACCCTGCTTTTCTGTCACACCTTCATGTCGTAGGTGGCAATTTCACAGGGGCCTAGGTATTCCCAAGTGTGAAGCACCGTTGATGTGCCTCCATGCGTTCACTGTGGCCGGGGTGGAGAATCTGTCCGTCCCCAGCACTCCTCTGGGAACTGATGCCACGGAACTGAGCACGCTGGACATGGAGAAGACACTACTGAACTGGCAGTTGGAATTGCTCCTGCACGTTTTCTCCATAGCAAAACCACACTCTGGGAAGTCGGAGCCAAGGCAGCTGAAGAGGCCGTTGCAAGGAGACTTGCGACAGATACTGCATTACCACCTGGTCAGCGACCGCCCACCCTCTTCAGGAGATTTCATTCCCTCCGGGATCTTCACCCTGCATAAGGGTACCAATAAATGTTTCTCTGCCAGTGAGTGTTTGCGCAACACTTTTTCAGGGAACGTGGGCTTTGGGTGCTTACTGCTCAGCAGCTCCAGAGTTGGGGAGCATTTTGCAGAAGACCTGATTCAGTGGGCTCTGGTTTCACTGATTCTGTAACTAAGGCTCCCCCCACCTGTCTGTGCTCCTGCCTTGAGGCAATGAGAATAACTCGCCACCCTCCACAACTCTGCACATTGCTTGTTGCTCTGTGGTGTGTCAGGTTCAGATGGGAAAGGAGGTTTTCCTGAACAGCACTCCCTTCTCTGCGTGTGGAGCTGGATACACAGTCCCTCACTACATAGTGGCAGCTGGAGTCTAACTCCCTTGGACTGCAGGGGTTGTGTCCCCTGGGGCAGTATTAGCCATCACAGGGGGCCCTGAAGACCTGGCCCTGAGACTGAGGCAGCCGAAAGCAATGGGTTTGCCCACCTTGTTTTAGCTGCAGTGCTTTTGTAGGTGGAAAGCCACGTGGGAGAGGCTGGCTCTGGCACATCTGGGGGGCTGGCAGTGCTACTCTGTGGGATGCAATGTGAGACCCCACTTGGCTGCCAGGGCTCTGCCAGGACTGGCTGGGAAGGGAAAGCCTCCTCCTCTTGCACTTGCTGGTCAGTCGTCCAATTGCCAGCTAACAGTGCTGCCCCTGACCCGCTTCTGCAAGCTCAGGCTGACCAATGCCTTTAAGAGATCCCTCTCCATTGAGCTGATGTTTGGAGCATGGGAAGGCACCTTCCAGAGCATCAAGAAGGAATTTGGGCCTTCGCTGGAGGCCTAGACCTGCTCTTTTGGCTCTGCTGGTGGCTCTGGAAGAGGAGCCGTGAGCCAGGAAGCAGCAGCAAGCATGGCAGCTCCAGAAGCCTTGAGGAGGAGGAGGACGAAGAGGTGGAAGGCCCATTGCATAGGGACGGGTTTCTGGACGAGTACACATCGTGGCCACTGCCAAAGAGGCAAAGAATATGCACAGTGGTGGAAGAGCTGGTGAACGACCTGCTCTGGGTCTGCCGAATCCTGTCCGGCAATGACTTCACACCGCGACTGCAGCCAGCTGTTGGGGTGGGCAGCTTCCTACAAGGCCGGAATGCCCGTGAAGAAGACCTTGTCTATCGCCTGCTTGTGCCCCTGAAGCCACCCCCCGGGCACTCCTTCCACCTTGAGCTGGGCACCGAAGGGGAGGTGCCGCTGCGGAACTCCTGCCTGCGTGTGGAACTGGAGTGCATGTGCACAAGGGAGCGGCGGCGCGGGGACATGCTCTGCTTCCTGCACCACCCTGAGGACGAGCTGATGAGCAGTCAGGAAGCCAGCCTCCTGCAAACCCTCTGCACCGGCTCGTACCTCGACGTGCAGAAAACCGCCTTCTGGCTCCAGGAGCTGATGACAGCAGCCTGCATTGCCGCACCTCAACGGGCCGCACGCAAGCTAACGGTGCTGCCCTCCACACGCTTCTGCAAGCTCAAGCTGACCGACGTCTCCAAGAGATCCCTCTTCATTGAGCTGATCTTGGCGGTGCAGCAAGGGGACTCGGACACATTTGTGAGCATGGAGTAGGCAGAGGTGATTGTTTCCAGCAGTGCGAGGTGGCCCGAGAGAGAGAGTGAGAGCCAAAGAGCGAGCGCGAGGTGGCCGAAGATGCTGCTGTCGGAGACAGAAAGTAAAGGGAAAATCAAGAGCGGCAATATCATCCTGTGGACGGTCTCCTCATCATAGCAGGCGGTGACGACTGCAGTGGCTGAAAGATGACTTTTACCCTGCTTTTCTGTCACACCTTCATGTCGTAGGTGGCAATTTCACAGGGGCCCACTTGCAGAGCCTCATAGCTATTATACAACGGTGCCCTCTAGGGGTTTCTTCGGGAGGGGCTTGGCCGCAGTTGCGCCTGGCCCGCTCAGGTGTCCTCGGTCGCTGTCGCGCGGGCTGCGGGCCCCGCGTGGGTCCCTCCCTTCCCCTCAGGTTCCCCCGGTTCAGGAAGCCCCCCTGAAAACCGAGACCCTCCGCTCCGCTGCGGATCCCACCGGCACTGCAGCTGCTCACCTCAGCGACTGAGGGCTAGTGTCGGTTACAGGGCCTTTAAATCTCCCGCCGTTGCTCTTGGCCCCGCCCAGGCGTCCTCAGTCGCTGTCGCGCGGGCTGCGGGCCCCGCGTGGGTCCCTCCCTTCCCCTCAGGTTCCCCCGGTTCAGGAAACCCCCCTGAAAACCGAGACCCTCCGCTCCGCTGCGGATCCCACCGGCACTGCAGCCGCTTGCACCCAGGAAGAGACATGTTGCCCATTTCCCCTCCCCCCTGTATATTTTTGACAGAGTGGGATTTCTCATCAAGCAAGGACAAGTGAAGATCAGCAGGCATCGCTGCTGGGGAAACTACTAGAGGGAGATGGCGTAAGAACCTGATGCATTTTTAGAGGAGCTTGACAAAATGGGTAATGAAACAGATTATGTGACGTGATCACGTTCCAGAAGATCAAATGACATAAACCAGGACAGTAGAGCCAGGATTAGGTCTCCAGCACAATTTCCCAATGTGAGCTGGAGGCCATCACCTCCAGGACTTAGATGCAGTAGAAAATGCATCTTTCACTTCATGCCCTCCCTGAGGGGGCTGCAGATGAGATAGTGTCACTATTAAACCACTAATCCTGTCCCAGCTTCTCCCTGGAAGTCTTGCAGAGCAGCCTCCACTTGCTCCTTAGCCACTGCTCCCGATGCATCCCAGATTTCCTTGTTCTGCCCTGCAAAGCCCCCCTTGCTGTCTGGCTATGCCCAGATTTGCTTTTCGCAACCCTGCATCAGGTGCATGCTATTGCTGTGTTGGCAGTGTAAAT
This sequence comes from Morus bassanus, assembly GCA_031468815.1. Classification (NCBI taxonomy): domain Eukaryota; kingdom Metazoa; phylum Chordata; class Aves; order Suliformes; family Sulidae; genus Morus; species Morus bassanus. The sequence continues at coordinate 9,760,756 of CM062572.1, read as the reverse complement.
TCCCTGCTCTGCTAGGTGGCAGAGGTCAATGGATTCCATCAGCAAATAACTTAGTGACTGCCCATCAAAACTAAACCCTGGCCAAAGTAGCCCCACATCCAAAATATTTTTTGCTTGAGGAGGGGACTGAGTTTCAGCATTTTTGTTTTTATTATCCTACTCATCTCTCCATTACAGACACAATACTTTAAATGTTCATGTGATTTTCCCATGCTTTTGGCTGGAAAGCAACCTGAAGATGTTTAAATATTTTGGTGGGAACCTGTAGAAATGTCATTCAAGCTGTGCTACTGCCAGGCAATGCCAAGGAAGGATGGTACCGTGTGATAGATGAGGGAAATCAGGCTTCCTTATTTCTACAAGCTTAAAAAAGACTATAGACTTCTGTGTAGAAGAAACAAGTATGTATATCCCAGCTAAGCAAGACAAAGCTACCCTTAAGCGATGTCAGAAAAGTTCAATGAGATAATCACATTAGTATTACTGAGCTAGCCAGGCATGTGAAGCACAATACAGCTCCTGTTTCCTATTTGTCTGCATTATGAATCTAAAAGATTCATATTTTATTGTCCTGCATTGACAGCAAACTGTTAGAACAGAAGAATGGCTGGCTTTCTGTCTGGAGTTTCATGTCTTATTTAGTGCATGCTTGAATAGCAAGCAGAATTAGTCAGGTTCTCAACTTCACTTTATCCAAGGTTATTCACACCAGCAGTCCTTAAATAGAGCTGGAGATGGGAATCTGGTGTCCTTTTGATTGGCTTGGATATATATATTCCACCTGCTCAAAAATCCTAAGGGAACTGAACACTCAACCCTTGTGCAATTTCAGTAGGATTTTAAGATTTAATCTATTTAATGCCTCTCTGAAAAGGCTAGATTCAAGCAATGATGAGCATCTGGCTGAAGCCTGCTCTGATGTGACAGCACCCTTCAGCCCTGTGCCGGTGCTGCTGGCACCTGCTGAAACAGAGATGCAGTCCCCACCCAGTGCTACTGGAAAGCAGGCAGTGGGGAATATCAGCTTGGGACAAAACATCAGATGTAGCTGAAACACGATTCATGCTTTAACAACCTTTGTTATTACCCTGCATATTTGTAAAGGACAGCCAGCCAAAGACTAGAAATGCAATCTGTTCTTTGTGGAACATCCTGTTCTTAGGGCCTGATGGAAAACCCAGGGGAACTTCTGCACTGCCTTCTTGGTTTTTGACTTGGGAAGAAGGAATTGCCATCGCTCCCCCAACCAGTAGCTGCTGTGACTCCCTGTCAGCGTTGAGGGAAAGAAGCTGTGTGTGCTCTACGTGGAAAGGGATTCCCTGACATCATGCATGTTGGTCCCTGAGCACAGGTAGTCACAAGGAGCATGGCGGCTGCCTCCTTTACAGGGAATTTCAGAAAGCAGCTTTGCCTCAAGAGCTCAGCATGGCAAAGGGCCCAGAGTAACCTGCCGTGCTGCCTGTCACACCTGCCAAAAGGAAGCTGTAATGAAAACAAGCGACTTCCAATAAAGCCTGTGCATTCACCTGGAAATAATGAAAACAAGCACAAAGCAGCCGAGGAGCCCTTCTCAGGCTGTGTGTTGCTACTCCCTATGGTCACACTGTCACCAATCTCCCCTAGAATGGGCTCCATTTGGCCATAACAATCTGCTGCAAAAGTGTTGTTGGCCTCACAGAGAACTGAGTTCTAAGGGGCCCCACTAAAATACATGACTTTTAAAAAAACAGATAGGGAATTAATTTACAATTGTTTTCCAGTTACTAAAATTGCTGTTGGAAGCTGCTTTTCTTCCAGGACCTTGCAGAGCCCCTGCTCACTTCAAGTGAGGAGGAAACTCCCTGCTCTGGTGGTCTTCATGGAGCACCAGCCAGTCTCCATCCCCTCTGTCTCCTCCACAAAAGCAGGAGTGGCATGGGCTCTTCAGCCCATGTTTTCCATTGGATTTCCTGCCCCACTGACCCCTGGGAACAGTCTGCAGACTTATTGCACAACTTCAATGTGAAGTCATGCAGTTGTGACTATCAGAAAATTACTTCAACCCACAGTCTTCACTGTTCTTCCTTTACCTCTTCTTAGTTTGCAAGAAGTCATGCTAGAAGAGAGGGGGAGGAAAAAAAGATTATTTCTGTGAAGCTGTCTAAGTTACCTAATGGTTTTATGGATCATGTTGCCAGGAAGGAAATACCCCTAAAAAGCAGTACTCTGCATCCCTGAAGGTTTTAATCTCTTTTCAAATAAACCTGATCACCATTGCGTGGGGACTGTGACAGCCCTGGGAGGATGGACTACACCAATAGCATGTTTTGATGACAACATAAAATCATTAGTTTATTTTTTTTAGAGTGCATTTCACAAACTCAGCCACCATACTACAACCCAGCAAATCAGAAGTCTTTCTCTCTGCCTTGTGTTGGTTGCTCAGTTTCCACATGCTTCTTGAAAAATCTTGCTGGATCCCCACATGTCTTGGTTGACACATTATGTGTTTAAATTAGTACTTAGAGAGATTACTTAGAGTTTATTGCTTTTATCTTTGTCGTTCACTGGTGTGCCCATCCCTTCCTCCTTTTTGTCTGCTGAATGAAGCTGTCTGAAACACAGCTTTATCATAGCAGGGCATTTGCAACAGCAGCAGAAGAATGAAAGAAGCAAGTTTTTTTCTAATCTCTCAGTGCACTTCACCATCTCCCGTCAATGCAAACCTACCAAATTTGAAGTTTAGAAATACATCCAATAACAATTTCTTCCTACAGCACAAACCCAAACTATTAAGGCAAGCTAGCAATTATTCTTCCACACTAACATCAACATAAAGCAGATTAGAAAAATGAAATGCACAAGAGTGTAGTTCTTTTATGATTATGCACCCTTAATCTTCAGAAGATGGTTAATTGTATTTTAAGCAGCATAAGAGTCCTAACATGTTTATATGTTAATAAAAATTCTCACCAGGGGTTTAAATCTAACATGTATTCACAGGTATAACTAATGGCATTTTTCAATAATGCTGTGAAAAAATATGCCTGTAAGTTAGTAGCTTCACACAGGAAACTGCTGGGAGTTTTTAATTTACTCTCTAACTATTCTCCTAATCATTCTCTTATCATGCTGGGATGGCTAAATGCATACAGATCATAATGATGGTGTGCACCCACCATAGCAGTGTCCAATGACATTTGTCAGTGTTTGAAGTCGGGCTGCTGCAATCAGAGCTCTGCAGCCAAGGGAAGGAGGGAAACAAACAGGGATGACACTGCAGCCTTGCAGTTTCACAAGAACTTGTGTTTGCTGGTTTAAGGCTTATTCCAGTTCAGAAAGGGATTAGTGTCTACCCAGCACAGACCCAAACATCTCTGTGATTCAGAGCTTTTAGGACTACGCGTTAACTGTGTCATGCTCAGAGATGTTGAAGGTCCAAAGAGTCGTCTTTCCTAGAAATCCTCATAAGTGAAGACAGAGCCTGTCATTTTTCATTTATCTCTGCTTTCAACCTCTGGGAAGCCAGAGCACTGGGATTCGAAGTGGAATCTGTATTCTTTATCCAGATCTGCTTCTTGGAAATTTCAGCTCCAGACAGCTCAGGATTTTGGCTATAGTAAAACCTAGCCTGATTCAGGGTCAAAACCCTCTTTGCTTCTAACCCAAGGCAGCTCCAGCAAAGCAGAAGGCATGAACTTTGAGCAGTCCCACTTCTGGGAAAGAAACAGCATAGCAAAATGGGAGGCACATGCCTTCCTCCTGGGTTCACCCACTTCCCAGGGAGAGAGAGGGACTCATTTCATTCACTGAATGGCAGCAGAAAAGAGCAAGCTCAGGGGAATGAGTATCATGGGGAAAGGGAAAAAGTGGGTGCTATTGATGTTTCCTGCAAGTGCTGAGGTCAGTGGCCACAGGCTTTGTCCTTCCCTCGGGTGTGTTTATTCTGTTGGCTGACCAGCATCGTGTCCGTTTCTCCTGCAGGAGCCACCTGGGTTTCAGGAAAATGAAGCTTTACATATCAACTTTATTGTTCTCTACTAGTTGGTCATTTCTTCCCACAGTGGATTTTCTTCATGCCTACCTCTGAATGCAGACATTGTCATTCCAAAATATCCCCAGGGCATAAAAGATAATTTGGGATAGGAGGAAAGAGCTGAACTTTTGAAATATGTTGCCTAATTATTAGTATTCCTCAGTCTGAGCCTTATTTGTGGCAAGGATGACTCATTGCCCTTGAACACCCACTGCCTATCTGTTTCCTCTAATGTTGCTTTCCTTTTTGATTTTCCGGATACGGAGAGCTGACTGCTTATCTATTCCCACCATTAAAATGATGCATAACTACTGCATTTTGTGGATGGAAACATTATGGACACTGAAATGTCATCACAGCTCCATTTCCTCATCTGCTGTTATTTACTTTCCAGCAGACAATATTCAGTACACAGGCACACACAATGCAGAAGTCAGCACAACATTCATCACATTGATATCAGGACTTACAACGCGTGCTGCCACTGATCAACAGAAACAGTCTGGGCTGGAGGATTTACAGAGCTGCCCATCTCCCTTCAGGCTCTGTACAAATTTCCCCTGGCTGAGATGTTGTAGCTCTGCAAAGCAGCCGAGGCATGGCTACCTGCCAGTGGAAGGGGTTCCTGAAACAGGAGGATGTAGAGGTCCACTGTCAGAGTGACCTTCCTCTCTGGTGGGTACAAGTGTGCACTGGTTTCCTCCAAAGCCTGCCAGTGTCACCACTGCACTCAGTGCTCCCTGGGAGGTTTGCACAGCGCTCCCTGGGGCACCAGCCTGTGTCATGACCTCGGATCCCTTCCACTGGTGAGGCTTTTTGTGGATGCAGATGAAGCTCTGCCTAGAATAAGAAGACATCTCCGGAAAAGCATCCTGAAGTTCTGCTACACAGTCAGGTCATATGAAGCAAATGCCTAGCTATCCAAAAGCATGTCCCAGGGAAATCAGTACTGTAGCCCAGTAGGGGTGGTTTAGACCCCTTTAAGTCCAGGGCTTGAAACCAGAAGCCATAATACCTTGCATCTCTGCATTATCATGTGCTGTGCTCTTTATAAACACCCTGCAAAAATTGCCCCTACCCAGGAGAGTTTCCACTTCAGTGATGGAAGTCAACAGATGAATACGGCCCCCAGAGAGCTTGCAGCAGTGGTAAGACCCCTTACAGTGGTTATGAGGACTATGGGACAGGCTGCCCAGGAAAATGGTTGATCCACCATCCCTGGAGGTATTTAAAAGATGTGTAGATGTGGCACTTAAGGACATGGCTTAGTGGTGGACTTGGCAGTCTTAGATTTACAGACTCAATGATCTTAAAGGTCTTTTCCAACCTAAATGATACTATGATAATATTCAGCCAACCAATGGGACTCCCTTGACGGGGAACTAGCAGTAATGAGGATGAGGATAGCACCCTTGGGCTCTGTGGGGACTTTTTCTCTGCTTCTGGGAGAGTCACCAAAAGAAGGGATTGGGCATCTCTTAAAGGCAGGTGGCTGGTCATAGGTAGGCAGGGGACTGTACCTCACAGGGCTTTAGATCTCTGGAGGTTGGGAGATTATCACTGCATACCTGCCTCCCCCTATTGCTTCTCTGGCACCCACACTTAGCCACTTTTTGAGAAAAAAAGTTGCTGGGTTAGCTGGACCTTTAGTGGCTGTTCTGGTGTGCTTAATGCCACAGATTTTTGGAAGAGGCCAAAGGAAAATCTCAGCTATTAGAGCATGATGGAAAGTGAGTTTTGTAGTGTGATGAAGCTCTTCTGTCTCACTGTCATGGTTTTAGCTGGGATAGAGTAAATTTTCTTCACTGTAGCTGGTATAGTGCTGCATTTTGGCCTTAGTATGAAAATAATGTTGATAACACACTAATGTTTTAGTTGTTGCTGGGTAGTGCTTACACTAGTCAAGGACTTTTCCAGCTTCCCATGCTCTGCCAGGTGCACAAGAAGCCGGGAGGGGAGGGGGCACAGCCAAGAAAGCTGATCCAAACTGGCCAAAGGGATATTCCATACCATATGATGTCATGCCCAGTATATTAACTGGGTGGAGTTGGCTGGGGGAAGCAGCGATCGCAGCTCGGGGACTGGTGGCATCGGTCGGTGGGTGGTGAGCAGTTGCATCACTTGTGGTTTTTTTTCCTTCTCCCTCTTCCCCCAGGTTTCATTTCTCTCTCTTGTTATTTTCCTTTTTATATTATTATTATTATTATTGTTATTATTATTATTATTATCATCATGATCATCATTACCGTCATTATTATTATTACCATTACTACTATTACTATTTTATTTTAATTATTAAACTGTTCTTATCTCAATCCACAAGTTTTCTTGCTTTTGCTCTTCTGATTCTCTCCCCCATCCCACTGGGGTCGAGGGAGTGAGTGAGCGGCTGCGTGGTGCTTAGTTGCTGACTGGGGCTAAACCACGACACTCACATTTCTTTCTTCTTATTGATTCAGCTTTCTTTCAGTCAGCATCCATGATGTGTCAAAACTTCTGGCTTCACATTTGCATCAAGATGCTCCTTAGCCCATAGCAGAAAACTACCATGTGATGCTGAAAAAGAGCAAAACAACCACAACAACACTTGCAAAAAGGTATGGGGATGATAGCAAACAAACTTTGCTACTTGGAGAGCACTGGGGGTGGTAAGCAGCTGGCTGCAAGGTGAAAGGATCTGGGACAAAATCCTCAAACAGTGCAAGACTGGGGCTCAGCCCAGCTGCTCCCCTGAAGCCAGATCTGCTCCAAATAGCTGTTTCCTTTTCCTTCCACATGGTTCTGAATTTTTTTGTCTTTTCCGCTTGATGCCTTTTTCAAACAAGGAGCTTTGCCATATGGAAATTCATAATTACACCAGCTTGTAGTTGCCTCATATCTGCCACATAAAACGAAGCCAGTCACTCTCAACATCTGGAGGCAGCTGGCTGAAGAGGTCGGATCCACCTTCAAACAGTGTTCATATTTGTTGGGCTTGTCCTCCAACCCCAGTTCACACATCTGTTTTCACACAAACAGAATAACAAGTTTGTAAGGTTTACAAGAGCTGCCTCAGTGCAGGAATGAGGAATGGCTTTGCCAGGTCAGATCAGAGACCCACTAGTCCCTGTGTGCCCCGTCCAACCTGGCCCAGAGCAGACGGAAAAGAAGGGAAGAGGATATGGATGTTGCAAGTAGGTGGCCATACTTCCTCAGCACCTAGTATTTGAGGTTAAATAATTCAGTCAGATACACATTCATTTCTTGCAGTGGAAGGGAAAGCACAGAAAGTTGCTCATCCAAAAGAAAACAAATTTCTGATACTGTATGCATTCACAAGCGCCATTCAGAAAACTTCTTAAATCAACAGCTACTGCTCCAGCCCCAGGTCAGAGCCACGTTGTGCACTTTGCTAGCTATGATAAGAGGAGAAAGAGATGATCTTCATCCTTAGAGTCGAGAGGGCGGAAATATTCAGTGATGTGAGGGACTGGGAGTACCAATGGGAATCCTGATTCGGTTTTCCTCAGCACAGCATGGATGCTGTGAACCACCAATGGGCTAACAGGCAGGAACAAGATTGGAAAGAGCATTGGTGATAGACTCAAGTGCTCAGGCTGGCTCTTCCACCTGCTCTTCACCTCCTGCTTCAGGGACTGAACCTGTATCTCCTGACTGCAAACAACTTGGCTTTGTGAGCACCCCTGTGTGGAATCTTTGTGGATATGGATGTGTGCAGAGGACTGGGAATAAAAATGGTGGAAACATAAGTTTTTTGCAAAATATTCCAAACTGCATACCAGTTTTACTAATCTTAAGGTTGGATTGCTGGTGTTTAGGGTAACATGTCACAAGGACCTAGAGAAATTTCTCCCCACTTGCAGACACAATGAGGGGATTTTCAGTTGCGCAAAAACTTCATCTGAGTGTAAGCTGTGATCTGGAAACCTCCACTCCACACAAGGAGGAGATTTGATTGTGACACCTAGAAAGCAAGAGGATGCACATTTCCTGTTTGCATCCCCCCACCCTGCTCCAGCTAGGTATAAATATTTCCTTCTCCTGGGGGTCCTTCCACTCTCACCTTCCTTTCACAGTCCTTTGGCTGAGACAAAGCCAAAAGCTGTTACCTGGAAATTTGTGAAATGACAGAGAGTCAGGAAATGTGAGGTCAGCTCCAGTCTTGCCAGAGATTTACCATGACTGGAGCAGGTCACTTAATCTTACATCAGTACCACAAGTGATGAAGGCCTCACTGGTATCATATTAATCTGTAATCAAAGCTTCACATAAGGATTACAGGATTAAGCTACTTCAGCAACAGAATATTCTTCATTTGGATGATCCCTTTGTTCCAAGAGCCTGTGTGTATTATTGCCATTTTCACATCTGTTCATCACTTGGAGAAAATGTCTTTTGTCCCTTAGTAAGCTCAAGCATACATTTTCTCCTGCCACGCTCCCCCACACTATTATTTTTAAATTTAAACACATTTTATAAAGGTTAGGACATGTTGCATAATTAAAATCAAGTTGGCAGTGAAGAACTATTTCATTCACTACAGCTCTTTTCACTGTAGAGTCCTCCAGTTGGAAAGCGGGTGAGGAATTTGAAGTGATCTTGTACCTACCGGCAACAGCAAGGCTGAGGTCACAGACATGACTAGTGACACTGGATGTTCATTGTGACACTTGTTATGGGAACTTAATTTTTCAGAAGTTTTATTCAGTACTTTCTGAAAATGAGATTCTGTAAGGTAATTCCAATGAGTACCCCAAAATCACAAATCACTTCTGTAAGTCATGACTTTGCAGTCACACTGGGAATTGCACAGCATGAGAAAGGTAGATGCTGCTCAGCACTTCCACTACTACTAATTTTTCTTTTCTGTCTTTTAACTTCCTTCTGTTATATATGAAGTAGCTCCATTCTCCTTGCAGACTCCTTCCCAATATCTTGTAAAAGTAAATGAACTTTAAAATTGGAGGTGGTTCTCCAGAGAAGTAATTCAGCAATAATTCAGCCTATAGAAGTTCCCAAGTCTGTAATTTATTGATTTAGCTAACAGTTTGTACTGACTAGATAACAGTTTCCTATCTTATTACCCTGTGTTTTCATTATATCTAACCTGTCTGGTAGAAGGAATATCAATCTTCGGCAGCTTACAATTCCTAACAGTAGCTGTTAAATAGCTCTAAACTTGCCTGTACTTCATTTTGGAGTCTCTCAAAGTTTCCTGGTTTAGAGGGCTGGCAGAGAGTTAAAAAGATTTACTTTTCTTCCCGAAGAAAACAACAACAAAAAAATATTTTGATTTTCACTTATGACTCCAAAAGGGAGACAGACGGTTCTGCATTTCTGGTGCTTGCGCAAAATCCTCAGCTGCATTTCCCATCCAGCCTGCAGAAAGTGTTCATCACGTCACCCCTCCCTCTCTGTAGCAATAAGTGCAGACGATGTGCGGTTGCCTAGTAGACAGAATAACAGAAAGCATCAATGCACTTTATGATGGTTGGCAAGAAAGACATACTAGATCTTACTGCTTTTTTAAGACAGACTAGATGTTGATCACTGACACCTGTGGCTGAGAAAAGGTTCCCCAGGTCAGAGCTGCTGAAATTGGACCTGTAAAGAGGAAAATGTGAGGAGAATGGGAATAATATAAAGCAAATGTTGGGTACGTTTGGATTTGTGAAATGACTTTGTTTCAATAATAGTCACAAGCATTTTGTTCTTGGTTTTGGAGGATAGTTGAATGATTAGGTAGCTAAAAGGCTTGCAACAGTGGCTGTCTAAATTGCAAAGGAAAGAAAAACAGGTGGTGAATTCAGAGTTCACATATATGTTGCAGTCATGACACATGCATCAGGAGTGCTCTTGTGCTCTTACAGAAATGCTTGTCCCATGCTACAGACAGGAACTGGAAAAAACCGTCGTGACTCAGCTGACCTGTCACACCTCAACAAATGCTGAATGCTTGCTGTCTGTTCACAGAGAAAACATTCAAAGACATTTTTAGGCAAGAAAAACAAATAAGCCCTTCTTCAATTTGTCAGTTACTGCAAACTAGTTACTTAGCTCAGTTTATCAGCTCAGACCTGCCTCATCTGATGAAGAACTGAAAGAAGTCAATGACACAATATTCTGCAGGTATTTAGGGACCATTTGTCCCATATGGCTATTGCCTGCATTAATGAGGAGGTTTCTTCAGAGCAAGGAGAACGCAGGACTCGTAAGTTGCATGAGAAAGAAAGTTTACAAGCTTTCAATTGCAGTGATGGGGAAGCAGTTATTTATCTGGCTTGTATGAAACCAATAGCTGTTTCTTCTTCATACAGCAACAGCACTGTTGTTTTGTAAGAAATACGCCAGACCAGATCAATGCCATCTCCTGTTGGACCAACCTGCCAAGATTGGCCTAATTTTTCCCAAGAAAATCTTATGTATTCTGCTACCTTTAAACAGATGACATTGATAGAGCTGAGTCTTTGCCCTCATGCAGGGTCTGGCTGTACCATTGCTCACATCTTACTGTCAGAGCAGACCCCTTACATTTCTTATTTTTGGGACAGTCTACATGAGTAGGGATGCTGTAAAGGGGTCTGCAGAGATGGTCTACACTCATGTGTAGTGACCATCCCCTCACCAGAGCCCAAATAGCACCCGATATCACCTCCTCTGGCCTGTCTTCTGTACAGCCCCCTAGACTAAAAGCCACACAGAGCTCCTTAACCTTTCTGGTGTGCCAAAAGAAAGAAAATAGGTTCCTTTGTCTTCTCCTCCATTTCCTGAGCTGTGTGATGATCAAGTGACCATTCTGCTCCTTCTGCCATTATTTTGAGCTTGAGAACCACAGGAGTCTAGACACATTAGCATTCTGATGTTGAGCTCAGAGACTATATTGATTAGCACACTGGTTTCAGCCCACATATCCCAGAAGGCAGCAGATACTTTCTCCTAGACATTGACAAACTTGAAAAGGTGGTAGAGACTCCTCATTCAGAGGACCAGTAAGTGTATGCTGTCCCTGGCCCTCTTTGCAGGACTGAGTCACCTTCTCACCTCACTTCTTTCCAAGATGCCCTCTTTGTTATGGAGTCAGTAGGGTTTTAGTGGGGCTCTTGATACAGCTCATAGTTTTTGTCTTCTGAGAAAGCTAATGTCCCCAAGCAGGGTAAAGCTGATTCCCTTGGCATGGCAGAGCACATGCTCAGCCTTTAAGCAACACACTTGTTCCCTGAGCACCAGCCTACTTGTAAAACAGCCACTAGGAGCTTCTATGTCTTCTTTTCCCTCTGAAGCAATCAAAGAGGATGACTGTCCACAACCCCACCTCCTCCACATCCAGTGGCACAGGAGCACAGCTCCAGCTGAGGCAGCCTGTGTGACTCAGTTCTCCCTGAAAATGTCACAACCTTTGTTAGGAAGAAAAACTAGGGGTTTGGTACTGAAATAAACTCAGCCCTGAGCATAGCTGAACTGGCCTGACATTATCAGGCAGGCTGTGTAGTGCAGTTCCAGCGCTCCTCTCCCATGGCTTTTCTTAGTTGTCTAGCTTAACACCACTGAAAGCCTCTGGCCAGCATATTCCCAGGTATGCATAAAGAAGTCTGAGCTGTGCTTTATGTTTTTTTCCTGACAAATACCCCAGTTTGAACTTTCCAGCCAGTTATTCCAAGCTGTGTTTGTAGGTAGCTGTGGTAGCATTAATCAAACTAATGATATCTGGTTATCTGGAGGAAAATCAATATTGTATGGCGAAAAAAACAAACCCACAATTAATAGTGTACTATACAGTATCTGTGTTCCTGTGCCAGTCTGAACATAATACAAATGACTTACCTTTTGGGTTTTTTTTTTTTTTGGTCTACTCTCTGGAGGGGAATGTGGTATAACGAGGGTTATTGGAACCCTGCAGCTATTCAAGGATAAGATAGCTTAGCTGTTGACTTTACTATGTTACTCATGCAAGGTTATTATGGCCATGGATGCCAGTGACAGCCTGGAGTCTCTGTTCTGCCCAGACACTTCATGCAAACTGTTTGTACTGAAGTAACAATTCCTAGGACAAAGCCCTGGAGAAAAGAGATTGCAAATCTAAATGAAACCACAATGACCTGTGGTTTGGGGGACACCAAATCAGCTGTATCAGAAGAGGGAGCATCCATCACCTTAGTCTGCTCTATTCCTTTAGAAAAGAAAAAGAAAGCATGCCCCCTTTTCTACAAACAATGCTGTGGTCAGGAACTGATTTATCTTAAATCTGTCTGCAGCGCTTGCTGCTGGGTTTTATGATTGTGGCTCTTCAGCCATCCAGCAGCAATAAGAATAATTCAGTGACCAAAAATTCTCTTCACGTTCCAGTTAGGGCTCTTAGCTGCGAGCTTTGAGCCCATTGCTGAAGTACTGATTTAACCCTTTTACTGTACTACCAAGAAGAAATGTTGTTTGATACGAGGTCTCCTAGCCCCTCCCTGCCCAGCTTTTCCAGCAAAGGCATTGTTGACCAGCCAAGGAGATAAGAAAGATGCTAAAACCTGGCTAAACCCAGGATCAGGATCCTGGATAAGCAGACACTGAATGTCTCAGCCATTCTTAACCTGAGGTTTTTATCCAGGATGCTTTATATAGGAAGCTCATTGCTGGTAATGGGGGCTCTGCAGTGACTTCAGTGACACACACAGACCCTGAGAGGCTGTCCAGACCTCTGTCCCCTATTCCTTCTAGTTTCACTGGTGTCCTGAAAACAAGAAGACAGTATGATATCCTTTTCCTCTGCAGTGATGTTTTTCTCTAAGTTTGTTTGCTCTGGGCTCCCTATCCAGGGTCCCTCCAAGGGGCATTTTCAACCTGTTCACTCAGGTCAACCAGACCCCCTTGGTGCTGTGACCCGGAGATCTTTGCATGGTGGTGGGGACACATACCTGCTCAGAGCAAGCAGAGAAAGCCACCCTGCTGCAGCATATATTCAGAGCCAGACAAACCCTTCACATTTCCCCTTTCTGCTGGGAAAAGCCTTTGGTGAGGATGGGGTGACAGCTGGAGGAAGTGCCCTCTGCAAACACGTGGGTTGAGGGAATGCAGCAGGCAGCATCCAGACCCCAGCCACATCCGGACCCCGGCCACAGTGTGTCTGGGGGAGAGGCAGGAGAGCAGGGAAGCAGAGTCCCGCAGACTGCTTTCGGAGGCAGCTCTGTTTCCCCATCTGACATCCTCTGCTTCCCCAGTCATGTGGTTTGCATTTGTCTCTTTTTTCATGTGGAAACACTGCTTTCAAAGCCATCAGCAGGGATGAGCATGGTGGCCATGATGTCATTGCCAGCATGCCTCTCCCACCTGCAACTTGGCAGCTTTTGACAAAGTGGGAAATCCCAAGGGGACTCTTGTGGCTTTGGCAGGTTTATTTTTCTCTCGCACGCAGGTAGTCTCAGTATACAGCAGGAGAAGGTGTCAGGGAAGAGGAAATAGGAGAAAGAGTTGGAAAAAGGAGTAAGTTAATTAGAAAGAGGCAGCATCAATTACTGTGACACTTAATATCAGGGTTTTTCTTTTTAATAGAGAGCACGCTGGTTCCTTTGGGGAAATCTGCTATGAGCTTTGAGCCAAATGCCCAACAAACAGAAACTAGCACAAGCCCTCTGCAAGTCCATGATGCCATGTGAGATTACCCCTGCTGCGGACCTGGCCTTGCCTGTGCTGCACAGCCCTGTGGCAGTCTTGTCACACCCCTCCTGGAGCACAACCCAGGCATGTACAGACAGACAGATTTCTTGTTTACTATATGATTCTTTGGTTTTATTCAAATCTCCATTAGGACTTGTCACAGAAAGAGCATGAGATTAAAAAACCCAAACAGAAAAAAGGACAAAGCTTTCCTGCTACTGAGTCTAAATGCACACTAATGAGATCTAAGCAGATAAATAAGAGAGAAAGCAAGGCATATGACTCAGGATGTATCTGCACTGCACTGCAGTCAGGAGCAGTGACTGGAGCAGGGGTAGAAATACTCCCACTGGCCCTTCTCTAGCTATGCCAAAGATACATGCAGGTTCATTAATAACCCCCTGAGTACCTCCAGGACCGCAGGGACTTCAGCAGCTACTTCACATTGCAGTCCAGGCTGTTCTTTCTTTGTTGCTAGGTTCCTGACCAGAAACTTGTACAGAGAGTTTTGCACACACTGTAACCACTCCTCTAAGTGCAGGGTCTTCAGACAACTATGACTAACTTTAGGTGTCCAAGTCCCAGTAGTTCAACATTCTCGCCTTTAGCACTCAGGCTGTCCATCCTTTGTCCACTTTGAGAGTGCTGCATTTGGATGGATTAGTTTTGAAAGATATGTTTTAGTCTGATTAGTTGCAAATTATTCATTTTCTGCCAAAGCAGCTCCCTGGTCTACTTGTCTGCCCCATTTCATGGTAGTACTGGCATAAAGCAAGACAAGCCTTGGGAGGTGGGAACATGGACCCACTGTTTTCTATACCAATATAGATTTAGATCAGCTTAAAAAGATGGAAAAATTGCAGCCAAAGGCATTGCAATGGAATGGGAGCCCAAGAGATCTGGATTCGTTTCTACCCAAGTTCTGAATGGAAGTCTTAAGCTAAAAAGACTTTTTAAGCCTAGCTAAAATATAATGTCTTTTTTGAAACTCTGACGTGAAATAAAAAATATTCATTTCTAGAGATAATTTTTTTTTTTAAAAGAAGGTAATACCCCCCCATTTGTGTCAATTTTCTTAGAAGAAAATAACATTGACACAGGGATTTCCAATATAACTCTATGCCTGCAAGAGTAAGTGAGGATCGTGATTCAGAAACCAGTAGTGCCACTGCTCACTGCTTGATGCTCATTGCACCTATTGCTGCCAACATCCTCCAAACTCTACTTTCCGTTTCTCCAAGCACCAGCATCATGTTACCTTCCAACAAAAAATGCATGGAAGATCTCTCACAGTTTTCTCCTCTTCACCAGGGCAGGAGATGGAAGAAGCAATTACAGGGATTCATATCTGTTGGTGAATGTCAATGAAATGGCACTGAGGCTTTGTCAAGCCTGGGAGAAGGAAGCTCCCTGCTATTCAAGTAATAATTTGATTCTCCTTGAAGCTCTTGTCTGCCTCCCAGGGAGCATTGTCTCTGGCTCAAAGCTCTCCTTGGCCAGTCAGCAACAAAATAATTTGTAGGGATGGCAGAATTGCAGATGATCTCATGGACATTTATTAATTCTGCATTTGCACTTCTAAATAGGCCAAGGAGCATTTCCTCCTCTTCATTTTCCACCTCCATGCCTCAGCTGCTGGAATGAGAGGTCAAACTGGAAGCATATGTAACCCAGCTGTGGGCAGCTCTCTCTGCCCACATTCTGTCCCTCCCTGTCATCCCAGGAGATGAACATTGTGTGGCATCCTTGGCCATTAGCAAAACCTTGCCAAGGAGATTTCCTGTGGAGAATCGACAAATTCAGCTGTCACTTTCTTGCAGCATCTACAGTGAGAGCTCTGGTTAAGAAGGTATGTTTTTAGCCTGGAGATACTTGGCCAACTTGCCAGGGGCTGTCCGTCATGCTTGAGGATATAAAAAGGAAAGGGGAGGTCCCTGAGGTCCCAGTACCATCTGTATTTTGGGAACTCTGTTTGCAGATCATGACTCTGCTCAGGGTGTTCCTTTCCTGGTGAGCCAGTATCACGTCAGTCAAAATTGCCCCTTTTGAAAATTCACACTCTGTGTCTGGTGAATGTGTCCTGAGCCTTACTAAGGGGTAAAATATGTATCAAATAATACCCCACAGTACCCCAGGAAAATGGAAGGGAATGGAGCTGCCCTGATACACATTATATTAAGTGTGTTTGGCATGTGCAATCATACTATAGAGCCAGTCCTTGAGTTCTTCCTTAGCTTTTGCTGGTTATTATTAACTTGAAGGACAAATGCTCTAAGTGGTGCAGGGAGTCAGAGACAGCTACTGCAATGATCATCAGCTCCAAATCAATAATGGACACCATCCAGAGATGCTTCAGGATAAGAGGCATTTCACTTTCAGAAGACCCATTCTTGAAGTAAAGCAGCTGGCATTGTTAAAGACACAGTGAAATAGCAGAGTGGGTTAAAAAGTATTAAGAAAAGAGTTGGCATCAAAAAGTTATTAGTCACTTCATTAAGAAAAAAAAATAAAAGGCCAGCTTCTTAACTGAGACTGATGAGTCAAACTTGCATATTGACATTGAGCCTATGCATAAAATTTCCAGCCATAAAGGTCTACCCTGCCCCAGATTCAGGGCCTAGCTTGACAAGTGAATCTTTGGTGATGCCACAGTACATGGCCCCAGTGCTCACTCTCTCTCTCACACACACACACACACACACAGATCCCTGACCAAGTCTAAGAAAGAAGAATTTTATGCCTTTTGCTGAGTTAATTTGAAGCCACAGCAACTCCTGGCCCTGGGCCCAGACATGGTGGCACAGAGTGAAGTTGTCACAGGGCAGGAG
Organism: Morus bassanus; assembly: GCA_031468815.1. Lineage (NCBI taxonomy): Eukaryota > Metazoa > Chordata > Aves > Suliformes > Sulidae > Morus > Morus bassanus. The sequence goes on along the minus strand of CM062572.1, from coordinate 9,744,271 downwards.
GTAGGAGGCTGAAGAGCCAGGACAGACTGTGCTAGTTTAAGCCATCCTACTCCCAGACAGGAGGGTCTAGCTCAACTTCTTGCACCTGCATGGTTCCTAGCAGTGTCACCTGTAACTCCTTCTAAATACTCAATAATCTATGGTTAAACTACAGTATAGCTGTAAGAAACAGATGCTGACTTGAGTTAAAGTTTTGGTTGAATTCATTTATATGCCAGTTAATTGCAAGGCAAGGACTATGTATATGTACACTTGCAACAGGACAACTGATCTGTACCTCATTGATTACTCTTTGTATTTAGGCATCCTCATGATGTGGAAGTTTTTTACCATATCTCTTGGAATTACTGCTTTATTTCCCTGAGAGCAGCAGCTCATCCAGTGGGTATAGCACAAGGGCTCATCCAGTGGCATTGCATCTGGCTGACACAGAGAGGAGGTCCAGAGAAGCGTGGGACAGCCCCTGGTTGGGACACTGGCCCTGGTCTGCCCTGTGCAACTTAAAACAAGTCACCTCAGGCCACCATGGCCTGAACAGACTTTCTGTGAAATGGGATAATACTGTCTCCTTTGAATAGGGAAAACCTTGACCACAGTTAGCAATGCTGGGTCATCTGCTCTTGCTCTCAGGAGCCTAGGGAGAAATTACTGTATAAAAACACTTCCAATAACTGCTTTTGTAGATTCAGTAAACAGAGTGGTTAAAAATTATACCCTCGGTGAGTATCAACAGTGTAACCTTTTAAGGTTGGAAATGAGTTCTGGATTGTCTGAGTAAAAACAGCTTTTAACTAACAGGATGGAGTCTAATGAGAGATCAATGCCTATTGTCGGAGAATTATCCCCCTCCCCAGGAAGCTGAAGGAGATATTTGCCACTGTAGGGAGTGCTGAGATGTGGGAAAGAGGCTGGGAAAAAGAAACAGGCTTGATTTTTGCTCAGCAGCACCGCAAGAGCAAAGCATGGTCACACTGCAGCCCAAGAGGAAACTGCCTCCAAGACCAAACCTATTTCAGATTCTGATTTCAGTATTCAGCTGTCCTGCAGGATCTTTAATTAAATGCACAGTGCATACTAACATACAAGTTAACAAAACACAATGAAACCCAAATAACAATCACTCCTTTTAAAAGCCTCCCTTGGCAAGCCAGAGCCAGAGCAGTCAGGTCAGTGGGAGATGTGCCCTGAAGGTGGAGAGCCATGCTTGTGGCAGAGCAGCTGGGGAAGGATGGGAGAAAAGAAGGAGAAGTCCAGAGTTCAGGACTTTGTGACCCTGCTGCAGTACTACAAGCTCCAGGTATTTAAAGCTAGATGTTAGTTTGCAAAAAAGGTCCCCTTTCCTAATCCCATTTATTAAAGCAAGACAGGTGGGATTTGGGAGGCCCCAGTCTGATCACAGAGGCTTTCTAAATGAAAGAACTGAAGCTTTGTAAGTGGAAAGTGTATAAGTGCACCACATGTTGTATCAGCATTGGGAAAGGATGCTGCAGAGAATCATCAGAGTTGCCAGCTGGGGAAGCAGTTGTAAATTATAGCCAAAGGCCAAATTTGCTATTGACTTAAGCAGCCATTGGGTGAGATCACCAATTCTCACTGATGAGTTAATATAGACAATTCTTCAGGTTATGAAGTTGTTTCATCTTCTTAGGCGTCTAGAAAGGAATAAGCAATACCATCTTTGTCATGTTGACTAGCTGGCCAATGAATAGGAAAGATACCTGGGGAATAAATCTCCTGAAATGAACCACTTCTGGCGAGAGGAAGGCACTAACTGTGCTCATGTATGCAGAGGGTGATTGATAGGGAAACATGCACCCTTCTTCAAACCTTCTTTGGATAACATACTTCAGACAAGCAACCACTAAAACTTTTGCACTGAGCTGGGAAAAATCCTGACCATGGTGACCCACTCAGCACACACTGCAGCAATATAAAGGCAAAAGATTAAAATTCTTGTACAGCTTTAGGCTTGCCTTCCTTAAGGCTTGGCTTCTCTGCACCATCTTGGCTTATAGGCCCACCAGGGGCAGCTAGGTTAATTGTTTTATGAATCCATTTTGATGGACTTGAGAAGCTTGATTTTACTTTAAATCATGTTTTACCAATGAAATTGGAACAGGGAGATGGACACAGTGACTTCTTAAAGTCTCTTCTAGCTCTGTCTTCAAAGGTTAATGAACTCTGACCAATGAGTCTGTCATATGGTCTTTGCCTCAAAATTTCAATACTACACATGGGTTCCAAGTATCAGAGCACAGGGTACTTGGTGCCTTTGGAAGATGCGCTACAGAGGATGCAGGGCCTGATCCAAGATGTAAACAGAGCAATGCTGTTTAACCAGCTGAAAAGGGATTTTGATCCAAATCTCCTCTCCTTACTTGTGTTGCAAGATGTCAAGTACTGGGGAAAAGGATTTGCCTACAACATTTCTTCTGAGGAAGCAGCAGTGGGGGTGCATGGCTGCAAAGAGTGGCAAGGCTTGTTAGCAGCTCATGCTACTCTTGTGGGGCCATCTTTGTGTGCTGATTATCTAAGTGTTTCCATGCCTTTCAGCAGAGTAGCAGCCCAGCCATTTCTACCTGGATGAGTGACAAGGGAATCCATCACCATTACCTGCATTACCTGCTCATGTTCCCTGAGTATTTCTGCTCGATGAAGTGTTGATAATGCTGTACTCACCTCCCTAACACATTTATTTCCCACTCCCTGCATTAATTGTATATTCAATTATGTTGGAAGAAAATCTCATTCTGAAACCGGAAGCCTCCCTGTGTGCAGCTCCTCTACTGCTGACTTTCTTCAAAGTCACAAAGACAGCCTGTGCCCTTTAGGGATTTCTCCTCATCTGGATTTAATAACTTTCTTCCCAGGATAGTCACATCTTTGTGCAACTCGTCGTGTATTTCCTAAAATCTCCAGTCTACCCAGGTTTAGAGCCCTGTCCTAGGTTTAGAGCACCTCTGTCTTGTTACCTTGACAAAGGTGAAAGTCTTTTTATCTCACAGCTGGCCCTGCTTTGAGCAGGAGGTTGGACTAGGGACTTCCTGAGGTCCCTTCCAACCTGATTTTTTCTCAAATTCCATGATTCTGTGCTTTATCTGGGAAAAGCTAGATAGTGTATAGTCGAATATGGGAGGGAGTTTTGCAGCTGCCTCCCATATGACGTGTTACTCTCTGCAGATCCCTTCAGTTCCTTACAAGCACTCAGCTGTGAGTTAGCTCAGATTTGCTGGGATGGCAATCAGCTCCAGCCTGGAAATCAGCCTGACCCAGGCTGCCCAAGTGAAGAAGCCTGCTGGGGAAGCAGAGTTAATAAATCCAGCTAGACCCCAGTGCCATGCCACTTTCCTGACCTGACCTATGGTATTGCACAGTGCAAGCTCTGTACCACCTCCCTCCCAACAAATCCAAGGACTGTCTCTAAGATGGAGCAATGTGTCAAGGCACAGATGCATTCCGTGCATGCAGGTCATGACTGGAGGCACAACACCTAACGACTGGCCAAAGTGACTTGCCCAAGACTACAGCAGGGAATCAGGAATTGGCGACTGATGCAGGAGGGGCACAGTCGTGGTTCCACTGCCTCCAGAGCTCTCCCATGGGCCAGGCAGTTCATGTTCAAGGACAAGTAGGGTCTAGAATTGCCCATAGTTTCAGTGACAAGTGGAAGCTTCTTGCACCTTTTCTCCTAACTCTGTGCATTCACACAGATGCTGTTTCTAGCACTGTTTCTTTCCTAGGGCTATCCACAAAACAAAGTCAGATTTTTATGCTGTCAAGAGGGAACTCAGCATCCTGTTTTGGACTTACACATATATTGTCATCTAAGACTGAAATCTTTGGCACCTGATTCTTCATGGCTGAGTTTCCTACATCCTGAAAAGGTCTAATCTGGGTCTCCAGGAGGTATCTACCCTGTGAGTTTGCCCACACAGTGGACTGGGGTCACTTCATACCTCTATTACATCCCCTTTGCAAGAGGCGCAGACAATTGTTTTCCATTGAGTTCCTGGGGTGCCTTCCATACAAATCATAATGAGGGCATTGTTTTGCACCACAAACTCATATGTTCTTCATCTTGAGGGGGTTTTTTTATAAGATTTAGTCCATAAACTGCAGAGGAACATGGAAGATCAAAATCTGTTTTTTCTCACAGAATGGAGAAACAGAAAGGAAAATGCAATAAAATCATAATTTCGCCTCCTGTAAACAACTTTGTAGATAAATGCAATGAGATGTGTCCTGCATATGAATACTGCCAGGCAGCCCTTTATAGATCTTAAGCTTGTATTGATCTGTGCATCCATAAAAGCTCTTATTCGTCAGGCATAAGAAGACAGACTCAGTATGCATGACCACACATGCCAATGTCAATGGAGCTATAAAGCTGCACCCTCAGAAAAATAAATTGTAAGTCAGTCAGATTTTAGTTCAAAAGAATGGAAATCTGTGACATTAAGAATTAAAAATCAAAGTCTTCTGACCCAGATTAACTTTCTTTGCTCAATCACCCATACATAACATGTTCCAAATCAGCTCCTGGAGATGTCCTTTTGCATGTTTTTCATGATTAATTGAATTAGCAATTGATTTGTATAATATGACTCACTTACTTAGAAATAAAGACACACCAAACTGACAACATGCACGCCATTCAGGTAGCAACAAATCACAGGTCCTACAGTTAATCTCACCACAACCCTCCTGGGCAATGCAGATTTGCTATCTACTATCCAGAGCATAGACTTTCAGAGAAAGATAAGAGTGCCTGTGCATGCTCTCTGTGTGTGCATACTAAACAAACATGCACACACATGCCCTGCAAACGCACAAAGTAGTTCAGGCATTGCAGTGTTGATTCTCTCTGTAACTGATCTATAGATGCTGTGCTGAGCCCCAAGTTAGGACCTATGCTTGTAGGGCTTGGAGAAAAAGTACAGGGGTTGGGGAAAACCACTAAAAATGGGTTCCTTTGAAGTCAGGGAGGGATATGGGAAAGCATCTAAATTATTTAAGATTGGAGGTTGGTGTTTAGTGATCCCTGGCCTAGTGTTAGAGTAGGACTTCACATGTTCTGGGATTGGGTAACATTTTGGGCCTCACTAACAAGATTTAGGATGGAGGCCCATAGGTTTGTCTCAGGACAGAGCTAGAAAGGAGGACTTGATGGGATAAGAGACCATGCTGGGGTATGTGGAGTTCTGCAAAGTCAAACTGGGCCAGTGTTGGGACATGCAGAGGTGGATTAAGCATAGTGAAGGTGTCAGGAGCCCCGCAGCCCCTGTGCTTGGAGTTAGTGATAAGGACTGCAGAGCCACCCAGGATGGCATCAGCGCAGCTGCATGCATGTTGCCCTTCAGTCCATGAATATGATTTTGGCTTGTATGGTCTCCAGAGAAGGACAAAGATGAAGATTACATGTTTGCCTGAGCTAAGGTTAAAGTATGGCAGAGTGAGAGCCCTGGACTAGTTTTTAATGCAAATAACTGGGCCTTGCTGGTTACCTCATAGCCCAGCATCATCTACATGGCTGGTGGCTCAAAGTTGGGTGCATGAAGGAGGTAGCTGCCCTAAGCATCCACCTTCCCATCAATGGCAGAACATAATGCTTAATTTAGTGGCAATTCAAGAACAGATTCAGCTGAGATCCCTCTGTCCTGGTGGTCGCCACTTGCCTGGGACCAAGTAACACTGTGATTTTAATCCACTGGAGTGCAGCATCCCAAGAAATGGCTGCGTGCATTACTCCCATCGCTCAGCCATGGCTCCTCAGCTGGCTGCAAGGGTGGTCTTGCACAAAATGTGTGGTTTGGGGCAGCTGGAGCAGGGAGAGTGGTAGCAGGCGACCACAGGTAGGGACATGGCTAAAAAGTGGATTAATCCAGTTCACAGCTCCCAGACCAAACCTCCAGCAGCGCATGGCAGCCCACATTTTCCAAAATTTCCAGTAGATGCCAGCAGACTCCCAGCCCCCTTCCCGAGATTACTTTGATTTTACCAGCAATGTGAGTCCTTATGAGGTGCTAAAAGCTTTCACAAGAGCCCAGGGCTGCCGGGGAAGGAGGGTGGCTAACAGCAGTGGGAAGAGATGACCTTTCCTCGGCCCAATTATTTTGATATTTAAAATGTGGTTCCAGAAATAAGAGTTCATAATTTCCTTTGCTGGAGATCATTATGCAGTGAGAAATGGGCAATACTGTGAATTATTATAAACTGGCACCAGACTGAGACTGCTCTTTTCTTTTCCCCTTTCCTTTTCTTTCCCAAGAAACATACCCATTCGCATAGTGAAGCAGCTTCTTTTCATGAGAAAATAACATTTTTATGCCTGTCAAAATTTCCTTTCATTTATGCCAAGAAGTCACGACTGATGCCATGTCTCCTTTTCTCCAGGGTGCAAATCTCTCTCCCAGCACCAGTTAAGTGGAGGGAAGAGTGAACTTTATCTTTCCTGTCAGCTTGGCTAGACACTACTGGGAACAGGAACATGTAAGAAGGATCCCATTTTCTTCCCTGTCAGTTTAACCCTGCAAATCCTCATGCACTGTAATGCTTGAATGGGTATTTTTTAATCCCAGGCTAAGCTACGACCACTTCCAGGGGACATGGGGTAATTTCCCCTTACTCACCCCATAGTTAGGGAAAGCAATTCTGACTTGATAAAAATAGCATCCCCATGTTTAAGAAGAATGGGGTTTATATTTTCAAATCCACTTAAAAAACACCTCTCCCCCAATTTCTTGGGACGATCCTTTGGATTGCAATTTTTAAGAGGTTGGTGGGTGGGCAGAGCTTCACTGATGTAAAGACACCGGGATTTGGCTCACTGGTCATCAATCTGCATAAACATGCAGCAGCTATATAGTCATTACCATAGTAATTTCCCCCTTTCATGATTTCTCTGCTATATGTACACAGGCTGGGGGAAAGAGAATCATTTTGTTCTCTGCAACTACGTCGTTACATTAAAGCAGTGTCCCTGCTGGCCTCCAATCCTGCTTGAATAGAGCTGCTCAGGAAAGTTTTGTAATGCCTTGTTTTGTTCGAAAATGCTGATATGCAGAAATGAAAACTGGCTTGGTGGGAAACGGTCAGTTTTGATGCATTTTTCAACTTTTTTATTCTCCCCTCCCTTTTTTCTCTTTACAGAAAGGGGTTTTGAAACAGTGCATTAGCTGCAGCATATTCAAAACAAAAAATGCTGGTTGCTCTTTCTGCCTAGAAAATTAATTACTCTAGTGAGATTAAAATTATTTCAAAACTAGGGATGCTTTGAATCAAAGGGAAATATTTCTGAGACTTGTACTGACTTTTTCAGATTTTCATTTCTCAAATGTGTTTTGCTTTTGATGTTTTTACCCTCTTTAAGTCTAGATTTTTTTTCTAATCTAAAAAAAAAATATTTGCAGGGTGGGGAAATTATCTCCTGCTCAGCAAGACCCCTCAGTGGATGTTTCAGTGCACATGACAAATGTTACAAAGCGAGTCACTGTTCTCATCTGTTCCTGGGGGACCTGGTACTAGTTTCTTATTGTTTTTGTCTCTTTGGAAGACAAGTCACCTAGACTAAATAGCACATTTTGCTCTTTATGTTCAGGGAAAGGAAAAAAAAAAACAGGTTTGATTCATCTCTCAGCATTATTTTTATTTTTGGTCTATTGAACAAGGAGTGGAGTTTAAATCAAGTGCTGTGATCTGGTGCCAGCTACTGTTATGGGGTTGTAGAGTCTGTGTTCAAGTCACTGGGAAGACACTAGCTCTGCTGTTATTATTTTTGCAGGTATGGTCTGGGTAGAAAGAAAAACCCAGATTTAGAATTTATCTCCTTGAAAATACTAAAAAGACAACTGTGCATCTTCAAGCTGAAGACTAACAGAATATCAGTAACTGACATTTTACCAACTCCGGGCTGAATTCATCTCCCAGGTACCAGGTGTGATTGAATCCATACCAGCACCACTTTAGATCTGAATGCACCTAGCTCTGGGGATAATGTATTTGAATTTCCCCATTAGTGTCAACGTGGAATGAAAACAAAAATGATCAAAAGAAACAGCAGCAAGCATCAGGATTTTGGTTGATGTTCAAGGCCACTTGGAGTGTCTCTGCACTTCTCAAACTGAGAAATACTGCAATGTTTCTAGCAAAGCTTTTTCTTGTGGTCTCCCTGCATGTACGTGCACACCCTGTCTTGGCTAGAGAGCACTCCCTATGGGAGAGTCCAGGCTGGCAAAACTTTCCCACAAAAATACTCCAGTTCGCATCTTTGTTACAGGCTACACAAACAGCAGGTGAAAGCATCACTGTGCTACAAAGATCTTCCTACCAGCTGGCAGACAAGTTGCATAGAGATTAACCCTTCAGGGTTTCTCCTCAAGTGTTTTGTGCTTTTGGGGCTGTCTGAGGTAAAGGCTGAAAAAATAGCATTAGTTCGGTGTTTTATGTAGGTACAATGTATTTTAGAGGTTGAAGAGTGTTTATACAGTTAGGCTACAGAAAACACCATAAAATCTTCATCTGGACATAGGCAGCCAGCATAGTTGCTTTGCTAATACATTTCAGCTTTACTGGAGCAACTGATTTTGGCCCTTACAGCCTTATGGAGGATCTGATTTTTGGCCATGGTAAGAAGCAGGCCACCAAGAAGGCTTCGCACAAGCACTCTGCTGCGTTACAGAAATGCCCTGTCCCTATCCTGGCCTGGCCCAAATTTGCACAGTTTAGGAGAGGTACCAGGATCAGAGCAAAAGGCAGCTAACTACATCCCAGGTGGTGAAACGGGGTCTGCTGTTCTCAAAGGAAAGAGGTACAAAGAGGGAAAGATGAGTGTGATTCAGGAAAGGTGCTGAGAAATTTTCCCATCTTGCCAAAAAAAGTGCCTACTGTTTTGATCCTCTGGCTAGTCCACAGTTTCTGGGATTTGCTTTGTTTTAAACTAACTTTTCGTGATAGCAGTGAGACCACAGTAATTATGTAGGATCAGTCATGCTTAGTTTTGCTGGCAACATGCCTTGCCTTTTGTGCCCACTCTGCCTCACAAGCCAACTTCACACAAATCCCTGGAAGGAGAATTCAGTCCTATGTGCCAAATAATACCTGTAAAATGTTGCTCCCCTCGAAGTTTAGGCTTAGGTTTGGAAACTGGCTTTCATCTGTTTGAAAGTAGGTTTTCATCTGTTTAAACCTTAGAGTCAGCAACAACAGCAAAGGTCTAAAAAAATTGTAATGGGACTCGGAGAACAGCTTGGCCATCAGAGTCAAGAGTGAAGGTTATATTTAATTTGGCTGCTTAGCATAAAGACAAGCATTTTGCAAATACTATAAAGGTATCTTTTTTTTTTTTTTTTTTTTTTGGAGAGGTTGTCTCTCAGCCATCAGGCATGAGGAGATTAATGCACATTCAACACAAGCATCTTGGGGTGCATGTCAGAGCAGGGCAGTCCTATGGTGGTGGGACTCAGAGCTAATTAAAACCCAACAATGTGTCCCCAATTCATACCAACACTAGAAACAGTGGCTGATAAGGAAATTCAGGCACAGCAGCTGCTCTTTTCACAGTGGTACAATAACTATCTCTTTAATGGGAAGGGGTGCGGGGGAGGGATGCAGCCCAAATAACAGCACCTGCCTGCTTATGCCACACCGAAAATCACAACAGCTAATCGTCCTTGCCTGTCATGTTAATTGTTACAAAGCTCCTTTTGATATCAAACTATTTGTCCTTTGACTGAAATAAATCAGGCCTTAAGCACTGCATTTATCTCGCTATGATACAGGAGCAGAGGTGAGCGCTGTGGGGAGATTTATACAATGGGAGCAACGTACAGCATACCAGGGCAATATTTATGGGCTCAGGATCTTTTCATCAGTAAAAGCAGTCTGTTGAGATTGTTCACTACAAAAGTTCAAATGCCGTATATTACACTACAGCCCTAATGCATCATCAGACGTAAGCAGGAGGTAAACAAAGCAAGGGGGCTGGGGGGGAAGCCTGGTTGGCTTTTGCATGCAGTGATGTTTTCAGCTGGTTCAGCAAGATATTTAAGATTTGTACACAACTATGGGGCCCAGCAGCTTCATTCAGACTGTTTGTACATTTGATGATAAGGGTGTATTTAATGGCATTTGCTGATGCTGGCTCACATTATGGAAAATACACTCTGCAAAGCCTGCTGTAAAGCCTGCTGTGTGAACAGGCACAGTCCTCCTGGCACAGGGTTGATGGGCAAGGGAGAAAGAAAGGTAACCTTACAGGGGCTGAAGCCACCCTGTCTTCTTGCCCCTTCCACCTGTTAGCCGCTGTGGCAAACTCTTAGTGCAATATACTGTGAGAAGGTGCACAGAGAAAGGCATGTGGAAAAGCCTTCCAGACTCCCAGTGCAGGGAGGCTGGCAGGTGGGGAAATAGATCCTGGACTTGTTCGCTCTTACTGACATGTTTTGTCACACAGAACATCAACTTTTCTTAAGAATGACTAAAAACCCTTTTGGGGATCCCAGCTGAAGGGCTGAACTGACCTCACACAGCAGTTTGGGTCTTTTTCTGTTTATTTGTTCCACCAGTGCTTGGATGCTCCTGTTGGGGTCCTCCAACCCCCATGCAATTCCCTCCACAGAGGTCCTGGGCTAATTGCTCCGGAGAACCTGGATCCACAGGGGCAAAGGAAGGGGTTATTTGCTGCAATTCCTCTTTGCCTGCAGGGACTGCAGGCACAAACCTGCCTGAATTTCACTAAGCACCAGTGAATGTTATTGAAAATTTTCCTATATTCTTTGTGGAGAAAAAAAAAAGTAGATACCCTACAGTGTCAGCGTCATCCACAATCCAAGAAAATCCTGTTAATCTTTCACACCTCCTAAGAAACACCTGTCCTCTATTTTTACTGCTCATGTTACTAATGGAAACCAAGCAGTTTAACTTTGTTTGTGCAAACGTGCTGCTCTGGAGAGGTGTTGCCAGAAAAAAAAAAATCTGTCTGTGAGAGAAAAACTAGCAACTCCCTTTCAAATATGTCAGTGTTACTGGGAGAAAGAACTCAGGGTGTTTTGATGGGGCAAGTCCCAGAGAAATGTAGAAGGGTTTTATTTACACTGTCTCCTCTATTGGGGGTGAAAGGGAATTTTTACTGATTAAATGAGGTTCCCTAGACTCTCAGTTGGAGGTCTCTCCTTCTCCAGAAAAGTGCTTATGGGCTTCAGTGGGCTCCTCCGTGAGCTCCCCAGATGTGGGCAGTTGTGGGGAGGCACTACTGCCCCCACAGAGGGTGCTCTGATCTCCCTGCTCCTGTGCTGCTTTATAGAGCAATGCAAAAGTGCCTATGAAGAGCAAGACTTGTGTCTTCCCACAGACCTCAAGCAGGTTCCCGGGCAAAAAAAATCCCTTACCCTTTTGCCAATGCAAAGGCTGCCCCAAAAAATCAAGCCAAGTGCTCTGAGCAACATCTGATCTCCACACTCCATGTACCAGGTCTCTTTGCCCTGAGCTCTTCCACATTCCCCTTGCCAGGAGGGACCCTACCTCATGGAGAAGCTGGAAAACGTTACCCACCTGCCTCAGTATACAAGGTACACTAGAAATGATTAGATAGGGAATCCAAATTGTGGGGAATTCACTGAAAAATAGGAGTTCGTTGTGTTGCAGACAGTCCCAGAGCAAGGCAGTAAACAAGGCAGATATGTTTGGGGATGATCTCACCCCGTTTAAAGCCAAGGACTTCCTTCTGTTCACTGAGGTGGTTGCATATATCTTAATTGAGTGAATGCAGTTGATTTTTTTGAGAATGAGGTTGTGCTGTGCCTGCGCTCATTGGCTCTGGCTCCTCTCCTGAGCCTGGGCTCCACCAGGGTCCCTTCAACCTGGTTTCTAACAAGAGCAACATGACTGTGAGCAAAGTCAATGGCTTACTTACGTGTCTGCCAGCCAGTTCCCTCTTCCGAATAAATCCTGAAACCCATTGACTCATTTTAATCAGATTTCCTGACCAGCAGAGCAGAGATCCCAGTGATTTTACACTCTGTTTCTCATGAAAATAAGCAGCCACTGCAGGACAGGAGAACCTGTTAGCACCATCACAAAAGGGGAGGCTGAGCCATTTGCTTAATTAGTCATGGGGGAATCTGTAGCAACAAACATGTCCCAACAGCTGGAAAACCTTCACTCATGGCTTGCAGCTTATTAGACAACAGAGAGTCCACGCAGGAGGCAGACTTGCATAAGTAAGCAGGATGCTGTTGCATTCTGTTCCTGCAACCGTTTGTTGTACAGTCCAGCCCAGCTGCTTTCAGCATTGCATAAAATTAAGCTCTTGTATTAAAAATATGTATATTTTTAAAATCACGTCGATCATTGTAACATGCCGTAAAAACACGTGCCCGTCCATTAGTGAGGGCATTTATTATGCCATGTGTGTGCAACAAGGTGATGTACACCTTGGGTATAGGTGCTATGATGCCACTGGCATTATGCACCATTCCTTATTGCAGACACTACACTGCGTTAACACGCAGGCCACGCCCGACTCCAGAAGTCCTTGAACCACCCTTTGCTGCAGGCAGGGAAAATAACTCTGGGGAGGCACCACTTCTTGATGGCTGTTTGTACACATTTCGTAGGCATCTGGGTTTCACCTCCAGCCAATGCAGCCCTTCATATGGGGCTGGGAAGTTTCCTACAAACAGGGCTGCACCATAAATAACAGAGAACACCCCATTCCCAGGTCTGCTTCTTGCCCCTGTGCACTGGATTACAAGCTTGGAGAAAGTTGTATTTTATGTTTGCATTTAATTTGCTTGATTTGGTTTGTTTTTTGTTTTTTTGATTTTTTTTTTTGTGTGTGTGTTCACAACTGCATGGGGTTGGGGGATTGTTGTTTTTGCTTTTCTGACTTTAACACGGTTTTGCAGTGAAGGACACGGTTTCTGTGAAAATTGCTGTTCACGAGAAGTAAGGCTGTGTTCACAGGCGGCAGGGAGTTTGAATTCTAATTTCTTAATGACATGCTTTCTGGCTGGGGAACTTCCTGGCTCCATTACTTGCTTTTTGTTGTTGTTTCTGTTGAAATTTGCAATTAACAGCCTCACTAAGTGAAAAGAAAGCCATGAAGCTGGCACTATAACTTGAGGCCTGGGTCACTGCAGACCATGTCCGTCTGTCCATGCCCATCACCTTTTTTCTAGGACAGAATCCCCCATTCGTATTGTTTCTACTCCTTCTTTTTTGAAGGCACCTCTCTGCTGTCTTATTAATTTGCTTTCGCTATCACCAGCAGGTCTAATCTCTCAGCAATATGTAGAAATTCACCCCCTTCGCCACTTGACTCCCTGAAGGGCTGGTAGGAGCGGTACCTGCAGCCCACCTGCATGTCAGGGGAACAGGCTGCTTTGCCTCCCACATGTCTGTAAATGTTTCCTTGCTGTTTACAAACACGTTAGATTTGCCTGACGGTCCCTGCTCCGCTTTTCATGTTTTGTGCATGGCAAATAGCACTGATCTGTGCCTTGATCTGTAGTCAGCAAAATCACTTGCTTACATTTTCTACATCAAAGCAGGGAGGAGGGGGGAGAAGCCATCTGGTGAATTAGCTCTAATAAAAATAAAAGGGGTCTCTTTGCATAATAGAGTATTAGGGGATGATACTGTGGGGTTGTTGGGACAAATGGCTCTAAAGGGTTTTGACAGCTCACAGGCATCTTGGCTTATGTTGCAATATAAACATCACGAAACCAGAGCTCCGTAAGAGTTGGTGGCAACATGTCTATTGATTGCAATGAGACCATGATTCCTTCCCCATATAAATGTCTCGGTCAGCTGAATCCCATTACAACAACATGCAAAGTATTTATTCAATATGATTGTGCTTCATGAGTTGTTCATTTCTTTTACCATTCCTGTAAAGTTGCTGTAACATTTCTACTGTTCATGACTCACCCAAGTTGTTCTGCTGCTTGGGATCTTTTGGTGGCACATATGAGCTTTTTTAAGATGCATAAAAGTTGGTCCTTATTTGATACTTGTTTAATTTCTTTTTGCAAGAGAGCAGTCTTCCTGGGGAAGAAGGAGGGGATTTTTCTTGAGGGCAACAGGACCCAAAGGGGCCACAGCCCTACCCCTGTCAGCGGTTAGCATTAGCTGTATTCAGTTCAAAATGGTGATTTTTAACACCTACACCTTAGCGGACAGTGGAGGGTTGCTTGCTTGTTTCTGTTTCCAGTTCTGGGTGAAAGAAGATTGTACTTGAGACGACATAGATGAGGATGACTTGCAGGCAGTGAGATTTTATTTTTAAAGTAGGTACAGTTTGCAGGCAGCTGGCATCATCTCAGATTTCATTTGGAAACTATCTGCTTCAATTTGCTCTACAAAGAGAAGAGATTAGGATTCTATTTTTGTTTGATTCTGGTCAGACCTTTCCCTCCCCTTCCACCATGCACACATCAAGACAAAGATGCTCACACGTACCCACCTGCCCACATTAGTTAGCCTCTAATTTCAAACATATTTAAGGCTCAGGCTCTGCTAAAGAGTCAACATGGATCCATTATTTGGTGGATAAATGGAAGATTGATTGGCTCGAGAAGACTTTCACTGATGGGGAAATAGCTGCAGGTGCCCTGTCGCAGGGAAGCCACACCTGAAAACACAGCTGATGAGTGGTTATAGCAGATCTTGCCAGAGGTAAGGTCACACTTCTGTATTCTGCTGAGTTACTCATGCACTGGAAAGTAACTACAGACATGTACCTTTGCAGGATTTATCTGTTTTCAGTTGCACATGGGTCCCCACTGTGCTATGGGCTCATGGTAGAAACAGACCTAAAGATGACCCATGTCCCAGAGTTCTCCTCTCCCACATGGACAGGATTATAGCTGGGCAAGGAAAAATGGAGGAAAATATTTCCTCCCAGCTGCTGGTGGCAAGCCAGGGAAAGCATAATCAGTGTGATGTGGTTGTGGTGGTACTCTGTGTGTATTCACAGTGGTGTTGGCTAGAAGGGACCTCTGGAGGTCTCCAGTCCCACCTGGAGCAGGACTGTGGCCACCACTGGGTCAAATCAGCCATGGTCTCATCTAGCTGAGCTGTGAAAAACTCCAAGGACGGAGGTTGGAGCAGGCTAATCCAGCGCTGCAGCACCCTTCTGGTGAAACATTTTCTCCATCTGTCCATCCTGAACATCCCAAGCCACAGTCGAGGCCATTGCCCTGTGCTTGAGAGCAACTTGATTACTTCATTGCTCTGTCTTTGCAGTAGGCTGCTATCAGTTTAGTCCATAGCCTCCTCTTGGCCAGAAAAAACAAACTCTGCTGGCTCAGTATCTCCTCGTGGGGACTCAAGGCCCATGACCCTCTCCACAGCACTCTCTCCAGCTTCCCTACACCCCTCTTGAAAGGGGAGACCAAAAACTGGACATAATATTCCAGGTGTGGCCACACTCATGCCAAGTACAGGAGGGAGGAAACTTCTGACCTGGTGGCCACATTCCAGCTAACATAGCCCGGTCTGTGGTTAGTCTTATCTGAGATGAGAGCATGTGGTTGGCTCAAGTCTGACGTAGCATCCTCTGTCATTTTTGGCACAGCTGCTGGCCAGGTAGATGCATCCCAGCCTGTACCCATGACTGGGGTTTTTGCAGCCCTTTTATAGAACTTCTCACGTCTTCTTGTGCACTCCTTGCCTCCTTGCCTTTCTTCCCTTTTATAGCTACCCTTTGTGTACATAGATACACACATATATATATGTAGATACATATATGGGAGAACAGCTATATGAGGAATTAAACTGCTGGGATCTAGGAAGTAAAATCCAAGGGGGTACATGAAACAAAAAGCTGCTGTTGCAATAGCTATCGTGCAACTGAAATTGTCCTTATGAGTGAGAGGACACACTAAGTGATCCAGAAGCCCCAGTCTGCAACTACAGAAGAGCTGAGCTGTAAAAGTGCTAGTGTTTCCAATACAGAAAGACCTAAAACTTCTCAACACCTGTAATTAGGTTTGTGTCGATGTCCTTTCCCTTAACTCCACCTCGCACAAGAGCAGACCTGACTCCTTTGCTCAGTCAAGCTGTAAACATCAGCAGTCCACAAGCCCTCAGCCTACCCAGGGCAGCTCAGCTGGTTTCTTGCCCAACACCACAGCTGGGTTACTTCCAGCAGCTGCAGCAAAGAGGAGGCATGAAAGACTGCTGGTGGTGTCCTGGCACTGCAGATCAAACAGCAGATGAAGAAAAGCTCCTCATCCCCCTCTTTCCTGCTCCAGGACTAGGTGCAACCCTTTATGGGCAGAGCCTGGCAAGCAGGTGATTTGGGTCAGTAAAATACCCATGAAGTTTGGTGACCTGAATTCTCCAAGTTATTTTGGACTCCCTCTCCTAACAGCCTGTTGCCAAAGTCAGGTACATCCCACCTGTATGCACCTGATGCCGAGCCAGGGCAGGCGCTGTAGGACGGTGCAGGCTGCAGGACAGAGCCCCTTGTTCCCTTTGTCTCACCACAGAGGTTTAGTTACTCTGGGCTGTTGCTCTCCCTGTTAATCATCTGTGACCAAGATTGTGCTCCCTTCAAGCTGTGCCTGCCTTTTAAGTGATGGG
This sequence comes from Morus bassanus, assembly GCA_031468815.1. Classification (NCBI taxonomy): domain Eukaryota; kingdom Metazoa; phylum Chordata; class Aves; order Suliformes; family Sulidae; genus Morus; species Morus bassanus. The sequence goes on along the minus strand of CM062572.1, from coordinate 9,727,687 downwards.
TAGGTCAAACATCTGCTCCAGGCAGCTGAATTGCATCATTAATGACTTTTTTTAGCTATGTTGCAAACTTTGTTAAGTCTCCAGCTCTCTCTGCCTCTCTGCCCCAGTGCTTCTACCAAGGGGTTGATAGTGTTTCATGTTGCTTCTCTGCTCAGGATTACATTAATAATAATAATAATAATAATAATAATAAAAAACAGAGTCAGTCCCTATGTGAGGAAAGAGCATTTTGCTCTAATAGTTTCTGAGTGTCAGTGTGAGAGCACTGAAGGAGGAAGAAAGGGGCAAGATGCATAAAGCAAGCACAGACCTCTTCTTTCCTTTACAATATTGTTTGGGTTTCAAGACTTTTCCAGTTCTTGTTCTCCTAAAGTATAGCACCCACCAGCTTTTCAAAAGCAGAAGGAGACAATTGCTTTAGCAGCACCATTTCTAGAAGCACTGAGCATGGGGGAGGTTGGGGGCAAGTAGAGTTTCCTTGTGACAGAGCTGTCAACGGAGCAGCTGCTTGTAACATCACAGCTTGGCAAACCCCCTCCTATTTAACTGCTTTCCCTTTTGGCTTTGCTCTGTACCTCCCAGCTCCAGAGGGCTGGAGTGAAAACTTCCCTGTTGCCCGAGTGTTGCTTTGAATGGGGATGAAAGGGGCAATGCTGCAGCAGAACAATTATCAGCTGGAAGGTAATTACATGTGGCCATGGGTGTAAGAGCCACGGTGGCACTAGAAACAAAAGCTGGGGAAGGCAAATGGCAGGGGTGGTGATGCCCTGAGGAGACCCACAGGACTGTCAGCCATGAGTGGGGGTGCCCAATAAATTGTAAAATACAGTTGAACTTCATATAGTCTGCTAATGCAAAGTGCTTGTGAGCTGTGGTGTAAATGGCTGGAAATGGGGATGAGAGGAGCTGCACACGGAATGGTTCCTGAAAGACTGGCTGCATGAAGTTGCTACATTATGCAGACATGGTCTTGCATTATGCTGACCCGGTAGAAACTCAGAAAAGAAATGAAGCCATCCTCAACAAGTTTTTTTGGCTGTGAGTGATTCCTGAACACCACATTGCTGAGAGAGCAATCTTTGCATGTTTATCCCGTATTTTGCCTTACCAAAATAAAATTTTTAAAAGCACTGGGCATTCAAAAGAGTCTGAGATGGAGCCTGGGTGCGGCTTTGCCAGAGCTGTTTCCCCCCATTCCCTGCCTCCCCACCTGTATCCATCCTCTGCGGCCTCTTCATTTTCAGCTGCTGCCTCCAGGAGAAGGACCCTTCTGCAAAGCCAGCGCATGGGTGTGAGAAGCAGCAGGGCTCGGATGCAGTAGGATGACCAGCAGTGGGACATGGGTGCTGCCCACCTAGTTTGGGATTTGCCTTGCCAAACTTGGAGCAAGTCACCCTCATCTCCCCTCGTAGTTAGCTGAGAGATACTGGCAGAGACTGATTCGTCTCGCTCCAGAGCAGATGTCAGAAGTAGATCAGCTGTATCACACCTTGGACATGCCTGTTTTTCATTCAGTGTGAAGGGAATGTGACAGCTCGTCCCAGCGAGGGGTTTGCAGCCAGGCAGCTCAGCCCGACCCAGGTGCTCCCATGGGTCCTGCAGGCAGCCAGTCTCCCTGGTCTCTGCCTATGTAGAAAGCAATACTCATCGCATCAGTTTCCATCAGCATGTGCCTGTTCCTGGCAGGACCCTCCTCTCAGGCTTCAGGGACAAGTCTTCCCAGAAAGTCCAAGATCTCCATCAGGGCAGGAGGTGACTGGGAAAATGGTGGGACCCATCTTGACCAATGCACAGTCACCGTCGAGCCCTGCAAAATACCTCCAAGGGGACTGTGGTGCCTATAGCAATGACACCCTCCACTCCCCATTGAAGGATTGGTGGGGTAACTGGTGGCAGGGCAGCAGCTGATGGTGTGATGCTTATAAGTTACCCTGCCATGAAGCTATCTGGGAATTTTATCACTGCTAAGATCACGCCAGGCCAGCAGCTTGCTAACAAGCACTGGGCCAGCAGCTGCTAACAAGCACTGTCAGAGGGACGTCACCTTCACAGGTGAAGGCTAAATGACATGGCAAAAAACAACAGCCAAGGGTTTTTCTTCAGAAAGCATCAAAGAAACAGACTTCACTTTGCTTCAAGCTGAATCATGAGCCTTGGGCTGCTGTGTAGATCTGCGGGGACAGATGGGCAGCAGTGGTGACACTTCCCTGGGAAGCCACTGCTGGCCTGTCACTCCACATATTCAGCATTTTCTCACAACCAGCCAGGGATTCACTGTGCCACAGAAGTGGATTTCATCATTATTTGAAAGCGAGACCATCAGGAAAGGCTATGCTTTATGTGAACTGATTTGAACCTAAGGTAAACACCCTGACTCTCAAAATGAGTCAGCTTTACCCAATTACTGCTGCACCATTTGTAAGTTGTCAAGATTTACACTAAAGCTAATGAGATCAGCCTCATTGAAACCAATCACTGCTACTGTCCTGCAGAAAATGGTCTCCTGAGTGCAGAGAGAGCACTATCTGCTGGCAAGCTGTGCTCGCCTCCGGGACCAGTGGTGTCCTCACCTTCTTGCCAGTCAGACCTTGGCCACCAGTCCGTGGAGTAGAGCCGATGGCCTGGAAGTGCATTTTCTCTGTTCCTCCTGTAAATGGCTCTGGATAGCATGGTTTTCCACACTGAACATTACAAATACCTTGTATCTATGATGATGAGGTCTGAATGAGCTCTCTGCTCAGAGGCTCTGCTCCCAAATTCCCTGCTGTGCTGGGGCGGGTGGCAGAGTCCCTTACTCCAGGCACATGTCCCACAGACATTTGCTTACCCCAGAGATGCTGCCCTGGCTCCAGGATCTTACCCAGCCGTAGGTGAACATTCAGCCCAGCACAGCTTGCTGACCTTACTGATGGTTTTAATAACTTCCACTAAAAAGGACTTGTGCAAACTGAAAGGAAACAAGTTAATAAATCTATTGAAGAAAACAAACTTTTAAAAAATCATTCGTGCCACTAGCTCTTCATTTTTCACTCCCTGTATTTAAGTGCCAGTTGAACACATGTAGCAAAAATCAGCCTGCCGAGCTTGGTTTCTGGCACCGTTTATAACTGCCAGCTAATTGTATTGAATGATCCATCTACTTGATGTATTTGATATTCAAAAAAAAAACCCAGAACATAAGACAATCATCATGAAAATGTCTTGAATGCGTCACAGGAGTGTGAGAGGGATTAATTTATTAATATTTAATGAGTGATTTGAAAATGTGAAGTGTCTAAAAATGAAAAGCACTGTAAGAACTCTGTTAATGATGAAAGATGCAGGAGATATTTTATTTATGCAGTTTGACTGTATAACAGCCAGAACAATGTGACTTCAAACAAGGATGAAGAGACAGTCCCTGAGATGGAGAGTTTGTCTCATAAGATATATACTGGGTCCATTAAATTAACAGCTTTCCTCTCTGAGAGCGGTCTTCTGTGCATCAGAGAGGGTTAAGTATGAGCAGGTCAATGCAGCATGTTGCTGGCAGTGGGGTCAGGTCCCAACGGCAGTGATAGCACAGCAATAGCTCTTAGCTCTGTGCTGACATGGTCTCCCCTTCCCCCATGTGAGATATGAGATGCTTACACTTCACCCATGCCCCCAGACTTGGACCTCACCCAATTCCTGCTCCCTACTCTGGCTCAGTGATAACGTGGGTGGAGGCACTGATGTGAGCACCTATGTACATGCATTTGCTGCCCTGATAAGGGCTTGCATAGGGAAACTTATACAATGACTTGGGTCAGGACCTCCACAAGGCTTTTTGCTGCTAGGCATAGCTTTGAGCTGTTTTGTGTAGTGTAGGCTGAAAATCTCTGCTTTGCATGCCTTGATAATAAATACATATATATAAATAGATTTGTGTGCACCTCATGTACCACAAACATTTGAACATAAATCAAATTGCCTGCAGGCAATACACTTAGCAAATGCACACCCATCTGAGGTGTAAACAAGAAATAACTTCCAAAGCTATCAAAGACTGCTATTTGCTTGGGTTGGAAGGCCAAACAAGGGCCAAATCTTCCCTCTAACTACCTTGTACTGTCTTTACTTTGATATAATCTCAGCTATTCCTGTATCATCTTTTGCACATGCAAATACCTTCCCCACCTTGGTCTCTTTCAATTTCCAGCTGGTTTCACTATGGGAAAATATTGGAAAAGGCTTGTTAAATTTTCTTCCTTCCCTAAACTCTCCTGACTAGTTTTCACAAAAAAACCTACAGGCTACACTGAAAAAAAAAAATAAATCTTGAAAAAAGAACTCAGATTGAATTGAATGGTTGAAATCAGCACAAACATTCAGGGTGTCAAAACATTCATTGCTTGTCTCTTGGAGACTGTCAAATGGATTCTGGATCTCCTATCAGTGATGTAGTGATGATAAGGTTGGAGTATCCACATGGGGGGAGGTGAAGTACCCTAACTCTCCCAGCTGATCCAGGTACCTCTTGCCCCCTATTCTGAATGTGGCTTCCTGTTTCCCCAAAGATAGAGACAGACTGTTCCCCCCAGGGGAAAAGCATCATGACCAGGCACCAGAAATGTCCGTGCCACCCCACCCAGAAGGGGAAGGGGTGTTCATACGGCTGTGAGCTCTATGTAAAAGCAGCACCACTCTGTTTTCTATCGTGTTGCACTCTCCTCCCTCACACAGCTCCCTGTGAAAGCTAGTCCTGGGCCAGGGGTCAGCTGTGGAAGAGAAGAGCAGTTCACTAGTCCAGAATGCTGAGTAGCAGCTACTATTAATACCGTATAATCACTCTTTCACAGGATGGAGCAGGGCACTGTTGAGGCACAGGCTCCAGGTTCATGGGTTCAAGGTTTGGTTTTGCTGTAGACTATCTGGATGAGCTGGGACAAGACACTTGCTGCTTCTAAACATTCTCACTTGTATTAGCGGGGAGAAGAGGGTCCTTTCTTTTTCCTTTTTGGTTTATTTAGATCGTAGGAGTCAGAAGGTTATGAAATATGAGAGCAAAGGGTCTGACATGCAGCCTTTTGGTGTTAATATCATCACTGTAAAAGAACATGCTTGCATAAACATATAGTCTTACACAGACAGATAAGTATTTTAGTGAGGTTTCTCAAGGGAAAAGCAGTCCCTACTAAGCATCCTTACTGGAGAACAGGCTGTGACGTGAGCTCAGCACAGAGGCAGAAAGGGAAAGAACAGCTTCTGAGGGGGCAACCATGGACCCTGCTGCCACCAGGAGTACCCCTTGCACCCTTACTTGGGTGTCCTGAAGAGAAATTCATGTAGCTGGTGTGGACCCTCAGGTGCAGTGTGCATACTCTCAAAATCTCAGGGTGGAGTGGAAGAACTCAGTCCTTCTCCATCACCCTTGAAACACAACTGAAAGCCAGTTTTCTCATGCCAGCAACTGTGGAGCTCAGCTCTTGGGCCATATTTTTGTTGGGTTTGGGTTATAGAAATCTTCTTCATCATATATTCATTCATGTCATATATCATTTGAAGTCCCTTTTAGCAGCTACAGGTTCATTCCCTTTCCTCTAAACTTAGAAGTGAACTCTCTATTACTTGTATACTTGCTAAATGATATCACTTAATAGGTTCTCTTTGCCTCTACCACATTTCCATAACTTGTTCTTTAATCTTCCTTTGATCCTGAATACCAGAGAGATTTATGTGTAATTTATTCTTACGTTGTTGTACTTGTTTAATCTTTCATTTTCAGTTGGATTCATTTTCAAACAAGAGCGCTTGTTATAGGTTCAGATTATTGTTGACAGTTGGGACCTACCTGCTCTTTCTGAGACAAGTTTCCATTATTGTGTTTTATCTTTATCAGTTTCCTCTCAACATGTATTTAACTCAAGGGCTCCGAGCAATCCAGCATAATTCGTTTCTGCCTTCAGATGGAGACTGGGGTTTTCCCTTTGTTTGGCACACACTTGATTAGACCTTCTTGCTCTAAAGGCAAAAAATATGACAACCCTTTTTCAATCACAGGCAGTTTGCTGGTGACATCAGCTCTATCCCTTTTCCCTCCACTTTGATCAATGAGTGAGGCTCCCTTTTTCTCCTTTTTTTTTTTTTTTTTTTGTTTTCTATGTGGAGCAAGTTAACAAATTTGGTGCCTTAGGAGCACCCTTGTCCTGGTAGGTTTAACAGATGTTAGGGGTGTCTGAAGCCATATCTTGCAAAGGTACCCAAATTAAAGCCTGCAGCTGCCCTCACAGTTGAACAGAATAGCGAAGGAACTGAACCCCAGGAAGATCATTTCCATCTGTCTACCTGATTCTTCAAAACTGAAGAAGGAAGAGCAAGCAGCTGGCCAGCCCCCATGTGATGCTGGCCAGATAACTCACCGAGGATGCCGCAGAAGGTGATCCATGAGTGAATAGTTTCCCAGAGTTTATTTTGCATCAAAGGAAGGAGGTTGCCTTTGTGAAGAAGCTGTGGCAAATGAAGCAAAGACAAAAAAAATCTCCCCAGCTGAGATGGAGACAGCCCACGCCTTTTTAAACTATATCAGTCCCTAAAGAGCCTTAGGTTCACTTTGAAATCTGAGATCGGCCCAGATTTTGCCATCAAAATAAGGCTTGTTTAAAAAAAATACAAAGAAAAAGCAATCAAAGCTTCTAGCTCACCTGAGAGCAAATAATTTGTGAATATTATGTGGTCAAGACCTGCTGAACAGACACCCTGTGGATGGATGGCCTCACATGTGGGAGTGACCCTGCAAATCATGGTGCAGCTCCCCCAGGTGACACATTTGGTCCTAGGAAACTGAGGCAGGGCTGGTGGGTCAGCCCTGGGCACCGAGCTGCAGGAGTCGCAGGCGATGCCAGTCCCAGGACCGCAGCGACGCAGCCTTCCAAACCACCAGCTTGACTGCACGGTAGGAGCCAGCACTGCCAGGTCTCTTGGTGGCTCCATGTTGCCTTTCTGACGCAGAGCTGCTATAAATACAGCCTGGCAAGATGGAGCTCCCTGGCAGCTTGAGGGTTCCGGTGAACCTGCCTTCAACAGCCTTGCTGATGCAGGAAATATGAAATATTTTTTGGGGAAAAAAAATCTAAAAGTGGAAATTCTCGGAAAAAGAAACTGTCAGAGTGAAGCTAAGATGGAGGGAGTGTATCAGTAATTTAAATACAGAACAAGTGGTACAAAACTCTCAGTTTAGTTCCCCCACATGGAATCTGGATTTATTGTAAAGGAAAAATCAGAAAGTGAGGCAACTAAAAAAAAATTTACTCGGCATTGTAATGGCGCCATGAGGAAAAAATATGGGAGAAAAAAGCCCATCTAATGTCTCGTTAAAATAGATTTAATCTCATCTCAGACCACAGATGCTAAAATGATTTCATCATAATTGTATTGTTATGGAATGACTGTTCCGTGTAATCTTCACTCTGAATTTCTCAGCATTATAATGTTTGATTATGAGGGGAGGGAGGTTCAGCATTAATTTTTCCATTCAGCTTTGAAGAGGTGTAAGTAGGTAACAGAAAAAGGAATGTCTAATGGCTATACGTGCAACTTTTGTAAAGTTGGAGACATTTTAAAAAGCAATTTGGTAGCAGACTGGATGTTTTACAGCCTTTTATTCTTCTATTTTGTTTTCCAAAGTCGAGAGAAAGAAAAAAAAAGTCTTTTTCAGACCTGCACTCCATTCCCAGCTCATCTGAGCTGCTGCAAAGCCTGCTGGGGTGTCTCTGAGGGACCACAGTGGGCTGACAGGAAAAGCCCGACATGGCTCTTGTCCATACTGAAATTAGGGCTTCACAGTCTATTCACAGTCCAGCTGCAGACCCTGGAAAGACTCATAAGCTCTTAAAATGCAGATTTTTATTTAAAATAGAAAGGCAGCTCTCTAGGCCATAGCAGATCCAACAGCAAGTGGGAGGTGGGGCATCACCCTCCTCTTTCTCTGTCAGTGGGGAACACAAGGGGCTCACAACACAGCGCTCCAGCACAGTTGACACAACCTGGATGTCATGTGCATCTTCAGCTTGCTTAAGGCTGCATTAGATTAGGATGATCCCTGAACAGGAATTGCAGCTCCTCCCCCAAATCCTGTGTCAACACATCAGAGTGAAATCTGTCTGGACACAACCAGGGAGCTAAAGGGCATTCAGCTGTGCTCCTCGTTATCTGGGCTTGCACGAGGAGGCCAAACCAAATGAGACCCTCTGTACATAATTAAGTTCTTCTGTCAGCAGCAAAAACATTTAAACCTGGATTCCTACAGATTTGCCTCTGAAGTCATGTGCACACCACCCACAGAAAGACAGCACATGTCCTCCTACAGAACCTTCAACACAGAATCTCCTTCCTGAGGGTCTCTCCTAACCACCTCTATGTCCTCTGCACTTTTTCACCTTGGGCACTCCATGGTGATGCTCCTTATGCCATGTGCTCTACCTCTGCCTTTTGGGCAAAACACGGGACGTGTAGCAGCCAGGAGCTTTGTGGGTGTCTGCATAGGCATTGGTTCAGCTATCCATCCTCAACACAGTCTCTTGTTTTCATGAAACTTGCAGGAATTTCGTAGCTTGAAGACCTTTAGCTCCCTGACAAAGTTTGTTGACATTGGCCAACAGATTGAGAAGCCATGGGGAAAGTCAGGGGGCATGGGCAGACAGACTGTACAATGGCAGAAGCTTCATTGTCTTCAGGCCTCAGGCTTATAACCAAATTATCAAAGAGAAAAATCAACCATTTCCCCAGGATGTGTGACTTGGACAGGAGTCAGGTGGGCCTGATCATGCTGTGAATGAAGGAGAAGGAAGGCATCCAGCTCTGGCATGGAGCAGCCGGGTGGGCTCATACCTTCCTACAGAGGCTTTGTACTGCCCTTTATCCCTTCTCACTGGTAAAGTCCTGTAACCGGCAGCACTTCGGAGCATTACACAATAAACACTCAAAATGGTGACAGAAGGAGAACAGCTTGATCAGAGCCTGCTGCTGCCACTAATCTGCCTGCTGCAACTTCTGTTGTTGCTATTTTGGCTGCTGCTTCTTCCATATTGCCTCTTGCAGTGTGTCCAAGAAAGCTGGGCTATTGATCCTAAACTCAGATGTACCGAACTCAAGCAAAGACCTATCAGGGAGACACCAGCACAACGTTCAAGTGGGAAAAAAGTCTGTGGCCAGATACCTACTTTGGTTGCTGTCATTCAGGATAGTCCACATCTGCAGTGCCATAATTTAACATAGTTTATATACAACTAAACCAAAGAAGTTCAGGGCACCACCTCACTGTCCAGGTCTCGAGGATCTTTGCAGGGGGAGCAAAGCCCTTGCTTCTTTCTCCCAGAGGCAGTAGAGATAGTTCCTTATATTGATCTTGTGAAGGGACACCTTTGTGAATCCAGGAGCAGTTTTTACCTTAAAGTCAGGCTCTGGTCTCCCTTTCAAATGCAGAAAGGGTTATGTTCTAGGGAAAACACATTTCAGACAGCCCTGAATCAGCAAGGTCCTTGAAGCCCGCCACATGAAGATACCAGAGCTGTTTTTTCTCTGCTTTGTTTTTTTATCTCACTTACCATATTTTCTTGCAAATGATCTGCCTCTCCCTGTCCCTCTCCAGATTTCCTTCACAAACCCCATGGCATGAGCAACATACACATCTGCTCTGAAGCTACAGTCATCTGTTGTTCCCTGCAAGGCCACTATATACTTGGGGCCATTGTGCGGAGAAATAGAGTATTATTTAAGTGTCAGGAGCGTATGCTGCACAATGCAAGTGAACCGAACAGTCCTCAGGGCTCCTTGAGTGGTGGCAAGTGCGCAGAGCTGACACCACCACAGCAGCTGATCCAAGAGGTGCTTTTCCAGGGGGAGGGGGAATAAGCATTAGCAATGATAAGCTTTGCTGAGAGGCATGTTTTATGGAGGAATATGAGTGAATGAAAGGAGCTGTTACCCTCTGAGTCAGGAGAGTAAAGGTAACTGGATTTCAAAGAGGCTTAGACTTAAATAGTTCAGCAAGGACAGCTGTTCAGAGCTAGCTGGTGCTTGGATGGTAAATATTCACCTCTCAATTAGAAGCTCTTTCCTTTTGTGTCTGTCAACCTTCATGTTATGCCACCACTGTAATACCCAGCAGAACCTGTGAGGAACAAGCCCCAAAGGATGCAGCAGAGACAACCTTCAGCCTGGGAGAAAGCCCCATACAGGTTTTCAGTGATGGGAGTGTGGAGGAGGCACAGCAGCAATGAGACATAGCATCCTGTCAAATTGGGACGGAGAGCAGAGAGACACCAGGCTTTGGTGTAATGCAAAGGACAAACTGCTTGGGCCAGATGAAGCAAAAAGTTGTCACCGAGGAGCTGTGAAAAGGGGAGGGAGAAGGTTTTGCAAAATGAATGTCTAAATTTGCAGGAAAGAGGGCAGAGATCCAAAGGTTTATTGACAGTTAAATATCATTCTCCTCAGTTAATTAGTTTCATAGCTACCATTAACAATATACCAAGTGAGCTGAAAATCTCGCCAGTAATACTAGGAAATGCATGGAAGATGTTATGAGCAGGCAGTCTCTTATTGAAAAGCCCCTGTGTTGTCAGCGTCTGTCTGATAAATCCCTGTCATGCATCAGGTGAGCTGCACAGTATGGTCCAGGGGACCTGCTCTGCATCATTTGAAAAGCATGGGGACATTTTTGGTGTCAGAATAAAGTGAAGTTTGGATGGTAGGATACATGTCTAGATGCTTGTGGGATTTGTCCCACGACACATCTCCTCTCTTGGATCCTTTCAGGCTGATCCTCACTCTTTATCAAGGAGGGTAATGTCTTGCACCTGTACTGGCTGTGTGACTTTTAAAACAATGTAATCTTGAGATAACGGTCAAGGCCTCTCAAAAGTGTGAGATGTCTCACAAGACCTGACAGTAATACCCTCAACAGCTCACCCTCACAAGAGTTACCCAAACAGTGCCATCCAAAACCATTAGTCACTTCTGAAAATCTTGACTCATAAGGATGGTTTTGTCAGAGCTTTGCCATTTAAAAAAAAAAAAAAACAAAGAAGCAAGAGAGCTGTAAAAATGCATTTCAGGAATAGCTTGTAGACACCCACCTTAGTCCAAAGTAAGATGACGAGGTACTGCCCGCAGTGCAGTGATAGGGGACTGGATCTCTGGGATAATTCATGCTGCTCTGCAGGAAGCAACTGCTAAGGTTCGAAAAGCAAAAGGTGGAGGATAAATTCCCAGAGTCAGGTATAAGCTTCACCTCTCTAAGTGATTAGTGCTTTTCACTCAGGACCAACACTGGAGAATTACTCTGCAAATGTCATTTTCCTTTAACTGCCTTCCTGACTGCCAGTTCATGGACACCTGCAGTGGGGAAATGCGTGGCAGTGGCACACCATATGGCCATCGCTGCTCCTTGCTGTTGCACATCAGCTGTGCAACGAAGCCAGCCTCAGGGTATTTTGCAGCAGGACTCTGTCTGCTTCTAACCCCAGAGCACATCTTGGTTTTCTCTGCTGCCGCTTGCCTCAGGATCTGTAAGGGAACTGCTCACTGCAACGAATGAGCGACAGCTATGGAGACCCAGCAGATGATACAGTGTGATCGCTGTGGTTTCCAGGAGCCTGCTCGGCCTGGCGCTTACAATTCTTCTGCCTGTCTCTTTTTGGTCTGACTGCTGCCTTTCCTTGCACATTATGGCACTTGGTGCTGGCTTGGGATGGGAGCGTCACATCCCTCCCAGCAGATGTGGCTCCAGCAATGCTGGCTCCAGACTGGAGACTGCCTGTTTCACACCTTTATCACTCACAGGATGAGACTGGCTCAGAGCCATGTAACAGGCAGTTATTTGTCATTTTTTTCAGTGCTTGGACTTGGGAAATACTTTTTTCCTCTTCTACCCTCCCCAGGTGGAGGTCCTCTGCCCATGGGGGTGTCTGTGACAAGCACCCCGACCTTTGGGCTTAAAACAGTATAACAAGCATTGCCAGGCAGCAAAGCCCAGCAAAAGCAACCCAGCCAGGAGACACATGCTCAGGGAAGCCTCTTTGCCCCTGTGGGACCCCAGGAGGCCTGGCAGGGTGTCCTGGGGCTGTCATCACTCCTCTGCCACTGTTGGAAAGTGCAGCTGGAGGGTTGCCAAGGGAAGGGACAGTAGCCAACCACCCTGCCCAAACCCCCTGTCTCTGGAGCCGGCAGAGTGTCCTGACGGGCTTGCACGATGGTGAGATCTGCTCACCACACTGGGGTACAATTTAGTGTTAGATTTGATAGTGCTTGAGATACCTCTGAGGCAGAGCAGAGGAGGGAGTGGGGGATTTCCCAGTGCTAATTATCAAGCAGTCCTTAGCCAGAGCGGCTCCCCCTGCCAAGGGATTAGGCGAAGCATTGTTTCTCACTCGATAAATCTTTACAACAAATGTCTAATTCTCCAGGCACCATGCATGAAAATTAATCCTGATCTCCCCTTCTTTTTTCTCATCACGGGGATGTTTTCCTGCCACTGGTCCCCACAGCCCAAGGCTGCAATGGCAGTGATGCACCGTGATGGCATGGGGAAGGTGCATGTCCAGTGAGCTGGGCTGGTGGGGACAGGGAGGGGGACAGTGATGGTGCCCCTCCAACATGTCCAGTGAGCAGCATAGCTACCCTGGTAGCACTGATACTCTTGCAGCCTGGCCATCGATAAGAAGGACAGTCCTAGGAGAGACCCAGGACCTCACATTGCCTCTGGCTCTCTGGATGCAGAATGAAATGCAAGTGGCAAGGCCATTTACATCTCTGAGTGGCGTCATTGACAGGTCTTTGCTAATTAGCTGCTGAGCATGTTATAAATGCTCAGAAGTGCTGAATGGGACGGCCATGGTGGGAATTTCAGCACAAGGAGAAGTTCCTGGCTCTCGGATCAGAGAGACCTAGAAGGGAGCTGCAGGATGTGATACCAATGTGGGGGGATCCAGTGGACCAAAGGGATATTTCTTTCAAACCATGCTTTGAGCAGGAGCTAGGAGCCACATGTAAGCAGAGAGTCAAACACTGTGCTGTGGGACCTCAGGAACCTCCTCTGTTCCTGCAGGTCATCAGCTCCTAGAGGGAAGAAGAGAAGCTGTGCCCTCTCCCTAATTCCCCCTCTGAGGAGAAGGAAGGAGCTCAGGCTGGGTTTTAACCAGGAAAGAGGAGCAGGCCGACAGGTTTTGCCATTAAATTACTACATTATCCATGCAATCAACCATGCTGCTGCATAATTCCTGCTGGTTCCCCAAAGGGCCAGCATGTCTCTCAGCCACAAACAAAAGCATCCTCTCCAATGCCATTTTTCACTCTGATGCATTGCCTTCACCCCAGCCTTCCTGCTCACCCTCCAGGATACATCTGCCTGTGGGATGTGCCTGGCACACTCCACTCGGACATGTCTCAGACCTGAGAGCAGAGGAAGAGCACACATCTCTCTGTCCACAATCTCAGACAGAAGCATTCCCACCAAGAGAGAGGGCTGCATTGAGTAGTGTGGGACACAGGAGTATCAAAGGCACTGTCACTTTTGTGATAAATGCTTTATTAACAAGGCCCTAATTAATTCACAGATTGGCTTTTGCAGTGTTGTGGAAGGTGCTTCCTTCCAATAGTCTAAGAGACCAAAAGAGGGGCACATCCCAGGCACATGGGTTTGCCCTCAGGTCTGGCATGGGGACAGCCACGTGGGATTTCACACCCAGACACATCTCTGCGGTGCTGAGAGCTCCCTGACTTCCAGCTTTCACACTTACTGTCGCAATGAGGAGAGCCAGGAGGCTCCTGGTCGTTCCTTGCATGGCTGCTGCCCATGCTGTGCTGCACACTGCTTGCTCGTGGGATATTTGCAGCTCTCCTGCACCCTGTTCCAGTGTCACCATTTCCTGTTCATGCACCCTCAGAAAAAAAACATGGAAATTTTTCCCCAGCCACGCACAAGCATTTCCACAGAGCAACACACTCCAGTCAGTGCACACAATCCTCTCTCGGCAGCACTGGGACTGTCAATCTTTTCACACCTGCTAAGTGGTAGAGTGCTTCTCCCAATTTACTTATCCATCATTTTTATTGAGAAATCTGCTCTAGTCCCACACAGTTATATGAGTTAATGGAACAGTGATTAGGGGATTCTGTGGGAATGAGCTGTGATTTCAGGCACACCAGTGCAAAGTCAGGGCTATGCCACTCCATTTCCAGCGTGGCTGCTCAGAGCAGGATTTGATCCCTTTTGCCATGAGTTTCTAATCATTTGCATACTCCTTTGTTTGTTTTTATAATTTTCTATATCTATGTATATTTTTATTATTTTTAAAGCCATCTGGGCAATTATTGCTGTGTTCCTGAGCAAGGAGAGTATTGTGCCAGTCTGTTCACGTTAGAAAGCCTCTCTTCCTGATTAACTCTTTTGGTGCCAGTTTGATCCCCACTAAGCCATTGGGTGGTCAGTGCTGCTAACACCCCAGTGATGGCAGGGAGCAAGGAGTCTCCCAGTCAGCAGAAGCACTGTGGCACAGAAACAGAGTCATTTAAAGGAACACAAGGGGGTAAAAAAAAATATGGAAGCTCCCCAGTGAGTCCTGTTTCAGTAGCAGATAAAGCCTGGGAGGGGTCATCAATATACTTCTCCATACCCCAAGTCCCAAAGCACTTCAGCACCTTAAAACATGTATGAGAGCTTTCACAAAACATGTATTAAAACAGCTTCTGGGCCTTAAAGCCATGCTCAAACTCGGGTTTATAGAGAGCCTGCTTTTCTTCTGCAAAATAGAGATCAACATCATTCTTGTCTGAGTACAGGTCAGCGGGGAGGAAGAAGGACCAAGAAGAGTGTCTGGGGTTTTTACACAGCAGCATGAGGGCTGCAGTGAAACTCGTGACGACCCGAGGTGGTGCCACTTTAGCTTCAGCCAGGGAATCTGTACAGCTGATGGGAAGTCCAAAGTCTTAGCTAATTTACAAGACATTTTAGATGTGTGTGTTGAATGGTACTGAGGGACATTCCCACCTCATCAGGCCACGTGTTAATGAAAGCTGGATAAATGCTTGCTCACTGAGATGGGAATAGGGGAATAGGGTATCACCCCTGATGTCTTTAATCACAACCAACCCAGGAAAAATACCTACAGCAAAGCACCTGACAAGTATGTTTAGTGCACGATAAACATCAGCTGCTCCTTTCAAATGTTCACTCATTCTGCACTCCCATCCTTCTGGCCTGGTTGAAGCAGGGCTGGGATTTTGCCTCGGAGCTTATAGGGAAAACAGACCTTGTCCCAGGTGCTGGCTAGACCCAGGGAGCAGGTGAGCAATTAGCAGGTGTCTGTCCAGTGCCTGGCCTGCTATCTCATAGTCTTATACATGCTACAGCAGAAGAAATTCAAGCTGTTTCAAGACCCTTTTAATCTACAGAGAGCAGCCGAGATGTTGAGAGCAAGCTTTTCCCATGCACAAGCTACTGCAAACTGTGTCAAATCTGTCTCAGCCCAAGAGCTGCTGCTCCGTGTCTTTGACATTCAAGTGGCTTGTTTAGCACATATATATCACAAAACTCCAGGAACTGAACTCTCCTTAATGACAATTGATTAAACATTCAAGCTATATAAAGTACTGAAGTATTGTAAATACATTTTAAAAGGGAAAAAAAATCTTTGAAATTCACTTTAAGCTTTCTTTTCAATTATTTATCACAGAATCTCAGCCCCATTAAAGTCAGGCTTAATGGGCTTGTTTATATATTACAGAAAACATTCTGCTTTTAATTGCCTGCTGAAAGGCTCTTACACCCGTCTCTCTCAGCTTTGCAGCAGTACTTAACCGGAAGGCAGGACCCCAGCATGGTGGGCGGTGGGCAAATCCCTCCCTGCACCTCCATCCTGGGATGCTGACTGTGTATGAAACTCACCCACAGAGATCAATCTGTCCCTTGAGAGGCTCTTTTGCTGGTGAATTCACCCCAGCTCTCCTCCTCAATCGGGTACTACATATAGAGATCAGGTCAGCCTGATGATATTCCTATCCCTTTTGCCATAGACCCATTACCCCCACGGGTCTTATATCCATGTCTATTCCCATGGTACAGAATTACTTTGCCCATGGCTTCTGTTCCCAAGATTCCTCTTTTCATCTCTTCTTGCTTGCTGGAAATGATCAAAGTTGTTTCCATGAGGGCTGACACAATCGGAGACCCATGACACTTCAGAGCTGGGGGCCCCCCAGCCCTATAGCAGCACTTTTGGCGGGGTCAGACGCTGGCTGTATCCTTCTTCTGCTTAACCAGCTGCATCTGGGAACAAAAAGGAAAAGGAAAGTAAAAAGTAAAAAGGGAAAGAAAGGAAAGGAAAGGAAAGGAAAGGAAAGGAAAGGAAAGGAAAGGAAAGGAAAGGAAAGGAAAGGAAAGGAAAGGAAAGGAAAGGAAAGGAAAGGAAAGGAAAGGAAAGGAAAGGAAAGGAAAGGAAAGGAAAGGAAAGGAAAGGAAAGGAAAGGAAAGGAAAGGAAATAGAGCAAAAGAATGAAACAAGATATGAAACAAAACAAAACAAAACAAAACAAAATTAAAAGACATTAAATGAAATTAAAACATCCATGGTTTCTCTCCTCTGACACTTGAGCTTGACTGATTTTATCATCCATTCCCCATGTTAGCAACTCAGAATATTTGGGGTCTGTATCTGCAGCAAGCCACAGAGTCACATCTGCAGTATCAGTCCAGTATTGTGGCCACCAATATTCCCCCAAAGACCACACACAAGGTGGAGTATTTCAGACTGCTAAGTCAGTAAGTGCGCTGTGCTTGGGAAAGCAAAAACTGTGTCACACACACAATTGGAGGAGGAATCATTAACATCACCCTGTAGGTTTTTCGCTGCACATGAGGATTACGAGTGAACATTAGCACTTCTGTGCATGGTCGTGTGGCCATTTCTGACCCTGTTAACCAGAATATCTTGTCTGACTTGCCTTAAGGAGAGAAGAGAGAGAACTTTCTACAAATACATACCAAGCACAGAGGCAACCATCCTTGTCTGCCATTACCGATATTAAAATAATGAGCCCATATAAAGGCTGTGTGAGAAAAAAAACAACAACTTTGCTATTTCTTATTTTTAAGCCCATTTCAGCCCCAACAATTAGTTTGAAGATGGAGGAGTAAGTTCTCTGAATTCAACTCAGAGAAATGGCTCCAGTTTCTTCAGAAGTTTGATTCTCAGGTACCTTAAGTTTGGAAGGAAAAGGAGAGTTGATGTCATAATGACTTCTGGATTTTGTGCTGAAATTACATTTTTGGCGCCGTTAAATCCCATTGTGTGCTATGGAGGATATAATGTAATACTCAGCAGAGGCAGGCAGCAGTGAGGTTTACTGGCACTAAAATCAATAGGCACTGAATAAAATGGCTCCAAATGATTTAGGATCATGCACACATCTTCTTTTTGTAAGCTTAAAACCATTTGGAGAGGCATTAATTCATTAAAGGCCTCTTGAAGAATGTCATCATACTGTGTAGTCTGGGCCTGTACGCATCAAGAGCATCATAGATTGTGGCTTTTATTAAGGAGGCTGGAGAATATAATTCTTTCTGGAGTACAACAGTCTTTAAAATATGGTGCACTTTAAGATCAAAACAATGTTTATAGCAATGTAGTTACTAAATATTTTAACATGTACAATATAAAATGTAGTGCATTCTGGAATGTGTGTTTATGCTACTGAAGTAGCCACCAGCCTCATCAGATCCATTACAAACCACCATGTATTTTATTTGTTTTCATTTCCTCTTGTCATTTTTTTTCTTTTTTTTTTTCTTTTTATTGACTCCATGATATTATCATTTATTTTTATGTAGGAACACCAACCCGAAACTCAATGCCTTTTCTCTTAAACATCTTAATTGCATGTCTGTCCTTATTCTTACCTTTGAATATGGGCATTTATACTTCCACACTGATAACAGGATTGAATCCCTTACTGGGAGGTGCAATATGATTCCATTGAAAGGAAAGTAGTCTGCAAATAACTGGGGACCTCCTCATTGCCTCACCTTATACAAGCCTGCAGCTGAAAATGTCACTGTGGCACAGAAGAAAAAACTCAGAGCTTCTCACTCTGGACGCGCTGGCTGATGGAAGTCAAGGTGACTCTTGAACTCTAATATAGGCCACAGTCATGGGAGCCACTCTAACTTATCATCTCACATTGCATAGCTGCAAAGCAGATTATGACGGACATTTCCTCACCTGGTGCAAGGCAGCATCGCCCTGCAGATAAGCAGTGGGACTACACCAATACATGGCAGCTGAAGAGTCAGTCCAGTGCGTACCCTTTGCAGATTTACCTCTGGATGTAATTTTGACCACTGAGCAATCTCTCACATTGTAGCTATGGCACATCTGCTGTGGGATGTGCAGAGCAGAAACTCCATGGGCTGCTTTGGCAGCAGAGAGGACAGGATCCTCTGTGGTCACATGTGCAGCAGCATGCAGCCAGGGGAGCACGGGCAGTGGTGGCAGCGAGGCAGGGAGCCAGCCCTCCCTCCAGAGATGTGCACAATGGATCCCAGCAGCTCAGCATGTGAGCAAGGCCCCTTTGATGTACTGGCTTTCTTCCTAGGGATAGGATTTCACGTGCAGGAAGGGACAGCCCCATCACTCTGCCAAACCACATCAGAGAAGTTGACCATTAGTTTAAGTGCTTAAAATCAGACCCTTCCTTTAAAACAGATGTATCCTCCCAAAATTTCAGAATTAACTACAGTCAACTCAGAGCTGTAGAACTTCTGAAGTTCACAGTGCTACTGACACCGGGAGGGAGGACTGGTTTCCATGGGCTGAGTGCCGTGCTCTGCTGGAACACAGCTGACTGCACACCACCCTGGAAACGTCCCCATCTATGCCAGTTAATGGGATAGCTTGGGAACAGAGAGGAGGCATATCCAGTTGCTTATGGCTGTAAATCAGAAATTGCAGGCATTGAATTACATCAGCCACATCCCCTCTGCCCAGCCCTGAAATGCAGGAATGATGAGCGTGAACACAGCATGCCCTGTGGTCAGAGTAACCTGACAGCAAGGGTGATTCTCCATTGTCAACCTGAGCTGGTTCCCAGGCCAGCTTTTTCCACCTTATTTTATGAAGAATGCTATTTTCTTTCTAAAAACTAGGAAATTTGGCACAAGGACAATAAAATTAACTAGATTTAACCAGGAAAGGCGGGTGAAATTGAAATGTGCTGTTTTGTCCTCATCACGTGTGTTTGATAGCCTTCTCATGAAGATTTTGACAGAATCTAGGATGGATTTTCCTATTGTTGCTAGACAGAGGGAGTCCTAAGTAAGGACATTTTGGCTCAATTCCATTTTGCAAAAACCATTTGCAAGGATCAGTTTCTACTCCTCCACAGACTAAAAAATAATTCGAAAACCTCTGAAGCTGTCCCATAAACATATCCTTACACCTGCCCTTTTTTTTTTTTTTTTGTTTTATTTTTTAATTTGCAAGAGCAAAATGCATGCACTAAGGCTGGAGTCAGTCAGACTTCCATCACATCCAGCCTCCCCACCAGCAGCCTGACTGCAGCACCCAGGTCCAGCAATATTTGTAGGGAGTGAAGGGTCCACACAGAAGCACAGGAAACATGAAATAGGGACAAGGAAACACAGTTGAACCATCCTGCAGGCGGAGGAGTGGCAGTGAAGAGAAAGGCCAGTTATCTGTGTGAAATTCCTGGGCATCTTCCAGCAACTGAATTTCAAAGAAAATTACATCATTTGAGAAAGCTTTGAAAATATTTATTGGAAGTTACAAAAAATTGCTACTCAAATCCAGGGCCTTTTCCCTGTTAATTGAAATGCTAAACAAGTTTCTGCCTGTCCTGATTTTTCCACCATTTTACCTGTTAGCAGAAAAACATTATCCTCCATGGAATAAGCTTCAAGACATCCACAACCAAAGAAGAATTGAAACTTCAGGATTTATTTCATAAATATTAATATTTACATACCTAATAGAGTCCCTCTTTCCTTTACAGAGTATATATTCAGGTGTCTGAAAACAGAAACATTCTGGGGTAGAAAATCACAGCTGCTTTCTTTTCATATAATTTTGATGTTGGATTGCACTGTGTTTTCAACGGGGCTGAAAGCTCCCAGCTCCCACCAAGTTCAGCTGAAACCACAGTGTCTTCTAACAAAATTATAAACCAGCCCATGTGGTGGGGTGGGCTGGTACAGAGGAGTGTGAGGGCTGCAAGGTAATGGCTGGACGTGTGCTCCCTTTCAAGATGCTGAAATAAAAGGGTCCCTTATAAAAGTGCCTGTCACTCTCGGCACACCTCCTTCCCTCCTGCTTTGCATCAAAGAGACTGGGGTTTAAGTTCTTAGGAAATGTTGTATAGAAGGTGCTCTGTTTTACCCATCCAGTGTTTGGGTAGCTGAATATTCACTGTGTAATAACTGGTTCATCACTGACAGGGACAGCCTGCTGGGTGGAGTGTCAGAGGCTGGGGATGCAGGGGAAGGTGTATTCACCCATTCCCTGATGGGCACTGGCTCCCACCTGGCCAGGGGTGGGAAGGTTTCCTCCTGATGCCACTGCAGTGCACCTGGATGGGAGTAGAAGGATGCTCTGGTAAAGCAGATGGAGCCAAGTAACCAAGGTGGATGTTTTCACATCACTTGTAAAACATATGGCGCTCTTGATGCTGGCTTCCAAAGCGTGGCCCAGGATGATGCAGAGGAAGAACAGACACTGGAGAGTCACAGGTGTGTGCTTACAGCAAGGACCCTTTGAGAGGTTTTTCTACTGGTGTTTATCCCTGCTCTAAAATGACTCTTTAAACCCTAGTAGGGCAGGATCCTGTCCTCAATTGCCTATGGTCCATGTCTGCTACCCACCAGCTTCTGGTCTTGAGGGTCCCTCGGAGCATAAGCTAGATTTTAAGCACAGGCTCAAATCCCAGTGAGCGTAAGCATGAGTGAGCACGGGCTCAGCCACACTGCTCGGGAGCTTCACTGAAGAAGTATCCGCAGTAGGTCTCCATGCGGAAAAGAAACTGTGCCATAACGTCTCATCTCATCTCAAGGGAAATGCAAAGCAATCAAGCCATTTAAGAATATATTTCAAGCTCTTCTTAGCAGGTGTTAGACACTATTCTCTGGCTGCTGACAGGAAATGTGTGTGCAATTCTCCTAGGTACCACACTCAGAATATGCTTCTTAAGGGCTTGCTGCTTAAAAAATTCTGCAAAGTGTAAATGGCTCTCATAAAATCAGATAGTAAATTGTCTTATCTGTTTGTCCTGAAAGCGCTCAGCCAGCTGGTTCTTTACTGCACATCAGAGCCAGCCAGCCAACACATCACAGGGCATAATGAAACGTTGGGAGGAACAGACAAATCCAAGCTAGGAGCTCATCTTAGGAAAACTTTCTAAAGAGAAAACTGAGTTTGAAGTCCCATCAGCTGAGAAAAAAAATAAAAGAGTAAATCAGCATTTCTACAGAGGCTGTGTAAAAGTGTTTCTCACACCTTCCATTGCCATCCTGGCCATCGGACTGAGCAATCAGCACAACATAAACCAGCAGGTTGTGCTGTATTCTCGTGGGGGAAAGAACCTTCCCTCTACATTGACAATGAAGCACGCCCTTTGGCTACTCATCACAGGGCAAAAAAATATGAAAAGAAAACCCAGCTAGAGTTAAAGAGAATTTTAAAGCCTCTCTTTGCTCCTGTTCCCAGAATAAAGGTAATTGCATAACAAAAGCCTCTGCAAAGGAATGACAGCGGACGTGTGCAGGATCACAGCAGGACAAGGGGTTTTGACTCCCTGCGCTGTCCGGCCCAACCCTGCACACAACCCCTTCCCCAAGAGCGCCTGCCGTGCTGGCGGGCCGTGACAGCAACCCTTGCTCGGGACGTCCCCGTGAATGGGGGCTGTCAGTGCCGGTGATGGAGGTACTGCAAGTGCAAGGCAGGAGGGAGGGGTCGGCAAAGGGGGTCACTCCGCAAGAGCATCTGTTGAGGCCCGAGACATATGGAGTCTTTATTCCTCCTTGTGGAGGCACGAGTGTTTTCCTCACCCTCTGCCATCCTCCTATTGTGTGAGGGGGCTGCAACTGGCTCTGGGGACAGCTGCTGCCTCTGAGCTGCCTCCTGGGGGGACGCCACAAAGGGCCCCATCCCTGTCCCCTGCCTGAGTCACCTCCCTCATCAATCAGGCAGGCACAGCGTGCCAGGAGGGGTGATGGATACTTTGGGTCTGGTTACCAGGGGACAGAGACAGGGAAGCTGAGGCCTTTTTTTCTTTTTTCTTTTTTTTTTTGTTTTATAAAAAAAGCTAAGGAAAAAATCTGATGGGCTGCACTTTCTGTGAAAGGGAAAACCACCCTCCCTTTGAATTTCTGTGAATTTTGAAATATGGATATTTAAAGATGTAGAGGAAAAAAGTAGTCATCCAGAGCTAATTATACAGCTGTTGAAAAGCCCAGTAAATATGTTACTCAGGGATATATAATACCTTTGATGTAGTTGTAATCCGACTGAAGTTATTACAGGTTTTCACAGCTGCAAAGCAATCCAGCTTAGGAAGGCTTTTTTTTCTTTTTTTTTTTCTTTTTTTTTTTTTTTTTTTGTAATTTGCAGAAGCAGAAAAGAAATTCTGCTGCCAAAGCAAAATGAAGATCCTTGTATAAACACAGCAACACAGCCTAAGAAAAATTATACTGATGCTGAGGAGTATTAACCTGTCCCAAAGCTTAAAAGAGTTTACTGGATAATAAATGACATCAGTGACTCCAAAAGGGCTAGATTTCAGAAAGGCTCTTCTTTAAGACAATTAAAGCTTTAAATAAAAGTGTGACTTTGCAGTTGGGAATTCTCTATTCCCTTCAAACCAACAATAAGTATAAGCTGTAAATGCTCTGAAAAAATATGTACTGAGGCATGAAAATAGCAGGAAGGCTGCTAGTAAACCTCCAACATGTTCATTTAAATTGATCATGGAAGCAATAATATCACGAGGCTTTGTAAATGGATGGGTTAAAAGCTGGGACTTTATTGCTGTTTTCATTCCCCAGGGCCCTGTGGTAAAACAAGTCTCCACGCAAGATCTCTAGGCACTGAATGAATTATTCACTCAGTTATGGGTCATTAAATGAGGCTGAGCAAGGGCTGGTGTCCGTTATTACATTGTGGTGTATGAAAAAACTACTTATTTTGTGGAGATTGGCATGGGTGTACTCTCAGGATGCCTGGTCATTTCTGCCACAGCTGCTTCTGAACTCCTCTGGCAGAGCGGGGAGGTTGTGAAGCAGCAGCACCGCTGCACAAAGTAGGATAAAAGAGGTTTGAGGTTAAAACCATAGGTAAAAGAGAGGACATGTTAAGCATGTTCAGATGCTAATTGCAGAGATGTTTGTGCTGGTTTTAAGCTGTTATTGTCTTGCAGCTGCTTTTTGTCACCCTTCTGCTGGAGGCCGCATCCCCCGAGGCAATGCAGCCCTCCCTGGGTTAGCATCTCCTCTCCCAGGCACCTGTGATTGCTGGCTGCTTTCACTGCAGTGTAACCCATAGTTGGGCACTCTTGATTTCATCTTAGATAAATCTGTTCACAGTTTAGTAACTTTTAATAACCTTTTGGTGATTTCTAAACCAAAATCAAAATAGACTAAAGTAAACTTTTCCTGAGAATGAAGTTTTCCCATATAACATACCGCTCCCCATTAATAAAACTGGGGCAGCCTCTCCACAGTGTCCAGAGGTGCTGAAATACAGCTTTGCCCTTCGTCTCACTTTCTCCTTGAAAAAAAGAGCTTTTTTTCTGAGGTCAGGAGAAGAGTGAAGTTGCTGTTATCTAAGTAGTCCACGTTTCTAGTGAGAGAAAGGATCACGGTGAGGACATGCCATTCTCTGGTGCTGGAAAGCTAGCACATCCCATAATCCAGCACTATCTTGTGTGATCAGAGGCAGATATGTAAACATGTCCCCATTTGAACACAATCTCTATGGGAATGGTTTAGACAAACTTTTAATTTAGAACAGGGCAAAAAATTCAATTAAAACTTCTGGGGCCTTTTCAATCCAAAAAAGGGCTAGATTTTTGTTGACCTAAACATTTTGGTAGCTGCCTGATATCTTCATGATGTTTTAGTTGAAAAAAAGCCTCTAACATTTTTAATTGACATTTTCTAAATGAAATATGATGGCTTTTCAGTTGCAATGATCTTCTGCTTAGAAATTCAAAAACATTTCACAAATCCTCAAAAACAAACCAAAAAGGTGGTGAGTCCTAACTGCTTTCCTCCCACTCTTTCAGAGCTGTCAGAAAAGCAACAGGAAAAAAAAATAGGGGGAAAGAAAAAAAGAAAAGGTTGTTATCATGGCCACATTTCTTGCTGCTTACTCAAGCAAAATTCCCAGTAGTTCAAATCCCAAGGCCCCCTTTCAGTTCTCAGTCAGACAAAGAGACATCCACTGAAGTTAATGAGAAAGCATCTGAGGTATGAGTGAAAACTGAGAAAGGACTTCAGGACTTGTCTTAATGACTTAAAAAGACTGTACTCTGAGTAAGAAGGTATTTGTAATGAAATGTAAGCCCAAGATGCAGCAAATGCAATTTAGCCTGCTATATTGCTTTTCTTAGTATTACTTTTTTTTTAATGTTATTGTTTAGCTTGACATACACAACCAGTCTCGAGGGGTGAGGAGGAAATAGCTGTTCTCTAATACAGTCTTTCATTTCCGAGCCCTCAGTTCAAGCCCTTCAGGACACTAATTATCCAAAGTTGTTATCATCTGACAGCTGTCAATGGCCTCTGAAAAACGAGGTGGTGGTGGCAGCCGTGCTCCCGGTGGGCATGTGTCAGCATCATACAAACACTACTACAGACAGTTTGCCTGGAATTTTTGTTGGCAGCCTGAGCATTTACTGAAACAAACTTGTCTTCTCACTCCTAGTGGGAGCTGCCACTCTTCACATCTAAAAGAAAGGGGTGGATTGCTGAAGAGTGTGTCCTTCCAGTGTTAATGCTGGTGGCGGATCACTGAAGAGCATGTCCCTCTGGTGTTAAACCTGCAGAACACTTCTAGTGACCTTCAGGCTCCAGAGACATCACCTGGACACACTTCAGGGACGCTGACTCCACGGAGGAAGATTAATTCAATAGTTAGCACACTAACAGGCAATGGGCAGATCTTGATCACAGACCCATTATGGACATGTTTGAATTCCCCTGGGCCCTCGTATAGGACTTCAACCCATTTAGCCTGTTGTGAGCCAATTAGCATATGGTGAGGTACACATCTCAGCTCAACAGGCAGGCAATGGACTTGCCCTTCTTCCCTATTCCATCCTACCACTAAAAAGAACCATCTTTGTCCTACAGTGGATTGGGGGACCATGGCCCTACAGCAAGGCACCAACTTCAGAGGGAATGGGGCTGTAAGCAGCACTGCTTCTTAGCCTCATTGCCAAAATTTCTCTACCTATCACTTTTCATACTTCATAATCAGCTAGGAATAGATTCACCAGACTTTTCTGTACCAAATCTGGACAGGTCTGCCTGTGTACATGTGGATATAGATGACTCCGCCCCTGGCTCGGTAGCAGAACAAGGACAGATGGAGCCTTTCAACTTGTTCAGTGTCTACCACTCACCGGGCACTCAGCCATCCCCTATCAGCCAACAGGCTGGGCATAATGGTACCAGAGGCTTGCTGGATTGTCTCCACTCCAACCACTGGGCAACCCCGGTGCCACTTGACACCCACAAGCAGGTGTATTGAGGCTAAATTCTACAGGCATCACCCAAAAAGATAACATTAATAAATTGGTTTTGGAGGAGCTGAACTAACAAGACCCAGTTTCCCCTGATTTTGTGTCCTCTTCCCTCTAGCCTACACAATGATGGCTTCTCCCTCTCCTAACCTCCATCCTAAGAAGCAGCAGTTCTAAACTACCACATACTGACTAACCAGATGGCTGCTGCCTTCCTGGTGCATGCTAGAAGCTGGCACCTCCTTTCTTTATGAGGGGCTATAATTCAGGCGTCTCTCCTACAATAGCCCCCAATTTTCACCCAACTTCTAAGATTTGGGTTATCTTTGAAATTCCAGGTGAGGACATATCTTTTTCCTGAATCAGTATCCCCACACAAGTGAGAATGAGAGATTTCCCAAAGCAAGAGAGGACAGGTAGGCAAGGTCAGTCCTGCAGCCTGGTGCTTATGGCATTCAGCCAGACAGGTGGGTCTCATTTCCCTGCCATGGGCATATTTTCCATATTTTATCCCATTTCTGCTATGTGAACATTAGAGTTGCACCACTCGCAGAAGGTGCCCCAGCAGGCACAGTGGGGTTTAACCCCCTTTCCAGAACTATGCCCAGATGAAACAGCTGGGAATTAGGGCTGGGATGAATTAAGGTGGTTAAAATCCTTTTCCTAATGGTCCCATTATTAAGACATGAGCCTCCCTCGGGAGGGAATTTGTGAGGATGAGGCTCAGTTAATGGATCATCCAGGTACTACAACAGTGTAGAGCATATACAGCTAGTTAAATGACAGAAAATCAAGCAGGGTAAAATGAGTAATAATAAATAAGTTACTGCCTCCTCTTTCTGTAACACCTCTCCCACTTCATTAGATAGAATTTCACTCCTCTGAATATGACAAAATGGGCCAAAAATTCCTGGCATAACTCAGTCATCCCACTAGCTGTAATGAGTAACTGAAGGAAATCTAATTTGCTTCTTTTCTAGAACTTGCACTGGAGGAGTAAAATTCAAGAAAAGGGGCAAGAAGAAATATTGTGTAATATAACATGATTTATGTACATGTCTCAGGCAGATAATTCAGGCTGAATGATGCTTAAAAGGCTATTATAGACTTGCTTCCAGCAATGAAATAGCCTGTACTGCTATAAAATGTCTGCCCAGGGCACTTCAGTGAGTTTGGGATTCTCTTTCCAGATTAGCCAGGGGAAATAGCTGAAGTCTTTGATAATGCAACCTTCTCTTTTTGATGGTGCTGGAACAACTCTATGCTGTTAGCATGTGTCATGGTTTAACCCCAGCTGGCAACTAAGAACCACACAGCAGCTCGCTCACTCCCCCCACCCCAGTGGGTTGGGGGAGAGAATCGGAAAAGGGAGAAAACTCGTGGGTTGAAATAAAGACAGTTTAACAGGTAAAGCAAAAGCCACACCTACAAGCAAAGCAAAACAAGGAATTCATTCACTGCTTCCCACCGCAGGCAGGTGTTCAGCCATCCCCAGGAAAGCAGGGCTCCATCACATGTAACGGTTACTTGGGAAGACAAACGCCATCACTCCGAATGTCCCCCCCTTCCTCCTTCTTCCCCCAGCTTTATATACTGAGCATGATGTCATATGGTGTGGGACATCCCTTGGGTCAGTTGGGTTCAGCTGTCCCAGCCGTGTCCCCTGCCAACTCCTTGAGCACCCCCAGCCACTCGCTGGTGGGGTGGGGTGAGGAGCAGGGAAGGCCTTGGCTCTGTGTAAGCCCTGCTCAGCAGGAACGAAAACATCCCTGGGTTATCAATGCTGTTTTCAGCACAAATCCAAAATATAGCCCCACACTAGCTACTGTGAAAAAAAAAATAACTCTATCCCAGCCAAAACCAGCACAACATGAGGCTGCTGGAGATGACTGAAACATATCTTTTTAAACATGCAGTTGTTTTAAAAAATATTAGCTCTTCTCCACACTGAAATATTGGGAGATCTTCCATTAGGTCAGTTGGTTACTATATATTTCTTAGACCCACACTGAATCAAATGTGACGCGTTAAAGTCTCTCTCCCATCGACGGTCAGTCTGTTCATTTATAATGAGCAGAAGAGATTGGAATTTCTTCTTTCCAGTCAGAAAATGCTGATTCAAGAAAAAAACTCTTTTGGCAGGAACTCATTGCTTGTGAGGGACTTGCTGGGAAAGCCTCTGAGCTGCAGAAAAGCAACTGCTCTTGCACAGAGACCTGAAAAGAGAGATGGGATCATGGACAGGCACCTGCTGCTGCTGCCACATCTTCCTGGCCATAGCACCCAGCGGTCACAGGACCCATCGGAAAAGACATTTTTCTCTTCATTTTGGCCAGCTAATTCTGTGCGAAGGAGCGAACATCATTACCATTTGTAAAGAGTGACCGAGCGCACAGTCCAACCTGACTGATAAAGTCTAAAATTATGTTGTGGCACACCAATCTGACACAAATCCTAACTTGTTGTACGGAGATGAGCTATGGGCTATTGAGGTAATAGGAGCCAAGAGGGGAACATCAGTGAAACACCTCAAAGGAATTAAGGGGTGTTTCTCTTAGAAGGTGACACAGACGACAACCCAGCTGAAGTGCGTCTACACAAATGCATGCAGCATGGGCAATAAACAGGAGGAGCTGGAAGCTGTTGTACAGCAGGAAAACTATGACATAGTTGCCATCACGGAAACACGGTGGGATGACTCGCACAACTGGAGTGCTGCAATGGACAGCTATAAACTCTTCAGAAGGGATAGGCAAGGCAGGAGAGGCGGTGGGGTAGCTCTGTATGTTAGGGAGAGTTTGGATTGTCTACAGCTTAATGATGGTGATGATAGGGTTGAGTGTTTATGGGTAAGAATCAGGGGGAACGCCAACAAGACAGATATCATGCTGGGAGTCTGTTACAGACGATCCAACCAGGATGAAGAGGCAGATGAATTATTCTACAAACAGCTGGGAGAAGCTTCACGATCGCTAGCCCTTGTACTCATGGGGGACTTCAATCTACTGGATGTATGCTGGAAATACAATATAGCGGAGAGGAAACAGCCTAGGAGGTTTCTGGAGTGTGTGGAAGATAACTTCCTGACACAGCTGGTGAGTGAGCCAACTAAGGAAGGTGTCCTGCTGGACCTGTTGTTCATGAACAGAGAAGGACTTGTGGGTGATGTGATGGTTGGAGGCTGTCTTGGGCATAGCGATCATGAAATGATAGTTTTCAATTCTCGGACAAGTAAGGAGAGGGGTCAACAGAACTGCCACTTTGGACTTCCAGAGGACAGACTTTGGCCTGTTTAGAAAACTGATCAACAGAGTTCCCTGGGAGGCAGCCCTGAAGGGTGAAGGAGTCCAGGAAGGCTGGACATTCTTCAAGGAGGAAGTCTTAAAGGCGCAAGAGCAGGCTGTCCCCATGTGCCAAAAGACAAGCCAGCGGGGAATAAGACCGGCCTGGATGAACAGAGCCCTTTGGCTGGAACTCAGGAAAAAAAGAGTTTATGTCCTTTGGAAGAAGGGGCAGGCAAGTCAGGAGGGCTACAAAGGTGTAGCGAGGTTATGCAGGGAGCAAATTAGAAGGGCCAAAGCCCATTTAAAGCTTAATCTGGCTATTGCCACAAAAGACAATAAAAAATGCTTCTATAAATACATTAGCAGCAAAAGGAGGGCTAAGGAGAATCTCCAGCCTTTATTAGATGTGGCAGGAAACATAGTGACAAAGTATGAGGAAAGGGCTGAGATATTTAATACCTTCTTTGCCTCAGTCTTTAATAGTAAGACCAGTTGTTCTCTGGGTACCCAGCCCCCTGAGCTGGAAGACAGGGATGGGGACCAGAATGGAGCCCCCCTAATCCAAGAGGAAATGGTTAGCAACCTACTACACCACCTAGACACACACAAGTCTATGGGGCCAGATGAGATCCACCCGAGAGTACTGGAGGAACTGGCAGAAGTGCTCACCAAGTTGCTCTCCATCATTTATCAGCAGTCCTGGCTAACTGGGGAGGTCCCAGTTGACTAGCGATTAGCAAATGTGACGCCCATCTACAAGAAGGACCAGAAGGAAGATCTGAGGAACTTGGCCAGTCAGCCTGACCTTGGTGCCAGGGAAGGTTATGGAGCAGATAATCTTGAGTGCCATCATGCAGCACATACAGGATAACCAAGTGATCAGGCCCAGTCAGCATGGGTTTAGGAAAAGCAGGTCCTGCTTAACTAACCTGATCTCCTTCTATGACAAGGTGACCCACTTAGCAGATGAGGGAAAGCCTGTGGATGTTGACCACCTAGACTTTAGTGCAGCCTTTGACGTGGTTTCCCACAGCATTCTCCTGGAAAAAGTGGCTGCTCATGGCTTGTACAGGTGTACTCTTCGTTGGGTAAAAAACTGGCTGAAAGGCCGGGCCCAAAGAGTTGTGGTCATGGAGTTAAATCTAGTTGATGGCCAGTCACAAGCAGTGTTCCCCAAGGCTCAGTTTTGGGGCCAGTCTTGTTTAATATCTTTATCGATGATGTGGACGAGGGGATCAAGTGCACCCTCCATAAGCCTGCAGACAACACCAAGTTGTGCGGGAATGTTGATCTGCTTGAGGGAAGGAAGGCTCTACAGAGGGAACTGGCCAGGCTGGATCGATGGGCTGAGGCCAACTGTATGGGGTTCAACAAGGCTCAGTGCTGGGTCCTGCACTTGGGTCACAACAACCCCATGCAACGCTACAAGCTTGGGGAAGAGTGGCTGGAAAGCTGCCCAGCGGAAAAGGACCTGGGGCTGTTGGTCGATAGCTGGCTAAACATGAGCCAGCAGTGTGCCCAGGTGGCCAAGAAGGCCAACAGCATCCTGGCTTGTATCAGCAATGGTGTGGCCAGCAGGAGTAGGGCAGTGATTGTCCCCCTGTACTTGGCACTGGTGAGGCCACACCTCGAGTGCTGTGTTTGGTTTTGGGCCCCTCACTGCAAGAAGGACATTGAGGTGCTGGAGTGCATTCAAAGAAGGGCAATGAAGCTGGTGAAGGGTCTAGAGCACAAGTCTTCTGAGGAGTGGCTGAGGGAGCTGGGGGTGTTTAGCTTGGAGAAGAGGAGGCTGAGGGGAGACTTTCTCGCTCTCTACAGCTACCTGAAAGGAGGTTGTAGTGAGGTGGGGGTAGGTCTCTTCTCCCAAGTAACAAGTGATAGAACAAGAGGGAATGGCCTCAAGCTGCTCCAGGGGAGGTTTAGATTGGATATTAGGAAATATTGCTTCACTGAAAGGGTTGTCAGAGATTGGAATAAGCTGCCCAGGGAAGTGGTTGAGCCACCATGCCTGGAGGTATTTAAAAGACGTTTGGACATGGTGCTTAGGGACATGGTTTAGTGGTGAACTGGCAGTGTTAGGTTCACGGTTGGACTCGATCTTAAAGGTCTTTTCCAACCTATATAATTCTGTGTGTAAATAATTCTGTATGTGCATTTTATTTCTGCATAGGAGGAGAAAATACTGAAGTCTCAGAAAAGTCCCATGGCGTGGGAACATCATTTTCCACTCAGCTCAGACAAAGCATTTTTAAAAGCCAGTGCTGTCCTTGTCAGACATGGGCACTGAAACAAACATAAGATGTTCATTATTAACACCCTGAAGTCCAAAAACTCCAGAGATGTGGCAGAGGGGTTCTTGTCAGATATAAAAACCAGGACAGCATACAGCCATAGCCAAAGGAAATATCATAAATTGAAACACTGGCATATAAAATGTATAGTGCAGGTGTTATTTAGAGACACCATTCATAAAGGCCTTGTAAAAGCTCTGGCACAATTTTTTTACACCCAAAAGATTGCATATCCAATTTTTTCCCCTCCAGTTTTAACACTTGGATTTTGTGTAGATAATATGTGGATGAGTAAAAGTGGAGGGGAAACTGCAAGCTTGCCCTATAAAATCCAAGGTGCAGAAGAAGACATACATAGAATTTCTCAACAAGTTTTCCATTTTCCTGATTGAGCCCACACCTTGAAAAGAAAAATAACCTGGGGAGGGGGCAGCAAGGCAAAGAAACAGCTGTGTTTAGCTGTTGGCTTTAGTCTGCAGCTCGATTTCCTTGCACACTTTTAAAAGGAATATCTGTGTTTAGTCTAATGGAAAGCGTCTGTCTGAAGGTGCTCACTGCTCCTATGAACATTTTCACAGACACAGTGCTCAGCACCATCTGGCTGGGTTAGTGATGATGTCATTTCACACAGCATTGACCAAAACACTGTTGAGCATATTTTTTTCATAGCTCTTCCTTCATTTCAAGGAAATGCAAACTAGCAAATAGCAAATGCCTGCCCTGTGCTGTGCCTCCTGTACTACAGAGGAGGATTTCCAGATTGCAGTTTTGTTTGTTTGGAAGGGAAGGCTTTTTGCCCTGACCTGCAAAATTGCCATCTGTAGGTAGGTTCAGTGAGAAGTTAAGACCAACAGTCCAAGGACATTCAGCTTTTTTGAAGGACTTTACAGACAGATGACATTGGGCAGGAGACTGAATTTGCACAAGCCAGTATGGGTTAAGCAAGAGAGAGGAGTAAGGAGTAGCAGGAAGATAGGACTGTAAAACTTTAAGGACACCATCAAGAAGTGAGTTTTCTCTCTGTCACCAATAAATAATACTCTGTACTCTTCCCTTGGTCACTGATTGCTTGGGTTCTGCTTCAGTAAATAACTTGTAGCAAAGGTAGATGCCTTTTATGCCTCTTTCCTTCACTGCCTCTCCAAAGGCATGGACTGCTGATAGCTGTGCAGGGCCAGAAGCATGGTGTTGCTTTCACAATGTAGTTTCACACACTTGAGCCTTCGTTTTGAAACATGGGAGCTCCCAAGCTGACTGGAGCTGCCAGGTCCCCCTGGCTGGACTAGAGCCCTGGGTACCAGGTTGCTGGCACAGCTCAAGGGCTGGATGGTGCAAGGTGCAGCCCCACTTTCCCAGACTGGACATATAATGGCAAGGGATGCACAGTGGGCATGTCACACCAGGGCTACCCTACAAAAGCTTTATAATGCCTGTCCTAAACTTAACATGGAGAGGATCATGGCCCAGAGCTGGTCCCTGCATAGCACTTCCCATCACCCTTTTACACAGAATGGAGAATCAACAAGAGCAAGTGGGCAGCTATCTCCAGAGATTAAGGGCACCTTAATCAAAGGTTCAAAAAAATGTGCAGAAAGCAGTGAATTACTGCCGGGCACTTTAATTTCTTTCACCAGGGTGCCCAGTGTGGCTAAAAGGCTTTGTCTAAAAGGTCATCCACAAAGTCCACCACCCCTGGATACACTGCACTCTGCTGACTGGGATTTGCTGGAGCAAGACTTCAGGCTGGAAAATGAGATGTGTATCTTGAAAGGTTAACCCCTTTGAGGACATCTCAAAATAAACAACACCCACTCTCAAAGGCTTTTTGCCCGCTCCAAAAAAGCACATAGCAAACAAGCCCAGGCAGGTACCATGGAGGGGAGCAGGGGTTGGCAGCTACATGACAAAACGGTCACAAAGCAGTGCCTGCAACCACAAGCACGGCATGCATCCCACTTGAACCTACTGAGAAATCAGCCCTGGTGTAAAAGGACCTTCTAGATCCTACTAAAGGTCAAATCCTGCAAACCTGTCCACAACCAAGCAATGCAGACCTCTGTGAAGAGGATTTTTTATCCCTGAGTAAAAGGCCATTTTTTCCCTGAAACTGTCCCATGCGTATTAGTAAATTCTGCATTGGTGAAAAGAGTCAACAGACTTTCAAAAAGGAAAAATGGGAGTTCGGTACCTGGCAAGTCCACCTGAGGTTGGACATTCTGAGATTACTTTATCCCTCTACACATATTATCACCAATCTTCTTTTAAAACTCGAGTGATGTTTGAGTTTACTTCAAGTACATTTCTTACACTGTCTGCTCTCTTTTCTCACCGTATGTATTCTGTAGAGGTTTCTTCCAGTTTTGTTCACTGTTGTTTTCTATCCTTTTAAGCTTTAAAAAAATCACTGTTATGAAAGGTTGTTGTAGAGACACCCTCAACTGTTTTTATAAAATATGTTAATCTCTTCATCTACCAAGTTACCTTGTTTTTAATGGAGAAATAATCCTCCATTAATACTACATTAAAAACACTGCTGCTCTATATCTAGGGCCAAACTCCGCTCTCAGAAGTGCACACACAATGCTGCTGAAAGGAACGGCAGTTCCACACAGGAATCCAACAACAACATCTGGCCCCAGATGTTTTATTTATTTGTAATTTAACATTGCATTATACAATATTCATAATTTTGCTGCTTTCCATTTCAATGACTGTTATTTGTATGACTTTAGGAGGCTGCCTGAATGGGTTTTTAGTGCCCAAACAAGGAGAAATGAGTACAGTGAAACAAATCTGCACGTATTTCTGGAGGTTCAGAAATCTTCCTGATGAACTACGCTTGTCTCGGTGGTGAGACATGCTGAACCACTGTAATTCCAGGGGAAATCAATTGTGGAAACACCAAGGGCCTATAGGAGAGCTATAGGAGAGTTCAAAAACCAAGGCAGCTTGCAGGTAAGGACATGTCCATAAGTTTTCGGAGAGGCAATTGGTCAGAGAGCACACGGCAACCTTGTGGCACAGATGGACGAGAGGGCAGGTCCCAATGCAGCATCTCTTCCCCTATAAGTCCATGTGCCTCTTATCCCCATCGTGGGGACCGGGCTGAAGATGAAGGCACAAAGGTCTGACATGGGAGCTGAGCACATGATTTAAGCCTTTCAGAATTGAGGGAGTTTATAAAATCACTACAAACCAAGTAAAGTTGCCTTGATTTTGCTAATTTATTACGTTTAAAGCTTTTCTTTCCCCACGTTCAACTAAACTGGACCCCTCATGCCTGTAAAGTTAATCCTCCTCATAAAACAGAAATCATTGTTAATATTTGCAAATCTTATCACTGGAATGGAAATGGTGACCTGTGGGACTGTCCCACTTTTCAAGCAATTGAAGCATTAAGATATAATTTATGCACTTGAGAAGAAATTTCCATATCACAGAGATTGCTCCATTCTGTGTTATGACTTATGAAGAGTGTTGCTAGTAAATGAAACCACAGAGATCTGTATTACATAAGAACTTGTTTTGACATGTATAGTGTATCTTATTTATGGTGATAGTTCAAATGTACTGTTTTAATGCAACTGAACATTATTCCAAGGTTGTCCAGACAAAAAAAAAAAAGGTTAAAGCGATAGATTCTTCATTTCACTATGCATCAAAACCCCAGATAGCTGTGACATTTTGGACAAGTGGTCTGTGATACACAGAGATTAATTTTTTTTTAATTATTTATTTGAAAGATGGACTATTGGAGAAGGGAGGGAATGAGAAAGGGAGGGAAGGAGGGAAAAGACAGTGGTGGGGGGAGGAAAGGAAGGAAGGATGGAAGGAAGGAAGGAAGGAAGGAAGGAAGGAAGGAAGGAAGGAAGGAAGGAAGGAAGGAAGGAAGGAAGTCCTCATGTGAGCTGAGGACTCAACCATCACTGCACCATCTGTGTCTCCCAGATGCGACCCACTAAGAGTAGCTTCCCCTGAGAAATTCTGCTGAGTCCTGCCCTCACTCCCCATCGCACCCCACTCAAGCAGGGCTCTTCATCTCTCCTGTGCTCCTTGGCTCCCCAGTAAGCTTCTTCTTTTCTCCTCAGAACTGCTTTTCCTCCCCAGTTCTGACCAGGCCCACAGCACCTCGATGAGTGCAGTACTTGTTCGAATGACTTCCTGTTACTGATGACTGCAGTTGCTGTGTACAGAGGGTCACTGTGTGTTTCTGTAAAACAACACTAAGCAAAACCAGAAAAGCATGGATTCCTCTCAGATCCCTCCCTTGAACACATTATGTGCTTTGAAACCTTATCTGGCACTTACCATAAGAGCTCTGGTTAGAATTATTACACGTCTTTGCTACATGCTTGATCCAACTCCATCCACAGGCAAGAGGATCTGCCACCAAACCATGCACTTTATCGACTTGTGAGAGGGTTTACTTAATTAGAGTCCACAATACATTCCAAAAAGATAGTCAGCAAAATACCAGCTGGTGATCCCCTGCTTAGCTACTTCTTCTATGAATTGAAAATAAATTATTCTTTTTCTCCCTTGTAGAAGAGTGTCGCTGAAAACAAACTACTAAATTTTGCTTTTAGGGCTCTCAAAAGACTAAGCAAGATATATTAGCTGTCTGAGGACAGAGAACTTTCTATTCTTGGTGGAGTTCTTGTTGGTTTAATTGGGCTTTGTAGAAAAAATAATGTCATTTTAAAGGAGCAACTATAGAGTGTGGGTGTATTTTTATACACTCAATTGCTGGTGTCTTAGAAGTCTGTTGTAGAGTTAACCTTACACACATTTATTATTTTCTGTGATGTGTATAAATAGTATTTGGATATTTTAAAAATATACATGAGTATTACTGTTACACAGACGTAACAATCCAGCCAGAATACCAGCATTTGCTCTGTTTGATGGAAGTTACAGTCTAGGCAGCTGCAGGGAAGTTTTTAACCATGTCACAGCAAGTTGGGCTTCAACCAAGGGCTTGACAACTGTCCCGTATTCCCATTTTCACAGATCTTTCCAGTTTTGACCCTCCCAGGCTCCAAGCTGCGGGAAGCACTAGCGACCCCCTGACTCCCACCCCTGTGTAACCGTACCCACAGGTATGTTATGTGTTTGCATTGCCCCTACATGTGTGTCCTGAAGCTGGGAAGTGGGAGCTGTGCCTTATAGGCACCTCCCACTGTCTATAGGACAGTATGAAGAAAAACCACATTCTGCTTCTGTGATTTCCAAAATATAGGGCTCTGAGGTGCTTTTGGAAAGCAGCAAGCTGGAATTTCAATCCATATCCCTTGCAACCACTGACACTGAAAGTCTAGCTTGAATTTCAACCACAGACACAGGACAAACACAAGGTCTTTCAAATCAAGACAGGCAGACTGATTCCCATTCCTCCATAAGAAGATCAGTGATGCAGAATTGGAGGGTAAATCTGGAATTTATGGTTTCATTCAGACATACAGCACTTCATCTTCCATCTGCTCCATGGAGTCAGGAGGGAGCTACATCACTGTTAAAACTATATGACTGTCAAACCCATAACTTGCCAAGTGCTCTGCTATAGTCTTTTCCTAAACAGGATAAGTATCTTCCATTTCATACTGAGTCAAAACCCAGTTGCTAGCATGAACTGATCAACATGAAGTAATTTAAGGAAGGTATTATGAGAAAGGCATTATAAATTGTACCTTTTATTTTGGCTTAATAAAACTTTCAACAGGTGTTGCAATGAACAATGTCAGGCTTTTTCCCTGGGAACTTAAATTAATGTTACCCAAGCCATACTAGTCCTGCCTTTCTACAGAGAAAGCTGCTTCAGCTCAGGCAGGCTGTATTTTCTAAGTCACCATCTTGCTTCTGGATGGTTGTTTCCCTCACCTTAAAGGCAGACAAAAGAAAAGAACAACAACATAGTGTTAAGAAAAGCAACCTGGCAAGGAGCTGGGGTAGCTGTGCTCTTGTGTAACATCTAACTGTTGTCAGCAGGCTACAGTTGAGCCTGCCCAAGGAAATCAGAGCTATGAGTCTGGATTCCTCTGTCAGCATAAGCTTTTCATTCACACCTTAGTACAATTCTTGACAGCTGTGGCTTCCTTGTCAGATTAAATGTATCAGGACTCTGCGCCTGTTTTCAAACCAAGTAAAAAAAGCTTATTAGAAAACATGCCAGTTGCAAAAAGTTCGGAATAGTTGTACTGATTGTACAGTCCTAATTACAGCTCATTAATTGTGAGAGCAAAGGTGGGGAGGTGGGGAATAGTGAATACAGACCAAGGTAAGCAATCCTGTGCACTAGGAATACAACGAAATACATCACATGTAGCTAATAGTCATTACTTATTTCTGGTGGTGTCTAATACAATCTCAGTGTTTTCCAAACACCCAGAGGTTGTTCAGTCTGAAAGAAATGCAAACCCAGAGGGGATGTATTACAAGCCTGTGGGAGGATGCTGAAGGTGTGGACACCCTCCTTCCCAGGATAGCCCAGCCAGCATAGGCAGACGATGAAATGCCTCCCAAACTTGCCTTTCTGGCTGTGAGGCTGACTCACAGAGCTATGTCGCAGAGCACCCTCTCACTGCTCGCTACTGTGATGGCCAACAGGCTGCTGGTTCCTCACAGGGGATGCCCACAGCTCAACGGGTACCCCGCAGTCTCTCCTGGTTCCAACAAAATGTCAAGGTTAAAAGTAAAGGCAGTTGCTATAATGCAGGTTTTGCAGGTGTGCAGCAACAATATCTTTAGCTATGGACATTTCCTCCAAGAGGCGCTCCTTTGTCTCATCTACCTGAAAAGCTGATGGGACACTTGCACAACTCCCGTGGGTGGAAACCAATCCTGAAAATCACAACCTGGGATTGATGACGTCCTTAAATATACATTTCCTCCAAGCCTTCCCCCAGTGTGAACCGAGCAATTCATGCACTCAGTGCTTGGTGACAATACCACTTGTAACACAGCAAAGGCAGTCCGTTGTCTCCACCTGGCAGAAGGGATATGAATGTTGTATGGAGCGAATTAAAATTTTCTGTCAGGGTAAGAGTCTTGTTTAACTGTATTCCACTGCAAAGGAAATGATCTTGTCTCACCAGTAGGCTGGTAGAGACCCAAACTCTTTATAAATTGAAAGCTACTTAACACAAATGAACACCAACCATTTATACAAACAATAGATGTAGTTTATCGTTAGCTCTTCAAAAATCCTGGACATTATAACAACCAAACATTTCCAAAAGGAAGGTTAGCACGGGGGTAACTACATCATATACCAGGTTTTGGTGGACACTGTATCAAAACAGTGTCCTCCTTTGCTGTATAACACCATGGTTACTCCTACACTTAGCATCTATAAGGTATGCTTTTGTATGTAAATACAACAGTTGGGATATTTGTGTTGTAAGAATACTGAAGCATATTTTCTTTGTTGTGTAGAAAACTTGGTGACAGACAGAATTAATCTGAAGCCTTTGTTTGAACTTACATGTCTAATTTGAAAGGGCCAAAAAAGAGGAGTGTCCATGTGTTTTCAGATCCAGCAGCAGATATTATTGCCTTTTGTTAAAAATGGTATTAACATGGCTGCAACCAGCTATATGGGACATTAGATGTGATTCTGAGAGGAAAAAAAGAAGAGGAAGAGGCTAACTTGTCATCTGCTGGAAGTACTTAACTAACTGGTGAATGGATGTGCTAAAAACCTTCAGAAAATGAAAAAAACTCTCCCAAATAAGAAACTGAACAATGTAATGAAAATATGATGTCCAGGACTGACAGGACCTGTCCATAGCTGAAATAACTTTAACCACCACATTAAAGACACATAAGAGTTTCCTGCATTGGATCCCCGTTAGAGAGAGCGATGGGTGGAGGTTCTCACTGCTGTGCTGCTCCTGGGCAAGGGCAGGCACAGCCAGAGCTCTGCAAAAGAGAAGCCCAGATCTTTTCTGCAGGGTAGGAGCAGACAACCTGAGAGAAACTGAACCTTCAGTGGTGAAGGTTACCATAAAAGAAGCTCAGAGCGAGCCTGCTGATAAGAAGAAGATCAAATATTTTCATCTCCTGAAAAAGAAGTTTGGAAATCTTACGAAATATTTTGTGTCACTGCCTATAGCTTGTTCTTACTAGTGGTATTTCTGACATGGACTGATCTCAGTGATCTCTCACTTGAGAAATACATACAACCTGTATTATCCTGTTAATTTCCCTCTGACTCAGTGCAGGATGCAGGTGGAATCTGTAATGATTTCAATGCAGCCATTCTGACTTGGACTCTAATCTCAGTAGATCTCAAAGATAAGCAAAATCAAGGCAAAAACCTAACTGAAAAGTCTCCAAGGAAAATCCAAATGCTGAAGAGAGAGGCAGGATGACTCAGGATTCTTTCCCAAGGGCTGATTCTGAATCTGTTCTCTTAAAAATGTTGCAGAGGGCACTGAACAGTAGAATACAGTTTCAGATCAGGCAAGTTTTAGTCCTAGCCATTTATAATCATTAGCAAGATTGTATTGCAGGGTAGGACCTATGAGTTACTGTCATGGCTAAGGATATTGAATTAGGCATTGAACAAACTCAGAGCCAAAGACAATCAATGGGTCAAAAAAAGGTTACAGATGATATTTTAAAGAAAAAAGGAGCATTAGGAAATATCCATCTTTCCCTTCACAGTCCCTTCTCTTACATCCAAACAGGTCCATTTTTGTCCCAGTTGGAGCCTGCTTAATGGTATCAGTTTTTCAACTGCAAGACCACTTTGCCTCTGCTTGCAAAGAAATGGGTTTTTGGCAAATGAATGGCAAACCTTGCTTTAGGATCTCTGGCTGGAGAGCACTTCATAAAAATATTAACATAATTTGGTGCTGTCATTTCTAAAGCATCTCTTTAATGAGGGGAGTTGTTTACCAGTGACTGAGGCAGGCGTTGCTATCTCAGAGATCGTTTATATTTCACAACGCTGTCAAATCCTGACAAGTAGCAGATTGTAACAGGATGGCTTCTGCTTTTTGATGCAATGTTTGGTACCCTCCGCTCACATGTGAATGGGCTTTCTGTTTGTACCTTGTCAAACGAGGGGAGAGCAGCTCCGGGGCGGAGAGTGGGGGGGGCGAGGTGGGTGTTTCTACTCAGCCTGACACATTCAATTTACATCAGTTATGCTTGCAACAGGGTAAACAGTTTTCTAAAAGAGGGTGTTGGCAATAGCAGTGGTCGTCTCAGCACCTTATTGATATTCTTTTGCAATTCTCATCAGACGAGGATGTGTGTGCCCCCCCCACTGGCCAACAGCCGGGCAGTATTTTGCTGCCAGTGTGCTCTCTTCTCAATGACCACTATAGCCAGGGAGAACAGTTCCTTCTGTCCCTAATGGAGTCAGTACTTCACGATGTAAGAGCCCTAAGGCAGGTGCTTTATGGAAGCTAAAATTGCAGCAGCCAGACTGTCCCCATTTAAGCAACCTGGAGGATTTAAGCAACTGCTTCAGCACTTCGAAGCATGCGGAGGGCTGCAGCCCAGCTTATCGGGGGAAGGAACAGGCGACACAGCTCTGCTGAAGGCAGTGGAGAGACACTGGCTGAAACTAGCTGGCATTTTGGCTCTCCCGGCCACGTTCACAGATTTTCTACGAGCTCTTGGGCTCATTTGAAACAGTTTTTCATGGAGGCCAGAGCAAAAATGCTCGCCTCTGGGCTATCTCCTGCAGACTCTGGTATTACAAGAGCTGGGCAGCAAGCTCATAGCAAACAAGCAATCTGCCAAACTACCAGGTTTTAAAAGACACTGAAGAGAAGCTAAAATGCAGTTTGCTAGAACAAAATGGCCCAGCTGCAGAAATAGCTGGAGAGACTGTTTTCGAGGTATTAATCATATCTGCCTCCCGACCCACCCTCCTCATTCTCACCAGGGCGGCTGTGCTGGGCAAGCAGATTTTCTGCTCTCCTACTGACACAGACTTTGTGAAGCTCCAGCCTGGCGCCCGCAGCCTGCCTCTTTTTAAGGCTCAGCAGCACTCCAGCGATGCGAAGGCAGCTGAGGTAATCGAGGAGTACAGATTTTACAGTATTGTCTGCAGTTCAGCAGTTAGCTGGTACATAAAGGCTCTGCTTTCATTTGTAGCCAGTGCTGGCAGAAGGCCTGTATTATGCCCTTTTATTTAAGACAAAAGCTCTCACACTGCAGTCTCCGGTGTGGAGAAATCTTTTGTACAGGCAGAGCCAGTGGGAGAAGGAGCCTTCTGGTCCCTGTGCTCCTTCTACAGGGAGATTATAAAGAAAACCTCTTCCTTCTGCACATGGGCCAGATAAAGAACTGAAGCAATAATGCCTTTTTATCACAGTAATTACAGTGCCCATTGTTTTAATGACAGTGTTGTTGGGAAACAGGAATAGACCACAGTCCCAAGGAGTTGTTCCAGTGTACACAAATAAATGATTTATTATATTGTTGTCAGATTAGACGGACCACTCAGCCTTACTTATACTACCATTTTCCCCCACAATTCTTTGTGCATGTGTGTATTCGTTTTATTTAACCAGATTATGCAAACTACTCAGCCCGGGAGGAGACAAAAGGCCGCTTTCTCTGGAGAACTTCCTTTGGGACTGGCAATGACAGGCTGAGATGGGCAAGGGAGACCTCGTCCGACTGCAGCACAGCCTGCTTAGTGTGTTTATTTACAGGGGAATGATACTCTGCTCATAGAATATGTGCTGGGAATCACTGTTTTCTGTTATTTCTTAAAATAGACATCTCCAGCACACTCAGACACACCTCTGTCTAGGCACTTGTGTGTGTGCTGCCAAACATAAACCTGTTCAGAAGCCTCTACACACTGAGAAGCCCTGGGTTTAAGCGAAGTGGCTTTATAAAAGATATAAAGCAAAATGGTGATGAAGCAAAATCTAGCTTTAGAGGAACTAAAGTCAGTGCTGGAAGGTGTTAATATCAGTGACTAGTGCTACAGATAGCTGGCAAGACATGGTGAAACATGTAAGAACGTATCTGAGAAAGAAATCTCCAAGAAAATGTCATGATCTGGTGACTGTCTCAGTTACAGGGTAGGAAACACAAATCCTCTGGGTGCAGCCTACGGGATGCGGAGCATGAGGGCAAGACACGTCCTACCTCTCGCACATAAAACACTCAACAAGCCACCACATACTCTGAGTCAACTGGGCTTCTTCTTTCATCAGTAGGGACAGATAGGCATCTGCAGAGGCGTCTGCTCCCCTTGGATGGCAGGAACCACCTCGGTCAGTGTTTCCTGCTCTCCGCTGACTTTGGAGAGAGCCCGTCTGACAACCTTTGGCTAGATGTTGGCTTTTAGATAGCTGAAGCTAGTCTCAGGGAGTCCTGTGCAGAGTGGTTTATATGTGAAGACTTAATTTTCCTAAACTTGTCTGTAGGCCAAGAAAATACATATCACAACTCTCTAAGAAAATTTGCAGAGCAGCTTTCTGAGCCGCTGACCTCAATTTATAACAGCTCTTGGAAAATTAGAGGAGTCACAAAGCCTGGGAGATGCTATTGTACCAGTGTAGAAAGAGGCCACTGACAAAAACTTGCATAACTATCAGTTGGTTCATCTGGAACTGACTGCACGCAAAATCTGATATGGGAGAAAATCAGGAAATAATTAACAGATAGCAGCATAATTAATGCAATCAAGATGAGTTTATGGAAAATAAGTCTGGTCATAAAGAAACTTGATGCTGTCTTCCTCAGGACAAGTACATCTGAGAAAGTTAACTTTGCTGACATCAGATACCATCTCTGGATAGTCCAGTTTTCAGTGAGCAATTTGACATCCATACTGCAAAAAGGATTTTGTAAAATTACTGGGAGTTTAGGAAAAAATGGGAAGGTTTGCAAGAGGAAGCTTAAGAAGTCCTAGCCACAATAAGAGATGACTTGATCTTAGCCTGTCGAGGAGAAGATTTCTATAATCAGGTGCACACAGAGTACCCCCAGTCCAATGATGGAGCTAAACTGTAAGTAAAGATAGGGTTAGAGATGTGCTTGCAATATGGCAGGTAGTTACGTATGAGAACAGTTTGTCCACATATGTGATAATTTATCTGTCTTGTAGAAAAGTATCTCAAAAGTTTCAAAGCTGTGAGGTCATTTGTCTTCTCTCCACACTTACTTGCTTTAGCTAGACCCCAAATGCAACCACCACCCTGGACTCCTTGGTGAGCCACAGCCATGAGTTATAGCTCCGCAGTGCAGATGGGATCAAGGGAGAGTTGGTTTTCCATAGACCTCTGAACCTGGGTAGCATTGGGCAGAGCCCATCTTCCAATCAAATCCAGCAGTGCTTGAACAACATGACCCTCATTTACAAAAAAATCCCACCAGTATTGCACTTGTGCTGCTTTCAC
Organism: Morus bassanus; assembly: GCA_031468815.1. NCBI lineage: Eukaryota > Metazoa > Chordata > Aves > Suliformes > Sulidae > Morus > Morus bassanus. Next base: position 9,683,971 of record CM062572.1, on the reverse strand, counting down.
CACAGATCCTCCGCTCCTTAATTGCTTTTGACCTTACCCACAAATGTAAAGGGCACCTTAGGATTTGGCTTATTAACCACTATATCAGCAAGCCTTCGGGTAGTAATGGAGAGTAATTGATATCATTCCAAGCTTACAATAATTTGTGTGACTGGGTTCAAATATTTGCCAATTTCAAGGGGATTTGGTTCACAGATTGTTGTGGGGAAGGGAGTGTTGTTTTTGTTGTGGTTTGTTTGGGTTTTTTTTACATGCCACACTAAAAATAATAATCACAAAGTGATTTGTGTCTACTTCTATTATGACATTTTTAGACTGAGCAGAGGGAACAGCATTTATTTTGCCATATTCAGAGGCTAGTGATGTTGGTAGCACACAGAAAAGCCAGACAGATTTTCCCGTGTAACATTCACAGATTTTTAAAAGTACAAATACTTCAGCCTTCCAAAATTTCATTTTTGTTCATTCCAGACCAAACACTTCAGAAACCCTACCTCACCCCATCCCATAGCAATTTTAAAAAGGTGAGGGATGGAAAGTCTTCACAGTTGTAAGATTTTCTGTGTTTAAACACTTTTACTTATTTTTAATTTGAAGTAGCTTAGCATGAACTCGCAGCCTCTAGATATTGCTACTCAGGAAGGTTTCTTGGCATTAAGAAGTAAAAAACCCAAATAACCACTTTTTGCAAAGCTAAAAAAAAAATCGCCAAGACAGCAAATCTTCATCCATATCTTTGAAGAAGATGTGCTCTTGTACATTAATAAACTTTAAATGGCTCAAGGTCAAGGAACCAGCCAACCCAAATTTCAGCATGGAAACATGACATTCAGTGTTTTAGAAGGAGCTCAGCAATATTGCTTGTGCTTTCTGCATACAGCTTGCAGGCAACTGACAGAGAACAAAGCACCTACCTCAGTTTGCAAATGACTGGTTTCAGGGTGGACATACTGCATTGGTGCTGGGTTTTCCCTCAGGCAAAACTTACATGCAGTCAATAAATGTGTTTTTCCACAAAACAGGGATTGCTGTCAAGAGAGGACCATAGTGTTTCATCTCTGGAGCATCGCTACCAGCTCTCAGCAATACAGACCTTTGCTTGCAGTTTCTGCAAGGAAAATACATTTGGTTAAAGGGAGAAGGGCAAGTCCAACTGGGCAAAGCATCGTGGCTCCTGCTGCAGCCAAGAAGCCCCTGTTGCTGCCTAAGGAGGGCTGGCCAGGATGGTAGGGAGTGAGTCCAGTGGACGTGCACACACACCCACACACACACCCCTCTCCCTGGACAGCAGTCAAGCTCCACACCATGTTGCATCCTACCAGCAAAGTGCTAGTAAGAGCTGTCCTTACCTGGCATCTCTCCTTGCAGGAGAGAGGAAAAATAGCATGTCTTTCCTTGTATGTGCAGGGAGAATGAAATGAAATGATGAAACAGAACATTAGATCCTTTTTTTTCCCAAGTTAGAATTCAAGTTTTTGTCAAAAAAACCCACAACCCTCCTTCTGTTGCATCCTTCTGGATCATTTGGGAAAATAGTCTGACAAAATGAAAACTATCCTTCAGAGCACCAACCCCATACACTTGCCAAAGCAGGAGAGAATTGTCCTTGATGCATCTGATTTTAATTTAACGCTGTGCTTTGCCTTCACAGCAAATAATTTCACATGCATGGTCTAATTTGTGATGAGGAAACCTCAGCAGGTTTTGTCTGGCTTCAGTTTAAAAAAGGAAAAATCTGGATGTTTTATCTAAACCTCATGAGGATGAAAACATAGGAAATTGGAAATCTCTTCATAAGAACAAGGTTTCTTATAGGACTGTTTGCTTGTTTCAGTTTCAGTCTGAGATGGAAACCAGAAATGACAGAATTTCCCTGGACATTTCTGGGCCATTATACAGAGACAGCTCTAAAAGAGAGATCTTAAAATGGAATTGAATACAGATTTTAACTACTTTTCATTTTCCCTGATTTCTGGCCTAGACAAAGGTCTTCTTGACCTTATATATTTCAAATACTGCTACAAAAATAATTTTTTTGACTGCACTTTTACCACTAGGGTCACAAAGTTTTCCATGAGAATGATGCTCTAAGCAATAAATGTTCTTAAGGAAGGAAACTAAAATCTGTGTGGAAGAAAATCAGTTTTGTAAATAATTTCCATTTTCTATTGGGAGAAAAAAAAATCAAACTATTGTGGAAGGTTCAATGTTTTTCTCTAGGGAGAGGGAAGATGAAGAGCCAACAGCTTTCCAGAGAATGGAAGGATTTGCAGCCAAGTTCAGGAAAAAGTGTGGAAGAGGTTTTGCACCTGCCTCTGCCTCCACAACAGCCCAGATCTCTCTGCAAATCCTGGTTTTAGGGGGGCAGGGGTAGAGGTCTGGATCTCAGGAAGCAAAGATGGGGAAGAAAGAGGAGGGGCACCATTGCCCTCTTCCATGTCATGCCTTTTGCCGGCAGGGCTGGGTGGGAAAGGATACTGCCAGGGTATCCTGCGTCCTGCAGGCAGGATGTAAAATTGGCATAACAGTCCTAGCTTGGCAACTGCCAAGCCAAACAGCTTCACTTTAGTTTTTTCCAAGGTGAGCTTTCTGGAAAGACTTTCCCATTTAAAACAAAATTATAATCACTGTTTTTTTTCCTCTGATTCAGTACATTTGGATGATAAAATGCCATTGCCACTCTCCAGCCACCTCTGCCCATCCTATTATCACACACTGTACTCCTAACCAGTGACTCCCTTTCTCCCACGGTGTCCCACACATCCTCCTCACCTTCCTCTCTTACAAACTGTGGCATGCCACTGAGGCAATGACACCTCTCTAGCTCCCACCACACCTCTGGCTTTCATCATCCTCCAGCCCAGTTTATTGCCTTCCCAGAAACATGCACAACATATTATCGCCAGCTTCCTCCCACCATAAGGTTCCTAAGCCTGTCCAACATGACACAGCCAGCCCAGCACTGCTGGAGCTAACCAAGGGGTAGATTAGGACCAGTCTTTCCATCCCCTCCTGCTCCTCCTTTGTGCTGGTGGTGTCCAAACACTCTGCCTGTTGCCTTCTGCCCAGACTCAGACCACTCAGGGAGAAGGAAGCCTCTTTTTTACTACCTTTTACACCTACTATGGTGAAGTCCTGATTTCTGGCTGGAGCCAGTAGGTGCTGCTATATTCAAACAATAAACAATAACTATTCCTAACCACAGCCATTTAAAAAGAATCGCGTTTTGGCTCCTGAAACACCTAGTTGCTTTTACATTTGAATGCTCTCAGTGTAACCCATGTAGGTTTTGCAGCAGTATTCGTTGTTCTGGCTGGTTAAAAACATTTCTCCTGAGCAGGGGGATGCCAATCAATGCAGCTACACCACTAAACAAATACAACTCCCTACTCCAATCCATAATCTGAAGAGTTATTTCTGTATCCACTTATAGAAGAAAGTGATTTTAAAGAAATAACATGAATAGCAAACACAGGAGCCTTTTCCAATATTACAATTTTCACACATGGATGAGTTTGGATGATTGTTCTTGGGCCATGACACTGGAGCAAAACAGGCAGCAAGTGAATTTATGTAGCGTTTTTCCCTTTATTACATTTATACATGGAAAGTGTGTTCCTCCACGCAAACACATCCTCACTGCAGACTCTGCTTTCTGGCTCCCCTTCACAGCTTATCCATGCTACTAGCCAATGAGGAGGTGGTGAGGAAGCTTCTCAGAAACAAAAAACAGGTAAAACACCATTGGTCTGAACAGGCAAGTGAGGAACAGCTCCCTCCCATGGCCTCTGTACCTGTGAGGCCATCAGGGGCTGCTGGTTTTATCTTCAGGTCTGCTAGTGGTGTACCTTGAGACTCCACGCAGGGGTCTATATGTCTGTCACCATCTCTGTTTTCTTGCTTTTGTCTGTTTAGGTGGGAGAAGAGGCACCTTCAGCCCCACTGCTTCATATAGCCCATCATCATCAGGAGATTTTTCAGCTCTTTCTAGGTCAACCTCTGCTGGACATTGATGGCCAAATAGCCAAAAGTGCTTCAATAGCTGTTTAGCCACCATGAAAGGGAAAGTTTCCCCATCTCGGATGTGCACTATAGTGCTCTGAGGAAGAGCTGCATCCTGACGTGTTTGCACAGCACAGGTCTCCAGACCCCTTCATGCCAGGGACTGGCCCCTGCTCGCACCCGCCCCAGCAAGCCTGGGCAGGACAGGCACTTTTCTGAAAGCACCTCAGAAAACACTCAGCTACATAATTATGCTTTTTTGCCTTGGAAAGAACGAAAAGCAGGGGTCTCAGATTTCACCACAGGGCTTGTGTTATTAAATTCTTTAACCACACTTGCTACGCGAGGAGTAGGTGGCTGATTTTCTTTTTTTCTCAGACCAAAAGCAGTTAAGAGATGACAACATCTTTCCCTTCAAAACAGTGTCATTTCATCAAGCTGCTAGTCCAAGATGGAGCTGAGAGAGAGGTGCAGAGACTGTGTTGTCAGTCAGACATGGCAGGACTCAGATCTTCCGCTAGCTTCTATGCCATTATAAAACTGAATCACCCTCCTGTTAAAATGGAACATTTATATTGTTTAGTAAAATTATAACAAGAAAAGGTGCTGGGGGGTGATCCCCAAGGTCCTGTCTCCCAATGACTCCCTGAAGAAATCTTTCCCCCTCTGCTGACTATCCCAGGGAGCTTTGGGCAACCACAACTGTAATTCAGATGCTTGTATTTTGGTGCTGGGATGGATTGCCGCTGGAAAACAGGAAAACACTTGCTCCTGGCTAGGGAATCTGGTTAGGATGGGCATGTCCTAAATCCTACTCTGGGCTCAAAATCTCAGGGAAGTGGCCTGGCCACTGGGTTTTGACTTATCTTAAGTGTGAGTGGGCATTGACCATGTCTTTCACATGCCAGAGTGGTTTCCTGATCCAGCCCAGTTTTTAACCTATGTCATTGCAGGAAAAAATCCTTGAATGCATTTGCCAAGTATCATCTCAAAACTCAGAGAACAGAGGGGAAATGACCCTGTACATTTACTTTTTCATAAATTCCAAGGCAATCATAGGATTTTCAGGAAACTTTCTCAGTTTTGGGGCACTGGCATTACCAAGAAACCGCTCTGTGACAACCACATGTATAGCAGGGGAGATGGTGCCTCCGGACTTTCCTTCAGTTTTTAGCAGATGCAACTTCATTGCTTATGGAGTCGGTACCTGCATCATCCCAAGGCCTCTATCTGGTTTTGGTAGCTCACAAACCAATGCATCTCACACCTAAGTCACTAATAAATACACAACATTCATAAGCATTAATGAAATTATTTGGACTAAACTAAATAAAAAATAGCTGGGGAAGGAAGAAAAAAAAAAGACAGGTCTAATATAAGTGGAAGTGCTGCACTCTCCTCCTTTCCAGGAGGGACTATCTGAAGGGGTGACTGGGAGCAGGGAACCCTGGCTTCTTTCTGCTACCACCATGGTGGGCACCGGTTGTTCACATCTGTATGAGGAGCCCCACTGGGACCAGGCACTGATTCCTCAGAAAACTGTGCTGTCATTTTAATTAAACTGCTTCATGCCAACAGCAACAAGTTATACTAATGAGAGCAGATGTATCCAGTAAACAGTGGCATGTTTTTAGTTTAATCTACTTAAACCTGGATATATACTAATTCCTAAGTAAATACCTTAGTGGCCAACAAAATGAGAAACAGATGATAAAAGAAGAAGTTTGCTTGTGACCCTTGAGACATGGGTATAATGTTTGGCTTGGCATCATTAATCTTATGGTCAGAAGAGTACAGCTTCAGCATGTTTAATGTGAGAGAGAGCCGCTCACAACAAAGTTTCCGCTCTACAGTGCCCTCTGCAAACAGTAATTTCCACATTTTTCTCTCTTCCTCCTAATTAGCTTCCCTTTGGCCTGACACACTCTGAAAGTGTTGCCAGCTGAAGAGACCTATCCATCTCCTCTCTTGAATAAAAACATGAGCTAATTGAGTGGAAGGTGTTTAAGCACAGTGAACTGTATAAGGTATCACATGCCTCAAGATAACTGATTCTTAAAGAAGAGCACCTTAAATAAATCCTTTTGAAATGCTCTCTCAGGCTGATGGATAAATCACAGAATTACAGAATCACAGAATGGTAGGGGTTGGAAGGGACCTCTGGAGATCATCTCGTCCAACCCCCCTGCTTGAGCAGGTTTAAATTAAAAGAATTAATTGTTCCCCAGTGTGTCAATAAAAATCAGTCCTCTGACATGAGGTTAAATGAATGGGAATTTTGTCACCAAATTCAGTGGGGCCAGCATTTAACTGTGTGCAACACAGGGATAGAGACAAGGCTCTGTCTCACTCTGACAAACTTTTGATGTCAGTGTTTAACTGGAAAAAACAAGTTATGTGAAAAACACAGGTGACTTTGATTTCCTCCTTCCTCTGTAGCCAATGGGAAGCAGCTTTTGATACTTACTGCACTGACCAAAACACTCACTTGAAATAATGCATGCTATGAATTTAGTTATTTCTACAGCTAGTGAATCATTGGCAAATTGATCCTGATTCCTGGAAATGTCATTCTTAAACAGGCTATGATTAGTGGTTAGTATCACACAATATTTTCTCATCCCCTGGCTGTTTGTAAGCTGTTACCTTAAGATATTCAGTATACAGATTTTTTAATTGGAGACTTTAATCACTAGGCTTATCCTCCCTGATTAGATGATGGGCTTTTTAAAACAAAGCCTTATCAAATGATAAATGAAAACTTCCGTCCCACATATAACATTTGTGGGAACTTAAGGACACACAAATATGACAACAAATAACCAAAGCTATTTGCACAGGGAAGAGTAACGAATTTATACCTCAACTTTATCAAGCTGAAAGAAGTGCTTTCAATAAAAAACAAAAAATCACTCTGGTATTGGAATGCTTTTTTGTGATTCACTCCATACAGAAACATCCCCATGCAATTATACTCCCTCCAGGGATTTCTACTCGGGGATCATCGGGACCCAAAATCTTGCTAGGGCTTTGCCACAGAGCACACACTGTCTTCTGTTATCTATGCAGAATGACTCAATGGTCCTTTACACCATGTAAAAACTGAAAGGAACTTCCCAGTATTGCAAGCAGTTAATATATCAGGAAGAAAAAAAATAAAGGAGTCAAAGTCTGACTGTAGTTAATTTCATTAAGCTGTTTCCTATCTCCTGGGCAGACATACAAGATGACTAAGAAGTAAGCAAGCTGGGTTGTCTATTTATTGATAGATTTGCATAATAGCTGCAATACAATGCATTGAGACTGGCCATTTATTGGTTCACCAAAAGTTTGTGACAAGCCAAGGCTTATTCTGTGACTGATCCATTCCCTTGCAGATAGCATTGTTGTAACTTGCCATGGAGTGACGCTTCTTCTTAGTAATGCCAAAAGGTGAATTCATGTGAAGCTGCTTACTTAATCAAAACAATTTTTTTTCATTCACCATGATGGAGGACTCCTTGAGATTCTTTTCCAGATTTTAAATGGAAAGTTGAAGACCTTAAATCATTCTTTGTGAGTGTTATCTTCTCTATGCCCACCAGGTTTGGGCTCAGGAAGGAATTAAACGTAACAAACACAAATCCTTGGAGAAAAAGGAGGATAAATATTTAAAACAGTCTTTGAAACTTATGCACACAGAAATGATTAACAAATAACAAGATTTATGCTTGTTCTTTTTGCAGACCGCTAAAAACTCTCCACTCACCAGGCTGGCACATTAACAAATAATATCATTTGTACCACTTTCTGAGCCTGTTCTACAGAACTGAAAAAAAGAACAACAGGGAGGCAGGGAAAACAACTACAAGAAAAACAATCATCTTCCCCGCAGTACTTTCCATAAAAAGACTTCTTCCCCTCTAATATTATGGTAAACTACCTTGTTAATCTTCATGCAGCCAATGAGTGGTTTTTTTCCCCCTCTTCTTCAAAATGGATCTTTTTTTAATGTATGTTATTGGGAATAGAAGAGCCACAAAAGCCACATTCAGATCCAGTCTTGTTCCTGCTCACCCCTGCTTACTGGCCAGCTGTGCTGTTCTGTAGCCAAACCCCATCAAGCTGCACCATGAAAGTCACCATCTTTAAGCAGACTCCCCCTGACATAACAACGAAATTACCACTGCATCAACACAGGTGCATTTATTTTGTCTGCCCTATAAATCTGGCTTGTAGGATGACTTATATAAATAAAGTGAATGATTTTGTACTTGTAAGGACTTGATAGGGGTCAGCGATTTGCTGAACACTAGCAGAATTTCTCGGCACAGAACGGGTAAACTAGGAGGGCTTAATTCAAAGTGTTAGATTATGCAGGTGTGATGGCTTAATATGAGTGGGAGGAAGGCATAATACAGGGAATCATTACTCAAACACATGTATTTATGAAATCATTACTGGGCTGAAGTAGTTAATTTGTCTGGCTTTTTAACTACAGACCTTTGGTTTAAGGAAGACTGACAGTGCATCCACTAGTAGGAGCTCGGGGCTGAATCCTGATCACCTATAATTGAGGATTTTCTGTTAACCGCTCTGTGCCCTTAGCTCAGTCCTTCTGGAAAGATTCTGGGCTTGTTTCTGTCTGTCTCCAGGTGGATGAGAGTTGTCAGCAGCATCTTGTCTTCATTAGGTTAATTCAGAGAGGCACTGGGCTCTCAAGGAGCACTAGCTCCTGATTGAATGAGTGATTCTATGAACCCTTTAATTTTCACAGGTTTATGCTGTGCTAACTTTTATTTGAAAAGGTTTTGCTGGGATTATTTAAGGCCTTGTCAATACTTCTTTTGTGACCGAAAGATAAGGCCATCTCTCTCTTCATGACTGGAAGAACACTGAGGTGCATATTAAAAGGCTTTGTTTTCTTTCCAGTTCAGTACACCTGTAAGTCCCATTTTCAGCTGCCTTCCTTCAGCTGTCTCACCGTAAAAGGCAAGTTTTTGTAGTCAGCCATTTGCATCTGGTGTTGGGAGGGAAGAAGGAGACGACCACGTTGTCTGTGTGGATACCACCTTGGTTCCTAGTTTCACACCTCGACTCTTCAGGGACATCTCTCCTCCAAAGCACTGCATGGCTTGGAGCAGCACCAAATAGCTGCAAGGAAAAAACAATCCTCCAACTGATTCCCACACACTCCACCCTCCCTCACCTTCAACATGAGCTGTCATTGTGAGGACATGAAGAGGAAGAGCCAAGCCCAACCTGAATGAAAACAATACTTGGCAATATTTAAATTTTTTGGAACAACTTCGTACAACACTGCCAACAGAAACATGAACCTTCCCTTATGAGCCTTCTCCTGTTTTTATCCACCATTAAGGCCTCCATTACAGCTTCAAGTTTGAACAGTCTCTCTTGGAGAATTTAGGGTCAGAGTGTTCTTCCCAGATGACCTTATTTCCAGCTAATCTCTTACCTGTCAACTGTTTCAGCTGAGGTAAGTTTAGAAATGAATTTGTTGCTGGCAGAGATGAAGGACACCAGGAAAGGCTCTGCCCAAGTCAGCAGAATGGCTGTGTTTGACCAAGATCAGGGTCAAGCACTCAGTAATTCTGAATAAGACATATGAAGCACCCGCTCATCACCAGCATTAACATTTTCTGCTTATGCCTGACCTCTGACAGGTTTTCTTTTATCCCTACCTTTTCAATAATACCATTTACCAAAAACTGTTAGACCCAAGATGATATGCCACTGACTGCAAATCAGCAGTCTTAGAGCTTAGAGAAGCCATGATGTTCATTTGAATGCTGTAATGAATTTGCCTCAAACCTGCCGGTTTTGTTTTCCATGTTTTACCAATATTTGCAAAAAATCAAATCTATTTCAAACAGATTTCAAACAAATACTTCAGGACACCTTTGCAAAGTTTCAAAATTCATATTCATAACTGAGATTACTCCTAACAGAAATTCAAACTTCAAGAGTTACACTCATCTAACCAAGGAACAAATCCTACTAGGGAACTGACACACCTCATAAAAATAGCTCAAGTTGCAAACTTTGAATATGAAATGCTCCCAGCAAATTGCTCTCCAAGAAGCTGCCAGTGAAGAATGATTTCCAGAAGTGATTCAGCAAACAGCTCAGGAAAATTGCAATCTCTTCATGGACAATTCAGAAATGGAAGATGTGGTTTGTTGAATGATATTCATTACAAACGATTCTTCCATCTATAGTTATCCCTATGAAAACAGTCAGGGCTCTCAGGTGGACCCTCTAACATTTACAACACCTGTAATGCACAGTGACTGAAGGCTAGGCAATTTTATGCAAAACTTCTGCACAAACTAATAAGAAATTATGCTAAATGTCTAAAGCAAGAAATGGTAAAAGATTTTCCTTTTTTCCCCTGTTTTTCCTTTTCACGCCATGTAGCAATTAATGCACAAAGGGCAGTAATAGGAACTTAGATAATATAATGTCAACCTGAAGGACTGCGTTTTTCAAGCAGTGCCTTTTTGGAAGGCAGGGAGTTCTTGCCTCTGTATGACAATACTGACATAAACTGGACTATATGGGTCATTTCTGTGTGTTTTTGCCCACATGATATGCATCTTTAACAATTTCTACCAGAGGAGCACTTGAAGTTTATACGGCATGTCTTGAACACCAAAGTAGGCAGAAATTGCTTTTCACAGAAAGCACCCTCAATTCTCCGGGGCTGGATTCACTTCCAAAATAATAAGTTGGGCCATGACATCAGAGGGATTTCTTCAGAATCTCCCTCTCATGTGTCCTGCACTGGCCTCACAAAATGCTGTTGGGACACCAGAGAAAGGAGAAGCAGGGAAATACAAGAGCTGCCATTTCCTTAGATGATATAGCATGCTTCTGTCAGGTCAAAGTAGCCCCATTTACAAAAGAAAATAAAGGATTAGTTTAAAGGATTGTTATTGTTGTCATTTTTATTATTACTATTATTATCTACTGACTATCCTACGATAACTTGGTTTGTTTATTGTTTCCCTCTTGTGGGAATGTTAGCACTAAAGGATGCTATTCTGAAAGTATATTTATATCAAAATGAGGCAAACATTATCTGCCATTCTCCTGCCTTGTCTGGTTATACCCTCACTGCTAAATCCCCTTGGGAAGCAAGCAGAAGTTTCAAGTGTTACTGCAGAAAGGCCAGCCGAGGGTTCAGTGCTCGGCTGTGTTTGCTCACTGAGTCACAGCTTGGTCTGGCTTGGGCGCAATGGGGCTGTGGAGACCTCTCCCTGCTCCTGCCCAGACCTGCCTCCTTGGAACATGCACTACGTGAGCTCCGGAGCTGTAAACAAGTGATGTTTGCCAGGTGCTGGTGTCAGCAGTGCTGCTCAGTGTTTGCTGCGATCCTTTTCTAATTTCCTGGGGCACGGAAGCCCATGTGTGCGTGCATTCATAAATTCTTCCCTCCCAGTTCACAACCTCTGAGGTGGCCTGAGAGCCCCTGTATTCACTGGAGAGAGGTTGGCAACTTCACAGAGTGATTCATCACATCAGGAGGAAGACATTGAGACAACGGGACTCTTACATTGAAGGGGAAACTAGAACAGTCATTGATGCTACGAAGAGAATCTTGGCTGATAAAGCAAATGCTCAGTCAGGTTTACCAAGGGTGGGAGTACTTCCATGCTATGAGATACCACTCCAGTTGCCCTAGCAGCTCAGATCATAGAATCATAGAATCATAGAATCATTTAGGATGGAAAAGACCATCAAGCCCAACCGTAAACCTAACACTGTCAAGATGTCCCTGACACAGAGTCTCTTTAGCACAAAGCCTGCAGATAGCAGAAAGCCAACCATATTTCTTTCTTTTTTATGTTTTTTGTTCTGTGTATTTTTTTAATATTTTGAAATTAAAATGTAGGTGTATACCTAAAATATTTTGGGGTATTTTATACAACTCTGTAAGTAATCCTAGACTTACCTTGCAGGCTGACACAAAGCACAGACAAATAAGAAAGTTTTCCTCTCTTTTCTTTCTGCATACTTGACACAGGAGTGAGACTAAAATAGGAGGAAGAAAAAATATCACCCAAAAAAGTGTTTTGAAAGAAGTGGCAGAAGGCAGATATATGTGGCTGCTTGGTTGCCTGTTCCAATACATTGTGATGAGGTAGTTAGAGGCAGTGAGGAGTTGAAAGCCACCAATAGCTGTCACTGCACAAAAATCACTGAAACCATCATGAGAGTGTACATCTAGAGGGCAACTGTGGGGCTGAGCAGAGCTTGGCACTCCCCCAGGGTCACAGTGATGCTGTTTGGAACGGACTGTGGAGATTGCCAGCGCAACCACATACTTGAACCAAGAGTATTCCCCACATAAGACTACATCAGCCAGAAGACTAGCAGGAAAAGGGTAATAATGAAAATAGAAGGGATGGGGGAGGGAAGCCCTGGGAAGTAAAGATTCTAAAAGAGAGAGCATTTGGGATCAAGGAAAGGACACATATTACATAGACTTGAAAGCTGTCCTCCACAGAAGGGCCGCATGTCTGCTGCTGGACACCTCAAGCACTGAGGTATCACATCGCACTATGCCCTAGATGGTCTCCTGCTTCCATGAGTTTCATCTACCATGGTGTACCAATCTGGTCTCTCTTGTATTAAATTTCAGGTTTACTTTCCTTGGACTCTATGTCAGAATAGCTCCAAAACCAACAAGAAGCTGGTCTTGAACCCATGTTATCTGAGGCAACAGCACATCAAGTGTGGACACTCAGTCTGACTTAAAGCAAATGAACTCATGCTTCCTCATTGCTCTCTCTACAGTCGTGAGCCTCCCTCTCCCATGAACATTTGAAACTTGGCAGCTTGGTTTTGCTTTGCTTGTTATTCGGCGTGATTGCCCTGGCAGGGATCCTGGACCAGCACACCACATGCAGTGGGACATTCTCTGCATCTCGTTCAGAGCCTTAGGGAGCCAGGTTTCCACAAAAGAAATTGGATTTGGAAATTCTTTACCCTCCAGTAGAGCGAGTGCATGAATATTTCTACTCCTGACCTGATTTTCCATCAGTTCCAGGGAGTATTTCAATTCTTTTTTTCTTTTGATTAGTGGAGGAGAGACTGCTTTGCTTTGCTGTTTCTTTTCCAGGTTCACTGGCTAGCTGGTTCTGAATGTCCTGGGTGTTTCCCTGTCCCCTCCCCAGTAACCCTCCCAGGAAGTTTCCCAGTTACAATTTTGATCCATTTTAAATAGCTAGTTACTCCCAGCTGGTTTCTCTACCACTCCCTTCTGAGGTCAGCCCAACAGAAGTGAGAGGGGGTGGAAATCACTTCATTCAGCTCTCAGATGCTATTCCAAGAAAGAAGGAAGCTCACCAGTCACAGACAGTGATGCTTTGTGCTTGCATACTGGATCCACTCAATCATAGCCTTTCCCTGACTCACCTAATGACCTCACCTTTCCTTTTCTCAAGAGATGTCCCTAAATCACTAGAAGATGGCAAGGATGCAGCTGAGATAAACATCATGCTGTGTAGCTGTCACCATGTGTTTGTGGGTAAGATGTCTCTAATGCCATGTTCACAACAGTTCTGTAAGCAGGCTGAGTTGAGGCATACTCCCCATCCTCAGGGACAGATTTCCTGCCCTTCATTGCCCTTCATGTCTCCATGACATCATGGCAGGTATAGGCCCTTCTCAGCTATGTTTTAATGGACAAAGCAGAGCTTTGTCTCCAGCTGTGCTCCAAAGCTCACCTGCAGCTTTCACCTGTGTGAGAGTTCAGTTCAATCAGTTTGGATGCTGGGTGAGCATTGGCTCAGAGCCACATACAAACAGATGCGGACTCAATACCCAGGAGGACTTCTGAGCCCAGCATACAACATCCACCCAGGATGTTGGGAGGGGAGAAGCCACTCTGTGGCTGCACTGACTCTCCCCCAGGTTGGGAGTAATTTCACCCGGGTTGCACAATGTCTTCAAAAGACAAAGTGAGAAATGTTTCCTGGAGTTTTGCTTCTTTTGCAACTGGCAGCTGGCCAGTTCCCTCCATGCAGCAAAGCTGTAGTCACTCTTCTCAGACCTATCTCCCATGTAAATGCAAGCTGAGTAATAACTGTGTAGCAGGGAGGGTTTTCTCAGTCATTTGCCTGTCCCTGAGAAGCATGGCTACACTTGGTCAGCATATATCACAAGCACGTCATTCACCAGTAATTCCAGAAATAGAAGTAAATTCCTTTTTGAGTCATATCACCACTGATTGTTAAACACATCTAACTCAGTGCATTTAATTCCAAAATAAATTCTTGATTTGCTTGGTCAGTCTATTCTGACAATGTGATCTTGTGTATCAGTGATGTGATATCTGGTATCAGGCTCTCCAGGTTCTTATCTTTCTTTCTTTTTCCTTTAATGTATAACTTGCTCCTAGCAATCAATCTGAAAATACCAGCTAGTGTGAGGGAGCACACTGTCAATCCAACAAAGAAATAAATGGTCTTCTATCAGACCTGTGTTTTTCACAAAATTTATGCTTATAAGAAACTGCTTTTTACAATCTGATCCTAAAGATCAGATTATTCAGGTCATGAACAAATAAGAGTGAAAACTGACTACTGCATGCTTGAAAAAGGAGTTATTTATTTCTGTTGGTTTCCACCTCATGGTGAAATCCCTACCTACAGATTAAAATATTAAGTGATACTTGGTGTGTTATCAGTAAAAACTGATTTAACAGTTACTTATTACTCCTCCATTACAGGGCACACACAATGCGGTAAAAAATGTCTGACCTTTTGTTTGTTCAATTACACCTCTGCTGGGAACACGAAATCCCTGGGAAAGGACCTCTGGCAGTCATCTGGTCCATCATTCTGCTCTGACACAGGATCAGCTTGACCTATACCGTTCCTGCAAGTCATTCTTAAGGACCCCCAATGGTAGACTCTGCAGCCTCCCCAAGCAATCTCAATTTAATTGAGAACTTCCTCAACCAAAGCTTTAGCTGCCTGTTTCTACTAAAGAGCTACAGCAGCTGAGGCAGCCTCACACAGGTCCTCTGCCAGATGGGCATGTTCCTCTGTGGGTTATGTGGATATCTCTTTAGCTGAAATCTCAGGAAATCTCACTAAGCATCTGACAGTAAAGAGTCTGACTTAAAAAATATCTATGAAGGAGAGAGCAGTTTGGGTGAATACAGAGCTATCCATCTCCTGTTCAGCAGGGTATTTAGATGTGACCCTTGAAATTCAACTCAACTGTGTGCTTGGTGTTAGATGAATGCTAAGGTTCTTTGCTGAATTGAGCCCAAACATACATGTTTGTCTTCCTTAACTAGCTGAAGCCACATTAGTTAAAGAATTTGGACAGCACAGGAAACATTAAATCATCTGGCAATCAGTAACATTAGAGTTAATCCCTGTGCTTGATTTCCTAGATCTCTGTGAGGGTAAGTTCAAATACAGCATTACCACAAGTGAGTCCTATGTCATCTCTGCACCAGTCCAAAAAGATGGGGCCTTAACATCAGGCATATGGCTGCCTCTTCCATTTCAGAGTCAAACCATACATTTAATTTCACTTTTCTGCCATGGGTAATTATTTTACAAGGAGGTCCATCACCAAACACAATATACAGTTTTAGGTAAAAAAAATCATGGTAGGCTTCATCTATGACACCACAAAGTGGCCTCAGAAAACTGCCCAGACAGGACTGCTCTACTTTGATTCTGACAAAGGCAAGGGATGCGAGATCATGGAAGATACATGCACTTTGCAGTGGTAATAAAGTGTTACTAGATATCACACTGATTTCAAATTCTTGGCAAGCTGGTCATGTAGTCTGGGCTAGGGTAAACTTGATTGTTCTCATTCTATGAGTATTTGTAATACATCTTCACAGAAGAATAACATATGGGAAACATGCGATTCCAACAGTGACACCCTGTTGAAGTTTACTTGTTGCAGGAGAAATTAACTCTCTTACTGGTATCTGGCTGAGCAGGAGCCTGAAGACAGTCAGGTCTTCTTAGGGCTGCCTTCATGTTTGCTACCTCCAAAGCTCTGATGCCCAGAAGCTAGACATCTGCAAAGGCAAATGAAATTAATTCTACATAAGTTTCATATAATTTGCTGGTTTATGCAGTGTTCCAGCCAGCTAAATTTGTCTCAATAATTAATGCGTTTACACCAGCAAGCAGCCTTCCTTATGATCCATCGTTGACAATTGTCACTAGCCTTTTCACATGTCCTTCAGTAACCAAATATAAATAACTCTGTGTCTTCAGAGACCATGCCATTGTGATCCAGGCCACACTCTAATTAATGAATGGTATTTTCAATGAATTACTTCTCTCTTTCAGTATTGATTTAGGATGATTGCTGACCAGGGGATGCCTTTAAACATTTAACTTCTTGCAGAGAACAGTTTGGTTGTTTGGGTTTTTTTTAGAATGGTGTTCAGATACTGTATAGCATTATGATGTGGAAAAACCAAGGTCAAGGCACTAGTTATGCCTGAGACAAAGCAAAAATTTTTTTTCTCCTGTGGAATATGTGCCACACACCATTGTTCATGTAAGTTCCAGAAGCTGCCAGATAGTGCAGGGCTGGTAAATTAACCTGAACAGAACTGCTCCTATAGAGCTGAATTAGCATGGACACCTCTATCATACATCCACTGTAATGGATCAGACACTAAGGGTCCCTTCATCCCAACCAGTACTGTAAGAACCAAAGCTATGTCCTTGCTTTTCACCATTCTCCTACCTTCTTAGTCAAATACCAATCAAAATCAGTCCATCACTGCAAAACAGTCTGGCCTGATGCAGCACAAATCATGGTGGAAAATTCTGTTCACCAAAATGCCTTCCAGGCCTCTGTAGCTTGAGCAATGGTTTGGCTGGTTTTCCTCCCACCCCTCAATTGGGAGCAAAGCAATTAGACTCAAAATATCTCAAAAAGAGAGCTACCGAAAGTGAGGATCTGCTTTTCACCAAGATACAGTTACTGGCTGAAAATTCCTTAGATAAGACTGGAGTGGTTGCCAGTAGTGACTGCTCTAATTAAAAGCAAAACAATATTCATTATCGCCGCTTTGCTTCACACAACAGCCATGTCCTGAAGCAATCACCTTTTTAGCCTATGTCCGTTACTGTAAAAGAGGCCTCTACTCTGCAAATGTTCTCTGCTCAGGCAACGCAAACAAATATCCTCTCTATAATTTTAGAGGACAGCTATAATTTCATGTGAGTGTGCAGTGAACACTCAGGTTTGGTGTGCACCGGCTCTCCTCTCTTTCCGTGTAATGTTCTCCCACCTCCTGTGAAATGAGATTTCAGTTAGCAACTCTGAAACTGCAGCCTGGTTCAAAGTCAAGCCAAACTCTTTTTGGCCCCTATCCTGACCCAGGTGGGACAGACAGTCTGTAGTGAAATACTGTTTGTGCCTTGTCCATATATTTTGGGGTAAAACTTCTGGAACTAGGACTTAATAATTGCATGAAAGCCTGCACAGATTTTCACTCTGTTCTTCCACTGTTTTGTCACTTCTGCAGCCCTAAAGGATTAAAGGAAAGAAAGGTTTTGTCTCTGAAGAAGCTGGAAATGGCTGATCCCCCACAGAGAACAAATCTTGGGAAAAAAAGACTAGACTATTACTATTCTCAGCACAGAGGATTCAAAGCAGAAAGCTGGTGCTATGTGTGCATGGAGGAGAGGACGCTCAGTGTGTGGGTGCCAGGGAATGCAGTATCTCCCTTGCAGAGCAAAATCAGCTTATGTTCCGAAGCCTGACATGGCCACATCCCTCACTGAGGGCTAGTTTTTTTGCCTGCTATGGAGAAATTACCATCACAGTAAAGCTGACATGATGGCTTGTGCAGCAAAATGCTGCTCTTAAGCTATGGGTGTAGCTAGTCAGCATCTGTTGGCTCAAGAACAAGCAGAAGCCCTTAGCCTCACACTGCAGAGCGCTGAACTTGTGCTGAGAGGTACCAACACCTTTGCTAGACTCTGGTTCAGTGTTCATTTAGGATACTCATGATTGGCTTTGAAATCACTTAATCTGCACAGCTGCCAAAAGGACTGGTTCTGCCTTCCCCTCCACCTCCAGCTGCACATTCCTGCCTCCTCCCCTGCACTCAGCAGATGGTGAGCTGGCTCACAGACCTGAGCCATCTGAAAAGCAGCCGCACTATTGTGTTGGTACGGTTAGTTAGGTGGCGTGAGCACATGGCTGAAGGGGGGATGAGTGTGAAGGGATGGGGTAGGATTAGCCTTTCAGCAGCTATGCAGGCTTAGGTCAACTCCAACCAGCCAGGAGGGATCTCACTCATGCTAGGTCTCTAAGCCCATTGCAGAATCTGCAGGGAGAATGCACAGGACCTTGCGAGCTTACGGGTTAGTGCACCTAATTTCACAAGATAAAAAGCTGTGCTCTGCAAGCACCAACTGCTCCAGCATCCAGGCTGGAGAATATTCCTGCTCAAAGATACCAGTTCAGCTTTGTTCATCAAACACACTTTGAGCCACAAGGTACTAGAAACAATAAAATGAAAAGGATTGGGGCTTATATCCCAGCATCCAAAAAATGCAAGAAGTAAGATTTCAACTGTAAAGTCAGTTCTGTCAATAGAAAATATTTTCCACGCTTGCTGTTTCCATTAATCTTTGTAGCAGCACCATACTGATTGCTCCATCAAATACAGTCTAGAAGAGTAGCCAGATCAGTACAGCAGCACAGGTGATGTTTTCCATCACTCCACTTTCTTACTCTGAGTAAATTCAAGCACAGTCTCATGTTGCAGTCATAAAGGCTTGTACTTCTCACTTTGTCATGGGAAGTCTATTCCCGTAGTCAGGTTAGAGAAAGCCTGATGTTGCCACTCTTGGAGAGAGATCACAAGCTCAGGTCAGGTTCAGGCTAGGTGTTTGCAATGGCACATTCACCAACCAGATCCTGCAGTTTCCTTTGGATGTCTGAGATGAACAGAAGTGACAGTCTGAGTCCTCATCAAATCAAAGGGTTAAATGTATCCCTGTGAAACAGCTCACCTCCCTTAATGATGCAGACTTCAGTGCCTTAGCAGGATCTTTCACATCAGCTTGGTGATTACACCATCATTTACAGGGAATAAAGTTAGCAGCTGTGATATAAAACGTCAAAGCAAGACATTTTGCATCTTTGCTCCCATTTGTTATTTAAAACACTGGACTGCTCATGCTACATCGACCATACATAACAAATTGTTTTAAAGGTTGTTTTAATATCTATTCCACAAATCTGCATTGGCATCTTCTCTGACATTTTATTAAAGCCAATAAACACATGCCTGTAATGGAGAACTGCTGTAACAGCACTTGGCTTTTTGACCAGGGTATCAATTCTCCCTTTGTGCACGGGAAAAGGGGGTATTTATTTAATTGTGCTTCCTTCTTCTGGGCTCTGCAGTTCTTGCTGTTCCCAGTCATGCTCCATGGAGTCCAGAGGATGTCAGCTTCGCCGCTAATACTCCAGGAGCTGAACCTTGTCGGGATCAGCCAAGGATTTCATCATCACAAGGTCAGTACAGACACCTCCCTTCCTGTGGGAAGCTGCTGTGAAGCAGCTCCCTGGCCTGGTGCTCTGCAACATGGAGAGCACTTTCTGGAAACTGTTAATGCCTTTTCAAGTCTGAGTAGGGCTATCAGAGATCAAATCACAGCCATCTGAGCATAATACAGAGAGCATTACACACCACTGAACCACCAGAAGTGCAAAGCTGTGCCTGCACACACACTCACTGGGTTGAGATCTGCAATATGCCTCAGCAGCGGCTGTGTGTGAGAGGATCCGAGCGCAGGCGGGCAAAACAATTGAAGGAGAAAAATTACTCCTGACAGTCCTCTTCAGGAGGTACATGCACACAGGAATCGGTATGCATGCACAAATGTGTCTGTATGCACAGGTGCGCTGAGCAGGCAGAGAAGCACATGAAGATATAACATTAACCCAGAGAGCATCCTGTGCAATTACTGACCCGTTTTTCCTTGCTATGCGTTTCTTTGGAAGTTATTACTGTTCAGCCCTGCAAGAAGACAGAAAGTCCTTTCAACAGCGAGGACTGAGCAGTGTGTTTTGCAGCATGTTGTTTACATCCGAGGGTTCCTGCCTACCCCCAGATCCCACCTGTCATAAGGCAGTAAAAGTAAGTCAGGATCTCAAAAGGAACAAAGTTTTTGGGAGCCTCCAAGGTGTTATGTTAAACAAATGAACAACAAAAAATAACCCCTGTCTGTGAAAGATAACACTTTCTGACTCAACAGAGCTGTTTCCTAAGCTTAATTGTTGTTTTATATATACTGAGTTCCCTCAGCAGTAATACTATGTGGGGCACACGATGGGATCCTTCTTCTGAGTTTGATAGCATCACATAAGGTTGTAGATGTTCCCTCCCTGGAAACATTCATGGTCAGGTGGGACGGGGCTCTGAACAACCTGATCTAGTTGAAGGTGTCCCTGCTTATGGCAGGGAGTTGGACTAGATGGCCTCTAAAGGTACCTTCCAACCCAAACTATTCTGTGATTCTATGATTCTATAAACCCAGAATCAGGATCTATGTGCACACACAGCATCTGTTCGGTTTACGGTTTCTACTAAATGTTTACTCCTCCCAGCTCTGTGGTGAGAGAGCAAGAGCCATTCTGCTCAACTCCTGCCTCTTCAATAGCATTGTCATGACTGCAGATTTCTTCATAATGGCATGAGAAGGAGAGAGCACAGCCCAGTCTTTTGAGTCCAGATTGATTTTGTGAGGCTGGTATTTTAGGGATTGGAAAAAAAAAAAATCAACCCAAAGTGCTTTATTTGGTGGCAAGAAAGATTTGTTTCAGACATTAGTCAACAGCAAACAGGACATGCAAGAACATCACTTTTATAGTGGCAAGTGACTTAAGACGACAGAACCAGGCTTTAAATAAATGGTCATGTTATTTAAAAGGATGCAAAGTATTTGAATCACAATATATTCCTTACTAAGAAATATAATGGGAGCTGTGGTGGGCTGCATCTGGCTGGATGCCAGGTGCCCACCAAAGCCGCTCCATCACTCCCCTCCTCAGCTGGACAGGGGAGAGAAAATATAACAAAAGGCTCATGGGTCGAGATAAGGACAGGGAGAGATCACTCACCAATTACTGTCACGGGCAAAACAGGCTCAACTTGGGGAAATTGATTTAATTTATTACCAATCAAATCAGAGTAGGGTAATAAGAGAGAAAACCAGATCTTAAAACACCTTCCCCCCACCCCTCCCTTCTTCCCAGGCTCAACTTCACTCCCGATTTCTCTACCTCCTCCCCCCTCAGCAGCGCAGGGGGACGGGGTATGAGGGTTGGGGTCAGTTCATCACACGTTGTCTCTGCTGCTCCTTCTTCCTCACAGGGAGGACTCCTCACACTCTCCCACTGCTCCAGCGTGGCCTCCCCTCCATTCATGGGTCCACAGGTCCTGCCAGGAGCCTGCTCCAGCACGGGCTTCCCACAGGGTCACAGCCTCCTTCGGGCATCCACCTGCTCTGCCATGGGGTCCTGCATGGGTTGCAGGTGGATATCTGCTCCACCGTTAACCTCCATGGGCTGCAGGGGGACAGCCTGCCTCACCATGGTCTTCACCATGGGCTGCAGGGGAATCTGCTCCGGCACCTGGAGCGCCTCTTTCCCTCCTTCTTCACTGACCTCGGTGTCTGCAGAGTGGTTCCTCTCACATATTCTCACTCCTCTCGCCAGCTGCAATTGTGCAGGTTTTTTTTTTCATTCCCCCTTCTTAAATATGTTATCCCAGAGGCACTGCCACCATCGCTGATGGGCTTGGCCTTGGCCAGCAGTGGGTCCATCTCGGAGCTAGCTGGCATTGGCTCTATCAAACATAGGGGAAGCTTCTAGCAGCTTCTCACAGAAGCCACCCCTGTATCCCCCCACTAACAAAACCTTGCCACACAAAACCAATACAGGAGCAAAACTAGAAGATAATGAAGGAGGAATTATGAAAATGAAGCAACAGGAAAGACACTAAAAGCAAAGCTGCAGATGGCTGTACTAGGGACTCCTCTCCTGAGCTTAAAAGGCTGTATCCTTCTCCACAGAAGAACACACTCGACAAAACAAACCCTAACAAAGATGACTAGGGCAAGGAATACACAAAAAAGGGATTTTTGGGAGATGGAGTTATCCTGGCTTCTACCTATCCCCTTCAAATAGGAGTCAATATACAGGCAATTGCTTAGCTTAAACAATCTGAGTCTGTTGAACTCATTGCCACTGAACCGTTTTGAAGGACATGTCTTAATATCTGACATGTCTAAAAGAGATGTTTTCATTTATATAGTTGCTCAAATCACTTAGGCATACGGGTTTATTCTATGCTGCTGTTTCTGGTAATTTGCCAAGTTTTTTTATATATGATATTTAAAAAACACTACCAAAATGTCTAAAAAGGGGTTGAAACAAATCTTTTTATTAATGCATGTGTGAAGAGAAACCACATTTCTACATTTCCTATGCTATGCTCATGCACTGCACTAAAATTAACAAATAGTTTAGAAATGTCAACCTGTATATCCAAGAGGATGATAAAGTGAGGATAATATTTAGCTAATAATGACCCCATAATAGTTCCTAACTAATGAGAGAGTAAAATCTTTGTCACATGCATTAACAATAACAGCTGCATTCATATGTGCCACGATAATACACTTGCTTTTCTGGGTGACTCTTTTTCAAAGCCCCTTACAAGTAGGTCCTAGATGCTCTGGTGTTCACAAGTCACACAGGAGAAACCCACATCTGTCAAACGCTTCACCGCATTCTCTTTTTTGACTTTGTGGCGTCCTGGACTTGTGAGCATCACTGGATTTCCTGAGTTTTCCCAGGTCTGACAGGTCATCTCCTCTCCAAGCAGCTCCTAGAGCTGTCAGAGCTGTCAGGTCAGGCAAGGACTCTGTGAGGAAGCTCTGCCACTCAGGAAGGAGTGACTTTCAGGCAGCACTCATGACATCATATCTGATGATAGACTATCTGACTTATCCTTATGTGTCTCTGCCCACACCTAACATCTGGTTTGCAGTAAAGACAGCCCACGCGTGCACCGACATGCAGGTGAGGTGGCTGATACTAGACCAGGATGGAAGCGTGCAATCAGGAAAACTCCAGCATGACCAAACAGTCATACCACTTGCAATCTGCCAAACAAGCCAATGATTTTTACGTGAACCACTTTGATGTATTTTGAGCTGCACTTATATGTTTCTGTTGTGGGGTCTGTTTGGATTCTCTTTTTCCAAACTTAAATCCATACATGTTTATTAATATGAGGCAGTATCCAAAATACATTGAGTTCCTCTTACTGCAGATTGAAAATACTATGGCCCAGATTCGTGCTGTCTAGACTCGACTTAAGTTTCTGTGCCTAAAAATTTCCATTGCTGATTTGAAGCTTTTGGTTGTGCCCAGCCGTTACGAAACACAAGGCATAGGGACAAACATTGAAGTATATAAAACTAGCTTCAGTTCTCACCTGGAAGATCACATCATAATAAAGACTCCCCTGAAAATAGCTAAAGAGGTAGGACAAATACCTTTGGACCACACCTGACCAATGCAAAAATAAAAAACTTAAGCTGTAATTTTTCTCTGTGAAAAGATTCATTCTTGGATAGAGAACAAGCATAGGAATCACCAGCCCAAATGGTCTATGCAAAATGTATGATCAATCAAAAATGGAGTGAAGGAAGGGCAGATTACATGGGGTGATGGAAGGCTCCCTGCAGAAATTGCTGTTATTTCCACTGTGATACTCTGGAAAGTAGCTATAAAAACCACTTACTTCTCTTAAAGCAAGATGCAATTTGTACCTAGCATGGTTGTCGTATCAGGGTGAGGTATCTGCAAACTACTGACTAGGGGACCCTACAACTGCTACAGTGATTCAGAGGCATAGCATTTGCCATCCTTTATCATAGTCTCATTCATCTGTATTTCTCCTTTAAAGCAGAGTTATTAGAGCTTTTAAATCAAAGGTGCTCAACTCTGCACAAACTTAGAGCCTGATTTCTGTTCTAATACACCCATGCAAGATAAGTCCCACAATAGATAGGTAGACAGACAGCTACTTAGACAGACAGATGTCAAAAGACAATGAGTGAATGTATAATTAAGCAAGCAATGAACATAATAGAAAAGCCTGGATACCTTACTCTATATATACCTATACATGCACATGCAAAGTGTGTATTCATTTATGTGTATGTGAATATGTGCACGAAAACACACCCATTCTAAAATCAGATGTAGTTTAATATTTACTGCATCAAATCCCATCAAACACTTCCTCCAAAAATTGTATTAAATACAGCAGGTTGGGCTGTAAAGATAGCAAAACACTATTTTTGGCTCTCTTCGCAACATCTTACATTACTGAAATGTCTAACTTATGTGGAAAATCAGATGGATTTGGAAATTTGCCCAAACCAGTTGCCAGCTCAGTATATCTCTAGTACTTGGGATCCTCTAAATATAGGCCTTTTATTCTGGAAGAAGCAAGCGCTGAAGATTCTATTCTGCTACTCAGAGCAGTGGTTTCGTTTTCCCTTCTGAGACCAACAGTTCAAACTGAGGCGGAAATAAAGGAACTGCTGTTCTCCCTATTCAAATTAATTTATTTAATAAACAACTCAATAATTTCTTCTTTGTTACGGGGAATCTTTTTAGGGTCTTTATTTTGGAAGGATAGTTTCTCCAGAGGAATTGCCAGGGGCCCATCTATTCCGGTATCCTGTCTCTGACAGTAGCTAATGCCATGGACAGTTATGGAATAACCTATTTATAAGGGAAGTTTCTTTGCCCTGAGGAGTTTGAGGTTGCCTGTGCCTGGAAGCATGCAAGTTTATAATGCTTATTTTTATCTGTTCATATATAACCACAGATGCTCTCACCAGCCCTATCCAGTTCTAATCCTTCCTGCTAGACTCTCTGACTCAGTCATGCCTAATGGCAGCCATTTCCCACAGGTTACTTGTGCACTGCATCACTTTGAGGCTGAGTAGATAAATTTGCCATGTACTGCCTTTCAGTGTTACTGGAAGCTCCTGGCTGACAAGGAGGGGGAGCAGCAAAGGCTGATTTACATTCCCTGCACCATTTGATAGAGGGTGGGGATGCTTTTTGGAGTTCTTTCTCTTTTTTTACTTTTAGCGTGTTGCCTTCCATTTCTCCCTCCTACACTTCTAATTTTTCACAGTCTTTTCAAAGACAGCTTGCCATGTCTTAGCATTTCTCTTATCCCCTCCATAGCTCTTCTTTTTCTCCAGTATCTTTTTTAGAAATGTAGGATTGGAAGGACTCAGGAGACTATTCAAAATCCATCAAGCTCCATCTTAAAACTAGTCTGCAGGTTTCCCCCTCTTATTGCTGCAGACACTCACAGCTCTGATGGGGGGAAGCCCCCACCTGCTAACGTGGTGACTGTTCACCATGGGCCAGCTTACACCTTTCTGTTCTTGTGATCATCCAAGAGGTTTTCCACCCACCAGCTCTGTATGTGGCTGATGTAGAGGGCACTCAACATCCCTCACACAGTCTACTTGAACTGCAAAAAGAGATGCTTTCATCCTCTCTTTCTGAAAGATGCCTTCCTCTGTCCCCTTGTTCAGACAGAAATTTCAGTACCACTGATCTGTGAAATCATGAAGCACTCACAAGGTTGTATCCTAAGTACTTTCTGTCCCATTCTTTATGAATCCTTGAGTGTTATTTGCTCTCCTAACCAACCCTGCCCAGTGTGGAGGGAATACCACACAGCCTTACACAAGCCTCTTCCCGGGCACTGACAGCTGACCTTGCATCAAGCAGAGAGAGCAAATCTTCTGTACCCAAACTTACCAGCTGTCTTCACACACAGATCCAACTGAGAGAGGCAGATCAGGACTGATGTCTCAACTTGTATCAGTGGCATAAACACAACAGAGACGGCACCTTCACCTCCTCGGGATTCAAGTAACACAGTGCTGTTGGTGGTGCTTGCAGTGCTGTTTGTTCCTAAAAGCGAGAGGGAACCATGGATAAGTGTTTTCTAGCACATGCAGTGAGACTTCACCTCTTTTCCTCTGGAAAGAGGTGTTTCAGAGTGGCTTCAACTCACTGATAACCTGATTTCTAATGCTCCATTGGCTAAGTCACCCAGCAAAAAGGAGAGAGGGGTGGATAGCCCTCACGCTCCCTACAAGGGAGATTAGTCGTTTAGAGACCTTCATAAGGAAAAAGTCTGACTGGGGATACGACCTCACAGCCTGAGGGAAGGATGGTAAAGCCAAAGTCCCCAGAGGGGACTCCACAGAGCAGGGTTACCTACGCTGCTCCCTTGGTGTCTCCCAGGTCCTGTGGGATGTGGAGCCCCCCATCGCATGGGCTGACAGGGAGCAGAGGGATGGGTCTGCCACGGACAGAGCACGACACAGAGCATCAGCAGTGGGAGGAGGTGGCTGTGTGAGGGCAGAGTGCCTGACCAGAGCAAAACCCAGACTGAAGTCACAGAGAGGAAAGGTGAGAGAAGGAAGAAGGGGAACTGCCTCCATGGATGCTTTGCTGGGGAGGGCAGGGGTGGAAATGGCAGGGACAGCTCTGCCAGAGGGGACACAGAGGGGACACTTGCTCCAGGTCACATCATGAGAACAGTGAAAGAAAGCCAGCCACAGAGGTAGACTTTCATCTTGGTGTCGTGTTCTTTGCTCTTCATTAGCAGGAAGATCCCATTTGTGAGATTAAAGCTTGATGAAGACTCCAGGGTCCCAGCCTTGCTAATGCCTCTTCCAATCGCCAGACAGCAGTAGCCAGAAAGCCTGAACACTTCAATGAACAGCCCACCAGCTAGAGGAGAAGACTAAAGGCCAACCATTATCAAATACCCTGATTAGCAACTGTGTGTAGCCAAAAACAGCTACATGATGCCTGCAGGGTGGAGGCAGTACTATAACTGCAGATGAACTGGAAAGCAGCAAGGAACAACGTCAAAATCAAAGGAGGGTTTGATGAATGCAGAGGCAAATTTTACACAGACAGGGGAAAGCACTGAGCTTTCTTATCTGTGCCAGTGGTGAAAGTGAGGATATCAAAGAACAGCAGGACAGAAATGAACGAAGCAACTAATTAGGCACATTAAATATTTGTCTTCTTTGCACTCCGATATGCTTAGACAATCAGTTATAGAGGGTCCTGCTAAAGGCCAGCCTGCTCAGGGAATGCAGTCAACTGCTCTCTCCACAGAGCCAGAAATAAGCAGCCTAAAGCAGCTCCACCTGAACCATCCCAAACAGATGTGCATCTAACCGGGGTTAAAATCCCAGGGCTGGAGAGTCCACCCTCTCCCCAGACAATTCATTCCAGCATTCAACATCACTTTCAGGAGGTTTTTCCTAACATTTAAGTTATGTCTTGCTATAATTGCAGGACATTGCCTTTTCTCCCATCCACTGCAAACATGGGGAACAGATTACTCCGCCTGTCTTTGCAGCCACATTTTACACATTTAGAGTTAGTTATTGCATCTGCACTTTTATCACTCTCCCTGTCCAAGGCTCCTGAAAGGACCCTATTACCACAGAAGTCGACAGTCTCACATCTCTCATGGTGTCATCCTATAAAAAACACCCTTCTGAGCAAGGCCAGACCATCGTTCTCAGTTTATGGTCTAAATCCTTAAGAGGCTATGTGACTTTCCCAAGGTCAGACAATAATCCTTGGAGAGAAGCAGGCTGCATCTCCTGCTCTCCATCTCCTCCAAGCCCACCTGCTGGGCTCTCCCCGTCCTGTTCCAGGGTGAGAACTGAGTGCTGTAGGCTCTGTTCCTCAAAATGACTCACTTTCTCAGTGTTTTCATAATGTGGAGAAGAAGGTGACTCAGAAACTACTCCTCAATAAATAAATCATGGGTTGTTCACAAGGGGTGAGCTACAAAAGGACAGTGAGTCTTTTCAGTGCTGTACAAGCAGTTTGCATTATACCTCCTGACCACTGCGTGGCTGGAGGCTCTCCAACATCTGCCAGACTATTTAAAATAATCTGCCTGCTTTATCTCGCGATTGGTGTTACGAGATTGTCTGGGGGCCTTGTCCAAAAGAAAAGCCCCCAATTTACAAACACATAATAATGAATGGCCTTTCCCCAGCTCTCTTTAGAGGCAGCAGGTCTGAGAAGTGTGATTTTGCAGACAGGGAATGAGGCCCAGGGAGACTTGGTGACCTGCCAAGAATCACACAGGAAAGCCATGTCAGCTCAAGGAATTAAACCCCACTCCACTGAGCCCCAGCCCGATTATGTGCCTGAGCCCAGCTCCTGACTAGTACTGCAGCAAAGGTTCATGCTGAGCGTGCACAGCTCAAAAGCTGCCCATGGATCTTTACCGGAAAGGGGATGGGGTTATAATATTTGGAACTGGCTCTCCAGCACACTAAACTCCTGATTACCTGAATTCAGGCATTTGAGTTTTAACCCTTCTGTATAAAAAGAGAGGACTTTCCAAAAGAAAAGAAGTTATTTTCAGAAACCAGAACTGTCCCATGGAAGCTCAGGGTGGTAGAAACCAGGGTGAGCAGCTTCACTCATTGCCTTACTTTTTATTTTTATTCACAGGGTTTAAGGTTAGACAGTCTGACTGCTCTGTGAGAGAGTCACCCCATGCACAGGACCAGCTTGGCAGCTATGCATAACACAAGTGGTGAGAGAGACATACACACCCCCTTCCTCCAAACAGATCAGCCCCTAAGGGCTACTCTGTACTCCTCACAGCCCTGCAGGAGCTGAGGCATTGTCAGGGTGACTTAAAAATCAACTAGTTTCTTTTCTAAATTATTCAGAGAACCTTTCAAGGTAAAATATTTTGTAATGGAAGCCCTAAGTCACCATAGTCCTGGTCAGGATAACCATGCCCTTGAAAAAGGAGAGGAAAAGAAGTGTTAGCTGGTTGTCAAGGGCCACCATCTCCCCATGCTGCAAAAGGTGAGCAGTCAGAGAGAAGCCAGCCCTAAAACCTCTCCAGTTTTACAGCACTCTGCCCATTTTTCCTGCTTGCCAATTTGCTTTCTGGGCTTTCCCAGTCTCCTTTTTTGTTCACTGGGCTGCAGGGCGCTGGGAGCCTGGAAGTCCCTAAACTCTAAAGCCCTGGGGTAGTCCAAGGAATTTAAGCTGTTTATAGGCTGGGTGAGATGGGAACATTTCTCTGTACAAACACCCAACTCCTCAACCTGTCCCAAAGTGCAGGTTGGGCACACACAGCCCAACCAGATGCTTGTTTCCATGGAAGGAAAATCCAGACCTGCGGCCAAGACACAGACCTGATCTAGATTAGAAAACCAGGGCTGAGGGATGCTCTTAGCCCAGAATATAAATGCAGTCACCACCTGCACAGGCCTCAAAAAAAAACCAAAAAAACTTCAAAAGGTGAAAATCTAAAGTTGTCTTCATTTTCACACTGAGTAGTCCCTCTCTCATTTACCTTCTACTCCCACTCTGTGGGAGATATTGAAATGTAACTTGGTTCCATTTCAGAATAATACATGTATTTCATTCCAAAATTTCATTATCTAGTGAGCTCTGCTCATCAGCCAATTATTACCATATTGATAAGCAAAGCTCATTTAAACAGTGTTAGTGCCATACTACGTGATCATATACTAGTGTCCCTAAAAGAGAAGTTGAAAGGAAGAGCTTCTTTGCAGGCATAAAGCTCCATTTACAGTGGCCAGGACAGCAGATATTAATTCAGTTTGGAAGGTGTTTGGTGCTTTTTTTGTAATCCTAAATTGTAGTATTTTGTGTACCTTCTTTATCAGCTCAGAGATTGGTAAACAACCACTATATGTTTGGAATAGAATATTGATGTCATTTCCCAGGTGACAAGTTTAACAGTCAATATATTTGATTCAAGAACTGACAGCTGCAGTTTAAAGCTGGAAAGATTTTATTTAATAAGAGAAATATCCAGTGCAATAGGCAATTTGGTTAATGCAGGAAGAAATTTGGTTTGCGACTGATCCTTCCTTTAGCAAAAGGCGAATGAGCTTCAGCTGGCAGCACCTGTGTTCCAGCGCCCTGAACCAATTTCTCTCTGCGCTCCATTTCAGCATGAGATATGCATTTCTCAATTAATAAACATCTCACACTGCTCACTTGACTTCTTTGGTGTGTCAAGTATCTGTAGCATTTCTGAATCCAGAGCAGAGTCCTCCAGCACCTCACAACCCACCCAAGGCGTACGCCTCATAATCCATGCAGGAAAAGCGCAGAACCAAGTTCGGAAAGGGAGGAGGAAGCTCTTAAATCCTACACATATTAAAATAAGAAAGCAAAAGAGGAGACAGGGCTTTTTGGATATAAAAGGAATGACAAAGGAAAGGAAAATGGATATTCAGGACAGATTTTCTTCCTCCTGAAGGAAAAAAATCAGAATTCATGGAAGGGAGGGGACAGAAATATTTTCAGCTTGATCTCAAGTCATCTTAGGTCCTGCACACAATATATGTGGGGCTGCAGAGAGGACTGTCTGTATTTGTAGTGAGGTGGGGGGAACCAACTTCCTAATTTTGGTAGCCTTTGCTTAAGTAGGTACATTTGTTTTAGTTGCCTTTTGCTGAAGCCAAGTTAGTAATTTCTGGTGCAAAATACTTCTTCCCAAAATGCCTTGGTTACATCCCTTAGACCACCATGGCTATGCCACCAGTGTATGCTTTACACCTTGGTTTTTGATGCCCTAACCAATTTGCCAAATACTGTGTTTGTTTTCCTTACCCTGTGTGAGGCATCTATCAGACACCTTTGAAGTCCACTTTTCCAAGTGAATTTGTAAGCCTAACAGTGTTTCTTCACAGTCTCTGCTGTCATGTACGTGAGCATCAGTCTGGAGTAACTCCACCCATTTCAACATGCATGGACATCCCCTGTCCTGGCCAGGGCCAAATCCATAGCTGACGCAAATCAGATGAGCTGAGCTGAAGTCAGTGGGATGTGAACTTACACCAGCAGACCATACAGACTGCTACTTCCATGTAGGTGGAAGGGGAGTATAAAGACACATGGAGGAGCAGTGCAGAGCTGCCATGGGGTGACCCACACATCAGCCATGGTGGGGTGGTCAGACAAGGACCCATGGCAGATGGGTGAGTAGTAGTCCCCACTCCAGGGTAGACGAGATAGGAGGGTGGCATCTCTTCCCTGAATGTCTGCAAAAGGACAGAGAGCTGGTTGTTACCAAATGATACAGAGAAGAAAACTTGTATTGCATTTACTTACTTGCCCCAAAACAATCAGCAAGTGAGGAACTTCTGTTTCCTTTTTTCTTTCTTCTTTCCAGCAGAAAATCAGTGGTTTCTGAAAAGGGTGGACATTTTCATTTTTCTCGACAAAATAAACACATACTTTTTTTCTTTTTTTTAAATCAAAAACATTTGTTTTCCTAATTGTCTTTCTTCCTAGCCCTCTTCCCCCCTCCTTCTCCTTCAGGAAATCACACCACATCTTCTTAGAAGCACAAAAAGGGAATGTTTATTTTTTAAGTGCAAGTGTAGAAGAGATGACTATATGTTTATATCTTTTCCTTCTCTTCCTCTGGTAAGGAAATGCAATGTGACCTTAAAACATCCGAATGCAACCAGTGGTGACAAGCCCTGCAGAGGAGAGCCCAGCAGTGAGCAATATCTGAAAGCAAGAGGCTCACGGGGTCCCACATGAGCTGACCCTCCACAGGGACGAGGTGGGGGAGGTGTCCATCTCATGTGAAGGGAGCAAAGGAGTGGCAGGTCAGAATCAAGTCTTTCTGTGACAGGTCCTAGAAAAGGCAACAACTTTGCAGCATGAGCAAAGACTGCCTTTGGCTGACATGACAAGTGCCGCTGCTGGGTGACTGTGGACTGATTCAGTTCCTTGTGTGAGCCCCAGCTCTCTGCCTCCATGTGTAATTTATGCAGGATGCAAAATCCAGCCTCTTGCCTTTAGCAGTGCCCTGGCTTATGCATGCATGATCTGATTAACTTCAATGAATCTGCAGAGGGTAAGGGGTTAACCTCTTCATTTGGAATTTGGTTCCACTGCTGATGCACTAGCAAGAATTGAGTCCACTGACACTTGCTCTCTCTCCAAATCATATTAGTCCTCAAGGCTCCACAGGGAGAAAGGAAAAGAAGGAAAAAAAAAAAAAAAAGAATGAAAATCCCCACAGCCTGGCAAGACAGCACTTACAATCTAGTTAGAATGGTTTAAAGTCTTACCACGCCCTCAGCTGTGAGGCAATACTTGGATTTACTCAATTGCAGTGGCTCATCTGACTATGTCCCCATGATAGAGCCCAGCCCTGCAATTAACTGTGCACCGGCTGACTGCTCTCCCTCCTGGAAACCTGTGACCCACCAGAACAGGTTGGGGGCTTAGCAGCTCCTCTGTGACCCATCGAATGGCGGATCAGGGCTCTCACCAGGGAGCCAGGCAGCTACAGCCCCAGACACAGACAGGTCACCAAGCTATTCAGCAAGAAGGCCTTCATTACTATGCTTTAAACACAGTCCCCTTTAAAAACATAAGCACACTTTTTAATTAAGCCTTTGGTGTCTCTTTTCAACACCAGATATCTTAGTGCTGCTGTCCTTTCTTTTTTAATCTAGTTTGATTGGAAGTGTATTTGGCCATATCATATATATGACAAAAGACATTTTTTTCTTATTGCTTCAAATTATTTTTCCAATCATGTCCTATATACTGTGCACAGGAGTGAATTATAAGGAGTTAGGCAACATACATGGTGTTAATTAGATATGGGACATAGAAGGTAATTTTTCCATGACTCCAGGGAAACCTTTATGTTATGCTTATAAAGCAAATGCAAACGGCCATGCAATACAAAGTGCTTCTTAAAAATCAAGTTACACACTGAAATAAAATACTAAGAGCAAAATTAGTTTCTCCAATTTAATTCAGTAAAACTTTAATAGCATCTGACTGCTCTCTGCAAAAGTCATTAAAAAAATTATAAGGAATTCACAAATGACTGATAATGTAAAAACACGAAGGCTCGGATTCTGTTTCTAACAAAGCTCCTGATGCAGCAAAGCGCTGGAGCCCACACCTAATTCTGCGCTCCGGGAATGTGTTCGTGGGCCAAAGTTAACAGCCAAAGTCGCACCAACATCAGCAGGAGGCTGATCTGGCGCAGGAGGACATGGGAGCTTTGATCTAGAGGGAAAGGTTCAGGGAACATTCAAAACCTGAACTGAGCCTTATGCACACATCAGTAATTGCATGTGCTAATCAGGTAAACAATTCTGAAAAATAGGACAAGCTTGAGCAGGAGAAAGGCAGGCGCAGTGAATTAGGTGAGCCAGTGGGTCTCTTTAATCTCTGACGCTGCGATAACCAGTGGAGGATGCTGAAAGTTTCACTGCATGCACAGAAAAACAGAAATGGAAATTTTCCTAAATGTCATTCAGTAACTACAGACAATAGATAGTTGTTACGAAAATTGAACTGTTAGTAGCAGGAGGATCAGAGGAAACAGAACTGCTACTCATGCCTTTGCTATGGTGGCTCAGAAGAACACAGTGGTATGAAAAAATACTTTCTGGAAAAGTGACTTTTCCAGTCGGGATTTGCAGAGTTATAACCGAGCTGGTATATTTTTTTGTGTTAAGTAAAGGGCATAATGCACGACCAATCATATAGGGAACTTTACTTTTCCACTAAAGATTTTTCTACTGTCTTTGTGATAATTAACACTTCCTTTAAAATGCTGTGTCCCCCCTGGCCAGAATGAAACTGTGTATGCCTTATATCCTACTCTTAATAATGTTTTTAAGGTCATGAATCTTATCCACTAATATTTCAGAGTGATTCATATCATTTCTAATATGCAGTAGCTGGGCAGAATCTTACAGATAAAAATATTGTCTGAGCAGATTCAAAATAATTGCTTTTTAAATTGCTGATGGGGGTTCTGCCACTCAAGCAGTTAAGCCTGAAAATGTGCTTAAGAGATTAAACAAGGAAAACTGAGCTGGTCTGGTAGCTGGCCCCTTTCCATGTGTCAAAGAGTTGTCACTACTCCAAATGCAACGAGATGACTTAGGATTTGCCTTGGTTCATCCTGCACACAAGATGTACAAGGTGCAGAAGTTCCCATGTTCAGCCAGGCTTTGCACAGCTTTCTCATACAGCCACCAAGACACTGAGGGATTCAGCCAAGGAAAATATGTGTGCCAGGGAGTGATATCGTACTTGGAATAGGAAAACTGCTGCTGGTGGATCCAAATAGGCAGTGTGCAGTTTCTGCAGTGTTCTCAGGAAGGTTTGCAGGAGGATAGCTGCATCCCCGGCAGGGCCAGAGCTGTGTTTAGCCACTGTGCATCCAGCAGGCGGGGACCTTTCCTGTCCTTCCTACATAGGAGGTTTCCCAAATGGTTTAAAAATGTAATTTGTTAACACAATGGTACTTTTTGAGGGACTGTGCCCTGTGCTGAGGGCTGAAATGTGGAGCTTGTTTACTACACAAATAAGTAGTTTTGGATCCACCACCAAACTGTAACTTAATGTATGTGTCTGTGTATATGTACACACACGCACACACCCCCCCTTGTTCAATACTGTGTATTTGTACAGTTGTATATATGGTTTTATATGTTCGTTTATAAAAATAAACAGTGAGGAAGTCTTTGAAGTTTCTCTGTATGCAAAACAAAAAGCAGATGGAAAATTTCTTTCTTTTTTATATAAATACAGTTGAATCACTGCATATTTAACACTCCTTTCTTCTAAAAGGAAAGCCCAGTTTTCAGCTTCCCTATGTACTTGTGGAGCCAACCTTTCTTTCAGGTAATTAGAGGTTTTGGCTGCTCCCACATCAGGTGCCTAAAGACATGTCAAAGCTGTTTAATTTCCATACACTATATCTAATCTCTCTTATTCCTTTTACAGCATTTTTAGGCACTACAATATTAAGACACCTGAAGTCACTAGTCGGTCTTTAACATCTGGTTAAACACCCTGATTTCACAAACCTGAAACTCCCAAGCACCCAGGGAATCTGCATAGCACTGGAGAGGAACTGATCACTTAAACTTCTCTTTTTTCACTTTCACTCTCAAAATCCAGTCTGCTTTTAGGCTGACATTTCCAGGGATGTCTTCCAGAGCATTCTGCCTTGTCTCCAGTGGATGTCTGCGCTACCTTCTAATGGAAGAGTCAAGGTAGCAGGGACCAAGCATGTTAATTTAGTGTAAGCCATATCACAAGCCTATTCATTCCACTGCAAAGCTGAGGGCATGTAGGTGAAAAGCTGTAGCTGAAAGCTGAGGGACCTGCAGGACAAGGAAGTCTGAATGGGCAGGCTCCAGCAGGTCAAGAAGGAAGGCAAGGAAGACATGGTCAAGAGGCCCCAGAGACTGAAAGCCTTACAATAATTAACTCACAGGCTCTCCTTGGAGGCTCCCAAATTTATTTTCACAAGATTGTCCTACTTTCTACTCTCAAATGATTTTTGCTTTGCAGCACAACTTCATTACACGCCTTTCACCCAGGGGACTCCATCCTTCCCAGGTGCTGACTTCAGGAGGCAGCTATTCTTCTTGCTCTTACACAAGATAGAGAGATGACACAAAGTCCTTTTTTAGGTAACTTTGTCCATTCAAAAACCAAAAAATTAAACATTTCTGAGGAAAATGCCAGCCTAGAAGAAATGATGTACCATGCAAAAGGGAAAGATGAACAAGACAATTAGAGGGACAATCTAATGGCTGTGCTAAGAGCAAAGGGTTTGTTCTTCTGAAATTAAGCCTTGAATTTTATTCTCCATTAATAATGCAAAAATTTGACTGATAAATAAAATATGATCAGTGGTGTGGAACAGAGATAATAACACAAGAATAAACAGTAATAACTATGCCTTGCTCTTACAAAGCTGGCCTTTTAAATGCTTTGCAAAAGGACGAATGCTACCTTTGATAATGGTAATGTGCTGAGCTTTGTGAATAGCTGATTTTTCCTTCTGATCTTGCTGTATCCAATAGCATCCTCAAATTGTACATGGCACATGTTGTTCCCCTGAACACCAGGCAAAAAAACCATAAGAAAATAGATCATAAAGATGACACTATAATAACAAAATGTACATACTTCAGTCCTTGAGACAATTCAACACAAGCTCGTCTGTTTTGCTGGATAAATCTGAGTTTATAGGAGAATACATGTAGTAACAAAAATATCAGTTTTTATCTTATAAATATTGGATAATACTTGAAATAGATCATCTCTGCCTGAATAGCAAATTTGTTCTAATAATACCATTCACCAAAGAAAGATCATATGACCTTTTGTCCCAAAGACCTGTGTACTGCACTGAATAAAATCCAAAACCCACTATCTCTAGTATGTTTATCGATTGTTTTAAATTAGGTCAGAGAGATTCAAAAAGCCTTATGAAATTCCATTTAAAAATAAGACCATCCAGCAAATGTTTCACTAGAAGTAATGGATTTTTTTATAGTAAGTGAATGTTAGGGAAGATATCATGTTGTTCTCCTCAGTTCACATGTTTTTCTGTCGCATGGCACCCAAAACATTCTAGATACAAAGTGAGACTCAGGAGTACCTTGGAGCAATCAAAATCACAGGACATCTTAATTAGAAAAGGAGTGCAAATTATTGGCTTCTACAGGCATAGTGCTACCTTGTCGCTTGTCTCCAGTCCTGTGTTTGGCCCTGTCTCCTGGATGGTTCCATGTTGTAGCCTTGTGTCCAGCTCTGCCTCTGGCCCTGGATCCATTTCCTCCTACTATACTCCTTGTGTGGACCCTGGATCTGGTTCACCTCTTGCCTGGTCTGGGAATGTTGGTGGACCCATCAAGCTCTGCCCACCATGTTCATACCCTGCAGGACTGCACCCCATCACCGGGGTGACCCTCATCTCCCAACTTGTCCTCCCTTAGGGAGCAGCTGTCTCTTGCTTCCCCTGGACAATGAACTGTTTTGTCACTTCAGTGTAGCCAGTTCCCTCCTTTCAGAATCTCTAGGAACATGTTATCAGTTATCCCTATCATTTGCACCACTCCCATTCTTCAGCCTACACTGGCTTCCATGACAGTTACATGTTTGAAGACCCTTTTGGTGTGCTGGGACATGTTTTTCATGCTCCTGACAAGAATATTGGATCTAGAGTGAAGGAGGGAAAATCAGTGATCTCCCTTCAGAGAATCTACATATCTTTTCAGAATCCCATGTGTGGTATTCTGCTGCTGAGTCTTGACAGAGAAATCGGTCTTCAGAAAATTTACGTTTGTGCCTTCTTCACATCCTCTAAAAAAGGAAACACTAAATTTGGAAGACAGTTAATTAAAAATCAAAGGGGAATTCCACTTGATTGGATGGAGCTGGCTGGCTGAGGGTATCCAAGGTAAAGCGTTCTCCATCAGAGAACTCCTCTTCCTATACAACAGCCCTATCCTTTAAGTAGAGCAGTTCACAAATTACTTCTGAGACCTCATAATCCCTGGCCCAACAAGCCTTTGCACAGAGAGGGGCCTGAAGTCTTCAGCACCCCAAGATGATCAGCAATGCCAGCCACTGAGTGCCTAACATGCCAGACTTCCCTGGCACTCCTGTGGGAATAGCATCTGTCTCAAGTAGAGGTAAAACAAAGCACAGGCAAAAAGTACCTGTTGAAGTCTTCGAGCAGAGCACAGCAGAAAGCAGGTTCCCCAG
The DNA here is from genome assembly GCA_031468815.1 of Morus bassanus. Taxonomy (NCBI): domain Eukaryota; kingdom Metazoa; phylum Chordata; class Aves; order Suliformes; family Sulidae; genus Morus; species Morus bassanus. The sequence continues at coordinate 9,646,234 of CM062572.1, read as the reverse complement.
CACCAACACAAGCAAAGCTCACACAAGGAAGCTAGGGAGGTTAAGTACAATATTAGACTGCTGTAATAAAGCCAGAAAATGCTGCAGCTTCTTTTCTCTTGCTCTGTTTGAGTATTGGAGAGAGGTGTTGCAGTCACCATAGTCACTTGAGACATGGTGAACTGATTCAACAGCAGACAAGAGGGAGTCCCGCAAGTACACTTCCTCTTCCCTCACCATGGGCCTAGCCTTGTGCTAATTCCAGTGCCCATCAGATCCCCTCGTGAGCTGATTTAACTCACTAAAGTGGAAGAACAGAGTCAGAAAAAAACTCTAGTTCACAGAAGAGCGACCTGAGCCCCCACGCTGGCACTGGCAGCATTGCCTAGTTGGGAGAAACTGGGAGGAAGAGAAAGAGGGAGAGAAATGCAGAGAGTCACTCCTGCCACCACACCTTTTGTCATCAGCTGTATGGCCCAGGACCTTACACATCTGCCAGGCAGTGGGGCCAGCATATATTGAGCATATACTGCTGGAAAGGCTCTGTGTCATGAAAGTGTTCATAAAGCCCCAGCAAAAGGTGGGTGTGTAAATCAGGCTATCAGTGCACTTTCCTTGTGGAGCGGAAAGAAGTCTGGTCTGAGCCAAAATCCATAGAAATCCAAGATCTCCTCCAACTATTACCCCCGGCTTATATTGGAAAGGTTTAAATCTTTTCTGAGTGTGGAAGAGGGGAGAGTGAGCTGAAATGGGGTCCAGCTGAGGACATTTGGCTTCCAGCACAAAGCCACCATTTCCCCAGTGGAAAGCCTCCCTGAACCTCTTCTGCTCAGCTCTGTTTACCTTGCTGTCCGCTCCACAGGGCTTCCGCCCACAGGGCAGGAGGAGAAAGAAAATGGGAGGGATTCTGCCAAAAAAATGAAAAGTTGCAAAGCCCAGAGCTGTTCTCAGTTTGAAGAAAATACAGCATCTCCTAGAAGCAAATTGCAGCCTTGCAGTGCTTGCACGGTGACCTGGAGAGGTGTGAAGGGCAGCAAACCCACATAAGGCATTAGATCTATTTGAATAAGTTTTAGATGCCAGTTTAAACCTGTTCTTAATTATAGACACTGTGTTTTAGCTTCAATTTTCTTCTTCTTTCAGAGAGGCTGACAGTGTTATGATAACCATTCTTCCATAAGCCTGCTGAGCCACCTAAGTGACACACCAAAAAGAGATCAAAGGTCTGAGATTTGGGTGCTCTCTGCACCATGCAGAGCCCTGTGGCCTGTTCCTCCCAGCCCACACCTCTGCTTTGGTGGCCTGCCTTTCCTTTTGGTTGCTCTGCCCTATTTGTCTCCAGATAGGGTCCCAGCTTGGAAATCTCTTCTTGCCTATTCCAGGATTTACGTATGGGTCCCACAGCATTCAGATCTGCCAACGCAATTGCTGCTTTCACAGCCATCTTCTGTCTTGAGAGTCACTGCCTTTCCCCTCCAAAAATCTTTATCTCTGAGTTGAAAAGAAAAATCTGTCCATAAAAAGGCAAGCATCTCAGCTCAACTCCCATCTCTGCTGGAGCGGAAGGGAAATTTGCCAATGACTTGAACAACACCAGGAGATAACACTCTTCCTTTATCTGCGCATTTATAGTCTTCTGCTTCCAATCTCCCCCACAAGACAGTCTTGTCAGTTCCCACACAGTGCACAAAGACACTGTTACTTATGCCTCTAGCACAAGATAGGCCCATTAGAGCTTTTCCGTTGCCTTGGATGGACTTACTCTGTGCTAATACACATGTAATTTGAACATCAGTTTTGGTTTCACACAAAGACAATGGGATATTGTTTGGGGGGAAAAAAGGAAACTGTAGGATGCAAGCATCCTTGCACTAGATAGGATGACCAAGGATCACTTCCACCCTAAGCTAAGGTGTGCAGCCTGGCACGTGGGCTGTACTGCTGAAGACACCTGTTCCACCTTGGACCACACAACCAGACATGGGGCCGAGGAACCTGACTCCAATCTCTCACACAGCTATCATTGCACTGGGAGAGGACAAACTCCCGCGGTGGCAGCCTGGGAGAAGGATACAAGGGGAACAGGGGACAAAATGGCACGCAGAACTCTTTGGCCATCCCCATATTTCAGTTATCCTCATTCATGCTGTACTCAAGGAGGTGGTAACAGGAAGCATGAGATGATGAAGATATTACTGGCTGCAGGGCCAAATCTGAAATCTTAGTTCAGGATAAATTCCAGCTAACACTCACTGACTGAAAAGCTGTTTTTAAGACTTTTCTTCATTGTTAGTGCAGAGAGCCAGTGAACCAATCTATTTGAAAAAAGTAAACAGGTGGATTACAGACATTGGCTGCCTATTATTTCAAGCTTAAAAGACAAGCAAAATCTTCAGACTATATATATGGTTATTTCAGAAATAACATTAGAATTAAGTAACACAGTAATTATTTATTGGTTTTACTACTGGCTGTATATAACACTTCCAAAGCCATGGAAACAGAAATAACCTACCTTACTACTTTAATCATTTCAATACGTAGTGACGTTAGACTTTGACAATCTATAAACACACACACATATATACAGGTACCAGGTGTGTTACACACCTGGATGTATATGTGCTATTTATCTCAAACCCTTTCAAGATATAAAAACAAGAGGGGTGAATATTGGAGTCACTGGTTATGGAGGATTTCCACATCACATTCACCCCTGGGTCAGAGCAAAGTCCCAGGTTTGTGTTGCTTTGCCATGCAGCCAGAGGACCAGCACTACCTCTGCCTTTGCACACTCTCACATTAGCCCGGTTCAGAACATCATTCCCAAACCCAAAAGCTTAGGACCTTCCTTTTGATACACGGTTGGTTTGGTCTTAGGTAAATATGATTTGTCAAAGGAGTTATGCCAGCATGAACATCCAAGTCTGCATGTATGTGTGGCAGATAGAAGTGTTACCACTTACTACTAAAATGCTTTACACTGCCTACACGCAGTAAGACCCTACTCTCAGCTGCTGCAGATTTTGCTAAACGTTAACTAAAGGAGCTAAAATTTCCTATGTGGGTGTTCTCTTTCAGCTGAATTTTGTGATCCTTACCTCAGGGGGGAAGCAGGAAAAAATATGGGTTTTTTACTCATATTTAAAAATTCCAAGCAAATTCTTGCTTGGAAGCTTAGATTTGGGGGCACAAACGTGGTAGTGATGGTTGAAGGGCAGGAGTTTAACATGGACATGCTTCCCACACCCCCACTAGATTAAAAAACCCTGCCCATATTTAGCCAAGTTTGTGCTTGAAATATAACTAGTTCCAGAGGCTCATGCTCAGCTTTCAGAGTCTGCCATCCTCGCATGGGTGAAACTGGGTTTGAGACAGCTTTACCTGACCCCTGTAGCTGCAGCGTGGGTCTATATCTGAGTTGAAAGCAAAGACATTGCCTCTCCCATTCTCTCAGCTGCATTTTTACAAGTAAATTAAGCAGCACTGAGGCCTGTAGCACAGTCTATAGTGTTTAATTATTAGCATGCTCCCTGGTACAGTTTTGGCTTGTCCTAGAGAGTACTCTCAGAGACTCTGTCTGGGCAGGGTTCAGAGAGTAGCACTTGCCAAGGGCTGTTCCCAATGGGCAGAAAGGATAAAGCCATCCTGTTATGGGAGGAAGAGAGTTTAGCTGTATGGATGCGAGCCAGGCTATGCCACTTGCTCTTAGTGCCAGAGAATGGGCTCTGGCCCAGTTTAATTACAATGAAGACATATAATCAGTGACTCCTTCTCTGTCAGGCATTGGCACCGAGGAAGGAGAAAAAAATCAAACAGCGGAGAGGGGAGAGCTGAAGCCACTGGAGGGGAAGGGGTGGCAGCAGGAGAGGTAATCTTAGAGTTCGGGTTTGGGGTAGGAAAAAATGGGATTGAGAGGTGGTGCAAGGGAGAAGGTAGGAATGGATGGGAAGAGATGAAGAGGTCAGGAAGAAGGATTTGGATGGGGATGGGAACTGCATTGCTTTGAGAAAGAGTTTAGTAAGTGGAACAAAATGAGGTTGCTGGTCAAAAATGAAGAATGAGATGAGGGGAAAAAAAAGGATGAGGAATAGATGAGATGGTGGAAACTGGACAAGATTAGCTCAGGAGAATGGGGCAAAAAATCAGTCAGGCCTTTGGGCAAGCAGAGGCTACAAAGCCCTTCAAAAGAACAAGGAGAGCTTCTGTCCTGCAGCATGCATGGCCCACCTGGTCCAAGGAAAGAGCTCATGCTTTATCAGTGGATTTCATGTGTTGCTTACACATTTCTGTATCTTTATCTTTGGCTTCCACCTGTGTCACATCTCATTCTTACAGGAGCAACTTAGTCTTCCCATCTCAGGAACCTCATGGTCAGACAGAAGAAATGTCAGAAACAGTTAAGATAACCCACCCAGTGTGTATCCCTGAGAGAAAACACGGAGCAGCAATTTCCATCAATAACTCCCTGCGGAGATTTGGAAAGGCTCCATGTTCCCTTAAAGGTATCCTTGAAGAATCACTTTAATTAACCGTTTACCTGCTGTACGTTGCCTGAGGCTTTCAGTAGCTAACATTGCAGTCACTTTAGCATCAGCTTGTCACTAGGCATACGAGCAGTCTAGGCAGGATGCACTTGCAGTCTTTGATTTCTGTCAAGAGAAGTACAAGCCAAACTGGGATAAAAATCTGTACTGGAAGCCATATGACCCACCTGAAAATTGAGACCCAAGGAGAGACCTCAGACTTCCTTCTCACTGCTACTGCAATTTAAGTATTTCTTTTTTTCTTTTTCTTTTCTTTTTTTTTTTTTACTTTATAACTGAATATTTTACTGACCCTGCAAAAAAAAAGAAATCCTCTTACCATGATCACTAATGAACAAAAAAGCAGAAAGCTCCCGCTACTATTGTGCTTAGAATATAATAGTCAAGGTTAGCACATAATAGCTAAACAATATGCATTTGAAAGCCGTCAAGAGAATAGTGCTTTGTTCTAATGAAAAGGATTGAAATGTTTTCTACTGTCTGCCTTGACACTTCATGTTACAGTACTTGGAATTACTTCAGTCAGGGAAGCTGTCACATCACTCATAAAGTGCCTATAGAGCAGCAACACCACAGCGGCAGCACTGAGCCAGTGCAGTGCACCCACAAAGAGGGGATCGTTTTTATCCTCCTTCCTTGCCAGAACCACATTTGCTTGGGGACCACCAGAGGAAAGCGGTTTTCTGGTGGGCTGGGTTTTTTTTTCTTTTTTGATTGCTTCTTTGGCACTGTACCAGCATATCCTGTGAGCCAAGACACAGCACTAAGCAACTTCAGCAGGAGCAGCTCTGGAGTGAGTGTTTCCTGAGTGGGTGCTCATGCACAGCCCTGTCTGTTTTGACCCTGACTGCATGGATGTTGCCAGTCCCAGTTACTTCAAGATATAAACCAAAGGGTGGAAATTCTGGTCCTGACCATATCAGGCATGCAGAGGACAGGCAATTCCAGCTACAGGCTATGCCTGGGTTATTATCAGGCAGGTGTCTTAAGATGGGGCAAAGTAAGGAACTTTCATAACCGGGGCAAGCCCAGTTTTGTAGAGGGAGGAGGTGTATGATGAAGCTGGATGAGATGCTTTTGGGTTTTCAAATACGTAAGCATAGAGTCAGGAAGCAGTTACCCTTTCAGGTGTAAACCAGTTCCAGAAGGACATTCTGGCTTGTGGAAACAGCTCTGAGCAAAAACCTGCTTGGTTTGGAGGGTAATTAATGAGATCGGTAATTAAAGGAGCACTGAAGTCATTCCTCCTGCCCTCCTCCCCCATCAGTAAAGGACAGCCACAGCCATTCTCATAAGATTAATTCAACCACAGTAATAGCATAAAATTGTGTAATGGAAAAGCATAAAAGCAAAGCTCTATGAACCAAAAAGAAAAAGAAAAAAAGAGGGTGATGACAAAAAAAAAAAACAAACTGTTAACCTGTTCTTCAGGGGTGAGACTCAGTTTCAACTTTGCTAGTGTTTCATTAATGCATAAGTAGAGCTGCAGCCTAGCACTTAGCATCAACAAGGAACCTAAAGTACATCCTTCTTATCACTAAAAAATTCCCAATTCCTTGTGCAGGAATAGCATTTGTAATTGCAGTCCCTCTTCAGTCAGCTGCCACCAGCACAGACAGCTACTTCTCATTCTCAGGCTGAGGATCAGTTCCAGAACAGGCTTAGGCACAGAAGCAGGAGGAAGGCAGAAATTAGTTACCTAAGCTCAGAGTTGCAGTCCTCAAAATACCCATCCCAATGCTGCCTCTCCTTGGATGTAACCAACATGCTCTTTGCCCCTTCTCAAGCAGCTGAAACAGTCACCCATGCACATCAGGAGAGGTTTTGAGTGGTGCTTAATGTGCTTTCAGGTGAAGTCCCTGCATCCCAATCAGGCAGGGTAGCCCTGGGCACACAGAAGTGCTGCTCTGGATATTTAGACAGATATTGACCCCAGACACTCTCAGAGTTAGGCAGCAGCTGAGTTACATTACAGTTTTGGCCTGCAGGACCTAATTTTACCTCTATCCTCCTCTGGGTACCCAAACCCTCATCTGGAATGAGCCTCAGCCTAAACACCCACTTCCCAGGAGCAAAGCATCTGTCCTATTTTAATTTTTACCTGAGAAACATTCACCCTCTCTCCCTACCTAGCCTGGAACTAATCAGCCCCACATGTCTTTGCTATGCAGTAGTAATTACCCTCAACCTCAAGGCAGAGTTTTCACGCCTGAGCCAAGTATAAGTCAACAGAAAAATCTTTGCATCTACCAACAACAGACCTGTTCACTACTGGCTAGTGGGCAATTGCTCCAGGGAAATCCTGGTAGCCAAAAGAGAAACACAGTTACGCAGTCATTAAATGGTTTCCTACTCTGTTTCAGCTTGACTCTTTCATGTGCTTCCATCTGACCCACTGGATATCCCCCGACCATCTGAATGCTATTTCCAGTACATCCCTGCGTTGACTTTTGGGGTTTTCCCACCAAACAACCCAGTACTGATATCCTGAAGAGTTGACAGGGAGGTCTGTCAGGGGGCAATTATTTAACTTCTTTCTCCTAAATGGAGCCGCCTTCAGGACCACGCAGCCTGTGACAACAGGGGAAAAAATTAATCCAGGGTGTGCTCTGTTTCAAGCAGCTCTTGGAAATGCAAAGAGTTAAGAGTTAAGAATGAAACTCTCATTTGCTTGCCCAAGAAAATAAAACCTTACACCTCAGCTCAAGGAAAGAATGATTTTTTTTTTCCTTTTTTGATGCAGAAGACAACATTGGTGTTAATAACAAAAAAGTGTTCATGGTAATATTTTAAATGATCTTTTTTTAATTTAGAGGAATTAAGATGGTTAATTAAGGGTAATATTCATAGTGCTGGAATATATTAGGCAAAAATGGTTTTTGCAGGTAATGAGGAACTGAGTCTTTCTGATAACCATGCAAGCATATTGCAAGCATATATTCCAATGCAATGCATATCATTCCTATTTTTAACTAGGTAAGATATGAAGATGAAGGAAGGGACAATCTTTAAAAAATACTACAAAGTACATTGCTCTTCATCCTTCACCAAAAGAAAGCTTGTCCTGTGACAAATGCCAATATATTCCAATTTCTTTTCAGTCAAAACCAGAATGAGAAGTTAACTTGCAAATGTTTCTGAGAACAGGAATTCTGGAACATTTAGACTCAGGAATCTCAAGATATTTTGCTATCAAAAATAGCTATTAAATTATCTACCAAATAGAGTAACAATATCAAATAACAATTAAAATTGTGAAAAAAAACAGTTCTGACAAGAAGAAAATACTATCAGAAAAGTAAACAGATTTTTTTTATGCTGTCACTTTTTTTTTTAAGGTGTCACAGTTCACAGGCAACAGCTGGATTTTGGCAATGTTGTCATTTTCTTGACCACATAGTATGTAGAGGACACTGCTCACCAGGTCCGAGGCTCTGGATTCAGTTTCTACCTCTGCTCTTCTATGGACTGCTTATATCAACTCAGGCAAATCATTTAGCATCTCTAAACTTTGCTTTTGATCTCAGTAGTCAGGGTAATATTTATTTTCTCCTGTCCTTGCCTTGTTTGGTTAGCTTGCATGCTCTTTGAAGAAAGACCTGCCTTTTCCTCATTTAAATAGCACCTCCCAAGAGGGCAAAGAGGAATAGCTTCATCTTGGTTGTATGTACAAATAATGAATGACATTATCCAGAATGTGCTTGCAGTCACCTTCAGTTCTTTGCTGATGCGATCTTGCGCTGTGGAAGTAACTTCATCCTTTGTGAAGCTGTGCACCTCACTCCCCCAACCCAATCTTTTCCCTGCTTCAGCAAAGCAGTTTTGACAAATGGGCTCTTACTAGCAAAACTAGCAGTAGCAAAATGAAAAATAGTGAGGGTAGGAAGCAGCAAGAAGCACAGGAACTACAGTCCAAATGGAGGCAGAGTGCTGCACGCCAAGGGCAGAGGGAACTCATGGCCCTTTTAGCTATTACCTCTGATCTGCCAGCATCGTTGAGTATCTGTTAAGCAAGATGAGCAAGGACCTACAGCTGGTCTGTAGGGATAGCTAGATGCACAGACAGTGCTCCTGCTTTTAAGTATCCAGGACAGCAAATGTGAAAGTGGGAGACCACTTCATCACACCTTCTTCCAGGCCAAATAAAATCAACTGAAATCCATAATAACACTCCTGTTGCCTTTGGGTCGAGCATGTGGGAGGGTGGTGCAGCTCTCACCAAGGCAGCTGACAGCTGTAACTGCTACAGGCTTCAAAAGAGTTGCATCTCAGTGGCTCAGTTTTCAACCTTAGCTCATTACTTTAACAGAAAGATTAGTTAAATTTGGCTTCCTGGGGGCAGGGGAACAGCAAGAAAGAGAATGATCTCCACTGTGCCTCAGAGTTATGACAGGGCAATGCAGAAAGTCATGAGCTGTCTTTCACCAGCTCTCCCTCCAAAAAGTATCATCTTTTTGGAGAGAAAATGCCATAGCTCAAGCAGAAGAAGTCATCACCATTCATGTTGCCAAAACATGAAAATCACTGTTTTAGCAGAGGGCCAAGTCTCAGGGGTGGAGTTGGATGGGGAAATACATATTACAAACTCAAGGACAGTAGGATGCAGGAAGCTCCTTCCCATGAACCATGGGTTTGTCTGAGGATCCTGGGTCTTCCCTGCATCTACCTTCCCAGACCAAACTGGACATCTCTCAGAACGGCCTCCTGAGCCAGAGCAGGCTGAGATGGCATCCAAATCCACAGCATGTTGAAGGACTCAGAGGTATTCCCAGGGGGACTCAACTGGTCTAGGCCAAAAACAGCCATTGTGGCAGGAGCTTGCTTCACTGTGACTGACTAAAGAGGACTTTTCCATTCCAAGTGATGGCCAAGTGTTGCAATGAGATGTTTTCTGATCACGGCTTAAAGGAAGTGGAGACACTAAGTGCAGGTGAGCCTCCAGGATCCATACCAGGGCTATACTTAAAAGCTCAGCCAAATATTATTCAAAATTGAGCTAAAGATCTGAAGTCCTTCAAAAATTTTGTGACCTGTCCAGTTCCAGGAAAAAAATATCCTGAAGTATTTGACATTCCAGGTAGCAGACCTAGGCAATAGCTAAAACACTTATCCAGACCTTTCCAAGACTCGGAGAAGTTTGTCTGCTATTGGCCAATCACTTGGCACCTGCTTTCATGGTTTAATGGTCTGGATGCTGCCATAAACCATTCCACAAGATTCATGAAACAACATAGCACTTTATATTTGGGAAAGCAAAGCGTAAGGAACTGGAGCCCTCCCCCGCAAAAATCACTGAGTACCCAACCATTGACCCACACAACTGGTCTCCTTGCGAGCAGCTCCTTTCTCCCAGTTATCAGTGAACCAACCTTTTCACTAGACAGCCCGCTAGTTACTAAGAAACAACTCAAAAATAAAGGAGTAAGCTTGCTTGCCAATGGAAATTGGCCTCATCAGAAAAAAATCTTACTACTTCATGGAGTACTGCCAGCAAATATCATTAGACTGTTAGACTGCTAGAAGAGCAGAGGAACTGCCATATGGGGTCAGTCAAAGACCCATCCCAGCTGGTGCCCTGGTTTTGGCAGTGCACAGGGGAGGCAGTAAGAAGGAGCCATGCAGAGGATGAGCATCTCCAGACACATGCTCCCCGCTTTGGCAGTGTTTGGTTCATTCCCAAGAGGGAAGTTGCATTGAGACCATCAGGTTTAATAATTGCCAATGGGACAATCAAAAATCATTTTAACTTTCAAGCATAACAAATTGTCCAGCAGTTATGGATTCCAACCCCCCTCCTTTTAACATTAAACCAGTGTAAATTCATATACTTTAACAGAGGTGCTTTTGTGTTGGGTTCTGTTTAAGCTGGCATGGCTTAATTCACCAGCCCCTCAATCAACAGCCCTCAAAACTTGTCCCCCTGTCCCGACCCTCTTCACCCTTTCATAGATGGCATCAGAGATTTTCTAACATGCCCTTCCTGAAAGCTGTCCATCAAAATTGTCCTGTTCCTTTTCTTCACTCATCTTAACTTTGCTTTCCTGTGGATATGTGCACACTAACTTTAAGAGCCTAGAGGAGGTCTTGTAAGAATAACATGGAGGCAAACAAAACCAAAAAAAGTGTTGTTGTGTGAGGTTTTTTTGATTATTCAAATGCTCGTGAATTGTCAGAAAACTGGACAGGTAATACCTTTTCTAAACAGCGTCTTTAATTTGGAAAAAATACTAAAAGCTCAGCATTTCACGCCTCCACTGAGATATGCCTCTGGCTATCCTTCTATTTTTTATGCCGTGTTTTCTGAAACGTTACATTCAAGAGAATATATTGCCTTCAAATCATGTACACATGCATGTTTATTAAGTCATTACCATAGCCTTAAGTCCATAAAATCACTGTGGACTGCAATACCACATGTGCATCCAGCAATTAGATGAATAAATTAACCCTGAAAAATTTCTGCTTGGGGTAGAAGGGAACAAGCTGTACTGTGAACATTGAAATAACACTCCAGAATAGAGAAATCATTTTGTATTTAAAAGACTGCTACCTGGCTAGCACTCAGAAAAGACAAAAAAAGAAAAAAATCACCTAATCATGCTGATGATTGCCAATAGCTTTAAATTTCTGAAGTAAAAGGAAGAAAAAAATAGTAGAAAACAAGGGTCTGGCAGAGCGTGCAGCTCCAAGTGCGTTACTCCGTCAGTGTCATTTTCTATGCGGCAGTGTTCTTTCAATTATTTCTTCCCCTCTCTTCCTCTCTGCAAAGAAAATTGGCAGAAAAAGTTGCCTGCAGGATCAGAGAGGGGTATTTTTATCAACCTGCAACTAGATTAAAAATCCTTTATCTGAAATGCAACAGAGGACTGGCCTAAATTAAATCCCATCTCCCTTTGCTTCTAGGCTGTGAAGGAGTACCACGTAAAGGGCATTTTGCTTAATTTGTATTATTTTTTAATTTCTGTTGGGTTTAGTTTATACTTGCACAAGTTACCCATGCAAAAAGGAACAAGTGAGGGAGCAGAGAGCTACACAGTAAATGTCCAAAAGGGGATGCCAGATGAGGGATGTTACCTGAAACATTGGTCAGTCCATCACTTGAGGACACAGGAGTAGGTCAAGCCCAAAGCTCTGAGGGGCAACTTCTAGCCAATGCATCATTAGCCCAGACATTAGCTTTCTACACTTGCTGTAGTGCCCTCTTTATCTCCACAGAGAGTATTCACATGGCAGAGCATTTGCAGAACCTGGGCTTGCATGAATTTTTAATGGTATTAATAATCACTGTTTGCAGTGTTGCACTGCAATGTGACTACCAGAAAGCCTTTCAGTAACTGGGTCACCAGAAATGCCCTCTGTCACCATGCCCATCGCATTGCTGACATAATCACCAGGTGTTAACCGTACCCACACACATACACTCACTTAATTATGCCCATTTGATGCAAGCCTCTCCTATCTGCACAGCCCTAAAGCCCAGGGGTGTTGATGTTGCAACACAGGTACAGTTGGATAAAAATGGGGAAGAGGACAGTAAACAAAGTCAGGAAACAGAGGCAGGAAAAAGCAGGACCTGAGGAGGTGGCACCACTGCCTAACTTGTTAGTCTCCCATGATTGAACCACTTGGCTTATACAGGAAGGGTTAGAAACATTTGGGTCTTTTCACTTTCAAGCCTTTAAAGGACACCACCACCAAAAATAAGGTTGGGCGAAGAATCAGCAGACAACCTGTCAAGGATATTTTTGGGTAGTTGTTCCAATATCTGCACTGCTGGCTTCTCTGGCTCCATCTCATGTCAGAGTGTACAGGAGCAAACTGCTATTAATTTGGCTCAGCAGTGGTTACTGTGCACAGTGGCCTGGGCAGAGATTTTTCATTTCATTTTCATACATCATTTACAGCTTGCTGCAGCCATTCCAGAAAGTCAGCACCAATCTCCTTGAGTTAACATGGAACAAACAGGAAAGGAGATAGAATTCTTCTGTTGTTATTTAAAAGTCTTGTCATGTCTGGGCACATTTGGTGCTACCACTGATTTCATTTTCAATATACTTCACTGATATAACGAAGTCATTTCCTTGAGAATACACAGGGGAGGCCTGGACAGCATTAATGTAGAAAAAAACAAACATAACCAATTTGCTTGTAACAAGCCTATTTTCTGTATTGCCCTTTGCTTGGTTTTGGGTATTCTTTCCTCACATTTTATCTTAATATGATGGGCCGGATTCTGATTTTCAGCATTGCTGTAAACCCCCTCAAGGAGCAAATGAAATTTCTCCAGATTTATAAGTGTAACACAGATGAGGATAAGGCCCTGAAGCTTGTCTCAAAATAGCTCATACAGCTCCTCCTGTTTATTCCTCAATTGGGACTGCTAAAAAATAGGTAAAAAGTGCTCCAGAAATGTCCAAGAGTCTTTCTGCACCCAAGTTCAGACAATCATTATGTCTGTGTCCTTTAATCATTAATCCTCTCTGCTTCAGTTACACAATCTATGAAGAAAAGTATAATAATAACTTCTTTGCAGCCTCCAATGGCTATAAGGAAGGTTAATTAGTTAATGTTTGCACAGTACAGGGGCCAGGCTCTGTGCTGATTTATGCTTGATGCATGTCAGCTGGGGTGGATTTAGGTGGGAGCCAACACAGATTTGAGCCTCTTGCAAAGAACACACCAGGTCCAATGCTACTAATTTGCCCTTTGGTTTTGGTTTTTTTTCTTCTCTCTTTATGATGGCTTCGCAAAGCTGACAACACTTCATACCTATCTAGGAAGCTCCGCATCTCTGCAGATAGGTGTGGGGATCCAGCCTGGCAGTGGTCTGTAGGGAACATCTGAGGTTGTAGAGACGAGGTCATGATAAGCAATTCTCCAGAACAAGGAGTGGTGGCACAGAGCTCTGACTCTATGAACAAGGCGATAAGCAGACTTTGCTTTAAAACAACATCAGGCAGTGGAGAAATAGTTATCTAAGGAAGAAACTGTTTCCTTGGTTCTTCTAGACCTCTGCTTTGCACAGGTGCAACGAGTACATTTAGGTACTTTAGTGACATTGGTGAAGAAGTGATGGTGTAAACCCTTGAAGTAAGGCAAAATAAGCAGAAAGAAGTCTAATTTGGCTTTTCAGTTTGAAAAGTCTTCTAGGCAGTGATTGCATTTAGCTGCATAAGAGCATATGGCACTATTACTTGATCCTCTTACCAAGGGCAACATTAATGACTTTCCCCTAACATGACAGTATACACTGTTGAATGGTTAAAAGGATGTTCCAGTAAACAAAATGCTCAAAAGCCAGGGTCTGTACTGTTATCCTTCTCCCCTTTGCCCTTTGAATCCAGGCCAGGAACATCTCATGTATCATATGAAAGTATTGCCATAGTGAGAGCACAGTGACAGTCATACTGATACCAGCTGCAGCAGTGAGCACCAGTATGCAGAGCCAATCTGCTGCTGAGCTTGATTTAGTGCCTGCCTATTCTGGGAATCATGAGAAAAGGCAAGAAAACAGTACTATTCCCCCATGCAAACTCGGTCCCTCTGTAATTTTTCCAGGAGGTATATCCCATAGTTTTCCCACAATAGTCCAAGAATGGTATTTGGATGAGCTTTCATGTGAAACAGGCCAGATTAATTCCTGTGACTGAACAGGGAGCCTTGACGCCTAATTCAGTCATCTATGTTAGATGCCCAAAACCAGAGAGAGTAAATAGCCCTTGTCAAATAATCGTTCTGCTGAAATCAGCCTGACTTACAGTACCCAATAATACTCCTGATCAAAAAAGATAAAAGTGTCAGGTCCAAAAATCCTGACAGTTACTAAACTTCAGAATGTATAAAGCAATGACACATCAAAGAAAAGAGGGGCATAGAAAGAAAAAAACTCTTTGTATTTAAGACTACCGCAGCTTACATAGCACCTTTTGTCAGGACCAGCTCTCAGGATATCTGCTTATGCGAGAATCTTGCAAGGCAGAAGGGGAGGGAGGATTCTTTCCCTCACTGAAGTTAATAGCTAACTGAATTCAATGGAGCTAAATTCTTCTCTCCCTGTGTGCTTAGTGGAATACCACATTTGTTCAGTCCCTTGTACTTGGTCCTACTGCCCTCTGCTACGTGAAGTATTACTGCATTCCCAGATACAATTTTCTCATTTTGTTGCCTCAGTCATGGGCCCATAAAAGAAGTTTCAATGGATAGAATTCTTAATTGCAGGGATAGGGAAATAGATCTGCCATCAATGTTAATATTCTTTGATAAGTAGCTGTCTAGAAATCACTTCAAAGTAACGGAGAGACATTGAAGTAATTTCCATTGAGAACAGTGCTTGATAGACAGACACATGAGCAGGTAAATAGAACCCTAAGTTAGCAGGATGGCACATACATATTTATATATAAATGCATGCTGATGCAAAAGGGCTCTTTCAACCGATACAGAGAGATGCAAAATATTTTGGTGAGTCACTCTATTAGCCAGGCTCAGAAGCCACTAAATGAGAAAGGAACTGGTAGTCTACATGAAGACAGCAAGCTGCTGGTGACCCTCTCATAGAAAAGAATTGAAGGACTGTTTCCTGAGTTTGCAAGCACAAATAAAAGGACTAAATAGCTATGCCTAAGAGTCAGAAAAAGGGTGAGACAGCCCCAGAAACGTAGTTCGAAATGCTGAAGAAGACATGACAAATTCCAGTCCTAGTTTTGAGGAGATGCTGAAACAATCAGTCATAGACTGGCATACAGTGAAGGTGAATAAGATTAAAAGGTTTTAAAAAATAATGTGTTAATAAAAAGTAGGAACTCTGGGTGGTGAAGGAGTAGGAAGGAATTTAAAAGTATTTATTAAATGTATCTGTGAATTTTAGAAATTATCAGCTTCTGATGAGTTTTAATTGAAGATGCTCCAAAAGCAGACTAATGTAGGCACAATGATCAAAGATTATTAGGAACAAAAACTCTAAAAACAAATCCTTAGGAAGAAGGAAGCTTGGAAAATATCCAGAGGGGATTATCTCATGAGAGACGTAGTAGGAACACTGCTTCTTTATATTCATCTTCGTATTAAACCCATAGTAAACTGATGTTTTTCAAAGCAACCACAAAAAATTGATCATCAGAATGATGTGCATATGACCAGTCTGGAAGTGTCCAAGTGGGCGTTTACCAGTATGATCCATGCAGTTTTAAAAAAGGATCATTCATAGCAGCATTACAGTAGTGTCTAGGGGCCAAGCTATGATCTCTTTGTTCTAGGCTCTGAACAAACAGTGCAGAGTTTGCCCGAGGAACTAATGACCTTAACAGACAAGACAAAAGGTTGGAGAAGGAAACAATCCAGGAAAGACAGACTACTCTCCCCACATGCGCCAAGACAGATCTATGTCTTTTTATAAGCTAGGGCCAACTATGAAATGCGGGGTAGAGGATCCCAGTCCTTTGAACACACCCCCATTGCTCAAGTAATTCCAAAGTACATATGACAACTGCACACTGCCGGTTACCTTCGGTTTGGGGGGTCATAAGTCAAAACTTAGACCTCCTAGGAAGCTGCAGGATTTTAAAAACTTGTGCTTTTTACTGTAAGGAGGCTGAATGCAGCATATGTGAAAGATTAAAGGAACATCAGGCAGCTGTTAGAGGTTTGCATGTTATGAACTCAGCTTTGGCAGTATCTTCTGCAAACAGAGAGGTATAGACAGAACAGGATAAAAGTTGGTAGCAGAGTCCAGTGGTCTCAGTGGACTCACAGGATTTCTGCCACCTAAGAACACTGTTGCACAGCTATGCCATACATGAGGCCATTACCTTGGTCATATTTATTAGCCAATCACATTTTCTTAATTGTTTGACCTTACCTACCTTTATTCTGTAGGTGACCCCAAGCAGAAGTCTGCTTCCCTGGCATTTCACTCTGTGACGTTCTGCCTACCAGAGCATGGAGAAAGCACTGAGGCCATTTCTAACCAGAAAGGTGCCTGGAAATTAAGCAGAAATGACAAGCACATACCATGCGGAATTGAGTGTTACCCAGGCCTGTACTAATAATCAGAGGAAAATCAAATATAAATTGCTATTAATCTTTCTATGTTTTCCTGCCCATGAACTGGGAATCATTTTGGAGGCATTATAGTCTGCAGTACACTGAAGGCCTTTCCTCATCACTGGACGTGGGGTTATAGAAGCAGCCCTACAGACTAGAAGTCCATCTTGTCCCAAACAATGGCCAAAGGCAGATGTCCAGGGCAGAACATGAGTGAGAAACCCTGCAGTGATAGTTCCTCAGAATAAACACCTTGCCTACATGGGCTTTCTGAGTCAGAGGTGCTGTCAGTAGTGTTCACTAGATTTTTTCCTTCCATTAATCTCTCTAGGGGTGGCTTGGTTGTTTGTTTGTTTGAAACCTACAAACAGGCACAGCAACCTGTGGCAAGAAGTTTCACAGAACTACATGCCATGTGAAGAAACATTTCCTTCTGCCTCTTTTGAATCAACCATCTGCCAGTTTCTCCTCATACCTCCTCATATCCCCTTATGTGGGGGAGGACAGTGAAGAGTCTTTCCTTATTTACTGTTTTTATGACATCCCGTCCATCAGTATAGATACCTTCAATTATCTCATCTCCAGCCTGAAGACTGTTATTCCAGTCAATTGTTCCTCAGACAGAAGGTCTTTCATATTCCATTCTTGCTGCCCATCTCTGAACCTTTTCCGTGTACACTGTATCTTTTATGAGATGGGAAGTACCAGCAATGCATACAACATTAAGGAATTACAAAGTGACATAAAAATGCTCCCTGTTGTGTTCTCTGTTCCTCCCTAGATTTTTTAACATTTGATTTGCTTCTTTATCAATATCACAGATGATGCATCATGTCATTAAGGAATGAAATTTGAGGGAAATAAATACAGTTTCACAGAGACAGAAGCTACTACTGGCAGCATGGCCCAGACAGCTTAGATGTAATTGCCAACAAATTAATTCACCAAAGAGTGCTGAACCACTGATGCTATTTTAGGCTTCGTTTTGGTAAATAGCAAGCACGTTACAGAAGAAGCGATCAAAGAAAATAACCTTTGACTGAGCGATCACAAGTTGATTCAGTTTAAATTAAATGGAAAAGTAAACAAAAATAGGTCTGTAATTAAGGTTCTACATTTCAAATGGGCAAAATCTGAGAAATTAAGGGAACTAATTAGTGAACTCAGCTGGACTAAAGAACTGAAAGGCATGAATGTGGGAAAGGCCTGAGATTCCTTTCAGCCAAAAGTATAGAAACTACCTCCAGCACGTGTCCCAAGCCAAGGAAAAACAAAGCCTGTAAAAACTATTCTAAATGTAAGTGAACGGGTAAACCACCTCAACAAAGGATAACAGCAATCAACCAAGGGCCAACAAAGAATGCAAAAAAGACAACTCGGCAAAGAGAACAGTACTTTAGAGGTCAAGAAGCTTGAGACTAAAATGAGAAATGTTAAAACTCAAGTGGAGTGAGACCTTGCAAAGGATACAGAAGTGAATAGAAATGGGCTTTTCAGATCTATGAATAAAATAAACAGCAGGGAAAGGAGTGGAGCAGATAGGCAGGAACTTAAGACTTGACAGTTCCAGCCCCAAAATTAGATGGATATTTCACACTGATTTTTCAGCAAAGATAATAGTGATAAAAAATGGTAGGATGGCTGACGATAACAAAAGGATGGCAAAGACCACATCTGAGAGAGAAGCTAAGCTCAAAAAGTCTCATGCCTTCAAGAGCATCTCCAACTCCTTGGGGTTGCAGCTACCAATGTGAGCCAGCACACCAAAACAGAGAGTTGGTAGGTGGGAGAGTCCACAGAAAGGGGAGAGAAAAGGAAAGGGAATGGGAGATGAAAGGAAGGAGGTGAGCTAGGACAGGGGGTTAAGATGAACTTGGGTGTGAAGTGCTGTGAAATTGTCCCCAGGCACCTGCTCCAGGAACTCCAGAGGCAGTGAAGACCCCAGTGGGATGGTGGGCATTTTCACCCCCAATGCTTGTACCTTCCTTCTCTGAGAACAGGCGGTCTGCTTCACAAGCTATCTTCTCTTCATTCCTTGATATGGGAGAGCTGCGAATTTTCAAAATTTTCAAAATACTCTTGAGAGGCAGCAGGAGTGGGCTAATGAGCGTTCTCCTCTGTAAACATTGGCTATAGGTTAGTCTCCAGAAAGGCTTGGAATAAATGGGATGACCTTTTCATTTGGGAGGGCTTAAAATATGAGTCACCCCACAGGGAAAATTCAACAGAAAAGCCTTTGGGCAATTTCTCACTGCTGAATGTTTATGCTAATACCATTCTAAATTAGAGCAAAATGAAGTAAATTTTGTTCTGCGTGGGGAGGGTGCATCAGGTGGGGAGTCTAGTCTACCAGAGCTACCAAGTGAGACAACTCACTTAAAGAATTATTTAGCTATCAGCTGGGAAACACATCACTCTTATTTGGCAGGGCATGCATGGCTTACAAGACATTAATCAAGTATCCACTGGAGAAGAAAATAGTGATACTTTTACAATACACTGTAATTTCAAGGGTGGTTAATAAGTGAATAAATAAAACAGCTATCAATACAAGTAGGTGCATTTTTTGTATCTGTAGAACTCCATTAAAAGAGCCACACAGCCTTTTCATTGCATTGAATTCATGCTAAAATATCTTCCTGACCCCAGCTGCACTCTGTAGCCTTCCACATTACACCATAGTCTTCAGATAGCCTCCCAAGTGCTTCCTTGCCTTTCCTTGCTGTATTCAGGACCTGCTTGTGCAACATCTGTCCTACCAAATGACCCAGTCACAGAGTCCAAGCCCTGCTCAGCATCTGCTCTGGAAGATCTGCTGAAATCATCAGCAGCTGAAAGTCCAAAGTCCTTTGAAAATTCTGGTCTCAGTCACATTGCAAAGCATCAGCCATAGGGTTGCCATATTTCTGTCCCAAGTTTTCAGGAAGCATCAGACATGCTATGCCTATGTTTCACAGATGGTCTGTGCTTGGAAACACATGGCATTTATTGTGCATATACTGACCATCTGTCCCGTGTACAGACCAAAGACTCATGGCTCCTGGAAATGCTGGACACACCACTTGTGCTCTGTAGCTTATCTGGTCACATGCAGAAAATGTATCTGAAATTTTTACTTTGCCTGAGCAGTCAGAGCCTCTGAAATCCCAGACAGACTAATGAATTGCTTAACTTAAAATTCTGTAGGGGAAGAAAGCGTATGTCCACAGTGCACAGTAGCTCAAAACATGCACTTTCACAGGTTAAGAGGATCTTACCAATGCTGCCTGCTCTATTGTGAGCAGACCAACAGTTAAAGTCTCACACTGGAAGGGAACCAGACTTCTGCAGTCCTCAAGAAAGGGCCCGAACCCTCTAATGAAACAGTCAGCAGAAGAGATCTCAGTCTCAACAGCTAGAAAATCTGGGGGTATTTGATAAACTGGTTTCGTGGGAATAACCTGGCAGCTCCAAAGAAATGCCTTGAGATTTCAGGAACGCTATCCTGATCCTTCCCAGTCGTACTCACTCCCACAGAAGACAACTGGGGTGGCTGTCACATGTGTCCCAGGGTCGATCTTCTCTGCATAAAGGGGTACAGAAGATTGGAC
The DNA here is from genome assembly GCA_031468815.1 of Morus bassanus. Classification (NCBI taxonomy): domain Eukaryota; kingdom Metazoa; phylum Chordata; class Aves; order Suliformes; family Sulidae; genus Morus; species Morus bassanus. Next base: position 9,626,076 of record CM062572.1, on the reverse strand, counting down.
ACAGTTTCCCCTGTGGTCAAATTCCCCAGTCACCTCTTCCCACAGCTCTTTTCACAAATGTGTTGCAAAGTGCCCACTGGCCAAGGGATGTGTGGTCAGAGCATGGTCTCCACGGACCAGTCAGCCTCAAAAAAGCTTTTGAAGCTCAGAAGGTGGCACACCTTCTCTGGGGTCACTCTAAGTCAGTGTGCTTCAACTTTTTGGGATGATTGCAGATCCCTAAAAAATTTTCCAGCAGTGATGCTGTCATTTATACAGAAATGTAAGTCTATTCTTCCTTACTGCCTAGGCAATCTCAAATGCATGAATATGACACCCAGCTGAAAGGCATTGCTGGACCTATTATGAAAGCAAGAAGTTGCACAGAATCTGCTCCAGCACTGGGGCGATGCACACACCTCTCAAGAGTCACATATACACATGCAAATTACTGCTCCGGGAAGAAAACAGGACACCCACATGTTGTTATAATATATCCCCTAATAGAAAGCAAGTTATATAGAGATGATCAGTATATTTGATACCTGGATATTTCAGGCAGTCCTGCCCTGAGGTTCTTCTCTGAATCATCTGATCACATATCACCTCAGCTGTAGTTCAGTGGGTGGAGAGGAAGAGTGATGATAGCATATGTCTTCTCCAAAGGTTACACCTGCCAGACGGAAAGGCCTCCTGAAGATGCAGTAGCAGCTAGAGGTTACTCAGCTGCTCACCACATCTCACTTTCTCTTCTCCACATAAAGGGCAGCCAAGCAATTACCAAAGGAAAGGAACAAGCAGCCTACACCTGCACATGTAAGGATCCTGTTGCAGGAGCATAAATCCTGAGTCAATGGCATTAAAACACAACCTGAAAAACAACATCTTTGACAAAGCATGCTTTATTAGCACTGTTTAATCACAGAAAGGTCTCTGGATGCTGACCAGACCAGGGATACTGTGTGTTGCCACTACTAGCTAAATTGCACCTTGGACCTGCAGTTAGAGACATCCCCATGATCCTGATGTGCCCAGCAGGAGACAGACACACTTGCCTTCAGGGGACACCCCACACCCTCCTCAGACACCCTGTTCAGTGTGTCCCCTTTGGGCCAGAGAGGAGGTGGAAAGCAGCCCTGGACGGAAGACACTGGAATGAGGAGTCCTGTTGCAAAGTCTATGACAGGGCAGCACGGCAGCCATCCTGGGGGAAAGCACTGAGGGAAGGGCATCATGCCCTGACGGCTGTGCTCACTCACACCAGCAGCCCGAGGGGTCTCTGAACACTTGGTGCAAGTCAGAAAAGCCACGAGATCTTGTAAAATCATAAGGAAAAGAGGAGTCTGGTCAACCCAACCAGAAGCGCTGCAGTGAGGCATCATGGTGCAGCCTGGGGTCTCAGCCAGCACCATCCTGAGGAGGTGGAAAGGGAGGGTGACAGCATCGCCTGCTCGCCAGCTGGGAGGGCGAGAAAAGCCGCAAAGGTAAGACTGAGAGAGAGGAAATGACTCAGGGGCTCAAAGCGTCAGACAAATGGGAAGCATAAATAACAACGAACACCCAGATGCTCAGAGCTGGGCAGCCACAGGAGATAGCCAGATTAGAAAAGCCAAATAAATGTGTGTGGGAGTGGATATGAGATCAGAGAAGCAGGGTCAGGCAAGTTCAAAGTCGAGCTCTGAAACTCCTTAGCATACTATTGAGCTTGATCGGGAGGAAAGGAAGCCTTTGAAATTGGTGAAGGGACAGGATGATATAATACCATAGCATGAGTGCAGAGAATAGCATGGCTTTGGCATAATGAAAATCTCAGTGCACTATTCTTCCCTCTCTTAGCCTCATTTAAATCATGAATAATGACATAGCAAACTACAACAGGTTAAAGCCAGTGGGAGGGAGAGAAGAATCACATCCCTTTTGTTTAGAGGGAGGCCCATGGGGAAAAAAAATTGCAATAGAAGGAGATTTACAGCAGTCAAGGGGAAAACGATCGTGGATGGCATGAATAGGAGTTACACCGGAGGAGCTGCAACAGTGTAAGGTGTGGAGGAGGAAGCAGAGGAGACTGCAGGTGTGGAAAGGCAAAGGCTAAGCAAAAATTAGGAACAAGCAAAATTCAGTGTAGTTTCAGTTAGGGAGGCAGCTTTGCCATGTGCTCCAAATCACAGAACTTCCTTTTCTAACTAGAAATGTGAACCAAGGACTGGTTGTGTTAGCACACAGGGGTTCATATTAGTCTCTTCAGAGGACTTGGTAAGAGTGGCCAGTGCTTCTGCCACCTCCTTTTCTAGTTGCTGAACTACATTAAAAGGACAGCTAAAAATACACACAGAACCACCCATTACTTTGCCATGAAATCAGTTGTTCTGGTCGCCACATGACAGTAACGCAGCTGTGGATGGCCCAGGGCAGGCCAAGTAGGAGAGGTGTGGAGACCCTATCGCTGGCTTTGAAATGTTGTCTCCACACAAGAAAAGAATTATAAACTGAGAGCCCATGCTTTGAATGTGACTTGCTCCCAAGTCACCAGCTAGACACCCTATTTTGCAGCCACACTGTTACCAGAGATCTCCAAACACTCCAGTGCCCATGATAGTGTAGGTTAAACCAGAGGTAGGCTGCAACTCAGTTTATCAAGCAAAGAAAAGTCTCTAGAGATACTGTCATTTTAGATATAGTTTGCAGGGCAAAAGGTTGCATGAAATGCCTTTTAAGGCAGCTAACAATTGCTTTGTTTGTCACAAGGAAAAGAAAAAATGAGTTTGGGACCCCATAAAAGAATAGTTTGGGGGTCATAATTTTGTGTTGACAGCCTTCTGACGTAAAAGCAGAATTTCTAATGAACATAAAAAATCCTTGGGGACTGTAAGTGAATCTCAGTGTTTTAAACTGGCCTTGATACTTAGTCTTACTCTGTGTCATATAATGCATACATATACATCCTGCTACCAGCATCCTATCAAATTGAAATGGCAAACACTGCCTAGCCAAAGTGTTTCTGCAAGAGAGGCAGGCTTCTGTTTATTTCTCATTTGGGAAAAAATGACATTGATATCAAGCAAGAGATTAGTGTGTGTTCCTGGATAGGAAGAATAGCAGTGGTGGAAAATATCCCCTATTCCCAAATGATAGGGATGAGTATATCTAATTAAAAAATAATCTTTTATTGTCTGCCAACTCAATCTAAGTTTCAATATACAAACCAGCAATTACAGGAAGTAGATAATCAGTTATACATTTAAAAGACTTGCTGCTGAATTACGTGTCCTTTAATTACATGTACATTTTTTAAAACAAAAATTTGATTTCTTGGAAGTGAAGGAGAAGGAGTAGCCAGACTAGGAACGGATTTACTATAGCCATGGCCAACAAAAACAATCTGGAGTAACAAAAGCTAATCAGCCTATTTTAAGTCATGTGTCACAAATACCTCTAAGAACTAACTTTCATTGCCCTAAGGCACGTTATGTATTCATATTATCCTTCCAGTTTTTGAAGCATGAACATCACTGAATTTTAAGCACCAAAACCAAATGCTGAAAGTTTTAAAGGTGTTGCTGGCACGTGTGTGTGTATGGAACAAAGGTATTAGTTGGATACACATTTTTCTGTCATATATACATGCTTAATACACAACACTTGTTGCAGAGATTCCTGTGCAGTGGTGTGTCTTTTTCAAAGTACTTTAACAATGCCAATCCTGCAGGTAAGAAAACACAGGATGTGAATGTCAGGCTTAAAAATATCCAAGGATGCAAGCTGATGCAGGCATCCCTCTTACCATAAGGAAAGCTCAGGAGCAAATGTCACTTTGGCAGCACACGTTTCTGCCATCATCACCACTCCAATTCTCATTAAATCTCACTCTAGTGTTCATCACAAGGGACAGTGGACTGTGTACTGCCTCTCAGACACACCAGGCCTTCAGAGTATACAAGGGCAAGGGGAAAAAAGTAATGGAGGGCTTACAAATGGGACAATTTGCTGCTTACCTGTTGCTGGTACCTCTTGCTGATACCTCTTGCTGATACATGTTGCTATTTCTGTCTTTCAAGATGCACTGCTAAGTATTGCTAGATCCCCCACATCTTCTTTGTGCTGTCTGCTCTATCACACAATTCCCTCTAGAAGAGCTTGTGGCCCTCTCCTAAAATTTAGATCCTTCAGCAGTGGTAGGTATCACTACAGCTTCCTCCAAACAGATTTTTGCTGCAGGCACTGGCTCTTCCTCCATGGCTATCACTCCATGGCACTGGGTAGCTATAAATCTAGCAGTAATATCTACAGGCTTAAACATCAAATTTGGTCTTCTATTTTTAGAATTCCAGGTGGGTTTTTTGGTTGTTGAGCTTTTTTAAGGCAAAATAACCCATACATGTGCAAACACTGCTGGAATAATCTCTAGGCATGCAGGGGTGGCTCCCTCCAGTCCTAGGTCAGATGGAGTGTCCCTGCTTGCATTAGCTCACCAGCACACTCACAAAATGTGTTCCCCTTCTGCAGCGTTCAGCACTGAATACATTTCTGCTCTCCAAGACAGGCTGTAAACTGCAGGGAGTAGGTCTCCTTCAGTGGCCCTCATCTGGCAGCATCCTGGGATTAGAAAGACAAAGGGGTGACAAGGTCTTGGAGGAGAATTGCTCTGGTACAGGATCTGTGGATGTGACACTCCCACATCCACTGGTGCAGAAGGTGGGGGCAGAGCACAGGCTTCAGGCCAGCAACATGCTAATGCTGATTTATGGCTCCAGAAGGAGGAGAGGAATCTGGCTGCTTCATCTCCAAGTTTTCCACCTTTGAGCAATCACACTGACTCAGATGTGGGTAGATGCCAAAAAACTCAACAACAGTTCTTTCAAATTGCAGGGTAAGGGACTACCAACTTCCATGGAGATGTCATGCTTATAACCAGATTTATGTTCATCCCAGACTGCTGGAGGAAAAATTGTCACCAGCATCCCACTGCAGCTGTGTCTATCCCGCTCAAGTGTGAGATACCAGATTGGCACCATCCCACTTATCCTGCCGAATTGGATAAAATTATTGACTTCCTGCAATTTAGTGTTTTATTGGGATTTTGTTTTGCAGAGGGACTTGGAGTTGCCAGGTTGTAGCTAGCAGTGCTGCTATGTTTTGGTTCGCCTGGACAGCTGCTAGGTGGCAATGCACTTATCACTTTGTACAGCATTTTATGTGAAGGTGCAGAAATTCAAAGGACCTGTCTGCAAAGGGCTCTATTTTCAGCTGTTGCTAGTACATCTTATTTACACGGGTTCCCTGTTTTATAGGAAGGAGCATTAGTGTTTGGCCTTTATTTACCATTCATTAAAACATTGTGCATTAAAATTATCACCCAGATGTATTTTAATATACATAAATCTCATTCTCTGAGGCCAATATCTATCCTTTGATGGGCACTCCTCTTAGCATTTCAGAAGATATTGACTATAACACCATTTCCCTTTGAAATCAGCCTATATATCACATTTCCATTATAGCTACAAAGGTCATTTTAAGGTGGCAAACAGCACCTTAAACCTTACCTTGTCAGATTTTACTCCTCCAACTTCTAAAATCAGTCACTTTTACCTTCTTTTCATTTCTTTTCTATGGGACAGAGTTTCCCAAAAAATGCCAGGACTCATTAATGAAAATCTGCCAAGACCCCTTTCCCAAGCACTCTCCTCTTTCTCAAAGGGTTCCCTCATTGTCCCCGGTCATTGTGCAATATCCTAACACATGCAATTAGCCAGGCAAATCATGGATGGAAAAAGGACATTCCGGTTTCAAGAGGAATTTTTGGTGGTGCAATACAAAGCAGTGTGCAAGCAGACTCCAGCTCTGCTTGGAGCAAAGGGATGCTGTATGTACAGCACTAGCACATTTGGCCTATGCTGATGTATCTTGTCTCTCACTGAAGGTTTTTAGTTGCAGCTCAGCACCATGTTCACATGGCTTCACAAGGACTGTGGGCAGACCATGCTCATCCTTGCCTGGATGATGTCTTGCAGACACTCTAACAGATCCTCCATTATCCTCCCTTGGATTAGGAACAACACTCTGCATTGCCTCTGAAAAAATCAAATTATTTTTTCTTTTTTTCCTGGACAGCTACTACACATTTTGTCATCTCTACTAACAGGAAGAAATAATTTCAAATGTCCAACATACCATTTTGTAAGTATTCAGTTCAGGAAAGGACATTTAATTCTTGACCACACAATTCCTCTGTCTGTCCCCCAACTTCTCACGAGGAGAAGTTGGGTACATTCCAAACAGATGTCTGAGCACACGCCATCACATCAGCACTGCAGAAGGCTGCTGGGGTCTCTGTCATTATCCAGAGCTATCAGGACAGCCAGGTAGATGGTTCTGGAAGAAATGCAAAGACTGAAATTGGAAACAAGAAGGGAAAGAAACTAAATTTTCAGCACACATAAAAGCAATCTAACAAACACACATTCCCCAAGCAATGACTAGTTAAAACACAGTTTACAAAGAACATGTTTCCTTTAATACCATATAAATAAGTTATTTGGTCATGTTCTTTGGCCTCAGCTGTACAAGAGGTCAGGCTAGAAGAACATAATGGTCCCTACTGGCTATGAAAATCCATGAGTTCATTTGCAGTTTCATCATTTTCTGAAAAATTTATTCCAACCTCTCCTTTATGTCTGGATAACATGACTGATTATGAGTAAAAAAGGCCTTCAATGAACAGGGTAAATCAATAGGGTAGTTGATGCAAAGGGGTTTTCTCTGAGTAACAAGATATACCTCTCACAAAGGAAACAGTAGTCTGGTCAGTTTTCCCCAGGGTTCCTGGATTAATAAATGTGTTTTCATTACAGTGATGATGATGGTGTATGGTAAAGTTTTATAGGAATCAGGACAAGCAGTGACAGGGAAATACATTGTGTCACACATCAGGAATTGCCTTTTAGGGTCTAATAGTTTTTCTGGCCTGCACTAGAGATGTGCTATAGTGAGGCACAAACTACCTCCTGGTAGAAAGCATGACCTACAAGTGCCACAACGGGCTACAGGCTGCAGTGCTGTGCAGTACACCCATTCTCATGTCCTGACAATCAGCCAGGATGATGGCATTGTCACCTTTGGGTAAGCCTCCGCTTGCCCCTGGTCTCCATAGAGGTAAAATATTGATGACAAAGAATACTTCCTCCCCTTCTGTTCCTCATGATGGTCCCAGTCTAATCTGAAGCCTTTTCCTCTGTGAAGTTATCCAGAATCACTGACAAGAGTCACACTGGTTGCTTATAGCAGCTTTAAATTTCCATCCCATGCTAAGACTCTTATATTATATGTGGGGATATAATATGTGGGGGAAGGATTGTCCTTCTTCTCCAGATCCCTAATATAGCCCTAGCTGGAATGATGTATATTTGCCTCATTCACCTGAGTTCCTTAAAACTCAAAAGCTTGCAAGCCTCAATTACAGTTCTCACCTGTTTCTATCATGGTTATTGTTCCTCTCGGTCCAATGTGCCTGGGTCACTGTCCGTCATCTTTGGCCAGTAGAGAAGTGAGCACAAGCTTGTTAGAGCAAGACAGAAAGTTTGTCTTTCCAAGGTTATTAGTTTACCCTCCTCCTACCCTACACTGACCCACCAAATCTGCTGCAATTGCATGTTCACCTTGCACTTAGCTTTGGTTCAGTTTAAACTGCAAAGTCTTTGGGGCAGAAGCTACATGGCCCCATCTGGGAAGGACTGTAATCCTGTGCCTGTAGATATTAGCCAAGAAACTCACATGAAATCCAGGGGAGATAATTTATCCCACATACATCTACCCTAAGGCTCTATCACCATCATCCAAATTATTGTTTTTAGAGATAGGCCACTGGCCTGATAGGACTATGGTGACAAACCAGTCTTGCAATTCTGAGGTTTCGTAAAGCACACTCTCCATTTACGGTGGCTGCCAGATCATGAATAATTTACCACCTTATGTCAGAGTGGTAGGATCTGTGCACCATAATTGCAGATGATGTCAGCTCTGGGATTTGTCCTGAGAGTCTAAAAGCCACTGTAGAGCCATTGTCTCTTGTGGCTGGTTTTTCAGCTCCTAAAGCAACAAGTAACACAGAAGTATAGGTCTGAAAAAGACAACCTATAATTAATATCCCACATGCAGTTAAAATGCTGTTGAGAGGGATGGAGAAGAGCTGATTTACAGTCATTGAAGTTTCATCTTGGCAGTAGTTAAGATCAGCTGTAGCAAGTAAAGGATTTTACGTCTGATGACACAGGTACCTGGTTTGAGTGACAAGAAGCACAGGAATGGCAGGACTGTGTGCCACTAAGACCAGCCACTGTCATTGAGAAAATCTTCACCCAAGCGTCTCCCCATTCCTGGTTTGGAAATCCACCTGTGTTGTACAGGAACGGCGGGGTACAGGGTCCCATCCAGGGCAAGGGGCACTACAGACCCCTGACTCCCCTTTCTGCAAGGACCTGTCCCTAGAAATGCTGGCAGCCAGAATATATAATGCGACATATGTAATGTAGTGCTTTGTAATATGCAAGAAGGAAGGAGACAAATTTCCTGTATCCCTTTCCCTTCTTTTTCTGAGTTCTGCTGTTAGAGTGTAATGCTAATACCAGAGCTGGGGAGTAGAGAGAGGAGAAGGGACTGGAGAGGCAGGACAATATTCAGGCACAACTGGACTCAACAAGGGGATACCTACAGGCTCTCTTGTTGATGAAGGCTTACATCTGGGAAAATACTCCTCTTTGTATCTAACATGCAACTACCATTATTTTGTCATTTATTGGTTTTAATTCATTCTTTACCCAAATGCTTGATTTTAAGTTGTACCTATACACAGCACAACAGTATGAAGCTTAGTTAAAGCCTTTGACTTGTACTTCTTTTTATTTTCCAGAGGAATTACAAGGATGTCACCACCCTGCAGGTTCTGACATGACAGATCTTCCCCAGAACTGCAACACAGAACAACAGACTGAGTCATGCCTGAGAGTGCTGCCCACTGAAATTTCCCAGCAGGCTGGGCTGGCTGGTCTCACCTCCCAAGCCCGAAGTTGCTAAAGAGCAGCCTGTTGTGTGCTAATTTTTCAAGTAGCTCTCCTGGACCCAGGCACAGGCCCTGTGTGCGCAAAGCACAGGATTGGTTTAACCCTATTCAGAACACAAGGCTCAGCCTGGAACTGGCATTTGTCACTAACCTCTAACTTGTTTGCGATGGGTGAGAATTTGGCTCACCACAGTTAACTGTGGATTTCCATGGTGCCTCCAGCAGCTTTCAGGGGAATGAGACAAAAAGGCTAATGTTACAAAGGGGAGAGAAGAAAGTCTTGGAAGATCTGAATGCTCCATGCTGGGTCTCTGGAAGAGGCAGGACTGTGACCCATTACCACGGTCTCCAGGTTGCCCCAGGGCTCTGGGACAGGGTGTCAGTTCAGTGGGGATTTTATTCTAACACCACTTGTCTTTCTTGTAAAACTAGTCTGGGCACAGATAGCTGGTTTTCATACAGCTTTACATTTACTAGTAATCGTATAACAGATCCTGCTAATTACCTGACCTCGTACAAAGGAAACTGAAGTTTAAAGGTTTCAGTTATGCTCTAGCTGCTACATTAACGTTGCAGGGCTTTATTGCAATGCAAACCCAGGGGCTGGCACTCTGGCCCCGCACATAGTTCCTACGTGACAGCTGTAAAGGGCTTGGAAATAGCCAAGAGTAATACTAGCATGGGAGAAGTGCAAAGACATTTCTTGAAGAGCTTTGAGCCATTTTAGTTTTCTTGACATGGAAGATGGGAAGAGGGGGAGCCAGGCTGTGCCATAAGCCCCCATGCAAGCAGGCACTCTCAACTGAGTTGCTGAAGTACAACATTTTCACTTGGATTGGCTCAACTCCAAATGAGGTATTTTTATTTTTTTTTCCCATGGGACACTTTTCAGGAAAAAAGTGTTTAAAGGTTTTCAATAGTCAGTATTATCCCATGGTAACCTTTAAAGAAAAAATTATTTTCATCTTCATTTACATTTTCATCATGATAGATAAACAGATACATAGATAAACAAAAAATATATATTTTGATCAGCTCTGTGATGCGTAACTCCAAATGTATGCTGAGCTCCAAAAGACATGTAAGACCAGTAATGATATTTCCCCAATGTCCAAGCAGTAAAGGATGATCACCTGTGAGAGGAGAGCATGATTAGTGAAAATCATATGAAAATGGGGCTGAAAGCAACTTCAAGAACTATTCATGTCAATGGCGACACCAATCTAAAATATCTTTCACAGATATTGCTTTAGCCTGCTATGGGAAACCTTCGATGTGCCTCCACAGCTAACCCAGACAATCTCGCCCAGTCCTTAACTACCTTTACATCATGAAGTTTTTCCTAATGCCTTAATGACATTTCCCTTTCTGAACTTTAAGCCCATTACTCCTTGCTCTGTCCACTGTGGAAGACAGACTGCCTGTTTTGCTCTGCAGCAGCTTGGCACACGTCTGAAGTTCACCAAATCACATACCAGTCTGCTCTTCTTTGGACTAAACTTCCTCAGCTTTTTTCAATCCAAGTTTTCAGTTCTCTGAACCACCTTCCTTCTGTTGACCTATATTTTTCATGGAGTGCAGCGTCCAAAAGTAGACATGATATCCCAGCTGAGGCTTAAACAGGGCTGGATGCCTTCACATGTCTCACCTCTGTTAGCTTTCAAGTAAATTCTTGTTTCAGTCCCTAATGCTAGCCAAGATTATATTATCATTAGTTCTTTTTCTTCATAAGATAAATCCCAGAGAAATCCCAGAATTTCAGTTGATGTGACCTTAACCAATGAAACTATACCTTCTTTTTCTAGCACAGTAGCACAAGATGGTTGAAACCTCTTAATATTTGAGACTTGACAGTCTGTTTATGTTCTGTGATTGGGATATTTTCCTTTGACAGTAAGAAGAGCAAATTTATAGCTCATGGTACTGTGAGGAGCCTAGAAACCCTTCGGCACTTTTAGATGTCAAGATTTACTCTTAGAAGTACAGTGGGTTTTTTAAACCATCTAAATATATCCTCTTAATTATTAGTTTGACTGTTACATGCCTCAGAATGTAAAGGCTTAAATCCTCATGTCTAATTAAAGCTGCGTATGGAGAAAGAGCCAGCGGATTAGGAGGGAGCAGTCTATCTTTGCAACAACTAGCAAGTTGTCGTTTTATCTATTTTGAACTAAACAAAGTAGCCTTTTAAAGATGAAGAAGAGGACAACAAGTGTGATATGTACAGTCCTACCACTCAGTGGTGAAACTAATTACAGAAGAAAGCAAAACCAGAGAAGTAATACAGCACTACACTTGCAACCAAGAGAAATAAGTGACAAACATTTACTGTGATCAAACCAATAACTTAAAGTGCACATTACAAATATTTCTTATTCATCTCTAATTCCGGAAGCCCTTCGTTCCCCCTGTTGTGCTAATTGTCTTATATCCAAGGCCTCTGGCCCCCTGCCAGATATTTGCTATTCTCTGAAAGGCTTCTCTATTCTAGAAGATAAATGCCAGCCCAGCATGGAAATCATTTAGCAGCCAAAGAACTGATGGATTTCCAGTTTTGATTCACTGTACTTTGGGACCATTGTAGCTCTAAATACTGTCTTTTTAGTAGTAGGTGTTGGGTTTTCTAACACCATTGATGTTTGGTGGCAGTATCAATAGAAGAGAATATCAAAAGAATTTTAAATAGAATATTCAGACATGGAAAGATTTTTTTTTTGGTACTTAGAAAATAAACACCACTATCAGATCAAAGTTTCCAAACAAGGGCTTGGCTGGAATATTAAAATAAATGAACCCTGACTAAATAAATTAGGTGTTAGGATCTTTTAATTGTCATCTGCAAAACTCAATACAGCACAGCATTGACTTCAAGCCTTTTAAGTTCAAGCATGTTGTATATCCAGTATTTAGCTGAAGTAAATCAAGAAGCAACATGCCCCTATCCCTCCTCTCTGGCCATATGGGTGGAAGTCGTCTCACTGGATTTTCGCCTAGTCCAAGACAACAGCACAATCAGGATCTGAAACTCTTCTTCAAAAAGTGGTAGAGGAAGAACTAAGATGAACCCCTTGCTTGCCTACTCTCTTGAGCTCTCAGCCACACACTGGTTTCATTGCAGGATCTCTTGCCCACAGTCCATCTCCCTCTGTTCATTAACCACCTCCCTCAAGGGAAGGTGCACAAGGCATCTGCTTTAAAGCATCTGGGCCACATCAGGTCACCCAGAGAATGCATCCTTTCTAACAAAATACCAGCTGGTCCCATGGAGGCAACAAGCTTCCATCTTGATACTGTCTGGTACAAGGAACTTGGGAACATGACTTTCTGCTGGGGAATCTGAGAGGTTTTGGAATTAAACTTCCTTTTTTCTTCAGCATAAGCTGGACTTCATCCTGATAGAGTGATTCAAAAAACCCCTGAAGAATACTGAATGTCCTTTTCTTCACTGGTCTCTGCCGCAGTTTCCCCAAACACACCCCTCCAACTCAGGGAATCAGCTGAGCTCTAGTTGCAAGCACCTGCCTATGTATGTATTTTTGGGCTTCTTTACCTTATTATTTGAGCCTCTATCCTCTACGGAGTGATAATGAACTCACACTCATGACTATGCCGATGAGGACATCTTCACATCTCTCTGCAAACAGGCAATTGTGCAGCATCAGCATTACATGTCATTATGATGCAGCTACAGTACTTCAGCCCTTTCCTGTACTTTGATCAGCAAAGATTAATTACCCTTGACTGAATTATTAGTGGTGATTAAACCTAACAGAAAATAAATGGGACTGCAAAATTACTGGGTTATAATTTTGCCAGTGTGGTCATTTGCAAGCAATTTCCTTATGCACAAATTTTTCTTAATCATTATTCTCTAAGAGTTTTTTTATCATGTATTAATTAGGGGAAGACAGCTAGTACACAATACCATATTGTATATTACATGACATATGCAAATCATGCACAAAGCCTACATAGGCCTATATGTACAAAACTCAAGTTGACTTGGGCAAAACTTTAATTGAAGTCAGGGGAGGTTTGCTTGTGGTAGAATGTGATCATTGTACACGCAGCTGTACATGAGCTTTGCATAAGATTTGCATATGTCATGTCATTTTGACCCAAGGTTTGATCAATTGGTTTACAGGGTCAATTTCCATTAAAACTACCACTTACAGTTATTTCCTATGAATTCTGAATGTAATAAATATTAAATGAGGAACTTACGGCAATCACAGTACAGCTAGGCAGGAGCATTAGGTAGCTCTTCCTTGGAGAGTTCATATGTCCTACACTCAAAACTCTTTCCCTTGTTACTCTGTTCACATATTGCATGGGCAGAGGCTGCAGAAACAGACTCATGAAAGTCAGCAGGGATATATGGCACCCTGGGCTGTCCTTTGAGAGTGCTGACAGCACCACCAGCCTTACTTTCCTCTGAGGGTAGCTCAGCTCTCAGAGCATCATGAAATACAAGATCCTGCCTTTCTCTTTGGCTCCTCTGTAGAACCAGGTATTGTCAGATGTTTTGTCACTGCTCCATACTGCCTATTTCTCTAAGACATCTAGGACTTACCCACCATTGTCAGGGATAGCACTTTATCATTAGTTATATTCTTTTTTCCCTCCAACACATCAATTCTCCAGTAGAAAAAAAAAAAAAAATCTTTTTTGTAACATCCGCCCTCACTGCCCATATCAGCCCAAGAAGTAAATAAATTTTTCACCCCAGACTTTTCATTCCCCAGCCAGTAGTCCCTGGAAAGAGGAAGAATTGCTGGAACAAGCCTTCTTTCATATAATGACAGCCCACAATCTTTCAGGCTGTGCAAGTCTTGGTCTTGGCTTGAGCCATAAGGTCACGCGTTAATTAGTCCAATCCCCCTCTTGGGTCAGAGTTTTTCTTGTTCACAACAACTGGTTGCTCAAATGTTTTTGCTGCCTTATTCTCAAACAATTCTGATGGCAGGCTGTGAATACTGTGGTGAGCACCATGGTTTTAAACTACTCTAACATAACTCAAGCCTGGAAGTGCCCGCTTCATCTCTCAGAGTGCCACTTAATGGTCTCCTGCAGACTGTACCATTACCTGGGAGGCCTCAGAGCTCCTGCAGTGGGGTTGGCTCCAGAGCCAGAAATAACCAGCAAAGATTTTTTTCTCTGAGCAGAAAATCTCTGCTCTAAACCAGAAAACAACTTGCTTTTTATAAGAATGTAATAAGGTCAATAAGAGGCCTTCCAAGCCAATACTCTCTCTCCCACCGTGACCAGTAGTAAACATGCAGGGAAGAGAGGGGCTTGGAGGTTTTGATTTTTAACTCTTCATTGGAATAAAAAGTCATTCTGAATATCTGAACTAATACAAACATTTTCTTTACATTTCTTGCTCAGCTGTATAACATGCAGTCAGTAGGAATTACCCACTTTGTTCAACTCCCAGAGCCATAGAAAGAGCCCCACCTCTATGACTTTGGTAAGTCTTTTTCTTTTCCATCACCAAGATCCCTCAGCTCCTGAACCAGCTCTCCTTTCTGGATAAGCATCATGCACAATGTGCATCCAGTCACCCCAGACCTTGTTGTGAGTTGCTAAACCCCACAGTCCAGCTGAAAATTTTTGCCGTATAACTCTTCAATATTTGGGAAACCAGCTATAGGACTGGCTTTTCTTTTGTAAAATCTTCACAGCAACCTTATAATTTCACAGTGCTACAAGAAAGAACACGTTTTGTAAAATTGCAAGGGACCATGAGTGCCAAAAGGGAACCCCTCCATTTGATGTTACAGTGTGTAAATCAGCCCTGTATTTGTTTAAATGCTCAGATAAGCCATTTGCGACTCTGGTGGAGTGATAGATCTCAGATTATATATAAATATACACGTATGCACACACACACACACACAGAGACAAGTACACACTGCAGATCAAAAAGGCGTCTGGCTGTCAAACATGAAAAAGAAAACAAAAGGTGTAATTGTCAGCTGTCTGCCTTGGACACCTGGAGCCACAGCTAATGCAATCATCTGAAAGGCACCTCCAAGCGTCTGCCATGGCTGTGGCTTTCATGTCAGGCAGAAAATTCTTCCAAAGGCAGCTAAAAGCCCACCGAGTTTGATTTGATTTCCCTCCCCTCTCCTGAGCCCTGTGGCAAAGAGATCCAGGCAGTGCAGCTTGGTATCTCACTTTAGGGGTTGTTTCTTTTTCTGCAGCTCAGAGGATTTTCAAATTAGTTTGGCCACCATTCCCCATTTGCTTTATGGATTAGTGTGCACATCTGTAGTTGACGTAGATGTGATTTTGTACCACTGCCTCTTTTTTTCATAGCAATCCTGTTGAAATAAAAAATAAATAACACATGACAGTCTCTCTGCATCTCTGGCTTGGAGTACCAATCCTTGCCTTTTTTCCTTCCTCTGCAGCAGTCACCTCTCAGCAGATGGTGCTTTGCCTGTGCGGACTGGCATGCGCACAGCCCAAGGCCTGCCCTTCCCGGAGCAAGTCCCTCCAGATCCAGTTGCCCTTCCTCGGCAGCTCTCCGTAAGGAACAGTTGCCATCACTGCACCTTGCTGGGTGTCAGAGAAAGAAGGCAAGCAGCTGTTTCAAAGGTGCTGCCAGCGCCAATGGAGGAAGACACCAGCAGGCAGTTCTGAAGCTACAAGGCAGGCTGTATACTGCTGCTAAGAGCTCAGGCGTGCCTCTGCTATCTTTTCCTGCTCTTCCCTTGAACTAGTTCTAGGCTTGGGAGCTCTCTGAGCCCACTGATCCCTCCAGACTATGCAGCAAATCCCCTCGCTGCTCTGCAGGGCCAGCCAAGACAGAGCTTTATTATGCTTCACCTAGTCTTCCTCTTGAATTGGTGGCATCTCCTGTTCTGGAGCTGGCAGGAAAGGTGAACAGCCTGTGGACATGCAGTGGATCAGTAACAGTGTGTGACGGCAGCCACACCGTCACCGGGCTCACCCCTCCCAGGGGATGCAGCTCTTTGGCCTCACAGTGCACATGCAATTGCTATTCACATACCACCCAAGGGCTGGCAAACTGGTCACCTGTCCCAACCCAGGAGGGCTCACCAGCCAGAACATGATGCTGAAACACATACTTCTCCTGTACGGGGTAGGGTTTTCATCCAGGGGACTTCCCTCATCCTGCGAGAAAGCCTTAAAAACCTGCATCCTCCATGTTACTGAAATGTCCTTTCACTGTTAAAACTCACCTTACTCCTTTAGCCTCAGGTATTAAATCTGGTGCTAGTAGGAAGGTTTTGTGAAGACAATGCAAATCAATTACGCCAGAAATGGCCTTTATCCTAGCAAGGAAAAACAAATCAGGTTATTTATTTTCAGCATCATTATCCTGCATTAAGAGTTCAGTATCCCAAATCATCTTTTTGGTGTATTACATGTTCAGCTTGATTATACTGGTATAGCTCCTTTGAACTGACAGAGCTATGAACATGCACAGCAAATGGGAGTCTGGGTCTTAAAGAGAATATAATAGAGCAAAACCCTACCTGGCCCTTAAGTGATTAAAAGGAGAAAGGAAGAGCAGGTGCCAAGGGAAATCTCTGAGTGCTATCACCTCCCAGGCAGAGGAAGCAGAGTGATTTCAAGCAGATCTGGAAGCCCCAGTTGTTTTATTTTGCAGGGAGATCCCCATCCCATCTGCAGTGCCAGAACACATGCTGGGAACAATTTAACTGGAACTGGCACATAGGCCTTGAAGAAGCTGCTAATTCCCACTACATATAAGAAGCTACAGCCTCTCTGTGTCTGGGTCGTAAAAAAGAGAGAGACAATCTCATTCCCTAGAGGATGTTATTATCCCCCCCAATATTATTATTCCTCAAATTCCATAATATTGGAGATATTATTATTCCTCCAAAGCCTTGTCAGCATGAAGCTGCTTGTAATCCAATCCCTGCCGTACGGCAGCCAAAGATAGAGCACCCTGTGAGGTTTTTGGCTCATCTCTAGAGAGCAGAGGCCCCCAGCAGCTGCAGGCTTCGTCACATTGAACGGCTCACAGAGGAAGGCAGACGGACCAGCGCTGGGGTACAGGCATAGACCCCCAGCACTCTGGATGGACTCAAGCCCTAATGTACCTGAAACGTCCGAGGTTTTAAATCCCCTCTGCTTCCCCCCACCACCACCCCAAAGGCACACCACTGCCTGGAACAAAGAGTCACAGCAGTGGAGATGCACGTGACTCCTCGCATCAAAGCCCCAAGTTGCGGCGTTAAGCAGGCAGGGTTAAGCCTGCCTGCACCGTGTGAATGGGAAAGGCCAGGACTCTGCCTATTCCGGTCACTTTTAGCCTTTGATCACGAAGCTGATGCAGATTGCATAAAAAGGCAGCAATCCTTGCAGGCACTCTTCCCCCTCCCTGATTCCTGAGCCAGGCTGCCCTCCCCTGGGAAAGAAGACGGAGGACTTGAGGGCAGATTCGCCTCTCTTGCACATCTAGAGTGATTGCACTGACGTCTGTGGAGTTATTTCAGGTTTGGACTTGTGTAAAAGAAATCAGCTTCTCATCGGAAGATTCTTGCTTGGGGCAACAATTAGTTTTGCTCTCCTAGCTCTTGCATCAGGAACACCAGATCATTCGCACCATCTCTTAGCAAAGTCAGCCAGGATGACATTGTTTGACAACGTATCTTAAGCAGCTATTCAGCAATGAAAGTGAGACTGGGATGTGATGGGGAAAATCAAGACTATTTCTGAATTTTCTTTAAGCAAAGGAGAAAAAAAAATAGAACCAAGAGGCAAGGAAATGTTTGGGTGTTCATATCCCACCTAAACACAGTGTCTGTCCTTCAGTGATTCATGACAACAATAGAAATTGCTCTAATGCCAAAGCTACAAAGCCTCATATTTTAAAAAACACCCTGCCTTAGAAATATTGTCTCTTGCTTATTCAAACTCAACCTATATTCATCCACTAGTATCCCACTAGAAAAGAAAAAAACAGCATTTTTCTTCCACTTTATTTTCTTCAGATTCAGTCCAGTAGAAATTTAGCAGCCCCGATTTACTCAGGCATTTTGAAGTCAGACTCTGGTTCCTGCTACCTGATCCCACTCGTCTGGCATCTGGCACAATCCTGCTTTTGTTTCCTATGACTTAAGCATCAGGCTTTACTGATGTGTGGCCATATTTTGCTCAGCCCTGTGGGTCAAGTGAATTCCATGTCTGCATTGGTTCCCAAGGGGCCAAGAAGGCGGTCGGGTATAAGCTCTCACATAACCTCTTCTTCTGCAGCCAACTTTCCAAACAGCTCTTATTGCTCTTCATGTTCACTGAGGGGCTTTTATTTAACTTGGCAACTGCTGTCACTTTTCATGTCCATTTCCGCTCTCTCCTTTTGATGTGTAAATTACCCCTGGATATTGGCAAACAGGACAATTTGGGTATTGCTTTGGGCCCCTAGCCTGACTTCCCCCCACCTTCTGCAATCATACAGGCCTCATTGACTATCTTTCCTCCACCCCCCACTTTTAATTTGTTCAAGTAGCCTGAATATACAGTCAGTAACTTGACCACATATAATCGGACACTGCAGCTTTCTGTATCCTGAGTCTTTGCCCCGGTTCCTTTCTGATTTAATGTATGTACAAATTGGTCGTGGTGCCAGAGAGGTCCTGATTCAGCAAAGTGTTTCAGTACATGCCTGTAAGGAAGAAGTAGAGCTCTGTGCTGAGGAGGGACCAAACTTCCAAAACTACACTGTGGAGCTAGGAGAAGGCTTACACACAACGCTCCTCATGGCCCTCATGCTGCTTTGCAGCAGCAGCACTCCAGGTTCAAACAGTCCATCCAGTGTTTGGAAGGAGCCAAGTTTAAGATGTGGATGAGTGTATAGCCCACGCACATGGACGGCACCTAATCCAGCCAAACCACACGGGCAGGAGCTGGGCCCTCGCAGAGGTACCAACCCCATGGTTGAGGCAGCCTTTCTCCACACAAGAAAATGACAGACGAGTCTGGTTTTGAAGTGAGCTCAGATCTATGTTTACCTGAGACAATGCAGCTAAGCTTCTACTGCCTTTGCTAGGGATGTTTCCCACTTCAAGTGCCATCATGCTGTAGCTCTTGGGACAGACACATTCTGTATAACAGCATCTGAGCAAGAATGTCCCATGACATGAGACCTCTACTATAAGTTATGACAGCACAGGTTGTGCCAGCACCACCATCTCCAACTCCTCAACCCATATACACTATACAGCTGCAAAAGCACAGCACCTCGCAGGCTCACCTTTCCATCCACTGTCTCGCCACACTTCTGTTCTACTAGAAACTTTAGGTAGAAACCAAAGAGAACTGTGCCTGACCCACATGTACCCTATAGAATAGACGAGGTGGAACCCAGCTCTTATCTCCCTCCCCAAACACACTGAGAAAAAGTGCAGAGAAACTGGTCAAGGCAACAGTTACTGAAGGCTGATGGGAGTATGTTTTGGTGTGGGTTATTCTATAACCATACATAGGCACAGGAGCTCAGGACTCCACACCCAGGTTTTCCCAGACAGAAAACTGTTTAGTTTGCCCCACCATAGGCACAAAGTAATATGTACACAGTTTGAAAAATACAAGGGGCAGGACTTGGGTGTGAAATGGGGAATACGCCGATATGACTCTATAAATTCAGTGCCTTAATGTGTCACCAATGCCCTTATGAACCTTTGCCAAAGTAACCTCTGCACTCTGCACCCCAGTTTGTTATCCCTGAAGTGGGGATAGCACAGAAGTGTTGTAAGAAGAAGTACATAATAACTGTGAGGCACTCAGAGCCTGGGCCTATAGACATGCAAACACTAGGCTGGTTCAATAAATGGTGTACTGAATGGGAACCTAAACAAGGGATCTTTGACAGGTTTCTCACAAATAATAAAATTGCCCTGCTTGGGGTAGTTGGTCAGCAGCTGGAAGTGAGGAGAGGATGCTGAGGGTGGTTAGCCATGGGAGAGAGGGACTTATTTCCTCTTTACTTTGCTTGACTGGTTTTCAGGGAAGGGGAACGGCTGTCAGCTGGTTATAGTGGCACATGGTTTTTCTGTATTTGTATTTCAACTCAAGGGCATCGAGAGCAGCTGGAAAGCAGCTATTTTGTCCTGTTTAAATAAATAATGTGTGTGTGGCAGGTTGGCATTCTCACCATATTCAGCCTTTGCTGTAATATCAGCTGTGGGAGATGCTTATGGCTTGAGACTTGCAAAAATAAGAGGTTTCTGATTGATTCTCTGGAGGTTGACCAACAGGTTCAAATAAATCCCTTTCTGCACAGCCTGGTGTGGTTAGAAGTAAGCTTTGTGCTTTTCAGAGCAGGGGTAAGCTCAGTTATGGATTGCTCCTATCATCAGGAGATGGCCCCCGTCTTCTTTAACCCAAAGAAGTGAGTCATCCTAAAGAGCTGGCTCAGTGACTGCAGTGTGCCATCCAACTCAGCAAAATATCTGTGGGTGTGGGGGGTGGCAAGGCAGTTCCTTTAAATACAATATCCCAGAAAAGTGAGGGAACAAAGTGAGTATAAGGTACCATCATTTTAATAGATTCAAATAAAACACACATGCTCAAGCCCTTTAGTTTTTCTAGGCTAAAGCAAGGGCACTGATTTTGTTTTCCTGGGACTGTTAACACCTGAAAAGCCAGGAGTTCATCTCCGTGACTTTGAAGCAGCAAAACCTTGAAGATATATTGTGGCTTAAACACATGGAAATTCCTCCAGGCCTTAATTAATTTAGTATTCTTCCACAGAAAGACTGTTGGGGTTGTAAATTATTCATAAGATATTATAGACACACTGATCTCAAATTTCATACAAAATTACAGCAAAGCTTTCAAAACGTGAAAAAAACCAGCTCTCAGATTAACCCCTTGCATAATGCATTTCTAAAATTACATCCATAGGGGGTATTTTTTTGGTTGCATTTTTTTTGTATGATTCTATCATTATTGCTAATACATATAATTGTGTTTTGTTTAATGAGATACTCTGCCAATTTCATATGAAAAACAACAGCCACTACGAGCAAAACCTAGGAGCTCATTTTATAGAAAACTGAGACATATTCATCACTAATGCTTTAGTTGTTTCGCTCCAGGTTTAATAAACTAGGCCAGTGGACAGAGTGTGTTAAATAGTTGCTGGTTGATCTGTCTCATACTCTCCATTTTATTCTGCATACAGAGTCCTCTTGATCAAAACACATCATGCTACAAAACAGATAAATAAACAGAGCATAATGACATTTTCCAAACCAAAATGACACCCAGTTTGATGCTCTCTTTCAGTAAATCCTTGCAAATATTTCTTTTCCAAAGCACTAAGACCATAAGCAAAACACTGAATCATTTCTTTGAATAGTTGCAGAGGATGTGAAAACTGGCAAGTTAGCTCCATAACACACTATGAAATATTCCAAGAGCTACAATTATTTACCGCAAAGCTTGCTGGAATTTAGAAAATTTCTCAGGTAGAGGAGTATGTTGGGTAATGGGGGTTTCTATTAAAATTTTTCTCACAAAGAGAATAACTCTGTTTTTCTGAAAGAGATACTTCATATGTATGCAGTGACAGTAAAAACAGTTTGAATTGATATTAATGCAGCCAAACAAACCACTTATTGTTAAAAGTATTCTGCGATTTTGTTTAGTTAATAACATGTTAGAAAGTACTCTATGCAACCAATGCCACAATATTATTCAATAGAAAAATCAAGACATTAAATACATTTGCTCTGGACAAAGATTAGACAAGTCACCATCAAACACTCAATAATCAGTTGTCTAACTACTCATTGTCACCACCAAGTAGCTGGGATACAAAACACACAAACAGAATTGTAAATGCGTCTCACCTTCCCCTCTGTGCCTTAGTCTAAGCCTAGTTCCTTATTGATATTGAGCAGAATATCCTTACTGATTTGGCTTTAACACCCCCATTTCAAGCACACTCCTACAATAAGCCCACCTTCCTCACAGCATCCCCTTCACATGCACTGCAACATCCCAGTTTCCCCTGCATTTTCCAACCCTCATATATACCTCTCTCCTTCCCACACCCCCAGACTTTCCCACATCCACTCTGGACTCACAACACTTCCAGGTCCCCCAGTGTCACAGCCCAGGTGTGACACCTAACCTGGAACCAAGTCCACACCAACTTGCTGACTGGTTGGGTGGCTGCTACCCTGCGGGAGGGATAACAGGTATCCCTGTCATTCCCTTGGAGGGATTTCTAGTAAAGTCTTTCTCCTTGACCTAGCTGTTGATTTGCACAAAATGTGTAGGAATGTAATATCTGAGAGGTGGCTATCCTGTGTCAAAGGTGGCTGAAACCAGCCAATGGATTCAAAATTTATTAAAAGACTGACTGGCAGGCAGGCAGAATAAGATCATAAGTCTCATTCCCTTAGGAAACCAGAATAAAAGGGATTGGAGGGTTTTTTTCATTAATCCAACAATGCTGAAAACAAGAAATGTCTACAATTCAGGTGTGGGGCTCCCAGAGTCATGAGGTTCCAGGGGAAAAAAACAGTAGTAAGTGAAGTTACCTTTTAGATTTTTTTACTTTACCATACATTAAGTATTTTGCAATATTATTTTTAATATATGAAAATATTATTTTTTTTTAATTAGGTCTAAATTATGGCCTGATTAGAAATGTTCAGAAGCTATACTCTACAGAAATACACCAAATACCATACAGCTAGCCAGAAAGTCATGAGAGACTGAGACACCAAACTGGATAAGTTTGATATAACTGAATGTTAAGACTCAGTTTTAACGTAGTCAGAGCAAGCTAATAAATGCCTAAGTACAAACACGTATTTTGTTATCCGTAAGAATTTTGCACAAATCTTTTCTGTATTTAGGAAAGTGAGGATTAGTGATTGGAGATTAGCCTACAATCTGTCAGAGGCATACATAAATCTTACATATGAATTTCAAAAATGAGATAAATTGAATCTTTGTGTAACTTTTCTTGCCATAAAGAGTCCTAAGTAAAGAAAGTAGTCATGCCAGATGTCTCCGGTGTGTGGTTCAGACTCTGCAAGCAGAGATTCTTGGAAATTTTTGGCTGAAACAAGGTCATCAAAAATGGTTTGCTGAGTTGAAAAATTTTGTTTTAAAAAAATGTCTTGACAAATGTTGACCCAATCCACAAAAGGCTCTTGAGTGAATCTTGGATTCCTTACAGTTCTGCTGTCTTGGCTAGCAAGGTGTGCTAGTCCCAGAGCAGATGTACTTGGCAGATATCCTCCAAGATTTGAAGTAAGGGGCTTTTCACCCCTCAGCTGCTCAAGAAATTAGCAATCCTGCCAGCTTTGAACCCAAATCAAATAAAAAAAAGTCTTCAGCAAACTGGAAAACCTTCTTTTTCAGCCAACTTTCCTGCACATATTTGTCTTTGTGAACTAGAACTCCACAGAACACCTCTGGCTTGAAGCTTCCCAACATATGCAAAACTGTCATTTTCTAGATGGACTTTTCTTAGTAAAGGGGACAGAAAATCCTGTTTTCAGCCTAGCCCCTTGGAGGACAGGCCATCTCTACCAGGCAGCCACTTGAAAAATGGGGTACGTGTCATAGGTCTGTTCCTCAACCCTCTGGACATCAAAGCAGACATCTGGTTCACATAGGTGTTCAGCCCTTTTCATATACCCCCGGGAATCCTGTTTGGCTACTAGCTACCTCTCCAGACGAGCATGGGTCAGATGTAAGCCCTATGTTATCACTGCCAGCCCCTTACTGGACATCTTGGATACCCTAGCACATCTCAAATAGCTTCAAATTACATGATGCTTGAGGAACTGGATCCTACCCGGCAGGTCTGTGTGATCTTGTGCAGACAGATACATGCTCACCTTGTCCACATACCAAAATAACTGGACACAATCTAGCTCTAATCCAAAAGCCACATCATCACATTAGCACCACACTGAGTTTAAACTAATTGACCCAGGGTCACAGTTCACATCTGTTTGCAAAAGACAATGTAAACATAACTCTTCCCAGAAAACAGATCCAACACAGTCTCAAAATTCTCCAACAGGCTCTTGAAATTCTGGTTTCCAGACACAACAATCATTTCATCATTCCTCTCTCCACTTGCTGGCTCCACTGAGGCAAATGTGCTTTATTTTACCAGCCCAAAGTGTTCCTAGAGCTGGTGGTCAGTGAAGTGATCCTTTATAACATCAGCCCTGTGGATAATACTCTCCCCTCTTTTGCTAGTCCTTAAATACCCTAAAAAGGATACTATAGCACTGGCAACTGAAAGGATGACAACTCAGTGCCAGCAGCTGGTCTGATCATTCTGATGACTCCTTGCAGATGAGAACGCGAGGTTCCGTGAAAAATAAGTGCAAGGCAATTTCTTCAACCTGACTCATTCGAGAGAGGTCAGGATTCCTGACCCAGTAGCTATTCCCTAGACTGCCAAGGACCACTCCCTTGAAAGCTCACAAACTGTTCCAAGAAGCAGAAAAAGAAAGAAGGAGCAGGAGTATGTTCCCACAGCCATTTCTACCCCTACTGATGTTGTACACAAGCTTCTAAGTTTTTCTCATCAATGTACAGAACATCATTGGTTTTTTGGACCAGCCTACTGTAGTTCACTGTAAGGTGCACAGGTGGGACAATTATTTATTTATTAGACCTGGTGTTATAAAAGCTAGCAACAACATCTTAGCAAGTGACTCAGAGCTTCCTGCACCATGGTATACCACTCTCCTCTTTCTATGAGTTGCAAAATGCTCCCAGTGTGAGCTATCATCAGCTTAAGAGTTTCACAGAAGTAGATAAAGATGCAGGGGAAAAAGTAGAAGTTTTTAGGGAGCCAGAGGGAGGAGGGGGAATGACAACAGAAGTATCCATCCACCTGAGAAACACACACACAAATCTGGGAAACATCTGCATATTGCATGCGACAGGTTGCATCAGTTAACAATGTTTTTCATCTTAACTGCTCATTTCAAGCTCTTCCACAAAAGAAATCAATTACTAATGACATACAGCCCTACTTTTCTTCCTGAACCCATAATTGCTTCCAATTTTAAGCTAAAATTAGCCATTCATGCTATCCAAATGAACATAGTTTAGTGCTGATGTACGTAAACGATGCTTTAGATTGTTCAGCATAGCTGATCTTTGACAGCTTCTTCTTATAAATAACAGTTTCCTCTTTACACTGAGAACTTTTCAGAGGCAACAGATGTTTGAAAGATGGGACTGAATTAGTTGAATAGCCTGTAAAACCCACCAACCTGAGATTTGCAAATACGAAAGCTCAGAATTCTTACAAAGGCAGCTTGCAAGAAGCATAAATCACATCTGCGTAAATGCCTCTCTTTCAACCTACATCCTTTGTGCATCACATTGTCAGCATTTAACACATAATAAATAATAAACAACGGTAATAATTTAAAGTGCTGACACAGATGGGCTGCACTGCACAGAGGAGGACACCGGGAAGCCATTAAATTAAGTAAAAAATAATAATAGTAGTAGTAGTAATAACAATAATAGTAATACCACAACTTTTTGTTTCTTCAACAAGTTAGAAAATGTACTGCAGGAAAGTAGAGCTGTGTCAGACAAACTTGTCCTCCATCAGGAGTTTGTGGTCCTGTGTTGAACAAGGGATACTGGAAGAGGCGAGGTCTGATTACTTCATAACTTAAAAAAAAATTTAAAGTTAAAAGTCATCCCTGTGGCAAAGCATGAAGTTGACATTTCATCCTATTTTTTACATCTTTTGTTTCTTGCTCCTTGTTGAAGGAAACAAGCATGTTCCAGCAGTACTTCAAATGATATGACTCGTAGTTGTCAAGCAGATAATTTGTTCTCTCAGCAGGCAGAACAGAGTCTTCTAGTGATAAGCATTTTGTTTTTATTTGCACATAAACATATGCAAGTACATGTGTATGCATGAGGAGGCAAAACCAGAGAAACACGCTTGGCACTTGGGGAGGGAAAGATGAGTTTCATAGTGGTCCCTTTGTTTTGGGGGGGAAGGAGGATTCAAACCACAACCTCACAGCAGCCCCCACATCTTCTGTGTTCTCTGTTCCCTTCTGTTGTAGCGTGGAGTGTGGTTGGGATCACAATCTTCTCCATCTAATGGGCCACCCAGTAGGTTTTCACCTGTTAAGCCCCTTCAGAGTCCTTACAATACCCTGTACACAAGTTTTATCTCAGCAGTGCCGAGGGAGAACTTCAGACACAGACAATTTGCTTCTCAGAATCCTGTTTCCAACATGACTTATACCAGTAAATAAAGCAGACAGTTTCAGTGATGTTATTATTCCATAAAATTCACTCTTTGATTAGCTATTCTCTTTGGAAAAGTCATGCACCAGTCCCAAACTAAATGTACTTTGTCTGTTCAAGCCACATTCCGCATCTGTGCTTCTTAAAGAAAATGGCTTCAGATTAGTAAAAATTGCAATGACTGTTGTGTTATGCACTCTATCAGCAGCCCAGCACGCGCTTTACAAACATCTCCCACAAGAAATAAGATAAATAGCACTGTCCCACTGCTTCCTAAGGTAGAAGGCAGAAACAAATTACCCAGCTAACACACAAAGTATACAGAATATATAACCAAAAAAAAAGTATGCATTATTAGCTCTAAATTTATACACCAATTAAGTTGTCTATCTCTTTGAAATCAGACATATTACCTTACTACTTTCGGGCTTGTGAGTAGCATTTGTGAACAGAAAATTGCAGGGGTACTAGGAAAGTTTTCATTTTTCACATTGTCATTACAGGAGCAAGGTTTTAAAGGTAAAAACAGTCCACAGGCTTCAAATGACTACTGCAAGTCCAGCCACACACCAGCATCAATCACCACCTATTTACATGCATTCATCTTTTCCCAGTTCATGGTCCTTCAAGTTACAAAGCAAAATATCAAATGAATGCAATCAATAGGGTGACCAGAGAGAGGCTGCTGTAACCAAACCGAAGGAGGAGGCCTTTAATAACCACCTCTAATTCACTTCATCCTTCTTGTGTGACCTCAACTGTGAGCCTTGCACCTTCTCCATGCTGAAGCATCTGTTAATAAACCCCTCTTGTTCTGATGATCTTTATAATTTTGTTGGTTTAGACAGAAAAATACTTCTGTTTGGGTTTTTTTCCTGGCTTAGCTAACAGGCTATGTGTTACTTCAAGCAGGAATTGTCCCTTCTTCTACAACTAGAAAGCACAAAGCACTACTGTGTGTTCCCACTAAGAAATAGTAATTCAATGCAGATAAGGCAAAAGCAGTAATCACAGAAATTGTTTCATACTTCTCTTGACCAACTCCCTCTGTATTATTACAGTGTGATTACAGCAAAGAAGAAGTTGCAGAAGCAGGAGAGCAACCTTCCAGATCCAATAATCCCAGTGGGATATAGAAAATAAAATAATATAAGCATCTACTTCAAAAAATAAGTCAACAACAGAGATACAAAAAACAATCAATGAAAAAAGTCGTCCTTCATATCCTGGGACGCATCATGTTCCAGAAGATTTTGCTGGTTGTATTCATTACGTCAGAGAATGACACATTTGGGGATTCCTGGTGCAGTAAAGACTAATGGCAGATTTCAAGGACACATAAAAGGAATTAAAAGGTAGCCTATTACTTTAGCTTGGAGGTGCCCCAGTACCTTACCCTGTATCAGAGCATTCATTCCACAAAATGAAATAAATCGCAACTATCTTTTTCAGGTCATTCTATAATTTCTTCTCTTTCAGAGATTTTATAGTTGCTAATCTACCTAGAGACTCAGATGGAAAGGCAATACTTGATAATGTAATTAAAGATCCTACTGGAGTGCAGATGCCCAGAAGTCAAAGTCTGAACAGGCCACTCTTTCTGTCACTGAATACGTAAGTTTTACTATGACTTTCAGAAGTTTCACCTCCTGATAGACTGAAGAGACCACCAAATCCTTGGGACAGAATGCCAGAATTCAAGTCCCAAAGCACAGATCCCATATAGCCTATTAATAGACATGTCAGCCAAACTCCCACCACATGTGCAGTCAGCATCTTGGCATCTATTTGCAGGATCTGGGTTTACCTACAGAGCAAGATTTGGCACTTCAAGACTACTTAAATAATTACAAAAATCAAAGAAGTCTTCCCAGAAAGAAAAAAAAGCAAGAAAAATGGACCCCTTACCCCCAAGCATCTGAGTCTTTCGCTTATTTCCAGATTTGTGTAGAGTGTCATAAGAGAAGTATTAAGAACTAGGGCAGGCACAAGGCTGCAGCTCCCATTCTGTGTAATACTGTCCTGTATATTTGCACTGCAAATGGACGTATGTACCAGAAAACAAAGCAGAAACAGAAATCAGCATACTTGGTATTCTACAGTTTCATACTGGTGCTGATACACAGCCTCACCTAGTTTACATAGCAGAAAAAGAAACAGAGAAATACAGAAAGTGCACCTTATAAAACAGATCCTCCTGCTCATTTACAGGTTAGCAAATTTTCTCCACTTAGTCATAATTAACCTATTTCATTAAAAGAAGGAGTGCTTTTCTTATGACAAATAGGAACCCAGGTCCTATACATTATGAAGATTTGCTCAGAAAATCCTATTTTTAAATCCTGCTCAGGCACACTTCCTAAACTAAAAACAGTAATATTACTGATTGAAACAAAATGACAAGGTGGGAAGAGGAGTGAAAAATACTAATCAAGAGCCAAGGACATCACAAAATGAATAATGTTTAATCCATCTTAATGCTACCAGGAAAATTAAGTTTAAGCTGCACACTTAATTAGTCTGCTAATGCTGTTTGATGGGCCTCCTCGTAATGCCAAGACCCCTGGGATCTTCTGTGTGTCCCCAAGAAACCTGAGATTTTTTCATTATGTCTGCATCTATAGCAGAGATACGACTTAGTCATCCCTTCTCTTGGGCTTCAAGCCTATCGGTGTTTACACATAATTCATGTCCCTTTTGCTTATGCATTCACAGGAAGATGGCGCATGCTGTTCACAAAGAGTTTTCATATTGTTACAGAAAATCTCACCTACTGCCGGGGCTAGTCATGTGCTTTTAGGCTCCAAATGGCTGAATGTGTCAGGTCTAGCAGTGCCTACTAGCAGAACTGCGTATTACTGTAGTCTTAAAAATAATGTCTGGGAGAACAGCATCCTAGCAAGATGCATGAAACACGGCTCAGAGGGTTATCAGCCTTTAAGAACAAGAGAAAATTATTCCCCTTATAGTGCTGGAGTAAAAACACTAAAGGGTAGGTAGATGTAAAGACCTCAAAATTATTCTGTTTCATTGATTAGCTTAGAGAATTCGTTTGTTAGAGGTTGGATAAGGTCAAGAAGTCCAAAGGCTCCTTAAGACTCTGTTTGGTTAATGGATTTTGAGCTGCATTGCAGCACTTTAACCTTTCATCCCAGAGCTGGAGGCCAAAAGAAGCTCTCTAGCAGTAATTATTGAGGGTCAGATTTACTCCTAGCAACAGGATCCACTAACCAGCAGGTCAGATGCCATTCTTCTGATTTAAAAAAACACTTAAATGAACACACAATACCAGTTTGATCCTTTTGGGCACATTGGACTTTAGCTCCAGGGACACTAATTAGTGCTATAAGGAAACACGCAGGGATATTCAGCCACACCTGGTTGCAGTACCGGCTCTGTTTCAAATGCAAAACAGCAACCGACAGTAACAGGTTTATGTTCCATCCACACCGTACTGCTTAGTCCATGCTCTGATTCTGGTCTGATCTCCAAAAAGATGTTTCAATACAGTATAACAAAACCTGACAACATATATTTCAAGCTGAATCAAGAAAAGGAGTTGGGGATTACATACACATTGAGCCAAGCTAGTCTGATTACTCCTTCCTATTTTTTTGACTGAGAGTGGTCACTTTTGAATTTCAGCTTGATGGCAATTTTTTTTCCAATAGAGGGGTACCTAATAATTGAGGAGAGATACCTGGTATAAAGAGTGCTCTTCCTTACATTACGCAAAGACACACCTACATATTCATGCACTAAAGTTATATGTAAAAATAAATACACATCTGTGACCAGGCTCATCAATATGCACAAGGTTATTTTTATCAACTGCCCTGTACACCATGAGTATTTCAATATGTGATCTGCAACTACTCGTGGCTGCTACAGCACCTTTTGCTCTTTGACACATCACATAAATACTCTGCATCCAACAGCAGGAACTATTTCAGAACATGTGTTCTTGATTTATAATTTTAATTAGAAACTTTCATGCTTTATAATGAAATACCTTGAGAACAGTTTGAGTTGTCTGAGCATAAACAACAAAATTAGAATTCCAAACATATCTTCCCTGTATCTTCATGCAGTTGCCCATGATTTCTTGTGCAACCATCAGAGAGAGTACTGCAAAGCATGCAACAAAAAATTGGCATTGCATCCACTGTTTTTACCTTCCAGTTTAACTAGATATTTCAGGACGTGCCAAACACTATGCAAAAGAAGAACTTCTCTGAAGGCAATGGGAGAAGTCTGTAAGGACTGCGCTAGGGCAGGACCTTACCACAGCTCCTGTAGGCTTTCACAGATGGCACTGCCTTGAACCCCGCAAATGTAATGCATTAACATTCAAATAATCCATTGATTTTAACAGTGCCAAGTAACAAGCACAGGTCTTGGCCCCGAGTGTTCAGCAAGCAAAATAACAACATGTAGTACTTTTGGAACGATGCAAAACTGAGGTGGCAGCATTATCATTATCTTATAGTTAAAGAAACCAAGGCACAAAGTTTGAGTGATCTTCATCAGTAACAGGAAAGCCAGGGACACAATTAACATTCTTGTGACTGTTCATCCACACTTACCCATTACAGTACCATAGAGTCCATGGAAACAGTAGGGCCCAACTAAGTTTAAAGGCATAAAGGAGGAACAAAATGATTCTGTGTTTAGAACTCTGGAATTAGGGCTTAGAGCAGCAAAATTGAGATCCTAGCTCTGCCACAGACTTACTAAAAGATACCAAATGGTTCATTTAGTCCTATCATATCTGAGGTCACCCGCTGTAAAACAAGGTTAAATACATTTTCCTTCTTGCAAATGCAGAGCATCTTTCTGTCCCTTCATTAGGTTATTCCATGTACGTATTCAGTTTGGCAAAAAATATTTTTTGCTGAAAAGAGACATATCAAAAATTTTCAGCCAGCCCTAAACAAGGAAGGAACTTTCTCATTATCTGGGTTTATCAAAGTCTGAAAGGGTTTTGCTCTTTTCTGATGGGTCTGCACAATACTGTAGCACAACAAATTGTAATCCTGGTAGAATACAGAATAATCTCATTCAGAGCATCAGTGGAATGGAATGGGCTCATTACCTTAAGACACAAAATATTATTTCTAAACACAGTCCCCTGTTTAGACACAGTAATGAGTCAGAAATGGCAGTGGCCAGAAATTAAAAAGAGTATATCCCACAAATTATTTTGTACTCTGAGCTGGATGGTCAAATCTTTGCAGAAAAGGCTCGAGTTAGTCAAATGAATAAAGACAGTGCTCCAGAACTCCTCAAACTACGGCAACAGGATTTCCACCTGCTTTATTTCACCAACCATCTCAGTAACACTTGCACCACTGAGTATTTCTGCCTTGAGAAGGGGTACCACCTCCTTTAACAACAAGGGCCCTTTAAGCATTCTTGAAGGACTGAAGACTTTGGAGGAGAGAAAAAGATGGGGAGGATGATAAAATGTAAAACTACTTGATAATCTTCCTACACTCACCTTTTAATCCCTCTGCCTGCTTTTAATGTACAGAAACTTAGCATAAAAGAAACTTAGCACAGAGATTTCCTGAACAGCTCTGGCTCTGCCTCCTGTCATGCACTGACATGGCATCTCTTCCCAGAGCCTCTGCACTGATGCTGTAGCAGAAGAGAATCCCTTTGCCTGTGAAAAAGAAGAAAGGGCACCGACTGTGGCAGCATGTCAGCAGCAAAGAGCACTGGGGAAGAGGAAAATCCAGATCTGAACTCTCCTCAAAGAGCCAGGACTCTGAGTCCAGCGTAATCCATGGTTTTACCAGATAACTTTGATAAGGTGGCTAATTATTGGCTGAGTAACCCCTTGCTATCCCTAAAATCAATTACCCCTCCTTCTGTATTGATTAAAACAACCTGTTGCTATTTTCTCACGATCCTGGTTGTCAGCAGCCCTGTTCGATGCTCTTTCTGTGCACAGACTACTCTCTTTTGGCTTTTACAAGTGTAACTTCTATGCAGAGGATGAGACAGCAGGAAGTTTTCTTTCAGTTTTCTTTTTCCTCTTCTCCCCACATCCTCCACTCATTGACTGACACACCAAAGTGAGACTATCTTAACTTTGTACATTCAGCAAGTTAGTAATCTGAAAGCTATAATGTAGCATTGTCTCATATAAAAAATGCACCCTGATGTGTTACACCCTTTATTTGTAAATCAATGAATTAATTATTGAGCCAATAATCCCTGCTTCATAACGTTAACTGGAGGGTGCCCATGGAAACAAAACCATAGAGCAACTTTTTACTCATCTAAAGTACTCCCCTGATACAACCTCTGGGGTCTTGTGTTCTGTTATTCTGTTTATAAAGCTTTCACCGATCAACAGAATTGGGTTATGTAGTGCTTCAGCTACCAGCTTTGTATCTAAATGATAATGGACAGTTGCATCTTTACTGCCTGGATCAAATTCTAGTCTAAGAGCTGTGCCAAGGATTCTGATTTTTACAGTCTCCTACTATCATCATTTAATATTTCATTGTCATCATGCCTGGGGCCCCCCTGCAACAGTTATGGCCCCATAATGCCAGCTTCTGTACAAGAATAATGGAAGTCCCAAGGAGCCTGCAATCACAACAGACTGGACAGACTCAGGCTGCAAGAAAAGGAGCATTATTCTGCCTAATTTTCTAAACAGGGACTTTAAGGCAGAAAAAGATGTTGCGATTAGCTTTGACTCACAGTGTTTCAACATGATCCCTTATGTTTCTTTCTCAAGTCTCGGCTCCTGGATACTCCTGCCTTCATTAACAGCAGATGAGACACAGCTCTGAAGATCAAATGCCATCCTTGACCCACAGACCAGGTGTAGCACGTGCAACAGAACACTGCTGCTGTAACATACTTCAGGACTTACTCACAAAGAGGGAGCATACCACCTCCAAGAACATGGATTAGGAACATGAAGTGGTTTTGCTTCCAAGTCTTTTGAACTTTGCCTTTATCTTGCACTGGCTCCAAGATGACTATATTAGAGAGCTGGTTAAACATCTTCTTTCAGAAGTTTTTGAGGTGAAAAACATTTTGACCTGAACAACTTCACAAAGAACTTCTTTATGAACATAGAAATTTAGGAGGTTTCAATGAGGAGTTAACAGCATAGAAATGGAACTTCTTTTCTGTACCAGTTCTCAGAAAAATATCTCCTCCCATCCCAAAAATACAAACAACCTTAACTCTTTCTACGCTACATTTTGGCAGGACAAGAACAAAGTTGTTTCCAAAGATGAGATCCAGGAATACATAAAAAGACAGTACTACTTGTGACACAAACAAACCAACTGTTGCTTGGTTTACCAAGTAGCAAGCAATATTTTGGAAACATCCTACTCCTGCACACACTTACCAGATCTCAAAGCACTGGAAGAAAGAAAGCAGGAGTGAGAGAGAGATGCATAAGGAATAGAAATAACTTGTCTAAGGCTAACAAAGAAAAACCACTGTCAGAACCAGGAATAAGCTCTCTCCCAGTCTCTACCATATTAACCCTGAACCCCACAGACATATGGACCTTCTGTAAGTCAGGCTCTGTGAGTAAAGCCAGTCCTACCCATGGCTCTGATGTTAGGGAAGATTTTGAAAGGAAAAAGAAAAAAAAAGAAACAAGTTCGAAGCATAATACTGCCACCACAGTCCGTCCTTAAATCACTCCTAAATTACTCTTAATCATCACAAACTCATAGAATTGTCCCTTCAGAGTGGTAGATGTCATAGAGCTGAAGCTGAGGGCATGTTGGTGCAAAAAAAGGCAGAGAAGCAGGCGTATGTCTGGATTGCCTTAATTTTGTGGGTTTATGTCAAATGCTGAATCGTACTCTAATGCTGTTGCATATTTAATTTCCCTTGTTCTTTTCAAACACTAGCAAATGTGACTGCTTGCACTGCCAATACACTGCAAATTAAAACAATATACACAGTCAAAATGTGATATTGAACTACTGCTAGAGCATAGCCCTGCTTATATGAGACACGCCAGCAAGCATGTTCCTCTCACAGTGCAGTCCCTTCTCATGGTACGTTATGAATTATTCCGACATGACAGTCTTACAACATAAAGTCCATTGAAATCATGGTAAGTCCAAACCTCCTATTCATTGCAATGGGAGTTTGTCTTGTAAAAATAATTAGACCTGCAGGGAACTGTTCCAGAGTCTTGCCAACACCAGTGAACAAAACCCTTAAAGCTTACCAGTTTTAGCTAAGAAGTTCACTGATGTTCTCACAGTAGGATCACTCCTCATCATGAAAACCAAACGTACCACTGATATTTTGTGTGATGAAGACCAAGGCCTAATGAAAGGCATTTAAATCTGTGCCAGCGAAGAGGAAATTCAGACTTCTGAAAAGCTAAGAGATGTCAGAGCAGCTGGAAATATTCAGTATGATCCTCCAGCTGAATACAACTGTGTTGGCAGACAGGAAGAAAAGTCAGGAAGAAAGCAGGGCTTACTCTTACGCACCATTCCATTGACTACCCTCTTAAGGGCTTCCCCCTGCCAAAAGAAATAGGAGAGGAGACAGGAGGGAGAGATCAAGAACACCACATGAGAGAAACCAGCCTAAAGCAAAGTCTCTGCATTAGCCATAGTCCAACACAAATTAAATACAGCAGTTTTGCTGCAGCAGGACATATGGCTGGTGTCCTTCACAAATCTTTCTAATGATGGAACTGGATTACTCAGCTATCTTCTGCACAGAGAAATATGAAGAACAGGGATACATGAGGAGAATGGTAATGCTCAGCCAATAGGTCCATAGAGTAAATGCACTTACTTAAGTCAGGAAGATTATATATCCACTAGAGGTAGGAAAGAGTTCTGATTTTGTATCTGTGTACATCTGACTTCAAACTGGATAAGAGATGAAGATCAGACGGGATGAAGAACCAGTTTTACAAGAGGAGACCAAAGGGGCTCAACTTGTTTAGACTAGCAAAATAGCTGGTGAAAGGGAGAAGACTGCTCTCTACAAATCTGTCCTGAGGATAAACACCAGAAGACAAAAGAACTATTTGAGTTAATGGGCAATACTGGCACAAGAACAAATGAATATAAATTGGCCATGAATACATTTAGGTTAGAAATTAAAAGAGGGTTCCTAACCGCTACAGCAATTAAGGTCTGAAACAGCCTGCCAATGGGAACAGCAGAGCAAAATAAGTCCAACTGCTTTTAAGCTAGAACTCAACACCTTCATGAAGAGTATTAAGAGTAGTGTCTGTAACAGCCTGAGACCTGAGAACATAACACCCTTGTGAATACTTCTCAAGGCAGAGAACATTAGTCTATGGCTATTCGTGGCCATAACAGTGGGTACTTCACATCCAGCCTGCCCACAGGCCCTGAGCTTATTCTTTTATTCTGCAGAAGAAGATCCCTAGCAGCAGCCTTGATCCATAAAGGCATTTACGGTACCGGAATCCCAACTACAGTAAGAAGCCTGGCACTTGTCCACAGAAGGGGGATTTCACCCACAGCCCTTATTCATATATTACACTTCATGCAGTAGCATTACAAATCCAGTCATTATCCTCCATCAAGGCCTCTGAGCTTCTCAATGGAGCATGCAGAAGTGCCAAAGGCCAGAGAGAGACTGGACTGACTTTCCACATAGCACATTGTAGTGCCTGTCTGGCAGTTTCCAGTTTCTGATGCCAGAAAAACAATAGGTTATAGATAGGTGTCTCATAATTTTATAGTACTTTATCAAATACAAAGGGAAACTCTTATCTCCCTAAGGTTGATGGTAGCTTTGCCACTGGCTGCAGCAAGACTGGGATTGAACTTGGCTGTCTCATGCTGGGTTGTACAGCCCAGAAACAGAGAAGTGACAGGTGGTAATTTGATTAAGCGCACTGGTATGAACTGAACAGAAGCCAGCATAACCAGAACTGAACTAACAGGAGGGAGCAGCTGGTGGCTACAGCTCCTGCTTGAAGAGTACTCTGTCAAGTTAAAGACCACTCTGGGACCAGGACAGACGATTAGTTATCCTCAGGCAAATGTACCCAGGATTAGGCAATGGGCTGTGAATCCCTGAGTATACAGCCACAAGGCAAGAGAATTGTGTGCAGGAATTAGTAGGAGAAGCTTATCACACAAGAGGTCAGAATACAAAATCAGGTGACTAACTGGCCTGTCTGTTCCATGAAACAAAACATTTACCCACATGTGTTTTAAAAAAGTTTCTTTTTGTTTTAAATGGCTTTAAAACTATATAGATAACATATTTCCTAATTGAAAGCCATTTAAATGTCTCTCCTCCAGTGATATGCAGAACAATTACCACAGCAAATGCATCTGTAGATTTTGTTTTCTTATTATTGGTGGTTGAATGGATTCGTATTGTTTACTTGGAATTTAAGATGTTGTTTTTCAGTATACTATGGGAGACCACAGATTGCAGGTTAACCTGCCTTGTTTAAAATAAATTGAAAGTCTGAATCTTACCCAATCAATCCCTAATTAGTTAAGTGAGACAGATGGGTAAACCCAGCCATTCTTGCCAAGACAGTGGAGGGGTGTCATTAACTGTGGAAGGCTGAGAGGAGGAAACCACATGAAGCATGGAGCATACCTCAACCAACATCATGGAGGGGGAAACTTCTCCATCTGAGGCTCTGAAGATCAGAAGGTCCCATCTAGTCAGGTTCACTATTAGTCTTTCTGCCTAGAGGGGTGAAAGGTCAAAAAAACACCAGCAAGGCTAGAGCAGAGAGCTCTGGGAAACCAGCTTACTCTTGACAGTGAAGCCAGATTCAGATGTCACTACCCCTCACCTACATACGATGTGAGGTTGAGAAAACCAAGATTGCCTAGCCTAGACAAGAAAAGACTCAGGAGAATATTATCAATGTGTATAAATATCTGACAGAGAGGAATAAAGATGACACAGCCAGATAAATCTCAGTGGTGCCCAGTAAAGGGGCAACAGGCACAAAATGAAATATAAGAAACTCCACAAAACATAAGAAAAAAATTAATTGTGAGGGTAGTCGAATGCTGGAACTGGTTGCTCAGAGAAGTTGTGGAGTCTCCATTCTTGAAGGTATTCAAACCCGACTGGACATTGCACTGAGAAAACTGCTCTGAGAAAACTGCTCTAGTTGACCCTGCTTTGAGCAAGGGGCTTGAACTAGACAATCTCTAGAGCGCCCTGCCAGCCTCAGTGATCCTATGATTCTCTTCCAGAAACTACTGCCCTCCAGCCATACAATGCAGTTCTTGAGGGTTGATTTTGACTCATACTAGTTCATCTGTCCATTTTCCAGTCTTGTCACAAAAGACAGTTCTGACATGACTGAGGGGGTCTATAAAACCTGTGTGAAAAAAGCAGGCAGCAGGGACAAGCAGCCAGCAATGAGGTGGGGTAAACAAGGAAAACCTCTTAACACAGCTTTGACAGTCAAGAGAGGGTCTCTTGGGAAGAAAACCTGTTGTGCTACATCTTCTAAGATGAGGTGCTGTAATCATCTCATTACAATGTCAAAAGTACACAGAAAGTTTTGATACTCCACTTCTACTTGATTTCAGCATGGAAACAACAGAATCTTGATGCCTTACATTATGAGGGCACTTCTTAGACTCTTATTAGGTAATTATCAGCCTCCAAGTTAGAGACCTTGGACAAATCTGGTCCTTCATCTCTCTCTACTTCAATTGTTTCCCTGTAGAATGGGTACTGTTGCATTGCCTGCCATAGCAGCTTTTAAAGATAAGCCTACCCTTCGCTATATGCACTAACCAGAATGGACATAACATCAAAGAACTGCTAAATGTAAATAGTCTTTTTTCTCTGTCCTTCTTCCTGAGCAAAAGATCTGACTGAATTCACCAGCTGATGATTCAGGAGAATTTCGTTCATGACTGCAGAAAGAACTTGCCAATGCTTCCCATTAAAAGAAACCCATGAGACTTGAATAATTAATAACCTACCAGTGAAAAATTGGCCCTAATTACCAAAGCAATCCTGAAAAAAAATGTTAATTGCTTGGCCTATGTTCCTCCCTCAGTGGAATGACTGTATTGACAAATCTCATATAGCAAGAGAAATCTGGTGGCCACAAGATACACTTGTTACAAATAGATCAATGGCAATTATGAAGTTTTCTTGCATTTCTGAAACTGCTTCAGGCTTCCATCTATCTTAAGATAACAGTATACATTTTTATCAAGGTGAGGTTTCTCCCTATTTTTGCTTCAGCTGAAGATGATTCCTGTTTTGCAGATGGCAAAATAAAATAAATATGATAACAAATTGTAAATTATTTTGACAAAGCAAGTCATTATCAAGCATTGGCAAAAGCATTCAGTTAAATTGCACTCATGGTTGAAATTAATTTTCTGAAGTAAATTCTGAAAGGGGTAGAAGCCAACAATCAATAACGTCTTAATGAGGTGCAAGAAAAACATGTGTAGACATGACAGGTTTCGATGGCTAATGAGTTTCAGAGGAAGAACATTGTTCAGAGGAAAACACTGAAAGGCACAGAAAATTGATTAATTGCCAGCCCAAGATATTGCAGCAAAGCATTTGGAAATTCAGCAGCCCTCAGACCTCATATCATTTACACCTCCGATGCAACATGTTAACTTTAGGAAACATTATAGCTGAAGGGTATTGTTTTTTCCCTTCTCTCTCTCCCTAGTTGCTAACTCACAATCAATCTGCTTGCTGTGATTTGTTGCTTCAGAAACAAAGTTACCTGGTAAAACTTTCCCATATTGTTTACCAGAATGAATAATTGAATGCAAAAGAGAGGCCATGGGGGGTCCTGTTTCTCTTTTGTGATAATAGCTGCTTTTCTGCCTGTAAGACATAACTAGGCTAACAGACATTTTGGTCTTCTGTCACACTCACAAATGTCAGCAATACAACATAAAAGAGTTCTCATTTACCAAAAAATGATCAAAAGATCATGACCTATTTTTCTTCAGTTAAACACCATATTTTAAGATGCAGAACTAACCTCCATTCTATTTCCTGTCAGCAGCAAAGACACAGAGCTCACGTAGGTGGGAACATGGGATCCCAGCCTGGAAAACTCAATGCCTTCTTCGCCTGGGTCTTTACTACAAAGAGTGGTCTTGAGGAACCGCTGGTCCCCGAGGTCATTTGGAAAGTGTGGAGCAAGGAGGACTTACCCTCTGTAGAGGATGATCAATTTAGGGAACATTTAAACAAACTGGACTAAAATGTCCGTGAGACCTAATGGGCTGCATCCATGAGTGCTGGGGAGGTGGCCAGTGTCACTATGAGGCCACTTTCTATAATCATGGGGAGATGGGAGGTTCCTGTGGACTGGATGAAAGCAAATGTCACTCCTACCTTCAAGAAGGGCAAGGAGGAGGGTTCAGGGAACAACAGGCCCATCAGCCTCACCTTGATGCCTGGGAAGGTGATGGAGCAAATCCTCCTGGAAACCATTTCCAAGCATATGAAGGGCAAGAAGGTGATTTGGAGTAGTCAGCCTGGATTTAAGAAGGGTAAATCATGCCTGACCAACCTGATAGCCTTTTACAATGAGATGACAGTCTTGGTCGATGAGAGAAGAGCAGTGGATGTTGTTTATTTTGACTTCATTAAAGCTAAAGACATTGTCTCCCCTAACATCTTCATAGACAAACTGATGAAGCACAGACTAGATAAACGGACTGTGAGGTGGACTGAAAACTGCCTGAGCTGCTGATTTGAAAGTGTTGTGACCCCCTGCCTTCTGCTACCACCACTGCAAATGGCTTTCACTTTCACATACAGCAGAGTTTATGCCTTAAGTGCCCCCTACCATTCCAACAAAGCCATTAATACAACCAACATGAATTTTCCACGGACAGGTGCTATTTAATTGTATGCTTAACATTTTACATATTCATGGAGTTTCCTTAAGGTTTTGCTCAGTATCTTCTTCCTTGTTTTTTAAAGTAGCTGGAGATACAGTCCGCCACCTCTGCTCTTGTTGTCCAGTAGAGATTTCGCAGAAGAAAAACAGGGAAGGCTGATGGGCAGTGGATGACTCAGGAATGACTTTGGAAGGTAGAGGAATGCCACAAACTAAATATCAACTGGAATCCGGAAGAGGTCCCTCGGCAGGGTAGCCTGGCTACAGCATCCACTACTCTCTTAAGTGGAGTGCACCCAGCTGTCCAGCCATGAGAGAGGAAACAAACATTATAAACCAGCAAAACCTCCTATCCAGTTTTGTTGTCCTAACCTGAGGTGTGACCACCTTAGCCAGAATCAGGAGACAAGGAAACGGCCTAGTTGTTTTCCCATGTGTAGAGTATAATATATTTCTGCACAGAATGTACAAGAAGTATCTTTCTACAATAAATAAACACACCTCATCAAGGATCAAAACACCCTGAGGCTCCACTAATTATATGGGCAAAAGAAGGAGAAAAAAATATAGATTAAATAAAGAAGAAAGGAACACCCAGAAGATAATTCATGAGTCCAAAGAGTCAGCTGTAATCACCTGCAAACTCTTTGTCTGAATATTGACTGGATTGGGCAATCATAAGGAATCCCACTATCTTAGATGATGACCTTGTCTTACCTCCAGCTCCTCTTCTCATAAGTGGTCTGTGCCTCAAGGTCTTTAATAAGGGGACAGATTGCTATATCTACAGACTTTTCCTCTCATACATAAGGCAGATACCAGAAGATAAATATCTCCTCACCAACACTGTAAGACATAAGAAACAGCTAAGGAGAAAAATCATCCTGTGTTCATGGCCACTCAAATACTGACCACTTCTCTACAGTTGCTATATGACTAACAAGTTATAAATGGGTTAAACTGATCTGAGACCCTCATCTGATCCCAGAGACAAACAGCAGTAACCAGCATATCTAAAAGTTGGTCCAGATGTAAAATGACACTTCAGGAGCACAGGCAAAAACACAAAGCAGAGGCTTCAAGAATCCCATCTCCACTGATAATGTGACACACTAGTTACTTCCCCTCTCTCCCCACACTCATTCTTTTTTCATTTGCTGCCTAGCAAGACAGTCATCTTTTCAGGGATTCTTTCTCACTGCCAACATGATTGGGAGCCTTGTTCTTGTTTAAAGCCTCTAGTTGTCATTTTGATACAAAAAAAAAACCCCAACAGTTTAGGTTACATACTCCCAGAGCGTTGCAACCTAACCCTTGGGCACCTCAAGTCCCAAGGTGCCTATATTTTTGCTAATAAACTTAGCTTAATTTTAGGGACATGAAGGTAGCACTTTGGGGCATTATTAGAACTGTCCAAGTCTTTATGTTGTTGAGCAGATTGATACCATTTCATTTGCCCTACTGCGATTTGCAAAACAGATACTTCCCACCCTAACTTGCACCTGTAGAACCCAATATGCCTACAGCTGGGTTTCTCAGCCAGAGAGACATAGATTGATGGCAGCACATAACACATTGGGAGAGGACTTGAAAACTCACTGAACAAAACCAGATGGTCCCAGACACATGAGCAAGGCCACAAGCAAAATGGGGCCAAATAAAAACCCAGTTAGGCAACAGGGTAAAAAACCAACTTGTGATTTTTTAATTTTTTTTTAATTGTATGAAAGAATCCTTCAATTAAGAAAACATTTGAGAAGTAAAACAAAGAACAGACCTGCACCAGGTCCTGGCCAGAACATGGAACGTCCCACTCTCCAGTTTTAACTTCTAGCCTAATGATAAGTGTGTTCAGCCGGAATGTGGGAAGACAGGATTCAAATTCCCCCTCCTTCCCCAGAGGCTGGGCTTCTTCTGGAGTCTCTTATCAAAGCTGTTCAAAAGCAGTTACAGAAACACAGCAACACAGCTTACAACTCATATCTCTGTTTGACCAGGTCAAACAACAAGAAAGAATAAACTCTCTCTGACCCAGCTGGAAGCATGGAAACTTCACATACCCTTGCTTGGTCCCTCAAGTAGGACAGAGAATAGAGGGGGTAAAGCTGGAGTTCAGCCAAAGCCAGGAGCTCCTGCCTCGCATAAAGATGCTGAGTTTATCAGGGAGTCTACAAAAGAGGTTATAGTCCTATGAGCACCCCTACCATAAGTCTCCAGACTGACTCTCTATGACAATGTAAATGCAATTATTCCCATGCAAAACAGAAGAGCTCTAAGAGAAGGAGCCAAGAAGGATGTCCAAACCTAGAGGTTCAAGTGGGAAATAAGGGTTCC
Organism: Morus bassanus; assembly: GCA_031468815.1. Classification (NCBI taxonomy): domain Eukaryota; kingdom Metazoa; phylum Chordata; class Aves; order Suliformes; family Sulidae; genus Morus; species Morus bassanus. The sequence goes on along the minus strand of CM062572.1, from coordinate 9,583,564 downwards.
TTGTCCCCCAGGTAGAGGGATGTTTTGAATCATATCTCAGATCCAGGCCCAGGTCTAAGACTGCTACCAAACAGGGTGTGAGGGGAGGAAAAAAAAAGAAGGGAATGGCACATCTTCTGATGTCTGTGAGAACAGGAGCTGACCCTTCCCAGACTCCAGGAGAGTGAGCCCCAGCTGGGGAGAAGTCATTGAAATTTAGGTACAATGGCACTGAGTCCTTCTGCTCATCAAACTTTCAGAGCTCGATTCAAGACTTACCAAGTCAATATAGAGTCACACTGATTTCAGTCAGCTAATTAAGTCTTGAGTACTCATAAGCTTTACTGAGACCTAATCCCCGTTAGAGCTGTAATTGTACAGATTGATTTATCATTTGATACTGAAATTGGTTAGACTCCAAGCAATAAACTCTTTCTGATAAGGTTTTTTTTTTTTAACAAAAAAAAATATTGTTTCATAAAAATTAACCTTTTGCAGGAACATAAAATTCTACTGAAAATTTTTCTGAAGAAAATAATTTCAATAGCATTTTGACTCTCAAAATATTTGTCAGAATGAAAGTTCAACATTTTTTCATATACTTAGAAAACACTGTGAAGTTAAAATAAAAATTAAGATAGCCTGATATATGTACCCATGAAGGACATCACTTGTGCTTGTCTAGTTTTTCACCCCTCCCCCAAAAGTTACAACATCTTCTCAGAAATAGAAACTCCAGCCCCTGGCAGCTCTACTCCCAAGAGTTGGTGTAACCCACTGCTGTGTCTGTGCTTCATGTTCTTTTCCCCAGAGAAGAAAAGTCTGCTGATGTTGCCAAAAAGAAGCTTTTGCCAGAAGTCCCACCTCCTCAAAAGTTGTTCCATAAGTAGTGGAACTGTTGAAACCTGTTTTCCTATGATTTGGTGCCCTGCAGCCAGATTCTCCTGTGTCTAACAAGGTGATAGACCTTCCCTCTCAAGGTCTTCCTGTAGCTGAGGTGTTATTCTAGTCTCTACCCGTGTGAATTCCTTCATGCCTAACAAGGGATGGAGTCAAAGTTCCCTCCCCATCCACTCTCAGGAAACATGTCAGGATGCAAACTACCACCTCTCTGTAAAAGTCAGCTAGAAGAGACCAGTAGATTTAGAAGTCATAAGGGCAGTACATAGGCACATGCATGTGTATACACACATAAACATACCCCCTTGTGCTCATAAGCCTGGCTTCCTAAGGAAACGCAACTAAAAATAACCAGCTGTTATGAACAGCTAAAGTTGCAATGTGAATTGTGTCTCCACTCCCTGTCAGTATGCATTTTTCCTCCCTTTTCTCCTGTAATCTTTTCCTAGCTTCTTTATATTTTTACCACTGTGTACTTATACTGTTTTCCTTGTCAGAATAGCCCCCAGAAGACTGTGATATAGGCATAGACATTCTGCATGAAACTTCTTTGCAAAAACTATTTTATAAGACATGAATTTTAATAATTGTTAGAACAGTACATTTTGGTTTTAACCTGCAGCATAGCCCACTTTATATACAACTCAGGCAGAAAGCTACAAAAGGTAATTTAGCTGTTAACTGGCACAGTCTACGTATGCCAGCAAAAATGCACTGTCACTAGAAAACACTATATTTAGTAAGTACGTAGCATAAGGAGTTAACAGAGGTCTTTTTTTACCCTTCACAGAAACTGCTTCTGTAGATTCAGTCTGGTGTATGCAAAGTAACACATGCTAAAGACTTCTGTGTGAGTATCTCTGGTCTTTAAAAAAAAAAGATATATAGAAATATTTGAGAACTGCTATATGCTCTTGCATTGAAAGCCACGCTCAAAAGTTTGTACATGTTCTTTCTCCATTGTCTGCTTTTGACTGGCCACCATACCCTCCTCTCCAGCATTGTCTTATTTGTGTTTCTCTGACAGCATGAGCCTCACAGAAGTTCCCCTTTTTTGTCTTTCCTTACAGTAATAGTGCTTCATCTTCACAGAGTCTCCAGAAATCCATTATAAGCTACTAATTTTCAAAACATTCTGTAACACAGAATCTTTGCTCACAAGACAGACTTCTGGAAAAATAATAATCCTGTATAATACATCTAAATCCCTCCTGATCAGTAGTATATTCCTGAATCATTTCCTTGAATCAGCCAAGTTTCCACTCAGAGGCACAAAATTTGGAGGGGGAAAGTTGAGCTGTCCAGGTGGCACAGACAGTGTTTCACATCATTGCAGCAGCTCAGGAGTCCCTGCTTCTCCTTACTGTCTCGAGTTCAGGGGAGGGACACAGACAGAAGAACTGCAGTTTTGCTGAGCATCAGATCCCTTACAGCAGACCAGAGCCCCAAATATTTAATGCATTGCAAGGAAAGGCTCAAATACAGAGCACCAAGAAAGAAAATGGTGCAGTTAGCACCAAACCGCACTGTTTTTGTTTATGTTTGCCAGAGCTTTCAACTGTTTATCAGAATGGCAACAGATGGCACAAGGCAAACGCACACACTTGTTCACAGTTTCCTACAAAACGAACAGATGTCTTCATTACATGCTACATGACCGCGTTTAACAAAATGTGACAAGAAGCAGAGGTAGAGAAAAATGGCATATCCCATTCCTAACCTGAATTGCCTCTTGGCACAGATTTTAGTTGTGCCTGAGCGTGGGACTGAATGCACAAGAGGGAACTGGGAACATTTTTCATCTGTATCTACTCCACCATATCCAGTAGGCATGGAAAACAGGAAGTAGAGACTTTGGGGTGGTTTTATCTCCAGGGAAACATGGCACCTCTCTGGACCAGCCAAGATGGAGACAGGAGATGTTTTCACCACCCCGTCTTAGGAGTGATTCCAGGGGATGACTGTGCTCACCTGGATGAGGAGAGCCCCTCCAGTAGAGTCCATATGATCCTAGACATCTTTTGGCTCTGCTAAAGAGGACATGTGAGCCACAGTCCACTGCTGCTGGAGCCATGGACAGCCTTTGTATTGGCCAGGCCCCACTAGAGCCTGAACAAAAAGATTCAGTAAACCTAAATGGTCCCAAATGCTAGAGGTTTCTCTAGTGATGTAAGCGAGTAGAGCCCCATCAACAAAATAAATCTGTTCTGAAAACAAGACCCATGTTGGGTTAAATACTGCCTTTCTCTGCTCGTCTGAGCGGCTCAGTAATTCAAGGAAACCCATGTCTTGCCACATGAGGCAGGGCAAGAGCATGGAGGCCTGCTCCATACTGGAGATCAGGGTTTTCAACCTTCATTTTTGCTAACAATGACTCCAGAAATCAGACAGGCTTACATCAAGTCCTTCCTTTTATTTTCAAATGAACTAAAGAAGAAAAGGAGAGGAGCGTTCAGGTTTGGTGGGTAATGGGCTCTTGACTTTCACTCACTTAGGTGTTTTGTAACTAGCCACTATTCTTAGCACAGAGAGGATCAGAGAAAGCTCAGAGCAAAATCACAGTTTATGTGAAAATTTTACAACAGGGCAGTAGACATTCATATATTTTATTTTGTTTCTGCTGAAGGGAACAAAGCTAGCCATTTCACACAGCTCTCCTTTTTAGACCGCAGGCATAACTTGCTTACCCATCTGCATTTGTGGACTGTAAGGGCAGGGACAAAGGCAGAAAACACTGTAGCAAAGCACAGCTTTGGACATATTTCCTCCAGCTGGAAGCTTTGAATTTCTTCAGTACAGAACCATACTCCAGCCTCTCAAAGAAAACTTCAGACTCTTCGTAATAAAGCCAGAATCTGTCTCCAAGCCAGGCTGTCACAACACAGTGGGAGGACAAACCCATGGCAAACAGACTTTGCAGGCACTTCTCTTTTGCCCATGATATACATGGTTACGAAGGAAGAGAGACTTAATGCTGCCACTTTTCCCAGAACTTCTCCAAATAGGCCAACATAGGGGAACCTTTCATACTGTAACATGCTAGATCTGCTAGCCTGGGGTCTTGTCAGGCACTAGCTGTGCCAGTGAGACAAAGTCTCTTTCCAACAGTATCAGTCTCTCCTAGTCCTGATGGGTAAACCTCAGAACAGGCTGTCTCTCTCCCTACAGAATTTAAGGGCTGTATAGCCCCTATGAGGGGCTTTATACAGCCAAGGGTAAGATCGTATAAAATGTAGGCAGACTGCCTTACTTGGAGGTGTTGTCTGCCAGCCCAAGTGACAGAGGCCCAGGATCTTCTCCAGCTGGTACCAGCTCACCTCAAAGGTCCTGAGCTATCTGCAAATTTGCTTATATACACATATGCTGCTCTCCTGCAGTATTGTGTAGCAGGCCTCATAAAGTCATAATCCAACATAAAACAGAGGAGAAGACTCTAGAGTTAAGTGTAGTGTAGCTATCCAACGAGACCTGGACAGGCTGGAGAGCTGGTCTGAGGGGAACCTGATGAAATTCAACAAGAGCAAGTGTAGGGACCTGCACCTGAGAAGGAACAACCCCATGCACCAGTACAGGTTGGGGGCTGACCTGCTGGAAAGCAGCTCTGCTGAGAAGGACCTGGGAGTGCTGGTGGACAGCAGGTTGGCCATGAGCCAGCAAGGTGCCCTTGTGGGCAAGAAGGCCAAGGGTATCCTGGGATGCATGAAAAGGAGTGTGGCCAGCAGGTCAAGGGAGGTTATCCTCCCCCTCTACTCCACCCTAGCAAGGCCACATCTGCCATACTGTGTTCAGTTCTGGGCTCCCCGGTTCAAGAAAGACAGGGAACTGCTTGAGCAAGTTCAGTAGAGAGCTACCAAGATGATCAGGGGACTGGAGCATCTCTCTTATGAGGAAAGCTTGAGACACCTGGGTTTGTTCAGCCTGGAAAAGAGAAGACTGAGGGGGGATCTTATCAATGCTTATAAATATCTGAAGGGTGGGTGTCAAGAGGATGGGCCCGGACTCTTTTCACTGGTGCCCAACAACAGGACAAGGGACAATGGGCACAAATAGGAACACAGGAAGTTCCACCTGAATATGAGGAAAATTTTTTTACTGCGAGGGTGACAGAGCACTGGAACAGGCTGCCCAGAGAGGTTGTGGAGTCTCCTCTGGAAACATTCAAAACCTACCTGGATGAGGTCCTGTGCCCCCTGCTCTGGGTGTACCTCCTCAAGCAGGGAGGTTGGACAAGATGGTCTCCAGAGGTCCTTCCAACCCCTACCATTCAGTGATTCTGTGATTCTGTGATAGTGCTAAAACTAGTGATCAGCTCCATATTATTTATCAACACCTATTTGCATCAATGAGTTGTCAGTCAGGCTGATTAACACAGCCCCGCACACTGATATGATGCCATCCCTAAGCTGCACTGTCCTATCCTCGCTCATTCACAGAGAGGGTTGGTATCTGCACAGTGCTGTGTCCTGCCACAAAGACAAACCCTACTGGCTTCTAAGTGCCTTGAGTCCATAAAGCAGCCATCTGCTTATTGGCCTTCACTTTAACCTGTCAGAGGCAAAACTGGCTGCAATTCTTAATGGGAAAATAGTTTCCCCTTCAGTCTCACAGAGTTTTATGCAATGCAGTCCTCTCCTACACACCCATGGCTGTCTCTCCCCTTTTGCAGTAGGGGCCCAGGACAATGGAGACAGCCTTTGCTGCTGGTAAAATTCTCCCACATAAAATGAAATATCTAAAAAACATTTAACATCAGGAAAAACAGCCCATGTAGATCCTTTGGTTTTCAGCTAACTTGTGCTCAGCCTAACAAAAGTCAGTTCTTATCTGGTTAGGAAGATGTCAACCAGATTACTACTTTGGAATACCACTTCCAGTGGTCAGTCCTACACTGATGGGAGGCCATAGGAGTTTTCCCATGAGTTTCAGCAGGCAGCATCAGGCCCTCTGGTAGCACTGAAAACAGCAGCAAGAACAGAATGTCTCTGCAGGATGCCTACCGTGCCCCAAGGAGAGAAGAAATGTCAGGATGCAGCAGAGCAGGAATTCCCCCAAGCAGCAAGGAAGAAAACATTTGTTGCATTTTTAGGGAGGAGCACTCTTGCCATTCTTTCAACCATTATATGACTTTAATGACTGGCTTCTCTCATTGTCTTAGCAGCTTGCAGAATTTTCTCCTCCCTTCCCCTCATCTCCACCTCCCATACTGGCTTTGAAGATTTCATCTGCAGCTGCTCACAGTGGTATTGTCCATCTGGAAAACAGTGCCTGCTAAATCCAAAGTTTCTTTTGGAGCTACTGTTCTCAGCAAACTGCTTCTCACAAGCCCTATGTTCCTCATCAGTTCTCTAGGCCTCTTCCTAGTGGCAACTGGCAGCCCCTCCAGTGACAAGAGATCACATAGGGCTTCATTAGCAGTGCAAGGCACTCCACAGCAGGGCTTCTTTGCATCAGCTGCTGTGACATCCTTAGCATTTATGTCCCGAAAGCCTAAAAATACAGGCAGTGGTGATACAGAACACTTCCTGCATGTGGAATCTATGGCAATATTCTATGGCAATATTCTCACCTAGTGCACAAAAAGGCAGAAACCTAAATCTATCCTATAGCCAAATGCATTTGTATGTGTTTGTGAGCACATTTAATGCAACCCTTAAGCTGTTCTTAATGCACACACCACTGCACAGGATGTTGGAAGTTCAGTTATTTCCACAAGATTCAAAGATTAAAAGCTAAATATAACAGAGACCTCAGAAGTCTAAATTGAGAGTAGAGTGGCTAAATTCTGTGTGTGTCTAAAACTGTGATTTGGATGTTCTTTCCACCTGGCCCAGAAGTCACTGGGCACCTCCTTATCTGAGCCAAAAGTTGCCTTGGAGTCTCTTTCTTGCCATCGGCTTCTTAAAAGAGAGCCAAAAGTGGATACAGTCATTGCAATTCAGATGTTTTTTGAGTAAAAGCCTACTAATCAAAATAGTCACTCCAGAAAAGGGCATCTAGGTTTGAGATTCTCAACAGCCTGAGAGTACATGTTCAATTCCTTGCTTAACCCTAAATAAAAGTCATCTTTTCACTAGGCTAGTGTTTCATCCTGGTGGAGCTATCTACATCTTACCTATTTTGCCAGAACTCACAAGAATAATAAACAGGATCAACCTACAGCCAACCAGCACAAAAAGCTGTGAAAGAGAGGCCCTGCCATCCCTGACATCATTCATACCATCTGCAAGGAGACCATGTGATGCTCAGATTATACCTTTGCATCACTAGAAGCTGGCTTCGTTGCTGTTTTAAAACAATTCATCTGTACAACTCCACACACTCTAATAGCTCCAATGAAGAAAATATACATAATCTGGTTTTTGCTTCACCTGCTGGTAACAGCATTTTCCCCAATACACAGGAGGGTAAGGATCTCTGACATTGGTATCTTATTGGTAGAAAAATTAGAAGGCTACATAGTTTGAATTATCTGGACATATAACACCCTCTTGGAAGAGAGACCATCACAAGTATCCTCAAGCAAAGTTTCTCCTCCAGAAATTCCACCCTAAACTGCAATTCTAATTCCCCAAAAAATACTATGTCCTATGAATTGTCATCAGCTACAGAGAATGAGAAGAGAGCATTCATGATTTGCTACAGCTTTTGCTCAAAGATCACCGCATAATGAAGATAGAGTCCAAATCAGACAGCAGGTCTTCTGTAGACTGAGCATTTGCTTACACACCAGAAAAGGAACTCATAAGACTATGTTTAACACCATCTGGGGATCCTTCCATACAATATTACCATCAATAATAACAGAAGCCTAGCTACAGATTGTTGTACTCTATGACAGCTAAATATATCAGACCTAATTAGATAACACAGGCCAAAAAGCAAAAATCTGCAAACACAAGGGAATGCTACCACAAGGACCAGGAAGATTAAAAAAAAAAACCTGCAAATTAAGTGTAGGGATGAACCTGGATTGAAATCACCAGTCTGAACACCATAACTGAAATTTAGGAAAGGTCAGCTCTAAATAAGGAGCCTGGTTTGAACTGCACAGCTGGGGTCTCTCTGTGACTCAAACCAGAACGCATGCTCCAAACACTCCTAAGAGCTAGAAAGAATGCACTGGGGAATTTACCTCAGCTGGTATGTATTAGCCTAGCTCCATTGACTTCAATTAGCATGATGTTAAATCTTCAGTGTTGACTTCAATGGGATTACAGTGATTTACATCAGCTGAGGAGCTAACATTTCACTTTTAGGCAGACTCTTCTGTAGCACCTTCATTAGTGGAAATTCAGTGTAAAGAACAGAAAAGGAGATATACTCTGCTCTTATGACTCCAGCTACCTAGTGGAATGGGTATATCATCAATACAAGAAATAGACTGGCAGCCAACTGTAATTAGCTCCATTTTGCTGCAGTTCAATCTATGGTTACAATTACCCTTTCTTGCTACAAACATCCAGCTAAGAATTGCTGGAGCCACGCCTTCCACTTCCTGCCTCTCTCCCTTATTTAACAGTTCTAAACGCAGGTTTTCATAAAGGCAAAAGGATCTTGCTCATTCTGGTGCACGCACAGCTGACAATTACTGCTAGCAGCTGGCCTTCCCACTTCCCAGCTCTCTCTTCCTGTCTGTTTTCCCTAACTCTATAAACACAAGAATAACTATCGTTTCACTGGGTATTACACATGTGTCCCAGGTTTGAATGCTCCAAGATACTTAAATTCAGTATACTGCGAAACATGCAACAAGACACTGGTCGTCCCACAGGTTGCATTGCCAGATGTTGTTGGAAATCAACATGCCGGTTCCTATCAGGTTCTAGCTGAGCCACTGCTTGTTAAACACTGAAAATATTAGCTGAAAGTCCCCCAGTATGGTCTTTTGAGGAATCCAAGGAAGCCATCCATACCTCCTACTTCTAGATACCTAATCTGAGTGCCTTGCTTAGGCTGCTTTACAGTCAGCGGAGACTTCAAAGATGATTTAAGAGCTAAACCAGGGGTTTACCTCTCCCCATGGACTATATAACCTGTCTAGGCTCATAAACTAGGTACCCTTATTAGAAGCCTAAAGACAGTACGAGTATTCTTAAAATACCTATATGTCCCATTTCCCCCCTGAACCCTTTTAACATCTGCCAACATGAATCAAACAAAGAGAGGAAGTTTGCCTGGTCCAGGCTTCTCTTAAAATGTTAAGAGCTTGAGATTTACGCAGCTGTCGAGCATCAGGTCGCAGTGCCCAGTACCAAAGCTGTGTTTTGGGTGGAATTATGTAAATGACTGACTTCACATTTCCTGGTCAAATTGCAGTGGTTTCAGGCTGATCTGAAATGAGTGTCTTTGAATGTCTCAGTGAAATAGGTTATTTAAAATATTTATTTCAGCCTGAAACAAAGGATTTCTTTCCAATGTTGTTTTAAATTTAAGTTTTGCTACAGTTTACTACAAGATACCACTGCGAATCATGATGTCCAAAGGTTTAACTTAGAAATGAAACATTTTAACTTAGAAAGAGTTCTCTTCTGATTTCTTTTTAACCTGAAAGTGTAAGAGAACAAATCAAGTGTTGATTGACAAACTTCTAGTTTCCTTGAAATGTCATTTTTCAGTAAATACACAGGATATTTAACTGAAAAACATCCCATTCTAGTTTGGCTATCAGTGAAAAGCACACACATACCTACCCCAAAACATCGTCCTTAAGCTGTGGACAAACATGGCAGATTTCCTACTAACTCCTAGCCTTCTAAGGACTACTCTAAAGAACAGAGTTCCTCTAGGACCCAGACAAATGCCCTTCAGAAGAATAGCTGGTTTAACACAGTGAGTGCCAAAAATCCTATTCCATCACCATTTTGTAGCCTTTTTATATTCTTGACTGATCTAAGTACAGAACAGAAAGTCACATGCAAGCTGTAGGATAAAAATACCTACTTTACTGGGACTGGCTATGATTTGGCTACAGGAAAGACGCAATAATTTCTCTTTGCACACACACTTTACAAGCTAGGATGCCTCAGATTCTCCTGTTTCCTTGTTTCCTCTTCTATCTTCCTACCCTCAAGGGCCTAATACCCAGTCACTCTTCCTTGGCAAATAACAAGAATCATTCTCTCCATGGATACAAAGCTCTCCTTTCTAGTAATTAAAAAATATTGTCAACTTAATGGAACGTCAAGGATGGATTAAGACTGACTGTGGAAAGAAATAAAAGTGCACACAGCATTTTAAAGTTCTGAATAGTGTAACTCTGCGGGAAAAGATTCATATTCCCTTGGATGAAGTTTATTCCTTCCTTGTGTATGTTGTACAGCAGTTGTTATCTCACAATATTGGAGTTAAGACTGTCACTCCCTAGTCTTTGACCAACATCTCCTATAGACTTATTAAGCCCAAGAAAATGCCTTTTTATGTCAAGAATAACTTTCATCTGGAGTGTTTCCAATATGGTTTATGGATAGATGCATTTAATATTCTTAGGAAAATCACTGAAATCTCAAAGACACACTGCCCACTTCGATTGTTACTGTTTCACTGTTACTAAATATTTATGGATTTCCTCCAGTTTTCAGGATTTTTCCTTCTCATCTCCTCCTCCCACAGACCTCCCAGATTTTTCCTCTGGTGTTGCATCATGCCACTTCCCAGTCATGGTTTGCAGAACACATTCCAACTCTGCCATGTTTCTAAGCCTCAAACTAAAGGAAAGCAAAATACAGTTTTAACCATACAACTGAATTCAGCTCTCCTGAAGGGGTTTAGCTCAAGTCAAAGTGAATGGGACACTTTGGCCTTCTTGCAAAAGACAGTCTGCCGCAAATGACATCAAGTACTAACATTCAGCCTCAGAAAAAAAGCATATGGAATTATCAATAAAATTGTTGGAGACTGAGGAGAGAGAAGCCATGGATGATGGTCAGATAGTTTTCAATTTGTTAAAAATTCCACCACAGGAGAGGATGGGGAAAGTTATGGGTAGCTACTCTCAAGCAAGACACTAACCTACAGCTTAAAAGTCATGCAAATTTTATAAAGTGACACCCTTCTAGTTCCTCTTACTTGTCTTTTGAGTAGCTAAACACTAATCACATTTGCAGGTTTTGAGAGAGAGAGAGAAATCAGACTCTCAGCTGGTCACATGACTCCAGGAAGTTGGAAATCAAGAAAAAATACTAAATATTTTGACAAACCGTGAGGGTACTGACTCATTTAAAGTGCAGCCATGCACAGCTCTGAAAGAGCTGCACTATAATAGCAATGAAGCAAAGAGAATTGTTATACTCTCCATATTTTCTAACCTAAAAAAGAGTGGAGGAAGCCCCAGAACTTAACTTCTCCCCTTAAAAATGCCCAGATTATACTGACTTGTTCTTTAACGTCTACTCTTTTTCTCAGTGTTGTATCTCCCCTCTTTTGAATCCTCCTTTCTTAATTTCTTTGTTTCTTCCTCTTTCTCAGTGGTGTCTCTCCAAATTCAAACGTGATGCTTTCCCTGCACCCACCCTCTTCGCTCCCACTGCCCCCTGTCCCAGCTCGGGGAGCCACAGACAGCTCCCACTGACATCGCCAGACCTTTCCAACAACTGCAGCAGAGCCTACGGCTGTACCTTTACCCTCCTTCCCCCCATAATAAACCTTAATTACCTCCTGTGTTTACTCTGACAGAGAATAAAGGATCCTCATCATTAGGCAGTTTTTTTTCAAATAGCAGCTTCATTTTTGTCACCCTAAGGACAGTTTTACCTTTACATGGCAGGACTGTTCACATTTGCCTGCATTTTTCCATACACCACAATGACATAAGAAATTAAGACAAAGTCTGTTTTTTAAGGTTACATATCAAACATTTACCCAGGAGCTGGAGAATGTTAATCCAATGAGTTGCATAAAAGCAATAACAACAATAAAGTTTTGTATACATCTCAGATACCTCTCCCTGCCAAGTGAAATGTTTTAAAATTCTTGATCATAATCATTTTTTTTACGAAGTGTCCATTCAAAAAATCTTTTCCTATTATTTAATCTTTGCCTCTGTGTTTCCTATTCAGCATTTTTAATGGCCATTTTTCTAATACCGCATTCACCTCCAGTGACATTAAGCTGATGTAATAGAACCATTTTAATCAGTAACAATCAATTTTATTACTATGAAAACCTTAGGGACAGAACATTAAATACATACCATGTAATTAGTTTTGATAAAGCAAGCCTTCATCTTAGCAAATCAAATATAATGAAAAGGAAATTTAACAGCTATAAAAATCTATGGCATAAAGTAGGTGCGAATATGCGTGCTGTACGTGCAATGGTATATAATCATGTTTCGTTTCATCCACACACATAATCTGTGTGGGGGCAAAGATGAGTTCTGGAAAGTCTTTGGAAATGTAGGAATGCCCCAAATTTTCTCTTATGGAGAATAATCTACTTTATATGCTTACTTTATAAGCTACATTAGTAGCTACATCTTAGAACAGAATTCAGCTTGCAAGGAGTCTGCAAAATCACTTAATGCATGCACTTATTGATGCAATGAAACCAAGATGAAAAGCAGTATTGAGAAAAGCAGAGTAAATATCCAGTACCTGTGATAAAAATAGAGTTTCTATCTCTGTATTTATTCACATTGTAATTAATATCTGACATGATTCTGCATCTTCTGTGCCACCAAGGCTGGAAGTGTTTACAAACAACCATTAGTACTGTGTCAGAACTGCAGGCTGGGCACATAACAACCTCCCCCATAGGCACAGACCAATATTTCTCCAGCAACCAGGAATTCCCACTGAGGTCACTAGCAGCATGCAGGCACTTTATTCCATTTCTTGCAAGGACCATGACCTTGTGCAGATCATGATATTCCTCGAGCAGGAACACTTAACAGGACTGAGGGGATTCAGTGATGAATTTTTCTTTTTCATTAGCCAGAGGTTGTTTTGTCTGAAATTATTTGGAAAATATAAATAATGTTTCCACACTTAGTAATCATCCACTGGGGGCATATTTAAGTTGCAATTCATCAGCATGGAGTTTTGCCACACAGAGCGTAACAACAAGCTACAAAAACAGCCTCTGAGACACCATCTTCCCAGCCAGGAATCAGCAGAGTCTCCTGCTCCAGCCTTCACTCCTTGACTTCTTGGCCAGATGACCTCCTGGTCCTGGGGAAATTCTCAGTTCATTTTTCAGAGAGACATTAAGATTACTTGGTACTATTCCACCCCAGGTTAACTGAAGAGCTGCCCCAAAATCCAGAACAATTGACAATATTTTTCTCTCAACAGAAAATTGGATTTTGTACTAAGCTTAAAATCTCTTCAAGGAAAATAGTTTACTTCAGAAAGTCTTCTGATTTTAAATCAGTTTTCCTAGAGCAGATTCAACATTTTCATGGGGTTCTCCTCAAAAACAACAAAGCTTCAAAAACAAAAAAAGTCCTCACAATTTCCCAGGAAAAGTTCTTCACTAAATTATGTCTATAAAAATCAGAATAATTTACTACTTTCCTCAAATTTTGCAACAAGAAAACAAAACATTTCCTAACTAGTTCTAGTCAAGCATTTTCAGGCCATCACAAGGTCCTGGTTTGTCTCACTCTTCCCCACATAAATCAGGAACCACATCATAGCCAAGAGGCTGTAATTACATCTGATGGAGCCCTTCACATTTTGTCAAAAATATCTTTGCATCAACAACCCATTGCAGAAACCAAGGAACTGATGCTATAGAAAGCCCATGGCCCCAAAACTGGGGAAATCCACCTGAATTTGGGGGGCTGCAACTAGTATGCAGTTCCAGATTTGGGAATGACTCGTGAGATTGGTTGTGTCAGGGTTAAGGAGATGGGGTTTCTTGAGGCCCCAGCTCTGGGGTGTGGCATCAAGCACATCACTCAAGGGCAGAAGAGCCTTGATCTCCAGGTCACGGCCATGGGACAGGACTTGTGGCCTTCAGAATCGGAGGTTTTAAATGATCTCACCAGCTGCTGGCCCAGCCCTGGGCTAGGTCCTTCCTGCAGGTTGCCCCAAAGGTGGTGGTCCTGGGACACCACAGCCCACAGCTGTGGGCCAGGCCAGCAGCCCAAGTGGACTGGTCTCTGATGGAGAGCTGGGACTGTGAAAGCCAGAGCGGCACTGGCTTCAGCCCAGCCACAGATCTTGAGACACGAGCAGCTGCTCCCAGCGGTTGAACTGACAAGATCATCAATTTCTCTGAGAAGCTGCAGCATCTGAGGACCATATTTCATTTTGGAAACACTGTGTATTGATGTGTCTGAAACAGAGTTTTCTTAGGTTTTCTTGTTCATGTGAAGTAAAGAGGAAGGTTTTAGACTGAGAGAAAATGGAAGAAAAAATCCTACAGTTTTCTACCGCCTGGAAACCCTGGGGGTTTAGCTCTCTCTATTTGCAATAGTCTATGACTGACGCAGGAAAATAATTGGGCCAAGAATCCTGCAGGATCAGCTTGACCCATCCCTTAGCTATACCTTATTATTCTTTTGGCTGGCTTGCTCAGAGCCCCGTGTAGGCTAGGTCAGCTGCATCAAGTGGGATGTATAGGCACATACTTAGCCTTATATTTCTCTGAACTAATGGTGATTCATGCACAGGGACAAAATTTTCCCAAGTTATTGCAAGTCTCACAAGCCAAAGATAAGTGTTTGAAAGAAACATTTAACACTTGAAACTGAATCCTCAGTTCAAGGTGACCTTGCAGTTTTTATTAATGCTTTGATCACCTCCATGTCTATGAAATGACATGATTCGATTACCATGTGTTCCATCCTCACATTTACTCGTACCTCAGAGGGCCTAATTTGAGCCTCTGATGTATTTCTGAAGTAATTTCTATAGAAAGATATCTTTAAATTCCTTTAAGTGTATAAATTGTACTATTAATTCAACATACTACTTTTGCTCGATTGTTCTTTTTTTTTTTTCCTGCTGTTAGAATACATGAGAGGAAATTTAAACTGATGAGCCATTAGGAATGCATCACCTCTGTATATCACTAAAAGAAACATTTTGTTTCCAATCTGGACTATGTAAAGATAGGTGCTTGAATTCCTGCGGTTAGATATTTCAGGATGAAAATCCTGGCTCTGCCAAAGTCAGTAGCAAAATTCTTACTGATTTAAATGGGGTAGAAACAAACCTAAAGAGCGACAACAAGGCACCTCTGTTCGGCACGTTGGTCCCTCATGTTATCTGTGCAACACATGGAGTTTGTTGATATCTTAATATGAATAAAATATTCATTGACATGTTTTATGTGTGTCTGCATATGCACTGCAGCTGGGTGAACAAGTCATCATTCCAAGATCTTAACCCTTTTGTCTGATCACAAATTACCAGCCAAGGCAGTGATTTTCATCACTTTTATTCTATTTTTCTTAAACATGCAATGGATCAGTTTAGGAATGCAAGCTGTATTTTGTAACTTGCTCACAAACAGTCTGTTCATGTCTGCCTTGATCCAAGAGGGAACTTAAACCTGCCCCCAGAAGGGGCTACGCAAGATTTAAAATATTTCCTTGCATAGTGACCTGTGTGTGCTGGCTGGACACAACAGCTCGCTCATCCCAGCTTCACTAACAGACCTCACGGTTCTCTCACGGGGTTCAAGGATGGAAAGGCTGTACAGGGAAGAGTGGTAACCTGTCTCCATCAGTGTCCTACATCAGATATATAGGGGAGAATTAAAAAAACAGGGTACTGCAACACTTCCAGGAGCGCTCTTCCAATCACCAGCAGCTTGAGCCTCAGACTTTCAGAGGAAGAGGTGCTTCACTGGTGCTTAATATCTCTGCATGGATTTCTTTTCCATGAACTTGTCCAGTCTTCCATAAACTCATATGAACTTCCAGCAACTAGAACATCCTGCAGCAAGGAGTTCCTCAGCTTCATTTCATGTTACATGAAAAGACACTGATTTTCGTTACACCCACCAACCAAAGGGGATGAGAACAAATAACACCTAAAAAAGTTTTAGGAAATATTTCAGACTCTTGAATCGAAAAGGATATTGTTTTTCTGTCAGAGCAGTGGAAATAATACACTGTCAAAGGTGAGGGACAGTGCATGTTCCCAACTTTGTCACTACCCATGGGTAGATCTGTGCTCTCACTTTTCCCTTATAAACTCTCTATATTACAAGTAAATTTCAGAAACGCCATAGCATCATTTGTTGTACAAACACTCTCATGGATAATTATTTACTGTATATTTGCTACAATTTCTGCTTTCTGCAGAAATTATGGAGAGATAAAACCTCACTTGCTCAGTTCTTCACAAATAAACTAATAAGCCAGGCTGCAATTGCATATACTAGAAAATCAATCATTGAAACTTCAGTTGGTTTAGCTCATTTGGAAGGACATACACAAAGATATTTGTGCTGTATTTGCCTAATTCTAATATACATTCACATGCCTGTATACATTTCCATGTCAAGGTACAGTAATTAGATCTATGAAATACAAACAGCTAGGGTTTTATGCTGTTCTCCCTCCCTTCCTCCCCAACACTCCTACATTAGTAACTAGAAATAAACACTCAGCAACATGAGGAAATGGGTGAAAGGAAGGCTTTAAAAATTATCTGCTGATTTCTGTATGGAGAGGCTGGTAGCTACCAAACCCTCCTAGGGAAAACTTAGTAAGTGGCTCAGTGTACCAGGGTGACCCAACAGTCTACTCTTTAATTACCAGTACATGATGTGACATGTCACAGCACAACTATGGTGGCACTGTAATGCACATCTGGCTGCAGTCGGCATCACCCTAAAAGAGCAGTTTTCACAATAGATGTTACCTCCCTCTGGAAACAGGAGTCAAAGGAACAATGTTTATGGCTTCATCCTGGGCAAAATAACAAGTTGCAAAGGGAAAGGCTAATACCCACGCAGCAACTTTATTATGTGGGCTTTGGCTGAGACTAAGAAATATGATGAATCAAACACTTGATAACTGAAATTCTTGGGCTTTCAAATTAGCCATGTTTGGTTTTAAAAGATCTTCAAATAAAATTGGGGTGAATTCCCTTCTCCTGATCAGAATCCAGTGTCATTCATTTTCCCATAAAACAAGGACACACTGCAGGATTGGAGGCAACTGCTGTAAGCATGTCCAAAACCCAAGTGTGTGTTTGTGTGTGTATATGTGTGTGCGTGTCTGGGTGTATACTTGTAGACAAAGGAATTATTATTGGAAAACAGCTCTTGCTTTTTAAAAGAAATCTGGCCTGCAAATCCCTCCACCAGGAATCAATATGCAAATGCTGATACAGATGTTACCTAAGGTGCAAGCAAGATCAAAGCAGGGCTTGCAAAGCTTGACTCCAATTCTTGGCAAAGGTGCTGATGGTGGAGAGGGATTAAAAATAAGTAGGGCGTAATAGCTCCAGCATGAAACTCCACTCCTTACGGGTAATGCACCAACCCACACAGAAGATTACGGAAATGCTGAAACCAGCTAGACTGGCAGGCCTGATAGGGAAATGGAGTCCATCACACTGGAACTTCAAACAGGGTCAGATAGCACAATAATCTGCATGCCAGGGGCAGGGAAGGTAAAAGGATAGCAGAAGATCGGATACCAGAGATTTTATACATGGCCTGCTGCCAGCAGGCGGGTTAGAAGCAGAAAAGGACACAGTGAAGGAGAAGAGGAAAGGCATTGTCCAACAGGAAAATGCATTCCTTGGGTTCTTTCAATTCTCTGAAGGTTGTCATTCAAGCTACATCAGTACCTGCAGAATGCAAACAAAAATGCGCTACCAGTATTTTAGTTTTTTGGTCTGTATATCTTTAGTTAAGGCTTCTTTGCTTGATATTTAATAAGTCTTGCTGGTCTGAATCAACAGTGCTTTTAATGTAATAGACCTGATAACTATACACAAACTGTCTCCTAGAAGCAATACACCATCCACTTTCATCAGAAGATTGTTTGCATCTCAACAGATTCCAGGATCTGTCAAAAGATGGAGACTGAAGACGTTCCCATTAGTAAAAATATCTTTTATAGGTCTTCTCCTGGTACAGCCTCAGAGGTGTGAGAATGAGGCAGGTTTGCAGGAAGACATGTCTTGGAAAAATATAAATAAATAAATCTCACACGCACAGAGATGCAGCTGAAGAAGGCCCCGCAGCTCTTCTTCAGGTCTGAGACAGAAGCAAAAACTTTAGGCTAAAGAGATTCTGAGAACAAATGTCCTGAGATTCACTTAATTCTGGGAATCACCTTGTCACCCACTCTCTGATAAATGCATGCCAGTACTCAGAGCTGCCTGAATGACAAGCTAGATTAAAAGGCCCCAGGTGAGAGGAGTTTAGAGAGTATAATAAAAAATAAGTTATGTTAGGCAATTCTCCTTTCATGTTGGAGGTATCTTACACCAAAGTGCTCCCAGCAGCTCTTACAGTGAGTAAGAATCGGGCCCTTTGCCTTTTAAACAAGGTGTCAGGAAATAAATGTACATTGCACCTTTTACGTTTCTTCTCTCATTGTTCATATAATAATGAGCAGACCCTGTCACAGGACCCAGAAAATTACATTTCCCATCTGTTACAGACAGCACAGAGCAATGGTTTTACATTACCATGTTGGGTTCAGGAGCTGTGTTCAGAAAAGTCTATTAAGAATGCATACTGACAAGCGATTCCAATTAGGCAGCAGAGGAAAGCAAAAAAAAAAAAGCTGGAAAAGAGACTGTATTAAAAAGTTTGGCTCTGAGTCTTAATTTCCTGGAGAACTAGAATGCTTTGGGCTGTTTCTTCTCCAGGTGAAAATGCAGAGTTCTTTGCGCAGTAAGGATAGCATCAAGAGTGAGATTGAACATGTGGCCATGCACTGTCTATTGTCCACCAGAAATGAAAATGAGCTTCTTGTGCGATTTTGCACAGGAAAGTCACTGAATTTATTGACTGGTTTAATTCACCTAAACAGGAAGGTCAGTGACTCTGCTCAGAGAAAGCTGAGTTTAGATCACACCAGGTAAACAGGAAGGGCAGGGACCAGAGTGACAAGCCCAAACTGGGTATGCTGGAAATTAGCGAGCAAAATAGCAACAGGATGGGTCTGTCACCACTCTGTAGACTACCTTATCCGACACTAGTCCCATGAGGACAAGTGACCTGAAAAGCATGAACTGTACCACAGAGCCTATGATATTCATCTCCTACTTTAGTCTCTGATCCACCACGACACGGCTGACCCTTTGTCCTGATCTTGAAAGGAAATGGGCTCAAGAAGAGTCTCTGACTTTAGCTCCCAGCTTCAGCTTTAATCACAAACATTGGCTAAAGATCACCCCTCCCATTCCTATTCCCTTTTTCATGCATCTCCTTTTCACTTTTAATGTATTTTCTACCTTTTGTTTTATGTTCTGTTTAGCAAATAAAATAGAAAGCATCTAGTTTAGATGGCCAATACCGGTCATTCTCCAAAGCTATTGCAAGCTTGTGAGATGCATAAAGGCAACCTCTCAAAAATTTAGTAGTGGTAAAATTAACAATTGCTCTACTGCTGGCTGAAGCACCAGCCTTAGAGAAGGCCTGCACTTAGCTTCATAAGCTCTCAACCTCAAGAGCTCTCTGGTGTGATGCTCAGCCTGGATCTGATTTGTGCTTGCCCAGAAGCAAAATGGACAGTAAGCGGGTACAGGCTCGACTACTGATATCAGGCACACCTACAAGTGAGGGTCAGTGGCAGTCAGTAAAAGAAACAGAGGTAGCAGTCTCCTCACAGGTTGCTTTTTTTCCCCCATCTCCTTTTGGCACATTAGTCTGGAAGGAAGCAGGATCAGGCTCCCAGAGCATGAGCAGTCCTAGTCCATCTCAGCTAACTGCTTCCTCCAAAACACCATTGTTATGTTCTTTAATGCCTTCAAAAGGGCCAGCAAACAAGAAGGTGGGTCTTCTTAAATAATTTACTGCAATCACAAGGAATGGGAACTGCAGGTACTGTTAGAATATCATATTTTTATATTCTTTCTATTTTATATTGTCTTTTCCTGTGCCTTTAAGAAAAAGATTGAAGGTGTCTGTTTGAGCCTGAACCCAGTGAGGTGAAGTCTTTGCACTCAAAGCCTGTACCTGATGTAGGTGTTTAATGTTGCACAAGTGGCAGAATTCACATTGACACCTCTGAGACTCAGGGTCCTTTCTGTACTTTCAAATTAAGCACACCACACTCAGGTGCACCCCTCAGTAAACTGTGGCTGAGACTGAAACCATCACTTGCCCACTGAACAACTGGTACTGCCAACACTTTGTGTCCAAGCACTGGCAGCTACAGCTCTACGAGCTTCTCTCTGAAAGAGCATCCGTCATTTGTCAGGGCACACAAAAGCCCTAGGGCAATGAAAGCCTCGCCCCCAGGGCAATGCAGGACTGAGCAGCCCCAGATCCTGGTCCCCCTCTTCACTGCTCTGCAAACACAAGCCTTACAACTAGTGCAACAAAGTCATGCAACCACTGCATGGTCAGCTGTGGCCCAGGGCACACCAGCAGAGCAGTGTGCAAGTAGGACACCCTGTAGCACAGAAATGGCAATGAGAGCACCGTGGCTTCTCTGCATAAGTCTGAAGCACAGACCAACCTCCCAGCCCATTTTACAGACTGAGGAGTGCATAGAGGGCTCAGAGGTTTGCTTGCACCCCTTTGCAAACTGTGCCATGAGCATCCCAGGGCTGGTGACAGGAGCGATGCAATAACATTAACATTTACCCGCCCTGCCATCATGTGATGCAGAGGGTCTAAACATAAAAAGGAGGAGAGGTCACAGCCTTTATAGTGTCCTTCCTAAAGCTTCACCTGGCAGGCAATCAACAGCAGTTCCTCTGAAGAAAGTTACATGGTCAGAGAAGCTATAGCAAAGCAACCAAGGAAGGCAGCTGCTATTCCAGACACGAATGCCACAGATGAGCAGGCTCTGTGCTTCGGCCTCCTGCACCAGTCAATGGAAGGCTCTTGCAAGGGAGGCTTGCAGGTCCCGTGGGTATAAAACTTCAAACCACTACTCGATCATGCACTCCATCTACATTCAAACCTGTTCCAGGCTTCAAAGCAAGTGCTACACATGGCCTGACTACACAATCAAGCTCTGTACACAAAAGCTGAGTTAAAAATTAACCAGGCCGGAAAGAAGGAGAGAAAGGGGGTCACCTGGCCAAGCTGTGAGCATAGCAGCAAAATGCTCACAAGTAAACTTATTACACATAATGTGGTCACATATGTTCACTAACTGGAGCAGCCCCCTGCCCTCCTAGCAAAGGAGAACAGATGTCTCTGAAATCAAATCACCTAAATGCCCTCTATTTTTTGGGCATCACCTTTTTTCCCTTGCTGCCAGATTTGAAAGTCCAATTTGCCAGGATAATATCCCCTGCGTGCATGGAGGCTTTCAAAGTTGAAGCATCCGTCTCTTAGCAACCGGAGAGGCATGAAGGATCCTTTTTTTCTCCTTTCCCCTGTTGCCCACTGAGACATGTCAACTACTTACATCTCCCCAAATAAAGATAAAGAACCAGAGGTCACCTCCACTCCCCGACCACATAATGCAAAGAAAAGAACTCCATGTAGGGGTAACAAAACACAATTACCTGGCAAAGGAGGAACAGCCCAGGCAGGCTGCTGTATCCTTCTGTCCAGTGGCATTGACTCCAGGGCAAGAGATACGTATAGATGCTTGCCTTTTAAGAGAAATGACAATGCCAGAAGGGGAGAAAACATGTGCTGAGATCTGAATATCTTACCCCCTGTAACTGTGGTGAAGGTGGTCTGAGAAGTTAGACACACAGGTCCTGGTTTATGGTAGACATGCCTCAGGAGCCATAACTTAAGGCTGGGATGGGCAGCACTTTGGTTGGGAACGACGCGAGCAGAGATCTCTGTACAGCCAGCATCAGGGAGCAGCGAGACATGACTGCTCCCCAAGGCAGGGACAGCCCAGGAGGCAAGGATGATCTTGGCCCAGGCAGTGCCCTCACCAACAGGACACAGTCCCATAGAGTCTGAACATGGTGGACAGAGATGGGTGCTCATAACAGAATCCATCGACAGTCCTAGACCAGGCAGGTGGTGCACCAGTTCCAGGGGCCAATCAGGGAATCTAGTCAGGAACAAATGGAGACAAGGCCATAGATAGGGCTAGGAGACAAGGCTACAACACAGGTCCAAAGTCCATCCAGGAGACAGGGCCAAATACAGTCATAGAGGCAATCTACTATGTACATTCAGGATGTCCATCCATGACATCAGATACCTACAACATAGCACCAAGGCCCACCCAGG
The DNA here is from genome assembly GCA_031468815.1 of Morus bassanus. Lineage (NCBI taxonomy): Eukaryota > Metazoa > Chordata > Aves > Suliformes > Sulidae > Morus > Morus bassanus. Next base: position 9,561,388 of record CM062572.1, on the reverse strand, counting down.
AGGCCAGTTCACCTACAGCATAGCCCATACAGAAATTAAAGTCCCAGGCTTGAGCTTAAATGGAGTTCCCGGCAGGGGTGTGGGTCCGAGCTGAGGCTGGTCAGAGCTATTAAGGCATATTAATTCCCTCAGGTCCCTAACAATAGCTTTGGAAGCAGTGGAATAGGGTATGGGCAATATTTGAAATTTTCCCCATACACACCTATGACTCCACTGGATAACACCCTGCAGCATCATCCAGGCCATATTTTCTCCTCTTCCACCCCTTCACAGGCAGCTTGGGGCATCAGGAGAGCACCCACCTCACACAAACCACTGAGACTAGTGTGACAGAGCATCTTCTGCACAGAGGTGCAGGACTGGAATCCCTAATGGAGCCCCAAAAGTGACCCCAGTTTGGCCAAACAGCAGGCATCTTTACCACCGTGCCTTCATGTTGCACAGGTAAGCAACATGGAAAGGTCCTTATTTACTGAAGGTACAGCACTAACGGAGCTTCTCAGCCATCTCCCTATTCCTTTAAGGTTAAAAATCACTATAAACTCACAAACTAGCATAAGATATGTCTGACACTACAAAAGTGGTTAAACTTGTCAGCATAATTTCAAGTGCATTGCAGAGATCTTTAGTGTCAATAGTAGGGATCTCCAGTGTAAATAAGGGGAAGGTGGAAGCTGAGGTGGCTGAGCCAAGCCTGGGATGAGGCAGGATTCAACACTCAATAACAGAAAATGGAGACACTTCCTCCTCCACCTCACCCTCAACTGTGCTTTTAAAAAACTCAGAATGGAGGGATCAAGGAGGTCACATTTCTGGCTGGATTCCCAGCTCTGATTCAAGTGCAGCACTGTCCGCTACACAGATTTTTAACAGCACAAAATACACTTGAAATAATTTGTACTGTAATTAGAAACCTTGCCTGCAATTTTAATTGAAAAAAAAAAATTTCATCTCTAATAAACAGAATCTATTAAATCCTCACTGTTATGCTGAGGTGTTTATTATGCTGTATTTACATGTTTCTGTTCAACCTTTGGAAGGTTTAACAGGAATTAAAATACATGATACAAAAATAAATCTATATCTACCTGTGCCCTTCTTTGCACATACACAAGCACAGTAAACAGCAACTAACCTCAGCAACCAAACCTGACTTAACATCTTCTTGTAATAAAGTGATTGAAAAAACAAGAAACATTCATGTACACAGGAAGGATAATACATTTTTAGAGACTTCTGTCTAAAAACAAGAGGACAGGCCAATCATTAGAATTTTTTATTTTAAGTTAGGAGATGGATTTGATGGCACTAGTGGAAACAAAAGTCTCCTTTGCAACATCTACATCTCCTGCTAACTCAACATACAGATGTGAGCACATGTACTTGCTGATATAATACAGCCTGAGAACCTGGGTGTGAAAGGAGGCAAGGCCAGTACTCATAAGTGCTTTAAAAACCCAATAATGTCAAATGATCTGGTCATCCACACTCAGCTAGCAGACAGGATGCCAAGTAAGCACAATAGGATGGTAATGGCTCCGGCCAGCGAGCGATTGCACTGCTGAATTCTGAACAAGCTGCAAATGGATAGGGCAGTCCCAGCAAAAACCCTACAGAGAGCGACAGGTTCAGCCTAATGCATCTTTCTGCTTTTCGCAGTATGGGTTATTCCTTCAAGGTCACCTCAGGCCTCCAGGAGCAGTTAATGGAAGCAGCTGTCTCAGAAAGCTCTTCTCACATCTCCCAACCCTTCCCTTATGGCTGGGAAGCGGCATATGGGATGGTCACCCCACACTCAAAAATAGATCTCCACTTCTGGAGTAGTGCTGCAAGTGAGCAGTACCCCAGATGCCTCTGCAGGGCCTGCCCCCTAACTGAATGCGAGCTGGGGCTGAGGAATTTGGAGAAAAGTTCTTGAGCTGCTTTTGCACAAGAAGTTCTTGTGCTTTATCGCTTGCTTCAAAGCCTTGTCTGAGCCCTGCAGCTGTACACATGGGAAAGACAACTTCATGGACATAAAGAAGGGCAGGATGAAAACTCGCCCATGTCTAAAGAATTGCTGTGAACCAGAACAGCTTATATTTTAGACTTAGAAAACAGAGAGAACACACAAGGTAGGTCTGGTCCACTGCAATCTGTGCAAAAGTAAGACACAAAAAAACTGTCCTTCCAGTCATTGTGTGTGTTCCATCAGAAATATAAAGGCAAAAAGTCCCAGTCATCACCCACCCTTTTTAAAATTACTTTTGTTCCTATTTAACATTATGCTACTGCAAGTTTATTGCTGTTTAACCAGCTGCTGGTAAGTTATCGGTTTTGGATTTGTAATTATTTGCAAAACTCAGAGAATATCAACAGTGAAGAGGATGGCGTTGTTTTGAGGTTATTTTTATTATTTCCTCAAAGGAACATAGCCCAACAAGACTATTTAGTTTGCATAAACCTTGTAATCTTTTCTAACAAATCACGTACAGAAATATTTCCCAGCATCTGCTGAACATGGTGATAGCAAATACATGTAGGCACAGCATGTAATTTAGAGAATATTTTTGTTTTATTTATAACATGGAAGTGAACAGGATGGTCTGTTTGCAGTTGCCATGGAAATTGCTGGCATTAGCTCACTTCATACCAAAGAGGAAGCAAAGAGCTTTTCACTTTCTGCTATTTAACCTCTTTTAATATTAAAATCCTATATACTGCAGTAGTACAAATCTCTCCTCTTTGGAAGGTCAAGGACATTCTAGAGCTATCATTGCTAAAAAGAAATTAGCTATTTTGAGTACTGTGCATATGCTTTGTGAACATGATGTTTCTTCAAACAGATTGAGCTCATCTGCTTGGAAGCATTTCTTTTTTTGGTTTTTTAATATTTAGAAGAAGTCTTTGGATTGTGAAAGCAACAAAAACTGGCAAAAGATGGGCTAAGGATGTTAATGTGAAGCACCTCCACATAATTTTTGCTGATTTCTCCCTAGCACATTCTTGCTTTCTGGTGTAAACCCAGGGGACAGTGAGTCTCACCAATGACCATCTCACCATCTGTATTTCAGTGACCACCCTCTCCACTCTTAAAGTTCAAACAACAAAAGCAATACAAAATCCCTACTCCCTTGCAGAATTCCAACCTTGAAGAGGGAGAAGTGACTCCATGAAGCCCTGTGGTATTTCACTTTTACCTTTGCAGCTAATGGCAGGTAGAAAGCTCCCAGATAAAGTTAGGTAACAACACAAAACCCTCTTGGATACAACAGCAAAATTCATTTTCAGTGAAGACTCATTCTACCTGCATCTTTACAATCACAAAGTAGCAATACTGAATGCAACATAGCCTCTAGCTCAGTCCTGTCAAGGCTGGGTGTCCTCTGGAGCCAGTGAGGCACAGGAGAGAGGCAACAACCTTGTCTCAATCACCGGTGTTTTACAGAGTTATCAAAGATTAAAAAGCCTGGAGGATGCACTTTTACCTTTAGGTCTGACCACTTAAAGATGGAAAAAAATTATTTAAAATAGAACATGTCTTTTAAGAAAAGATTTGAAAGTTTCTGGTGATGAAAAATCCACCAACCCCTTGGCAGACTGGAGGAGGGGTTAATCCCTCCATTTGGGGGAGAGAGGTTCATTTAGCCTACCTGGAACAGGAAGGAAACAGGTCAGCCTGTGGATAATTTTTTATCCAGGGAGGATAATTTTTTGTGAAAGCATGCAGTTCCTCCTCTTCCTCAATATGCCCCAAATATCAAGGAAGTAAAAATTTATAGGTCTAAAGAAGAAAAGAATCAAGAAAGAACATCAACAGCTTCCTTACCAAAACATAGTCTCCTTTTACAAACCAATCACAGAAGCTGAAAGTATTTTTAAATAAAGGAAAAAAGGAATATCTAAATGCTAAGAAGTAAAGAAGTCCTTCACCTACCTTTGTTTTTATTAGATTGTGCACAATATCATATTTCAACCATCCCCTGCACTTCTTTCTCCTGTAAGGCCCCCTGCTACTCATTTTTCAATTGGCACTTTGTAGTTTCCTGCAGCATCACAGTGTTTGTAGTAACACACTGCGTGTATGGCATATGATGATCTACACGTCTGCTAAAGCAGGCTGTGTGCAAGCTTAGCTCTGTAGCGCAGGGTACAGAAACTGCTGCATTTAGCCACAGAGCATCTCCTGCTTCCATCCCCGATGGCAGCAGTCTCCTGCATCCAATTTTGTGAAAAACAGGAGTTACCAGTCAGCAGGGCAGGGCCCCCAGGACATAACAGGCATAGCTGATATCAATTCAGGTTTTTACTGTTAGGTGAGGAAATTAAAAAGATACAGGAAAAAATAGGCTGGACTCATGCCATCCTGCTTAGAGTTGAGCTGCAAATAATCTGTCAGTAATGCAGGTAATGTGAGGTTAGGTGCCCAGTGCCCTTCTTGTCATCATTACATGGGGCAGTCAGCACCTACCCATGCTTTCATCTCACTTCTCAAAGCACACGCGCACATGAGTATGGATAAAAAGTGCAGTTCATCTTTAACAAGGAACTCTTCAAGTCGATATATTGCTTAACTGGCAAATAACACAGCGCTTTGGACAGAGGTGAAATGCGGAGATCATCTCTCTATTACAAGAGCCTGGCAGCAGCATTCAGCACCAGCTGGAAATTGTACAGGGTCTTATCAGGCCAGGCTGGTGGGAGGGAGTCGCAATAATCTAATCTTGATGTGAGAAATGCACAGGTAACCAATTCAAGGTCAGGACAGCTACAGACCATAGATATTTGTTAAAAGATAAGAGAGCTTCTGAAATAACTTTCAGGGTCTTGATTTGCTGAGGTAGGCAAAATAAAAAAAATATTTTAAAATCTGCCTTCCAATGAGGGAAAGTGCAGGTAGCAGTGATGGACAAAGAGCATTTCACCTCAGACAGAGCTGCCTTTCAGCACTGTTTCAGTCGGCGATCCATCTGCATCATTTGTAAGGAACAGTAATAGGCTGCCAATATTTTAATAAGAAGCTGCCACAGAATTCCCTCTCAGCTGTGATAAATCTGCAGGCTCCAGGGAAGGGTTGTTTGTGGAAGGAATAGGCAAGAAACTAGAAATCTATCCATTTTTCTTCCCTTTCCCACTGAAACGTGCGCTTCAGCAAACCAGACCTGGTGAAGGAGATGCTGATACCGTGAGGTACAGTGCTCCACCCACTGTGTGTGCTAGAAAGCCATGAGCTTCCTCCAGAAGCTATTTAGACTCATTAGCACACACTGTGCCTGTACTAATGAGTCCTCTTTCTCAGCAGGGTTCACCCCTTTACAGGGTTTTTGAACAGGAGCACGCTGATACCTGTCTGGCTGAGAGGGTCAGAGCTAACCCGCATCCCTGCACCCAGCTGTGCCGCCAACCCCCAAAAGGCCAAAACAGAAAATTATAGGGTCAAGGGCTGGGGAGAACAAGGCTGTATGGGCAGCTAGAAGGAAAGGTAAGCGGGATGCCAATCAGAAAGGCAGAGTTCACACTTCAGGACACTAATCATTTACCAGCACAACCTGCATTATCACTGTTGATCTGGTTTTGTCCCTGTATAGGAATCCCACGTCCCAGCCTACACAAACACACAACTGAAAAACAGTCTCTGCTCTGAGTTCACAACATAGCCGTGAATCAGACACTTAGGGCTGCAGAAGGCGGTCATCCCAGTAGCAGTATCCTAGATTAAAAGTGTGATTTTTGAGTTTATTTAGCCCATGCACATGTAAAAAGCAGGATCCTTGGCTTACCAGTTGATTTTGAATAACTCTACCTTAGGTAGAGTTCAAAGTCACAATAACCTCTGCTAAGGAAGACATGGGCAGAATGGAGGAAGTCGGAGGACATATCCAAACCCAGATATCTGGAATAGGATATAAAAGCAATTCTCGGCAGCTGGCTAAATTAAGAGAGACAAGATGGGCCTCAAAAAGACAATTAGACAGTACTTTACTACTACTGCTGACTGCTCCCTCAGTGTCCCTGGTTGCAATGTATTACCACTATCTGCTATTATTATTGAACTTCTGCAATCAGATGCATGCTAATATTTTATTTCTGAGGGACAATCAACTATTAAAATGACAGTGCACAACCCTACAAAATGCACTGCTGATCAAACTCACCAGCTGACACACAGCAGTTAGCTAATGGCTTGGTTTTTCTTTTCCCTTTTTTTAAAGGAATAATTGTTGGCATTTCAAGCTTTTCTTCTCAAATATTCAGTAAAAATGCAGGTACACAGGACAAGTTAGTGGTTTGTGGGGGGATTTTGTGAACATGATCCAAGATCTTTTTTTAACCAAATCATCCTATTTTGCCTGCCTTTCAATTGTTAATCTAATACAAAGAGCAAAGTCATTCTGGTTCTTTGAATTCTTTTACTTTGGCCAAAAAAATTTCTGTAGAGGATGTTTTTTCTTTCTAGCCATAGTAATGAAACACGTTTGTTGGCTTGACTCCAGGGATCGTAAACAGTTATCTATCCTTGTTTAATTTCACAGTAAATAAGGTCTTCTATACATTCTTACAGCTGAAGTAGTCTAAAGTAGATTTATTTCAACCTCTGGTTCTTATGGCTTGGTAAATACAGATAGAAAACTATATTGAACTGCTACGAGGTAACCAGATCTCTGGTGGAAAAGCGAGAAGGGTCACTGAATACTTATTCCTAAGGAAAAAGAGAAACAAAAAACTGCCTAGAGAGAATTGAAAATGTATTAACTTCATCCCCTCTCCCCAACCCCCTTTGACACCTCAGGGGATTCTGAGCTGGTGGAGACTACCTTTCTTCAGGAAACGGTAGAAAAATCGAATTAGACATATTTGCATGCTGCTGCTACCAAGTGGAAGAAGGGGAACTGGCAGAATATAGGAACAGCAACACTTTCCCCTCAGTGCCACCTCTTTTTTTGTGAAAAACACAGAGAAAAGGCTGATAGAAAAGGCCAGCAGCATCTGATCCAAGGGCTACGGCCGGCACTGGGCAGGCATCACTTTTTCTGATTCATATTCTACTGCTGCAGTTCTCCATGTACTCCTAGCAAAGGTAATGATGCTTTATTAGGTTTCCAGAAAGACTCTTTCCATTCTGTGGTCAGTTCTGTTCTATAACTTCCATTTTTCCATTATTTCCCCCCTTCCATTTAGTTTGTAATTGCCATTTTTTCCCCTCCAAAGCTCCTGCCAGTCAACCATCATATTGGTGATTTGGACTGAGCTAGCGCTGAGTAAGCTTTAATGACAGACCAAGGCCCCCGCTGCGTGAGGTAGCTTGCAGACAGGGGAAGAAAGAGTCCTTTGCTGCGGAGAGCTTACAGTCCCAGCCTCTCTGGTCTATAATGCTCTGTCTTCTGATTCTTAAAACTTTATCTAACAGCATCCAGCCAAGGTATCACTAAAGGCTGTGTAGCCCTCCACGCACCACAATCCTTGGGAGACCTGTATTGTAGAGGATACTTCCAGACCAATAACAATGTGGCCTCAAAGTCACTTCATTCAGTAGCTTTCTTCATTCCTTCTTCTCTGATGGTGTATTCAGCCTCCCAGGGCTCATTGCCACAGAATGGCTTCTCCAGTGAAACAACCTCCTCTCTGAAGTCTCTCAGTGCTACCTTTGCTCTGCTGGGCTCTGCTTTAATAACAGCCTCCTTGTTCTCCTCGGCACCGCGTCCCGCGCGGGGAGCCTGTGCCTCGGGCTTGCTTCCTGCCAGCACGCTGGCCAAATCCACCACCGTTAAACAAATCCTTGACTCCCTTAGATTCCCAGCTCTACTCCAGTGTTTTTGAGTACGGATAGCACAATTCAGGGCTTTGTCCGTCTCCAGCCAAGAGCTGGATGCATAGGACTTTTGTGTGCAGAGCTGAGCTTACTCGCTACGGTCCTACAAAATAAACATGGCTGCTGCAGCGGCATGCTGGAAAAGGAGAAAAAACACCCTGCAGAAATTGTCTGTGAGGTGCTGGTGATGAAGGCCCTCTGCATTTCTTCACATGCATGGGCATAACAATTTAAACACCTAGATGAGAAACGATGGAAAGTCTCTTTCCAACAATATAGTGATATGCTGTTGGATATCATCATATTGACAGGAAGCTTATCAGTCCTGAGATAAGACAGAAGAGGTGGTGACCAAAGGTGATAGGGCCTAACAGCTTCTGAGGCTGTGAGCCTGCAAAGACGACTCCAGGAGCTGTGTATCATTTTTCAGTCACTAACATTAAATCACAGTGACCACAAAGATAAGTGCCCACACAGGATCCAAATTAAATAGGGTCAAGAAGGGCACCATGAATACAGAGAAATAATCAATAAGCTTTGCTATCAACAGAGCTGGGGCAAGACTGGGTGGATTTTCTTATGAAAATTATTACTTCAAAATGAAAAAGAGGTAGGCTTTGCTTTCCCTCAGTTTTCAGGGGTTTTCTGATGAGACACTGGAAGGACTAATTCTCCCTTTCATATCATTATCTCCTGAATAAGCTGGAGGTTTTTTCCATTGTCGTTCCATTGGTCCTCATCATATCAAGGCAAGCAGATGGTGAAAACTTTCAAACACAATAGTATTTTTGAAGGAAAATTTTCAGCATTCTCAGTTTCACCACTCCCTATACACAGAATCAGTCGTGGTTCTTGTAGAGTACAATCCAAAGGAGGCTATTAATTTGTGAAAGGCTGTAATTACAAGTAACAGCCAGCTATAACAACAGTACACTTTTGGGAAGGGACAGATCGCCCAACATTATAAAGCTGGGAAAGAAAGCACAGAAAAATGCTTTCCAAAGGAAAAGACAGCCTCAGTCTTATTTTGGAATCTATATTGTGAGAATGTATATAAAATAATCCTTAGAGTAAAACTAATACAGTTAGAAGTAAATTTCACTGATGCTTGTGTTGAAAGGTATAAATTCAGAAGTGATGGAGGGGTAAAAAAAAAAAAGTCAGGGTTGTTCCATATTTTGAAAATAATGAACTTAGTACTAATTCTACAACCACTAAAAAAATCAGGAGAAGCCTTCCAAAAACTTCAGTATGTCTCAGAGCAAAACTTTTGTAGCTAGTTAACAGTATCTGAATAACTTGACTTTCCTGGTAGAACTTCAGATTGACCAAGATCAAAGACTCACTCTCTGAGAATATTAAACCCAGCAGAGCACCCCAACAGCTTAGAGAGCAAAGAAACATACTGACAGAAAACAGATCTTTCAACAGACATGGAATTAATGGACCCCCAGAAGCCTGCAAGCATCTAGTAAAGCAAGGAATATCACCTGGTCCAGTTCAGCTAGCTCTGACCTAAAAAATTCCAGATGAAAATGAGAATTAACTAGGAAGACATGGCCAAAGTGGAAAAGAAAAGCGCAGCTCCACTCAGAATTGGTCATAACTTAGTATTACCCCACTACTGGGAACTCAAACATTTCACAGTTTTTATTCAGAGTATGGATGAAAACTTGAAATTGCAGTTTCCTGTAGGAAGAAAAATATTTTAGTTGTTTTTTTCTAAAACAGATTTTTTCCAATTTTTTTCTCCAAACAAGATACAGAATTTCATAGCCCTGACTCCAAGAAATCCTCCAAGCAGCCACAAAATTGAGGGAAAACTAAATTGTCCCCTGGTATCAAGACAGCTCTTACCATGAAACTGGAGACTTTTTATTCCAGCTCAACCTCCAGGTCTCCAGCCACTGGCCCCAAGGCAGCTCTGCACACTGGTATTGTTGCTATTAACCTTAGTGCTCTGGAGAAACCTCCCACTAGGCTACATGTGAAGCTCCTGCCCAAGACTTCATCTATGTTTCAATCAAGTCCACTGAAATATGAAGTGGGCCATAGACTTATCAGGACAACTGAAGTTTCCCTAAACCCTACACTTCTCATAAAAATGAGAAAGATGCAGAAAAAGTCATGAAAATTATACTACTCCAGCACATCCCCCTGCCTAAAATCTTAGAAAATTTTATTACAGTACCTGGGTGTTCCATCAAAACCTTATTTTCCTTACCTACAAGCAGTTATTTAAACACAAGGTTTCAACACAAGGATTAAAATGCACACACTTGACTGCTGAGGAGCAAAGTGCAAGTAGTCCTGGCCAAAGGTCTAGGCTTGGAGCCAGTACACATGATGATGAACAAAAGCACAGCCACAGCCTTCTATTACTGGCCAAGTGAGGAGCAACTGCAGATGCTGCACTAAAGAAAGCTAGTGCTCCCCACAGCTGTTTACAGAAGAAAGCACTCCCAGAATAACCACAGCCCACATGAAAGAACTTAAATAAGCTTCAGCTGAAGATAATGAAGGTCCAAAACTAATTGCCCTTGGTTCATCACAGCTCTAAACTGGTGGGTCTTAACTTTCTATTACAGGGTGCAGATTGTCCTCTAGAGATGTCAGTGGAGAGAAGGGACCAGTGGGAAGCACTGTCTTTCCAGTGCCCTGCCTTCCAACCTTTGTAGTCCATGCCTTGCCTCAAACATTAGGTTCATGCATCTTTCATGAGATGTGGGCAAGCTGTCCCCAAGTGTTTCATGCCTCAGTGCTGACTATAGGGAGACATATACATCCACATCACTGTTGCCAGAGCATTGGGTTGCTGTTGTCCTTGTTCAACCAAAAAGTGAGCTTCCAGCTTTTCCAGGGCTTTGCACTAACATGCTCCCTGCTCTTTCAGGAGCTGCACCAATATGTGGTGGTGGTTGTTGGCCAGTGCTGCCTTTAGCAACAGAGGCTGGGAGACACAAACCAGCTCTGATCCAGGAGCCAGCTAGCCAGAACCCACACGAAAACCTTGAAACTACCTTCAACTTATTTCTGAAGATGAACCTTTATCAGGGCAACTACTTCATCTTCAGGCATGTCTGGCCACTTACAGTTAAAAAAGAGGCCCTGAAGCAGATGAAGGAAAAGCATGCAAGCCCTTTCCAGCACTGCTCTTAATTACTGATGTAACAGGCTGCCTTCTTTCAAAGACAGTAATAGCAAATTCCCTCCCACCTCTCTAACTAAAAATTAATGTTAGAAATGAGATGGTGTATTTTAAAAGAAATCTGTTTTGATTTTAGAGTCCCACACTTATCTTTACACGCAGTGTCAGAATGCCTTAAAGTGTTAAATAATTCCCTGCCATCCTCTTCCTTGCAGAAATGTCATTCCTCTATTCTTCCCTCCTCCTCCTTTGACATTAATAATTATAATTGACATTATTGTGCTGGCCTAGAACTCAGACTGTCTTGTGCTAGGTCTTAGCTTTGCCACAGATTTTTTGTATGACCTTGGAAAAGTCATTTCATACCCATGCATCTGTTTCCACGTGGCCAGATGTAAGAAATTTTATTCCATATAATCTTTCCCTTCTTTGGCACAGAGGATGCATAGTGCTTAACAGAATGGGGCCCCACTCTGGGTTATCACCAGTAGCCATTCCTACTAAATAAACCCTGCTGTGCTACCATGCATCTTTCCCACAAGTACTGCCAAAAAGACAACACAAAAACCAATGAGCCATAACTTGAGCCTTCTGGAGGGAGAGACAAGGATGATTTTAGGACTCAGCTTCAAAGGGTAAATGTTTCCATTATAAAAGAGCTCCACATTCAGTATTAGAAGATCTAATCATAACATCCTCCAACACATCACGGCTACAATCAGTCAAAAAACAGCACATAAAGTAGTAAAATAGCCAAATGCTGTTGAACATCAGTGGGAACTCAGTGCCCAATTCCCTTCCTGCTGCTTTGAAAGGCCAGGATGGCAGAACAGCTGATAACTTTTGGAGCTTCCATTATCCCTGCTCCCCATTGTGCTTCTTTCTGTATACTGGGCCCTTGTCAGTGATATCCATTTAAGAGCACTCTCCTCAGCAGAGGCCAATAGCTGCACCTAAAATAAATTGCTCTACTAATCAGCACAAGCTGAAGTTAAAGGGCTGAGTGGCTCTGTGAATATCGAGAGTGGCATTCCATCTGTGGGATGCCATCTGTGGCTTAGGCTCAACCAGAGAGACTATGTTTAATTAATGTGGCTGTAATTTGCTCAGATCTTAATAGATCATGGACCATTCCACTTAATCACAACACACAATTTAGCATATCTGAGCCATCCCGCGTGATATTCTGTGGGCTGAGGGCTGAGCTGATGCCGAGTTTGAACTACCTCTTACCCTCCATAAAAGTTTGGGTCATTGCTGAGGTCAGTGCTGTGTAAAGCAGCATGGGAAATCTCAGATTGCTGTTGCCTGTCCTGTACCTGACCTGTAAATAAACACAGGAATTATGTGTCTAGCTTTGCCAGTGTCTTCACACTGAAAAAAGCAGAGATGTCTCACTTGAAACACAAGAGCAAATCCTGAAAGTAAAGTGAGGAAGAGCTGCCAAAGGCCAGCAGCAGAGAGAAGTTAGGGGTAAGCTCTTTCCTTCTGGACTGTGGAGTAGCAACAGCAAGGTGACAGTGTTTGCAGCAGGGAAGAGGCAACCTCAGCTTGAGGGAGGTGGATGTGGCTAAACAGAGGATGCCGAGATGCTCAAAAGAGACATGAGAATGTATGGGATACAGTGGGGAGGAAGGAGAGGAGTATTCTTTCACAGTCCCCTTCTTCCTTTTTCATCAAGCATCTTCCCTGTTGGGCTTGTGTATATATCATTATACATAAATAAAAAAAAAATAAAAAATATGTGGTTACAGAGTGCCCCTCCATCAGGTCAGAAATCATCATTGCTTATTAGTGAAGACACATGATTAATGTCTCTGAGAAACTGGAAGAAAAAAATAGAACTGAGCTGTTTCCTGAGCTGTTAGCATTCCTCAACCTAATCTTTGTTAATGAAGTCCCACTTTAAAAATAACATCATTGGCCCACTTTAACCCTCACCCCATATCCCCATTCCTTCCCCAGACCCAGAATCCCACCATTCATTTCCTCCTGTTCTCCCTTCAGCCACACATTATTTATTGCCAAAGTTTAGTGACTGGTTAAGCGAATATGTGCAGGCACTGGAACTTGAGGTCTGAGCAACCCAAAGCTAAGGATTAGCTGTTGTGATAGTCCATCCGTTACTTAGGTGGTGCTCAGGGCTGAAAAAGAAGAGAGCTGAATAAACCAGCTGCTCTGGTTTGAAAAAAAGATCCTCCCCTATATCATATCTACACAAAGGCTTCCAAAGTAGAGGGTTTTCTCCATGTGCAGAGCCAAATTGTCAGCAGCCACTTAAACCGTGGGGAGCACGTGTGTGCATGTGTGTAAATGCACACATAGGTAGAGGAACAACAACATAAGGCCAAGAAGAGCCAGAGCCCAGGTGTTTCACTGCTAAGCAGAAGGTGGCAAGGAAATACAAGTGTTCCAAGCCTTTTTTTGCATTTGTGTTATAACACAAGCGTGAATTGCAGCAAATAATTGCATTTCATCCTCTTCAACAATAATGAAAAGGTGTCAGTTCATATAAACACTGGATGTTTGGTTTCCTTAATGAAGCTTAATGAAAGCTGAGGAAGCGCAGCAGAAAGGTGTAGGGGATGCTCAGTTCAGAACAGACTTTGGGAGCCTTTATTTCATGGTATGAAATCCATGAGGTGAACATCAGAAATTACTGGTCAGCAATTAATGAATTTCTGGCACAGGGAAGAATCTCTGACTCATGGAGCAGTTTCCATTTCAGGGTAACCTAGCCCTTCCTTCCCCAGGGAAAACCTCCAAGCGCCCTGGTTGGCATACACCCTTCTCAAACACGCATCAAGGGCCTGCTGAGATGCATAACAACCTGCAAATCCACATGTATTACCTCTCCTTTGCTGACATGTCAGAAGCCCAAAACAGCCGAGGTTGACTATAAAGGAGAAATAAAGAAGCTAAGCTGCTGTTTCCCTCCAGAGGCTGCATCCAAAGCAAAGATGGTGACTGAACTCAGCTCTCCAGAGAAGGGCACTAAAACCTGAACTACTGGGACATCTTCCCTCAGTTTTTCCTTTAAAACAAACCCAGGAAAAAGCCCACCCCATCTCAAATTGCCAAGACACTATTGCAGCAAGTCTGCTCAACACCAGCATGCGAGACCAAACTGAATACTGCTTTCAAAGATCTTAACATCTTCATGTGATATAAAGACCTCTCTTCATCCAGCTGAGAAGACTATAACATTACCCAGTGGAGGGAAGCTGGGGATAGACAAATTATGCCAGAAAATAAGCACTGATTAGTCCTCTGCTGCTGCTGTTACAAAAATAAGTGACATACCAGCGACATGGGAGATCTGCCATCGTTTGAAGTCTCTTCCCCAAACTGCTATTTCTGAGGTGATTTCTCAAATGATGGTGTCATACCACTGGTGGGAAGTGATACGGCACAGAAGAGGGAGAGTATCACCAAAAGCTGTACTATCTGCTGACCATGGCATCCTCAGTGTCACAGACCCATCAGCTCTGTGTAGCAAAAAGCTGAGCACAATGCAGGCTTGTAGATAGCTCTGGAGGGCAGACAGACTCTCAGAAATACACCTCTAACACTGCCTTCCTCAGCCAACATTAAATCAGTCTCTCTGGCATCTCTAGCATGTACCCACAGATCACCCTGAAATACCAGCACAAGTGTTTCCCAGCAGTAGTAAATCCATCAGTTCTGCCCATATCATGCCAGAGCTTCAGCCATTTCAGCTTGCTATGGCTGTTGTATTTGACACTTCCTCAGTGCCCTTTTTCACCAGGCTTCCTGGGATTTGGAGATGTTTCCCATTACTCTGAATACCTGTCTTTCTAAATGACAATACCACCCAGCTATGGGGACAGCATTCATAATGCTGCTGCTGTTTGCAGCTATTGTTTCCAATTTCAGACACTCAAAGCACCGTTCTCCTAAAGTACTGGCAATGTGCCTGGCTCTACATTACAGAGTGTAATGTGGAGCTTCATCTCCTTTGCTTTATCTGGCACTTTATGTGAGTTGCCACTGAATTTCAGTGTCTAACATTCTTGTTTTCAGCAGGCAACAGCTCGTGTTGCACCAGTGGTGCTTCACCAAACTACAACCAGGCCCGAGTCTCATCCTGTAACCCTGCTTAGCAGGTAATTTACAGGACTGACACTGGTTCCCTTCAGTCCTCTGAATTACAGATAATTGGAATTAGCGGCAATATGCACTCACTGCAAACTGCTTAAATTTATGCCACAAAGCTCTGGATCACTGTCAGAGCTAATATGTCTACTGAAAATAGATGTGACAGGTCTCATCTCAGGCTTTGCTGATCTTCTTCTGGTAGGACAGTAGGACAGTGCTATCAATCCACAGCACGTTCAGCTTAGTGTGTCACTTTTTGTGGTACATCACTTTGAACGTCCCTTTTCTTTCTAGATCTCCGTTCCTATAGTGTTCTGGATTTCTGTGTGCTTTATATATTTCAGTTTAGGCTTGATAACGTCCTTTGCTTGCCAAATGCTAAGTTTCACAGTTCAATTCTTTCTGGGTTATTTTTGCCCCATGTGCCCATCATAAATACGATGAGGATCTCAGAGGCCTCATCCTTCCACTAAACCAGTTCAGTCCCAGATCAGTACCAGATCTGCCATAAACTCTGCTTCTCAAATTTCTATATATTGCTTCATCTTTGCCCTCCCGAGTTACAGAAAAAAACTAGTGAAAATATCAACTGCTTGAGAAAAAGCCATTATCAATATCAGGTCACCTTCTGCATGTTCCTATGTGCTGGCACTTGTACCTTGCAGATATGGAGTAAAATGTTGGGGTCTTTTTTCCCCCAAAGAGCCTGCATCAGAATGTTTAGCTTTAGCACGATGTCGTGGTTTAACCTCAGCCAGCAACTAAGTCCACACTGTCACTCACTCACTCCCGCCGCTGGGATGGGGGAGAGAATCGGAAGAGTAAAAGTGAGAAAATTCATAGGTTGAGATAAAGGCAGTTTAATAGGTAAAGCAAAAGCTGCACAAAGCTGGCCATGCAAGTAAAGCAAAACAAGGAATTCACTCACTGCTTCCCACCGCAGGCAGGTGTTCAGCCATCTCCAGGAAAGCAGGGCTCCATCACATGTAATGGTTACTTGGGAAGACAAATGCCATCACTCCAAACATCCCCCCCTTCCTCCTTCTTCCCCCAGCTTTATATGCTGAGCATGATGTCATATGGTGTGGGACATCCCTTGGGTCAGTTGGGGTCAGCTGTCCCAGCCGTGTCCCCTCTCAACTCCTTGAGCACCCCCAGCCACTCGCTGGTGGGGTGGGGTGAGGAGCAGGGAAGGCCTTGGCTCTGTGTAAGCCCTGCTCAGCAGGAACAAAAACACCCCTCTGTTATCAACACTGTTTTCAGCACAAATCCAAAACATAACCCCATACTAACTTCTATGAAGAAAGCTAACTCTATCCCAGCCAAAACCAGCACACAGGACTTTTAGTTGTTTTGGTTTTTCACTCAGTATAATTTCTTGTTCCCTGGGAGATTTTTTTTTTTACTTCTGGACCCACATGTTGTTCAGAATTCACTCAGAGCCAAGGCGTTTGAGAGCGGTTTGATTTGAAATGTTTCATCTCAAAGATGCAGTTCCCTGTGACTCTGACCCTTTGGGGCACCAACATATGCTATAGAGACGCAGCAGTTTAGAGACAAATGGCTCAAAAAAACTTGCCAGAGCCAGAACAGTAAATGTGTATGAACATCAGCATTAAGAGGGGGAATGGAAAAATACCAGTGTTTAACAACAGAGTTGTAATCTCCTAACGAAACAATCAGCAGAACAAACAGCATCTCTCCTGGCACATGGAGAGGAAACATGGGGAGGGAGAGCCTTGGGGTGCCAGAGATAAGAAAATCACATCTGTTGTACTCTCCTGATGGAGCTGGCCACCAGCCCTTAATGATCCCTAGCAAAGCTGTGTTCATGTCACCAAACCCATGTCCGCGCTTTACCAGCTGGAGCAATGGGCACCAAAGTTCAAACCAAGCCAATTTTCTCCTGAAAAATCATCACTAAATTGTTCATGTCTAGTCGTTAAAAGGATTTCAGCCTAAACAGATGGACTTTAAAGGTTTAACAAATGCTCAGTATAACACAAAAGGGTCACTAGTGTTTCAGTTCCTGGACACAAAGCCCTGTTGGTAGCTGTGCCCATGCATGAATTTGTGTAAAGGGAGGTGAGGTTTTCCCCCCTCCCTCAGGCCCACCATTTGCTGTGAACCAAAGGTGGAGGGTGGGAAAGGGGAGTTGCACAGTAATGCAACTAATGACAGATGTCTGCAGCATCTCAGATAGAGGGCTCGGGGCACAGGACAAGATGGCAAAGCTGACAAACCTGCCAATGTTGCATTGTGCATGGGAATGAAAAGGAGACCAGGACTTTGAGAAAAAGGCTAAAAAGGCATCAGACCAAGGACTGAGTTGGAAAGGATGCAGATAGGAAAAGTAGAGCGGTAAAGGCAAACCAGGAACCGAGATGTCTAATTTGTAGCAGCCAGAGAGCACCACTCCCACCCCTTTAGCAGCTGGAGCATCGGGCAGCTGAACTCTAATGGAGTCAATTTGCTGCTGGAAATAATGACTAAATTACTCCCATTTGCCCAGTGAAGAGGCTGAAGTCTAAGTAGATGAACATCAGGAGGTAACAAACTGTTAGGAGCAGACTGATGTGTTGTGAGGTTTTCCTTGCTTCCAAAAGGGAGCTGACAACCCCCAGCACCCTTCAGCATCACCAGACCCCTCTTACTTACTGCAGAGCCCTTCTACCAACTTAAACAGGTTTCTAGTTCAGTTCCTGCCAAGCCCCAAGGAAAGACAGCTCGGCCAAAATGTCAGCTGATAAATGAAAGGGTTTATTTGAGGAATAAACAAGGGACAAGACTTTCAGCACCAGCACTTTCAAACCTGCTCTGCCCATCCCCTGTGGAGTAGGGGGAGAGGATCAGTCACTAAAGAGAAATGGGAGAGGGCTGGTTATTTACACTTCTATGCAGGCAATAGCAGTCAAGCTCTTTGCTCTCATGCCACAGGGATAGCTGAAGCTGCCCGGGGTATGGCAGCTCCTGGGGAATTTCTAGACCAGGGGCACAACACCCCTGTAAGAATCTGCGTGTCTAAAGGTATCTCTAGGACAGCATTGCTGGAAGGTCTGAACAGCATGTAAGGAGTGACTTGTTTGTTGAGAGACTCCTACAAAATCCTGGTCCAGATGGATACAGTTTGGCTGTTTCACCTGGCTGCCTCTGCCCATTGCGGGGTGAAGGCAAGATCCCAAAATGGAAACCAGTGAAGAACTCAGATGAAATACCCATGCAGCTGAATTCCCAACTGCTCTAAAATAAGCAGAAGTTTTGCCAAGGAGCAGATCCAGAAAACTACTTAGGCTCAAAACCCTCGGTAGTAGTTCTCTCGTGTCTCGCTGTAGGAGCTGCAGGCTCTGCCAGCAGGCAGGAGACATCTCCCTGCTAAGCACTTTGGCACCCCTTTGGGGCTGACCCTCCTCCAGCCCCAAAGGCTGCTCACACTAAATGCTGAATTGCAGCATCCAGGCCAGGCTCCTGGTACTTAGATGCTGCAGTACCTGGCTTTTAGGAGCTCATCTTCTTTGGATCTTTTCCTAAGAGCCATCAAGATGTTTATCTCCCCATCCTATCTAGGCAATTACTCAATTACTGTTCCTAGAATAAAACCAAAAGTAAGCCCCCCACTATACAAGCCTCCTGTGTGACAAGCCCTGGGGAGCCCTGTCAAAGGGGAAACACGACTGAAGGAGACTGACTGTAGCCCCCCCTTCAGTACCAGCTGATGATTCATATGCTGCCTGTCACTCAATGGGAAAGATATTGCAACACTCCGTCAACATCACCCGGCCCTGATCCACACAGACATCCCTCAGCTAGGCAGGCAAGCTTCAGTTAAAAGCAGCAGCAGTAGCAAGGTAGGAAGCCAAGGTATTCCACAGTGAGCCTGCACCACCTGAGGACAGCTGTGAATATACTCCTGTGGTCACGCAGCAGTTCAATAGCAGGTACCAGTCCATGAATACACTCAGCTCCCTTGTTGCTGTCACCTCTGCCACTCCATATATCCAATGCAGTTGTCAGAGTGAAGGATCTCTACAACCCCGTATTAGAGCTAACTTTGGTTGTTTGTCATTTCAGGAGCATGTATTCATTTTATTTTTTAAAAGAAGTTTAGTAGTTCTAGGGCTTCCTAGTGCTTTGGCAGCTTTGAAGTATTTGAAAAGGAGTCAAAGGTGGCTTCCACCAATGCCCCACTCCTGAAGATGATGATGAGCATCCTTGCAATAGGCAGGCATGAGCCAGTTTAGGCTGTACACTTGTAAATGGCACTCAGACAGACTGCATTTACCAGGTACCTATCAGATGGTAGGACCAGCTCCTTCAAATAAACAAAGTTTTGCCTTGAGAAGGGAGGGGATCTATGGATCTATCAGCATATTACATGCTCTTAACATAGTTGTGTTTTCAAAGCATGCTTCAGCTGCCAGTTGAAATACTCCCTTCCCCCTCCAAGCCTCCCAGACATCCACCACAAGCTGCCAAGACCAGAGCACCAGCACGAGACAGTGATCTCATCTTCTGAACTGCCCTGCCATTTCAGCCAGGATGCCGAGAGCACTTGGACTGCAACGTCATCAGCGGCTCAGAATTGCAGCCCCAGGACGGAGAGACACTGCTCGCTCAGTCCACTGGCCACCAGTAAGCAGGCTTTGAGGGGGCTTGTCAGCCCCAGCATTCAGATCTCTTGCCATCATCTTTCTGGCATAGGCCTGTTGTGTGAGTCATGCATTTAAGCAGATTAGGAATACAGATAAGGTGCTCTACACATTAGCAATGACAGAGACGCAGGTAGTAAATGAGCAGAGCTGTTTTGGTCATCTTCCTAACTGGAATGATCTTTTGCTCTTCATTACCCAGCCTACTGCATCGCAGCACTAGCATGCATATCCCGATGACTATCAGGGTGAGTCACCAAATGTAACTTATTACAATGCAACTGAAACTTTAATAAGCAGGGCTCTTTTTTTTTTTTTTAACTTGATCGCTACTTCCATAATAAAAGCTTTCTGTTAGTATCTGTGCATGTACTTGTCAAATCAGAATGTTCACAGGGATATTCTCAATTCCCAATCACTCAATAACTTATAAGGAATGCAGAGCAGACACGAAAGCCAGGACACCTGGGTCCTATGTCTTGGAGCACAAGCACAGCAATGCAACTCTGAGTGAATGTACTGTGTATTTGCCCTGGGAAGATTTCCCAGCCTGCTTCAGACTTACCCCTGTTGAGGTTGAAACCTCATAGTGCTGGGCAGCTCTGTACCTGCACCACACCAGGTTCTGTGGTACTTGCCACCTATTTTGTCCACAAAGGTAATTGGCATTCCCCAAGCTCAGCCGACAGTTCAGGCTCACACACCAAAGAAGGAGCAACAGCATCTTGTTCTCAAAGAGAAAAAAACTCCAGTTAAGCTTTGTGGGAACGGGCTCTGGTAGACACCTACCTGTATTTCCCAAGGGATGTGCCACCTTTCTCATTGAGCAGTGACCATGGTGTCCTGGACCTTGCACCGTCCCACTGATCTAGGTGCTACAACGCTGATTTTAGCTGGAGTCAAATGTAACAGCCCCTAAAGCAGTAACTTTCTGCAGTCTCCTCTTGCCTACAACAGTTCATTCAGTGTGGTCTGGCTCACCTTGGCTTGGAGACAGACAAAAATCAATACTTGACCTACCTTTCGCTGGCACACCTGACGTATCTCTCTCCAACACTTCTATCATATTTGTTTACCTCCAGTAAACTAATGTTTTCAAGATTTTCTAATCAATATTAGACAGGACATTAAAAAGGTGCTGAGCAAGATTATTCAAAACCAATCTAAATGAATCAATGAAGACAGCTGGACTACCAACAAAGTTATTACTGTCATCATATCGGAAAGACAGCAGGGGATGCTGGGTAATGCTGATATTTTGCAAGTTTGCTCTGTGACTATGTGACAGAAGTCCTTGGGGCTGGGCTTCAGTGACACCTTGATAAACTCATAAGGATGACAATCATGGAAAAAATATGGTAGACAGCAGAGTCCCAGAAGAAAAGATCCACTGTTAGTGCTGGTTTGAAAATTGGTTTCAGGACATGCTGGAAGAACAGCAAAGATGAAGGGACTGGAGGGGCTGATGCTGGGATCTGTGCTGGAAGCCCAGGGAGAAAGCAGAAATGGGGAAGAGGAGAAATGGGGACAGGAGGACATGCACAGTCCAAGATGAAACCCAGACTGTCCAGAGAGGGCCAGAGCCAGGAGCAGGTTCCAAATGTCTTCTCCACCTGGTCCCTCAAATTAGACAATTAGATTAATTGCCTCCTGGCAACAAGCTGTGACAGGAGGCATCTGGGCTGCAGCTGTGTCCTTAGAGACTTGGCAGCCTGGTCCTGCCCCTGTTTTAGCCATAGGAGAGGTACAGGTTGCCCTTTGAGGGACAGCGTAGTGGCACAGGGTGGCAGGGTCCTGACACCACAACCATGCTGGAAACCTCCAGGGCTCCTGCAGGTCTTGCAGCAGCACCAGGGTGGAGGATTTCTGCACTGCTAGAGGGTTTAAGCACACAGTTTTATGTCCTTTAAAAGGAGCAGGGCGTGTTCAAACCCCTTCACTATCTTTGAGCGCTAAAGGCTTTGCTTGTGCATCCTTTCTAAGGAGAGGTCTTTCAACAGGGTGAAGGAAAGCACCCCGAGGACAGAAGGAGCTGAAGACTGGCAAAGGCCTGTTCTAACCCATGAAGCTGAAATGTGGAGATCCCCAGATAAGGCTCGAAGCATGCTTGGACGTCTCAGCACCAGGCATGCTGCAGCGAGCAGCACCACGCGGGATCTGTGCCACTGCTGGCTGCGGAGCAGGCTGTCATGTGAAATTTCAGTGCCAGCTCTCTCCATGCCCCCTTCTCCTTGCCTCTCCCCCTAGCTCCAATCTTTCAGCCATAATCCCACCTATGAACCCGACTTGGAAACTCTGCCTTTGAAGTGTGGTTTTTTCCCCTCCGCAGTCAAAATTGCAGCAGCTTAACTTCAAGAGGGTAAATCTCTCAAAGAAGTGCAAAGGGATTGCTCTGCACAGTGCCTGCTAAAAACCAGTGTGACTCACTCAGCAGCCTCCCCTGACACACTGCACAGGAGGACACGTCCCTTGGACGTCTTGCTCTGGGGTGTCACAGCTGTTTCTTTCTGTCTCTTTCCAACAAGCAGAGAGGCCGGGTCTCTCCTTGACTCAGTGAGGATGTTGTTAAATTATGTTTTCTGCCCAAGGGGACTTTTTTTGCCTAGCATTAAAAATTACCACAGCCACCTGGTCAGAGGCAGGACCCTTGGTGATCTGACCCGAAGCCCTTTCCGACTGTGCTGGATGTACTCTTTCCCCTCACAAAAAGCAAGCAGCAAGCAAACTGCAGTCCATGGATGGTGAAGGCCTATAGAACAGTGTATAATCCTTTGAGACATCCTAAACCTTGGGAGCTAAGACGACATGAGGGGGTGAGAGTTTCAGGCTCAGGCTTCACTCTCCAGCAAATCTTGAAACAAGTTCTGATAAGTACAGGCTTTGGGAATCGATTTAGAAATTAACTGCCCCTCACAGGCACAAGCAGGAAGAGGTTGGGTAGATCAGGTTTTGAGCTCAGAGGAGACAAAGGAACAGTCTATAGGGAAACTATAGGGACTGCCTGTAGGGGACAGTCCCTGGGGCGAACCATTCCCAGAACAATACTAGGATTTAAATTCAAAGGGACATAGCTGATTGCCTTTGAGGACCTTTTTCAGACCAGACCTTACCTCACAGAGCACTGGCAATCAAGGGACCAGGATGTAGGAGTTGGCACAAGTTTGTTGGACAGTACCATTAAAACCTCTGAGAGTAGGGGTTAATTATGGAAAAGGCTGTTGCTTCTTAGGAGAGAAAGGGAGTGGAGGACCTAGTTTTTCCTTCAGCAAGACATATATAAAAGGATGATAAATAGACCTTGACTATCCCCCCTGCCTTGATCAAGGTCCTGCCCTGACCGGACTGACCCACGAGAAATGGCAATATCTGAATTTCCTTCTGTGGTACCAATGGGAAGGTCTTTCATCTTTTTTGGATCCAGCTTGGGCATCTCCACATGACACTGTGATGCACTGACAGGACATTCCCAGACAGTCTTTTTATGTCCCTACTAATTACTATATTTTTAATTGCAGAAACAGAGTTTTGAAAGCCACACAAAGAGGAAAATCTAAAAGCAGATTAGTTAGGTGAAATAAAAATGCCCTGAAAGTATACATTCAGGTAGCAATAAAAAGACTTTTTTATCATCGCTTAGAGGCATACAATAAAAGTATATTTTCAGTGTTTGGCTGCCACAAGTAACTGTACTACAATTAGATGTGTGTATTATAAAATTGTGTGGGCGTGGTAATTATCACCCTTTGCAGCAGAATATATTTATACAGATCCTAAATTACAGCACAAAGAAACATCATTTGAGAAGGTTTAAAAAAACAGGTTGGGGGGAGGATTAAACGTTCCATTTTATTTTTGGGAAGTATTCTATGAAAAAGTAGGATGCATCACATGTTGTGTTGGTCTTGAAATGTGTAACTATGCAGTCAGACTAGGGGCTGGGAGCGGCAGCCTGCCTCCTTTTCATCATAGGAGTGTGTAAGTGTATGTATGTGCGTGTGTGTGTGTGCATGCAGACATGCCAGGCAGCACTGTTACAGAGCTCTCTTAGAGCCGCACACCATCTGAAGTCCTCCTTGCAGTAAACTGTGCTTAAGCTAGCAATCCAGACCTTACTTTGGGTGTACAGTCACACAATGCAACTTATACATGCGTAACTAAGATGAGAATCAAGCCTGCTCTGTGCAGTGTCATCTTA
This sequence comes from Morus bassanus, assembly GCA_031468815.1. Taxonomy (NCBI): domain Eukaryota; kingdom Metazoa; phylum Chordata; class Aves; order Suliformes; family Sulidae; genus Morus; species Morus bassanus. Next base: position 9,537,491 of record CM062572.1, on the reverse strand, counting down.
CCTTTTGGTAGGACTGCATCTGCAAATACTTCTTCAGCACACGGAAAAGTCACGGGTACAGCTGCAGAGAGCAACTGTGTCCAATACCTATGGGCTGTTGTCTCCAAGGATCTTCCTTGCTTCCTAGTCTTTTCAGTGCTAACCTTGTATTTGGTTTCCAAATGCAAAAAGTCCTTGATCCTATAATCTACTTACTGTATAGCCTAAGATTAATTGGCCTTTTATGCTGTAGTTCATACAGTAGCCTCAGATGAATCCATCACAGCTTCCAGCTTTGCCTCTGCTGCGATTTTCAGGAGATTCTCTTTATCCTAAGAAGTGCTTCTACTACATGTGGATCCATCATATTTATCTCTTATGTAAGACTGCTTAAGCACTTCCTTGCAACCTCTTAGCATCTGCCTAAAGCCACTACAGCTCATTGCAATGAGAGCTTGACTGGGAGCTTTTCATTATTTTGAATCCAATATTCCCAGCTTGCATATTATATTTGCAGAAGCCTTGAGAAGCTTTATAAAAATTCTGTCACATATATTCTGTTTCAATACGGCTATTTTCATTGTGTTTCTATTTAAAAATTGTCTAGATTGGTCTCCCAAATGCCGTTTTCAGGCAATTTTTTTCTCCTAATTTGATGAGCATCTACTATTTCTCTTTCACTTTTTATATAGCTCTGTTAAAATTTTCTAAGGGATCAACTTAGAGGGCAGAACACGTTCACTATAACTGGTGTATTCTGGATTTTCTTAGCTGTGTAAATGAAATTAATAGATTACCTTTTGTCAATGTTGCATTGACTCTCCATCTGTTGAAGGCTGTAGTTTTATTTGGTCAAAGTATTGTTTGTATGAATATGGGGCCAGAGGTTGGTAAGGTCATGACTTTACTACAGTAGTACTGTCTTTGTGTGCCTCATTTCCTCCCTCACGCATCAGTGTTTTCGAAGGACTGGCAGAGACAGTCTGATGAAACATAGTTGTCTGCAAATTCAGCATGGAGCAAGATAGAGCGTTGACTGGTTTTTGTGCAGATACCACACAGCAGGATGATGCCATTGATAGAAGTTTTTTTAGGGCATCCTTGAACGAATTCACGAAGTTACTATCTTCTGCTGCTTCAAGTGCTTCCTCAAGGCACTCTTTTATACGATACCCACAGCAATGCACCATATGAAAAAGATGAAGCTGTCATGACCAGCACATACCTATGACAGATCCACCATTAGCAGAAGCTAGTGCTGCACCAATGCCTCTTTCGCAGGCCAGGAGGAGGCTTACATAGCATGCAGGAGCGCTTGTGCTTTCAACCTTTCTCAGGTTACTGGCCCTGTGTGACACTTAGGACAGACCTGGCTGATGAGGTTCCAGGTCAGGTGTGTGGGCTGCAGGTACCATCTAGAACATTAATTTAATATGTTCCCAGCAGCACATCTGACAAGCAATCTGGCAAGGCAGCTTTTCCAGTTTGCAAATGAAAGATTTTCCTACTTACCCTCGGCAAACACCAGGTTTCTTACAGTGACACTGATAGAGCCGGCAGGGGCCAGGTCAACACTGTCCGCATGGCTCTGGTCAGATCCAGCAAGTCTATGGGCTGTTTTTTGTGAAATATGTATTGGAAGAAGTGGTACTGCTGTGACAAAAGGGTGAATGCTGAAGACACAAGGAAAGAGAAGGAACCAAACAATATCATCAGCCCGTTCAGTTTGCACAGGAACATCTATAACAATAAAGTCTCGGATTACAAACTGATGCCACAGTGAAACATCACTTCCAAATCTATCAGAAAAGTTGCATCTGTTGATCAGACTTGAAGACTTTAGAATGAACAAACAGCTGAATATCCCAGCAACAAAACACCACCATCTCCAGACACCAGTGAAGACAGCCAGCCCTAGAGTCAGGTTTCTGAGTTTGCTCACTAGCCATGGCATATTCTTTTACACAGTAATGCAACTGGCAGAAACAAATAAAATTTCAAGTGGAAACAGTTAACAGCAATTACCACCCTACCATTCATTAAAATTTTAGTGCAAATGACTTTTTTCTTTCCCCTAAAAACTTTAAGCAAAAGAATATTTTGGCCAAAAATAGATGCTGTAGGTCCTGATAGGACCTCTAGTTCCTTTTTTGGATTCTCTTGTCTACAATGCCAGATCTTCAAATGCATTGTATTTCCCATAAAGCATCAAAACTCTGGGAGAGGGTAAGTGAGTGGCTTGAAGTGCAGTCAAAAAGGAGGGGGCAAGTGTGAGGATCACAGGAGAATGGGGGCAGAGGGAACACCTAAAACTCAAGCAAAGAACCACCCTGGTTTGGTTCTTTGACCAAACAGTTTAACAAAACCCACCATTTTCTACCCTGCCGCCCTCCACCATGGATCACCTCTCTCAGTTATGCCCACACAAGGAGGGCCCTGCAGTGGTCAAGGAATCATCATTCTTACAAAAAACCCTGCCAAGAAAGAGGAGGAGAGGGAGGATTTTTAACTGGGACCAGCTCATAGATCCAGTGTGCCACCCAGAAGTGGTATGGGACTGGGTGCAGGGGATGAGAGGGAGCTGGGTGTTCTCTAAGCAGGAGCTGGCTCTAAGAAGCTGCTTGGGGAACCTTGTGCAAGCAGCACCCTGTGCAAGCAGCGCCTTGGTGTAAGGTGCTACAAAAGCCAACGAGGCATGAAGCATCCAGAGGAGCTACATGTCATAATATTAAATTGAACGTAACAGTTCAACAACAAACTCCTGATTAGCTGAACCTTGAGAGCCTAAACCAGAGCCCAGTGTGCCAAACCCCAGGTGCTGTCCATTGATCGCATATGGGGATGCAGAAAGTGTCACTGGGGTCAGCACAGCCATATAACCAGATAACAGCTCAGCTGCTCAGAGATGGTTGTTGTGCTCTCCCTGACCAGAAGCCCCTCCCTTGGACAGAAAAATTTCTTTCCAACCCAAAGACTTTCTTTTCCCAGGCTCTGTGATTGCTGGGTCCCTGCTCTTCCACGTGCCCCACAGGCTACTCCCTTCTAGACACCTTCAGCCTTGCCAATTTGCAGTCTACTCCATATAGTCCCAAAAGGCTCATCATTGCTCTTTCAAGGATTTAAGGTTAGAAACTCATCCAGTCTGCCCCACTGGCTACTGCAAACCAAAGAGCAACACCAGTACTGGCTGGGTTTAGCCTACAATTGTTCTTTGAGCTAGCTTTTTTCTGACAGAGACTACAAGTATCAGAGCAGCCAACTACAGAAAGGGCCCACACATAGAGCAGCACAACACATAGCACTCTGCTTATCAAGCTGGGAACGTCCTTACAGAGCAAACAAGCCCAAGGCCACGCTTGGATTGTCCCAGAGCCCTCCTGAGGCACAAGTCCCCAGTCCCCTGCTTCACATCCAGTCTAGTGGCAGTGCAGTTTGGTCCCTATCTCTAGGTTCCCTGAATATCTACAGTTATTTCAGGACCAGTGAAGATGTTTTCCTTTGTGATATGACACTGAGATTTATAACAAGATATTCTTCTGGTATATATTTACCCTTTTCACCCAGCCAAAAAAAAAGCTTAAAGTATTAGTAATATGCTCTACAAATAACTGTTTTAAAAAAAAAAAAAAAAAATTGAAAATGTGTAGAAGTTTTTATCTCGGAAGTTTTCCCTTTTCTGCTTGTACTTGAGATTTTGATGAAAGGCAGATTTTAAAAAGCATGTTCTTTCCTTGAAATTTTCCATTTTTAACTGAAAAAGAACAATCACTTCAGAAGAGAACAAGAGTATTCAGCCAAAACCCTTGAGATTTTTCACTGATGATTTCAAAAGACTTGTTTTGGGGGCCCATTGTTTCTATGTTGACGAAAAATCTGTGCAAGAATGTTTTCCACAGTCAGTTCTGAAAATGAAAATTAGAAGCTCCTGCTTCTTTTATTGCATTTTTCTCCTATGAGCCCTTCTCACCCAGGTTTACTATTTTTATATTGTGTCCCAGCTGCTAACTAAGTCTTGGCTTAGTGCTTTTACTGCAATGATGAGGCATTTCCATTTCTGATTTCTAGCATATGTTGCACTCAATATAGCACTGCCCTTGTGCACCAGTTACCCCAGAAAAATGGCTGTGCCAGCAATATAACAGTGGTATAGTCCCTCAAGAATGACCAGGGCATGAAACCCTGTGCCAATATGCAGATGTCACATGGTTAATAGAACAATAATAGATCCTTGAACTATATAGAGAGGTTTTTTAATGTATACAGAAGGTTGTTTGATACTGTGATGAAATCTTCTTTTTTAACATTCTTTTAAATGAACTCGGGAAAAAATATATATAAAAGAGCCAAGAGATAATGATGAAAATCTGAACAATTAATTCTGGGGATGAGGCATCCACAGACTGAGCTGATTATTTTTTTCTCTCTTAGGTCTGTAACCTGGACTAGATGATTGCAAAAACCAGGGTCTTGTGCATGATTCATGGGACTTTATCCTTTTCAAAGAGGAAGAGACACTATTCTGCAAGACCTGCCTTTTGCAAGGTTTTTTAGGACTTCTGCTTTAGGCAACCAGAGCAGAACATCTGAAAATAGAAAATAAGCAACAGATTTGGAGTCACTCTTGGACATAATTAGTAATAATTATTTGTTGGTCTCTGACAATTTGTACAATGCCATAAGCAACATCTCAGGAGATTTTACAATGGCTGCATCCTGAAGATGCTGAGCTTCCTTCACTACTTCTGGAGGCAAAAGGAGAGGACCATTACTGACACTTTGCCACACCAGTCCCACCAGTGACCTGATTGGGTTCTGCACAAGTCAGGCCTGGTGACTCGGGCTCATTTTTTGCTTTATTCTAGGAAATATTTAGCTGAGCAAACAGCTTCAGGGCCACAAGGTGATGACAGTTTTTCAGCTACATGTGGAAGCAGCTCATCTCCTTGCCCTGGGACACAGTCCAGACAGTCTTTGTGAAGGTGCAAACTGGAATTGTTCTACTACTTCCAGGCTTCTGGGTGGTTCAGCTAAATCTGCACAATGGACCTGGCAAGCAAAATCCACCCTAAAACACAGCTTTTGGCTGTCATAGGAGTTTTTGAAAACTAGTCTTATCTCCCATCCATGCAGTGCAGCAGAAGGGAGACATGCAAACATGGGGATGGGAGCACTTACAGAAGGGGCAACTTTCCCTGCTGCAGGAGTAATTGTACTTCCAGCTAAGACAGAAACCAAAAAGAAATTCTATCCAGGAGATAAACTGTGCATTACATAAGGCTTCATATAAAGTAAACTGTCATCAGATTTATTGCAGTTAGAAACAGGCTGTTCTGTCGACATGAAATACATACTTTGTTTTAAAAGTCTAGTGAGAAAGAAGGAAACAGTATCTTTAGAGTTCCTTGTCCTACGGCTTTCTCTGCAGAGACCTGTCAAGCTTCTGGAGCTGAAATGTTTTAAAATATATTAAAAAAATGGCTTAAAATGGTATAAGATATAAATCTGAACCAGGAACTTTGATCAATTTTGCTTGTATGTGTAGTACTAGAACAAAGCAAAAAAATTGGATTTAATATTCCACAGTAAATTCTGATCATTCATTGTTTATTTTTCTCTCCAAGCTACAGAAAAAGCTAAAATATCAAAGTCTTTTTCAGAATTTAAGTTCAAAGATTATTTAAACCATGAAAAATCTTATTTTAACATGTCATTAGAAACAGCTTGCTTCAAGGTTATTTGGCAGTAACTGCATCAGTTTATGGTCCTTGGTGCCTACTGCAAGTGGGTGTTTGTGAGTACATTGGTACTATTGTTTTTGTGGGTTGGGCTTCATATCCAGAATATATCTCCTATAATGCCTTTATAGGAACAACTTCCATAACGCACCACAAAGCCCAATCAAAGCAGAAATAACAGTCAAGGAGCCAGGTCCGGGAAGTGGGCAGCACTTTCAAGGCATGGACAGACCCAATTTAATAATGAGCTGATTCAAAACATAATGCTTCTGCTTTGTTCAACAAACTAAATATTTTAATTTAGATTAAAAAAAATTGTCTTAGATTTTTTTTCACCTCATGTCTCTTTTTATTTTAAATAAAAGTTTTCCTTACGTTTTGTAGAAACTGTGTATCCCACCAAAAACAATCAAAGTGCACAATTCTTTACCAGGTCTTATGGACAGGAATATTGCATTTAATAAAAATATGATTTTTCATAAAATATTTTCACTGTAAAAACTGATCATCTCAATTCTTTGTCCCTTAAGCTGACACTTCCCTGTAAGTCACACAAAAATCTCAACAGACAGGAAAGACAATGAATCTTGATTGGAAAGACAAGGAGGCCAGTCAGTAAACTCAGATCACAATTAGCACCAGCTGTAACCCAAGTGAACTCCCCAATTTAATGGTTCACAGGAGAACACATACATACAGTAAAAGCTACCATCCAAATCAATTCACTCTTCTTCCCCCAGACTCCCCTCCTCCCCCAGGTCCTTCAGACAAAAGTCTCTTTCCCTCCTTGGCTGTTAAAAATATTTTTAGAGCTCTTCAAATACAGAAAGCAGAAAAGGAGGAAAAAAAACAATAGAATTTGACACAAAAGCACCCTTCTCATTAGGGCTTTTTAAATAGCATTAGAGCTCATTGAATTTCATGCACTAATAACATTCCTACTCAATCCAAGGCAAACCAGTCAAATCTAAATCTATCAAATTTTACAAGCAAAGGAATATTGCCAAGTTCTAATATTTTTCCTGCATTCATTGTCTGAATGGGGTAGGGAGTCTCTTCCAAACTCCAGATTTCCTTTTTTCCAATCCCTTTTAAAGCTACTACTTCATGGTGATAACAAAAAAAAAAAAAAAAAAAAAAAAAAGGAAAGATAAAAAAGGAAGTAAAAATCTCAAAAGCAACACCTATACAGAATTCTCAGATACACAGTGTTTTGGGAGTGAAGCAGTGGTGAAGCTGGCTTTAGCACAGTAATCAGCTGGGATTTGAGATTAAAAAGTAGCTAAGATCCTACCAGACAAAGCCCTTGGGCAGATGAAGCTGACTGTGACAGTAATAAAGCCCCCAAAGATGCAGAGGCATGGCTGAATCATTGGCCCTTGAATCCTCTGGCCATTCAACACCAAGCTGCATCTTCAAGTCTGAAAAAGCAGCCAGCAAGCCTGGTGCCACTGAAATCAATGAGACCAGTCACAGGCTTGAGACAGAGCATGGGACGTTGGTTCCTCTTGCACTGCAGGGCCCAGGACGCTGCTGGATTGGGCCCATCCTGCATAAGCAGTTAGGCTCACACGGCTAATGGCAGAGACCTGCTGTCCCAGCCATCTCCAAATAGCCTTGCTAGAAGTGCCAGCCACTTGCAAAACCTTGGTAGGAGCTGTACAAGGTGCTGTGGCTGCATGAACAGCTGCCTGGTGTGTGTGTAGTACATTTTCATTGAATGGCTGGTGAATGTAAGAGATAAGGAGGAATAAAGCATGTCATTAGAGCTCATTTTGTATGGTTCGGTATGTCTTGGGGGTTTTATGGGTTCAATATATTCTCTGCTCATGCTGGATCTCAGCACAGACCTCCAGTAGATGAGAATATCTACTTGTGATGCAGGTTGCACTACAACTCATTTATAGTGAATATAACAACTTGTGAAGTGGATTTAGAAGTCATTGAGTTATAGATTATTTGGGTAAACAGGGCACAAGAACTGCAGCAAGAAACCCATTTAAATATTAAGGAGAGCTATAAACTGAGAAGAGAATGGATGGCAGGGTAATATCATGTCAGAACATGCCCTCCAGAGAGGGACCGCTACTGCGTATTGACCAGAAAGAGCTCCAGAAATAATTCTGACAACCCATAAAGCTCAATTGTAAATGTGGCCGGAAAGGTGAGATTGCAAAGACCAGTGGAGAGAAGGGATAAAGAAGTTGGACTGAACCCCGTTAGCCTTATTGCATGAGTAATCCCACAGCGTGTTCCTCTCCCCTGGTCTGTAGTGTCCCCACCAACACAGTGTTAATCCAGTGTGTAGGAACGGAAGAGTCATGCCCTTGGACTAAAAAGCCATTTCTGGGAGGATTTTTACCCTCTGTGTATCAGTTCTGTTAATGTCCACATGCACCTTTCTTGTGCTTAAAGAATCAGGTACCTGGAGAGGTAAGAAGATGCCTTGTAGGCATCTGTTATTTTGCATCACACCCAAGGGTTCAACTGGCATGGACTAAGCACCACAGGATTAACCCTCTGCTAGAAATACCACATCCAAGGCAAATCCTGGGCTGTAAACTGCCAGCTGGAGCCAGCACAGAGTTTTATTCCTGCTACAGCCATTTGGGATGCTGTTCCTGAAGGTAAGGGGGAAGCTTGACTGATTTCAGTCTAACACTGGTGGCAGAAGAGGAGTAACGAGATTGCCCAGCACTGCATGGTGCCAGGAGCTTTTGGAAAGATATTGAGCACCCTCTGAGCCGGGCTGAAAATATACAGCTTGTGACCACTCCAAAGCCATCCAGCAAAGCAGAGTCTGATACATGCACCCAGAAAAGCATGAAGGGCTTCATGCACGGTGATTCAGACGAGTAACCTGAACACAACCACTGCCAGCAGTCACCATTGCTTGCTGCAGCACCCACCAAATCAGACGTACCCATCCAAGAAGGCTGCAGAAGCAGGCTTTGGCAGATGACTGAATAGCAGCAGAAATACTCAGAATCCTGTACAGAACAACCAAGGGATGAAGAATGAAGGACAAAAATACCAGCGGTTCTTTCAAAAGGTGCCCAAAACATAAGCAGCAAATGGGCTTTTCGAACATGCCTAGCACACAAACCCTGCTTAGTTCAGAGGCATTTCAATAAAGTTTCAGAGCCTCTCTTGAACCCAGCACTGTCCTTCCCTGCTGCGTTATATGCACAGGCACAGCGAAATGAGGTTGCGTGATTCAGCAGGAAGCGGCTTTAAGAACTCAGCAAGAGACGTAAGCATGAGCCAATTCAAGCTCATCCTGAAAAACAAGAGGTTCCTGTTTGGCATGCAAGGGCCCTTTGAAATACAAAAGCACTGTTACAGTCACTTATTTCGAGTTTGCCCTCTTCCCTACCCCCACCATTATTTAGAAAATGCTCTCCCATTTTTTGCTGCATCAGGGAAAATGCTCTACATTCGGCTGATGGGCCAGAAGCACCTGACACCACCTACATGAGGCTAGCAGTTGCTTTTATCATGAAAATTGAAGCTGCTTTGGAGGATGAAGCACTCTACTCAGCTTAAAAAATGCTGAGGAGCAAAATTCAGGGTGAAGTGCAGGAAACTGTGAAGGTGTGAACTGTTGTTCAGTAAGCACAAAGAAACACGCTCCCAGTGAGCTGGATACTGGAGAGAACAGATAGCTCTGTCTCTGTGCTACATCTAGTCTTAATACAATTTATAGCATGACATTATAACCAGTAATAATAATCTAATGGGAGGGCATAGCTGGTACTTCTGAAACTCTTGGATGTGAAGGTCGCTCATTTTATCATCGAGACAATCTTTTAAAAGCACCATTGGTGTGAAGCATTAACAGGAGGTGATCAAGGCTTTTAATCTAAAGCCTTTTATCGACAGCAGGCTGTGGTGGCACATTGTGCACCTGAAGACTGGGATGCCCCACTGAGCAAACATGGCATGGTACGGCCCCTGAATCAAATTGCCCAGACATCCAAGAAGGAGGCTTTGCACTTCGTTACTCCTTGCAGGCTGCCATCTGCGGCGGTGGCTGGTGAAGTGGTGCAAAGGCAGATTCCTGCACACAAAACTCCATCCAGAGCATCTGCCGCTCTATCACCCGGGTTGTGGCATGGTGGAGGCACCACGCCAAAGAGGGTGGCTTTTATCAGAGTCAGACCTCACCTATAGCAATTAGTGGCAAAGCCTAATAACAGCATTAATTAGGATATTACTAGAATAGACTAATTATCTACTGCAAGGCTGACTCTTTAACCCATTCTTGGCTGAAAGCTTCTCAGCGACTTGTGCAAGAGCTCAGCAAGCCCAATGCAGGCATAGAGCCAGAAGGAAGGTGAGAAGAAAAAGCATAGTAAGGTGCTGTGAAGAGAGTAAGGGAAAAACCCTCCATTCATAGGACTTCTTTATAAAAAGTACACGGACAAGGTCCTCCTAAGACTTGCTGATTAAAGCCACACTAATATCAAAGCATGACAAATCCCTTCTCTGCTAATATTTTATGAGCACCAGTACTCACATTTTTCTAATGGGTAGGTGAGTGATTTATATTTGAATCTTCACTGAAAAACAACAAAACAGCACAGTTATTTTTCCCTCTGCTGTGACACTAATTCCTTTCAGGCCAGAATTAGAAACATGCTAAATACAATTAATCTAATGGCTTACATTCTGTATTTTACTTTTTACAGCCACTTCAACTGAGAAGACGTGTCACAGCCTTATTAAAAAAAAAAAAAAAAAAAGCATTGCTTTCCACAGGGCTTTTTGCATGTATAGAAGTGGAGATGTGCATACACAAACCAAACTTATATCACTCTTCCACTTTACAAAAATCCAGGGATCGGAAATCACATTGCACTTCAGGAACATGAACTACTGGATATTCCCTTTCTCCAAGATGACAAGAATGAGATCTTCAGTTAGAGTTAAGTCCTGAAAATGTGGTCCTTAGCATTTTGCTATTGGCCTGGGGCTATGAATTAGAGGTGCAGTAAGACAATTCCACAGCACATCCATCTCAGTCCTGCCCGGGGCTGCATGGGAAAGACACATTCCAGTTCCACATAGAAATGCAAAGGTTTTCAGAAACATTCTTCATTGCAAACTGTGGCAAGAGGCCAGCACTTCAAACATTTTTGGTTACACTGAAATCCCCCAGGACCACATTTTGGAAAAATCAAAGCACAACATGCTCCCCAGCATTCTCCAGCTGCTAGTCACACAGCAATGAAACCGTAGCTGCTTCAGATTAAAACTGGCACGGTTTCTCTCTCACCTGTTCCTTGAGATACATTTAAAATCCATTGTTGCTGCTGCTTCAAAGGCCTACACCTCAAAAAAAGCACATCACCTTTGGTGCAACCGGCCAGCACCTTGTTGGGTGCCTGGGGTGCTTAAATGCCCACCTGGGATTCATGGTTCAGCAGGCAGATAAGAAGCCAGACATGTGAGCTGGCAAGAAACTATCAGGAGTTCCTTGAAGAAGTCTAGCATTGAGAAAGACCTCCAAGAAAATTCCAGGCCCTAGAGGAACTACAACTAGTCACCAACAGCTCCTTCTCATCCTCATTTCACCCACATCAAGTGACTGTGGTAAATCCACCAATGGGAATTGCATGCTATCCAGTTTCCTGCTATTGTGCCACCACAAAGAGCTCAGGTCACACTAATTGCTGCTTAATGTTCACTGTCCACAGCTTTTAGCAGCAGGATTTTTCTTACCAGGTACATCCAGATTCCCCAGAGAAAGAGCCTGTGCCAGCACCAGTCAGGTGTGACATGGGGGAAGATCCAGTCCAGGACAAGGTGGTGAAGGGAAGAGACAAGAGGAAAACAAGTGGAGAGCAGTGGGAACTGATAAGAGCTAGATGTGAGAGAGAAAAATCTGGCATAGCCATGAGACAGTTCTTCCAACTGGCTGGGAGTTGCAATTCCCTCCTGAGGAGCATACCATAAAGTAACTGTGTGTAAAGGCAGAACTCACCCTGGCTTCCACCATGCAGGATCAGCTGTTAGAAGAAACTCTTTCAGGATTAGGGGAGATAACTTGCCAGCCTCTCTGTCCAAGCCTGACACCAGGACCCGATTCCCTGGCTCAGAGCAAGGCTGTTGAATAAATACAGAATACTTGTTCCATCACCTGAGCAATGAGGCTTCCCAGCAGGCTGAGCAATTGCTCTCCAGCCTGACATGCCAGGCGGATAGCTAGCCATTCCTCACCACAAAAGTTTTGTTTACACTGCACATTTGGGATGCTGGATAATCACATGTTCTCCCTCCCTTTTATTGCCTCTTTCTCTTATCAATATCAATATTTTATTGAGTTGAACTAGTTACTCTGTTCCACCTTTGCCTTTTCTCCCCTACCACCAGTATGATTTAACTAAAATGAATTATTTGTTTATTCCAGTAAAGTTTTTCCCACTCTGGAGCCAGGCAAGAAGGAGAAATAAGCTTAATTTAGAAAGATTTCAAATTCCTGAAATAGATGACAGCTGAGAGAAGACTGGCATGTTAAATCATTCCACTTCATAAACACCCCGCTCTCATTTAGGCTTGACAGATGTAAATGCCAGCCAGGTACTACCTACCAGTAATGCTGTCTTTCCTTTATTTATGCAAATACATAATACAAAATCCTTTTTATGTACATTAGCTGACTACAGAAGAGTGGATCTATAGCTGTTTTTTCCCCTAGTTTTTCATTTACGTCATGTGCAGAGGAGGGAAGACAGACTTGACACCTTCTTCAGGTTAAATAACTAAGAGACCATCACATGCTTCACCTTAACCTTACAAATCATGTCACAAGTTCTGCCAGTGTCCTGTCCTGAATAATCTATATTTTTTATGCAATCACCAAGAAAAAATACCTACTACGCCTGCAGTAACTGTGGTGATGAGATAGCAGGATAAGGGCAATCTATAAGAAAACCAGTCTTTGCAAATGTACGCTGTATAAAAATGTCTACGAGACAAAATAAGAAACTGAAGCACATTTTCCATTTAGAAACCAGGCAAAAACCACATTCTGCACCAGAACGAAATTCAAACTGAACAGGAGGTTTCAAGCCAACTGCCAGGTCCACCAAGAAGGAACACCTTCTGCTCTGCATAACAGTCTCCTGGTTATATTGGCAGGCCCAGAGACATCTGTTTTGGGCATGGCGCTAAGGTCACAACACAAGTTTACTGAAGGTCACTCTGAACACAATATACTCCAGGGACTTCGGTTATCTCAACTGAAGACTGCAGGGAGAGGGGGAAAGGCATGATGGTGATATGCTTCAAATAAAAAGATCCATGTTTTACATTTTTCACTAAAATATGGAGATTTTCCATAAGGAGAATTCCCAGCTGCAGTCTCAAACCCAGCGGCTGCCCCTTGCTTATGTGGTGGTTCATTCAAACAAGCTGCTTCCAAACCACAGCATTTTCTTGCTCAGCTTGTGAATGCCAAGGAAGTACTCAAGCAAAACTTGTTGTTTTAGAGGTGGGAAGTTAGGTTACTGCAGTGCTCACCGCTTTGCGGACAATGCCTTGCTGCAGCAGAGGGGAAAGGGAGCCTCTTCTCATTTCTATACTCTGCAAGCGAATGAACAGTCAAAAATGCAGGGCCAAGGGATTGAACAGTGAAAAAACAGGCAGCACTGTCTGTTTGATACAAGTGGTTTCTGCCGCTATGACAGTCCACACACCAAAAGAGGACATCTCAGACATCCACCCTGGGGGCCCAAGGACTTCAGTCAGGATCAGAGCCTTTCTGTGCTGAGCACTGTGCAGTTGTGTATACTTGTAACATACATAAAACCAGCCCATGCCCCAAACAACTCGCAGAGTGTTTAAGACGCTATAATTAGGTGAAGTAAGCAGGGAAAAGAGGGGAAAGGCAAAGATAGGTCAGTGTCTTCAGGTTTCCTGCCTGGAGTGAGACCACCCCATCCAGTCACTGCCACACCAAAACCTTTATCTCCCACCTCTCTCCCTTCTTCAGCCCCATGTGCTGGGTGAAACCAGTTAGCCTACCTAAGGCTGACACAGAGACCCTTTCCCCATCATATCACATTGCCTAAGGTGCTTGGGAGAGAGGAAACAGATCCCCAAGTCTGCACCCAAATTTCATTCTGATTTTCCCCATACAACCTCCCCTGGAAAACACTTGAGACTTGGCATAGGTAAATGCTTCCTAGGGAAAAAAAAATCGAGGACCTCAAGATGTGTCCCAGGGATGACAGAAACCTGTGGCACCTACAGGTGGGCAGATCTGGTTCTCTGCCTTAAGCCCTATCTGCATTTGTGCAACTTTAATGGAATTGTTAGCAGCTGCTTCTTCTCAAGGCATGCACTGATAACGAGACAGCTTGAGCTCACCTCTTGTTAATTTTATCATTCCCTAGAGGAATGTCCCAATGTTTCAGACATCTCCCCAAAAAATTTAGGAAGAAAACAGCACACTTGCTCTCTCCACTTTCTTGTTAATTCCCATCAGTTGCATGCTCTTCTGAGGTCACTCAGCTCTGATGCTGCATGGGTAAGAGAGGCTCATATAAAGGGACAAAAAGATGTTTGATGTATCCTGAGAACTGCAGGCAGTTTCCACATTGCCAAGCACTGCTGAAAACCTTGGGGGCAGCAATTAGAAGGACCACAGGTTTATGCCTGCAGCAAGCTGTGGCAGTTCCACCCCAGGAACCTCAGAGATGCCAAGACTGAGCCAATATAAAATCTGCCCAAGAGAAACATATCTCAGAGGAGCAGCTCCAGTACTATGAGCTCCACAGAGGCAAGTAGGGCAGCAACCAAGTCCAAAATCCCCTGCACGACCCCTCCAAATGTGCTGCTGGGACTGCCAGGCAGTGCCATGGCCAGGCCCTGAGGACATGTAATCTCTGGTGAGCTGCTGAGAGTGTTTTACCTGTATGGCCCCTTGTGAGTCCTCATGGTATTCATCTCTGCCCAGGAGGTGCTCATATACAGGTAAGGTCAAAACCTGGGCTAGCAGGAGCAGGGGCACACAGTATCTAGCAAAATTATGACTGCAGCAAGTAAGGACAAATGTTAGTGTGCTAGACTCTGTACATATACATATTTAATACAAAATTCTGGATATGTAAGTTATAGAATTTTATATAGGACATTAAATATATAGAATACCAAATTCTGCACTAGAGTGCCTCTTCAATTGCTCAGCTGTGTCAGCTCCACTGCATTTTGGACATACTCAGATGTGGGCTCAGGCAGGGATGTTTCCCTCCTACTCAGCAGTGTAACCTATCCTCTGGGAAGAGTTCAGAGAGAGGTATTCCTCACTGCGGGGAATACAGCAGCACATTTTAAACCTACCTCTAAATAACTCTGACAGTCTCTCTAAAAAAAGGATTTGGTTTCCTTTGGCAGCAACTTCTGCTTCACACCCAGATGCTTTCTGTGCCCACCCCAGCAGGCTCAGCCCAGCCCAAAATCTGTCAGAAATTCTGACAGAAGCAAACTCCAAAAAACAGCCCTTTACTTCTCCTCAAGATGCACAGAAAAATCCCTTCCTCTCCACGATGCAAATTCCAGCTCTCTCCACACCTTTCACACACCCTCCTCTCCACTACCACCCCTGAGCTTAACTGCCACCAAATTTGACTGATGAAAGGTGACAGCTCTATTATATTAATTCCCCCCAGAAAATGGAAGAAAGTCTCACATGCTTTTCATATCAAACACATAACACATTTCAGAGTTTCTCTGCATGCTCTGGATTCTGTTCTGCAGGAAATGTGGCTGTTGGGCACAGTGCTCCCCAGACTGGAGGATGCTCTTGTCAAACAAATGGCAGCTTGTCACTTATTCCTATTTTCATATTATGCACACATGCAAAATTAAGTATGCTTGTGCTATCTTTGGCTGATCCAGCATGATAGCTGCCTACAGCTGCTCCAGCCTAATGGACCCAAGCCCTGCCTGGATGGCCCGAAAGGTGTGTTTGTAGAAGACAGCCCTTAGGCTACAGTGCTCCAGTACATGAACTCACAGAGACCCTGTCTCATCAGAAAATTAACAAAAGCAAAAGCCCCAAATTTTTGCAAAGTAGGAAACCTTTCTCTCCAAATTGTCACACTATATAAACTCAGATTAAAACACCTATTATTGCATCTTCATTTTGATGACAGCCTGCTTCTGTCCTCACAATCCTCTGCCCATCGCACCATTATGGATGCTTTTTAGAGCTTAAACACCATCTTGATATCAGCTAATTGCACCAATCTGTGCAAAGTTTCTCCACATGGCACCAATTCCCAACAAACACTGTCGTTTGATCTCATGTGTCTCAAGTCTTTTTCTTCAGTTCCCTTTTACAAAGCCTGTACTATGGTTTGTCCCAATACTGCAGCCTGCATGTTGGCAAAACTCCCTCTTCACCACAAAATTAACCACAAGAAAAGGATCTGGACGAAAGAACCCATCTCGCCTGATAAAAAGGTTATTTACTGACAACCTTCACAATTTATTCAAGCCACAGTGCACTGAGGGAGGTGGTTGTCTCTAGTGTCTTTAGGAGTTAGTGGTTTCCCCACACTGCATTTGCTTTCTGAGCAAGGCAGCTAACACACACCCTGCCCCAGGCTGGGTCTTTTCTCGAGGGCACCCTCAAGCCCATAGCCATGTTTTCAGCATCTTCCCGAAGTTTCTAACCAGGCCCTCTGTCTCCAGAACAAGCTTCGTCCCAGCAGAAGCAAAGCAAATGTCCCCAGGACACCCAACCCACCCACGTCAGGAAACTAGCCCAGGCAGCCAGCTTTGTAATAAGCACGAATCAGACAGAAAAGCTGAAAACACTTGATCGTTGTCTACTCCACCCGTGTACAAAGGAAGGAGCAAATCTCCCAGACTCCGGTCGCAGCCTGAGGACTCAGGAGCACAGTGGGTCCCAGCTGAGCCCCAGCAAACAGAAGGCAGCAGGATACAGAAACTTCCCTTGGCAGCCAGGCATGCCTTTTACAAAAGCAGGGGAACTAACTGCGTTTTGCCACTCCTTGGTTTTGGGCCAGTTCCCAAAGCCTCTTTGTGCCGCGCCGGGTGGAGGAAGCCGACCACCCGGAGGAACAAAGGGCTGGGGGGCAGCCCTGGCTTCAGGCTGCTGCCGCTCGCCTTGGTGGCAGACCCTTCCCTGAAAATCCCTCCCAAGCCTTTCCCTTTAAGACTTTGTCCAAAATCCTCCATAGTTTGGGGACTGCACACCATTCAATGGCCTTGGAGCCAGACGCTTCCTTTACATTACCCTACTGACCAGAGCAGTAGGGAACAGCTTTACAGCAGTTCCTGGGAAACTAAGACGAAAAGCAACGGGTGGTCAGACACACATCACCTCCTTACACAGTTTTCTGGTACAGAGTCCAAACAGTGCTGCTAGATGTAGGAGCCGGACTCTGACAGAAGAGGATTATTTTAAAATCTAATAATGAAAGACTGTTCTTCACATTACAAAGTGAAAAAGAGAGTGAAGGAAGGAAAGTCTCTTCTGCACTAGTTTCTCAGGCACAAGAGAGGATATGAACAAGTTTTGCAGGAGCAAAAGAGGAATTGGGGGCACCCCATTACTCTCTTAAAATACTTTGCTAGGAAGGAGAGGAGCTGCACATTTAAAAAGTGATTAAAGCGGATACACATGCAGACATGCACATTTATTCAGCTCTGCTCCTTGGAGTGTTGCAGCCAGAAGTCCCACAGAGGAGTGTCTCCCCCTCCCAGCATGGCCCCCACACCCAGATGGGCTGGTTTGGGGAGCTTCACGGACCACCAAGCACACAGGAAAGTAGAGCTCGCCAAAACGAGCGGTCACTCTCTCCATGTCAGACCACATCTCCTGCTTCACCTCCCCAGCACAGTAACATCTCCCCAGCCCACCAAAGTAGACCTTTGAGTGTGCAAATGAGTCAAAAAACCTAGCAAAGGACAAGGGGAACTCATTAAGTTGTTTTTACAGGAAGAAAAGACCCTCCCATGTAACTTCACATGGCCAAAATGGCCAGCAAAAGGATAGCCTTCAACTGCCATCTGTGTCTGCTGACCTCAGAGGAATAAGAAAATCTCAAAGCTTTTGGATGACAAACTGGAACATAACTGGAACATGTGCATCTGTCAAAGTCGGGCACAGGAGGCGGCGTGGGTGAGCAGAGGACACAGAGGCACTTGGGGACAACTGCTTTCTGCCGTGACTCCAGCACTGATGTGCCAAACAACTTGTGGTAAGTCAATCCTATTTCCAGCCTCCTCCAACCCAGCTCACCATAGCAGGGCTGTGTGGGCGCAGTGCCTTGGTGGAAGCTGGGTCTGACCTCAGCTGGGGCCTTCAAGCCTCACTGGAACAAAAAATAATTGTGCCACCTATAAGGATGGGTGCTCACATGAATTTACTGGTTCAGGAAATTCATCTGCCAGTGGGTTTAGTGAGGAGGAAGGTACCACACAATCATGTCATCCAACCCCATCACGCAGCCCACTTCTCTCTGCCAGGCCGCCATAGCACCACCTGTCCTCCCGAAGCCAAATCTGAAAACCATGAAAATAAGTTCCTTGATTGACAGAAAAGTAGGAGGCTAGTAAACTCACACACTATGGCCTGTGCACCTTGCATTTAGGAGGTTATTTCCCTGCTGCTGGGGAGATGCGGCTCTGCTGGGGATGGGGATTTTGCACCATGTTGCCCTCCTGTTCCAGACCACAGAGCCACACCAGCAGTGCTAATGGAGGGGTGAGACTTTGCAGCCCTCTCTTTTTAGCCTCCCTGGGAAACCTGGATCTGATATATTCAGTTATCCTCTCTGTTTTCTATGTTAGCTTCACGGCCTTAGTCTGTACTAGGAGCAGCAGTTCAGCTGCTGGCTTGGAGAAAGGAGTGAGGAAGACCAGGACAGCAGTTTCTTCCACAGCTGAGAGATCCCACGTGCCTGAGGAATTTCCCTCTCTTGCTCTATTAGTAGCAGTAGAAGTGAGTGATGGGGGCAAACCTGTTATCATATTACAGGCTGAAGTGTCTGTGCTCACGCTCCCTGCTTTCCCACTGGATGAAAAGCATAAACACCTCTCCCTTGCACCCCGTGCCCCGGCACACAGAGACTGGCAGTCCTGCCGTGGAGGTGGCCAAGGAGAGGGGGTGCAGCACAGTTTGGGTTTCTTGCCAAGGGAGTGCAGGGACACTCCAGTGTGGTGAAAAATCGTCAGAAGGGCTCCACTTTGAACTCCCCCTGCTCTGTCTCTATCAACTCATTCCTCATCCAGCTGCTACGAAAAAACTCCTGGAGTGCTCAGAGGTTATGCACTATGGTTTGGCTGTTTGCCAGTTTAGTGAGGTTTTTTGGTTTTGTTTTTTTTTTTTTAAGATTAAGGCCTTAAAACTCCTGTTAGAACTGCGTCCTACAACACAAACCCTCATTGCTATGGCTTAGCTGCCAAAACATTGCATCAGCCATCACAATAGCCTGGCACCAACTAAAGAAATACTGCATCTTCTTCTTGCGCTCAGCTCAGATCACAGATGTCAAAGTCATTGATGGCTAGAGCTGCTTGGAGATTTCGGGATGAGACCAAAGTTTTGTCAAAACATTAAAGTCCCCTGGAACAGGAATTGTTTTATTCAAAGCCTCTCAAGTCTGATAAACATTAGCTCGGTGCAAGGCAGGGTTTTCCAGTGGGCCAGCAATGAGAGCTGGGACCAGTTCGAAGGCAGGTGATGAATGCAGGCAAGACTGCAGGGCCCCAAACAGCTGTATAATGTCATTGCAGTGTTGGCCACCATCCTGATAACAAAGCTGCTTTCACCGAGCAGCTGCATGGTCTAGGGACATCTACTTTGCCAGAAAACTGGAAATATTTTATTTATGTTCATAGTGAGGTCAAAAGCAAACATACAGAAACCAAAATTTCTGGCCAAACAGACTGCCTGGTTTCCAGACAACTGTCTTCACAGTCTCAGATCCAGCTTTCTACCTCCAGCCTCCTTGCACTCCCCACATACTCACTCAGACATCTCACCTTCCTGAGGATTTATTTCCCTTTGGCTTCCATGATAGTCTTCTCTCCTGTTTCTACTCATACCTCCCTCACAATCTCTCTGAAGATCCTCCTCACCGCCCTTGTCCCCTGATGAAAGAACCCTGCTGGGTTATGCTCTCGATGCTGCCTTCTCCCAGTGCCTCCAAGACCACTCCCATTCCAGACACAAGTTCAGCTATCCCCTCCATGTGTGTGGCTCCTGGTTCAATCCTGACTCCAGACCTGCTCAAATAAAGCCTTGCACTGTCCCTCAACTCTGAGCCTAGACCAAGCCTCTGAGACAGACTCTAGCCTCCCTCTTCTTTCCATGCTAGAGCCCGGCAAGATCACCCTTCCAGGAGCTATTTCCAGCTATAGCCTTCCCCAGGATCAGCACCTGCAAACTAAACCTTCCAGGTTCAGTCCAAATACCACCACTCAGACATGGCCTTTTCTGTTGTTCTGCACAGCCAAAAGCCTGGCCAAATTCTCAGCTTCTCAGTTACTGCAGCATCATCTCTTCTGCCACTCACAAATACAATCCCCACCCCTTCAGAGCCACTCTGAATGCTGCTGCAGAGACCCACCATTCACAATTTGCACCTATATGCCCCCCAAACTCCCCCCAGAGCACTGACTCCAACACAAGCCACTTCCTTTTCTTTTCCACCCACTCTCTAAGAGAGGCCACCTGTAAGAGTTCAGCCTGCAATGCAATTTTCCACAGCCACACTTTCAGACAGGCACCCTGATGCTTTCCACATCTTGCTCTGTGAGCTGAGTTGATTCTTCAGATTCCCTTTTGCCACAACGCCTCCAAAAACTGGGATCCTTCATAAGTTTCTGCTAAGGTGCCACCCCAGCCTACTCTGCTGGCTGGTATCGTGGCACTGCTTCCTAGTGCTGCCTCATCTCTCTGTACCCGCCTGCTGTTGCTAATCCTATATTTAGACTGCAAACTCTGTAGGGCAGGGCCTGGGTTTTGCTCTTTGTTAGTACAGCACCTGGCACCACCAAGTCCTGACCATGTTAAGAAAAACAGCTGATAATAGTAATAACATAATACATCTGTCCAGACTAGTGGACTTAATTCAGTTTTTGAAAAAGCTTTAAGGCACCTCGTATTTTATCAGCTCCATTCACTCCCTGAAGCACTTCAGCCTGAACATACTGTTCTCCATTGATCTTGTCCCAGTGCAGCTTCCCTAAGTCCACCACCATCATCTTGCTACCACAGCAGAAACTGGTTGTACTCACCTGCACTGTGCCTAAAGCGCTGACAGGCCAGCAAAGATCCTGTATCCCATTAGCAGTTCCCAAGTATCCAAGACAGTTTCTTCATGGGAATCCAGCCAGCTGCCTTGTCCTACTTGAGAAAGGTATTACCATCCTACAGCTAAAGTAACATTTTATGGGCTTCGATGGTGTAGCATGCATGGGGTTTTATGAGCCACTTCACCATGCTTGCAGCACTGCCATTCCTGAGCAGGAATGTCATTCAGCAGCTACTTTAGGCTGTGTTCAAAACAGTGCTACTAGTATCACTGCGTTAGTACTGTAACGTCAGGCATGTTTCAATGCACATAGAATTGAGCAGAGACCAGGCTCTAAACTGATCTTGTTTAGTGCTGGCACTAGATCTGATTTCGATTTTGCCAAGCTGTTCAAGGCCATGACTGCCCAATGGTTGTCTCTCATTTTAGATCCAGGAAGACCAGAGGTAGCTGCTCATTCTGTTTTATGTGGTCAGCCCAGCTGGTTCCTGCTCTATCATCAAACATTGCCAGTCTGGTCTCTGTGGGACCCACAGTGGCACGAGCGGGTCTGGAGGATCAGTGGGGTGGGCGTTAGGGCTATGCTGTGCGCTGGAACGCAGTCCCATGCTGAGATCCCTGCTTCTCATGGGGACAAACTAGCAGGCACAGCAGCACAGAGCTGCACCAGGCAGAACATTTCCCCTGCTGACCGTGTCCTGGCCCTCAACGTGATCCAGCAGTCCTGCTTCCAGCACCAGGCTAGTGTCGCTGTGCAGCCCTGTGCTGAACAGCCGTGCCAGCCTGCTCAGAGGCACCTGGATGAGTTCCATTCATCTCATGCAGACATGCCCTCAGCCAGCTACAGCCATGATCCTGCCTGGAAGGGCTTTAAATTACATCAGCCAGACAAGCAAGGTTGAATTTGGGACACCTCTGCCTCCTTTCTTTTTTGCCTCACCCCTGCCAATGCCCTTCTTCCTTCTGCCTGCAATGTGTAGTTCACCATTACCCACTTCCGAGCTCTCCTCTGTGTCCCAGCCTGATGTCTCCATGATGTCTGACTATACTATAGGCCACTTATTCTCTTGCTAGTCTTTCCTTTGGTATCCTTGCCCAGGACAGAGACTGTTTCAGCTCCAGATCTGTTTGCACACTGCTGGAAGATAATCTTAGTCTGCAGCATTTCTAGATTTGTCAGTACTGAACTAATCCAGGTTTACAGACCTGGATCCTTTCACGCTGTCATTTTTCACAAGGCCATGAACCATAAGGGCCAAAATCAGCCTGGAGAGACACAAATTGGAGAAACCATATTTATGTTTGAGCAGGACAGCGAGTGCTGGAGCATTCAGGCTCGGTATGTATCTTGGCCGCATCCTGATCTTGTGTTTGAATGAAACCTATTTAATCCAACTTCCTACATCACCCATGTTTCCACCAGAAAAACATCCAGGCATGGAAAATTGATTTACAAATCCAAAAACAAAGGTTGTGTTTCCTATGCAGTGTACTTTGCCTTAGACCAACAGAAGATTAAGGAAAAAAAGTTAAGAGAGTGCCAAGCTGAGCAGCCAGCTATAATAAATGCCACAGGCCAGAGGCTGCTGTGCTTAGATGGGCATGTCTGCATCTGGTCACCAAATGCTCTATGAAGAAATGGCAAAAGGTAGCAGCCCAGTTTGTGGTGGGAACCACACATCACACAAATTAGATACAACTCAGGACAGAATGGAGATGGGGCTGTCAATAACTGCACAGCAGTGGGCAAAGGCCACAAGGATGGCAACAGGAACAGGGCTTGGACCAAGAAAAACCCTCAGCTGTTCCTGCCTAGATGTCAGGGAGTCAGAGGAGGACCATCGAGAGACAACCTCACCCAACAGAGGCAGACACCGGGAGCACATCTCCTGCCACTAATGATTATGCAAAGATGACACAACCCTAGTTCAAAGCCCGGCATGACAGAAGGATAAGGGTGCCTGCTAGACCACAACAGAATGACAGTAAAAGCTGTGCCCTTAGTGTGGCCAGCATACTGGCAAACACTGCCTCCGGCAAATCAACAAACACTTGTACAAAAAATAAATAAATAAATAAATATTACCAAAAGACATGGTAACCTGTAACTGGGAGAGAGGTATCCAAGTTGCAGAAGGGAAAAAACTTGTGAGAAGCATCAGAAGTAAATGAGGGCACTATGAATGCCATCTCCAGGTACATTTTGGAAATAGTTCTGCTAATAAGGAACCTGTGTCATTGTACAAGAAGAGAGTCTTTTTTGTATTATACCCCGTACCTGATGCACAGAACAGCAAACGGCCTTCTATATAAACACGAACTCTGCCCAGATCATTTTTAGCTCATGAAGTTGTTGCTGCTTCTGAGCCTGTACTTCAAAGCAGCTAGGACAAACAAAGTTCACTCAGATGTATGTGAAGAGAAGGTAAACTGCCTAGCAAGCCAAAAAATAAAGTTTAAGGAAAGGAAAATAATTTATGAGTTTTCTTATAGAAGAAATTTGCATGGATGGAGGAAACAATCTGGTATGGAGCTGAAAGGCAGCACCAGAGAAATGAAAGACTCCTGTAACGGTATCACCCAAAGAGAAACTGGACTGCACAAAACAGATAAATCACTTCAGAAAAACAAGCTGGGGTGCAATTGAACAGATGGTGTCACTGAAACGAGATCAGCATTTGAGTGTAAAAGAAAAATGCCCTGCACTCCTCATATTTCCGGCCAAGAGGAGAGCGTGCAGCCAGCTCACAAGCAGAGATGACCATGACCAGAGTCTGGGTCACTACCAGCAGGGCCAGCATCCATGCGGCACACACACATATTTCCATATCTGAGGAAAACACACTGCTATATTTGATGGAACCCAAAATCTGACAATGACAGTTTGGTGGGTGTGCAAAGAGAAGGCCCAGAGCATCACTTGGGTTTCACAGTAAACAGTAAATGCTCAAAGGAAACATCACACAAAAGCCTCCAGAGCCTCCCACTACGGCTCAGAAACTATCCACGGCTGGCAACACAGCTTCTCCACCAGAAAGGACTGAGCTGACCCGTTATTATCAACATGCATCAACAGTTTTCAGCTACCGTGAAGCCTTCTGCAAACGTGTTAAGGCTGGACAAAACATGCAAGGTAGAGCTCTAACCTCCCACCTGCACACTGAGACTCCATCCAAACCTCTGTGCTTCTGCCACATCCAGATAACATCTCCCCTTTATCAGTTTTTACCTTCGTTTCCCCTTTTTGCTGGAAGGGGAGGAAGTCCAGCCTGTCCCCACTCCTCCAAAGTTCACTTTCAGAAATACAATAGCTCAGTCTTGAATCTCCTCAATGTATTATATCAATTCATCTCCACTGCCAAAAACCATGTGAATAGACCTAGGTGTGCAGGGAGGTAGACAAACACAGAAGGAACAATTCTCAGGCTATGAAAGGAAAAGGGTTGGAAAGCTCCCAAAAACGGTCTCACACAGGTCAATACAGGAGGCTCTGCTCCGTACCACTGTGGGAGGAAGCAGCTTCATGTTACTTACTAGTAGGTGAGGTGTGTGAAAGTACAATAAAACGCTTCAGCTGTGGGACACTTTAGGTTACACTTGGACCTTTCATGTCACACCTAAACTAGTACGTCAGAAGTGACATTCACGATGGCAGTAATGCCACTGAGCTGCTGCAACAAAAGCACATGGTTTTATTACACAGGGTTTTATTACACTCTCGCTTACAGAGAGGCCCCTTTACGCCTGTCTGGCACTGGAGAATGGCCTTACAGCAGGCACAAACAACATCACATTCATCTTCATGCCCTTCACACTGGCACAGGGTTGCAAAGGGGCCCTGTAGCATAAAGAAGAATTCAGTCCAACCTATTGTCTTAAGGGACTATATAGCTATTACTATCAGCGCAGTAAACAGTTTCTTCCACAAGAAACTAGGTTCAGAGGACAATTTCACAAGAAATGCAATTTTAATATGTATAAGCTGTAAGATCCTATGTCAGTTTTGTGATGACCCTATGAGAAATTTTCCATCCTGCTACACGGCTTTGATATATTAGTATTTGCTTAACATTGCTGTTGAATTTATACAGCACTTCCCGGACATGAGGCTGGATTTTTAGCTTAGGTGCATTGGCATAGCTGGCCTCTTCTTTTCCAACTGAATTTGTTTTTCTCCAAAGCCAGCAAAAAAAAAAAAAAACCAACAACACACTGGTCTTCACTGAGCCTAGGGCATCTCAGATCTAGGTTACTGCTGAAAAATTAGTCATACTCATTCACAGCTAATTTCTGCTTTCCCAGAAACTTCAGTGGGGGCCCAATCTTCTACCACCAACCCCAAAATGCCCTTCCTTCCAGGCAGCACAGTTGGTTTATGGATAACGAATATTGCTGCAGGCAGAGAAAATGTTTTAAGTGAAGCCCCACCTCCCTCCACGCACTCATGCACCCCCGGCAATCCCGCTGCCAGATTCTGCCTTCAGATACGTGAGGATACCAGGAACAGGATGGGGCACCGAGTGTCTGGCTCACAGACAGTGCCCTAAATGTTGCAGGTTTGCACGAACGCTTGACAGTGTGTGGTCGGGAATTAGGTTAGCATTGATTTGGGCGGGCTGGCAGGAGCATCCTTTGCTTTACCCATAGACAGGCCGGTCACATGAGGAACAGCTGGAGTGCACACAGAGCCTTCTTTAATTAAAGTGCTACTCACCATTTTTCTGGCAGGGTTCCCAGAAAAGCAATAAAATGGCAGCAGAGAAAACAAATGCTACATAACACACTTCCACTCTCCTTTATGTGCCCAAGTCCCCCTTCTCCCTCAAGCATAATCTTCTTACTTTCTTTTTTTCCTTTTTTTTCTTTTTTTTTTTTTATTTCTGTTAATAACCATTCTTCATTTGTGACAGGCTAGGAAAGGAAAAGGTCAAGAGGGAAGAAAAAAGGGTCAGGAGAATTGAAGCAGCCATTCACTGCCGTTCATGATTAAACATGTGGAACAATGTACCTGCTTATTAGGACATCTCCCGCTCCAAGAAAACATCTGCAGAGCACACACACCTTTTTAGGAGATGTGTGTGCCGTGAACACACGCTGGCACCTCGCGGGAACGGTAACAGCATTCACGTGTCAGTCGTTATGGAAACATTTTCTTTTCGACCCCTTTCTCCCTCGGATCTACTGCTTAAACAAGCTTGGGATTGTCAACACACCAATCGCTGCTGTCATTTCCCAAATTAGCCAACATTCATTGGGTTTTGCTTTGCATTTCTCCAACCTCCACCTCCCATCGGAGGAGCCCGAGGAGGCAGGAGAAGCACCCTGTCCTGCGGCACACGGCCCATTTCACAGACTGATCAGTTCCCAGCAAGAAGCCTGTCTGATGCTAATAATAACCACCGTGCTATTTTTGTTGTTGCTGTTTTATTATTAGGCTCTTTTCTGCACAGGGCATGGAAGGAAAGACACAGGGACACAGAAAAAAAAATGTGAAACCAAGGACAGGTACACGATGCTCCCATTACAGAGGAAATGCGTAATCATCTTCTGAATGGGAGCAAGGTTATTGGGGACATACATGCTGAAACACAAAGGGCATTTCACTCCGGGAAAGCACCTTGGAGTTGAGAGAAATCAGGAGCTAATTCAGAACACTTCAGGAGCTAATTCAGTATAACCAGACCTTGGCAGGACATGGGGTCCAAGAGCCAACCCTCTCTGAATGCGAGGGAGGAAACTGGACCTAAATGAGAAGCCAGCCCCAGATCCTCAAACCCAAAGCCCCCAGTGGAGCTGATCTGAAATAGAGAACATTGGAAATCTGGATTTGAATTTTTCAGCTTAAGCCCATCTCTGTGTCAGAGATTTACAGTTTGACATGTTTATATTGAAACAAGATGGCTATAAATACAGTATATTTCTCTCCCAGTAGAGTCTAAGGAGAGGCATGTTTAAAAGCACTCAGCAGGGGACTAGCACAGCTCCCAGTGAATTTAATTATAAACTCTCCCTGCTTTTACTCAAAGTAGTTTAGGCTGGGAGTAGTTAGACTGTTTTGAAAATCCCGCTTTATTTGTGTGTAGCTACAAATCATCTATATTTATGTAGCTGGATGTGCATCATAAGAACATACACAAGAACATATTTTTATTAGCACACATCAGGGATTTTCCATGCAGGACTTTTTTAATTTCGGGGATGAGGAAGAGAATACAAAATTAATTCAGTGCATAGGCAAAAAAGTAGTAATTTTGACAAAACAAACTGATATTGTGAATATTCAAACAAATTATTTTACTTTAGCTCAGTTGGGCCTGAACCATCACCTCTCTGAACTGCTGGCATGCCCCCAGGTGCTGTGGGTGGAGGGATGGACCTGTTCTCCTCCACAGGCTGGTCTCTCTGGCCAGACCACATGCTCCATCGTGCATAAGTCTCATTACTGCTTTAAAATCAGCCCCGTACCTTTCTGAAAAAAGGCAACACTGCTATTAACTTATTGGGCAACACTGGCCTACTTAGGAGTTTTATCAGATCTGTTTGATGATCCATGGCAGGGACAAGAACCTGTTGCAAAATTTTATCTGTGGCCATGTAATCCTACATGATTGTTTTTCCCATCATCTGAGCAGAATTATTTTGTCTCATAAGCATTTCTGGCCTTTCGCTCTGCACAGAATGAACCAATTTTAAAAATGAGAAAAGGTTGAAGGCACAAAAGCTATTGTGGCTATACAGAGCCCTTAATTATAACACTTTACCTTTGGAGAAAACTATTTTTCATTAACTGAATGGGTAATAGTATATGATGGTGATTAAGTTTAATGGAGCTGAGACCAAGGTGGGGAAGATAAAGTTACAACTGAGAATCCACTCTGAGTGCAAAACCAGCTTCTGTTTGGAGAGGCGTTTGATGGAAAACTGCACTGTTTCTAACTAAATGAGGCTTAAATACGGGTAATTCTGTGTGTATTAAAATTAAGATTCCTTTAGGTATAAACCATGCAAATTTCCATGCAATTACCACTCTTGAGAAGCAGCAGAGAGCATATGCCATAAAGAAAATGGCACTTTCTAATTTTATAAATGAGACCAAACACATGCTTTTCCAATGGGAGAAGGAAATAGAGCCATCAATGATCTAGGTTTAGCCAAAATAACTGAACAAAATTCAAAACCACCCACTCGAGTGAATTTTGTCTGTTCCAGCCTAAGGGAAATGTTTTTCTTCCTCGCTCTGGCTTTCCTGACTTGGTGTGTATCACATCTCCTCGCTGGATCCGTCTCTCCAGCCTCTCTGCCTGCCTCCTGCAGACCCTGCAGACCCTCTGCCTTGTCTGTAGCCACCAGGCTGTGTATTAGCATGACCTTTTTGCATCTTCACCTGCCTCTGCTCCCTGCATTTAACCCAAAGGTTTCCCCCGGGGAGGAAGGGAAAGATCTTGCAAGCGTAAATTTCTCCACCGCATGTTAATTTGGAGTCAGCCCCCACAGGCTACGCAATGACCTGCCCCCAGCTCCCAAGCACCATGAAGCACAGAAAAGGCTACAACTTCTTCATTAACTGTTGTCAGCAGAAAGAGCAGAATAAGAGTAAAAAGCTGGGAAGATAATAAACAGACATCATCTCACAAGGATGTCTTGACGAGACAAACATCAGATGCTGAACAAAATGCATCCTCTCTTAAGTGGCATTTCTATATTTAACACCATCTAAAATGTGATAATTTACACTGTCACAACATGTCTCTTAGAAACAGTCCCATTTTACTTGCCGTCAGCTAAAGTCTGGAACTCAAATTCTGACCTCTTTTCTAGTGGGGGAAAAAAAAGAAAAAAGAAAAAAAAAAAGGAAAGCTAACATCTGGCAGAGCTGGGTATTTATTAGACTTTATAAAACTCCACGCTTCTGTTATACATAAGACAGGCACAAAAGGGGCCCCCAAAGTGTTATTTCCCCACCAGTGTGAAACAAGTGGCTTATTCAGTAAGTTTTCAAAGAACAGAGGCAAATGGATTATCTCAAGGAGAAGTTAAACACAGAGAAACACACTGTAGCTTACTGTTGGGTTTAGCTGCCTGGTGGATGTGGAGAGAGCAGGGGGAAATCTATAAAATCTATCATCGTGGTGTCCAGCTGAGACTTTACACTTCTCAGGGAAATCTGAGCTGTGAACCACCAACAGCTGCTTTTCTCTCAACTTGTGAAATCACCCACGGAAGAAAAGTGTTTTCTTAAGAAATTCTCAAAGCGCAGCAAGGAAGAGCCTGCTAAATCCTCCAGCTCCTGATGCTGGGTCAAGATGACAAGCTTTTTCCAGCCTAGCTGTGACTGTCGGGTGCAATGAGGTGCGATTTGTGACTAGCATAGCTGGGCTGGCAAAAGCCCCAGTCTAGTGAGAATTATGTGGGCTTTCGCTTGTTTTCCTTCAACACCACCAAAACACAGGTTACCCACTCAAAGCCAGGTCCTCCCCAGGGATGCTTGGCTGGGTCCCTGTTCCCAGTTTTCCGAACACAGACCTGAGCTTAGCCCTGACACAAGGGCAGGTCCAAGGTAGGATCCAGTGTCCTCTTCACTTCCCACCCTGGTGTGGTGCTCCTGGGATCTGCTTCAATCACTGTGCCCAACACCTAGATCACACACAAAAATAGCATTTTTCTTAGATACATGGGGTTAAAAAAAGCACCAGTGTTGGGTAGCAAAGTTCAGCCAACGAGAGCCAGGAACTGAGAACCTGTAACAAGGATAATTTTTCTACCTAATTTAAAAGCTGCAAAACTGCTCTAAAGTTGGATTTTTAAGATGTTACCATTGCTCTTGCTGACAAGACACCCTTTTCTGCTCATACTGCCATCAGTAAGGTCCTTCACAGAGATGAACGAGGAGAGGTTTGCACTCCCACACCTGGATGCAACCCCACATCTCATACTGTACTGCCATTGCAACAGGGCAGAGGCAACAACAATTCTTGTGTGTGGTAGTAAGGTGCAGGGTTCAAACACACTCTTTGGAAAATAGCAGGTGTTTTTAAGGCAGTAAGTTTTGAGTCTGAGATGTTCCTGGTCTCTTTGGGATGAAGGATAAAGGGAAGGCCAAGGATGAAGGATGCAAGTGAAGGGTACAAGGGGGCTAGTAGGTGGCCCCATGGGATGAGCCACACAATACTTGGTTCTAGGACTCTTCTTCAGGCACAGAGGTAAAGGGTCAGTACTGGAGTAAGGCAGTAAGAGCTGCTGAAAGTCCAGGCTGACCCCTGGCTCTGACCATGACACAAGTTCCCCATACACTCAGGACAGCATGGGGAGCTGAAGCTGAGCCCTTTCCTGGCAGGACCCAGAAGCAATGTGCACCAGCTGAGCCAATTAATTTTCCTTCTCCACACCAAAGAAATTACAGCTGCCATTTGCCAAAAAAAAAAAAAAAAAAAAAAAAAAAAAAAACAAGACCACAACAAACAAATCGGGTCCTTAACACAGAGATACCATCAACCAGTAGCACTGGTTTGCAGATGGGCTGCATTTCTGCTTGGCAGAGCAGTGCAACACACTGGAGGAGGCAGACCTGTTGCAGGGAAAAGCAATTTTTTTAAAGCATACAGTGAAGCTGCTAAAAGATCCTGTTCCAGCCAACCTGAAACAGTTTGGATTGCACTCACTGAGTACTCCTAAATGTATAAATAGTTCCAGGGCATTTGGCACCTTTCACAGATTGAGAGACACAGCTGATGTCTCTTCTGTTGCAGCATCTCAGGCATTAATCTCAGTTCAGATCCCATCCCTGTTGAATTCAAGGCCTTTCTCCTCCAAAAATAGCCTAACCATCCAAGTATAGGGCATATCCAGGGGTGGGCACAGTGGGATATCCCCACATACTGGGATCTGTGTTTCCCTCCTGGGCTTGGCCACACCAGACTGAGAGCAGAGCCTGTCTGCCTCTTCTCCCCTCTGTCTGTATTTCACGTAAACAGCAGGGGAGATGGAAAGCAGCCCATGTCCAGGGCACCCTCCTGGAGGGTCGATGGCTGAGGCCCAAGTCCTTGTCCCAGGTTATGGTCTCATAACCAAGGAGAGAAGAGGGTCATGGCAGGTATTGGTACCCGTTCCGTGTGTCCAACCTTTCACTTTTATTTACAGGACTCATTTTTAGCCAAATAAAGCATTCATTTAACCCTGAAACATCTTTCTTCTTTCATTTTGCAAATCCCAAACTAGTCAATTTGGGGCTAATCTAAGTAATTGCAATAATTACTTTAAGGTTGAGCTATTCACTCAACCTAAAGCAATTTATTCAGTCAGCCTATCCCCTTCACCTCAGAGTCCAGGTTTTATATCACCCAGCAGGGGTGACACCCAGCCCAGGGCATCTGTAGAGTGTCCTGCCACCCCCGAGGATGGTCCCCTCTGGCAGGCACAGAGCAGCCTTGCTCTGCATGAGGTCCTCTCAAAGCATCCAAAGAAAAAGACCAAAACAGCATCCTCAGTCCTTGCCTTATTCTGTCTGCAGCACAGATGTGCCAGTTACCTAATGGCATCAAATTAACAAATGAACAGGTCTGGTAGACCAATTAGCAGAGAGTGCAAGCAATTTTCAAACAGGCTGCAGTTGTCAGCTAATGACCTTGGAAGAAGCTTTTTTTTTTCCCCTCCTTCAGAAAAGTCCATATTAAAACAGAGTTGATAGCAGCTGAGTGTCACTTACTGGGCTTTCATTTCATGTCATGGAAGTGCACTGGGTTTAAAAAAAAAAACAGAGAGAGAGAGAGAGAGAAATTGTGAGGCTGAGTCAGTGTAATTCAAGCAACACCTCACTGCTTTACCAGTCATCTAAGAGTACTGCAGCTTTGCTCAACAGACATATCAGCTTCTCTCCAGCAGCCTTATCTTCTCAACTCTGAGTAATGCACCACAGACATGCTATAGTGACCACGGAATTAGCTGCAAGCTCCCCCACATTTCCTTATGAGCCCAGGTCATCTCAGCTGCACTGTGCTCTTTCCAGACTTAACTAGGGCTTTCACTAGTAAAAGACAGCTGCTGCCTTAAACTGCTCAAGGAACAACATAGGACTGAGAGTCTGACCAAGAGACTTGTCCTGCTGCTCCTCCTATATTTAAGACAAAACCAAATGACTGTGTGACCCACAAGCAACTGTCCACTTCCATCCTGGAGTGAATAACCTGCATGTGCCAAGGGTTAGCTATACTTCAGCGTCTCACAGGAAAGCACGGTGATAAGCATAAAATGGGACAAGATAGACGTTTGCACACCCAAGCATCTCATTTGGGACCATGGCTCTATGTAGCTGGGGTGTGTCATGTTATCTCACTTCTCCAGGTGGCCCCTTCCCAGGAGCTGCAATCAGTCCTGGACCAGTGAGAGAATTAACAGCCAGTATCACACTTCAGCCTCCAGGCTGAAGACAGAAGGCTTCCTCACCCAGAGGAAGCTGGTATGGCTCTGCTGAAGCCAGCAAAGTCCCAGTGACTTGCATTATAGAAGAGACATGACATCACTGGGGAGGAAAATCCCAAGTCCCCAGAGCATGCAGTTTTTGATCCATTTCCACATCCCTCCAATGTGGCATGGCAAAGTCTCAATAAGATGTCAAGCAACTTAGAGCAGGTTTCTGGTTTGTTTGTCATTCCCCACCCCCTTCCTCAGACAACTGGATTTCATAATTCCCAGAGACGTACCAGAAGAGAGTTTAGAGAGGGAACAAGGTAGTCCAAGAGAGGAGAGCTACTGCTAGTTAGCTTTCTTGTGTGCCCTGGATTTTGGTATACCCCTTTGCAACTGTCCACATCCCCTTCCACACCCACAATACTTCAGGTGGTCCCCTATCTACCACACAACTCTGCCCACACCTGGGAAGGTCATGCTGGAGTCTCTGGTGGTGGCCCCCCCCAGGGCTTTCTCCTGCTGCCACTTTCACAAAACTTCCGACGACTGAATATCTTTGAGACCTCTATCCCTCTGTCAGCTATAGTTGGAATCAACTGAGGGGCTCACCTTTATTAAAGGTTAAGAGGAAGATGGAGAGACTGCGGGTGGATGGTTCCTGCAATTGTATATGCCTCGTTCTTTTAGGAAAGCAGGTTAAATACGGGATGGAAGGGATTAAATTATCTGAAAATGCCTCAGAACAGCTTTTCTAAGAAATATACTACATATTCACAACTCCTCACAGGAAAGAACAAGATGAAAAGATTTTAATGGTAATTTGCCTAGGAGGAACAAGTTATTAATTACTTCTGGCTTGGATGCTCCTGAGTAATGGATCAGACCAAAATGAGCCTGACAAAGCCTTTGTAATATCTCCTTACTATGAAGTAGTAATAGCATCATCTGTCCTACAGCATCAGGGTCACAGATGGTTGTGTAAATCAATAAACTAGACAAACATCTTTCATCTGAATCAGCTATTCTGTATGCCGTTTATTTGGTAGTACAGTGACTCAGAAACCTTAATTCTAATGCTGTTACTGGACCTGGTCTGAGACTTTAGCAAACTCCTGTGCCTCAGTTTCCCCCCTACAAAATGGAGATATTAGCCTAAACCCTTTCAAAAGGGCTTCAGAACAGAAACTGATATTAAAAGGTTACTGTGAGCTACATCAGATCTCCTGCTGTCACATAACCTTCAATGTTAGCACTTTCTTGACTTGTTATTGCAATAAAAAAATAACACTTCAGTACATTTCCACGTACAGGTGTAGACAAGCTGTCCTTTAGGCACCCTAGGCACTACCAGAAGCAGGGAGAGATCAAAAATAAAAAGCAAAAATGGACTGCTATTCACCCTTTACCACTGCTGTCTTGCAGTTGCAGGCACAGAGGTGCCTGATGCCCTGGGCTCAGGGTTGCCCCCCCAGCCTGCCTCACTTGGGGTGGTGGGATGGATCCAGGCTAGCTCTGCTCTATTCCTCTTCTCCTATGGAGCAGTTGTCAGGGTAGTAATGAAATTTCCACAAGTATGACACAGGTGTTGCCAGTCCTCACTCATAGCCAACGAATCAACAACGTAACTTCACAAAGACTCTCCTGGCCTTGTTTTCTGTGATCTGTTTTATGCCAAGAATTTTCATACAAGCTTTATCCCCACATTGCATCTGGGAAGCTAAAGGGCAGACTCATTCATCTAAATAAGAAGTGTGAGCCAAGAAGATTCAGTAAGAGAGAAGACATTTTCTGCTGAGATAGGAAGTGAGATGATGAGCTGATAAGTAGGAGAG
This sequence comes from Morus bassanus, assembly GCA_031468815.1. NCBI lineage: Eukaryota > Metazoa > Chordata > Aves > Suliformes > Sulidae > Morus > Morus bassanus. The sequence goes on along the minus strand of CM062572.1, from coordinate 9,503,246 downwards.
ATTTTATGTGGCTATGAATACATTGTGTTTATATGGCCTTATACCATAAGTATGAGTTAAAAAACAAGATGTACTTATATGGCTATCTACCACATCCAGCTGGTGATAAGTACATTGGAATGACATAGCCATACATCCCATATATCCAGATATAAATGCATTGCTTCTTTTGGCAATATATGATACTGTTTGTGGGCATAAGTGTAGTTACATGGTACTTATTTGGCATATGCTGTGTGTGTGTATGTGTGTGTGTGAGACAATGATTACATTTTATTCACTTTTCTCTGTTTGTATGCATGTGTTTGTACCCCTGTTACAGACTTATTCAAACATGCCCTGCTCCTGCTGCCTAAAAGCTCACCTGCATGTTTCTCCAAATATGTTGGGTTCAGAGCACTGCCAGACTGGATTGGTGCACAGTGTGAGAGTTCACTGCACCATAGAAATGAATACCCTGATTTTAGGCCATTACTTTGAAATCACACTTAACACAAGCAAGTTTAAACAAAAGGCTAACAACAAAAAAAAAACATCTGAAGTGGACCATAACTTTTCAAAGATTTATAAAAACATCCATCAGAGAAAGGAAAGAAAGGAGCATTTCATATGGTTGTTGCAAGGTCAAAACCAACAGGAAACTTCCTCCGCCGTGGTGAGTCAACAGTCTGGAGACACTTACCTCATCAGGGGCTTGCTTATAGGATGCCCTTTCTGCGTTCTCAGTTTACGTTCACAGGTAGGGGGGAATAAGGATTGGTGCAGCCTGTGGCTTCTCCTTCTTAAATTCAAAGCTCCCTGTAGTCATTGCATCTGGGAAACATTGATCCCCCTCCAACAGGAGGCAATTTCACCAATTTTCCCTCTGGGCTAGGGAGAGCTCTCCTGTCTTTAGAAATGCAAATATGCAATTGGGTGGCCAGGTGCAGTCATCTCCTGTGCTTGAAAGCCATTAGCAAATTATTCAACTACTAAAGGAAAAGCTGATCTTTTCTACCTGGGCAGGTGCTTGCAGCCCTCAGTGTGAAGTCTTTCTGCATACTTTGTCACATGGGCATGCAAATTACCGGGCCAACTCTGTCTCCAGGCATGCACATATGTTAATGCTGGGTGCTCACAAATGCCTCTTGATTGAGACCGGACCCAACTGAAATCAGTCACTTTAAGATGCAAATAGCCTTTAGGGGTACTGACCCCCCCACTCCTATCTGGGAGAAATACTGTGACATTCTCTTGCTCTGCTGGAGATGAATCACTTGAACACCACTGAGAAACGTGCTGCAGGTATGAACACCTGCAAGAGGGCATCCCCCTATATTTTCTTTGGATATCTATCATAACTGGTATTTGTAGTTCATTTACAATTGTTTTAAACTTTTAAAAAGTTAAAGTCCACTTGGAGTGGTCTGAAATATTCAAAGCATAACGTTTCCTTCCCCCAGTCAGATGAAGAGGGTCAGTTTGCAAAAATGTGTTCATTTTCAACTTTTCTTCCTTGAAATCTCAAAACTTCTGGCACATCCTCCTTAGCTCTAATTCTGAAATCAGAGTTTGGTTTTAGATTTCAATAATATAGCAGTAAGTTTTGCTTTGCTTTGCTTTGTTTTGTTTTGTTTTAAGAGCATTAGACATGGGTTCAAATGACAAAAAAATCCCTTGAGCAATGGCCTTCAGATTTGCATTTAGCAAAATATACCTAAATCACCCCATTTCTGATTATGGAATATTATAAGTGATGGAGGGAAACTGTGTAAACTTGGGTACGTACATGAAAGCACTGAGTCACCGAGGACGCCACTGCAGAAGCCCTTCTTTTATACTGCCTTTGGCAGGAGGAGAAAATGTTTAAACACATTAACCAATTTAAATAGGCAAAAGGAAGGGGAGTTATTTCCCTTAGATTCCATAATGCACTGTAAATCAAAAAAACTTTCTGAAAAACATAGTAGGCATGTGATAACAGGTAAAAGACAAACCAAAGGAAACTCAACTAATTGCTGTAGAACAAAAAAATGGTCAAACTCTGGTGTGTTAGATCCCTGTTCCCTGGGCGCTGGATTTTCCTTCAGAAAGAAAAAAGAAAGGCATGTAGTTCTTGTTTCTGTCTGCCTCAGTTCATCCAGCATGTGCCCAGAAGATAACCAAGGGAGTTTGGTCTATACTGTCATCCGTCTCTAATATCTCAACTAGCCAAAGGGATGCTGAAGATGTTAGGGAAAAGAACAGCCCTATTAACCCACCTTTGAACTTTCATACACGAGCCATAGAAATAAAACACTGCACATGAAAATTGTATTGGTCTTTGAGTTTACTAGGATAAAGAGTCAATGCTGAAACAGAGGTGACTGAAAAGGAGAGCGGGTGCTGCATCAGAGGATGCAGAGCTCGACTGGTGACATTTGAAGACCATCTCATGAACCAGACCCCCGCTGAGGTTCACAGACCAGTTTCACCGCAGTGGTGGAGGTACACATACCCACTCGTGCTGTCCACCCAGCCACAGTTAGCAGGACTCCTGCATGGAGTGTAGGGCTCCTCTGCCAATTTACAGTCCATGATATCCTTGAAAATTACTGATTATCTTTGTTAATTCTTTTAAGTATTAAAGAAATCCCATAGCAGTATTGTGTTCAGGGACTAACACCCTGTTCAGCCAGCCCAGTTCCAGGAGGGGTCACACCAGGCAGAGGAGCAGTGCAGCTAATGGGGGGCAGAACCCTGTTTGTCTCCCTCAGCCCACCCTGCCAGATAGCATGTGTCACAGCTTAGTTTTGCCTGTCTTCACCTGCTTTTATCTACAATGTAGGACAAGGATCTGTGATTTAAATGTCTGAGACCATTATTTCAAGTTGCATATATCCCTGCTGAGAGCCTGAGACAGATGCCAAGGATGCTGTTTGATAGTCAGCAACATCAAGGCTGACTCACATTATGAGAGAAAACTGTCCTCTGCTGAAATCAATGAGATTCCTTCACAAAGTGCCCTACTGTTTGGCTTGTGAAGCATGAGACCCTGGAAACTCATCTGGTATATATATATTTTGTTGGCATGTTTCATTATGTAGCCACTTGACTTTTCTTCCACAATGGCACTGCCTCACCGTAATGAATGTGCTTGAGGTGTGAGTCAATGCCGGGCAGCAAAGGAGAGCGTTTACTGCCTTCTCTGTCTGCAAGGTTAGAAAGGTGCATAAAGGCTGGGAAGGGAAGAGAAATCCATTTGGTTTAGCTGGGAATCACAATGTGGTCCTACCACTTCCCTCTCCCACCACTTACAGTGTGCTCAGCATGGCTCAGTCCCCAGAGGTCTGATGATGATGAGGGCTGAACCCTCCTGGGTGCCGCAGGACATGTCATAGGAGGTGAAGTACTCCGGCAAATCAGGTACACTGCAGGCAGGTACTCAGCCTCCTTGCAAACCTTTGCTCTTAATATCTCTTCAGCCCTCCGTTCACTCACCTGGCAGCAATGGGCACAAGAAAAACCCAAGAGAGATTAGAGCAAGCACAATAGCTCATGCCTGGGGCTGTGCATCAAACAATAAGGAGTAAAGTGTCTCCAATAGCTGCTCAGTAAGTGAGCACCATCCCTTCACTGCATTAACTGAGATAGGCTTTAATGGAAAAATAGGCTGTGACAGGGTAAATGAAGATGAGTTCATGGTGAATTAGGGTTGCATGAACAACCCTGAGCCTGGCCTTTCCTAACAGTGAGACCTGAACAGTCTCAGGTCTGTGAGCAGCAGTGGGATTTTTGGAGAAGTAGCATGTAACAGCCCAAACTGAACAAGACAGTAATCACAGTGGTGTGGATAAGGCAACTAAAAATACTCCAGGTTTTCAGAGTTTTTTGAAACCTCCTTATTTTCCTGAAAAACAGACAGAAAAGATGTAGGATGTTCGTAGCACCATGTTCCCACAGATGCTACATAATTCCTCCCCACAAATATTGCATTACAACAGGTCATCTAGTCCTACAACATGGAAGATCACAGCTAAGCCATGGGGCAAGGTTTACATCTCTGTTTCTTGGACGAAAAATGATGCATTCACTATGATCTCATGGCTTCCTCATCTGCCTGATTTTCCTATTCTTGTCTCTGATCATGGTCCTCCAAAAAAGTAAAGGTTTCTGGTTATAGGTGAATGTTAGTTGGAAGCATCATGCCCTGGTCTTCATGCCCCCTGGGGACAGAATAAGGAGAACAGATTAAGACTGTAGCATGATCAGTTTAGGCCTGACAGTATGAAACACTTACTAATGCTCAGGACAACAAAGCACTAATGACAGCCCTTGGAGAGATAGTCCTGATTTCTCAGGATAGACAGACACATCTGCCAAGAACAAGTCAGGCCGAGGTGACCCTGCCACGGGCCAAGAAGGTGGACAGATGAGCTCCTGCCTTCTAGCCTTGGCTCCTGTGATTTGTGGCCACCATTAAGGCATTGGGGTCAGAGAGGAATCACAGAAGTGGGGACATGGGTAGCTTTGACCTAGCTGAAAATATAACAATAAGATTATATAAATAGCCTTATTGGGTTATACCATGAGTCTATCTCACCTGATGTCCTGTCTCCAAAATCACTCAGCCAACAGCAGACACCTAGAGAAGAGTAGGAGGATGGGGCAAGTGTATAGTAATACCTCCTCAGAAAGCTCTCCTAGCTCCCAAAATTTGCAATTTGAAAACTTCCTGGGCCAAAACCAGCGTCTTTGATGTTAATTAACTCCAATGGACTCTCTTTCAAGTGTTTCTCCATGCCTCTTGGAAACGCCTAGTAATGAATTCCAATGAAGCTATGAGCCATGTGACAAACCACCTCCTGTGGTTTACTTTGAACCTGCACCTGTCTAGTGAAGTCCTATAGTATTTTCTACAGAATTAGAGAGAAAAAAGTGGCTGAATGATGAATTATTCCTTATTAATCTGCTCCTGATGTTGTAAGCACTCTGTCCCATTCTTGGAGGACAGCTGATGGCCTCCGTCTTCCAGACCCTCCCCCAAGCTGAAGACTCTCTCTAGCCAGGGGCACATCACAAGGAAGCCACACCAAACCTCCCCTCATTTCTGCAGTGTTTCTAGAGCTGTGCATCTTTTTTGAGGTGGGTCCGATCATAGCTGCACACATTGATATCATTGCAGAATGTCACTGCCAGTTTTTATTCTCTTCCCTATTGGCAATGACATGGCAGGCTAGGCCAGGAAACAGTGCAGATCCACCAAAATATGCAGCCAGATTGCCAGCTTGATTTCAAACTTCTGCCACTGCATCTTTACTGTTTGCATTTCCAGCTGTAGCTAGATTGAATGGTCACAGCAAGAGCACAGAAGCGCTCTGCGTGTGTTTACAGCTTCTAATACAATGGGGGTCTAACCCTGGGATGACCGTACCACAGTCCACTCCACCACCTTTCCCAAGCATATACAGCTCATTCAGCCAGGGGGATTAAGACACACAGGTGCCTGTTGCCAACAGGACCTTTTGACTCTGAGTTTCAGCTCTGAACAGTTATCCAGGAATAGCAGGGTGAATTGGTCCTCACCTTTAGCTTGCCTGAAGAATGAGGTTTCAAATCAACACAGGTTTACTCTCTGTGGAGACACCAGAGGGTCTTCCTCTACCACAATGCACCTGAAAAAAGAGATCAGTGAAATGACTGAGACAAACCTAAATACAATGTTCTTCTCCATAAGTTTAATTTTTTTAATAGCAGTCAAAAAGTATAGTTCTGCAAGTCCAAATTGTCTGACCACTTCTCCCTGCTCTCCACGCTATTAGAGCAATGCCTGTGCTAAGTGGAGTTTTACTCTGTTAACAGTATCTCTTTCTTTTTTTCCAGACCACAGCTTCTTTTCTTATTGGGGACATTTGCCATCTGTTTTATAATTTCACCATTATCTGATGGTAGGACTCAATGACCTTTCTAGACTTTAATTAAAGTTTCTTTCTTTTTAAATCATCTTCATCAAATTCATGTTTCCAAGCCACCTCTCTTGTGAGTATTTTATCATTCTGACTGCATGGAGATACATGACAGAAATATATTAATTACTTTTTATTTTATCAAACAGATGAATTAATCTGTGATTGGGTATGAAAAGGGTAGAAAATGTCTCCTGAAGCCTATATAGATGTCATGTTAGTCATTTTATGAGTCACTTTACAATTTTTACACTATTTGAGTTTTCAACTGCAAATGTAGGCTTCAGCAGTTCAAACTCAACATGTAACCACCCAGTTAAGCCTAGTTAAGCATTTACAGCATCTGGACTTCACTACATTGTGCGCAGAGCAGCGGGGTGCTTTCCTCTGCAGTATGTGCTTAAGACAATAGAAAGGCATTAACAAGGTCATTATCTATCCCAGATGGAGGGACCAGGATGAGAGCAATGGGGACATATACTCCAGGTGGGTGACCTGTGAGCATGGCTGTGGAGCAGGCTTGGGCCAGGTGATCTTCCTGCTTTTGGAGTGTGGGGCTGCCCAGGCAGGGAGATGCCTCCCCAGACCCAGCTGGGGCCTCCCGGGTTCTTGCAGTGGCCCTGTTGGCCAATGCCACTGAGCTCCTCTGCATGCAGGAGAACTACTTGGTCATAGGCTCTTTTCTCTACTGTGGATTTCTTTGATGGCTGTGGGCAAGACAGTCAGGCTGAGCTTTAGCATTTCTGCTCCATTCCTCATCCATAAAACAGAGGGAGAAGAGGGGAACACACTCCTCTGCATCCCAGGGAGCTGAGGATAAACACATCAAGCTCTGCTATGCTGTCAGCTGCTGTATCTGTGCAGGGACATGCAAAATCACAAGCTTAGAAAGTCAGCCTCTGCTTTTGAGTAATCAGCAGGACAGGAGTGATTACATCTCTCCCTTTGCTAGCTTCAGAAACAGACTCTTTCCTCCAGGCTGGGGAGGAAGGGAGGAACCACTGTTGCTCTGTTTTCTCCACTGAAGGCAGAGAGCCCCAGCGATGAACTGCAAGTGCAGACTGGGCTGCATCTGTTCACCTGCAATCGCTGTCAGGACTGTGGGATGGTGCATCCCAGAGCACATGCCTGTAAGTGCAAATCTCTACAAGGGCTGAAAGATGTTATTCAAATTAGGAACCACATTTCTCATTTAACCATCTGTGGTACAATGACCTCTTTCTTGTGCTTCCAGAATAGTATTACACATAAATATCACAAAAGACTGTGCATTTAATATCTTTGTAATATGATGTATGAGGTTTTACAAGAGTATGTCCAGAATGGAATTAGAGAAACAAGTAGCCTAATGTTCAGACTGACAGTTAAAATATAAAAAATAAATATTATTCAACAAAGTTCTAGGGAAAGTATGGAGTGGATAAGGTGAGTCCATCTCTCTCTGGTCCCAGAGTCTCGTGTGGTCTCATGCACCCCATCTCTGCAGGCAATGAAGGAAGGACTCTGAAGGACAGCACAGGCAGATCTGGAGTATTTTAATGTCAGATGGCATTGCATTTGTTCTGTGCTTTCCTCTCCTCTAGGTAAACCCCTTTGGCAGGGAAACTCCAGCTTGAGTTAACAGAGGGTGATTCCAGATTCACCTAAGCAAAAGAGAAACAAAAACTGGGAGATTAAGCCCTGGATATTAAAAATGGGGTCCTGGAGCATCATAGCAAGTGTCCAGCTCCCTAACACGCAACCCCTAGGCCATTCAAAGAACACTTAATGTGCTAACAGAGTAAATGCACAACACGGCATGAAAATTGTCATAACAGGGTTCAGGAAAGGAAGAAGTGTCTTTCATTGTCCAACTTGATCAGGAAAACTGTCTGGCATGGAGTACAGCAGGGAGGAGCACACCTGAACCCCAAGGAGCCCCAAGGAGTTTGTGAAGGCCACTAGTCATTTCTAATGACCAAAAGACAACACACTACTGCTATACCCATAGAAGACCAATGCTTTGGTTGTCCTAAGCCCCACCACTGCACTTCTCTGTCTCAGTATGAGCTATACTTGGGGAAATCTGCATTCTGTTCAGACGTCCAGTAGAACTGTGCAGAGAATACCTCAGCTATGAATGAAATACACATAAATTGATGCTTGAGTTGGGAGTTCTGGCACAGGAGGGCCCTGACTTCACGAGAGGGCAAGAAGGGAAAGGGCACAGAGCATGGGCTGCCTCTCCTCAAAGGCAGTGAGCCCATCAGGGTGAGTGAGAGCACCAGCAGTGCAGTGAGTACGTCGGTTATGGATAGTGGGAGGATACGTGGAGACTTTTTGTGTCATCTGGAAGCCAGATTGACACTAACTTCCAGTACAACAACCCACAGGGACACTGCATTTCTTGAAAAACAGAAATGAAACTCACTTTTAAATCAAGGGAGCAAAAAGACACCTTTTTCATTAAAGCAGGACAGGGAGCAAGGATACCTCTGCTCTGTTCTTTGGTTTACTCTAAACTATCTGTGCTAATTGCTGAAGTGTTTTGTGTCTCAGTTTCCCCATCTTTGTGATGGGGAGGATGCTGCTCCACCCCTGAATAGTGTTCCACGAGTACACAGACCCTCTTTAGGGAAACAATATTTTCTTAACACTTCTGGCACTCTAACTGGACAGTGCTGTGCCTGTCCATCTGTCCATCCACCCCCCCATCTGCAGGAAGCATTGCACTCAGTCTGCTCACAGAGCTTGTCCCCAGCCCCCTGCTCTTGCAGGCTGTAACCCTCCGTAAACCCTGCAGCACAGCTGTGCCTCTGTTTCCCCGTTGCCCTGCCTGTACTGTAGAGCAAAGCGATACACAGGGCTTTGGGACTCTTTGGGACTATTAGCTGCTCTGAAAACAAACCTTTCCCCTCCCACGCTGGAGTCTGCTTCACATACCAGCACCTCGGGGAAATAACTCAGCTCCACTGCCTGCTGTTCACCTCCCCAACCAACGATCCCACTGATGATTTCCTCCCACCAAGCAACTCTCCGCTGATTTTATGACACAGTCCAAACAAGCACATTGCGCTCGGACTTTTTCCCCCCTCTGGTTGGAGAAGGAGGAGTAATTGCATTTGTCACCTCTGATCGTACACCCACAACCCACTGAAAGTGAGCCCTTATTCTCATTTACAAACAGGTAGGTAATCTCTTTTCACATGCCCTTAAAAATCATTGTGCTATCGGAGCAGACTGTGCAGATTAGCCGATATTGGGAGATTGTCTTCAGCAAAGCAGTAAAAGCCTTAAGTGCACTAGATTGGTTTTTGATTGACTTTTGGAGGAATAGTATATCAGAAGAATCCCAATAAGCTCTCCCTGTGGTATTTTAAGTGGATATAATGGTCAGAACTGACAGACAGTAATGAGCCTTGTAGACAGGGGCAACTGTATGTTATTTAATTTCCACTAAAGAAGATATCTCAGCAAGGAAACTCATGTTTAAGACAACACACAAATACTCAACAGCCAGATTTTGTTTCCATCAGTGCCGAAGCACAGGGTGGTCCAGTTCCTTCCACAGCTTCAAATTTGGGGACAAACATTTTAAATGTCACCAGTGAAGGAATGAAAATTAAAAATTACTTCCTCTTTGGAAAGACTGAGCAAGAGCATCTCTCATACACCCCACTTCCTAGCGTCTAATGGCTTTCACACAAATTGTTTTAAGCTGAAAATGTGAAATTGCTGATTAGTACCTGGGGAATTTCAGTCTGGATGTGGGAGAATGAATTCCCTTTGCATCAAATGTCAGACAGCAAGACACGGACACCCTGCAGCCAGAGGTGCTGTGGGGTTTTTTTCTTTGAAGTTGTGAGAGTTGAAGGAGAGTTTCTTAGAGAATGTGGATTAATTACGCTGTCAGGTGCTCTGCACCAGATTTCAGGAGGGTCTCCTTGGCTTTGCACTCTCCCCTGATTTAGAAGGACATGAAGAAAAATTAAAAATAACCTTTTAATGAAAATTCCTGAAGATCCATAAAACATTTGCTAAAACAAACAGGGTTGGTTGGATGTTTTCATCCACTCTACCAAAGATGTAAACAGGCTCTTTTCTGACTCGTGACGTTGCTGTTTTCTCATGGTTTCTTCCTGATGGACAATGAGAGACTGGATTTCGGCTCTCCCCTGCTGGGTCAAACAGGGCCGTAGGCAGAGCAGGCAGCTGCCAGACCAGCAAGGAGGAGCCATCACCCCATCCATACCCTGCCAAGACCTCTCCCAGGAGAGAAGCTGGTGCCAGCCCTTGCTGCCTTCACTGCCCCACTGCCCGGCCCATCATGGGCAGCCAGGTGTGCTGCTGCTTCCGCTGATGCTGGAGTGATCAGCAGCAATGTTTTAATTGGGAGCCAGCCCAGCAAACCCACCTCTCCTGGGCTCCCTCCCAGCACCTCATCCTGCTGTCTGGCAGAATTTGGCCCCTTTCCTCTTGACGGGGGGCTGAGGTGGCAGGCAAAAACATTATAGTGCCTTTTTGCCCCTGTTTTTATAAGGTTGGAAGTAGCTGTAATATATTTACGGCCCTCTCTGCAGGGGTATAATGTCCTTCGGTTTCTACGGAGCCTGCAGATGAACCAGTGGCTCCAAAAATTGGAGCTATTTTTAGCATTGATCCTATTTTTCCTATTTTCATCTTGGTTGTCTCAGCAGTCTCCCTGTTGGTCTGTGCTGCTGCATATCCGCTCACCTGCCTGTCCTTTCTTGTGACTTTTTAATTAGATGCAGCCAAAGACATTAAGTCCCTAAAAGATTCAGGTAAAAAGAGCCTAAGATATAAAGATATGCCTTTATGGTGAGAAAAAGGTTGCTACAACTTGGCCCCGTACTTACTGTTAAAGGCAGTGATCGGTGGCAAGCAGCACATGTGTGCTGGCCTGGCAAGCAGCAGGCATGGTGCCCAGTAAATCACAGTGTCTGCTGCTACTTGCTGCCCAGATGGGGATCTCACAGGGTGGGAGGCACAGTGGATAAGAGGCTACAGCAAAATCTATAGGAAAGTAGAAGGCAGTAATTCTGCTTGTTTAACGAGGGATTCAGGCATTGCAACTTCAAGAAAAAAAAGAATTAGTCACTGTTCAATCCGTCTACTGCCGAAGCAGAAAGACCAATACTGGGAGATGCTGCAAAATGGGTGTCCAAAGGGTCCTAGCTAAAATTTACTGGGTCCCAGCTAAAATTTACTGAGTCCCATGCAAACAACAGCATGTGAGTACCCTGACAGCCCATGCCTGGAGCCACACACATACGTACATACTCTCCACAGCAATGGCAATCCTCAACCGATGCAGCAGGAGCTGATGGATGCTTTTATATGTACCCAAGGGAAGGGAAAATGTCATGTCAGGAACTCCAGTGGAGTTCAGAGCATGCCTCAACATGGCTCTGTAAAATTTCTTTTTAGTGTGTTGTGTCTCCAGCACATGGGCAAGAAGAAACCAGGCTGGGGCTGGCCACTGCCGCAATGCATGGCTGCTTCTGCGAGGGCTGAAAACTGTGCTCAGCTACAGCTGAGCTGAGGGGCTGATGGCAACATCCCTGCATTTCAGCTAAAATCTTATGGGCAGAAAGGGACCAGAAGGCATCCCCTCGTGCTGTGTTTCTCAAAGCCCTTTTTTCGGTTCACATCCAAGTACAATGTCTGAGGGCACTGGCAGCGAATTAAAGGGTTAAAGGCTGCCTAAAAAGCATGTTTCTAATTCCTCGAAACCATCACAATCTATTCTTTTTCTTGAAGTGTTTTGCTTCATTTCTGTGATTTTTTTTTCAGATTTTGCAGCATTGTGTGCTCTCCAAAGATGGTCTGAGAATGATGCCTGCGAGCATGAGGGCTGCACTGGACACCCATCACCCCCACATCCTCCAACCCACTCAAAAACCCAAATCACATTCATTGAACTCGGTCCCAGAGGTGGGAAAGAGGCTTTTTCTCCTCCCTTCTTTTAGCAGGGGGCTGTGACAGCTGGGAGACCCGACTCAATCTCCATGATTTAAATGGGTTTCACTGGGGTTAGATGTGAGCTGGACAGCCCACACAGACAGCTTGGGAGCTTGCTTTGACTATATGCAGAAAATTTAAATAACAAAAGACATTTACTTAAAGCCCCTGGTTGTCCTGCCTCCTAATTACAATCCCAATATACTAATACCTGCCACAGCACTCAGAAACAAAAATTCACAGGAGCATTAATTCAACACACTGAGCTAGCTATGAAAATCTCCTTTCTAAGTCCATCTCCTGGGGCCTCCCCTTCCCCTCCTAGCGAGGTGAGAGTTCCCCTCTTCCCAGAGATGTTGCAGAAAAACTCACGGTTTGTAACTTCATTTTTACCAAGATCTCTGTCCCTCGTCACTGGCTCAATGGGATTTGTTCTTAAAGGAGGGCTCAGGAAAATTAACCCACACAAGAAACAGCTGAACAGGCTTTGACTTGCTTCTCACGTTGGGAGAGAAATGACTGAGGGAAGGTGTGATAAAGGTCTATAAGCTCAGGAGTAATATGGAGAAGGTGAGCAGGGAATGTTGTCTCTCTACCTTCCAGAGCACAAGAATGAGGTGGCATCGAACTAGTGGGTGGTGGGTTAAAAACAAATTAAAAAGAAGGTTTTTCTCCAGAAAACCTCTGGAAGGTCCTTGCAGCATTGGCCCGGGGGTGCTGAGGGTTTACCCAGCTTTGAGAAAAGAATAAGGCTGTCCACAGAAAATAAATCTTCTGGGAATGGTTAAGCATATAGACACCACATCAGGCTTGGGACATCCCAGAGCCAAACACTGGTAGGGGCTGGGGGTTGCTGAGCAGAACCATTAGCCCATGTTTGCTCTGCTGTTACCCTCCTCCCACAGCGCTTGTGTGGCCAGGATCCAGGTGTGCCAGCAGCCATGGGGTCCCTGGCCCTGACTCTGGGTGGCTGTTCCTGTCCTCAGCCAAACCAAGCGACCCCACGGACTTAACATGGAGAAGCCACTCCACTGCCAAGCTCCTCTGGGTTCACCTGCAACACAGCCAGATGCTCAAGGCATGGACTGAATTCATTAAAAGTATTCACACCTAAGCAGTCTAAGCAAGCTACTTTACAAATTGAATCAGATAAACTGTACGGAGAACACCCATGCAGGCAGCCCTGCTGCTGCCAGGCTGCGCTGAGGCTGCACCCTGGCTTAGCCCAGACCGTGAGCAGTGCAGACACGTCCCACGACACCGTCTCTGACCGGCTTCATTTTCAGCTGCAGATTCAAAGGAAAAATTGTATCGAGTGCTTAGATAGTGGTTTTCAGTTTCCACCACTTTCTAATCAGCAACTAATTAATTCTCAATGCCCCTGTGAGGTAAATATATCTGTTCCATGCATTAATACATATATATATTATGTTTGATCTTTCCTTAACAAGTCCCCATAGCCCTGGAAATCCACACTGAAAACAGAGCAGAGGGGGAAAAAACAGCACCAGCTTTGAAATCCAAAAGATCTTCATTTGTATGTCAGATTGAAAGTAAAAAGAAAATAGTTATTTGGCAGGTCTGTTCCCACTAAGGGATTGGTTTGCCTCAATTTGTATTTAATAAGCGTACCACCAAAAAGTATTTAATGCATAATGTATAATATAACTAGCACTACACTAAATAATAACCTGTGACTTTAAACATTAATGACTGTTTGTGACTATTTCTTTTGAATTTCAAACTACGCAGAAAATATTTGTCAGCAGTAAAAATAAGCTTGTGATAAATAAATAAATTATTGGTGCAATAAACCCAAGTCATGATGGGCCTATTTAAATGCATATATACCTCTATTTAATGGAGAACAGTGAACACTGTTTTTGTATAATATTCTACTAATATGTACACTGCAATACAGTAACATTCAACATCTTTTCACTTCAGCTGCAGAAGAATTGCCAGTTCAGTATAACACTTGCAGCTGAAGGATATGTTTATACTTTCTCACTTTTTTAACTTCTTGGGTTTTATGCAAAGATGAAGGAAAACCTTTCGCCCACATACAGACAGGAGATTTCACACCAAAGAATATTTAGATGAGATAAATCCAATTACTGCCATTTTATATTATTATAGTTTCTACATTTCTGGAAACCATGCACTAGGCTCATTCTCTTTACCCAAGGAGGCAACAGCTTCCATAGGGATCTTTTGGATTGCAATGAACTGAACTCTAGACAGCATATAAGCATTTCTGAGGGCACGCTTAGGTCCAGTTTAAGTACATGCTTAAGTCTGGGAACACATTTAAGTGCTGTCCTAGCTAGGCCTGAGTTGAAACAACTTCATAACTGTTTTCTGAGCCAGGGCTTAAGCTCTTTTATTTTTATCTTTTATTTTAAATTGGATCTGATATCACAATCCACTAGTAAAATAAGGTGCCATGCTACAGCTTGGATGCCATAAAACACAGACTTTTCACTATGATGGTTATGTAGATCAGAGCCTAAAAGTTTGTCCCTCCCAACATTTTTCAGTCCTTCTGTTGCTCAGAAAACTCCCGATCTCTGGGAAGCTGCCCTGAGTTGTCACTGGAGACCATCCTGAAAGACCCACTGCTCTTCAAGCCAAAGATATGCTTGACAACACAAATATCAGTTCACTCAGAGCTTTCACATGGGGTATGGTGCCAGAGGCAAGAAAGACATGGAGGCATTGGATTGGGTGCTCCATGTAGGAAAACCACCCAGAAATATTAAGGTGAAGCAAGAATTTACTAAAAAAAGAAGTTTTCAAGATGGTCAGATTTTATTAGCTTGGACTGAACTTCTTGGGTATGTTCCAAATAAAAAAGAAAAATAGGGGAGGGGAATTCTTGGAAATTCAGGCATGAAATACATGGCTTTGTTTCAAACTTCGTAATGAAAAAATAACAAAGTTAAGTATCTGAGAAGTTACACTTGATGTTCTTGGTAAAACAAAATATTTTGCTTAATATTTCACCTCGCAAAAATACTTTTAAAAAAAAATCTAGTTTGAATTGATCTAACTTAAGCTTCCTTTTCAGTTTGGTCAATGAACAAAAAAAGAAATCCAGCATCTGCACAGCTCCATTGTGTTCAAATGGACGTCCTATTTTGTTATGACCCAAAAAAGATCTTTCACTCCTCTGATACGTGGTGAAAGGGAGCACCAGTACCCCCACCTTGCCCAGCTCCTCTCAGGATATGGAAGCTGGACACAGGCAAGTGTCTCGAATGTCTTAAAAAGCCTTAGAAATTCTGTTGCTAAAGAAAAGCTACAAAGTGCGGAACAAATGCAGCTGATATAGAGATATTTTCTTGAGTTTGCTGAGAGCCTGGAACAAAGGTCTTCGGGTACCTCATTCAGCCGATGGAGAGGTGGCTCACAGGGCAGCCACATTGTTTTACAGGTCTTCAAGGCACATAGGAAAAAATAACTAATCTTATAATCTGGCAATCCACCTAAACAGCAATAGGTCAAGGACATACTCCTTTTGGTACACAGAGGCCTTTACAAGCCACTCAAATTACAAACGCTACAAAAGTGCTGAGTTAACTTCTATGTTGGTAAATGCAATTTTAATTCACAGCACAGGCATTCCTGCAGCAGGCAGTTGTCAGGGTGGGGTCATAGTCAAGAAGAGATGGTTTCTGAGGCATTCAGATCTGCCCCGCTGCTTTACTACTCGAGAACCACTGATAGCTCTGAAGTATGGGCCACATGCTGCTCTCTGTTATACTGGATTAAATCTGTAACCCATAGGGTGCTAAATCTGGATTTACACTTGCTTTGAAAATGCAGAGCCTGACCTTTGCCCCTGGAAAGTGTCAGAAGGCACAAACACTCAAGACAGTCATTGCAATATCTCCGGAGCTCCCTGAGTGCAGCATCTTCCACGACCCAACCCTCATTCACAAGCACCTGACAAGTTTTCCAGCCAGTCTATCAGAAAAAAATGATGACAGAAGAGGAGAAGTATTCCCAAAACATAAATTACGCAGTGTTTTAGTATGCTGCTCTACTGATTTTAATGAGGTCACTTCAAAGAGGTACAGCGGCCACTCTGTGCTTTTACAAAGAGCAATATAACCTCCGTCACCTGAACTTCAGTTATCCAATTTCCCCAGTATCTGGAAAGGCAATGCATGTTAATTACATCGAAAGTTATTTTAGTAACTCAATCATTCAAATTTCACCAAGTTTCTCATAAATTCAGAGAAGCCAAGGTTATGCTATAGGCATGGGTGTGTTCACATGTCAGCTTTAAGTATCTAAAAAATTAAAGACTTGACAGCAATTTAGAAACTGAGTTGCTGGGTTTTTTTATTCCACAAGCAGATCAAAGGTTTGATGCAATTTGGGGATATGTTGTAATTGTTAACTATTTTAGAAGGGATCTCCCAGTCAGACATTTGGTTAGAGCAATTGTTTGCAAATGTGTAGGATTGCTCTGTGTCTTCCAGCCTCAGAACTAGCACAGAAATATGCATGTGATTTACTGCGGCAGGGAAAAAAAAACCCTCCTCATTTGGAGTTGGGCTAATCTCAGAGCAAGACAGCTGAGGCAGGAAAAGCCATTTAAGTAATGTAGTGTTTAAAAAGCCTGGACTGACCTTCATTTCTGTCTATCTGCTTTCTTGCAGTGCTGCCTCTGAAGTGCTGTACAACATAAATAGCATCTGCCCTGGGATTTTTAGCCTGAGCTTAGCAGAAATGGCTCTGGTGGCTGTGATGCACCCTTTCACAGTGATTAGTCACTGAAGTTTTTCAGTTCTTCTGCCATTTGGGGCATTTGTTACACTTCGGTTTATCCAGACATGACTGGGGAGGCAACTGATTAGGATTGACTGAGGGCACTCTTGCTCAGCAAACCTGTGCACCAGATGAAAATAGAAAGCGGAAAGTACATAAAGTTAGAGGACTAGAACTAGCCCAGCAGAGAAGGCAGCTTTAGGACACAAAGCTTTCCTTCAACCTCCAAGTGTGTTGGAGTTAAACCTGTCACCAGAGTCAAATGATCAGACTGCCGGGGACTGCGAAGACTTTTTTTGCCCCCTCTGTAGCGCAGGAGCATGGGCAACTTCCTGGGGGGTTTAGGCAAGAAATCATTATTGCAGGGACTTAGGCGCTGCTGATCTTCTCAGCCTCCTCTGTACCTTTCCTGCTGCATTTGGTCATCATCTTTTCTTTTAAAAAAAAAAAAAGTCTTGGGTGCTATAGGATGCCAAGGAGCATCTGTAACCTATGGAAGGACATTTCATGACTCCTCCTCATGACACCTCTCGCTTGCGACCACAGGAGCTCATCTCCAGAGGTGGTCTCTGGCATAACCATGTGCCTTGGCGTGATTTGGTGGTGCCCAAGAGCCAGACTTAGCCCTGTGAAGTCTCATCCTTCGAGCACGAAATGCACACAGCTGGCTTACGCGCCCCACTCCAAGGCTGGCAGCCATCCTCGGCACACAAGTGGCCGCTGCTCTGTGCTCGCCTGGGGACATACACCCCCATGCAGCCCACTGTGGGGTCCTCTTCCCCTCCCCTCCCCACAGCACTGGCTCACACGCTGCAGAAGCACCAGGGGCTCTTGTGGTCTGCAGATTTCAGCTTGGGCAGAGAGCCTGGGATAAAGACAGCAATGCACACACGTGACGAGCACAATCCCAGGCAGACCCAGCATGGGCCACATGCTGTTCTTCCTCCCCAGAAGGAAGGAAAAGGCACAGCAGAGCTGGGTCCCGGTGGGTCTTTGAACCACCACACAAGCAGACCAGCCTTTTAGGTGGAAGAAATACCAGTGTGGTTTCACACCACTCCCAGCACAGCCACGGAGCAGAAAGGGTCCTTCCGAATTCCCTGGTGGGCATCAAGGAGGGGACAACAGTGATGAAAAGGACTGCATATCATCTGCTGTGCATTTGCACATAAACCACAGAGCTGTTGCCCATTTCAGGAGGAGGCTAGAAGCAGGACTGCAGCAAACTTTTATGCACAGCTCGACCTGCAGCTGCTGCAGTTTTAATAACGCTTCTCTTCAGTTCATTGCCTCCTGCCTGATTGCGTTTGCGGTATCATCCATTCTCTGGCCTCTGAATTATGCGGCCATTGACTGGAGCTGGGGAACAACAGGGGTAATGCTCTTCCCTTGTGCTGCACAACACAATTCTGCAGCAAGGCAGGTGGAGGGGGACCAGGCTGATGCCAGAGTGAGGGAGTGATGCAGGGAAGGATCTGCAACTGGCCGGGGGGGCCACCACACTGAGGATGGGGGCTTGGAGCAGACCCAGGAGCAGGGATGAGCTTGCAGAAGCATAAAGGGAAGCAGATAAAACGTCAAACCCTAACTGAAAGCAGAGCATAAAACAAATCAAATGTCAGGCACATGAATAGCCTTATTTGCTTTAACAATATTATTCATTTGTTTAAAAGCAATCACACACTTTGCACTTTGCAGCTGAGGACCTCATTGGGGCTGGCAGGCAGGTGCAGTGCCTTCTTGCACAGGACAGTGAAACCAGAAGAGCAGCTCTTATTCCAGCAAACATTTTGGGACAAATATTTTGGGACATTTCCAAGGTCTATCTGACCTTTCAGGGACCTTACAAAGATTCTCAGAGCACTGGCAAGGGCAGACAGTATATTAAAGGCCTTTTTAAAGAAGCCCAGCAATTCTTAACACATCCAGCAAGCTGCCAGCACCTGATGGAGCTGAATCAACAGTCCTGAC
Source organism: Morus bassanus (assembly GCA_031468815.1). Lineage (NCBI taxonomy): Eukaryota > Metazoa > Chordata > Aves > Suliformes > Sulidae > Morus > Morus bassanus. Next base: position 9,484,611 of record CM062572.1, on the reverse strand, counting down.
CGGACAGTGAAATCATTCAGAAACATTTAGCCTTAGGCGCTCACTTGTAACAGCAATCTGGGCATAAAACGATTTGAGCATTTCTTCTCACCACGTCTCAAGATATTATACAGGAAAAAAAACAAACCACCAAACCATGAGACATCTTCCTAGTGCAAATCTGACCTGTCGGGCTCCTAATCAAAAAGCTCTGGAGAGCAAGACACATTTTTCTATAGGTTTACCTGACACACCAGGAGGTAGGATCCTCCCACAGCTCCTCTCCTGGTAATTCTGGGATCCCTGTTAGCCAATTGCAAGTTTTGGTTGAGGTTTCTCATATAATTCCTGCCTGGACATAACACAGTGTTCCAGATGCTCCACACAAGTCTGTAGGCACCTCGTATGGTACTGTACACCAGAAAGGCTGCCTGATCCCCTGGGTTTATTGACTCCGTCACTTGGACAGATGAAGGATGGGCAAGGGGAATAGCAGCATCCTCAGGTTACAGACTGAAGATAAGATGCCCCTAGATAAGGTGTGTTTCTGGCCTCCTGCACCTGCTCTGCTGAGGAGGCATCTCTGCTACAGCTGAGGGGGTGAAGATTCAGGAGCCCCCAGGTTTGGTGGCAAATCCAGTTTCCAAAGTTCATCCTCCCCAGCTGACTCCACAGTCCTGGTTGCAAACGGGACCCGTGAAATCATTCCAGGTTTGGTTTGGTTTTAACCTGCAGTTAAAAGGGCATGTATCAAAGAAGGGTATTTTTAACCTGGATGATTTCAGGGATTCAGTATTCAGGGACTCAAAAACAATCCCTCAGCCATCACTGGGGCAGAGGAGGGCATGGTGATCTGTCCCTGACATGTCCATGGTTTTGTCATATCTAGATGTGACCCAGCAGTGCCACTGAGCCCCCCAGGACCCTGGTTAGACCATCAGTCCCACAGTGGCATCGGGTAAGCAGGAAGGGTTTGCAGAGGTAGTAGAGACACTAAGGAGTGTGCAAACACTTTGAATTTCCCTAAAAATAAAAAAAGTGTTGCTCTCTGGTGGGAACAGAGGTCTGCCTGCTTCCTTCTGCCAAGATGGAAGTTCACATCCCTCTGTAAAAAGACCTGGAGCAACATGTGCCTCATCCAAAGTCAACTGTCATGAATGGAAGCTTGGTATTGACTTCCAAGGCTGAAACTTCCAGTCCTTAAATAAACAGAATATGAAATTAATACAGACAGAAAGCACTCACCATTTCCAGCACATTTCCAAGGAGTGGTGTTCACTCCCCAAGATTGAGGAGGAATCCCAAGAAGACAGCAGGAAGAATTTAATAAAGTTTTTCCATGTGATTTTTATCTGGTGTCAAGTGTCAGCCAGTTTGCCCATCTGGGATATTAATAATGCAAATAGTGCTAAAGGTTGCTTGCTCAGAATAAGCCACAGGAACTTATAGAGTTCATTATACTCACATATTTCCTCTTCTCCCATTTAAATAAAGAGAGGGGACACCGTGCCGTTTCCTTTCACACAAAACTGTTAGGCTTTGGCAAGGTTTTTACATTATTTAATTAGCCCACTCAAATTTCTCTGAATCGGGAATATTCTAGTGACAATAATGTCCCTCTCCTGCTGAGTATCAGAAGGTGGAAAATAAAAAGCTCTGTCATGCAAATGCAGCCTCAGCAAAATGCCTAAGGTGGTTGGAAAATATCGTTTAGTCAAATTATTCTTCCAACATTTGCCTGTGAATTTGGGGAAATGAAAAAGAACCAGAGTTTTTGCCTCTCTAAAACCTGCTGCTGCCTCACGCCATGAAAAAAAGACACTCCGCAGTTCAGCCTTACCCACTGTTGGTGCAGTACCCCGTAAACCCCTGCAAACACATCTTGTAATCCCCCCCCAAAAAAAACCCCAACCAACCAACACAACACAACCCAAAATATGATAAGCAGCCAAAAGCCTGATTCAGAGCCTAATGTAAAATATCCTTCTACCGTTCATCAAAGTTAGCAAGCAGACACATTACTCACTGATTGATATATTGTCCTCCCCTGCCAACACATCTGGGCACATTGTAAAGTGGAAAACAGTACATTAATCTCTGTCAGAGGGAAGTCAATGGGAATCAGGCACCTAATTCCCTTAGCTGCTTTGGGAAGTCCCGCCCTTTCTCCACTTATCATAAATCAAATTTAAAAGAAAATCTTTCTCTGTCTGTGAACATACTGTATCTGCCCAGCAGTGATCTCTTCCCTCTGAAACTCATCCCTCAGCAGCTGGTCCTGGGGTCCAAGGACCATGTGCCACTGTGGCTCTTCCCAAGGTCCATGGATGATGCTGAAGGGTCCATTATGTTTTTGTGTGTTTAGAGTCAAGCCCTCTGTACCTAATCATCCCCGAGCAAGTAGGTACATGGGAAAGTAAAATGAAGGTGATGCCTCAAAATAAATATGGAATCGAGAGTCAAACATTAATTTTGCAGTTGGGTACCTGCTGGCTGAGTTATTCTGCTCCTCAAAGCATTGTAGCTTTTGCGTGTGGTAGGAACATTTGTCAAAATCACATTTGTTATTTGGTTGGTACCAGTTCAGCAATTTAGATACATATCTATGAGCAATCATTCTTGTTCCTGGCTTGCAACGATCTGGGTAGGTTTTTCATAGGAAAAGCTGATTAATTATAGGAATCTGAGGATAACATCAGAAAGGCTGAGCAAGATGGACACCTGGTGGATTTATCCGCTGCACGTGATGGATTTCAGTCCACAGTGTTGCAAAACTTTTTCCCTACCAACAAGCTTCTGAAATTCACCTCCAAATCCACACCAAGACACATTAGTGAGCTGAGCAGATACACGACTCTGTACGTTTTTCTGAGGTGCCATGGAGGAAAGAGTTACACATAGGACAAGGTTTCTTGGGGCATCTGAAGAAGAGCTGGTGCTGCCTTCAGCTGAAGAGGAACCAGATGACCACTTACCCCCTTTTTCCACCATTTTTTCCATACCTCTGTGGCAGTTAGTCCTCTAGAAAGCATCTCAAACCAAGCCACACAAGTACAGGACAGCCACTCTGGGTCCAAGTGGGCCTTACACCTACCTCAGCCATGCTACAGAAGCCCTGCTAGCCTTGTTCCTGCTTAGATTGCTCCACCAGCAAAGATCCAAGTTGCTTCCAGCCCTGCTGTTCTCGCTGCCTGGGCAAAGAAGACATTAGTCTCCAGTGTCCACTACTGAGCAGCACAACCACTGTGGTGCTAAAAACAAATATATATTCTTTTTTGTTCCTCAGGTGGTCGGGTTTTTTTTTTCCTCTTTTTTAGTCTTCAAGAGACATTCATTCATGTTAAATTGTACAGAAATAATTTTCCTTTCACAGCACTGCCAAAGTCCCTTTCTGTCACAAAGTCCCACCTCTGTGAAGCCGTTGGCTTCATGCCTATTAATTTTCTCCTTCAGAAATCAGCAGGAGGACAGGCAGAAACTATCCCCGCACAGACGAGAGCACAACCAGGAGTGGGAAGCACTGTAAGGCCCCGGCCACACCCCTGAAAATACCAAGTGCATCAATACAGAACAGCACTTTCTTATTTTATGCTCTGAGATTGCCACTGGACCAAAGGAGCAATGCGAACGCTTCCCAGCCAAGAATAAAAGACAGGAGAGGAGCAGGGGCAGGTGATTGCGTTGGGGGCAGAGGAAGCAGAGCAGCTTTCTCCAACACAGCGAGGAAACCTCTTTGTTCAGAGCTTACGCAATTGAAAATGCAGATTCAGGTGGACCTGAAGAACTCACAGGTCTGTGTCAGACTGGTTAAAGCAAAACGGAGCCCGAAGGATTGTCTGATGAGGGGAAGTTTGATTACAATTTTTTTTCTAAATTAACTTTTTTTGAAGCAGTGTTTCAAAAGTACTGTAAATGTTAGAGCCCCTTACTGTATAATGTTAGAGCAAATGTACATTAACTATAACTTACATTTAAGTGTGAGTGTGGGTGGATAAATATTACAAAATACACAGTTTATCTAAAGTGAAATAAGATATCTGGATTTAGATCAAACAAAATGTTTAGAACTGCATTTTTTCCCCCCTTGAGTGTTTTAGTTCAGCTGGCAAATCTAAACGTCCATCATCACCCTGCTTATTCTTCCGTCCTCTCTGAGCTCACAGATAATGCACCTCCGCACAGGATCAGAGGCAGTGGCTTCCCATAAAGCCCACCTTCTAAACAGCACAAGTAAATCAGTCCCAACAAACCCTACAATGGCTGCCATAGAGCGGAAAAAACACACACATGAAAATGAACTAGATCAAATCAGGGGCTGTGCATCCATTTGACAGGTTCTGTCCTCTGTAGTTAAAATAAACCTACTGTACCAGAGATGTTTTCATTGTAGTGCACAAACATCAAGTGCTAAGAGCATTTCAGTTTATTGCAACGAGTCTGTTTCCCAGCAGCTGCTCTGAATCCAATCTCATTTCTCTCTGATCTTGCTATTTTCGCATCTATCAGAGACTTTAGTCTCCTGCTACTTCTACAGCATCTTAAAACCCAACTGTGACAGGCTTTGGGAAGCAGGGCAGCCCCAAGAAACTCCTGGCAGAGCAGGCCCTCCTCTCGCAAGCTGCTTTGCAGCAAAGCAGTTTGTTCATGAGAAAATGAGGGTTTGCAGGCACGTAAAAAAAAGTGCATCATCTCCCTGAAAGCAGGAACCACCAGGGTTTGCTCACATACCTGCTCCTCACAGTTCAGCAAAGTCCAGGTAGATAAGACAGAGACCAAGGTTTCCAGCTTTGCATGTCCTGCTCCTCCCCACAGCACAGAGTTAGCACCCCTCCACACACACCCTATGCTCAAAAACTAACGTGGCATCAGCAGCACCCCTGCAATACTGCTGTCTAGGGCTTGGGCAATGAGGAACAGGGTGCTCTCATCTGCTTCTGTTGAAAACTGCACCAAAAAAAACCCAACTCCTTGAGCTTTGTGGGCCCACAGGGTGGGAACTTGGACCTACAGCCCAGGGAGTCCCCCAGCCCTGTTGCATTTTGCTCCTCCTACAAGAAGGTGTTTATTTTGCATGGCAGATGGATAAGCTGTTTATTTTGCATGGTGTACGTGGCAGCATTGCCCGGCAGCCCTGCCAGCACCCTGCCTCACTGTGCTGCCAGGGGGGGTGCAGCATCCTGCAGGGATCCCAGCTCATTCACAGCCCCAGAACCGTGGCTCATTCATATGGTGGAGCCGATCACCCACCTATCCTCACAGCCTGCCCTGTGTGCGTTATTAATAAATGCAGGGGGGAAACATGAAACCTGTCACTGTTTTGCTTCCTTTAGCCTCTGTGCTGGCCCAGCCTGAGGCCAGCACATCCCACTCACCAGCAGCACAGCATCATAGTAAAATAAGGATAAAATGCTTCCCCCAGCCATCTGAGCCTCTGCTGGCTGCTTTCCTGGGGGGCGAAGGGATGAGCTCCATCAGGGTAACAGTGCTGCCTGCATAATCCTACAGCAACACGCCCTACAATTCATGCCTAACTTTTTCACAAGCACAAACTGAGCCAGCACAATGGGAAGATGCTACCCCAGCGCATCAAGACTGGGGATGGGAGGGCTCATCCTCAAGAAGCTGCGGACATGAGCTCCTGGGAAAGGCAGATAACCCCATTTCGGATGAAGGCCTTTAATGCAAGTTGGAAAACTCCTGTTTCACTCATTGTAGCAAACCCCTTTGCCCTCATCCCTTGCAGAACCAGCAGCAGTTCTGGGAGGGAGCATTGGCTGGGATGTGGCTGCTGGCAGGGTTTGAACCAAAGCTGGGAACACGTCTGCAAAACTGGATGGTGGCTTGGCAAATGGAATTAACTAAATGTTATCACCTTCCCCAGCCTTAGAGTGGCTTTCTCAGCACATTAGCACGCCTGACTTTTATCCTTGCCCAGCCGCAGCATCTCACCTTGCTTTTGTTTGCCAGCTCTGCTGACATGGCATCCTAGCACGCATGGTGCTGGCAAAGAAGCTGTAGCTAGGGAAGCAAGGGAGAGTCTCTACTTAAAAAAGAAATAAATGCAAAACTGGTCAAGATCTTTTTAAGGAGACTTTTGCCCAATCCCCCTGTCAGTGGGTCCCTTCACCAAGTGATCGGTGTGACCCTGCACCATGATGCATGCTAGGAAGTGGGAAAACAGCTGGCAGGGGAAAAGCCAGGAGCTATAAAGGTGTAGGGAAAAAAAAGCCTGAGGTGAGATTTCAGCTGTTAACACATAGCCTCATCTGTGCAAATGGTACTTGGCACCTGCCGCGCAAGGGGAGGGAGCCATGCTCATTGCATTCACAGGTCACCTCGCCAGTCCTTGCCCCTCCATCGGGCAGGTAACCAAGGTAAAGCTCACATATAACCTGCGGGAGGATTGCTGAAAGGGACGTGTGTGCCAGAAACCTTCGTCTCCCAGAGGGCTGGAGCCATCTCAGGTCCCACCCGCCAGGTTCTGTGGAGTCCAGACACTGCTGCACACAAGGGCAGCTGGCTGCACCCACCACAGATTGAAAACTATATTTTATTCAATTAAATGCCAAGAGTGATCATGCAAATCAGCACAATCCCACTCCTCTTCCTGTGACATTTTTCTGTTCAGTTTAATTGACTTTTCTATTGGCCTAACATCTCTTGGTTTCTAACCAGGAGACGTTTTGCATTGCCAGTGCTTGATCCTATCCAAGACACTGCCAGGAGGCAGCCCCAGAGGCAAGATGGGAAAGAGGGTGCTGCCAGTCAGGGGGTGCAGGGCAGAGCTTGGGATCATTCATAAGCACATTAATTTTATGCTGTTGCCAAAAGCAATGAGCAACAGGATGGTCAGCAATGTTGGCATAGACCTAGTCAGTCATTACATTTCAGACTCATCCTCCAGGATGAAGGGAGCAGCCTTTATCTCCCTCTCCCAAATAAACAGAACATAAAACCAGGAGAGACTGCCCAGAATACCACCAAACCTTCCAGTTTTCAGCCTAGATTACTTCAGGATTAATTTATTCTTAGGCAACCTTGTTTTCTTTGCTTTTTCCTTTCCCTGGTGCTTGCCCCTTTGAAGTATTTATAGGTTGAACTCAGTTCCCCTCTTTGCCTTTGCTGGGTGAGATAAGCCACACGCTTACAAGTCTCTAAGATAAATGCTCTGTTTCCCTAGCAATCTGCTTGCATTTCCATCCACTTTATAGAACTGAGCAGGACATGAGATCTAGTAGCCACACACACCAGGCCAGGGACAGCCTCATACAAACAACTCTCCCTTTTAGGGCCATACCTCATGCTGACGTCTCTCTTGCTCAATGTCCCATAGGCCAGACATCCCTTCTGTAAATGGCCCCCAAGCACCGGCTCTGATAGTGAGGACAAGGATGAAATTTCTGTTGTGCAAGGTGGCACCGTCTCTGCAGCCCAGCTCCCTGCAGCCCAGCACTTGACTGGAAGCACCTTCCTGCACCTAAAAGCCATCAAAGCCAAGGAAGGAAGACGCACGAGATCCAGTGATGTGAACAGAAGCACCCAGACCTCCTTTCTGCCAGCTGCAATGCCTCTATCCGTTGTGTGGGAATCGGTGGTGGATGTCACAAAACGTCCTTTTGCTGCTGTGCAGGATTTGGTCCCTCCTGGTGGGAAGCCCCGGCGGTTTGCACAAGGCTCCTGGACCCGTTGCTTTTCAGTGGCTGCTCCGCTCACACCCCACCAGCATGCAGCTCTGCAGTTCTGCCCCCACGCCTTTCATCTTCTCCTCTGTGTCAGCAGCACTTACGGGAATTTCACAGTGATGAAGCTACACAGCGATCAGTAGTGTTTGCCTGGGAAACAGTGAGCGGCAGAAATGGTCTAAATACTTTCAGGCCTCTGGCAGTTCACAGAGCAATACCCCAGGCAAAGAAAAGGATATCTTGATTAGAATAATTATAATTGTCTTTTCCTTCATTCTTTCTACAGAAATTCCAGGCTAAATTATCATCTAATTTCAGAGAGCTCCATGACCAAGATTATCTATGAGTCATTTGTAATTACGTGCCAGATTGTATTAAAGCATGAAAATACAAAGGTTTCTCATCAAATACTAAGGGGGGGGGGGGGAGAGAGAGAATCAAATTACATTGGAGCAAGATAACTGTTCCAGCCACTTTCTGATTCATGGCATCCAGCAAATGCAAAGAAAAAAAAAGGGGGGGGAGGAAATTCTCATTTTAATAATTGTAGAATTGTGAAAACTAACAAATTACAGGAAATTCCAGTTTAAGGCTGACATACCATCTTATTCTAGTGCTGCTCTGGAAAACGGTGAAAGGAGCTTTAAGACTTGGCCTGAGTTTAGCGTTAAAGAGTGGATAAAAACTGCCTATTTAGAAATGCAGCCCATATCTATCCAAACAAAGTTAGCTGGGAAGCAGCAAACACAACAGCTGCCTTTCTGCAGCACCTCATACCCAGCAGCAGACAACGTCCCCAGACTTCTGCATCTTTCTCTGTCCGCCTCCCCAGGCTGGATCTCCTGGGCAAGAGCTGCATTTACAAATTGAGAGTCTTCTCCCACAGCGGCACATCCACAGCCCCAGGTTTGCAGCACCAGTGATGAGCCCCAGGGTCAATCCCAGCACACTGCACGTTGTACTTTAAGCAAGCAGGGGAAAGCAAAGGCGAAAGTGTTCCCCACATGGAGGCATGGGGAGGAGAGGAGGGAGGACAGGGGATCTTGGAAACAGGGTCATCGGTTGCAGGGGCAAAGTACGGGGCTGTGTGTCAAGGGAGACCCGGATGACAGTCTTGACAAGGCTCTAACGTGTTTGCTTCACTTCATAAACAAATGTACACATGAATTTTAAATGAAATATTAACATGCTGTACAACTTGGATGGGGCCATCTGTCTTTTTTGAGAGACGAAAGAGTCCTGTTTTCCCCCTACAAAAATGAGCATTATTAAGCAGTCATAAACAACAGGGAAATGCGTCAAACCCCAACAGCCATATAAAAACAAAGCACAAGATGATGATAGCTCCCACGTGACTCAAAGGTCTGGGATGTGTCCTCCCCACAGATTTCCATGCCTTTGGTTAACTTGGATGCTGCCCATCCAGCCACGGCCAGGGCTCCTCCAGGTGCACCCACCTGCCACGTCCCAGGGCAGCTCACACATACCTCTGCTCTCCACAGGCACAGACACATGGCAGCTCAAACTCACCATCAAACATACAGGTTTTCCAGAGAGCTGTTTCAGGAAGAATTGAACTATTTTTGTTTGGTTTCCTTGGCTTTGCTGATGGCCTCTCCAAGCCTGTAGCGAGAACAATGACTCAACCCATAGGACCTCTCCATTACCCCTGGCCCCACCGTGGAGCACTGGGAAGGTGTTGCACTGGCATTTATGTCCCAGTGCCCTGCTCACAGGCTTTCCCAGCTCCTGAGAGAGAACAGCAGTAGGGTTACACAGGTGCCTTAAATCATGCTTGGCTCACACAAGCCAGGTGAAGGTAAAATGTCAACAGCATCACTTATTTACTTGGATCCTGTGAAACAAGCACCACCATCACAAGTGCTTATAAAAGCCAGGGAAAAATTAAATAAAAAAATATTCACATCTAACATTCCTGGCGTGGCATGAGAACCATCTCCTTCGCTGCTGGTCACAGAGCTACCTGTGCTTCAAGCCACCCCTGCCAGCTCACTCCATGGCACACCTCACAGCTGAGAAGGAAAACCCTCTATGTGTGCTCACAGCCCACCTTTGAAGCCTTCCAGGGGACCTGAAAAATTTTATCTTTTGCCCAGAAACTCAGCCCATTCCTGCCACCCAGGAGATGGCCTGCCGTTTTGCTCAACTAAAATAAAGAGAGCTTGCCCTCCGTGGGATGCAACTGTGTCCTAGAGCCTCATGCATCTGGCCAGCCCCTTAATGACTCCCTGCCCCAGGGAAGGGCACAAATTCCCCTTTCCTTTCCCCAACTCACTGGTGTGTCTGAAAGCAATGAGGTCCTTTAGGTGAAACTTCATTTACACATGACCTTCTCCATGCAGCGTTTCTCCAGCACATGCAGTTGGCACAAACATCTACATGGACACACGTGTGTAACTACTGAGTCCAGGTATAAGGGCAGCCGGCGCTGGGCCCTAATGAGCTCCTGTCTTCCCATCTCCACCCTTCGATATGACACTGTATCCTATGTGCTCTCTTGGGAAGAAACTCAATCCAAAACATACTTTAGTTTTAGAGGGTAGAGAAAGTTCTCGGTCACTGTGACTCTGGGTCAAAAGAGTTCCAGAGGCAGTTAGAGCAGTCGCTTCTGGAGGGATCAGAGCACCCTGGGATTGTTCCTGGAGGGTTTCTTATGAGTTCAAGCCACACCACATGGACACAGGCACCACAGTGGTGGGCCAGGGACAGGAGGAGATCCATAGCATTCAGGATGTGGCTTAACTCAGCTCACATGAACTTCAGATTTCAGTGATGGAGCCCAAATTAAATATGCACATGCACCCGGACATGGCAAAACTTTAGTAATAAAACTGAAGTGTGGGAAATGCCAGAGAAAGAAGCTAGCAACAGCAATTAATGTGCAGGGCAAATAGGCCAGCTGCAATTTATTCTGCATGTGCTTCATACATTTTAAATTGTCTTCATTCCTCACAAAGTTTTTGTGATGCCTGTCGCATGAGCATGTTTTAAATGACAAATTTTGCCGCAATGAGCATTGCCTAGCAGCCTCACAAATGCTCTCCCTGCCTATTGTGAAGTGGCAAATAAACAAATTATTAATCTAAGATATTTATGGTGCAACGTTTTACAATGCCTAGTCAGCCTAGCTATATATTAAAAGCTCTTTTGTTTTGTTTTGTGGCACATGATGGCTGGTTAATAGCAAAAGGGAGGCACTCAAGCCTCTTGCTCTTTAGAACAATTAGGACTTCAAACGGAGGCTGAGAGAGGTGGGAATGGGATTTCCTCACCTCACCTCACTCCTGGTGCCTACAAGGCAGACACTCTGTCCCAACAACTCACCAGCAGCTCCTTTATATTCAGTGGAGAGAAACAGGTAGCCCAGGGAGTTACCAAGCAAAGATGATGGCTTGAAATGAAGCAAAATATTCCTAGCGAGTCTAGAGCTCTACAGAGTAGATGTCCATATGTATTTACGTGGGCATGGCTGGCACTGCTACACCTCAGAGCATGGAGTGGTGAATTTGGGAGTCAGTGAGATAAACAGACCACAGCAAAGGTGTGTTGTCGAAACAGATCAAGAAGATAAGTGAGATGCTGTACATTTTTGCATGACCATGCAGAGGTGGGTCTGTTTGTTTCCAGAACCTGGCCTGGAAACCTGCACAACTGCAATGACCTTTCTTCACCCACCTGAAATGACAGAGGCCCATCTTGCTCCTTTGTCCCCTTGGCCACAACACAAGTCAACGTTGTAATTTGAGAGGAACTGGGTACTGCAACCTCTGTAATTACGAGCCTGGCAGAGCTAGCAGGAGTGGGCTGACTTTCATTCTGCAAGAGTCACAACACTGCGGATGGCAATTTGCTACTCATCAGCCCTGCGCATGAGAAGGGCATGTGCCAGGGCTAAAGAGATGTTCTCATCACACAGTGCATCTGCCGCTGGGGACACAGATGCTTCTCGTCTGTCCCTGGCAAATGGAGGAATTGGTTTTCTCTTGGCAAGTGCCCTTTCTTTCAGGAAGGCTTCCACAGAAATACCCACCCACAGACAGAGAAAACAGCAGAATGTGGCAAGGGTCTTTATTACCAAAGAGTAGCCCAGGAGCTAAAGGAGATGACAGTAGGGATGGTGACAAAATTACAATGTATGCTCCCTATTTGCCTCTTAATATTAGTATCACAAAGCAGGGGAGAAGATGAAGAGCGGGTACTTCCCTTCATACAGAGGCACCTTTGCAACTGGGAACCTGAAGGGCAGGTCACCCTGACCTCCTTCCCGAGCTTCTCCTGAGCAGCGGGGCAGGGAAACACACTGCTTTTAGAAGGAGCCTGCTTCGTGTCAAGTCTTTGGAGCTCACAGTCTTTTCACAGCAACTGTTGGGATCCTTGGGGCTCACAAGTAGAGAAATTCTCCTCTGCTGAGTGTTAATGTCCCAGCAAACTTTCTTCTTTTCCCTTCTCTGCATTGGTGAGGGCATTTCTAAGTCCATCACTATAACTCCTGTGTACATTACAGCATGTTATTTCTTGCTGGTGTGTAGGTGATCTAACACACTCTATCTGGAGAGAAAGGGGAAGGCTTTCCTTAATGACCTGTGTAGTGCATATAGCTGCAAGGCTTTTCCAAATCTGAAAAATGGCTTTTGAGATTAGATCAGCTAGATCTAGAAAAACTAGAAGGACAAAGGTCTCCAACAGTGCAAAAAGCTGATGCTGAAGCTTGGCCAGGTGTAACAGGGTCAGCAGTCCAGGGGAGGAACAAAGAGTTGGATAGACTAAGAAGGTAGCCAGGCAATTACTCATTTAATAGGCACTTTTTATTGCTTTTGTGAAGCACGATTCATCTCTTAATATGTGCAGGGACAGTCAATCCTCTGGCTGTGCAAATGAATCACCACACGCTCCCATGAGGCCAAGACCCTGCGCAGCCAAAACAAATCCTTGGAGGAAGTGGGTCTGAAAGTCAGCAACCGCTCACATAAAAAAAAAAAAAACACAAACAAGAATTCGCATATTTAAAGGGATATAAACCCTCCTTGTCATGGACTGGGTGTTCCAGATGTAAGTATATTCATTATGAGACAGCTTGCACCTCTGAAGAACATGGCATTGGTTGCTCAAGACAGAAATACAAGCCTGGAAGAACCATCAGGGCCTTGAAAGGTTTTTTTTGAGAGCAACCACGTTCCTACCTGCTTTCAGCACAAGCATCTTATACCTCAGGAAATTTAGCAACGGTGGAAGAAGAAAGCCAGGGCTTGCAAGGCTGTCCCACATGGGTCAGCTCTTTTTCTTATCCCCACATGCTGCTGATGCTGATATCCAGAAAGAGATGTCCAGAAGAAGCTGGCACACTGCTGCCCTGTCTGCAAGGGAACTGACTACAAACTTGGAAAAAATCTCTTGACCATGGCAATGGAATGAGGCTAGTATACGAGAAATGTAATATTTCTCCTGAACTGCATCAAGTTAATGACATTTCCCTCTCCCTTTGCACCTCTGTAATCATGGCATGACTGTGGAACACTACGATGTTACACTGATGTAAAACCACTCTTGGGAGGAAACCAGTCAGTGTAAATCATCCCCTTCTATTTCCTTGTACATAATCTGGTGCCAAGCTCTGCCAAAAACAAGGAGAAAACATTCCCAAGATTTTTCCGAAGGCAATAGTCTGTCTAAGCACAACTTTAAATGTTTGCCATTAAAGTTTTCTTCATCTCATTAAAATGACTTGCAAAACCATCTGCTAGCTAATAAAGACTTTTTAAAGCTTTAATATTGTATTTTATAATGAAATATACTAAGGGGAAAACAGGACATGTATTTAGAAAGACAGAACGGCAACAATCTGCTGTTCTTTCACGGAAAGCCAATGATGTTCGCTCCCGTGACTAATTAAAGAGACTGAAGACTTCAGCTCTTTGAACATTTCTTGTACAAATACCATAATTCCTAAATGCATCCACATTTTTATTCAGACTGCTCCCAGACACTGCAGCATTGCTGATATCACACTGTTTTCAAGTTAAAAAAGGCAGATTTCACTTTCATGTCTGACTCCATTCCATTTTGTTAGCTTTTTACACCTCAAATATTTATTAGAGATTGCAGGGATTCCAGTAGGTAATTTTGCTTCCTCTAGAGACATCTTCCCTTTTTGCTGGTAGATGGGGTGACCCTGAGGTAAGACTTCCACCCAACCGTAAGGGTGACTTTGAGGCACCAGATCGAGTCTCGCCGAGTACTGATGGCTGAACCAGCAGCCCAAGGTTTTGATGAGCTGCCATCCAGAAGCAAAACCCACTCCTGTCCCTAAAGCTCTCCTCCAGCATTGGTTGGGAAGTAGCTGTCACTCCTGCTTTCCAGTTAAACCGGACTGCCTGTGCCATGCTCCCAGTTCAGCTCTTTCTCACATGTTGCACCCTCAGACATGAGGACTCCATTCTTCTTTATGGTTTCTTTTTTGGCACTCCTGGATGCTGATCTGGCTGGGATGTTGCTGCATCTGCACCAATCACACAATATTTGCCACACTGCCTAACACACATCAACTGAGAGCAGCACTTCCAGGAACAATTTCACAACATCCTTCTCTTCCAAAAATACCAGAGATTGGTATGTTACAGAGAAGAGCAGACAACATAGGTGCAAAGGGTCTATGTGTAAAGAGGACTTAGCAGCCCCATGCCAATTTGCCAAAAATTCTTGGTGGTTCTGGATTCCCTCAGCTCCTTAAGTTACCCACAAGAAATTATACAATAAACACGAAATTTTCTAGGTAAGATACACCAAACAGAGACAGAAAGCAGCCAGACTCAGAGCAAAGGCATGGGTGAAATCCCGAAGTAACAGCACTGCTCTCTTTCCAGGAAAAGGAGCTGTTGCTGTGATGTCCCAGTCCCTTTGACTGCTGAGCCACAGAGCTGGGCAGGATCTGGCAGTGAGCGAGCTACAATCACTAGCAGGGGGAGAGCAAGTTGGGTGTCATGCCCATGTGAGCAGTTAATAGTGAAGAATAAAGCATGTCATAGGGAGCCATCTGAGATGGTTTCACGACCCGTCTTTGCACATTTAAGAAACACGGAGCCTGTCTCGGAGGTGAGATGAGGAGGAATTTCAGGTCACAGCTTACCAGACCAGGTCTCCTCCACTGTGCTTGCAGCTTGCTCCTCTACCTCCAGTGTGGGACATCCCTGCCTCCAACACCTGGAGCAACTTATGTTTTCACGCTCCAAGTCTCACCACAATTCTGTCTGTGCTGCTTTCCCCCCTTTTTGTATCATTTAACATCTCTGCTTTTCAGTAGTGATTGCTCACTCCTGCTGGGCACTGAGGACTCTGCTGAGAAGGAAAGCTGCAGTCCCCAGCAAGGTTGTTGCAAGTTATGGTAATAGAAGGAGTAACTTAAAAAAAAAAAACAGCCCAAAAAAACCCCAACCCCAGAAAGCACTTTCTCAGATGCAAGACACCCTGTGCTCCAATCAACCTAAAATTAACCCAATAATTTAATGATAGCAAAGCTTGGCTGGGAAGGCAGGCTTGAAATGACAGTGGAAGAGCCACAGCCTTCCTTCTAAACCTCAGCTAAGTCCTGTAATAGCTCTGTCTTCATTCTGCCTACTTCTGATCTTCACTTGAGGTATCACAGATGGCCTCACTTGCTTTATCTCCTTCTGAGCATTATATGTGCTGTAGTAGTCAAGGTAGATTAACAGATGGGACTGATCCATGGGTTGAACACAGCCCTTGGGACCCCCAACCTACCTCTCTGCACAGTGATATTAGTACACCTGCTTCTCCCCACTCACGTGTGCAGCAGACTGGGACAAATACAGTCTCCTAATTGATGTACCATCATCTCTCAGCGGAGATGTAGCCCCTTTCACACTGGTATTATACCCACAAGCAGTGACAATACCTGGGGTCTATGCTGGGCAGCTTTACACTTTACAAGAGTTGGCACTAGCCCTGTTGATAGAGACCTTTTGCTTACTAAGTGGCCAGGGGAGATCAGAAAGTCTACACTTGCATATGTGCCAAGAACACTGGCCAAAAGTATTTTAGATGGCATTTTATTAATGCAGTGCAGCCTGCTCCTCTGAACCAATATAAAATATACAGGGAAGATCAACAAGATGAAAGATCCTTCATCTTACCACAGGCAGCAAAACCCACTCAGACTCTTCCTCATGGTGCCCAATGGTCCAGTAAGAAAACACGATGATTCACATTGCACTGATTTGCTGTTGTAGACTTCAGAGCTACGGTAGGTCCTACTGATTTAATGCAGCATGCAGCAGTATCAAACAATTTCCCAGTGGCCTTGTGTAAGAGTTTGCTTGAAAACAGTGACTAGAGTTTTGAAATCATTTGCTTTAGCTATATTTTACCCTGTGTCAACCAATGAATCTTACCTGAATTGTGCTAGTATGTGTGTGAGGACTCTCCTTTGGTGAGCTCTCAGAGTATGGGCAGGAATCAAAGCAGATAAAAGGATTTAGCCTGTTTCCCAGACACAATGCTGCTCAGAAGAACCATTATTCAATTACAACAGATCCATGTCAGAGTAGTTTATGACCACCTGGAGAGAGAAACTTTTGACAGCTACAGCCATCCCCATGCAGAGCTGAAGAGGGATGCACTACATGCCGCACACTACAGCTGTATCACTGCTGAAGTTCCCTTTTCTCATTTATTTTAAAATCAGCAGAATAGGGAACTCCACTTTGCTGGTTAATGAGGCAAGGTAGCAGGTTGTGCTTGACAAACGGAGTAAAAAGCGGCTTTGGGTGACACACCCCAATGCCGCAAACTGTTTTCACCCCAGAGCACTTTTCTCCCTTCATTACTGCTACCACCTCTAGAGACTGTTGCTAACGGCACAGATCCTCAGCTGATGTAAACCAGCGAAGCCCTTATTGCCTGATGCAAAGTCGCAGGAACTGTACCAATTTATAGCAACTGTGAATATCTATCATGGATATTTTCATGTCACCTTCCTATTAGCTGTTTGCATTTTTAGGAACTTGAGATCTCTCACTGCCAACAGACATCTGCTTAGGGCACAGATCACTCTCTTTGCATGGGACTTTTACTCAAAGATTTTTGCTCCAAAATCCTTATGTGCCCAAGGGTATTTAACGAAGACCAGGATTAGCACCTCTGCAAGAATGGCAGACTTAGGAGACCCTCATCAAAAAGGACAGGAATCGGAGAACACTTGCAGCTACACTACCAGCCGAGGTGCTCGAGGATGTACAGCTGCACCAGCCATGAGTGCTGTCCTCCAACATGTGGTACCACTCCCCAGCAAGGTGGTACGCAAGGCCAGCTTGGGCTGCGCAGTAAGCAGTTTAGCCTATTTTTGTCATGGTTATAAAAAAGCAGAGTTGAGAAAGCAGTATGTGGCTTTTTTTCCCCGAAAACCTCACAGATTGTTCCTCGGGACTGAGCAGCCATGGGTGGGGGCAGGAAACATCTGCACCAAGCCATAAACCTGTCCACCAGCCCATGGGTGGGGAACGCTACCGTCCATGAACCAGCACAGAGGCAGCTGACAACTCAGGGCAGTTAGAAATCACACCTGACAAAAGCAGATGTATGTCAGCAACCGTGGCATGGCCAAAGACTTCAATTTTTAATGCAGCTGTGAGACCAGCTGGGTTTCCAGCGATGTGAATATTGTCCTGGTCTGTCCCTATGCTCATTCCCTGTGGGCACCTCATTGCAATGAAATATTTCCTCATCTTTCTGATGCTTTTTAAATGCAGCTTTGTCCTTAACATCAAACTACAGCCCTTAAAACCACCCTAAATAAGTAATCTCCTTTGTTTTTACTCAAGTGAAACAGAGACAGCTCGCCATCTCCTCTTCCTTACCCAGCTAGGTGTCCTATTGCTTTTAATATCCTCCAGTGGATTGCCCAGTCTACAAATGATGAAGGTGGTGCAGGCTATACCATGAAACAGAAGGGGTCAGGAATTCTTGTGGGGAAAATGGACAATGCTGCCTCACCTCTGCTCCTGCCAACATTCAGCTTTTGCTCCTCTTAGTCTCTGCGTATAAATACCTTTCACCTTTCCCACAGAAGAGCGCTGAAGAAAAATTACCTGGTAAGCACATGTTGGTGCTGTTTCATTGCTTTGTTCAAATTCCTTTAATTTGCTGCATTTTTCTGGTTTTGAAGAATTGAGAAACTTTACTAAGAGCACTAAGGGCAGTAAGAAAGCATTCTTTTTTCAATTTCGCAATAAAAATGCATAATACAATGACTGCCATCCCATGTCCAGTACAATGCCACTTACTGCCAACCCATACAATAACAAATATAAGATTCACATTAAAAGTCATTAAATCCTGTGCTTCTAGAGTCACGTGGCAAGATGGGAATTTCATTTTGCATTTTTATGAAATGTATGTGCCTCCCTCATTTCCATGAAAATGCACAACAGTCCCGTAAGAAAAAAACAATTATGATGAAGGAACTCACCAAGTAAATTTGTTATGCTCTAAGTCATGAATTTTCACCCAGCCTCCTTTCTTGTGTGCTTAACCCCTTTCACTAAACAACCACCACTCACCAAGATCACTGCCAGGTACGGAGGCGGGCATAAGAAATACTGAATAATATGCTGTAACTCTTCTTACACACGTGATGGGAGTAGAAAATTACAACGGCCTCTTCTGTGCTACAAAATGTGAACCTAAGAACAAGTGCGCTATGATCTACTGGTGAAAAAAGAAGCTAATATAAAACTTTGCAAGATTTCAGCTTTATTATTTAACTTCTCATACCCTTAAAGGAGGCATATTTGATGAACACAACTGGGGGGACAGAATGGTTTTGGTTATGAAAGCCTGGTGTGGTAGGGAAGAGAAAAATTACAATACAAAGCCAATAACTGTACAGCTTGGGAAGAGCAGAAAGTAGGTGGCCAAGGTAGCCACTACCTTTTAACAGCTTAGATGTTATGAGTGAGACAGCATCAGTGATGGACATCATTCGAGAAGTTCCCAACTGCCAGTGGAAAGGGTTGGAACAGCTGAAAAGAAACTAAGAGCATCTTGATGTCAATGAGAGCAAAAGTGCATCTAGATGAGAGTATGGGAACCCAGTGAAATGCTGGAATGACACATACTTACTGCCTTATCAAAACTAGTGTTAATTGTCCTACTATATGCTAAAACTTTGCAGCAGGCACTCCTGAGGATCCTGTAGTAGCTCCCCTTCCAGGAAAAAATAAAAGGAGCAAACACCCATGTGCACAAAGGGTAGATGCAGATTTTAGCCTTCAAGCTGTGGCAACCAGATGTTGATAAAATAACTTGATTTTTAACTCAGCACACACCTTATTTGTCAAGATACAACTTTCAGAAACAAGCACTGGAACAGTTCCACTAAACACACACACTATATATTGTTCCCACAGTCAGTTAATTATTTAGCTTAGTGGAAAAACCTTGTTAATGTTATGCAGTTTACAGAAAGTATCTACATTTATCAGTGGAACAATACCTTGTAAAAAACACTTGCCTGATTAGATGTGTCTTCCCTTTTTAGAGATGAAAGAAAGCTCTGAATTACAAATTTTGGCCGCTATCAACCAATCATGCAGCAATCAAAAACAAACGTTCATCAGAATGGAGACAGAAAAATCAGAAATTAGCAGAAGAGCATCATATAAGATGGGTTATGCAAGGGTTTTACTTTTTATTTACAGCGAATATATTACAGTAAAAAAAGCTTAACATGGCTCATATTGTGGTTGTATAAGGATGATACATATGCTTACATCAAACAGGTTTAATTTACTTGGCACTAACTGAGCCAAATGCAAGGATTCAACACAAAAATAAGAAACAGAACATTTATTAGGCAAACTCTACATTAACTGTACACATCTGCAACCGGAGTTTCAATGCAACCCAAAGAATACAAACAAACCATCAGGATGGCAAGAACTTTTTCGATGAACATGTTTAACCCTCAATACAAGGCTGTCTGGCACCATTTAAAAGTTGCTGTACTGAACACAGTGATTTTAAAGAAATGTCAGAGATGATTAAGACACTGAAAATGCACTCACCATAGTGAAGAACCCTGTTATTTTCCTTATTTCTTTCATTTTTCACTTCCACAATACAAGAGTGTTAAAAGGCTGCACGGCAGACAAGCTGGATGCAACAGCTGGAGGGGTTTTGTCTGTCAAGCAAAGTGACTTGCAGCAAGAGACATGCTGTATGCAACAAAACCTATGATATACAGCTTGTGTGGGTTCAGGTACGAAGATCTAAGAACAACAAATGTTTAAGCCTTATAAGCTCTCTTCATTATAATCAAAATCCTGAGAAAAGCAGGGTCCAAATTACTCCAAGTGAATTTAGGCTCACTTATATACAACAAAATTGTCCAGATACATCAACAGTAGTAAACAGAGTTAATGCAGTGTTAATCTTTTTACATTTTAATGACTAGCTATAAAAACAGAAACTAGCATGTTCTAATCTGTTTACATTTCCTGAGCTTAGTTAAATCAAGAAGGAATGAACATTATAAAAATCCTGGTAAGTCACCAATAAATTAAAAATGTACATAACCACTATAGCTTAAGAAGCTTTACAATGCTCAGAGTGAAGTCTGCCTATCCAATACCAATGGACTTTCCTTTAGGACTCCTGTACAGAAACCATGCCATTAACCTCACCAGCAATACTGAGATGCTATGGAATTGTAGGTCTTTTTTCTTTGCTCTCCAAGTGCCCTTCTAGCAGACTATGCAATAGCCTTTCCTAATGAAATCATATGAGAGCATTCAAAAACTGCAATCCTCTACTTCCAGTGCAGGAAACAATGTTCTCAGAAACACAATGTGACACTGAAATTCAAATTTACTAGCAGCAGTTATTTGGTGGACTCTCAACTCCTGCACATAACATCACTACATTGGCAGCAGGTTTAGTATTCTGCAGGGGAACAAACCAATGAAAATCTACACAGAAGACTGGAGGAAAGACCCTTAGCAATAAAGAATTCATCTTAGCAGTTTCTTTAAGAGCCAACATCATGCATCTGAGAAAAGCACTAGACCTACATGAGTTACACGCATGTTTTTTTATGCATGTTTATTTCCTGCATAGAGAATAATGTGTACCTTGGAATAAAGCCCAAGCTTTGAGAATATATGGAAGGTATGGGTATTTGTAATAGTGTATTGGCAGGTTAATTCACACCCAAATGCTCAAACTCAACTGTCTCAAAGACTTGCAGAGCTTGAACTTTGATAAAACAAACTACTTTTTAAAAAATTGTCTGCTTATAGCATGATTTTGAATTTACGGCGTAGATAAAAGAGGTAGAAAGGTTTATCTCCTCAATACCATTTTCTGTGCAGTATTTATAAAGTATCAGAAAAAAATCCATAATTTTTCAGTGAAAATGCCAGCTTTCCCCCTAAGAATTATATGGAATCTCTTCTTTCTGCTGAAGTGCTGCAAACTAAGTAACCGAAATCTGGTTCAGAAGAGCTTTTCTTCCCATTAGCCTCACTACATCATTTTTGTTACCAAGTTCCGCTTCTAAGACGTCATTGCAGAAATACTCCTTTACAGGGCTCAGAAATAACTAGCAGATACAACCTACCCAACAAACTACATTTACCAGCCAAATAACATCAAGTCTGCTCCTAAAAAAACCCACTCGCTCTTGCTCTAGTTACATGATCCCTCTTATGCATGCTACTGAGAGGGACAGAAGAGGTACAGAAGGCCATATGGCCCTTCCCCTCTTTGGTGATGACCACAGGTATGAGCATCATCGTTGCTCTGGCTGGCAGTAGCTAGAGAGCTTCCCAAGGTAGCTTCTTTTCCCGCCACAATGCACCCTCTGCAGCAGGAGGATGGATGGTGCTTCAGTGATAAGTGCTCCTCAAAAAGGGTAGGAAGGATTAGCTGACCAGCACCGACAGCTTAACAGAGCCCACACTGGTAAGATAAATATCCATTTTTCCCTGGTGTAAGACAAGCCTGCAGCGCTACAACTTTCATGATTGTCACTAGACACGGGAAAGAGTCGAAAACATCTTGGCTCCTGCTCCTGCAATCATCCAGACCATGATCCAGAGCGCACTGCATTTCCCACTGAGCCAAGAGCCTCAGACCCAGCAGTGCCAGGGAAAGACAGGCAGAGGCAACAGGGTGGGATCCGGCAATAGGGGCTCCGTCCCTGACCCGTGCTCCCAGGGCATTGCGAGAGCTGATGTATCTGGATGAGAAGGACCCGCCTGTTGACATTTCGGGGCGCACAGGGCTGGAACTCCACCATTATTCACGTAGCAGCGACTCTTCAAGGGTGGGGTTTGAGCCATGAAAGTCAGACTGCTGTATGGTGACCTTTAATTTACCCATAGAAAGTTAAATAAATTATATTAACTTAAATTCAGCCAAAGCAGATGCTAGCTTACTTATTGAAAAGCTCATCTTTCTCTTTCTTTCAACTGGTTTTA
The DNA here is from genome assembly GCA_031468815.1 of Morus bassanus. Taxonomy (NCBI): domain Eukaryota; kingdom Metazoa; phylum Chordata; class Aves; order Suliformes; family Sulidae; genus Morus; species Morus bassanus. Next base: position 9,462,437 of record CM062572.1, on the reverse strand, counting down.
GAGACGGGCAGCTCTCGGGAGCAGACCTTCACTCTAACTCAGTCAGACAAGAGCAGGTCTGTAGAGATGGCCAGAGTGACTCTTCCTGCAGCAATACCAGCCGCACCAAGACCTGGCTGTCCCTAGGGATGCCCAGCAAAGGCACATGAGCACAGCATTGTCACCCACTTGCTCTTTACACTTCTTGCCTCACCCAGGTCTCCTCCCTCCTTCCATGTAAACCACACTGGACTTGCAGTGGAAGACAATTCTTCACTGCTAACATTGCCTTCTATTGTCGTATCTTTTAAGAAATCTATGAATTGATTAATATGAAGAACTATTTACTTCATTTCAAAGAAACAGATACTGCCCTGCAAATACATAACTTGTCATTAATTTTTGATAGGCTTGGGTAAGGAAGCTTGTATACAATAACAGGGTCATGTTCATAATACAGGCTGGAAATGTTTTCTTTCTTTTCGTTGTAGCATTATGAGACAACTAATGCTACTGTACTCAAATAATCAACAGGCATGCTTCTCATTTTTACCTGTCCTTCTGTATGTCCTTCTATCTGCTCCTTTTCACCAGCATGCCTAAAAGCAGAGTCACATAAATAAGAAATGTGTTGCTTTCAGCCACACACACAGAGTCTGTTTTGTCTCTTTTGTTCTCTGGAAACATTACTCCCATTATTTCATCCCCAAACTATGATCCACCAAAATAAAAAAAATTCAAGTACAAACCCAAACTTTATTGCTGGGTTATGGGTCAATATAAACTGACCAGAGTCAATGCCAACCTAAGAGTCGCTTTACAAAAGTAAGGATAGTTCAATTACATTTGCTGACCATAGACAGCTTCTTTCACTATTCATACAGTTTGAAGACTGAAGATTTGCTGGGAACAAGACACAGTCCATGTCCTTTGGAAGTAAATGAAACTAATAGCCATCATCATCATCCATATCACAGCCATAATCTGAAACACATGAAGACAAAGACATATAAAAACGCAAATATTCCAGGTAGATGGAAGATACAACAAAGATATTGCTACCTTCAGGTTGTTTTCCTGCTGTGTAACTAGATGGTAAAAAATCGTATATTTTCTTAGGGCTAAATAAAAAGTTCTTGCGAAGTACTTTCCTCAATGAAATAAAATTATTTGTAAGCATGTGTGTGTAGATATCTCTTCTCACTTGTCACTGGGCCCTCATTTAGGAATACCTGGCATGTGGATATGTGAAATACTTGGTTTAATTTAGAGGTTAAGGTGATCAAGCCTGATTGTCACAAGTAATTTGGAACATGGTGGCTGATAAGCAGCAGCATACATTAACAAGTAGGCATGGTTCTCACTAGACATAGCCACCAAGAAAAAAGCTGCCTTGTTTATATTATTCATGGGTTTATAAGCTGAAACTGCAAGGGTTCAGAGATAGCTCAGAGTTCCCATCAACATCAAAGGAGTCCTGCAACGAATCCTCACCAACGCATCTGACTCAGATTTCCCCTATGTACTTACTCCTAGAGGAACAACTTAAAATTTTTCTCAGATTTTTTTTATCCAGTTTTGTTTTCTTAAACAATGCTGAGTGCAAAGACTGTGATGCGTGTGTCAGAAGGCATGTCTGCGTGTTTCTAATGCACCAATTTCTCTGCTGTGTGCTTCTGAATGCAGTGAAACAGACATTTCCTGCTGCGAAGTTGAACCTAAGGATAGCTATTAGATATGAGCATTCAGTAAAGTTAACCTTTATATTCCAAATTCAATACAGTGCAACATTTCATCCAATAGTCAAGCAAATGCTCAGAAGCAGAATTAAGTGTAATCTATAATAATTTGTGTAGAATAGGTAAAGTTCACCATCTGTAATTCCTGCAGTTATTCCAGCCAGACAGGTCTAAAACCCATGAAGAAAGCAGTTAGAAAGGAGTTATTTGTTCTGGTGAGCAGCTCTGCACACCTGCATTTGAATTCTGGGAATACTCCTTTCCTTTTTATTTTTTTTTTTAAACTCTGATTTTTCAGCTGTTGTCCAGACCAGACAGGGAGTAGCGGAATGTTCTCAGAATGGTTTAAAAATAGTAACATTTACAAAGAAAAAAAGCTCCGTGACCTTTATTCTATTTTTGTGGGGGGTTTATTAATAAACATAGACCCACCCTCCCCCACATGGGTGCCTTTTCTTGGGAACATTATTCTAATAATAAATGCAGGCACCAAACTGTTTTTCCTATGGTTCAGCAATTATTTTCCAGTGGAGAAATCAATTTAAAAGCAACACATGCTTTTGTGAAATGTATACATATTGTCCATGAAAGCTAAATTAATAGTACTGGAATGATTTTTGCAGTAAATAACATTTCAGTAGGAAACTTATTCCCATCTTGCTTTTTCACAACCCATAATTAGCAGCTCTCATTTTAAAAATATTTTTGTATATTTTCAAAGCTTAACTTCTAAGGGGAAGTTTTTAATAAAGGACAAATGTGGATGTGTCCAGCTAGGAAAAACTGCAGTGGAGAGGATACTGCCTTTTCCTGCCAGCAAAGAAACCTAATTAAATGAGTGGCTTTGCTGGGTAACCCAAATAAATTAGCACACATCTGTGTACCATACAGCACACCGTATGCTATCAATGCAATTTCTGTACTTGGTGAGGAACTCTTTCTTCCTAACACTTTCCCCAGAAATAGAGTGTGACAATTCCTTTTGTTTTGAGCTGGACCGCCATGTCCCCAGGGCTCAAAGACAATCTGGACATCGCTGCAGCCCCAGCTGAGGAGGCAGGCAGGAGCAGAGCGGCTTGGCTCGGGAGGCAACGAGCCCCGAGCACTGCTAACGGAGGGGTTACTGACCCCACAATTCCTCAGATCCACATTAATAAACCTAATTCTGAGGTAAGCGTAACATCAGTTTGTTCTTTAGAAGCTCTCTTAGCCTAAAGCTCGAGATGCAAAGTTTTCTCAGGAGGAGCCTCTAAGAAGGTCAGGTTTTGGACAAGGGTGACTCCAGGATTTCCCACAGGAATGGGCAATGCCTGAAAAGTGGCAGGAGCTCTGCAGGGACAAGCTGCCAGAGGGCAAGGACAAGCAGGGGAATGCTGTCTGGTCTCAGCCCTGCAACAATTAACCCTACAGCACCAGCAGACAGTAATTTAGACAGCATCCCAGCTTACCGTTTCCTCCCATTAACTGCAAGGCGCTCATGCAGTGATCATCATCTTCTTCTATTTCTTCCTCTTCCACCTCTTCATCAGGGTTATAAGCTACTGGGCCACTCTCCACTAGCACAGCTGCTGGTTTTTCTAAGTCAGGGGCTTCTGACTGAGCATTTGGAAAGGTCACCTGCATAAAAGAAGAGGGGACAGTAGAGCAGCCCTTCCATTTGTTCAATATTTGTACAAAACTTTAGCAGCTTCCAAACGATAGGGACAGGAGAGCTGGAAGCCCATGTCCAGTGCCAGAGGATTAGCTGTTCTAGAGGACATACAAGTTGCTCAAAGAAATGTTGTCTGAATGAAAGTCAGGCACAAACATCCAGTTTTCACATAATTCATAGACAGGTAAGTGAAATATCCAGAGACAGTAACAGCAGAACAAGACACCTCTTGCAAGCACAAGGTAAGGAGAAATTTGGGAGTGAAGGCTCCTCAGTAAAGCTCCGCAGGAAAACTTCCAACCTTTTCCTCGTTGTGCTCGACTCACATCAGGCCTATTACACAATAACAACGTTACTGACACTTTAATGATAGCAAAAATGTACCCTTCAAATCAGAAAAAAACCAACATGTATTAGTTTTGACAGCTCTGGCTGGATTTATTTGGAGGCACAATGAGCTGTGGAACAAATAGCACTCTTTAGACAGCACTTAATGTGATGGCAGAGCACTAGGTTGATAATACACGCCAGCACCTGTAACATTACCTATGAAATTCATCAGAATAATGATCTCCAAACACTAACTTGGGAATTGATCACCGACGGGACCCGTTCCGTACATGCACCTCCCCAACTGCTCCAAGGTTAGGCAGGACACAGCAGGGAGGGAGAGAAAGGGCAACACCGCAAGAAGACGGAGGTGAATTTGGAGAAGGTAATAATGTCTTCGGTTCACTAATGACAGATCTGGGAACAGGGCAGGAACCAGCAATGTGGTCTGCCCCAGCACAGCCCAGGCCCTGGTCTCTCTCTGGAGCTGTCACTTCCATGGTGTGCTCGATCTAGGGCTCCACATCCCACTCTCATCCAGGGAAGAAACATCACAGGAGCTTTATCTCCACCAGCTTTGTAACAGGGCACTTTTCACCTCCGTTCTGTACTTGGACTATTTGTGGTTTGTAGACTAGAGCCTGTGCCCCACAAAGACATCCCATTAGTGGCAACTTGAAGAACATTAAAGATTAACCATTAATGCTGCTTTGTCATGTAAGCAATTTTGAGAAGGGAATACTTGACAGTACCTGTCACTACTCAGCAGTTATCAGCACTGAGAGTCATCTCCCCTACTAGGAAAGATGGAAAAGACTGGGACCGCTTCCTTGGGAAGGACAGTGGTGAGGTGCTCCTAACAATGAATCGTCCAAAGGAGACCAGGAAACCCCAACTCCTTTGGTCCCTACTACAAGAAAAGTCCTACAGTGCTTCAGGTTTTAAAGTACAGTACTATGGACTATGGACTGCTGCATCTTCTCCAATTCCATTGGCACTAAGTTCTGATTCGGTGTTGTAATATATTTTTATTTATTTATTTATAAATGTATTTACTTGGGATGCAGTAACTCCCAGAATCCCTGTAACTCCAGGCACTTTAGAGATACACCATAAGAGAAAATCCCTATACCAGAAAGTTGATAGTCTAATTATTCAAACATCAAAGCTGTTCCTGAACTTGTCATATACCATGACAGTCAACCTAAAGAATCTGCCTGAGTTTTGCAAAGTCACCTAAGGGTTTGCTCCAATAGCTCATTAATAGAGCAAAAGACACCCACTAATTTTAATAGAAAATCAAGTATTTAGATATTTGGATCACTCAAAGACAGGTTTTCATGAATTTTTAATGCTCAAATTAATCATAATATTTAGAGGAACTTCCCTCCAGTTTATTTTATATTTCCTACCATTGCTTTTGCCTCTAGAGTGATCAAACTGAGTCCGTCTAGGTTTTCAGTATAAGCAGAAATAGACACAACTGTTTGAGACAAATCAGCATCATAATATATATCAATTTATATCCTTAAAAGTATCCATCTGCTCTGAAAAAGTGAGTGAATATAAAGGAGCTACAATTGAGTCATTATTTTTTAAAATTGCACTATGCTAATTAAAATGTGACCTTCTTCTAATTATCATGTCCACTTCCAGACTGCTACACTTCTAAAAATGTGCAGAGTTTTCTAATGAGCATAGCATAAGAAGTGAAAATGTATTTCCCCAGGCAGGATATCAAACTGTTCCTGAAAATCAATGGGTTTTAGTAATTTTAAAAATAAGGCAGTCAAACAACCCCTTTAAATAGAACTTCCTGAATCCACTTCCAGACATCCTGGACTTCAGTTCGGCATATATCTTTATGAATGAATGGGCAATGTCAAAGCATGTTAAACTACCCAAGTTAACTGGTTCACTTTCAAAAGGGTGTCGATGTCACACATTCATGGGGAAAAGAAGGACAAATACCTTTGGTATGTTAGGAACAGAATTTTTACATATGCATTAGACAGTTATTTTATCACATACAAAATGCATATGTCTACTCTGTACAGTGTGAAAGCAATAGTGAAAGAAAGCATTTATTGCTGTGACTCTGATGATAATCACAATCCCTTCAGCAGAAAACACAGGTGCACAAAGCCACCCAAGGAGGGTTTCTGGCGGCGGCCAGTTACTAGCACTAACTTCGCTACGGCACTATTATATTTTCAAACTAAACAAACAAACAAACCAAAGAGTAAGTCATGCTATATAGGGTATGCTGCCATTTTACCAGTCTCCCGCAGAACCCCAGCCCTTCCCTTGGGTCAATGCTGGCTGCACAGAAGCAGTGTTTTGCATCGTCCCCTTCTCCATAGGGACAGTCCAAGTGCTGAGAAACAGGCACGAGCTCTGCCCTCTCCTAATCCTCCTACTCACTTGTTTGATATGTAACTTTTTAGATGCTTGCAGGGCATTTTCTCTTTTTTGCTGTCTAACCAGGCATTAGCAGGCTGTGCTAACGTTACTGATGGATAAGTAAGGGCAAATCTTGGTTACAAAACAAGCAACCTCAGCTTTGCAGTGTTTGCAATAACCAGCTCCTGGTCTGATCAGAGAGACAAGATTCTCATTTCTTTTGCCTGTATCTACCACATAACCAAAGACGGGCTGAGAAAGGCTTGTGGGAATTTCCAAACTCAAACTGTTGCACTAGGAGAAGTGCTGGACTTTACATACCTCTTCAGTGGCAGCCTTTTTAGCAAGCTGTGTTGAAATCAAGGGTCTTAATCTGCAAAGAAGGAAAGAAGAAATGGTGAACATCAGAAAAGTTACACCACACACAGGAGTCTGACACAGAGTATTCACTCGCCAAACAGTGAAAGCACTTTGCTAGTGTTATGTTGTGCAATTAGATTTTTAAAGATAAAAGATAAAGAGCGGAGAGCCACAGACTCCACAATAATTAATATACACATTCCCTTGTAAGCGTCTGCCCCAGTTCAGGATAATAAGAAAAGATGCCTGTCAACAAGCACAGCAGCAAAACCTCATCTCAATCTGCAGCCCCAGCTCAGCCCGAAGGTCTTTGAAATAGGTGGGTTTGTCACATATTACAAAAGTCAAAAGATTCAACTGATTTTTTGGAAGAATGCAGGCATGGCAAAAACCAGCCACACTCTGAATTACCCAGCACCACCCTGCAACTACTTCCCTGTATTTGATGATATACTGAGGATACTAGTAAGATTGTACACGCAGGATATCATAATCATCACCGGCAAAACTCTAACCTACATCTACAGAAATCATAATCAAAAACAAGGGGACCCTGCATACCTTGAATGAAAAATGACAGAAATTGAACAGAAACATTTTTAAAAATTCTGCATCAGATATCAAAAAGACCTGCATATTTGGGGATTAAAGATGGATCAGTACCACTCTACAGCTAAGTGTTAAATATTGTTCTTTCTGAAAAACATTTCGTAGCCTGTTGTCTCCTTACTGCCATGAAGGCTGTTCTCAATCCATCATTTAGTGCTGCTTTCTGGTCTCTCCTCCTCATCTAGATGTATCTAGTCACGAAGAGGATGACTTGCTTTCTACTGAAACACTGCTCAGACAGCTCCTCAAGTACGTCTTTTAACTAAGTCTAGGCAAACAACTTAATGAATACCAATTTATGTCTCCAGAGATACAGTCTTTTATGATAAGCAGTATCTTTCTTCTCATTTTTCTATTAGTCTTTCCTCCCTGTTAACACACAGATACTGGTTGCTTTCCTAGTTATTCATTTATTTCAAATAATCGGCAGGAGGAAACAAAACCCCAAAGAATGAGCAGGGGAGATTCAGATCATTATCTCTGATGGAAAAGACAATATTAAAATACAAGATATTGGCTAAGCTCCAAAAAGGTACAGAAACTGGTCATCTCTGAAATGCTTTGCAAGACCCAAAAGGCGTTTTGGCAACCAAAGTAGTACAAGGTGCCTCGTTACAGTGGATCTAAACAAAACGAAGCCACCAAAATGCTTCAGGAGCTGTATCACTGAAGGATCCAGAACACAATATTCTGCTACAGATACTTCTTGTTATATTTCATAATTACAAAAAATTTCAAGAAAGGGATACTCTTGACCCACATAAACTATCTATTACTTACAAATCCTGGTATCTATTACAAATTCCAGGCTTAGAGAGAATGTAAGAGAATGTATCTCAAGGCATGGACGCACTCCTCCCTATGTGCCTGTCCTTCTCTTTCTTTTACCGAGCCTGAATTGTAGAGTTTTCACAGAATCAAAGAATCATAGAATGGTTTACGTTGGAAGGGATCTTTAGAGGTCATCTAGTCCAACCCCCCTGCAGTGAGCAGGGACATGCCCAACTAGATCAGGTTGCTCAGAGCCCCGTCCAACCTGACCTTGAAGGTTTCCAGGGATGGGGCATCTGCCACCTCTCTGGGCAACTTGTGCCTGTGTTTCACCACCCTCATCGTAAAAAATGTCGTCCTTATTTCCTAAAATTTGAGACTACCCACCTACTCTCAATCACTGTTTTCCAAAAGTCACCCTGTTTAGATGCTTACAAACACATGAATGCAGCAATGTCAAAAGGTTATGTAGCTGAAGGATGCTAATTACCAAACAGGTTGTATTTCATTGACATGACTGAAAAAAACCAACAAGGGTAAGAACTGAAGGACCTTTATTTTAAACCAGTAGTACTGATTATTGCAATTAACATTGTACCAAAGATAGCACCTATTTCCTCCTGCTACCAAAAGACATCAGACCTCCCTGGAGCACCCTGAAATCTTTCCTCCCCCAATTAAAATCAAGCTGTTGAGTAAGACTCACAAGGTAATCAGAAACTGCTGACATTTCTTTTAGAGCAAATTATACATGTGCTCACACAGTGAAGAAAACAATCACAGCTATAGGAAGCAAAGAGTAAACATTCCAGTTTCATTTTAATTAAAATGGTCCCCTAATGAAAATAAAAAGATTCATGCTTATGAAAAGCCTATTTGCAAACTTTAGTGCTAAATCCAAGAGCCCTTCTATACCATTTTTCAGCAGCAAGTGATTCTCACACCCAAGCTGAAATTAGAGCTCTATTTCTGTTCCATGATAATTGCTCACAAAGTATTCATCTTCACTTCATTACTAGAAATATAGTGCTGCCATTCAATTTGGGCAATACAGTTTCTCACTCAGCATAATATCTAATGCATCCAAAAGCAGTGGGTTGGATTCTGCTCCTGCTCTGGCTGTTGGGTACCTGCTGCAGAGCATATCTGAAGGGGTCACTCGCCATGTGGGCTGAACAGTCCAGCTCTCTGTGCCTCCTACCTACCTACAAACACTAGCGATGAAAACTGAAAAAAGGTAAAACCACTGCAAAGAGAGTAAAAACTTATTTCCCCCCTGAAATAATATCTTTGTTTAAAATTATATAAGAAGGAAAAAAGTTATAAAAGTTATAAATATATATATAAAAAAAAGTTAATTTCTCTCCCTTGGCTCTCCTTATGCCTATGGAAAACCCTACTATTACTGCACAAAACCATTTAGGAAGATTTTATAGTGGGGTTTTGTTTTGTTTCTTAAATGTCCCAATGTCCTGACCTCCTTAAACCAGAGCAGCTGCTGCCACACCAGCCATATGGAGCAATAAATTACTGGCTGCCACGGCTACAGATACGGGCTCCTTCTGCTGTCTGGCTGCACCACAGAGCGGGGAAAAAAGTGTCTTCGTGGAAGAGCATGACTGCTTTTGAGGCTGGGATAGGTTTGAGTATTAATGATCAAAAGAGCAGTTTGAAAAAATGAGTAGCTGAAGTATCTTACCCAACTTCTAATGTGCATGACTCAACCTCATCTGTAAAAGGCTACCAAGGTACACACATGCACGTATACACTACATGTGAAAAATCCTGTCCATCAAAATCCAGACTGAATTCAGGCTTGCCAAGTTCCATAAATAACAATAAAATCCTGCATTAAGATACATTTCCATACATGCTAAAGCAATAACGGCCTCTATTTAAAATGTAATGTTGCAACTGGAAAGTAAGGGGGCTCCTAGTCTTCCCAAGTGTTTCTGTAGTTGTTCACTAGTTATGATGATTTCTAGTTGGGGGCACTTTCGTTATGAACTTTGCAAATTAATACAGTATCTGGTGGGAGGGAGTAACAAAACAAGCAACTTTCTGAACAGCAATGTGATCCATAAAAGGGGAAAAAAAAGATTTCACACAGCCCCAAGTGTTATATCCACATTTCAACCTACTTCAAAAATTATGCAGATCTACAAATGCTCGTGTCAGCCAACACACATAACACTGGAAGCAGATAATCTTGACATGTTCGCAACAAAAACTAATGGCACGGTACATGGCATCAGAGGCTGCTCCCTGCCGAATCTGCTCCGCTCTCAGCTGAGATGTGCACGATAACATCTAGGTTTGTCCTCCAGCTTAACAATTTAAAAGATGATTCAATATAATAGCTCCTGACAGGGCTGGAGATCACACAGACTGAACTTTCAAAGTGAGCAAATTCTCTGAAAAACAAGCTGGCTGTGATAAACAACTGTTTTTATTTTGCGTATTATTTAATAACAAAAGATTACACAGCATAGTACATAAAACAGAAAGAACACTGCGAGGCAATAAAACCACCTAACTTGCATCAGGCTGTTCACCCACCAAAAAGGTTTACGATACCATAACAGTCTCCTCAGTGCAATCCTGCAAGTAATTTGGAAACTCACCCAAAGCTCTGCTTCTTACTGAATTTTAATTTACTCCATCCAAGTAGGGAACATCTTATTGCTGCTTACCACCCATACTAATTTTATATGCAGACAATCCCAGAATATATGATGGAAAGCAGAGATACAACGGAGCCCGCAGCCACAAGCCTGCAGTGTTAATTATGCAGGTCATCTAAGAGAAATGCCCATAAAACCTATATATCCATACCACAGGCCTTTCATATGTATGCCACTTCCGTGACAGAAAAAGCTATTGAGAAATGATTCAGCAAGAGACCAGTCAGGTTATCCACGCTGGCTGAGATCCTCCTCCCACCTGAGGCCAGATGGTTTTGCCTCAGGAGGTCAGTTTACCAGACATTTGCGAGAGAAGGAAATTAATATAAATATTTACCCCAGCTAAAAGTGCCCTTTAATTAGGTACCGTCAATGTTATCCTTACCGGAAAGCTGGGAATTACCTCTTTGCGAGGATTTAATGCTCTTGTTGGAAACACAACAACATCAGGAGATACCAACCCACTGTTCTGCCGTTAGGTCAGGACAAAGGGGTGACCCTCCTGGACTCTGACCACTGCTCTTTTCCAGAGCGCAGAACAGAGACTGCAACCATGACTGCGACCCCGGAGCACTTTGGGGTTTTCACACCCAGCTGCAGATCCCATCGTCTTCTACATCTGCTTCTGGCTGAGAGCTGGGTGCTCACAAGAGCCATTCCCTCCCCTAGAGAGGAAGCCAAGGTGCGTGGGCAAGGACGTGGCTGGTTGTGACACCAATGACCGGCTGCCTGATGCCCTGAGGATGGGGCTGATGTGTAAGGGTGCACCATGGCACACCAGAAGTCCAGATACAACCACAGAGAACATCACGCTCTGCAGAAAGACAAAGCGTATCTGATGGTCACACTGAAACCATGTGTGCCTGAATGTGAGGCAGGCAGGTTTTTTTGGCTTTCTGAAGGCCATGGCGGCTGACCAACATCAATGTGAAAGACCCAGGGAGTTTCCCTGAATCACTCTCCCCACTGATAGGGCTGCAGAGACTCCAACCAATGACCAAAAGACACCAACTGAAGGGCACGTCCACACTGCAATAAGCTCAGCTCACGCATAGCGAGGTCCCTTGGAGCTGGCTAATCCCGGTGCTGCCAGCTGCACAAATGTGACTGACGGAGCAGCAGGTAGGGTCTGAACCCTGCTAGATACTACCAGATAGCTGGGCAGCAAGACGAGGATGTGTTGAGCAGTGCCCGAGCCAGCTACTTCTAACTCTGCTCCAACACACCTGCGTGAACTCCACCAACTCCACCAACAGAGCCAACATTTTCCTCCTATTTCCAAGCAAGCAACACTACAGAAAGAGCCATTTCAAGCATAAAAAAAGTAAAGCTGAAGTGACAACAAAAACTAGAGTGAAATGAGAAATTGTTCCCACTTCTGATTCCCACTCAGTCCCCTTTCATGCTGGATCAGAGGAGCTTCGCTTTCATCAGTGCAGCATCAGACAACGCAGCGCTGAGAACATCTTCAGCACTAATGAGATTGGCCTCTTCTAGCAAATGCCCAGGCTTAAGTATCTAGGGACCAAAGCTCACAGGAGTAAACTGGCAAAAAATAAGAACCTCTATCACTCACTAAAGGATATATTTATCAGTGAGGAACTAAGTACCTACGTCAGTCACCGATATGCTTTTGAAAAGCAGGAACTTTGCTGAAGTATAGTGAACTAAACACCTATTTCAGGCTTTTCAGAGATGGGCAGAGGCCACAATATCTGTCTTCAATAACCCAGCTTGGAGCAGGCAATGTTTTTCTGCATAGCTGCAGCACTCATTCCTCAATTAGATGCTGTAAAATAGCAACTTGCTGTTCTTTCCACTGACGAAACCAAAAGATTTTCAATAGCAAAAATGAAAAGAATAAAATTTAAGGCCACCTTATTGGGACCAAATGAAATTATGCTAATGCAGCAGATCCAAAACAATCTCTGCACATATCTGCTTCTAAAGGAAATTGCAGCAGACCAGGGGAAATTACAATTGCTCCAGGACAAGAAAGGCTGACTGATCTAATATTTCTGCTCGACACACCTTCTTCCTGGGTTTGTCAATAAAGACACTGATGAGCTCATCTCTCCACAGGTCAGGAAAATATTGGTTGAAAATACGCTATTCCTTTCACCATGGAAGTTTTTCCAGATGAAATGATGGCAGCAAGGCAGATTTGCACTTTGCTGGGAAAAGCTACTTAAAATAAGGAAGCTATGAAGCATTTTAATGAAGGTAAATGAGTAATCATGATGGTCTCAGTTAAGCAAGTCTAGTGGCAGTGTCACTTTTAAAACATGGGCGTGAGACAACTCATGTGGTGACAATCCAAATATGCCCAACTATCTTGCAGAATGGTCTTTCAAATGGTAACATTGCAGAATACATCTGTAATGACAAAAAGCACCATTATTAGCAGGTAAGGCAAATATAAATAATTTTTAAATAATGCTTGGAACTAGAGTAATAGAAATGAAATTAAAAAAGTTAAATGAACACATCATCATCTGAACAGAAATATAATGCTATTGACAATTTCTCAGCAGTAGCACTGCTATCTCTGTTTCTGGTGCAAATATATTTTTCTAGACTCAAGCAAGGAGGATTACAGATATTTGCTTTTGGACAGGTGTTTTGATCAATCTCAACCTCATAAAAACAGCTAATGAGGCAAAAGATGAAAAGAAAAACATCTTAGTAACCTGCAGTCTCAGAGAACAATCCACTGAGATTGTTATACCCAAAAGTGATGCCAGATTTATCGTTAGATCTTCCCCGTTGACATTACAAGGACAAAAATCATGCTAGGCAGAATACTAACTCACCTGTTCCACCACCTCTGATAGAATATACCACTGTGCAAATTAAGTTTCTCTCATCCAATTATGCATCCAAAACTAATATTTCAAAATTCAGGTAACTATAGATTCATACAAGTAATCCATCAAGGAATAAAGATGGATAACAGATTTTTTTTTCCTTATGACTGGTCTATTATACATTAAAGAACAATTTCACTGCCAGCCATCTGGAAATCAATGTATTCCAAGCTTTATTTTATGATTACCAACATTCCTCTTCGTAACTCATTTCTAATTATAAGCAATAAATCATTCCTTCTTGCTTGTAATTTATAACAGCCAATTAAGGCAAACCTCTTACTTAAATAGCAAATCTAGCTCTAAAACATCACATACTTTGAGGTATGCACAGAACATCTAATCAAGCAGCCGAATGGCAGAATGATGATTTAACATGGCTTTTGCAGCCACCGAGGAGACACATGTGGAAGAACCCCTCTCCCCTGTAGCCCAGGTACACCAGGGCTTTTAAAAACCAAAAGCACAGGTATCATCTGTCTGATTTAATGCAAAGAGACTGACATATAGTGATACATGAGCCAGGACACATCTCAGGGAATTGTGGTGTCCAGGCTTCCCTCTACCGTACCAGGAAATGAATAAAGAGGCTGTAACAGGAGAAGCAGCTGTAGGTTGGTCTAGTCAGAATTTCTGGACATTTTCTAACTTCATTTTAGGAACTAACAGTGAAAGAACGCAGCTCTAAATTTAATACTTAAAAAAACAACTCAAGCAGCTTTTTCCATGCCTGGATTTGCTTTCAAGAAATGGACTGGCTTCCTCCTCCCAAGCCGAAGGACACTACCATGCACCGCCCAGGTGCTTGCCCTCTCGGCTGGTCTCTGTTGTACGAGGTTTTGCAGGTGTTAGCATATAGTATGGCACTTGGCACAAGCATGGCACTCTCTCAGATCACTCCTCCCCATCCCTCATGGCTAGGAGAGGATCAGGCAGAACAAAAGCAGTGAAACGGTCTGCAAAGAAAAGGTGTCACCAAACAAATCCAGATTATTCCTTCAGGGAGAAGTCTTTAATGGTGGTTTCATATGGCAACTCTAGCCAACAGAAGAATAGCAAAAAAATGTAGTGGAGGATGTCAGACGGGACCAAACAGGGTGGGTCCAAAAGCATTGGCAAGGACACGGAGAAGTTTTTACTTATATTTGTTCTTCAGTGTAGGTCTGAGTAACAGGCATGTGAGTGCAAACACAAGAGAGAGGCTTCTTATAAATAGCTCTGCTGGGATTTGTCCATTAGAAAAAAAACCTCACTCTTGTCAGAAAAGTATTTGATACAATTTTGGATACAGAATTTATTACATGAGAAACTGATCTCAGGAACGTGGAAGTGGTTCCCACTGAGATTTTATTTGGTCATCACACAGCTCAAGTCTGTTCCAGATTCACATCGTGTCATCTGGTAAGCGTTTACAGTAGGAATCAAGGGAACTGGATTTGGAAAAAATCCATCACAACTGACCTAAATCTGATCTGACCTGAATAATCAAACTAAATACCAAATTCAAAAATGGCTATTCATCAGCTGCAGGAGTTATCTCATGAGTTTCCTTTCCTCAGACATACATGAGGGTTATGCACCCCACTTTTTTCTTCCCAAAGAGCGGTGGTGATGGAGGCTATGTGAGCATCCCCTTGTACCAAAGGTGTCAAAAGCCAAGTGCACGAGTGTTGCAGGCTCCACCGTGTCCGCTTTCCTTTTCAGACACCATTTGTTCCTGAGAGAGCAGCACTTGGAAGCGGGGAATGAAAGATAGCAAGTAAGTAAGCAAATCCAAAGCAAACACCTTGGAAGGGCAGCGGTGACCATGTCACTACCATGTGGCCTTGCCTTTGCCATACAGTCACCCAGAGTCATCCCAGAGAGCGGCCTTGGCCAGCACGGTGCTTGGCACATGGTGCTGCAACAACCACTCGGGTGCAGGTAATGCTGCGTTAGACCCACAGCCATGCCAGCCCACCTTACAACCGCGTGTCATATTCACAACCTGCCTCATCACCAAGGCCTGCCCGTATTGCTGCTTCAGGGTCTAAGAGGGTTTTGCTGCCAGCATCGCTTTATTCCTAAGAGACTGAGCTGAAGATGTACAGGTGCAGCACCATCTAAGCAAACACATAGCAAATCTCCATAGATGGATCATTATTTATGTAGACTTAGTAGCGATGTATTCAACAAAAAGTTTCACCACTTTCAAGACTCCTTATCTTCTTTTTATGAGAGATCTAAGTATGATTTATTCATCTTCTCCAAACACAAAGCTCAAAGCCATCTTAACATCTGGTTTACTCTCTTAGCAGTGACAGCAAAACACTCAGAAGAAAAATCAAAAATCACTGGCTTGATGTTGGTGAAACTTGGGTAATATTTCTGGCAAAAACTTTGGATGAAGATGCAACAGAAAAGCCTGTGCAAAGCTCTAAAGGGAGGGAGAAACAGACACCAAAGCCTATAAATTTCATTTTGAAAATAAGGCGTCATTCTTATTATGCCTGTGGATGTATATCTTCCCCATATAAAGTTTTAGAAGCTTTATATAAACTATATTTCTAAGCAAGCTTGTAATTAGCTAGGGGCAGGCTTGGCTCTAATTATAACTTGTAGAGACACACATTATGGAAATACTTAGCTAATAACCATGGTGATGCTCTGTTGATGGCTGAAGTCAGGCTGGCATGTGATTGCCCTGTAACCACCTGAGTACTTTCTGTCTTGTGTAAACTGGGCTCCCTAATGAAGCCTGTAGGACCGGTCTGTCAGGTCTTCCTCCCAGCTCTGTCATGCAGGGTAAACCAGGCTTCGCTGCCATCGATGCTGTGATGCCCCACAAGCCTACATCTGGCTTCTTTACTCCTTATAACTATGCTGCGGGATAGCTGTTCCCACCTTACCAGGACATGCTGATACCAAAGGGCCTAGGGAACCTCAGAGAGAGACCCGAAATTGCACCATTTCAGCAACAGGCAAGAGACTGCATCCAGTGCATGAATCAGTCAGGTGGCAGCACACACTGAGAACATGCATACATTAATCTGTACAGCCTTTTTCAAAGTTAAAATAAAGTTGATCCCACATCCCATCACAAAAAGCCAACAGGATGCTCTGCTAGAAGAATATCCCTCCAAGTCAAAGTTCCTGTAAATCTGAAAGTTCTTACAGCTCTCTCAAAGCTTTGGATCCAACCTCTACTGACATAAGAAAGGTCCAGAAAGTAGCCTGTACCCTCTTACTCCAACCTTGGAAGCTGCTTGCATGGCAATCTCTACTTGGGTATAAGCATGCATCCATAATAAAGTGCAAAAACAGTACAAATCACTGGGAAAATGGCCATTTACCATCAAATACGACACAAGTTTAAAACATGCATTGCTACACACTATGGGCACTTGCTCACACATACTGTTATGTATTAATGAATCACTGAACTGGGTCGCAGAAGCCCTTCATGTTATAAAAAGCCTATCTTCTTCACAATGCATTTGGTACAGATAAATAGATGAGCGTAAAAATGCAGCCACATTTTCTTATGGAAAGAAAGTTCCAAATGGAAATGTTAGGAAGGAAAACAAAATTAATCACTGTTTTAAAATCTGTGTACAGTATGTGCAACTCCTTTCAAGAAAGGAGGATGCTACTTCTGATGAGCAGACAGCACCATCTTCTCCTAAGTCTTGTGTAAGCTCCACTTTGCACATCTGTAATTAGGTTAGGTCAGCTATTGTACGGGGTCCTACACGTAAAGCAGACCTATTTAATAGTGGTTTGCTTTAATGCAACTTAATACTAGTGTTAACAGACACAAATTAACCAATAGAAACCTCATTCAAACTGCAGGGGAGATGCCCCTCACAGCCTCTCGCGCTGGTTTAACTGAATCAATTAGAAAACCTCTCCAAGTGAAGCCGTGCTGCCCGCAGCCAGCTGCATGGGGCCGGTGAACAGGGCAAATCTGCTTGGGCCACCAGTCCCTAATTTGGCTCAGTCAAAACAAGCCAGGTCAGCCTAAGGAGACCTTTGCTAACTATTACCCTTTGAAATTGCTGGAGTTTTTGAAATCAGTTAAAGGCCACTTGCAAAAGCAGGTCAGCCTGCAGATCTGAGGGATGGTAAGAAGCAGCTGAGTTCAGCTGGGAAGACGTTTCCCTGACCTTGGCTTACAGCCCACCCAGATGGCTCCTGACGCCTCCTCTTCACCAAGCCCTCACCTGGACGGGTGGAAGGTTGACCCCAATCTTAAACATTCAGATGGCCAAAACTTCTGTAACTGGGAATTAGTCACTCCTCATCAAAGCAAAACACAGCAAAACCCTCAGAACAAGATCTGTTTAAAAATCCTTACTTCACCTCATTTTTTACCCATCCCTTCCAAGAAATTTTGGCCCCTGGTGCTTAGTTCTTCGACCATCAAAAATCCAGTTTCTGAGAAAGGTCAGCATAAAAGCCAGGCAAGCAATTCCTATTGCTGAACAACGTCCTTTACTCCACTTCATTGTAGCCACAGAAGATGCATTAAAAAGAAAATTACTACAGCTAGAAGGCTCCATCCGAAAACTGCTCATGCACATCCTCAACTTTGTGTACACAGAAATACTGAAAAGCTCTAAGGGTTGTCGTTGCCCTTCGGCGCTGTGCTGCTCCCCTGGACATCTACAGCTAAGAATGAAATCAGGCCATCTGAGAAGGAGTCACATATATGCTGTGCAAGCTATATTCCGATCACAATTATTAAGATATGGACTGTGAACAGTAAAAGGAGTTCAACTGGCCGTGAAATGTGCAAATACTACAATAAATACTTATACACTGTCTTATTTGTATAAAATTCCTTTTTCCCATCCTACCATTCATCTTTTGTCACCATATTCTGTCAAGTTTGTCAGGCAATTTTTGACATACAACAGATTTTACTACAACTCTAGTGAGAACAAGTAAAACATGAAACAAACACTATTCATCTCAAGTAAATCCCTCCTTCTTTCTCTGTACGTAGGAAAGTGTGCACTCGAACCCCATCGTGAAATAACAATTTTATTAAACAGAGAGGACAGTAAATTCCCACTGTAGTTTAAATCCTTCTAAATACTAACCTATGTTTGAAGATCAATAAAAAACGTACTTTCAGGTTAATCTTCTGCTTTCTTTTTTTTTAATTTTGAACTTTAACTACTTGCATTCAAAATTCACAGAAAATAAACCAGTATTCCTACAAGACCTGAGCTACTTAAAGTTAAGTGCTAAGAAGTATTGTGAGACTTGGTATGTACGGACCCTTTCTAGGCTTTATGCTGCACGCATCCCACTCCAAAGCGAAGGGGCTCCCCGCCGTACACAAAGAGAAGGCTGTTTAGGCTGAAGTCACAACTTCAAAGACCAGCAGCACAAAATTTGCCAACTCGCTTGGCCATTCAAGCAAATGTCAAATGAAACAAAAGCACACCGAGGAAAGTTGTTCCAGAATGTCACGCTGGGAAAAAATGCAAATTTGTATCGATGATCAACTTAGCTTTAGCCAAGTCTAACAAGCAAGTTTGCTTTTTGTTCATCACCATGCTCATTTTTGCTCTCTAACTTCTAAAAGGCATTTCTGAAGCATCAGTTAAGAAAAAACCTCTAATTTAAAAAACAGTGACACCCTCCCCCCTTTTTTTTTAAGAAACACTAGTCTTGAATGCATTAAGTTTAGATTTCCTACATTCTGTACTTGGTCAAAATATGCAGCAAATGCCTAAGTAGTCCTTGGCCCCAGTGAGACAACAGTCTGCACAGACTCACTTGTAATACATGTCTGCCTTTCAGCTGTTTCATCTCCATACACTGAATTTCCTTTATCAGCACTACAGCATCATTCCAGTTTGCCTTAGTGTTTTTTTGTGTCTACAAAGTATCGTGGGAACATCAATACTTGGCAACCTAACACTTGGGTTTTTAGCATGACACCACAGATCTCCGTGTTACTTTGCTCAGTCGGTTAGTAAAATGTTACAGAAAATAAATAGATGCATAAAGTATTTTTTTTATGCAATGTAAGTGCCATATTGTAATGTAAACACTTTTCACTGTGCATATTTTTATGGGTAAAGCTTTTCTGAGTAAACTGTTTTAAAGGAACTGAATCAAATTTAAACACGTGCACAATAGACTTACATTTGGAAATTAGTTTGGTAGCAATTTATGACCCTTTGATGTGAACTTTCACAGTCGTTCTTAGAGCAAGAATGTCTTAATTCAGAGGTGTAATGTTTTGTCTGGCCTCAATGGGGAAATTACAGCTGAAGCTCCTCTAAGGTTCTTGTTACCTCTAGGCTTCTGAGTATTAATACCTTACTTGAAAATCTTAAAAGATGAACAAGAAAGCAGCATAAACTTCATAAAAAAATACATGCTTCTACCATGAACCCACTTTATACAAAGAAGCTAAAAACAATTACCAACAATGGCAAAAGTTGATCCATCCAACACTGAACTTATTTATTGCCTCTGCATCTTCCCGTTGAATTATGATATCCATACAAGTAGTCCGAACATTCAAATTCCCCATCCATCTCGCAGGACAAAAGTGAAAAAATACACTTCAGAAACGGCATACGAGTGACGTGGTATTTTTACCAAATGGCAGCACCATGCAGAGAGCCCTGGAGCAGATTTCTCTCATCTCTCGACAAAAGAAATACGGAGAAGTCACTGAGCGAGTGCTGTCCCTGCGGTCGCGCCCTGGGCTCCCGGCCCATCAGTCCTCCTGGCGGCACAACAAGCGTGTTCAGCAAAACCACATTGGAACAGCCCTCTCTCATCTGCCATACGCTGATCCCTGCAATACCTCCATGGCCCCCATTAACAGCTGACAGCATTTAATGCACATTAGCCTAGACACAAAATCATGCCTACAGGCTGTTACAGCTTCCAGGAAGCTCAGGAGCTTGGGAGCACCAAACCCTTTCCTGTAGACATCACCAAAACAATTTCTCCAAGATGATGCAGGAGATGCCAGGCTAATGCTGACGCCTGACCCACCGACACCGGCTCCATCCTCCTCTTGCTTTCTGGCATGCAAGAGAGGACTCTGTCGGACCCTCCCCAGCTTTAGCAACAGCATGATGGACACAGTCAAGGCTGATTGCTCCCAAAAGCCGGTGGTATTCACCTTGGCCAGTAAGTCCAGGTGTGTACTCTTTTGCATGACCAGCATTTTTGCAATCCAACTTTTGCTTTCCTTTCATGTACACATTTCAACATCACACTTTAGATAAGATGATGCGCAAACCCCTCACATTTTTAAACGGATAACAAAATCATAAGTTGAGTAGGTGTCTTTAGGAGCAAGAACTAAAAAGTTAGTCTCTACATGTCAAACTGCAACACAAAGTTGGCTTCAGTTCTGACACAAAAAGCGTGCAAGCCTCACATCTATTAAAAACAGATGAAACAAGTCCCAATTCTTTTTGAATAGCAGAACTACTGAAGAGACCTGGTGGAGTTTAGCACAGCGGGATTTTTAGTTGTCTATCACCACACGTTTAAACACTTGAGGACTTTGCAATAAATGCTGAATTGAATTCACCATCAAAAGACAAAATCCATGTTCTACCTGCCAAAACCTTTAGCAGCCTAAACAGAAAATGTCACAATTGATTTTCAGCAATGGTATAGAAATAAAAAACAATATTTTGAAGTCTTTAAGGGATGGATAGATGAATAGACAGACAGATAAACAGCATGATAGACAGATGGATTTATTCCTATAAGTAATTTTTTACTCTTCCTAAGCAAAAATCAGGCTTCAAAGGGATTGATATGGCTAAACAGATTAAGAAAAAACCCCAACTAATGAGTAATTTTATTTTTAAATTCTCTGCTCTGTCAGAACCATCAGCCTAGGGCTATGAAGTGAACATATTTTTTTTCTACAGCACTACTGCTTTATTTGCATTAAGGTTAAAGAGTTTCCTCTCTCCTTGACTGGTGTCAGATATAATTAAACAAAAACATTTGAAAGGAGAAGAAAACCCAACCTGAGCTATTAAAAGTGCTGTTTTGGAGGCTCTTTTACTCCCTCTCCATTTCTCTAACAGTCATTGTGCTGGTTTTGGCTGGGATAGAGTTAATTTTCTTCACAGTAGCTAATATGGGGCTATGGTTTGGATTTGTGCTGAAAACAGTGTTGATAACAGAGGGGTGTTTTCGTTCCTGCTGAGCAGGGCTTACACAGAGCCAAGGCCTTCCCTGCTTCTCACACTGCCCCACACAGGAGTGGCTGGGGGTGTATGAGAAGCTGGGAGGGGACACAGCCGGGACAGCTGACCTCAACTGACCAAAGGGATATCCCATACCATACGACATCATGCTTGGCATATAAAGCTGTGGGAAGGAGGAGGATATTCGGAGTGATGGCGTTTGTCTTCCCAAGTAACCATTACATGTGATGGAGCCCTGCTTTCCTGGGGATGGCTGAACACCTGCCTGCTGACAGGGAGTAGTGAATGAATTCCTTGTTTTGCTTTGCTTGTACGCGTGGCTTTTGCTTTACCTGTTAAACTGTCTTTATCTCAACCCACAAGTTCTCTCACTTTTACTCTTCCGATTCTCTCCCCTATCCCAGCGGGGGGAACTGAGCGAGCGGCTGTGTGGGGCTTAGTGGCCGGCTGGGGTTAAAACATGACAGTCATGAATTACCTTTGGGCTCACTTTGCACCCACAGAAGCACAAGGGGTAGGTCTGCAGAGTCCCTCAAAATCCCGAGTCCCTTCGCACCTCAGCTGGCTCCAGCTCTTGCTGGCCAGGAGATGCATTTTTTGCGGGAGGAGGCAGGGCTGGTGTATTCACAGATTCCCTCTTCTCTCTAAATTTAGCAGGATTTTTAATATTCCTGATTTAAACAGTGCAGTGAAAAACAGAGAGAAAGAAATGCAAGCCAATGTCCGTAAAGTCTCAGGGTTGACTGCAAGCATTTACCAAACGTACGATATTGGCAAGCAGCGGGGGCTGCTGAGCTGATAAACTCTCCACTATGCCTACAGACAGGCTCCCACATTTAAAAGGACTGAGAAATAAGCAACTTTATAATACCACTATAAGAGAATTAATGCTAATACTAGAAAAAGGAGTTTGAATAATCAAGCTCTGCAAAATGCAGTCCTACTAAGCAGCAAGCTGGACCACTTTCAAAATTACCAAGTAACCTGTTTTCATATAACCTTTTCAACATGAACAACTGACCTGCATCCAGGATCACAGTAAATCAGATTTTAGTTTCCCCTTCTGCTTGCTGCACTAAAAAAAAAATGGTCAAAGTAACTGTTCCTACTTAAAATGGTAAAACATCTATGAGAATGGCAACCAGAGTGGGGAAATAATTTGCTGCAGATTTGTTTCTTTAAGACTAAACCCACTTTAACAGGGTCAACAGAAGCAACGGTGGAGAGAGGTCAAGACAACTCCCCTTCGCACCAGAGTGGCTGCTGCAGTTCACAGACATTTCCCCTCGATCACAGGCAGGAGCTTTCAGCTGCCCCCAACCCCAAGGAGCCTGTGACAGCTAAACTCCGCAGGAGAAACAAATCGGCCCTGGCGATTTACAAACTTCTTTTAAGGTGTTTTCAAACCCTATTGCACTTCTATTTGTGTTCTTAGTTGAAAAGAAGTCTGAGGGTGCTGACTCCCATGCAGGGAGATGAAACTGGGCCAGCCCAGCATTCTCCTCTCTTGCCCGGTACTGACCGGGATGTGCAGCACCCTCTGGTTTGACACGGTTTAAGTTCACCTCCAGCTACAGAGGACCCACAGGAGTGCGTAAAAGCTTCACCATCACCATTTAGCTCTTTCTTCAAGTTTATGAGCATCTTAAGGAACAAATTCAGACTTAATCTAATCAGACACAGCTCCAAAAAGAGACAAGGATCTTCTTAACGTGTCACTTCAGTATTTGGCCCTCAACTTGTATTTTGACGATGCTGTCTTCAGACATGGCACTCAACCTTACTGGCACCGAGACTTTCCTTCTGCTGTCCCACTGAAATTAGCCTTTTCTTTAGTTTCAGCCTAGTTCTGCCATGCCACATGCTGCCGTTTCCCTCATCCACACCCTAAACACTCACATGTGTGTAGGCTCCTATCATCACACTACGGATACTGTTTCAGCATTTCCTCCAGACCATCACCATTTTGTTTCTTGCTGAAATCATCCTAATTACTCCAATTCTCTCATCTGCAGAAGGGAATGGTTCTCCAAGACAGGTCTAATGCCTCCCTAATCTGTCACGTGCTCTTCTCCAACGTGTAGCCCAAATTGGTCCTTTTGTAGAGCCTCATATCTAATTTGCGGTCCACTATCTCTCTATCTCTTTCAGCCTTATGGCTTTTACAGCTTCTCCTCCTGTGTATGTCTGCATTTCAGATTATATTTCTTTGGTTGCATTAGCCTGGATTTTTTCCAAGATGCTCTTTTTTATTTCCTGCTCTCAGTTATATTTTTTTTCTTAGTGGCACTGCTTTGCACGGCTGTTTTCAGTTGTCTTTGCTGTATGACTCACTTTTTTGTCTCCTGCAGATTTCATTAGCACAGTTCTCCATCTCATTATGAAGTAGGACTGGATTTCACACATTGTTTGAGCTTTCCACAAAATATCTTCTTGCAAGTTAGCACCATCCTCACTGTTTGCTTGGGCTGCCATGGTACTCCTCAAAAGGAAAGATCTTGGGGTAAGAGAATCTGCCTTCATAGTCCAAGTTTCCTGAAGTGCTACAAGGAAAACGCTAATGGCGTTAGAGAAGCAGGGTATGTTAACACCATTAGCTCCTGGAAGATTTTGGTTTTTCCCATGACCTGTTTTGTTAGGTATTTGAAGGTAACTTCTGCCAGGGACAGATGGTGTTCAAGCAGACAACTGGCAAGAGATCTAGAAGAGCGTACTGAGATGGTGCTGTGCATAAATCTGGCCAGTTATCCAAAAACCAGTATGAATACAACAGGAGCTGCCAAAAGGCATTGTTTCTGAAAGAAAACGTAGTAAGTAGGACAAATAAACCTGTAGGTGAGGAAATTTAAGAAACTTTCTGATAGAAGGACGGTGCCTTGTCTATTAGCAGCTCCATTTTTGAATTGTTTGTATCAAATAGTGTACAGATGGTTGGAAGTGAGTAACGCTTTGACATGTGCCCGTATAAAAGGATATGGTAATGATCTTTCACAGATGTGATGGCACAATTAAAATAGCGGACAAGAGAAGCACTTTTTGAGAAACACTTAAAAACAAACAAATCTTAATCCTCCACAAAATGCCTTCAAGTGGCTGCATAAATTTCTTCTGAATTTTTACTCCAGTATTATCCTACTTAAGACCAAAAAAAGGATAACATAGGAGACCTTCAAATGAATTACACTATACATTATGTATGTGTTTCAGATAATCCCTGCTAACTGTCCAAAAACATTTCATTTTCAGAAATTGCATACTCCTCCAGCATAAACATTACTAATGATGAAAAACAAAACCAGGAGGGATACATCTCCTTTCTAATGCTAAATATTGCACAAGTAACCATCATCTATGTAATCTTAATGCTGCCTCAACACAATTTCCAAAACTGAATACAAAATTGAAAATAAATTGTTAGGAGATTACTCTTCAAGAGAACTATTGCCAGTAATCTCCTAGTAAGTCCTGTCACTTTGACCTTCATGCGTATTTTGTTAACACCTTCACTTGCTGCAATGTTTATGAGTCTAAGTGCAATGAGGAGTCCATTTAGGAAGAAGTCCCTTGTGCATTATGCCTCAACAAGCCACAAGCTTGAAATATCCATGGAACCATTTAAAATATTTACAGCCACCAAAGTCAAGCCCTGGAGATCCTGGACAGAAATCTATGACACACTGAGAAATTGAAATATTTCTTTCAAACCTCCCCCACCTCAAAAAAGTATGTTTAACAAAGACTTAAAAGCATTGTTTTAAGCAAACCCTGCAGATACAGGGAAACTCATATAGAATATGTTTTCTCTGTCCGTAACTCACCTCTCTGCAACACATAGATAACATTAATCTTTACAATGTCCCCTATAAAATCTAGATGTAAGGGGTCCTAACCACAAGATTTCAGGCCTTTATTTTGAATTACTGTATTTGTGGGGAGCAGAGGATGCTGCAGGTGGGAAGCCAGACAGCATTACAATTCCAAGTGCCAAACACTGCAGCAGAAAAGCCCCATAAAGCTGTTTACCAAAGATAGCCCTGATACACTATTACTCATCAGGGGACATTAGGGCCAGAGCAGCTGCTGCACTTCAAATCGTGATGTAATTCACAGTACTGTTGCAGGAGCTCCACTAAATGTCCTGAGGTTTCATCACCCATTGTATGCCAGCTCCGTATTTATCTCATATCAGTTCATATATCTACCATTTAATGGACATATAGGCAACTCCACATTTTGGACTATCACAATTAATTTAGAATTAATTTTTTGCCCCTTAAGCATCCCTCCTTGGTACATGATCTTTAAATTATTTTGGTTAGGGTATCTTAAGCATGGTCAAATAATTTTGATTATGATATGACAATTTCATAATCGAGTAATTCAGGGAAAGTTCTAGTTTTCTGTAGGCACCATTTTGAAAAAAGTTGTTTGCTCTATTCCTCCCACTTGAACAGCAACATGTTCCTTCTCATTCTAACCAACAACTGAATGCTATGGAAAAGCTATAAAGCCCACAAAATGATACTTGCATAACCATTAACTAAACGTTTGCTGTGATCAAGGCAATAATTAAAATCCATTAAAAACAAGTCACAGACTGCCCCAGCGTCAGTCTCAACCCTTTCAGGCAATGAGAACTGTCACTAAAAGTGACAACTTTCTGGCTCATCAGGGCACTGGCAAAAAAAGGTCCCAAGAAATCTTGTAATTTTTTTAACAAGATCCTAGTCTATCTCACAAGTGAGGTTTTCCACTGCCAGATGGTCGATAGGAATGCTAATGGAAAGAGTTGAAACTGAAATAAATCTGCCACTTTTAATCAATCACAGACAACTGTGATTGCATCAATAAGCAACTCGTATTATGACAAACTCCCTTTGGTTCACTACAAGCAAAGCTGATAAATCATATCACACCTACATATTCATTGCCAATATTGGGCAACTTTAACATAGGCATTTTTGAGGGTTAAAGATTACTCTTTCCCTGGCAATACTGTAATTTTGGATTCTCAAATTGCTCAAAACAACAAGAGTTTCTAAATGTTAGAAGCTATTTAGTTAGTAGCTCAGCTGGGAAAAATCACCAAACACCCCCCCCGCAAACTCCAAAAATCCTCTTAAATTGGCTACTGCGTAATAGAAGTTCACTCCTTATTTTCAAGTCTTTGCCTACACATACAAGGTACACTCTCCACTGTATGGAAAAGATAATTATAAGAGGATAACTATGTGACAGGCTGACAGTCCATCCATCTCTCTTGCACTACACTCCAGCCCCTCCAAACGTCCAGGGACCACAAAATCCAACAGAGGTATAAGTCACAAAAATAACCAAGTTCCTATGCTCTTTGTGAAAATCAGAAGTAGCAAGAGGAGACGCAAAAGAGTTCCACCACCAAAGGGGAAGAGTTGACCATGTCCCACGCAGGTATCAACTGGCCAACAGCTACCAGAGAACCCATCTCTGCTTGCAGGAAAGGCTCACAGAGGAGAGGTGGGGTTCTTGCTCAGGGAAAGAAGGGAATGACCAAGGGAAAGAAGACGGCAATCAGTATTATCAGTAGAAAACTAGACTTTGCTAGTTCCATTGCTCAGGGCACAGGTTGCTTTATAACCATATTTTTAACAGAGGCTTCCAAATTTGGCCTCGGTAAGAACTGTGCCTTTTTGCTTTCACTGAGTATTGTCCATCAGTGTTTTGAAATATAATTGCAAAAACAAGACTCCATGATTAGGCTAAGGAAATCTAATATTTTCCCAATTTAGAGGCAATATGGCATTCAGTTGCTTGAAAGAAAAAAGAATAAATGACAAAAGTTACTACAGCACAAGAGAAAACGAGTCATTTTGAATCCACTTATGGAGACACAGGAAATTGTAATTAGCCGAAACTTCATAACTTGTCTACCAGAACAGCAATAAATACATTACTAAAGATGCTTCTCTCTCCTCGCCAAATTACAAACTCCCAGTATCTAACTTACAAAGACCAGAAGTCAATGCAAAAAACTTTCAAGCTGGTTTTGTGACTCTCACTGGGCAAAATCATGCCAACACAGACACTCCTTCGCCTTCCCTTCATCATCCCACTCAGAGAGATGACACCTTTGTAACGCTGAGCATCAGAAATGAGGCAGTCACATTTTGCTGTTTTTTTGGCTTGCTTTTTTGCTTGTTTTTTGGCATCCATCCAAGTGTAACTGTGCTGGACAGGATCACTGGAACAGCATGATCACCCTTCAATATTGTTTTGAAAGAATATCAAACTGTGTGTGCACACAGAGAACACTCTTGATCCATGTTACGAAATAATGAATGCCAGGATAAGTATCCCAATATCTTCAAAATTTAAAACCAGCAATTTTTACTCCAGTAATAATACTCTGAAAGATAATATGTTAGAGTTATTATAGACTGCTGCAGCATCATAGATTAGTCTCATCGTATTGATCTTCAGATGACCAAATGGCAGCTATGTGAATGTTCCCTACAGTTTAATCAGTGAGCACCATTCTATGTTTTTGAATTATTTTTTCTCCATTTTCCTATTTAATCTTTTTTTGTGCTTTTGAAGTTCAAAGAAAAACACAGCTATTTTTTCCTTTTCATGCAAAATCAAAGGTTCTTTTTCTAGATTTTGAGAAAGACTGCAGTCAAAACAGTACCTAAGTTAGACAGAAAGACAATAAATAACACTGAGATACACTTGATAAGAGCTAAAGAAAAGCAAGATCATTAAACACAAGGGTGATGCCCATCCTAAAAAATATCTCAGAAAAGAAAGGAAAATATTTGCAGCAATAGTGATAGACAGCATGTTTAGTAACTTATCAGGGAAAGCTAGAGCACAAATTGGCAAAAATTCAGATGTTCTTAAGTAGATTGTTTTAGCACTTCCTTTCAAAAGCATGCACAAAGCATGAGAAAATCTATTCAGTCAATGACCTGCCTCGTCAGGGACCGTGTCTCACAATTTTTTGCAATGCCTGCGTACATACCAAAATACACATTGCTCCACTGTTTGACGACATGAACGAAAGTCCACTGAGGTTGGTGGGACAAAATCCAGACCTAGGTATGTTACAGTACAGAAAATCTTAAGATAAGCCATTAATAGAAGACTTGGGTGATTGAAATAACTTACCTAAAGCATTCCCTGTCTCATCTTAATGACGCTTTTAAAGCAGTTACATTTAAATTCCTCTTTAAAAACTCTCTTGATTATTAGTTGCTTCTACAGCTCCTGACTTTGACCCTTTGGTTACGGTGGTAAACTGAGAGCATTTAAATAATTTCAGATTTACCCTATTAAGTGAATTTAAACTGCAAGCTGGCCAGGTATCTCTGGAGCTGTGATGTGGAGCATGGCGCAAACACAAGAGGAGCTCTGCTGTTGAGAGCGCTTTAGTAGAAGATAAGTCTTCCAATAAAAGCCTGAAAATCTTGATCAATCTTTAAGATTACTTGAAAGTAGAGCCTAATACAGGTACCCTCAGCTCCACTATGTCTCCCGCAGTGTATGCCCAGGACCCTGCCCAACCCAGGCAACAGCAGCACAAACATCAGCCCCTAAAACCGTGGTCTGTAGAGAGGTAGGCTATTAAAGGTCTTCATTACTGTGCTAGAAAAAGTCTTAGCTATTTCATTTGCTTTAAAATGGGTTTTAAGATGAAATCAGCAGATACTGAAATTGAAGAGAGAGGGAAAGTAATTTAGACAAAAATGCATGTGTTACTGCGGCTGGCCTCTTGCAAGTACTCTGCAAAAACCATCTTAAATCTAGACTTCCCTGAGTTGCAAATCCTATCAGCAAACACTGAACCATAAACTTGAGTTTTCTAGTGTCTGGTCTTCAACGAAAAGTTTATGTAATACTGCGCTTAATACCTGTTAGCTACTGAAGTAGCAAGAAAATAATGAATATATTCTATACTGCAAACCCACTCAAGGCCTTGGAACTCAGGATTTCCTACTGCTTCGTAATTTAAGACCTCCTTATTTTAAGGAGTAATTTTAAATTGCAACCCAAAGCTAATAGAAAACTACAGCCTAGTAATCATCAGATCTTAGAAATGCCCTCTGTCAATTCTCCCAATGAGATAGAAAGAAATGCATAAAACCTGCATTCTCCTCCAACAACTGTTTAAAGAAGTTTTTCTGTAAAACTTTTTTTCATATATATACACACACGTGCATATATATATACACACACATACATATATATACACATATATATAAAAAATCCAGAACCTGAAGATTACCGTGTGCTGAAAGACAAACTTTTGATGTGATTTAATTATATTTGTATTTTCTGTAGTTGAAAAAAATACGAGTCATTTATCCACTCTTGGATAAAATATAGGAAGCACCTGAAAATGTTGATTCAGTAAAACCAGCAAATCTTCCAAATAAGTTTGGGCAAACGAATCCCAGAGCCGGGTTTCCCATCCATCCTGCTGGGAGCTGTGCATTGTTTCTCCAAGGCAGGGTTTGAGATCGCAAGCCTGACCTATGGCCATCGCTGCATTGTTGGTGCCAGCGGGTGAAGGCTCTGGACGGAGCAGGAGCAGGGTGCTGCCTCCTGATACATCACTCCTAAACACAGTGGGACTCTGGGACACAATAGTGTCTAGGGTTCCTTTTGATGTTAAGGGTTTTTCTAATCTCTTCAGGTTAGATTAAGAGAGAGGCAACCAGGGTCGGCAAAGGTCAGCAAGATGAGGTTAATTTTTACAGAAACCTTTCCTTTCCAACCAAGACCTCTCTAGCTAGTCAGTCACTTGCTAGTCTGCTATTTTGCATTATACAGAATTTATGATTTCTTATGGCTTACACACACCACACTTTACACTGGGCTCAGATCACTGGTTGCAAAAAAATCCCCCAGACCCCACCAGCTTTAAATCCTTAATTAGCCCTTTCTTTTCCTTTTCTTCCCTTTATGCTTCCCCTCTGTTTTTTTCTTTTTAATAAAACAGATTTAAGTATTGTCATTTCATGCTTTTAGAGTTGATGAATCAGTATTTAGGTTTATTTTCATGAAATGTACAACACAGTCTATCTGAGCCACACAAGATCCATGTACGTAATCCAGTTAAAACAAATTATTTCATTACCTCAGTGCTTTGCTGGTGAAAAGGAACAAGAATATTTTAAGAAATAACACGAAAACGAAAATATGGGTGCATGGATAAAAAGTAGTTCTGTTCCTGCAGGGACTGAAGGAAATTTAAGGTATATGTACTCCGAACTTTTCCCATGATGAGAATGAAGCTTTTTCAGCAAGCTTCTCTCTTATACTTTTGGAATATATATGTTCTGACTTTAAAAATAAAAATAAGTTATACAAAATCTAACAGTGAGGCCCAATAATTTTTTATATCCGAGATTACCCAAAGGTCAAAATCACATTTGGACTGGACCAAGCTGTAGGCAAAGAGAGCTCTTATTTCACCAATTGTTTAGAAGATTTGAAGAGGTGCGGCAGAGCCGGTATCATGAATGAACACATCAGCAAAAGGTAGGTTTTTTGCACTGCCGCAGCACTGAGAGCCATTAATGATCCTAATCTCCTGGACACTGTCCAGAGGAGTAGGAGGAGAAGGAAGAGGAGGAAGAGGAGGAGGAGGAGGAGGAAGAGGAGGAAGAGGAGGAGGAGGAGGAAGAGGAGGAAGAGAGACCCCAGAAGGTACAGCCTGATGTAGGAATACGCAGAGAAAGCTCGCAGGAGGCATCCATCAGTGACATGAGCAACCCAAACGGCTCCCCTACCCACCTTGTTCCACAAACAACCTACACAAAGGAGTTCACCTTTCTTCTACTCTGTTCCCATCAATTTTTTTCTCTAATATTTCAAAAGGCATGAATAAAGTGCAAACATGTTTAAGATGTGCTATATTTGCATATCAATTTCTTTAAGTCAATATTGCTTGTACAGAGTTCATTTGGCAGGAAGTGGAAAAAGAACAAGTGTCTAAACCACCTTCATCTAAGTAGCACATTTAGGCACAGAATTAACCCTTAAATTGACTTACTGAAGCCCAAACTGGAAGAAGCCGTCTCTGCCTCCAGGAGCCAGGCAGCAGGCAATACTGCCTTGTAATAACCAGGCCTATGTTTTAAAACACCCTCATTTCCGTTTTGCTTCCTTTCATCTAAACATTTGATTCACTGTTGACTTTAATCTCCATTATTAATTCATCAGATGACTGACTACAGCTACAGCTTTAACCTGATGATTGTCTCGCTCAACTTCAGCAACAATAGTTTTAGTTAGGACTCCAAATTATTTTGTTTCTTTATTGCTGCACGATAAAACCTGTGCAGAAGTGTACAAAGCCATTTTTCTATTAAAACTACCATGTCACCACTCTAGACAGGCAAAGATCACCTTACAAAATAAATATGCCAGCCACTTCATTCCACTTCCAAATTTGTATCGGTGTCTTTCATACTTCAGATCTCAAAACACTCAGATAAAACACGTTGATAACTTCTTAAAAGAACACTATGCTGTAAAGTAGCATATATTTCTTTCACATAAATACCACATCTAAAACTGTTTCTGAATAAAGAGACAACAGGCTATGAAATACATGCCCAACACTTCTATTCTGTATGGGACCTGAGAGTGCTCTCAATGTCCAAGCATCTTCCAGAGCTCCAATTCAGCAAGGTTGCACTCAACTCTGAATATCGAAACCGATTTCAAATCTATCGCACCATGTCACGCTGCAGGCTGTAATAGCCTCATTGTGTCTTTCCCTGCCAGCTATCACAGTCCTGCTTGAATGGAAAGATTTCAAATCATCTACAGTTTTTGACAGCTGCTGAGCCAGGCGATGCCTTGAAAGAGTACTTGGGGTGAGAGGTTCTCCACTTGCATGTGCACTTGGGAGATGGACTGCAGGTCCTGAGGTCTATATACACTATACTCTACTCTGTACGTTCCCATCCAACCTCTGTAGCAGCACAGGTTTCTTTTCAAGTGTAAAATATGGGGGGAGGGGAAAATGTATGTAAAAGCTGGCGGTTTCCTCCCTTACTTCTTTCTAGGTCACAAGGAAGGGGTCTGTCTGACAGAAGAGAAGGAGATGAGCTGCTCTAGAGTGGGTGGGGAAGTTACCTTGGTTCCTGCATATCCTAAACGCAGCAATGGGTTTGTTCAATCTATTGTCACGTTGCACTGAAGGAAGGGGAAAATGCTGGGCAGAAATTTCTGACTCACAATAAATTGGACATTCAACAACAGAAGAGTTAAATTTGCTGCATATATCTTCCAAGACCACATTCAGAAGTTATCTCAGTATGTTTCATCCTATATTTAGTAACAACTGCAGCAAGGTAAAACTGAAATCAGCCAGCACACCAGAAGCATCATCGGGTAATGGAACAGCACTTACATAAATGACTAAGTCACAGTACACTGGCCAATTTAAAACTAATTATGTAGATGCTGTTAAATATTATGTGAACAAACAGTACCTCAAGTTTTGCAACAAACTGCTATAACTTTCCAATACTTTGCCCAGCCATGGTGAAAGAACTGCAGTCATAACCACATAATGATTGCCAGCTCCCCGGTCTGGCAATATATGCAAACATCAAGAAACAAGAAGCTTCATGTGACTGCTCTCATGGTTTGGGAATTAGTCTTGGTAAAATAACATATGCCATACTGTAGTGAGAAAAAGTTAATTTTTTGTTTGTTTGTTCCATTTCCTTCAACATTTAACAAACATTCACTGTAGACTCAACTTCATTTGTAAATCTAACACACATCAGACATACACTTCCTCTGGTTTACACTAGAAAAATGCAGATATATACTGTAAAGATCAACAAGCAGACCCTGCTGGACTAGGGTCAAAGGAAAATCAATTCAGAAACTAACCATTTTCCACCCATGAAAACACAAAGAAATAAATCGGAAAAATCTAGACTGAGAACAAGCATTTCACAGCGCTGAAGCACTCCCAGCCGTGACAGCAGGACATGCACCTCTAGGGTCTGATAACAAGAGCCATAACACTTCCTATTTCTTTGTTTTTTCCTGCTCCCCTCACTCCCCACATCACATATAACTGTTTTTGCTAACACACTATTAAAGTTCAAGAGACTGCGCATACATATTTATATTAAGTCTCCCATTAGACCCCGAGTGTAATTTGGAAGAAAAAAGCTCGCAGATCATTTTCTTATAACCAACCTGAAAATGAGAACATATATAAACAAGGTACTCGCAATCCAACTGTCACACAATATTATCTTCTGGGCTAAAACTGCTCCTATTTGGTCTTAAAACGCAAGACAAAATTATGTCAGACAGTCACAAAAATCCCCTCTGCATTTTTGTGCTGCCCAGCCAACCTCCCCTGGAATCCAACAAGGAGACGATTTTCTTGAGTGGGAGGCGGAAAAGCAATATCCAATTTATATTAAACAAACAAGAAGGCTGCTGTAAAAATAAGGAGACTTGACCTGGGTCTGGGCCACAAGGTCGAGCCAGATCAATGCCTTTTTAGTTTTAAATTGAAGGCATTCTAATCATTTGGGGTAAATGGAACTGAGCACTGGATTTGGCAGATGCTTCTTATTGCTGAAACACTCGCACAAGCCTAGATGTGTCCTCACCCAATCCTGAAGGCTTTATTTATATTTATTTCTCAAAGGTTCTCGCAAGTCCAAATAAATGACAGCTCAGGAACACTCCTCTGCGGTCCCAGCAGACCATGTTCCCTTATCCTTACGCTAACCAAATTCTGACAACATTAAATGTCCGTACTATAAAATTTGAATGCTCTTAATGAATGATGTACAACTAGAGATGATCTGCAGCATCACTGAACAGAATTGGTACAGTTCACATCGAGAAGGCTTCTTTACATTATTTCTCCTATTATTAAGCTATTCCAGGGGCATTTTTCTCCAATTATATTTTACAGAGTGAAAATACAAGTGGGTTAGTTGCCATACTGAAATTTTGGCATTTTATTCCAGTACTCAAAAACTAATTCCGGTACTCAAAAACTAATGAATCTAAAACCGGGATTCTTAAGAATAATACTCCATTTTAATAACATAACATGCTAGAAAACCTTTAACTTAATTTCTCTTAACTCACTGGCAGAACAGGCATGAAAGGGGGAAACGATTCTGTAAATCACCTCCTGCAGGAGGAAGGAAAAGATTGAGGGAAGAAGGATGAAGGAACGAGATTTTTGGTAACATCACCCTACTGAACCGATGCTGCATGACAGAAAAGTGCAGAGCTGCTGGAGTAACTGCTGAGATGACTTGGGACTCAGTGGCAGAAGCAGCTCCCGCAGCACCAGCACAAACACACCCAGGTCCTGCAGGCTGGGGATGCGAGCTGTGCCGGGTGATGGCTGGAAAGGAGCTCCTTTCTCAATGGTACCGAGCACAGCCACGCGAAACACTATCCATACATGTTGCAGAGTTTAGTGCAGCTGTATTTTCAGGAGTAGCCAGCCCGTCAGATGAGAAAGAAAAATGCTATCGTTGCTATCAGGGGAAACTGATCTTCAAAATAGCCTGAGTAATCAGAATAAATGTCAAATCCTGACAAACACCTGCCAGCTTCTGGAGGGATGGGTTTGGGGAACTGGTGCTTTTTTTGGGGGAAAAAAAAAATTCTTTCCCCCTCCTTCTGTTCTATCTCAGTGTCAAGAGAAATGAATTTGAGGGTAAAGTGATAACCTGCCACACTGTTCCCCGGACATTGTGCTGCTTCCTGCCTCCCAAGCCTTTTCGTGGCATTTCCTTAATTCCGTGTCTGCTCAGGAGCATGGTGCACAGAAGCAATGCATTCTTCCTCCTGTGTCCTCACTTAATGAAGAAGGAAAGGCTGCTGGTCATCACATTTTAGTGTTCAGAAGTTAAAAACACACACTCATTTTAAAACATGTTGGGTCAGATACATTTCTTTCCGGTTCTTGCCTCTGATTTATCCCCTTATTACAAAAGGCTTCTTAGCTCATATGAACAGCAGTAACCTGCAGCATTAGCCAGGTTACAACATTACTACAGGCTTTACTAGATCAACTCCTCAAATCAACTGTGAATAAGTAAATGCACGTGTCAGCTCTTTTCAAGGTCATTCATAAAGCTCTCCCCCATGCAGCTAACTTTAATAAGAAGATGCATGACTTGAAAAGCAGAACCTTGGAAGTCTTGAATTCATTTTTTTCTTGGCTTTGCTTTTTGTAAATAAAGTACTAAACATAATTGGTATAAGCTTGTCCCTCTAAAAGTTACAGGACTGGAAAATACTGGTAAGATTTATTTTAAGTGGAGGTACTTATCAAATGTCACCATTTTCCTGTTCAAAATGACTAATCATTTTGATTAACCTTTGATTTAAATGATTATATGCCACAGCAAAGCACAAACATACATAAAATTACACTCCAAAGAAATTTTCAAAGCACAGATCACATAAGAAAACAGTTATGTCAAAGTGGTTAGAGAATTTATTTACCACGTACATAATATTCAAACCAAAAGTTGACTCCACACGCTCAACGGGAAGACTCCCACCACATGTATATTCATACCCAGGAATCACATTCTAGTTGATCCCGTAGCCAACACAAGACGGCTTCCAGAGGAAACACCAAAAATATCAACCAAATCAACTATAGAAGAAACTCCTAACTACCATCTCAACAAGTACTCCCAGTATCTTCTGTAAGGAATTTTAGTCCAGGTGGGAAATTGGTGCTAGCACGTGAGTCACATATAAAAAGAATGCCTAAAGCAGCACAAGACAAGAAATAAAATATAAGATCTCACTTTGAGTATATACACATGAATTCCAAACCATGTAACAGACTTCAAAGCAGAGAGAGAAAAACAGGATATCAAAGGTAAATTAGACAAAGAGCTGAAGGCAATTCTGAAAAATAAAAGTATATGGTGGAAAATTAAAGCATATAAAAACACTCTTAAGATCCCATCTCAAAGGGCCAATTTGTACAGAGAATGCATACCACCAAAGTTAGCATGGAAAAGACTCTCTCAAAAGCTTCATATCTGCCAAACACAGGGACTTCAGACATCCAGGAATCCCGTGGATTATTCAAGCTGAGCATTGTTTCACACCGTTTTGGATTGATCTAAATAATCTGGAAAACATGAGCTCACGCTCCTCCCCTCCACAAATACCAGTCTCATAATGTAAAATAAACTAAAAATATTGTACATTAAAAAAACCATTTGCTTTGGGTTTATAAAAATAAATTATAAGCCATGGCCAATGTAGAATAAGCATTCAGGACAATCAGACTCGTAGCTGAGTAAGGAGCACCAAGCCAGGACGTGGCATGGCACTCAGCACAACACGTCCACCACCAAAAAGTAAAACTACAAATAAAGGGATTATCATTATCAATAACACTGGACGTGAGGGAAACAGGTGGTTTGGGGCTTCTTTCCTGCTTATTCCCCAGGAGAAATAAATACAGACTCTGCTGGACATCCGCAGTATCAACAAGTGAAGAGAAAGTTTTCAGGCTGGGTGTGATAAATAGGACCCCAAACTCCCTCCCTCACAAAACTTTACCAAAAATAATCTGGCAAAGCCAATGAGATTGAACCAAATTTCGACCTTACAGAGTAATACGCACATCCCGGACACCAGAAAGAGCCAACTGTAAATGAGGGTCGGAGCTGGGGGGAGCAAGGGGCAGTGCTCCCCCCACCTCACAGTGGGAAGCTGACTCTCTCCCCGGGCTCCCTCTGCAGCGTGGCATCGTCAGTCTCCTCCAAAGCACCTAAATCAGGCTTCTGCCCATATTTTACCCCCCCAGGGGGAACCTGTTTCCAGTTAGAGCCAAGAAAGTACCAAGTAATTTATCAGGTTAAATGAGATGCCGAACACTAGCCTGTAGAAAAGTATTATATACATTCTCCCAAATAATAAAGGGGATTTTTCTGGCGTCGTGACACCCGTTGAAAAGCCAACAAAAATGTAGCTGGAGCAGATGTTAATTCAAAGTGTCCTTCCCAGGGCAGGAACTTGAGCAGCAGAACAAGTCCGTGGTACCACAAATGCAGAGTTCGCATCCAGGTCCCATGGCTCCGAAGCACAGGTGGAGCCACGTGCCAACACGTACAAGCAAAATGGATGGTCAATAAATACAAGTGAGACCATGGAGCGAATTTGGAGGTGAATTTCCAAATCTAATCAAATTTGATATCTCTACCAAGGGCTTTTGTCATATTCGTAGCAAGCATGATTTGGTTTTCTATTATATATTCATATGCTTCCATTCAGAACAACCTTGTTTCATTACAATGGATTCAGCTGTGCTTCGCAGTCCTGCTTCATTTCTTCCAAGGCAAATTCTTCAGGAGATTAACCTGACACATTTATTCCCCTGATAATACATCCTGTCTTTTCCGATATCATTACCAATTTCAAGCACATAGCAATAAATAGGCTTAAAATTTTTAAAAAGTAGTGACTTGAAAGCTTTCTTGTTCTCACATTTTCTTGCTGCAACACATTTCACTTCACAAGTAATGTTCTAAGATTCAGCTCAAGTAAATATAAAATGAATTATTAAGCTTCTAACCAAAAGCTTCCAAACCTAAAACCCCTCTTTACTGGACTTGAAGAGCTCCAGCGCATGGCACAGCTCTAACTGGAGTTCAGGTTTTAAGTAGCTGAAAGTGGCAATTGTTCTTTTCTAGGAGTTCAACATATTATTCTTATGCTTCATATGCACAGAAGACATTAGTGAAGATAAACTGTGCAATTGGTAATTGAAATTAAAGCTGCAACATCTATTACGGTAACACCCACCATGCCACATTCTCTAACAGACAGGGAATGAAACAGCTTTTGCGTATGAAGCACCAATTGTGATACCCGCTGGAACAAAATACATTAAGAAACGTAATGAAATACATTTACACAACATAAAATTTCCTAAAATGACTTACATTGTCATTACTAGTCTTCTACCATCTTGACAGATACAATAAGTAAAATCCCAGTATAATTCTGGGAGATGTCTCTGAGAAAAGCATGTTTTTTTCTAAAACTGAAAAAGTTGCACAGCTTTCATGGTAAAGAAACCTGTTCAAAAATCCAGTTTGCTTCTGAAAATATTGATGTATATAATGCTTACTCATCTAAAAAGGAGAAATCTGCATTTGGAGGAATTCTTTGAAAGTACCTTCCTAACAAAATTTCAGGAAATACCAAATATTTCTGAGTTTTCACAATCAGGATTTTTTATGAAATAATATGTAGATAAACTATATCACCTTTGGAATTCAAGTAAACATTAAGTGATTATAGTAGCAACAAAGCTACATTAAAAGGGCCACCAAGTGAAAGAATATCGAGTTTAAGCATGCTCCTGAGACCATGCTTAGTATTCCAGCTCTTCATAAATTTCTTGCAAATCAACTTTTTACAAGACTGCAAAATTTGCTTATCATTATCACATCAGTAAGCAAAAGCTTTTCCAATATTTTACCTGATTAACACTGTAACTGCTAGTTTGTGTCATATAAAAAAAAGAAAAACCACCCAGAGATTGCACCATGTCAGGTGGGGGTAACAATTTTTTTTGAGATAATCCGGAGTCCTCTATGTGGAAATAACAACACAGAGTATTTTATAGCAAGGGGCAATTAGAAAGATGGAGATTAAGATCAACTTCCTACTTCCAGGCTGCTACATACTGTATATGAAGATGATTTCTAAGATACATGACGGACTTGGCTGCATCATCTGTCCAAACCTCGTGAGGTACGTAAAATCTTGGCTTGCAAAAGGAAAGTAATAAAGACATTTATTTATGAAAAAAAAAATCTACTTTTCTAATTTTATACCTTCACAAGAGTGTGGCTTTAATCATCAAGAACAAGTGTTCTTTCCCTAGCCTGTAAAGCTCCCTGTAACTTGGTACTGGTACCTTCTAATTGGGATCAGGACTAAATCAGTAGCTCTTTAAAATCTGACTATAACTTAGATGAGCTAAAGGACCAGATCAAAGCATGGTTATGCAAGGTGCTACTGCAGTCAAATGCAGCTTACTAAATAGTTAAGACATATAAAGATAAATATACAGGACTGTAAATCACTACAAGCCAAAACGGTTAGCAAGATCTCTGCAAATGCCTCCTGGATAAAGATACATTATATGCTTCATTCATTTTCTAATGAGCAATGTTCAGGGGTTTTATTATTATTAATTGCATATAAATTACCATGATTTTTGTATCACTGGGGAAGTATTTAGCCATTCACCTCTCAGAGGAACAATGCTGAACAAAGGCAATGAATGCATGGCATGTAAGAACAATGCAGAACACAGAAATTTATGCATGCCATTTAAAAGGCATGGCATTTAGACTACTAGCAAAAAAATCAAAAGTATGTCATAAATCTTTAATTGTAGGGGAAAAAAAGTCCAACTAATGGTTTGCCAAGTCCTTGATATTATCTAAGCAAGAACACTGCCTGTTTCTGGAGTACAAAATCTCCTTAACTCACGTATCTGCATGTATCCCCAACCTCCTCCGAAGTGTTCTGCTGCAAAATTCACTGTTACTAAGATCTGCTAATCATCATCAGGAAACTCTGTTATGCATCTTAAGGACGTACTTTAGGCTCTCAAGAGGAAAAAAAAACATGTTTTATTAGCTGCTTTTGGAAAATACTGATTTGTATTTATTTAGAAACCTTTTCAAGTTGCACCACTGTTAAATTAAATATTTATGGCATGATTTTCCAAAGAGTTTAACACCTGTTAAGAGTTTAACATGCTGACTTCAACAGGAGCTCCAAGTGCCCAACATTTCTGCAAACCTCAGAACTGACATGGTTCACATGTGGTGAAGCAGCTCAAGTGTGGATGTTACTGCTGAGCTCTGAAATGCAACCGGGATCCCGACCAGCCCCTACTTCCCATCGCAGCATTGCGTTTCAGGCAACTGAATCGGCCATATTTTACTAGAAATACCAGAAATATGACTCATGAATACCTGTTAAATCCAACTAAAGCATAGGCTAAATGCTGTTAGTTAATCCTCAATGCATCTTCACTTTCCTTCACTATTGGAAAACTTACATGTTTGGGTCATTAGAGGCCACCTCAAGTAGCAAGTTACAGAGGAGACTAAAATCCACAGTGAGTTAAGAACTGGAAAGCAAAGCTGTTGATACTAAGAGAAGTTGAACGAGGATGAAGCCATCTTAGTAAAATATGAAATAAAGAAGGTACGGCAAAGAAAGAAAAGATGTTTTGTAGACCGCAAAAACCTGTATCCCGGCGGCAGTGAGGCCAGAGGCGTGGTCTTCAATTTATGGCTGAGAAGCAAAGCTTTGGCTTTGGCATTTGGCTTCTCAGCCAAAATTGAAGACCGTGCTTCTGCCCTCACCATCAAATGAAGTCAAAATAAGGGGTTTCGGTCTAAACATCCTTATTTTGCTTAGCTTCTGAGGGACATGCACTTACTAACCCTCCGAGCTTCACATTTTCAGGTATCCTATGTCTCCCATTCTTGTACGAACAGATGACTTCTCGCTGCACTCCCACCCTCCCTGGTCCTTTACCCATTCTTGGCTGCAACGCATACCTAAATCTGAACTATGGAGCAAAGACACTGTCTTACATTTCAGAATTAAATACCTAAATTTCCTT
Organism: Morus bassanus; assembly: GCA_031468815.1. Lineage (NCBI taxonomy): Eukaryota > Metazoa > Chordata > Aves > Suliformes > Sulidae > Morus > Morus bassanus. The sequence continues at coordinate 9,421,171 of CM062572.1, read as the reverse complement.
GTGGTGTCAGGCCTATACCTCTGGAAGTAAAAACTGTGTATTTTAGGCAGTAAATAAACACAGAATATCTAAGTGAGAAATTACTATACATAGGCACGATTCAAATGATCATCCAACATGATTTCATAAACTGAAGACTAATAAAATAGTTGGATATTGCAGATAGGACACATCAATCTCCTTATACACTTTACAGCACACTACAAATCTGCCCAGCAAGTCGAATATTTTACTCATTAAAATAGTAGCTTTCATCACACTATAAAACATTTGCAAATGCAGACCAGAAAACCGACAAGCGTATTTACTGTAAAGCTTTATATTTGTGTCATCAATTAACAACAAAAGTTTGGAATAAAACTAAAATAAAAGCTAATCAAAACAGTTAGCTGTCAAAACAGATGGGAACTATATTTTTCAAATCAAACAAAAAGCCAAAGCTTTCAAACATTTAGTGTCATGTTAGCTGATACAGACAACTCAGAAAGGAAGGACAGACAGCAAATGTCAGGAGTATATGAAGAAAAGGTGTCCCCCGCTGAAAGATTCATGCTTATGAATTTCCATTAATTTTTTTTTTGGCTTCAGGATGATTAACTTGCACCAAAGCAGACCTCTGATACGTGAACTATAAATAAGGTGCTGCCGTGACACTGCAGGCAAAATAAATAAAAACAGAGCCCCGACATTATTTTAGCCTCAAACAAATGTTTCAGTCCCTACATTGTCTGGCTCAGAAAGATACATAGACAGTCTCACAGACAGAGATAGAAATGAACAATTGCAGTACCTTTTTCCCACACTGTTTACAGGGTTGGCTATATTCCTACTGGCAATAGATTTTCTTCTTGACAGCTTCTTGGTGTTGGTGCTGTCATCAGTGCTGTCATCCTCTTTCTTTGGTGTGTTACTTCCTTTGCTGTTCAGGTCCCTTAGCACATTATAATTAATTTTACTTGAGATTTTCTTCTGTTCTAACATCTTTTCAATTGCCTCTCCTGCTGTGCTGGCTTGAATTGGCTCCCGCTTCTTTGCAGATTTCTTTGGCTTAATTAAAATATAAAATTAGTGATGTAGATACAAACAAAGTTTCCGTGAAGCAGAAGGGCGAGCTGCAGCTCAGCAGTCCTGGCTCAGGTGCTGCTGATGCGGGGATGCAGGCGATGCGGCCAGGCTAAGCCAGCGATCCCTCTCCTGCCACTCAACGGGACCGACAGGTCTCTTTTCTCCGAGTTAAGTGTTCGTTTTTTGCAAATGCCCGCGCAGTGTATTACAAATTCTTTACTTAGTATTTGTAATGCTGCCAGGGAAGAAACATGGGCCATTTCTCACACATGAAAAAAGGGAGTGAACTCCTGTTACAGGAACAGGGACCCTAATAGCATCACCTAGCATGGAAAAAAAGAAATTGTCCTGCTAGATCAGCCTTTAAAGTTAGAGTCAAGCTGGGTCATGACTCCCCTAAGCATGACAACTCCATATCGAAACTGCAACAGTATTTGATATCAAGTTTGAATGCGGTGTGGGAGAGCATCTACCCAACTCCTCCTCCACACTGAAAAAGGCCAAGAATTATTAGCAGCAGCTTTTTAAGCATGGACTGGCATTAACGCCGACGGATAGGAAGCAGGAAGCTGCAGACACACGAGCGCAGAGGCAATGTCACCTGCAGCTGCCCTTCCCAGGCAAATGCTGCAAGCCCAAGCCCAGCACTGCGCTGCGGAGGCTGATGCTGCACAGAGCCAGACAAAGAGAAATGACACCACAGAACATTTCTAGCCATGTCCAATGCCTGGGTAGGTATAGAAAAAAAAAGAACCTCTGTTTCTCATTCAGCATTTTCCTTTTCAAAGGAAGGTTTTAACACCAAGCTCTGCAGGAGATTTATTTTGTAATGGATAATAGCCCCTCTGTTTACCTACATGGGTCAAGTGCTACCTTGAAATTGGAAAGCAGTATATTAATCAAGTTCTACTCGAGCTGTCAGAAACAATACAGAGTTAGAGAAAAACTCCTGTGTTGTCCGAACAAAAAGGTGGGTGTTTAGGCTACTTGGCAGTGCCAAGGAGTTATACAATTTCGAAAATTGCTGGTAGACTGCCACGTCTCTGTAAGCACAGGATGAATGAGAAACTCTGAAGCATAAAACAGTGTTTCATTGTCTGGTTTTGTTTTTATTGTTGAAATACCTAGGGGAAGTAGGAAACTCTGTCTTTCACATTAGTTGGAAAAAAAGATAGAGGATATACACACTAAAAACTAACATGGATTTTAGTTGCATGTGGAAGATTTGACTTGTCACTTGCTCAATTACACAAAATACTAATGCCGTAAATCGTGAATATACGGCCAATTAGGCTGCTTTAAACTGCTAAACATGGAGACAGGACGTGCCATTTGTTAACATAACTGTCGCATTCTTCATGAAAGGTAGAACAAAATATTCCTTCAAGTGACTCTAACAAGGATCGGTTCCGTTCTTCATAAAGAAATCATTATTGTAAGAGCAAAGAAAGCTACTGACGTTATGGCAAGTACAAACAAATTCCCCATGCACGCGTTAAAAAAAAAATTAGGCATGTCTTAAGACCTGTATTTAAATAAGCAAGCAATTAGGACAGCAATCATAAATGCAAAGAGCCAGCTCTGACTTCGCCATGCACAAAATTTTCTCACAATAGTAATTTATAATAAAAGTTTGGGCAAGAAAATGTTTTACTCACCACCTGAAAAAATATAGCCTTCTATTTCAATAACAGGTAGAAAGATACAATAGCTTTTGCTCATTTAGTGGTGACCTGTACCATTATGCCCATACATCCTACATGGAGTTGATCAGCAAGTGTAATGAATTTCCAGAACATTTTCAAACAGACACAATTAGCACACAGTTTAATACCTTGTGTTCCTTATAAATCCCAAGTTCTTTCTCTTTTGCTATTCTTGCTTCCTTTTCTGAAAGATGACAAAAGGGTAACCAGCATGAAGATTACACAGACTGCATATTTCAGCAACACCAGCCAAAAGGAGAATTTCAGTCCTATATACTTACCTTTTTGTTCCTTCAAATAATCTGCATTTTCTTTCATCCACAGCTCTGCTTTTATCTGAGCTTCTGTTTCGTTAAGTATATACTAAAAGACAAAACAAGTTTATCTACTTTCAGAAATCAACTTGAAAACCATAGAGCAAAACTGAATTGAAAATCCACTGGCAAGGTCAATTCACATTCTGTTTTAAAAAATACATTAATAAAAGAAAATATGACTGAGATGTGATAACCAGAGAGCATTTCTAGTCACTTCTAAAGCTGGCAAAAAACATCATGTTTTCAAAAAACAGCGCTTGGTTTCCAAACTATGATGGGGTGACCAACAACCATCCAGGACTCATTGTACGTGGTCTGTAATTAACCTAAAATGATCCTGAGTTTATGATCTTTTTCAGATGATATGAGAGAGTACCATGACAACATGGTCGTCTGCAAGTAATTCTGCGTGTTGATGGTGGTCTGTAATTCAAAACAGTATGGGAACCATTGCCCTGCGCTACCAAAACAGAAACATCTGTTTTCTGGGTAGGTTTCTGTGGAGGTTTAGACACAGTTACTGAGATTATTAGTTCAATGGCCACATCTGTGTGAATGAAACCAGCTTAGATTGCTGGTCCTCTAGATTTTAGAGAGTTGGGTTCAGTAACCACATCTAGGCTTTCTTCAGTTAACTCCACTTAGTCTCAGTAACGTCATTAGTAGGTGTGGAGCTGTAAAACACATCTAGAACTATTCAGATGAATTACAGAAATAAACAAACAGGTAGGTAGCAGGCAGGCTGGCAGTCTGGTAGATAGATCTCCTCTTCAATTACTTAAATATAAAAATAAACCCAGTATTTAGCACAACTGCCTGTAAAACAAAAGTTCTCTACAGCCAATGCCGTTTGGGAGTGAAGAACTGCAGAACAGAGAGGACAAATTGGGTCATCCTTCATGACCAAGACACTTTATTTTTAAGCAGTGGGCCCAAGACTTGTAAAACAATGTTTAAGTGGAAGAAAAAAAATTTGAGATTTCTCCATCTTATGGGTTTGAGCACTCGAGACTTTCTCCAAAGTAAAATGTACGTATAGGATTTTACGAGAAAAATAACTCCAGCCAAATTAAACTAATGCAGTGAGGAGTCCTTCCTCCGAGGGCGAACGAGGCGAGCAAACAGCTGTGCAAGTCCTGGTTTATCAGACCAATATTTTCACTCTTTCATCTGCTTCTATTAAAGGTGAGCCGTAATAGTAAAACTCGCTTCCTCCTAGCTCAGTTATTCATCTTCCTTGTGATTTTAGAGAGTTCATAATCTTGAGCTTACAATATTACAGTCTATTGCCATGGAAATGAACATGAGGTCATAAAAGCAGAGTTATGACCTCATCACAGTCTAGGAGGAGGAGAAAATGTGCCTGTTCTTCCCCTGCATTTGTTTAAATTATGGACCTGCTACACTGAAAACCTTCAGCCTCCCCACTCCCTCCATACCACATCCGCTCAATTCACAAGCCCCCTCCTAACACCCAGCCTAGCGAAGCCCGCTTCATGGCTGGAGTCAAGCTGAGCATTTTCCTGCTCCTTCATCCATCGCCAACAACATTCTGCAGATCAGTAATCCCTATGCAACCTCATCGCTCGCAATGATTTTGTACCCCAAAAACAGTTTTTAGCATTGGCGTTATCTGTTCAAATTACACTTTAAACCTGCGTGGCGGCTGGAGAGGGCATCAGGCTCAGAGTCAGGAGAGCCAGACTCTGCCGTGTGTTCAAGTGTTGACCTGCTGTGTGGCCTTCAATAAGCTTTTTTCCATAGCTGTCTGTCTGTCATATTCAGGCTATATGGTAAAGGGTATCTTTCACTGCCACACAAATAATAATAAATCCAGAAAATGTTACAGAAATCTTTGAAAGAACAGAGAAGCTGTATATGCTGGTTTTACAGTTTGGTTTCCATGGCAGCCTCCTATGTTGAATATATCTTAATTAAATAATGAATTTAGAGCTCCACCAAACTTTTAGAAGTCCTTCTTCAGAATAAAAGACATTCTACAACATAATTATTCCAGCACGGTAAGAGCGAGCAGCAGCAACAGTCTTGTGTATGTATATAACTTGGGCAAGGAACACCAAATTCACAGGCTTGTGTGCTTTTGATCTCAGATCACTGAGATCACTTGAACCTCTCTATAGATCAGAGCAAAGAGGCAGTGAGGGGAGAGGATAAACCAGAGAAGAATAATTTTTCTTTCTAGGATATCCAAATGCAGAGAGACCCAGGATAAGAGGGCACCTTACCCGATCTATTTCGCTGTCATCGATCCCACTCAGATCTAATTCACCATCTCCTATATTCTCACCTACAGAAAAGAACACATTTCAATTAGGTGGATGTTTGTTCAATATCAATAACAATCCAAGTTCTACGGTAAAGTAACACTTAATGGTCATTCTTCAGAGATTTGCATCCTTCTGTGTTCATCCAGTAGGTTTAACGTGTTGCTGAGTATTTTCGATATGGGGGTACATGCACGCAGAAACTAACCACACTGAATTCACTTAAAATTCAGGAATTGGTCCTCTTCAGTACTAAAAATCTGCTGAACACTTTCAGTTGCCTTTTTTTTTTCCATTTTAATTTACAGCCACGAATGTTCAGCAGGAAGCTGGGGAAGCCATTTTAGGAAGATGACCATTTTTCTTTCATCATAACATGAATTTCTCTGTCAGAGCCTATAGGTCAACGATTCATCTGCAAATTATGACTTAGAAAATATTTTCTGTTTTCAGGGAAGCAGTGTGGACCAGTGAATAACACATCATGCTGACAGTCATAACACGGCTTTCATCTTGATTCTGATCTATCATCATTTGAACCACTTACTTCATAGCAGTTCTGTAAAAAGATGGTATTAGTTTTTCTATCTGTAAAATGGGAATTATTAAAGCATTTCCAAATTTTAAGATAACTTTTAAAAGCTATGGAAGGGTCTACATAAACATTAAATAATAATGACCTTCTGTAATTACAATTTCACTGTAATTTTGTTTTGTATTTATTAAGACTTCTTCTGAAAACACATTTTTTACTATTCTATCCATTAAAAAGCATAACAGCACAGAACTGAGACCTAATTTGGGACAGGCACAATGTACAGCAGCAAAACCTGATTTTCCACATCACATTAAGGTACAGTAGTAATACACTATTAATGTAGTCCAGGTAGAGAAGAAAATAAATTATTCAACAGAGACTTATGCTGGGGAATGAAGCAATCTTCTTGGTCACCTCCATTACATCTAATCACGACTAGACAAGAGATGACCTAGCCAGTTTACTTGCAGAAAAAATAAACAAATTAAGTTTCAACAATCTGCAATAACGAATTAAAACTGAAATGGTGCAGAACAGCTTGGCATCTTCATGGTTCCCGCTCCCCAGTCCTGGGGATGTATGTGCCTCCCCACAAACCAAGACCTTTGAATGGTTTGATTCCGCAGTCTGGTGCTTTCTTGTGGAGCACAGCTCCTGAGCAGCACGGTGCTGGACTGGCAGAGGGCAAAGGCAGCTGCAGCTCTTTCACCCAGCGGCAGGTTATGGCAACACAGACCTTTGAGGCTTGAGGAGCACCAAACAGTGATGACAAGCAAAGGTAGGAATCATGAGTATTCCCAGAAGGTACGAACGATGCTCTGCTTGGCAAAACTCAGGTGTTTAAACCAGTTGCCTGAAGTATGTGAAATCACAGGGTCAGGAATCCAACCAAAACAACTAGTTAGGAAAAAAGGCTGCGCTTCTTGAGGTGGTGCAAAGGACCTGGCTTCCCAACTCAGCAGAGATTTACTGGTAACAGACACTGAGCACTTACAAATGTCTTTTCAAAATCCACCTTAAACAACCAACAGAAAGTTTTAAACTCTTTCCATGCCAAGTCATACACAAAACAGGTTTCACCCCAAAGAAAATGTACTCTTGCAAGGAACTGCGTAACACTGCGCTTTGATTTTCTTCTGAGATTGTCTCATAAATATAATATCAACTTTACCAATTCAGGTAATCTGATGCTAATATGACTGAAAAGGCCTTAAGGAACGTTTCTCATTGCTGTTACATTTAGAAATTAACTATACTTTAGTCCCAGGCACCAGATTTACTTTGCAACCTTTTTCCCCAAAAATACTTTAAAAGTGTAAAATATTTTATAATAATGATATAATTGTTTGGTACGTATGCTTTTCTTCTGGTCTGATCTCTCTAGAGAGCAGTAAGAGCAGAACTTTCTGCACCAGGGCCACCAGCTCCTCATGCAGGCACCCCACTACCAGGCAGGCAGGGATGCGACCTAAGGACATGGCAAAGCATGCCCTGGCTCGAGGCTAGAGAGGAGAAGCAAGGTGACAAAATACACCCCGGTGGTTTGCTGCCTCTTTAATATAACTCACTGGAATTTTTTTTTAGCAAACTGTAATCATGCAAAGCGTAGAGAGGAATCACTGTATGCTGCATCCCCCATGGGAGTCCAGGGTACACTGCAAAACAGCACTACACATCTCTCTTGCTGGAACCAAGATATAAATTTCCAGCAAGCAAAATGCTTGAATATTCACTGAGGAAAGGAGTAAATACTGTAGTGTAGTGTCTGAGATGCCTTCCCAGGAGATTGTCCACCTGGGTCCAAGAAACGTTTCATTAAACAAAATAAAATAGCTCAACACCACAGTGCAAAAGCGTGCCCAGGCCAGAATAACCTGTCTCCTAGGACAGGATTTTGTGCAGAAATGGGACTCAAAATGGGTCTCCCATATTCTGGCTAAGCGCTTTGACTACCAAGTTGTAGGACAGAAGTGGGGGGTGGCCTCCCCCTTCTTTGTGTTATCTACCTTTTGTTTCCTCAAGGTTTTGGGGGAAAAAAAAACAACTTTCAATCTGGTTTATCTGAGCGAATAAAAGACTCTTTTTTCCATATTCATTGCACTAGTTAAACTAAAATGTCAACTATCTACACAGGCTTGGAATTAGGGACAAAGAAAAAGGGAGCCAACCTTAAAAATCACTAGTAAGTTCTGAAAATCGCGGGCTAGAAAATCAAAATTTGGAAGTGACAGAACTACTCAAGTCACTGCTCAACTTTACATAAAATTGCATCCCAAAATTATCTGTTGTAAAAACTGCCACAGCATCTTAAGAACAATAAAAATATCCCACTGAAATCAAGCTGCCATTGCTTTTATTCATCATTAAACACCTCACTCCTCCTATACCCTGCTATATTTTTGGATCAGAGGTTTAAAATTTAATATGTCACAGTACAGTAAGTGTCTGTTCCCTTATACTGCCCTAATATGCCAGACTGAAAATGATGTAATTTCAGGCACCATGAACAATTTTACATGTCATTTTAAATATAACTTGTTACTGAATTAGGTGCCAGTTTTTCTCATTGGATCAATTAGCAACGGGTATGGAAAACTCATTCTCCAACTGGTAAATTGCAGAGAAGAATCCAGAAGCAAGTTATACGTAATAAGCATTTCTTAGACCCCATAACGGCAGTAGAGGGAGTAATTGTAGGATATCCCTCTGCCTGCAAGTCGTCCTTTTTCCTGCCAAGGTGATAGGCATTCATTAAATGCAAGGGGCTTTTCAGAAGAGAAGGTGCCTTCAAACCTTAACGCTTTCACTGGGGAAAAAAAAATACGTGTTTTGTTACGGAATGCCAATTCAAAACAGAATACATCCGTTTTGATCTGAAAATTTCCACAGCAATCGTTCCCAACAGGAGTAGACCCTACCAGCCATAAATATCCATCTGCTTGATGTTATACAGCTCACTCCAGGGCACGGAAAGTAAACCCCTTGCTTTTTTATATACCAGAAAGATCTTCCCAGCTGCTAAACTTTTCAAAACAATTTCTAAATGATCATTTTCTCTTTTAATAAAAGGGCTGAAATGAAATGTCCGACGAAATAAAAACACAGATGTGGCCAACATCTGGTCCAACATCTTAAAAGCTTATTTAAAAGCAGTAGCGTCACATGGCATGGCTCTTAGACATCATGGATTTCTTAAGAAAAACAACCACTTTACTGCAGGGCACAGGCAAATAGTAAGTTGGGTGTTAAAAACAACAAACCCACTCCCCCCCCCCCCCCCCCAATCCAGTTCTTAAATGAAATACCCATCAGGAAAGGCATAGAGCAAGGCAGCGAGGAGCAGCCTACTCCATCCTCACCTAATGTCTCCGTGGCAAGCGGAGGAGGATGGGCACTTCTAGAGTTTTCCATCAAGGTCCCAAATCAACTACATTCATGCCACTTAAAACCATCAGTCACCCAGCCAGCTCCCCCAATATTTAAAAATAAAAACCCCCAAAAGCCCTTTCTTTACAGCCTTTTAACGTCTTTCTAACCGACTCTAGTAGATGCGAGGGCTACAGTCAGACACTGGGGATTAGGTTTGTAAACCTGCAGGATTATTTATTGTTCTTGTCATTACTAAATGCACCCTAAACCCTCTTTTAAAACACCATCTCCCCCTCTGTCTACTTCTGTGCAACTAGTTAAATGTATACATAGCACACTATTATAGGGATTTATCACAGAAGAATCATTCCAGCTGATATACTTTAAACCCCACATTTTTAAAAACAGCCATGTGAAGAATGTGTTTTTCTGTTTCTATTACAGGAGGTAGCACTATTTATTGCTCTGCCCAGATAAGAGGATTTCCTTGCAGACAGAAATGGAGGCTGAATACTTCCCAGGAAATCCTCCGGAGCAGATATAATAGAAGGCACTTGGTGCTCTGGTCCCATGCAGCAAATACCCCCTCCGTCATACCGTTTCGTAGCAAAGAGCCAACGGAGTTTAAACAAAGAACCCTTCCACCTATTCAGCACAACACCAGACGCTAAGCACCCCCAGCATTTAAGAAATACTTCGAGGCTAGAGCACGACAAAATCTGAAAATAGTTGGGAGAGGCTTTTTCACTAACAAAAATCCTTATGCAACAGACCGAATGACCTGAGCCCGGGGCATCTGAAATAGTAGGATTGATTGTTGCTCTCCAGGGAGGGATTAAAACCAACGGGAGCCACAGAAAGCTCCCGCAGATCGTCGGAGGAACCCGACGGGGCAGAAATGCTTTTGCAGCTAAATCTGATGAGCGGTGCCAGTGCCACTTTGGAAGCTGCAAGGAGCGCAAAGGGAAAGCGGTAGCTTAGAGTCAAAAAAGTCACTGCACAACCGCACCAGAATATAATTGATTAGCTGATCAGAGGGGACAAGAACCCATCTGGAGGGGAAGATAACTGATTTACCAAGGAGCGTGAAGAGAACAATCATTAAGCATGGGTAACTGGGAGGGGAGCGGCAGCGGTGCAGGGCAGACAAAGTGCCATAGCATCGGGTAGGGAAGAGAAATGGATGTGAAAATGCTGCAGCAGCAGCAGCGCAGCATGAAAGGCGGTGTATGAGGATCGATGGGTGTGCAAATGAACCTTCCGTGCGTCAAGGTGTGCGCAAAGTCCGCGGGTCTGTACAAGCCGGGTACACTGCGAGTTTTATTAATATGGGGCTAGGAGCCTCCAGAGCAGGCTGGGAGGTTATCTTGGCAGTTTTAAGCTGTTGCCAATCTCATTGCTCCAGATCAGGTGCCTCTTTGTGCAATCCCTGCCAGCGCTGCGGTGCCCCCACCCCGCAGCACGCACCCTACAGCTGCCAAGGGCTTGGATTCCCCCCAGCCACCTTTGGCAATATTATCATGTGCCGTCACAGCAAAAGTACACCACAAAAACAGCACATGAGGACAGAGCAAAATTAATTGCACTTTACTGACAAAATAAGGTCACAAAATGCATGACACGTACGCTTGTATTTAAGTGAAAATGTTTTTTATTTTATTGCACCTGAAGCCACCTTGAAAATTACAGCCTACTCCTTCATAGTGCCAATTCGACACCAGGATCTAGGTCTGACAGCATACGGAGCACACGAGGCCATGCATAGAGCATAAAGATAAATGAAGTCTGTCACTTTATTATTTCCTTCTGCCAAGGCAAGGTTAAGGGGTCCTCTCCAGCTGAAGCCAAGTTTCCAGCCTGCTAGCTCCTTCAGAGAAAGCAAACACACCGTGCCATGCAGAGTGAGGCCCCTTCTTCCCAGAAATGTTCATTCCTGCCCATGACGGATGGCGGGAGGCATCACTGGCCGGCGCCGGGCTGCCTGGCAGCACCAGGACACACAGCCCTGGCACTGCAAAGCACCCACCAGCCAGCTCCTCACGCTTCGACTATTAGAAGTGTAGAGGCAAAGCCCAAACAGGTCCAAATGAAGAGCAAAGAAGAAAAGGACACGATCTAATAAAAACAAAGAAACTCCACATATCTGCTACATACCCTACTATTGCAAGCCTGAAAGAGCGGCTGTGCAAGGTAAGCCTACACAAAAGCAGGGATTTACAAACTCATTAGCTCTTTCCTTGCTCCTATCTGTTGAAAATAGGACCTTCTCACAAAGCAAAGAGGAACAAGAGCCGGGATCAGCCCCGGCCGGTTTGCAGTCACTGCATCAGGCTTGCCCATGTCGCTGTAGGCTGAAGGAGGTCTTCCTACAAGATTCGGCCTTAACCCGGCACAAAACTACAAACCCATCTTTATTAAGTGTCTGCATCTCTATTTCCTCACACTGAGATTCAAGCTCCAGGTGTTACGTCTCCCCCGCAGCAGCTGACTGACATCGACGGCCACCTTCGTACAGCGGTCGCAGAACAATTATCCCATTGCAGGAACAGAATTTCAAATTTGTGTGCTTAATGATACATGGGAATGAATTATGAGAAAAGCTTTTCCTACAGTCAGTCACCTCTCACAAAACTTTTATTAGATACTGAACAAATTTTTAATAAATTAAATTTCAATTTTGAAAAAAAAACCCAAACCACCAACCCTGCTGCTTTTCTGGCAGTACATCCACACTGAAACAAATGCTATTGTTTCACCTCGCAGTCCATGGAGGATCTAACCTAACCGCATCCACACATTTTATATCCAGTTAAAGGTTATGCCACTATTCTAAGAGACGTGGAAACTTGTTAACTTAAGCACTAATTCATCATAAAAACAGCTAATCACTCCATTCTTTCCAGAAATCCTCCCTGCAATATATGTTTTTTAAAGTAGGTAGTACAAAAATAGTCCAGCAATAAACAATGCCTTTCTGATTCTGAAGATTCTTCTTTGAAAAGGTAAGCTTGTGCTTATTGAACTACACAGCAATATAAAAAGCCCTTAAGAAAAAATCCTTTCAACCTCCCAAAATAAATACAGCTGAAAGTTAAGGTTTTGAACTGAAGAACATCTTGACACTGTCCTCAAAACCAGCAGCAGATGTTCCTCGTCTGGAATAACGTTCGTGTCCCCGCAACACCTTCTGAAAACAGTGGAAAAGGGCATCCTTTATGCAACCTACCTGGTGCAACTCGTCGTTCTTTTTTAAGCTCACAACCCTGCTGCCATGACCAAGTGCTCAGAGGACGGCTGCTCTGAACAATATGAAAAAACCTATTTTTTGCTGATGAAACCAATAACCATCAACGATCAACTTGACAAATACTCACCCAGAAACTCACTAATTAGCTACCATAAATGACATTTTTCAGCTCCCAAGCCCAGAAATGGTAGGAGCTCCCATGCACAGACACAAGTCTTCTCCAACTCATGATGCATCTAACAATGCCAAGATCGATCACAGTGCTCCTGCCAAAGGTGCAACACACTCACATCTCGGTGCTCATCCACTTACTCACCCCCTCCTGCCTGAGCAGGTATGAACTTAAAAGTTTTTAAAATGGAGACTATAAAGACAGATTTCCCCTACTTATTGCTTTTTTCCATCCGATCACCAATTCCCTGCTCTGTTTTCCTCCTTTGCCTTTTATGCTGTTCTTGGCATCTTTTCTCTCCTTTCCCTTCCCCCACCCTTCCTTCTTTTTGGTGCCTTCTGGCCTGTATTTTCTGCATTTTTTTTAAATCTCTGCAGGGGTTTCCAACAGTAACAGTTTATATAAAGGGAGAGGCCAGGGAGAAGAACTGACCAGCATCTTAATCAGTTCCCCGCTCCAAACCCCACAAGTGCAAAGTGCCGCCGCATCTCTTGCAGAGGGCGAGGGCTGTACAACGCCCTGGAGCGCCAACAGCAAAGGCAGCCGGGCTCAGATCAGCCTCCAGCTCACTTTCTCTATGCTGCCAGACCACTATGTAAAACAGCAAGAGCACTTTACACCCGAGCCAGCCGTAAAGGGAACAGCTGGTTTAATGTTTAAGTGCTGAAGCATCATTTCTGTAACGGCAGCTCGCCGGTTAAGTAGCCAGGTCTTGCTGTGGGCGCTAAACGCTCTGCTGTCCGTCCCTGCAAGCCCAGGATCCTTGCCTGGCTGGCGCTCAGCCACCCCAGCAGAAGGACATAGGTTTTATTGAAAAGTAAATCTACTCCTCTAACGTGCTGCCCTCCCCGCACCAAATAAAATGAGATGGGGAGCTCTGCACTACTGAGAACTTAAAAGCAAACCCTAGAATTTTGCTTGGATTATTTTTATCTATTTTTTTTTTTTTTTTAATCATGAATCAAATCCTGTTCCACCACGAAAAAAATTTAAGTATATACAGCCATATATACACACACAGTTCTTAAGCTACAAAGACACAGGAAAAATTTGAGGAGAGTTGCAATACATTTTAAGGCTCATTTGACTGACTGGAACTCAAAAGCAAAGCTAACTTATTTCCCTAGGATATCACTGGAAAGTCACGGTTGGCTCAGATGACGGCCCAAAAATTAGAGCAATTTTCCTTTAGCAGAAGTACAAATGGTTGAACTGTCATGAAGGAGTGCAAACCTGAGCCCAGCCTAACTCCGACACATCTCTTGCCCCATCAGAGTTACCACACTTACCCCTGCCCTCCCACCCAACAACTCCCCGCCTCTGGGACAGGCAGACGGGCCAGCGCGGGGCATCCAGAGGCCATGGACTCACATCCACGTTAACCTGGCCTATGACAGCTCTCCCATTAAAGAAGCAGCCTTCCTCTTCCTCCCAGCATTGTGGTCTGGAGCAAAGAGCTGCTCCAGGTTAAAAATAGCCTAGCAAAATAACTCCCCCAGCCAAGTGAGAAAGAGGAATGAGTTGAACTTTCCACTTACAATTTTCTTCTAATCACCCACACTTCCTCTCAGCAAAGGTGGGCTAACTTCTACCCGCTCCTTTGAGGTTCAGAGCTGGTCTATGGTAGATCTGGTGACAAGCTCAGCACCAGCCACCAGAAGCCACCCAGACTACAGAAATGCTTCAGCAGGCAATTATTAATATTAAGACAACACTACAATATAGTGTATTAAATTATATACTTGAGTCTTTATTTAGAGAAAAAAAATCAATTTGTATCCTGGCCATTTACTGTGCTGTCCAGGTGGGCTGAATGGTGAGAAGCTGTTAACTGAAAGAAAATTATCAGGTAAGAAATTTCTCATTTTGTTACCCAGCTTCTTCCTTCCTTCATTGCTAATGAGAAATAGCAAGCAGGGAATTAAAGAGATGGGGAGAGGAAAGAGAAGGTACAAGCTTATTCTTATTCTTATTATTATTTATTATTACTATAGTAGAATAACCAGCAAGAGCAGAAGCTCCCCTGCAAAAAGCAAAAGCTTTGTAAATGAAGCAGTTAGGTGGGAAACCGGCCCAAAGGAGGAAGTCTCTGAGTGGATGGGGGATGGATTCAGAGCAGACTATCAGAAAAATGGAGCAGACAGAGGTCACACATGCAAGATCCTGACTCTGGTTCAGCGATCAGAACCACCAGTTGGGGTTTATAAACCTGGCATGGGTTGAGAGTCTTAAAAAGTAGCAGCTACAGAAATGCAGATCTGTGTTAAGAGCAGTCCATTATGCAACAGATGGCCACAGCCAGCACAGACTATCCTTTTAAATAAGAATCACGGAGGTTGCGCTCTTTCTTGCTAGATGAAGTGCTCTCTATTTGTCTCTGACCATGCCTAAAGGCTGAGAAACAGGTAGGTGGTAAAGCACTTCTCTCTCTTGTTCTGAACCCAAACAGAGCTCACATAGGAGCCCTGCTCCAGGGACCGGGGCATTTTTATGTCTGTTCAGGCAACTATATGAACCATATATGGATCTCTGCGAAGTACAGGCGTTACTTGGGTGGCTCCAGGTGACAGTGGAGCATGGCAAGCTCCCTTGGTCATCTGGCCAAACTGCAGCACAATCCTGCTGCAGGCAGCACATGTACTGCAGCAAACTCCTCAAGAGGACGTGCATGTGTTCCCTCCTCCTCTCCCCAGATGTTTTAGGGACTGCAGCGAACCTTTGCCCAGATGCGCAATAGACAGTGAAGGATTTTAACATTTTGCCTGCAGCAGCTCTGAGGCCCCAATGCCTTGGCATTTGGATAGACTGAACCGTAAGCACAGCATAATTAGCATGTGTACTCCATATGCTTCAGATCCATCATTACAGCGCTGGAATGCCCTCCGACACCACAGCTTTCCAAAAGAAGAAAGTTGTGGAGAAGTTAGTGGAGAATAATTTGTCTTATTCTCCAGGAACGGTGGAAAAAGGCACTTCTGTGCACAGGAGGTTTTGGTGGAGCTGAAGAAATAACCTTTTCCCGACAAAGCCCAGCAGCATGACTCACCTATAAATAATGGAGCCTGTTTCAAAGCCGGCCTTTCAAGCTAATGGCTATCAGAAAGGCCAGCCATATGCTTGTATAGCCTGTCACTCTGATTAATCTCAACATCTGACTGTTATACGTAAAGTTTATATAGTAACAGGACTATATTTAATATATAATTTTAGCTCAGTTACGTATTGCTGATTTTACAGTTTCTCACCAATCTGCCATTCTCTGGGATACAGGCACACAAAAGACCCTGTTTAAATGTTGATTAGATGCAGGGCAAAGTGATGAGTTTGGAAAGATCTTAGTACGTCTCGAAAACCAGGTAGACTGGTAACACATTGCAATGAGAGCACTGGAAAAGATAAGGTCCCGCATCCCATTACATGTATTTAATTGTTTATTTAAGCATATTAGGTCTCTACTTCACACGGTATTGCAGAGGCAAGAAGAAAGTCACAAATCATGGCTTAGTCTCACATACAGTAAAAGGATTCATGGCTTTTTCTGCCATGCACCCTTTTTATTTTACAGCATATGGCATAGCATCAAAGTTGTTCTTCTTTAATTAAACTGAATAACGATGCTTTCCCATGAGGCTTAATCTAAGTTCATGATAACATACTGTATTATGGCACCAATTTTCAGAAACATGACTACGTGTCTGCAGCCCATTTGGAGAGAGGGATGTGCATTTCGTTTACCAATTCATTTAAACACATTCAGCATTAAATGCAATATTGATTTCTTTGAAATCAGTAACGTTTATTTTGAATTAGCTAAAACAAAGTTATCTCCTGAAAATAAGCTTTGGATGACTTCTTACTATTTCATTACAAAATTAAACCCAACTCACCAGATCATTGTTTCAAATTCAGACCTACTATCCTTTCCTATGGAATAGAAGTTTTTATTTTATTTCTTTATTTCTTTTACTTCTTTAGATAAGACTAGGATGGATTGTTCTTTATGTTAGTTTTAACTAGGTAAACTCTTTCCACAGCAGACTTAAGCATCGTTAACTGTGCAGTGAAATTAGCTCAGAATAATGGGCTGATAGAACGGACAGATGAGGGAAGAGGTGCACAGACAAAAACCCTGTCTCCTGAAAGAGTTTGAATCCTACCAGCAAGATAAAGCAGAGAATACTAAAGTCCAGACAAAACACTCCCATCCAATTCTCTTCATGCCATCAAAATCAACATAAAAATCTTTAAATGCTAAAATAAAGCCAAGCAAAGGAACATTACTGTCAGCGACTGCCAACTGAAATGAATGATCTGGGTTGAAAGCGTTTGCTGACGTAGCTACATGTTGCCACAAAGACTTCAGGGCTGTGGCAGCAAACTGGTCTGCGGAATAGCTCCTCACCTCCCGCCGAGACGAACCAGGCACATGGACCTCAACCCTGCCATCGCCCCCAGGGAACAGGGGATGAAGCTGGAGCTATGCCACTCGAGAAGGACCAAATACACCCCTCACTCTAAATCGGGCGTAACAGACCCTAAATAAGGCCAAATCACTATTTCTGGCAGCGACAGTGGAGAACCCATGACTTTTGGCCTTTGCCCAGAAAAGGTTTGCAAGTTGATGGAAACACCTTATAGCTAGGACACCTCTGACAGGCAGTCAGCACGGCTGTGCCAAGGCATCCGTACCCACCGGCATCACCGTGGGAAAAGGCAATGAAGGAGTACCAGGAGGTTGTGCCGGGGGCTGCGGAGGCAGGGATCCCAACATCTGCATCCACACAAGTTTAATTCTCAAGGTGTTTCTCAGCTGCTACTGAGAGGCAATGTCATCTCTGCAGTGACACTGCAGTCAATCAGCTTGACTGACCGAACTGGCTGCGCATCTACCTGCTGTAAAAACTTACAGACTACATTATTCCACGTTTTACCCAAAAGAAGAGGACAGATTTGAACAACACAAAGTCATCTAAATCACAGCCTTAATTATGCTGGCACTTAAAAGGAAACAAGAACAACAATTTCAGGCTTTCGTGTTATTTTTAGGCACTACAATTTTCTCCATATTGTAGTAAAATTAGAAGTAGAAATCTTTGGACGCAGGAAGGAGAATGAGGAAGCTTGCCAAATTTTGGTGAATCAACAATTAATACGGTAGCAATTAATTCAGAAGCATAAATACATGACATTGCAGGGTTCCCTGTCTGTTCTGTCCCAGTGATTATTCAAAAAATTTCTTAAGCAAAAAAATAAAATGAAAAATGTTCTTTGTCTATTTTTTTCTAAATTACCAGCATTGCAGACTCATGCTGGTATTTGAAAGTCAGTCTGGGCTCTCCCTAGTTATACATCCTTATTATCATAAACATTCCACAATTGGAAATTACTTTTCATGACGCTTACGCCAAAAAGAAAATAGCTGTATTGCATCTGCAGAACCAAAAGTAGTAAAATGTAATAAACATTCATCTTTTTGTCAGTGGCTCTGCAAACCAATCTGTTCGGCACGTAGGTGCCATTTTTACACAGTTGCTTTATTACTACATAATTATTGATGGATCAGCCAAGTGCTCTCTCAAGAAAAGACTGTTCTTAAAAACAAGCTTGTTAAAAGTTTAAGTGTAAACCTTAGGATAAAAAAAAGTGCGTAGATTTCATCTGATGTAAACTTTTAAAGAGGAAAAAAAATATTGGAGGGACAATTTCAAAAAATGCTACATTTGAGGCAGGCATGAAATTGAAGCAGACAAGAAACTTTAATGTGATAGAAAGAAAGAATTGGGGACATCTGTACCGAGAATAAGTTGTAAGTAGCAGGAGGAATTATCAATCTAGTGATGTGCCAGCTCTCTGCATTTCAATTGCTTCACAGGCCATACCATAAAAATTGTTCACAATGAAAGCAGTACGAAGAATTCCTACATTTTATTGCTCCCAGCGATATTCTACCCAGTTGGTGTGTGTATACCGATTGTAGCCTTTCAAGTACAACATCGTTTCGTATTAGTACCTGTTTAAATTACTCGCCCACAAACATCGTTCCATGTTCAAAATGCCTCACTATTAAATTTTCTGTTTCAGCCAAAGTACTTCAAGAGTTTTTATCAAGCTTTCAAAAGCAAGAGTTTCATGTGATCTTTCTGAAAGTCAAGATAAAGCAATAAACTTTAAATTTAAAAGAAGGTTATTTTCAGGAGAGAATTCAGCGTACCTTTTTTGAATTCCCTCCCCACCTTGTTAAAACAAACTTCTTCATTGCTCACAGATTTGTAAGTGTTGCATTTCTGGAGCTGAACTTCAAGCATCAATCTTACTCCCAGTACACAGACTCTGCATATAAAATGAACTTGGACAACAGCATATCTGAAATTGCCCATTCCCATTCACTGATGGATCGTAAAACCTCTCCAGCACCAATACCTCAGTGCAGGCAGGAATGCCACTCTCAGCCTCGAAAATACTCGTTCTTTGCTGCTGCAAAAACATCGTCCAAAGCGCCCCTCCAACCCCAGCTGAACTGGGGGAGCCGATTTCTGCCCCCAGCAACTCAGCCCCGTGTCCCTTCCCTCTGCGGCGGGTACTGCCTCCCTGCCGCCTGGTGCTGTACCAGCACGGCGTCCCTCCCTAACACGTGTCTGTCACAACAACCCTGTTATTAAAAATGGCTGCATGAGCCTGTGACATTTTTGACAGACCCGGGTGAGGGAGGCAACCACACATGCACTAATGCCAGCAGATAGGAGGGGGATGAGCCAGGAAGGCAAGACACTTCTTAACCTCAACCAACACATCACATCCTGACACACCTGCTCCACATTAAAACTGGAGGCCAAATTCAAACAGTGCAGAACAAACCAGGGATTTTATCTCTGCTCTTGGGGAAGAACTTACACAGGAGCTATGTGTTAGTTCTGCAGCAGCTACAGAGCCATGAGACACAGTGGTAGCATGGAAAGCAGTACTCCCACTAAGTCCAAAAACTCTGGCATGAACTGCAAAGAGAGACTTTATGGAAAAGCAACTTCTCACTGAAGTATGCTTTAGTTAATGAAAAACATCGATAGAATACAATACCACCGCTGGTGACACAATTTCATGTTGGTATGGATGTTGCTGCATTTCAATAGATGACTTCTATGGTAAAGTGGATTTGCATTTTTTACCTTTAGCAGGAAATTAGTAAGGGCCATTAAGCATAACTTCCAAAATCAGCCATTTGCCTTGTTCCTACATAAATGTTAACGATTTGGTCACAGAGCACTGTTTTACTTCCTTCCCATCTGTGAGCACACGGTGGCTTCCCCACCGTAACTAAATCAACCACAGCATTTAGGTAGTGAACTTGCTGAAAAACGGTATCCTTCCACCCACTGTACAGCTGTTTACTTCTGACTTCTGTGTTTATACCTATCTCAAGAGCCTTGTTTCTTGCTTCAAATTTCTTCCCTGGTACTACTTAACAGCATTATTTACTCTCTCTTATTTCATATTCATTCCCTTATTTCTGCTACACAGTTGTAA
This sequence comes from Morus bassanus, assembly GCA_031468815.1. Classification (NCBI taxonomy): domain Eukaryota; kingdom Metazoa; phylum Chordata; class Aves; order Suliformes; family Sulidae; genus Morus; species Morus bassanus. The sequence goes on along the minus strand of CM062572.1, from coordinate 9,400,951 downwards.
ACGTCCAGGTCTTTCGTCACAGAAAACAACTTCTACAATCTTAGGTGTACCCATACGTTTCAATATGAAAGCTGAGCCTTACCTTAAACTGCTGACTTTAAAAGCAAAAGAAAGTATTTTCTGCTTCCTTTTAGCAAAACTTGGCTGCAAAAAGTCCCTAGAGTCAACTCTTTGCAATTCCTCCCCTAATTTGCAACTCCCCACGCAGCCTGCTGGCATCTCCTCCTCCAGCCACTTCAGACACTCTTGACCCAACACTGTCCACACAATCCTAGATAAAAGATCACGACTTTTGTTTCAATAACCAACTCAAAGCTGGTCTTATCTGCCAGTTTCTATAGCTTTGCACCACTGTAATTAATGAACACCAAAAACTCCAAATGCAATTTTTTCAGCCCTACTGAATGCATTCTGGTGAGCACATATGCAAAAAAAATGAAATTGAAAAGTTGAAGGGTACAGTAGCTTCATGTTGACAGGTCACTCTGCAGGTCAAAGCAGAGTCTATGTTTGGCTACTTTGGTTATAATTGCTTACAGGATAAAAAATAAATAGAAATTATCTCATTGTCACACAAGAAAAAAGACCTAATAAATAAACCAATACTAAAGTAACATTGAAAATCAAATTATTTCAAACGTAATCAGGAGTAGTAAAATTCAGTTTCCAAAACTGTTTTTAATTGCCAACAGTGTCAACATTAATGTTATTCCTCTACTGGATAATACAGCCATTTTAGTTATGAAAGCATTTAGCAAACCCAAAACGTCAAACTACAATTATACAAGGCTAAAATCATAACTGTTTTCATCAACAGTCTATAGTGCCATATCCGAAACCCCTAATTACAAGGGCCATCTACGCAAGCCACAGTCCAACCCATGCGTAGCATGTTTATCTTGACTACTATGACAGTCCCACGGATTTCAGACCAACAAACAAAACAGATGAAGTGTGTACCACTGTGATGAAGTTAATCCTTAAGAGGATATAGAAATTAATTTTTCAAACTCTATTCAAAGCTACTGAACAAAAGCAAAACAACAAACTGCTACACAAAAATATTAAAACCTTGCAGAAGCAGCACTCCATTTACAGGGTTTACTTTGGTGGATTTTCAGTTTGCAGGTACTGCCTTTACCAGCCGAACCTGTACCACAAGAAACTAAAGTACTAAATGGAGGATTATTATTTTAGCTTTTTCAGAAGATGCAAGACAAATGTGAAGTGGTCAGGATCCACCACAGCACTGCACATAGATTTATTACCCATCATATTAAACCCAAAGTAGCTAAGCCTTGCCTTTCTGCACTGTATTTCCTTCTTCCAAGGGCACATTTTGTGGATCCTTGACCTAGGTTAATAAGTCTTTATTCTCAATAACAACTGAGACCATGAAGACTCCCTGAACTGAACCCAGGCCTCCACTCCTGACATTTCAGATACTGTGATGAATTGCTGAAATAACATCCTCCTGAGTAGTTAGCTTTCCAAAATAACATCCTCCTGAGCAGTTAGCTTTCCATGCAAACTTAACATCCTCTCCATAGCCTCCACGCATTTCACTTTCTGCAGCTCTCTAATGAACAACTTCAGTTTTCAGCTGAGTTTTCTGTTGAAAGACTTTTCTTCCTTTTTGGCAGAAGGGCAGGGCAGGAATGTCTGTTTCTTCTGCAAATTGGCCACCTAACCAAGTAACTGTAAGCATTAACAGGCTCAATTTCTGGCAGGTGCAGAAAAAGAAGTATCATATAATTCTCATACTATCAGGGAAGTTATTCAGTTTTTTTAGCTAGGTTTCCTGTGTGCCTGTGGGTGTCTGCATCGTCACCCCCCAACACCACCTCCGCGAGTCTTGTTTTAACCTGCAACCTATTTCAAACAAGATTTAGGAGCGGGGCAGTGATCCCTTAGATCCCTTAGTTTCCACAGGTTCCTTGAGAATCAGCTCCGAGAAAGACAGGAGCAATTATAAATGCCCCTGAAAGTATCTCCCACGCTGAGAACCAGCATCTTTTCAGATGCTAGGGAGTGCAGACGGGAGAAAACCTTGAAAAGAAGCCTCAACAGAAGGAAAATCTTAGATTGGTGCCTACAAATGCCGAGCCATCTAAGTCAACCATAAAACACAACCTTCCCTTAGTATTTCAGGAACAACTGGTTTTGTAATTCCGCTATTTAGGTATGGGAAAAGGACCATTTCTAAAGCCCCAGCTGAGCTTCTCCTCCCTGCTTGCCCAGCTCTGTGCTCCTGGACACTTCCACCTCCTTAAGACTACGCCTAAGCAGAGCAGATAAGAGCAGAGCTGGACTTCCCCTCAATGCAAGGGAAAACAATGTATAAAAACCTGCTCGGCCTGATTGCTTCTCCTGGCTCCATTAAAAAGCAGTGTCGATGCAGCAGTACACGTGTCCAGTATCAACACGTAGAATTACACGCCAGAGCTCCCGTTCGGCACGTTCACCCTCTTCTCCCAGTCACGTGTCTCCAAACCGGAGAAACAGCCCTGATGCCGCCTCCTTCTCCAAAGAGCCTGCAGCCGGCTGAAGCAGCAAGAGAGGAGAAAGCAGCTTTTTTGCCTTTTTTTCCTCAAGCAAGGGAGGATGAGGCCTTACGTGGCAGCTTAGCCTTCTCATCAAAGAGCAATGTAAGGCTTTTTTGCTACTCAAATTGAAAAGAAAACTGATTTTCCATCATGCTTTTATCGAAAGAATTCAAGACAGAAAATTCACATTGCCCACTGCCCACTCGGTAGTCAGGATGAGGCAAGAGTCAGGCAAAAAAAAATTCCAAGCTTGGAAAAGCTTTCAAGATTTTAAAACATTTCCCATTCCAGACCAGAATTTTATGAAACAAAAAATGAGAAAAAAAGAAGGAGAAGGAGAAGGAGAAGGAGAAGGAGAAGGAGATAAAGAGACTTCCTCCCCTGAAACAGTCAGGATTAAAGGACAGCCAGGTTGGTCAGCCAGGGACTAAGGGTATTCATTCACATGGGACATGGCCAAGTACGGTTTAAGAGACGGGTCTGCTCTGTTTGGCTCAGGAACCCGAACCGCACTCTCCAGTACCTTCTCCCAACAACAGCGTCCATTACTCTGGGGCAGTTCTTTTTGACCAAGACTTCTGACAAAAATGACACACATTTTCCTGTAAGGAGCGTCTGTATTGATAAACCAACCATTTGGAAAATTCCTAAAACATCCACAATTATTCTAAAAATGTATTCACATGATTCAGCTTATGCTTTCACTCAAATTTATCTCCCTGATGGCTCTAACAAACTGCAGGTTTCTCTCCAAAACTCTCTAGATTTGTTTGGAAATCTCTCAGCTGAACTATATGATCAGTTTTCATCCCTTAACCTTCCTAGTTAGTCACAGCATCAGTATGGAACAAATTTATAGCATTCCTATCCTTTAATGAAATGCAAAGATCCTGCATGAAAAAATGTGTACACTGATTTTGGAGTAACACATGCACAGGCAATACTCGTGTGGGAGTGACATACTCTAGTCATGTCATCACTTGACATGATCAGGTAAGAAAATCATGTCATCTGTAATTCATACCCAAGACTTGAGGTATTAAAAAAATGCATTCAAAGCAGCTGGTGGTCTCCTATTACCATGCTGGCTGCAGCAAGCTCTTCACATCTCATTAACAGCATAATGAAGGCTCAATCAGGGATACAGTCTATCAAGACTGCCAACATAGGCATATAGAGGCTAGATTAGAAAGATTAGCTTGTACCAAGGTTTTTATTGCTTAGATCTCAAAATTGGGAAAGAGCTAGTCCTGTCACAGAAAATATTTTCAAAAGAGCAAACAGCACATGGAGACAAAGATCAAACCCTTGAAGGGCTCCAAAGGCATCACACAAGGAAGGTGGCACCAAGCAGGTCACGCACTGCTTGTTTCCACAGGTGGGGCTTAAAGCCACAAAACCAACTGCACCGTTGAAGCCAGAGCCAGAAGAAGAGCGATCAGGATGGGGACACACGTGCTTACACTGATGACCAAGTGTACTTTGCATATGTAACACAATTAGCACTAAACTCAGCAGCTTTATTTGTCTTCTATGTAGTAAATATGATTTAATAGGGCTTCATAATGTTCTCTCTAATTACTGATTATATCTTTTTGTATACTTTTATATGCACATATACATTTCTATATTTTCAAACAGTTGGGACTGATGTACTCAGACAAAATCTGAGAAAGAAAGGAGGATGCTAAAAGAAGCAGCCAGCACACAGAGGAGGTGAACACCCATCCACTGATGGAGCAGCAATGGCAAGAGCAGTGAGCCTGCCCCCTGCCACGCAGCAGTCCAGGATGGGGCTCCGGGATGGGGCGAACAACCCTCCTTGGCACACGTGCTGGCAACAGCTGTTCTCCAGCTGTTTGCAGCCTGTGGGCCCTTAAGCATCCTTCCACGGCAGCTCAGACCCTGCTAGAAATGTCACATTTTTGCAAACTTCCCTGCCAGCAGTGCTGCAGGCACTGGTCGTCTGCGGCTGCCAAAAAAACAAAAGGGGGATCATGCACGCATGTGTCTTCCCTCTCTGGGTTAGGGAGCTGAGTCTGCTCACAGAGGGATTGGGCAAGCCCCAGGGCACGAAGTATGAAGTGGGAGCTGGCAGCTGGTAGGGTGAGGGGGATAAAATCTGGAGGAAAAGAGTAAGACTCTGGAGGATGAACCCATCCCTGTCCCATGTAACTTCATCTTTAGCCACTTTTCACATCCTTTTTGAGTAAGAAGTTGAAAAGCGCTGCTACACAGGGACAACAACTATTCGATCAATGAACACTGTCTGCATAGGGTCTTTAACATCCACAGAAATCAATGGCAACATCTTTTGACCTCAGTCCGTGTCAGATTATGCCTGCAGCAGTAATGGAGGCATAAATACAAGGAGCAATAAATGAGCAAACTATTAATTATGAACAAGCACAAAACCTTTCTCATGTATTCTTTGTGAAATTAGCAGTGAATGCAGTTAGCTGGGTGCCTAACCAAGCACAAGATGGTACATGCATGGCGATTTCACACTACAAAAGCCGCTTACTTTCATGAGGACGTGCAGGAGCGTGTTACCACCCACTTCACATACATTATTTGAAACTACTGCCCTAAATGACTGCATGTGAATTTTGATTCAAAACAAAAACTAAATCAGGTCTCAAACACTACCTAGATTACGAAGGAGAGTTATATAAAGTCAGTTGGCAACTCACACCCTGCATTTTAGCTTTATCTCTGTTATTATCAGACCTTCCTCACTTTTAACCCTGGCCAGAATTAAGTTTACGACTTTTGAGTTATGTGGCAAGAAGAGATGAACTGGCAGTGTACAGCCTAGCAGTGTGACATGGGAAGGACAGGGTGACGGCCAGCAAACATCAGAAGGACAGAAACACCATGAAAGACAATAAATTATTTGAAGTGGTATAAAAGGGACATAAAAATAAATTGCAAAGGGAAATCTTACACCACAGAATGTATTTCTTGAGAACGAAGTTCATAGTGTTTGACTGTGGCAGTCTCCTAAAGGAAACAGTACCCTGTTTTGAGGATCTGCAGAATAAGAAAGACCGTGTAGAGCATGGAGAGGATGCTGGGATGCTGCACGACCAGGAAAACGGACAGACAGATGTACCCGATCTCCATCTCTGAAACTGAGATCTCACTATAAAGCACTTTTATCATGAAGAATAAGAAATAAGCAGTTTGCAAAGACTCAAACAGATCTCAGCTTAAGTGTCTCTGCATATTAATACACTTCATAAGAAAAAAAACAGTCAAATGTAGTGCTTATTCTAAGCACTTTACTGCCTCAGACTCATTAACCTGGTACCTTACATGCTCTCTTTGTAATGCAAATTTGTTAAAATACTATGCTTTCCATAAAACATTCATATAGACAAGCTCACACTGCTCAAATGCCAATTGTAAGTGGAGCAAAAATACACTAAATTTTTCTTAATACTTGGGCTCTGCACCTAAGTCTTATCTGCATAAGCAGTTTGTGAGAAACTTTCTGCTGTTGCTGCAGCCACCGTAGCACAAAGGTGGAAGATTTCCCAAAGCAGCTGATACAGGCAATTATAAACTGAATTACCACATGCAAAAGCCACATGAAAAGGCTTTCTAGACGGTACCTACAGCAGAGGTTTTTTTGAGGAACAGAGATCATTACAGAGAGGAGAGGAGAGGAGATAGCCTGCATTTAAGGAGGCCAAACTTTGCACACACTGCACCTGCTTGCTGAGCTCCTATTTAATAGCCACCTGCCCAACCATGCAGTGTATCACCATGAGGGTTTCCTGGGAATCCTCACCACGGTGCACCAGGCACGCTGTTTCCAACCACTGCACTGACTGGACATAATACACCCATCCGACAACAAAATCACCCCGACTAAGGTCTCCAGCCCAACCTGACCCAGATGGTCCACACAGTGGAAGATGACTCAGGGTTGGAGAGGGCTGAGGGAAGGGAAAGGTTCCTGGTTTACGACTTACACAGCTGTGGAGAAGGACCAAAATGTCATCTTAAGGGTGCAATGTTATGATGACTCTCTCCCTTCTCCAATGGACTTAGGTGTTGGAACATGAAACACCATAGCAAACCTACGGCCAGCTGAGAGTCACAATATAAATTACACTAAACTAAATTCAAATACACAGGATAAATGCAGGAAATTTTATGATCTTTTCCTCCTCCCTCCACAGGTACCAACTATTTTTGTTTCAAGATGATCTACAGTTGTGCCATCTCAGATTAAACTCGGAGCAACTGCTCTCATCCTGTATTTAATTTTGAAATGCACTGCTTCTTTTTCAGCCTTGAAGAAGGGCCCAGAAGCTTGGAAATTGTCTAATTTTTACAACTATACCAGTTGGCCTGATAGAAGAAGATACTACATCCAGGTACAAACCTTTCCCAGATTTCACAGAGTCATAGAATCATAGAATCGTTTAGGTTGGAAAAGACCTTTAAGATCATCAAGTCCAACCATTAACCTAGCACTGCCAAGCCCACCACTAAACCATGTCCCTAAGCACCACATCCAAATGTCTTTTAAATACCTCCAGGCATGGTGACTCAACCACTTCCCTGGGCAGCCTGTTCCAACGTTTGACAGTCCTTTCAATGAAGAAATTTTTCCCAATATCCAATCTAAACTTCCCTGATGCAACTTGAGGCCATTTCTTCTTGTCCTATCACTTGTTACTTGGGAGAAGAGATGGACACCCACCTCTCTACAGCCTCCTTTCAGGTAGCTGTAGGGATCCATAAGGTCTCCCCCCAGCCTCCTCTTCTCCAGGCTAAACAACCCCAGTTCCCTCAGCTGCTCCTCAGAAGACTTGTGCTCTAGACCCTTCACCAGCTTCATTGCCCTTCTCTGGACGCACTCCAGCACCTCAATGTCCTTCTTGTCCTGAGGGGCCCAAAACTGAACACAGCACTGGAGGTGCGGCCTCACCAGTGCCGAGCACAGGGGCACCATCACTGCCCTGCTCCTGCTGGCCACACTATTGCTGATACAAGCCAGGATGCTGTTGCCTTCTTGGCCACCTGGGCACATGGCCGGCTCATGTTCAGCTGGCTGTCAGCCAGCACCCCCAGGTCCTTTTCCACCAGGCAGCTTTCCAGCCACTCTTCCCCAGGCCTGTTGGTTGTTGTGACCCAAATGCAGGACCCAGCACTGAACCTTGTTGAACCTCATACAGTTGGCCTCAGCCCATCGATCCAGCCTGTCCAGATCCCTCTGCAGAGCCTTTCTACCCTCAAGCAAATCGACACTCCCACTCAACTTGGTGTCATCTGCAAACTTACAGAGGTTGCACTCGATCCCCTTGTCCAGATCATTGGTAAAGATATTAAACAAGGCTGGCCCCAACACTGAGCCCTGGGGAACACCACTTGTGACCAGCCACCAAGTGGATTTAACTCCATTCACCACAGCTCTTTGGGCCCAGCCATCCAGACAGGTTTTTACCCAGCAGAGTACGTCCATCCAAGCCATGAGCAGCCACTTTCTCCAGAACAATGCTGTGGGAAACAGTGTCAAAGGCTTCACTAAAGTCTAGATAGACACCATCCGCAGCCTTTCCTTCATCCACTAAATGGGTCACCTTGTCATAGAAGGAGGTCAGGTTAGTCAAGCAGGACTTGCCTTTCGTAAACCCATGCTGACTGGGCCTGATCACCTGGTTGTCCTGTACAGGCGCGTGATGGCACTCAAGATGACCTGCTCCATAACCTTCCCTGGCACCAAGGTCAGAGCTATGAGGCAGAACTCAAGACATCATTGCCTGAGGTGACAGAAACATCTACACTGGTTTTCGTTGGGTTCGGAGCTAAGGTGCACAGATGACCAACGGGAGATGACTTAACAAGAAATCTTCTTTATTCTGCATAATAAAATGCTAACAGCAAGCCAGGTGTACCTCCCAGCCTGTCTGCCAGACCTGGTTCCCAATCCTCCAAAACACATCAAGGCTCTGTTACTGCTCCTGAACCCAAATGACTTCCCGAAGAAAACCACATCCTCAGGAGGATGATGCACATGCACACCATGATGCACCCACACCACACAGGCAAGGGCTTGGAGACTGGGAACTGCACCCCAGCACGACTACCCCACAGTACAGACACAGACAAAGTTAATCTGACTTCACATGAAACTTTTAAATGAATAATATAAATTAGCAGAGTCACTGAAAAAATAAAAAAGTTTGGGACAGAATCTACAATCAAAATACAACAAAACAGTAATTCAGCGTATGAGCTTCACAGCACATAGAAGAAAATAAGTACCTATTCAAACACCTGCAATGATTTCTCAGATGCATTAAAAGAGAATGAGAACTAAAAGAGAATGAGTATACTGAAACCTACCCAGTTTTGAAATTCAGTTCATTTGGCACATCCTCCACTTTTGAAAGAAAAAGAGCAAATGCAAAGAAGCCATAGCATGAGCAGCTATGCACTCTCCTGCATCTTCCTGCCTGAAGCCTGACTCAGAGCAACATACCTGGCTATACCAGCTTAGTTCCATCTTTAAACTCAGTCCTCAGCCTATCCATTAAAATGGTCAATAGCAATGCCAGCTGAGAAATGTCCATCATTGGGAAATCATTTTTACAGGTCATTGGCTAGCCAGACAACAACAGCTTCTAGCCATTACTGACCTCTCTTCGACATGAACCGCTGATTTCTAGGAGAAAGACGAGTCAAAAGCCATCCATTTTCTTAATCATAATTAAAACAAAACCAAAACCACTCAACTGTTTCTATATGATTTCGCTTGTACAAAATATAAATGTGCAGTCATCCTGCTACATTTCTGGGATGTGAACACTAACACAATAAGAATCTGAATGCACTCAGTTCATATGTTGAGGCAGGGACTACCTTATTATAAGTAGGTACTGTTGAACAGAAATTAGCATTAGAAGAACAGTTTGGAAAACAAAATGTTCAGTTTGGATAACAAAACGTTCTACTGCATCAACCCCCAAGTAAGCTGACAAAACAGATTCAAACAGGTGTGTCTTATGATGGAAAAATTAACTGCGATAAAGAATAAAATGCCCTTTAGATATGTTCAGTTCTCGGAGTCATTAAGATGCAAAAGGAATTTTAAAAAATGCCATCTCCATAAAGCTCAAGCACACATAAGAAAAAGCAAACAAACCTGTCTGGACGACTGGCTGTTTGCAGAACTGTCAGCCTTAATGGCTCTGGCAAAACTGGCTTCCTTAGTTGATCGGTCCTGTTCCCACTGTACTATACAGAGCTGTATACAGATAGATCTGGGAGTTTTAACAAAAATGGAGCAAAACCACCAAAACACACACGAAAATCCGCATCAAAGAAAAAAGCATACAACCAGTTATTTCCTATTACAAACATATTAAATATTTGCCATTTGCAAAGATTCTCAGTCAGAGCTACAGACTGCATCATGCTTGACTCCAGTAAAATGTCTCCTGAGAAAGTCTGCCTTGATCTAAAATTCTCATACTTGGGTTTTAATTCCCAGTCATATTTGCAGGAATCCGCTTCCTCCAATTTCCTAATCGAGACTGCATGGCTTGAAATATGCCCGTCAGCTATCAAATGACTGCAAATCTAGTTGACTAAGAGATACATGTTCTCAGGCTTCAGAAAATAATTAGGCACTCCAGATTTTCCTGCAGTTTCCTGAGGAGCAGATACTAATGAACAACATCAACAACCAAGACCACTGGTCTCATCCAGCCTCACAGCTCCTGTACTTCCATGTTACAGTGATTCACAGAATTGCTACCACAGTAACCATCAAGATACATGGAAATTACACAACAAACCCACAGCTGGCTGCATGTGTCCAGTTTCCACTCTGAGCTGAACTGATCTGCTACTCACCAGGCTCTCGGTCCTTAGTGGATATGCACTCTTTTATGGACTCTGTTATGCCAAGACTAGCTGCGGTGGGGAGCGGGCCAAGCAAGGATTCCAGTGCAGGTGGTCTTACAAGAGCTTCATTTCCATTTCTGCACTCCCCATCTTCATTTTTTTCTACCCTATCCTTCTCATGAAGTTCATTATAAAAGTCCTTGTTTAAGTGATTAGCAGCTGCTTCCAGTTCCTCGTCTTCTGCCTCCTCCTCTCCAAGTATGCTAGAGGTATTATCTTCTATAGAATCTGTAAGGGAAAAAAAAAACCCAACAGATCATTGCATATCATGTGTTAAAGAAACTAAATAAATAGAGAGGCGTTCACTTAAAGAATAAAAGTCTTTAGAGAAAACCTGTAGAAGAAATACACAATATTTTACTACAATGTATGAGTACATGGAGTTTCCAGATGCTCTTCAAATTTATTACCTTGGCTATTAAAATGTATTTTTGTGAATACAGTCATCATTTAAAATAAAAATATTGTGTTATCAAATTATGGCAGGTAAAAGGGCTTTGCAAGAGAAGACAGCTATTTGCTGGTGTAATTACAAATGGAAAGTAGCCTGTTCAACCCACACGAAGCCCTTCCATATCGCTTAGTCAACTGGGGGATTCAGTGACAGAAGGGTCTAGATACTGCTCCACTGCTTTTTCAGTGATGAAAAGGAACATTCTCAGGTGCCAGTGCCAAGCTTATATTGCACCAGGAAAGAAAACCAACTGAAAACATTAATGAACTGTCATTGTAATGAACAATGTAGTTGTTCTGAACATTGTTATCTGAACCAACTAATTGGCAGAGAGAACCCCAACGCAATAGAGATCTTGTACTTTGCAGGCATACGTATGATCACATTTATCACAATAAAGTTAAGACTGCCTGCAGGATCTGAACCCGTTATTATTTAAGTAGTCACAACTCTTTAGAGACTTACCATCTTTAGTGAAATTTGCAAATACGCCTTTTGCTTTTGGTCTACTGTTTTCTAATTCAATCTCTATTTCATCTTGATAGCTCGATATTTCACCTGTGGTGTTGAAATAAAAATAAAACTCAGCAATCATTGATGTAATTTTGAACAAATAAGTGATATGTTACACTAAACACAACTTATACCTTCAAAATCCTCCAGCTTTTTTGATAATGCCTTCTCAAGCTGAAATGAAAATAAACAAAATAAACATGAAATTACTAAAAAAAAACCAACTTTGTATTGTTTGTGAACTGTATATAGAGACATAGAATCGTAGGGTATTTTAAAAGCAATAAGCAGGGTTTGAATCCCAACTCAAATTATTTTGTAGTGTCAGACAGGTCAGACAGACAAGTTTCAAAATACTGACCAATTTCTAATGTTCTCTCACCCATCCCTACACTTCAAAAGGAACCTTCACGCTGGCAAGCTGCGAATAAAAGGCCCCATTCTTCAGCATGACTGTACCTGTAGATGCGAGCAAGCACAAGGACACTGCTGAAATTGCACTGCCCAGGCCAGACACAGCACACAGGCGACGGCAGAGTGACATACTGACCTACAGCACCTGGCAGGCTCTTGAGAACATCGCAAATACGCCTACAGACCTTTAAATGATAGCATATTTAGAGCAGTAAAAACAAAAACCCCGAAAAACTAATAATGCAAGATTTGGCTATGGCGGTAGTAAAATCTTCTCCTCTGGTGCCAGCTTTAGTTCATGCTTTGTAAAGAAATTAAGCCACATGAGAACTAGTCTCTGTGGAAGCAGGTGCTGTACGACACAAAAAAACAGCAGTCTAATTAAAGCAACTGGGTTATTGTTTTCACGTGTGCTTAAAAAAAAATTATATGTAATGGTACTTCTCCTGACCATGGGCATCACCTTAAAAAAAGTGCACAGTTTCTGATCCAATTACAAAACTTACACCTTTGTAACCCTGATCCTTGCTGACCGGGGTGGAAGAGTGCATACAGCCCATAAAAGAGAAGTGCAGACATTAGGACACCTACTCAAGACCTCCATGCCACAAGCTCAGCTTAACTTGTCACATGAGAGCCTCCGGTTTTGTAAGGACAAAAAGATTCGATGCTTTTGTACAAGGTCAGGGCACAAGAAGGGAAACACACATGCAGCAGGAAAGCAAACATAAAAGAGACAACAGTGCTTAGTATAACTGCATCAGCTTCAAATGGGGGAGCATCTGGGCAGAGTATGCTGAGCCCTCATCTACAATACTGCAGTCGTGGCTTAAGCACCAAACACTGGTACCCTGTAAACCATGGAAGCTCAGCTGCTGCTCGTTTACTCGGCCACCCAGACATCCTGATCTGTACTAACAAGAGCAGTGCCTCTGTACTTCCCACAGTGGCTGGCTAAGACGGTAGACATACTTCAATCCCTCATCAGGGGATGTTTAAAGCTACATTTGAAGCTGCATATCTGAAAGAGCATGACTCTCTGGAGGAGGGAGCAAAAATTATATAGGAGAGAAACATTTTTTTTTTTTTTTTTTTTTTTTTTTAACTGGGAAGCTATCCCTTTGCCAGTAAAATGAAAAAATATCCTTTAGTTAATGGGTATCATATGCACTAATGCTCACCCTTCTCTCAAGAACCTCAAAATAAATGTAACTAACCCTTACCAAAGGCTGGTCAATTAGGGTTTAGTATTAACTGATTCAAAAAGGAATATACAGAGGGAGAAGAGAGGAGAGAAATACAGAGAGCACCCGATTCAGAATTCACCTGCTGTATCTTCAATTTTTTTTGACCAGCTGTAAACGAAGGAGGATCACATTCTTCTTCCAAGTCAATCTTCATAAACTCATCTATGGTTAGCTGACTTGTTGGTGTATCTTCAAACTCTGTCAACCTACCAAAGCATACAGTACATTACCATAACAACTTTAAGAACTTCTTTAAAAGTAACAAAATCTGTCAAACTGCTAAGTTACGGAATAAACATGTCATCCTTAGAAACTCTGGCTCAAATGCAGAATACATTAAAACTCAAGTGATACTAATTGTTTCATCTGCTGCAAAGAAAGTATCTTCTCATATCACAAATTAGCTTTTGATTTATTAGAGTAACATACGCTTTTTTTGATGAACAAAGACTGAACAGAAGTACCGCAGCCACTATGGTCAATTAAGTATAGACTGACAAAACTGAGATGAGAAACACAGCTCATTCCTCCCATCTCATTGCTTTTGTTATCAACAACAACAAAACAGATTCCCAAACTAAAATATCTGCCGTCATAGTTTAGAAGTACGCTCAAAAATATTCCTAATATGTTAGCATGATTAATTTATGCAAAGCAAATGTTAAAGTAACATGACTGGAAGAGGGACAAGAAGTAATCATCCCAGGACACACAGAAGCAGTAGTAAAATAAAGGGATCGACTGCACATTGCACAGATGGAATAGATGAATGCATGTAATTTTACAATAATATACTTTGCATTTGTTAAACGTTCGCATTTTAGAAGTTCCTACCTATGTGAGAGATGGGACTAGCTCCATGGGGAACTGCCATGAAAGCAGCTGAATCTTTCAAAGGAACTGAATCTTAAATGAGACCACATTGTCATAACTTCATCCACAAATTTCAGCATTTTATACAGGTGGTTGAGAATGAGCACATCCATTTTACAGATGGAGAAAACGAGACAAAAGGTTAAGTACAAAGCCAGGTCAGGAAATGTCTGGCAGAATGCTTTTCTGACAGAAAGTGCCCTTTTAATAATATCAACATTTTCCATGGGAAAACAGCAATGATGGGCCTGCAGCTGCTTCACTGGAATATTCCCATCTTCCAGAGGAAGCAAAGCTGACAACAGCTTCCATCTGCAAAGCTATGAAGCTAAAACAGTGATTCAGTACTCCCAGCACAGGACCCTTCAGCACTTCTCCCCTCCCAAAACAGAGTCGTGGTTTTCTCTTTTACCTTGGATTGCAACAAAACTCCTTCCAAAGAAGGAATTTTCTCTAGGACAGAAATTGAGTTTCCAACCAACTCCAGTGTCAAAGGCAAGAGCACAGGGCCACACTCTCTCCCAATGTCATTACCAGTACATGTATTTCTTTTTCTATAAACTGAGGAGCAAGACAGCCCATACAAAGGGATGAAGGCATGCCGTAACTTCAGGACACTTTGCCTGCAGGCACACTGCTCCCGGAGCACAGTCCACGGACCACGTGCAGCATCTCATGCCCTGAAATGCACAGGGAGAGCGAGGCAGTTCTATATAAAACCAACAGCAAGCAGCATGCTGAGCCCATGCACAGCTATGCCGGCCAGAATTAGTGCTGCCGAGGAAAAGAAAGCCTCTGAAACCTAGTCTCACTTTTGGAGTTCAGGCATCTCTACAAAGTCCCAAATTAGCCACTTGAGAGTGACTGACAGCCCAAAACTTTCTCTCAGAGTACAAGGCACTGGCTCCCTCCTCCTCTCTTTCAGATCAAATTAGAAAGGAGAGGAGGATGCTGTTGGCAGCAGCAGCACCCAGCTTTTAATTAACAGACTAGAAATCTTTCTCAGCGTTAACGGGCTTCCAGCGTGCATCACCCACCTTCCAGGAGGGAGCCTCATCTATCAGGCTAGAGGAAAAACCTTGCTAGGCATTGTTATTATTATTTTAATTCAGGATTCATTTAATGCCAAATCCATGCATCACTTCAGGAGCGCGGATCTTCCCAGCCACCATCATTAAATTACAGTCACCCATCTCTCCGCGTGTGAATCATGCACTCCCAGGTAGTCCCACTTCCGCAAGACCTTTCCTCCCAACCAGCCCCGCCTAGTTAAAATCTTACTCTCCTCCCACTGTGAAAAGCCAACAGGCACTTTGGCAAAGACGCCCAATTTGTTTACCCCACACTTGCTCTGAGTTTGAGATGAGCAGCCAGACCCGGAGCCCAGCCAAAACAACAACCCCTCCAGGCATGCGGAGCAACCTGGAAAACACCAGTAGCAAAACCAGTCACTCATGAAGCAAGGCTGGGGACAAGATGACCGTGCTTGGGTTCCAGCACTTAACCCCGTGCACGTCTTCTTGCGGACACCTGAGGCTCCATCTGTCCCTCTCCTTGTCCAGTGTCGTGTGACTCACATCGCGTACCCTGCACCCGTCAGACGTTAGCCCGCAGGTGATCCAACGTGCCGGCAGCCGGCACGACCTTCAGCTCAAGCGGCAGCTTCAGCCCTGAGCTGAAATGGCAGCACGGGTCTCTCCCAGGACCTTCAGTGAATCCGCACTAGGACAGGGCAGAGCTACGTCGTGTTTGCTGATGGTGCTACCAAGGAGCTCAAACCCACACCACAGCATGATTTGACCATCTGACCCAGCCACCAGCATCCAGTCCCATGCCCATGCTCTCCTCTTCCTCAGTCCTGATCCAAGCCAAACGGGGCGAGGGCTCACCTCCTGGCGGTGAGGGCTGCCAGCGTGACGGTGTAGGCACAGCCCCATGGCAAGCCCAAATTTAGAGCGACACATTATCTCTTCACTTCTTGCCAATCTTAACCACAAGGCTCTAGCTTTCCTCCTGAAATGAAGAACCATCCCTGATGGTCAGGATCACAGCTTGAGCATCATCTCTGTGGGAGAGCGAGTTGTTCACTCAGCATTTTCTCCTTTAACTTGATATAAATAAATACCTGTGTTTGCCAACCACTTGTCTGCCTCAACATTTTACATTGGCTGATATCCTGTCTACATATTTTTAAACATTTCTTTAATTTTATCCAGTGTTTGGACACATGCCACCAAGGCAACAAACTGATGCACGCAGCCGTCTACACCACATGAAACAAGGTAACATTAGTTTGGCAGCAAAGAAAAAGTGATGCAACCTTAATTATAAGCACAATAATTTCAGGGGCGAGGGAGTGCCCTCATGAAGAAAAAGAAATAGCTATGGGCTGTTTTTTAAGTTCCACATAAAAATTATATCCAAGATCATTTTGCACTTTTGTTTATCTGAAAAAATCTAATAAGATTCAAGTCATTTCAAGTTATGCACAGAAGGAGGAAAACAAACAGATATACAAATTAAGATATTATTTCCTTGGCACGGATTCAAAAGGGCTCTAAAAATTGAAATTTGGCAGACAAATGTTTTCTATTTATAGTCGAAGCAGAGGCAACCACTACAGCTCAGGCTAAGATTTAACTTCCAGTATAAACCCTCCTCTTAGAGTTTCTCACAGCAAACTCTTTCAAGCAAATTCCTTTGGGAGAAAAGTTTTCCCAGAGCTTGGTGTCATCTGCCCTAACCACAACCCTTTTTTTCAAAGAAAAATTTCCACAGCTTTTGTTCTATCCGTTTATGGACAAAACCACACCTCGTTTTTCTGATAAAGCCCTTCTGTGCACAAAACAGTAAACCGATTCTGTTCACACTTAATTTAGCTCCCAATAAGGGAAAATGGGTCAGTCATTTTGAAGTTATGAGCAATGTTTTTTTGACTTTGTTTTGTTTCAGGGATACCATCCAGTGAAGACTTATGAATCCAGTCTAGAGCTAAGGAAAAAAAAAGACTTATGTGTGCAGCTAGCTGCTCAGTTTTAACGTTTAATTGAAATTCTGCAGCAGTGGGGTGCAACAAAACACATAAAAGGACAAGGTCTTCTGGAGTCCAACTCACAAATGCTTCAGGAGTCCAAATTCAAAGTCCAAGAGCGACTTCTAAGCAGAGACCATTTAGGAAAAGCCACAGTGTCCTCCTGTGTATACACAATCAGCACCTAGGTCTAGAAAGCAGGCAGCATAAAGCAGAGATATCTTGTGCTGGACCTCTATACTGAAGGGCAAACAAATTATAACCTCAGAGACAACTGTTTTTATAAAGAGTGAACGTGAAATTTAGCCTGAGCAGGCAGTCTTTAGGCTACCTTGCTGTGAGAGGTCTTTTGAAAGTACTTAAAATACTTTAGTGATGGATTAAAAAAAGTACTAAGCTGAATATTGACATATTGTTAGCAGAAATACATGAAAAAAAAACTTTATCGCAAGATAAGCTGGTGGTGGTAATTAAACTCCCCGGATTTTTTTCCAAATCAACAATATAATTAAAACCCTAAGTAATAACCTAAATGATATCTACATAATCTTAACTGTCATATCAATTACAAATATTCTAGTAATAGATCAGGTGATTTGATAAATCCAACATTTGCAATCTCTGGAAAAGTAAGGGGTTTACTTTTGTACCTTAGTGAATTACCAAAATATTGCAGTATATCCCCACTGTTTTAACGTTCATCAGTGCTGCCTACCGCTCTAAACCTGTGCACTCACTCATAGGAACGCAGTTCAGAATTCGCACTGATGTGGCAAACCAACACTATTTTTTATACTACAAATTTAACAGTCTATTGCATTATCCTTCTCTCCCCATTTTTTTCCAAGCCATACAATGTTTACGCATGAACTATTTATGGCAGTGTGTAAACACATACCCTAAAAGTGATACTTAATAGAGAACGTGTATCAGAAATAGTTACTGAATGCTTCCTACGTGGCATGAAAAACGTTTTCCAGCATCCACCAGTATGTAAACATACAGAAGTGTAATCTCCTTGTATGTAATCACTGTACATATATATAATTTTACATGTACTTGCAGCAATATAAAAAAGGTATTTTTAAAGCTTGTATGAATGACTATCTCCTTACTAAAGGTAAGGACAAAATTAGAGGGGATCCAGTTACTGTGGTTTTACAACTTATCACCTGAGCTGTGCTAAATTAGTCTGTCTGTGTTCCTGGCCCAATGCAACTGTAAAGAGAAATATTTTCACTTAAACAACTTGCTACATTAATACATTTCACCTCCTTTTGCAGCGGACTAAGAGCATATACACACAGTCATTTACTGCAAATTAATTGGTGACTGATAATTTAGGGTACTCATTTGCTGGCAACTCCCTGACGTTTTTCTAAGTATTAAAGAATGGGTACCATGAAAGATTTATTGTATTAAATAAAAGCATCCTTTAGAATTAGTTGCTTTTACTTGCTCACACCAAAACAGAGATTTAAATTATCACAAATTCGTTAGCATAGATTTTAAAGCCCTGATTCTACAAACACTTACACACGCTGTTAACTCGGGTTGACACTTGTGCAGCCAGTTAGCCCACCAATAATCCCACCGACAGATTTCCCGGCCATCTCAGAAGTCCGCCAGTCTAAACCACCGGGAATTTTTTGTTCTTGCGTTTTTTTTCCCCTGATTCAAGTGTTCACACCATGCTAATGAAACAAAATGCTTTAGCACGCCCTAAAATTTTGTCTCATTAGCATGGTTCCTCCACTGCGGTCTGTCAAAAACACTCTATGATCTCCTGGAAAAGAAAAATAGCGCGCTCCTTAATTTCTTAACAGCCGCTCAGATGAGGAAAGTCAAACACAGAGAAAACTGTTTACAAGATCTAAGCTTGAGTTAGTATTAATAAGTTAATTATTGTATCAAAAGTAATAGACACCAAATAATTTTGAAATTACATTTTTTAAATAAGTATGAAGTACTAAAATATATTAGGAATCTAATTAATATATTAGCTTACTAGCTGTATAGAAGCCAGATTTATAAAAAGGAACACTGCCTGTGAAATTGGATTTCTCAAGAAGAAAACCTTTTTTCATTAAAACAGACAATCCAACTTAAAAAGGTATGCAATACCAACCCGCGTGGATCAAGTTGTGTTTTAGTCACCATACTACAGAGATTTCTAGAAATCATCTATAAGCCACTTGAAATTATTTCACTGGAGACATAAAATATTTCTCAATTTACTTTCTTGGCTTATCACAACAGTGGCTAGTGATGGAGCTCCACGGCTGCTGATCTGAGACCAGAGCAGACACCACCACGAGCTCCGTTACATGAAGTAACTTGCCCAGTTTTCTGAAAGCTTCTCTCCATACCGCACTTCAACCAAGAGCACTTACACAACTCTGACGTACTGAGCATCCTCGACCTTTCTCCACGCTCAAGTACCTTAGGTAAACAGCTCTCACTTAATTCATCAGATACCTTTCACAGGATTTTAGCACGGCTTTACTTGGATCACAGCCAAACAGACTTCTTTGCGCCTTTCCCTTCAGTCCTGGCCTTCATTTGGCTTTGGCATTTTGGAAAACGTACCCCCACAGCCACAAGCATCCCTGTTACCTTCTCTTCCCATCCTGACTCTGGACTCATGTATCAACCTGCTCCTCACCTTGCATGCACTCGCAAAAGCCTACCCGGCTTGAGACTGTGCTGGGAGCTTGGACGTGAAGTTTATGTGAGCTATATACTGCAGAAATGAAAATAAGAAAAGCTGCAGGCAATACATTTATCCCTATGCATGAATCTTTTAATTTTTCCAGAAAATGACCAATGCAGTCATTGGAAGAGCTGTAGCTGAGTCCCCAGGACATAAGCAAAGGACCCCATTTATGAAAGTCCCTGCAGCATCTTCACCCAGCCTGGTAAACGGAGTTCCTTTGTACAAGTCTTCTCTTCCTTCACCAAAAATGTTGTGAGAAAAAACATTCACCTCACAAATGAGCGCTTTAAACCCAGTCTGGCCTTTCATTCCAATTCCTTCTAAATGAAGCTCTACTTCTGAAGTTCATCACAAATTGGTTTTTTAACGGATAGTACTTTATGGAACTGAGAAGAATTTTTTTTTTATGTAAAAAGCAGCTCAATTTAAAGATAAAGAGAGTAAGCCAGAGAGGTAAAATGCAAGTGTTAACAAAGATAAGCTGACTTTTTTTTTATTTCTATTGAAGAAGTGCCTAAGATCTTCAAACAGGCGTAAGGGATTCACAGTATTAGATAATGCACAATGGACAAATATCACAAAAATTATTCTCACTCCAGATAAGACAATTTAGTATGCAGAGAAAGTATGCAATAGGTGAATAAACAGATGAAGGGGCAGAGTATGTAAAGGTTAAAAAGGCAGCAGCCAAGACAGGTGCGTTGAACACAGGCACAAATGTGAGGATTAAGCTAAATAAAAGGGTTGGGTTTATTAAAAGTTAATTTCTGCTATCTCCACAGATGATCACACAGAAAATAACAATTTGACTAATTAGTTAATATTTGTACAGTATTTTGAATATATAAAGTGATATATAAGTTAATATCATTTCAATTAGACTGGAAATTAGATAGAATTATCAGTGCATTTATTAATATTTAATATGTTCACTTTCAACAACAGCAACAAGCTTTACATTTTAATTGTGTGCTTCAAAACATAAAGCTAGAAGGCCCTGTGAAGTAACTACGCAGTTTTCTTACCAAAAATTCATGCATATTAAAAATAAACATACACGGTTTTTAGCCAGATGGTTAAATTAAGAACTCTTGGCTCCACGATGAGTGGTACGGTCCATGGGCCGTGCTTTGTCATTTTGCCCTTCCAAAACAGATTCCCTTTATGATGAGGTCATTCATTTTTATGACCTGAAGGTATGTCACGTTTTTGTGAACCTCCTCCTAAGAGCTACTCCTCCTGTACACAGCAGTGAAAGAGGCGACAGACTACAGACACGCAGGGCTTGGTGCTCTCCAGCTGGTGGACAACAGGGTGATCTAATCCCCTTTTACACAGTCGCCTCAGCTGCACTGCACAGGATCAGAAATAGTGCCCTGCTTAGGGAAGGGCTGCCACCCCTTCCTGAGGGTCTTCCTGAAGCAAGAAGCCAAGCAGGGCTCTCTTAAAAAGCATCACTCCTGCACCCTCAGCCAAGCCACTGATCAACACAGCCCTGTCCCCCGCAGGCTGCTGGGCTGCCTCCGCAAGGCAGGGGGAGAAGGCACCTTGGGTTGGTGCCGCCCCTTCCCTTGCAGATTTCTGCCATGGAAATCCATCGTCACCGAAAGCAAATCCAGCTTCCAATGGTCTGTGCTTCCCCAGGAGCCATGTAGCCAACTGGGAGCTAAATCAAACCATACAGCAGAACCTGCAGGTTGGACGTTTCAGCATTATCTGGACTCCTGTTCGGTTTCACTTCAAGAGCTGTCAGGGCAAAGCCATCAGCAGTGAGCGTAGCGTCCAACGCCGTCCATTAATGAGCGTTCACCCAACTACGCTCAACACCTTCACAATGCACGAAGCAGCAGTAGCTCTCTACAAACCAGAGTAACTAGAGCAATAATTAAAAGGAAATAAAACTGTACATCAAACTGAGAAGCAAAGAAATTTTTAAGAACGTGAAACAAGTGCTTATTAATTTAGACAACGTCTATCCGATGGCATTTTGAGAGGAATTCTTGAAAGAAGAGGAAAAAAACTGGAGTGCAGAAAAAGTTATTCGAAGGTATTTATTTGCCTTCGTTAAATACTATATAACGTGCTCTTATTTGAAAAACATCAATCAAATTTATAGATTCGTGATAAATACAGTTGTAATTATAGCTGCCTGGAAATAATTCAGCTGTCACGTTTACCCTGTCAAAGTAAATAACGCTGTCATTTTAGTTGATGAGTGGGACTTGAGTAAACATTTCAAAGCATGAATTTTGAAGTAAGATTTCTTCGCTTGAAACAATTGCTCAAATTAATTTTCCTTCCAACTCTAATTTATTATGCTTATTTTCTTAGGAAGAACGAACTCTTTAACTATGTAATGGAGGCACCTTGGAGTAGATTGTGGGTGCATGAATCATTAATCATACAAAATGCACATTAAAACCCATGACCTGTTGACCAGAGGAAACAAGGGGCATTTGTACTGCTCCATCCTTATTGTTGTAGTACCTTAAAGCACTTCAAACTTCAAATTTATCCCTACACCACCCATGCCTGGTAGGGAAATAGTATCATTCATGTTCCACAAATGAAGATCTGGGGCAAAAACATTTTTCACAATTAAGAAGTGAATACTACTAATAAGTATTAGACTTGGCTGGATGTGCTTAAGCTGATCTCAGTGAGGTAGAGAGAGAGACACCAGGGGAGCTTTCTAAAGACAAACCTTGGTCGAACAAACTTCAGAACTTATTGGTGGTACAAAAATTTCCAACTGGGGGCAACAGAGAGCATGGTATTTCACAGTTAGGTCATTTTTTACTGAACCTACAGGGAAAGAAAATATAACAACTTTTCAAAACTAAAATGGGGGAAACTGGGTGACTGCTTACTTCACCAAAACATGGAAAATGCTACTAGATCTTTAAAAAAAAACCATGGCAAAGGTACTTGGGAAATTCACACTTTCAGGCTCACATTCTGCTGATAGTTCCACTTCTCAACCCTTCAGTGAACTTATCATCAGACTCACTGCGCTATCTTCTATTTATTAGCACTGCAACACTATCAAAAATGAACATTTCAGCAAAATATCTTGAAAAGTTCTGTTCAGTAACAGCTAAAAGACACGACTTTTCAGCACTGTATTCTGGATTAATGAAAAAAAAAAAAATCCCACAGTACATCCTCAGCTTTGAGAATCAATCATTTTTTCTGAGGACATGACAACACTGTTAACATTTCTGACCCAACATTTTTTTGCCTTCAACTCTTCACCTGTTAAATGGGCACAGTGCTCCTTACCATCTTTGCTAAGCATCTGAGGCCTTACATAAGAGGCAGGTGTTAGTACTTAAAAATGACCAGCTAAAACATGTTGTACTTATTTTATTCTTGGCACTTCTGAAAAGGAAAAGAACGTGGTTTTCTCCGATACACATTCATTTTAGACTACACCACTTTTCAGTACTGTAAACGGAAGATAAAAGCAGCAAAACTGCACTGACCTTTTCCTTAATGTAGACTCACAAACCTTGACCACCCTGATGACCTCTTTAACAGTACGCCGGAAATCATGCATTCTTGCTGCCACTAGCAGAGCTAGAGAAAAAGCAGGGAGAGTCAATGTCAAAAAGAGGAAAATTTCCTGAAGAAAAGCAGAAAACAGTCAGATAACTATACCCTCTCTTTTGCCCCTGCCTTCAGTTAAAGAGCTGTAAACGCTTATGCTCAGCTGTATCCCTGAATACAGGTGATTGACTTGACTTTAAAAACTTTGCTTCCTACCCAATAAAATTAAGCTGACTGCAGACTGCACCTTGAAAAATTCTATGCTTTAGCATTTGGGAAAGCATGGTCAGCTACTTAAATACATCACAAAAACATCTTATCGTTCACATGTTTTCAAAATTATCATATTTTTAGCGGATTTTACTAGTCCTGAACAAAAAGATCCCCAGTTAACTCTTCCAGAAGCCAGAAGTGAAACACTGAACCCACTTAAGCTGTCATCCTCATTGCTGTCACCACTATCACCGTCTTCCTAATGCCCAAGTGCTCTCCTGCAAGACCCTCTATCCACCTAGATAACTAGTACTGGCTGCATTTACATTAGTGTGCTGATTCAGAGCGCTAGCTCTGTTTGGAAGCGACACCCCCACTCATCGTGCAGCGGTTCATTGCGCAGCACAGTTTCAAGCATGCAAAAGTGATTCCTTTCAGGGGAAACGAAACCAGAGCTCCACACTTCAGGTATGTGTTTAAAGTGCTCCAGTTCCTAATGGGAACATCAGGGGCTGAACTAACAACTGGTCCTTCAAACAACGTATGGCACAGACATTTAGGCCAGGGAACCAACCTAAACCCAGTCCACAGTACACCACGTGAAATGCGTACTGTGTGGGTGGATGCAGGGGATTCGGCACCACCTGCTTCAATCTATTGATCCATGCCTGTTGAATCAAATTACTCATGTGGGTATAGTCTATGTAGTGAATCAAAGACCAGGCTGGTCTCCCGTAGAGCCTATACTCAAATTTTTAGCAATGATGTGCAATAAGCAAGTACCATTAACAAGAAGAGGCTAGAAATCTCAAGAAGATTGCATAGTCTTGGGTTCCCTAAGGTTCAAGCAATATTTCTCACTCCAGCATGCACATGTAAGATCTTTCCAATAAAATAAAGCGCATATGTGAACTCTGTGACTATCTACACTCTTCATTACCCTGACCTCATCGGCTGGTACTGACTACCTTTTAACCTAGCCCTCCCAAACCGCCAGCTTTTTTGTAAGCATCACGACAGCGATGGATCTTGGAAAAAGATGAAGAAGGAGAGGAAAAAAATTTCGCAGAACAGGTCAAAGAGGGCATTTCTTGCATAAGACTCTGTGTAAAGACACAAATCAAAGTGCTTGCACTAATGGTGTCATTTTAGCTGACAAAAAAACCTTTTAGCAGCTAGAGCTTGCAGAGAGTGGGGGCGAGAAGAGCACCAGAAAGGAGGTTAAAAAATCCAAAACGTAAGATACAACGGATATGAGCAAGCGAAGTAGGAGCAAGGGCAAAAATGAAGTTTGAGTTTCAGAAACTATTTCAATGAAGACCTATATAATCTGTAGGTGCCTGACAGCACAAAACCGAGAGAATGTGGCATCACCGAGAAAATGAGAAAGTCCTCATCTGTTCTCAGCTCCCAGACTCTCCTGTCCGACCCGCTGCGGGGGGGAAGCGATACACCCAACGTCCGACCTACCTGCTCCGCAGAGCCCGGAGGGCCGGCGGCCGGTGTGCATCCAGTCCCGCTTCATTCTCTGCAACAGCCTGAGAGCCGTCATGGACACCTCGTGGTTCTTATCCCCGAACTCAAGCATGTGTGCAAAACGAGGAATATATAAACATGGATCTGCAACAGAAAACAATACAATTATTTCGAATCCTAACCTTTGCTTTAATAAACACAGTACTTGAGCAGCAGTACTGCAGGGCTGTCATGGTTGGCTTGCTTCACGTCACAACACGGACTGTGCTGCTGGGCCAGATCCTCTAATCACTAAGCTTCAGAAACACCTTTTTAGTTAAGCTAAAACAAAATCCTTTCTTGCTTTATAGAAAAGAGACCTTTAAAGCACTGCACAAAGGTTTTCTTACAGGCTTTTCAGGGTCCGAGGTTGCACATTCTGACTCCGACACGTGAGCAGTGTTACTGGTATCAGTGAAGTTATGCACAAAGCTAAGCGCTTGCAAAAGCTTTTGCAGAATGAGGACATAACGTAGGCCCAACACATCTAACAACTCCTGCAAAGTAACAAATAAGCTAACTTGCGTGTCTCGTCTCACACCTACCTACAAACTAAGCATTGAAAAAACATTCATTTGCTTATAATCCCATGTCTCTAACAAAAGTCTACTTACAGTTTCAAAGTTAATTCCAGCTCCTTCTCGGACTCATATTCCATCAGTACAAAATGCTGTTTATTACAGATTCTGAGGCATACTCTCCATCAGCAAAAATTGCTGGAACCCAATTAACGTCAACAGCGCTATGACAATTTACATCAGCCACGGATCTGCCTCCAGATGTATAAACTTATTTCAAGCGTTGGTGTTACCAGCTTCAAACTAACTGAAATATGTCAGTACGGATTGTGCTTTGCCTAAACCAATTTATAATTTATCAAACAATCTTGTAAAAGCTACACTTAACACATGTTTATTCTTATTTGAGGTATCAATTTCTAATTTCCTGCCAGCCTTTTACCACCTGACCGAAAATCCATGATGTACGGTAAATTGTTAACTACTAGTCTCAACTCAATTTCCTTAGCTGATCCCCTATGTGAGCACTTAAACTGATAAAGATGAAAATTCAGCTTGAAACACTGGAACAATCTTACGGATTTACAATTAATCAAAGCAGTTTCATTTAGCACCAAGTTCTAACAACGATGCCCTGTTGCTATCCATAATTACCACGATCACACCGTAGGTGATTATGCCTGTCAGCCCTGCAGCAGCATTTAAATGTAAGCATTTATCAAGCAAAAACTTCCAAATGCATCTCTCCAGAAGTGAAGAAATGCCAGAGTGCAGTCACCACCTGAACATGACCCTAAAAATCAAAGGTTTAGGAAAGATCAACTCATCCCTATGATTCTTAAGGCAGTTGTTCTGTCGTTCCAAGTATCCTTTTATAAAACTGTACTCAACAGAAATGACTAATTCCAAAATACAAGAACAAAAACCCCCCCTTTCAGAAGTGATAGCCTGGGCTTCAACAGACAGTTAAACTTTGCTCTTCACACCACAGAAACCCATGCCATGTTACAAAGCAATACCCGGTTTGCTTTCCCATCTCTTCTTATCCCAAGAGGGCACAACTTCAGCTCCTCCAGCAGCCGGCAGCCGGAGCTGAGGAGAGCCTGGCAATTCACAACTTTCTCTTCAGAGCTGAGTTTCGGGAGCATTTACGCATTTGCATTGTAGCTGTTTAGAAGTTTCTGCTGGCATTCATGCCCACGGGTCATTTGACAAAACATAGCACATCGTTAATTTAAATTCTGAAGCTATCAAACAGCCAGAAAATTAATATGCGGGTCAGTTTTAAGTGAAAAGCCTTAGAGAGGCCATAAATAGCTAGAACGCAATACTACCGATATATAAATTAAATGCAGGGCCAAGATTAACATAAACATGTCCCACATGGATGCAAACACTTAAACATTTTTTTCAAGTTGTAAAACCCAAACGCCTTGAATCCTTTGACGCGTAGGAAACAAGCACGGCTGCACCAAGGGTGCCCCGCTCCCAGGCGAGTCCCCTGTGCCTTCTGGGAGACCCCTGGGCCCGAAACCCCGGCACACGCGAGCGAGCAAGGTCAGGTGGGGCAAAACCCGCTGGCTTTCCCGAACGGGGACTGCAGGCGCCACGAAGCAGACAGCAAGAAAAACATTCTTTTATTTTTAAAGAAAGAAGCAGCTGCTTTTCTGAAGACTTCTCTCCCTATCCCAGTGGCGACCTGGGACTCGGACTTTTGGGAGCACCTAGACGCCACATAGTCATTAACGGGAATATAGAAAAATTCCTAGGAAACTGCTTAAAAGAGCGACTTTCCCACCAAAAGAGGCAAGCGGGAGGGCAGGGCCGGGACGAGCAGCCGGAGCCGAGTCCCGCCGCCAGCCCCTCCCCAGGGGAAGGGGTGGAGGGGACGCGGCCGAGGGGGGTCGGTCCCCCCGGGAACACCGCGGGAAGGCGGCGGGGGGGCCGCGGCCGGGAGGGCCCGCACCGCCGGGGCGCGGCGCCTTCGGGGCTGCGAAAAGGGGGGGGGGGGATAGTAAATCCCTGCAAGTTTCCGCCATTTAAATAATTCCGCCCCGGCCGTGCCCCCGGCGCCCGCAGCCGCCCCCGGCGGGGCAGCGCGGCGGCCCGGCTCTCCGCGCTGACGCGAGCCGAGCCGAGCCGAGCCGAGCCTAGCCTAGCAAAGCCGGGCCGTGCGCGGCGCGGCGGCGCCCCCGCCCGGGCCGGCCGGGAAGGGCGGTGCATGCCCGGGGCCGCCCGCCCCTCTCCGCCCCGCCCCGGGAGCCCCCGGGCCGCACGGCGGGGCCCGCTCCCCCGTGCGTCCCGCCCGCCCCCAGCACTAGTTCCCGCGGCCGGCTGGGAGCGGGGGCAGCGAGCGGCGGGGGGACCGCGGGGGCGGCTGGAGAGGGCCGGGCGCGGCGGTGCTCGGCGCTGCGCACGTACAGCCCCCCCCCCGCCCCGCGGTGCCGCGCACCGGGGGCGCGCGCTAGACTGCCACCCGGCGGGGCGGGGGCGGCTCCCGCCGCCGCTCCCCATTGGCGCGGGCGGCCGTGACGCGCGGCGCCGCGGCCGGGTATTAGGGCGGAGGCGGAGCCCGGGCCCGGCAGAGCCGCGCCGAGCCCGGCCGCGCCGCATCGCAGCGCAGCGCGGCCGCCGTGAGGGGAGCGGCGAGGGCAGCGCCGCCCGCCCTCCGCGGAGGAGCCGGGGCGCCCCGCGGGCAGCAACGCCCCCGACGCGGGCGGGAGGAGCGCGGAGGAGCAGCGCCGTGCGGCGGCGAGAGAGGAGGAAAGTTGGTGCGAGCGGCTCGGCGGCGGCGGGGGCCGCCCGGGAGCGGGACTGCGGAGCGCCGCCGCCTCGCCTCGGCCCGGCCCGGCCCGGCCCGGCCGCCGCGGATGAGCCCCCGCCGGGCGGGGAAGGACGGCGCGGAGCGCGGTGGCTGGCGGCGGGGAGCGGGCGGCTGGCTGCGCTTCACCCTCGCCGGGCTGCCGCCCTCGGAGGATTTGTGGATTGACTCTGGCTGCTGACCCACCGCCTCGGCTGGATTTGTGGGGTTGCGTTGCTGGATTGTGGCTTTTTTTGTTCTTTTTTCTTTTTCTCTCCTCGTTGCTCGGGGGAAGGAACTGCCCGCCAGCCCCGCTCGGGTTCCCCGCTGCAGTCGTGGCAGTGGCGTGGAGGCTGGGACCCCCCGCTTGGAGCCAAGGTGAGGGCTGGCGCCGGCCCCAGCCAGCAGCAGCAGCATCCCTTTCCCCCCGGAAAGGTGCGTCGGGCCGGTAACCAGAGAGCGCGCACACGCACCCGACCAAACCAAACCAAAAAAAAAAAAAGCCGCCCTGCATCTAGAAGCGTACAAAACATCCAGATAGTGGGACTCGCATTTGGGATTTGTTAGTTCTCTCGCTCATGCCACTGCCCCATGGTTGCCTCAATGGCAGGATCATGAAGTGTTTGACTTTTTTTCTTCTGCTTCCAGAGACCTTAAAGAAGTCCAAAAAGAGCGTGAGGTCAAACGGCAAGGCGCCAGGATGCTATGAGGTAGTGCCCCTCTCCCTGAAGAAGAAGATGGCTGCAGAACTTTACCCTGCCAGCACCAACACCAACATCGCAAACAGTAACGCCGCCGCCGCCGCCAGCGCAGCCAACAGCAAGAAGAACGCCCTGCAGCTCCAGCAGAGCGCCCAGCCGCCCCCGCCGCCCCAGCTCCAGAACCTCAACAACAACAACTTGGAGAGCGCCAACTGGCAGTCCTTCCACCCCACGCTGCGGGAGAGGTACGCGCCGGGGCGCGAGCGGGGCCGGCGCCCCGCACCTGCGCCGGGGGCGGGACCCCGCGGGGCGGGCGGGGGGGGGGGGCGGGGGGGGGGGGCGCCCGCCGCGGGGGAGCGGCCGCCCGTGGCTAACGGGGCTTCTCCCCCCCCCCCTCCCCGGCTTGCAGGAACGCGCTGATGTTCAATAACGAACTCATGGCCGACGTTCACTTCATCGTGGGCCCGCCGGGGGCAGCCAAGAAAGTTCCTGCCCACAAGGTCGGTGCAGATAATTGTTTGGCTTTTTAATACTGCCGTGTCCATCACCTTCTCCCCCCGCCTTACAGCTAGGTCCCATTTTACTTCTCTTGCTAACCACGGTTCTCCTCTGATCCCAGAAGTAAGTCGCATACGCTGCAATTAAAGGGAACAGTCTAAGGCAGTCTTCTGCCTCCGCCGGAGCTTTTAACTTTCCCTAAGTGTAGCTCTTACCGAGAGCCACCGCGCTCAGCTATTACCGATGCACATTACTGAGGCTTCTCTCTCTCTATTTTCCAGTACGTTTTGGCAGTTGGTAGCTCTGTCTTCTATGCTATGTTTTACGGCGATCTCGCAGAGGTCAAATCTGAAATCCATATACCAGATGTGGAACCTGCAGCCTTTCTAATCCTATTAAAGTAAGTGGCCACTATAAGTCTACTAATTACGTGGACAGAATCAAAGTAGCTTGTAAAACGTACATCTCGTAATTGGCATTGTGCAATACGCACTCACTACTGTTTACTTAATGCACTGACAAATACTGAATGTCAGATTCAGCGCCAGCAGAGATGACTGCAGGTCAGTCTTTCATGGCCTTACGTTCCCCCCCCCCAAAAAAGCTTAATTTTTTTTCCCCCCATCTAGATACATGTATAGTGACGAAATAGACCTGGAAGCTGACACAGTTCTGGCTACGCTGTATGCTGCCAAGAAGTACATCGTGCCGGCCCTAGCAAAGGCTTGCGTCAATTTTCTGGAGACCAGTTTAGAAGCAAAGAACGCTTGTGTCCTGCTGTCTCAGAGCAGGCTCTTTGAGGAGCCAGAGCTGACGCAGCGCTGCTGGGAAGTGATTGATGCTCAAGCAGAAATGGCACTGAAGTCAGAGGGCTTCTGTGAGATAGATCAACAAACACTAGAGATCATTGTAACCCGGGAGGCGCTCAACACTAAGGAAGTGGTAGTGTTCGAGGCTGTTCTCAACTGGGCAGAGGCTGAATGCAAAAGGCAAGGGCTGCCAGTTACACCACGTAACAAGAGGAATGTATTAGGAAAAGCTTTGTACTTGGTGCGGATTCCGACCATGACTTTGGAAGAGTTTGCCAACGGAGCTGCCCAGTCCGACATCCTCACCCTCGAGGAAACTCACAACATATTCCTATGGTACACGGCCGCAAATAAACCCAAACTAGAGTTTCCGCTGACAAAAAGAAAAGGACTCGTACCTCAGCGATGCCATCGATTTCAGTCGTCTGCGTATCGCAGCAATCAGTGGAGGTACCGAGGGCGATGTGACAGTATTCAGTTTGCCGTAGACAAACGGATATTTATAGCAGGACTGGGATTGTATGGGTCGAGCTGTGGCAAAGCTGAATACAGCGTCAAAATCGAACTGAAGCGCTTAGGAGTTGTCCTTGCTCAAAATCTGACAAAGTTTACCTCTGACGGCTCCAGTAACACTTTTTCTGTGTGGTTTGAACACCCTGTGCAGGTTGAGCAAGACACGTTTTACAACGTAAGTGCTATTCTTGATGGTAACGAACTCAGTTACTTTGGGCAAGAGGGAATGACTGAAGTGCAGTGCGGGAAAGTGACATTCCAGTTCCAGTGCTCCTCAGACAGTACTAATGGAACCGGAGTACAAGGGGGACAAATACCTGAGCTCATTTTCTATGCATGATGCATTTCACCTTGATTGTATTCCAATACTGCAACAATGCACATTAAGGGATTTTTCAGTTTTACTACGAACTCTGCAGCAGTATGGAATGTTACGCTACTTACCTATCTGCTACATCAGGCTATACAAATAAGTGAAGGAATGCTCTTGAATTTAATCTTATTTTATTTATTCATAAGCTATTTGACTTAATTATTAAGACTGCAACAAGCAGAAAAATGTTAAATTTCGCACGTGATGTGCATTTATTTTGTATATAGATAACTAACTTGCAGACTGCAGCTGACTTAAAACAGAATGTTCTAAACTAGAGCAGTTTACGAATCTGTGAAATATAAAACATTTTTACTTGCCCTAAATCCTGTGTACTCGATCATTGCTGATCTTACGGCTTGTGTCTGTTAATTCACGTACAGTACAGTTTACAGGGGTGATGATACTGTAGTCTGTCCCCTGTGCGCGCATCTACACAGGGCATTAGCTATTCCTGCAAATACGAAGGTTCCCTTGCCTGGTAACGGAGACTCTCCACCAGCAGCCTTTATTTTCCTTCACAAAAAAGGGAGCTGACATATGTGGAAGCTCAGGGTATTTTTTGTGTGTTGCCTAAGCTGAAGAGATACAAACCAAGAGTGTAATCAAAGTTGATCAAAATCATCCTGTGGTTATATTTGGAAGCCTCTAATGCCCATTCACACGCATCATCTGCATTACCCTCCACAGCCTGCCTAGCAAACAGCAACACTGACACTTGCACCTGTCAAACTGCACCCCCCTTGAATGGCCAGAGTCAAGACACACAGACGAAGCTTAATGCAGTCACAGGCTTTATCCCAGATTTAGCCCAGAGCTGTAATAGTGGCAGCCACTATCTAAATATACCTTCCATCCTCATGTTTAGGAGCAGATATTACTAATTAGAAATAAGCCACATTAAACAAAAGCTGCTGCATCTTTTCTTCCCCCTCTATTTTTTCTAAAAACATAGTCCCATCCACTACCAGCTGCCGTTTTATACCTAGTACCCTAACTTTTCTCAAAGTGATAAAAGTAGGTGTTTTTCCCAAGTGTCTGACAATCATTACCAATGAGCTAATTAGAAATACTATTTTTTATAAATCTCGCTTCTCATAATGCCCTTAGAAAGAATACTGCAACAGCAGTCTAAACCAGTATTTTTTCCATGTATAACAAGTACCTCCACGTTTAATTTAGAAGGGTTTTCTGTTTGCCTCTTCCTAAGCTGCAATACAAATTCTGCCTGTTCTCTCTTAAAATAAGTAATGAAAAGTAAGAAGGCAACTGAATGATTGAAAACGGGAACTTTTTACCAGACATCAAGCTATCCTAACAAAGCCAGCACACCACGATGGCTGATAGCTGTGCACTGCCACCATACTATCTGGATGCCGTTATGGCAATGCTCCGTACGTGAGCTGCTGGTTCTCTTGCTGCAAAGGCAGGCAGTTATGTGCCCAGCTGAGTACATTTGAAGGGGTGTGCATGTGTGGTGTTCCTGAACACAAAAGGCATCTGATTCTCTCAGTACAGATTAAGGAGAGTGGGAGTGAGAGTGGGTAAAGATACAGGAAGAAAATTCCTGCACAGAGGTGGGTAACAGTCACAAGACCTCTCTACAAACTCACTCTTTTAACTGGAACTGGCATGAACTCCCTTGGCTTAAAGGCAACAGCCCAGTCAACAGCTTTTTTTACCCTTTAACAAGTTAAAATCCATCTTCCTATCACTGTGTTACCATCTCAACGATGACTTACTAATTAAAAAGTTATTCACATGCTTGGAAAAAGTTGCTCCTCATTTTCCATCAAGCCACTTGTATTTCAAGCACTGAACACCTCAGCTGCAGGTGACGAACAGATAGTAAATTTGGCAAATATTTATCAAATGTTGCATCTCTGTGGAACTGAAGTGTGACAGGCCTGTGCAAGCCTGTAGACGCACACAAATTTATTATACATCAGCCCACTGTCTTAGTATAGCCTGAAATACTCTCAGAAAAAAAAAAATTATTTGTAGAAGAAAATAGCATCTAGCTCCCAAAAAAGTCTTACATAAAGGAGAGCAGGCTCTCATGGTCAGCACTGCTATTCAGCCTGTATTGATTCTAGCTTCATTTTTAAGTTACCACTTTGGTGTTTAGTACACAAGACTATGTATATATACACACATACATATATATTCTTTTAAAGTCACCATACAGAAAATACACCCAAACACTCAAGAGTCAACTCATAAAAAATACCTATGGCTGGAGCATTTATGCAGAGTTCTCTGGCCAACAGAAGGAAAGTTTTTCCCAGCACATAGACATTCACCTATTAAAAGAAAAAAAAAACAACATTATTTAAATCTTAAACCATAAAATGTTTTTAATAGAACATTTATGCAGAAAGGCAAAAACACCCCACACTTTTGAAACCTTAAACAACCTGCTTTAAAAAAAATTAACTGAAAGAATAAAAGTGATATTCATAGGTACAGAATAATACCTGCTGCTTGTCAAAAGCTGCACAAATTAGTATTGTAAATCAAAGCATAAGTTTATACGGAAAAAATTACAAAAAGTTGTTTGTCATGCTCTTCAGTGGGTTCAGTGTTGCTCTGTAGTACTTGGGCAATTTTTCAGTTGTCACCTAACATCTTAAAGCATTAAGTAGACTTTAATATCAGTATATATAAAGTGTCATTTATCTTGTAACATAACAAAACCTGAGCAAATACTCACATGTTAGTGCAAATTTCAGCTCTGTATGATCATGTGAAGTGGGATAATTAAGTATTGCACAAGCACACACCAAACTTCTCCAAAGCAAGGAGTGGTGCTACATGCCCCAAGGGTTATTTGTCATTTCTTACTGTCTGGACATTGCCCCAGATCATCCTACTTTAAAAAAAGAAAAATTCAGAAAAACCCTAAAACACACCAAACCTGCTAAGGAGCCAGGGACAGGGCCCTGCTCCCCTCCCCTCCTTCACTTCTGCACTCTGGAGATGTAAACTGAGGGAAGGCGTTACTCTTCATACTCTGATTTGCAATTTATAGCATAGGCAACTACATTTGTATTTTAAAAGTCTGAGGAAGTTTTCTTTCACTATCTTAAGATGTATTTTTGTGGTCAGCAAGAAAGGCAGGATATACTTCAGTTCCCAATCAGCCCCAAACATTCCCACGAAGCTCCATGAACACCTTGCTCCCCCCAAGGCACATATAAAGGTCAAAGATAGTAGAAAAAAACCTTCATCCTCCTACACTGCAAACAAATAGTTTTTTTTTTTATTTTTAGGCTAGTATATACTCTATTGCTTTTATGTAACAGAACTGCCCCTCTCTTTCCTATGCCAAGATAGTGAAGGTGTTTACTAAGCCATCAATTACACAACCGAGTTGTTGATTATGGTACAAACCTTATGGAAATAAAAAATCCTGTTACTAAGTATATTCTCTTTCAGTTTCACAAAAGAGCTTTACCAACATTAGTTTAAAAGCAAGCTTTCCTCTCAAGTGTATAGATGCTTCTACCAAACCAGCAAAAAAAATATATCTACTTAAACAAACAAAAAAAAATACTGACATTTTCACCTCGCACTTCACAATTTTTCTCTATGCGAAAGTGTTCTTAACGTGACTTTATCTCAAATTTAAAAAAATTTAAAAATAAGAACTTCAAAGAAATCCTCAGAATGATCATGTATCCTGAAAATGACCGCCCAATCACATGTACATGGTACGATGTTAATTCATTCCATATTTAAAGTATTGAATATCTTCCATGCTTTGTCTGACCAATGGTTGGACTGGTCTAGAAGATACAAAAGTACAGTCTTAAAATTTACCATCATTTTTTTCCTGAAATACCACACAACATCGAAATACTATTCTATGGAAAGTAAGTGAACAAAATATACCCTTTGAATAAGAAGTATATTTCTTAGGAAACAAGTCACCGAATTTTATACAGAAAAATAAGCGCCTACTGAATCTGGCAATTCATATAGGAGTTTGAGAGCATGTGACTTTCCATGAGCCAGAGAGACAGAACAGACATTACTACAGCAAGATATCTGCAGTGTTTCAGTTGGCTTTAGACGCTCTAGATTCACTGTAAGTTTGGAATGGCTTGTTTTGACCTTCTAAGAAATATTAACATAAAGAGTGGGGGTTTGGCTGTAGTTTCAGCCTTCCAAGTTGGCCGACCAAGTCACTATAAATCTTAAACCTCATCACTTAGATCTTGTTCTGCAAGGATGATTTCACTGCACTAATCAATAAAGTTACTTCAGTAGAGCCAAGTACATATGATGTTTCCATCAGAGGCTTCACAAACTCATCTAGTTCTTTCATTTTAGTCTAGGAAAAAAACCCCTCAAATTCAGACAAGTATTTCTCCCTTTGGCTGTTTTTGTCACGACATCTGAATACTTGATGTTTGTCCCCATCAAACCATGTCGCTAAGAAACTCACTCCAAGCAAACTTTCCATAAATGCAGTCCTCAAAGAACAAATAAACATGAAGAGGTTTAAAGAAGCAGGGTTTTTTTTAGTGAAGTGCTAACAATCTAAGCTGGTGCTGAATTAAATCTAAAGCAAAGACAAATGCACAATGAAATTGCTTGATGACTGCTTTTTATCTTCCTCTCCTTGGCCTAACCAAAAGTCTCCGGATCCATGGTCTATTTGAGATGTACTTAAATCTAACCTGCTTTTCTACTTCACCCACATCATCAGTGTTTTATGACCAACTTCAAGGTGTAGGCAGTGTATTTACACAAAATAATAAATTCAAATAGAAATGGTACATCAGGGAATTTCTTTCTTTTGATCACAAGCACATTTCTTTGCAGTTTCTGGTTACTACCTATTTAGAAAGAAACCATAATATACAGTGGATTACGTGCTCTATATTGTTTTCCTCATGAAGCTCACGCATTTTTAATGCCAGGGCAAAGTCACAAAAAGAATCAGGAATATTTAATTTCTTCCAGTTTTCCTGGCAAATCACTAGGAAGAGAGACTTTAGGCCCTCTCAAACAATACGTTTCTCATCTTTAAAAGTTACCAGACATTCACAGGTTCTGGGGCATTTCTCATAAACAGGAAAATAAAGATGGCATAAAGCTCACCCAGAAATCTGTCATGGCATTGAACTGCTGAAACATGGTATTTAAGAACTTCTGGTTTTAGTGGAAGAAGGGCCTTTCACTGAAAATAGTGACAGTGGCATAAAATTTTAACTATTACTCACGCACGCACGCACACACATCCTGTGACAGATGAGATATATAGTCTTTCTTTACTCTCATCGTTTGTATGGGGTTTTTTGCACTCCATTAAGCTTAGAAAATTAAGAGAATTAATTTAGAGGCCTACTTTAATTTCTAGTTCTTTCTTCATTAAGAACTTCTTATAAAAATTCATATACTCCAATCCATCAAAAGCTTAATGCTCCAGATTTAGAACCATATGACATTTGCATTCATAAACCTAATTTTATATGAGTCCTTAGAATGGTGAATAAACAAAAATGCCCTTCTAAAAGGTTGTCTCTGGCTTAGACTTGAATTGGTGCAGCTTTAAAGCTTACGACATCGACTTCAGCCTCTATTCCCCCTTCTTAATTTAAAAGGATCATACTGAAAAACAGTATTTCCCCAAACTCGCCCCAATAAAAATTGTCAAAGTATAACAATTGCTTTACAGACTTTCATGAGACTTGTGCTCTCTCTCTCTCTCTCTGTATATTTTGATCAGACATTAACATTTCCTAAACTTGATGCAATCCCTAGGTTTGAACATGAATACCTAACAGAGTATGGTGTCAACCTTTGTCAGAGGGGATCTTTTAAAAGATCTGCATACCCTGACAGTTTTTACCATCTTATTTTACATTCAGTTCACATTTAACAGAATAAATTTACAAACATACGGACCTGCCACTGAGTTGTTTTTAAAAAAAAGAAAAAAACAACAAACCCAACCCTAAAAAAACAAACAAACAAAAAAACCCACCCCAACAAAAACCAAACAAACTAGATTCTTCAGCAGCAAGACATCTTTCAGATAAGAAGTATGTGCTCACCAAGGCACTGAAGAAAAAAAAAAGCCAACCACAATGTTTTTACCCCTAAGTTCTTTACAGAGAACTTAAGATTCTGTAAATGTCCTTTACCAATAGTTAACATCTGCTCTTGTTACAGAAGACTTTGTATTAGTTAAAAGGGGTGTTTGGAGAAGGAATGGCTTCCAATTATTCAGTTACATCTTTATAGAAGATCCTTCTACTTGTTATACTCTGCCCTTCACAGTATTTTTTTGAGACACAGTCTTTTCATTTCACATCTGTCAGTCATCAGATGCCGATTTCAAAGGGACACTTCCATAGGGACTCTTATCCTTTCATAATTTCCTCTTGCTTTCACATCATGCCTGATGTGTTCACAAATACCAATATACTTGCACTTTTAGAAATAACAACAAATACCTCCTTTCCAGTGACACGGGAATTCAGCTGTTCATCAGTCTAACGCCTTCCAGAATTTTAAACTCTCTTTGGGAAACAGGGAATCTCCCATTCATACAGTTACCAGGTCACTTTACCTTCTGGACAGTAGCAAAAATAAAGCTGCAATCATTGAACGAAAGTTTTTGCTTGACCCTAAGTTCCATAAATTTATAAATCAATACTCTTTCACTACAAGCAATTTCCAAAAAAGGCTTTTCAAGACTATGGTGTGGCATTCTGGGAAAATATTACAAATGGTGATGGTGGTTAAGGTCTTCTGTCTTTTAGAAAGACAAAGACCGGGCAGTTGGAACGCAATGAGAATTCACACTGTGAAACATCCATGGCTGCTTGCCTAAATAATTAAGCAAGCATGAAAAGCAAATGAGTTTTTAAGGAGAGTGTCTGTTGCTGGGGAAAGAGGCACCTGTGGTTATTTGATTCATTATTAACATTTTTAGTATAGTAGTGCCTGAAGGTCCAAACCAGGTTGTTTAAATTAACTCAATCAACATAGCAATTTGCATAGGGGCAATAAAGGCAAATGCAGTCAACATGTTAATAACTTTAAATGAACAAAGGGTATTAAAAACTGAAGCAAACGAGTACAGTCCTTAAGAAATACTCTGTTTTACCCTTCTCCACACACTAAACTGAAACTTCTTATTTTTTTGGATGTATATTGCAACCAGAACATCACATTTAACCTCGAAAGACAACTCACAAAACTACAAACATGTACTGAACTCAGCTTGTCAGACTGCAATTCAGAAAGAGACACAAATCAAAATTAAGCAGCTTCCTCTCATGCTATGCTTTAAAGCATTGCCTTCAGTCTGGGGACTCTGAAGGGAGAGTCTACTTTTGCTAATCACGTATGTGGTAGTCCTAGCATTCTTCCTCCAACACCAGAGCTGTACAATAAACCATTATCATACCATCTATGCAAGAAAGTCAAAGAGTAATTTGTGATGAGCATAGAGGAATCAGGGAGGCCAATGCCAGCTTTCAAAAAAAAAATCCAACAAGCATACAAAAATAACTCGCAATAAAAAATCCTTCTGGATAAGAAAGTAGTATTACTTTGCTAGACAAACTGAAGAGAAGAAATAGGGGATGAGAGTTGTGTTTTGAAGTGGAAGAGAGACCAAAGGAGGACTAGACCAAGCAGGTACCAGTTACTGATTTTCACTTCTTGTACACCCCCTTCCCTCATCTAGAATCGTAGTATAGTTCACGTTGGAATGGATCTCGGGAGGTCTCCGGCCCAACCCCCTGCTCAAAGCAGTATCAGCTACAAGAACAGACCACGTTGCTCAGGGTCTTGAAAACCTCCATGACAGAGTCTTCAAAACTTCTCTGAGCAACCTGTTGCAACACTTGACTGTCCTTATGGTGAAAAACCTTTTCTTGATATCAGGTCAAAACATCTCATTTTAATTAATGATGTCCATTGCTGCTAATCCTCCTGCTGCATACTCCCATACAGAACTTGGCTCTGTCTAACTTCTTTCCAGTAAGCGTTAGCCTTATTTAACAGCAGGACACACCACAAGGCACACTAAAAATTATATTCTACCAGGCTGAAATTGGAGATCAAAGCACTGCAAACACCTCTTCCCGAAGTCTTTTATGACCACATTGCAAAGACCATGACATTGGCGATTACAAGAGTCTTTTTTTAAAAGAAACGGCCATTTCCCAGGATGAGAAAGGCAGCATTTCACCACACTGAGATCAAAACTTTAGCCAACTAGTTCTCCAGGTGGAAGGAATGAGGTGCTCTGAAACAGCTGAGCAAACCTAAACTGTTCAAAAGTTGGGCCAAGGCTAGACAAGCTTTGCAACTCTCCTAAACAAGCAAGGCCTGTCACTTAGATTGGACTAACAAAAAAAGCAAACAAAAGGCCTGATTACAGACCTCTCTTAAAGATTATATTTGCAAGTAAAATGTAGTGTCTGAAAATATAGGCAAGTACTTTCCCTGTCAGAGACTGATGACTGATCATCCTTCCAACTCAATCAACATGCAGCATGGCTCTGCTCTACACAAGGAAGGAGCCTGATTTGTAGCAGTGGTCTGGACATTTTCAGTTCATTTCAGATAATGCTTTAAAGTCTAAATGTACCAGCGGCATACTGAATCTGACAACACTTTCAACAAGAGGTTTCCAAGACATGGGACATATTTCACCTGAAGATAAAATGGGAGAAAAAATACCAGAGAAATTGCCTTTCCAATTAAAATAAAGAAAAAGTTGGCTTTTTCCAAGATGACAGCAATTTTGAAGCTCCAAAAACTATTACGAAATACAGCAGTTCTCCAGTGAAACAAGACAAACTCCCATATCTCAGTCATCAACATAACAGGAAAACTGATAGGACTTCTTAAACAGACTGCCATTAACAGTAAAAATTAGTTTCCTCTATTGCTACGTTTTGGATGCATAATCCTATTCTAAAAGCATATTACACTATAGAGGACAGCTTTTTTTTTTTTTTAAATGGAGAATGGGGGACTAAATCCCAAAGCAACTCAATAAAGACAGGAAGAGAGGTTGGACAAGAAGTACAGACCAGAACCTGAGAGGTCACACTTATGATTTCCCCTCCCTTTTTTTTTTTTTAAATCTAAACAGAACAACAAGAAAGAACACAAATAGGATAGGTCATTAAACAAATACTGAGTTGCATGTAACAGCAGATTCAAATCTTCGTATTGCTCTTACTTTTAGCTACCACCTTTCTTATGTCGTGAGCTACAGAGGGTGTTGGCTCTCCCAGCGCTTGCAAGACACTGGCTGAAGGTCACTATTGTGCAAGGTGCCATAAATGGGATGCAGAATGGCACAGCTAGTATTGTTTCCAGCTGCAAGATGGCAAAAGGAAGCAATGGGTGGCCTTTTTCTCAGGCTTTCATTTATCTTATTTGCTGGTAGCTGGAGTTACGAAGTTTACTTTTTGTTTTGCTTTTAGATGAAGCAATACAGGCAAGGTTGTTATGCTTTTTTTTCTCCCCCTCAAATGCACTGAAACCTCTTTCAAGGTGTTCTGTAATTCAGTAAGTAGCCTCCATGAAGACACTCCATAAGGATGTTTCATCTGGTAACTTCCTTTAAAAAATTCCTGCGGTCAGATGATTAGCAGCCTGCAGGTCACTTCACCCCCCCACAGCACCTGAGCTGCATCAAGTAGAAAATTCTGAAGAAAAATCTCAAAATTTGCTATTAGCATCTAAGCAAGAGTTGCTGAAGGTCAGCAGCTCATATTTTTAGACTTTCAGATGTGATTATTTTCTGATAGAAAATTGACACCTTTCTCATTTTACCCAGAAAACCAATTACCTGGACCAGTATTAGATATTTTGTACAGATGAGTCTGAACAAGTTAAATATTTTGGAAAGGTAGTAACACTGCCACTACTACTACTGCTAACACCCTTTCTTTTTCTTTAAAGAGATTCATATCCCAAATTCAGGATGGGAGAGCTGTCCTGGGAGGGGGAAGAGGCACTTCAACATAATACAGTACAATCTAATGAACTAATTGCTTTTCTTTTTTGGCACACATCTGTGGGCAAACGCTGATCTAAACCAGAACATACTGAAGTTTTCTGCCTCAGCCATAAATGTTTTGCCATCAAGTGTTTTTTGGCTTGGGTTTAGTTTGTTTTTTGTTTTGTTTTCGGGGGTTTTTTTGTTGTTGTTGTTTTTTCCCTTCAACAAACCAGCATGGGGGAGAAATCAAGCTAGGACCTGAAAAGCTCATTTACACATTCTTAAACAGGACTTTCTGGCTAGCTACAGTTAACAATAACATTTAAGATTCCTGTTTGCTCAGATTCACCTTAAAGAAGCTATAAAGTAGAGCACATCAGAAGTCTTCACAGTTAAATATGTAAATACAGATCATGATACTGAAATATTGCATTTTTCCTCTTTTCAGGGTTGATTATTTCCCTACCTAATCTATTTCCGTCTCTCCCATCTCTTCAGTTACCCCTTTTTACCCTTTTGATCCTCATATGCCCCATCGTGACACCTTTTCTGGCTGGGATGTACAGAGGAGAAAGACAAATCATTCAGTCTTTCCTGCCTGTTCCTGCTGACAATACATCTGGTTTTTCTTTTAGAGATACAATACCTCCTCTTCTTCACATTGTGTCATACTTGTCATATTACTGTGATCATTCTATTTCATAACAATCATCATGAAAAATCACCTGTGTTTAGAAGGAAATAAACCTCCCATTCTACACATGCAGTATTTGGTTATAAGTAATCAAAATAATGCAGTTAAGAGTTTAGAAAAGAGAAGAAGTTACTCATTTTAAGAACTAAAGATTCATTTGATTATTGCAATTCCAGCAGATTGCTTCAAGCAATAAATAGTCTTCAGAGGATGCCATTTACCAAGACAGCTGGGAGGACAAAAATAGATGCAACTAACCTACTCACATTGTATGTAAAACAGTTGTAACATGGGGAACGAGGGTAAGACAGCATATGTCACTAGAGCTTTATCTCCACATACAGAGCAAGTATGTAATTCTCTCAAAATACATTTTATAAAACAGATCTCTAATGCACTAATCCATTTACACAGTATTACCTACCAAAAAAGTTGTCTTCAACAACTGTTGTTTTAAAAACATGTAACATCTGACCCTGGGCAACTGCAGTGACTCTGAATCCTGATGAAAGGACCATACTAACTCTTGATATGTTATTTGCAGCATTAAAAGCAAAAAATATTTGTTTGACATTTAATTTTGCTGAACAATTACTCAGATCTAAAAACCCAGTGATTTTCCAGTTCCGAATTTTGAGAGAGAAATTACAACATTCCAAACAGCCCATGCTGACAGCTCTTTGCTTGCAATTAATCTTAAATTTTAACAATTCAACAAAAGTTTCAAATAAAAAAAAAAGATACAATACCTGAAGAAGGTCGCTGAGGTCAAGTAACATGTCTGTGAAGAAGTCAAGGAATATACATGCTTGTTGAATGGGACAGTGTTTCTTAATTTCATTAGCAACCCAAAAAAAGGAAGAAACAAACCCAGGTTTAACTGTCAAAGAAACCAAATATGGACTAGGTACTTGGATGCATCACTTCTGCTAACAGCCAGCATCCAGCTAACGGTTCGACTCCCCACAAAATCCTGCCAGCCCCCACTGCATTTACTGCACAAGTTAGTTATGTGTAGTGATGGTATCAAAGAACAAGCCAACACCTTGTGTGACTTACAATACTCACCATATACTGCAGCCCAAGAAAGACCAAAACAAACAATAAGAGCAGCAAGATAGAATACTCTTATTACACTTGATATAAGAACGTAAAGCATCATCAGTCTCCTATGCTAGCTTAGAAGCCCAGGATCCCAGAAAAACAGATGGAAGAGCAAACTAAGAAAACTGCAATAAGTTTCTTTTGTCCTCCTCTAAGAGGACCTTTCAAAGAGCTGGGAAGAGAAAACCATGTTGGCTACTCTCTCCTATGACCAAGAAAATCAGCTGTTACCTTTGAGTTCTTACTCCATCATATTCTATGCTGCTGCAAAAATATTAGGTCACTGTGTCCTACTCATTATGGACACACTTGGAACTTGGAACTCATAATAGCTGAAAACAAGCTAAAACCACTACAAGTTTCCATTATGTTTTACTGAAAGTAAGCACACATAAATATATTATCTTAACAATAAATGGAAAAGAAAAAAACAAAAAACCACCACTAAGCTTAAGGTG
The DNA here is from genome assembly GCA_031468815.1 of Morus bassanus. Taxonomy (NCBI): domain Eukaryota; kingdom Metazoa; phylum Chordata; class Aves; order Suliformes; family Sulidae; genus Morus; species Morus bassanus. The sequence goes on along the minus strand of CM062572.1, from coordinate 9,357,501 downwards.
CAAAGGTAGCCTTCTACTGCTATCAAGGTAATGAACACATGCTGGATCTCCTATCAGCTACTCAGGTGTGGCTTACACATCGTAAAAGGGTTACAGTTTTACCATTAAAAGGAATGTCAAAGTAAAGTGTGAGAGAAGAAAAGAGAGAGACAAAGAAAACATGCACACAGGGGTGTATGTGCATTCGTGTATGTAGCAATGTGTTAAGAAATCCAGTATTAAAAAAAAATACTGGGACACCAGTATAGTTTGGTACATTGTGGTAACGCAAGTATTAGCGTATGTTCTTCTTAAAGTATGCCAGAGTAATATAGTACATGATTCTCCTAAATATTATCAGCCATTGAAGGAGAATTCAGATAACATAATCAGTTTATACATAAACATTTGTCTCACTGAGAATGTTTATCCTTGAGCATTTCTATCCTTAGTTTGCATTTAAAATTACATTAATTTAGTACTCCAAATTTGTTACAACATTCAACACATTGTTAATATTATTTGGTAAAAGTTAATTTTAGCATTAAAAACACAGCATAGCTGGATATTTAATTAGCTAAAAACTTAGTATGTCTCTGAAAAATCCCTTATAGATAATATTATGCAAGACATTAAAGTAATCTTAAATTTTAGCACAGTAAGGAAATTGCTAACAAAAACAATTTGTAAAATACAGAGTTTAGAAACCGACACAGGACAATACTGAATTTTTGGTCAAAGTAGTGAGAAAGGAGAAAATGGAAAGACTTTAACAATGAAATTGCCAAGGAACCATAATAGTCAGCAGATCAAACAGATCTAGGAAGAAATCACTACACCAGTTTTATGCTTCAGAAACATTCTAGGTCTGAAAATGTTCATAGCTTGTTACTGACAAGCGTCTGGTTACTCTATGCTCACCCTGAGATACCTTCACCGAGATAATTTTATCATTTATATCTGATAGATTTCGTCACAATTTAGGAAAACACAAACAAACAAAACCCCCAAAAAAACAAAAAGGAAAGCAGCTCATAGGTTACTGAGGCACCGAAGTGAGCAACTGAGTGGTCCTAGAGTCTGTCTGCTGTCACTGGAGACAGAAGAGGAGACAAAAAGAGCCATCAGTGCCACAGCCTGATTCAGATCCTAGGTGAGCCAGAGAGCTACTTTTCTAACCTAGGCATTTCAGTTGCAGTCATGGAATCTGTATACCAAAGTATTCTTCATCCTCCTCAAACTGTTAAAAAAACTTTGGTGGAAGACCTAAACTTAATAACACATTACAAGTGCTCAGGCTTTATTACAGTAAGAGAAAAAATAAATCCACCTTTTTGTCCAAGTAAGGAGGAAACAGGGAGCACTGCATGAATTTGTAATGACAAAATATTAGAGCTAAGAAGGGCTCTTGCAGGGTTCAGGCAACTCTGAAGCAATTTAGAGCTACACTATAGATGCTTTAACATACAGTTGCTTTGCTCCTTAGAGAAGTTAGTTCAAGTGCCCACTGAAATTGTAAGCAAAGGTCACAGTAAAAATGTGGCACTTCTGGATTTCATTTAAGGTAGCCTCCAGCAGTCTCCCTCCCTGATTAGATGAGTAGCTGCTACAGCAAAGCAAAAGCAAAGGGGAAATTTGAGTCATGCAGTAGCAATCGGTTGGCCTTCACCATGAATATTGTGAGCACAATTATCAGCAGGAAGTAGTTGTAAAAACAGGCAGTTGTTTTCAAACTCCTTTTCAAAGTTGGAACAGTTCAGGAGAACATACAACAACAGCTGAAAACAGCAGATAATACTTAATATGATTGTATAATTTTTGAATACATAAGATAAATGTTTTCTTTGAAGCTGAAAGAAAACAATGATAATTTTACATGCGCAGACCGCTAGCACATGGAAAAGTTCTCAAAGGGATAAAAAGCTACTGACATTGTAGATATACACATACAAAATAACAGGGAATAAGCACAAGGGGACTTAGGTTATAAACGCACCCAACTGAAAAAAAAAAGGAAAATTAAAAGAAAAAAGCATTAACAGTTTCAACTGCTTTTCCTTTGCTGTTCATTCTTTAAATTAATTTCACCAAGGTATGCAATTTACTGTCCATCACTAGAAACTTTTAAATCAAAGTGAGATCAGTCTGAAGGCTTTACTTCAAGATTTAATTCAAGGGAATCCTTTGACCAACGTGATGCAAAAGGTCAGACCAAGTGGCCAGAACGCTCCCTTTCTGCCTTTATAATCTCGTAATCTGTGGATAATGTGAGAGCACAATGAATCACAGCAATAATGACCTCATTCTCAGCACCAGAGGAAACAAAAGTTCATGATGAAGTGAATAGTACTGGAAACCTAAAACCCAAAATACCAAAACAAGCATGCATTTGTCCTTCAGATAGACCTACATTTTACATATTCCAGCAATTGTAAAGTACTTATATGCAGCAAAATCTCCTTTGCTTTCAATATTAACATTTAGCACGAGGCAAAACTGCCATGTGCCAAAGTTATATACAGAGATGCAGGAACAAACTGTGGAAGATGCTTTTAAAATAACAACTATCATTTACAGTAGAGTTGTTCCCCCTCCTAAAATAAATAAATCTTTATTTTAGTGACTGACAATCTGCAATAATGATCAGGAAACCTTCAAACAGACTATTTCATGCCACTGTGTCAAAATTCTTCCACTACATAGCATGCCATATCTAGGAGATACAGGCACATGTGAGCAGCATAGAGAAGACAAGCAGTCTAGTATTTATTTTAGTTTGTAAGTTACCCTCAGAACTTTTTTTTTTTTTACTTATTTTTACAAGCTTATTACAAAATCAGCCATACCACAGAAAGAGGACTAATGCCAAGGAATCATGACTGCAAGCCACTCAGCAGAAATTTGACATCCATAAGAGCTGTGCTGTTCACTAATGAAGCGTTACCTTTTTTCAGTCGAAACTAAAATACTTTCTAACAAAAACTAAAACCAGATCTATTAAATATATAAAATGTTTAAATATAAAGTCACTCTCTGTACGAACAAGGGCAATTCAGCTGGCTGCAAACAAAATAGCAAAGCTTAAGAGGAAATCTGACTGAAAAGCCACAAAATTTCTGAATATTAAAACAAATTTTTCTCAAGTTCTAAATGAAATGAAATATTTGCGGTTTCAATGTTACAGTTCTGTACAAGCTACAGAAGAAATGGGAACCTCCCAGAAGCACTTAGAGTAACAAACACATGGAGATAAGACAAAAGGGAGGTTGGACACAGAAGTGGAGGGATATCAGGGTAAAAAACTAGTGACAGCATTTGGCTGGCCTTGAACCCAGTGTTTCACCTGTCAGTTCAAAACTCAATTCACAAAATTCCCTTCCCATATTTTCATACATCAAGTGATTTCTGATTATGACTCATCATGATTACATCTCTGCTGCTTTACAAACTTTCACCATTTTAATTAGCAGTTAATTAAAACTGACTGGCAGCACTAATTGTTTAAGGTAAACATTTCCCAATGACACTGAACTAAAATGATTAGAAAATAATAACCAAAACCAATTCTTTTTTAGAAAACTCAGTTCTGATAACTCTTATAAAAGCTTTGCCTTGAGGCGGAAATCCTACAGAGCCAGTTTCCAAAGTTTCTTAACTTTGCATTTTTGTCTGTGCAAAGAAGTCCACAGAGCACAGGCTGCACTTGAGTATACAAATAAAAACAGCACTTAAAAATCAAATTGGTAAGGACAAATGCCATTTTCATAAAAAGCTATCTTTACTTTTGTGTAGCTTAATGCATGAGCAAAAAAAAATTGCATTTTGGTCTGTGGGGTTTTCTTCCTTCTTCGTACACAGCTGCACATCTGTATTTCATAAAACTATATTTTTCTATATTCTGTATTCTAAAATCCCCAACTTAAGGACAAAAAGCAGCGCCACACTCCTTCCCCGGGTAAATCGGGACGTTTCTCTAGCAGCTCCCTTTCAGCACATGCAATGCCCCTATCTCCATAATTAAGACAAAGTTAACAGCAGTAATTCAGCATCATACAACCACTTAGGTGGATTATTAAAAAAAAAGATGACAGGCATTTCGGGCTGCATTCAGCCTGTCTGATTTCATGGCGTTAACTGAAAGGGTAAGAAGTGTAGCTTTCTGACTCACCTAAGATCTGAATTAGCCTCTGACATCAGTTATCCCTTCCTCTACCTCCAGTGACTGTGGACAAAATCTAGGGCAACTGGGCTGCTGACTGGCGCCACAGCTGGTTAGACTGGATGGATCCAATGCCTGCGAGCTACATTAACCTTCAGACTCCCCAACGCACGTACAGTTCAGTCTTTACTAAATTAATGCTGTAGCTTTTCTTAATAATTGTCTTCAGAGTCATCCCCATTTAGAGGAACATTTTCAAAAGCACGCCATGCTAGCTGAATATGCAGTGAGCGTTCACCGCTTTTGAAAACACTGCCCTTAGAGAATACAGTCTTCAAAGCAATGGGGCTAGACTGTATTCCTAGTGTTACTGACTTCAAGTAAATAACCTGCTTTGTGGGATACTGTGAAGTATTTACATAGTTGCATGTAAATTTATAACACAGTGCAACGCAACCAAAAAAAAAGTAAAAAATACATTTCTTGTCCCAAAATGCTTGTACAGTCAACTTGCAATTACTCAGGATATCAGACAGATAAAATATGCAGAGAATATCCGTACTAACCTACTGAAAGATAATCTAGTTAAATATATTTACTTTAGGAAAAGAAAATTTAGGCATAGAATGAAAATGTAAATATTAATTTAAAAGTTTTGAGAGACATGAGGTTAATCTTCAAGCTGGATGAGGTGACCATGTATAAATAGCAGTTGGCTATATTCAAACAACAAAAAGTCTCCAAACAAGAAAGAGAGACCCCGTCCCCTGAACAGTAAATTGAACAAGCACTGGTGAGGGAAAACAAGAGAGGTTGCTAGGAGAAGCAAGTTTTAAGGAAGAACTTAAAAGAAGAGTGGGGCTGGCAGACAAGAATGGGAAAGAGGCACCATGAAAGGAGCAAAGCTCAAGCTGCAAGGGAAAAAGAAACAAGAGTAAACAGTAAAATCACTGCAGAAAACATCCTGTGTCTGAAAAGACTTCAAATACATAAGCAGGTATGAAATTGCACAGTCCAAAAATCTGCACAGAATGACCATCTGATAATAAAGTGGGCATAAAAAAAAGCAGCTGAGGAGGACACCAATAGTAAAGATTTAAGTAAACATAAAGGAGTTCAGTTCTCTCTCTTTTCCCTGGGTACAAGGTCCGTAAAGGTTATGCAACAGTGAAAGAAAAGTTTCTCAAAACTCAGAGGTACAGATTTGGAAGAACTATTACGAGACGACAATCAGGTATTCAGCACAGCAGCAACACACACATTTGGAAACATGAAGCAGCTGGCTGAGACAGAAAAGTGGCAGAGACTAGAAGCAGAGAAAAATCACTGCCTGTTCAGAGGTGGCAAAGGAAAGCCAGCGCTGTCATGAGCCTGACACCCTGCTTTTCAGAAAACTCCAAATGGAAGTTTGGAAAGATGCAAAAAAAGAAAAAAGAAAAAAAAAACAAACCCAAAACCAGAATAATCTCAGCCAGCCTGCCCCGAACTGGCTTGATTCTGGCCCATTACCACCCCCTTCACTGGGCTGTTATTTGCGCAGCAGCAACATGGCAAAACAGCCCAGGGTACTGTCTGAAATAAATATTTTTTTCTTTTCTTTTTTTTTGCCTGTTTTCAGCTGGATTAACTCTCCAGTTCACATGTAACTACACAAACACCTGGGCTGATAGAAGGCAGGGGATGGACTGGGGGAGGACTGAGCAGGCAAGGGCAAAGCAAGATGACTTCTTTCTGAAGCTGCGCCAGCTCACACTGGCTTAAAGCATCCATCAAAACTAAAGCCTGAGACAATCTCTCAGCCACCCATCCTACCTTCTCCAATTTCTCTTTAAAGTAACACTGTTTGCAGAGTTCTCCCCAGCTTACTCCAAAACACAAAGACCTACCTTATCTGAAAGAGAAACCTTAAAACAAATAAGGAGCAAAAGCCTGCAGAATAACTGCTTTATAGTAAAGCGAAATCTTATGATACTTAAAACAAGGAAGGTGTTATCAGTTCATACACAGTTCCTGTGTGAAAGTTCATCACAGTACTGCTCTGGTTTACCCACAGTAAACACCCAGCTACACTTCTTGAAAAGTAGCATTACCGTGCTCAATTAAACCAGAACAAAACCAAATACTGTAGATACAGAATGTTTTACATTTTCCATGCTACAATCCAAGCATTACATCTTTGCTTTCATACCCACATTGAGTCTAATGCACTGGTATTGAGTGCTCTGTGGAGAATTCTCTCAACAGACCTTTGCTGGGATGGGAGCGCAGCAGCTGCTATACCCAGCACTGGGACATGGCAGAGTTTGCACAGAAACTCGGGACACTGCTTTCCTGCCAGTATCAGTGAACTTGATTTATCTGTGCATAGGCATTACCTAATATCTTACACGTAAAACAGTGCCGCTCTTCAGCAGAATATTTCTGACACTAGAGCCTCTGTTTTAAGAAAAAGAATAGCTTCAAAAAAACCTGAATCGCATCCCTGCCATCCTGAGGCTGCTGACTCCTTAATGGCCTTTGGCGGGAAGTCCGACAATCGGATGTGTTAAATTTCCCATACTCAAAGACCTCTAAGAGAATGATATCAGCATATGTCATGTAACACAATGACAGAATAAACCCTTCTGTATCACATGCCTGTAGGCACATACCTTTAGAAACACCTTTTGTTACTTGGATACTTACCACCACGCACCACAGGGAGCCCTTGTATTCAAAAAGCAGGCAGTACAGGAATACCTTTCCCCCTAATGGTGTATTCCTGCTGATCAGAAAACCTCACTTCAGCAGGCGGGAAAGCTCTCTGCATTCCCACTCTCCCTCACACCTACAGCGCTCCGTCGGAAACACCAGGCGTAATGGCTTCATGGATGTGGCCGGCTCTCTCCTTGGGCACAGACTGAGCAACGCTTTCACAAATGCTACCAAACTGTTAATTACTAGTCTTGTAGTAATCAAAGCAAGTTTGATTAAAGACATTAGAGTAATTCACGATAACCTCCCTAATCACCTATCTTTTTTACAAAACTTAAACGCAGCATGGAGCTGAAAGCTGGGCACTTATGTCTAGTTTATCAGCAATGCTTGGAAGTCAGGACAACATGCCACTTTTACACTGGCTGAACTCCTCAAAGCAGTCTGGTTTCGCCATTTTCAATAAAATAAATAGGAAAACATGGAGCTAAACTGATGCACCGCATTGGTAGGTTGAAAAACCCTCAACCTACTTTAAGAAATGACTGCACTAAATATAAAAAAAGATCTCTACATGTTCACTGTAGCAGAAACCCACATAAATCATAACAGCACAGAGGTATACAGAATTTGATTTTTTATTAGAGAGTTACATTTTCTAAACTGGGCTTGCCTTATGGTTCATAAATAGCAGCTCATCCCAAAATGAGTTACTAATAAAGCATTTTACCAAATATCGATTAATGCATCTTGCACAGGCTATGCACCTGTAAGAGTGTTCAAGGGAGGTTTATTTAGCAGTATGGTAGTAGAAAACTCACATTACCTCCTTGGACAGCTGTCCAGGTATCTTGGGATACAGTACCAGACAGAAGCAACTGAGTTAACACGTTTGAATTTACCAACCTGTGGACAAGATGCAATATGCAACCATGTCTTCTATTTCTACTTCGCAGCAATGCACAAAGGAGAGATTACCTTAAGTTGTCACCAGCGGGGTAAGAAGTTACCTTTACTTCCTGAGAGCCTAACTGAACAGGGCTCAAGAAAAACTAAAAAAAAAAAAAACCACACCACACCCACAAAAAACCCCACCCACAAACCACACAACAAAAAAAAAATAAAAAAACCAAACCCAAAAAACCCCTGCAAAACCTTTTCTAACTCTGAAAATACCAAATACCAATTTTCAAATACCTTTCAGAGCTAGAGACAAGCGATGCATCATACTTGGAAGTGGATACAATTCTCAACATGACACATTCTCCTTCAAGGACATGATATACTGGATTTAAGATTTAAAACAAATTTATGTCTTGAAAAGTTGCCCCTAGAAAAAGATTAAATTCGGTCCTTGAACAAGTATAATACAGCAGGCGGAGAGAGGAGTTTACATGGCATGGAAGAAAGACAACATAACTGAGATTTTAAGGTAGCTAACTTTGCAGAGAGTTCAGTTACAAGAATAAATCTTTGAGATGTTCTATTGAGCAGGGAAATACAGTCACAGGCATTTAATATACTTTGTATTTTACCTACAAGAAAGGGTAGGAAATAAATGCTTCCTTTCTGGAATCAATTTTTCCCAAGAAATTGAAAGGCATAGCCCAGAGGGACTCCAGGCTTTGCCTCAAGACAATGGGTTTCTGTTTCCATTTTTGCCACTGCCCCACAAAAAACATTTCATCCTTCTTTATCATGTTTTTATAATAAAGACAACAGTTTCCCCTTCCTTGGTAAAATGCTCTGAAATCTTCTGATTATCTCACTATTACAAGACACATTTTCACTCTGGGGTTCCAAGTCTCTCCAAAGGGTCAGATAATCAAGCTTTCAGATGTATTTCAGCTACAATCTCCCAGTACGTAACTAACTTTATGATCAACAATTATTCTTCCGACAATCTGCCTGCCTTTGAAAGACCCAAGCAACATCCTGTCTTCATGCAACATCCTGATCTAACTAATGGGTTTATGATATGCAAATAACATAGAAATTTGTCCCCCTGTCCAAAACATGCAAAAAGGGCTTAAGAGCTAAGTGGCATCCTGAGCTCCTTATAATAAAAAGAGATACAATGAATATCACAGATTCAGTCCCTCCTTTCAAGTATGCCAGTCCTAATTTTCATGCCTCTATTATCCAAAACACATAGCTAAGAAGCTCCTATAACAACTTTAAAATCCTTTATTTAGTTTAGTATTTAATTCGATTTTGCACCAATTTGCTTTGAAAGTCACTTAAATACACGTATCAATTCTGAGTGTTAAAACAGCAAGGCTCAGCTTTTTTAAAAAAGCAAGCGTCAGCTCCTTGTTTATTGGTTATTCATCTTTATGAAGGAATACTTAAGGAGCAAAAGGAAAACCCTTTATTAGGGCGAGGAGTGTGGGGGGAGAGGAGGGGAGGAAGGGGCCAGAATACACATACCAATATCCTGCTGAAAACTCAGGTCTTCAGTAAGCAATCTGCTGCAATTCTCTGCTCATCACAGATACTGCAATTCTGTTGGCATTACTGTCAGTATTTACTGCACTTAAGCAGGAACTCCCAAAAGCATTGCAAGACAACATTGCACCGCATCAGTCAGTGAACACGCTTAATTTACTTGCAAATGGCATTTTTCTTAAAAGTTAACAACCTTCATTAAATGGTTTTAATCAAGATGGAAAATGAGGAATATTTTCCTGAAGTGTCATTTTAAACTTTTATCCCCGTATTATCTTTTGAATGCTGCAGCAATGGCAAGCACTTATCTTGTATCTCTTTTACAGCACAGAGATTGCTCTTTCATTATCAGTTTTTAAGAAGCTGTAAACTTATCTCAGCTGCTGCAATTCTTCACGTGAGAAAAAAAAATCAGTAATGATGTACATATCATCTGCCTCTGGGAAAAATCAAAACTGCCAGTGATATGCTGGGAAAGATCTCCTTAGACTCCTTTCACACAGTCTTGCAGTAGTTTTATTGTAACCAAGCAGTGTAATTTCAAATAACATTCTTCAGTGCGCTGATGGCAAGCTCCTAAAATACAGCTCTGCTCTGAACAACCAAGAATGCTATTGTGGGTCTCATGCTTACAGCTGCTCACTGATTGTGTCATATTTGCAAAGCTTTCAAGAAAAATTATAACTTCCCCCCCCATAGCTGAGACTTACAAATTCAGCCCAGGATTTTGATAACGAGCTTGGTACACCACCAGAGCTAGTGAGCCTGCAGAACTTGCTCCTCTTCACAATTTTAGCTAAAAATTCCAAATGTTTTAGCCAATATACTTGGAAAAGTATATTCCAGGGACTTAGCAAAATCTAATAGGAGAGTAATATGCAGAACAGGATTCCTACGCTGTGGGAGGCAGCATACTACTGTATGAGGTATAGATGCACATGGGACACAAACACGTCTACATCGTATTACTGCCCTGATGAGCAAGTCATTTTGCTTCCCCCTTCTGTGCCTCAGTTTCTCCAACCAGAAGACGGGGATTGTAATACTGACCTTCCCCATCAAATGCTATAATTCTGCACCTCCATCACTAGGACCCTCAGCTAGGAAGGAGTAAACTGGAGTTACAGTCCTGCTGCCAGAACTGTTTACGTACTAGGTCATTAGAGTCATATATAACAAATACAATAGTAAAGGAAATAAACACACACAGAGACATAACCTGAGAGAAAGAAGCTGAACTAGGTATACACCCTCTCAAAGCCTGGCCATTCACCTAACAAAAGCTTCCACTTGTTTGTTCTTCTCCTGGCCCCACAATTCTTGCATTTCAGATTGCACAGCAACAACAGCTCCAAAGGAGAACAGGCAGGGTTCGGCTCTGACTACCCTCTTGGCTTTTAACTCCCCTTATGGAAGTGAATCCGGGTCTTCTGCAAGTCAGGAAGAGGCTTTAGTCACCAGCCCTAAAAATAATAAATAAATAAATAAATCAATGAGCAACTGTCATTCTGTCACCCATCAGAAGAGGGATTGCTCTGGACTCTGAGCAAAGATAAATTCTCCAGAGCACTAGTCAAACACAAACTGCTGAGTGGAAAGACAGTTCAGCTGCACTCCTGAGTAAAGTGTCACCTACCCATCCATTTTACATGGTACCCTAACCAACACGGCTCAGGGGAAACTGGCACTGCGGTGGATGCTGCTTACCTTGACTTCAGCAAAGCTGAAGACATGGTCTGCCACAGTGTTCTTAAAGCCAGATTGTTGACGCATCACGGTTTGGCTAGCTGGCCTAGAAGGTAAGCATAAAATTGGCAGGACTGCCAAGTTTGAAGGGCTGTGATTAATAGTACAAAGTCCAACTAGCAGACAGGTACTACAAGGATCCCTCGCGGGCAACGCTGTCTTGATTAGCAATGAGACAGCAAGGCAGAAGGCACCCTAGGCAAGTATGCAGATGACACCAAGCTGGGGGAGCAGTCAATATGTCAGAAGGTGGGGCTGCCATTCAGAGGGATCTTAGCAAGCTGGAGAACCAGGCTGACAAGAGCTGCATCTGTCTTTGAACTTCTTGAAAAGTCTCATGCCCAAGACAGAATAACTCCTTGCTACATACAGGCTGGGACTGACCAGCTAAGGAACAGCTTGCACAAAAGGAGCTGGAGGTCCCCATGGACAAGTTGAGCAGGAGTCAGCAGCATGCTCTGGCATCAGGAAAAGCCAAACACATACTGAGTTGTATCAGCAAAAGTGCAGCCAGCAGTAAAGGGAAATGGTTATTCCCCTCTATTCAGTACCCATGAGGCTGCATCTGGAGAGCCATGTTCCAGTCTAGGTTCTTAAGTACAACATCAATACTCCGAGTGACTACAGTGGAGGGCCACTGAGATGGTTGAGCGGCTGGGCATGTGGTATACGAGGAAAAGCTGAGAGCGCTAGGCTTGTTCAGCTTGAAGAAGAGAAGGCTTTAGGGGAGATCTAATCCTGTCTTAACTACTTAGTGAGGGGTTATAGAGAATATGGAGCCAAATTCTTCTCAGACACACACAGACAGAACAAAAGACAACAGATGCAAGTTGCAGCAAGAGAAAATCTGATTAGATATTAGGTTTTACTACCTTGCCATGACGGTAGTAGAACACTGCAATAGGGTGGCCCAGAGCGGGTATGATGCGTCCACTGCTAGAGACAACCAACACTCAACCAGAGTAGGGCTTCAGCAATCTGTTGAGGACATGAGTGGGGAATCGGAGAGATGACTTCCAGAGGCACCTTCCAATCTAAATTATTCTACAATCCTACACAAGTCACAGGCTTTCTGGATTGTCTCCTCTGTATTTCATCACCTTCTGATATATTGCCTCTATAAACATTTCCCTGTATGCGCCACACCTTCTCCGACTGCTGGAGAGCTGGTGGAAAATGTTCTGTGTTCTCTTTCCTCCCATCCTAGAACCTGTCAGTAGGAAGGACTGTTGTGATGAAATACTTCTGTCAAGCTACTTTTTTTTTTTTTTGCAGCTTCTTTTGATGCTGTCCTCACATTCTAGATACTACCTCTCAGCCAATGTTCTTGGCTCCTGATTGTGCTCCCAACTTTACCAGTTGCAACAGGAGGAAAGTGACCAGTTTACAGCTCTGCTGGGAGGGCTGCCAACATTACCAGCAAAAACCAAGGACTGGAGCATTCTCTTGTTTCATCATTGAATGACTATGAGAAACAGCTGAGACACTGAAGCCACCAGTTCAAAGACTAAGGAATGAGTACAGCAGCAAACAATACCTGAGTTGCTTTCCTCTGCCACAGTAAGAGCTGAGAGTCTAGGTGGAAGATGATAAATATTAAGCTGAATGTTGACAAAAATTTTTTTCAAGTAAAAAACTATAATCTGAATATGTGCTGGAAATAATTATTGGCAATGAACTGGGTCCTCCAGATGTGACAAGAATGCAGTGATTCGGGAGTCCCTCAGAGACAGCAGCACAGATGCAGTCCATCTGTTGCATTCGCTAGAAGACTGATCCTTTAAGGACCAGAAATTTTCATATAGAAAAGAAAATTCAACTTAGATTGTGCAGAAGTTAACAGCACTCATGCAGGATAATGAAACTTTCAACTCCAAGTACGGAACAGAGCATTCTCTGAATTCAGGTACCAACTGCGACACAGCAGCTGAAACCTCCAGATGTCTCTTTAAAAGACGACTTCTTCAGTAATGACTTACTATTATTTTGCATTTCTTTCCTCATTTTCCTGGAGATCAAGGACGGTCCACTGATGATTTCAATGGCAAATTTCAAAAGAAATATTCTCAACTCAGACAGCCCAGCTCTTTTGCCCAACAGGAAAAGTCACAGAAAAGCATCTATACTCTCACAACCTTTGCAGCTGAACAGGCAGAACTTCATTACTAATGAAGCCATGGCTTCATTACAGAGGGAGGGGGGAAAAAAACATATTTTTAATGCAAGTTAGCTAAAAGGGGACAAAATCCTTGCAAAGCAAGGACACAGTGGTGCTTTCCCAGAAACTCGCAAGTTCAGGTAACCTCTCAAATTTTCTGCAGTCTAACTTGAAACACCACCTCTTTGTTTGTCCTAGAATTGTGCCATACATTATAGTACCTGGAATGACAATAACAACTTTGTTTCCCCTTGGAAACTGCAAGGCCAAAAGGCTCTCTACAAGCAAAATAAGAAGTTAAAAGGACCAATTATAGATGGAAAAATACTGTGAAACAGATAAGGTGAGAAATTCTCCTGACAATAAGACAGAGGCAATGTTTAGAGTTCTGTTTTGTATGTAATAAAGACTTAGTTTCAGTTAAAGTATATGTCATGTTGCTGAATGTGTTCTTACTGCACAATTTTCTCTTCATATTAAAAAGATTATAGAATATTATAAGTTAGACACAATTTTTTGTCCACACTAAAAGTTTTTTTTCAGTCTATATATTTCCCCTCTTTCAAAATTTGCTTTCTATCGTGAGTAGTTCACACACGATAATATAAAATATATTGTTCACCATTCCTCCCTGCTTACCAATACAAAAGGAATCTGATTTCTACTCCCTGTCGAGGCATAAGCTAAGACTATTTTTGGCAGACAAGCCGCTCTTTCATTGAAAAAACGGTTATACATCTCCATTTAAAAATACTGATTAGCAAATCTCATAGCACTTTACCAACACATGCAGTCAAAACATCACTGAGACTACTGTGTTTCTCCCAAACTGGAAGGATGTTGAAAACTTAAATGATTCACTTACAGCTGATCTAAAGATGAGAGCTCTGCAATTTATGTTTTATTGTCAAATGTTTAAAGGATTAAATCTAAATAAAATACACAATGCACAAGCTTCAAAGCACATATTATCTTCAACATCTTCTTTCCAATTAGCAAGTCAAAATAAAGAAGGCATGGGGAACATTTGGCTTCAAAAAACTGAGCTCTGGAAGAAATCAAGATTGTTGTTGGTTTTGGTCTCATTTAAGGCTGCTGTTTTCCCAAACTGCTGAAACTGGGTAAGATGGAAAGATTATTCTCTTTCTCAAAGGGGAGAAAATAGCAGACATACCACCATGTGATTGAGTGTTACATCATTTGTACTTGCAATACTGAGCCAGTCCGGCAGTTAAAGTTAAAAGACATTTTCTTTTGCCTTCAAGGAAGGACATGGACTTGCCATAAAGGCAGGCTAACAGTGAAAAGGTTAGAAGAGGCCCAGCTCACAATATTACTTGGCATGAGATTACAAAATGCTATAAGTCTTTCACTGAGAAGCACTTCCAGTATGAAGTTTGTGTATGAAGACTCATGCAAACAAAATCCTAGGACAGCTCCTGAGAAGTACTTTTACCAGTTTTTAAAAGGCTTATACTTCACTAACATGTCAGAAATCATTATCAAGACCACTTTCAAGATATGAGGACAGGCCAGGTATGAGAATGAATCCTGTTTTTCCAAAGGTAGTATTGTTTCTGATATACCTTCACTTTGTTCTTATATCAAAAAGTGCAAGACAAAAAAAGCTGCATAAGACTGCAGAATATGATGAAAGTGGACAGTTTTAGAAGACCTCAAGCTAAAATAATATTTGCAGATAGCAAGCACAGAAGTGCTTATAAGTCTCAACGCACTGGCTTTTAATCACCCTATTTTGCATTACTGATCTTAAACTATTTAATAATACGAATTTGTCTTCTAAGGCATCATTCTTATTGCATTAAAATGCAAATACACAATCTTCAATATTATTTTAATGAAGGAGAGCATTTAATTTTCTAATTGACTTCTAAAGTATTCAAGTGCAGAAAACATTAGTGATGGCTACAACCAGGAATATTTTTCAGAGACCAGATCAAAAACATTGACCATAATTGATTATGTTTGCTGCTAGGATTTATTTAAACAAAGCATCAGGTAACTTTTGTTTTCTCCCTTTTCTTTTCTTAAGGGGGGTGGGCACGCACGGAAGGAAGGGGAAGCGTCTCCTCGACATCCCACGCCACGTCCAGCATATCCTCTGACAAAAGCAAGAATGCGCTACACAATGACCGGCTGTACCAGACTTTTTTATTTAGCTGGTGTTTGCAACATATTAGCTCCCATCAGGTCAACACGCTACACAGTTATAATGCTGTTTTTGCTGACATAAGCACCAAAATTCAGATGCAGAGATAAACTTCTGAATTAAGCTGAGAGCCAACCTAATAATTTCCTCTTTTAAACAAACTTTAAGATTGTTAAATATTTATTTTCACAAGCATGCAAGGTTCACTGAAGGTCAAAGACATCAGAGGTGTGATCCCCTTCCTTAGAGTTCCTCCCTTGTGTTTATTTCACTGGAAGGAGGCCGCTCTGCCATCACATTTCCCTCCCCTCATCCATCACCTAGACCTTGTCCTGTTGTCCTGCCTTTGTTCCCCTCATTAGTTCCCATGTCTCTGCCACCATGTTTCAAAGCATCACCCCCTCTCAGTGCTGATGGTAAGTGAGGGCTGCCCCTCATATTTTTACCCCGGTATTACTGATGCCTTCGTAGCTTTCCTGTTCCCTGCTTCTGTTTCTTTCCTTGTTTCACCTTTACCATGAGAATGTCTCATCAGTTCAGAAACCCAAACTGGAATGTAATTACTAAGAGGACAGACCATGCAATGAATTTTATTAATTATTATTTTTATGCACACAATAACAGACCACTATTACATGCATTAAAAATCTAGCTCAGATGCTTCTGCTCTAAGTATTTCTGCGTTACACAAGGCCCAACATGGTGACGGAGCACAGGACTGCCAAACAATAAACACTTCTACCTGCCCATAGTAGAATTCAAGCCCACAGCAACAAAGGATTCAGTGTACCTAACCCAGAAGCCTACAGACTAAAGCCTGTCCCTTCCTTTCAAAGAGGGACCACAATGACTGGTTTCGTCCCAGCACAGAAAGGTACGACAGGCAAGGGCAAAGGATCTCCAAAATTAAAACAATCTAGGTGCCACAGCTCTATTGAGCACAAACCCCATAGCTTTCAGCAGTTGTACCCATCATTGTGCTTTGAGAAAGAACTGCCTAGAAAGACTTGAAACACTCTGCTCTGCAAAGCAAAAAGTATTTCTGCAGTCACATTTCAGAAGTGGATTATTTTGACCTTTACTATTCAAAATAGCCCTTAAATGAGGAAAACAAACAACAAAGCTATCAAAACCAGCCAAAATCTGTAATCTTGATAGGCCATCTTGTGACCCTGTCCCCCCTCTCTTTCTGCAGATACTCTGTTTAATGCTGCATTATGGAAAAGTTGACAATTTGAGCCACCTGCTGGGTACCAACATCCTGAGGGGAAAAAGTTGGTCACTCCTCTACAAAAAAGCTGGTGAGAATTTCATCAGCTAATTCAGTGGGGCAGGATCAGTTCTCTCCTTGCCAGCACTAGAGGTCAAATACTTTTTTATCCCGAGTTAGTAACAAGTTAACAGAAAAGCAGATTTTCAGAGAGTGCAATTCTTAAACTAAACATTAGCCTGAACACACACACACACACGCCGGCAAAATTACAGTCCTCCTGCTTCTTTTGGATGATATATTTAGAAATCCTATTAGCTGGAGAGATCAACATTCTTATCTGAATTTCCAGGATGCTGTAACATGCAAAATTAGAGCAGCTCTCTTAAGTGGGTCAATTATCACTACTGCACTTACAGCAGCTTTTCCCCTCCCTCCCTGCAGCATCCATAATGGGCATTTAGCACAAGGATTTAAACAGTAAGATGTTGAGTTGACACACACCACAATGTAAAGCTCCCTTCCCCTTTTATGTTTTCAGAATCTTAAAGGAACAAAGAAAGTCACCCAAGTACAGAATCTCTACGTTAAAATTACAGTCTCCCAGCAGAAAGCTTCAATGACTATCAGCAACAGGGCACCCTGCAGGATAATGCTAGTCTGCAATCACACACACTATTTTCCTGCCCTGAGTCATGCACAAGTAAGGTTTATGGCTTTCCCCCAGGGGACAGGAGGTGAACCTGAGGGCCACTAACCATCTCCCCAGTCCTGTCCCTCAGGTGCAGGGCCACACAACCAGTTTGAAAGCCTTCAGGTTATTTTCTTCTCAGAGGGGGAATTCTCTTTAAAAGAGACTGCAAATCACCAGATACAAGCGGAACAATTCGCGTACCCAGCATCACTTCAGATACTACAAGGACATCCACAGAGGACTGATGGACGTGACACAGGACCTCGGGAAACAGGCTCTTCTGCAACACAGCTGGAGGCCAGGCAAGATACCCAAGCGAGCGTGACATAGCCCCGACTCCTCCTGCCTTGTTGCCCCACTGCCACCCAATTGCAAGTGCAAGGTGGCAGCCAGGAGCAGCCTTTGCAGTAAGGGCATGCAGTGGGGAAGAGAATGGAGCCACACAACAGAGCGCAGGACATCAGCGAGCACATGGAGAGGAAAACTCTACTTTCCCACCAACGGGAAACATGAAACACCTCATTTTCTCTGCAACATACTTCCCATATACATATCTCCTTATACGGCAAAAAAGTGCGAGACAGTACTGTGAGTGAAAAGTCGTATGAATTTCCTTCACTCCATGGAAAAGCAGACTGGATATGCTGGCTTCAAGTCATGAGCCCTGTGGTTGAAATTCAGCAGTCCCAACCCTGGCTGGAGGAGGGTGATGGGGAGAAATTAAGGTGCAGAAATTAAATTTCTATTGCTGCCCCTGGCTGCCCTCTTCCCTACATCTCCAGCATTTTCTCTTGTGGTACCAAATAGGAGTGATCATGCAAGCCAAGCAGTACCAAACAACATGAACTATTTGGAAATAGATGCAAATAACATGGGGCAATATTAGGCATACCCTATTTAAGGTGGCAATTTTTCATTAACAGATTGAAACTCTCCCAGCTAAAATCCATCCACTCAAAAGCATACCAATTTTAAAACTTCATTTTGAAATGAAATGGACAAGGCTTTTTCCAAGACTTCAAGTCCAAGCAAATGCTTCATTAGGAAGCATTTCTTCACCAAGAATGCGGTCAAACATTGGAAGAGACTTCCTAGAGAGGTGGTTGATGCCCCAAGCCTGTCAGTGTTTAAGAGGCATTTGGACAATGCTCTTACTAACGTGCTTTAATTTCTGGTCAGCCCTGAAGCGGTCAGGCAGTTGGACTAGATCATCATTGTAGGTCCCTTCCAACTGAAAATATCCTATTCTATTCAACTTTCTATGAAGTAGGATCTTGGTGTCCTTTACCACACACACACAAAATCTTGGTGAAATGAAGTAATTTGCTTTTGTAAATATTATATGTATTTTTAACTGTGCAATTTAAAATCAGTTTTTAATCTCTTATGTCCTTGTCACACTCAACACTTGAGCAAAACACATTTTGCATGCAACTGTATTTAATCAAAAGTAAAAGGTCAGATACTAAAGAGAAAGTCCTTAACCGAAGAGAAACAGAAACTGGTTTTATTACCTTCCCTAACTAGAGCTCTAAAATTTTGTTGATTAAAGCCTAATTTCAAAAGTTAACTTTTTAATTGGGAACACTAGGGCCTGCTGGCTCCAGGAAGTTTTAGTAGAGGTCAAAAGACTGCTGGAGATGTAATTTTTCATTTCTAATAAAAAAGGAAGTCTTGCCCTTTTCCTTACAAAGATAGACCTTGAAGTGTTAGTAGGGAAACAAAGAATGTATCCATCAAAGGCTCTCATGGCAAGGTTACACAAAGCTTCCCAAGACAGTATGGAAGCCAACAGAGCCTGCTAACGCTCGAAAGGAAATTAGCTGAACTTCTCTTGCGAAGACCAACAAGGCAGAAAGACTCAGTAGCTGATGCCTAATCTTGGATTAAAGACACCAATTCCCTACTCCATCACAGATTTTCTGGGTAACTTTGTGTCACTTAGCCTTAGTTCTGCACCTGGAAATGAAGATAAATACTCTCAACTTCCCCTACTATGACATGAAAATAAACACATTAAACCAGAAGGCATTCAAATAGCTTGGCAATAAAGTGCAAGTAGTGTAGACAAATAGGAAATAACAAAGTACTGCCCCATTCAGCGAGGAGATGCCCTTTTTTTTTTTCCCCAAATTCTTGCCTGCTGGGATCCTGCAATGCCTTCATGATCTTCCCTCAAACAAAAGGGAGGTTCACAGGGCAGAGGAAGCAGGGGAGGAAAAGCGCCTTATGCTTTCCCACCCAGCGCAAGTTTACGTATAAAAGAAAGACACCAAGGCACCAAACTTTCTCCTGTCAGCCTTCTGCCCCCAACACTCAAATTTAAGAGGTTATTTTTCTTAGACATTTAGCGGAAGGTTCTTCTGCAAACAACGCAGAAGAGAGGCCTCACCTGGCTGCCTTGGACTGACCCCAGGACTCCACCTCTTCCCTCTGACTACACATGAAGCCGCTGAAGACCACCTGAATAACTTGGGCAACACCAAGGTCAGGAGGCTGCCCCCGCCCCGGGTGGCGGGAAGGGCTCGGCAAGCCCCTGAGCTTACCTCCAGAGGCAAACAGAGAGGTATTTACACAAGATAGCTGGTGAGGGAACTTTGTGAGGACTCTTCTCATGTGGAAAAGGGTTTTATTTACTAAGCTCTAACAAAACAGGATTTGGTTTACAGCTAAGGGTGCATTTTCCAGAGAGCTTCAAAGGAAAAGAATAAATAAAATAAAAAAGGTGCATGTGTGGGGGATAAAAGACATTTACTATCTAAACTGTTGCTGTAAAAAAACCCAGGTAGTAGCATTCAAAATACTAAAAATAGTGGACAGTTGTAGAGTTTTTCTAACAGTTGTGTACAGTAAAAAGGATTACAAAGAGAACGAAACCTTCCTTGATTAAAACAAACTGATATCCCACCTGGAAAATCCTGGCCAGACTCTCATTGTTCCCGAGTGACCCTAGGGCAGCCACGGGTTACAGCGGAGCCCGTAAGTCACTCAAACACCCTGCCCGGCTCTTCCCAAGTTCTCTCTCTTGGGAACGGCAGGACCAGCTAAAGAGCCCTTTGTTTCCATTCAGACATATGTAGGGGTGGAAAAGCTGTTCAAAACATTAAAGAAACAACTGAGGACTGTTACTATTCCAAGAAACAAATTAAGAGCCCGAGTCTGAAATGCCCAGAGCACTGGCAGTGCCAGCTGAAGACAGATGTCACTGGAAACACTCAGCATTGCTCAGCCCCTGGGAGGGGGAAAACCTGTTCCATCAAACCTGAGGATTTAAAAATCACTATCTCCTTCAGATGTATTTTTTGCATTATACCTTCACTTCTGACACTGATAATACAGACACATTTTATAAAGAGAATAATAAATTAAAGTTTTTATAGGTAGCTCATCAAAAGGATGAAACACCTCCCAAATCCAGCTAATAGCTAGTAAGCCATCTTCCCTTTAAAAAATTAATGCTGACAAGTAATATAAGCAAGGCAAATGAAAAGCTGTGTCAAAGTTGCTGCATTGTGGGGTTTTCTGTCAAATAAGCTAATAAAAACCATGAACTGACGTAAAATCAATTCAGATCTCAAATAATACACTAAACTTCCTGAAGAACTACAAATAAAAGCTGCACTTTAGGTAAATAAATTTTTATGTTTGCTTTAAGTTCCAGAATTTATTTTTTCAGATTAAAAAAATTGTTACTGAAATATTTTGCATTTTTGCATTAATTAAATAACACATAAGAACCAAGGAGAACTTAACTTTTTCCTATTTCAGGCTGACATTTATTCAGGCATAATTCAGACTGCACCAGTAGACTTGGCTACAATTTTCCTCACATTTTCACAGAGGCTGGCTGACGACATGTACATTATGAAAAAAGAAGAATAAGCAGATACCCATGTCAGATAAATACATTCCACTCCCTCAAACTGAACTCAGTGCAATTAAATCCTCTTCTCCCTCTCCCAAATGCTTCCCACTCCTTTGGTGCTGCCACTGCAGAGAACACAACATTTCTTGCCACTTCAGCCCCGGCTACATCCCACTGTAACTCCTCAGGCTACATACATACTTCCTTCCTTCTACCATAATATTTTTTAAGAAATATGCTGTCTCCTATTTCAGAGACTAGTCTGTTCCCAGCTAATCTCTCTTGCCTCTACAACCCTCGAGTCACTCCACTGATTCATTTGGGCCACCCAAAACCAAGGTGCTGTCTCTGAGCTGTGACAATGCTGCTGCCCATCACTACTACTTCTACATTATCTCTTTCCTCTTCAGTCTTTAACTTCCTTTTCTAAATTTCTCCCAAATTTCTTCATAAGAGTTCTATAACCAACACAACAATAACGAACACTGTAAACCCAGTAAATCTACTTCACAGTGTTATATAGATCTTCAAGTGCTACAAATACTGTATGTACTCCGTACAGCGTATTTCTCCTCTTTGCATTCCATCCTCTGCTGGCTTCTCCAGAAGACCAAAACCAACTGCAAGCTTATTACCCTGAATGTGCATCTTCATTCTTGCTAAAGCCTTTTGTCACATGGCGATCCTCTACACCTGCTCTTGGTCTCTCCGGACCAAAGACCCTGGGAACACGCCTGCCTCCTGTAGCACATTTCTATATTGCTAGATCTAGGCTGGAAACAAAATATAACATGCTGATAATGATCATCGTAATTAATCTATGGAGGCTTGAATGTATTTTCATTTGAAAGGTCAGCAATATGCACCTGTGGTTCTCAGGTTTTCAAGTTTCTAATGAAAGGATAAGATACCAGAAAAGGAACTTATATTTCAATGTTCAGAATCCATAATTTATTTGGGGTTTGTTTTTCAAACTATATGAGATTTTAAATACTAAAAAACAAAACAAAAACCCAGACAGCAGAACACAGGCAGAAGCCGAACTTGCCCTCCCAAAGAAACACAGTTAAACTTAATTTTGTAGTTGATTTTAAGAATTTCTCTAATGGATTTTTTGAAAAACCTCAACACTAACAAAATTGAGCTATACAGTCATGCACTACCACTTCTTGATTCCCAGGTGTCACAGCAACTGTGCAAAGGAAGAGTACTTTGTGATACTGATATAGAGAGACAGAGCCCATCTTTGCAGTCTTATTCATGCCCTGGTCCTAGTATTTTACGTGAAATATCACACGGGACATGATCTCAATTTAATGAAAAAAGTGGGAAAATTAGTTTTGGTATTTATGAAGTGTCAGCCAGACCAGTACATCTTGCACATGCTGAAGTATTTTAAAGAAGGATATGTCAAACAAAGTTGGTTTTTTTTGCTAGAAAAGTTAGCCACACTTGCTGCACAGACAGCTGCTACATTACAATGTACCAGCTTGCCTATTACAGCTCATACAGCTTCAAATGCTTTTTTATCACTACCAATGGGGGAAAATGGATTTGCATATTATGACTAGGCTATCATTCAGTAGTATCAAATAATGACTGTAAATAAATTACTTTGAAAATGTGACATGGGCATAAAAAATATTTGTAATGCTTTTAAATCAACACTGCCTTTATGGTAATGATGGAGTTATACTGTTCAAAGTTCACACAGAAATTTTACATTAGAAGAGACTAGTATAATAGGCAAGCCTTCCTCTTAATTCCATTATTCCCGCAGAACCACATTTTTTTAAACATGCAAATGCAACGACCAAAACACTATCAGAAAGCACTAATTTTAGAATACTGAATATAGTTTCTGAAACAAAAAAATCATCTCAATCTTAAAAGGAAAGCTAAGCTGTTCAACTGCTAAAATATAGAACGAAAACAGCCATCTAGAAAAAGCATCAAATCCAATAGAATACTGATGATATGCACATACTGTTTTAAAGTAGAAAAGAACTAAAATAGCACAGAAGAAATTGTTTGATACTAAACTCCAAATTCCAGCAACTGAAACACAACATAAAATAAGTAAAAACACATAAAACCAATTTGGATGGCCATCAGTATTTAAAGCTTACATGAATTTTAATGAAGTTCTACAAGACAAAAATAGGGATGGTCTAGAGGAAAGGAGCACTCACTTGCAACTCTGGGCTACGTGCTAGGTGCAGTCCTACCTCCAGCCACTGATTTCCTGTATGATCTTTGAGCAAATTTCAGAATTTGTCAAATGCCTTTTTCCCCAAAACTAAAATGGGAGTGCTATTGTCCTTCCCACAAGCCCTAAAAGAAGGAAATCCAAATATCTTTTAGAAAACCGACTGGAACTCTAACCTGTTCTTTAATGATGACACTATAGGAAACTTTGGGTTAATTTTCATTTGTTTTAAAAATGAAAATTAAAACAATAACAAAAAACCACACCATAAAAAAGTAATCCCAAGCAAAGCACAGGAAAAGTGCAATCTTATACTATAAGAAAATGTTGAGCAAGAAGAAATTCAGAGTTTTTGATGGGAGGCAGAGTGACATTCATAGCTCCTTGTAAATACTGAGTATTGTACTTTTAGAAAGGGAAAAATTTTACTTGAACCACAGGAAAAACTCCCATTCACTTCATTATACAAAACCAACAGTGACAAAGTTAGTTCCTAAAGACTTACCTTTGCAAATTTTGAAACAAGGTCTAACTGGGATAGTTGACTTGCTAAAGTATGTCTTATTTTTTTATTTTTCAAATGTGAAAGGATACGAGGAGTTCCTTCTGTCCTACACACCAGGTAGAGACATGCAGCAATTACATGGGTCATCTTTCTCCCCCGGGTTAGGTGCTTGCTCACAGCCATCTTGAAAAAATTAAAGGCAGTATCCAAACAATGTTGATTCAGTTGAAGCTGGTTTCCCAAGTGGTGAATCTGACGTTTCCCTAGAAAAATTAAGAAGAAAAAATGCTTAACAACTTTGGTGTGCTTTGGGATTGGGGTTTTTTTGGTGGGTTTTTTTTTAAAGACAAAATTGAGGAGGCAGATTTTGGATTTCATCTCTGGGTGAAAAGCAATAACCACTCAAGTTTCAGGAACTATATATCCTCAGCTCCTCAGGACAAAAAAAGATAAAGCCTTGTTTTGGACTGCTAGAATTAAAATACATGCAATCAATGAAACCTAGAAAACAAAGCTGCAAACATCAGATCCTCTCCCCAGAGAGGATCCAAAACATAGCCAAGAGTTCTCAGGCAAAAGATTATGCCCCCTACTCCAAAGATCATTTGACAATTCGTACTTGGTTAGCTGTAGTGATGAACTTCTGAAAACCAGAGGTCATGGCATGTTTGACACTGATGTGCAAACAGAGGAGACATTTTGCTGCAACTCTCCAAGAAGCGATGAAGTTTGCAGTTCCTCTGACCACAACCGAAGCCCACAAGGAAGGAGGCTCTGCTCCGGGCTTGCCCGTGATCACCACTGATGGGGAGACATTTCCTTCCTCTGAACACTTTCGCACCAGAGCCTTCATTTAAGGCTTGGCTGCCAGACTGCCGAGATTAGTTTGTGGCTTCAGGAAAACAAATGTGCCTTCACCCTTAAATAAAATAATAAAAAAGTGTGTTTTGGATGATTCATGGCAGGAAGCGGTACAGCTGCTGGGACAGATGCAGGAAGCAAGGTCCAGTCCGTCCTCACAGCTCCAGCTGCAGAAGAGTGCGCCGAAAAGACAACTTAAGAAAAAGATGGGGGAAGTCATGAGGAAAACAGAGCACTGGAGGTTCCTCAGCATACAGGGTCAGACAGCACATCAAGAAAAATCTTCTAATTCAATGTGCCGGGCAGATGTTTCCAGTATGTGTATTTACAGGAAATGCTCATCTGTTCCCTTCAGAGATGTCATGAGTAGCTTTGCTGAACCATGCACCTCAGCCACCACTGCTCACAGAAAGCGACGGCGACCATGCGATGCTTACCAGAACACCAGCACCTGCAGACTGCACATCTTAATTTTATCCAAGTCCCTATACCATCATCACTAATAACATGGTAAAAATGCTTAACCTCCGAACAACCTTCCGCCAAAGACACTGCTTCAATTCAGCTTTAATAAAAAGTGACTCCAGACACGCAGCTGCGGTCAGCAAGACTTCGGCCAAACAGGAGCTGCCACAAAGCAACAGCTTCTTCCTGCGCAAGCGGCAATTAGTGCACTCACCAACAAGATCTCCTTCAAGGCACGTTGGTCAACCAGGTGTAACCCATTTGGATGAAGAAGTAACAACAGAGGAAAAATACCTCACCTTCCGCAGGTGGTGTGGGTACAATAAGCTACTCAAGAGTAATCCAAAGCCCATTAAATGAATAGTTTTTCCACTGCCATCAGCAGGACCTGGACTGGCATTCATCAGCCTCAAACACAAATAGTACATCTTCCCAAAACTAAGATACTAACCAGCACTCGCCCACCCCTGAATTTTATTTCACACTCTACAACTTGTATGCTGAAGCGCAATCAAGACTTAACGTTCCTAAGAACGAACCAGTTTGTACTCAACTGAGAGGGGGGTGTGGGGTGTGGAAACTGCACTTTGCCTTGAGTACTAAACCTCAATTTTGCAGTGACAGCAAATCAGCTTCCCTGATCAACCCCTCCCCAAACAAGTCCACCCCAGAGGCCAGCATGGATAAGCAAGGCTATGGAAAGCCGCCTCCTCCTATCACCTAAGCTTCCTATTTTATCTGGTTGTATTCTGCCATGCATGGCTGCTGAGGTGAAGACGCAAAAAACTCATCTGTAGAGATGTTAGGCACTACATGCAGATGTACAATCATTAAAAAAAAAACACAGACAGACATGCCCATGCACCTCTCCCTCGGCTGCAGGGAGATCCAGACTGGAATCACTGCAGCAGCAAGTGCGCAGCATTCCCTTTAAGTAAGACGGTCCAGTTAAACGTCCTCAAAGTCACAAAGGCAGCTGATAAGAAACAATTTCAGCAGTTTTAAAAGCAAAATTCAGACAACACTTAAGTAAAACTTTTGTAAAAACAAAGAGAACAGTGGCTCCTGTGCCAAGGAAGAGCCACATGCACTCCTGAATGCTTTTTGGGCTAATGGTGGAACTGGTATGCAGGGCCCTCTGGAGCCAGAAGGACCAGGGTGGTGCAGGCCACCAAGCAAGAAGGGGTGATGAGGAAGCTTCCCATGCCACCAGCACGGCAGCAGCTGATGTGGTCCTGGGAGCACACAAGAAAACAGCCCAAATGAGCTGGAGATGCAGAGTAAGAACAGGACAAGCATCCATGAGATTTCTCCCCCCAGCCCTCCCCTGGCCCGTCCCCATTACAAGGTATTCCTTCTCCCAAGAACACCACTCTCATTCAGGGCTCCACACCTCAGAGGGCACTTCAGAAACAAAGAACATACCAGAAGAGAAAAAAATAACATTGAGGAAGATATTTGAAATTCTCTTTCATAAGCTATTTTTCCCACTGAGCTGATACCATCCCCAAGCTACCATTAATATTCTCAGTATTTAACCTTTTCCTAATTTCAAATGTTTAAATATAATTCATCATAACCCATCCTAGATAAACAGTATGCTTGTTTGAGTAATATATGCTCTTTTAGCTGAGCTCTTAATCCACCATCAATATTTTAAAATGCAATTACTTTAGGGATGACCAGTCATTCTGTACTGACAAAGACCAAAGAGATCTAAGAGCACAGAAAGGTAGCCCCATCCACTTAGGAAATGCTATTTCTTTGAATGTTATACACAACCTTCAGCAGACTAGTGAAGGATTTAATTCTGTGTGCTAGTACTCCCTCAGGTTGCTTTGTAGTATTATCATATAGTTTGTGGAAAAATAAGACAACTGTTACCGCCATTGATCCCAAAAAAGAACAACTTAACACAGCACAAGAAGCATCTTAGAAATTATGTGCATCTTGATGACTAACTTGGTTTTGTCCTTATCTGTTATGAAAGAAATGTACTGCTTATAGCATCATCTAAGATAAATATGTACATTCTGGAACCAGTCTCCTATTCACTAAAGAAAGATCAAAAGCTTTGTTGTCTCCCCCCTACCCCTTGAATTTAACATAACAAAATTCTATTTTTCTGGTATCTTATGTAACACTACCAAAAAAAAAACCCACAAGCTGGAAAGGTTAGTACTAGCAATTGTGCTTCTAGATTTCTCCACAGGGACAGAGGATACCTTGTACTCCTTCTGGTTCCTTCACAGATTCAAGAAGCATCTCCGTTCCAAAGGTAACTCCAAGAAAAGGCAGGTGTCAGCTGAACAGCTATTGCCCCAGTACTGCAGTGCAGTACCAAACTGTTTCACAGTGCCCTCATCCCAGTCAGATGATAACCAAAAGTATGTAATTTTGTGATTTCCAACCTTTTCTGCCAGTCTCACCAATGAGATTTCCAGAGCTGAAAAATGCATCTCCATAGTATTTTATTTAACTATAAATACAGTGATTTAATCTGTTGGTATCTGAAGAACATATATTCATACTAAGAGAAGTTGCGCGTAAGAAAGTAACTGATCAAAATAAATTCTCTATCCAATGCTCCAGTCACTGTTGACAAACACGAACAGAGACCAAGTACCCATTCATACTGCCAGTCCTCAACATGAAAAGTCCTCATAATCGCGCAATGGTAGCCTCAAGCCTTGCTAAGCATTCAGATACCTTCTTACATGAGTGACTGCTCCCCCCGCAGTGTGGTCAGTGCAGGGAGGAACTGCAGAGCAGCTGCAAGCTACAGGGCTGGGAAGATGAGCAATTCCCTCCAGCAAACCTACAATACTGCATTATGTCTATCAGCCCTTGAATGTACTCCCACTGCTCCTCGCTAGCTGGGTGGCATTTTATAATCTTCCATTTGTTGTGTATCTCCCGACTGTCTCTACCGTTTGCTCTAGACTACCAGCGTGGCTTCAGTCAGCCCTAACGGCTGGCTAATGCCCTTTCCACCAGTTTGACCATATGGTCCCAGTGTGCAGTGAGCTGGTCCAGCTATCTGCAAGAATGCAATAAGCCTTATTATCTCAGCCAAAACAGTGGGAATATCCAGCATTACAATGCAATTTATTAGCAATCTGCTCAACTCAGTATTCACCAGATTACATTGCAGTGTTACAAACTCAAATGAATTGAACTGCTCTACTGGATGGAAAAGAAAAGAACTGCCACACTTTTAAACCCCGCCGTGCTCTCAGTTATAAACCAAAACTCAAGACAACAGCTTCCTGACTTTCTTATCCATTTTATCCAGTTAAAAAAATTTTTTAAAAGTTTGAGTGGGACACTACTCTAAAAACTTGCAACTACTACTATCTCAGGACTATAAAGGAATACCATGGGGAACAGTCAGAAACAAATATTGCATTTTTTCCTAAATTGCTAGGCAAGAGTACAACATATAAGGCAAAATATACAGAGGTAAAACGTGTCCCTTAGTAGGTGCATCTTTTATTACTAACTTGCAATAAGAGTTGCCTCTTTTGGGCCTTACAGGTTTTTGACAGATCGTGGGATTCTTTTTTTAAACCACAAGAAATAGAGCCTTTAAGGTCAAAGCTTATACTTCATGCTGCCCTTGCAATTTAGCGATGACATTAAGAATGGTGTCTAAGTGCCTTTGGGAAAAGGGCAAGGAACAGCGTCTTTTTAAAAAGGCAGGACAAGCTCATCAGCAAGGTTACAAAAACCCTCCCCCTTCCCTCACCAGTAAAACAGTAAAATTAATCTCCTTTTAAGAGCAGAAGAACAAGAGTCTAGAAACTACAGAAATTTTGCAACATATAGGACACATACCAGGCAGTTCCCATGTATTTCTGAAAGGCTCATCGATGGTATATCAGGGTGGAGGGAGAAGCAGGGGGAGAAGAGAGAGAGAGAAGAGAGAAAAGCTTGCACTTCTGTAAGCAACACACAAAATCAAGTTCCCAGGCTACCAAGTAGTAAAGTTTATCACTTTCCTGAATCTGCATCTAAAAACAAAAGGCCCTTTTCAGTTTTTAGTTCCAAGCCCACTAAAAAAAGTGTTTCTACCCATATACTCCCAGCATGCTGAAAGAAACACACCATCATCATCTCAACCGATGCCAACCTCAACGCTTTGAGCTGGCATGTAAGAGCTGAACTGAGAAGTTCAGATAGGACCTCGGAATGCTACTATCCTTTCATTCCAGAAAATTTCTATTCTTTTGATGGAGAAAACAGTGGTTATTACAAAACAAAATGTGTAGGCTAGAAATCACTGTCACAAAAACAGATTTGCAGAAAATCTTGGTAATATTAAATGCTTACACAAGAGGCAGTTGATAGCAAAACTGCAGCTTAAGTTATAATAGGAGCAAAATAGAAAGAGGGGGAAATCAGACCCATTCTTTACAAGCAATTTTCTTTCTTTTATGTTCTCGTTACTACAGAAACATCTTGTTCTCTTCCCCTATTCAAGAGGAATCATACCTCTTTTTGGATCCCTTAAAAGTCAGTAATGTCAAGCAGCTACAGCTATATATTATTCTCATCTGGCTTCTGCCTGCTCATCTGCAACCCTCCCCTCAGACTGACAGAGGCTGTAACACTGCTATTTCAAAGTAGTACTTTTCAGTAAGAAGCATAAGTTTCTAGGGAAATAACAGGCAGTACACAGGCAGAGCTTAAATGAATAGTTATTGCAATACTAAACTGCATCATCAAAACCCAGGCATACAGATTTTCCCCCCTTTCCACAATGTGCTTGAGGGGCCCTGGAAACTAGCAGTACCTGAATTGGGCAATGGAGTCATGTTAACAGCACTAATCCTGTTTTTGCAGAAAGGATTGTTATGGTAACAAACACTAGAGTCTATTAAAGGAAACATTTTGGATGGTTTTTGCTTGGGTATTCATTTACAGATTTTGATTTACTTTACCGATTGAATTTTATGTGCAGATTTTATTCTGCATTTGGTTTTCTAGTCCTTTTATTTTCTCCATTTGAAAAAAACTCCCCAAAAGAACTCTCAAAAAGGGGAAGAGAGCAGTTTTTATGTGTAGGCATCCTTGCATGCTTCGTCATATCTTTCAATTTCAGCACGTCCCAGCTCAAAGCCTGAATGAATTTCCTGCTCTTTGCTCCATGCCAGACTCCTATGTTATTTGTATTACAAAAAAGTAAAACAAACAAACAAAGCCACAACAGGGAAAGTCCAGGAACATCAGTAGGGCTACTCTTATGAAGGCTGGTCCCAGAAGCCTAATCAAGGGCAGAGTCCCATGATCAAAGACAAGAAAACATTTAAAGCCCAAACAATGGGGGGAGGCAGGGAGGAAACCGAGGCGATGGCTGCAGGGATCACACAGAGCATTTCCAGCAACATGCACAATACCGTGAGTGAGAAGCAGCCTTATCTCTGCGAGCCCGTAATGAAAAAGGCCAATGAACAGTAAGAGTAGCAGCACAGTAGGGCATTACAGCAGTGCTGACCCAGCACAAAAACAACCTTAATTTTATTAAGGATAGCTAAAAATTATTCCCAGTAACACCTAATTGCCTATGAGGAAAGTGATGAACATGCTGGCCTCATTCCCATGCTCTGCCTAACTTCAGCCTAGCCCCAAGTCCCAACTTTGCCACCATCTAATTGTGGGTGCACCCCGCATCCCCAGACCCATGCTCTTTCACACGAGAACTCCCCAGTTCTTCCACAGGATGTGTCAGTGCCAGGGCTGAGCAACCTGGAGTCCGTGCACGCTCAGCCCCCCTCCGACTGATGCATCCCCGTGCCTGTGTCTCCTGGCAGACCTGCTTCAGGGACTGCCCATGGGTACGCTCTGTTCCTGTTATCTCAGCAGAGTAAAACAGTTCCTGGCCCTTTCCCTATGATATTCCACCAGCTGCGCCAGCACAACTGTTTGTGGGCATGCACAGAAAACCAAACCAGTAAACTGATCCTTGTTAAAAATAACCTTGTGAAATAAAAAAAACACCAAACAACCAATTAATCCAGACCTATTTACTGAAGGATTGATGCCTCCACTTTATCTTCTTAGGGCCAGAACCAGACTATCTCAGCGCAGAGACCTGTATTCAATTTCTCTGCCTGCTGACAATCCAACCCATCCATTTTGCCTCCCATGAGAGCGCCCCAACTGCCAGGTGCAGCTCCCCATCTCTCCTGGTAAAGCCCTTCCACTGCATGTCAAGTGTTCATGCTTTCATTCAGCTAAAAGAGAACTAGCATGCACCTTTAAGATTAATGGCTTAAAAATTCAGATAGTGGTCACTAGTCCAACCACTTCTTAAATATTTCATACTAAACTACTTTTCTTTCACCTAGAAAATTTGCTGTTAACATCTCTTCCCTGGACTTATCTGTACTTCTTTAAGTATTAATTCCCTCAGAATTGGTCCTTGTATTCCATTAATGCCAAAGCAGGCCTGCAAAGTGCCCACATAACTTCCCCCACCTCCTTCCTCAAGCACTTTTTCCATTCCCTGATTATATGATACCATTCCCACGTGGGCAGACTCTTTGCATATACAGCAACTGGCCATTTGACTTAATTTGCCTTGCCCACTGAAAAATTTGGCATCATAAGTGGTTCCTCTGACCTTTTGCATTCAGTTCCTGAAATTCTGCTTCCCTCACAGGTGGCACTTCTACTGCTGCCATTTCATTCCCATTATCTATTTAAATGCTACCGCTGCTTCAACAACAGACTAGAAGCCATACGGTTTATTCACAGGCTGCGTCTCACCTATTGCTAATCTTGCCCCATCATCCTTAGACAGCAGCTTGCTTGCTTCTTAGTCTTGCTTAATTTTATTTTTTTTTTTTTTTTAATACAGCTAAAGAACTTCTTGCTCATAAAGTCCTTAGTGAACTTCACGTCTGGTGTCAAGCTGGAAAACCACAGCCAATGTCAATGTTAAAAAAAAAAAAAAAACAAACCCAGACCAAAACAGGAAAACCAACAAAACCCCAGCCTGTTGATCCACTAGCATCTGAAGGTATTGGATGACGACTGTTTTAAAGTCAAGCTAAAGCCCTAGCTATTGCTGTGGACAGTATTCCCACCTTCAGCACGACATTTACGTGGCCACATGCTGATACAGATGATGGAACTTGCTCTGCTGAAAATCAGCTTGAATAACAAAAAGTTAAATTTTCATTTGGACCAGTTCCCTCATATAACTCAACAAGCAGCCTCCCAAGCCCTAACACCGTCAGAATGTGGCTGGGGTGAGGAGATACGCTGTCAGCAGCAGCATACACATGGATCGACTTAAAGCAAATGTGAGACTGCAGCCTAAATGGGTCAAAGAGAAAAGTACACACTATCCCTCCGCTTCCTCCTGCTTCCCTGCTACTGCTCCCAGCCCTCGCCGCTCCTCTCATACACGTGAGCTTACACAAAAGCCTGACTGATTTATCACGGTTTAAACAAATGCTAACATGTTCATTAGCAGTTTGTATATTAGAATGCTTCAGGTCTTTTAAGATTAATTTTGGAAGCAAGCAAATGCGGACTTTTCTTTATCCGAAAGTTTTGTCAACTGAATTTTTTACTCACGTAAGATTTGCAGCTGTTTCAAACTCAAAACAGCTGGAAGGCTGCTCTACCAGCAAGAACTGTGAGCACATGTATGATCAATGCAGCATAACCCTCACCTATCTGACATTAAGGGAAGTAGAAAGAAAAACTTAAGATACCAAGAACTTTTAGGTAGTGATAGCTTTTGAGCATGCAAGATTTCCTACTGAAGGCACCATCAGTTCGGCTTTGCTTTAATCTTCCTCTGTTTTGTTTGGACAGTGATTTTTTTTTTAAATTACATTTTAAATGACAGTTATTCTTAGAGATTTTTCTATATCTATATGTATGTAAAGCTTTTTCCCCCAAACTTATCAATTACCAATTGTTAGTCTTGTCACAACAAGAAATTAAATATTTCTGCTGTCACACAGCATTACTGCTGATCTAAGCACTACCTTCAGCCATCCAAAATAATTTCTACATCACTGCAAGAAAAAAAAAAGATTTGCTCATGACATTATCTGACAGTTTTGAAAAGACCACTTTTTTAAAGTTTTAAAACCCCGTAATTCTAGCGTTAGAGAGATCAGAGCTTGTTTCATACCTGCAAAGCAAAATGCATTTAACTAACAAGCAACTGTCATCAATCTACAGATAGAAAAATTCAAGAATACAGCACAAAACAGAAAAAAATCTGTTGCCTATTGGTAAAAGTTATCAAAATCTTTAAAACAAAACAAAAATGAAGACTAAACACAAAAGGATCCATTGCCGCAATGGAAAACTTCACAGATGCGAACTGCATATAAATCAGTGCAGTGTTATCTGCTCTCTGACAGCAAGTTCTAGTGCCTTCCCTGCAGATCAGGGCTTTTGCAAGGCAAAGAAGAGTGAAAACTGACAGCAGCCATTTTTCACAGTCTTGCAGACACCACGGAAGCAGGCAGGAGCACCGGGCGTCAAGGTGCTTCACACGGATGAGGAGAACGCAGGAGCTGAAGGTATCCTCTGGCCAGAACTGCCACTGAGGCCAAGGGGACAGGGACAAGAGCAGAAGTAATTGAGTTACTGCAGCTGAACAATTACCACGTCTCAGCTGCACTGCAGCGACTATTAGCTAAGGTCACGCATACTAAGATTGTTTAAAAAAAAAAAATCTTCCTGTTTAACCCACCTTCCATGCTATAAAAGCCAGTCTAGCCTTTCCCTTTTCCTGCCAAGAGGCTCCTGCGTATCTCTGTGAACCTTCCTTACTTTTCTTGCCCACCTTTAATACTACCTTTTATAACATGTCTGAGAATTTACTTGTCCTCAGACATGTACAGAACAATTTCCCTCCCCCAGAGTTCAGCCCTGCTCCTCTGCATGCCAGTTGCTCTGTCAAAATACAACTGTTAGTGGTAAGTTATTTCCATTCTCCATCATCTGACTGTGTAGGCAGGAAAAACCTCACTGACAGAGCCTAATACCCACTCTGCTCTCAACCTGTACTTAAGATTGCGGCTTCTTCTTCAGGATTGAAAAAGGCCTGTAAGCCCAAAGCTACTTGGGTTCTGGTTTTAGGTGGGTTTTCTTGGGTTTTTTTCTCCCCCCTCCCTCCCCTTCCTTCCCCCTCTAATTCTACATGTAAAACTAACAAAAGGCATTCTGTCACCACCCAGACATTACCCGATCAACAGTCAAAGAAGATGTATGACACCGTAATTCCAAAAGTAAAAATTTCACAAATACCAACTAACTGGCAAATTTCTTAAATCATCTCAAAAACGGAAATCAAGGCATCAAGGGAAAAAAGGATGCAGAGAGAAGTAGTTGAGGGGGATGAAGAAAAAGAGGCAGTTATTAAAGATATCAAAGGCATAGGAGATAAAATGATCTAAAAATGGAAGCAGAAGGAGAGAAGCAGCAAAATCAAGCTGAGAAAGGCACAGAGGCATTACAAAAGCAAGAAAGATTGTATTAGGTTAATACTTATTTAAGGTATTTTTATATGAAGCTGACAAGAGTGGTCAAATACTTCTTCCTTTATACAGAAGGGGTAAGAAATCTGGCAGTTAGGTAAGAGAGCAATCTTTATCCAGGCTGCAGCTAAAGAATGAAATTCTGCCCTTAGTTTGTCCCTGGCAGCTGAGTCCATCAGCTACAGATAACAAGCAAGGAATATGAATATGAGGGGGCTGCTCTCCTTTGCCACTACAAAAGACCTATTTAGATCAGAGCTACAGCCGCCCCAGATGATTTTATCTGTGTACTGCCCATAGATGATGGAAGAAGTCACAGACAGCACTTCAGCCTCAACTTCGCATTTCCTTCCTTTTTAAACTAAAAATAAGTGAAGGTTGCCACAAATCTCAGCTAAACAATGTAGTGAATCAGTGAAGCTATTTATCAAGCCAGTCTCTTGTGCTATCTACTTCAGCTTGGAGTTGAAAGGAGATTTATGTTTAAAGAGAGAATGCACATATTTCAGGAACAGCCTTATATTTCTTTAAACAATAACATTTATGTAAGTCAGATGTACAGACTGTTCCAGTAAAGAATCAAAAATACAATGCCATCTATGTATTTCTACAGAGCCAATGTGGCCCTCTCAGAAAATTTGACATGTTTGAATAATATTTATCTGTATGTATGTGATCACTTCCATTTATATGAAGCTACCTTCTACATACAGGAAGCCATCAGCAACTTTTCTGGGAGGAAGGAATTCTCGCTAGACTTCACTCTCCTCCTCAGGAACCCTAATCACCCTGGAATTAGATAGAGAGCACAGGAGGGGGTAGGGAGTGAGTATTTAAAGACCCAGAGATTTAATTTAGAGCCTTCACCAAGTTACCAAACATGATTTGTTAAAAGCAGAAGATCACTGTATTTCCGGAAGACAATGGAAGTTTAAGCCATAAATAGATATAAGCGTGAGTTCATGCCTAAGGACTAATAATGTGATATTAAAGGAAAATGTAAGCACCATGTTAATGTGAACTTACAACAAAACTCATTGGACCTCATAATAGCATCCCAAGGGAACCGGTGGAAACCCCCACTGCTTGGAAAATATGAAACCAGGAAGGGCAAGACACAAGAAGAAATGCATGATATGGAATGAACCCATATAAGAAAAATGGGCTAAGATGATTTCCTAGATTAAAATAAGTTCTTATGCTCTTGCAAAACCGTGAAGCTTAAGGGAGAGGCTGCTTTGCATGACAGAATCATTCTGTATTCTGAATGTACAGAACAGGGGAAAAAAATCCCCCCACCCTTTCCTCCTCAAGTAGCCATCTCTGCTGACTCGGTACAACAGCCTTCCAGCCTGCTCGCAGTTTGGCAGCAGAACAATACAGACCCAGCGTCCAACAGACCAACCTGACCTGTACAGCAGAGATCCACCTACTCAAGTTCCCACCTCAAATTTTTTTTCCCATAGTCACCACTCTGTTCTAGTTTTCCTAAATTAAATATTGTATTAAAAACACTTCCAGAGTAAAAAAAAGGCAACAAAACACCCACAAAAAACCTCACTTTTTCATGTAACAAAGTCTGAGAAATTTTGTCCATAACCAAATCTTCAAATACTGACTTTCTTTGCTATTGTAGACAATCCACTCTCCTCCAGTGTGCCAGTCCTTAGTAGTTAAAGAAAATCTCAGGTAAGCACAATTACATTTTTCTGTTCTTTACATGCTAAGTCTCAAAGATCAATTACAACAGAGTTTTTTCTGTGCAGTATGAGTCCAAGATAGGATGTGAGATCATCCATTAAACATACATATCCAAGACTAGATGCATTATTAATTCATTTTCCCCTAGGTAATATGGCATCATGAAAAATAGCTACCAGAGAACATACTGACTAAAGACTTAAACAGAAATCAGTGGATTTATGTGATGATTGCTGTGCAGCAACCTAACAGATCTCATTAAAGGAGACATGATTTCTTCTCCCCTGACACTGTCACTGCTCCTACAGAGTAGATGCTGATGTTCAACACAAGGAAGAATACTTACACCTCAGAAACAGTTCTTACACCAGTCGTGAGAATGATCTGAATTTAATAATGTCTAAGTCTGACTACAGATAGGTCTCAACTTTACAGAATCTTTCTGATTAGTGACAGTGTTTAGAAAAATCTCTTTTTTAAAATAACTTGGCTATAAAACACTACCTGTCTCTGAGTTTCAATTAGGCAGATGCCGTAAACACCCAAATGAGTTTTTCCTGTTTTCCTCTTTGACTTTGTGGAGCTGCAATCAAGGAAGTTGCCCTAAGAAATCGCTTAACATCAGCATCATCTTGAACTTAACTAACATACTGCTTTGGTAG
Source organism: Morus bassanus (assembly GCA_031468815.1). Classification (NCBI taxonomy): domain Eukaryota; kingdom Metazoa; phylum Chordata; class Aves; order Suliformes; family Sulidae; genus Morus; species Morus bassanus. The sequence continues at coordinate 9,320,463 of CM062572.1, read as the reverse complement.
AGTCCATAGAGTAAATTCTATTTACTGACCTCTTAAGATCCACAAGAATAAACAAACACTTCAATCAACTGCCTGCGTCAGACCTATTTATGCTACAAGCAGCTCCTCAGCGAAGGCCTCAGAAGTTCTACCGCTACATTAATCAACCTCAAGGACCACACTTTTCCTCTGCAAAACAATTATAATTTGGCCCGTCCTCCGTCTACCTTTTGTATTTTACTCCAGAGTGTTAGGAAATTCTGCCTAGCTTTGTGCAAGATGACCTTACGTCCACATACCCATGGCCCTGGCAGCTACAATAGCAACAGTACACACTGAAGTTAACATTTCTGTATGGTCAAATGCCATCCTACTACATTATCATATAACAAGAAGTATAGGTGCCACTTTGTTTAATCCAGCTTTAATTATCATAAGCATTCAACTCCTATTGAAAGCCATGCTCCTATAGATGGCAAGCTGAACTGGGCACAACGAAACGTTTCTGAGGGCCCCAAATCAACTGTGGTTCTAGCTTCTAGTAACTGTGCCTCTTATCATTTTGAAATCACAGCACTCAAACTTCAACAACATGTTGTTCCAAGTGGCTGTTATTATGTTGTCTCCCTTTTATGCTTTCTACAGACTAAATAAGGAATGGAGATATGACATAAGGATTCTTCCTCTTAGCTTAATAGTGAGCAAGTGCATCTGGAGGAGATGGAAAACCACAAATGACTCTCTGTGTTTAACCACGGAGGCAGGTGGTAGTCCTTCACTTCTGCTGCAAGATGCAGAGGAGACAAACTACTCCAAATGTGCTCTGAAGAACTTGATTTTTGATTCCATGTCACCGCTTACACTCCCTTATGCTCATCTTTATCTTCTGCTGAAGTTTTCTTAGGATTATATTTGGTATTTAATATTCAGTGTCACTGTAATCCCACAACTTGACTTCCCTGGCACAACAATGTTTCTCAGAAATCCAAGACAACCCCAAAGCTTTTCTCCTCTGTGTCAAAGACCTTGATCAACCTCAAGCTTCCTTTTCTTCTTAAAGCTGGTATCAAACACTGCAATGGTCTCAGAATTAAATTTGTTGTATACAGCAGATCAAAAAAGAGCAGAGTTGGGGGGAAACAAAACTACCCACACATACAGTAGGAAAACTGTCTAGTCAATGGCAAAAAGAACATGTGAGCACCACTGTAATCCTTCAGAAAGAACATTATTTCTACTCCCAGTTCTCCAGGATCTGAAATAGGGTGCAAACTACCCTTGAGGAGACCATCTGCCAGCAATGCGTGGTAGACTCACCATGGACCAAGAACGGAAAGAGACCAAAGTATGTTTATGATCCACAGGACATCTAACAACTTTATTTTGACCAAAGCTACAGATACCCATTTGCTCTCAAGAAAGAAGCTGGCAGCAAGCAAGAGTTAACTTTTAGTATAGGGCCAGCTGGAATAACACAGACCACTCAGACAACAAACGTCACCTCACAAGCACCCTGGATTTGTTCCAAAAATCACTTGAAAAGTGGTATTCTTTCTTGACACACTCAAGGACTGATTGATTCAGCTTGCACCAGAAGCAGTACAATTTTTTTTCCCTAGTGCATGTTAGGAACCATAGTTTCTAAATCTACTTTGAGATGATTTTGAATAGTCTCAAGATACACATTTTCCCACAGTATCACTAAGCAAGCTTGTAAATTATTTTCCTTGTATTTAAGCTTAAAAACAAAGATTTCATGCAGCTAAAAATGTCAGATTATTTTCCCACCTCCCACCTTCCAAAAGAAAGCCTTTAGATAGAGAAATACATTTTTTTAAGGTGGAAAGGGACTGTATTTGCAAAGATATTCAGCCACATTAGTACTGCTATGAAACCACTCAGAAGATTTCAGCTGACATTCAATAATTTTATTTCTAGCTATTTCCCTGAGCCCACAGAGCTTTCACAGACAGGGAAGTAAGCAAACATAACACCTGCTTGGATTTGGCAAGCTGCATAGGGCTCAGAATCATAAAGCAACCCCTCTAAAACCTCCCTCATTTACAGATGACGATTTGCTGACAATAGGAAGATAGCTGTGCTCACCTTCGGAAGTGAGGATGAATTTGGATTAGCAAATACCGAAGATTCATCTCACATTTAAAATGGAGGCTGGTAGTTAGAGAGGTGTGAATGATAAACTAAGAGCTATTACTGATTTACTGCTTTTTCTTATAAAGACTGCTTTCCTCTCTTCACTCCACAGCAAACCTCAGGTAAGAAGTAGGAGAGAACACACAAAAATCTGAGTCTGAAGACTAGGCACAACTGGAGCAGCTGGGGCTGTACTTTTCATTATTTTTATTTTGTAAAAGCGTTTTCCTGATCTTTTAGTGATTAGAAGAAATCTTTCTTCTTTTATAACAAATCAGGTAAAATATCAGAGGATGAAGTTACCAGAGACAGGTGAAAGGCAAAATCCAACATCCCCCACCCATCCCACCACAACTCTTTGCACCAGCTCCCAGTGCTCTTCTGATTTTGTGCTGAGCCACAAACCAACAAAAAAAGAAAAAGCAGTCAGCTTTCCACAGGCATCAGCCAGAGCAAGGAAGAAAAGTAAGACAAGCATTGCCAAGAAGTACAGCAGCAAGCCTTGAGAGTGGTTCATCAGTAACATGCAACTCCTCTGATTTGTCTAAGATGCTACAAAGAGTTTGGAAGCAGAAGTTTACAGCTGTCCGTGTACTCCCTCAAAACATGTAGGATACATATTCCATGAGCAAAGACATCAATCTCCTAACCTGATTTAGAAAGCATCTCTTCCCATGTAAAAGGATTTCTATGCATCTATATAAGCTTGCATGTATATGGACACATGCCCAAAGGGATCAGAAATGCCTTTCTGCATCAAGTGGCTCTGCAAAACCCTGAAAATAAGTACCAGGATGACTACTAAGGATGATCACCCAGGCTTTAGCACCCGTGCTACCCCATGAGAGTGTGGCTGGAGACTCTGCAGTGTTTGTATCTCCCTTTTAGGCAAAATAATGTAATGCTTTCTAAGAAGGAAGAACATAGAATATGGCTGTGTCTTATACATCAATTTTGCAAGGACAGGAAATTAGCGACCTTTGGGTTCAGTATATTCTATACTGCTATCAAAAAACAGCCTCAGACCAGAAGCCTCTCTGCACTGAAAATGCAGGAATCCTCTGGACTGACTTTAAACAGCTAAGCAGTCATTTACCTTTTCACTTAATTTATGCTGTGTTTGTTTTGGACAGCTTTGTTATAACAGCGTGAAGGCTTAAAATCTAGGTAATTAAAGCCAGATTTCTAGGTACATATTTGGGATCCCAAACAATAATGCCAAGCAAACACAGCTCCCACTGACATCCAGAGTAGGTCTAAACAGTATAGCTCAAAAACAGGCTTAAGGATGCTGAACCCAACTCCGTGCCACACTGCTGGCAGTCCTTACCCACACTGGAGCCTGGGTTCGAGGAGACCATGCTGTACTTCTATTTCTAAGTGCCATTTGCTTGTAATTTCTAATAGACAACAGAGTTTAAAAAAATCACTATGAAGGAAACAATCCAATTAATTTTCAAGTGTTACATTCTCAATGTAGGAAGTTACGTCTAAAATGATAGCAATAATAATGCCTTCAGGAGAGGTATGCATTTGATAACTCTTCCCCCCTCCCACAATTACTTCAACTTCCTTCGTTTCTACCTACATGGTTGGCAGTACTTAGGTTTAGCCTAAGCAGACTAGTACTTAGTTGTCTTTACTGTCCAAAATGATTCAATTATTTGAGTACAAGGGGGGGGGGGGGGGGGGGGGGGAATCTTCATCTAAAGAAATAGTTTGCAACTTTAAACTCGTGATTTCCCATTCCACGGTTTATCCATAAACAGCCAGTTCTGCAAAGCCTTAGAAAAAAAAAAGCAACTTTCTTTACAACTCTAATTACTGTACAACTACAGAGGGAAAAAATTACTTTATACATATAATTCAAAGTTTTTTCTGAAGAAGTGGAAGAGCATTACATTTATTGAAGACATTAAAAAGAAGCTGTGTAATAAGAACCTAGGTTTTTTTGGTAAAGAGCCTCCTTCCAGAGCAGGCTGGAGTTCTTGCCGTTCAAAACTCACAAGCTTAAATTAAGTGGCATTCAGGAAACAGGTTATGTTCAGCTTATGAGAAGACATCACTCTTCAACCTTCCACCTTTGACAAAACATGCAGTATCTGCATGTTATCCTCCTTCATTACTTAATGCAAGCCCTCATAAAATCATCACCCAAGAAGGAATCACACAGACTGCAGCCCAGATATGGTCCCACACACCCAGCATCCAACCTCCTAAATTATCCCATATACCATTTTTACATCAGAAATTATCATAAACTATGTGTGGGAAATTCTACTCTGAGCAGCTAGAAGAGCAAACCCAAAATTTTCAGGAAAAGCTCTACTTTGAAGACATGACTAAAGAAAGAAATTCTCTTTCTCACCGCATCTCCCATGAAATTACAGTTGAACTATCACAATGGCAGAATTTAAACTTATTTTTGCAAAGCATTTAAGCAGTGTGTAACAGCACCACCTGGTGACCATAGCTGTAGAGTATTTTTAAGACTTCCTCTAAGGCATAGTAATCAGCATCGAAGAACAGATTTTAATTCTGGTTGTGTATAATTTGGCATTTTTTCCATTAAAAAAATACAAGCAATTTGTACCAGTAAATAGTATCATTTTGTGATTCTGTTAAAAAACGCATCAAACTCCTCAGAGCTAGCATCAGCCGACTTCTACCGGTAAGTGGCAGAAGCTCTTAACATAGCAACAGCCAGTGCAGTAAAATTCAGTAATTGGTTCAAACGTTTTAACATAGTAGGTTAATGAACTGTTTGTTTAAAGGTTTGGTTTATAGTTCATACAGATGGAAAGGCCACCTCAGAATTAGAAACAGCCAAGCCTAGGTTATTAAAATCACTTGAAAAATCAAACTGGATGTCATGTATGCAGTATATTCTGAATTGATTAATAGATAAACAGAATTAGCATTTTGGTCCTGATAAATTAAGAATTTTACTGCTGTTCCAGTGAAGTATTGCAGAATATCTGATACACATTGCTGGAAAAATCCTTAGGGATCCTGAAATGAAGAAGTACTCCCTAAAGACGTCACGAGCGACAAGAATTCTGTTAGGGTTGAGCATTTCTTCTTCATCACTCCTTTTTAAGTTGTGACTAAATTAGCACAGCCTGCACACTCCAGGGTGTGTGCTGGGAAGAGGGAGGGGGAGAAAACGGAAGATATAAAGGCCTGAGGCACTTCAAGCAGAGAGCATCCATCTGCTAGCAGCAGTCAATGAACAGAACATTTCCCACTCATATTAAGTCAAGCCAAAAGAACAGAAAACACCTTCCTTCACTCTGACTGTGCAGGACTGAACAGAACAGGACAGTGGGTTATAAATATCTGTTTAAAAAAATATTTAAAAAATAAAATGAGAGCAAAGCTCACAATGCAGTCCTGTGTTCAGCCTCTCCTGCTGCAAAGCTGGTTTTAAGAGGCTCCTGCTCATCTCTATGGCATCCATTCCCTCCTCCACTCTGTGGTAGCATGTGGAGGAGTGAAATGATCAAAGGGAAATGAGAAAAGAAAAAAAAGGGTTGGTTCTTTTCATTTGGTTGTTTTTTTTTATTTTATTTTACTTCTGAAACCCAGATCTTTTCACTGTTCTGGTAAACAGATGCGTTGCCCAAGCTAAGGCCCAGCATATTTGGATGAGGGGAATAGGAAAGGGCAGCTGAGGGATGGGAAAGGCTGGAATCAAAGTGGCTTTGCTGTTAGAGATGCTTATCATGGAACTGGACTCCAGAGCTCTATGAGATGAAGGTCTCTGATGGCATTACCACTCAAAGGAGTTCCCGACCCTTTACACAACACCTCATTCCCACCCGCACACCACGGCACGTCGGCTCTCTGGGCTGACACAACTACCAACCGGGAGTGCAGCAAGTCCCAGCACAGCAATCATCCAGGTTAAAAATAACTTGCATGCATGCGTGCGCAGAGTTGTTCTGGTTCAGGCTGGGACCAGGGTTTGCTTTTGAGATTTTTGTTGGTTTCTTCTTTTGAGCAGGGGGTTGACAAAGGTCAGTCTGCTCATAAATCTGCTGGTGTGGCTGTATTGGACAAAGGGCCCCCCCACTGAACACACATTTCATACCAGGGACAGAACCCTGTAGTTCCTATTCATTTGTATTTAATACCTACATTTACATTTGCATCTTCCACCAGCGTACTGTGTTTGCCCGAGAAAGGCTGATGTAGCAATGGCATTGAGCAGGAGCCAAAGTCTTTGCCTGAGTGACTTCCAAATAGCATATGCAACAGCAGTGCCCGTCCATCTGGGAGGACACATCACACAACTGGGAAGGCAACAAGGACAATCAAAGCTACACAGGCACTTCTGCACAAGGAAGGAGGTGACAATGTTGTAGAGAAGCATCACCATGTGCACTGCTCTGACACTGCTCCCTCAGCCACTGCTGGATGCCTATGGCAGATACTGTGCCAGACGTGCCTGGGCAGGTGTTGTCACAGCCCTACAGCCGGAATACAACGTGCCTGCACATCCTTTCACAGACACACTTGAGCTGATGCCACCCGTATCCCACACCAACAGACACAGGCTGGTTCGTCCAAGAGCATCAGCCACAATGAGATGAAAGCAGCTTGGGATCACAGCTAACGTGTCCAGCTCCAAAGCGCAGGTGAAATGAGTACAAGCATGTCTGCAAGAACACAAGCAAATACACTGTTTTTAAAGGAAGACTATGATTTATACAGGCACTGAATTTTTTCTGTTATTTGTTAATCCTATAGAGGGTCCAAAAGTTTAATGTTCTGGCCATTATTTAAGACAAGTCATCTTCCAAGAAAACTGCAGTAGCTCCACCAGCAAATCACACGTGCAGACCCTCAGACTTAGGGAACGCTTCCCTGCACTGTCGCATCACCAGCTCTCCGATTTATTTCATAGAACAAAACAAGAAGGCACTTTCAACACATGAAAAAGGAACTAGACACTATCAGAGAACACAGCATTAAAAAGCAACAGCATCATCCTGTCCCTCAGGTTTTGAGCCGTAGTGCCTGTAAAATGACACAAACACTTCAAAACTCACGTTTGAATGTTTAAAGGACAGTCCTATGCCATATAAGTGGCATACATATTTTTCCATTTCCATTTCCAAAAGAGAGAGCAGCAGCTACATGGAACTTAAAACAAAGCTATGTTACCTGAAGTACATTTTAAGTTTGTCTAACAACCTTTCAAAGCTAAAATGATTTAATTAAGAAGCTTGTTAGAAGAGGCAGAGTACTAGCACAGAATGTTATAGACATTACTAGAGGGGGAAGAAGGAGGAGAGAGGCAGTTGCCTATTTTGTGCCACACTGTACAAGGGAGATAGACCTATTAGTATCCCAGTTCATCTCTTTGTGAATGGTACTATAAAAAGCGAATGCTTTAAAAAAAAACATTAGCCCACTAGGTAAACTGTCTTTAAGTAAAGGACTGCTCTCAAGAGAAATGACAGGTTCCAATTACCTACGCAAGGCTGTAGGGAGATAAATCTGTGTCAGTGAATTCTACAAATGTGATATATATTGTCCTACTCTATGTCACACAGAAATTGTCAAAGTTAACAGGGAGAAATTTTAAGATACAAGAGGCCAGAACTTTAATACGCAAGTAAGAAATTTCACAAGCACATAGAATTTTAGAAGGCATTTCTTCTCTGTTTTGTCAAAATAAACCAGAGATTTGTGCTTCCCTGGCACAACAGTTTTCTTGTCCACAGCCAACTAATAAACTGAGAGACAGAGCAGAGACAGGAGAGAGAGCAAAGGAATCATGAAAGACGCCTTTAACTCCAGAGTCACAAACAGGCCAATTCAAAGCAGCTGAACACACAAATATTTTTTTGTTATTAGTTAAGACAAAAGAAGTCATCCTTTAACTCATTTGATTAAGACTTCATTTTTTTATTTTTTAAACTTCAAGGACAATCTTCAAAATTAAAAGAAAAAGTAAGAGATCATCCTGAGTCCACATACAGACTGAACCAGCACCTCCAAGGAATTTCAGAAGTGCCTTTTCTAATTTTTCCTCTTTCTAGCTAAGCAAACACAGGAACAGAATAAGGAAGACCAGCAAAGCTTGACTCACCTATTTCAGCCAGGTGGGATGCTGTGCTCAAAGCTTTAAGCTGTCCATCAGTCTCCTGGCAAAATCCTACCTTTACATTACCTCCAACAGATCCTCTACTCTTTACTTAAAGGGTCCCAGATGCTTTTCATTAGAAATGTAATAGATCTCATTAAAGGAGACATGGATTCTTCTCCCCGATACTGTCACTGTAAGGACAAGCAGCGCATTGAAAGCATCTGAGACAGGTACTTTATTCATCATTCCCTTTCAAAACACAAAGATGGCCAAGGCTTAAGACAATAAAAATTTTCAAATCTGAACTCAAGTAGGAACTAATTAATCAATGCATAACCAAAAGGTTGTCCCAGATCAGCTGATGAATTTGACTGGTCTTTTAAAGATAACTGGAGATCATGAAGCACAGGGTCTCATCAGCCATCTAAGAAAAATGAAATTCTCCATGTGCTGAAGGAGAAGCCGCAGTACCAGAAGGATCCCAGCTTCCTCAGATGCCTCTGAATCAAACTCCATGGGTCCCCCAAAGTAACAGGGAAATAGGCAGGGAAATACATTCTTCTGCTGCTTTTATGCAAATTCTTGGAATAACTTATCCTGGCTAAAGAGTGGGTTTTCTGCCCTGAGGTTTTTTCGTTTGTTTTTCTTCAGTGGCTGTCTGTCTCTTCAAGTCTTTGCTGAGTAGTGAAGTTGCCTGCAAACTCCGAAAGGTGAAGTTCCGAGAAAACTGTGTAAGCTATTGAGATACCCTGAAGGTCAGCCATCAGGGACTCCAGCATCTGAGCTGTGGCTTATGCTTCTGTGACTTACCAGAGCCTGCTTCAAAGCAGAGGACCAGGAAAGCCCATATCTACTGACACTCAAGCAAGCCTCAGAAGCACAGAGGTCCAGCAAGCTGGAACACAAACACAACAGCCTAGTAACACCAGAAAAGTTCCCTGTTGAACTGTTATGTGATAAGTAAGAGTGATCACAAATATGAAAGGGTAAACAGGTTGGGAAAACACATTCCTTTTAAAATTCTTTGGTGAAGAAGTTAAAGTACCAAAGATTTAACATCCCAGGTTGCAACTTCTCTGCTTTACTGGCTCTGGAGCACGTTCTGATCACAGAGGAAGAGCAATGGAAGTCAAGAGACACTTGCGCAAGAAATAAATACGTCAGTGTTATGGCTAGGACACATCCATGTTTAGCTGCAGAGGATGGATCTACAAGACAGGAGGAGAGAAAGCTGCGAGTGGCCTCTCAGAGGGAGGAAGCTTGAACTTGTTAACATGCAGAAGGGTAGAGTAGTAGGATGCAATTCAGACGTTCAGTTTTGGCCATGTTAAGTCTGTGTCAACAAGGAGATACACTAACACAGACACAAAAGCATAGGATTTATCACCCTTATCTTCAGAGATGAGCATCTGAGTTTAGTCAATCTAGACTTCCTTTCAGTGAGTGAAGAGAAACAGACACTTAAAAGAATGACTCATTTGTCTTCCTTTAGGATTAAATTAATCACACCCTAAATCTGTCTGCCTCTATGCAGAGACCCTGAAAGGAGTTCAGGATGGCGAGCTCACAGACATCTGAACTTTGCCAGCTGAATCCACAGCTCAAGCCATGATATGGAACTAGATGGAAGAGGTATGTTGAGAATAAAGAAGTTTACCAAAGGAAAAGGTTGCACTTGAAACAACAACAACAAATAAAACCAAAAAATGCCAACAAAATACAGCCACACACAAAAAACAGGTAAGATCATCCCAAATGAAAAGGGGAAGATGCCCCTTATCCTCCTTCAAGGAGAGATGGAGAAACACATGAAATGGAAAGATGAAGGAAATGAATGAGACAGAAGTTGTTACTGATAACAAAGGACTCATAAGGCACAAGGCAGTAGACAGATCAAATTGGGTAAAACTAAAGCAATGCTCTGGCTAGAAAAGGAAGTCATTCAAGGCCTTATTGAGTAAAGAAATTTAGGAGGATACTAGACAAACCCAGGAAAGGAAAATTTTAAGCAATGATTAGCTTAAAAGACAACAAGAGAAAACCCAATGAGGTACTAATTGAAGGTAATGATGGGAGGATTAGGATTAGCTTCTACCCCGACAAAAATGAAAGCAAGAAGGACAAGAAAATGGCAGAGACACTAGACTAGAAGTTTCATTATTGAAATGGAAGCCAGAGACAGGAGTTGATACAGGAGGAGGCGTCAAAGAAAAGGTTGCATCCAGCAAAGGAAACAATCTGGAAGAATTCAAAGTCTGTGCACAGACGCAAAACCACAAATTCGCTGGGGAATGACAGATACCTGGTGGAACAGCTCACATGACTTGAGTCATGAGATGGATGGTTACAGGCTCCACAAGAAAGACAGACAGGGAACTCATTTTACAGAAAGGAACACTTTGAATGTGTGAAGCTCTGCTGAAAAACAAGTGACAGGCCAATAAAGAGTTAATGGGTCTGGATGAGAGGCAAGGTCAAAGGAAACACTGTCAAGAGCACCTGCTATAGATGACCTGATCTTGAAGATGAAGCCTTCTTTAGATAACAGGAAGATGTCCTGGTTCTCATGGTGAACTGTAACTGCTCCAGCATCTGCTAGAAGGGAATAATAGTGGGGCACACACAATACAGTGGGTTTCTAGAGTGTGTCAGGAACAGGTCAAGTAGGAGAAGCACTGTGATACACCTACCATTCTCTAGAAAGGAAGAAGTCGTAGAGAATGTAAAGTTTGATGGCAGGCTTGGTTGCAGCAACACTGAAATGATAAAGTGTAAGATCTTGACGGGTGCAAGGAAGGCAGCTAGCATAGTGACAACCCTGGATTTCAGAGAGCAGACTTCAGTTTGTTCAGAGAAGTGGTAAGCAGGACCCCCTCACATACTGCCATGAAGGACAAACAGGCCAGGAAGATTGGTCAGGCTTCAAGTACATTCTCCCCAAAGCACAAGGACACTCAATACAGAGGTGCAGAAGGTTAAGCAGGCAGGGTGTGTGGTGGCTCGTGAGTCTCCTTGGTCTACCATGGCAATATCTGTTTTCAGGTCTCATAGGTCTCTACATGAGTTTGGAGGAAATGAAGCATTACCCATGGTAGAGAAAGACTGATCAAGGGCTCAGTTAAGCAAAATCTACATACACAAGTCAATTGGACTGGATGAGATCCATCTGAGGATGCTAAGGGAGCTGGGAAAAAGAGCCATCTCTGCCATCTTTAAAAAGTTGCAGGAATCAGGGGAGGTTCTCTATGACTAGAAGTCAGCAAGTGTCAGGCTTTTCTTCCAGAGGGGGAAGTAGGACCTTAGAGGTGAGTCAGCCTCCCCTCAGTCTGTTGGAAGGCTACAGAACAAATCTACCTGGAAACCACTTCCAGACACACAAAAGGTAAGAAGGTTACCGGGAACAGTCAGGACAGATTTAATGAGGGCAGATTGTGCCTGACTGCAATAAAAGCCACACTGCAATCAATGTAAACAGAAACCACTGCTCTTCTCTCATTCCATTTCATCATTCCCCCTTAGTACCCTGGCAGCCAAATTGAAGAGATACAAACTAGACAGGTGAACTGCAAGTTGGGTGAAAAACTAGCCAGGTTCAAAGGGTAGTGGTCTGCACTTTAACCATCAGACTTATGAGTAGGCTTGATACTGAGGTCAATACTGTTTAATGCCTTCATTAACAACACACGACAATGGGACAGGAGGCTCCCTTTGCCAGCCTGTGGACACTATCACATTGGGACAGTGGTCAACACATTGATGGGCAGAGCTACTATTCAGAGGAGTCTTAAGATGCTGCAGAAATGAGCTGACAGGAACCTCATGAAGTTCAACAAGGCAAATGCAATTTTTTTTTTTTTTTTTTTTTTTGCACCTGGGACAGAAGAACTGCAGGGCAACAGTATAGGCTGGGGATTGTTTGGCTAGGGAGTAGCTTTGCAGAAAAGGATCTAGATTCCTCATGGACAAAAAGGTGAACATGACTCAGCAGCACCCAATTGCAGTGATGAAGGCTAACTGCATCCTGGAGCTGCATTATTAAGACTATAGCCAGCAGGTCAAGAAAAGTTATTATTATCCCCTGTTCAGCACTTGTGAGAATATATTTAGAGTACTTTGTCCAGTTCAGGACTCCTCTGCACAAGAAAAGGCATTGACATATTGGAGCAAGTCCAGCAGAGAGCCACTGAGATGATGATGAGACTGAAGCACACTGCATGAGGCTGAGCGCTGAATTTCCTCAGTCTTAAGAAGAGAAAGCTAAGGGGGAGGTCTCATCGTGTCTTCAGCTACCGAGTGGGAGGTTATAAAGCAGATGGAGTCAGAATTGTCAGAGATGCACAGCAAAAGGACAAGAGACAGGAGTCACATTTCATCAAAATAAATTCTGACTAGATACAAGGAAAAAAATCTTCATGGTGAGGGTGGTCAGGCATTAGAGAACAGGTTGTCCAGGGAGACCATCATATCCTTCCTTGGGGATAGCCAAAGCTCAGCTGCACTAGGCCCTGAGCAGCTTAAATGCAACCTCAAAGCCACACTTTGTGGACCTCTGGAGGTCACCCCTAGTCTAAATTATTCCAGGGTTCTACTATCTTCTCTTCCCTTGTTGTTTTAGTCTTGTTAAACAAAGATGTGTCCTCTGTTCCTCCTCTTTGGATACTGCTGTTCTTCACACGTATAATATATTGTCCCGGTCTAATTCACACTATATAGTTTTGGCAGGAAGTAAAGCCCTCCATAATCACTTGTAATAAGCCAGCTATGAAATCAGTGATGACAACGAAGGTTAAAGAATTAACAAATAGTTTAAATGTAAACAGTCAGAAATGCGTTAGAGAACATCTTCAGAAATGTCTTCACATTTAGAATTAAAATACTGTTAGCTATGTTTTGGTATTTGAAAAGACTGAAGGAACACACACATTCATTTAAAGAAATTATTAAAACCACAGCACAACAGTTCAGAAATTGGATTAAGTTAGATGCAGCTGCAATCTTCAAACTTAGTTTAAACCAAATTTGAATATCTGCAACTGAAGCTTTCAAGTTATAATCATGCCATTGACCTTCCTTCCCCTCTCTCCCTTTTCTTTTTGGCCACTGAAGACTATTGAAAGCATCAGAGCTCCAAGTCAAGAACAACTCCCTTGTAACTATGACTCTGACATGGATGTAAGTGAGAGCAGATTGCCTGCAAGGAAACAAGAATAAACCAGCTATTTAGAGGGATTATGTAATGCAGCGCGGAGCTGTAAAATGAGATTTAAAGAGACAGAACTCTGCATTTCAGCCCTGTAAATAATCAAACGTTGGGCAATACTGTAGCAATTTGAAGAGGCTCAGACAACAGAGGAAGAAGTCTTGTCAAAGGGTCCCCCCTCTGACCTAGTATTTTATTCGTAACTCTTCTTTCTCACAAAAGCAGTACTGTTTGGCTATTTCGTCAAATCCTTTAAAACAAAGTTGAAACAACTCATCGCATCATCTCACAGATGCACAGGTTTTTACTACAAAAAAATGAGCTCTGTATGAACAGATACGAACCATTTTGTGGGCCTGGGCTTGTTGAACTTGTGGAGCTTAGCATGCTCAATTAGCACAGTATCTCACAGTGAAAAATCGAACTGATTTTGATGAACAAATACAACAGTATTAGGTATTTCCTGCATAAATATTTTAACAAGTGTAAACAAGACTCCAGTTTTTATATGCAGCCAATTCCCAAACACCCACAAACATCAGCTGGTTCAGCAAAGCAAGGCAGAGACTAAGAACTCCCATGCATGACTGCATTATAAATAGTGAGGAAACATACAGCAAAGGCATGTGTGATAAGGGAGACGAGTTCTATGTATTAGACATTCTTACACAAACCTAGAAACTATAAAACCTTCAGGGTTTGCCCATGGCTTTGTTTAGAGCATATATATATACACACACAAACACACACACACATATATATAAACACACCGACGCACAAAATAATTATTTTGTAGAAGAGTCCAGAACTGTTGAAGCAGTTGTTGTTGGGAGATTTTACTTCTGCACTTCTTTGCTTTAGAATGGAGGGGGGAGGAAATTATAAAATTACCTTAGGTATTCTAATGAAAAACTTTTTCATTTAATTCTAAACGTCCTTTAATTACAAGCCTCAAAAAATAGAAGCATCATACGTTCAGCCAACCCCAGCTGCTTTGCTAGTCATTAAATAAGAGACAGTGAGCCCAGATCACCTCCCTTTCACCTCCCCGAACAGACAGACATTACAGCAAGGAAGAATTTGGCCCAAACTACGGGGTGGGGGAAGCAGGGGGAGGTTGTTGTTTTTTAAAAAACAGCAAGTCCTTGCTCTGTTGCTGGACTTTTCCCCGCATCATGTCAAGCCTGCAGGTTGCTGGCAAGCAGACCAGGCACAGTGTGAGACCTGCCAGCGCTCAGACCACACACACGCACACTCTCAGCTGCTCTCGAATACACTTGGGACGACCTCCGCAGAAATCTGGGCTCCGCCGCCCATCCCTGCTTTCCAGAGTCTGTTCTCCCCTTCGGCAATAGCCTGTACAGAGCACCATATAGGAGAAAATCATGTGCTTACACTACTGAAGGTAGCAGGCAGCCTTGACGTAGGAGCCATCAGCGAGTTGCAGGAATAGGCCTCCTGAAGCGTGTTCGCAAGCTGTGCTGCACCAACATCCCAACGGGAGCTAATTTCAGCAGTTCATTTGCAACTCAGTTAACTTTGGAAATGCAAATGTAGTAGTACCAGCAAATAAATAAGTAGCTCAGCATTTTTCCTCATCAGACAGTATAGCACTCCAAGGATAACTCTTCATTTTTAACACAGTCAACTATCGCTTCCATTTCACTCAATGAGCCACCCCATACTTTTTCTTTAAAATATATACAGTAAGTTCACTTACCTTGCTACACCTTCAAGTCTAAACGCAATGGATATTAACATAATTTCACAAAAAAAAAAGCCATGATCATGGGCACACAGTGACAGGGTGAGATTTTGTACATTCACTGCCATAGCTCAATTTGCAATTAAAAACTATGTAAAGCTAAAAGTGTGAACAAATGCAGCAGACAACTAGCTCATTATACAGTAGCAGAAAAGCCTTTCAAACACCAATTGCTCTACCTGAAATATCAGCTGCTGTTGTCATGCCTGGGACTGAGCAAGAACATCACTTAACTCATTGAAAAGAACTCTCCCAGAAACAGATTGGCAGCATGACAAATGTAGGTTGGCTACAGAAATCAAAGACTGAACAGTTTTTTCCCATATAAAGGATAGCCACAAAAAGGATAGCCACAAAAAGGAGAAGAAAACCTGTGAAGAACCTCAGACAGATATAGGTAATAAGACAAATTATTTTCCTATTTCAAAAGAGTTTAGGAGATAATTTCATTTCAAGCAACTATAATTTCTTTTATACGATGCTGATAGACTTTAGCCAAGTCAGAATCATTGTATATGGTTTGGGGGGCCCCACACACAAAAGCTGTGGGGAAGGAAGATGCTCAGACATATTCCCCAGCAAACACTCATCCAAGAAAGAATCAATGTTTAGATTCCAGAAAAACGCCTACACTGTCTTTAATTGCAATCGCCTTTCAGCATAACCAAAAGGGCTTTTGAAGGATTCAAACACTCCAAGAAGCAATAGGACAGCATTTTTTGCCCTCAGCATTTTACTTTTCTACAATTAAAGACAAGGAACTGGGCAGTCCTTATGCACAACAAGCCAATTTATTTTTAAAATGCCTGTGCAAAATTACAGTTTTGGTTAAAGTGTCTTCATCCAAAGACAAACTTCAAAAACTGTAAAAGGTTGTTCTAGTGGTTTTATTCCACTGCTTATACAGGTTACACTTTACACAGGCATTTTTAAAATTCCTAAGATAGTAACTTTGGACCTGACACTGAAACAATCTCACATGAAGTACAAGCTTTACTCTGCCAAACAAGCAGGGCTCAATACTGTTCAGCAAAAACAGCTGAGTAAAACATTTATATAAAACAATCTGTATATAAATCAGCCGAATAATGCCGAGTTAAGCAATCTGGCTATATTTCAATAACAGATCAATCTTATCCTTTCCATACCTATGCAGATATAATATCAGATCAATCTTATCCTTTGTATACCTATGCAGGCAGTCAAGATTTTCTGTGTTTGTGTTGCAAATACAAGACTTTAATTTAGGAAAAATACCTCTTTCTAAAATATCTCCCCCAAATGAGCACTGTATCAGTAAACCCCATCTACAGCCCTCGGTTAATTACATGTCAGCTTCTGAGTCTTTGATATGACAGTCCATCAGCTGTCATCTCTAAGAGTCATGAGACAAGAGTATTAATTAGCCAAAAAATGACAACTCCTGTCCATTGATATGAGTAACAGCAACTGAAATTGGAAAATCATTCTGTTTCTGGAATAAAAGCTGGTTTTATTCACCTTCTTTAAAGAGTGTAGATTATGTTGATCTCAAAGTGTATAGAATGTAATGAGAATGTTTATTTAAATATTCATTAAAAAAATCTTTTTTCCATTTTTCCTCTCTGTTCAACAGTCACATATTAAACATTGATTATTATGGTGTGCATAAATATATGCATTATCTCACACTTATACTGCATAAAAACAAAAGTATTTGAACAATTATACTTAAAAATAAACATGCATAAAGCATTTCAAGAACCCTGAAAACTAATAAAAAGCCACAATAGGTTAACAGATAATAAAAGAGTGCAATAGGCATGTCAACCTTGAAAAGCCCTTTTAAAATACGAGAGTATTGTCAGGTGCCATTACCCTTTGCCAGCCAGCTACCTGACCTCATAAATCAGGTATAACAACCAAATGAGAGCACAACGTAAAATCAGCACTAGGCAGACTTGTCTACTGACAAATGAGTGATCCACCAAGGATTTGAGGTTATATTCAAAACTAAAAATTAATTGTAATCGACCATATTATTTAAAAAAAAGTCATCTCAACAAGACTAAAGCTTGCAAGTACCATTCTGTAGAGTCTGTGCTCGTGACTCCTTTCCCAGATTGGCGTGGAATCCTCCTCCTAAGGTTGGTGTTTTGCCTGCACCTACAGAGGGGAGGGGGGAAAGACAGACATGTAAAATGCAATAACTGAATTAAAACAGTAAAAGAAAGCTTATTGTGCTACTGTATTCAGTATCTGTATAATTCACAGCATGTCAAGTTACATTAAGAAGGGCAACAGAAGTGCTTGAAGGGCTTAAGACATTGAGTACAAATCCTGCGCAGTTTATTTCTTCCTTGGAATACCGTAAGAATTACATGGCTCCACAAGCCCACTCCATCTCGGCTCTAAAGAAAGTACAAAAACGTTGCAACCCCTATTTTAGCAGAACATGAAAATCAATATTGTAAAATATTTCTCAAAGTAAATGATGAAACAATTGCTTAGTTAATATTTTTTGTCTGAAGAATATTCAATACAGAATTTTAATAGCTAATTACTGGCACTACAGAACATAAAACATGTTTAGCATTCAATAATGACTGCATTGGCTACTGCAGACATAACACTTATTTTAAGATAACTTCAGTTTAACATTAGGCACACGCAGTGACGCTTAGGCTACAAAAACTGCAAGTCTGACACTGCTACATTTACACCCTGAAAGGTTGGAGGCTAAAATAAGTCTGAGTTGTAAATTAGCATAAACTAGAGGCTGGTTTATGCATCCGTGCCAATGCTGAGGAGCCTGAACGCAGAGTCTTCTGGGAGTCAGTGGAAGTACTCATACAAGCCAATCTTGCAGAACAGGGAATTAAACTAACAAGGCCAGAAAAGAGTCTCCCACTAAAGCAGGAGTTGTTGTTGTTTTTTTTTTTTTTAAAACGATCAGGCTACTCCAAGCAGGATATTCGAATCTATCAGCTTAACAGCAAGTGAGACCAAACAGCTAAATTGCACAGGATTGAAAGCAAGTAATTTGTTAGTAATTGGACTTCTACTTAATTCCAGTGGTCTGCTCTTCAGAATAGGGAAAAAAGTCATCTTGTTCCCCATGATGCCTACAGTATTTCCTCAACTTCTTGTAGCTGTTTTCTCATCTTACACCAGTTCTCTCAAACAAACTAGAATGGCTTTGGGATAGAAACACACAGAGGAGTGAAGTGTCCTGAACTGCTTTCAAGTGACATTTCTCCTACACACCTGAATAAGATACTTCCATAGCAGGTACAAGTGATGAGAAACTGACCTAAATTGTTCCCGCCTACTAGACTTTCTTAGATGTATATTAAATGCAGCTGAGAGGAGACTAGCTATGTTGAGGAAAAAAAACAGAAAAGCTAATATTCCTGCAGAATTATTGTCTATAAGACTTCAAAGCTTAATTTTCCATACAACCTTTAAATTAGGTTTCCAGTGCTATCCACAACGGAAACTGACTTAACCTTCACTTCATTAATAGGTCCTTTCAACAAACAATCAGAAGCTCTCACATAAATGTCCCACAGCTTCAGTTCAACATCTCAATTAGAAACAAAAAATATTCAACAGTGACCTCCTCACTGGATATAGAGGTAACCCTCCCAACCCCGTATTTGCTCCAGGCTGCTACAGACAGCAATGTCTCCTTGCCATTCCTATAGGTACAGTGTCATATTTCCACAAATGCTCCAAAACAAACTGATGAGGCAAAACAGAGATAGGTTACTAAACTACCCTAGCACATGTAACATTTTTGGTGTACATTTAATAAGAATGGTTTACCTGACCAAAAAAAATATATCAACAGCAGCAATAGTTTTATGTTCCTTTTCTTCAGTAGCAAATCTAACTTCAGAAATTCTGCCTCCTACCCTCCCTTTTTTGTTATTTTAAGGTTTGCTTTACCAGAGGCCACCTCACTTGTCTGATTTACAGCAGGAGAACACACACTCAAGCATCAGTACAGGGGAGGAGGCCATCAACTGCAGGGCAAGAGCAGGAACAAACCGCAGGGCAGGCTGGAGGTAGCAGGCTCATCCCACACTCGCGTCAAAGGCACCGTTGCCCCCTCCTGTGCACAAAGGCTCCACTTTTCAGTCCCCTCTATCTTTGAATACACAAAAATACTAAACTCTATTGGACTATCATTGTCAAAACAGCTACATTACTCTTTCACAGGTTTCCCCGTTGCTACTACAAAGCTTACGCAAAAACAATCTTAGAGTGGCGATAAACAATACTATTAACAAAATAATTTAACTTACTCTGAAGCTAAACTCCAGAAAGAAGGGAAACAAAAAATTAAGCCAAGATTTCAGCAGTTTGGTTCTTTAAGATTGTTTTTCATGAGACATCAAGATACAATATTGTACATAAAAGTAATTTCTTTCCAAGCTATAGAGTCTGCAGCAGATACTAGCAGAGCTATCTGAAAGACAAATTCTGCTATCAGAATTGATATGCCCATTTCTCAGCAACTTAACTGGAAAGACTATACATTTCTAATTAGCATTTGGCTTTGAGAACTGACAGAAAACTAGTCTGTTGAGCACTTACACTCTCAGAACTGCAAACTAATGTTGCCATTGACTATGAAGTCTCACCATCAACTTTAATCTTTACAAGCGGAATGCAAACCAAACTCATTAACACAACTGTTCAGCTGGGTAATAAAAAGATAAACTCTTAAAGAAAACTGAAATCATCAAATGCATTTAAAGACAAAAATCCCAAAGCTAGTCATTTAAAAAGTACAAAGGAAAGGAACAGCAATCCTAGGCACTACCAAATTAACATCCCAGCTTAACTGAATTTTTTTAATTTCTTGACCTTTTCCATTTTCCCCTCTACAACTTCAAAAGTGAATTAAACAGGCTTTTGCGTTTTCACATTCAGCTTTCAAGATATACAAAAATATATCCAAGAAGTATTTGGTGTCTGCAAGTACTGCCTGCCAAATCTTCAACATTAACACTAACATTTCCCTAAGCCAACTCAAACACCCTCCTTCGTGAGGTGGCGCCTCCCAAGGTATGTTGTCATCTACTGATCATTTTTAGAAACTAACTCAGATTCTCAGCTTTGCCTAACTGAAGCCTCCTCTCCTCTTCAAGTTAGCTTTGGACACTTAGATGAAATTTTGGACAACAGAAGGTGTGGAGAGATG
Source organism: Morus bassanus (assembly GCA_031468815.1). Classification (NCBI taxonomy): domain Eukaryota; kingdom Metazoa; phylum Chordata; class Aves; order Suliformes; family Sulidae; genus Morus; species Morus bassanus. The sequence goes on along the minus strand of CM062572.1, from coordinate 9,300,077 downwards.
TGTTAGGCAGCTCAAAAAGTACAGCTACTCAATTTTTTGTGGTCCTCTCAGTGTACTACAGTGCCCTGAGACACCGAAAGAAGAGAACTGAAGATGCAGGAGATCCAATACCTGGAAACTTGATGATACTTGGTCAAAGCTTACGCAGGTCCAGACCCAGCCTATAACCCCTCCTTGCTCAAGTGCTGAACTACAGCAGCTGTCCCTCAAGTAGCCAAGAGCAGCCATCCCCACATGTGCTCCTTGCAGCACAGTCTCGGGCACAGCTGTCGTATGCAGGGTCAGACCCAGGCACCTTGGCCATTTCTGTTCTGTTCTACCAACTCACTAATGAAGGAAGTCACATCACTTGGCTTCTCTACAAAAATGCTCCTCAAGCAGTAAGAGGAGCAAGCAAACCTTGAAGTCTGTGATAACCTTGAACAGCAACAAAAAGACGACAGATAGCAGGAACAGCACTTATCACATCCCTCCATACAGGGGAGGCAAAGAGCAGCCACTTGGGCATCTGCAGCTTAAAGGGCACTTTTCCAAGAGCTAGCAACATGCTTAGTTTCAGATCAACACACAGAGAAGAAACAGCTTCAGTCCCAGTGTTATGGATTGTGTTTCCTCTACATAAATGAGCAAGTGAAGACAGGGAATAAAGCTGCTTGCAACTTGAACTGAAGTGTGTCTGCTATTTGATAGGACCAGTCCCACCAAAATCCTTCCCTATGAAATTAAAACTGAAAAAACACCAGCCCTTTCGCCAGCACAAGGTGGGAGAAAAACCTTCAGTTTAAAACCCACATATTTACAGACCAAACATAAAATCTGGGTCTGGTGAAGAGTGCAGACAACATCACACCAACTGTTTCATAATCAGGGCAGACTAGATAATCTAATATAAAAAAAATAATGAGCTTCCTACTTAAGTTAGACCATAAAAGTCAAAAGGAGAGTCAGTGTCCCATTACAATTCATGCCTACCATAGCAAAATATGATTAAAGTTTTCTGAACACACAGAATTACTGAAGTCTGTATCTGAAATAATTCTCTCAGCTGTTTTTACAGGCAAGTTAACAGATCTGCACACACCACAGCCTGCCAAAATGCTACTGCTGAATAAACTTACATAGACAAACTTTTAATCTACTCCATCATAACTAGCTATCTATGGACTTATTTTCATAACTACCAACCGAAGAGAAAAATACACTGTTGCATCCACCACACCCAAGTCTAGGGCTGCACAAGTCCATGAAACCAGTCTGTGTCCAAGTTACGAGCAAGATTCAGCATTTTCACAACTGACAGCAGTATACTCCGCAGCGCTGCAAGCAAGCTTTTGTTGCCATCACAAGGACAGCACATTAAAGACTCAATGCCAGAAAAACACACTATACACTTAACTCTGATGCAAGATTGCCACCTGGAGGATTTCAGAAGAGAAGCAAAAATTGATTCAGTTCATCACACTAAAACATATAGCGGATAATTATTTTTTGTATGAAGAAGATGCAAGTTTCCCCTCTTCCTTCCCAACACATCATGATTATGAATTAGTTTTGTAATGCGAAAACCTAGCACAAAGTAAAACAGGTAAATACTCTTTGGGATTTCCCAAAAAGGTCTGCAAATCCAGCATACCCATACTTTCTTCTGTGTTGCAAATTACATCACGACCACTCTACACAACTTAAAATTAACCATGAATTAGTGTCATCTCCAGAAATCTGGGCCACAAGTAAGAGGAATTTTGCCGATATTAACAACTATTCTCACTTTTCAGTACCCAGTGTTTTTATTTCAAGTTTAGTGTGTGTATTACTGGTGGAACCCACTTCAGGACTGTTCGAGGCTGCACTATAAGAAATATTTTATGTCAGGATTTGGTCTATCAATATATGCTACATGGAAACCAATTAACAACTACCAATTCAAAACAAAACCCCTACTCCTTCCACTTTCATAATACTGAAAAACAGAATAATCTTGTATTGTACTAACAACAAAACAGACCAAAACACAGAATCTGATACAAACACAGTTCATCCCCTTTACCAGCTGTCTCACTAGCACTTACTGTGACAGTAATTGTCCATCTCCAAGTTTGAGAGGAAAAAAAGACATTGAAGATGAATGGCTATTAAGCTTAGCTGAAATTTTATGAGATCTTTTTCCTCCCTATAGCTAGTCCATCTCTTCTTTCAAGTTTGCTGACCATAACTTTCCATTCTCACAAACCCCAGAAGACTGAAATACTTCAATCAAGGCAAACCCCAGACAAGTTCTGCAGTTGAGGTTTTGTAGCTCACACTCCTACGTGGACAACCATCATGAAGTTTTTAGGGATAAAACAGTATATACAAAATCTTTCAGTAAATTTCCATAGGCACATCTGACAAATTGAGCATACCACAGCTTTATTAAAGGGTAAGCTACATTAAATTTGCAAGGGAGACTGCACAGTAAGAGTACACGTTCAGCATTTATGGCAGTGCAAACGGGTCCCTGTAGTAAGTTGCCTATCATTTACTTGCATTGCAAAGTTACTTTGCAAAACAAAAGATTTGTATTAGCAGGAAGAAACTTTTCCTTGACGTTCTAACATTTGAAACAGTCTACTTTTAAGCGTTGTGGACCCTCCTACACTAGAAGTTTTAACAAACACTTGGCAGTGTGTTAAGGGCTACTAGTTCACAACTTTCATTTCGCCTTATGAGGAAAAGCAAGCAGGTAACTTTCCACAAGTAACGTTCTTCCCATCAGCCTCAGTTTAGTATCTTGCAAACTCATGTACATTTGTAGATGGAGAGTCTTAATGTATGTAATGCTGTACAAGAGCCATGAGCTCTACGTGATCCTGACTCAGTGCTGAAGTTGGTCTAATGCTGACAATGCCCCTTGCAGCCTCCCATTTCTAGGACTATGTCTACATAGTTGTCACCATCCTAAAATCTCCTAGCTTAGTCACCGAGTAATTAAAAGACTAATTCACACCCGTTATTGTAAATCTCAAATAACAAATGCCAACCTAGCATTTAAGAATATGCATTTTTATTTTAGTTTATTATGTATTTTTAAATCAAAAGCCACCAGAACAAATAGAAATTCCAGGTAGTCAGCCATAAAACAGTAAACCTGTTTCAAGACAGTCACACTGTTCAGTCTCGCACAGACACACTGGTGATGTTGATCCACCTCAGATCCCAAAGGCAAGGTAAGTCCTGTGGGGCAAGAATCCCACTTTGGTGGCCAGCCTACAATCACTCCATAACCCTCCTACTGAGGCTTTCCATGACATGCATTTGAGGATCAAGTATCCTGTAGGACTTATCTGGAGTTGATAAATGCCCCTAGCTACACCAGCTTGTCTCCTCCATCCCCCAGCTCTGTCACCTCAGGCAATGGAGGCTGCCTTTCATTACGCCAACCTTCATTTCTTTATCCTGTTTTCCCTGGGGAAAACGGCACAGGCAGCAGCGCTGCCCACCACTCTCCCCCCTCTGCCCACTTTCAGACAAACCTGAGAAGAGGACAGAGTTCTCAAAACTACGAGGTTTCTGTCCGTTTTGTAAAAACAGGCAGCTGGTTGGGGAAGACACGCACACTAAGCAAGAGCTAGCTAAGAGCTTCTGAAAAACAATTCTGGTTTAAATTTTTACTAGAGGTGTGACCCCAAACTCTGTAGCAGGCCAGGGGCAGCCCCAGCCTGGGACATTGGGCACCTCTGTGGATCCAGGGATGGGCTGAGGCCAGGTGGGATGTCAGCCTGCCCGTGGGGGTCAGGATCAGGCCCAGCAAAGGGGACCAGGGTCAGACACAGCTCCAGGATGGCCAGGCGGGACCCATGGCCAGGCAGGGCAGGGCTGTGGGGAGCTGGGGACCAGCCCTGATGTGGCATCGCTGGGACAGGGGCTGATGTCCCCAGGGGTCTGATATGGGGTCCAGGGCCATGGGCAGCATGAGGGGAGCCCGAGGGAGAAGCTGGTCAGGGACAGCAAAGGGCCACCAGTGCTTGGAGAAGCAGGCAGCTCTCCTGCCACCACACCGCACACATGGATATTCCCGACACTTCTGAAGGGCAGGTTTCCAGACTGCCTTATGGTTTGTGCCCAAGAAGCTTATCAGATGCTATTTTTCTCAACTTACTACTAAGCATTTAAAGGCAATTTCTGGAACAAAAGAAGCCGAGCTTCCCCAGACACAATATGTTTCAGGATCACAAGCTCAGTACGCCTTGCAGTACCCTTTTCTCATGCTGTATTTTCTCAGCTGTGTCTTCCAGCTTGCCGCTGCACTGCCTGCACATCAGCTTTCTCAGGTAGGACTGTTTTCTTCTCAAGTAGTGTCAGAATGAAGCCCTAGACTTACACTTCCTCAGCTTCTTTCAACAAAAATCTGATGAGATATCTGGACAATCAGGTTTTGCACCATGTTGAGCTTTCATCCCCTCGCTCTCTTCAACTTCATGCTTCGTTTTAATCCTGTCAGCCTCAGGGAAAATACTTGTGAAAACAGTTTCTCCCAACAACTACCACAAGACAGGGGACTCCCACCCAGACACAGTGAAAGAGTGGTCGGAGAATTCGCCGCCTTCGAACACAGCGCACGACTCGTAACTTGCCTTTCTGCAAAAGCAGCTGCCATAAAAACGATGCAGAGTGGCAAAGGGCTTGGTGGAGCTCCATCTTCCAGGGTGCAATTACAGTATAATGGAGAAGGAGAAACGTAGCTCCCTCTTAAACCCTGTATTGCTGTACTTCAATGCTGGGATGCGTTCAAATTCTGTTAAGAACTTAGGTATGAAGGAAAAAAAAAAAAGCAAGACGCATTCATTCCAATTAGCAGAATGAGGATTTTTTTAATTCAAATGCTCCCCATATTTGGCAAGAAGCCACAGAGAACAACCTCTTTTAGCTAGTTTGAGAGTATCTGAACTGCCTATCAGTTATAAGGTGGATAGTTATTCTTCAAAACTAGACTCAGCTAGGAAAAGCACGTCTCAAACATTTTCTGTGCAATTAACAGAGTTCCTTTGAGCTCAAATGTGCATGATGACCCTTTTCCACTAGTATCGGACTTACCCAGCAAATCAGTCAAGCTCAGAAACTCAATTTCAACACATGGCCTTCACAAGCTTCAAGAGAATAACATGGCCAGGATTAAGTGTTAAGGCTGGACTCTTACCTGACTGTGACCACCTGCAACAGAATTAAGAATTATAACTAACTGGACCAGTACAGGGCCTATCAAAGCTTTCACGAGCTTGTGCTTTGTGAGGACTTTCCTCTCAGAAGATCAATAGAAAGATACACAGTAGCCCCCTTCTGGAGCACAAAGAGGGTATTCCCTTGCTAGTGAAAGAACTTACCAGCTCGTGACCCAGCAAGTGACAGGTACCTCACAAGAAGAGATGACTTGCAACTCCCCAAGACAGGCAGCATTAAAAAGAATTGTGGGATCAGGCTAACTTGCAATCATATCCTCTGTTTCCACCAAGACCATGGCAACGAAGAGCATTGGTGTTATTATACCAAAACAGATAGGTCATGCCCATGTCCAAAGGGCATCTCATCAGGACTGGGATGGCCTAGCTCTCTCTTTGTATATTTATATAAGCATACTATCTCTTCTTATATGCCCCAACTACCATCAGGGAAGATTTCATGATCCTTATTACAAAGTACTGCACATGCAACTTCATAAACCTTACTCTAAATAAATCTCTGCCTTGCAGTTTGGATTTCTGGTCACCGTATCACAGACTCTCACAATTGTAAATATCTCTACTACCAATTTCTCACAAGGAGATCAGAAAAATTAGCTAAGCATTTTCAAGACAGAACATACCTATATAACTGTCAAAGTCAGAGGAGTTTTGTGCTCACCACTTCCACTTCCCAAACACAAGCTGAAAAAAACCCAGTATTAAGACCTAACGACACCTACACTTCATGCTGCAAAACCACAGCCCTCCAATTCTTGGACCAGTTTTAAAAGAATGGCCAAAACCCTCAAAAGCATCTTTGTAGAGCTCAAACAACATGATCTTCCTCTGAAGACTCCAAAGAACAGCTGTGCCAAGTCAGACTGAAGGACCATCTAGTCCAGTATCCTACCTCTGAATGGTAAAGTCTATTAATATACATGCCTACAAGTGAACACAAAGCATAGGAGGAAAGCTTGTCACGATACTTCTCTAGACTGTGAGAGATTATATGAGAGATTTGTGGCTCGAGGATTTCCTGAGCCAGAAACAGTATTTTTTTTTTTTTAAATGGCTGTGACACATTTTAACTCTATTTGGCCCATCATTTTTTAACTCATGTAAACTGTTAACATCTACAACTTAAGATTCACAATTAAATTAAATGTTTTTTCTGGGGAAAAAAAAAACCAAAACCAAAAACTCCTAATGCTTCTGAACCTCCTATTTACTACCTTTAAAATAACTTAGCTGCTATATTTCTTAGTGCTCCCTAGTTTTTGCATTATGTGATACTGAACAATTGCTCATCCATGCCACGTTATTCTACCGTATTTACAGACCTCTACTACATCCCCATTCAATCACCTCTCTTCCAGTCTGAAGCGGCTGAGTCTATTCAGTCATTCTAACGGAGAAGCTCTTCAGGAAGCCCTCCTCTTGATCACCCCATATTCCTCTCTATCTTTTCTAGTTCTATTAGAGGTTTTCTTGAAGAGGGGGAAGAAGAGAGAAACACACCAGAGCCGCACCCAGTATTTCAGTCGCAGATAGTGCGGTGGATACGTAACAATGTATACGCTGTGACATTCTTTTCCTGATAACTTCTAACATTCCCCTTCCCATTCTGTTTATTTTGTATTGCAAGCGAACATTGAGCTAAAAGTTTTCACAGAGCTATCCATTAAGACCTCGGGATCTCCCTCCCAAGTTATACCAGCCAGTCCAAATGCTACCATCCCGCATGTGGAAGAAAGAAACAACCCTAACTCTCACTACAATTCTCAATCCCACCTGCTATCCTACCAGACAGCTACTAAGAGCAAAAGGTCCTTCTACAGACCTTACTACCCCAAATAATTTAGTGTTGCCAGGAAACCTCGTTAACTCACTATTCACCTGTTTTCCAGATCATCAGCCCAGAATCTATGGAACTTCACTGGCACCTCCTTCAGGAGACTTATTATTTATTTCTAGTCTACGTTTCTAATCATTTGAGTAGTTACTCTGCTCTGTGAGGACCTTCCCTTATCCATGACAGTTCAAAATCTTTAAAAGCTTCTGGTGAAGGATCTTGCTGACCTTCCTTTGCAGATCCAGCAGTCTGCTTTGCCTGATTACTGACTTTTTTAGAAAGCTCCGAAAGATCTGCAAGGCACACCACTTTGCCAAAAAATATCCTTCCCCCATATTTACCTGTACAGCCACCTATTTTGTCCTTCACTGCTTCTACCCTTTTGCCCAACAGACTCACCAGCTTGCATCTCCCCAAACCTTCATGCAGTAGCAAAACAAAATCTCTCACTCATACCCAAGCACAAGCCTGCACTTTCTAAGCACACCAATCTTCAGTTGTTAAAACTGTCAAAACAAGGGAAAGAGACTCACACACCTGCACTGGAATACACTGGCTATACCAAACTTCTCTGTGAAAGGCATCAGTGTTGAGGCTGTGGCTTTCTACACTAAGCACATTGATACCTGAATGTAAATACTGCTGGGGAAAACTTAACTGTGATCTCACACCTTCTTCCAACCCTGAGAGGAAAAAAAAAAAGACAGAATTTCCCATGTTTAATAGTGAGGTTGCTGGGCTTATTAGCAAGGACGTGGCATGATCTAGACAGGCCACTTCGTATTAATACAGAGAGGTGCAGGACTCTTCCTCCTGCAGTAAACAAATGCAAGATTCTGAATCCTTCACACACAGCTTGGCAAAATAAAAGGTTTTGCTAGATGTCCCAAAGAGAAGTCAGTAACAGTATCTCAGTGCTTTCCATTCCCTTTTGCTTCTTTATGATGAAGATGAAAATAAATTCTGAATAAAAGCATCTATAACTATTCGACATATGCCAGCACACAAATAGAAGCCGTCGTGAATCTTGGAAGGGTTTGGGGGAATCCTGTTGCACAGCCAGGAGCTCTGAACTCCGTAGACACCAAGAGCCTCATTCAACTCCCAGCTCTGCAGCAGATAACCTGACAGCTCTCACACCTTGCAAAACCCAGATACTGGTCTCGAGTCACCCAGCCCTACTGACCAAGAGCCCGGATCTCAAAAACAGTAGCCCAGGCACCTCTGACACTGCAAACGCTCCACTCAGTAGGGCTGCCCACGAACACCAGACTGTCCAAGGAGCCTCAGCCCAAGACATTTCATACACAGGGGATCCCTCAAAGCCACAGACCTAAAGAGGCTACAAAACTGACAGGAAAAGGTGTTAAAAGCAGGTAACTTCGATAGAAACCTGCTTAGGTAACCAGAAAAGTCACGGAGAGCTAGAGCTTACCCAAAAATGTTGCTTTCAGCAAGTCCACGTTTTCTGACTTAAAAGACATACACATTCCATTGGAAATTCTCCAGCCAGCACAGCCAGAGACAAATATTCTGTCTTGCTTATGCAGGAAAGAACTTTTCTCCCAATTCCCAAGGACTCAAATCAGTGCCATACAAGCATAACAGACAAGCACACATCGTGAAGACACTGTAACTGCAGCACAAATACATCTTTTCAGGTTAGCTTGTATCACTCAGTTTAAGTCAAGCAAAAAACTTATTCACAACAGAAGCATCTGGTGTGGAACATAAAGAATTATATCAGCATAAACCACCCATATCCAAATTTCCTTAAAATATTTACTGCATGAAATAAGGCCTCCACTCATCCTTGCAGTAACTTAGCAAATCTACAAACAGCGCTATTTTGAAAGTCCTGTTCTATTGTTTCCACAAACCACATTTCACCAAAATACACACATTACCACATGTGGGGGCTTGCCAGAATCTCAGAATATGAACACACAGTGAAGCCCCTGCAACCACACCTTGTGCCAGCCCGATAAAGCCACCATAAGCATGCTAGAATGTGCTCCAATTACATTTTCACTTTTACACACCCAATTATCTTCACGGTGCTTACCCATCTTCATGGGTGCTAGAATTATTTTTTCAGAGTAACATATGACAGGTAACTAACTAGCTATACAAGATCAAAGAATTAACGCGCTATACATCAAAAAAAAAAATTAGTCAACAGCAGCATCTCAGGACTTGCACAAAAGGGAAAGGGTCCGTTAAAGGAACTTAGGAAAGTACTGTGCAATTCATCCAGAATAAGAAAAAGCCTCAGTATGGTGCCGTTCTCTTTTCCTTTTGATATTTTTTGTAGGATAAAGGCGTCCCGAAATGCGCTCTAGCTTGCATGCCATCTGTCCTGCATAATTTTGGGTGGGAGGGAAAAAGCAGTACAAGCCCTTAAAAATGTAGTCTTCACATCACTACAGGAAAAAGTGAAGGATACAAGAGCTGCTCATAAGCTATAAAAAACAAAAAGTAATGCCAGCACAGCACCCTGAGTTGGAAGACAGGAATGGCATCAGACAAATCCTAGTCTACAGTAAACTCCCAAACTCCAACACGCAGTGCTGCCCTCTCCACCACAACTCCTCTTTCTTCCCCACAGCAATACAATCCATCAGTCCCCGTTGTTTCACTGCTAAGCTCCTTCCCATGCTTCTTGCTTATGTTTCTGTCTCCTTACACACATTCCCCACACCCGTTTTCCTTATCTCCCCTTCCAAACACTGTGTGTCCCCCACACCCATTTTTCTTCACTCTCCTTCCAAACACCATCTCTTCTTCACTTGGTCCTTTCCAGGCACATGGGCTTTACCCTTCAGGGCATTTGCACAAACATCCCGACCCACCTCTTTACAGGAGACTCCTGACCCTTCACTTCCAGCCTCTTTCTGCTCCATCACACCACCTCTGTGCCTCCAGGTACTCCCTCTATCCATCAAACACACAACTCTCCCGTCCTCTATCGCAAATAATTTCCCCATTCCCCAGGCACCCACTTCCACACAGAGCCCCAAACCTTCTCTCATGCACCCACCCCACACAGAGGTTCAGTGCCTCGTGCACTCCCTCCCACCACACAGAGCATCTCTCCCATCTTGCACAGCTTTTTCCCCGTTCACCCCAGCCTGCCCCCGCCCCATTTGTCTCACCCTGCACATCACGCTGTCCACCCTCCCCATGCGCTGTCTCCCATTTCCACGTCGTGCAGCCCTAGCTCCCACACCCGCCATCCCCGTCCCTCTTTTGCACAGCGCTCTTTTCCACGCGTTCTACCCCCTGCAAGCCCTTTGCACAGCACCCTGTGCCCCCCGACCCTGCAAGCCCTTTGCACAGCACCCTGTGCCCCCCGACCCTGCAAGCCCTTTGCACAGCACCCTGTGCCCCCCGACCCTGCAAGCCCTTTGCACAGCACCCTCCGCCCCCCGACCCTGCAAGCCCTTTGCACAGCACCCTGTGCCCCCCGACCCTGCAAGGCCTTTGCACAGCACCCTCCGCCCCCCGACCCTGCAAGGCCTTTGCACAGCACCCTCCGCCCCCCGACCCTGCAAGCCCTTTGCACAGCACCCTCCGCCCCCCGACCCTGCAAGCCCTTTGCACAGCACCCTCCGCCCCCCGACCCTGCAAGCCCTTTGCACAGCACCCTCTGCCCCCCGACCCTGCAAGCCCTTTGCACAGCACCCTCTGCCCCCCGACCCTGCAAGGCCTTTGCACAGCACCCTCCTCCCTACACGTTGTCCTTACCCCCCAGCACCCACCCCCCCACGCACCATCCCCGTAACCCCGCTCTCCAGCACCCCCGCGCCAGACTGCCCTCCGCACCCTCACGCCGTGCACCCTCCCTACCCCCCGTACCCCCCACAGCACCCTCTCTCATGCACTGCCCCTCGCCCCCCCACCCTCCCCTGTCCCCCCCGCATCCTCTCCCCATACACCGCCCCTTACTCCCCTCACACCCTCTCCCCCCGCACTGCCCCTTGTCCACGCACGGCCCCCCAGCACCCCCCCCCCCCCACGCACGGCCCCCCCCGCTCCCTCTCCCCCTGCCCCGCACAGCGCCGCACCCCCCCGGCCCGGCCCGGCGCACGTGCGCCCCGCCCCGCCGCTCACCGTCCAGCGACACGAACTGCCCGACGGCGGAGGAGCCGCCGCCGCTGTTCTCCACGAACTGCACCTCGGAGACGATGATGTTGTCCTCCAGCACCGAGCCGCAGCCCGTGCACACCGCGTCCCCGCGCGCCGCGTCCACCTCGATCTCCGAGCAGCCGCAGGCGGCGCACACCCGTCCGCCCGGCATCTCGCCCGGCGACCCCGGCCCGGGCCGGGCCCCGGCCGCCCCGCACCCCCGGCCCGCACCCGCTTCCCGCCGCCTCCCCCCCCGCCCGGCGCGGCGCGGCGCGGCGCGGCCCGGCCTCGGCGCAGGCCTCGCTCGCCGGGACCGGCAGGGGGAGGAGCGCGGCGGCGCCGTCCCCGCCCGCTCTCGCGAGGCTTGGCCCGCCGCGCCCCGCCCCTCTCGGCGCGGCCCCGCCCCTCTCGCGGCGCGGCGGGGCGGGCCCGGCCCGGCGCTGTCAGGGGGCGGTGGCTCCGCGGCCCCCCCCACCGCCGCACAAACGGCCGCCTGGCCTCCGCGGGGCGGCGGGGTCCGGCTAACCCGGAGCAGGGCCCGAGGGCGCGGAGCGACTGGCGCCCGCACGGGGAGCTCCGGCCCGGCGGGGCCTCGCTTCCCGTCGGGGCGGGGAGGGCCGTTACCGACCGACCGGCCGCCCGGCGGCGGCGGGGGGGCGCTGGCCTCTGTCAGCTGAGCTCCCGGGGCCTCGCTGGCTGGGGCGGCCCGCGGCCCGCCGGCCGGCGATGGCTCTGGGGGCGCTGCTCCGGGCGCCGCCGCGGGCCCCGCTCTCAGAACGGGCGTTGCGTTCGCGTTCCTCCATTTTACCGTAGTCTGCTGCCAGCGGTGAGCGGCTGCCGGCACCGGGCAGCGCACTTGGGCGTTCCCAGCTCCGCAAAACGGGGCCCGGGGTGTTCCAGTGTAAGCGATGGGCCTTGTGCTTCAGGCAGAACATGGGGATTCCCCCAAATTCCCCAGGGTTCGTTCGCTTCACCATAGACTTGTTACCTGGCCTTACATAAGCTGTCTATAGATTCATGCCATGGTTTCTGTACAATAAAACAAGGGTGATGGCGCTTACTTTCTGCCAATCTTTCTCCTTCCTCCCTATTAGGTGGTTTGATTTGCGAGGAGAAGAGTATCGCTAACAAACGAAATTTGCACCGCAGCTGATGAGTGGTACTTTTTTTTTGAACCCCCATAAAGCCTGTAATAATTAAAAGTTGTGTAAGAATCTGTAGCATGCACTGAAAAATGTGAGCCTCGTGTCCCCATCTTCCGCATGCCAGTTCCTGCGCTCCCTGAAAATAAAATTGGGGCTATAACACCCATATTTGCATTTCAAAAGTATAATATTTGTTATGCCTCAAAAATTGATTAATTCATCAATCTAATCAGTCATTCTGTAAAATAGGTAAAAGTTTTGCGAGGCATAATGAATCGGTTTCAGTAAAGCGCTTTGCGCTCCACGTAACAAAGTTGGCATAACGTTAAAGTCTAGTGCTTTGTAACTCTCTTGGTTATTAGTTCCTGAATCGAAGGACTCCGTTTCCATCCAAGAAAGTTATTGCTCACTTTAGCACTCACCCCGCATGTAGTGAATTAGCACGGCGTGCCACAGATGGGAAGGAAACTGAGCAGAATAGGTACTGTAGCTGGATCCTTGTATAGGCTTTCATCTGTTGGCTTTCAAAATACACAAGTCAATTAATGCAGAAGCAGAAACTTTCGCCTTCTTACAAACTCCCCGCTGTCAGTATCTGTTGTCCACCAAATGACTCAGGTGCAGCCAAGTACCACATACAGACCGCTATGAACTGACCAGATAGACAGTACAAAATGACTTGCTGTGGCACATTTAGAGGCACATTGGGGCATATACTAAAGGTATATTGTTCCATCCAAAAAGCTGAGCGTCTCATAGGCGTGCAAGTATGTCATAGACCTAAAAATTTGCAGGTTCTGGGCTTTTGCAAAAGGAAAATAGCAATATTGTAATGGAGCTTGTGCCACTATATACACAGCTTAGCTTCTTTCTTATTGTCCTTTTTATTCTGTTCTCAGAGATGCATTTGTGAAAATAAGAACTTTGGGTTTCTTCAGATTCCTTTTGCTTCTGGAGTTTCTTTCCTTCCTGAAGTGCTTCCTGCTGCTGGTGAGGTAATGAGTGCCACAGCAGCCAAGCGTGATCTCACAAAATAAGACAATGTCAGGGAGAATGATATCCCTGATAGACAAATATTTTTAGCAATAATGGAAAGAGAAAAACCCATGAAATAAATGATTTTCCTCTCTCAGCAAAGTCCCTTGACTCTAAGAATATTTTAATTAACAACTGTCAAGCCAGATCAGCTTATTTGTCGTACGTACACTGTGCTTCTGACAGAGGCCAGGATGAACACAAGAAATCCTTCAGCAAGCAGTTCTGAAATACCTTTCCATTAAAAAGTTTCTTCTTAACTCACTTAGGTGGAGACTAATGTAGTCCTGATCCATGAGGTCTTAAGTTTTACAGCCCTTCCAAAATTATTGGTGTTTTGATTGTTTCAAGCATTATAAGTAAGCCTTTTCTGGGAGTCCCAAACAAGTTTGGAGTTTTTCACATCGAATGTGAGCAGCAGAGGGCCCTAGTGAGAGTATAATATACAACTGCTGTGCAAAAAAAGCTCATTTAATGTCATACTGAAGAAGGAAGTGTGCTTTAATTTTTATCTTCTTGTAAGGTGAGATTAGTGCTCATGAAAGAAAATGGGTTCCCAGTCCTGAAGACTGAAGTCCTTTACCTCCCACTCATGAAACCTTTCTTATACAATACCCCGTAAATATTTCAGACATTTCTGTAGGATCTTTTTCTACCGGCCAAAATGTAAGTAATTTTTCACCTCTGTAAAATATTTGTCCTTTCTGCTTGCAAGAGAGTTAACTGAAATCTTTTTGACCAGTAACGTTCAGCCTGCTGAATGAATAACCCATCACTCAGTTCACTTAGGCTAACAAAATAATAACCCTTCAGTAAATTGTCTGAAGCCTGAGTCACAGTAAGAACTGATCAATTAAAAAAATTGTATTGACAAAACTCCATTCCCTGCAGTATTTTGCCCTTTTAGTTAAGAGGAGGAAAGGAGCTGTTTTCCATTTCACCTACCCTCATAGCTCCTATTTTCACTCCTAAGGGTGACAAAAAGTGGTGATCAGGATGTCTGTTAGCCCAGATCGACTGGTTTCCTTCCTGCTGTGTCTCCAGGAACCCCGAATATAACCCACCCATGGGGGTGCGTGTTTGACGTTCAGTTGTTGAGGTTTCAAAGAGGGGAACTGTTCTTATTTGCTTGAAAATTAGGATATTTTTTTTCTACTGCTCATACAGCAGTAGGAAGAATGCAAATGGGCTGTACAAATCCAGACTGGAGTGTGAGGGAATCCCACTCTGCTCCTGCAAATGCTGAACAGCACAGCAAGGAATATACTAGAGCAAGCTGATGATGCACTACTGCACTTCCACAAGAGATGGGTCCTCCTCTGTAAATAATGATGATGTGAAGCAGATGCTTAAGATGTGACAGAAGACCCAGAGACTCTGTGGCTTTTTGGTCATAGCTCACCCTTCTGGGCACTGAGCCTCCCAACGCTCCAGCCCATGTGGGAAATATTTTCAGTTAGAGGCACAAAATCTAATCCCTTGATTTGAACAGCTGCTGTGAGCATCCTCAGCTCTCTGGCATTTCAGCTGGAATCGCTCCTCTTAAAACCAGGCCTAAGAGCATTGCCAAAGTCTCTCAAGAAATTTGAATTTGCCCATAACTTGGGATGAAACACAAGCAGAGGAAGCCTTCTTTGGCTTTGGACTGTCCAAAATAAGGCATAAACTATGCATTCAACCTGCAAATTTGCACGCGGATTCTCTGGTGATGAAGTCATAGGGATACTAGATAGAGGGGGGAACAAAGGATTTCGAAATGGATTAACCTTATAAGGTGATACCAACTGGCCACTGCTTTTTTTGTCTGTGCCCAGTCCACATGCATTTGGCTACACTAGTGATGAACACGAGGGGGCACCCAAGGAAAATGAAATCGTCGAGGAGCTGCCACATTCCTGCTGGTTAGACTTAGACTGATTTTCCATCTGTTTTCCTTTTCTTTTTTTTTTTTTTTTTTTGGTCTGCGTATTTCTAATTATTTCCTGCCATTGTTGTCATGATGTTCATCAGTGGCAAATAAAAAAGCTTTGGGAAAAACATTCTGAGAAGAACAGTTTTTGACATCTGTCAAATCATATAGTAAAATAGCTCAGCAAACACTTGAACTTATCTCTGTGTAATCACATCCCTGCTCTTCAGAGACAGCACTTTCCAGCTGAGCCTTGATTCCTGAGTAAGTGGCAGAGATCTCATGGCTTTCCCAGTTACCTTCCCAGGATCTGTGCCTGGTACGATTCTCGGTGAGGACAGCAGAAAGCATGTACTGTAGCTCAGAAAATCCACCAAGAAATTAGCAGAGAAAAAGTCCAAGGATGTTGAGTACAAAGATCCAGAAGCTACTGCCAATTGAGGAAGTCTCTCATCAGCAAATCACTGGAAGCTGTGAGCCGTATTGCCCAGCTATTCTGTTCTTAGCATCCCCCCCCGCCAGCACACTACTTGAAGATACATGGCTGATCAGTGAGTGCTTTTAGGAAGGATGTAAACAAGGTAAAAATAGATATCCCCTCCTAGTTTCTAGCAATCTGCAGCTTAAAGATTTCATGAGCTGAAAGCTAATACATCCTAGCAGACTTTTTATCTGATTGTTTAATCAGTTTTTGATCTGTCTATGCTTTCAAGATCTACAACATCTGGTGGTTTGGTGTGTATCACAGCTTAGGTAGCAAGTGAAAAAGTTTTAAAATGGCCTAAGCATTTCAGTTGGTAATCCTGAGTTCTTGTGCTATAATGAGCGGTGAGTAGTTGCTCCCATCGCACCTCTTTCATGCCAGTCAGGATTTTGTACGCCTGTTCTACAGCTTCTCTCAGTCAGGATCACTGCACAAGAGCAACTCTTCCTCCAGATAAGTAGTGCAATGCTAATCAGCCACAGTCTGAACACTAAATAATCTGTTCAGGGCAGTCATTTAAGAGGAAACTTTTTAATGAAGCATTGGTTATATTCTGCACTGAATAACTAAAGGCCTCCATCACTTGGGGATGTAAACACAGGCAAATATTCCTGTGAAAATACAACTCTGCTTTGTTTGCAGCTCTTCTATTCTGAGACTTGTTCATCCAAACATTAATGAATGTTACACTCACCATCAGAGAACCATTCCAGTCAGCTAACTGCCTACTTAAGCAACTGTCTGTGTACCTAGTAATTGAACTGAAATGAGGAAATGCCTGGTTTTAAGCGCTGTTTTTGTGTGCGCACTTGATGAGTGGATACTTTAGTGCAAATACATTTTTTATATAGATTGAAAATGAGGCTTTCACTAAATGTTAATATTCATGTGCAAGGCAAAAAAACCAGGGACAGTACACTGGATGGGTCTGCACACTCAAATGCAGAAGCAAACCATACATCTTACTGATAGTTCCCATTTTTTTCACAAATTTGGAACTACAAGCCAGAAATTCAGACCAGCGAGTGGGAAGCCATAGAAGCACATCAAAAAGTAGATATGAATCTCCTTTAGTTTTGAAGAATAAGTTTGGAAAAGTAGTTGCACAATAGTAGATTACCTGCTTAGCATGAAGGTAAAATCAATGCAGTTAAAAAATAATTCTATAAACTACGACTGTAAAGTGCCTAAGATAGTGTTGGTCATTTACAAATTATACCTAACAAGTCATAAATAGGATTAGGAGAAAAGATAGCCTCTTGAACAGGAGTTTGCTAGCTACATTAGAGCAGGATATTAAAATCCTACTGTCACCAGGCAGTATTAATAGTCCAAAGTCTCTTTATTGGCATTTCATAGGCAGAAGTCTGCCATAATCAGAATGACTGTGCTACCATCAAAGAAGAATATGCCAATGAAGTATGATTTAAGACCATGAAACCTCTGTGTGTCAACACAGAGTCAAAAGTGTGTATGTATGTATGATAATGTCACGACTCCTTTGGCTGTCAGGGACCCCCCTCAGGCTGAATCCCGCAGAGTTAAGGGAGAACGTTGCTGCAGCCACACACTAGCCTCTCCCTTTGCCAGTGCAGAAGAAAGGCTGGAAGCAGGGAAGGGAACACAGTGTCCTCCTTCACACAGCCCGTTAGCACCAGGAAAAGGTACGATGGAGCAAGGAGCTTGGATAAATACAGGTTGGCCTGTGGGTGAGGCCAGTTCTCTCCTGTTTGGGTCATAAAAGACATCAAAGAATTATCCTTTCAATGAGCTGTGTGTCATTGCCTGCTTTTCTGCGGAGAGAGTCGCAGTACCTCAAATATGCCAAAGTTAACCCAGTGCTAAAGAAACCATCCATCAATACTACAAGTTGTTGTCCACTATCTAAAGCTATGAGCAGGCCAAATAAAAACAACACTAGATTTTAGAGAAGCCACAGTCCTTTCCTGTCACTGGAGAATTTTCAAGAATTTGGCAGATTTCCTAGTTTGAATTAGTTGAATAAATTAGATGACTAACATTTTTCAGAGGACAGTCATAAAAAATGCTTGGAGTAAATCAGACTATTTCATACCGATAATTTGAGTTAGCCTAAATTACAAAAAAAGCACTTAAATCATTTAAATATTTTCTTTAGATATTAAATTATCAAAAGGGTAACATCTGCCACAGTTTTAAAAATGAGACATTTATAATCAGTTCAGGTCTCAGTGCATCAATGTTTTTTTTTATTAAAAAATATTTTAAGAGAAAAATTCTAATGCTGTGCAAGCCGCATCTTTCCTTCCCCACTGTCATCCAAAGGGTAGGAAATCTCTTTTACACCTCCAGAAGCAAAACAGATCCCTCCCCAAGCAGTAAATCTTGCCATTTCTTCACAAAAAAAAAGGCCACAGCAGTAGTGCAAAGCGGGGGTGCTGTAACCACGGTTGAGACAATCTCTGCTTTACCCAAAAAGGGTTGGGATCATCTCTGTCTTCCACATTTTACAGTGTACCCGCTTAGATGGGAACTGGGAGCTGCAGCACTGATGGTCTGACTGAGGGACAGGTCTGGAAATTAGCGCTACCCTGGGAGGAACAGTTGGTTCACATCTCCTAACTCTCTGTTTCAAGGTGCTGCAGACTCAGACTACCACCTGTCACCATTTTTTTTAGTTTGTCTTCCTCATATCCTGGGATAAACATGTATTTTTTTCAGTAATTTAAAATTGGGAATCTGATATAACAATATGCCAGTAAGATCTGGAGCCTTTGGCTTGCCCTTCCATTGTCTGTGCTTCAATCAGTCAGCTCACACCAAGATTATAAAAAACCTGACCCAGGAGTTTACAGTCTGAAGCCCAAATTGAACAGAGCAGTCAGCAGATTATGTATTCCGCTGAACAATGAGGTCTTCAGTTCCTTTTTGAACCGGTTTTCATTACATGAATTATGTTTGTATCATATTGCTGAGAATTACACAAAAGCATTATTTTTGAAATGAGTACAGGAGACAACAATGTTGTCAATAATGCATGTTGTTAGTAAAGTGTATATATTAATAGCAACGTGACAAGCATTTCAGAGAGCTCTAAGCATGTTCAATTCCACACCCATATGCATGCAGCATTTTGGAAAACATTAAGCTTTACTACTATATGATTTCCTTCGGAAGGGAAAGCTCAAAGAGGATGTTCCTATACATTTTTTGCCTATGATGTTTTACATATGCAGAGCCCCTACTGAAAGGGGCTTTATATATGATGTGAGTAGAAGGGATGTCCAAAAAAGAATAAAATCATAGTGTTGGCATTTCTAACAAATATCCTATCTTTCCTTCGTAGTCTATCCAATGCTAAACAGTAAGAGTAGAAGACTAATAAAGCTTTAGAGCTACTACCGTGACTTCTCACCCATGGTATAAAAATACTGTTCAGATGACCAAAGATTTTGTAATCAAGCAAGCTGCAACAAATATCCAGCTGAAACAGCAATTTAGCTGGCTCAGAGCAAAGACAAAATATTTTTGTGGCATATGAAATTACGAAGAGCCTTTCCCAACATATATACTGTGACTAATAATCATCAGCCCATACAACAATGTACAACAATGACATTTTAGCCACTCCCTCTGTGGTCACCTTTCGTTTGCAGCCATCATGTCTGCTAAAAACAGGATAAGAAATTGCAGTTAAAAACTGAGATTTTATCAGCTTCCCCAGACAGAACCAGGTTAGGAAAAATGAGAAAGAGAAGACTTCCTCTCATAGTTTAAGGAATAAATGAGCAACTAATAAACATTCTAATTTAATAAGTGCACATATCCTGCTAACAAATTTTCTTTTCAATAACAGAACTGAAAGTTTGTTGTGCTGTTTTGGTTTTGTTTGGGTTTGGGGTTTTTTTTCCCAAAGAGTAAATCCCACAAATTGTAGGAATAATGAAAAAAAAAGAAAAAAATTGGTCCACATAGAGAGTTTGAGCTAGGAAATCACAAGGCAAATGTTCCTTTACCAGTCCAGAAATAAAATCCTAATCTGCCAATTTAGGTTCCCTCCACACCATTTTTCACTCAGTTTTAATGCAACCAGCACTGGTCTGGGTTGATGATTCTTTTGAAAAGCCTATGAACTTTGAACAGCATTGCTGAAATCCTATGTTTCTGCTACAACATGCTTGGCAGCTGGGACAGAGCTGATGTAACTGGCTTCAGATATATATTCTCCACATCAACAGAGCTCTTGCTTTCTGTTACTGACATGCGGGGATG
The DNA here is from genome assembly GCA_031468815.1 of Morus bassanus. Taxonomy (NCBI): domain Eukaryota; kingdom Metazoa; phylum Chordata; class Aves; order Suliformes; family Sulidae; genus Morus; species Morus bassanus. The sequence goes on along the minus strand of CM062572.1, from coordinate 9,280,075 downwards.
CTGACATGCAGCATCTACAAAGTGAGTAGAAGGGCATGGCTGGGATACCATGGTCCAGCTTATCCAAGGACCCTTTCATGTCTTCATCAGCCCAATCCAATCCATCAAATTCCATGACTTGAAGGTGAGACCTTCTCAGCCAAACTCCCCTGCAGACAAGCTCATAGCGCACATACCCGTGGTACCGTAACGTGGCCTCTTTCCTTCTGCGTGACTGTCCTCCTGCACCATGATTCATGGGATGGCTACCTCTGCCCTACAGGGCCTCAGAGAGAAAGCAAGACTAGGGAGGTGCCATCTGTCTCTGTGCAATTCCACTGAGTAGCACATATATTGTTTTCAGCCCATCATTTGCTACAGGACCATGACCCATCAGAGCCTCCCACTGTCCACAACTCTGCCACTTTAGCCCTTCACTGTCACATAATGCCACGTAGCCAACATTTCCTCCAGAGTGCGAGAGGCTTTGCATTATCTCTGTAGAGAAAAGGTGCCTGAGAGACCCAAATGACAAAATCTAGCCAGCTCTGAAGGAGGTCTGGAAGAGCAGCGCAGTGCTCATCAGAATGTTAGCAGATATAGCACCCTCCAGCTGTGGAGCCTTCTAGGGCAAACTTCATCAGAACACAAATCTAACCAAATGACTAATTCTGGGTTCTTCCAGCCCAGCAGGCCAGAACAGGTAAATGTCTACTATCTCAGCATTCCAGCAACTATTAGAAATACCCACAGGGGTTTCAACAATTAAAATTAGGTTTTAATGATTAAAAGTAGGGAAGGGAGTTTCAGGTATTGTGTTAATCAACAGGTGCTAAAGGAATATGACCTTCCTCAGAGGCAAAGTCTGGCATGACAGCCAATTTTTTCCATGACACATACTAGAAAGCATAGAAACACAATCATCAAGATGATTTCCTTCCTTCAAGATTCAATATTTTAACAAATGAGTCACCAATACATGCTTCAGATAGTCCTATGCTAAAACTAGAGTATAAGTCATATGTATAAAATCCACTGTTGCTCCTTAAGCTGCCCATGATAGCTTTTTCCAAATACTAACCTAGAGAATGTCTGGTATGTTCGGACTGATGTAGGAAGTCTGGATTTTATGTTCATGATCCCAATTTATCAGCAGATAAATGTCATGCGAATGGACTTGTCTCAGCACTGATTTCAAGAATTAAGGAAAATTCAGCAACAGAAAAACTTCGCTGGCCCATTAGCTGAAGAAGCCAAATCTTAACAGAACTATATGCTTTCATTACTTTAGTAATGGGAAAGCATGGCTTTGTCAGACTGCATCTGAGTACACAATAAAGAGTTCATGACAGAAATTGTTAAATACGGAAGGAAAAACATTCATTAGTACATGCAAGGCGAAGTGTAGAAGAGAGCTGTTATGGGTGCTCTAATGTCTAAGATAAGGGTCTCAGATTCAGGAAAACTAGATACAACTGTAGGCTCTGACACAGACTTTCTTTGTGACCTTGGGCTACCCACCAGATATTGCTGGCTCCAAGTTATCTAGCTATAAAATGGAGATATGGATACTTAAAGCCCCTTATTCTTTGTTTGTTTGGCTCTCCTAGATTGTTATGTAGAGACATAGACCAAGAGAGGGATTTCTGGGACCATGAAGGAAGGGAAGGATGAGGTGGGCGAATCCACTCAAAGATGAATGTGACCTGATCCAAGAAACCTTTGCTTGTTTGCAAAGCACAGGTTTGGCAAGCTTGGGGGCCAAAGGAGAGGCTTCATCTGCGCAGATGGCGTGGTGGTGAGCTGGTGGGACAAGGATCGCTGTTGAGCTGTCAGGAGCATTAGCACTGTGGGGAGGAAAGACCTGCCTGGAAGGAAGGCACAGGTTTTACCAAGCAAAGCCATGGCTGACAGCGTGACACTGTGGCTGGCATGCTGGGGAGGCACAGAGGGCAGGGAGAGAAGGGGGGAGTTTTTAAGAGACCTCACATCTGATACTGATGTGATAAAGATACTGATGTACAGAGAAGATCTTTCAGCAAAGAGTCTGAAAATGGCACTAGGGGGCATCTAAATATACAGCCAGGTCCTCAGGCCTGGCCCACACTCAAGAGATTTGTCAGACTAGCCTTCTCCATCATGACTGCAAAAGAATCATGCTCATAGCAATGAGAGCTAAAGCCTCGTACTGATACCACTACATCAGCCAAGCAGCCTCTGCCGCTCTGCGTCCCTTCATGCAGGGAGCTGGAATTAGACCTGCTGCTCAAAGCACTCTCTTGTGGATATAAGCTGTGTTTCTGCTAGGAGGGTTTGCCAGAACAGAAATACTGGCAAAGCAGCTAAGGTTGTCAAAGCCAAAGCTTTCTCCTTTTACTTCAAATCAGAGCTACACCGATTTGCACCAGAGAAACAGCTGGCTCGGAAACTAAAATAGCTCATTAGTCAAGGGCATATTCCAAGGCTTGAATCATCTTTAGCAAGGGAAAGGGGTTCAGTGTCAGTGAGTTTGACAGGGGACACAGGAAAGGGTAACTGACCTTTACGGAGAATGTCAGCACAGGGAACCAAGGCTTAATCCTCAAAAAGCCCTGAGGTATCACTCTTGTCAGTGCCAGGAAATTTGTGTCCCTCTAAACAGGCAGGCACACTTACCAGCAGAGCATGTAGGTCCAGATGCTATGTGTGCCTTGATTATTGCATAATATTATCAAATTGGATTTTTTAAAACCCTTAAAATGCCCTGCTCAAATAAATTAAGCTTCCTTTTTCAGAGGTCAGCCAAAAGACCAGATCATTTCTTTAAGGTAAATATTAACTAATGAGTACATTGAATCTGCTCTCTCCCTGTATCACTTCTTTCCTGAAGAGAGTAAAATGGCATGTGGCTGGATGCAATTAATTTCCCTTTTGCCAAACTAGAATACTGCCACAGGAGCATGAATTGAGTGAGCTGAGGAATTTGCTAAGCATGGGATACGTCAGGAAGTAACTATAAGAAGCACAGTGCTAACAGCTTTGCCTTGTAAGGATGAGAAGCTCTTGACATTCATAGATCTCCAAGTTTCCTATAAACCTACTGGATTCCTTGTAAAACATTTTTAATTGTCTTGGCAAAACCACTAAGCCTTTATGGGGATGCCTTTGCGATTTGTCTTTCTAAGCTCCATCTCCCTCTTTCCGTTCCTTTTCCAGGTAAGAGCAAGCCAAGAATTACCGAGTCCTCTGTGATATACTGCCGTCATCACTGGACGGTCTGCCACTGACAGGGGCCGGCTCCTGCGTTTTGCTCACCACTACAAATGCCATCGCATTGAGAATTATTGATGTTGTTATGGAGGGTGCTATAGTTGTGTGAGTATAAATAAACACAGTGCTAGTAAAAGACACTCAAGGATAAATAGCAAATGTACTGCATTTTGTGAGACCAAAATAACTTTGTGCTGTGCACTGAAAGTCCCTTCCACTGGCTGTCGTGTACCTACTGTTACCAGCCAGGGTCCTCATCTTCCCCTGAAAGGCAAAAAGCATGTGTGACTTCAGAAGCCACGGGGCTCCTCTCTGTCTCACTAAGACAGTGACTCTGAGAAGCTGGGACCTACTTGTAAGCATGCTGTGAGTAACAGTGCTTGGCCTCCAAAATCTGCCAACACTCTCAGAGCTATGAAGCTCTCAGAAAAATATGAGCACCTGTATGGACTCTTATTTTTCTCTAGCCCTCCCTTGCAGCCACTGGGCCTCTTTGGCAGCTCACAGATCCCCTGTTGGGAGTTTCAGCCATGCAAAGTGCTATGCTCTGTATCCCCAGAGAAGGTTTACAGATGGTGCAAACGAAGTAAAACATACAAATGGGTGATCTCATTGAGAAGCAGAAGCATGGCAGAAAGGTTTGGGCTAAGCCAAGTGGCATATTTTGCCTCAATGTATCTTACCAATTTGGGTGAGAAAGTCCGTGGTGCTTGGGAAAGCGAGGGAAGAGAAGGATGCAACAGGTCCAGAATGCCATGTTTTGTTGCAGTGGGTGGGTTGAGTGAGAGCCAGGGGTCAGTTCTGCAGACTGGACCAATTAAATACAAATTTGATCTTAGACTAATGGGTACTAGAAAAGCCGCACTCCAGGCGTGTGACTCCATAGATATTAATTCATCAGGGACAAGCTTGGCTTGGATGATACCTCAGATGAGAACTTGAAACCACAGAAAAGTATTCTGTCAAAATACAATACATAGACAAGTTTTTAATCTTCACTGGAAAGGTAAAATAATGCTTTGGCATTAATAATGGTGTTTGTAAATGTCCTCTTAACAGCTCAATTCTGTTATTTTACGCTACGAAGTTACTATTCCACTGCTTCCTTTTTTCTGTGCTTATTCTGTTTTAAATTAGAACATTATGGAGAAATCCAAAACTCAGAGCCAGTTTGTCTGTTTGTTCTCACTCAGTAACTCTTGCTGTCCTGGGTACAGTGATGTTTATTTTGAAAGGAATCTTTCAGTGATCTTTGCTAAAAAAAAAAAAATCCAGAGACAAGTCTTATCCTGCAGTGCTTATTGTATTACGTGTAAGCCCATCTAAGCAGTAAATGACTCCTGATATTAAAGCTAGATTTCTGGGTTTTTACCTGACTTTCCTGCTTTGCTACCAACCTTCTGCTCAGTGTTGTACATCAGTTTTCCCTTCTTTGAAGAGAAAGTCCCCTCTTGAGTGGTATTCTAGTCACATTAATCAGGTGTTTCTGACTGTGGAGAGAAGGTCTAAAACTAAAAATGAATACAGGTCTACTCATGCTAAGTGGACAGCAAGACAGCAATCAAGCCCTGTTTAGAAATGAACACTTAGAATTGCACAGAAACCTATTATTTTAATGCAGATATGCTTTCAGCAAGGTTTCTCACATTTCCATAGTCACACAACTTCTGCTGGAAGATGATACATGGGACTGACATTTAGACCTTCATCAACCAATAGTTCAGACTCACCATCAAGAAGGACTGTTCAAAGAGAAGATATAAAACTTCTACTTAATTGTGAATAGGCACATGCAACTTTGTCCTGTTTAAAATTACATCCTTACTGCAAAGTTAAGCTCAGTTCTTTTAGGGTTTGGCTCCCCAGGATTTCATCATCCACAAAGAGGCTTCAGAAGCTCTCTGAGTTTTGCTTCAGGACATTCATGGCTCCATCTAGTCAGTTAGCAGGGGACAGAGTGTCTCACTGGTAGAGATACACAGTCTGCTACTACGGGCCTAAAACCTCTGCTCAGGCTTCCAACCAGAAGTCTCAAGAGGATTAAGTAGCCTCCAAGGCAGCCCTTCTGAAACAGTGTTGAAATAAAGAATGTTAACATGTCCAAAACACTGATTAAACCTAAATTAAACCTGAAGTACTTATGGCAGCCTTTCTGTGGGTGTGAGTCTGCAGAACCAGCAGCTGTGCAACAGCTGAAGCAGCAGCCGTTTGGGGACAAGGTAAAAGCATAACAAGAAAACCAAGGTCCTCTCTGGGTATGTTTGCACTGTGCGCTGGAGGTATGCTCAGTGCAAGCTCTTAGGATAGGTACCAAGATCTGTGAAGATACAGTAGCATAGCTGCCAGCCCACCCTAGCAACCTGAATATGTGCCCACGGATCTCAGAGAGCTTGTCTGCTGGTGACTAACCCCTGGCAAGACCTTCACTGCACACTACTGCTATTGTAACCTCTGCCAGCTTGGTAAAGAGCAGATCCACTGTCATCTGCCACAGTTGCTCACATTCATGTTAACGCAGTCTCAGAGAGTTCTCAGCCTAGCCAGGACTCTTGGAGAAAGATCTGTTAGGGACTCATGAAGTCTTTGGACAGTGTGAAACCAACACCTTGAGCACTAGGAAGTTCAGAACAGGAAGACCTGGAGTACCTACAGCACACCTAAAGGGTGACAGATTAGAGTGGAGCAGCAGAGAGCACTGTTTAAACCCTGGTAATCCTCACAGACAAAGGTTAGAGACCTTCCTGGCAGCTGCAGTCCCTGTACCACCCCTTACCCTCCCTTCTAGATTTCCATGTCTCATGGCCCATTCGGGGGCTCTGTGGCATTCAGGCCATGTTACATTCAATGTTGCACAATTTAAGGCATATTTCCAGGGGATCTTCTGTTTATATTCAGATACCTACTAAGAATCATAGAAAAAATTAGGTTGGAAAGGACTTCTGCAGGACTCCCATGCAATCTGCTGCTTAATGAAACAGAAGGTTTCTCAAGGCCTCATCTAGCTGGGTTTTGAGTGCCTCCAAGAATAGAAATTGCACACACTTTCTGGGCAGCTTGCTCTAGTGCTTGACAGCCCTCGCTATGAAGAATTTTCTTCCTTATGCTAGGTGGACTGCATCCCATCTGGTTCCATGGATTTGTATATGTCCAGTTTGCTTAAGTGATCCCAGTATCACCACCTTCAACTGTGGGTAGTAACTCTTTCTTCCAAACTCCACCATTAGACATGGATGCCTGGGAGCAGACTCTGCCAGTAAAGACTGAGGCAAAGAAAATGCTGAGAACCTTGGACTTTTGTGTGTCCTTCATCATTAGATCACCTGCCCTATTCAGCAGTAGCCCCGCATTTGCTTGGTCTTCCTTTCACTACTCATCTACCTGTAGAAGCCCTTCCTATTGCTCTTCACATCATCACCAGTATCAGCTCAAGCCAAGCTTTGGCCTTCTTAATCCTATCCCCACATGCCTGTGTAAGTTCTACACTGCTCCTTGGTTGCCCGTCCCTGCTTTCCCCTATTACATGTTTTCTTTTTATGTTTGAGTTCAGTCAGTAGTTCTCTGTACACCCAAGCTGGCTTCAGGCACTGCCTGCTTAGCTTCCTGCATAACAGTATGGACCATTCTTGGGCTTTGAGGAGATGGTCCTTGAAGATCACCTAACCCTCCGTGTCCCTTTACTCTTCACAGCAATATCCCAAGGGAAGTTGCTTGCTAGTTCCCTGAGCAAGCTGAAGACTGCTCTCCTGAACCTAGGGTCATTTTTCTGCTACTCAGCTTTCTCTGTTTTCTCATGATGTTAAATTCTACCACCGCTTGGTCTCTTCAAGGCTGCCATTAACCATCACCACCCCGACCGCTTCTTCCTTGTTTGTGAGTAGCAAATCAATCAGAGCATCTCCCTACTCACGCTGTCCAGCACTTGTGTCAAGAAATTGTCCCTGACCCACTCCAGAAATCTGGATTGCTTGTGCCCTACTGTGTTTCCTGCCCAGCAGATTTCAGGTTGGTCAGTACATCCTATAAAAGCCAGGGCTTGAAACAGTGATGCGTCTTCCACTTGTCTAGAGAAGGCTTCATCTATTTTGTCTTCTTGACCAGGTGATCTGTAGCAGATGCCTACCACGACATTACCTGTGTTGGCCTTCCTGACTCATAAGCTCCTGATCAGCTCATCACACAGTCCATAGCAGAACTCCATGCATCTGAGCTGCTCCTTTCTGTGCAGAGCATAACCGTCTCACACATCTCACCTTCCTCCTTCTAAAACGCTCATATCCACCCATCACAGCACTTCAGCTGTTGGAGCTCTTATAGCTTCTAAGTACAAAGGAGCAATGGGTGGGTCAATCCCCTGCCTATCCAGGTCTGCAATGCTGTGTCTCCCAATCCAATCAATATAAAGATCTGGGCACTGTCTTGAGATGACTTGCTGTGACACCTAAATTAGATGGTACACCTTCATCTCTTCATTATTACGCTGAAAAATGCTAATAACAGCCTTGGGGCAAGTCTTTAATCCACAATCCCCACACATCCCATTATAGTCAGAAACATGCCATACATACTCTTCCAGGTTCAGTAGAAAGAATTACTATCCTTTTCTAATGTAGTAAAGGCAGATGAACAATGGAAGCCCTCTCCCAAGCATCTAGTTTCCATGGCAGGATTTCACAAAGTCAGGGACTTCCCCACTTGACCAGACATGGTCATGGTTGATGTGCTTGTGTTGGCTTGACACAGGAGAGAGAGAAGCAAGGAGACACATAGAGGAGGACCCTTTTGAGGTCAGATCTTGTTAGGACCAGCAGACTTAGGAATGAGTGTCCAGAAACTACTTGTTTGTGTTTGTTTCTATTATATTCAAGGAAAGGAAGAAACACTCTGTTTATTCTTCTGTAAATAAACAAGATCACACAGAGAAATACACTCTATTTATATTATTGGCATCTCTTCCAAATAGAAAGGCTATAACAGGTGACAGTATACTTACAGTCTCTTCTTTGAACCTTTCAGTGCTCTCTCTCACATGGAGGAAGAACTAGGCTAAGAACATCTTCACATTCTGTGAATTGCAGTTTGGTTTCTTTGCTGCAAGCTGTAAAAATCTCACTGCAAACATTTACAATTTAATCTGAGCCACAGGAGCTGTAACTGGTACATGGTGCTTCCAATGCAGTTTGTTTACAAGATTAAGGCCTTAGTCCTGGCCAGAGCAGGAACACATACCACCAACATTTGGAAGACTTGCTTAAGGAAATCCAGACTGACAACCTCTCTTCCTACTGCAAATCACTGCCTGGTCCAATTTCTGGTTTGACTGCTGCTCTCTTTTCCCCAGCACACCTGCAGGTAAAAAGGCATCACAAGCAACACGCCACCCCCAGGCAAGGAGCAAGTGAGGTGATGGTGCCAGCTGTCTGTACAAAGGAGCTGCTATTGGTCCTCCTTGGCTGGAAGGATGGTTGGTTGGTAGCTGCAGCTTTGGCTTTGAGAGGGAGACGAGCCACAGAACAAACAGGAGCAATAAGAAGCATCTTCAGAGATCTGTCAAGGATTCATGGAGTGTTTTGTCTACCTGAGAGGGGAAAGAAGATGGACTAAAAAATATTCCCCCCGGCCCCAAGCAGAGAGGGGACACTGGCAGAATCAGGAAGCACGATGGCATCTTTCACCACTGCAGCACCCAGTGAGTCCCCACTTGGCTAGTAGTAACAAAGAGCCACATTCCTGAATGCATATAGGAGTGTTACTCCCCTGATCTCACTGGGGCTTACTACTACTAAAATGCCTGTATGAGTCGAAGCAAAAATAGAAAAAAAAGCCTGTTGTTTGCAGATTAAATGCTGCTTTTGGCCTGTCTCTCTTGCACAGAAAAATGAGCAGGCTCAGACTGCCTCACTTTTCCCTGTATATCAGACACTGGGCCTTAACAGGACAAGAAGAACAGGACTGAACCGGAGGGACCAGAGACAAGGAACCTGGAAGACCTCCGGGTCCTGCCATGCCACCTGACAGAGAACTTGCTGAGCCCTGTAGCCCTCCTGCTATGTGGTTGCTGCCTTCATAGGTTACTGCTCCAAACCCACCTGCAACACAAGTAGAATGGGCTTGAGCTTACTTTGCTTCTTTCCATACCTCAAGACACCCAACTACGCATTATGGTCACCTCACATCTAGATGGCTCCCCTTGCTACATTGCCATCTACCTCCCAGCTGCAATGCCTGAAACCCCCAAGGGCAGAGTTTCCTTAATTAATCATCAGGCAGAGGTTTTTTTTCTCTGTCTCTTTTTCCATTTATGAGTTGCAATGTTTCCTGCCAACTTTCTGCTTGGTGTGAATTTCTACAATAGAGCAATATAACTTCTGAAAATAGACACTTACACTGGAAAGCCTGACACACCCTATATGGAGACTATGAGTGGCAGAACCATAATCAAAAGCCAGTCAAGACAGTAGGCCGTGCTAGCAGCATTCAGTTAAGGCTCTGAGCAAAGCAGCCCTAAGAGAAGAAAGTAAATGGAAACTCTATAAATGCTGTTGCACAGAACCCCCCCCAGGCTCTTTTCATCACTGAGAGGCATTTAAGTTTGTACTCTTTACAGTAACCCCAGCTCGGGCGAATTATTCCAATATAGCTGGCACGTTCAGAACCCCTTTACAAATAAAAATTCATGGAAATGGCCAACCTGCCGTGATTTCCTGATATGAAACTGCATGCAATGCCTATGGGGAAAAAGCCGGTAGTTGTATGATACAAGTCTGAGCTCTGTCTGTCATTAACAAGGGTGGGTTTTTCAGGGTAAAATTCTCCTGGGCCAAATAACAGGAGACTGATAAATAAAGCTTGTCAACTGCCCTTTCTGACTCACTCTTTCCTGCTGGAAGGATGACTCACTGTCATGTGTGAAAGCCTGCCAGGTCTTCCTTACGTGCTTAAACAAGCATGGGTTGTCTGTGTTAGACATACATTACCCCCGAAGAAGCAGACACTTAACGCTGAGAAGGCAGCCCTGAAAAATACTCTGCTGACTAAAGGATCTGAACTTCAAGGTATTTCTCAATCCTTTCTGGAAAGTTCAAGGTTGTTGTTAGATTACCACAGAAAACAGTCCCAAAGCCATGGCTGAGGGCTTGGCTGATGATCATAGTGTTTTAAAACCAGGACTCACTAGGACCATCAGATTTTACCCAGGTAATACCTGCAGAGTGAGCAAGACAGCACATTCTAGGTGCAGACAGAAGTAACTGAGACCATGCCGGGTCTGGAGCTGCCTTTTGTGGTGTGCCAAAAGCAGTCACTTGTTGCTCACTATTTTATGGTGAGGAAGTACCCCCATGGGGCTGCTCCACTGAAGGAGGCTCTGAGGAATCTGCCTTGAATCTGGAGAGGGGTAAACATAGCATGTTGAACATCATCTCTCAGTCTGAGTAGCTCATCGACTGACTGCTTTTGAGCAACACCAGTAGCTGCTCAGTGCTTCCTCCTCTCTGCAGTGACACAGACCTTGCAGGTAAGTGACAGTGCACAAAAAGCTCGTTCACATCCAGGAGCTCTGCTGCCTAGGTGAGTGCGTGCTCCACCCTTCAGTCTTCTGTCATCCCAGGCCCACCACAGGCCAAGTGTGCAACTCTGTGAAATCTTTGCCCCAGGCACAGCAGGGACTGTTCACAAATCCCAGTTACTAGCAAATACCACAGACTACATTGCCCTGCAGGACTGACATGGCAAAGGACACTTTTCCCTCATACTCTTTCTAAGGCCTCATACAATGCCTATTTGCTTGGACACGATAAAGCAAGGTGCTTTTGCAAGGACTGGTGTACTGGGATGTCAATCCACAGACCAGTGTCACAGCTAGAGAGACAAAGCTGTACCATCCTTTAGGATATACAGGACTCCTAATGCAGGAGTTGAAAGGTTCTCCCAAGACCATGAGAAGGAAGGTGTGCTGTAGCCTCCCTCAGCTTCAGGTATTAGCCAACATCTTGCTGCATCATTTGGTAGGGAAACCATGCTGGTGCAGGGCAGTGATACCACAACTGCCTCTTGCATGTTCAGCCAGGTGCGCACCATCCAGGGGTCACCCATGCAGCTGGGAAAGACAGTTGCATGTGCTTTGGCCCAATCAAGCTCTAAGGAAACCTGCAAATAACACACTGTCTCAAGGTCTCATCACCATTTTTCAGACCATATGAGCACTAACCTGCCTCCCCAAAATGAATGTATAACCTAGAAATGTTAATTTTGAATAAAAAGTGTACCATTCCACATCACATATGTGAGGAAAGTATAGCAGTCTCACACACAGTTCTAAATAGGTCTTTTATATTTCTTCTCCTTTGGGAGAGAATATGTGTTTTCCATCCCACAAAATTTCTAAGAGGTTATTTTTAAATATTTTTGCTCTGTACCAGAACAGATGTCTAATGAAAAGCTTGAGAGAGAAACTGCAGGCCACAACAGCCTCATCCAATGGTAAAAGGACTCACCTGACACATGGAAAACAAGCCTAGGCCACAATGCTACTTAGGCGTTATTATAACATGTGCCAGTCTAAGAGACTAAATAATAGCTGTGAATGTGCAGTTCAAGTGTCTGTCTCAATAAGGCAGTGCAGGGCCATCCCACATAAGTGATCTAGTCCCTGGGCTACTGGTTACTCCAGAAGAAGTAAATTTCTCATCACAATTGTGCTGCAAAATTTAATCCTTTTAAAAACTGAACCACACATTGCAAGGGAGAATTGTATTATATTTATCCAGCATAGATATATTTTGCTGAAAAACTACCAAACCAGCACTAACATGTCAAATTTCTCCTCTTAACAATGGTGAAAATATTACCTCTCTGGTTTTCTTCCACTGCTTAATCATCCATTATTTTTTCATTGATTCTTATTGACTATGACAAAGTCAGGTTTTCATCCTAAATTTTCCTCCTGATGCTAACAATTAGCATGTACAGATAGTCTTATAGGTAAAATGATACCATTTCTTACCATGAATTCATTTTGTTTCAAGATACTGACATCCCAACTGCATATTTTATGTTTGAACATCTAAGAGCTGCTTTCCCAATCACGTAAAATCAATAATAAATATAAGTGTATATATATATCATTAAATAGATAAAATTAAATGAATACTTGGTACATATTTTAAATAACAGCATTTCTCTTTGCTAAACCTATTTCACAATGAGTCACAAATTAGGCCAGCTATATCTGAGAACAAAATGAGAGATGATGGAAATAAAAAAAAGAAGTAAACACAATATAGTAAAGATTCCAGAGTAACTCCCTTTAAAAGCAAAATTTCAGCAACTGTAATAAGTCTTGTCTCCTGGTTGCTTTGCTAACCCTTTAGAAAAAGAGGGTTGACATTAAAATCAAGAATCATATTCATCTGCAGGTGTCAAAGCACTTCCCAAAATAAGTCAGTAAAATAATCTTCTCAGAACTGGTGCAATGAAGGCATTAAGATCAAGGAAAAATAGTTAGTGACAGAACCAGGAATTACAGTCCAGGTCTCCAGTCACCCAGTCCAGGCCCTTGTGTGCTAAACTACTCCACCTCTGACAAATGGGTTAGGCTTTTTAAGCTGCAATTTCAGAGAGATTTACTTAGCAATGTGAAACCATGCCACTCAGCATGAGAAGGTACCACTTCTGCTAGTTGCTCTGATTACAGTCATCTTCTGCCATTGCTCTTGAGAGCACAGTGCTCAGACTATTAAGCCTGTTTTGGGGGCTTCTCAGAGGTGGCAAACTGAGGTCATTTGTCAGAATGGAGAAACCACTCCTTATTCTTCCTTGTTCTTGTTCTTGTTCTTCCTCTTCCTCCTCCTCCTCCTCTTCCATCATCCCATCAGGCATGCTCATAAGAGATTTTAACTCACTACAATGAGCTCCAATGATGCCCCCCCTCTTAGAAAACATCGTGTTAATCTACTTGATACAATGAAGCAAAGGAAAACAGGAGAAAGGGGGACAGATTTGTAATGCTTCCTAGGTAAACCACCAAGGAACCTTGCCTCCTTCCGCAGAGAATATCTGCTCTCCCCCAGGGAAAAACAAATAACCATGCTTATACCCTCAGCACCTTGCACACCACGTCATGTTTCTGTCTGGAGTGTGCATGCACACAACATGAATTGCATACATCCAAGTGAAGCTCTGCATTCCCTGAAAAGGTTGGCCCTATTACATACAAATTACATGACTCTCTGCATAAGCTATAAAGCCAAGATGCTCAGGATGCACCCGGCTTCCAAAGCATGAAGAAAACATTTACATGTGCGTTTGTAGCAAATTTCACACTCTCAAGAAATACCGGACTCGCTGGTCATGTGTTGTAGATATATGAAAAAATTTTGCATGTACAGTGCTGTAGCATTCATTAGATTGCCAGAACTCTGGAAGATCCAGACAAATTAAGGCAATTCTCAAATTCTAATTTGAGAAGAAGAAGACTTATGAGGGAAAGTCTTACAGGGAGCCTTACATACATTTCAACAGAGCAAAACTGATTTACAGTGGTCCTTTTTACATGAGTTATTACATTAAAAAGTACTGTAGTGATACTGCTGTTAACTGTGGCTGGATGGGAAATGGAATTCCTCTCATATGGTGTACCCAGGCTTGAAAGATTTTGGTTTTATCATGAATCAGAAGAAAAGGTTCTATTTCTATTACGATCAAAATTATATTTTAAAAGTACAATGTAGTAACAAAATGACTTTTTCAGAATAAAGTACATCAGTAATGTGTGATCAGAACACCATTAAAAACTAACAGTCAAGAAGAAATAGCAAATTGGAATGAATCATGAGAGGGGAAAAAATAAACATCCCATTTTGTTTTTGAGAGGTTTTGATTAGTTTCTGTTCAAACTTACGTTAAAGCATATTTCCTTTCCCCAGAAAACTTTTTAGTTTTAACAAAGCACTACAATGGACAGTAGCTGCTTTGCCATCAGTTAACCTCCTGTTCCTCTCTAACTCCCGTGTAGACCAAATCCTCAGTCCAATGGTCCATATCCCCGTGAGGAAGAGCTAGCTGTCCGACATCCTTCCTCATAGCCCTACCAAATCTATTTATGCAGAGAAATAGCCCCTTACTTGGTGGTGAACAATTCTGAGAAGTCTGGCAGTCTGTCACACCTGCAAGGTCGAGGGTCTCTGCCCCGACAGAAGTGGTTCTGGGAGAGGTATTGAGCACTGTCCTTCGGTAAGGGCAGCAGTGTGCTGAGCACTGGCGAGCGCTGGTAACTGTGCTGTTTATGGAAGGAAGCTTCGCATGGACTTTTCTTGAAAGAAGACAAATGCAGGCGTTACCTGAGTGTATTCGGACAGGGCAAGTTCCCTAAGGACTCACGAGTGTGTCAAATGTGTACCTCAGATATGGCAATTGCGCTGTATTTGCATCAGCAGTCCGGTCTCCTGCTTTCTGCAAGTCAGCATTGCTCCTCTCTCTTAAGGTGGGATTGAACACGTTGGAGCAAAGAAGCCTGCCGATTTCTTCCCAAATCACTTGGAAGTGCTTCCGTCTGAACACAAGCCAAGCCACATAGCTGCAGAAGTTGTAGAAGCCCTAAATTGAAAACACAGATCCCCTTTTCACTGGGAAAAGGCCCAGAGTCCTGCTGCATCCCAGAGTGGAGGTTGGCATGACTCCACTAGAATGCCAGCAACCATTTGGCATCAAACTTTACCATGCATCAGTGAAGATTTGAAAGGATGGGTTTTTTAGAGGTGTGCAGACAGATGAGGTAGAAACAGAGTTAGCTCAGATGGATTTCATCTTGCTCAACTCTGACCAGTTTGGCTTAGTCTTGCTGCTAGAAACTAAGGAGATAACCTGAGATCACCACCCAGTTTCTCTCAATACTCAATGGACAGAGACTGATGGGATGAGTCATTCTGTGGGGGTTCCTATCACACGCATCTATCTCAAGAGGCAACAATTCACCCTCTGGCTCAGCTTCTTTTTTCTGCATTGACTGTCAAAGCAGCCGAAGGGCATGGTCTGACTGGACAGCTATTGTTTGGACAGCTGCAGGTAAACAAGATGATTCCCACCCCCAAATGACATTATTATGATCACAGAAAATATTACTACTGAATATGAACTCATCATATCTCACCTCCGCATGTCTGCTTGCTAATTAAAACAAAATCTAGCTTTTTCACTCCTATTTAACATTTGTGATCCCTAGCATAAGCTGAATTAACTCCCAATAAATCAAATTTCTACTAAGTCTGTTCTTGAAAAGATGGCATCACTGGGACTGCTGTGTATCCTTGGAACTGAATCCACGGCTCCCCTCTTTCAAGAAAAGGCTTCCCAGTTTATGAATTACGAAGTATAATTTAGGCCCAGCTGTTTTGTATTAATTGGCTGAAGCCCTGCTACATAGTGAGTCTCATAAATGGCTGATGGACCTGTATGTTGCAGGCCAGAAGAGCTAGAAATGTCGCCAAGGGCAATGGAAATAAAAGAAGGATGTAAAATTTCTTACCTACAGAGATGAAACTATGAGGCCAATGATGAGAAGAAACCTATAGACCAGATTTCCCAGAGGGACCTCAGGCTGTGGTGGGAACTGCCTGGGGTCCAAGAGCCACAGGGGGACTGAAATTCCTCGGCTGAGGGCTCCAAGGGGAAAAGGCTTCAGCTGAAGGGCAAAGAGATGGTATTTTACAAGGACATCTAGGCCCTAGAGGTAAAATTTTATTCTAGGTACTCTGCCCTACAAATAAACTACTGGGGGAACCAAAAAAGGAAAGGAGCATTTGGATGTACAAGGGAGGGACGTGCTCTGGGCTGACACTCAGTCACACTCTCCTTTTATCTTTGTGTCTTTCTTACCTCAAAGAAGTTCCGATCTTTCTGCAATGATGTTTTTCTCCTAAGGCAGTGAACAAGAGCACAAAATTAATAGAGCAGTCGTCCTTTCAGTTCCCTGAACAGAGCACTGAATATGAGTCATGGGGCTATGCCAAGCTGGCATTTCACCAGGGCAATAAAGCTGTTGCTGGTAGATCCTCATTACTAGCATGCGGAGATCCACTGTCCAAGAGAAAGGCAGGACTTCTGCATTGCCTCAGAAGGAGAAAATGCAAAATATTGTATGGCTTAGTTAATTAAATCTGACAAAGAACAAAGCTGGATGTGATGAGCAGGCAAGGCTCCCCTGCTATGCTATCTAGACTGAGCTCTCTGCATGGGCCTCTCAAAAGTGGTCAGCGATGATCTAACCCAGTTCCCACTGAAGTCAATAAAAACCTCTTCCTGACATCACTGGAAGAGCAACGAGCAGAGTTACCGAGGGCACAAAGCCAGGCCAATGCTGAGACAATAAACTTGAAAACCAGGAAGGAGATGCCTGATATATCTCCAAGAAGAAATGTAAAACATGCCCAAGAATGACAAAGGGCCTTTGTTAAAGAAGCAGCAATTTGCTCAGTGGAAGCCTGAGAGATGCTCTCACCACCCACTTGAGCCCGAGGATTCCCTCACAAAGCCAAATGACTGTCCATCATGGAAACAGCCATTAAAGCGGAGGGTGATGCACACATCCCAGCAGCCACTCAGTTCTCCTGGAGGTGGCACGACTCACCCTCATGGAAATGAAAGCAAATTTTCCCTTCTAGCCCATAGATCCCCACAGATCTGGCTTGGTCCTGCCAGATGCTCAGGAAAGCCTGTCTCCGCATCAACCAGCTCCTGACATATCCCTTATCTTCCTGATAACATCAAGTGTTCCACTCATCTAGAGAATCCCCAGCTGCCATCACCCCAGAAACATCAATGCAGAGCAGACCATGAAGATAATACCTTTCAGCACTATAGCTCTATTTCCCATCTTCTGACTTTTATTTATTGATTTTTTTATTAAGAAGACCATGTATCTACCTACCTGGCTCCCACCAGCCATAATCCTGCTGACGCTTCACATATTGTGCAAGGGAAAAGAAGCTTGACTCTGCAAACATGGCATGGCCATTTGCCAAAGCAGAACTCCCAGAACAACTCTGATGCTTTTGATTCCTTATGAATTCTGGTAAAGCACAGTATTCTGTCTTCAGAATATCAGAGCGGAGAAACCTAAAGTGATCCCAGCTTCTTAAACCTAATGTGAAACCCAGCTTCACCTTTTAACATTATACAGCTCATGCAGTGTCTTAGAACTAGTCCCTAGTTTAGCAGAGAAACCTACGTGGAGGCCAGCAACAGAAAATAATGCTATTAATTAGAGTCAAATAAGGCCAGGGGTCTCCACCCTTCTTCCTCCCAGTGCTTTCTTCCCTCAGGTGAGGTATTAAGTTAAGAGACCTGCTTGAAGTAAAGTTTCCTAAAATAAGTGTTGAACTAGGAGGCACCTCCCATGTCTAGGGTACAGTTGCTAATTACCTAGGAAAATACAGAAAGAGTCAGGAAAACATCAAATTTGCAACAAGCTTCAGGATGAGACTTGTAAGAAACATGAAAGAGTGAGCAAAAAGCATCATGCCTTCTAGTAATGTAGTAATATTGATTTTTCAGATCTGTGAGGGGGACGGGGTGAGTTCATGCATAAAAGAGGAAGACAGCACAGCCAAGGGCAGACAGTGCAGTAAGCGTGGGGTTTGGATGCAAGATGACAGTGGCTTCAGACATCTACAAGAACTACTGTTGTGCATAGGGGCACATGGGGAAGAAATGCTTCCTGTGCCATTTAGCAGCTCCCTCCACCACTGCCGTGACTCTAATTGCCCATGGATCAAGCCAGCTTCAAGGATCAGTAAGGGCTGGCTTGACTGTGTTTGCACCATTGATACATGCAGCTTTGGGAACACTCTGTATTTTTCCCATTATGACAAATGCCCATAAGGAAACTGGCACCACAAAAAGGTTGCGCAACCCCCATCAACTTAAAAGGAGAAAGCCAGACACACCTATTCCTTCCTCGGCGTTGGAGGCACAAAAGGACTAATGCTAACATACACAAATAAGAGGCCTGGAGGAACTCTCTCAAATTCCAGTCTGGGACAGTATCAAGATAGGATTTTAATGCTGCATTTTACAAATCACGTAAATTGTTAAGATGAAGATGTTCTCTACCTAAGCCTCCCTTTTTCAAATTTCAGAGAAATCTTTACATGAGGAATCAATAATTTCATATGAACACATAGACATTTGGCAGGTCTGGAAGGGAAAGCAGTTTACCAACATAGTATAAGATTTCATTAAAATGTCGCTATGGTGAATTAGAGTGAAAAGCAAAATCTTCAACACCATCATGAACCCACAGCTGGGTTATAAGAAAATATAGTAAAACTGGGGGTGGTATATTATCAATAGTTTCTCTGCTTTTTAATCTAAACATTTTTTGGGTTTAAAAAAAAAACTCATCAGAAGTAACCCTCACCACAGTTTCCATTCTGATGAAGGACCTTTCCCATCAAAAAACACGTGTCCTCAAAATATTCCTAACCATCTTTCATAATTACGAGTGTTAATCAGTTCTGTCCTTTAGCTCTTGGTTTTGGCAGTGCATATAATGGTCTGGGAGGATCCAGATAACATTTAAGGCTAAACTGAGTCAGCCTGGAAAAGATTATATTTATATAATTGCAGTGTGGTATGGAAAGTGCCATATATTATAACACGCTCAGCATTAGCTTAACTCTGAAGTCAGCTGTAGCCAGCTACCGCCACCCTGCTATGAGTAACTCGGTGAGGTCTCTCTTCATACAGCACCTTACATCATGAAGGCTTTAAGACAGAGCTCTTTTCTAGCCTTTGTGTTCTCACAGCCTGGACACCGATATCCCAACCCACTGCCAGCTTCTAACCCCCACTGTGGTGGAAATATTAAAGAACACATTTTCTTGTTTCAGCTCTCTGCTCTCACTCCCGTGCTGCGTTTTTTTTGCCACTAGACCTCTTTCTTGCCTCAATCCTGCACATTCCCATCCACCAGACAATACAAGTGAGTGAAGAGGCAGCAGAGCTAACTAGCTGGGTGTACGACAGGCTGTTTTATCCAGCTGCATCCAGTTCTTGGATTCAAGTTACTTTGTGCAATAAGTTCCTCCAACTGAGTCTCGTAAGTGCAGGCATTAGGGCCACCCAACAGAAATAATTAAATGCTGTCATGACCCTCCCTGTCTAACCAGCAAGAAGGTTAAGAGGATGCCTCTGCTCAGCAGGAATCTGGGAGCAGGGATTCGGCACAGAAGGCTGCTCCCAGGAGTGCCCAGTGAAATGCCGATGTGCCAGGATGCAGAGGGGACACATTCTTAATTCTGAGAGGCCAGCACCTTGTGGGATGGCGCACACTAAAATGAAAACCCTATTTGGGACAGCAATTTCAGCTCCCCTTTGACTCCATCATTTGACAGGTTACCTTCTCCTCTTGATTAGAAGGAAACCCAGGTTCCCCCACCCCAGCCAGGAGCAAGGTTGCCTGGAGCTGGGTTGCGGAAGGCAGGTGAATGTTTGTGACTCCTCCGGGGGACTGGCAGCAGTTTCACACCAACTGACTGAAAAAATGTGCCTGAAACTGCTCTGAGAAGATCCTATGGGACTGGGGTGCTGGGTGGGTACTGCCAGCTCCTTTGTACTGCCAGGGAAAGGAAACATTGTGCAGGAGCATACATGGCTGAGGAAAGAGTCCCTAACACTAGCATGGTGTGTGACCTCTCTGTCATTATGTTCTCCTTCCACTAACCATTTTCTGTGGTGCTTAGTTGCCAGCCAGGTTTAAACCACACCACCTTCAGCTCCTGTTAAAACTCCCTTTTATTGTCCTCATAATTCCCTTGGTTCCTCTGCCTTTTCAAACACCCTTCCATCCTCTCCTGCCTTCTTCAGTTTCTTTTTTAATTCCCACTATGGGTTTCTTTCCTTTCAGTTCATCACTGGGACCATAGCATCTAAAGAGGAGTTGGACTGCACCACTCTGAAAAAGCCATGCACCACCTTCCCCACTCAGAGGTAGGAGTCCTATACTTCCAATGCTCAAGCACAACCTCTTCTTGTCTCTACTCCCTTCACTTGCTGTCTTTCAGGAACATGGTCTCCTTCACTTGCTATACTAGTCTTATGCTATTTCAGACTTGGCATATGAGGACATTTATGCAGGGATCAGTGGCAACCAGCAGGTATATAACCATTTGCTTTCAAGATTTAGTTAAGTGGAAGTGGCAGGGGTAAGATCCAGGGCTGGCACTGATTTTTGCCCTGCTGACTTTCATGTTGAACCCATTAAAGTTTCCTGCTCTGTATATCTAGCAAGGCTTCCGCATGCCAGGGCTAGAGCTTTCTGGTCTGGTATCCAGAGCTCTGCTGCAACTCATTATGGCCAAATCAGTTGGCAACAGCTCACCAGAAACACTTTTGAAGTCGGTTATGAGATGAGAGAGAGCTGCAGGGAGATCAGGACACTTCTCTGTCTCATGGTCCCCTAGCCCTCTGTGACTCCTTGGCTCACAAGACGTTTATAACCCTGGGCATTCGCTTGTGTCACTCAACAGAGGCCTTGGCCCTGGGCTGCTGTGGCCCTTGACATAGCGAGAGTCCCCAGAAGGACTGGCTTACGTTCCACTGGGCATGTGGCACTGCTGTGCCGTGCCTCCTCGTCCGAGGATAAGCTTACAGTACACCTTGGCAAAGTGAATTCTGGCCTCTGCTAACTTTGCCAACACATCATCCATTTCTTTCTTCTCTAAAATGATCATAGCCCTGTTTAAAACAAAAAAAGAAAAAAGATTTCAGGGAAGGTGCTCTGGACAGAAGGGATGCTAGAAAGAGTGACTGTTCCTGAGAAGTAGGCGCGGTTTTCAGGCACATAAACCAACGCGCTGCGTGACACCACCATCAGGGGACACCTCTGCAGCAAGGCTGGGCTCAGACGCTTCCAGCACAGCTTGGCAATGCCGGTGGGGCCACAAGGCCTGGGGCTTGGGCCCAGACAGTCTCTCTTGCCCTACACAACTTATAAGCTGCACAGCCCATCAGGTTGCTGTCTTTGATCCTGCACAGCTTATGAACCCTTTTTGCAGCCTGCATAAAAGCCCTGAAGGTGCATTTAGATATCTCCGGGCACAGGCTCTATCACTGGGCAGCCTGGAGCGGTGGGTCTGGCTCATTCAGAGACAGCACTTACTCCTCTTCAAAAAGGCACATGAAGCGCTTTTGGGACTACCTCTAAACAGGAACGGCTGACACCACAAGCCTGTATTTTAAACCAGTTCAGATCAAACACTAAGGAAATGCCAAACCAAAGAGCTTTCTATTTCCTCTGCTTCCCCTGTAATCCACCCAACTATCTGCCGGTGCCTGGGAGCGCTGCCAGCCTAAAAGTTACCAGCCTCCTTTCACACTCAGGAGAGTTGGTTTTATCTGTCCTATCCCTGATGGCCTCCAGCTCTAAAGCTTCCTACACAACCCACCTTTAATAAATTAGGACAATTACTCTGGGCTTCTCAAGGATAATTGCTAATAAAATTCAGCAGATTTTCCTCAAAAGACATGAAAGGGTTGGAAGCAGAAACAGACAGAAACTCAAGGGGAAAGAAAATGCAGGGCAGAAATAATAGCCCTTGTTCCATTCAAGTCTCATCTACCACTACTGAGTTTTTGTTCTTAGAGTCACATATTTCAGAGGTGAATACTCCAAGCTGTCTCCGGTGGGGAAATGCCTCATGCCCGCTGCTTTGGAAAACTGGTTGGTTGTTTTTGAAGTTAGTTACAAGATCCTCCTGAACCTAGAAGCCAGGAAAGCCTCGGGCTTAGATTTAAAAAGAATCAGCGCAGCATCTACAAAAGACAAAGTCACAAGAAGACAAAGATGTCCATATTCATCCTGACATTCTCTCATAGGAACCCCTTCCAATACTGTCTTTTCTAAAGAAAGTTTAATGCACAGAAGCAATGACATCTGAAGCCAGGATGGTCTTAGACGTTCTCTTGAGGCACTGTGGACGCTGATATTTCTACACAGTCTAGGTTCAAGACAGTTGAGGAGCTATCCAGAACATCAGGCCTGGCTCCCTGTGGACAAGAGTAGTCCCAAGAGATGAGTTAGGCATCTCTCATAGGCAGCCCAAATGGCAGGAACCCCAAAACATACCAACTAGGAGCAGGAATAACCAGCATTGTTTTCTGTGTTACGAGGTTATCACACAGGGCCTACAAGAAGAGCAGCTTGAGGTCTGCACAGCCATTGGATGTGCCTGTCATATAAGAACATCAGGCTGATAAAGGACTAGGCGGGTCACCAAGCCCAGTCTCCAAATAATCTGTCTGTCAGACTAACTGGGAGCAAAACATGAAATGGCACTGACATGTCTTGCCTCCCGTCTGTCTCTACTTGTGGCACATAGCCAGTACTGCATAGGAAAGCAAAAAAGCCTCTGAAACTAAATTACATCTTGGAAGAAGGAGGAGGGAGTTTTCTTCCTAAGCAGGCCACTAGCAACAGTCCTGAGCCTGGGATTTATGTGGGATAGATAGAGGAAAACAAATGGCTATGCAATCTTCTTTCATGTTCTCCCAAATATATCAGCATATCACGAACGCGAGGATTCTTACCACAAGCGTAATTTTATGACATTATGACTCTATTATGTAGTTATAAAATCCCTTTCACAAGCTCACGGAGCTCCACCTTCAGAAAAAAAAGTAGTTTTCTTTCCTGCCCTAGTAGAAGGCCATTCCAGAACTTTGCTCCACAGGAGGAAAAAGACAGCCCTTGCTACATTTGGTTTGAAATATAGCACATACCAAGTTCAGAATTAGACCAAGTGGGTAACAGAGGAAATAGGAGGTCTTGAACAGGGAAAGAAGATGGAATATCAGAAAGCTCTTCACACTGTGATTAATACCTCCCTGTTCCTCCAAGTCAGCTAAGATGCTAGGACAAGTAAGGATGAACTTCAACGTTAAATAGGACCTAAAATTGCCATTTGACATTTTACTTTCCTTCCCTGTATTCATACTTCAGTAGATCAGTATCCTGACTTCCTGCTTCTGCACAGTGTCTCTTTAAGCTTCTCTGATGTTACACTGCATGCAGGTAATCCTGACAAGCAAGCCATTTCCCTTCAAGGGAGGTAATGAATCTAAATAAAACAGTATTGTAGAATATCCCTTTGGGAAGCAGAGAGTCAGTATATGTTTTCCACCAAAAGGCAGGGGTCACTTTGGGAGCACTGCATGCCAGAACACAGTGAAAAGTCTCTCCTGGCAGGGTTTATCCAGTGCTTATAGCTGATACCTACTAACCAGAGCCCCCTTGATCCAGGAAACATAACCCTATATTGTAACAGGTCCAAACTCCTCTTTGTTTCAGTCTGTTTCTGTATTTGTCACACCAGTAGATGATATGAGCCATTTTGAGATGTCATGGCCCACGGAGTGGCCTCCTTGTCCTTTACCAGCCAAGAGTGAGGGGATCATTTTGTAAATTGCAGCCCAGAGCACCTCAACTGAATCTACGACCTTTGTGTATGAAACTATGCTGATGGGTTTCTTTATTTATGAATTATTCCTTGCACAATGAAAGAAACACCCGTCAATCTATGAATGTAGAACAAATCAATTACTTAATGCCAGGAATCCTCCAGCAGTCTTTTCATCAATCCAGATAAATCGGCCCCTCTTTATATCAAGGCTTCATGAATTGTGAAGTAATCACTGGGAGTTTTAAGAAAATGGTCAATCAATTCTCAAAGACTATTATAGACTCCAGAAAATCACTGATGTTTCTTACAATCATAGTTTGTAACTCTGTAATGCTTTCTCCCAAGCGTATAACCCTCTAACACAGCAGCTCCTAAACTGTTCCCCTGGCATCCCCACTTCCACTGTGCAAGGTAGCAAGTGTGGTCACACACCCTTACTTGGGAACTGCTTTCCTAGCATATATTCCTCATGCTGCAACATGTTTCTAGCACCTAAGACTCATCTGAACCTGCTTTGCAAAGTATTTAGAAATGAAGTCTTAAAGCAATGTGACCCACAGCACAAACTAACACCCAGCAGACTCAGTTGTGACTATTTGGTGCTTTATATTGCAAGCAGAAATGACTGGATGCTAATGTTATTGCTGGGAAATGGCATTAAAGGATGGTAATTCGATCCAGGGCACGCACATAGATTAACGTTGGTGGTAGTAGTAATGATTTATTCAAATTGCAGCATTACCTTGAGGAGCCAAATTATTTGGTGACCCCATTGCAGCAGGACTGGATCCAGCCACCATCTTGAAAGGGAGACTATGGTGACACCATGCCACGTGAACAGCAGCGCATGCCGCTCAGGGCAAGGCTGGGGCAAAGCAGGGTTCAAACCCTCCCAGAAAATCTGTCTCTTTACATAGTCAGAGGAGCCTATGTCATGGAGAGCACAGAAGACAAGGGGACGGGAGACATAAACAGTGAGACGAAGGGGTTTTTCTCCTTAGTATTCCATATACAGACTGGGCCAGTAGAGCAAGCAGTCCTTGCTCACACGCAGAATCCCACTGATTCTGACACGAAAGACTGCCCTGTGATTCCAGATTTGCTGGGGCAAGCTCTGTGTACTTAGACCCCTAAAATCTTGTACTCACGAAATCAAGGATCTGCATTTCTTTTCCAGGGCAATTTTTTCCAGGTAAAAAGATAGGTAGAAAAGAGCAGGGCCGTGAGGAACTCATCTGGTTTCTCAATCCTAAATAGAAGGTAGAAAGGTCACTGTGAAGTCTGCAGATTTGCAGATATAGACACCACCAGACCATTATGAAAAAGAACAAAGTCTCTGCTCAAGGGCCTGCATTATACCAAATATTAGCTATATGGCTGAGAACTATCTGTAGCAAGCACTCCACCCCACACTAAGACTTTGAAGGCTTTTAGAGAATAGCTAACAGAGTCCAATAAACACGCTGAAGAGTGGATTGAATTGGATATGACCAGACATACTTCCAAGAAGAATGCTTTCTGCACTGAACATGCTGGAAGAGCGGCATTCATGTTCCAAGGAAAAGGGGGACAACTGGGACACCTCTCCCCTTCTGAAAGGACAGTATGGCTAAGGCTCAACAAGGTCTACAGATACATTCCTAAGTCAAAGGCAATGCAGCCACTGTATGGCCCTGGTGATGTCAGGGATATGCCTCTGAGATATAATGCTCTGCCTGCTGCCTCCTTGCTTTTAGCCTATAGAGAAGTAATGCTGATAAGTGACAGCAGCAAATAATGACCCCTGTAGCTCTGACGGCAACAGCAGCAGCAAAGGAAGGCAGCCCAGATTCCCAGTCGTGTTAGCACTCCTGGTGCACGCAGTGTTGCAGATGTGCTGGCTAACATGGAATTTAACTTAGAGTAAAACGGATAACAACCTTTGGATATTTAGGCCCAGGTTCTCAACTTCCTTTAGGTAACCGAGTGGAAGGCTTTCAAAGAGGTGATAGGATTATTTCTCTGCACATGTTGAGAACAACGTGCATGTAATATTGTTTCCCACTGAACCTCACAGATGAGAGATTTTAAACCTCTGATATATCATATTCTACTTCTCATACACCCTGGTCCCTCCACTACCAGCTACACACACATAATTCTTGAAACAAACTCTAAATGACATACCTCATAACTGCTGCAAATGATAGCATGTGATGTGACTCATTTGCTTCTTTCAAAAGCAATGCAGCATCTGAAAACATACGGAGAAGAAAAACAATATTTCCTAAAAAAAATTGCTAGCGTTAGTAGAAATAGCTTTCTAACTTGTATGGGCGATGCCTTGCTGATACGAAATGCCAGCAATTACTCACATTTGACATCATCCAACGTCACATATTCATGTTGTACCCACTTTGACAGCCTATGCAATTTTCCTTCTGTGTCAGCCAGCCTTCTTTCAGGGAGCGTTGCACTGCAATCATCCTGGAAGATGCTAGTGGTTGACCAATACATAACATTTAAGGACACAGTGTAATTCCAGTCTGAGACTATTAAGTTTTTATCTACCTGGTATGTACTCTCTTCATTGCACTCAGTTTCAAAGGGACAGGCAGTGAAATGTGTTTGGCAGGTATCCTGAACTAACTTTCAACTATTATAACCACCAAACAGGCTGGGGATGTTGAGAGAAATAGGACATTTCACCTCTAAGGTTGCGTCTGAAGTTGCTCTTTTAGTTGCTAATATAATAAATTGTGACTATATTATTTAGATCAAAGAGGTTTTAAGTAATGGATGAAAGTCAGCTATACCATGTTGTGAATTTATAAAATTAATAATAATAATAATAATAATACCTTAATCTTTGAAGTGCCTTACACAGATGAATTAATTACCTCATAATACTCTTTAGGGTAGATGAGAATTATTACCTCGTTCTAAGCGATCTGGAAACAGCAACAAAGATGCTGAATGACTTTACCAAAGTCATACCAGGCTAGTTCCTGAGCTAGCATTCAACACTAGGCATGTCTGGCTCTGTTTTTATGTTCAGACCACTCATCTACCCTGTTGAAATGACAGCTGGCTTCCTGTTTCACATGTTTTGTTCAGACATGATCCTCAGACAATGGATGAAAATTTTCCCACCCAAATGATCTTGCTTCTTTTTGAGCTAGGCTAGTCAAATTGAAATACCTCTTTAATGTCTTGACACGCATTTCCTGAAAGTGAATATTTTTTCCTTCCTTAAGGTTTTCCTCAGCTGCTGGATTGGAGCTGAAATACAGAGTATGAGCATGCAGTAGTATGAATCTAAATTGCTAGCAGCAGTGCAAAGAGGTCAACATCCCATGATACAAAGGCATATCTATTTTGGCCTCTGACTGACACTAAGAGAACATCTGGGTTGTGGTGGGGTCCACGTGAGACATTGCTTTCAAGAGCACAGAAGCAAAGAGTAAAGGGGCTTCCTCGAGTCTTCCTGCTCTGTCTTCTGCCACCATATGCACTGTGCCATGTAAACCCTTCAAGCAATCAGTGTCTCAAGTGGCTTTAGGAAGATTTTATATGTAAACTGCTCAGTTCCAGAGCTTTTCTTTGGGATTGCTGAGGGGAGAGACAGGCAGAGGTCACTGGGGAGCTCACTCCTCTCCCTGGAGAGCTACCAGGCAGAGTCAGCAGCGTTTCCAAACCCAGCGGAGAAGTTGGCCAGAGCTGCTGAGGCACAGACCATGAAAGGTGCCTGCAGTAGCCCTGTGACCAGGGGAGAGGTGACCTACCGCTGCCACGCTCCACCGCGCTCCCTGCCCTGCACTTGAGAAGAGAGCAGAGGGGATATAGTTTGGGTGTTGGGTTTTTTTGTCCCAATAGTTTAAATTATAAAGTCTTAATCCAGAACTACCACAGAAATTCAAAGCACAGTTATGTGCTTTTTGTCCCCTGCAGAGCTGTGGTTTCCCTAAAGGTCTGCAGTCCTCCAGTGCTCACTATTGCACAGGGTCATATGTAACACTGGCAACGGGGAACATCAGTCCGTGGACCTCTACCTATAGACACCTGGAGTGGCATTTGGCCCTCGTGTCCAGCAATGCTGCTCCGGTGCATGGTGCACCTTTCTGACATGTGGCAGGACTTGCCACACACTTCTAGCTGTCCCTCTGTAGCGGGTTCACCTTGAGAGCACTGTGGAGTACATGCATATTTCTGATTTTC
Organism: Morus bassanus; assembly: GCA_031468815.1. NCBI lineage: Eukaryota > Metazoa > Chordata > Aves > Suliformes > Sulidae > Morus > Morus bassanus. The sequence continues at coordinate 9,252,197 of CM062572.1, read as the reverse complement.
TCCATTAACACGATGGAATAAATGCCACAAGGCATTTATGCCTTTATTTAAGACATTATTTAAGACAAGAGCAACAGTTAAGGAGCTCCAGTCTCAATCAAAAATAAAAAGTAATAAAAAAAATTGTCCTGCAGTTGATGTTCAGACAAAACAATATTAGACTCTGTCCTTACCTCACTTGGAACTGCTGTATCAAGGCCTAAACCTGCATAATTTGAAACTAAACATCATTCTTTTACCTTGCAAATTCAAGTGTGTTAGTATCCTCTTTCCAGTACCACATGCCTGGAGTTAGTCTTATCGTCTGCAAGAAAACAGCATTTAGAGTACGTCATAAATCTATGCCCAAGTTCTCAGCCCAACAAAGTATTTATAATGCAAGCACTGTGCATATGGGCCACCTTCTATCTTTCTTCAGTCTGCTTTTCACCCAGATGTTGTGTGTGAGTTATATGAACAGAAGTTCTCTGAGATTAAAGGGTGCCAGCCTAAGAAAGAAAAATGTGTATCTGTCCTTTTTTATGTCTTTCAGGTTATGAATAAATAATTGAAAGTTTGCTAAGGAACATCAGTTCTTTGATTGCCTGTGAATCAGTAAAGACTGAGAAACCAAATGGAGCCATGCATTAAACAACACATCACTTTTATTTGGTTTTTTATGTCATATTTGTGTAATTGTGGAGACTAAGTATCAGAAGAAAGGAAACCTTTGTTTTAAAATGGAATATGTTCTGCACTTTCCTGATATACTGAGAACTTTAAATAAACACCAGACAGACCCTTCAGGAGACACTGGACAAAACTAGTAGTAACAGCATTTTACCGTATATATATATATATATATTTTTTAAAAATCTATAAAAAAAAATCCCCTGGAAGTAAATAAGATCTATTAGTCCTTACTTAATTAACAAGAGAGACATGCAAACCCTTAACTATTATTTGCAGGTCACCTTTAAAGCAAAATGACTTTTACTGCTGAAATCTTTCTGCCTACAAATTTAAACCGAGTGAAACTTTAAGGCTTTCTGTGACTTTTTCCCAGGTACCATTCAGCAAGCCAGCCGCAAGGCTCTCACAAATTTTTGCCCAATCTAATTTGGTAGTAGAGCATGGGATACGGGACACCAGAATAATTTCACGTCGGCAGCCAGAAGCTCATGTGATGGTTAGACCACAGAGATGAGTATTAGGAAACCATGGCTCTAATCCTTTGACAAAAAGTGGTTTTTTCAACTTGTATGATCTAGTCTTTAGTTCCAGCTTTCTATACTGGTTTATAACCCCCAGAAGAAAAAGGCCATGCAAATGCTATGCCTTTATGTTACACACAAGGGATTATGAACCATGAAAGAAAAATAAAAAATAGAAAAGGCGGTAGTATGGCAGAGCAAGGCCTACCAATGCATCACAGGAAGGAGAAAATACCACTCCTGTGTCTTCAAAATATATCTCAGCTGCTTCTCACTAATACAAACGGCTGAATGACTGTCCCCAGCCACCCTACTCCCTGGCTGGGGCAGTGGGACAGGTCCCTGCCCTGCACACCCATGGGGCCTCCCATGGCCACCAGGACCTGCTGCAGAGGCAAACACGAACAGCAGCAAGATGGAGCTGGGAAAGGCGAGGAGACTCACAGATAGCATGATGCTTGCCTGAGACACCACCAGGAGCACAGGGGATAAGGCAGGCACTGTTTGTGGCAGTATCCTGGTGACAGCCTGCTGTCCCCTAGGAACTGCAGATCCCAGCACGCACATCCCCCTCCAGCCTGTGCTGTGGACTGGGAGTCATGGTCTGCATGCTCTGCTCCTTCCCAGCTCTGCTAAACAGCTTCCCTGGGTAACATTTTAGTCCAAACAGGGAAATTAAGTATTTTCCATGCAACGACATCTCCACAGCCACTCATTTGGGCTCACTGTGTTCTTAGGCAGTCGGGAGCTGCAGAGGTTTTCCTGGTTACTGGCCCAGGACTGGCAGCAGTGAAGGCAGCTGCACCCATTCCCTCTGTTATGGGCACTGATGTCTGTACAGCATGTCTGAATGATGTCTGAATGCTAAACATACTTTAGCTTGGGACTTTACAAGATTTAAAAGTATATCTATCAGGCCACAAGTCTCCTGTGATGTGATCTAGTTCGCTATGCAAGCAATCAGTTCAAGATTTGCAAGTTGCCCCTGGAAATAATTCCCATACGTTAAGGCAGGTCGCTTAAGGGCATGATTTTGAGGGAGGGGTTTTGATCTTTGGGATATTGTGAAACATTGCTTTTACAAGCAGAAAATCTCTCAGACTAGTCATTCACAGTGGAACGGTGTTGTTTATAACTGGTACTGTTTAGATCACACCCAAAATTGGTACAAGTTATTCAGACAATAGCACTTTTTGCCAATAGAAGTCAAGTCCCCATGAAGGGTGAGGTTTTGCATTACAGCTAAGCTAGCCTAATAGCTAGTTGTTGATGGAAGAGGCATTCTTGCTCCCATAAATGTCTTCCCATCATTTATCTTTGTGTTGTTTCTTTATCTTCTCTGTCCTCGCAGCAAGGCGGCTAAACTGTCAAAAACAGTAATCCTGAAAAAATAGATGAGAAGGTTTCTGTTGAGTTAGCATTTTACATCAGTTCATGGTGGAGTCAGAGAAGGGCCAGCAGAGATGCAGATAAAGATAAGGGGACAGGGAGGACCAGACCTCTCAACAGGTCGGGTCAGCTATAAGGTGAAAACCAGCCATAATCCAGTAAAATTTTGCTAGTACAGCTGCACTAGGCCAGTACCTACTTTGAAAAGATGAAAATACCTGACATAAGACTTTTAGACAGGTCAGTTCAGTAAGACAGAAGGAACATTTCCTATGCTTTCAGCACTTAAAGATGGCATCATTTATTTTTGTGATAGTTTCTAACTAGGGAAAATACTCTTGAAAGCAGCACTGAGATGTTCATGACCACATGGAAGAACACACAGACAATACAATGTGGGGAAAGAAAATTTCCATAAAAAATCCTGTCCCTAACTTCCCCCCATTTCCATAGCCTTCCAAACACTGCATCTTTTCTCCTGTAGGTACTCTGTGAAGGTTTATCCATGCAAACACAATCAGTCCATGGATAGCTAAGCGAGAATCTCAAATCAGCCGAAAATTCAGCTCTGGCTCTGTTCTCCACAGTCATCTTTTTTTTTTTTTTTTTTTTTTTTTTTGACAATCATATTGTGTACGTTGTGTTTGCAGTTGCTATTGCAGGCTGCCAAGTACATATCCATGACTTGGCAGCCAAGGTGCATATTTAAGAGGATGAGAGAAGCAGGTTTGGGAACAACCCCAAATCTCACCCATGGCAGCCAGGCAGCACTATAGAAATAGGCTCCCCATCAGGGAAAAGTGGGAAGTATGGAACCCGATGGCTCACCGACTCATTTTTATAGAGCGGGGCTGTCATCAGCCTCAGGAGACCATCGGCCCATCTTGGCTCCAGTACAAGTCGTGCCAAGAGAACTGGGGAAAGTAAAGGACGTGTTGCAGATAGTCAGGGCCACCTGTGTTAGCGTTCATGGTGCAGGAGGCAGGGGAGACAAGCCTTTTGCTCTACTGGATTTGGGAGCAAATTGGCACAAAAAGCCCAGATGAAAGATGGAGCGAAACTAAGAGTGAAAACTACCTACAGGGAGAACAACTGTGAATGTAAACACCGGGACTGAAAGCTAAAGATAGAGCTGGCTAGGCAGGCAGGGAAGGCCTGGGAATCAGTGCAGCAGGCAGGTAACTAGGGGAAAATGAAGAAAATCTGGAAGGGGTTTATGGAGAGTGGGACAGAATTGACTCTGGCCAAGCAGAGTTAGGGGGAACCCCAAGACTGACTGGGTTACCAGAGCAGGAGACTTGGGATGCTCGGATGCAGCACTGTACTACCCTTAACCAAATGCTTGCTGGAGGAGATCAGTTCAGCCCAGGTATTTAATGAGCTAAGGGTGCAGAAGTGAGCACCAAACATCCCACCCGTGCTGATTGCCCAAATGGGTACCAGTCTGGAAAAAAAAAAAATTAAAAGCCTGGCATTGTGTAGCAAAGGAGATTAGTGTCTGTTGGATCCCTGCTTCAAGCTGTTGCAAGAGTTGGAAGCTATAAAATGAGTGAGCCAGAAGATTACAAGAAGTGAAACTAAGACGTAGTGGTTGAAGCAGTTGAAGGCTACATGGGAAACTGATTTCCATATGGGCTTCAGTGACAGAATGCCAGGCAAATCACTGCAGCCCGCATTTAACCCTAATGACCATTATTTGCATGCTCTTTTCTCTCTGAGTGAACAGCCTGTCTTCATGGAAGTCTGAAATGCAGGACGAGGTACCCACAGCTGTGACAGAAGCCGACGGGAACTCTACTTTGAACAGTCCAAGAAGTGCATAATACTAATCTGTCTGAAAAACCAGTTCCTTGGCATTTCCAGTAGAAGACCCCAAAATAGACACATGGCATTTGGCTTTTGGTGTTTTGTTTTATCACCTTCTCTCTGTGGGAATTCTGCATATCTCAGGGGTGGAAACTAAATGTTTAATGTTGTGAAGCAGTCAAGATGCGATGGTGATGAGATCCACAGGCAACATTCTAAGGGATAGTTCTTCTCCAGAGCTGGGGCTGGACAGCACACAGCAAATAAGGTGTACATTGAACTGGGAAATATTACTTTCTTGGAGTATATGCTGCCCATTGTGTGCACTGACTGAGGCACATGCCCTACAGAAGAAAAAAAAATGAAAAAAATCCTGTTACTGTGTAATCAAAAACTGGGTTATGATACATAAGTGCAAAGAAAGAAGAAATAGGCTTGCTCTGATGGTCATAATTCTGAACAAGTGACCTTGCAGCCTTAATAGGCTTCTTTTAATGTTGTTTCTTGTGGTGTTTGTGTGTCCATGTGCGTCCCAGTAGCTGAGAACACTCAGCAGTAGGCATATGTATCCATTCTTTAGGTATATCTAATGTTTAATTCGGGTATCACACCCAGAGAATAAACACATGAATAAACTCAACAATAATATCACTGACTCACCATCCAGTCATTCACCTCTGTTCTGCCTCTTGTTTCTTCTTGCTGTGTCAAGTCTCTGTCTTCCATACCCATTGTATTAATTTCCTCCTCTTTTCCCAGGGGCAGTTAAATGTTAGCCTTGGTTTCTCGGGGAATATTAGACTCGGTGTGTGTGCACTACTGTTTCTACTAGACAGACAAGTACAGAATTCAATTTCATAGTAGCTAATACTTAGTCCATGACTATGCCATTTACCTGCCAAGTACTTCTGCCTGCTCATTAAAAACAGGATCATGCCATATGAATGGAATAAATAATGTCCTTAGGCGTAATACTATGAACACTGGTGTGGTTTTTCACTTCAGGTTTGTGCTAAATTGAAGCTCCTAATTCCTTCGTTTCAGCAATTTGCACTGTTTTCCCATATCAAATATATATGTTTTCACACTGCTGCATTTCAGTCCCATTCCTTGGATCATCCAAAGCAAAGGGCGGTTAGATAGCTGCACTGTAACTTCTGGAGAGATACCGCGCCCACCTCACATCCTCGTCTTTCTGGGACACCAGCAGCAGCCTTGCCCCAAGATTCAGAGCCCTGGGGCCTGGCTACCTGCCGCGTTCAGTGGCGACTACATCCACGGAGGCTAACTGGCTAAAGGTGTTTCATAGGCAAAGGCAGAATTAGCTACTGAGTCCAGACCGAAGGTCTGAGGGAAATCAGGAGGCAACGACTGCCTAGCACCACTTACGGGAATGCAGGCTGCTTTTGGAAAGCCAGAAAAACCAGCTGCACATTCTTTTACTGAAATCCTCATGCAATTACTCCTTCTGCGTGGTTTTATCAGATGAGATTATTGAACATTAGCAGTTGTCAGCTATTTTCATGCAGCTAGGCATTTGCCTTGTGCTCCTAACAATCAACCTTTTGTTACTAACATGCCTCTAACAGAAAGGAAAAAGTATTTAGACGTACCTCATACTTAATAGGTATTTTCAAAAACATAATTTTGATTCTGTATCTGAGATGCTGAGAAATCCACAGAGCTTAACAAAAATGTCATAGCCTAGTTTCTAGTTCTTCTGTAGGATATAATAACCATCTCCCTGCTATGGAATTAGGAAAAACAAGTGAAAATTTAATACAGATGCACTATAAACAAGATCATCTCTGTTCCATTCTGTGAGCTTTGAAGGTAATTATTGCAAAGAACTTTATTTTTAGGTTTTAGTTTATTACAGAAATTTTTTAGCTTAGAATTTTCAGTTTAGTTGTCTTCCACCTGTAGTGCCGGGGATAGGACTAAGGACTTGCTAGCGTCAGTTGTCTTTAACCAGGCTGTGTTAGTACATTTGCAAACAAGTTGTGAATGAGGTCTGCGGCAGGAAAATAAGGAGTCTGCCAAATGAGAAATAAATGTGGTTTTGCAAGAAATATGTTTACATTTTTAGACACAGCCTGGCAAAAAAGAAATGCTGCTTTCAGTGATGACATGTGATTGCTAGACTGTCAGTTCAACCATGCAACAGCTCTTAGAGGGATTGATAGTTCGAAAATATTTCATGATGCTTGTCAGTGAATAGCAAGGCAACCAAGACCCCTAAACCCATGGGGTTTTCTATCGAGACTTGCTGAAATACATAGCATTAGCAGTTCTGGAAGTGGTTTTGTCTTCTTAATTCTATTCAAAATAGATTCTTAACTGCAATCATTTGCAGCAGTGACATTCTGAACTGCTCCAACAGATAGGGTACAGGTACTGCTAACTGCTACCTAAGCACAAGCAAGAATGACCTCACGCTTCTTGGTCCAGGATGCAACAGGGATCTGGCAACTTGTGCACAGGCCAACACACAAATACCAGTTCCTGACTGGTGGGAGAGAGTATCTTCAGCAATGGAAAGGAACAAAAATTTCCTATACTGTTCTCGATTTTCCTTAAAAGAAAGACTACCAAAAATGTGTTGGCTCTTAGAGGGAAATTTATCCCATCTCTAAAATTCCTGGCTGGTGCTGTTATTGGGATGACAAGAGGAACCAGCTTGTCTTACATCTCCACCCTACTGATGCAGGAGAGAGTAAAGGCAAATGGGTCATGCAAGGGTGGATCAGGGGTTTTTAATACTGCTGTTTCATATGTGGAAGTGAAATATGTTGTTGCATCTGGAAATGCTGGCCTGCCCAACTATATAATCACCACGCTGCTGCAAGCAAAATCTACTGTAAAGGCAGGTCTATGCTATAGGCTTCTGCCTGCATAAATATGAGGATGAGAGTGGCGGAGAGATGTGATACCTGACCCACATAGGTGTGCTAAAGAAGCTTTACTAGCATAACTTGTCTCGCTGTGGGGCAGGGAGGGGTGATAACTTTCCTGTGATGAACAGCTACAGACATAATTTTGCTGCTGTAAGAGCATCCACATACTTTGCTGGTTTAATATCACAGGATTCCCATGGGCCAAAGTACAGTGTCCCTAACGTAGGCAGAGACTAGACGGTGCGCTTTCTAAAGGGACACAGTAAGGGAAACTCGTGCCAGGCACAGGGCAAAGGAGGAGAGACATGGAACACCTCTTAAGTAAGTAGAGCTTGAAATGCTACTACATTGCAACGCACTGACAAGACTGGAAAAAGGAACTTTAAAATTAAGTATGCATGCTGGGTGTAAGTGCGTGCTTTTTAATGTGATGCCTTGCATTTAACGTAAGTGCCAAGACTGGAAATGTGAATTCCCTGAACATTTTTCCCTCTTCTTCCTGTTCCTTGTATGTATCTGTGGGAGTGGCTCGCAATGGGGAAGACAAAATTTATGGTGCAGTCCTGAGATGCCACATCTCCGTCAGAGTTTTCTCCCCTTGCCTGTGCCCCACAGCGCCCCAAACCTTCAAGGAGAACCTTTCAAACAAACGACAGGCAGCTCCCAGGAGAAAGGCTGTCCAGCCTGCCAGGCTCTAGGCAGTGCCTCCCAAGAGATAAAAGGAAGGCTGCCAGGATATATTCATTCCTGTCTGTAAGATGGTATCACAAGGGGACGAGCAGGGCTGCAGCCTGCCTGCTAAGGCCTCTGTGCAGAACTTCAAACAGACGCTCCAGAGGCGGCGGGGCATGGGGCTGACTCACCCGGCCGGCTGGGTGGACGCAGCCTGTCCAAGCACGTCTCAGCTTTCCAGCTCCTGAGTGGGTTGCCCTCAGACAGCTCTCTCGTCCTCAGCTCCCTCCGAGGGCTCTCACACGGCACTTTATTTTATTAATGCTTTCGGCTTTGTCTTTTTTAGGCTCTCCCCTGCAAAGCGACGGTGGGGAGTTGCAAGGTAACCTGCATTGCACACAGGAGTAATTGCTTTGCATTGCTACACACCTGGCTGTACCGTGAGTGAGGTGCTAAGGCGCTTAAGGGTTTTCATTTGAGTGATTAAATTCTCCAGTATTAATGCTATGGGTGTTCCTCTATATAAAATAATACCATCCATATAAACTCAATCAGCAAATATAAGGAGCCATCAAAAGTTAACACCGTAGTTACACAAGTGCTACGAAGTTATAACCACTTTATATCCTTCCTATGGGCTTGGTCTTTCACAGAGCCCTGTGTAAGAACAAGCAAAGTTCAGAAACGCAGGCATTTTTACAGAAGGAGGTGGCTTTCCCTGTGAGTCAGGACAGCACAAAGGAGGAGAGACGCTGAGTGTGGAAGCGATGAAACTGCAGATTTTGGACAAGATTATTTTCCTAGCTTTGCCAAATTCATTTGAAACATGCAACTACTCCCAGAACTACATGTTCACACCAAATACACCTATTTGCAAATGAGGAACAGCATTTTCCCTTCTGACATTTAGTAACTTCAAGAAACTGGAAGGAAATATGTATACCCACCGGAGTCAGTGGGAAGTTTCCACTAACTTAAACAGGATCAGAGTTTCACTCTAAAGTACAATATACTGAAAACAAACCTGAAGTTATTCTTCATTTTATAAACTAAGTGAATGAATGCAAGGAATCTAGCTCTGAGCCCTTCAAGTTTTATGCCTCCTGCATTTTGGGAGGGTGTTCACATATTCGAAAGGCTACTTTCTGCCTCAAGACTTCAAATCTTTTTCCAGTCATGTAAGTCAGCAGAAGTTTCTTGTCCTTTACATGTCCCACACCATCTAGGTGTGTCCATACTAAAAAATATCCCTTTCCTAGGAAGAAAAAAAATACAATTACTCCAGTGTTAAGCTGTTCATCTCCTCAGCCCCTGGGGTATTTTAACCATCTGGGTGGGTACTTCGCATCTGTGGTCTCTGTTACGCCCTGCCTGCCCCACTGCTGAAACGGGCAGACAGCAGCAGCCGCCGAGGTGAGGGAAAGGACAGATGACAGCGCAGGCGTGTGACAAACTATCTGCTGTGCGCGTTTGGCTACATTAGCTCTGCAATACACTTAAATAGACGTTTGGGGAAAACAACAAAAAAATGAGTTTAATAACTGGGAAGCGACGCTGAGGAATGCACACCAAGGGCTGGAAAGTAAAGGAAACTATGTGGCAAGGGCAATTACCAGTCAGTTAATAGAAAAAATAGTTAACCTGCATTTACAGTGAACATGGATGCTACCTAATCCTTACTGCCGTCCCATAGTAGTGGGGTTTTGGTTAGGAAGAGTGTATCTGACAAACTATTACAGTTTGCAGCAACGACTTTTCACTTACAGATAATCTACTGTCTAAATCCAGATATTTACCTATTAGTTCCTGGAGGAAAAAAAAAAGAAAAAGTCACGGTACCTTCTCATTCTCAGGAGTCCTATATACATTCCAGCCTGGAAATCAAGGGGCTGATTGCCAGGAAAATGCTGTGTACATAAACACTGAAAGCACCCAGCCTGATTACAGCCTTTCGAGATTTCACTGAAGCACTCCGCAGGTGCTGAAGTTGCTGTAATTGCCTTCTCAGGTCTCACTGTGACAGCACTGCCATTTACCCATGAACTGTTCAATAAATCTGAAGTGGTTTTGAATCATTTGATCAAACAAGATTTTTACAAGCCTCACGTTCCCCAGTGGCAACCGTAACCCCTTTCCGTAGCCAGCAAAGAGAAACCTGCAGTCAGCGCCCCAGCAAACCAGCCGAGAGGAATAATGTAGTAAAACCAGAGTTTCACATCTCCACTGATTATTAAATACTAAACAAGTTTTTGTCTGCCCTCTCATCACAAAATATTTTTATAAATTTTTTTTTATCTATACATCACCTGCAAGTTTAAGCAATCAGACTCCTACAAGTTGTCTGCAGCAGAGCGAGCCAGCAAGGCAGCACCCGCCTTATTTCCCAGCACACCAACACTCCCACTTACTAAACGAGCAACCAAACAAAAACACTGCAGATGATTCCCTTCAGCTGCACACTGCTCTGCGGTTTTTTCCCTTAAAGGACAAGCCAGTCCAAAATGTGCATGTCATCAGGCTCGGCCATTACAGCTAATTAATTCACAGCTCCTCGGACTCCAAGCACTGTGCTTTTTGCTTTCTGAAACAAATGAAGAGCTCTGGAGAGGGTTTGCAGTAAAGCAAGACAAGTTTAACTACTACAATTTTTGCCTATTCTATCAAGGTCAGTGTCCTGGCTCCTTACTCGGCACTCCCGGCTCTCGGGGTCCCTTTGGCAGCTCTACTTTTGATCTTGGGGGGGGGGCAAGGAAAAAAAACCCATTCAGTAAAATACTGAAAGCTCAGCTTGCATACAAGCAACCCAAGAGTAACTCAGCAATTTACATAGCTAGCCCCAAACCGGGCTCTATTTTATAGAGCCCAGCTGCCTGCCAAGCAGGACTATTTTTGTTGCACTTAGTTCCACACTGTTTTATTTCAGCAACATGAACACGACAAGCTGCTCCGCGTTTCCACCGCCCCAGCGGCTGGGCTGGGCGCCGCAGCCCGAACAACAAGTCACAGATGACAAGCAGGTCCCGCACAAAACCAACCCCAACTCGGGGAAACTCTTCCCCTCACCGTGGCAGTGCCGGGGGTCACGCTCACCCCAGCCCCGGGGTTTGGGGTCTGCGACACCAGCGCACCCCCTCCCCGGTGCCGTGCGGGGAGGGCGGCTCGCTCCCCTGGCTGGGCTCCATCGGGGCCAGCCGCCGCCCCCGGCCCCGCCACCCCGATAGAGTATCGAGCCCGCAGCAGCCACCTTACCCGTTTTCTGCTCAACCCGCCTCTCCGGGGGCGCTGGCTGCCACCCCGGCCCCGCGGGCTGCCGGCACCCACCCCACGGGGGGGCACAGGCACTGCCAGCGAGGTCTTCCTCACCCCCCCCCCCCCACTACTGCCCCTTCACAGACAGGAGGAAAATAGATTTATGCTTTAAATAAATTTTATTTATTACCAAAATTTCCAGAAGCCAAATTTGGCATTTTTTTTTTTTAATCTTCCATCAAGATTTTCATGCATAACTTGAAACTTGTCAACTGCAACAGTCGAGTGGTTACTTTAGAAGAGACACTTAAACAGAGACAAACATCCAGAGTACAAACAGCTGTATCTGAATTAACAAAACTTGTCTATTACTAACCTTATAAAGCAGGACGTGCCTTCCCTTTTATCAAAACCAAGCTGACAGATCTGCCTTTATACACACCCAACAGAATAAACTCTGTTATCGGCAAGGACGTTTTCCTTAAACGTTAGAAAAAAAAATACAAAGCAAAAGAATGGCGTGACTGTCCATAAACCAGTCTATACTGCAGTCCTCTTTAATCTACTTCTTCGATGGTTGGGCCACCAGAGCCTCCCGCCCCGGCCCCTCCAGCTCCCTGGTACAATTTTGTGACGATCGGGTTGCAGAGTTTCTCCAGCTCTTTCTGCTTGTGCTCATACTCTTCCTTCTCAGCCATCTGGTTGCGATCGAGCCAAGAGACCACCTCCCGGCACTTGTCGAGCACTCTCTGCTTGTCCTGGTCACTGATCTTTCCCTTCAGTTTCTCGTCCTCCACTGTCTGCTTCATGTTGTAAGTGTAGGACTCGAGGGAGTTCTTAGCTGCCACCCGATCTCGGTTAGCTTCATCCTCTGCTTTATATTTCTCCGCTTCTTGCACCATACGGTCAATGTCGTCCTTGCTAAGGCGACCCTTGTCGTTGGTGATGGTGATCTTGTTCTCCTTACCCGTGCTCTTGTCCACGGCGCTGACGTTCAGGATACCATTGGCATCAATGTCAAAAGTGACCTCGATCTGGGGGACTCCACGGGGTGCCGGGGGGATGCCCGTTAGGTCAAATTTGCCCAGCAAGTTGTTGTCCTTCGTCATAGCCCTCTCACCCTCGTACACCTGGACCAGGACACTGCTCTGGTTGTCTGAGTAGGTGGTGAAGGTCTGAGTTTGTTTGGTGGGAATGGTGGTGTTGCGCTTGATGAGAGCGGTCATCACTCCACCAGCTGTCTCGATGCCCAGGGACAGAGGGGTGACATCCAACAGCAGCAGATCCTGCACGTTCTCAGACTTGTCTCCCATGAGGATAGCTGCTTGCACGGCAGCGCCATAAGCAACAGCCTCATCAGGATTGATGCTCTTGTTGAGCTCTTTGCCATTGAAGAAGTCCTGTAGCAGCTTTTGGATCTTGGGGATACGGGTAGAGCCACCCACCAGCACGATCTCCTGGATCTGGCCCTTGTCTAGCTTGGCGTCGCGCAGAGCCTTCTCCACTGGCTCCAGGGTGCCACGGAAGAGATCAGCATTGAGCTCCTCGAAGCGGGCACGAGTAATGGAGGTGTAGAAGTCAATGCCCTCGTACAGGGAGTCAATCTCAATGCTAGCTTGCGTGGAGGAGCTCAGGGTGCGCTTTGCCCTCTCACAAGCTGTACGGAGTCGCCTCACCGCTCGCTTGTTGCCAGCAATGTCGCGCTTGTGCTTACGCTTGAATTCTTCCACGAAATGGTTCACCATGCGGTTGTCAAAGTCCTCCCCACCCAGATGGGTGTCACCAGCTGTGGACTTCACCTCAAAGATGCCATCCTCAATGGTAAGGATGGAGACATCGAAAGTGCCCCCTCCCAAATCAAAGATGAGTACATTTTTCTCTCCAGCCCGGGTACCTTTCTTGTCCAAGCCATAGGCTATCGCAGCTGCTGTGGGCTCGTTGATAATACGCATCACGTTAAGGCCAGTGATGGTGCCAGCATCTTTGGTGGCCTGGCGCTGGGAGTCATTGAAGTAAGCAGGCACGGTGATGACAGCGTTCTGCACCTTGCGCCCCAGATACGCCTCAGCAATCTCCTTCATCTTGGTGAGGACCATGGAGCTGATCTCCTCTGGGAAGAAGGTCTTCATCTCACCCTTGTACTCCACTTGCACCTTGGGCTTGCCACCCTCGTTCACGACACGGAAGGGCCAGTGCTTCATGTCAGCCTGCACCGTGGGGTCATCATACTTGCGGCCGATGAGACGCTTGGCATCAAAGATGGTGTTGGTAGGGTTCATAGCCACCTGGTTCTTGGCAGCATCGCCGATGAGGCGCTCTGTATCGGTGAAGGCCACGTAGCTGGGCGTGGTGCGGTTGCCCTGGTCGTTGGCGATGATCTCCACTTTGCCATGCTGAAAGACACCCACGCAGGAGTATGTGGTGCCCAAGTCGATGCCGATCGCCGGCCCTTTGCCAGACATGGTGACAGGTTTCTCCGCTGGGCTCCTTGCTCGCGCTCGCCTCTCCCGCCGCCCTCTCCCGCTGCCCTCCGCGGCGCGATGTGCCGTCAGGGCGCCCTCGCCGCCGCCTTTATAGCCGGCGCCACCGCCTTCTGGAACCTGCCAGAACCCTGCTGGCCAATCTAGACGCCCGCCCCCCATCGCTGACCAATCGTCTCTCTGAGTCGCCGAAGAGGGCCCGCCCCCTAACTCCTGGCCAATCAGAACCGCGGCGCCCACCCCTCGGCCCAACCCCCCCTGCCGTACGGCGGCCAGACCCAACTTCTTCCTGTTTTTTCTCGATCCGGCTCGGATTGCGGAGTGCGCCACCGCCCTCGGCCAATCAGCACTCCCGTTTCGCATTCGCCCCGCCCCCGCCCCGAAACTCTACCAGAAAGTTCCAGTGGACGTTAGACGCGAGGTCCGGGATTGACATCAGCGTTATCCAATGGAGATTGGGCAGCTGGGGGAGGGGCGGGCTGGGTGGTCGCTAGGCGACCCGCCTGGCGCCCCCCCCCCCCCCCCCCCCCCGCCCCCGGCCGCGGCCGCACGTAGCCCGCGAGCGGCGGCTGTGAGGGGCGGGGAGAGGTGCTGGGGGAGCGGGGCGGCGCGCGCGGCTCGCCTCCCGCCTCCCGGGGTTTGTAATTCCTGAACGTTCAGTCGAACGCGGCGTGTCACCTCCCCGCCAGCCGCCCGCTGGCGCGGAATTTACCCTTATTTGGTCGCAAAGCGGCAGAAATTCAAGTCTCACGCACACACACGCACCCCCCCCACACACACACACACCCCGCTTTCCTTCCCGCCTCCCGCTGTCCTGTCAGGGCGGGACGGCCGCCGAGCCGCCCCCTCCCGCCGCGGCGACCCCCGGCGGGGGCCGAGCTGCCGCCAGCCTGAGGAAAATTGTCCGCGGGGCGAGTGGCTTCGCTATGGCGGAGGGAAAGTCCCGCGGCGAGCAAAGGCTGAGGCGGTTTTCGGCCTTATTTCGGCCGAGCTTGGCAGGCTGGCAGCGCTCCCAGCGCACAGCCCCTCTCCGGGGCAGCCAGGGCGGTGTCTCCCCTTGCCCGGCCGCCCCGAGGCGCAGGAGCCCGCGGTCGGTCGCGGCTGCTGGAGGTGCTGGGGCGGTGGGTGGCCTGCCCCGGTACCAGGAGGCAGGGTATGGCATCTGGCTTCCCCCTCTGGAAGGAGTGGTTGGGGGTTTGGGGAGCCCTGGTGCTGCGCCTTTCTGCGTGGTGACCATTCTTGAAACGCCTCCAAATTTTTGTCTGTTGTGCTAATGTAAAATGTCGTCACGCCTACATTTAGCAAAAGCTACGAAGCTATTAACTCGGAGCTAGGAAAGTGCTTTGATGAAAATATATTAAACATTAAAATCTGCTGCGGTTCCTCCAAATTATTCCTCCTTAGTTTGAGACAAACACTTCAAAATATTCCAGTTATAGTAAGGAGAGCAAAATGCCATGCTGAGATCTTTTTTCCTCGGAGGCTTAGTGAGTAGCTCCGTTTCGATAGCTATTTATCGAACATACGTAAGTTTATACATGTTCCTTTTTTAAAAGTGTGGCTAAAAGTCTGCTACCCATAAACTTTACATGTTACGTGAGAGAAGACTTAAACATGCTGTATGCTTAAATCATCTTTCATTAATTTTGTCCCCACCCTTCAGCATTATGCTATAGCAGCCCTCATAGAAAATGTTACAGCTTTTCCCAGAATGATTTGTGTTCATGCAGTTATTACAGATACTCTTAACTCCCGTTCAAAAACATCCTTGTTTCAGTTAGTGTGTTTTTCAAAGCCTTTTCACAAGACATGAGAATTCCACCTCATGTATAGTATGTGTATGTAGTTTTGAGATGGAGGAGTGTCAAGTTCTGACGGTAAATATTGTACATGCTTAAATAATTATTATTCTTCCACAGATCCTGATCTTTTTTTTCACACGGGTTCTGACCTTGGAGAAAGCTGAAAGTCAATGGAAAATGGAAACCATCAGCTCTCCAACAGGAGCTGCTCTGTATATACCGTATGCATATTTCTTTGACGGGAAGGGTGTCGGTTTCTCTTGTAGTTAGACCAGTGACTGATTCATCACCGAACGATCTCTTCCTGTAATTCACTGCCACTCCATTCAGTTGATTGTACTATATAGAGCAGGGAGAAATGCCAGAGCAATACAAAGAGAGTTGGTTGATAAATTCCGTTTCAGCTGAAAAGTTGATGTTATTTATTATTTGTATCCTTGTGAGGATTGTCCCTTAGGAGCACTAGTAATGCACGAGAACCCTGTTTTGATAGCTGCAGTGCAAAGTCAGACCCTGTTATTCCAGAGCAAACATTCCTGCCTCAAAAACATACGTACAGAAACAAGAGATGGAGAGAACAAATGGACTAAGAAATAACACAACGATGTTGATTAGCACAATAAGCAGTCTTTGCAGCAAAATTAATTTGATATCTCATTTAAGTGTAGCTGTAATCAAACAGGTTTTATCAGATTTAGAAGTGACAGTTCATTAATTTGGGCCAAAGCTTTTAGCTGTATGTTTTATCAGCCCAGGCACAAAATACGTACAACAGCTCCAGACAAAACTCGTTCGGGGTTTCCTTGGCCCAATAACTAGTATGGCCCTGATACGGTTGTGCTGATACCCAGATGTGCTGATAACCTGCTAAAGAGGCGTTTGCATTGACTGGGTTGCTGCTTACCCTGATAGTACTCCCTCAGTCCTATTTATTTCATCATTTGAATTGTTGTTTTGCTATAGTAAATTTGGGGAAAAGATCTTGGAGGAATGTATGAGCGTACCATTTTAATGCTAATGGTGTAAATGACACACTCGTGGCCATTCTCAGGAAGAATCAAAAGGTCTGCAGACTCAGGCTACCGAATATTTCATTTAGCCTGCTGAAGTGTTTCTTTTCCAGTTGAGCACGCAGGTGCTGTTTTTTTCTTGTACGATTTGTATGGGTCTGAGCTGCTTTTTAAGCTTTTGTTCCTAATCAGAAGTTCACGTGATGTTCCTGCCATCATCTCTCATCTCTTACCCGTGTCCTTAGAGAAAGTCCAGTCTAACTAGAGGGAGCAACCTCTAAAGCCTCATTAGACTTATTCTCTTTTCTCAGCAGAGCTATTAGAAGCCTGCTTTTTGTCAGCAGTTCTCTAAGACTTGCAGCGCAATTTGTGAACCAACTCATCTATGCAGTCATCCTCTCATAGAGGAAGAGCCACATGATTTTCTTTTATGTTGCTTCATATGCACTCATGTTATAGGTGAGCCAAACAGACTGGTTCAAAAATTAAAGAGTGAGCTTTATGGTGAGGACTTCAGCACAAGTTTGATTTTCCCTTTAACAAAACATTCACTGTTATTCCCCCATCCTGGATCTGTAAGCTGTATTTTCAGTCACTTCCAGAACAGCAAGCCAGCGCCTCTGGAAGTGGCAGGCCTCTTTCTGATCCATTTATTTGTGTTTAGCATCAATAATGCACCCATGTCTCCTGTTTGGCAGCGTTATGTAATACGCTGTAGGCTATTCTCCATTACTCCACCCAGCCATTAATGAAGATGATATTTAGATTTCTTCAGTGAAGCAAGAGCTCAGTATCTGGAGCAGAACTGAGAACTCAGCCCTTATCTTTATCTCGATAAAAGGAATACTTTTTCCCACATATTTCATAAGGCAGTGCAGTATAAAAATAGGAGTGAACACAAGTTACAGTTCAATCAGACATCAGCCATGTGGATCATTAAAATGATAAAGTTGAAATGCAATGGTCTGTTCAGGTTTGACAATCAGAAGACCTTAGACCATAAATTCTGGTATCGATGTCCCTCGTATCCATTTCCCTAGTAAAACTCTCCAGAAAATTGCATAAATCAGATTGTATTGGTGAGGATAGATGAATTATTTTATAATACAGCCATCAGTTCAGAAAAGTCTAAGCAACAGCTGTTCTAAGAACAAATAATACTTTGTCATAATACATTTTCATCACTGAAATTCTTCATCTCCTTTGTATTTGTGAATATGTGTCTAGTAGTTGGAATTCAGACGAGAACTGCCAGTGTATGAAATGACAACATATTCTTCTGACAAGGCACTGTTGTGTTAAAAATTGTAGTGTATGTGGGGGGAACTATGTAACTTCTTTGGTGTTGTTTTTATATACCTCCACTTTTTGCACGCAGATGCTCCTTGTTCATTTGAAAGGCAGCCACAATACGTGATCTTTCTTAAATAAGTGTTCCTTTGTTTTTGCGAATAACAAAGTTCTGCAAATCAGCACAACGTGTTTTTGGCAAATTACGCAAATGCATGATCAGTAATATGGAAATATTCAGAACAGCAGAATATAGGGCACAGTAATTTGGTATTGCCAAACCAGAAGTTCAAAAATCATGAGTCAGATCTCCTAAAATTATAAAACTAGTCTAAAATTATGAGATTAAAAAACACACGTGGCTTTATTCACCTTCTGGCTTTTTAATCTTTAGCATATGTTCAGATTACACTTTTAGGATTTTCCATGTAATTTGCAGACCTAATTTTTTTTAATAAATAGCTGATTACACCATCTCACAACTGAAAACAGGCTGCCTCAGATTGATTAGACTGAATAAAATCATGGAAGTTGTCAATACTGATTAAACTAATGCTTGATGTTTCAAGGAATAATTATTTTATAATTAAGTGGTTTTAAAGCACATTTATTTACATAGACTTCTGACAGTTTGCTGAGGCGTGATTAAAAGCTGAGGTTAGTATCACTAGTGCTAACTAGATAAACTGGTGTGCTGCGCATTTTAGGCAGTCAGTTCTTTATCTTCCTATAACTGCAGCCTCCTTTTCTTGCAGCCAGTGCCAGCTCTAATGACACTAATAAAAAAAGGACTTTAAAGCAGGTAGTTTGCAAGTAATCATAGAATCAGATCAGAAAAGGACCTGAAGAGGTCATTTAGTCTCATTTTGTGTCTAACTAAAATCTTTCTTGCAATTCAAGGCAATTTTTTTCTATTCCTATCGATTGTGGATATGAGAAAACGTTATTCCATTCTTCTTTGCAAGCAGCTTTTATATGTATAAAAATCACCGTGTTTCCCCTCTACCATCTCTTCTGTAAGATGACCTAAAATCATTCAATCTATGCTCAAAGGCAAAGTTTTCTCCTTCTAGACATTCTCATTGCTTTCTCCTGGTATCTCTGCATGCAACTTGTATCTTATCTTTCAAGTGCCGTGATCAAAACTGGAGACATTACTAGCTCACATCTTAGCAGTTCTGAAGGAGCAAATTATACTCCAGTTTAGACATTTCAGTTTTTACCTTTATTTGCAACAGCTTGACGTTGCAGATTCATTTTCAGAATTTGATCCAAAATAACACATCGATTCTTTTCCATGGAAATTGAGCAGCTGTTCCTTTACTTGCACAGCTAATGATTCCAGCTTGCACTTGTTCCTATTAAATAACATCTGGTGTTGTCAGATCATGTCTGCACCTTGCCAGGATTATTTTGAATTCTAGTCTTATCTTCTAGTGTACTCAAAGTTGAACTCTGCTTGGTCTTGTTTGAAAACATTAAGAGGATAATCTATGTGGTCCAGGGGGTGAGTAAATGAAAACAGAGAATTTTGTCTAGAACTGCTGTGAATGGGGTTAAACAACATACTGTAATTATTGGCAGTAAATGTAAAGCTGGAAAATGATGGTAACTCTTAAACAAGGGAAGTGGTGTGCTGTAAACACAGGCAGACCGATCCTTCATACTCAGAGATCAGTATAATCTGATTAATATCTCAGATTCACTCGAATGCTTAGTGTGAAGAATTTTTCTAATGAACTGTAGCAGTGCTATAAATGTCTCTTATTTTCTCATTCCTATGATTATTTGATTTTTACTTATCTCAGTTTTCCCTCTTGTCATTCTTAGCAGGGGAATGGGAAAAACCCAGGAGCAGATGAAGCAGGTGGTAACTGGAACTTCACCCTGTTGCTGGGACTGTTATTAACTGAGGTATAAGATGGAATTAAATGAGAATAATAAGCAGATTTGTAAGAATATTTTATTAAAGATACTGCATCAAAGCACAGAATAAGCTTTAAAGATGATGAAAACTAACCTGGAATGTCTTCACTGATTCTCTACATCGACTACAAATAATTGCTAAGTTACAGAACAGTCACAGCCTGTTCTAGATGTCCTGTGCTTAGTATACTGTTGAAGGCCTGTCTTAAGGTGATGCTGTAAACATATTTCCCTTCTCTCCTCTGCTTTGTGGTGGTCCTACCATGAAGATCTTTCCTGTTCTCTATGGAAAGGACATCCCATTTTCTATTAGACTTCCCAGCTACATCGTGCCTTCTCCCTGCGGAGTCCCCAGTGGTATCTGGCTTTGCCCAGATATTCACTGTCTTCCCCTTTGCTCCAGCACAGCCACTGGGACAGAAGTGTTGGCATTCCAGTATTGCACTGAAGGCTTTTAAAATGCCTATATTAATGTTTAAGGTGTTATGTGTTAATAGAGCCTATACCTTCAACATCTATATGCTGAATGTTTGGGGCTATGTAATTAGATTAAGCAACCACATTCAAAGATATCTGAACATCTTTTCTTGCATTTGTATAGCAACTTTATAAACTCAAAAAGAGTAAAGCAAGCACAGACACATGCCCTATACAAGCTGCAATACAGACAATATTTTACACACTTCATAACAACAGTAATGAAAATGATGCCAATTATAAATAAAATTATAGACAGACTCTTCTTGAGATAACAGTTATACTGAACAATGAAACATCCTTTTATAGTCATGAGTAGAATTAGTAAGATGCGTAACTACAGCAGAATATAGATCAGCATGTTTAGTCTGCTTACATGTCTCAATCTGATCCACTGTTGTCTGGGGGAAGCAAAAGAAATTAATATTTTTTTTTTAATCCACGCTGGCCCTAATTTGAAACATTTATTGCCTTGTTGGTTTTTTGGTTAGGTTTTTTTTTCCCCATTAATTTAGCTGGAAACACTAGGATTCCTAAAATGCTCCAATCTGAACATGAATGCCTGATTCTCCTCTTCAAGCCAGCTTTTGCGAGGCTTAGATCCAGAACAAGGTGCACCCTGTGCCCTCTGAAGATTATTTCACATTTACTCATCTCCTTGTTGGTAAAAATTTTTCACCATTCTTGCAATAAGACCAGAGCACCATTTCTTTACTCTCCACATACAAGCACTGTGCTCCATGGAAGGTCCTCTTCAGCTTGCAAATGATGATCATGGCAGCAGGGGGAATCAGGTCAGCTGGATCTTTCTCACCATCCTGTCCTTCCTCAGGGACCCTCTGTCCTCAGTTTTTAAGATTTTTTTTTCACCTTCTCCTCCAGATTAATTTTTTTCCTCTTTTTTATCACTTGATAGTTTAGCATTGTAACTGTCTGAAAATACATGTTTTATTTCATGAGTATACACTTCTAATGTTTGAACTAAAAAATCTAAACAGTTTTGACAGAAACTCTAAGAAGCTTCATTTCAGAAAAGGAGCACTCCAGCACGTGAATAGCAAATTCTGCAAACTCATTTCAGTGCAGCCCTTAACACCTGGCATCTGCCTCTTTTGGCTGTCTGCTCCATCAAAGGAGACTTCAAATTTGTTTTTAACAGGTGTAAATAATAGTCACAAGGAAGTAAGTTTTATAATACAGAGAAGAGTCCAAAACAACTTTTACTGCATGTTCTAATTTGACTGCTTTGGTGCCTTTTGCGACTGCTGCAGTATGTCAAAAAAGCAAAGGTGGTGCCAATTCAGATCTGGCACAAGCGGTTCTGAGTTTTTATGAAATCTTTTGCCGACCAGTTCTTCCTCATGTCTTCTTCAAACCTGGTTCTCTCAGTTGTTCAGAAGCTTAGAAGTCCCTATTTCACTACTGCCATGCAGAAAAGAAATGCAAGAAAAATATTAAAAGTCAGAAGCCCACACTCCAGTACTGTATTTGCTAGCATGATGTGGTCCCTCCCACCTCACTATGGTGTGGTTTTGCTCTAAATACCCATCCTTCAGTTATATTCAGAGCACCCACCACAGTCAGGAACTCTGTTTAAAAGCCACATGATTCATTTCCTTCAACCCCTACCCCACCAAAACACAACTTAACCTTAAACAATGTTTTGATCTTGTTTCAGAAACTTTTGTTTGTTTCCTTCTCCTTCGCCTTCCATTTTCAAAACAGCTAAAGATTTGCTGAAGAAAAACTTCACTTCCCAAGCCTCCCAGAAGTTATTTTTGACACTGTATGTGTTACTTTCCAACAGTGGTTTATGGCTTGGCTTAGTGGATGGTCAAAAAATTGCACGAGTATTATTTACCCTCAGCCTGGACTTCTCACAGCTTGGAACACCCCCACCCTGGAATACTTCTTACTGCTTCATATTTGCCTCTGTTTGGATTTTTTTTTCCCCCTTGCCTAACTCAGAGACAACTGTTATATATTTATTTAACCCTCTCTCCAAATTCTTATTTTCGGTTAAATGCGGAGAAAGGATATAAATATTTGCAATTCCTGTAAGTCTCTTTGGACCAAAGTGATTTACGACAAATATGAGCAGCTTTGTATCCGATATGACCAGTCAAGAAATTGGAAACATGTGGATGTAACTTTTAAAGACAATCCTCAGGGTTTTTTTTTTCTTGGTACACTAACTTCTTTCCCTGGATATGTAAATCACATCGTACAAAGTATATGATTGTCCTGCTTCTGGCTAATTTACACTTGATGTTTCTGTGCACCCTATGGCAGCCCTGGACCAAGTGGTTGTGTCTACACTGCAGAGCAGGAAAGGCTTCAAAGCTGCACGTGAAGCCAGGTGTATCAGCTGTCTGCTTTACTTACCTGCTAGAGCATCCTCAAGGCCAGCTCAGGGCTGAATTTCCTGGCACACCTTTGAGAGGAAAGCCTTGAGAGTGGTGCTCCACACTTCAGTGCACACTATAGGATGCCCCATGTGACACATGGCCAGGCCCTCACAGCATACGCCAGGCCCAGAACTGTCTGTACATTATTTCTACCCTCTGTGCCACATCACATACTTGATGGTGGGCAAAAAAAGCAATCTGGGACAAATGGCTTTTGTTTCATGCCAGGAGGGCGATCTGAAAATGGGGAAGCGGGTCTTGGGCAAACTGCTAGCTACAAAGTACTGCTGGTTCTGGCATCAAGTCCATGTGTCTACCTAGTGCATTCTTTGAATCTTGGAGCACAATTCATTGGACTGATGCTGTTATCTCACAGTAGCTCTTATGTGACTAGCTCAAAGGTCAGGAAAAGCCTTTTTTGTCTGTAAACTAACGAAGGAGAAAAAAAGATATTCTAACTACAGTATGCATGTGAATATTATTTTTCCCCAGGCAACATCAGTGTTTAACATTGCTGTTTGTTAAGATGCCAGCCTGCATTTTCCAGTCAATCTCTGTTATTTGCAGATCATACACAGCTCACGCAGCATGACTGAGCTTCTTTACACCACCACCCTCAAATACACCGACTATGCTGTGTGGGACCACCTCTGAGTGTGGGAAGGTGGGTTGCTTGTGAATATTAAATTAAATTTTTCCCATGAGACTGCAAAAATACTGTTAATGAGTGCCAACTGCGGTGGTGTGGTGTACATACAGAACCGTGAACACCAGAGAACTGCTGGCTTCACTTTTAGCCCACAGTAAGCTAGATGAGAGGTAAAATGTTGTGCCCTCCTCCCAGACTCTAAAATCCTCTAGCTACCCTAAAAACAGAAGTTGTTTTAGGAATGCACAGCTGCAAGAGGATCTGCTTCGCTCTTCACACAGTAAACTCTGCTCAACTGTAGAAACGTTTGAGCTTTGTAAATAGAAATATGCATGTTTCCAGTTAGCCACCAGATGGAGCTCATACCTCCCCATCCCACAAATCCATGAACATCTGCAAAGTTAAAGCACTCCAGAGATGTTACGAAGGATGCAGTTTCTTCCACTTCATAAAAGTCAGAGGAAGTCTGTGATTAGCTGGATGTTTACAAATAAAAGGAGGATCTGGAGATAGATCAAAGATAATTCTCCAGATCTGGCATGATATCAGGTTCCTGTACTAATAGCCTCTGCATGGGTTTGACTGTTACGTTAAGTGGTTGAAGTTGGTGTATCTCAAATTAATGTATTAATAATGCTTTTTTAATGCTTAGCGCATTTATTATAAGTCTGAAGATTCAGCCAGCTAAGGACCTGAAAAAACAAAAAAAAAACCCACCACCAGCTAACAATATCTTCCAGGCTCCATTTAAAAGAGAAGCACCCGCTGGGTTCGTCCTCACCCTGCTTTCTGCAGTGTAAAGGGAATCAAGAAGCAAAGAAACACTGTTCCAAAATCCGAAGGATGTAGTACTTCAAGTTTAGTAAATAGGAGCAGTAGCACTCAAAGCCCGTTCTCTAATGATCTAAGCAGCCTGAAGGTCCAATCGTACCACCTATGCTTTTTACTGAGAAGTCTCTAGTTCATCCAGGATCTCAGTGCCTTTGGCACAACCCCAACGACTGGGGAGAAAAGCAGATCTGAGATAAAAGATCATGGTGTGTGAAATACACTGAGTTAATGTATATATGTTTTAAGGGACATCTTTGTTTTGACTCTGTGTAACAACCCAACATAGCTTGTGAGGTCTGGAAGGCCACAGCCTATTCCTACTTTCATAGTAGTACTCTGTTTGAAGCTAGTATTTCTATTTGGGGTCTAAGCCACATTGAACTTGATCAAATAAACATTCTCCAAAGGAAACTGCCTTTGAACTATTTAACTCTTTGCACAGCAAACTAAAGCTGAAAGAACTGTACCAATTACTGTAAGATTGCTTGTGTGTTAAGTGACTTATTTTTAAGTTACTGTTCATCACGACCTCTGTCTTTTCTGGCAGAACTGACCATGTTAGCAACAGCCAGTAAAATCTAAGTGAAACACAACCCCGTCTGAAAGCAGACTAGGTGGGGCTAATCCTCATATTTCCAGGCATGCAGACTGTGCCAGTGTCATGTTTTACAGCAGATGTAAGTGTACACAAATTATATCTAATCTACCTGATAGCAATGCAGCTCAGAGATCCAAGCTCTCTCCTGGGCTGTGGGACGGACTAAGACAATTCCTTCATCAGTTCCAAGGATCTATCCTGTATTTCCTCCTTCTACAACCCTAGTATATCTAGCCTTTTCCTGAAGGAGGGATATTCTAGATTTCACCTCTAAAAATGTTTCCACTTTGTATAAATAATTAAACAACCCATGGCTAGAAACCAGAACCTCAGTAGTTCGGTAGTTGGGACTGGTACCAGTAGGTACCCCATAGGCAGGGAAGAAACAGAGGCACCATCTTTAGCATCCTGAATAAATGCTCTAACGACGACTTGTGTGAAAGGAAGGAGCGTAAGCGATACCAGAAATCTGGTGTATCTATTGCCAAAACCAAAAGTAATCTGTGGTATTCAGCAAACTATTTTTAGCCAGCGTATCTGCTTTTCCACAAACTTTCATGGTCTTGGGGCTTTTGCCATGGAGAGAAGGACATTATATTATTTCTCCCATTCATTTTCTGGGGAGTGAGAAGCAGAAGTCCCTCTGGTGACCATCCCCAATATAGTGGGATGGTTACCTAAAAAAGGAGAGAATAGGTATTACTGAGTTGTGGAGGTTCAACTGAAAATGTGAGCACTATTAAAAAAGGCAATTTCTTAGCCCTATTTATTGCTTTCAAACAGGAAGAAAGCACATCTTCCCATTTCAAAAAAACAGAAGGCAAATAGAAGAGCCAAAAGGACGAATTTTTAAAATAGCAACCTTGTCATTAGGGGAGATGGGGGAGAAGAGATGGGGGAAGTCTGATTTTTGCATCTTTCATGTTGGCAACGCTGCTGCTGCTGCAGAGACCTTGGCAACTGCTGACACGGGTGGCACTTTGCCTGACAGACAGGTTGAGAAACCAAGGACTTGCAGACAGTCCCAATTTCCAGTGGACTTCCCACAATCCACACAGCTTCCAGGATTTGGAGGCCTTTAAGGAATGCTGTCTTCTCATTCCCTGTCAGGAGTCTTGGGATGTCTACAGAACCACAAGATGTACTTCCCTGAGATCATCTCTTATTTGCAAGCAAAAAAAAAAAAAAAAGTACACCCTAAAATCTCATTGATGCAAACCACAGTTGAGTTTGAGTAAAAACAATAGCAGCATCAGGACCTTGTCAGAGAGGGAAGTTCTTGAACAGCTCTGAAAGGGCTAATTTTTTTTTTCTCCCATAGGAAATGCTAGATGCAGCATTGTTTTTGTGGTCGTAGCTGCAGTAAGATTTACTATAGTTTTAGTATGCCAGAAGGCACAGGGAAGGATTAAAACCTTTTGTTTTCTCGCAAGAGGATCAAAGATACTGACCAATTCTGAAATTCTAAGTTCCTGGGGTGAGGTGTGCCATGCTAGCTATGCAAAACAGACAAGACAGTCAAAATCTGGCCTTGGACTGACTATCTGCTGATTTCTCATCTAATGATTTTGTTATGTTCCCTTGAATACATTAATACAAAACTTTAAAAATTTATTTTCAACTACTTTTATATAGAGAATGTGCACACAATACTGAAAAGTTTCTATAAAAGCATGATGCACAATATTGTTTTCCTATAACTTAAATTAAAAACAAACAAACAAACAAACAAAACAAAACAAAAAAAAAAACCCAAAACTATAAGACATTTGAGGGCAAAAATGACCCAAAGAAGGATCTGATAGCATTTCTCTTGTAAAGCTGGCACTGGTCATTCAAGTCCATGAAAAGGAACATGGGCTGTTTGTTTCAGGGCTGAATATTTATAGTCATTTATAGTCATGACTCCTGAGTCATGAGCTCTGTTGCCCTGTAACAAATTAAGATTTGTCTTTCTGCATGAAAAAAATAAAATAAAATCACAATTAATTCCAGAATTGTAGAAGTGACTGCAAAAGTGGCAGAAGACACTTAATTTATAAAATGTGTCCTGTTTTTTGGCATCTTTCCCCTTCAAAATCTCAGCCTACTAACATGTCTCAAGAATATACTGCACAGCAATATTTTAGGAGTTTTTTGGAAGTTGGAAGAAAACACAGAAAGCTGGTTTATAGCGACGAACTACAGAAATGTCAGCTTTTAAAAATATGTTCCTAATTTCTAGCCTTCAGCAGACTTTTCATAAAGTCAAATTAGTCATGCTTCATCTTGTAGGTCTTTAGGTCTGTGACAAGCATCAAACCAACTGAGAATTAGGGAAGTCAGAATATTTGATTCTTAACCCTTTCAGATTAGGAAGCACTTAAAAGTCAGAAGCAGGCACACAGGGATAGTAACAGATACTGCCAGCATCTCTTTAACGAGTGCAAGGAATCATCCCAAGCTTTCAATATTAGATCAACGCATTGTGAGCGGCGAGGGGCACGGGGCAGCAGGAGAGCACAGGCCCAGCTGTCGAGCGTGTGGGCAGCACAGCTGCATCTGGGCCCATAGCTGGAGGGCACGAAGACCAGCGGAAGGTGGGAGCCATTCCCGGTGATCGGCCTGACAAGGGGCCCAGCTCGTTCCTGGCCTCAGGCCAGGCCAACGCACGAACCCAGTGGTGTGGAGCACTACATAATCTGTTTCAAGAAAGACTAAGAAAGCTCCAGAGCATATTTGAGGGGTGAGCTGAACACAGGAAGGTTTCCAGTTCTCCTAACGAGGGCAGATAGCATAGATGTGTCTCATTTGTATGTAAGAGGCTGGACTGCCTTTTTCCCTTATCAGGAAATAGGAGATGAACATAAGAGTTCAGCTTCCATGAGGATGCGTGGGGGAGACAGAGACCGAGTTAAGCTCGGGACATGGTTTGAGTTCTGGCACAGCTCGTTCAAGCAAACAAGCCCCCTCCCAGCCACTCATTTCTTCCCCTCGTGCCACCCCTTCTATTGTGCTAGCACAAGATCTGACATAGAGCCAGAGAGGGAAGCATAGCGGGGAACTGGTCCAGCCAAAAAATAGCCCCACAGGGAATAAAAAAAAGTCCGTTGTTTGATTCAGTTCATTGTGAAGCTACATAAATACGTGGTTTTTGACAATGGCGAGGGTGGCACACACGGGATAGGAGAGCTGAAACTAGGTGGGGAGGAGGACGGGGCTGCCAGGGCTGAAGGTGGCACTGCCTTCAGGAGCAAACTTACGTCCTCACCAACAGCTGAGATACACTCGATGGTTTAGCACTAGAGTGTTCAAATACAATAGTGTAGTCAAGTATTCACTTTTATAACAATGTATTTTTAATATATTCTCCAGGGCAGTACAGTTTCTGTCTTCAGCTTTGAATAAAAAAATATGCTGAATTGTATTTTCTCCATTAAATGAAAACATTAAATAGAGAAGTCCCCTAATAAAAGCATAAATTCTTAGAATTCTGTGATATTCTGATCTATTCAAATCAGTATTTCTCCACAGACCTGTTGGCTACAAATATCATCATACACAAATGTAAATACTCTTTGAATTAACAAGTTGCCTATAAGCATTTACAAGTATACATATATTTTTTAACATTTGAAACGTCTCCTCTGAAACGAAAAAAGAAGCTCAAAAGCTTTTGTGATATTTTAAAGCTCATTCCAGGCCTTCATGAATTCCCTCTTTTTATCTTTCAGTAAGTCCTGAAAGCTAAGAGCTAGGCTGACTACTTATAAATTATTTTCAGGGTCGCAGCCCACAGCACTGCCAAAAATCAAGAAAACAACAGAACAGAGAGAGGTCCTCCAAAAACAGGAATAGCAAATCACTTAAAAATATAAGTCAGAGCATCCAGCAATTCTTTTTCTTTCTGGCTGTGCCTTGTGCAATGGGATAGGCTTACACATCCGCTCTCAAAGATCCTTAAGTGCTTCCACACTCTAACAGTCCACGTAGCGCAGTAAGGAGATGCAAAGGAACTATGTTATGATGACTGAGAAGTACAAATTTGTTAGAGGAAACAGAACTCTAAATGAAGTATTTTTGTGTCCCCTTCGCTATCTTCCCAGTAACAGCAAGACTTCTAGGATATCATAACTACAACTGGTTTTTTTTCAGGCCTGCTTTCGTTCTGCTCCACAGTAATTTTTATCAAGGCAGGAGCACTGAAACACCATCATTTCACTCTCCTGCGGATGTTGTCCCAGTCTGGGGAGAACACCCCTGTCCTCAGGAGTGACCAGGCCCAGGCTGCCTCAGCACCCACCCCTTCTCCCCGCTGACAGCAGCCAAATTCCTCCTGTCACTCCAGGCCTTTTCTTCAATAGTCCCATGCTGTTCCCTGCATGCTTCTACACGTCACCATAAACACTCTCCCCATCTACCTGCAAGCCAGACTGTCTTGTTTATGCCTTAGTACCTTTGATTTGTTCTCCTATACTGCCCTGGATCGCTTTTCGGGCTACTTCAGTCACTCAGGTTTTCTCTGCCTACATACAAGTAGACCCACTCTTAAGCTCCCCTGCAGTGCAATTCATGCTCTTTTTGAACCTTAGTCTGGACACTCACACACGTGAACTCCAAAGGCACTGTGTTTTGTTTCACAGGGACAGGAAAAAACATGAATTCAAGTTCAGTTGGAAAGGTTTAACAAACTTTCCTTTGAAAGGCTACTATAACACAGCTTATAATTTGAAAAACAAAGGTATTCCAGGGTGTTTATAAAGTGACATAGTACACATAAATACCATCATTCCCAGTTCCTCCATTTAACTTCTGTAGTTGGCAGGTCTACTTACACTAGGAAGTAACTTTTTTTGTGAAACGTTTTTGGGTCAAGTTCAGACCAATACATTGTAAACAAGGGCTCCTGACCCTGAGCAGGAGTCTCCATAAATCACCCTTAGCCCTTCACTGTATTCAGGAATGATCTCCTTAGTTCGCAGAGGTCACCTCCTCCTTTTCAGCAAGGTCTTTAATCTAGGCTTTGCTGTGCCACTACAGTCCTTCCAGCCTAGGGACTGGCTGTACTTGGTACACAATCCGCGCTCCCAGTTTGTGCTGTAGTGAGCTAATCACCCAGGCCAACAGCTCTCCCAGCCAAGCCAAGTCATTCTCACTCCGGTCTCACAGGCATCTATGGAACATTTTATCCACTCCTCCAGCCGCCCCCTCTGAGCCACCTTTGGGATTTGCTTTCCACTGCACAGCTCTAATCCTGACCCCCCCAGCCTTCGCCACTCCCTCCCACTCAGGTTCTCCTCTCCCACTCAGCCTTCCCGCTCCCCCAGTGCCACAGGACTCATCTGCCAACTCCCCCAGCGCCCTCCAGTTCTCTCTCACTTCCCTTGGCTGCTTTTCCCAGCCCAGCCTCAGCTGATACCGTAAGGGATAACCTGCGTGTCAGAGAATTGCTGTGTGCAGTGTTTTAACCCCCCCCCAACTCTTCCACTACAGCACTTGACCAACTACTTCATGTCTAAGATGATCGTTATACTCAAATATTTTGTCTTTTAGAGAGTCTTATAATCACCTTAGCACTGATTCCAGTGCTAAAAAGTGTTAAAATACTGATCCCTCTTACTCTTTGAACCCTTACACACTGAGCTGCAGTCTGGGTTGGGATGGGGAATGTGGAATAAATCCTAAGAAAGGGGAAACCCTGAATTAACTGAAATGCTGGAGTGCATTCATGTCTGTGGTGTTTTTGGCCCCAGTGTTGTTGAGGACTTGGTTGGCTTCAGCATCATACAAGACAGCATAGGACTGAGCAGTTACAGCAAAACGCTAAAGGCCCGATCTGCACCCGAAGCAGTCAACGCCTGGGGAGCCAGCTGCCGGCTCAGGACTGAGGTCTGGCAGAAGGGTCCTTCTCCATCACTGCAGAAACGCACACATCTACCAACCAAGAGAAATTCTAACGCACATTTAAAAGTGAACAAATGCAAGGCAACTCATAGTCATTTAAACAGTTATAGTGGAGATTCTGAACTGTATTAATTTCTCTAAATAGTCTAACATTAAAGCTCAATACCTCTCAGAATCCCCAAGAAACAACAAGGGATCAAAACTCAACTCCAACAGCGACAAGCAGGTGAAAGCCCTGGACTAGACCCTCAGCTCCTGGCTCCTATTCTCAACCCCACCACTGGCGTGCGAAGTGATAGAACAGAGTATTTCAGTTGGAAGGGACCTACAACAATCATCTAGCCCAACTGCCTTAACTGCTGATCTAAACTGCTTTCCTCCCTCCACGGCTCAGTGGGAAATAGCATTTCTACCCTCTTTGATAAAGTGAGATCTGCTGGGAGAAAGTACTGCTAGGTTTCATTTTTTAATAGTTTTCTCCACCACTACATATTAGGATCCTTTCCTCCCCCCATTAAAAACCACGCACTTAAGAAACGTTTAGACAGCTGGTGCCTAAGAGTCAAAGCCAGTCGTTCTCTCAAAGGCCAAACTGCCTCACTGAATTGATGTCAGCTGGTACTTAGTAGGATTTTTAAATTCAATTAAATTAAGAGACAAGCTACACAGATTAGGGCTATACTAGAATCAGAAAGGAATCTTAAAAGGCATACAATGTCTTTACATTTATTAAGCAAACTCTGCAGTCTTTTCTTATTGAAAAACAGAACATTCAGAAAGTATCATGAAAACAAGAAACAAAAAAACTAAGGTTCACATGAACCGCACTCCCCCTTCCCCTCCCCGCCCAAGCAATGGGACTATCTTCACACCCATCCCGCTTTTAACTTTCCAACAGAAGCAGCAAGGCACCATTTACAGCTAGGCTGAGAAATGCAGTCTTCAATGCACATCGCCATTCTGCATTCCTAGCAATCCACCACAGCCACTCTTCCCTTGTATATCAGAACAAGCAGGTTATATATATACCCACGTAGGTACAGACAGAAAACGAAAGGCCAACGTCAGTCGTACAGTTCTGCTAGGACTTCAAGTCTGAAAAATGACCACTCTGCTGGGAACTCCTCGGTTACCCCAACAGCCATTAACTCCCTTTCCCTTTGCGCACACCAGTCCAAGTCTGCAAGGTTTAACTGAGTCTACGTGCTCTCAAACCCTGGGATGCACGTTCCAACAAAGCCAAGAAGCAGAGGACAGGACAGCCAGCTCTGCCCTTACAGCAGAGTCAGAGAGCAAAGGATTATTTCTTGGCGTTGGGTTTTGGTTTGGTTTGGTTTTTTTTTTTTTTTCATTTTGAAAATTAATTTGGGGATTATGAACAATTATGCTCTTGCACATTAATCACTGTGATCTAAAATTTTCACATGAAGAAACAACACATGGAAATATTAAAGCACTCATCTTACGGACATGGATCCGAGAACTGTTTAATAGCAGTCAGTTAAGGGGTAACATTGTGCTTGTAATCTACAGTTTAAAAATAATGATTTCTATATCTACTTAGTAAAACAATAAAATTAAGAACAGAAACTGATATTAGGAAACAGTGAAAATGTAATAATTAAACACATGATGCTTTTCAAAGCTATATACTTAATGAGCCTAAATAGACACCTATGGTTAGGAGGGTCTTAAAAAAAATAATAAAAAAGAGACTTATTTTCTTTTCTTTTTTTTTTTTTTTTCTCCGATTTTTGTCTACTATACTGTATGCCTTGCTTTGGTGTTCTCTCTGCTGCCAACTTAATGCTTTAACAGTATGTTTACGCTTATGTTCTTTTCAAATGCTTGGCATTATAGTGAGATCTCATATCTTTCCTCAAATTAAACTTTGCTCCACATACTCCACATGTATACAGATGAACATCCATGTGCTGCTCCAGTTGCTCATTATTTGGGAATATCTGAAAGCAGACCTGGCATATAGTCTCTCCAGCTGATAAGTGAGATATCATATGCCGTACATGGTCATGTTTTCGGAAGTTTCCTTGATCACAAATGGAACAGACATACCTGGCCATGCCTTTGTGCATATCATTGTGGAGCCGCAACTGGCGCTCTCTTAAGAACTGCTTCCCACATGTCTGACAAACAAACTGTTTTTCCTTGGTATGAACGGTATAGTGTTCCCGCAAGTGGCAACGCTGATAAAATCCTTTCCCACAAAGATTGCAGAAATGCTTACGTCTGTGATCCCTCTCGTTCTCTTCCATCATGGAGTTCTTGAACAGATCTTGCTCCAGGCAGTTTGACATATGTTCAACCACTAGGTTTTCAGTTTCGAAACGCTGACCGCAATTAGGGCATCGGAAAGGACAGGCAGAATGCTTGTATAACTGTTTTTTTTGAAGGCTGTTCATTTGGAAATGACTCTCCCTGAAGTCCTCTAGCATCTCTGCAAACATCATGTCCCTTATTTCTGACTGCTCCTCGGGGTTTTCTTCTAAGTCCATTTTCTCCTCAGAATTTCTGATACCGTTCATGGTCAGATCCTGGGGTTCTCCACAGGTCTGCGCATGGTCCTGTAACTGCTTGCCTTTGACCAGTATTTGACCACACTTGCCGCAAGCACATATATTTTCTATGTGTTTGGATAAATAATGAGAGGACAAATCTTCCTCGGTGATTGTTAGCCCACAAAGTTCACAGGGAGCGTTCTCCACATCTTCCTGCACTGAAGGAGCCTTCCTGTTAAGGTGCCGTGGACCTTTCAAACACTTTCTTTCATCCTCATCCGATAAACGGGGTTTTAAAGTCTTCCGTGCATTTCTCTTCTCTCTGATCTCCTCCTCAACATAGTATCTGTAAAGCGGCTCTTCCTGTTCATCATCTAGGTCGTCATTGTCGGAAGACTCGTTGCAGTCTTTATCTGTCACCTTAATAATATTAAAATCCTTCAGCTCGTCTGCAGGATTGTCCTCTGGTTCCATCTTGATGATAATCCTCTTTCTCTCAGAGGCTCTACTTCCTTCCTCACCTGATGTCTCAGAGGCAACCGTGCTGCTTTTTCTGCTTGTGATGTTTGACACGGGAGACGAAGAATCGTCCGCAGCTTGGCTCGAGTCCCCCTTGTATTTGTCTGTTTGTGTGGAGATTATTTTAGAAGTAGAGTCCTTTTCGTTAAAGTCTATTTTTTCAGCACTGTAGTACCTGGCACTTTGGTAAGAATGCCTGTTAGTGCACGTTAACACGTGCTCATCCAGTAGCTTTTCACAGCTAAAACTAAATCCGCAGCTGTCGCAGGTAAAGCTTCTTCCAAAACGGCGCGAGTGGGACACGCGCTCTTTTGTGTGAGAGAATTT
This sequence comes from Morus bassanus, assembly GCA_031468815.1. Classification (NCBI taxonomy): domain Eukaryota; kingdom Metazoa; phylum Chordata; class Aves; order Suliformes; family Sulidae; genus Morus; species Morus bassanus. The sequence continues at coordinate 9,218,275 of CM062572.1, read as the reverse complement.
GGACGTGGTGCTTTTTTTGCAGACATCAAACAGTTGTTCGGGGAAGCTGCTTAGCTGCAAAGCTTCTTCATCAGGCTCTTTGTTATGGGATGTATTTACCGTTGAACTTGGCGGCTCCATGCCCCACCTGTTTGCTTCGCTGCCATTTCTAGCAAGCGTGTCTTCATACATTCTCACGCCAAATATCATTTTACTATTCTGGGTGCTAGAAGCAGAAGATGAACATTTTAAACTAGATGAGTCTGTATCCTGTATATCTTCTAGGCATTCAGGTACATTATATAGCTGTAAGTAGTTCATGGCCACTTTAAATTGCTCAAAATTGGCAGGGGCTGTCATAATTTTTCCTAAATACATGAACTGTAAAATAAGATCAAAGCATTCAGCGCTAATCTTCATGTTGCTTAGATTCAGCTGGGCTGTAGTGTGTTGATGGTTCATAAAAAACATCCTAAAATAGGAGCTGCATGCAGCAAGAACTGCTTTATGTGCTTGAAAATAAATATCATCGATAGCGATACAGCAGTCGCACAGAAAGCCCCACTCTCTTTGGTTGTTTAGCTGCTGAAGGACATAGTTGCTGTGGCTGGTTCTTGCCATCTTGTACTTCAGTTACAGCCCTGCATAAAGAAGAAGACATCTGTTAAATCATGAGCACAAAAAGCAAAACGCACTTCAACGTAGGGGGGAACTGCCATCGTTCTCTTCTCTAGATCTTCCTATTCTCACACTGTTTGTGGTACAGCTTCCCGTCTGGAGATCTTTGCTGGTAACTACTACGAATATTGATGCCAGTGAAAACATCCATAATTCCACGTTCTCACCACTAGACTTACAAGACTAGTAAACTAATAAACATAACCACCACACATGTCAATCAGAACAACGCTGCTAGAATATAAATTAGCAAATATATCTCAAAGCCCTACAGCCAAGATTTTCAGATATGAATTCTGAACGCAGAACTTCAAAAACTTCACAGGGTAGACTTCTGTAAGGTGGCCCCAGGACAACATCTATACAAGGTAAGCTGACAGTAAGAAACCATTCTTCAGTCTCAACTTGCCTTTTTCACCTGTCGGTCCACCGGGCATATGATGCAACACATACTGGAAACCAGGCCAGGCTCAAACTGGTCTTTCCCCCCCATTAAAGGAAACTAAAAAGATATATCAGCGGAACATTTACACAAGCTACATCCACACACTTTTTGCTCTTCAAGGCAGCTCGGGGACAGTCTCAACCTTATTTGCAAGATGTCTTGCAAACCAGGAACTGCAAACTCAAATGCATTCTCAGAAGCACAGGGTAGCCCGGCTGCGATGGCACATCCCACGTACAAGCCCACTGCAGATGGTGACCAGGCTAGCTGCACGGCAGCCACACGGACTGCAGAGAGGCAGGAAGTGGTGCACGCCGTGCCTCCAACTGCTCTCAAAACCACTCGTTCAGAGCACTGTAATATAACCAAAACATGTAGATGGGTGACCGTCAAAGAAAAACTCAGCAACGTAGCACTGTGAAGGACAGCAAGCCAGAGGTGGAGCCACAGTGAAATGCAGCCTCGACAAAGACTAGAGGGAAAGGTCTGTGAGTGCTGAAAGTTGCTCTAAGTGAAAGGACTAATTTGTCCTCAAGAGAAAAGAGGAAGAAAACACAATGGTTTACGTTAACAAAAACTTCAGAAAAATGTATTGTACACAGGAGGCGCACATTTGATTTACAGAAGTTAAACTTAACCAAGTATGGCCAGATCCAGCAGCTAGTCACCACTCACTTTGGAAAACCTTTACTGACATACATAATCTGTACTAACTGCACAGGGAAGGGGGTGACAAACCAAAAGAAGGTATAAAGAACGCCCTACCCAAAATGAAAAACCTAAAGCAGTAACAAACGTTCTTAACATTTTGAAAGGTTATTGCAAACAATGCAAATAACTGTAAGAGATTTGTAGAAATAAAGTACAGGCTAGCAAACCACATATATTAAACGGCATTTTATGACTCAATGAAATGCATGTATCAATTTGCAACCATTCTTTCAACTGTCCAAAATTTAAACAAAATACACACAAAATATCTCCCTATTTCTTCTTATTCCCCTGACAGCTTACTTCTCCTAGAGGCTGGGAAACGGGTGGAGAAATTAAATTCCACAATTACTGTTGAATTCACAAGTCGTAGGCATTGCCTGGCTTGTTAAGTAGCAAACCTAATGTTAAGTCACCGTTCTTCCTCATTCCATGAAGGGCTGCCATGGAAGAAACACATTCAAGCTCTCAAGACGAGAACATGCTCAGCGCGGCCAGCAGTATTCCCTGCTGCCCTAAGCAGTACTTATGGATTACCACCAGCACAAGACCTTGTCTGGGCACAGGAACCTTGAGATTTGGGTTGAACTACACTGATGATGAGCATCTGAATGGCAGCTGCTCCTCTCCTCTCAACCCAATCCTCCACACCAAAACTCAAGGCGAGCACCCTGCCAGAATAACTCTCTGACTGGTTTGGCCCAGTGATGTCCACTGCAGAAATACAACTTGTTGCATCATAAAATTAATTTAATGGCTTTCTTACTAACTCGCAAAAGGGTGGCTTTGAAAGTAGGAGAATCTCTGAAACAACTTCCGGTCTTTTCTACAGAAGATTGATTATGGTCTAAGTCACTGGGTGAGTTCAGATGTTTCTGTGAAGAACAGCAAAGCTCTCAACATCAAGTAATAATAAAAGCGCACTTCGTATTCTTCTAAGTGCTAACGTGTTTTGGATTTGACGTAATTCATTAGATACTTAAATACAATTCAGTATACTGTATCAAGTATTAAGAACAGCAGCTGCGTAATGACAAAGAATTGACTTCAACTTCTACATCATGAGTTAAAAAACAATGCGAAAGTGAGAAGATGCAGTCTCGGGCACCACCGGCCTCTTGGTGTGAACTGCCATCAAGACAAGAAAAGGCTTAGGGCAGCTGGTTTTAATCTCATCCTCATGAAGTGGCAAGTTTTAATTTTTTCATTTAAAATTTTATTTGTGCACTAAAAGTACTCCATCGTATCTTGCAAGAGCAGAAGAGCGGTACAAGCAGCAAGCCCGTACCGAAAAAGAAGGTCGCAAGCTATCTGCACGCACCCACAGACCGGGGCATTTCCACATGGTGGGAACGATCTGGCAGCCACTGGAGTGACAGCACACAAACTCATCGTTTCTAAGTTTCCTTCTTCTTTGAAAAGGGTGAAATACATTTCACCTTTTGACAGAGGAACTCTTGCAGAGCTTTCAGCACTGTCCTGATACACAACAATGACCCACTGGCAATGCCTGCCTCCTACCACCACTCTGGAAAAACACAACCCCGAGCACGAGGTCACTCGACCAGGACAGCGAGGTGCTCAGGCACGTACCCGGCCTCTATCGCGGTAGCACTTACACGTAGGTATTGAAATGGAGAGTGTTTGAAGTTATTTATGTTAATGAAAGTACTGGCATTCTCCCTCTGGATGCTGTATTAACCTGCTGTATGTAACTATGTATTTACAGCTGCCAACACTTCCTACTATGAGAGCCTGTGTTGCGCTATTTAAAACTTTGACACATTTAAACAGCAAAGGCAAAACTTTCCTTCTGAATTGTCTGCTTTGGACTGATTTTTTTCTTCCCCTCCACAGAAAATTTCAGCCAAAACAGTTCCAAAAATAAGGCTAAGAAGAAAAAGCTTTCATATATGTAGATTATTACTTTTTCTTTTAAAAATAAAGTTTCTTTTCCAAAACCTTTGAAGAGAGACTTCATATGGGAGAAAGTGCTATGTCTTGGATATGTTGTCACAATATAAAAATCTGTCTGAATTTGGCCAAGCTATAAGCTTGAGGAGAAGATAAAAATTATCAGTTTGTTCACACTTAAGACTTCTGTTAGTTACTAAAACCTCAGATTACAGCCTTGCTGAGAACATTCCATCCTCCTGTAGCTCCTTCGTACGTGGGGGCCCGCCTGAGCCATCCCACCTGCAGTAAACCCCCCCTCGCCTTTTGCGCAGAGCTCTGTCATGGTTTTAAACTACAAGAGAGGACTGGATATAAGGAAGAAATTTTTTACAATGAGGGTGGTAAAACCCTGGAACAGGTTGCCCAGAGAGGTGGCAGATGCCCCATCCCTGGAAACACTCAAGGTCAGGTTGGACGGGGCTCTGAGCAACCTGATCTAGTTGGGGATGTCCCTGCTCACTGCAGGGGGGTTGGACTAGATGGCCTCTAAGGGTCCCTTCTAACCCAAACCATTCTGTGATTCTATGATTCTATGTGCCACCTCCACGAAGTCACGAACCAGCAGCAGGGCTTGCTGGAGATCGCTCTGCACCACAATTTGCTGCTGGGTTTTAGCATCCCTCCTGGCAGCTGGATGGAAGAGATGCCCAGTTCTGGCTGATGAGAGCCAGACCCAGGAGCGGACTTAGTGGAACCGCAGGGAAATCAGAAACTGTAAGGGAGGGAAAACCTCTGGAAATCGGGAGGGCAGGGAGAGGCAGGCTGGGAGTGGAGTGCTGAGCTGAGAGGGGGGGGGACTGGGGTTAGGAAGCAGCAGTGGGAATTAAAAATGGGCGCAAAGAGGGCCTAAATGATGGAGGGGAAGGTGCTTGGGCAAGGGGCTGGGAAGAACCAAGCTGCAGGGGCTAGGGCAGAAGGGGTAAAAAAAAATAGACGCGCTTTTGCTGGGCAATGGGTGGAAAACAATTAAGAGCATTCACCCCATCAGAGCTGGAATTGAATCCTGAATTTCCAACTCTGCCACCCCTTTGCCATCAGCAAATACCATGGGCTTGCTGACAAACTCCCTCACATCAAGAGCAAGCTCTCCGAAAGTGATCATTTACCATTATTTTGTTACTTTAGTTGCTAAAATGGCAGAGATCTGCATTTATCACCCATGTGGGTGGTTCAACGCTGCAAACTATTTTTTAAGTTTGCTTTGGAGAAAAAGCAGGCGTTAGAATAAAACCAGGTCCTTTTTACAGAAAATCCAAGGTTTCGAAGTTAAGCATATAAACAAGAAATGCCATAATTAATGCAGGATTAATTCAGCTGCCATTTACATATATATTGCAGTACAGCCTTCCAGCCCTCCTCTTACCAAAGGCTCCCTTCCTCACTCAGCGCATCCTCTAGATCTGTCCAGGGATGGATCTGAGCAGCAACACCAGAAGATCCCTGCTCATTCAGCACAGCATTTGGAGGATGTGAAGTGAATGAGACCGGGGGACAACAAGGAGAATCTCAGAGCAATGAACACTGCCTTGGAGAACAGCATCCCATCGCCATCAGTGCCAGGACAGATAATTTCAACCTTTTTTTTTTTTTTTTTTTTAAAGTCTAGCTTGCAATTTTTGGATGTCCAATTTCTTCACACTAGGAAACACCACTGCCAGCAACTGAGGCCCATGGGAGCTATCCTCTGTATGTATTAATCACCGAGTATCTTGAAAACTTAAAGCTCTAAGCAGGCAAGTTTGTCAATCCAAAATTTTTAAGTATTTCTGATCCGCTCTGACTCTCTTCTGTTTCAAAAAGAGGAGGAATGCCAGCCGCTTGCCCGACCGACCAGCACGCTGCCTTTGTGAAGCATCCAAATACTGCAGTCACAAACATCACAGGAAAGTCCCTGAGGAACACAAGTAACTCCATGCTCAGCAATGATCCATTTGTGCAGTAAACACAGCAATGGGCCATGCCGCAAGCAATACTGAACGATGCAGAGGTGTTCTGAAAAAATATGCTAGAAAAGCATCTGCTATGAAAATGAAAAGTGAAGATATTTGAGTGAAGTAATTTCATTCCGGTTTGCAAACTCAAAGTGTCCGTATGCATTTTATTTTCCTAGTAAATGTTTGTTTTTACACTGCCACGCTTTGAATCAAGCTGGTTTTCTGCCACCAGTTTTCTTCTTCTCTTCTAAGCCGCCACTCACATACTGTTACTATTCTGACGTTACCATGAACAAGGTAAGTTGCACTATTACACTAACAAAATATGTTGTTTGTAAGTCTGGTAACAAGAACGAACAGGTATTCACTGTAGCTGCATGCTTTTTGTCATTTCCTCACATTTAAAATTTTCTGAGATGTTTTAAAACTGAAGAAGTAAAAAAAGTCCTCAAGCAAAGAACTGGTAAAGTTCTTTTGCTAACTTCTCTGCCTTTAAAAAAGACGTACCACAAGGTTCAGAATTTAGGAGCCTTTCGGCTCCTAAAATTAGTAGGTGGTTTTCAAAACCCAGCATTTCCACTGCTGAGCAGGCAAAAACGGAGCGCTTACATGCTTAGTTACTGGCTGCTTTTCTTTGGAAACCAAGAGCAGGCTGGACAAAAGTATAATAAATGAGCAGAGAATTTGGTGCTAATAGAAAATGAGACTGGAAAACCTCAAGAAAACAACGCCCAGCTATCCGAAGAAACAAGCGCGTGGGCAGCAGAAAGCAAATTCCCCATTGCAGTCTGACACCATATCCCACCCTGGTGCGGTCCCCAAGAACTCTCCTCCCTAAAGAGTTATTTTGCCTCTGTGGGTCAGATCCACCAAATAATCTGGATTCCTAAATGACAGCATCTAGACGCTCAGGAGAAAATCCTACACAACGTGTCTGAATACTCTGCGTGATGCCTGAGAAGCTCAGGCATTCAGCTAGTGCACTGACCGCGGAGCTGTCGACAGGCTACAACTTTTATCTAGACATGCTCAAGAGAAAGCCACCGAGATTGCTCTGGTACTCTAGAGTCCAAAAAGGTGCCTCAGTTTACACAAACGTTGCAAAAATGGCAAAGAACTTGGGGCCAGGTGACCACCGTCCACCTCAGCAGCAGGTATGGGTAAGACGCAGTTTGCATTGCAAGCGTAGCCTTGATCATGAATTAAAACAACTACGGGAATTCCACGTACTGCCAGGGAAAATCTAATTAAGCTCCATTATTCGGACTACGAAGGACCGAAGGTATAATTTATCCTCCTCCCACAGCCCTTCCAATCAGCTCCCTTCAGGCGTGCTAGCTGTGAAGCCGTTTCCAGTGATGTAGATACTCATCTTCAGACGCATCCCGATGGCTGAATCAACTCATTTTAAACAGACTTGTGGCCAATGTACAGAAACAAGTTTTAGCTGACACCTGGGCTAGACCTGAACCAGGGAAAGGTAAGATGCTCCAGAGCCCCCAGCCACGAGCTGTGGGAGCCACGCGATGCCCTCCTCTGCAGGCCGTTCTCCGCTGATTCAGCATCCATGTCCGCAAATGAGAAACAGCCGCCGTCAAAATTTAGCAAGTTGTGATTCTTGGCTGCTAACTGAGAATTAGTTAAGATGTATTAGATGATCTTCGGTAAGAACACTCACGGAAAGACAAGGAATAAAGTGTCAGAAAAGCACCACTGAATAAATTAAGAACACTGAGTTTGCACTAAAGGCCCACCTCAACTTCAAACAACTTTAGATCAGCTCTATGGAGTAAAAGTACTAGAGAGAGTTTATGCAGTCTTTTAAAGTAATTCGCTATCCACAAAGGATTACTCTAGAAAGTCACAGTTATCTTTTATCTGACACCTTTACAGTTGTAAAAAGCTGTCAAGCAACATGCTAATGATATGTTTAAAAGAAACAATTAGTGGAGAAAAAAATTTTGTCACCCCATTTATGCCTTGTAGCAGAAAGATGAGCCTTTTTATCTAGGCTCTCTGAGTTACCCTAACTTTCAACTTCAAGAGGCATCTTGGTGGTTCAGCCTTCTCTTGAGACCCTCAAATGAAGATGTGTGTGCCTTCCAGGAAAGCTTCCTTGGCTAAATACAAGTCGTACTTTGGCGTAACAACTTGCTGGATGCACGTGAATGAAGCACAGTATCTTGTGACGCACAGGTCAGACTACAGATTTCGCTGACTTTTTCTGGTCTTAAATGCTTCACGTTTTACTTGCAGCACATTAAAAAAAAAAAAAAAAGAACAAAGCCGCTGAGCTCTCCATCCAATGAAACAGGTTTAATATAGGAAAAAAGGCAACAGCCAGCTCATTCTAGAGAGTTTTGCAATGGCACAACATGCATGAAGAAAAAACTACCAGCCAAATTCGAGGATATAAATGGTCTTCATGCAAATCATGTCAGCTGTTGTGCCCACACACTGTGTCTGCAGCAGAACTCTTTGGGTGACGGTGTTTACCGTACCCAAGCAGAGGCAGGGCAGGATAACCCAACCGCTGGGGAACCACTGGTCAAACTGAGAAGTGCACATGGGGCTTCTCACGCTACGGGCGTGTGTGGTCCGGAAGGACTCTGGTGAGAGGTCCAGCTGTAACAACTAAGAGAAAGGACACCAGGATTTTTATCAGGAAACTTCCATTATCTCAGTTCTGAGCAGCTATTTTGCTTCCATACAGCAGATAAGTAACTCCTAAGGCTTTGTCCATCCCGACTTCCGGGGCTCTCCGCTGTCAGCAACAATGGAAATCTGTGAAAGAAGCAATTAACCTCACACATTCAAGGAAGAAAGCATCTGAAAACCCAAATCACTGGTTGATATGAGAACTCTCATAGTAACTGCTGCAAATTCCTGTGCCAGTGACAACATGGCACGAAGAAAAGACTTGTGCAAGCAGAGCTGAAGCATCTGTTAAGCCTATGATCTTATTCCATACAAAACTTTCCGGCTACCAGGAAGAAGGGGCTTCTGTTACTTCTCCGAGCTTCCTACGCAGCACCAACCCATGTCGTCTTTACCGACATCCTCCTGCAGCCACCCCTCACCCATTCAAACCCCCCGCTCCGCGCCAGTGCCTGCTGGCTCCCTGCTACCTCAAACAGCCGCGGAGTGCAACTAATACGACTTGTTACTCCTCAGGTTTTCTGGCCAGTCATCCAAAAATCTCTCCACAATCTTGTCAACGTGCTATGCTGCTGCCTATGTGCAGGAAAATCTCTGCCAGCGCTGCAGCCATTCGCGTTTGGCCGGTTTTCCCTACGGCCATATGGTCTCAACGCCTCTCCCCCGCTCGCCATGAAAGCTTAAGTTGTAATTCGGTAAAAATGAGAAGCCCGCATCCCCCCTGCTCACGGCTGCTGTGTGGGTTTTTCCAAGAGCTGTAATGAGGAATGTTAAACAAACACCTTTAATTAAAGGAATGTTTGTTTAATGTAATTAAATGCCTAAGGAACACCACACTGTTGCAGCCCTGGATAGTTTTGCAGTATGTGCTGTACCTTGCGATACTCTAGTGCAAGGGAAATAATGCAAGCAAATGACATAATCTGGCAGTAAATATCCAAATATTAAACAGCATCCAACCCATGCTGTCCGTTTACCAATGCCTACGTGTCAAGAAGAACCGGCGCTCGTCTATCAGCTGACAAGCAGGCCAAACTTGAGAATCTGAGCTACAAAAAGTCCTGAAAAAGAAGAAAGGAATAAAATCCCGGCCCCAAATGCACGGCATTTTCAGTCCCCTTTCCTCTACTCTTTTTACTACCTTTCTATCCGAGAAGAAAAGAGGAGTCCTTTGAGGAACGAGGCTTTCGACACCACTCCCAGAGCAACACAGGGCTTGTTTTTATGTGACAAAACTATTCCCCTTCCTTTCCAGCCGCCTCCGAGGCGATCCTGTGCACTGCCAGCCCCGAGTGAAACCCAAGTCTCCTGCCTGGCAGGGTGGAGCATTCCCTCCAGGCTGCAGCTCGGTTTTTCGCTAAACTGCTGCAACTCACTCGAAGTTGTGAGGGGTTTGGTTGGTTTCTTGGGTTTTTTGTTGTTGGGTTTTTTTTGTGGTTTTTTTTTTTTTTTTAAAGAAGAAAGACCGCGGCGCTCGGATCCGCGGGCCTCCTGCGGGGGGCGGGGGGGGGAGGACACACGGACACGGGGCTAGGCGGCGATAACGGCGCTCGGGACGTTAAACGTGACTTTAAGCCCGGGAGTAACTAGGGCAGCGCGGTCCCCTTCGTCGCCTCACGCCGCCGCACCTCCCTAGGCCGCCTCTCGGTTCTCGGCGCCGGCGCCCCGCCGAGCGGCGCAGCATCCCCCCGCCCGCTTCCGCGGGGCCCCGCCGCCGCCCGCCCCGCAGGTGGAGCGCGGCCCCCGCCGCCCCGGGAGAGCCGCGCCGGGCCGGACCCGCCGCCGCCGCCCGGCCCCCGCGTACCCCGCGGCGGCGCCGCGCCGCGCCAGGCCGCCGGGCGCAAGGTCACCGCGGCGGCGGCCGCTCGCCAAGGGACCGGCGAGCGGCTGGGGAGCCCCGGCCTGGCACCGCCGCCCCCCCCTCCCCCGCCACACGCGCGCACGCACCCCCCCCCCTCCCCGCGCCACTATGGCGGGCCGCCCCGCACCGCGGGCCGGGCCACGCCGCGGCCGGCGCCGCTCGGCACTTCCCACCTCCCGCCGCCGGCGGAGCTGCGGCCGCCGCCGCGCCGCCTTCCCCCCCCCCCCCCCCCCGCCTCCCCTCCGCAGCGCCCGGCGGCGGCCCACCGGCGGGGCCGGGGCGCGGGGGGTCGCGCGGCCCCGCTTACCCGCGGCGCGGAGAGAGGAGGCGGCGGCCGCCGAGGGGGAGCCGCCCGCGCCGCTCCCGCCGCTGCTGCTGCTGCTGCCGCCGCGGCTGCAACAAAGGACTTCCGCCCCGCCGCGCCTGCTGCTGCCGCAGCGCCGGCTCCGCCGCGACCGCACGGAGCCGGACCCCTCCCCTCGGCGGCCGGCGGCTCCCGGCCCCGCCGCTGCCAGCGCTGCTGCGCCGCCGCCAATGCCGGGGCCCGGCGGGCGGCTCCCTGCCGCGCTCCCCTCTCCTCCCATGCCGCCGGGGAGGCGGCGGGGCCGCGGCCCGGGACGGCGCTGCCGGCGCCCCCTCCCCACGCGCCGCAAGCCCGGCCCCTCCGCCGCCCACCCCCCACGGAGCCCCCCGGGGCGCGGGGCGGCGCCCACCCGGGACCCCCGCTGCCCCGACCCGCTCCTCTCGCGGCCCCCGCCGGGGCGGGTGGAAGCCCACCCACCCCCCGCTTCCCGGGGCCGCCGGTCTCGGCCCGCAGAACGGCGCGGCCTCTCCTTGTCCCTCAAACCGGGCGGGACGGGGAGGGGGGGGGGGGGGCTCGGTTACCCCCCGGCATGTGCCCAGCCTCGGAGCTTCGTACCCCGGTGCCTCACGGCCTCCCGCCTGTGACAGCTTAATTGCACGTTGCAAGAAAAGCAACTGCGAGTCGCATGAGAAAGCATTTCCTTTCCGCTGCAGTTTCACACGTTAATACCACCGCCTTCCCCCTCGGAGCCTTACGGTGACGCGGGGAGCCCAGGGGCTGGCAGCCACTGCCCTGCTTTATCACAGGGCCCGAGGACAGCGCTTTGCCTTTTTTTTTTTTTTTTTTTTTTTTCCCCTCCCATCATTCTAGGAGCTTTCCCAGGCCCTCTTCCCATCGCTCCCCGGACCTCTCCTGTCTAACAACATCCAGCTCCTCCTGAACAGGCCCGTGTGAGCAACTGGGATTTCCTGAAGCTGCGGGCAGCCCCTCTGCTACCTGCCACCGGGCTGCGAGCAAACCTAAGCCAGGTCAGGCTTTCCTCCCGGTCTTGCCACTTGACTTTTCCATCCCCAAAGTGACATTTGTCATTCCGCGCGAGCGTCGCAAGTGTTCGATCCTCGCACCATCTTCATTCGGACGCAGTTTCTAGAGATACCATCGGTTTTATGTTTGCCGCAACTATCCAAGACCCCTCTTGGCTCCAGGCAAGCCTCGGGGGAGAATTTAATTGTAGCCAAGTTGAAAGACTTGATTACAAATTTGAAAATGACGAAAGTAACAAAAAAAAAGCAACAAAATAAAATGCCACGATGTTGAAAGGTACCAGCATCGATCCCCGTTTCAATGACCCCCAAGGTTTTCCTGAAGCATCCCTCCACTGTGAAAGCAAACAGGACCAAACCCAAAGAAGAGAATCCTAGTTTCCAAATGGGACATCACCCCTCCCTCCTGGGTCTGCCTGGGGATTTTCTAACCACTACGGAATAAAAGTGAAGCTTTCAAAATGTGTCTCCAAAAAATCCCCTTGTTTCCCCCCTCCCTGTGCTCCAGCCTTGGCTCAGGGGTGTGATGCCTGTAGCGGTGCCAAGGGAAAAAAAAACCTCCGCCGCTGTAAGGCACCAGCCCCCGTGAAAGGTGGAGGGACCCCCGCAGCACAACTTCTTTGTAGGTTTTCCTGTTTTATAGGAAGTTAAATAAATGGCCTCCACAAACTGACACAGCCATGGCTTTCAAGTCACACTGACCACTTGTTTTTCTCATGGCTCAAGGGTCTTTTTCTCTCCGACTCCTTACACGTCTCAGGGCAAACACAAGCGAAGAGCGCCCATGCGGGGCTTGCGCAGCCTCTCGCTCCGTCCCAGCCCTCCCACGTGCGTCACGCCGGGAGCCTCCGCCACCTCCAGTAAGACGGGGCACAAGGCAGCCCCCCCTTTTTCATAGTCCCCGCTCTCTCGGGGCCCTCCCACCACACTTGCCTTTCTGATCCTGTTATTTTATTGCCATTTTCTGGCCACAGAGGAGCAGAGAGCAGAAGCACTCCTAAAGATAGCTGTGATTACGTCCTGCTCTCTTGCTTGACCCATCGGCGTAGGCTGTATCACTTTATATCTGCTGAGGCCTATGACATCATCGCCTGGGTTTCATAGCAAAACACCAAACTTCATCCCTCGCCATCGCTTCCATCATTTTGGCTCCAGTTTCCCTGAAGCTCTTCAAAGTCCTCTTTGGACCGGAGTCAACCTAAATAACGTGTAAATAATTAATCATTTAAATAAATAACATGCCATCTGCAAATAGCGACTCACTCTGTACACGGGTTAATAAATACGTTAAATAACCCAGAACAGAGCACAAAACCTTGAGCCACCTACTGCCAACCTTTTTGGGGAAGAAAAGCGGCTACGGATATTTATAGGAGCAGTGGGATTATACAGCTCCATCGACTCTCAATCCTGCTGCTGCGCAAACACAGGACGGAAAGATGGTCCCCAAGCCCTGTGAGCTTTTTATTTAAAATAGAAGAAATGAAACATAGAGCAATGGAAGAGAGAAAGCTGTACTGGTCAGTGGGATAAGCGGCAAACACTGCATGGAGCAAAACGCTTTGGAGCCTACGCTTCGTCTTCTCCCAGCCCGTCTCCGTCCAGGCTCAGGCCGCCTCGAGGCACCGCTGGAAACAGCCCCACGAACTGCTGGATCCTGGGGGGCCAGGGGCATTATTTGCCCTAAAGATTCAGGAACAGCCCAATAAAAAAAAAATCGCAATTATGGGAACGCAATAGGAAAATGAACTGCGAAGTACCAAATGCTGAGAGAGAACCAAGAGGGATGATCCAAGGCGGCGAATGCCTTCTGCCGAGGCCCTGAGCCAGGAGAGACGCCACCGAGGAGGTGGGCGTGATAGATCTCTGAAACTGCACCAAAAACACGGTGAAAGCACACAAACAGCGATTTTCACTGCCTTTTCCAGCCAAAAAACAACCTGTGGACACCAAATTAACGTGGTGGCAGCAGGAAGCTGCAGGGACTGGAAGTTTAAACGGGTTCAGAAAGCAATTTGATAAAATTCATGGGGAAGACACCTTAAAGATCATAGTGGACACCAAAGCGCAGGCTGCGGCGCAGGACGATGCTCCGGGAGGAGCTGCCGGCGGCCGGGAGATCGGGGTGGGGGGTGGCACTGCCGGCCTGCGCCCCCTCGGCTGCCGGCCCCGCTGCGCCCAGCTGCGGCCCGACCCAGCGCAGCTGCTCTCGCCCAAAATAACCCCTGGTTTAAAAATTAATTAGAGATTGGAGGAGGCCTGAGAGAGAAATGGTGCATCCACAGGATTCACCGGTGGTTAAAGAAAGCACTTAGGCCGCAGACATCGGTGAAAGAGCCAGATCGTATCTTCCCACCCATTTTCACGAGCCGGCAGAGCGGGGAGGCGCCTCTTACAGAGTTTTTGCCCCGTTTCAAAAAAACCAAACCAAAACAACAAAACCCCACTTATGCCAAGCGCCGGGGAGCTCGGCAGACGGGGCTGCCGCAGGGGGATTTACGAAGCTAAAGTCCCCCAGCCCAGAGGAAAACACCCCCCCCCCCCCCCCCAATCCCACCCGGGGGTGAGCGGGGGCCGCGGGCGCGCCGGGCGCTCCGCGCCGCGCAGCAGCCGCGCAGCAGCCGCGCCCACCGCACCGCCGGGCCGCGCAGCAGCCGCGCCCACCGCACCGCGGCCGCGCAAGGGGCCGCGCCTCACTTTTTCCAGGCGCGGCGCGGCGGCGGGGGGGCGGCCCGGCCGGCCCACCCGAGCCCACCTCGGCCCGCCCCGGCGGCAGGAAGCGCGGGGGGGGGGGCAGCGCCCACCCCATCCGCCGGGCTGGCAGCGGGGGCGGGCGGGGCCGGGCTCAGGCTGCGCTTCCGCGGGGGTAAGCGGCGGCTGCGCGGGCGCGGAGAGCCGCGGGGGGGCCGGGCCCGGAGGGAGGGCGGGCAGGGCGCTGGCTACGCTCCCCGGGGAGGCTGCGCTCCCCGCCTGCCGCCGCCTTCCCCCCCCCCCACCCCCCAATAATTTCCAGCTGAAACAATAGCAAATATCAGCATGTATTTGCAGAGGGGCCGCTGGCGGGGCGGCGCGGGCTAAGGGCGGCCCGGCCCGGCACAATGGGGGCTTTGTTGGGCGGCACAGGGCTCCCTGTGTGCGCGGCTCCCGCGGGGCTCCCCCGCTCCCGGGGCCGGGGCGCGGTGGCGAGCGCAGCCGGCGGGGCGGGAGAGGGCGCGATCCGGGCTCAGGGCGAAAAGGCGAGCGATGCGTAAAGTTAGTGCCGATGCACCACGGAGCGTAGTTAATCTGTGGGAGAAACGGCTTTGCTTGTAGCCGGCACATCGAAAAGTCCCGGGTAGGTTTGGGAGCTCGTGGAGCGTGGGCTTGGCCACTGGCGGTGGTAGCGGTGCGGGAAATTATTAAATCGGGGTGCGGGGACCATCTGGGGAGGGAAGAGGCTCCGCAAGGCCCTGCTCCTTGCCAGGCGTCTGTCTCGTTTCAGTGGCGAGAAACCCACGTTTGAGGCTTCAGGAGGTCTGTGATTTCTTCGTGAGATGAACGTCATGTTCTCTTGCTCGCAGGCACGCCATGGATACGACCGGCCACAGCGTCCTCCTCCTCCAGCAGCTGAACATGCAGCGGGAGTTTGGCTTTCTGTGCGACTGCACAGTTGCCATTGGAGATGTTTACTTCAAAGCCCACAGAGCGGTGCTCGCTGCTTTTTCAAACTATTTTAAGATGATATTTATTCATCAGACAAGGTAAGGACACACAGCTCTCCTCCTACCTTTTAACCACTCTGCTCAGCTTTCTGCTTTTTCCCCTTTCTAAAGGTGTTATAGTCTAAAAGAGCGTAAGCGGGGATGTTAGACGGCCTGAGATTATTTTCCTAACCCAGCACACGCCTCAGCTCTCTAAACATTCCCAGTCCAGAATGTCCTGTCCTGTAAAACCACCCTCTTAGTCAGCATATGCCAACATCAGGCCCCTGATTTTGAAGATGAGACGTTTGCGTGACCAGAGAAAAATAAATATCCCCAGTCCTCCTGCAGTGAGAACCTCACAGATTTGCAGTCCAGGGATATCCGGGTGCCTCCTGCCCGTACGCAGCGTGTCCATTACTTTGCATTAGCTTGTAGGCAAGCTTGCTGGGTGGGACTGTCCCTTCTGGCAGGACCCGTGGGCTTGAAGCAATCAAGAAGCCGTCGCCTTATCGCAGTTCTGCACTTCAGACTCTTGCAGATAAGGGCTGAGACTGAGCTCATCAATTTATTTCAAGCTGCTGTTCAGATGCTTCACCTGGCCGAGTCAGGAGTGGTTCTGCAGGTATAACGACGGGCAGTGCCAAGGTCTAATCTCGCCTCTGAGCTGGAGCTTGCTGCTTGTAATCAATTAAAACCTTCTCCATTCTCCTTCTTTTCTGAGGGTCGTGGCCCCCTTTGCAGGATAATCATTAGCCGTCAGCCGTGTAGCCCTTCGGCTGGAAGCGAGAAGATCAGTGAACTTCCTTTCCGATAGATGTTGTTTATTGACACTTATGTGCAAAGCTCATAAAGATTACACAGTAGTGGCAGTGGAATTTATTACTCAATACGAGGCAAAAAATATTTGTCTGTTTATTGGAGTGGCACGCACTGGCGACACGTAGCTTGCATGGCATCGCTGCGGTGCCGTGCGGCTGCAGTTGGCTGCGCGTGCGAGTGACGGGGTGACCGGCAGCTGGCCGCTCTCACCGTCCCTGGTTGCTGTTGTGCGCGTGGCCTTTATAATCGCAGGGGTAAATACACGCTCGGGCACTTTGCTGTGCGAACAGGGCACGTGCACTTCTGCAGGTCTTGGCGGGGACTGCTGCTCGTTGTGAACCGGGAGGCAGGCAGCAGCGCCGACGCTCTAACAGCAAACGGGGGAGCAAACGTATGGGCAGGTAATGGATCGGGACTGTGATTTGGAGCCCTGTATGTACTTAATCATCTGTCTTGTTTCAGTGAATGCATAAAAATTCAGCCTACAGACATCCAGCCTGACATATTTAGTTACTTGTTGCATATCATGTACACCGGGAAGGGGCCAAAGCAGACCGTCAGCCAGAGCCGACTGGAGGAGGGCATCCGCTTTCTCCACGCAGACCACCTCTCCCATATCGCGATAGAGGTGAACCAAGTGTTCTCCCCAGAGCCGGTCCAGTCTTCAAACTTGTACGGCATCCAGATCTCGACCGCACACAAATCATCGAAGGAACGCCTGGGAATGAAGGAGAGTCTGCCCAAGGCGGGCAGCAGGTCTGCTGCCCAGGGCGATCACCCGCAGCTGCAGCTCTCTCTGGCCATCGGCCTGGACGACAGCTCCCTCGACCAGCAGGTCGCTCGCCCCTCCGCTCAGGTCGCTCGCCCCTCCGCTCAGCCCGCTGCTCTCGCCAAGCCGGCAGAAGAGCGTCCGAAGCTCTCAGTCTCCATAAAGCAGGAGAGGTGCGACTCGGAGCCCGTGGTGTCCCAGAGCTGCACCCCTCCTTCTCCGGAGGTAGCAAGCCCCATCTTTGCTAAGGCCCGCCTCAAGGTGCACTTGTGTCACTACTGCGGGGAGCGTTTCGACTCCCGGGGGGGGCTGCGGGAGCACTTGCACACCCACGTCTCGGGCTCGCTGCCGTTCGGCGTGCCGGCCTCCATCCTGGAGAGCAGCGACCTGGGGGAGGTGCAGCCTCTGGCTGAGGACAGGGAGGCTGGGGATGGCCACCGGCTCGGGGCCTTCCTCCTCAAGGAGGACGAGCATCAGCTGGAGCATCTGAGCTGCAGCGACCTGGAGCCTCTGCAGATCGGCCAGCTCTCCCTCATCTCCAAGGACCACGATCCGGTAGAGTTGAACTGTAACTTTTCTTTCTCGAGAAAGAGAAAAATCAGTTGCACCGTCTGTGGCCGCACGTTTTTCCGTAAGAGCCAGCTGCTCGAACATATGTACACACACAGAGGGAAACAGCACAAATACAGCCGCTGCCAGCGGCTGGAGAGCCCCGCAACCCCCAGGTTTCGTCCTTACTGTGACAGCGAGAGCATGGGGAAAAGCTCCAGTTTATCCCAAGACCACTTAGATGAATGCATACTGGAGTCAGATCTCATCCAAGAAAGCGTTGATACGATCCTGGTAGAGTAGTTCCCCCCCCTGCGTAGCCTTTAGGTGCTGAAACTGGATATTTTGGCATTTTCCATCTAGTGAGTGGCTGCTCTCCTCAGCTTGTTGTCTTCACCATTCCCATCGCCTCTGAGATAACTGTGAAGAACTGCACACTTAGATTTGTGTACTTGCTTTTTTTTACTGCTCTAACTTAAACTCGAGCTAATTCCCATCTAAGTCCTTCTTGGAAGCCTCTGTCTAACTCGGTCATACTTTTTGTAAATGTAAACTTATTCCTGCTCTGCTTTACTAGAGTTAAGACTGTATTGCTGGGTGTGAGGTTTAAACATCATCTAATACTCTGCGCGGTGCCTAGGACTGGTAGTATCCTGTAAAATTGCTCTTCTG
The DNA here is from genome assembly GCA_031468815.1 of Morus bassanus. Lineage (NCBI taxonomy): Eukaryota > Metazoa > Chordata > Aves > Suliformes > Sulidae > Morus > Morus bassanus. The sequence goes on along the minus strand of CM062572.1, from coordinate 9,200,214 downwards.
AAACTAGATGGAGGGAAATGTAGAGGGAAGTATGTATTGTGTTTCCCAAACTGTTTTTAATTAAAATAAATATCTCGAGGAGATGAATCCTGAAGTTTGTGTTGTATAACTGCAGTTAATAAATCTCTGCATAAATACATGCGGGAGCCATAAGGCTGGTCTTTTCAAGGGAACTGGTGGCGTTGATGTAGGGGTGGCAACCTTCACTTTGACAAGCCCTGGAGTCCTTGTCAGTACAATCTTTTAAATTTATTTTTAGACTCAAAGGGTTTGCATGCATTTTTCCTCATTCCTGCTCCTCCCTTATCAACCACTACTGCATGAGCAGAGACATTTTGATGCCCCTCTAGGACCATGTCCCGTTATTGGACCATCTTCTCTGCAAGGAGGAATGAAAGCTGCAAGGAAATGTCCTCTCAGAGAGGAGGCACGTCTGAACCTAAGTCTTTACAGGATTAAAAACCACACACAGCTTTTCTCAGTGAAAATTATGACTCCAAATAAACAGCTTGGAGCAAACACATTCTTAAATATTACAATCTGTACGTTTGCTAAGAGCAAATATGTAATGTGTTACTTTTCTGTTTGTGGAGCCACCATGAGATGGTAAAATGCAAGCTTTTTACCTTTAATTTATCATTACCTGATATCTGAAGAGTAATAATTTATCCAAGAGGGGTTTAAAATTGTACGCGTTCCTCTTGGATTTGTGTTTTGTCCCTCTGTGGTTTTTCACCTGAGACACCCCAGGCTTCCTACTGTACGGTCTCCAGACCGTCCCTCAAGAGATGCTCTTAATCAGAAGGCCCCAAAGAGGCACATGAAGTTCTTACAGCGCGGAGGTTTCTTTTGCAGCGAAGAGCAAAAGCCTTGTGAGCTGCTCCCGTAATCTCATTACCCAGTTTTTGAGAAGCTGGAGGCTCCCTGCCAGTCCTGGTGGAGTTGAGTCATTGCCTTCAGAAAGGGGGAGCCTGAACAATGGTGAGAACAGTTTATTGTCAAAATGCCTGCTCCAAAGCTCTTTGTAGTCAGGACCCTTGAGCCGTCTTCTTTGAAACTGTCCTGGAGCAAGAGCTGCAATTAAATTGCTGCTGAATTAAAAGACCATCTGAGGTCTTTGTAAGGGCGGCCGCTGCTTCTCCTGGGCAGGGAGCTGCACACTCCAGGGGACGGATTGGCCACTGAGGGCTGCCAAATTGTGTTTTAAGACAAAGGGGAAAAACAAACAGCCTCTGAGCCTGCCCGGATGATGTTACAAAACGCACGCTGTGGTTTGGTGAGTGCTTGCCTGCTAGACTGAGTGCTCCTCTTGCTGTGTGTACCCATTAAAGCTGCTCTGGTGTGAATGCACTTTAACTCTGCCTAAAAAGCCTTTCTTTAAAACAAGCAAACAAACAAAACCCTGCCGACATCCAGGTTTGCAAATGCTGCATATGAGCACAGAGCGATTCTCTTGCAGTGTTTCCTAGAAGAAAGCCTTCTGGGTCTCTCCCGGGCTAATAGCATCAGCTAAATCACGTCCGGCACAGACTGCTTGTAACTGGGGCAAATGCCCTTCGGTTTCCACTGACCTCTATTTCTGCACGATGGTTAAAAAAAAAAAAAATAATGGTATTTTATAGTCATTCCCTATTTGTGTGTGACACTTTACAGGGTGGGCTGGCTCCTCCAGGTGCTGCTTGCTTCACTTGGGTTCCTAAATTTAAGAACAGAGAGGAGTGTCTGCTGGGTTGGGTATAGCTGTAGAGAAGAGGTAAAAAGTGAGTTTTTCAGACTATTTGGTCAGTAGATAAGCACCTTGGAGCTTCGACTGGATGCCTAACTTGCCTGAACTAATTGATACTGAAAGTCAAAAGGCTCTTGATGTCCCTGCAAAGATAACTGGGCAGTGGTAATAGAGCTCAGTATTGGGGACAGCAGAGGGACAGCAAGCAGCAGTGCCCAAAGGCATCTCTGGGACATGGTGCTCGTGGGCAGGATCGTTTTGTTCACTTCCTGGCCATTAAAAGGGAGCTTTAATACAAACTGTGAACTCGGGTAGAAGATCCAAATGTCTATCAGCTATATGTGCGTGTGTGTTGTAGGAGTGACGCTGTTGCTCTGACTGCAAATATATCAGTAAAGATGAAAATCATACTGAAATCAGCACTGTGTTCATGTATGTGTTCAGTATGTCTTCAAAAAGTTAGGAGTGTGAGCAATTTTTATTTTTTTTTATCATCACACCCCTTTTTAGGGTGTACTTTGGTTAAACTTTGCAGTACTGAACATCTGTAACATCAAACATCTGCGAAAGGCATTTTTTGCATCATTTGCAATGCAAGAAATGCATTTTCAGCAGTTTTCTACTGCAAGCATTAAAGTGCCGTTATAATTAAAGCAGTAGAAAAAGCTTGAGAGACAGAAGTCGTCAGCTCCAAGTTATGTTAACTTGAAAACATCGCTCTCTCTAAGTCTTATGAATAGAAAATAATTTTAGAAGACAGTTACATTTGCTAAGCAAGGGCAGCAGCTGCTCCTGGATATATCATAAGAAGTTTTATTACTGTATATAGAAGACACTTGAATTACTGAGTGCTTAACCTTTATGCTGGTGCATGCTTGAAAATCTGCCTGACTTGCACAGTTGGGCTTGGCAAATATTCATTTCTTGTGGGGTTTTTGTCATGAAAACATAAAAGAATTTGTCACAGTGTGCAGAATAATGATACTGGTGATTCCTTCCAGATATCTGCGATTGGTTGATAGATGCACATGGGCTTAGGCAAAGAAAGCCCCAGCGTGCTGATGCTTGGAGGCTGGAAGTCTAAAAGCTCTAGGGGATCCTCTGAGCTTTGCCCTGTGCTGCAAAGGGGTCCCAGCGTCAAGGGTGCAGAGCTGACGAACCACAGGCATTGAAGAGCCTTGTCTGTGGGCACTGCAGCTCATGTTTTATGAAAACATGGGGAAATTGGGGCTCAGGCCCCTGCCAAAGCCCTGTAGCATGAGCAGACTCCCCAGCCAGCTCAAGTTAACCTCTGAAATGCCAGGAAGTGCTGCAGTGGCTACTATCGCTTTCATATGTATCTGGGTGCTGGCCTGAATATGCCACCTGTAGGCTTGGTGGCTTATCAACCCAAGCATGCTAAACAATTTTGAGACAGGTATTTTGAAATATTTTTAGTGTTCTGATGCTGGACAGGCCGGGTCCAACAGGGGCCATGTTTCTTCGGCTGCTTAGGGTGCAGTAAAGGGTGTGGAATGAAGGGTTTTTATCCCCCCCTTGCAGCATGGGGTCTAGTTATTTTACTGAGAAACTTGCTTTTCACCACCTGCAGGGCTGGCTGGAGATGCCATTTGGTAGCACTTGTGCAATGAAAGCATTAGGCTGAACTTCTCCTGCATTACTGGTGCCAGAGGAGCGAGACTTCGATGCCTGTTACTTGCACAAGTCGTCCTTGAAAGGTAACCCATCCCCTCTCAAAGTTCACCTGCAAATGTTCAGATTTTACTTCTTCCACCTTGAATTTTTGGGCGGCTCGGGGAGAGCAATGCTGGCCCTTGCCTGCTGGCTGCCCAGGAGGTGATACTGATAGCCAGGCTGTGCTCGCCCCGTCTCCATGCAGGATGAAAAAAACCCCTTCAGCTCCTTTTACCTTCTGCACAGGCTGTGGTTACAACATGTGTCCCCAGCCATCTGGCTACACCAGCCATTTGGGCAGGCTCTTCGCTCGCGTGTCGTCTGTCAAATGGCTGCAAAATTGTGCGGTGGCGGCATGCAAGGGTGCAGAAGGGCTGACACAGCCCGTCTGTGGGTGCAGTGCCCCTCACCAGAGGGGTTTGGGACATCTGTGCACTCTGAGAAGGTTAAAAAGGGAAAAGAAATTTGCTGTCAGGATGTAAACGTGAAGCAGTGAGCATTACAGTTAAAAATAAAACCATGAAATACTGCTATCACGAGCTTTCTAGAAAGAGTGTAATGCTGATACTGAATAGTTTTCTACTATTTTGGAGGCAGAAGGTATAAGTCCCATGCAAGCGAAGCCTTCAGAAGTGCAGTGAAAAGTGATCTCAGCATATGCAATTCAGCATCATTGAACGGGACCGTGAGCTATCAGTGGCCAAGGCGGGAGGTTTCTTTTTGGCTTGTCAAAGTCCTCCCACGGCAATCTGCCAACAGCAGGTCGTGCCATATCACTGCAATCATCTTCAGCTTCACTGTTTAATAAAACCCAGCCTTTGCTTTCCCCCTCTTGCCATGGTATGCCAAAAAGGACTGTTACCGAGTAGGCTTCCCAGCAGTCCAGCACTAGGAAGATACATTCTGAGCAATAAGAAATTGGGAGGAAGAAGGTAATGAGGATGGAACTGCCCTAAATTGCATGCCAGTCAGATATTTACAACTGGTGCTGTGTCAGGACTGAATTCCCCGAGATGCAATCGCAGCGTTTACAGGATTTGCATGTTTCATTAAGAAAAATTAATGACACAACTTCAAAAGCAGCCTGAGAGGAAATGTTTCCACTAACTATTCTGAACCAGACGCTGCACCCTCAGAACAAAGGCACAGCAAAGCTCAAAACCTTGTCTACTGAATTAGGCTGGTTTTCACCTGAGCTGAGATGGCCCTGGGAAGCTTTGCAGGGCTCTGAGCAGCACAGCAGCCTGCACGTGGCTTTACCCTCCCAGGATGCATAGGGCAATACTGCTAAAGGCTTCCAGTGGCAGTCAGGCAATTTTTAGTCCATGTTAACCCTCCTGTTACTGGGACAAATGGCATAAGAAAGCGTTGTGGGAAGGCCTCTGCCTCTCCTGGCGCCGAATTTGCAACCCACCGATGGCAGGATGTAAAGCCAGCTATAGGCACCGGGGCAGGGAAACCAGGGCCGTGAGCCACCGCAGGTGATGCAGGGGAAGAAACCTCATGGTAGGCAGAAGCGCAGTGTCAACCATCGAGCCAGGCCTCCGTGGGGCCACTGCCAGCGCTGGGCGTGCAGCCCTGCCAAGCTGCAGCCGAAAGTGCCGCCGTGCCAGGGGTGGAGGCTGATGCTCAGTGTCACCCCCTTTTCCCTGCAGCCATCCCGGGAGGGACCCGCTCTGGCAGTGGTCGCCTCTGCCACCCCGCAGCACCACCGGACCCAGAAGAGCAGGCTCCAAAGCCTGTCATTAGGGGCCGAGCATCCCCTACCAGCCTCTGTTTACTCCGGCAGTGAGGTTGTGAGCTGCTTACTCATCGCTTTAATGAGCAGGGTGCAGGTGTGCATTCCTGTTGTGCCTGTTGCACACGCCTGCCGGCCCCGCACTGGCGAGCCAGCCGGTCCCCCAGCCCGCTGCCTTGTGCCCGCAGGCTCGCAGCTGCTTTACAAACTTGAGGGAGATTTGGGACAAGAGGCTTTCAGCGCTTCGGCCTTCCCTGCCTTGCTCCGGCTAGCCAACTAAATGCAAATCCAGTTGCAGGCTGTCTGGGCTGCGACAAAGCGTCGCGCAGCGTCCGCCCGCGCTGCAACGACGATGCCTCACGCCTTGGTGCAGCGGCAGTCTGGGGGAGCTTTTGGCAGGCAGAAAGCAAGCGTCTGAGGCTGCTGGCAGGAGCAAGGATGCATCGCTCCTCCTTCCCGGTGGGGATGCTCAGAAGCACTGTAGGAGTAGGAGTACTTGCACTTCCCACCCAGCTGCCAACTCACCAGTCTCACATCACACGGAGCTGTCACGGCACTGAGCCTTGACGCATCGACACCTCAGCCTCATGTCTTCATTAAAAAGGCAAACAGTGAGAGCAAACGTGACACGAATGACTGTCGTTAGATCGCAGAGATGACCTCCCTCTCAAGATTAAAATTTGCTCTCTGGGACAGCAGCAAAGTGATGCTCAGTGTGTCTGTGCACCAGTAAGGACTTGGTGCTGGTAAGACACCACCTGGAAGGACACAAGTCCCTGCAGAAGGGACCCTTCTGAGGCACCCACCCTGGCGGGGGGGGGTGTGTGTCTCCTCTTCCAGAATAAAGAGGTTTGAAAGGATGATCTCTGCTAGGTCGAATTTATGGACCAATGGGGTAACTGCCAGTCAGCTCTAGCTGCAGATGATACGTTCATCTTAGTAATTTGAATCACAAAACTGTGTTTTCTTAACGTCTTCCCCCCTTTTGTATCCAGCATGTTTGTCAGTTTTTATGTGACAAAACCTATTTTAAAATGTGGGGTTTGGGTATTTTAGCTGAAATCCACTTTCCAGCTAAAGGGACTTTCACCCCATTGCAGGAAAATCCCATCATTTAGCACAGAAGAACTGCACCCTTCACAATTCTCTGCAAAAAGAAAGAAATGCGAAAGTTGTGCCTCCTAAAAAAATATTAACCTGTATTGTTGCTTAAATAACTGTATAAGAAATAACATCCTCTGATTAGTTTTTTAAAAAAAATCACATTTAATGTAAAGATTTTACCTGGTTGCAAATTAAAATATTTCATCATTTTAATACCAGCCAACAAGAGCCATTTCTCTGGGAAATAAAATTGCAGATGTAAAATAGTATTAAAGCAAATTATTTAAATCAAGCTGTTCTCTTGGAGCATTTCATCGGTTTGAGTTACTCATGTTGAAACCCTGTATCTGTAAGACAGGCAATATTAGGGCTTCGCTGCCCCTAACACATGGGTCCATCATCAGAGTCCAGCTTCCATTCATCCATCCCAAGCACAGAACGGGATTCACATGTATTTCATGAGTTTACTCAATTTCTTATATGCATTTGTGAAAACAACTCCTAGATTTTCATTTTTATACATAAGCACACATATGAAAATGTCCATCGTTTATGCAGGGACAGCATCTTAAATTCAAACGCTAAATTCCTGGCTGCTGTAGATTTGGTCCTTTGAAGCACGTGGAGCTGCAGTGACTTTCAGCGGCTGGAGATCTGGCCCTAAGCAGCCTGCACATTCCTAATGCCCTTTTGGCGTCCCAGGGCAGGAAAGAAAATGCAATATTTGTTCCGGCCATCATTGTCTACCAGCGATTTCCACAAGGAACTTTTCAGCGGGTACACTTGTTTTCTGCTGGGCTCGGTGCTGATGCAACAGAAAAGCTTTTTATCTCCCTGGAAGCCTTCCTCGGCACGAGTTATGCTATTTAAACACTCTTTTCTTTGCTACTAATACAAAAAAGCTGTGGGAAATGAAAATATTCAAAATGACACGGCAAAGCAGGGATAAGGGACTTGTTGAATATAAAGCTGAATCGTCCCTGCCGAGGACAGCGCTGGAAACATCTGGGAGAAAAGCAGCAGCACAGGCTGTGGGGTGAGCAGAAAAACCAAATAATTCATTAAGAAGCTGCTACAAAGCAACCACTTCCATAATTCAGAGGGGCAGCAAGCAAGGAACTCCTGGATGAGGAGCCAGATGGCCCACAGGCAATCTGAATGAGGCTATAAGAAACCAAGGTTATGTATTATTCCAGTTTATTTCAGCTAAAACCTAAAACCAGGCCACCCTTTGGTGCTCCGGGACAACCAAGCAGTCCCGTCCTCACAGGTTTCCTGGCCTGGTACTCCTTCACAATAGTAAAGTTATCATTCCTTCTCCGAAGGGAAAAAATGTTTTGTTAATGTTCAACTCTCTAATCATAATGAAGGAGTAGAGAGTCTTAATTAAGTCATTAGTGGCTGTTATGAGTCTATATTTTGCTCTGTAAAGCTGAAAGAATAAATAGTATTAATACGATTAAAAATTTATAACTTCTTCCCTATTTTCTGTGTGTTATAAAGTACCTCGAGAAATTACATGAAAGATGTTACGTAAAAAAAAAAAAAAATGAGGGTGTGGGGTCAATTTGAGCCGTAACAGAAAGTGCTGAAGCACTGAACTTGCCGCTCCCCCTCCCGAGGTGCCGGCCCTGCCACGGACCCCATCAGCACCAAACCACGCCTGGAAATAGCAACCCGGAGCCTTGGGAGCAGAGAGCATGAACCAGCAGCTCGCAGAGAAAACCAAACCACCCACGAGGGATCGGCAAGAGCCGTGCCGCTCCACGCGCAGCGGCGTTTGACCCCGGTCAGTCTGCAGAGCCTCAAACATTTTCCTCCGGCAGTACGGAGCATCTGATAGGGAATTTAACTGTCAGGCAGCAGGACGGCTTTTCTCAGCCACTGGAGACTGTGATCCTTCACAAGTACCTTGTAGCAGTCCCTGGACAGCCAGGACTGCAAATGGAAATGACTGGCCAGCAGCTGCAAGGAAACCTTGTTAAAAAAAGAGCACAGGAGGAGCAAGCCTCCAAAGATTTCAGGTCTGCCACCAGCTTTAAGGTTTCTTTCTGCTCACCGTACGGCCGCCTGAAAAAGCTGGACACAATGGAGCACCACTGTGAGTTTATCCTTTCATATATAAAACCTCTCCAGAGCTGCCCACTCAATCACAAGGCAAGAAAACAACAGGTACATTCAACTTTAATGAAATAATCGTCAGTTATATGTACAGTTATAACTGAGGGGAAAAACCAGCTACAGAAAGGATGCAAACACAACCCTGGATATGGATCAACAGTCGCAGGGTCCAGGCTGGACCAAAGCACTTCTGCCATTCTCCTCTTTTGAAGATGTGTTTTGCCTAAAAGGCAATACTGAAGTACATTAAATCCTCCTGAAACTGCTTAGCGAGCTGACAGGAGATGACAGCCTGGCCTTGCAGGGTCATTTTATGTTTCTTCACTAGAGCCCGGACATCCTCCTCCGCAGCTGACACCAGTGGGGCCCCACAGAGATGCTGCAGCCCTTTGCTCGGCACCGACCTGCCAGCAACCTCCAGCACCAGTATGGCTCTTCTCGGGGTGCTGCAGCAGCTCCAAAGGTACATACAAAAGTCCTTAAAAAGTCCCTTTCAAAACTATGGCAAAATACCTGGAAGGACCAGTATGAAGTACAAAGCCATTAAAACTGTACACACTGAATTACAGATATCTGATAACTTATTAAATAAATTCACAGAAAAAGAAGATACTTTTTTTTAACATCCTCTGATTTTTCTTAAGTTTTACTTGCACAGAAACAAGTTGTGGCACTCGCTGCTCACAGTCCTCTCGTAACAACGGAGATGCTTTATCAAAGTTTAAAATGTGGTTGCGCACCAGGTCCTAGGAAAGTTTACAGCCCTTGTGTTTTAACAGGAATCCAAATCCTACACAGGGAAGGGAAATCTCAGCGTACTGCCTATGGTCAGCGAGCAAGTGCCAAGCGAGGCTGCTATTTCTGTAGCGGCTGAGAAATACGCAGGAGAGCTTTCTCAGAACAACAGGCTGACTTGCCCGCAGCTGTACGTAAATCCCAGCCGTGCAGATGCAATCCCAAATTATTAAGAGGCCCCTTTCTCTTGGAGAGCTGGTAGTTAGAGGCGATGCTCGCACAGACACACTACGCTGGTGCAAACCCCTTCGGAGCAGGGCAGTTTGTGGGTTTTGATGGCGATGCCCTGCCCAGGCATTTTAGGGCCGCGTCCCCAGGCCCTCACATCTAGGTTTGTTCCCTGAGGACTTTGGTAACATCACTCCAGCATTTCCCTGCATGTTTCAGAGCAAGCTATGTGGCGTGCCGGAGCCCGGCAGCAGTGAGCCGGGCGTAATGCACATTTCCCAGGGGATGCCCAGGCTCGCTGAAGTCAGGCAGGCTTTGCAGCGAGGGGGGAGCTGCGTGGGACAGGCTGCTGCCAGCACCCAGGGATGCCGGCAGCGCTCACACCAAATCTCCTCCCCAGCCAAAGCAGTTCCAGCGCTGGCAGCACATCGCAGCTCCCCAAACTATGTCAACACCGAGGCAATAGTTGTCTGCTAACACGCATGCAGCTCACTGCTATTTATATCACATGCCATATATCAAAAATATGCTACATCTGAGGACAGCTTCACCATGACATCGTGATTGGGACAGAGGAAGGTGAAGGAAGGAGAGGGGCTGCCCGCAGCAGGCACGCTCCCGCCAAGCCTGCACTGCCGATGCCGCTGGGAATTTTGCCCGTTGAGCTTAATGATGCGAGAACGGCCCCCCCGGCAAACGAAGCGCTGTCGTTTTCTTGGCATTTGTGCAGCCTGGGGTCAGCAAGGCGAGCGGCTGATGCTGTGCTTTAACGTGTCTGGAAATGCACAGGCTGCTTGTGACAGGGGAAGAGGCCGAATGAAAAACACTGCTCACTGCAACCATCCGGCTTCATGCAACGCGGCAGCAGGGGTGACCGCAGTTTCTGGCATCTGTACGTAGCGCGTACCTGTTTGCAATACTAAACACCAGCCTGAGCCTGTCTGGCATTGACGTCTTCGTATTAATATTGCAGTCACTTCACCCTCCCTCGTCTCCACCGAACCCCAGGGCAAACCTCCAGCCACATCCAGTGTGCCCCGAATCCAGCCCAGCAGCAGGTTGGGTGCTCACCACCTCTTGGGACCTTTCACTAAACGCACAGCACATACAGAGCTACAGCATGAACAGCGGGGAAACCTGGCAGAGATGACGGCAGAAACATGGCCTCGACATAAAGATGCCAATAAATGAAAATACAGTCACTGTGACACTTTCATTTTTCCACTGCTGCAGTCGACGGTGCCATCTGAAGCCCCAGCCCCGGGGGACGTGCCATATGCAGCAGGGCCTGCCCCACGTCCCAGAATCCGTTTCACATAGACACACAACTGAACAGGCATGCAGAATTAACTACACCTCGGCCCCGGGAGCCCTTCGAGCTCTCTCCCCGCCAGGCCAAATGGAGCTTTAAATCACTCCCTGTACTCTTTATTTTAGGAGCATCGCTGCCATCACAGAAAACTGTTGTGTTTATTCTGTTCAAGGGCCATTTCATTGACCAGCTGCTCTATGGATGACTGAATGGCCGCCTTCACGAGGGAAGACGCAGTTTCTATGAGGAGCAATTCATACTGCTCCCCAGTTCTGTGCCCCTGGTCGCCTGGACCTTTCTCCTCTGCCTGGGGACCACCACCAGCCTCGAGGCCCTCTTTTTTACCAAAATCAAAGCTCCCGCTTGATTTTTTATTCCCTTTTTGCTTATTTTGGTGCAAAACTGGCGACGGCTCGTAGGCCTGGTCAGAGTCGGTGTCCTCAGAGTCCTCGGCTTCGGTGACGGTGATGACGATGCCGACGCTAGCGACTGTGTTCGTTTCTAATGTCACCTGATGGCTGGAGCAGCCCTGCACACTCGCTGCATCATCTTTAAATGCCGACTGACTGAAATCCATTACAGTCTCTTCGGCTTTACACTCCTCAGGAAGATTTATGCTCTTTTCTGATTCATCGCCTTCAGGCAGCTCTTTGCAGATATTAGGGATTTCCTGCAGCTCGGTGGGTTCAGGGGCGCTGTTGGGTTGATTCTTGGAAACGGGAGCTTCAGGAGCAACTTCCCTGCCTTCCATGTGGACTGTGGTTTGGGGTAGGCTCCCCTCCTGCGGTTCTTCCTGGGCCGTTTCATTAACTGCCTCTGAATCGGTTATCTCCGACTGAGCGGTGCACTCCGTATGCTCCTCTGCATCAGGTGTGGGCTCTGCCAAGGGCTCGCTCTTACCAACACTGTCGTCGCTTTCCTTCGCCATGTCCTGGTCCTCCTCTGCAGAGACCGGGCTGAAGGATTCAGACTTATCCGTCGGGGCCAAATCCTCCGGCTCTTCACTAGCTTTATTCAAAACGCCCACCACTTCGTTTGCTTGAACACTGCCCTCCGACTCCTCCACTGCTTCAGAGGGGCTGGGCTTTTTCTTGCCTCTGGAGAAGCGCACGCAGGGCATCTTCACCCCGGAGCTCGCCCGTTTTTTCGGGAGGCCTTGCGCGCAGCCCTCCTCAGCATCCACCTCCACCTGCACTTGGGAATCAGAGGGCACCTTCTTCCGCGAGGAGGATTTCTGCCTTCTCCGAGGTCTTGCAAGGTTTTTGATGGCTGCCCAGGCTCCTCTGGAGGATCGCGACCGATTAGAAACTTTTGCCTCCCCTTGGGCAGTGCTGACACTTTGGCTTTTCTCCTCCGCGGCTCCCTCGCATGCATCCTTCGTGGTCAGCCCCTTCTTACAGGACTTCTGCTTCCTAAAACAGAGCATGGACGGCTTTTCTGCCTGTTCCTCCGATGGGGAGCAAGTCGCCCCTGTGCTGTGGGTATCTACCTCTTTTGGGGCCTCCATTTGAATTTCCTTAGCTGCCTTCGCCATATTCACTTCTCTCCTTTGTTCGCTATATTACCGATTTTCTTGATGAATGTATCAGACACAAGAACTGCAGAGATACTCGAAGCGCATTTTTTTCCTCAAATTGTTTTCAAAATAACGTTAGTTCCTTTTAAACGAGCGGATGGGGCAGCAAAGAGAAGTTCTGCTGAAGCTGTCACATCCACTTTGTATCTCCCACTTTGTCTTATTACTCACTTTATCACCTCTCCAAGGAATCACACGTACACATGAGGCTGAACAGGCTCTCCTTGGCTTTGCTGGCCGGAGTCGCTCTCACCTCCGGGACAACTCACTTCAAGTTGTGCTCGGTCTAACAGCACGACTATTTAATTGCCAGTCTGACATTACTTTTTTTTCCCCCAAAGGATGACAAATCAAGCCAAGAGTTAACAATTTTTATTCACCCCACGGACCTGGAAAGAACTTGCGCTTCTGAGCCGTCTGCAATTGCACATTGCACAGGGAGCTTGATTGAAGCACCAGTAAAACCAGCGGCAGCCAGTGGCTGTTTTCTGCCCCCCAGTGACAAGGTCAGATGCTGCTTTGTCTCAGCTTTGCTTTCCGCTTCACTTCCCCTCGCAGGTTACGTGAGGCTTGCTGCGAAGCGTGGCTGACACTTCCATCTTTTATCTGTAACACGACAAACAAACGATAAGACCTGTACAGCAATTTTTAAAAAAAAGTATTAAAAAGTATATTTTTTTTAAAGAATATTTCATTCTGGGAGGCAGACCAGGGCTGGAAAAGCGGTTCTACCTCTGGATGCACCACAGCATTTTTTTCCCACTAATTAGCATCAATATCCAAAGGCAAAACAAGGGCACCAAGATGTCAACCCGATGATATTCCACCACAGAAAATACTATTTTGCTATTCTGTGTGGTAAAAGGGGATTTTTTAAAAATTGTCCATATAATGACAAATATATATTACACATGCACACGCATATATTTTCTTCTCCTACGGTTAGCTAAATCTTCTCCCCACTGCTCCATATGCACTCATAGTTCCAGCTAGGGAAATTACACCCTGAGACAGCAGATATTTTTATCTTTAATGCAGCATATGACAATATGCAAAAATACAGAATACAAAAAGGAGGCTTGTGGAATACAAAAGCAAAATCACATGGCAAGAAGGGAGCTTATTTATACTACGTGCATGCCTTCCATGGCAACCTCAATTAACACCGCATGTGTTCGTCAAATACCTGATATTGTAAGATATGTCGCCCTTTTTTAAAAAAAAAAAAAAAAAGAAAAGCGCTGCCTCAGAAGAGCATCAGAACATTTTTGGATATAAAGACGCAAAAACGTGTTATTGCAAACAGACCAACTTCTCTGGGACTGGCTCGGTGACTCTGGGCAATCCTTTACATGGTATTTTGCATTCTGCTTATAAGTAGTCAGGTGATTAAAACGGGGGGTCCGGCGGGGCGCGCTCCCCCCGCCGAGCAGATTTGGGTGGTGGGTTTGGTTTTTTTCTAATTTTTTTTTCTTAAATTTAATTTTTTAAGGGGAAAATGAGCTAAGCTGACCGAGGCGCGTGTGAGGGAGGGCAGCCCGCAGCCGCCGGCGCCCCGAGCGGAGCCCGGAGCCCGCCCCCGCCGCAGCCTCCGCATCCCGGCAAGTTTTGGGGGGCGCCCGCGGGTGCCCCCCGAGTCCCCCCCGCCCCGGGCAAGGGGGGCCCCCCCCGGCAGCCGACCCTCTCCGAGGGGCCGGAGGGGCTCCCGAGGCAGGGGCGGCGGCCGCAGAGGCCGCCCCAGGAGCCCCACGCTGCCGCCCCCCCGCCCCGCGGCCCCCTCCCAGGCGGTGCCCCCCGCCCGCCCCGCGCCCCCCGCACCTGCCGCCGCTCCCGCCGCTCCCGCCGCTCCGCTCCGCCGCCGCCGCCTCCCGCCGCAGCCGCGCCCCCCGGGCCGGCGGGGAGGGCGCTGCCGGCCGCCCCCCGCCCCCGCCCCCCGCCCCGGCGGCCCCCGGCCCGCCCCCGGCCCCGGGCGGCTCTGCGGGAGCCTGCTCGCAGCCTCCGGGTGGCGGCGGGCGGGGAGGGGGCTCCGGGACCCCGGCCCGGCCCTGCAGGCGGGGCAGCATCCCTCCTCCCGCGGGAAGGCATCCCTCCCTCTTAGGGGATAGCACCCCCCCTTCTCGCGGGGCGGCATCCCTCTTTGCAAGGCAGCGTCTCTCCCCGCTCCTGGGGTAGCATCCCTCCCTTCTGCAAAGGCAGCGTCCCTCCTTGCGGGGCAGGATCCCGACCCCCCCCCGCAGAGTAACCTTCCTTCCCCTCCCAGGCTGCGCCCAGCGACAGCAGCCGCGCAAAAAGCAAACTGCGCTCAAGGCAAAGGTTTTCCGAGGGACCGAGCTGGGGGTGGGAGCCCGAGGGCAGCCGCGCACCCAGGACGAAGGGAGCGCTGGCATTCGCGGCTCCGCCGTTTGCCTGGCTGTGGGGGAAGGAAGGGGTCTCGCTCTGAGCAGCTGGGGTTTGTCCCATGTGAAACCTTTGCAGCTTTAGGCACACGGTGCGTGGGTCGCTGCAGGAGCTACACCTTCAGAGGTGGTGGTCAGGACAGCCAGTTCTTGGGTTTAAACTAATCCTTGCCCAAAATACCAGAGAAAGTGCCTCTTTTGTATGAGCCTTTTTTTCTCAAAGCAGCTGAGTTCTGACTTTAAAAAAATTGCATCTCCAGCTGTTATGATTGATGGTAGGGCCTCCGGAAAAAGGACTACCAAGTGCAGCTGATGAACTACATGAAACTATAGTCTGAGATGCCTGAATGTCCCCATTCATCTCCACGGGGAGCTGACTGACGCCCACAAATGTTTTAAGGACATTAACTACTTCGCAGCATGTTTGCACATAAGAAACCAGGCGAAGCAGCATACTTTGAACCTGCAAGTGGCTTCCAGTGTAGGCCAGCCTTAGAAAAATACACACGGCCTTCCCCCTCCCTAGCTTCTCCATGGGAAAAAAAAGGTAGAAGATCGGGTCCTTTGGCTGAATTTTCAGCCACTAGGGCAGAAAAGCGGATCAAGCAACCACAAGGAATTGCCTTTTTAAAAGCTCCCCTACGAGATGCGTTTGCTCGCGTTCACTCAGGATAACAATCTTCATTTGGAAACAGCTTTTCTCCCCGGAGTGGGTGGTGGGTTCTAATTACGATCCACTTCTGCATTAAAGCCGAGCAAGGCTCCTCAGTGCGAGGAGATTTTCCTTCGTCGCAGCTGGAGGCAGGAAGGCAGGCAGCGGTAACGAGGATGGCCAACGCGTGTGTGCTGCCTCGGGGGTGGCGTGAAGGAGGCAGCTTCCCATCAATGCCATTCAGAAACACCTTGCATGGAATTCAATTATTCCTGCTGCTCCAGGGGAAGATGGTAGCACCAAAAGCCATGGTGCAAGGGAGATAAATGACCGGGTCTGCGGCAAGCAGAGGGTCTGGTCAGAAGACGGATAAGCTTGAAAGGCAATTCTATCCCAGCTGTAGGCTCCAGTTCTCTTTCTGGGCCCACACTGAAGTGCTGGTGACATGCAGCAAGCCAGCCAAGCAACGCTTTCTGCTTTTTCTTTTGTTGTGGCCCCCCCCCCCCCCCCCCAAATCTGTGTTATTTCCTGCATGAGGCGATACAGGACTCTCATTAGAGCACAGCTGGGGGAACGGACAGCCATAACACCAGCTACGGGCTCTGGGCCCACACATAGCCCACAGAGAACAAATTTGTAGGTAATTAGCATTTTCTCCAGGCAACAGGAAGAGAAGACAACCTTCCAATATTTAGTTCGAAGAGATTAAGTGTGCTTTATGTCCTATTTCATATGGCAAGAACTAGCTGGCATACTTAGTTGCAAAGGAGAGAGTTAAGAAAAACCAACCTGTTCATGAGTCCGTCCTGCAAGACCTGGAGTAGGGACACTGGAGAGCTCACAGCCTGTCAGGTTTACACTGTAGGTTAGAAAAGCTTCCCCACTAACCTCTAGAGATGCTTGGGGCTATTTTTTGGCCCTAATGCTTGCTTCCAGTCCCCCGGTGCGTAGCAAACCCTTCAGCAGCTGCATGCCTGAGCCACTGCTTTGCCTCACTGCAGGAGGTGGACTAGCAACCTCTTGAACCATCTCTCTCAAGCACATGTCTATGATCTCATGCTAAACTAAAAGGAGGCTAATCTTAGCATAAATTTGCACTTATCCCATCTTTCATAAGCATAAAATGAAGGTGGAACACAGAGCACTCGCAGGAAAGCAGTGTAGCAGGGAAGATGAAATGTAGGAACTGACAGCAGACTTGGCAGCACCAGCTCTGACAACCTGTTTCAAGGGAAGGCTTGGCCGAGGTGCCGCCAGTGAAGAGGCAGTTTCAGCCAGACATGGGGTCTGGGGCAGCAACCGGGGAACTCCCTTCTGAGCCCCTGCAAGTGCCCTGTGTGGGCTCTGGCAAGCCTGGCTGCCAATGAATCCTCAGCTGAACACCATCGAAAAGAAAATTTTAGGAGGCTGTGAATGCATCTCAAATGCTCTTACAACAATTTAAGGTATTCTGTCTTTGCTTCTGTGACAACCAGGTAATTTTTATATAATTATTCTCCCCTCCTGAAAATTTGAGAGATATAGATCTCTCTCTCTCTCTCTGTGCATACGTATACAGTATCTGTGTACTACCGATGCGTCCTTACATTGGTGCACACCTACATCCTGATTCTCCCAGTTCTCACCAAAATCGGAATGTTTTTAGACTCAGTTCTGACGCAAGCAGATGGGCCTTGCAAGTCTTAATTCAGATCTTTTGCAGTCAGCTGCAAGTATCTCAAATGCACAGAATAATTCAGGTAGTTTATTTCCTATAGATGACATACCTCACCCAGGAAAGGAAACGAGATTAAACACACATACACACACACACACACACACACACAGAGAATGGTGCATTGCAGGCAACTTATTACTGCAATAATCACTTCTCCTTGTCAATAGTAGCATTGCTGCTGCGTACAGTTAATCACAGAAATAAGTTCTACTTCAGTAATCTCAGTGCGTGCATTAAAACCCAAAAAGCACTTGACATATTTACTGGTTTATTTGCATTAGTTAAAAAATTGGCAAGAATGATATTTTTATGTTACAAAATGATTTTTGGCCTGCTGGCAAAACCTGCTACAAAGGACTTGGTCACTACTCACGTTGCTTCTGTTCACCAAAAAGGTACCTTCGGAAACAAGGCTTGTCAATGGTGTAACTGTACTTATTGTTGAGCATAAAATGGTTCAAAAGACACTTTTGGTAGAAGCCACAGACACGGGCCAGAGCTCCAGTCCCTACAGACCTGATATCCAGAGGTTAGATTTGCATTAACAGTACGATATGGTAGTCACAGCTTGTCTTTCTAAAAAGGGAAAGTTGATGTGGCTCAGGTGTCTGCAGCAATAATTCACACCAGAAGCCAGGGTAAGCACTTCTGGAGAGAGATGAGAAGCAAAGGGGATTCCTCCTTGGTCCCTCTCCTAAATGACATTGGTGCAGTTTCAGAGCACAGCAGTTTCTCCCATAGCGTGAGAAATGGCATTCAGTATGGCAATTAGGAATATGCAGTGTACAAGACTTTCAAAGATAATATATGCTAAAAAACCTCTATGGTTAGGACAATTAAGTCTCAAGACTGTTCCAAACAGCTCCAGCTTTAGGATTTTTAATCATTAAAATCATGTCACTGAATCAAAAGAGGTCACTAAACCCAAGCTTCTGTATTCTGCTTCAGCTAGGATTATGAAGCAGGAGGTTTGTACAGGCAGTATGCTTTATAAGCTCAGTGTAAACTAGCTTGGAACACAGCAGTTTAAAAATCATTACAGATTAAAAGTAAGTGGTTGATTCTTTAGCACTTCTCCTTCCACTTCTTGCACTATATTCTCAGTCATATCTTGTTTTGACTTAAAAAAAAAAAAGGGCATAATTCCGTTTACATGACTCATCAGGTGTTCTTCTGGGAGCTAAAAAGAAAAATAAATTTAATTACTATTATATAGTACTGCAGGCAACTTTCAGGCTGAATTATAATCAAATGTCATTTGGAAACATATGGCATAATATGAGATTGGCTTAACTCCATTATCTCAAGATGAGAAATAAAGCCCAAATATTGAAAGCCTTCTAACCTGAAGAAGGCACCTACCTTTGGTTAGTAATTCTTTTCAAAAGAGCCCATTGACTTCTCCTGACATTGGGTCCAAGTCTATATCATAGAAACAGGGTCTTGTGGGAAGCCCTGGCATAGTGCTCATCTGGACAACAAAAGATAAACTGTTAAAATGGAAGCAGCATAGGTTTGTGCAGAAGATCTAATACTTCATCACTGCTGGAGACTATGACGGCACCAGCCGATGCAGCTCCTTGCACACGTACATACGAGTTGGATGACAGTCATGTGCCATTTTGAAGCATGCCGCAAGGATCAGGAACTCCCGGCTCGGTAGAGAGATCGGACATTTCTCTTTTTTTTTTTTTTTTTTTTTTACAATGTGGATTTAGTTTGCTTTCTGCCTCTGCCAGTGACTGACCCCAAGATTTGGCAAAGTACTTAGATATCCAGCTGACCAGTTAACTGTTAGAGCAGCGTTCATGGACTTCGCTGCAGTGAGACAACAATATCTTGTGGCAGTTTCCTGGTTATCAAAACAAGTATACATGTTTTAATACCATTTTGCCAACTGTAAAGTCTCTGATGATTAAAATTCTTTCAGATTCTAGAGCTAGAAGTGTTAAATAGTTAGGAATAAGCATCGCTGAGAAGAGAGTTTAAAGTTGGTTTTTTTTTAAAACTGGAATAAAGTTTAAATAGAGATGGAGAGGTCAGTTCTCCTGACTGGAACATTTCCGAGGCGTTCAAGTCAGAAGGGCTGTGCAGTGGCAGAACTGAAGCTAGCAAACCAGCTGCCAGCACTACGCCTGCCTCAGGCCAGTCCTCTCCAGTTGTCCCTCTGCTGAGTACCCAGTTTCAGAGCTGCAGAACACAAGGCCGGCG
Organism: Morus bassanus; assembly: GCA_031468815.1. Classification (NCBI taxonomy): domain Eukaryota; kingdom Metazoa; phylum Chordata; class Aves; order Suliformes; family Sulidae; genus Morus; species Morus bassanus. Next base: position 9,181,024 of record CM062572.1, on the reverse strand, counting down.
GGGGCTATGCTTGGCCTGATTTACTAACGCAGCTGACAGGACTTCCCTTTCCCTAACTCAGCGTTTAGCCCAGCAGCACATGTAGGTTAAACATGGATGCTCTGCAAAGGTGGGCAACTCGTGACCATGCTTGGTAGTTTGTGCCAGTGGTCATTAACCAGGTTAATAAAAAATCCAAGGCCTCATTTTCTCTCTGCATCATCCAGCCTCAGCTTTCACAATCAGTATTGTTATGCCTGTCTCCATTAGATTAAAGATCTCTTTGGCAACCTGGTATTTTCTCCCTGAGCAAGTACTTTGCACGCTAATCAAATTACCTCCCAATCTTCCTTTTCATAATAAGCTAAGCAGCAAGGAGGCAAAGCTCTATCCGTTAGGCATTTTCTGCAGTTCTCAAAACCCTTCGGGGAGCTTTTGGAGTCCCATCCCATTTTTCTAAGCCGTTTACGAGTGCTAACACCAGTCCCACATGTACCATACCACTGCAGGTCTTGCATGGCTTATGCGGAGGTAAAAATCACTTCAAGTCTACTCTTTGTAATGAATTCTAGACTGCACTAGCTTTTTGTCAGAGCTGCTGCTTTCCCGGACAGAGAATAGGGGGACTACAGAGAAGACCCTCATTTGTGTTTAGTGGTACGAATATTTTGCTCCCAAGAGCCAAGGTATTAAGAGATCCCAAGTGCCTGGAAGGGTTTTCCTGTTCTCACCATAGTCACTGCCAGTCATGCAGAGCAAGAAACTTCCTATTTATTTACATATCACTGAAGAATCACAGAGCTTTGCAGATCTCCACCTACAGATTCAGAGGGCCACAGCAGGAGCTGAGACAGTGACACTCAGTAGAGTAGGAGGTGCCATATTGCTGAAGATGGGCCTGACTCTACTATTTCTTGCACTTTCTATTTTGGAAGGAACAGGCAATTTTCCTCCTTTCCTCTCCATAGGGCAGCCCACAGTGACTACTCTGCGATCTGTTTTTTAAAGACAGTCTGCTTAAACCCTGAATTTCTATGTAGTACAGGATAATTTCCATCCAGGCTACTAATTTTCTGTACAAGTGTCTACAATGCTTAAGGCACTCAGTTATTTTCAGAGCCGAAGAAACAAACTTTTCCTCCATTATCCTCCTCCCCTTCAATACCACATGTGTTGAAAAAGAACACAGGGCAATTCACACTATTTAACTTAGATGAAAAAAATTAGACCACATGCATATCGTCAATCCCCTTGCAAGATTTCAAACAAAACCAATACCAACTAAGAATGTATTATTTATTGCACTTGTGGAACTTCTGACAAAAAAGCCATTTAGGAACTAAAAAAGAGCCAAATAAATAATTTGTTTTCAATTCATCAGCAGCACCAGAAAAGAAACCCAACCAATTTGAGTCCAATGATTTATTTCACTTTCGTTAACTTTTCATGCCCAAAGTTAAATCTTGATAATCTTTGAAATTATATTTCCTTTAAAACCTCAAAGTGTCTCATTAAAGTACAACAGCTTCAACTTTGAGCGAGAAAGGGAAAAACCCAAAACTCAGAAGCTGAGAAAAAATAAAATGTGACATACCTTTGTGATTAACTTCAGATAACAAGAATACGCATGCACCGGTGATTAATTTCTCATAAAAGCTTCTGCATAGAGTTACATATTTGCTGCATTTTCAGCTCACAGTTCAATGGCTGCTGCCAAAAATTTATTCGGAGGCTAACACACCTCCTGCTGAACGGGTTTAAAATAGTGATCTGATTCAAAATGCCCTGGATTGCTTCTCAAAAGGACATCCCTTCCCTGGCTTTGCAGACACCACAGAAGAGTGATCTTCATGTCCCTAACCAGGAGACTTACTGTTAATTCTGGCAGAATTAACACCACGTTTTACTACATGTCCAAGAAAACATTAGGAATCTGGGAAGGGAGGAGAAGGGAAAGAGTCCAACTTCATAGAAACTGAAGACATCAGAAAAAGAGCCAAAATGTTAGTTTTAATGTCTGAAAACATCTTTCTGTTGTGTAGCTCATTAATGCTGTGTACCCTTTCCTTTTCCAGTGCTTATAAAAAAAAAAAAATAAGTAATTGTTTGGATTAAATCTTGGCTTGCAAAAAATGCCATTAATAACAGGAAAGAGCATGCTATCTTTCATTTTATCCCAAAACACACATTACTCTTTAAAAAGATGGATGGAGCCAGACTTTAATCAGGATGTGGTTATTTTATTTATGTTGGGTAATCTGGAAACCCTTACCTACCTCTTTTTCTTTTTTTTAAAGAATTAAAAGAAAAAGATATCCAATATTTGGCTCCAGCTAGCATTTGAAGGAAGAAGGGATCTGACTTTCAAACTAGCAAATTTCTTCATCTAAGCCACGCACCCCTAATGCTTTTGAAAGCTTATTAAAACAAACATGTTGCCATGAAGGCTTCAGAAAAAGGTTCAGGCCCAAAAAATAAGAAAAAGACAGAGCTGCTTGCTCCAACTGCTCCATCCCCTGAAATAATCTAACAAGTTACTTAACATTTGCCCAGAAGAGATTCTCCAGATAAGATTTCCAGTAGATCCTTTCGTGCTAACATTCTTTCTTTGGATGCAAACCTGAACATTAGCTCATTTTGCAGGTAGCTCCTCTTTCTGCCAGGCAATTCGTATCAAAGCTATTCCAGGATCCTGTTTCCGTTGTCTCTCTCCTCTCAGCTGACCCAATGCCACTCATGTCAAAGAACAGAAACTAAAAACTCAAGGGCATAGTGAAATGAACTGTTGGAACTGGTGCAGGCTGAACAGCAAACAGATGGTCAGCAAAACCATGACAACCAAATGGGAGGGGAGATTGACAAATGACTAACAGTACAGGTCAGCCTCACTTTGGAGGTGCCTCATTAGAAGTTGTTTGCTTTGTAAGCTTTGGAGGAGTTGTCTTGTTCTACCCTGATCTGCAGTTGTACATACTTCACCTGCAATACTGCAAAGTGCTTTCATCAGGAATGCGAAGTCACAACGGCAATTACATGGGCCAAGGATTTCTCCCATCCCCTCTACCAGACTGCAGTTCCCAGAATTCATTAGCTACAGAGCTCACCCTTTCCTCAAAACCCAGGAAGACAGAGATGTGGGACCTGAGGAGTACACTGGGGGCTTGCTAAGTATTCAAATGGTCAGATGGCCTATTCCCCCTGAAAAAACCTATTAAGGGCATCTAATACACTCGACTGTTAAAACACCATCTGTAAATGAGAAGGACTCCCCTAATTTAAGATAGCTTCTGTAACTGCTCGCTGGAACGCACATGAAGTTGTTTCCTCGCCCTGCAGTTGAGGGTTTCAGACAATCACATACCGTTCCTACCAGCGGATACAGGAATCCAGCACCAACACTGGCCCGAATGTCTCGGATTGGCAGAATAAAACCTGTAGGTGCTCCTTTTTGTTCAGGGTCATGAGACAATGATAAGTGAGTTTTAGCCATGCAGATTGGCAGGTTTCCAAATCCCTGGGAAGGGCAATGAAAAGAGAGAGAGAAAGAAGAGAGAAGTAAGTGAAAAACCAGTAACCTTTCCTGTACACAAATGTAGTTGCTCTATTCTGCCATTCTCTGCAGACATCAGACATTTTTTCAGGACATTTTACTCCTCACCAGCCACTTCATCCACAGCCCATCAGATCCATTGACCATTCTGTATCCCCATTCCTTCTCTCTCAAACCACCCCCTGCCCCCTGCCGAGTAGTAAAGAAAAAAACACCATAGCACATCCAACTGAGGAAAAAATAATGGTATTGAAATGTTAGATATACAATCTTGATAGCTAACTTACTTCCTACTTTCTTCCCAAGACATTAACTTAAACAGCTCAGAACTAAAGTTCTTGTTCAGTTGAGCTCTGTTAATTAGAAATGTCTGATCAATATAATTGCAGGTCGTGAGGAAGCAGCAATTACATGGTTATGGTATTTTGATAGACTTGTAAAGGAAAATACAAGAAACATGGAAGTGAGAAACTATATATGCCAGTAGTAAATGGACTGCAAAAGCAAAATTATTCAAGCACACTGCAAAGGATGGGTAGTTCTCACATTGCTCTTCTCTTCAAAGCCCTTTATAGACCTTCATTAATGCAGAAGCAGGTAAATTCACGAGAATATCATGCTAGACAAGAGTAAAAGCAACACAACAACCCGAAAGCACCTAATTCAACAACCAGATGCCAGGTTGAAAACTTATAAAAGTAGATGTTTTTTCCACAAGTAGTATTTTATCACCTGTGGAACTATTTCCCAAAGGTAATTGTGACTGCCAAAAATCCGTATGGGTTCAAGAACTGATTAGACAACTCAGTGGAACAAGAACAAAAAAAAAAATCATCAGAGACTATTTAGCACCAGTCTGACCACTTGTCGTTCCCTAATTCCCAAATTGCTGAAGGACTGGTGAGTATGGTAGAGAGAGATCACTGAAACCTCCTGCTCTTCTCTCCCCAGATGCTATCACAGATGTGCTACTGGGCCAGATGAGTTCTGTCTTCTCCAGTGGAAGACAGGGCCAATTTCTCCCTCCCCATACCACCTCCTCTTCCGCCTCTGCTATAGCAGCATCCAATGAGTCCTGGACAAGGACATGATTTGAGTGATGATTGCCTTCACACACATTTGAACATCACTGTTCAATATGAACATTTTAAATGAAAAGCACCACTGGTATCAGGTGATGTGGAAAACTCACCTGCTTAGTGTACAAGGCAACTTTCTCCTGTGCTTCTGGAAGTAGCTCAATATCACTTGCCCCATAGATCTGTCGTGCAATAAGCCTGATCTTATCTATAACTGGGAGCTAGAAAAAAGAGAGACAGGCAAGTCAGTGTGGCCAAACTACAAAGAGCCGTAACACCACAGGAGCTTCACAGTCCTTCCTATATGTTGTGCAATGCCCATCTGCAGATACAAGAGCTATTCCCATTTGCTGTAGAACAAAGCTACAGAGTAATTTGAGGGTTTTCAAACAGGTTTCACTTATGTTGTTGCAGTTGTTTCTCTTGGTAGGAGGGCAAAACTAGTTTACTACAGTCAGAAACAAAAAGATACAGAACAATATTTCTTATAAGCTCTGCTTGCAAGTTAATTAACCCCACTGCAAAAGAGACATCTTTATTTTTTCTCAAGTCTAAGTCAAAAAGCAGACAAAAATAATTTGACGGAATACAAGTTAATGGTTAAATAAAAGCACAAATAAAACAGATTAAAGAAGAAAAACTGAAAGCATCTGTTAAAGAGCTAAAGCAGATATAATGACATAGCTCGGTGCCTCAGTAGGTTCTTGAATAGGTGCTTGGTACTAAAGGAGGATTCAGGACATAACCTGGGAACTACCAGTGACTTCATTACCTCCAAGTCATCTGTCAAATTTGCTTAAGTACAAAGTCATTACAAATACAGACCCACACACACACTCTCTTCCACCCCGATCTGTAGCGTGACTCCATAAACCTTACTTGCAGAGAAAAAAAAAAAGTTTAAAATGGACAAATTCTGTTCCATAGCCTGTTGTATAGATTCCCATCCTGAGCAACAAGTGCACCCAGAAGCTCTGCAGTAAGGTAACAGGTTTGGTCAGGCTTGTTCCGGTCCATGCTTTGACAGGAATGCATGTCTCAAGTTCAAAGAGTAAACTTCCCCCTACCCTGGAACATGGCTGCCACAGTAGAAACCTGTTTGTCATCTCTAGCAGAGTCACAGCAGCATCTTTCAGTGTCAAAAGAAAAGAGTACTTCACTTGGTAGTCAAAGCAACAAGAACTGACTAACTAGGCCTTTGAGACTGGTGGAAGAAACGTTATGTTCTAAAACCAAATTTCTTCTCAGTTTCTCAGAGCAGCCTTTCAGACAGCCTTCAGCAACTTAAGGTAGTGAAACCAGCTGATCTCCACCTTACAAACAAAGTACTTCTGCAATACTGCAAGTTCTTACCTCCAGATTATAGAGGAACCTGAAGTTGCTGGGTGTCTGCGATGCTCTCTGGACAGCTTGGGCCAGTGCAACTGCTCCATTACCTCCCTCTGCCCAGTGAGTGCACTCCACAGCATCGAACGCTCCCGCTTCCTTTGCCAGTTGTACTACAAGGGCCAGTTCAGCCTTTGTATCTGTTCTGTAAGGAGAAAAGTTTGCATGTTTGTACCAGAATGCACACACAGTAAATTAACTGTTTGTTCTAACCATTTTTCACTCTTGTTGACAACATCTAAAAGCTGCCCAAAGAAGTCACAGAATCCAGCCATCAGGAAGCTGCTGAGGGGCTATCCACCACAGCCTGCTCCACCTTGGCGAAGGAAGCTACTCCACAGAGGAACAGACAGCAACAGGCAGCTCCGGAACTACATGCAGAAACCCGTGACTACTGACAGAGCAGCATTCCAGGCTTTCTGTCGTCACCTGTCCTGTATCAGCAATGCAACTCGTGTTTTCAGAAACAAACTCAAAAAGGCATTAGTATTGCTGATTTAGAGGTGCTATATCATGTGCACACAACAAGCTAAAACCCACAATTTCGCTAAGTCAGCCAATGTGCATTTACTTGAGATGAAGAATCCTTAGCTGGTTACTCTGCTTCAACTGGCATCAGCTTTAATACACCAGTTCAAAGCCCTTCTGCTTGCATAAAAAGACCACACACGCCTTCTATTTCCTGTTCAGTACAACGTGCAGAGTCCAAAATGCTTCTTAGCGGGGCACAATTGTTCCACACAGCAGACCACTAAACACAGTGTGGTTGACAGCACAGGCACCTCACCATCTATTATGAGCTTAGATTCCACATAGTCACAGGCGCCTTTTGTCCACGGTAATTTGGCCAGTCAGGGTGTAAGTGCTGGGAAATAATAGTCACTGATCATAAAATCCTAAACTAATTTAAACTAAGGAATGGATTTGAAATGACTAAGCAGAGTTCCCCTATTTATTCAGCATCTTCCAACAACGCAAAATGCTGCAAACAGTACATCAACAGTACCAAAACCAAGTTTGTGTTAAACATAGCATATAAAGTGACACAATTTTATTCCCATGCATCACTTTCATGTCCCAGCTCACTTACTTGAAAGCATTGACAGCCACTACTACGGGGACACCAAACATCTGTGCATTTTGGATTTGCTTGTTTAGGTTACTACAGCCTTTTGCCAACAGTTGAAGATTCTGTAAAGACGACAGCAAGCAAGAAGCATATTTTCAAGAAGCAAGGGCAGTGAAACTTTTGTTCCAAGTCCACTACATCCACAGCTAATGAGAAAAATATCAAAATGGGAATGAAATCACAAAGGTAAATCCCCAGTGCTGCTTTCTGAACAGTCCAGACCAGTGCATGGTCTTGGATGGAAGACAGGAAAAGGAATGACTGCTTCTAATGATCACTACTTTCAGCTGCCATGCCAAGGTACAAAAAAATAACTTTTTATCCTTTTTTTTGTTATTCTTAGTAAGTTAATACCCGTGCTCATTAACTCCCCACAGTAAAGCCTCATTTTCCTCTCTGACACATTCCTCTATGTATTAAATATCATTAGCAGTGAATTTCATGACACTTGTTTGAAGTCTGTGGCAACAGCTTTCGGTTTACACATATTTACATTTTGCAGCATCAGAGACTATTCATGGAAATCCAGACATTTCATCCCTTCCTATGCAAAGAATAACCCATATAGAAGCTCCACAAGTGAAAAAGCTGCAGCAGTGTAAAAACAGCCAGGCCAATTATCCAACTGTACATTCAAGGCACAAGGATAGAAGCCAAGACTTTAGTTCGCTTTCCTCTCCGTCCCAAAGGATTGGGGTCGGGGCGGGGGGGGTCGGGGGGGGGGGGCAGGGTGGGAATAAAAACAGAAACTGCTGCAAAGAAGAGAGTAATTAGAGAGGCACTCCGAATTTTTTCAGAGACTATTTCAGCCAAGAAATTACTCCATACAGAGGAGGTATTACTATGAAAAATTGAGTGCAGACAATTGGATGAGCTCAAGAGAAACAAAAAGCCTCTGAATACTGGCTAGGTCCAGTACAATAAATACGTGAAAGAGCAGAGCGAAAATAACATCATTAAAAAAAAAAAAAAAGAAAGAAAAACATTACAGCTTATATGAGGAAGCATTTCCCTGGCAGCTAAAGAAATGACACACACTAGCTATCCAGGCATGCACTGCATGACAATATCGCATCACAACTGCAGTTAGTTGGTCAACTCTCACAACAGCTAAAGAAGGTTACCTCTTCCATGTACTCCTTTGGTAAAGGTACCCCAGCGGTGACCTGCGAAAAAAAGGAAAAAAAGAAAAAAAGATGGAACCGCATAAGATTTTTATTTGTGACAGCAATTTGTTCTTGATTCTTATTAAGTGGCATCAAGATACAACATTCTACTCCAGGCTGATCCTTTCTTCTAAGAAAAAAAAATAAAAGGAAGAATAAAAGACTGCAAGATACACTCACAATACAACAAATGACTGACTGTGGTAATATCACAAGGGCTTCAGCATACAAGCACTTCATTAGGACAATAAAACAAGCAGGTATGTACCTGTAACATACTACACTGAAGCAACTTACATGAGGGACATATGGATTCCTCTTACAACTGCAAATCTCAAGACAACTACAAGCAGATCAAACCCTACAGGGCTTTAAGTGACTGGATCAGAACAACAGTAACAGCCCCTTGGGCCTAAAGAAAATCTTGCCTAGTACTTACTGCAGGCCCTCCTCCATGCATTTTCAGAGCTCGGACAGTAGCAACCAACACCACCGCATGAGGCCGGAGACCAGAATAGCGGCACTTAATATTAAAGAATTTCTCCATGCCTATGTCTGCACCAAATCCTGCTTCTGTAACTAGAGTAGGAATTAAAAGAAAAGAAGCTTGTGAGAGGTTGCTGGGTAGAGAAATCATGCTCTGATTATATACATCAGAAGCTTCTTCCAAGACAAAAAAAACCAAAGTAACGATAAAAAAGGCAGATCCCTGCCTGCAAAACAAAAACAAAAAGCAAACAGAAAAAACACCCCACACACTTACCAACAAATCCCTCTTTACCCACAAGCTTCAGTGCTATTTTGTCTGCCAACACTGAAGAATTCCCATGTGCAATATTGGCAAAAGGTCCAGCATGAACAAACACAGGTGTTCCCTAGAAAAGGGGGGTTGTGGGAGAAAGAGAGAGAAAGAGAAAATCAGAGGGTACAATTCTGCAAATCTGCAGCATTTCAGGAGCTAAGTACTATGGTACCTGAAGGTAAAGAAAAACACTTTTAGAAGACAGATCTTAAAGCCTTCTGATCAAACATTTGTTATCAGTAATAAGGACTACAGGGCAAACAGGATTATAATAATCTGCACAAGTGGACATATTAATCTGCTTAGGAAAAGGATGGCTACATCCCAGCAACTCTTTGCCATTCTCCTGCACCCACACCATTTAGATTCCCAAAACACTTCCTGGCATTAAAGACAACAGAACAGAGGCACAGCAAAGTTTAGTGCATTTCCTCGGGTTCATCCCACATGCCAGTGGCAGCCCTAGAAAGAAACCCGACTTCTCCCCTAGCTCTGAACCTTAAGTAGGAAACCACAATAAACCTCCAACTCTAAGCTGAGTAAGCCCACGCTGACTGTGATGAATGAACTAAAGCAGCTGCTTCCTGGCTCTGAGAATGCACATATAGCAAATCATCTGTGCTCACCTCTAGCGTCTGCATGAGGTTTGGTTTAACAGCATCTTTCATCAAGACAGCCAGAGCACCAGTCACTCCCTAAAAGAAAAAAAAGGGCAATCAGTTTCCAGAGGTACTGAGACCTTGAGACAGTTCCCATGCAACATCAAGAATCTGCTTTTGCTCTGGTGAGCTTTCAGGACCAGAACCAGCAGTTGCTCTAGATATAACTAACTCTAGTCAGGGCAAGGCAGAATAACGACCTTTGCATCCTTGTAAGAGGATCTGTGATTTCTGCTGGGGGCAGCTTCTCGGTTGTGACCTTGCTTGGCCATCACTTTGTAGCGAAGGCATAAAGAACAATTGCTTTTTCAATGCTATAACAAGGTTAGTAAACAATAGCAGTGGGAGAGTAACCCTTAGGTACCTATGGTTTACTGTAGCCCATTTAGTGACACAAAGCAGGAAGTTTTTCAGGACAGTTGTTATACGTGTTGAAATACTGGACCACACTCATCACCCTGGTATCTCAGCTGTAGCATTACTGCCTTTCTTTTGCAGTATCTAAACACGCCAAGAAGTTTAAAGTGACACATATGTCAATGTTCTTGGGTTTTGCAGGTAGATTTGTCTCAAACTTTTTTGCTTCCTCATTTCAGCAACTAGGCTTTTAACATATTGGCCTTAAAATGTCATAACAGGCTACTACACCCTGGCCAAGTCTCTTGTGCAGAAATAACTTTTAAAGTTAATCTCTGTGCTCATGAGAAAGACCAGGCTGACATCATGAAAGGCAAACACTGGAGGCCATGTTTCTTCTGAGGTGCAGCAATACACCCTGCTGCAATTCTGCTTCCTGCAAAGTGAAAGCTTGTGATTTTATCCACATCTGCTTTGGAAGAGAAAATGAGGGTTTGGTCATCCTTGTGACTGACACAGTCCCAGCAGAAACCAAACTGGCTGTTACGCAGCACTTGCAAAAGCAACTAGAATTGCTATCATGGGTACTGAGCCAAATGTTCACAGCAGTTACGACAACCTTGAACCATGATTTCTTTCGCTTCCCTTTTAATTTGAATTGGATTGCTGCACTTTCTATGAAAGATTTTTTTTTTAAAGACATTCACTGCTTTGTTTCATTAATTTCAATCTTGCCACATAAAAGCTTATTTAACATTTAACAGATAAGCTTTAAACCTCAGTCATCTCCAGAATAATGAAAGTTACAGAGCAAGTTTTCCATGGCGACATTTCAGGCCTGTGTCACTCGGTGGCACTTCAATACATCCCATCTCTAAAAACCTGTAGTCAGTTTTTGATTCCACATTTCTTCCCAGTTTCTTTGTACTTCCTGGTAGCACAATCATGACGTTGGTTATATCACAGCAGAAGGACCCAGACATCTTATTGTGCCAACCTGGTCTCTGCAATCACCACATTTCTGCCGGCATGAGGAATATGTAACACAGTCCTAATGATGCAAGCCAATGGCCACTATCAGTGCAAACATATAATGTTCAAGACAACCTGCTGGACAGGTCTGATACCATCCTCCGTTCTGCAGTTGCAATGGACAAAATTATATTTAATTAGATTAAAAAAAAAAAAAGAGTAAAAAAATCTCAAGACGAAAGACTTCTATCACCTGGACACTAAACAAAACTCAAAGCAACTCCCTACCAAAGCAGTACCTGCCTCTACTGCTGATGGCAGCAGGAGAGACTCCTGTTTTCCAGAACAGGGTTTAATTCAGGTACTTAAGGTTAAACTGGCAGCATGCTAGCAGTAGGAATTAAAATCTCAAAGCCGCCTACAGAACTTTGGCACATGCCCTCCCCCTCATTCCCAACAACCACCTCACATAAGGACATTTACAGATAAATGGTTCCCAGCGTAGCCCTCTTCCTGCAAGGCCAGAGTCACGCCACATGGCTAATCTACTGTTTCTTAGGCTTATCCTGGGAAGAAGTAAAACAAACCAAAAATTACCCCAAACACACAAGAAACCAAAAAACCCACAGCAAGATAGCAAGAGCTGGGTAAGCCTTAGTGCTGTGTCCCACCTTGCTGGAAACATAGGTCAGGATACCCACCCCGTGGATTCTTCTATCCCACTGGAAATGTTCATTCAGAAAATGCAAGACAAACCTCATTACCACCACATCATGCAAATTTGTAATACTCTTGTCTTTTGCAAAGCAGGCTGTGAAATATCTACTACACAGGACAGCAGTAAGCATCAGTATCATATCTCTATTGACTAGTGCAGTAGTCCTGAGCCTATTCGCTGTCTTGAGGCCAAGTGGCAGGGCACAGTTCACATACACGGCTCTATTCCCCTTCCCTTCTCCAAACAGGGTTGCCATCTTCAAAACATTTATTGGAAGAAGTGTCTGGGGCACAGGCTGTTCTCCTAAAACCACACTGAAGCACCATTTGGGAGAGTGCTAGTTGACACACTCCACAAACATGCCAAGAACTGTACTAATGATTATTGTATGGACAGCTGCAAGACAGTGCTGCAGCTTGCAACTGCTGCTTAGGACTGCTTTACATACTGGCAATAGACATCACCAGTGCTACTACATTCAGCATTTCATGCAGTGGAAATAAAGGATTTGTGTCCCTCACCAAAGGCTGCCTTATTGGAGACCTTGCACTTTTTGCAACCGGTTTGGCTTTTATAGCCTTCATGGTCTCCCAGAATAAAATATTTCATAACCTGTAATTAAATTTGCATGAGCCTTTGTTCCTGCTCAATGTTTTCCTCACTCCAGGGAGCCTGAGAAACAGGATGGCCAGCAGGATGCATTTTGAGTTCTTCCGATTCGTAAATATGCTTTTTATCAAGAAGCCACCATGTATTTCCCCATTAATTCCTATGGTGCTAGCTTCAACTTGACACACAGCGCATCACACAGCACACTCTGTCCCTGCCCAGGTCACATGCAGACACACACTCTCTGGGTAAGGTGCTAGTCACACTAAAGTAAAAAAACCTTCATTAACTCCAGGGGCTAAGATTTCATCTTTGATCTTCTATATGCTAAGGTCTACCCTGTACAGAACTGTCTCTCTGCTTTTCAGTCCAAGGACTTTCAGAAGTAATAGGAAAAGGTTAGCATTTAAGAACTGAATGACTCTCTTACAAGGTCATCTGTTGTAACTGGTTCTCCTCTCTTGCTGGATGCTACTACCATTCTGCCCAGCCGCTTTTTCATATCATCCAACCCATCAGAGAGCGCTAGGACTGCCATGATTTCACTGCTCACCGTGATGTCAAACTGAGCCTGCAAGAGATGAATAAAGAACGTGAACTCGTCAAGATTCCCTAGCAGCAATCCTTACCTCCATTAAATTCTTGAAACAAGGCCAATCATCACCATCGTAACAAAAACAAACAAACAAAACAACAGACATGCAAATATAAAAGAAATCCAAAGCATTACTCTCAGAACATACTTCATTTAATTTGGCCATTTTAAACTGAATTTTTTTCTGCAAAAGTAAGTAAAAACTACTTATTCCATTGGTATTACATGACTCTCTCTTGGAACATACATTAGTGATTGATGTAAGAACGTTTAACACTAACAAATCAGATTTTTGAAGGCTGAGCCTACTAATTCATCTGACTATCACTAAACAGTACAGTAAATGACAAAAAAAAAAGAAATCAGATTCTATAGGAAATGAAGGGTAGAATTCATCTGACATAACACAGACACCTCCATCGAAGCTAAGCATCTACGGACATTTCAAGTCAATATAAAGGCTTTTCTGAGCACAACTCATTCGAACTATTAATTTGACAGTTACTTAAGAGATGAGAGGAGTCACAACCCAGATTGCCTATTTTACTCTATTGATTATATAATGAATCTAGACAACAAGCTCAGATACTGTGTCTAGTTTCAGCTAGATACATCCCACCCAAAGCATCTGCAGTGGTGAAGATTAGCCATTGCCATGCATCATATTTACAGAGGGCATTTGTGTACCACTGTTACTATGCTACAGTCATCTCAGTTGGGAAGCCAACATTCAGGAAAGAACAGGGAAGGAGGGAACAGACAGCAAAACTGAACACTACCCCGGTAGTGAATTTAACTGCTTGGTTGAAGGGTCTTTCTGCTTTCTCTTTAACAAGGTACTGGTAAAAGATGGAAATATTTGGATTACATAAACTTGCTTTAGGACTACCTTTTTCAAAGTACTTTTTAAAACATGCAAGAAAAGGGAACAAGTACCGTTCGTGAGAAGCCTTTTTCTGTTGGAGACTGTCCAATAGTGATTTTCCTAAGGAACCTGTCATTTGTATCCAGTACTGCGAGGAATGCAGAGAGAAAGATGAGAAGTCACAATGCAAGTCATAAGTCACATCTATGCCCTATTACAAACACTCAGCTAGATCACCTATGAAGAGAGGATGGCAGTTTGAGATACCATCCTCTCCTAAAGAATGCCAAGTGCTACTCAAAATGATTCTTCCCCAAAACTGAACTGCAACAAAGTTAAGATACCCACAGTCACACGCAGACCCTGCACTGCATCCAGAGGGAGTCTACCTCCCTTTGTGTGCATTGACCACAAGTCCAAAGCCTCTCTGAAAAGCAGAGCTGCTAGTATTATTCCAAGTGCTTTTCCACCATCATTAGTCAATGTGAAATCAGGAAATTATTACAGCCAAAACCAAATAAAATTATAATTTTATAAGTTAAGTGATAAAATGGTCAGATTCTGCCATTCAGTGAAAATAGCTTCACACAGCCCCATTAACTCAAATTACCTTGGAAACAAACTATCAAATACTGGCTTAAATTTGCTGTTTCTTACTATTTGCTTGAAAAATTCTAAGTATTTTATAAAATATTTCCCATGAGGCAGACTACTTTAGCCCCATTACAGGTTATGAAGCAAATTTTCGAGAATACATTTTACACTGTATTTTAAGAAGAAAAAGCAATACTCTTGGGGTCTAAATCACAAAAAAAGTCCATATCTGAAATTCCTTTTGCTAGTGAAATATTAAATCTGCCAGACCAGAGGTTGATCTTACCTTCAGCTATCTTTAAAAACCTTTTAAAAATCCAGCCTTTATTTATTGTCGGTCCCCACCAGAGCAAGTGGGCAGATTAAAACTGAGTTTAATCCCAGAGCAGAACCCTGTCCTTGCTCACAGAGCTTTCTTAGTCAGTTAAAAAGGCTGTTGGCTACAGTTGCCAAACTCAACTCTCTCAGTGACTGACAAATCCAGAAACACAAACTTGCACCAATTAGTGAAGTCTTAATCTTTTGTGAATTCAGAGCAAATTCAAGCCCCTGCATCAGACCGTTCAGAAATGGGATCCCAGCTGCAGGCATCTATCCCACCAAACACTCAGAAGGCCCTGCCCTCTTTCCCATTTTCCCAGCAAACACAGTTCCTGCTGCACTTGCCAACCTCTCTTTTGACACACAGTTTGTTTCTTAATAATTCTTTCATTTAATGGCTCTTGTACCTCTTTGCCATGTTATGGTGCCTGGGTCAATGTCCAATCTCACAAATAAGTTGACTTCTTCCTTTGTCAAAGCAGTAGGATCAGTTTTGTTAATGCCCAATTTCTATAGGAGGAAAGGACAAATAAAAGAAAAAATGTATAATGAAAAGATTCACAGAAATGGACCTTTCACTAGAGGAACAAGCCTTTGGCAGCAGCATCTGCATATTCAGAAATAAGGAGGGACTGCTTTTTTTGGTGCCCCTTCTCCTAGACCCCACAACAATGTAAGATGATCCATATCAGTGTGTATCTGGAAGCAGAGTTTGCTGCTGGCCAGCTAGTAAAGGGCAAGGCAGACAATAGAGCTCATTAGGGCAGGCTGTCACCAAGCTTTGTGCAAGGCATCTACAGAAAGAGTAAGAGAGAGAGCTCTGCAGTTTCTTACATGCCTTGTTCTAATCATTAGTCTCACATGCTTACATCCATTTCTCATTAGTTTGCCTAGGGTCACTGCACACAGCCATACGTATTTAAAGACACTGCTTTCAGCATGCTGGTTAAGCAGCACAAAGGAGGAATTAAACAATTCAGTCACAAGGCTGTCAGCATCCCAGAAAGCTGATCTTGAACATACTGAGAGGATGGGCAGTTTGCCAAGTTGCTTAATTGAGAGAAGAATTATCTCAAGAAGCCTGATAGAAGCGCAAGCTTAGGAATGAGGAAAACGATTGAGTTGATTTATGAACGAGCAAGCTTTTTTTAGTTAACTAGACAGCCAAGTCGTATTTTTCTCCTGAAGAACAGCAGGGAAGAAGAAACTCTTCTCTCTTCCTCTTCAAGCACATCATTTAGAAAAAGAAATAAACAAACAAACAAAGATATCATCTTTTTGGAGTATTAGTATCCCGTTCACATCTTGACATTTAGAAACCAGAAGAGTGGTTAGGGCGGAATTCCCTCAGCAGTCCATCAGGAACACGAAGCAATATGACATAGCTTCTCTGCTCAGCAGTGGAAGCAAACCACACATTCTCTAATAGT
The DNA here is from genome assembly GCA_031468815.1 of Morus bassanus. Lineage (NCBI taxonomy): Eukaryota > Metazoa > Chordata > Aves > Suliformes > Sulidae > Morus > Morus bassanus. Next base: position 9,164,813 of record CM062572.1, on the reverse strand, counting down.
TGAGATACTATAGCCAATTAATAAATCAGAGTTTTAACTTCCTAAGTAGTCTGACTATTGCTCCTGCCTTCCAAATGGGCAACTGATCCAGCCTGAATACTATACAAACATGCTCGTACTTTCAGCTTAGCAGGCCCCAGGCTGTCCTCCGAGCCAGAAGGTCCAAGCCCAGTGCAAAACTATTCCTCTGCTAATCCTCATTTTTGCAGAAGTCAGGGACACAAGCTAGTTCACATTAATTTCTGAAGATCAGAGGAGCTGTGGTCTGCTCAGGGACTGCCACCCAATGACAGGGCTACTCATCTAACTGAGAATTCTTTTTTGGGGAGAGGAGTGGGCAATGTAAGGGACAGGTATTTTTTCCATTTTTCCTTGTTTTCTCCATCTGGATAATACAAAAAATTCTCTTTGTTCTCTTATTGCTGAATTTTACAAATTGCTTTTTTGTGCTGCATTATCTGTATAGCTGTCACATGGGATCTATTAATCTCTGGCTGTAACTGGGTGTAAGGTACAGAGATCAATTCTGGTCCTTTCTTAAACTGCATTAAGGGCACTGAATTAACGCTATTAATAAAGGGCCCTAATCCCTTTGCCTCTTCCCACTGTGTTACTCATATAGCATATGATAAAGAGAGTTACATCAATGACTCTTCCCCTTGGGGCCGCATCTCACTGTTTTCTGTGCTATAAGAAGGGCTACCACACTTTTGCACACTTTATGTAAAAAAATAAATGCCAGCAGAATGACCTAAAGGACAACACCAGGGTTTCTGTAACCTAGCTCTGCCTATGTAGAGGATGAGTAAATGCAACAGAACAAGAAACCAATGCGAAACCAGTGAACTTACCTGTAGTCTTCGGATCTGAATGTCTGAGAACTTCCTAACACCATTGACAGAAGGCACCAAACGGTTGTAGAGAGCCTTGCAGAATGAAACAGGTAGTTACTTAGCACTGCTGGCACACCCAAAACGTCTTGGCCAAAGTGGGCTGGGCTCAAATACATTACGAGAAAGGATCGTACCTGGTCAGTCTGAGTTAGTTCATGGAATAAACGTGCGTCAATAGCAGCAGCAACCAAGTTGTTGGCTGCAGTGATAGCATGGATGTCACCAGTGAGATGAAGGTTAAACTAGAGGAGATAAAGCATATCAGTTACCTCATCCTGCTGCAATTTTCATTTATTTCAATTCATCGTAGACAGATGGAAAGAGAAGTATTAATAGCAAAGTTAAAGTGGGTGAGGGTGGAGGGGGAGAGATTGCTCAGTGTAGTATGTGGAAGAGAGGAAAGAATTTCTGTAAAACAGAAAAATGCCTCCCCCACATTTATGTCATTTTACATATTTCCAGAACACAGCTCCCAAATAAAAAGTTTTTTTTTTTCCACGAGAACAGTTCTCACAGGCTCCTTGACACCTGAGAAGACCACGGTATGGCATATCTGCATTGCTCCTCCTTCACCTTCCTTCTGACCCACTCTCATTATTTGCACAACAGGTTTCACACATGCATTAGCTGAAGCTGCTGCTGCTCCCACAAAGATATCTGAGCTAAATTGAAACTAGCAACCTTTTGTAGTGCTAGCAGTAGAGCTGCGGTTGCACAGAGCTCTCCATAAGCTAACTACTCAAACACACAGTATCGTAGGCAGAACTTGTAGACCACATACTACACAGTGACACTGCTAGTAGTTTTCTTGGTTCTATCTCATTAAAAGATACTTTGAGGGGGTTTGTCTACACGAGTTATCTGGCTGCACTGTAGCTATGCTGACAAATGGCTTGGGATATACAGCTTATGTGACAAACTTGCACTATGGCAGGGGAATAAAAGGTGTCATTAAACAACCCTTTTCTTCTGTAGCAGAGCAGCAAAGGAGGAAGATGAAAAAGGGACATTAAAAAAGGTGATATGACAGACGACCTTACAATACCATTTTGTGAAAGCCTTGCTACTGTGGTCTTAAAAACCAAATAGCTAAAAGCAGAACGCAGCTAGTCGTGCACTCATTATAAATCCTAATTAGTAAATGCTAATTGTTGTCTCATTCTACATACATGCAATAAGAAGCAATTACTACCACCTTGGTTCTGCAGTATGAACTCAAAAGTTTTTCACTTGCTAATCTTTTCCTAGCATGAAAGCTGCATGCAGAAATATCAAATGATGTATCAAGCAAGTAGTGCAAGATTACTGCAAATAGTGACTCCAGATACTTCAATTTTACGAGACATGCATTGATTAAAACACCCCCACAAAACTATGCGTATCTGTACCACGTGGATCATAGTCAAGAAAGTCCTTTCAGCCAGTTTCGTTCCAAGAGTGGGGCTGTTTCCCACTGCTGCACACACAGTCAAGCATTTTGGCTCGTCTTATTAACACTCCCAAAGAGGAGGAGATTATTTTTCCTGTCACATCTATCATTCACACATGTTCTTGGCACTTGACTAAATCAATATTCTGCCTCTTAACATTTTTATTTTTTATGGACTTGCTGCATCAGTTGGAACAAACAGCCCTTTTGATCATTTCTGCTTTTCTTCCTAAAATCGCCCTGTGTCAGCCTATAGTGCAGGAAACAAAGGTAGAATTCTACAGGCAATTACTTTGAAAGTTGAGAGAAGCACGAGAGCACGTGCTACACGTGCCTTTCAATTCCCTGCCCCCAGACACGGGATTTTACTTGTTGCCAAGTCACGTCAGAAATATGCTGCAGTGCCAGTCCCCCACAGGCTGAGGTCTTGGCATTACTGATTCCCAACTTCCCTTTTCCCATTTCATGTTAGTAATCTAAAACACAAGTACACCAAAATAGCTCACAGTAAGAGTCGGTGACCACCGCTGCTGACAGAACTACTTAATATGCTTCCAAAACGTATTAAGTCATTATCATCTTCATTTCAGTGCTGGGAAAAAAGAGGCACAGGATATATTTTGCTCAAGGGTATACAGCAATTCAAAGCAGAAAAGGGGAGGGAACAGAGGAACTGGCAATTCCCAGTTCTGTCAAGTTCCCTGACTATGCAGGCACCCTTCTGAAATGACCAAAGATGTTTTATTAAAAAAAAAAAAAAAAAAAAAAAAGCTTTGCTGAAATCAAGCACCGAGTTCTTGCGAGTACTATACTGGGCCATAAACAAAAAAGATTTTTTAAGTTATCTGACTGCAGTATCTCTTCAAGGTCTGTAAGCTACATGTGCAATGAGGCTTTGTATAAAGAATTACCTCTTCCATGGGGATGACTTGACAATAGCCACCACCTGCAGCTCCACCTACAGAGAGACAATAGTCAAATCATGCAAATAAAGGCATCTCTAGCCCCGAGTGGTATTACATGTGTTTGCTTAACGACTTTAAGAAGGCAGCTGCTGTCAAGCAGCTCACTTTAAATCCCAGCACAGCACTTGAAGACAACACTGTAGAACCTACCCAAGGTTTTTCTTTCTTAGAAGAAATGCACTTGTAACTAGGAGTTATGTAGAAGTACGATGCAGCAGAACAAAATCTCTGAATGCCATCTTTCCCCATTTAGTCCAACTGCAAGCAACAGAAGAGCTCATACCTTTTATACCAAAGGTTGGCCCCTGAGAAGGCTGCCGAACACAGGCAAAGACATTCTGGTGAAGGTGTGCTCCTAAGGCTTGAACAAGACCAACAGTGGTGGTGCTTTTCCCTTCTCCCAAGGGAGTAGGAGTTATCCTGCAGTGAAAAAGCAGAACAGACACAATTAAACCTTTGCAGTGGGCGAGACTCAAAATACTTACAGGGATAAAACAGTCACCAAGCGATTGCAGTTAATGCCAATTCAAATTCTGGATTAGCTCAGACTTCAGCTAATCTTCATCAGTTCGAAACTGGAATGAGATTGGCAAATTATCACGTAACTGCCAAAGACTTTCTTCTGAAACAACATGTTCGTTACTGCTGAAGGCAGGCTACTAGACTAGGAGAACTTTGACTACCACCCACTCTGCCCTTCGTAACCCTGACCTGCAGACCAAAACAATTCATCTCCAGGAGAGAAATGTTAAACTACATTCCCACTATTTGCCGCAAGAGATAAATCTATTTCCCACACCACTAAATTTTCACGGTGTCATTTACTAAAACCCAGAGCACCCCATATAGTCACCTTACCAAAAGACAATACAATGACAAACCACACTAATAAAATTTCTTTTCACCTTGACATCATGTAAGTGATGCTTCAGTTAAGGAGGTACCTACCCAGTAACAACAATGTATTTGCCATCTGGCTCGTTCTTCAGCCGTTTCAGAGCTGACAGATGAACCTTGGCTTTAGTTTGGCCGTAGAGCTCCACCTCATCAGGGAGCAGGCCAACTTCTTTTGCAACTTGATCAATGGGCTTGGGTATGCAAGACCGTGATATTTCAATATCACTTAAAGAAAGAGAGCAAGGTCAATTTATAAGTCAAAGACTTCTCACAAATTCCCCGCTTCTGGACGGCATAAACTGCGAACACCTAACCTATATTTTAAAAAGGAAGCTTTAACCCTAGTTAAATGAATCAATCCCACCAATATTGGCTACATTGGAATAGACACATCCTCAGAGCTGACTTTTAAAACAAAAAAACAACAAAACCAAGAACAAACCAAAGAATAACCACCCCACGCCCCGCCCCCAGCTCTCACCCCACTCCTCCCACGCCTGGAATGCCTTTTTGTAGGCAATGTGTTATGTTTTCTTATGGTATTTTGTGTATTTTCAACTGCTCCTTGGGGACTTGACACCAACAACTCCTACTTCAAGATGCTAGGTTTTTACCATGTCAGACTGAAAATTTTCCAAAATACAAGCGTCTCGTTATTTGCTGAATCAGCAACTATATCTAGGCGGCCTAAAGAGTCGGTGGAAGTCCATGTTTACACCTTAATATTATCAGGATGACCCAAGCCTACACTTCAACATATGTCACAGCATCACTGCAGGTCAGCTCTGCTCCCTTAGGAAGGCCTCACAGTGCTTTCTCTCTACTTCTCGCCAAACTTCAGTGCCAGCTACAGTCTACATACATGTATGCCCCATATTACGCAAAGCTAAGGAACAGAAGTAACACTACACTGCATGAATACTGCCAGTGGATTCATTTGAACGCATTACCTTGGAACAGGCATTTTTAGGGTAAGCTGGTTATATTGGATGTTCCATTTTCCAGGCTGGAACTTCTCCAGAAAACGCTGTGCACTCTCCACTGTGCTCTAAAAGAAGCATGAGAATGCATTATAGCAACCACCACTATATGAACCATGCTGGTTAACAAAGAGACTCAGAAAGGTTTTCCCCTCCCATCTGTCTCAGCTTGGGATTAAACACAAAGTGCTTTGATTAAAGCATTTGCTAACAATCCAAAATGAGATTCTGCTTGTAGCTTAAAAACAAAAAACCCCACCATATCTACCTACCTACCTACCTATCTGGATTTTTTGGGGTGTTTTGTGCCAGCAGGGTTTCTTAAGCAAAGCAGGAAACAGAGGGAGCTGGCTTGTATTGTTACTCTCCTTTTTACCCAATCACCCTATGGATAGTTCCAGAATTACAGCCAGAGTATTGTAAGACAAGCCCATTTCTGACTGTTTTGAGAGATCACACTCAAAAAAACAAAACAACCACACACACCCCACCTCCCCCCACCCCACAAAAAACCCAATGGAAAAAACCTCTGTCCTAACATTTCCTTAAGGTCCATCTTCTTCCTCAGTTAACTGAATCCAAATTGTTTGTGCTAGAAGTTGGAAAACCTAACTAGACCTTTATAAGAGCAAGAAGGAAGCACCAGTTGCTTTGGTAGCGTGCTGACAGTCAGCAGCAACATACCCCAAAGGCAAACACAGAGGAGATGACCAGCACTCTCACAGTCTGCTCACGTACCTGCATTAACATGGCCACAGTCATAGGCCCAACGCCACCAGGAACTGGGGTGATGTAGGAAGCTCTTTCCTTTGCTGTATTGTATGCCACATCTCCTACAACTCTTTTTCCACTGGCCTTTGTGCTGTCTGGGGATTTAAGGAAAAAGTGAGTTACACATGACATTTCACCAGAACAACAGAGGAGGCAGCACTGACTGAAGCTGAAGCCTTTTCCTCTGTTGGAATAAACAAAACAGAAGCTGAGTACCCGGGAAGCTGTAAAGAAAGATAAAAAGTTAAAACAACATCACAAGATGAAGCTGTTATCTTAATTCAGTCAGAAAGTGTCAACAGCTCATGCAGCATATCTTCCCATTAAGCACCATTTATTCTCAGCCAGATAGATCTCCCTTTCCCTGAGGATGCGAGTATTTTCTCAGTGGCACGTGGCCCACAGGGCAGTCTGAAGATGATTCCAACGCAAATGCAGGGAGACCAAAGCACAGATCAAGTCTTACATCTGTGCAATAATAAAACACAAATGGGACATACAATAAAGATGTCACCTGAACCATCCTCTCACAGCTCCTGCTGTATTACTCTGAAGGATTAGTATAGCTTCCAGTTTGAAGGAGATATAAACCAATGGTCTAGAAGAAATGAGAGAAGGAACATGGCTGACTTGTTCCAAAAACCCAGGTTTACATTTGCTCTGTTCCATTTTGGGGGACATCTAGGCCTTACTATTGAATAAAATCATCTGCCTTAACAGAAACTGAAGACAGAAAGTGCTAAGCTTTTAAACTACTCATTGCCATTCTAATGATGGACCAGTAAATATTGCAGTTCACAGAGCTCAGAGTCTTGTCAAAACAAACCTCACAGGTGGCTTAAGAGAGCTCCAGAGAATAATCTCCTTACTCTCTGGCAAAAACAATTGCTATATCCTGCTGCACTACATGACCTGACAATTCAGAAGCAGATACAGCAATTTTTTTCCAGTGGTGACCCTTTAAGCTTACCCATAAAGAAAAAAAAAGACAAAATACATTAGTAAACTAGCACAATCACCTAAGGAACTTGCTGATAACAGACACAATGTATCAAAAAAAGAAAATTTAAGTTTCTCCTGGAGTGGCAGATCCTCGTTTCAGGTATGAGGAATTTAAGGAACTTCTAAGCAGTGTGAAAAACCTGAAGACAGATTTTAATGTTGTTACATTGAAATATTATATTGGATAAAGTACGTATGTTTGAACAGAACACAATGAATAACTTTGACTACGTTTGGCTGAGGGTGAGGAAGAGAAACCAAACTCCTAAACAGTCGATTATGTTAAAATCAAGGAGGGAACAAAAGCAGCTCCTGCCAACACTAATTTTTAGCTGCATTGTTACTGACAATTAGCAGCTTGGATGTTTTGCTGAGTTTGTGTTTTAAGCAACCCTTCTCCCTAAAGTTCAAAGCTTGAAAATCACAGCTGTTAAACAGTGTTTCTACAGCGACTGTCAGCTTTGCTGCCTGAACTGCAGAACAATCCGGCCTTCCAGCCTGAAGACCAGTTTAATTAAGGTTGCAAAAGGCAAATAACATAATCATATTTTCTTCCAAGGATGCCAAACCAGCTTACCGGCCACTCTGGCCAGGAAGACTCCAGGCCCAAGAATGAAGAAAACAGGCAATGAATTAGGCACTCCAAACACAAACTGCCTAATCCGTTACGCAGACACAGTGATAAGCACAAGCCAAACAAACCCCCAGTCCCTGCCTCTGCATCCGCACCCCTCGCCAAGCACTGCTGAGCGCAACTTAGGAGCTATTCAATTACCTTTAAAATATTCTTTTGAAGGAAAGCTCACATACACTTTCCGCCTCTCCCCATAATTTCACCTTCTCAATATTCATCATCCCACTCTTAAAAAAAAAAAAAACCCAAAACAAAAAAAAACTAGCTACAGAGAGTATCAGTGACGCTATAATCATTCCCAGTGCCTGTGTCTTCTTTGGTCCAGTAGGTTTTCTAGCCAGCTGGAACACATGAGAGAGAGCATCCAAGGACTTTGCAATCAAAGAAGTGAAGGGCATACCTATACATATGGAATGAACAGGTATGATGATCTCCATCTATCTCCAGAGACAGCTGCATGAGAGACAGCCTCAGTGCAGCTTCTGGACCAGAGCTAATTCACAGTCCTACTTTCACCAGACAAAGGCTGGGAATGTCCATGTGACTTCCAAGCAAACTTGTGCCAAGGTACATGCATCTGTAACACGTTTCTGGTGGATATATGACTGCAAACACACAAGACCATACATGACCTTCATCTACAAAACATGAGACCACCTGCTTGCAGTCTGCTTCTTTTTCTGGACATCACTAGGAAAGGTGTTTCATGAGGGATCCAACACAATCTGATCTTATAGGCCTGTGATGCCAGCTTGATTCCCAGTACATGAAGATATAAACAGAGCATCAAGTCAAGGCTTTCTGTATCTTTCTACCTCCTCTGGTGTTTGAAGAGCATGGCACCGAGATCCACAGAGGCTGATCCTCCTTTGCTACTCTCATATCTCACTGTTCAAGGTTCCCTGATGGCTAGGGCTGTAAAATCCCATAGCAGAGGACGACTTTGAACAGGGTTGCTTCCTCCATCAGGACTCACAGAGGGACACTCCAGAGACTATGCCACCTCAGGGAGTATCCTCTGCCTACACTGCTCTCCCTTCCCATAGCAGAGCAATTTCTACAGGTCTGGAATAAGGCTTTCAGAATATTTGCTGGACTAGCCCTCCAACTGCAGCAGTGGGGAGAGAAGGACAAATACAATCCAGTTTGGAAAGGCAATAAGACACACTTGTCTGCTCTAATAGAGGTTTCAGGAGATCCTCTCTTCATCTCTCTCTACCTGGAGACCTGGAAGAAATTCTTTTCAGCTGTAGTACATGTGAACACAAAGCCAGATGTGCCTAAACTGTCTATTCTAGCCTCCAAACTGGCAGCCTTGGGAGTACACAGGCCACCCTCCATTCAAAAGCACAACAGCTGCATTTGCATGGCGATACATGGCTATAACTTTTTTTAACTCCAACTTGGCAAGCCTGCATGAAGTTAATGTCCTGATACATCAAATCATGTTGGGATTTGCCTGTACAGGGCACCTTGACTTGCAAAGTATAGCCACGTCCAGAGATTGCCATGTCCTCCAGCTGCAACTCACATCTACACCTAGGAGGCACCTAGCTGGGTGCACTTACAGCTATGGTAAGATGTATGGCAACTGTGCTATTTCTCCCCCCTCTATGTTCAAAGCATGATCACAGCTAGCAGCAATACTCTATCTGTACAGTGATGTAGCTGGTGAAGCTGGCAAACTAGCTGCTGTTCTTTCTGTAGCATTGCAATCCCAACAATTCTGGCACTGATTTCCCAAAAGATTAATCTGAAAACTTTTTTGCAACCTATCAGAAGAGACAAAAGAGGCAGGAAAACTCAGCAGCTTCAGAAAACCATAGAAGAGTCTGTGGCATCTGTAATTTTGAAATCTGACAATTCCTATAGTACTCTACCAAGCTCTGATTACTGAGTCTCACAACACCATTACGTGTATTGTGGTGCAATGCTGACTAGGCTGGGTGTACAAGAAGCTCAGATTTCAGTGCACTGCCCAAGGCAGAATAATTGCAAAGAAACATGGATGCACCCTCAGAGATGCAGTTCACATCAAGCCTGAAAAAAAAGTGATACCATCATATGGCAGAAACACAATGGTAGTTTTACTTGCAACATGTTAGCAGGGGAGACTCCAAGCCATTCTGCTTCATGCAAATCAGCAGTGACCCTGTGGGTTTTTGCAAATTGCTTCAGTTTGGGTAGCTTGGCACAAATACATCAAGCAACAAACAGCAACAGCAGATGACTTTTTAATTTTAATTAGACAGAGGACTAATGTTTTTAAATGCAACTCAGTGTCATCTTTGAGGAACAAGACTGCTGAACAGAGATTTCTTTACATTCCATTAAATAATGGCAACAAAATGACTGATTAATTATGAAAACTACCTTTTAAAAGCCTTGTGGGTGTAGCACAGAGATAGTTGGATGGTGACTAATTTTCCATATCATTCAATATCGGTAATTTGGATTTAAAATGAGATGAAAACAGAAATTGCCAGACTGTCTGTTCCTTCTTTATAAGGAAGGAGTAGCTAAGTGAAACCCTACCCTAAAATCCATTATGTTCAAGCACTTTATTCTGTGTCAGAGCCACTGTCACCATTACTCTTGCAGAAGCTGCTTTGTGTCAAGACAACAGCCATTCAAGCCCAAGAAGTTAATGTTGTGATTCAACAAATCCACAGCTATTTATCGAACATATATAATTGTATACATGTTCCTTCTCCGGGATAAGTATAGGTGGCCCGTCCACCTTGGAAAAGTCCAGTAGTAGTTGTCAAATTTCGTGGAAAAGATGACACATCATGAGTACAAGTCCACTATAGTCCCCACATACATCTCCCCCTCCCTAACTGTTCTGAGACAAGATTAATTTTACCCCCTGAGATGGAAAAAAGGGGAAATTAGTTTATTTTCAAATAATCAAATAATACAATTACATTTAAACATTATAATTTAACAACCGTTCTTACTTTTCTAATAAACGTATGTATTTAAGAGACTGCTCTGCTTGCCATTTAGGTATTTCAAACAGAACAGCTTAATCAGATCTAACTGCAAAGTAATGGCAGCAAAGCTGCATGTTCACAAGTGACCATAGCAGCAAGTCTTCACTATGTAGTTGCAGCAAATTACATGGATGTTCTGCTGGAAACATGGATATTTCCTAGGCCTCCTCTTTCCTCTACTGATCATCAGCCTCACTGAAGACAGAAACAGAAACAAAACTGCCACTGATCTGCTTCAGGACAGTACTTCAGACCAACCTTTTTTCAGTCTGGCATCTTCAGACGTTGCCATCATTAGCTAAGACAGACTTGAAAGAGAAAGAAGTCCGCATTGACTAGAAACACCAAGGAAACAGTATCCATGTACTTACCTAGCAACTGCATTTATATACAAATAAACACATTCCCACTCTTTATACATTACCCACGCACCTGGCACATGGTTAATTCCACAGTCTATTACAACTGCACCAGGTTTGATCCATTCACCTTTTACCATTTCAGCTTTACCAGCTGCAACCACCAGGATATCAGCTTTACCAACCTATAAAAAAAAAAACAAATAAACAACTCTGTATCACACCAGCAGTGGAAAAATGCAGAGCTGCTTCAGCAGCAACTTAGATCAGCTTCAATTGCAGTGAAACTGTGTGCTCACCCATTGCCATTGGAGGGATGGAAGGGCATTGTCAGCAATTAAAGGTAGCTAGCAGTTCCTTGGCAAGCACAAATTCCTGCAGCCGGAAATTATGGCCTATTTTCACACTCCTACCCTGAAGTATTGCTAGTCAACCCTTCACAACCTTCTTTGAACTCCTCCATGATTCCCAAGTGGATCACAGACTATTTTTTTATATAAAAAAATTAAAGCCTTCCACATATTCTTATCTTCCTCCCTTCAAACATCCCTGCACATTCAGCTGCTCTTTTCAACGCTAGAAATATACCCAGCACTCATCAGACAGCAGCCAAGAACAAGCCCTGCACAGAACTCTTAAGCGGCGCTTCACTTGTGGCAGCGCTGCCTTGTGGTTTTTAAGTCCAGGACTATGTAACATGCAACTCCAGGAAAGCTGATTGTAATTCAGCACTAATATTCGTTCAGACAGTACTTAATAAGTTTCACAGATCTGGTCACAAAGCTGGTGCTAGAGACTCTGACTAAAGCTCGTTGTCAGTTCTTGCACTGCTTCATTCATGTTTGCTTAAGAAGCTGCTATCCCTTAGAATTTTTTCTTTTAATCTTCAAGGGAGATTAACTATTTTTAACATTTCATTAAGAATTAGCACTTCAATCGTTAATCAAACTAATGACAGTCTTATTGAACAGCAACTTAACGGCACGAAGCACTGCAGTGTTTCTGATCTTCCTTGTGAGTTATATTCAAATACACCTACCCTCTTTTCAGCTTTAATACTTGCCTACAGAGCCTGGCAGTGTTGATTGCTCTATGAAATCCAAGTAGGTGGCAGCACAGCAACACACTATTTCTGTCACTCTCACTGCTAAAGAGGAAAATGGTACCAACTCCAAGTCATGGAAAACAGACTGGGAAAAAAAAAAAACCTGGAAAAAACATTTGGTCTAGCATTTCCCAGCCATTAAAGCAAAAGACCACTTGGCCTTTTTGGGAAAAAACAAAAACATATGCTTTCTTGCAGGCCACTACTTGGAGATTAGGAAGGGATGATTAAATTCTCAGCACTTGCCCAAAGAAAACAAAAATAATTTTATTGTTATAATTAAAAGCCTCTAATTAAGGGCCAAAAATAATCAAGATCCTATTCCAGCAGAAGTATTACCACAACTATCCAATAAACAGGACTGGGAAACTGTTTCAGATGAAAGACTCAGGGTAGCAATAGACCAAGTAGCAACTTGCAGCAGGCAGCACTGGCTTGCAGCAGGTAACTACAGCCTCATGACTCCATCCTGTCATTACCTCCTCAGCCAGCGTTGAGGTCTTTGAATGGCAAGTGGTTACTGTTGCGTGATTCCAGAGCAGCAGGTCATGCATGGGAGCACCAACGATCTTACTGCGACCAACCACTACAGCTCTTTTCCCTGCAACCTGGATGCCTGCACCACAGAAAGTCAGGAGAAAGTAAAAATAGGTCACTGTGCATTCTAGTACAAACTAACTCAAACGGCTCTGGAGTCTTTTGGTCAGTTTAAGCCTGGTTCTGGTACTTCAGGATAGTATTTTTCTTCTGGGTTGTGTGTGATAGGGAATTGGAGTTGGGAAGGAGGGAGGAAGGACCACTTTAAAACTAGCTCTTTTCCTATCTGAAAAGGCAGAGATTAAATGTGGCATCTCAATGAAAGTTTCAATGCAAAGCATAGCCTTGTGAGGTGTGTAATTTCTCCTCTTATTGAAGACTACTGTACTCATGAATAATGGATGGAAACCTCCTTACCTGTCTGCCTGATAAGTTCCATGCATCCTTTCGGTGTACAGGGAATAAAGCAGTCTCCAAGGTCCCCTCTAGACAGTTTCCCAGCATTGATGCTACTTAAGCTGTATTTTGAAAGAATAAAGGCCAAGTAAGATTCCCAGCCTCATGATTGCCGTTCAGGAAAAAAAAAAGAAAAAAGAGGTTTCTTTGTGGAGTAGCTGTCATGCTCTCCAGGGGTGAAGTAAGTTTACCCATCTACATCCTTCTCAGGTGCAACAGCATTGGTTATTTTTTCTGTATTGATGGGTTTATCAGAGTCAAGTGGCAGCTGTACTATAAAGCCATGAACAGCAGGGTCTCCATTCAAAGAGGCAATGCACTTGAGGACCTACAAGAAGTAAAGACCAAAAACTTAATGGCCAATAAACTGAAGTATGACTCATGCAAAGGAAAAAGCACCATCCTATCTGAATTAAAAGACACAAACAATATGTTTAATTTTTCCACCCAAGAGTATAAATGACTCACATTTTTTATTTTTAGAAAAATACCTGTTTAAGTCTCTAAATTTTACATTGTATTGTTTCAGTTTTCTTTGAAAAACAAAAAAATCTCAGCAGGTTCCACTTCTTTTTTTCATGAGTTAATATCTATGGGCAAGCAGTCTTTTTTCATAAAATGAGAGGGCAAATATAAGTTCATGTCCTGAGCTCAAGACCAAAATTATGTATTTTTTCATTATTTGCTATATTACTTACGTCAGCTTCTGTTGCTGTATTTGGCAGTTTTATGTGATTGGCACTGATCCCAATCTGCAAATGAGAAAACCAACAAATTATCTGATTTCTGAAATGACATCAGAGATTGATCTGGCTATTCTCTCAGTCCAGCCCAGTCACAGCTATATTCTGTCACATTTCCCAGGTCCATCTCCTGTTCCTGTGGCTACGGTCTTATTATTTGGAAATATCATCAACAAAAGAAGAAAAAAAAGATTAGTGCTTTGCCTACTTAGGTTGGTCCATACTTCAACTGTCCTATTCACCTTTTGACATGAACAACAACATCTTGGCTTGACAGCATACTGCCTTGAAATGCCAGCAGAGAAGATGCCAGCCATCGCCTAAGGAAACAGGGACTCATCTATGTTCCCAGCCCTGCTGCAGCATGCGATGTACCACTTGGTACATTCTGTGAAGAGAAGCACATGGCCACAGGTCAGGAAAGACAGAGCATCAGCACTTCAGACACATGTAATCTAGGAGATGATCGCACAAAAAGTGGCACCAACCCACACTGTTGTTACCCTACCTGGCTAAGCGTCCAGTTACACACCTGTACCACTTCCTTATAACAAAGAATTCAGGCCAACACTGGTTTCTCCAATATGGGGAAAGCTTTGATTTGTGTCTTTTGTTTCATATTCAGATTTGACCTACTATAGAAGGGTAAGAAGAAATATTAAGAGTTTGGGCATTACCTCAGCAGCAGCCTTCAGCTTCATATTAATGTAGAGGTTCGAATCGTCCCGATTTCCAACCTAAGGATGAAAAGACAGTTGAGTCACACTGCAGAATAGAGACCCAGTCACAGTCTGAGATGGGCTTAACCCTTAGCATCCCTGGCTTCCTTTGAGCTACACCGACGAGACAGAGGTATTCTTGAATAACTGTAAAGCACACTGATAGAGGCTATAAGTAGCTGGAGCTCACAGGATAGTGTTCTTTCACGTAAGAGGCAGCTAAAGACAAGTTGTCTGATCTCCTGCATAAACACTGTTTACACCTGTTGAAGAATAGTGTTCTCCACAGCAGAAAATACTGTCTGCCATCTCATCTAAGAAAGTTAAATTTCTAGCTAATTAACATGTTCAGCAGGTGCTGATAACATCCAATTATCTGATTAAGGCTTTCAGAAAAGTTGGGCCTCTTTGATACCCAGGAGTCTTAATTTTATGCACATACGTGTGCCTTGACGGAGAGATTTCTTCCACTGCTGTTTTGTACCTTGAGAATTTTTCTGCCAAAGAAAAACCAAAGTGATGCACAAAGAGAAAGCACCAAGCGGAACAAATGCTTGTAGAATTTGGCAGTATTGGGTGATTACAGCACAACTGCATCTCAGAAGACTGCTTGCAACATCCAGTATGTCTTGTTAAAGGTAATACTCCCTATAACCATAAGAAAATGAGGGGCAAATAAGGAAAAGCGGATAAGCAAACTCTTGAAACCCCGTTCCCTGGTACTTAGTAGCTATCCCTGGTTCTCACACAGATTACAAGCTGCAGGGGTGACTGTATTACCCGATCACCCAGCGTACACTGGCTCTTATTCCCTAGGGTGAGAAAAAGGGGCTGTATCCTCTTTACAGTCTGCTGGGTTTAGGAAAAAGTATGCCTCATACAGGGCAGAAAAGAAGGAAGACAGCAGGCATCAGGAGATGTCAGCAAACAGTTCACATATATTGTGCAAAAGAGGACATTCCTGACTACAAGACAAAAAAATAAAAATTAACTAACTTAGTCTTTGAGCTCAGAGGACATCAGATACCTCCCAAGAAAAAAGCACATATTGTGTGGGTGCCACTTATCAGAAACCGCTAATTGTCCTGACTTAACTGAAAAATAGACAGCTGAGAATATCAGTATCAGGAGGTGAACTCCAAGCCCAGGCTGTTTGGTAGCTTACAAAAGTGTCAGAGAGCCAAAGAGCAAACAGGTTGTAAAGGACTCTGAGACAACCCAGGATTGAAAAGAGCACAGGCCAAGCAAGAAAAAAAAAAATCCAGTAACACTACAAGACAGCAATTTTTGAAGACAGTTTACATGGTCAGCAGTTCAGTAACTTCTATCAAAGCATCCCTTAATAAATTTTAAATAAAAGACCTTCCTCCTTCCTTCTAAACACCTAAAGACAAGTCTTCTGTAGAGACTATCTTCTTAAAACTAATGGAAAAGAAAACCAGAAAAAAAAAAAGAACCCCAAACCACAAACAAATTTGCTCCTGGCATTGAAGAGGAGCATGGTCTTTGTGTACTACAAGTGGTTGCCGTAGGTTCCAGTGCACTGCAGTGCAGCAGTTCCAGTGCGCTGGCATCCAGGGAGAGGCACTAAGAGCTCTTTGGGAGCCCAAAATACTGAACATGGACAGAAGCCTCTTCTCTAAGTAGCCACTTTATATATATATCATATATATATATATATATATAGCATATCAGTCCATCAATCCTTTGTGGCCACACAGTTCCTTCCTGTTCCATGACACCTGATATTGCTAGTCACCTTCTGATCTAAGCACAAAGAGTTTTCATTTTTCATAGCTGCAAGGAAGAAAAAAAAAAATCACTGTAATTCTGCCAAACACAGGCCAAAACCCTGTACTGATGACTGCTTTTTCCCTCTGCAAGCGTTTCTGTGTAGACTCTAGCAATTACACTTCTGGACAGATGTCAAATTCAGCAATGGGATTTTCTGCTAACCCCTGCACTCAAAGTCTTCTTGGCCAAAGGTGTTTTTGGTTGGGTTTTTTTGTCATCCCCTACCCCCCCCTTCTCTCTCTCTCCACGTTCTGATGTAAGAACAGACCAAATCCCTTAATAAACACCCCATTTCAAAAACTTCTGGTACAAACACACCTCTGAAAGCTGACAGGCTTTGGGGTTCACGCAAATGCAGAAACTTGGAATAGAGTCTATGAGCACTGCTTCCTCTTAATAGGCAAGAAGCCTACTTTCACCATTTCACAAACATAACACTCAAACAGAGAACTGCAGCATCTGATGAAAGAAAAAAAAAAAAACAACCCCAAGCCAAAACCCCCAAAATGTTTCTGGGCCCCAGTACTTGGGGAAAAGACATCACAAAATTGTGTCACCATCCCACAGGGAACTCTGCTCTTCTATTCCTTATAAAATGTTACCATTGCAAGGCAACTTTGATGAAGCTCATCAGCTGTGCACTTGCCATTGCAAAGCAACACAGATTTTCTGCAGTTGTCATTAAAGAAAACAATACCTGCAAAATTGCGAGTCCTGGTCTGAAGCCTGGAAATTTCTCTTTCATCTCAGCAACTTGCTGCTTTAGTCTCTCTCTCACTTGTCTGAAGAAGGAGAAAAAAAAACATTGTAGAAGTTAACCAAGGGCTGAATTCTCATACACTGATAACTCAGGAGTTGAAAAGTTGACAGATGGGTAGACTGGCAAACGCTTACTTATGCCTTGAGTACTCAAGTCTCAGCAATTTCCAAATATGATTAATGTCCATAAATCACTAAGACACTTTGGAATTTTCATTCAAACTTATTAAAAAAAAAAATTTTAAAAGTCCACATTGTGCTTCTTCACCCTCCTCTTCACGGTCTCATAGGATAAAAAGGTAGAAAAAGAAGTACAAAATTTGGCATGGAAATTCCTGGGATTTCAAACTCCCTACTCAAAAGCAAATCCTCTTTCCACATATGCTGTACCAAATGTACCTATCTTCTACAGGCACCAGTCAACTCTGTCACACATACTGTCCTGTTAAAGGACGATGAATCTATAGTGGTAAAACTCTGGAACAAACAGGAGGTACTGTCCTGGGTTTGGCTGGGATAGAGTTAATTTTCTTCCTAGTAGCTGGTATAGTGCTGTTTTGGATTTAGTATGAAAATAATGTTGATAACACATGGGTGTTTTAGTTGTTGCTAAGTAGTGCTTACATTAAGACAAGGACTTTTCAGCTTCCCATGCTCTACTGACTGGGAAGGCTGGAGATGCACAAGAAGTTGGGAGGGGGCACAGCTGAAACAGCTGACCCAAACTGGCCAAATAGGTATTCCATACTAGATGATGCCATGCTCAGTATATAAACTAGGGGAAAGCTGGCTGGGGGCGGCTGCTCAAGAACTAGCTGGTCATCGGTCGGTGGGTGGTGAGCAACTGCATTGTGCATCACTTATTTTGTATACCCTTTTGTCATTATTACTAGTATTATTATTTACCCTTCCTTTTCTGTCCTATTATACTGTCTTTACCTCAACCCAGGAATCTCACTTCCCCCCCACCCTGATTCTCTCCCCCATCTCACTGTGGGGGTGTCGCGGGGGAGTGAGTGAACGGCTGTGTGGTGTTTTGCTGCCTGCTGGGTTAAACCATGACAGGTACCCAAAGATACACCCCTTCTACAGTTGGTCAATACTGTGTGTTTCTATTTCCTGCCTGCTTGAGGGTGAGTAGGCTGCAGTCCTATACCCACCTTCCTGCCTCCAGTCTGCTTCTGTACTTGCCAACACTCATGCGAGAAAATGCCCCCAGCCCGAGGGCTTCCAAAGAAGGCAAATATTTTCCCATGGGAGCAGGAAGGAGAATGGGAGGTGGACAGAGGTGAAGCAGTGAGGAAAATTAGCTAAACCCTGGTACACAGCTCAAGTCAACTCTTCAGTGAAGGCAAGTTTAAGGATACAATTATTAAAAAAAACCCTTTGAAATGGAAGCATGAGAGGATTCACTGATCAGTTGATGTAGCTCAGATGTCAACTCATATCCAGTTTACTATGCAATATTTTAGAGATAAAGAGTACCCATCACTTAGCTGCAGACAGCTCAAAAGCCATTGTCACCACCCTCCCCAGCCTTGCACTCCTCTCTAATTTCTCAATCACTGTCTGGCCCCATGTGCATGACCCTTCACCAGGGATGGTAGAGGGGAAGAGGGCCTGGTGCCAAGCCGAACTGGTCTTTCAAATTTCAAATTCTGCCAAAAGCCTGCGTGCAGCACCAGCACCATTGCTCTGTCTCCTCATCAGAGGCAATCGGGATTCAGAGAGAAGAACTGACCAGTTGTGCCCATTTCATGGGCTCAGAGCGCTAGAAGGAGGCTGTGGCACTTCACTGCAAATGTAGGAGATACACACTCAAAGGCAAAAGCCAGGTAAGCAAACCTCACAGGACAACAGAGGTTTGACAGGTCCATCCTCCTCCATGTGATTTCCAGCCTGTGTCCCACCCACTATTCTCAAAGAGATGAGAAGGTGCTACCGTCACTCTTCGCAATCTACTCTGCTCCAAACACCCTACCATTTAAAAAACAGATGGTCTCCTTGTGCTCATCTACCCCCAAATCAGTACCACCAGGTCTGCTACTTCCCAAGTGGAACCAGACTTCCAGACTGGAGGAGGTGCTGTTGGTGCCAGTTCATTAAAAATGCAAACAGCAAGGAATGATAGCTGGGAGGCTGTGATTCCTGCCATATAGGAAAATTCCAGGATGACAGAGAACCAGTGAAGCCAACTCTACCCTGCAACTATGAGCTCCAAATCAGAAATGCCAGAGGCAAGAAGAAAGAGAAATGGGAGCAGCACATGGCTCTGCTGCAACCCAGCAGCACTGATCCCACAGGACAGTTGCAGCCGGCCCAGCCAAAAGCAGCCCTGAGGCTGTTCTGAGTCCCATCTTGGGGGAATAACACAGGCTCCTGCTCTGTCCCAAATCACGTATCTCTCCTGCTGCATCCCGAGTCACACAGTCAGAGCTCTGCTGCACCTGAGGAGTGGGTTCAGAGTATTTATAGCCATTCAAAGTCTCTTAATAAGCTTTGGTAAAGAGGTTGTTTTCAACCTTACTTAAGAAATAGCAGTTCCTAGGCTTCCTTTAGCTACCACCTCTGTAAGAGACTTGACACTAAGACTGGCTGATGAGTTCAGAAAACAGTGTCGTAGCAAGCCTTGTCCTAGCAATTCTTCATACTGGAGTGAAAAAAGTCTCAAGGAGCATCAGAAACCCACTGTGCATGGCCTCTGAGTGGGTGCTGCGGGCCAGCTCTTTGAGGGAGCTGTTTCCGAGAACAGCCTCCAGTGTTGCAGTAAGGAAGGCACAGCACTGGTTTGTGGCCTGCAAACCAAAAGAAATACAAACGTGAAATGTATCAGAATTTATGACGCAGTAAAACCCTCATAAGGGATAGTCAACTGGAAAGGGTCCCAGGTCTGGGTTTTACTTTTTTTAACCCAGTCTTCTCAGTGGAGGAGAACCAGGCCTACCAAGGGTCTAGTTTCCCTCTGTCCCCTGTGTCGCATGCTTTTACCTCCAGCAGCCATGACTGCTCACATATTATATTAATGTCATTTTCTGTAATTAGGCATTAGCTCACTTCCCCTTCAGCTACAGAAGAAAGGTAACACACACCAACACACAAAGTGGTGCTGCCAAAGCCGATTTGCTTTAGGAGCCCTAAATCAAGAAATCACTTGTTAGACAGCCACCTAGTGTTAACTACCACTGCTTTCTAGTTACCAGAAAAGCCACAGATGCAAAGGTTTGAGAGAAAATTAAGGGGAAAAAAAATTAAAATCCTTGTTTTAACTCTGCAGACTTACAAATACATTACTAAATAAACTTTGCAAGCCAGCAGATATTTAGTGATACAGTTTGCAAAATTCTATTGCAGACTTCAGGTCTTCTTCACAAGGATAAAAGCTGATGTTGATAAATCAATGTGATTTTTTATTAGCTGTATGAAAACACTTTTAAGTCTTCAAGCATAAATTTGCAATTGTACACGGCTATTCCTCCAAAAGCCTTCTTTCTGATGCTAAGACCCCTCCTGTGCCCACACACTCTTCCACAAACAAACTCATACTGCAAACAAAGGTCCAAGGTCCACACAGGTTAAGGACAGCACACGGCTGTAAGCACACAGTGCAAAAGCCAGCTCCAAAGATCAAAAAAAACCTGTTAGCTTTTCTTTCTCTAGACTGCAACAGTGAGCTGAATTTAAAATTATCAAGTGAATTTCCCAGAACAGCAAAGGACAAACCACACTCCTCCAGCTCTGGTGTAAATGGAGAGAGATGCACAGCTCCCATGCTAGTGCCTCCTCAGGCAGACCCCACCACTACATCTATGGGATTGCATTCATGCAATGGCTTGGGGGGCTGTGGTGTGAGCATACACGTCGCCATACTGAAGATTACCCCACACTGTGTTTCTGTCCCTTCTCTGGGTAATAGGGCACTGGGTTTATGTCAATACTGCCACATACTGACCTGGCAAATACCTCCTTCAGAGACAATGATGCTTTAGAAGAGGCTTGCCCCCAAAGAGGAGGGTTTGGCCTCACTGTATGGATCACAGATTTTCTAAAAGTTTCAGAAATGTGCATCAGAAGCGCTCTTCCTGCAGCCCCCAGAAATGGCTGTATAAGGCTGATGGTCCTCCCCAGGCCCTGCACTATCTCCGTCAGGGCTGTTGTCCCTGTAGCCATTCCTCTGCCACTGCTCACTTTCTGTTGCCCCCATGAGAAGAAAAGAAATGGAATTGGAGAAGGAGAAGTTTGTCTCTCCACACTGCAAGCCTCCACGGCACCATGTCCTAGCTAGCAGGACAACTGCTTTATCTCCAAATACTGTGAAGAGGCTGCAAGCAAGCATGCCACAAAACAACCTACTGGCACCCCAAAGAAGAGACAGAAAGGAGTCACAGGTTAGCTGGCCCAACGGAGTGGCACTGGGATGGGAACTGCCTTGGGAAATTCTATCTGAGCACTGCTGGTAATTCAACAGATTGTTCCAGTTGAGGGAAGACACTGATTAGAGAACAGAGCTGGAATCTGTTCACAAGTCTCCTGCCCTACCACTGCATGATCCTGGCACACCGTCATAATCTCACAGGGGAACTGCCTCCTTCTTTCTACCACCTCCACACTCCCACAGCTTTTAACCACTCTTTTGGTTGTGTCAGCTCAAATACTTGTCCGAGCACTCTTCAGAGCAGATAAATACAAGAAGATGCTTTTGCTTTTTTATAGGCTTTTTTTTCATGTCCAGAACACTAGTCCAATGAAGGCCACAAAACAGCCGAGCTGAAGAAGCAGTCATCCATAGGGAATGGGATAGACAGCATTTGAGGAACTTCTCAAATGTGGCCAGCTGCCAACAGAACAACAGAGTTTAAGTTTCACGTAAAGCTGAGTCTTTAAAACTTACACAGAACAGTTTGCCCCTAACATGAATTACAATACCAAGAACTGGCAGGACCAGGGTCCCATGCTGCAATGGCAATCACACTAATGAGGTCTGCATCCCAAAATGGCTACCACATACAACAGCCAACTATCAGGTGATTTAATCAGAGGACAACAACAGAAATAGATAACGACTCAAACCATGTTTGTGGGGCTGCAAGCACTTCAGACAATACTCTAGGCCATATTTACAATGATCTGTCTTCACAAAGAATGATATTAAGATTTTCTTCCTTCCACAAAGGGGACACAGCAGTCCTGTAAACCCTCCTTCCCTTAGGACTCCCCCTTTCCACGTAACCTGGTGCTGATGTGCACAGATGGCAGCACCGTGGCCCTGTTGTCCGCCAGCCAATATTTTCTCCTAGCTTATAACCTCTTTGGAGCAGGGTCCCTTTTTTTTAAATTCTGTGTCTGCACAGCACCTAACACAAGGGGTTCTTGCTCATATTTGGGGCTGCACGGTGGCACTGAGCGGTAGTGGACCACACAGTTCACTTTAACTTAGCACATCCGCAGTTGGGTACCCTTCAGTGCATGCCTGAAACATTCTGGGTAGGATCTGGTAAATGAGATCTCACAGATCGGGGAATTTTTTCAGTTCAGACTAGATTTAGCTGGAGTTTCAAGAGGACCTCCAAAAAACTTCTGAGGCCCAGTCTGAAAAAGGTGAAGAGTTGTCTTTACTGCACTGTTACCTCCAGTTATAAGCTGAGCCTGATCATCTCTATATCCAGGACTTTAACCGTACTTTAAACTCAAAGCACTACCTGGCCCATCCCTAGGGGCTGGGAGTGGTGTTAAGTCTTCCCCTGCCATCACTACTCATCAGCCACTCATCCAGACCAGGAATGTTGGTCCATTCCTAGCGCTATCAACCCATTCAGGCCAAACCAGAGGTTTCCAAACCTGGGCTACTTCAAGATGATAACAACTGAACACACCGCTCACTGCAGCGGACATAAGCTGTAAAGAAGAGCCACTACAATGTTCTGCTCTGAGTATCTATTTCAGACATGGAATATTTTTATTTTATGGGATCACTAGTAATAAAAAAATACTGTATCAATATCAACACTGTATACTGACCCTCCATATTCTGCATACTTAAAGCACTGTTTCTCTGGCTTTTAGTACTCATTTGTTTACTGTTACACAATAACTTATGTTTTGCAACTCATTTGCCAATGAGGCAAATTTAACTTGCAGCAAAATCTAAGGCTGAATTACTAAACAGCCACTCTGAGAAGTAGAGGAAAGCCACTCAGAGATAACTAGCCAGCTCAGACTGATGCACAACCCATCCAACGTTTAATATCTTTCACAGACTGTCCCGGTTTCTACTGAAAGAAGCAGTCTTAGCCAGAGAGGCATGAACTTAAACACCAAAATCCTACACACACAACAAGGTCTGCTGTCCTGTATGTTCTCCTTCCCATGCACAACATAACCGCATTTACTATCCTCATGGGTAATATTCAAAGCCACTGAAAATATCTGTTTTCCTTTGTACCTCTTCTAGGCCTTCCAAGACTTTCTAGGTGTGAACCAGCTTTATCCCCTCATCAGGTTATCCTTATTTATAGAGACAAGGAAGCGCTCTCTCTCTCTCTCAAAGTATTTATTCTCTTTACAGGTTTCACAAAAATAAAAATGCCCCTATCTACCCAATTTTTGTTTAAATAAGTGGCATGACTGAATTAGGTATTATTTTCACTTCTCTTTGGGGAGGGGGTGCTTGGTGGCAGAAGAAGAAAGTTCACAATACTTAAGAGTTTTGATTTAGAACACACAGACAAACCCAGAATTACGTAGCTGGAACACTACTTGATTGATTCACCTAATTTGTTAATATTTGACTGACTTACAAACAAACACTTTTCTTGATTAGAGGATAAAGTTACAAAAAACGTCCTCTACAAGATAGTAACTGGAAAGATTTTGCAGTTGACGTAAAGTTAGAGACACCCCTTTCTACAAGGGGCAATTCAGTTGAAAATTCCTAGAAAAACCACATGTCTATCGCTTCCTCTGCTGCTGCCAGACTCTCGGCCTGGAGGGGAACCCTGGACAATGAGAATCCTCTGGAGCAGCACTTCTCTAGAGGGTCTAGAAGAAAGGGACAGGGGTCTGCAGGGTGGATAGCCCATTTCCGCATGCTGCCTTCAAGTACTCCACTAGGAAAAAAGCAGAACACGTAAGGCCCATTCCTATGGAGCACATGACAGTTTTGCTGTACTCTACATAAATACAGCAGAAATAAAGGAACTGAAGGAGGACAGCTGTACTGCTGCAATTATTTTTCCATTTTGTGTGTCTTCAGGTCAAGATTTGATGCCTTTGGAAGACAGCCTTCAGCCAAACACCTTAGAGACGTGCTGGAAACTAAGCAATCCTTTCTCCTGCATGTGCCTATTAAAAGCTTATGCCTCTTCTCAGATATCTGCACATCATGAAGGTCCTCATCTCTGAAAACAGCTGTTACTATAATACAGAAAATAAACAGAAATAAAATTTTCACCACTGTATCTATAAATTTAAAGGAAGTAAGTAATGCAATATGCACCGCCAAGGAAGCTAAAAGGTTTAAGGTGAATGCTCAGAATACCTCCAAAACCACACCCACTGTATCCAAGCTAGCATCTTTCCAGATTTCTAGTCACTCTAAAATTGCACTAACATGTAGCTTTCTATGCAAATTAAAGGAAACCTGCAACAGGCAAATCACAAAGTACCACCAGCACCCCACATCGGCATTGCAGAGTGTGCTGGCTTCAAGACTGCCAAAAGCATGAGGTGTAACAAAGCACATAAGACTGAGAAACTGCAATACCCAAGTGGTACTGGCCCAAAAATTACCGGGTAAAAGAAAAAAATGCAAGCAGCCTTTTCATCATGGATATTCAGATTCAGGACACATTAGGCCTGCTTTTCAGAAATGCTCCACTGTCAGAGGTAGATGTGTCATACACAGAAATACCTAAGATCGGGCCTAACAATTTCTCTAAGATTACTTTAGACCATTTCAGATTTACACTTTCTGCCCAAATTCCCTGGTTATAGAGAGGAGGTACCCAACAAACCTACCTAACCAAACCCTGTTTGCACAGCATGTAACAGATATTTTGCTAAACACTGCATTGTCCTAGGGTTAAGGAAATTCATTTAGCTTTCTTACTGGATACGTATACAGCAGCAGTAGGAAAAATAAGCAAACTAAAAGACACAATGCAGGGACACCTATACTCAGAGCTTGCCAGCTAAGTAAAAGCTGAAAAGCACAAGAAAGCCTTTTCCTTTAGGGTCTGCTGAATCTTTCAAATACCTCTGGCAGGACACCTGTGAACATTCATCTTGATGTCATCCAACACACGGATTAATTTATCCTGCTCTAAAAGAAAAAAAAGTGACCAATGCCTGTACAGTATGAACAGAGAAACCATATCTAAAGCACAGGTTCCCAACTCCCGCTCAAGAGCACTGCATAAGCACGCAGAACCGGGAAGTCAGCTAGCCACTTCACCCCGGCCTGGGCACCTCGTGCAGAGGTGCTGGGCGATCACAAGCCGCTCTGCAGCGCTGATGCCGGACCGAGACCCAAGCAGGCGCACCGCTGGGCTTCTGGGGGGCAGCGCAGCCCTGACAGCACTCTTGCTTCTTCTGAAGATCTTTAATACTACCTTCCTTCAACAACTCCCGCCGCCTCCAGCCAGGAAGAAGAGGGCTTTGAATGCAACGCAGTGAAAAAGCTTTAGGGTGTCTTCAAATCGCTTCGTCCCGGCGGCCGCGCCACAGCAAAGGCCACCGCAGCCCCGCTCCCCCGGCCAGCGGGGCTGGGTCCCCCGGGACACCCCGCAGCCCGCCACCCGCACCGCCTTCCTTCCCCAGGGCGGCCATCACGCGGGGTAAAACCCCCCCGCGGCTCCCCACAGACTCTCCCCGCCCGAGGAAACCCGCGCCCTGCGCGGCGCCGGCCGCAACGGCGGCACGGGGTGGGGGGCCGGCAGCCCCGCGCTACGTACGCGGAGACTATCTTGCCGCTGAGGATCTCGGCGGGGGCCATGGCGAGGGCGGGGAGGCGGCGGCCCGAGCGCGGCGGGGCTCCCGGAGCACTCTGCGGGACGAGGCCGTCCCCCCCCGCGCCCTACCCCGCGCCCCACGTGGGCCCAAACTTTCGGCGGCCGCCGGCCCCACCGCGCAAGCGCCGCCCCCGCCCCGGAGGAGGGCGGAGAGGGGCTCCGGGGGGCCCCCCCCCCCTCACGGCGGCGGCGCGCGCCTCCTCCGCCGCGCTTCCCGCCGCCGCCGTGAGGAGCGCGGCAGCCGCCCGCCGCTGAGGGGAGCGGGGAGCGGGGAGCGGGGGCTGAGCGGCGCGGCGAAATGGCCGCCAGGACGCGTTAGGGGCGCCGCTCGCCGCCTTTCCCGGCGCCCCGCGCTGCGGGGAGGGGCGCTGCGAGGGCCCGGCGAAAGCTGCCTCCGGGGCTGGGGGCGGCGCGGCGGCCCGAGGGGCTGGCGGGGCCCGTTTGCTGGTGGCCGGCGCTGCGCGCTGAGTTCCTGGCCGTGTCTTCACGGAAATTGCAAATCGGTGTGAGAATAACGTCAGTGTTTGGTGCCCTGGGGTAGTACTGTGGTACTCCACAGAGGTGATGCTAAGAGTAAGTCTTATTCTTCAGGATTTCAACACATTTGTCCAACATAAAGCCACCAAACTGCTGGCTAGCCAGCGTGGAAGAAGGGCAGTGAAGAAGAGAGTAGGGCTGTGGCCTAAAGTTCATAGTTGTCAAGAGTTCCTAATGGTCACCTCCAAGGGATGGACTCGAAGTAAGTAATCCTGTTAGGACTGATGAAGGTGTAGTTTCCTGCCAGGCAGCTGCTCAGGTCCATGCAGTCCTCCACGTGTACTCTTATTTACATAACCAAGGCTTTTCCTTACTCTGAAGACCAGTGCAGATGTTTTAGGACCTTGTGGAGAGAGTCAGCGTTCAGTGGTTTTCTCATGCATATGGCAAATAAGTGATTAGGGTCCAGCTGGAGCTGGAGATGGGGAAAAGCAGTTTAGCGTCGCTGAGGCAGTCTTTCTCAGGCAAGACCCAGAGAGGTGAAGGAACTTGTCAGTTTTTCCTGTGAATACCTAGCACATGGTTAGAGAACTGGTCCACAATTCAATAAAACAATGATAAAAAGGTGGGGGACAGGGAACTGGCAAATTGGGGTCAATGATGGGGTGGACCCACAGTGTCAGGTTGCTGTTGGGGAGTAATAGCACATGCCTGTGCCTGCAGTAAAGCAGCACTCGTACTGCTTTGGAACCTAGCCACATCTGCCACGTATGGTGGCAGTACAGCAAAGAAACAGGGTAACACCACTGCAAATTAACAAGCTATGGAGAATAGGTGTTGGATGCTGCAACAGCAGGGTGCCAGCTGAGAATTTAAGACTTAAAAGGCCTGTGTGAAGTGCTTTCTTGTAGATTTTTGCTTTACATAGAATGCAGAAGTTTGGAAAAAGAAAGTGTCTGTTCCAAAGAGCTTGCTGAGAAAGCATTCAATCCTGCTACTCCATAATGTAATCAGTTCACAAAGGGATTTTGGGAGCTGTCAGATTTTGAGAAAGGAGAAGTGTAGGCCTCGTGGCTTCTGCCTAGGGCACAAAACTATGAGGATGGAAGTATATAGGCCCTTCTGTTTCAGAAGCTCAGAAGCCTTAGGGTTGCTTCTCTGGTGTTCTAGGAGGGCAGTATAAACCATAAATAGTTCAAAACTTCTCTGAGGATAACACTTTTATTTGTGTTTCCTTTCGTAGCCTAACAATTGACATATTTTCTGCTTTCTTTTCTATTCAGAGGAGAGCTTCCTACCTCAAGTGGTTAAACCACCTTAAGCTAACAAGTTAAGGTGTTGTAGGGTTAAAGGTCAGAAATAAGAGGGAAAACTTTGTATTTTGGGGCTTTTATATGCTAAATAAAAAAAAGCTAGAAAGAACTTATTTTTCTCTTCTTTCATTATGTATTCCTTGTATTTCCTCGAACATTCCAATGGCCAGTTGCAGTATTACACAATCAAAATTGAGATTATTCAGTCAACTGAAAGAAGGGATTTTTCTAGGCTGTGTAAAATTCTGTGCCTTGTTTGTTTCTTCTGTTGCCGTTATCTGAGGCCTGAACAAACTCGGGGGGGGGGGGCGGGGAACCAAACTCTGTTTTGAAAGAAATGCAAAAGACGGACTCCTTCAGTTGAGACAGAGTAAACTCTCAGAAACAGCTTTTGCCAAAAAAGATTTTACACTTGGGATGATAGTGTAAAAATATCAGGCAGGAAAAGGAAAAGAAGAAAGCCACCTTTAAAAATACTCAAATGAGGAGAAGAAGAAGCTATTGCCATCAGGAGCCATAGATTCCCTCCCAGAGTTGTTAACTTGCATGATTTGCATGTGTGTGTGAGTGTTAATGGCACTTGCTGCTTTTCATAATGCCCCAACTTCTGAAAAAAAGATGTCTCATGATGACAGGTAAAACTTTGAAAATGACCTAATTTATTGTAGAGTCTAAAAAATACAAAAGGAAATAAAAATAACCCTAAACAACTTCTTTTATTATTTAATTTTTTGAGCCAGATTCTCATTTCTGGGAATCGACAGACTCATGAATTTTAAATGCTTGGTGCCAGAAAATCAGACTAGCTTAACTCCTTTTATCATAGCACGAAGTTCTTTTGTGTTTCTAACTTATCCTCTGTGGCAGTCAGATACTAAAGGTGAGATTGTTACTCAGAAGTTGTGTGTGTCATGCCATTATGGAAGAACGTGTTCTTTAACATTCATTCTTAATTGTCATCCTGAGGTCAAAATACTGGGAATGGGATGGGGGGGAGGAACAGAAAGGGAATTATGTGATGAGAAATGGCTGAACAGACCCTTTTGCTCAGGTCATATCAGAGCCAAATCCAGCCCTGAAATGCAGTAAAAAAGTTAAAGCTACTATTCACGTGTAGGAAATCTCAGAGAAACACACTGGCAAAGGAGATAAACATTGCGAAAATGTTTTCAAAGTTGACAGCAACAATCAATGTTTTATGCTTTCAGTACAATGTTTTTGACTTATTAATGCAAAAGAATGAGAAAAAACGTAATGCCATGATAAAACAGACAGCTCTGAGCATAGTCTGTTTTGTACCAAAGCAGACTTATTTTCTAACGGCTGTTAGGATGAAGAAGGATAAAACCAGTTACTTAGGGTAGGCTGAAGCCTCAGAGTAAGGGAGACCTTTCTGCTCTGTGTGTTGCCCCAGAGTAGTTGTTCTGCCTCACTCACCTTCCTGCCAGGCATCCCTGGGTTTGATTTGGCAACTCCTACAGTTTGACTGTTTACCTTTGCATCCACCCCCTCTTACCCAACAAGTCAAAAGTCATGGAGCTTGTTCTTTAAAAAAGCCATGAAGGCTGCAAAGTGCATGCCAGAAAGACTTTCATTGTTACTGCTGAGCTAATTTGTTATGAGAAACTGACCCCAAATCAGCAAACTGGGGAAGAACATTAGGCTTTGCTTCACCCATTAAGTGGGAAAGTTAGGATAGGACATTGCCTGCGGTAAAGGAGGAGGAACAGCAAACTTAGATTAGCTTCATAAACCTTGGTCAGAAGGGAGATTTTGAGAAAGCCTGTTGGCAGGAGCACACCAGAAAAACTTTGATTTTTCAAGGACTTATGGGGAACCTTGCCTGCTTGGAGATGCCCCACTGAACAAAACAGGATTGGTTAAATGAATGACATTACACTGGAATGTACCTTATCTACCATGATGCAGAACACAACTTTGTAATGGGGTAACAATGACAGATTTAAGTACATGCTGTTGGTCAACTCTCCCTTTGATCAGAAGATGACTGGTCTTTGACGTAAGGCTTGAGATTGACCTCAGTGTACATGCTTTGAAATAGCCCTTATAGCTAAGCTGTGTTAATGTAATCCTAGATAGCATGAGCTAACATTTTTCCCATCGTAAAGAATTTCCTGAGTGTAGTTATCCCCTGCTCTGTTTAGCTGTCTTATGTGCCCCATCCATTTCAGACATATCATGGAAATAACAAGTTGGTGATGCAGCCAGCTGTTGGACAGTCACTGCAAATGTAGCTGTCCTGGGTTACAGTGGTATTTGGTCTCTGGCCTTCTCCTCAGGGTTCCTGGCCTGATGCTGGAGCATCAGAGTGCCGGAGTGTTCCTCAACCACTTCAGTGCAAAGGCAGACAGATTAATCAAATCACTTCCAAGTGCAGTTTTAACTACAGTGAACTGATTTTCTCTAAAGCGAGTGAAGGGTACTTTCATCATAGGTTTTTCTGGCAGGGAGGTAAAGCTGGTTGTGTCCAACAGAGTGGCACAAACAACAAATAGGCCTCTGAAGTGCTTTTCTGATCCCTGTCTCAAGCTTGCCATTCACTTGTCTACCATGTCATACTGGGAAGAGCCACGGATGTCATCTATCTGGACTTCTGTAAGGCCTTTGACACGGTCCCCCACAGCATCCTTCCCTCTAAACTGGGGAGATATGGATTTGATGGGTGGACTGTTTGGTGGATGAGGAATTGGTTGGATGGTCGCATCCAGAGGGTAGTGGTCAATGGCTCGATGTCCAGATGGAGACCGGTGATGAGTGGTGTCCCACAGGGGTCCGTTCTGGGACCAGTACTGTTTAATATCTTCATCAGTGATATAGACAGTGGGATTGAGTGCACCCTCAGCAAGTTTGCAGATGACACCAAGCTGAGCGGTGCAGTTGACATGCCAGAAGGACAGGATGCCATCCAAAGAGACCTGGAGAGGTGGGCCTGGGAGAACCTCATGAGGTCCAACAAGGCCAAGTGCAGGGTCCTGCACCTGGGTCAGGGCAACTGCCGATATCAATACAGGCTGGGGGATGAAGGGATTGAGAGCAGCCCTGTGGAGAAGGACTTGGGGGTACTGGTGGACGAAAAGCTGGACATGAGCCAGCAATGTGCGCTTGCAGCCCAGAAAGCCAACTGTATCCTGGGCTGCATCAAAAGCAGCGTGGCCAGCAGGTCGAGGGAGGTGATTCCCCCCCTCTATTCTGCTCTGGTGAGACCCCTCCTGGAGTGCTGCATCCAGCTCTGGAGCCCTCAGCACAAGAAGGACATGGACCTGTTGGAACGGGTCCAGAGGAGGGCCACAAAAATGATCCGAGGGCTGGAGCACCTCTCCTATGAGGACAGGCTGAGAGAGTTGGGGTTGTTCACTCTGGAGAAGAGAAGGCTGCGAGGAGACCTTATTGCAACATTTCAGTACTTAAAGGGGGACTATAGGAAGGATGGGGGCAGACTCTTTAGCAAGGACTGTTGTGACAGGACAAGGGGTAACGGTTTTAAACTAAAGGAGGGTAGATTTAGACTAGATATAAGGAAGAAATTTTTTGCCATGAGGGTGGTGAAACGCTGGAACAGGTTGCCCAGAGAGGTGGCAGATGCCCCATCCCTGGAAACATTCAAGGTCAGGTTGGACGGGGCTCTGAGCAACCTGATCTAGTTGGGGATGTCCCTGCTCCCTGTCCCTGGACTAGATGGCCTCTAAAGGTCCTTTCAACCTAAACCATTCTATGATTCTTTGATTCTATGCAAGTGTTTTGTATGGACCATAGTGTATCTGTCACTCTAAAGACAGCAACAACCAGCTCAGACTATCTCTGAACTTCCACTTAAGTTACTATGCCAGTGACACAAATTTGTACATACTTGAGTGCTTTTTCCATTGGCTGCTTTCCTTGTTGCTCTTCTAGCTAACTTCCTTTAGCTACATCACCTTACCTTCACAGAGAAATCTTCCAACACTTCTCATTAACCTCTTAGGGATCCTGCAGAAGAAAGATGTCTTGTTAACAGTTTGAAGAATTTTGTGTCACGCTTGATTCCACAGAGAGCGGTGCAGAGTGCTTGATAAATATGGGCCCTAGGTTGTCCTGACTCTTTGATGTTAAGAGATAATTCAGAGCAAAGAAACCATTTTCTAAGTAGTCCCCTCTCTCTCACATAATAACCATTCCTAATATTTCTACAGCGTGTTGTGGCACTCCCTGCAATAAACAACAGCCTAATTCACTGTCCCAACCTGCTTGTGAGTAGTATATTACCACATTTTCCAGATAAGGGAACTAAGAAAGAAGGATTAATTCATTGCCTAAAGCAAAATACAAACCTAAGCAATGGAGCTGTGATTAACTAGCTTGTCATTTCCACTTCCTCCTAATTCTCTTTGGCTAATAATTTTTAGTTAATGGCTTGCAGCTACATAGGACTTTCCCCCTTTTTTTCCAACTGCTAAATTTCACTAGAAGACTATGAAAAATACATTTCCAATATTTTCTATAGAAATACTCATTATACCAATTCCACCTTTCTGTCTGCATAGGGAGTTGCACACACTGACACAGGCAGAGGTAGGCAGGAAGAAGGGTGAGTTTCAGGACTGCAGGTAGGAGGATGTCCAGAAGACAATTTTTCGATTACAGTTTAAACCACGCAGCCTCTCTGATAATTCCCCCAGCCCAAGCAAAGACGTCTCCGGCAGAGCAAGATTGCATAGCTGGTTATATACCGTCTCTGCAAGAACCTTCACAGGGTGCTCTCTCAACCAAGCAAATCCTGCTCTTGCAGTGTCCTGCAGAGGCAGGAGGAGGGCGAACAGATCCCGTGAAGTCTGTGGTAGGGAAGTGCAAGGCTGTCATGAAACCAGCTTTCCCACAGATCATAATTCCAGCAAGTGGGGGATTTGGAGATAAAAACAGGTAAATGGAGTTTTGCACCTCAGACTTGGGCGACACAGGCTTTAAGCATGTCTTACTATCGAGTTTGAAACACTGAGTGGTGTTTGCTGTTGGTGTGTGCACACAGTTCGTAATATGAAACAGGCTTAAGAAGTTGTACCTTCAATGTGCTCTTACTTAGAGCGTTCCTGATTCCAATACGTGCCCTTCTTTCTGTGTAATTGCCTCCAGATCAGACAAAATGTTGTCCCAGCTCAGGGTCATGGTGCTAATGGTGGCCAGCTGCAGATATGTAAGGAAGACTATAGGAACGGGGCAAACATGATATTCCTGGTCTCCAACCATTTACAGCTGAAAGAATTTCTAAGACAAACAGGATAATGGAAGTGGGGGAGAAATAGGGTAAAGTTAAGGACAAACAGAATGGTTTGAAGCCCCATGCCTCCTGTTCTGAGAGGTTCATGAGACACAGATCATTTCCGTATGTTATAGAACATAAAGAATGTCTCAATTTTTCTTAACACGCACGACCTTTGTGTGCTTCTCCTTTTGCATAGCACCTCTTGGCCACGTGAAAACTAACTGTTGGTTAGTTTTAATGGAAACAGCATTGATAAGGTACCTTCACATGCTGTAGTGAATTATTTTTTCCCTTATTTGATATGTGCATATTTTTTTCTGTCTCTGACCTATGGATATGTTTGCCCACCGTGCTTCATTCCCTGTTGGGGTTGTTCATAATTAGACTTCAGTTTCTTAGCGTTAAAAATAAAAATCCATATTTATCCTCTACTGGTCATGTTTGATGACTGTAATTAGAAAGGAACAGTAAATTGGAGGAGGAAGAGGCTTAACTTAACTGCTCTGGAAAAGCAGACCCTTGTGCAATGTGCTGTTCATACGAGCACACGCACCCACATACATGAAACAAAAAGATTTTCCTTTCCTCGAAGGTCTCCTAATCTAAGTATTTGGAGCTGAGTTTCAGCTTCTTGTGAGTACAGCTTGAAAGGAGTTAAAAAGTGGTGACACACAGACTGTTCCAAGTATCGCATTCTTTCTCACTCCGTACAGCATGAACATAAGTGAGCTCACTGTAAGCTTATTCCACACTCATGGAACAAGTGGACACCTATGTATACACACAAGCTTGTTCCACACTCATTTATATATGTGCACCTGTATTTCCCAGTTTATATGCCTTATATTTCAAATCTTTGTATCGCAGAAGTTTGTCCACTTCTAGTCAGAGTGATCACATTTCTGCCCTTTCTTTTTGCCTAAGAGCTGTGTGATTCGTCTGGTATTTAAAACAAGAACTGCTCCATTTATCAATGAAGCAGAGCCTGGTGGAGGCACCAGTTTCAGAGACACATTGCTAGTGTTTGCCCTGAAGATGTGGAGTGTGTCCGTTCCTGCATGCTCAGCTGCATCAGAAGCAGTAAATTAACCTCACAAGTCTGCTGAGCTCTAGTGTCTGTCCTGCACATCTCTGGGAGAAAGATTTCTTAAAGGAACAGCAAGTCTTGCTCATGTCTACTACTGTAAACTCTCTCTGAGCTTTCCGATTTATAAACCAGCTTGAGATCTGGTTAGAAAGTCTGTGCTATGAAAAGTCCTGTCCTTTGCTGCTATCTCTGAGAGCTTTAAATAATCCAGCAGGGCAGTGTAATGTTTTGTCCTATGGCCTGTGTCAGCTGTAGCTGGCAAAAAGCACATTAAGGGCCCTTCTGGTCCCCTCCAGCCATCATTTTGAGACAAAGCATGTTGACATCTCTAGCCTGCGCACCCTGGTGCGGTTGCTGAGGTTGCACATGGAGTAGTTTTGCTTTGGAGCCCTGCTGCTTTGCAGAGCAAACCATGAGCTTAGAAACAGAGCCTAGGGAAGAGACAGTGACTGATGCTTGCCCGGGCCACAGGAAGATTAAGAGCCTGTAGACCTGGTGTGGAACAGGAATATGGGGAGCTCACTAGGGGGAAGTCTGCTGGGCCAGTATTTCTCTTTATGGCCTAGAAGCCTGGAGAAGAAACTGAATAATCCTTCCAAGAGGAGCTGTGCCAAGATGTGATGTTATTGGTGTCTCTTGTGCCCTCCATAGCAGTGTAGGACCAGCAGGCAGATTCTGAAGGAGGTTGAGCCCCCGTACTAGTCATACAGGATCAGCAAAGAAGATATTGTAGCAGCAGGTCAACGGGATGGACAACGGCTTTGGCCCTAGGGCCTTTCCTGCAGTATAACATTGACACTAGCATCGGCATTGACCCTGTGGATAGATGTGGTGAGATGTCAGTATAGGACATGACAAGCACTATGGTCTAAGCTGCTGCCGCAGGAACACATTTGGGGCCTGAG
Source organism: Morus bassanus (assembly GCA_031468815.1). Taxonomy (NCBI): domain Eukaryota; kingdom Metazoa; phylum Chordata; class Aves; order Suliformes; family Sulidae; genus Morus; species Morus bassanus. The sequence continues at coordinate 9,129,730 of CM062572.1, read as the reverse complement.
TCTTCCTTCCCTTTTCCTTTGAGGATTCAGCAGCGCTCCCGGAACTTTGTGAAAGGATCTGGTGAATGGGGCAAAGAATTTTTCCCCTTTGTGGACAGTTTTTTATTCCCAGTCCCTCTTATTTCCTATCATTTTACAATTTATAGGATGATGGAGCTTTTATACTACAGGCAGCCCGTGTGGCTTTCAGAGGAATGCTGAGAAGCTGCTTTCCCAGCTGTCCTGGGATCTGAAGAGGGGTGCCTTGACATTTTAGGCAGGAACGTTTTCACAAAGGACTCCCTGGCAATTTGGATTTTCTTTAAAAAGTCTGATTTTGAGACAGCACACACGGCATCCTTCACTCAGGAAGGTGCCCTTCACTCAGGCACAGCAAGCATGAGTGCTCATGACAGAGAAGCATTACAGCTTCACATTAAGGGTGATTTCTAAAGCCTGAAGAGTTGTCTTAAATTGTATTCACTGATTGGGAAATAGAGTGGCACATAGGCAAACAAATGAGCGAATTTCTTTTTCAGAGAGAAGATTGTAACAGTTCTGTAGCATTTATATTGATCAGTATTCAACTGTCTTCACCTGTTCTGGGAAGAAGAGAGGTTCAGATATCACAGCTTATATGCAGGCAGAGAGGAGGAACAATGGCTTGCTTGGGTTCCCCACCTCACTTTATGCTTTTGATCTGTTACCTGGTGTTGGTGATCAAAAGTGTCTGAACTCCATGTACCACACATATATGTATCAACGACAGCATGTATACACACAGACTTGCTCCTGGAACTAGGAGAAGGAAAGTATGAAGGAAATAGTTTATGGAAAATCAGTAAGTGTCAATTCTTGGTATACTTTCAGGTTACACTGTGCCTTTTAAAGCAGGTGTAAAACAAACTGCTTGATGACATATAAAAATGAGCCTGTTCCCAAATTTGTTTATTAAAGCTTTCTTATGAGAGGACATTTCCTGGTTGAAATATTCAGATTAATGGCAAGTTTATCACAGTCTAATTTGAAATGTGCTTACTAGGTAGTGTTTCTGTAAGCAGGGATGGACAAAGCATGCTGAAACTTAGGACCCTGAAGAAAATTTCTTTTTCTTTAGCTCAGTCTTGGAAAAAGTTAACATACCAGAGAGCTGCACACAGTCTGCATCCACAGTAATGCTGAGTGCCCATAACTGGCTTCGAATTCAAAGGATCAGGCATTAAGGAGGGAGGGAAAGAAAGAAGCCTTTGCTGCTCCACCCATCCGTTGCCTGTGACCCTGCCGTGGGGTGGTTTGTGCCCCATTTCACCTTCCCAGGTGTGGCTGCAGCACTGTCCCATCTCCTGCTTTCCATGGAGGTACACAGCTCTGCAGGAGGAAAGGGAGCATCCCAGAATGTGTCGGATGGGGCAGGGGTTGTTGTGGTTTTGTTGTTTGTGTAGGAATATTTTTCTGTTTTGGGAAAGGGCTTTTTAATATGTTTTTGGCTGAAATTCCTTTCAAGCAATTCTTACTATGCTGGATCCAAGTGCTGTTGAAATCAGTGAGGTTTCTCCTATGTCTCTTGGTTCAGAAACCACCATCTTCATCTAGGCCAAGACCTTAGATTTTGTAAAAAATTATGCTGTCAATGGCCTTATTAACAGAAATAATTTATTTTATATAGAGAACTTTTTATTTGCAAGGGTAACAGAGTTAAGCCTTTTAAACTCAGTATATGCGACTGTGCTATTGCTGTACATCAGGGCTGGATTACCAGGAGTAGGGGAAAGCTGTCTCTGCATTCCTGGGAGCAGCCTCTTCTCTCGTGTAGCATTGGTGTCTCCCACAGCTGCAGCTAAAGAACCATAAAACCAAACCGCAAATGACTTTGTGCTGGAATTGACAAATCTGTCAATAACTAAGGTGCTAGTAACATGGGAAAGGATATATTTTGGGTGCTTTCAAATTCTACATGTGCTGTGTCCTTCTCAGGATGTTAGCTTGATGCCAAGGGCCACCTTGCTAAAGCTTTCTCCTTCACTTCCAGACACCATTTTGTAAGTGGGCTTGTCTTTGCCTAAAGGAGAATACCCTGACACAGGCGCTCATGATCCAGTTGTACAAAGCAGATCTTTCTTTAGTTTAGCATGAACATCTCTCCACAGATAGACCTTACAGGAAAACCGAAGAGAAGTAAGATATACGTTTTCTGAAATTGAAACAGCGGGGTCTAGCAAGGCAGAGAGGCAGGAGTCATGGCTGCCACTGAGAGGAAGGGAGGAGTGGCAGGCTCTGAGGGGCAGCCTCTTGGGGAGACAGCTCTTGGTGTGGCTGACAAAATGAAACCACAGTGTGGTAGGTAATATCGATTCTCTTGCTGCACATGGAAGCTGTAGGGTGGGACAGGGGTGTGAATCCTGAGAGGTCACAGGTCTGTGTGGTTGCAGGCATGAGTCTGGGCATGGGGAGCTGTGTGTATACCTGCATTGCCCTCTGCTCATATCTCAGCAGCTACAACTCCTTCCCTACCTTACTACACCCTGAGCTTCACAACTACCTTGTAAATGTAACAACTGATGCTGGTAGCTCTTAGTATAATATTTATTACAGCATATTTAAGTGGGATTGCAACAAGGGGAAGAACATCCGTGTTATTAGCTGAAATTGCTTACAGACACAAACATACACTCACACTTTCCTTTAGTCTCTGTGATTGACCATTTTCAATTGCCCCAGCACTGCTCAGTGAGCGGGAAAAGCAGTCGGGATATGGAGCTTGGCTTTTTTCCTGGCTGTTTCCCACCAGTACCCTTCTTACAGATTATGCACGCTTAGACTGGGAAGATTTATGTCATACTATAACAGAGGGCTTCTGTGAAGGAGCCTGGCCAATTTGTCTGCTTGCCATTGGCCATACGACATCCCTTGAAGGCCCTGGGAAGTAGGGGATGGAGGAGTCTCGTGGGTGTCCTGCCAAACTGCACTGCAGGGTAGATGTGGCAGAGCCTGTGCTGAGCATCTGGACGAGCTCAGGCTTTCCCTCTAACTGTCCCACATTTCACCATGATATAAACATGTGCTTCTGAGCTTGGACTCATAACCAGGCAGCTTGACTGCAAGATTAATTTGGGCTTAAAACTGAACAGGACAACTTAGTACAGTTGTACTAAGTACGGCAGTACACAGGTCCATACCAAACCTCCCAGTTCATGGTCTATTGTGTTAATTGCTGCAGACATAGCATACCCAGTTAGTGAAAAGGTACCTTGGGTTACTCTGTCCGTTACTGTACTCGTGGCAGCAAGATTTCCTGGAAAGAGACACCAGCTTTCTATGTTTGGGCAATGGGATGCAGTCAAATATATGTATGCAATCTCTAACTGCTGACATCCTCATGGGTGAATCAGTATTCCCAATGGGCAAAGCCAGTGTTAAACCCATGGATTCGAGACATTAGGATGGGGGCTTCTTCTTCCTATCCACGTACATAATTGCTTGCACTTCTGTCTATCTTATTTCAGCCCTCCACAGCTTGAGCTCCAGGTAATTGTGTAAAGCTGGCATAACAAATAACATTTAAAATTTCTTTATAGTCGTTTTCAGATCGGAAGAACAAAAAGGCTGGGGGCAAATGGCCGCTCTTGAAGTCCAAGCTTTGTCGCATCTTTGGAGCCAAGAAAGTTGTGATGGGGAAGAAAGAAGAAAATTCATACAAGGTGGGAGACATTTAGGAAAAACACTTTTTGCAGTGACGCTTTAAAATGGAACCAAGGGAAAAAAAGGGTATTTTTCCTCAGCGTTTGTGTTGCATTATGCTAGTTCTTGCAAAAGGTGACACTAATGAGGAGGACATGCTCTTCCGTTGACTCAGTGATGAGTGTACTCTGGACTAATGGAAGATGTGAGGACAATTTGCTCTAATAACTGCCACCTTTGGCATTGGGCTTTCTTTAATATAAAATTTAAGGTGTTCAAAGCCTTGTTAGCTGGAGTACTTTCCAGGTTTTCATTTGAACAGATGTCCCAGCTACCTACTGCATACTCCTTCATTAATCAGTCAGAATACTCCAGGGTGGAAGGACAAATGTACAAACATGAACCGGTATCCTGTTTCTACAGTGTTCCCTATAGCTGTGCAATTGGTAAAGTCTGAAGGGGAGTGCTTTCATGTGTGAAGGAATTAGAAAATGTGGGCACAATTCAAGTGTCCATGCCTCCCTGATACTTTCTAAGGAAGACAGGGTGAACTCTGGAGCTCTTAGCACTTCTTATGCAGAGCTGGCTGTTACACATTAGGATTTTGATTGCATTGGTGGTCCCTTCAGAAACACTCTATTCCCAGAAGCATCGATTGAGAACATCTGAGACATTTCTGTCATAATCTCTTTGTAACAGTGGATCCTGACCTTATTTTAGCAGGCTTTGCTAATGCCTTCTTTTCAGCCGACTTCTGCGTCCAGTTGTTCTCTCTGCTGTTGTGCCAATATTTGAGGCTGGAAGGGATCTCTTGAGAACATCTGGTCAAACCGCTTTACTCAAGCAAGGTCAGCTAGATCAGTTTGCCCAGGACCGTGTCCAGTTCGGTTTTGAAGATCTCCAAGGATGCAGAGTCCATAACCTCCCTGGGCAACCTATTCCAGTGTTCAGCCACCCTCACATCTCCCTTATTATTGTTGCTTTTTCATCCTTGTCTCAGCTATTGCCTCCTTGAACCACTTCCTTATGCTGGACTGTGCACCCTGTGCTCTGTCCACCTTTAACACTTGCACATCTCCCTCCTGAGGCCCACCTCATATTTAGGAAGCAGTGAGCCAAACCAGAACAGTTGGTAATACCACCACAGGACAATAATCCTAGAAAGCTTTTCTTCTTGGCACTACTTGAATGTATGCTTGGACCAGTCAAGAAACCAAGAGCTTTGCCTATCCACTGAGAGTAACTTCTGGGCTTTTTCAGCCACAGGCAATCTTCTCAAATTCTTAAATACTTAAATTCAGTAGGTGCCCTGAATGTCGTCAAGACAAAAAGACACCTGAAGCTTGCAAGTCCTTAAACCGAGGAAAGCCTTTCTGAGTTAGCCTTACAGCCATGAATGAGCAGTTTATTAGTACATAAAAAGGACATTGTAACTTGTGGAAAAGTTTCTATCAGTTGCTTCTTGTAAAACTTCATACTTTTCAGCGCTGTATTTTAAGCAGTGCAGGGCATTCTTTTGTTTTCTTTTGTGGTCTTTGTTACAGCAAGGTTGCTATCAGCAAGGAAAGAGGCTAAAATCAACCCAGCCTGATTACTTTTTAATCTAGAATTTACTGAAGACTTTGTACACTCACATTAAGTGCCCAGTGAAAGCTAACATTTCTGGTGGGAGGAAGAGAGATTTTCCTGAAGATACAGGCATAAATCAGTCCTCATTACAGTGCTGAAGTCACAAAATTATGTCCCATGCCTCAGAATTAGTAGATCCCAAATACTTCTTTTTGGCAGGATTAAGAAGTGAACAAAGAGAGAGTTGAGTGATATGAAGAGTACCCATACCAAAATCCATACTTGGGCAGACCCATTCGAACTGGGTCTGCCCAAGATAACAGGGTAAAAAGTCCCTCATTTGGTTTTGGGTGCCATGGTGGGTCCACATAGGGTCCTGTTGTAGTGCTGTTCCTGCTGTGGTGGTGTGATGGTACACACTACGTGAAATCCCAGCCCACCGAAATCAGCGGGAATCTTGCCATTTGTTCTATGACTATGTCAGTGATTTCTGTTATCACAGGTGATGCAATATCTGTGGTACAATAAAACAAATGTCACAACGTAGGTGCTTGACCCTGTGGCAAAAAAGCAAACAAACAGTAACAGTAGCAGCCAGCCAAGGCAAATAAAGAATTGGAGGAAGACAAGTTGCTCAGAATTTTTTTTTAACTTTTACAAAGTGTTCTGGATACACACAGAATTTCTGTTCTTGTTGTTAATTAGCTCTGAAGAAGAATCAGTCAACATTTCTTCAGTAGTGAGAAACATTTTGGCTATAGTGGAAATCGGAAGTAAATGGTCCTTACAGAGCAAGAGTAGAAATCAGTGCTGCTTTACTCAGTGCTGGAGAAATATGAATTTCACAAAGAACTTCTTCAATATTACTCTGTGGGGTCTAGATTGGGTTATCTGTCAGCTATGTCCATAGGTGTGCTGTTCCCTATGGGCTGAGACCTCTGAAAGCCAAGGGGCCAGCCAAAAGCAATCACTTCAGGTGTGTGTTTAGACTTTCTGAATATGGCCCAGACTCTGCACCAGGTGTGGCACATGCTCCATCCACTAATGATGGAGGTGAGCACAAGATGAAAATCTGCACAGAGCAGAAGGGACATCTTAAGCTGCATGTAATGAATGTCACAAGCTGACTCCATCAGTGCTTTTCCACAAAACCCCAACAGCTGTATTTAAATAACCCTGAAGGACTCTCTTGATAAAAAGTCGTGCTGTCGCTTCCAGTTCTGAGGGAGCGACAGATATGGACTGAACCTTTTCCCCCACCCTCTCATGACAAGCAGCAGTGACAGCACATGCTGAACCTATACAGCCAGTGGCAATGTTCCTAGTGAAGCACATGCTCCCCTGAGCTTTGGGAGCAGAGCTGGCTAGGCTAGACAGCATTTTGCCCAAGGCCTTTCCCTGCTCCCAATTCTAGTTGGAGGGAGCCAGTTATTTATAGAAAAGCAATGTGAGTTCTCCTATATCAGTCTCTTCCCTGCAAACCACTGGCTTTTCAAGAAATTTTTGGCAGTGCCATGTCCTGCAATTGGTAATATAGTCAGAAGTCTGTCTTGTAAGAGTCTAGATATCCTGCAGCTTTGTTGGAGAGTCCTCGGTACCATTTAAAAAAATGGGAAACATATTAGGCTGAATTCAACAGCCCATGAATTAAGGACAGACCCACCACTCCAGCCTGTTTTATGAATATTTACAGTTTTCATTAACTTGAGCGAGAACTTTGCAGATCTAACTGTGTATTCTGCCATTTGTCATAGTACCAAAACCATTCTTGGAATAAATCTGGTAAAATTGAAAATGTTAAAAGACAAAGCAGTTCCCCAGTGCCTGGTGTGAGATCAGTAGACTGAGAACAGATAGTAGAGTGGTTTTTCTTGCTAAGTGACCTGCCTTTGGTTTTCTCCTCGGAACTCCTCCTACACTTGTAAAACTGGAATAGGTTACACATTTCCATCTGAGTATTTCGGTACTGCATTTTCACTCCAGCATGTAGTAAATATGCTCCACTTTACACTGAGTTCAGAGACCATATTGCTCTTGCGTGCCAGAATCTGGAAGACTGGACCCAACATAGACCACAACTAAGGTGTGCAGCTAAAGCTGTTATTCACGTATTTGACACTAAGGGGAGCTCTTGTAACGGAGAAGAGAAACACGCCATACATCTTTTATGGACACTGAACGAGAAAAGATGGTGTAAGGCTGCTTGTAGCGTTAGGTTAGACTTAGGGATTTATTTTGTGAAAGCTAAGTGTATTTATCTTATTTGTTAGAAAAGAGCTCTTTTTATGCAGGTAGCTACAGCTCATACAGCTATTGGAATGCCTGTGTGCTACTGAGCTCCTGCTTGTCTGGCTGAAGACAAAAGTTTTCTTTTTGTCTTTCTAATCTTTTAGGTTTCAGCCACAGTTCTACTGGCTACAGATTAGTTTGTTCCCTATGACCCCTTGGTTTGTGCCTAGTCTCAAAAACAGGGTACCTACTTTATCTGAAGGCAAGATCCTCTGTTGTAAGATGATCTCATGTGTATTGCCTCCTTTATTATTAACAAAGAAAACAAAATACTATAATTTTATTCATCCTTTTCTGTTTTATTATGAGCAGGATAAAGGCAGAAGGAAAGATAAGACTAGCTTAAATTTTTGGGGATTGCAAAATAATTGTCAGGGAGCAGCAAAGGCTGGTTGTTCCCTAAGGGAAGGCAGGCCAGGAGCCGAGGGTGACCCCAGCCTGGGCAGTGCCCTCACTGATGGTTGGCCATGTCCTGCCTGAACATCGTGGGCAGAGCTGGATGGTGGTAACAGGGCCCATCAACAGTCCCAGACCAGGCAAGTGATGAACCAGATCCTGGGTCTAAACAGGGAGTCAGGAGCAAATGGAGACAGGGCCATAGGCAGGGCTACTACATGGGTCCACAGTCCATCCAGGAGACAGGGACAAAGATAGGCTGGAGACAAGCTATAATGTACATCCTCGGGGTTCATCCAGGAGACCAGCATCCTACGGCACAGCTCCAAGGCCCATCAAGAGGCAGGGCCCAAGACAGGTCTGGAGACTGATTTGCACGTAACATCGCTCAGGCAGGGATGGAAGTCCGGCAGGGGTCTGGTGGGGGCCATTAAGGCTCAGTGCACTGACAGCAGCCCCCGCTTCCCTCAGCGGGAGCCATGGGCGCAGGGCCCTGTGTTCACTGTAGAACCACCACCAATACGGCATGGAATGAATAGTCAGCCCTGCAGGTGAAAACATACTGCCTTCGTACTGAGATATGTAAAATAAACATTGTTGTTGTACATGGTGGATTATAGATCCTTCAGAGACATGGTGAAGAAGGGCAAGAAAATATCATCAGTTGGGACTTCTGTAAGTTTAGTTCTAGTCCTGGTAGTGAAAAATCTGATTATTAATCATGGGTCATCTGGATTATTGTCATGGCATAACAAGGGGTTTTAAAGCCCTACAACTTGCACTGCAGCCTTTCTGTGGCTGCAACATGAATGGCAGGAATTGTTTCCTCATTTACACCCGAAAGATAACTTGCTTAATACTTTCCATTTGCTTTTAACCCGATCAGCATGATTCCTGAGAAGCAAACTCATACGCTTTTTGAAAGAGGAGCACTTAGTTCTTTTACAGAAGGCAATTTATTTTAATTACACCCTTCCTCCAGCATCTGAAGAAGTTTGTCTGAGCAAGATATTAACTGGTTTACCTCTTGGTGTGACAGATGATTTGTTGGTTGCTGACTTGCTCTATGTTTGCATGATGAACTGGCTCAAGCTCGAGAAAAAAACCCCAAAATACTTTTCTTGTTCTGGCTGCATTTTCTGTCTAAAACTGTTAAACAGCCCAGTTTGAATTTTGGCCGCAAACCTACACAATTTCTATTATCTTTTATATTATGGTACCCCAGTTAGCCCAGTAGTACTTCTCTGACTGTCCACGTTGTTTAGGAAGATGCTGCTCATTTTAAGGGTATCCCCAACTTTGGTATCACCAAAGATTTAAATCTGTGAAAGACAAGTCTAGAGCCTGTAATCAACAAGATGTGATGGTTTCTTGTTTAGTTAGTACTGTCTTCATCTCAGCTAGGTCTTTGCCATTTTCCTTTGCGTCTTACAAACCTCACATTTTGTCAGGTGGAACTGTGTGATCTGACAGGTATTGCGGTAGCAGGCAGGGAGATAATGGTGTCTGCATGAAAACCTGGTTAGTTCTTCCAGGAAGTAAGAACTCTATCTTTGAATAAAGTTCCTTGTGTCCTCCCTGTTTTAGATCTCCTGCATTTCCAATAACATACCTCTTGTTTCTGATGCTAAGCCATGATGGCTTGCTCCTGCTACATGTATTGCACCTGCCTACCTAGACAGTCAGATGCTTCATTTCACTTTCTGATTTTGGCTCTTCTGCAATCTAGTAATGGTCTTGATAGGTACGTAGCTACATTAAGATGAGATAGACAATTTCAAACTCCCAGTCTCCCAGATGAAATTTGTATATCATTGCTTATGTCAGAATTTCACTGCTTTTCTTTCTGGCTAGCCGGTTGGCTCCTCTGTTAGATCAGCTTATTTTAAAAGATCCCTGACTGTAGCAGATCTGTTTTTCAAACTGAGAGCTTTTGCAAGCTGAGAGACCAATATTGCTTTCCAGGCCAAAACGATCATGGATCATTTGCAGCTGCTTCCCTTTCCCCTGGTAAGTGCTTCCTGAAGGATGTTATCAGACTGGCTAAGGCTGGTGCAACTCAGCCAGACCTGATACCAAAATAGTAATGACTTTAGGATACTTAGTAAATGATGAAAGCCACTCTGTTATGGTATGACACTGGTCAACTTTATCCAAAAAACCAGCCAGGAAATAACTGGGAATGACTGACTGGATTTTGGATTCCATAATGTGCTAAAATAGATTAAAATTTCAAAATAATTGTACTAGTGCTAGCAGATTCATACTACGTCAGTTACAAAATAGGTATGATAAGAACCCATACTTTGTTATCTGGAGACTATACCAACCACTGCAAACATGCACAGATTGAAACTTGTTAGCTTTCACTCCAATGATTGCACCAAGAGAATAGCAAATAATTGATGGTAGGGAAAACATCTTCCAAAGATCATATTTAAAGAAAAGAAGAGGGAGGACACTCATGCCTATACCTAATCATAGTTTCTCAAAGGACTTTTTTTAAATGAAACTGTGATTAGTTTAAAGTACCTACTTCTGACACCTGTTTCCATGAGAACAGGAGCAGCAGCTAGAAATCACGTCATTGGAGTTCTTTTTGGTTGCACAGACGCAGGAAACTGCAGATACCACATATGCAAGCATTAGGACCAGTCAGCATACTGTTGTCAGGAGAAGAGGAAGGTTTTACGGTGATTTAAAATCCCTTAATATACTTATAGGAACTCCTTACAGCTAATATTACTGTTATTTTTTAACAAAAACAATTTTTAAAGGTAATTTTCAATTGAAAGCTAGAACAATTAGTGAGAAGTAAATTTCGCTTTGGAAAACTGCGCCTCTCAAGCAGCTAATAACATGAGGCTTGAAAAAGAGAAACTGAGTGTAACCACATCACTGTATTATTCTGTGCCTGCAAAACTGGCTGATTATTTGCCTTATATCACATCCTTTTCCTAACAGTATTCCATTGCATCTAATTTTAATATGTGCTAGCAAAACATCTTTTTATGTGTTGCTGAATCATATATTTACTTGGAGTGAATTACAAAGAACAGTCTCAGTTTTCTATGTGATTTGCCTAAATATTTTCTTGGACCAGAATTGTTTTGCAATGGAAAATTCAGGCATGAATTCCTACTTAGTTGAGCAGTACTGTAAAATCTGGAAAGGAATATAACCAGCATGATGGAGTATTATACTTCTGGGGAAGTTGTCATTCAGATGTGTTTCATGTAAAATGGAGATGTGGCCATTTGTGCAGTCATTTAAAAAAATCTATTATTTCAGTCATGGGCAGAGAACAACCTAACCTTAAGGTAAATGCAGAACCTCAGTGACTGCAACTACAGGTACAGGTACTGCATCAAACCGTCAAAACTCACCTGATTTCAACTTTGATTATGAACTGCAAAATCTCTGAATTTTGCAGAATTGCAGATCTGAGTGACCCTGGACTAAGTATGACAGCTTCCTACTCATTCCACAAATAGACTCTTTCTGCTAAGAAATGCAGACCAGTCCTTCATCCAGAAAGTGTGTTAAAAAACGTAGTTTATGATTCATAACACCTACTAATTAATACATAGTTTAGAACAAAGTTCCACTTAGAAGAATATCTCATTTCTAATACTGGTCAATAGTTGATGTCCAGGGAAAAGTATGAGGAAAGGCTCGTGTATGAAGTGATCCTTCCTTAATATGACTACTCATGGCAGTCAGTAATCGAAGTTTAGGTTTTGTGTGAAGGTGTAAACCCCTTTTTCCTGTATCTGGATACATGGACTTAATTGTGCAAACTGTTTTCTTAAGCTCTTTCTTCAATAAGCTGTTGCATGCCATGTTCAACAGTATTTAGTTAATTGTGCTGAGCCTATCTAAAGGCAACATTTTTTTCCAAAGGAAAAACCCACAAGAAAGCAAGGAACAAAGCCTGGAGGCTGCAAGTAACTCGTGTGCATGTTACTTTTACAGAGAGAGGTTGGACAGGTTGTAATTGATGCAATTTCTTGCAATAACAAAATGTTCCTGACCTTTTTTTGATCACAAAGCAAATGTACTTTTAGTATGTCACGTAAAATCAAATATCACTCCTATTCCTCTCCTGCTAGTTCTCAAGGATGGTGTTATGTACTAGGCCGCTTAATAAGAAATTTGAACTAAGTAGATAAGAACAGAATATTATAGTTGAAGATCTTAATGCTGCCAAACAGCTACTTCAGTTTTCCTATTTCAGTATTTTTCATATTTACAAGCAATTAGAACATGTATGTATGCGTATGAGAGCAAGGGAGCTGTCAACATGACATTGAAGAACATAACATATTAATGCAGGGAGATTTTTGCAAACTAAGGACATAGGACATGGTTCACAGCCAATTTCTTATGTTAACTACCAGGCAGATCCCACAGCAAACACTAATGCCCCATCAAGAAATGATACTGCCGCTGCAATAATTAAGTACTTTATTCTGCTTATTGGCACCTGGGAATTCTAGTTAAGCAAAGCACAGCTCTGCAAGATACAAACCCAGGGCCAAAGTCCTCTGCTTTTCTGCTTTGACTGTGACATGTCTGTTGTGGACTTCTCACACCAAAAGGAGGAGATAGCTGTGAGCAAGTTAAACTAACTTCTTTCCAAATGTAGATTCTTGAGCCAGAACTGGGCAATGATTATGTAGAGAACTAAACAATTGATTAACTTACATTTACAGTTTCTACTTACATTTAGGGATTTGGGGAGTACAGCACTTCAATAATACTGTAGTGTTGGAGGGACACCAAACATCTAAGTTTTGTCCGCAAGTTCTTTCAGACCAATTGACTTTAGCCACCATAGAGGTTCTTTTAAAAGGTACTGAGTTTTGTAGCTGTCACATATAATTGGAATGTAATTTTGCTGCTGTTCTTTCAGCTAGCATCACACAAAGCATAGCAATATCCACCAGAAGTTTTTTATTTCTGAGCTGCCTTTTCTTTCTAGATTACAGATATTGTGTGAAGTTGACCATAAGATGGTGGAGCTCAGCATTCTGTGAGAAGAGAACAAGGCAAATAGCAGGATCATAGCCCTGGACTTCAGGAAATCAGATTTTGGCCTATTTAGGGGATTTGCTTGGAAGACTCCCATAGCATATGATGCTGGAAAGCAGATTTTGGCCTGTTCAGGGGATTTGCTTGGAAGACTCCCATAGCATATGATGCTGGAAAGAAGAAGGGCCCAGGAGAGCTGGCTGATTTTCAAAGATGGCCAAAACCAGTCCATCCACATGTGCAGGGAATCAAGCAAAGGTGTCAGGAGGCCTGCACAGATGAGCAAGGAGCTCCTGAGTAAAATCTGACATGGAAAGGATGCATAAAGAGGTGGAAGCAGGGACAGGTGACCTCGGAGGAATATAGAGACACTGTCAAGTGTATAGAAGTGGGGTAGGGAAGGCCAAAGCCCACCTGGAATTGAATCTGGTTGAGGAAGTGAAAGTCAACAAGAAGGACTTCTACATGTATATCAACAGCAAAGGGCTGACCAACCTGATTGCTTTCTGTGATGAAATGACAAGCTCAGTGAATAGGGGGCATGTTGTTTATTTGGACTTTAGCAAGGCTTTTGATACTGTCTCCCATAACATCCTCACAGACAAACTGATGAAATACAGGTTAGATAAATAGACTGCATAGTGGATTGAGGACTGAACTTCTGGCCTCAAAAGTTGTGAATGACAGCACAAAGTCCAGCTGGACCAGTGAGTACTGGTGTATTCCAAGGGTCAATACTAGACCCATTACTGTGTAACATCTTTGTTAATGACAAATGGATGATGGGACAGTGTGCACCCGCAGCAAATTTGCAGACATTAAAAACTGGGAGATGGTTGTGCCACCATTCAGAGGAACCTCAACAGGCTGGAGAAATGGGCAACCTCATGAAATTCAACAAAGGACAATGCAAAGTCCCGCACCTGGTGAGGAAGAGCCCCATTCACTAGTACAATCTGGGGGCCAACTGGCTGGAAGCAGCTTTACAGGAAAAACTCCAGGGGTCTTGGTGGACAGCAAGCTGGCCATGAGCCAGAAATGTGCTCCTGCAGCAAAGAAGGCCTACAGCAGTCTGGGCTGCCTTAGGAGGTCTACTGCCAGCAGGTCAAGGAAGGTGATCCTTCCTGTCTTTTCAGGACTGGTGAAGCAACATCTGGAGTGCTGGGCACCCTAGCCCAGGAGAGACATGGACATACTGGAGTGAGTCCACTGAAGGGACTGGAGCATCTGCCATGTGAGGAAAGGCTGAGAGAGCTGGGATTGTTTAGCATTGTCAAGAAAAGACTAAGGGGAGATCTTATCAATGTCTATAAATACCTGATGGGAGTGTTTGAGCATGGAGGCTGGATTAGATGATCTCCAGAGGTCCCTTCCAGCCTCGACCATTCTGTAATTCTGCCTCTTGCAAGTACAGGTCCTTCTTCTCCTTTTCTATCATTTTGTTTCTGTGGTGTGGCTTCTCCAAAGCCAGTTGGTAACCAAAGAGTCACCTTTGCAAAGAATGAAGTCAGAATTAGGAATCTACAAAAAAAGATCATTCTTCACAGTCATCTGACATTCAGTCCTTGAAAGCTCATGTCAAGTAGCTGAAAGAAATTGCTGCCTCTGTAACCACTGTAGAGTCACAGTCAAATATCAGTATTTATACACTCAGTAGGGAGAACTAAGTGAAAGAGTCTGAGAATTGAAAAAGTGTCTGAAGTAGAATTCCAAATCCTTTATAAAAGTGTCAGTTTTACAGCTATTACAGTTTGACTGTAAGAGTATGACACGTGATGCTCTAAATGAAAGGAAACCATGATAGCCTGTCTGGATCCAGCACACCCATGATGAGTAGAATAGAATAGAATAGAATAGAATAGAATAGAATAGAATAGAACAGACTATTTCAGCTGGAAGGGACCAAGAACGATCATCTGGTCCAACTGCCTGACCACTTCAGGGCTGACCAACAGTTAAAGCATGTTGTTAAGGGCATTGTCCAAATGCTTCTTGAACACATCTCTGCCAGGAATTAGGAGAGAGTTCAGGCATCACTTGGCCACAGTGCATATGTTATGGGACTGCACAGGGTGGCTAAGGGATGTGCAGGGTGGTGGGAGTTGGAGTATTGTTACCCCTCGAGTTACAAGATATGGATCATCCAGGCTTTTCCTGTGATTACTGGCTTGAGTGCCATGAGTAGTAACTATAATAGGTGAAATTTTTATTCTTTCATGATAGACAGTGTCACAGTGCCGCTAGGTAGGTTTCACTGTGGTTTCAGAGTAGATGATGGTGGGTTGGACAGTCTCATTTAGTAGGAGTCTGGGACTCTTCCTGGGGACTCCATTCTGCATTGGAAGTTGCACCACGAGGTAGGGCTGAGGGCACTGGGACTCTCCCATTCTCCTTGTGGTACAGGATTCTTTACCTCATCACAGCCTCTCTTCCTTCCCTTCCCTACTCCTGGAGTGGTGGGTCAACACAAATAATGCTGGCATCCTCTGAACAACAGGACACGGGAAGAGACACTTTGAATAGGTAGTACTGAATAGAGCCAGGCTAAGCCATGGGAGGCAGCACAGGTGGCGTACAAGAATCAAAGAATCATAGAATAGTTTGGGTTGGAAGGGACCTTTAAAGGTCATCTAGTCCAACCCCTCTGCAGTGAGCAGGGATATCTTCAACTAGATCAGGTTGCTCAGAGCCCCGTCCAACCTGACCTTGAATGTTTCCAGGGATGGGGCATCTGCCACCTCTCTGGGCAACCTGTTCCAGCGTTTCACCACCCTCATGGCAAAAAATTTCTTCCTTATATCTAGTCTAAATCTACCCTCCTTTAGTTTAAAACCGTTACCTCTTGTCCTATTGCAACCGGTCCTACTAAAAAGTCTGTGCCCATCTTTCTTATAAGCCTCCTTTATGTACTGAAAGGTTGCAATAAGGTCTCCCCGGATCCTTCTCTGCAGGCTGAACAACCCCAACTCTCTCAGCCTGTCCTCATAGGAGAGGTGCTCCAGCCCTCGGATCATCTTTGTGGCCCTCCTCTGGACTCACTCCAACAGGTCCATGTCCTTCTTATGTTGGGGGCCCCAGAGCTGGACGCAGCACTCCAGGTGGGGTCTCACCAGAGCGGAGTAGAGGGGGGGAATCACCTCCCTCGACCTGCTGGCCATGCTGCTTTTGATGCAGACCAGGATATGGTTGGCTTTCTGGGCTGTGAGCGCACATTGCCAGCTCATGTCCAGAATACTCTTTCAAATACCATCAGAGTATTGACACATCATAATTTTTGGTATTGATTGCTGTCATGTGCATTTAAGAAGTATGATGCTACCAAAATGTCAGTGGGTTGCCTCTCACTAGTAGTAATGACTGTTGGAACAGTATGTGAACAATGTAATTAACTGCTTCCTCTGAGGAGGTGCAATTGGAACAACAATATTAAAATCTTGACACTACACTGGAGCTATGTCTTAACAAGCATTTTCAAATATTTTAATAAAAAATACCTGTTATGGACTGTCATGTATTTTCCTGTGTCCAATATATAAGACCATTCATTGTCTTTGTGAAAATCTAGCTGGAAAGACATTCTAGCCCTCACACATAGCTATGCTGCAGCTTGTTACAAACAAAAGTAACTATTCCTTGAAAAGTTTTCCTAACAAACCAGCTTTCCTATCCCTGAGAAGCCAAGAAATGTGCAAGAGATGTGCAGTCTTAACTTTCTTGATATTTGCTTATCCCTAGATACCATTTTCAGCCAATTTTGTTCTGAAGAGTGCTCATTAATATTTTATTCTGGATGTCTCTATAGGGGGAGAGAAAGAAGAGCAGAAGCAGCCTAGAGGAGAAGCTGAGAGGCCAGAGGCAGGTTATCCTCTTATATGACTGTGCTGGTTTTGGCTGCGATAGAGTTAATTTTCTTTATAGTAGCTAGTATGGGGCTATGTTTTGGATTTGTGCTGAAAACAGCGTTGATAACCCAGGGATGTTTTCGTTCCTGCTGAGCAGGGCTTACACAGAGCCAAGGCCTTCCCTGCTCCTCACCCCACCCCACCAGCGAGTGGCTGGGGGTGCTCAAGGAGTTGGGAGGGGACACGGCTGGGACAGCTGACCCCAACTGACCCAAGGGATGTCCCACACCATATGACATCATGCTCAGCATATAAAGCTGGGGGAAGAAAGAGGAAGGGGGGGATGTTTGGAGTGATGGTGTTTGTCTTCCCAAGTAAGCATTATGTGTGATGGAGCCCTGCTTTCCTGGGGATGGCTGAACACCTGCCTGCGGTGGGAAGCAGTGAATGAATTCCTTGTTTTGCTTTGCTTGTGTGCACGGCTTTTGCTTTACCTGTTAAACTGTCTTTATGTCAACCCACGACTTTTCTCACTTTTGCCCTTCTGATTCTCTCCCCCATCCCAGCAGGGGGAGTGAGTGAGTGAGTGAGCGGCTGTGTGGTGCTTAGTTGCTGGCTGGGGTTAAACCACAACAATGGCAAGAGGATCTCCTGGGATTTCTACTTATAAAGGTGAGGGCACTCAACTCCCTCTTCATTTGCAGAGATCATGAGGGGAATCGTTGCAGTGACTTACCATGATACAGTTTTCATGGCTACACTCCTCCATGCTGCCAAAGGAAAGAATCTTTTGTCTATTATAAAACTCTTTCCAGAGGGAACACTTGCTTTTGTTGTTGTCTCTGGTCAGACCCACCAGCACTGATTTAATAGGAGATGGTGAGGGAGCTTTTGTGCCCAGCTCAGAAACTCCAGCACATGTGGAGCATATCTCTGTGTCATTGGCTGTAATTGACTCTCAGCTGAAATAATAGTCCTTCAGGGTGGCAAAGACTAAGCATACACTCCCTGCTGTCTGATTGTAAAGTCTAGTGGCTTAGCTACCAAGGAGGTAAGTTGTGATACCCAACTGTGAGTGACGTTCAGGTAAAGTCATAGGTGAGTTTAAAGTCTCACGCTCCAGCTTTGTACTGAAGCACCATAAACATATTCATAGTCAGTAACAGCTGAATGGAAATGTAAAAAGGTGCTCCTAGTCATCTCTCAACTATTAGTACCAACTCCCACCTGAGTCCAGTGCTTTCCTGAAAGTACGCAAGTGGGTTTAGCTGAGGGCTAGCATACCAAATATATTTGTACATGCAGTATATAAGCAGGTATGCTGTGTCTGAGACCAAAACCTCAGTGCATGTGGTGAGAGTCAACAGCTCCTCTAAGAGAAACCAGTAGTATGTCTTCTGTAAATTTGGAGCAACTTGTCTCTTTCCATTCCTGCCTGAGGTGAACTTTAGCTAAAAAAGACAGTGGTAGAGCAGTGCTGGCAGGACATCCATAGTACATATTTTTGTGCTGAATAGAAGGGTTCTAGGGAGAGTCACTGTTCTCTTTGAGGCATTATGTACTTGGATTCCTCACTGTAACCAACATGTTCCTGTGCAGTGACTTCCAACTGGTGAAATGTCCCTGGAAGAAACATCCTCACCAGCTGCTCCAGGTCAGAGTAATCAATGGCATCTCAGAGGTGCAAAGTAACTCCTTTGTTGACTCACCACTCACTTGGTATATCCACAGGTACATTAGAGGTTTGTGTAAATAATGAAGGGTGTTTGTTGTCGAATGACACTGGTGTTCCCGTATTGTATTATATACTGTTCAATATTACTTTCATTCTCTGACTTGAGCCATAAGTAGGATAGCAAAACATAGCACTTTCTTTGGGCATCTGCCTTTTTTAACTATATGATTCACAATAGTTTAGAAGAACATTGGCTGGGGAAGACCAGAATTGCACCCTTGCAAAGATATTGAGTGCTTAGGAAATTCAATTTAAAATTAGTAGGGGAGCTGAAGTGACTTTACTTTGAGAAATACAGTACAGGGAACAAGCAACAGCAGCTGGCTTCATTGAACAACAAGTGATACCAAGAAAAGGTAGGAAATTCTTCTTATTTACCTCTCCTGATAATTATCAGTTGGCTAGCATCATTGTGAAGAGCTATGTTATTTAGGAAAAAGGGAAAGCAAGATGCCCTTTTTACCTTGTGAGAAAAATAGCATTAATCTATGGTACCTCAAACTGCTACCTGTTGATGCTAAAGGAATTACTTACCTAGGGCATAGTACTTGCTGTTCTCAAGTTCAATGGTAGGTCACTTTCCCTTGTTGCTGGGCTTTAGTGCCCAGATACTTCCTGGTTAAAAAGTTATGGGGGTACTGGATGATGCAGGAGGGTCCTGAAACTTTTTCTGCAGTAAAGAGCACAAAGTAGACGTGCCATCCTTGCCTCAGGCATGAGCAAAACATCCTGGTTTTGTCCTATAAAACAAAAAAGCAAAAGACAGTGAAGTGTAAAAGGGGTTTTATCCTTTTGGGAAACATGCGACTTGCGAGGAAAAGGAGTACCTTCCTATGAAAATTCCATTATGGGAATACTGGCGTATTTAGGAGTCATAAAAAGATGCAAAAAAATGCAAGAAGGTCACAATCTTTCTCTTAGAAAGCAGTAACGTACACTGTTTAATAGACAGGAGAAAAAGATTGCCATTTTTCTGAGTGAAGTTGGTGTTAGTTGGTTGTGCTTATCTTCATAGCCTGAGGAGCAATGCCTTGATGTAATTTGGTACTGTTGACAGACATGAGGCTGTACTGGCCATGCAAAATACTGAAAGGAACAATAATATTTTCCTAGAGACAGGCAAAATATTTGCCAAGGTCTAATTCCACAAACTTCCACATAAAGAGGATAAAAAAGCACTAAGTTAAAACTCTGTGTGCCTCCAAGGACAAGAATAAAACTACTCAGAGTGTACCTCGGTTGGCTGTACTCCTGAGCAACAGCTGCATGACCGATTGAGACAAAAGCAGCCAAAAAATGATACAATAAATCTGTGGCAATGAAGATTCCAGAAATGTGCAAGATGGATGTGTCTAATTTAAATTGCCATTTCCTTTAGGATTTATAGTAAGTCCTCAAATGTAGAATTTTGTATCTTCCATTTTAAGTCTGGGTACATCATTTTTCTGCAATTCTGTGGTATAAATTATTTCTAACGGAAAGATTTTAAGTGCTGCAGTTACACCAAAATATGGCATACAGAACCACATGCATCTTTCTCAAAAAGTCTTTGTTCCTGTTTTCTGCTTCACTTCAGCATCATGAAAATCCACAAGCATTTGGGCAGATTTAAACTGCTTTTTAGCCCTGTCCTTTTGAGAAAAACTAAAAGGAGGGTTTGAGTGGAATATGTGAGGTTTACTTCAGTGAAGCTTTCTTCCTTTTCAGGCTTCCCTTATACCTGCTACAGCAGTTCTGTTATTTGCTTTTTTTCCACGTGTGAGATTCGGATTGAACACAATGACTTTGCATAGATGTGGCAGACATCCCTGCTGCTTTTCAGCCTTTCTGATAAATCTGAAAGCAATATATCCTACATGATATATAATTGTGTTGAAAAATGCTTAGTCTCCAAATGTCTGCCCTACTAGTTTTTGGAATAACCCAGAGTGACAATGGGCTAAATTAATCTATAGTGAAACTTCACGGATTATGAAGAAAAGGTAAGATGGATGAATTTTTCCTGAAAACTCCTGCTGAAATTATTACAGTAAATCAGTGTTGTTCGGACATATACTTCCACTATCTCTATTTTATAAATAGTACAAAACCCCAAACCGGTGCAATTTATAGCAAAGTGTTAATACAAAATTTCCAGACACTTATAGCCTCTGCCAAATATTTTTGTGTAAGTTAGCTGTACTATGGGAAGAGGACTTGTTTTAAAGATGTTCTCTTTTCATTGGTATATGCTTCCAGCAAACAGAGAAGTGAGAGTGTTTTTCTGAGCACAAGTATTTTTTGGATCTGCACTGGAAGGAGCTCGAACTAGAGAACTACAGAATCCCTTTCCACGCTTTTCCATAATTGAGCCCAAACCTGGCTATGGGTTAACAGAGCCAAGTAGTTCAAGCCAGCTGTGTCCATTTGGTTCCTTGCCTCTGATATCCACACTGTGTTTTCCTAGCAGCATGTCACACAAGCCTGCTGTCCCACACAGCTACAGCACCACTTCTTGGCAGGCCCTTCTGCCATGCACACCATTTGCATGGGTAGCCCTTGCAAGCCTCAGAACTGTTCCCTAAATTTGCTGTACAAGCAAGCTGCTTTGTCCTGATGGCAGACACCAGTCTCAGAGGCACTCATTCCTGGGGGGTGCAGAAATGGAGGGCTGAGATTTTCCTCAGCCCTTACTCTAGCCTAGTTCCCAGGGCACTACAGGTTTTGTGGCTGGAAGGATGCTTACTCCTTTTCCCAGCCTTATACCACACATGCAATGGGCCTGCTTCCTGAGAAGGAATGGTATCACTATGGCCGGCGCAGTAGCAAGATACACCACAAACTCAAGTTTCATTGTGGTCCCACACATGATCTTCTGAATTTCCTCATTTTGATCTTTCACAGGAAACCATTCTGCCTTCTTGCTATTCCTAGAAGTCAGGAAATTTCTTTTTTCTCCCTTCCCACTATTAGTCTTTCCCCTTCTGTTGCTTTCCTGTAGTGTCCTCAAAAAATACCTTATTCCCTTTCCTTGTAGATTTTGGACTAAAAGCAGTTTGTGGAATGCGATCATAGGACCAGTACAGATATGATGTTTGCTCTCAGATAACACATTCCTTACATAAGGGAAGGGATAGACATAAGCATGTAATGGAATCATTTTGCTTTAAACTAAAAATGTCCTTTTAAAAAATATTTTACCTTGTGACTAGAATAATAAAGTTCACAGCTGGTGAAATGTAATTGATTTTATTTTAGCTCTATTAGATTGTGAAAAGATCCCTTTATTAATTATATTGTTCCTGAAAGTACTTAAATAACATTTTTCTCAATGATTTTTTTGAGATTTTTTTCGTCCTTTTCCCCATTGTATTATAAAAGAAGCATATGAGTAATTATGTAATATAATTTTGATGAAACTATACTAAAGCTAACAGGACATTTAGCAATATTTTTGCTATTTAATCTATTGCATTTACTCTTGTTCTCAAAAATTCCAAATTAAAAACAAATGCATGGCCAGTTTTCTGTGAAATTTTAAAATAAAGTGCACTCCTACACAAATTAACATAGCATCTGCTGTCACTTAATTAAAAATAATCATGTAATCTTTAGAATTCACAATGTAAGTTGCTGGTAACCAGGAAGATACTGGTGATACTGTTTAACATTGGACACCTAGGCTGAAACATTACAAATGGTTTTATTTTCCTCAGTGTTTGTCTGCGTTGCAGACGGCAGCTTCATATATACCTACGGGAAGCCAACTAGCCATGGCATCAGAGAGATAAGAACTTCTTGGTAGAGAAATGAAGGCCGTGTGAAATACCAAGCTGTCACAGTTAGATGCTCCTGGAACCTGCACTTAGTAAAGCTATCTTGAATATCTCTACAGTACAGGCACACTATTTGATACAGCGATGAGTGTTTTGACAGGAGGCAGAATAAGTAATAAAATGGGTAATTGATTTCCCTGGCTACTGCAGTCCACTGTTCCTGAACTCCTTGACTTCTGGAACAATATAGGAGTGCTCTGGATGTTCACCTCCCCACACTGGAAATGCAGATTAATAAAGGCGGAGCACAGATCTTTTATCCAGTGTTTTTGCTGGGCAGCATTCTCACTTTGCTGTTAATTGAGAGTCTGGAAGCAAATGGCTACCAAATTGCCTGATGGAATATGATCTCAAGTGGAGAATGATTAGTTAACTGGCAAGTGTTGCAATCCCTTGGTCATTGAGCTGTCTAGTTTTGCAAGCAAAAACTGGATGCAGGCATATCCTTCTACAGAGCATCCTCTGCACTATCCTGTTAAAATATTACCTGTGGTGCCAAAAACCTTCCACAACAGCTCTTGCTGCCCTCCACTCTTCCTGCCTGGATTTGTTTACAAGGAAAGTAGTCTGTAAATGCTCTTAGAGGTGAACAGCCTGAAAGAGAGATGCCATGAAGGAACCAGTGTGTCCAGTACCAGAGAGAACTGGAATAGTAGCAGCCCTCTAGCCACTCTATGTCGAGCCCAGCAAATGGCCACCAAGATGATTAGAGGGATGGAGCAAATGATGCACGAGGAGAAGCTGAGCAGGTTTTCTTCAGCCTGAAAAAGAGGAAGGGATGATCTAATTAATCTAATTCAAATACCTCTATAAACACCCACTAGAATACACAGCCAGACTCTCCATTCATGTGAACAATGAAAGGACAGGAAGCAACAGAAACAAATTGCAGTAAGGAAAATTCCAATCAGATATAAAGAGAAAAATTCTTCACCACGAGACTGAACCAGCCCTGGTACAAGCAGCCCAGAGGGGTTCTGGAACTTCAGTCCTTGGAGATACTCAGAATTTTACTGCCCTGAGCAACCTAATATAACTACAGAAGACCCTGCTTTGAGCAGTGGAGTTGGACCAGATGACCTAAATTATTCAGTTATTCTAAAAAAATTCCATCACTAACCTGTTGTCTAGGATAGCAGTGAGATCCCTGCCACAAGGCTCTGAGAACAACTTGTAAAGTCAGAGATGTACTTCAAAAATTTGAAACATTCAGGAGTTTTCCTCCACTTGAGGAGGAAAGTTTGAATACAGAGAGAACAATATTCAAAAGAAAGAATAGTGGACCTTGTTAGAGCCACTGTCTAATTCTGGCAATAGCAGCTCTGATATCCCGTTGACTAATTTACACTGTATTTAGCCTTGATGAGGCAGTGACACTAGGTATAAAGCAGGAGGGGACCAGCTCTTAAGGCACTGGCAACTCTCAAACTTCATAGGGGTTTTAAAACACTCAACACTTCCAGGCAGAAGTGGCAAAAGAAGAGCCCAGTGAGCGAATGAACTGGGAAATCTGTTACACTTTCCTTTCACTACATTTTTCCCATTAGTGCTTTTTTTATTATTGTTCATGACTCTTCTAAATTCTCTTGCCTATTACTTTCTCTGATGCTTCATCCAATTACATACATCCATTTCTTCTAGGGTGTTACACGTGGGTACACAGAAGATAAGGAGTAAATACACATGGTACTTCTGTTGATTTCAGGGTCCTTCTGCCTGCATCCATCTTCTCTGTTTCCTTTGCTGCTGTGCAGAGTATGAAGGAACATCTGATTATAGTCTTTATACCCAGGTACATCTCTCAACTTGATTTAATTGAATAATCAAATAGAACCAAGGTTTTTCCATTTCTAGTGTGGTGCTTTGGGGTTAAAGCTTTGATGACATTTCTTATAGATACAGTAGATGCCATCAGTGTCTTTGCAAAAAACCTATTTGAGATAACATGGCTTAAAGTCAAGGGGATTCAAAAAGGAAGAAAAACGCTAAGCAGATTTCTAAAAGAGACTATTAGTTGATTTCTTTGTAATCTTGGCCAGAACAATGGTAAAATTAATTTAATGCTGTTTACTGTCATGTTTTCTGTATAACATGCATGGAAGAAGGGTGGGGGATGCTGTAGTTTAGTTTAACAGGGATCTGGATTCTTATTGCGTTCTTGGAAAAAGTGGAACAAGTCCAGACTATCTCTGTCAGTACAAATTACACATCTAACCTACAGGGAAAGTCAGTGTAGATTTTCCATTTCACATGCAAAATCCAGTCTGATTAATTCCTCCCATCTTAGGGTGCTGAATCAGTATTACCAGGCTGCAGTAGTCTTGTGTCAGTTTCTGTGATTCCACAGGAAACCATGTAGGAACTGCATGAGCAGAAACATGATACATTGAGAACTGGATTATTAATCTAATGAAAACTCGTTAGTTAAAATTAAAAATAAAAAATGTGTTCCCCTTTCAACTCAGGGTACAGGAATCTGTAACTTTAATCTGCAAGTACTTCAGATACAATAAAAAAGTACTATTAAAAAGGCAACAATATGTTCCATATATGAAGGCAAGTTTTCCTGAAGCAAACTTCAGATGAAAAATCTGATCAGTAGAGTTGAAAAAATAATCTGTCTTTGGTAATCTTATCTTAGAGTAGACAGGGAGCACATCACACATGAACCTCCCCCAGGTCTTTGGCAATATTTTTCCTGGTGAGCCTCCTCACGGAGGAATGTTGGGTCTTCCTACTGTTTTACAAAAGGAACAGACTGCTTTTCTCCCTCAGAGATTGCTAGAGCACTAGGACATTTTCAGTGCTTAGAAACAATTCTAGCTGAATTCCCAAACATCATATAAGCCATTAACTGTTACTAAAATAGTAAATTCATGAAGGCATGAAAGCACTTTGGAATAGTAATATATGTTGAGAAGCAACTGTGTCATCCTGCCTTTTCGTTTAAGCTTGTTCATCAGGTTGTCTTTGTTTTAGGAAAGAGATATCAAATGTTAACAGGGAGAATTCAAGTTTTTCATAGCACATGCTGTGTAAAATTAATTATTGTAATATGGGTAAGGTTTCCAAAGTGGGGGAAATAAATGTGCAGGACAGCAGATAAGCAAATACAAGAGGAGATTTAAGCAGCCTGAGAAAGACAAAGGGCATCAAGTTTGTTTGAATGCTGAAAGTTTCTCAGAACCTCAAAACTCACAGTGATGCTGAGAAACTTCAGGAATAGCTCAGTGAAAGGAAGATGCCAAATCAACAGCTACAGGCTCAATTTACAATCTGAACATTAAGTACAACAATCCTATTTTACTGACCAGAAAGAGGACATTGCTGCAGATTGCTAACATAGTAGCACCAAGGTAGGCAATTTTAGGCAGCTCATTTCAAGTCAGATGGCTGAGCACAATATTACCCAAGTTACAGCAGTTCAGTTTTAACATCAGCAGATTTAACATTTTAACCCAAATCTGTATCAGCTGGAACAAGGTGTCTCCATTTGACCATAGATGCTTCAAGCAAATCAGTAGGTACATGTCTGTTTCTTCTAGCACTTAGATATTTCTCAAAATTTAGATAATAATTTGAAGATTTGCCCCATCTTATTCTTTCCACTTTAAACTGCTTATTGGATTAATTACACCAAAGATGTGTCTGACAAAGCCACTAGTTTGGGGAATTTAGCACCTTGTTCACAATTTGAATGTTTGAATCCAATTTCTGATTTATTTCCTGTCTTTATGAAATACATTTTGCAGAAAAAAATCACAACAGAACCCTAAATATTTTGGAAGGATTTTAGAAGACTAAAGAAAAAGAAGTATCCAGAAAGGTGGTCATTTTGAAAACAAAACAAGTCACCACAGACTGTGAAATAGAGAAAGACAAAGACAGCATATACTGGAAGCAGTCACTAATGAGCTGCACTCAGCCAAAAGAGCACTTGAAGAAATAGCAAGACGAGGGGAAAAAAAGAGCCAGGTACTTTTTTCTCTGTATTGCTATTAAAGCAAATCATTAAGGTCTCTTAAGAGACTCTTTAAAAGCTTATTAAACAGTTTTTGGGTGCTCTAGCTAAAACAAGTTGGCTCTCTGTTCATATGATGGTAGCTTAAGGAGTTTTTAAGAGACTTCTTCAGCAACCGGAAAGAATTATTTTTGTCACTAAGAGACATAAAATACATTGCAGAAGAAAAATACTGTTTGTAAGAGTCACAAGAACTTTATTGTTCCTTCAAAAGGCAATCAGGAGTTGGTTTATCCAGAGTTTTAAAAAATGAACAAAGAACAATTTTAGAGGTTTAATTAAAAACAATCTTGATCTTTTATCCTAAAAATCATTCTAGTAACAGTCTCATTGCTTTCATACCACTACTATTAGCATATTGCTGTAAAAGTAGCCACATTCACTGGTTCACTACAGCTTGCTGGCTTCACAGAATATGTTATGAAGATAATGTGCTTTAATATAAATGCATTGGTTTTATCAAATGTAAATATTAGATAAGTAGAGAAGCTGTTGAAGTTACTTAAGGAACTTTCAAACTGTTGGGTTTTTTTAGCATCAGAGCAACCTGGATGTCAGGAAATATGTTCAGTAAAATCAAACTTGGGATGATATGGGCACTAGTTTCAAGTGGTCAAAATATTAGACTGGATTCTATGTCTGGCTTTGCTCTTATTTGCAGTACATAGAGTAGCTTTCTTTCTCTTTGCCTTTCTATTTATTTATATCGAGACTGCAGATGTTCAAATTATTGTGGACATTTTAAGCTAAAGAGGAAAGAGGTTCTTTTCCTGTGGAATGTAGAGAGATGAAGACTGACCAAAGGTTCAGGAAATAGATACACCTTATGAGCAGGATTATTAGAATGTCTCTATAAATTATGGGGGTTTTATCTTAAACAACTTTCTTACTCTCACTGTTTTGCCCCAGTTCAGTCTTAGGAATTTTCTATACCAACACCCATTGCTATGATGTCTTTCTAACATGCACCCTTCTCACAACATATAGGGGAGTTAAAAATATCTTGTGAGCATGGTCAAGAAAGTAAAACCTACAGAAAAGATATAATAAAATGGTGTAGCTGTGGATCTGGTCAGAAGAAATGTTTTGTGGGATAAAACACAGAGAAGGGAACTCAAAACCCAGGAAATGAAGTAATTTTGACACCTTTTTTTGCTAAACTTTTCCTTCTGTCTGACTGCCCAGGTCTAATTTTTGAGAGAGACCTCAAACTGCATATACCACCAGCAGTGATATTATGGTCCACATCAATGACTTCTCAAAGTCTACCAGCTTTCTTTAAAATTGCCAGGGAGTCAGTGAGGTTCATTCCGATTGCTGTTGAATCTGAATACCTTACAGAGGAAGAAAAATAATGTATTCCAGAAGAACAGCTGCCAAGTTGGGAAAAAAAATCTCTTAAAATCTCTGAAGTTGGTTAATTTCACCTCATATGTTCTCATTGTTTAAAACTGGTGAAGAATATGTGTAAGCCCTAAAGAGAGGAATTAACATCAGGAACTCTGAGTTCTAATTACATTCCAATTAACTTTCTGACACTATCCTTCACTGACCAGCTGTCTTGCAGAAATCCTACAATTCTGCTGCACGCCCATCTTAGAGACATATTTTAGATACACTCCATGCTACTTTCAGTTCTGTGGTCTCTGGCTCAAATATTTGGACCAAATCAGGCATTTCTGAGGTCTCAGGAATATATGCCTTTAATATCTGCAACGCTGGTTAACATAAATCATAGTATAGGAACTATTTGCTAGTTCTTCTTGTGTATTTTTGAGATTGGATTATTTTGATCCAGGGTAATACAAGCACACGAATGTCACATTTCATGAGAGAACATATGCTCGGTAAGCTTTCTGTCATATAACTGGTGAAGAACTACATGTATTTTTCTCATGGTTTGATTTTAATGAATGGATAGCCTTTGGACTTCTAGCAGTTCCTGGTAGACTTTAGTCCAGTGGCCCAGCCTAATCTAATGCATTCATTAATATTTGCATTCTTTCCATGTGTGACATATTAAAAAATATCTAATTCAAAGCATATTACAAAATCAGCATATTTACTTTCCTTAAGCCATTTAAAGTACAATATCTGAGAGGGATGGTTGTTTGCTTGGTAGCACTTCTAGAATTGCAATGCAGATCACATCTAGATATAGATTCAGAGATTTATTTTGAAGTACACTCCTTTTACTTACTTGCTTATTGCATTCGGTCCCCTAATTGAGTTCTTACACAGCCATCCTTCTTTTGGGAGGCTGGATGTTAAAAAAAGCAAGCAGTATTCAGAAAAAAACCCTCCTCCTCTTGCCTATTTATCTGCACGTTTTCATGACTCCCATTCCATTGTGTCTGAACAGGAGATAGAAGAAGAAATTACCATGAGTGACCAGTTGCTGATCCAAAAACTCTGAGAAACATCTGGGTGGAGGCCTTTTGTTTTGTTCTTGCAGAACTATACTTAGAATTATATATTGAACTATATGTAGAAGGAAGTTAAAATACATACATGTCGTATGTATGTTTAATTTTATGCTTCAAGCAGCCTTATTGTTAAGTTGGGTGCATCTTCAGGTGCAGCTGGATAATGATGATTATAAGCAATGCAAAGTTGTTGCAAGTGTTCAGGAGCAATATTTTCTTTCTCATTATAAGAAATAAAATGTTCATTCAGTATGTTTCTTACCTCTGCTCTTCATGATACTTCTGGGAACATGACCTGTTGAATGAAAAACATCCAGTTACTGTAATTGTAAATGTACCAAAGAACTTCAAATTTATTACTAGGAGAAGAAAGAAAAACCAGGAAGTATTAGACTATGGACAGGTTCTGACTTATTATTGACAGCTGCTATCTTCTTATCCACTGGAAATGCATTTGTATTAAGGAACATGCCTTAGGCTTTTCATGAGAGAAACCTAGGGATTACAAACTATGTGGAATATTTTAGGATCATTTATAGACAGAAAGCAAACACTTACAGTTTAGAAAGTCATTTAAACAAGCTTGTATCTAGGTTAAACATCTCATATTCCAGAACATGAAAAGTATTTACACTGTGCTTTTCCAATTAAGATTGTATAAATTGTTCTAGTAGCCTAATCTACTTTTCACAGTATGGGAAATTGGAAGGAACTAAAATGAAGTCAAAATCAAAATGAGTGCAAGTTGGAGTCAGGAGATAATTAGATCTGTTACATGTAAGTCTAATACATGTATTTTTTTTCCCAAAAATGCAACTCAGGAAATAGGCAAGTCCAGTCGTATTGCATGCTACATCATGATAAAACAGTCTGTTTCTGCAAAGCTATGAATTGTGACTTCTGGGGAGAAATATTTTGCTACCTTTGGATCACTTTCAAGCTGATATGTTTCTGATTACATATGTTAGCAATGTATCCCAGCTCTGGAAGACATGTTTAATCAAGGCTGTTTCACTAATGAGAGTGGAGTTTGGCATAACGGTGCTCCACACTTGAGGTACTCGCCCTGTGACACAAGCAGATCTTGATAAGTGGGTGCAGTTAAAGGAGAGATGATGGTTGACACTGCTGGGGCTGCTCTTAGCAGCCCCTCGAGCACCCCAGGGGTGGTTTTAGTTTCCCAGAGGCACAGAAGTAGTCTACAAGCAGCCTTCAAATCAGAACCTCATATGGTGATATAAAACCTTACTTGTTTTGGTGAGCTCAGCTGACTGGCTTCAGGACATCTAGATGCTGGGAACCTGAATATGCTGTTTGTGCTTGCTCTTCTTTGGTTATTTTTGGCACAGAATGCGAGTAAAGCCTAGTCAATGAAGTTTTGGGATTATTCTGGATTTTTAATGGTAATTTTCGTGCAGTTTAATCCCATATAGAAGTAGAGATCCTGGCCCTGGTGAATTTAATGGCAAGACTTCCACTGACTTCAGCAAGCACAGAACTCAGAGAAACCATGCCACTCCACCAGCGATAGTTTCACACAGCTAAGAATTTGGAGACAACATAAAAATATCTAGAAAGGAGGTTCCTTTCCCCAGATAAAAGTCAGTGAAATAGTTTTGAAAATGATTTTCTAACACTAATAAAGAAAATGTAATAGACCATTTTATGCTCCTGTCCTTAGGCTATGCCTTATACCCTGATCAATATAAAAGAAAATGATATTTCCTTGATTACTCATTCAAGTAGAAAATGAGTTCTGTTACCTGAAAATCTAGAAGTTTCCTGAGTAATTGAATAGCCTTTGTACATCTTCAATTTTTGATGTTATTGGGTAGTTTATGGTATTTACTAAGATGTTTTAGCCTAATCATTTTTTTGACAGGATAAAATATCGCTATTACAGTGGGAACATTCTCCTGACAGAGGAAACCATTTAACAAGTTAGATTCTGAATGCAATTTGCTGATCAGCGATGCAGAATATACAATGCATGTGCAAGAAATAGTTTAAATATCAACCAGAAACTAACTATGTAAATTACACAAAAGCATCCTTCATTGTGCTGGCTTTCTCTTTCTTCCAAAACTGCAAAAGGCATTGGCAGAAATAATTTGAACGTCACAAATACATTGTGTAGAAATCTGTCTGCTTCAGAATTACAGGCTCTTCTTTCAGTGCTGAACATACTAAAAAAAAATATCTAGTTTAACATCTGGAGGAGAGCAGATTAACCAGCAGTATGCAGTCAGTTTCTCCTGGTACTTGTACGGTAGTCATCAGCCTTGAGGGGTGGCTACCAAAGATGGGTTCATATCTTTCAAAGCATTCACAGGAAAGGTCTGCTGCCTTGGCCTGCGAGAGTCTTCTTGAGGCACGCTAGCCCTGGTGTGGATTCTTGTTCGGATTTGTGACTAGTGCATTACCTGGGAACAACAGCAATTCAGCAAGTGCCAAAGAAAGATCTCCTGGTTGTTGCACCTGCTGAAGTTTCAGTAGCGAGCACAGAGGCAAAACAGAGATGGAATAAAGCACTCTCGTATTTGCACCTCAGCAACTGGCTAAATACCATGATCTTCCAGCAGATACTGTTTGCTTGAAATAGAAATCAGCATGGTAAAGATGAAACAGGACACAGACTACCGTTCTTTCTAGATTTTATTTGTGGTCCTAGGAAATGGGTGACTGTCACTTAGAGATGTACAGCTAGCTGCAGCTGCTCCTCAGTTCTATAACACAAAACATATGCTGCAGAGTATGAGAGAATAGTTTCCCTCCAGCCTCCTTCTTCTTTATAAATCTGCTTCAGTTGTCCTGAATGCTGTCACTTAAAACTTTATAGCTCCTAGGAGCTCTGTTTAGCCATTTTGAGCATACGCACTTGCAATAGTTAAAGGACCTAGTGTGTTCAAGTTTAACTTCACAAAAAAAATTATGAGTGCCTGTAAATATTGATCCTAGTTCAGCTTTGCTAGATGGTGCCCCTCTAGTGTCATCCTATGAGAGCTGTGATGAGAAACTGAGGGGAAAGATCATGAAATGCAGATCCTTGTGTGCCTTTTGCTTCTTACCAGGAAGATAAATTTTTCCTTTGCACTCCTGTCTCATGTCCCACCCTTGTGAGAACTTGGCGGTGTGTTCTTCTCCAGTGGGACCACAATTGCGTGAAATCATTCTTTGTCACTGGATTGAGGAAGGGGGGTGGGCTGTGCAGAAGCCCAAAGGTCTTTTCTAACATAAAACAAGCTGGGACTATATGCTAAATTCTAAATATGTTTGGACAATTAATGGTTGTGGGACTCTTTTAAGTGTGTTCACTGCCCACTAGATTGAAATGTGGCCAGAGGCAATTTAAAATCCATGCATATAACTAGAGACTTTGGAATAAATTTGAGGATACTGCAGCTAGGGAAGGGGGAGACAGGAGAAGTAAAGACAATTTTGTTCTCTAGTTCATGCACGGAATCACAAAAAAATGCAACTTGGTGAATATCTGTGCCTTTTATCTGTGTATTTCTCCCTCTAATCCATTTCTGATGTTTTTCTTTCTTCTTGAGGCAGTGGACTCTGGTATTGTCTTCTTGGCAATTTCCCTGTTAGCCCTAGACTGGATGCATCTTTATATCTTGTTTTTTTGACTGTGTCTTCATATATACACACTTCTGACTTTTTTCTCTAAATCTCTCAAAAGAGATGAACTAGGCAAATGTCTTTAGTTTGTGTATTACAAAGGTTTCATCTGCATGGAATAATTGAATAGAGTCATTATTTTATGTATTCAATTTGTTCAGGCATGGGCCTCTACTGAGAGGCCTGTTCTATTCCTTCCTAATTCCTACCATCACTATTGCTACATCTCTGCATAATGCTGCCCAGGCAGAGATTGACAAAATAGGAAGTTAATTGGTGAAATATCTCTAGTGTTCATGAATTTTTTGGCTATTCAAATAAAACAGCTTTAAGAGATGAGTAAGGATGGTGTTTGCACTCAACTAGAGGTACTGCTGCTAGTCTCTAACACCCTATTTATTACATTCAGAACTAGTGTAGCAGAAGTAAATGACTGCTGTCTCTGCTGTTTTCAGTTTTCACAATCCTGTGGATTTTGCAAACATCCTTTCCTATCTTTCTTCCTGCCTCCTGGTTTCATATGAGGATCTCTCAGAGCTCTGTCCTTCATCTTGTAGATGAAGAAACTGACAGAAAGAGATTAAGGTTAAAATGTCAAGTTTCTCTCAATTTTGGGTGCTGATTTTATGTGTCCAGGCCCTGATCCTTTCAAGTGCACTCTGTATTATTGGACTTTTAGATGGAAACTGCCCTTTGAAAACTAACCATTGTTGCTTCTTGCTTTTCACAGCCTTCAAGGCTGGGTAAAAATCTCCTTGAAGCTGATGGGTGTGCTAGTTGCTTTCCATTCTGGCTGAAAGTGGGAACAATGATGTGCCCCTTTGTTTAACAATAATTGGAACATGGGAAGCTAATTCTGAGACCACTCTGAACACAAGTACAAGCTGGGAAGTTTTGATCTGCTTGGGGGTGGGTGTGTTTAAAAGTAAGCAAGGAAAGAAACAACTAAAAAGAGAAGTGCTTCTAGTAAGAGCTTGAGAGAAAAACAAAAATTGCATGGAGCAAGGAAGTCTACAGAGGGTGGAAGCAAGGACAGGTAGCTTGAGAGAAATACAGAGAAACTCTCCGAGCAGCCAGGGATCAGGTTAGGAAAGCTAAAGCCCTGAAAGAATTAAATCTGGCCAGGGACAGAAGGTCAACAAGAAATGCTTCTAGGGGTGTGTCGGTGACAAAAAGAAGACTAGGAAAAATGTGTGCCCTCTCTGGAAGGAAATGGGAGACCTGGTTACCCGGGATATGGAGAAGGCTGAGGTACTCAATGACTTTTTTACCTCAGTGTTCACCAGAAAGTGCTCAAGCTACACCGCCCAAGTCACAGAAGGCAAAGGCAGGGACTGGGAGAATGAAGAACTGCCCACTGTAGGAGAAGATAAGGTTCAAGACCATCTAAGGAACCTGAAGGTGCACAAGTCCATGGGACCTGATGAGTTGTACCTGCGGGTCCCGAGGGAACTGGCGGATGAAGTTGCTAAGCCACTATCCATAATATTTGAAAAGTCACGGCAGTCGGGTGAAGTTTTGAGTCACTGGAGGGGGGGAAACATAACCCCCATTTTTAAAAAGAAAAAAAGGAAGACTTGGGATACTTCAGGCCAGTCAGTCTCACCTCTGTGCCTGGCAAGATCATGGAGCAGATCCTGCTGGAAACTATGCTAAGGCACATGGAAAATAAGGAGGTGATTGGTGAGAGCCAACATGGCTTCACTAAGGGCAAATCGTGCCTGACAAATTTGGTGCCCTTCTACAATGGGGTTACAGCACTGGTGGATAAGGGAAGAGCAACTGACTTCATCTACCTGGACTTGTGCAAAGCATTTGATACTGTTCTGCACAACATCCTTGTCTCTAAATTGGAGAGACATGGATTTGACAGATGGACCACTCGGTGGATAAGGAATTGGCTAGATGGTTGCGCTCAAAAGAGTTGCAGTCAAGGGCTCGATGTCCAAGTGGAGACCAGTGATGAGTGGCATTCCTCAGGAGTTGGTATTGGGACTGGCGCTGTTTAACATCTTTGTCAGCAACATGGACAGTGGGATTGAGGACACCCTCAGCAAGTTTGCTGACAACATCAAGCTGTGTGGTGCAGTCAACACGCAGCGGGAAGGGATGCCATCCAGAGGGACCTTGACAGGCTAGAGAGGTGGACCCCTGCGAACCTCATGAAGTTCAACAAGGCCAAGTGCAAGGTCCTGCACATGGGTTGGGTCAATCCCACACACAAATACAGGCTGGGCAGAGAATGGATTGTGAGCAGCCCTGAGGAGAAGGACTTGGGGATACTGGTGGATGAAAAGCTGGACATGAACCAGTAATGTGTGCGCTCACAGCCCAGAAAGCCAACTGTATCCTGGGCTGCATCAAAAGCAGCGTGGCCAGCAGGTCGGGGGAGGTGATTCCCCCCCTCTACTCCGCTCTGGTGAGACCCCACCTGGAGTGCTGCGTCCAGCTCTGGGGCCCCCAACATAAGAAGGACATGGACCTGTCGGAGCGAGTCCACAGGAGGGCCACAAAAATGATCCGAGGGCTGGAGCACCTCTCCTATGAGGACAGGCTGAGAGAGTTGGGGTTGTTCAGCCTGCAGAAGAGAAGGCTCTGGGGACAATGTACAGCAGCCTTCAATACCTGAAGGGGGCCTACAAGAAAGCTGGAGGACTTTTTATGAGGGCATGTAGTGATAGGACAAGGGGTAATGGCTTTAAACTGAAAGAGGATAGATTTAGATTAGATATAAGGAAGAAATTCTTCACTATGAGGGTAGTGAGGCACTGGAACAGGTTTGCCCAGAGAGGTGGCAGATGCCCGATCCCTGGAAGTGTTCAAGACCAGGTTGGACAGGGCTCTGAGCAACCTGATCTGTGGAAGGTGTCCCTGCCCATGGCAGGGGGCTTGGAACTAGATGATCTTTAAGGTCCCTTCCAACCTAAAGCATTCTGTGATTCTATCAACTTCTTATTGATTGCTGCCGTGATTGGAGAAAGAGTGTTTTATATGTATTCTGCAAGTAAACGGTCAAAGAGGAATTACTGCAGACCCCACATAGTATAAAATCATGGGCTTAGAACAGGTGTTCATCATAAACACAACAAAATTGTTTAATGAGCACTTAAATTAAAACCAGTAGGTGCATGGTAGTTTGGAAGTCTTGCAACTGAGATCACCAGGACAGTCTTCACTTAGGTGCTGTGTATCTTCTGTATTTAACTTCCTAATGCTGTACTGAGCGACATAGTCCTCCTCTCCCTGAACTGTCCTCCAGGAATGAATATGGGAGGAGTGGTGGCTGAAAGATGCAGTTCCCTTGACTGTCTGGCCTCATACCTTATTGAGTTAACGTGCTAAAGCATAAGAAACAGGCTACCTCTGGAAAAAAGGATAAAACAGTTAAGACAAATGCCTCCAAAGACTGGATTTTATACTGCCAAGGTGTTATGTAGCACTAGGTGATTTTTTTAAATGAGTGGTCCGGTTGCTTATCTGCTGCTACTTTCTTTCCCCATTCTCGGAGGGATACTTGCTGTCCCCTCCCAGCAGGGAATCTAAGTCCAATCCTTCCAGCTTTGAAAAAACAGGCAACAGGCAGGGCAGAGTTCAACAGAGCAAGTGTGAAACTGCAGCCAGTCACCCAGCTGATTATCCATGTTGATCCCCTCAACAGGATAGTCATACTTCTTTGAGATTATAGCTTTTTTTTTTCTTGAACGTTTATTTTTTCAACAATTCAAGCAAGTCAGACTCTGCTACTTCCCTTCCCCATTACATTTCCTTTAGCAAGCTAATAGGTGAAAGCAACTTGTTTTGTGCTAATACACTGGCAGCAGATTTTCTCTAAACTTCTATTACATTTAAAGCCTATTTGCATTTAAGATGTTGCCTAAATTCGTAGTGATTCTGGATGAAGGGCAAACCTGATTAGTCTTGGAATATACTAGGTCCTCCGTCCCTCAAGAGTTATCCTGGTTGAAAATCTGGAGCTGCTTTCCAGGGAGAGTGCAAAAGTCCTGTCCCCACTGTAGCAATTTAGCCCCTTCCAAAATGTTCTGTCTCTGCATCAGAGCACCTCAGCTCTAAAGCTTCTCAGTAAAACAGAAATGTACATAAAATGGTGTTGTTTCATGACTCCACTGAATATGGTATTTACATTTTATTATTGCATTTTTTATGGAGAACTGGTTTAGGTTAGAATTCTTCTATTTGTTGGTTTCTTTGAGAAAGTGATGGTTTTTTTTGTTTATTGGTTTTGATTTTTTCCCCACCATGTAACTTTTAATCTGGGAATAGAAGGAGGAAGGCACTTCTTTTGGGAGGGTGGATGTCGGCCATGGATCAGCTGGCTAGAAAGGTAGGAAAGGGATGTGGTTTGAGAAGTGGGGGAAGGCTGGTGTAGAGTGAAACTGAAGTGCAGGAGTGTGTTGTGGGAGAAAAACACACCAGCACAGTGTGGCAACAGGGCCTTCCAAGCTCCAGAGAATAGGAGAACAGAATCATAGAATCATAGAATAGTTTGGGTTGGAAGGGACCTTTAAAGGTCATCTAGTCCAACCCCCCTGCAAGGAATACCCTAATGTTTTTGTGACACCTCTGCTGGCTCCTGCTGCCCATCATCCTGCTGTCTTGCTGGATTTTATTTGTAGCTTTACTTCTCTGGGTGGCAAAGGAGCAAGGGGAAGAGGGATACCTGATGATTCTTAATGAGTTTGGGCAGGGGCTGACTCCTCCACAGTTTGGGATGATGGGGGAAGAAGGGTGCATATGGGACGTGTGGCCTGACTTGAATCTAATTTTGTCCTCTAATTTTATCCAGTTGGTGCCCCAGCTGTAGCTAGAATTCCTCCTTGCAGGAAGAAAGGAACTGATCTGATCTAATAGTTTGCAGTCAGGCAAAGGTGCAGTCTTTCCTCCCCCAGCGCTGCTTGTGCATCCCTGCCTTTGTCTTGGTTTGCCATTTGTCGGACTTCTCGAGGTGCAGATTCATCTTACTAGCCCAGCAGTGAGATGAAAAAGAAAGAAATTAAAAAAAGAAACTGCACCTCTCCCTGTCCTTTTGCTGGGAAAGCTTTCTGCAAAGTTCCCAAGCTGAAGTGACTTTTCTGGGTCAGGTGAGCTCCAGAGCCAGCACAAGGGACAGGGATGCACCACGTGGTCCTGAGAAGGCAAGGGAGAAACACTGCTACTGGTAATGGCAGCGAGCTGTCAGACAAGAGGAGATGACCCAATCTGACCTCAGCCAGTAGCTGCTGCCATTGAAGACTGATTATTTTTGAAGGGGAAGTTGAACTACAACTTGCTGCAAAATGAGGTCTGATTCAGAAAACTGTGAATTAAAAAGATATGTGGGAAGAATCACCTTTTTTGTATCTGCTGCTTTGTGGTGACATTGAAAAGAGAAACAGGAGTTTTCACCACTGTGGTGTTTGTGATGGTTTGATTTCTTTTTAAACAGACTCCTTAAAGGGCAAGTTGTTTTTGAGTGTCTGCATTGATCAAAGAATAAAGCTCAGTTGCTTCAATTGTTGTAAATACTGTGGGAATCTTTCAGCCACTTCAGGTGGCTTTGTAACTCTTTCTCTTCTCTTCTTCTTCCACTGGCAGAATCTTCTGCATCTTGAACTTTGGTTTGCTAGTTAGATGATTCAGGTTGTCTGCTGAGCAAAGAAAGTATATTTCAGTTTGCTTGAGTATATTAGTTGTATTGTAAGAGAGACTCTGAATTAAGGACAGCTGTTTTTGATGTCTGTTGAAAAACTATTGAAGTGCAGTGGGTGTGACCAATTACATTTCATTCCCATACCAAAGCCACTTCATTAGTGATTTCTTTGAGCTAGCAGGTCTTCTCTATCTTGCCCTGCTATTCTTCCTCTTCCCATTGCCTACTTTCTTGTAAAATCATAGCAAAAAAGGAGGCAGCAATCATTTGTAAGCTTAGGTTGAGTAGATCTAATAAACAGGTATATGACATCAGTCATCCTTCAAAGATGTTGTTCTGTAATTGCACGGTTCACATTTTATATCACCTGTTCAGGTGATATATATATATGTGTGTGTGTGTGTGTGTGTATGTAAGGTAGTTAATTCTCTCTGCCGATTCTTTGTGGCTTTGTGGAAAGCAGCCTTTTCCAAGGGGCTCCTACACTATAAGGATTATATGTCTTTTTTTCTTTTTTCTGAATTTGTCTAGTAGACTAAATGTAAGTAGATTAAATGAAGAGGAATTGCTAAGACCCTCCTCAAAAGAGAGTTTTGGCTAGGGTAGATGGGAAATGAATCTGTTGCCTTTAGCCCTGCAGTGCATAGGAAAGAATTCCTTTGGGGAAAAAGTAGCAGGTTGGGGTCCTGGAGAGCATAAGAACTAAGTGAAAAGGAAAAGAGGGAAATGGACATTTATCTCCTGGACCACAAGAAGCAAAATCCTGCCCTGTGACCTGACCACGGCTGTGTATGGGTAAGAAGGGGCTTATGCTGCGGTAAGAGCTTTGTTTCTGTCATATCCAGAGGCCAACTTCTCTGGAAGCAGAAAGGCTGGAGAAACAAGCTCTATTTTTGGTTTTGGGGAAGCAGGGTTGCCCCCTTCATAGCATCAGCAAGTAAGCTAAGATCTCAGAAGAAAATTAATATTTATTTATAATAATTCAATTGCTACTGCAGGACATATGTGTTGTAATAGACATGTTCTACTGTAGCAGTGTATTCAAGGCCTAGGTGTCCAAGGGAAGGTACAGGAATATGCTGCAAGACCATGAATCATGGCTGGGAGCGGTGTCTGGAAATACCTCAATAAGGGCAGAAGGGAGTTTGAGCTGTGGCAGTAGAGGAAATCCTTTGGACCCAGCTGACCAAATCTCCTATTCAGTAATATTTTATACTGCATATGTTATATGGAGACTGCTTGTTTTGTTCATGTATGATTTATATAAAAATTTTGGATCCATGTTGAGTATCTGGAAACCCAGGTTTCTTACTTTTAAAAACCAAGTTAAATTCAAAACTACCTCTGTTGAATCTTTATTGGATGAGGTAAATCAGAGAAAGGGAGAATTCTCTCTTGCACAGGATCAAGAAACACAAGTTCCACGTGCTCAGCCAGTGACTTTCAGCCTTTGACCTCAGTTGTGTGCTGCCAAAACTGCAACTAACTGAAGAGAAAATAAAATAAAACAGCAATCTTGAATCCTAATGTATGTTGCAATAATTTAATATTTAACATTTAAAATTTTAGATGCTTTTTTTTTTCCTCTCTAAAGGATGGACCTATTAGAAATGGTTTTCTTTAAATCCAGCTTACTAGATAAGAGACCTGGATAAAGAGATTCCTTGGAATGTAAGCAAGAATGAATCCTTAGCAGTGTGGACTCCATATGTTTATTGGTCTCTCCCTGGTGCAGTGGTAGAGCTGCTTATCACTACAGGTGAGCTTCGAAAGAGTGGACCTTCAGAACCTGCATCTAGCAATTGATGCCATCTGAATATATTGCAGCATCCAGACATGTCACATGTCCCTGCTCAGCTTGAAGCTAGGAGCCTCAAGGAGAGGATCTAGTATTATGGCTGAAAGCTTTATCAGATTTGGTGCTGTGAACCAGGTGGGTGTATTTAAAGCTGGTCATTTTACACAGAAGCTTTTATGTATGGAGTGGAAATAAGCCTTCCCTTGTGATACTGATTTTTAATTTCTTTTGGTAACAGTTAGGGAATGAAGTGTATGGTGCTGGGGTGGAAACTGTGGTAGCAAAGCAAGGTATTCACCCACTGGATACTCACGGGTGACGAGAAGAATATACCTTTGCCCAGATAATACAGGGATGGGTAGTTTCCTTCAAATTCTTTTAGGCATAATTGTGGTATTTATTTCTGCAAATTTAATATTGCCTCCTTCTTTTCCTTAGAGTTTACTTCCTTCTATGGATATGTGAGATACTGTGATGAAATTGTGTAGCTTTTTTTTACAGCTATCAGCGGGTGTCCTTAACGAGATTGCCACAGCAATTTAATAATAGGCATGCAAGAACACGTACCCACTGATGAACACTGTCCAGAAAGATTCCCTCTGCAGTTCTGCTCTGGCCCCTTTTCTTCACTCTTCCTTCAGTGTGATCCTTGTACTATAACACCTTTAGAACTAGTGGGAGTGGTAAAAATTGTCTTTGTTAGGTGAATCCTCAAGTCAAACCACTCTTCAAATTGCATATATGACTGTGAGACTTGGGGTGCTAAATATAGTGGGAATGCTGAGAAGAAAACTTGGTGCTTTACTTGGGGAGTATACAGACAGTATACACCATAGAGTTGGCATGGTGAATCCTGTGGTCCCAGGAGCAGCTCAACCTTGAATAAATTAAGGTGATAATGATGTAAGTTACTCTTTGTATCTGGGACAATACAGAATTTATCCATTCATCAATGATAGGCCTGGGTTGTCAAGTAGTTGTCAAGTTCACCCATTTTATTCACTACAATACCTTTGTCTAAGGGAACTGCTTTTTGAATCTATTGGCATTAATGTATTCTCCTTCATACAGTTGTACACACAGGGGAGTGTACCAGCCTGAGCTACATCTTATTTGGATTATTTTTGTCTTGTGTATTGTCTCAAGGCTCCTCGTAGCTGTTCCACATGTCTGCTAGACAGGTGCTGCTCCAGTTACAAACTGCTGTAGCTCAGTCTAATCATCCCTTTCTGTGCATGAAAACTCTTGTCTTGA
Organism: Morus bassanus; assembly: GCA_031468815.1. Taxonomy (NCBI): domain Eukaryota; kingdom Metazoa; phylum Chordata; class Aves; order Suliformes; family Sulidae; genus Morus; species Morus bassanus. The sequence continues at coordinate 9,088,620 of CM062572.1, read as the reverse complement.
TGCTTACCCCCAAAACAATCTGTGAGAAAAATACATTAATTAAAGACCTTCTAATTTTATATTGTTTTAGGAAACATTAATATACATTATATATATAAAAGAGAGAGAAGAGAACTTGACTTATTTTTCTTTGTCTACTGCCAACCTGTTCCTGATTGTTTATTTATTACAACTCTTTATTCCATCTGCTTATCTAACACATAAAATCCTTAATAAAATCTTAATTGGCCTTGACTGAAGGCCAATATATTACCCAAAATAGCTGTGACTCCTAACTGAGAGAAGATCTGAATGGAGAGGAAAGATACAATTCACAGGTAACTGCTTAATGCTGCTCCTAATGCTTATTTGGTGTTCATAATCCTTGTTCCCTTTCCCCTTTTAGATCTGCATTTTGTGGACACTTCTGCAGAGGTGCACATGTATTATTTTATTTATAAGGATCTCTTGACCCCACTGATATCTTCACAAGTCTAACTTCTGCTGACAGCTATGGGTAGTGTCCCCTCCATACTTCCCCGTTTTGAAAGCTTTTGCTGTCCATTTGTGGAAAATAAGGGGCCCTTTAGCAGTAGAGGCTCTGTTGCTGCCTTGTGAAAGGGGCAGGAGGACAGTTGCTAAAAATAGAGAGGAGCTTTGGCAAGGGTCAGGTATTTAGAATAAAGGGACTCACAGGACCAGGGCCTGGTACAGATAGTTTAGAGGCTATGTCAGGACGTGAGGGGAAAGCAGCCCTTATATGTGCGAACAACTAAGGTGCACTTCTGTAGTATTCAGCAGTAAACCTTTATGTTCCTATCCCATTAGTATTGAGGATGGTAGAGAACATGACCTTGCCCTTAAACAGTGTTCAAGGGTTCTTACGGGCACAAATGGGATTGGATAGACACAGGTCCGACTCTGTACAAGAACTAATAATCAAAAAGTGCTGGCAGTAGGGATCTGAGTCCCCTGTAGCCTGCAAAAGGCTCTATCTGTCAAAGCAAAAGGAATTTCAGATTAAGAGCAGCTGTCTTTGGACCTGCAAAATAGCAATAAGAAGAGATGGGGAGGCTCAAGGAAAAGAACATAGAAACAAAGTAGAAAGGTAAATCTGATGCTGAGAAAAATTGCATTAGCATGAAGTAATTATGGGAATGGCTGACTGAGTGGATAGTAATACTGCCTTGGTTTAGTCCTGGCTGTGCTTGCAGAGAAGCTGTTGATAGCAAAGGGGGCAGGACTATTTCAGCTGCATATCTTGGCAGCATTGAAATCTCCTAATTCAGACAAGAGATTTCAGAAGGTTGTGTAGACTTGGAGGTATTTTGGGGTCTAAAATGAAAGAATTAATAATGTCAGGCTTTCTCAAAGCAAATCTACAAGCGTGTCAGCTTCCCTAGAGTAAATGAGGTTAATGCTGTGCAACTAATCAAATATTTTGAAAGCAATCCCAATGTATAATTGAGAATTGGATCTTCTGCATGTCTTCAATTTTTTTTTAATGAATCTTAACTTGGTAAAATAAAGATATCACCTTAAATGTCTTCTAGTTAATTTGCTTTGTGTGAAAAAGAATGTAGTTACATTAAAAAAAAAAAAAAAAATCCCTCCTTGTCTGTGTTTATGCATCTGGTGTTTAAAAACAATGCCAAAGTAGTTTATTATTTTAGTAGTTTATATTACCCAGAATGTCTAAGATGAGTGCATTGCTGGTTCAGAGCAAATGTTAATTATGCTTCAGGTTTTCCTGTGACAAAGATATAAAAAGTTTGATTTAGCTTTTTTAAATCTCAGTATTTGCTTCCAGAATTGCTGGTTCGTTAATCATTCATATTTCTGTGCTAAATATGAGAATGCTTGGCTTATAAAATGATTCAATCATGTAAGAGCTTTAACTGCAGTGAACGACAAATTCAGAAGCTTGTTATGTCAGAAAGGAGGAGGAGGAACTTCTGTTTAGGTCTTGCCTTCACAGGGAAAGGAAACACTGATAGTATCTGTGTAATCTTGCACTGATGAGCTGGTATCACATTGCTTTGAAAAGATTCATATTTGAAATCTGATGACTAAGTGGTGGTGGGCACAGCTGCTTTAGAATCAAGAGATAAAGGAAAGAAGGAAAACAAATCCAGAATTGCTATCTGAAAACCTTGCTGACATGTAATGCTGTCAGAACATTTATAAAGAGCAGAAACCCTATTCAGTGTCAATCAGGTACGTGCTATATTGAATGAAATATTTACTATTTTAAATGTTGCCAAAGCTCTGCAATTGATAGCCACTGGATTTATGAACAATAACCTTTATAAGTGAAATGGGATAGTTAAATTATCGAGAGTTTTTGTTTTAGTTCCAGTGCACATTTATTCTTAAAGTCTAACAGTTTATGCAGATAAAATGATATTTCAACAGGTTTGTTTTAAAAATTCTTTGAGGATTCAGAGAAAATTGTGGAAGTTTGCTATATTTTAGGACTTTGGTTTAAGAATCTAATTAGAATAGGATTGCTGCACTAAAAGCAGGAGTGTTTCTGAACATAACTTAGGGGGTTGAATATTTTTAAGGTTTATGGAAAACTGCACAAATGAATATGCTAATAAAAGGTAAAAGCCACTTCTTAGCATCATAGTATTTTTTATGACCTGATCCAAAGCAAATTGGAGTTATTGGAAGTTTCCTCATTGACTTGACTGGACTGTGGGTCAGACTTTTCAAATTCTAGGTCTCATACTGATAAATATCTCGGGTTTTGTTCTTACAGTTGCTGTGTCTACCTAAGTAGTTTTCCCATATTAAAGTTGGTGATATAAGTTTATATTCTTTTAATCAGAACTTCAGTTTTGAAAAGAATCTTCCTAATTAGACAAGAAGATACAAGTTTGTTTCTTACATTTGGTTTTGGAAATGCTAAACAATAAGTAAAGATTGGACAGCACGTGCATAAATCCTCATCAAACCTATCAGAACCTCTGCCTGGATGCTAGTAAGACTTTTGGCTAGCAATGACAAGAATGATCTGGTCTTTTTATCTTGGAAGTTTTATAAGTGAAGTTTTATTAGAGAAAATAAATTTCAATCTGGAGAGAGGATGGGATAAACAGCAAATTATGCCATTTAGACCTTGGAACTGCTGGTAAACATGCTTTTTCTTTTTGGGAAAGGGTTCAGCTTTGTCATATGCAGAATGATGCACAATTACCATTTATGTGCAGAGAAAGTTTTGATATGGTTGAGTTGCATGAGAAACCACTTTTGAACATAAAGTCATTTAGCATTTGATTCTGATATGCTGTTACCAACAATCTGTTTCCTCATCTGCATCCTTGAAATTCCTTGCTCATCTGTTGTCCCCCCAAGAAAGGGAGAAATCTAAGACCGAAGTATGGTGCCTTAGCTGAAGTAACAAATACATTTTGTATTTCTAATTTAAAGCTTTAGAACTTTTATTTGCTATTTCAGAACTTTATCAAAATTCCTTTTTATGTTCGTGAACAAAGTTTAAACATAGAATCACCCCTCTGTCACTGTCCTTTTTGCTTTCCTTTCTTAACTTTCCTATATCTTTTTAAATAAGATGTAACTTACATTTTGCAGACACAGTGACTGTAAGACAGTGTTAGAGGATGACAGCTGTAGTGTCTCTATTCTCAGACTGGTAACTGTGTGTGTGTGTGTGGGTGAACAGTTCAGCTTTCTTGGACATTCAAAGGAGAAATAACAATAAAAATCTTAGACCTGAAGGGATGGACTAAGTCTTCTTTACAGTTGATCTCTTCAGTGCTGTAAATTATGAGAAACAGTTAACTGAACTTCAAGTATTGCTGGAGAAAGTGGAATCACAAAAATGATTTTATATCCCCGTGAATTTGTTTGTTGGTAACCTGATAAATTTAAAATATCACAGGAAGAAAATACCCATAGTTTTAGAGATGGTCTTAAAATGCTGCACTTGCAGAATTGCCTTCAGTAAGAGTTAGCCACTGTCTGTGATGATATTCTGATAAAGAATGGATTAAAATGTATTAATCAAAACCACTATAAAGCCATGTTAGTATATGATCTCTTTAAGTACATTTAGTTTTAGTTCTGGTTCTTGAATATTGACTTGAAGGTAAAGTAGAAAAGAACTTACAGTGAAAACGGATGGTGATCCAGCGGGCTGAGTAGATTTTATATCCACTGTGTTATTGTGCTCTTCTTCAGTTATTTGCAACATGCTTTTGCTAGCAAAAAGAAATATTCACAGAAAAGAGTTTGCTGGTCTGTTCCTTCAGAGACAGGAAATATGAAGGTCAGAGAACAGAAATCCCAGAACCATTTCTCTGATTTCATTTTAATAAGACTAGAAGGACATTCAGTTTTTCTCTTGATTAATATATTAGACAAATCTCCACCTATGTGAATCAACAACAAAATTCTGACTAACTCTGTTGAGACAGGATTTTACCCACAGTAAAATGCAGTTTTTTGTGTTCAGGTTAATGATGAGACAAATCTGGAAGAGCTTTTTTTGTTTAAGGGACTAAAACATATACACAAACTTTTGTTACCTGTGGATAATGTTAAACATACCTAATCTGGGATTTCATGCAGCATTGTAACAGTGTTTCATAGGTTGAAAGGCAAGAATAAGCAATACCTTGGTTTCTGTGTTATTTCAGTGAACTAGTGATGATGACGGAAAGTTATGGCATAATTAGTAATTTATTTAATTCAAAATAAAATTTAAAAAATAATCAGGCAGTTGTACGTCTTTTAAATCATCAAAATCACGTATCAAATAACTGCGTTGCAAAAATTTGTTTTTTTTAAAGAAGTTAGAATAAAATTGCAGGGGAAAAAATATTTAGGCTTAAGTTTTCTCTTAATGTGAAGATGTATAGCAAAATGAATACAAATGAAATAATATTTTACATAAATTCCAATAAGGAAACAAATTATAGCTAAAATCAGAAAACCAGCTAAAATTGTAATGCATTTCATACATAGATTTCATTTCTATCCAATTATAGAAAAGGTTGTTTATTCAAGTTTTATGACTAAAAAGACGAAAGTTTGCTTTGTGCAGTAAAAGGTGGTAAGGCAGCCACATATTTATGAAGTGTGTTGTTTAGATACTGAGTAGAGGAAGATGCAAAGTGGACACTCCTTGCTGTTGTAGCCACACAAATGAAGCCAGTCTCTCAGTGTCTCCCAAAGCACGGTTCAACTCCACAGTTTTAGTTGCTGCCTGAGTGGCAGTGATGGAAAAGGCATCTTCCATGTGGCATGTTTTTCTTGGACAGACACAACAGGCTGTCTTGAAAACAATGCTGATAAGTGCTGTTAATTGAAGAGGCTTTGGGCTTGTTGCTTAATAAGACCACTAGTGAAAAAGTCTCTCTCATTACATAAATTAGTCCTACAGCATAAATAATTTGCATAGTAAAGAGGCTGTGTGGGAAAAACACAGTAAATAAGATGGTTTTATCTGAGGGAGGAGAGAGTGGAGTAAGGGATATTGCACATTGGTCTGACAGGAAAAAGTCTGCTGCTTTTTGTCCACTCTTCAGGTTACTTAGATCTGAAAAGATGATTCCCTAGTTTGCAAGGAGGGTTTTCTTATGCTAAAGACAACTCTAATTATCACTGTTCCCTCTCAGTCTCATAAAGCAAGAGGCCATTTGAGGAGCCTGAGAAATGGCATGCTCGAAGGAACAGCCAATGCATCATGTCTGCTTAGCCAGGAGAAACTAAATCACACATTCACTGACATACATGCCAAACAGAAACTCCCACCCCATGTTTTGGAGCAATGGCAGGTCAGATCCTCGGGTGGTATAGCATGTGCTGCACAAATAAATCAGTTCATGTGATTTGGGGATATGTCCTTTTTGTCTACCGACCAATCTAATCTTGTTGCCTACAGATTGCCAGGAGTCTAGGTTTTAGGGGCAGTTATGACCTTACTCTATGGTCTATTGGCCAAAGGGCTCTTAATCTCATTACAGGTTTTTATGCCTGGTGATGGACAGCTGCTGCCAGGGAAAATATCTCATCTTTGCTTTCCTCAGAAAGCAAGACAGACAGTCTCTCTTCCTGAAAGAATAGGAAGTTTCAATTCCTGCTCTATTCCTATTGCCTGATTTACTTGTTTTTCTTCACATATTGACTTTTTTTCCCTTCCCTTTTCTCTCTTAAATTTCTGTCTAGCATGAGTGCATTGCTGCTGGCACTGCTCTGTGTGTGCCTGCTGTACATCCTCACAAACTTGTGTGGGGGAACTGCTGTGGGAACAGGGAATAAAAGCAGTCATATTTTCAGTCTCCTATTTATTTATTTCTAATATGGGAGATGCTGAATTGTTATAAGAGTAAACAGAAAGAACTTGACTTGAGTCAAAAAATCTCAGCCCCTGTGCCAGTTCACATCTACAGCATGCCAATAACTAAGAGACAGTTATTCAGTAAACCGCCAAGCTGTGTATAAGTCCCACTGGGCAAGATGAGACTGTTTCTTCATATGTATTTGCCCTTTTGAAGGCAGATGATTGAGCATGGTGCTCTGTTTCTCAGCAGAGTCTCATGAATTAAAGATGTCCCTCAATAGTGGCTTTTGTAATGACTAGAAAGTAATGAGGTGGAGGAAGACTCCTATATGCTTGTTCTTCACTGTCATTATGGGAAAAATGGTAGTTCAAGGAATTAATTCCTCCTGGACCCAAGGAACTGGTGTATTCCCTGCTGTTGGCACAGAGCTATGTTCTGATCATCAAACCAAGAATTAACTTCTCAGAATTGTCGTCTTAAGAATTAGCTTAATTAATTAGCGTGTGCTGAGAGACCCAAGCATTCTTCAGAGATGCTGGATACAGATGCACATCCCAGCTACAGGAAAGTCTAAGTCCCAAGTGTAGGCCAGCCTGTACTGCTCTTCCCTGTCCTTCCTTGCATCGGAGAGAGGTGCTTTCTTTCAATATAAAAGTTCTTACTGGACAGGGGTGATATTCTGTGTACTGGCTTCTGCCAGGATACTGCTGTGGATTGAAGTGTGATGAGAAAATCCTCAGCTAGATCCTTGTAATTGCTACTTGTGTAACAGTTTTATATAGATGTTTCCTTTCTAATGGAACATGCTAAAATTTTCAGCCTGAAATTTAAATATTTTTTTTTGTTGGAATATGTATTGAGTCTCCACACTGTACTTCGATGTAATGACATGGAGAGTAAAGGAGCTGAAGTCTCTCAGTTTGTGTTCTTGAGCCGGACAGCCACTTTCGGTTTCTAGTCTCTGGATCCTTGTCTATGAAATGTACGTAAGAAATGCAAATCGTCGAAAGCTTAAATCCATTCTGAGGTCTGATAACATTTTAAGGGTCTACAAATTGAAAGGCTAAAAACTACTACAGTCAATCTTAACTCTAGTTTGAACTGAGATCTGAAAATCTTTTCCAGTTGTATGCATACCTTCTTCTAGTGAACTAATCCCATTGCAGTATATGCAAGACAGCTGTTTTCATGTACCATGAAGTGTTAAATGCTGGTTGTCTTTGGACAGGACCCACAGCTCTTACCTTCTTGAACAAAGTTGACAAGGTGGCCAGTGTCTGGGGTAATTAATGATCCTTTGATATGCTTCACTCTTTCTAGCACAGGTAAAATGGAATTTTCTTTGGCAGGAATGCCTCCAGTAGTGGAGGAACATAGTAATAAAAAATTCTGGTGGGAAGGGACATCTGCAGAGTAACTATCCATCATCCTGCTTAAAGTGAGGTCAGGTTGCTTAGGGCCTTTTTCAGCCAAGTTTTTTTTATATCTCCAAAGATGGAGATTTTCACAGCCTTTCTGGGTATCCTGTTCCTGTACTTAATTCTCACTGTGGAGAATTTTTTCCATCCAACTGGAATTTCCCTCGCACTGACTTGTGACTGTAATCCCTTCTCCTGGCTTGTGCACTTTTTCCTGAAAAGAGCCTGGCTTTGTCATCTTTGTAACTCCACTTCAGGGAGTAGAAGACTGGAGTTACACCCTCCTGCAGTCTTGTGTTCCTCTGGTGGAACAAACCCAGTTCCCTTGGTGCCTCCATGTATGTCATAATCATTGAGCCCTGAAATATATTTATGATTGTTTAGAATAACCTAGAAGTTGTCAGCATCCTCAGTAACACAAAGGCTAAGACAGGGCCAAGAGAGTACTCATTTTGCTTAAGTGTTTCAAAGTTTTCTTGCCCCTATGCTTTTAATCTGCAGTATTTTCTTCAGAGGAGGTCTTGACCTCATTGAGAACAGGCTATTAATTTTGCAGGAATGAGTACAACATCTGATGTCTGGAATGATAGCTTTATTTTCATTTTGCTTCCCTATCTGTCCCCTACTTGTTGCACCTAGTCCTTCTCAGGCAACAATAAACTTGTTTACTTATATGCCTTCTGTTGGCAGTATCTGACACTGCTGTGTTTAATAAGTTTTGCACAAAACTTGAAGCACAAGTGCTATTTTATGCATCAGGAATGAGTTTTCTTTAATGATCAGTTTTTGAGAAAATGATTCAGTTCACTGTTGCGGTGGGTTGTGTAAACTTTAACTTAGCAGAATATTAATAGAACGCTTTGCAAGATGACTGAGGGGCTTAGGCTGCGGGGTAGTGTAATGCATGCTTGCTGAATCATCTCTATTAAAACAAGAGGAAGAATGATTGCACTTTAATTTAAGCCTAGCAGAGAAGAAGGTCATCTTAATTCTCTATTGCAAAAAAGTCTTTGCTCAATATATATGACTTGCCTATAAAATTCTAAGCATGTTGTAGTGTATGTTGATGGAATGGTGCCTGAGAACATCCATCACTATTGCTTTTTGCAGACTGTTGTGTTTTTCTAGGAAAAGCTATTGTATTATGTTTCCAAGCAGGCTCTAAAACATGGCAGTCTGCCCTCTCTACCTATTTTTTCCCCTTTCCAAAACTAAAAAAAAAATTAAATCATTTCATAAAAGGCTTTTAAAAAGATACTTGGTGTAGGTAATGTGCAATAACTGGCTTTTGAGTTTGTTCAAATAGGTCAGATGGCTTAATTATTTACCCGTATGTCTGTTTGACTATGACATCTAAACCAGTTCTTGTGCCTGATCTGGTGTGTCTTGCATGGTGACTCTCAAGATATATCGAGTTCAATATGTAGAGCTGTTTAAAGACCAGAAAACTAATTTTTTTTTTGTGGAGAACATTGATAACATCACATTTTTCTTCCTACATCCTCATGGATAGCGGTGTCATTCTCTGTGAACTGGAGCCAATGGAACTATTTTCTCTTATGCCAGATGTGAACCCTGCCTTTAGTGACTTAGATTTGTGAATGGTAAGTGTTACTCAAGGAATTGGACAAAATAGCTGTTTACTTAATAATGGCATTTCAGTTGTTGAGTATCTTGCTAAGCTACACTGACTTAAGTAGACTGAAACATTTGCAGTCTTCCAGAAGACTGTAGTATAAAAATAATGGATACGTGGTTTATTTCTGTGTCTGGTACAGATCTAGTGCAGTACTAGTAGATTAGATCTAAATAATGTACTTTAAAATTGAATCCTGCTTTTAAAATCTTCCTTCAGAGAGGGAGGAGATGTTGGAGTGGGAGTTCACTTTATGTAGGAGTTCATTTTTCTTTAATGAATGGTGCTTAAGATATGAGGACATTATACCAGGATGTAACAAATTCATTAGCCTGTTGCACTACTTACTCTAATCCTTGACTTAAATGTGGTTGTGCTTCCTTCTGAGGAATTGGTGTTAGCGGAGTTTGTTTTCTCTAGCCTTAAATCTCAAGATTTTGTTCCCTGAATCTGCAGTCCTACTTTAACTTCACAGTCCAGCAGTCAGTTTTTAGGACCTTCTGAGCAATACTGGATAATTTCAGCAGCTTCACTTTATTTGTGAGGCTTTGGGCTTCCCATTCTAAATTTCTAGGTGTAAGGAAATGTGTACAATGTGATCTCATGTAGATCCATAGTCTACTGTGGCTAAACTATTTCTGTGACCCAAGTTAATTATCTTAAGCCAATGCTGTTATTTTTTCACTATAATGCAGTCTGCTGAAGACCTTGAGTACAGTTTTCTTTAACCTTTTGGAACCCAGAGTCCCTTCTCTTGTAAATAAGTCATGACCAGTCTGTTTTTGAGGAAGACTGTACTGACTTTTCATGCTTGCATGGACTCCTCCTTCTAAAACAAACCTCGCTCTTGCTTCTCGTAACTTCTGTGTACGTTTCTAAATATTGTGTGTTGCCCTTTGGAGACAATATGTCCTTCTGCTAAATAGGCAGTTATCCTGCATACCACTCTAGTAGATTACCTCTTCAGAAAAACATGACTTAAAGCTCAGCTGATTTCAGTTCATAAAATTGTGTAGTACCAGCTCTGGGTTCTCTCTGCTTCTACAGTGTACGTGCATATACTTTCCAAATGTCTGAGGAAATCTACACAACCAGTTGCCTGCTGTAAAAACTATCAAAGTATCACAGCAGAATGTCTCTAGCTGACTATAACAGAGATGTTGTAATGCCTCTCAGGTCCTCCTCTCAGAAGGGTTGGGGTTACCCTGCACTGTGTACCCTTTGCAGAGGGGCATAGGGACACAGTGCAGTCAGCTCTTGCTGGACCTTCCAGATGCTCCTACAGTGTCCACGCATGCCTTGAATACACACAGTCTCTGAGATCACAAATGGTATACAGCTTTACCTACACAGAAACTTTAAATGTATTTTGAATTCAGTGTGCTCACTGGGCTCATTCGTAGTAACCACTGAAAATAGTCTTGAGATCATTTCTTAGTTCCATCATTTGCTGCTTAAAAATTATTTGGGCTACCCACCCCATAATATGGGAATGAAAGCACCTTTGGGATTTGCAGTGCTTTTTGCTGTGCTTTTTGCAGTGAAAATTGAATGATGCTTGGTTTCTCTTAGAGGAGACTGAAGCATCTGGCTGGGGCAAACAAAGTGTGTAGGTTGTGTGAGGAGTGAGGTCAGATTCTCCTGCTTTGGCTGCATCGGAGTTCCAGTGCAACAACTGCTGGACATAAACAGCTGCTGAGATATCTCATTTTCCTGTTTCCCACAAAGGAAAAAACAGCAGCTGGGTCTGAAGTGCCTGAGATGATTTAAATGAGTTCCTGGTTATTTCTACAGATATCTTCAGTTTCATCAACAGAGTGCAAAGTGAGAAGGAAGGGGGGACCCTAAACTATCCATTTTATTCAAAAAGACTATTTCTTACATTTTTGGTTAATGCTTCTACCCTCAGTCCTGGTCCTAGAGGAGAAAAATGTGTCAATGCCCCAAGATGGCATACGAGAAATGCCATCTGGCTGAGAATTTTTGGTACAGGAAGATTGCTGGTACTTCAGCAAACCTGTGTTTGAATCTTCCTCATCTGGCTTTATGGTCACGTGAGGTGAAAAAAGGTAAGAATATTTAGCATCAATACTTCGGCCACTTCTGGAATAGCAAAGCTGTGAGTGACTTTTTAATTATCCCATGATTTTTCATGTTAAGATCTTATTACTATCTGAAAAAGTACACTACATTATGAGTTCTGGGGGCTGCAACTTGCTATTTTGGAAACAGAATTGTTTTGGATTGCAAGCTATAAGAGGGCTGCATGTCTGTCTTCAAAGCTGGGATGAATTGCAGATGACACCCATAGTGAAGAATAAAAAAGAAATGTTTTTAAATGCTACTGTAAAAGTAATGCTTCCAGGACACGGGTTATGTCTTAGGAGGATGGTTTTGGTGGACTTTTTTTTTAAATTTCTTTTCAAATTTTTTTCTCCCTTAAATAATTCGGATATACCTAAATCTGACAAAGAATATTTACTGTGGGTAAATTAAGGTCTCTGTTTTGATAGTTGATTCAGATAGGAGGAAGGATGAAGAGTAATTGGGGTAGGGATGGAGCACTATGAAGTCATATAACTTCCGGACCTTACGAAATTGCTCAAGTTCTGTCTTGTCAGCTTTGGGAATATCTGTATTTGGTGACTGCTACTTTTATAACAGCTCTGTTCAGAGGTGCTGTATCCAGGGACCTCCCAGTGATCCATTACATTTCTTCCTCCTCTGCAGAGAGGGATGTGCAGTGGAGTTCTGGTTTTGGAAGGTAAAGGAGGTGTGTGGGGGTGTGGGGGTGTGTGTTCGAAATATCTGCTGTTGAATGTTTGTGTTGATAAAGGGAAGGCTGAAGTAGTACACTTACAGCGGGAGCAAGAGGTGGTGAATTTTTATAAAGAGAATTCATTTCTCAAGGCACTCACTCCATAGTTGTGGACCATAGGGTAATTTTGCCTCTGACATAGAGCAGTTTTACCCTGGTTGTAACGAGTTACTTTGGTTAAGATCCAAGTTGTCAGCGGCATCTTTGTTTCAGACTTCAAGTGATTTTTTTTTTTCCATTATTTTTTAAGGGAGTCTAAACTCAACGTGTGTTGTAGGCTTTATTTTTAAGGAAGCTCTAGAAAGCTTTCTTTTTCTTAAAGGTAGTAAATTTGTACATTGACTGTTTAAGTGCATTTGGTATGTAATCTGTTTTAGCAGGATATTTTTATATTTTCTGTTTTACTGATTCCTTTTTTCTTTTATAAGAAAGACTTAATACAGAACTTTCTTCCTTTTTAATTCAACTTTTTTTTATACCTTACCATCTTAGGATGAATATTTAAACAACAATCTTCAGTCTTGCTTCAAAATGTCCCTGTGTGCATCTTCTCACAAGGACTTTTCTCAGTTGCTGCCACTTCAGGATATTGGATGCAATAAAACAGAAATTAAAAACTCACCCGCTGGTGTCGTCTCTCCAGTTCCCTACAGCTGTAATCAGTCCACGTTGACAGCAGAACACAGTCCAGTCTATATTCCCTCCTCTTACATGGAAAACAGACATGAATATTCTGCAATGGCATTCTGCAGTCCTGCTATGATGAATTACAACATTACCAGCAATTTTGCTGATTCAGAGAGTGCATCTGTGAGGCAAACTTCAAGCCCCAGTATGTTATGGTCTGCTCCTGGCCATCTCTCCCCTCTGACACTGCACTGTCAGTCATCGCTTCTGTATGCAGAGCAGCCAAAGAGTCCATGGTGTGAAGCAAGACCGATGGAGCCAGTGCTACCTGTGACCAGGTCAGTACTGCTCATTTCTTTAAAACTTTGCTGAAAATTATTTACAGCTTCTTTAGTTCTTTTAAGTCATTTCTTTTTACATTTGAATTCTATGTGTTGGTGTCTCCGAAAAACAAAACCAAACCAAAAACCTCCACCAAAAACCAAATCAGTCCTGGGTTTTGTGGTTTTTTTAATGTAACTCCTGAAATAACATTTCTTTTTCAATAGCTCCTTAGAGAACAATACACTGACACAATGCACTACATATGTCTTCAATGTGGTAATTGTTTACTGTGCAGAAACAAAAGTTCAAGACTGCTAGATACTACTTTGTTTAATAAAAATGAATTTTACTCTGGGAAATTAAGTCCTTGGAGTGAAAGAAGTAAAGGTTAATTCTTTTTTCCTTTCCATACAACATTGTTTGAATTCCATTTTATCTGGATTTTTTTTTAAACTGCATCTAATAGTTGTGAAGGCTTATGAACCCACAGAAAACTCGTGGGTTGAGATAAAGACGGTTTAACAGGTAAAGCAAAAGCCGCGTGCATGAGCAAAGCAAAACAAGGAATTCATTCACTGCTTCCCACCGCAGGCAGGTGTTCAGCCATCCCCAGGAAAGCAGGGCTCCATCACACATAATGCTTACTTGGGAAGACAAACACCATCACTCCAAACATCCCCCCCTTCCTCCTTCTTCCCCCAGCTTTATATACTGAGCATGATGTCACATGGTGTGGGACATCCCTTGGGTCAGCTGGGGTCAGCTGTCCCAGCCGTGTCCCCTCCCAACTCCTTGAGCACCCCCAGCCACTCGCTGGTGGGGTGGGGTGAGGAGCAGGGAAGGCCTTGGCTCTGTGTAAGCCCTGCTCAGCAGGAACGAAAACATCCCTGGGTTATCAACACTGTTTTCAGCACAAATCCAAAACATAACCCCATACTAGCTACTGTGAAGAAAATTAACTCTATCCCAGCCAAAACCAGCACTAGTATTAACAGTCACACAGCAGCATGCATTATGTTCAAAAGGGTTCTGCTACTGAGAAGTCCGACACTGTTTCTTGTTGCTGTTCTCAACTGACTTTATGAAGGCATTGTGAACAGCAGATTCACGGGCTAAATTTTCAGCTGTAAAGAAACTGTATTTGCAAAAATGTGTTCCCATTCTGCACATTTACTCATATTACAAACCGTAAGCAGTGTGTAGGTCATCAGCTGATGAAATTACTCCATTCATGGGCACAGCAGCTGCTGGATGGATAAAAGTACAGGGTGTTGCAGGTGACGTTCCTGTTTAGCAGCTGTATGTTTATTCATAGGGCTCCTTATTTAACTTCAGCAGTCATTATCAGTATGAAAAATATTATGTTCTGGCAACAGTTTTAGTTCAACTGTTAATAAAGGATTTGTGCTATTTTTGAGACTACCCACGTTCCTTCTGCAGTGGTTGGGCCTTATGTTGACTGCACAGGGCTAAGGCGTGAGATCTATGTCTACTTCAGACTTGTAGCTGCACAGACCTTCAGCCCAGCCACCTGACTAGTCTCTATTTGGAGTCAGCAGAGAGTAGCAGACAGATCCGGAGTGCAAATCTGCTTTAAGTGTAGGTGTGTGGATTGGGAGAGGCTGTTTGGGCAGCACTTATTTGCAGAAGAATTCCCCAAGAAGGCCTAATGTGAATAGGGCTAACACCCAAACTCTTCCTGCTTTGGTTAATGTTTCAAAACTTTGACAGCCCTGGGAAGGCTGCTGTAGGTTAGTGTTCGAAGCTGTCCAGATGATGGGCCAGGAACTGGAATAACCCAAGAGCAAGAGCACCCCATCTGGCACTCTGCAGTGTGCTGTCTACATAGACAGAAGGGAAGCCAAATCTGCCACACTGGAGTTAAGTAAATAAGTCTTCTGCCATTTGTATAGATTCATACAGACTATTGCTCTTGTAGGCGATGATGACCTAACTTAAAAAGGAGAGATGAAATCTGGTGTCTAAATTTATGGATGATCTTTATTGTTCAGCAGCAAGTAACTACCGTGTTGTTTGGTAGCTGGACCTTCTCAGTGGTTCATTTGCCTCAGTGTGATGCATTGTAAGCCCCACTTTGTGTATAGAAGTTGTAAAAAAGAAAAAAAAAATAATTTGACATGGAAACACAAAAAGCAAGAGCTGTAATTCCCTTATTGTGGATATCTGTCCTGAAATAAGGCTGTAAGGAAAAAAAGCCCTGTGTTTCCCTTTGCTTTATCCTTTGGTGAGATCTTAAATTAATGTCATGAACATTATATTTATTGCCATGGGAACAATGACTGTGACACTACAGATTCATAGATTATACCTTGAAGGAAGAGTTCTTGGGACTGAAACTTACAGGAATAGCTCTGGGGGAAGGGAGAAACTAATGCTGTAAAGTGTAAGTAATTTTAAAGTGTTGTAGTTTGAGAAAAGGGATTTTGTTTGAAAGATGAGTAAGGAAGCATTAGTACATATTTAGGCCTGTTACACTGTTTATTTTACCTTTCAAAATAAAGCAAGAGTCTCACTGTGAGCGTTTATTTTCCCTGGGTGTAAATTTCTGTTAACAGTAGCTAAACTAATGTGGTCCACTGTGCTAAACCTGATCACTGGGTAATTTGGATGTCCTTGTAGATCAGGTTAAAATAAGGAACCTTAATTCTCGGCGTTACCTTTCCTTACAAAGAGGTTCATTATATGAATACAGAAGAAATTTATTTAACTTTGTTAAATGCAAATGTTATGCAGTGTAGTGTTACTTTGCACCAATAGTTCAACAAAAATGAATTGTATTCCATGTAAAAATGGATGCGAATATTTAGAGTTCCATTTTTTGTAAAAAATGGCAATAATTTGGTGATGAAGACTCTGCTATATTTATTTTGCATTATAGGTCCTGTACCTAGTGAAGACAATAGAAATAGTCTCATAAATTTTGTTGGTGCAGGATCACTCAATTTATATTAAAATGATATGAAAAGTAATGTCGTAGTGTAATTATATTACATTTAAAAGTAGTCTGAAATTGATTTCTGTCTTCATCCCCTAAATAAAAGGATTTTAATTAACAAAACAAAAGGTTTATTTTCAAAATGAACAGATATATTACTTTCTAAAAAGTATTAGGAAACTTTAATGAAGTTGCCAGAGTGATGTTTCTGAACTTAATTTGTTCTTCTTGTCTATTATTTTCCTTGTGCTTCTGACTAATTGCAGGTAGAGTGTGTAAATAAAGGTTTTTGGGTACACAAGCTAGCAGTGCTTGCTTAATTAGAAATTCTTTAGTACCTGTCTTGTTCACTGTGCGCTAATATCATATTTATACATTGCTTAAACTCTGACCTGAAGCCGTAATTGTTTGCATTATTCTCCTATGGTTTTTTATTGTGCTCATTCTGCAGAGCACTTAAACGTATCTTGAAATCTCTTTGAAGTGATGGGTTGGTATCTCCATTTTATGACTGAATAGTTACACAGATTAAGCAAAAATATGTCCCTTAATTTTGAGATATCTATGACATGATTTTCAGCATATTGATCAATGCTGGGAGCATAGCAGAACTGTGCTTTGGAGATATAAATATTGACAGTTGTGTGGTATTAACAATTCCAGAAGTTACAGTGGAGGGAGTCTCTAGAAAAAGAGGAAGGTAAAGATTGAAAAGTATTCTTCAGCTGATTTTTGCCCATCATCTTGCACACATTCTGGGAGAGGAAGGAAGAGCCTTCTTCATGTACAGCTGAGGCTGGTATGGGATTGAATTATCTTCAGGTACTGAATGAGCCAGTGGCCTGTGGAAGGGAGGGAAGAGTTATAAGAAATTATAAAATTTGGACTATTCACTTTTGACTTAATGGATTTTTTTTTTGTTTTCTCAGTGTTTTTTTTTCTCTCTTTTTATAATGTACAATAGTTTAGATTTTAAAAAAACTGACAGACAACAAATGCCATGAGAAAATCTTGCTACTTTCTAGGTCGAATCCTTGCCACCCTTCTTCATTTTTAATAAAAAGTTGAATTTATGTTCACGTTTTCCAGGTGTGGTATATGCATCAAATACTTGCTGTGGCAAAGCTAGAGGTAATTAGGAGACATAACCGATACTGAATAACCTAAATAGTCTTGCTAATTCCTTCTCCTATAGAGTAATCATCTTGTCACTGTTGATGACTAGTAGAAAATCACTGACTTGCTATTTTCAAAACAATCTTAATTTTTTTTACGGAAACATAATATCTCTATATAGAAACCATGATGATAAAATAGAGAGGAGTATTACGAGGTGTAAAGCGATAAATTTTTGTCCGTGTGATTCCTTAGTAGCAGCCATTTTCCTGCATCCTTCGGTGCAGGAGCTTTGTGGGCACACAGCCAGCTGTCTCCAGTTCTTCTGGAGGACCGGGCAGCTCGTTCATCTGCTGAGCATGCTGGAGTGCACCAGTCCCAAAAGCGCAGGGAGGTGGTCTCTAACCATGTGTGGGGCTACCCACTCCGGATGGCCGTTTGTGTGATACCCTGTCTGATCATGAGGTTCTCAGGGTAAGGAATGTGTACCTTAAAGCTCTCAACTATTTCCTAGTTCTGTTGTCCTTAAAGACAACAGTAACAAAACGATTGGGTTTGAACCTCCTGCTGTGCTGCTGGCAGCTGCTGCAGACAAGCAGATTTGGTGCCCGTTAGGCCTGCAGGAGGATTTTGTTCCGGATTGTTGCTCTGTGTGCAAGCCATTTGCCACAGTCTGCGGAAGTCACGCAGCTTGCATCTGTGCAGGGTGACTGTCATTAAACTTTTAAGCGGGGAAAGAAAACGTCTTTTTTAAAACACTTTTCATTACTGGAAAGTAAAAACCAACACTCCTCAGTGAGATGTTACAGTGTGTGCTTTTTCTTTATTTTCATCCATAACATCTCAGTGCTTTAACGAGGGCGATAAACATCATTCTCTACAGCATATCAATCAGTCACTGAGATGCTCTCTAGCTGATTTTGATTCTCTTCTGACTCTCACAACTGGATCGTGATTCCCAAGTAGAGCTCAAAAATATACCTCTTCTACTAATGTGAAACACCACATTACTTTTTCTTCCAAATACAGGGAAACAGGAAGGAATAGCAATGCTTTTTCATCCTTGCGTTAGCAGCATATTAGGCATGTGTGATACAGTCCCTTTATTCTAAGGGCGAGTTCCCCCACAATGGTCTTCCCAGTGTGGCAAAAGGGGAAATAACTTAGTGGTTCAGCAATCCATTAATGGGTGTGGGTGTGTGTAATCAAAGACCAGGCTTGTTAAACATCTAAACAGCCATATGCCCTGCAATATCTGAATGAATTAACATTTTTTAAAAGCTTGCAGTAACTTAATTGTATAGCAAATATCTTAATTTTTCTGTTTCGGAATTTGCTCAGAGAACCACCTTTTTTCCTTTCCGAATTTTCTACTATGAAATTGGAGCATGTTCTCCTCAAATACTTATAAACTTATGATTTTTAGTTGGCATGCGGGTGTATTTTTCCTTACCTCCTGTTATGAAACCAGCACAAAGTCTACTTTTAACATGTTAGTTAAAGCCTCTTTGACAGCACTTTCAGCATGTGTCTACTGTTCTGTTTAAACTTGCTCTTGCTGGTGAACAGGTTTCTTCTAAAGAACAATGGTACGTTGCCAGCGCAGAAGTCATAAACCATGCTGTCTTACCCCAACTGATATTTCTTCTCCTCCTTAATCCTGCTGGAAGGCAGGATGAGGAAAATTCTTTAGTTCCTAACTTGGGCCTCTGTGCTTGAGTTTATACCTATAAGTTGGCTATACAGCTTTCCTTTTGTAAAACTGCTGCTGAGAGTTTGCTCATGACACTATTTTCTCTCTATCTAGAAATTGTATTGACCATGAAGGTAAGGCATGCTAAAACCACCGAGAAAATGAGGTCCAGAGAAAAAGTACCCAAGGGATGTGCTTCCTATACCTAAAAACCACTTCACTGATAATCTAAGTTCCTTTCCTCTTGCTGTTTGTTTACAGGATCTTGGTGTCAGGAATTGGCTGTTATTTCACATTTTTATCCTGTTCTAATTTTAATCCAGTCACTAGGAATATTACAGTAAGATGGAACTATTTGCAGCAGCACTTCAGGAATGCATATATCTCATTAATTTATATGGGGCAATAATTTTTTATGTATGAATGTATTTTATTAATTGTGTTTCTTCATTCTTCTTGTATTCAGACTTCCCTTTATTTAGCATTAGGGTGGTCAACATGGGTCATCACCTTGAACAGAAAACTTTGTCTAACATTGTGAGTTGATCTTGTAGGCTGAGATTCACATCTCAAGATATTTGTCTCCAGCATCTCATTGAATGAATAAAGCCTCATTTAAAGGATTAAATACTTGAGACTAGATGTGTGTTGCTCCATCTAGAATTTTGCTAACAGTACGAAGCAACTGCAGCTCTGTCCATGGCTGTCTGAGTTTGCATTTTCCATGCAAAGCCTCCCAAAAGCAAAGTCCACTTGGTTCACAAATTCCTGGAGTTGTACACTTCCAAGAATTCTTCAAGATCCATCAGCATTCCATATGATTTTTCCAGAGTTCATGTGAATGACACATCAGCAGTCCAGTTTTATGCCTTTAAGTATTTTAAAACCTTATAGTCTGTCATCATTGAAAGCTCTGGGATAAGCTCTATATACTTTAAACAACCTTATCAGAAAAAGGCTTAACAGTGTTTCATACTATCTTGTGTTCCGTAACAAGGAGACTCTAAAGAGAATAGAAGACAATGGAAGATAATAAAACTCTGCAATGTAGATTAATTTTTTCCTCTTTTGTAACAGTTGTTTTTCTTTTCTATCAGAGAAACGTTAAAAAGAAAAACTAACAGCAATGACTGTATGAGCCCAATTGCAAATAATCCTGGCTCAAAAAGGGATGCCCACTTCTGTGCAGTCTGCAGTGACTATGCTTCAGGATACCACTATGGGGTCTGGTCATGTGAAGGCTGCAAAGCATTCTTTAAAAGAAGTATTCAAGGTAGGAAAATCAGCTTTTGATAATTTTGCTCAAGTAAGTTGTTTCATATGATCAGGGGCTGCAGCAGTTGATCTAGGTATAAGATGATCTAAAATCCTGGTGTATGGTGCTGCATGCTGAAAATAGAGCAACACATGATTTGAATACTTCATCTTTTGGCTGTTATGTTGTCAAGATCTGGAAAAATTACAAAGTAAGTAATTGATTTCTTTAGAGAAGAGGTGGAATACATAGCATGGGAAGGCCCTGCAGCAAAGGCCTCAGTGGGATGGCACTGCAGACCTGTGAATCTGATTGCAGTTTGTGTCCCAAAGTAGCCCAGTAATTGTGAATTTGTTGTAATAGACACAGTTAGAGTAGGTAATTGTCTGGAGGCTTTACTTGCCAGGAACTATTCTTGACAAGAGTATATCGCCTGGAGCTGTTGAGTTGTAGCATACAATCACTACACAGGTATGTACAATATAAAAATATGTGTGCCAAGTGTTAGGTACGCATCTGATTATTGTTATTTCTCAGCCCTCCACCCCACAGAGCCTACATTGCAGTATTTCTTACTCTGCCAGATCTCTCTATCTAAGATTTCCACCTCAGTGTTTAAATTCTTAAATATTTGGTATTTAGTTCAAAGTTGCTGAGTGGCTGCAGTATGAAGTAAATGTAGGTCTCCATGTTTGTTATCACAGCCTATGGGCAGTGACTTATGCACCATTTTGCAGCTTTGGACCACTTCATTTCTTTAACCTTGGCTCTAGCTATGTTCTTTGGCCTCGTCTGGGGCCTCTTGGTGGAAACTTAATTGGATTGACATTGGATACTACATGCAGATACTAAAACAGAAAATCCTGTCATTTTTTGGTCTGTAATGTTCCCTTCCTCTTCTGCACACAAAGCCTTTAGCAATCTTGAGATATTTTCTTTTGGATCAACATGGCAGAGTTGGTGTCACCATTAGAATCAAATTTAATTCAAAACTTGTTTGCCTTTTCAATTTATTGTGCAAGTTCTGCATGGGTGAATAATAATTTCTATAAACTGGTCCAGGTTCTTTTGATTTCTAAAATAATTGAAGAGAACTTTGTCTCCAGCTTGACACAAATGGAGACTGAATTTGATCTCAAAGTGTTTTCTGTCAGGAAAATTATTTGCCTCCTCTGCATCGCTCACACGTGCTTTGGCCATGAACAAGTTATCCATTGTGGCCTTTTGTGCACCTTAATGTACGCTGTCAGGTAATATTTGTTTGTAATTCAAACAAATGAAAGTAAGTTCTTGGCATAAAACACTATCAAGCACTCAGTTGCAACTCTTGTTATGAAAGATACTGCTTATAAAAATAAAAAACTTCTGGGTCTACCATAGACCAAAGAGTTGGGGTAATGTCTAATTAAAATTAGATGATATGACTGAGCAACTGTGTGTGGTCTCCTCTGCTTGTCCAAGTTTGTAGTGTAGTGTATTCGTCCCACATCTCTGAACATCTGCCTGCAAGCTAAATTATCCCAAGGCCACAGGAGTTTTAAACCACTTTATACTCCTGTCTGCTTGGGTTACAGTGCAGCAGAGAACTTCCTCCTCCTTTCCCCCCATGTTGTGTGAAGAGTGATAAACAGTAATTTGTTTTTCAGTCGTATCTGCCAGTAGGAAATGGGACAAACTGTAACCTGATGTCTTCTTTTTAAAATTGTCGGTTCAAAAATTCAAGGTTAAAATTATTTTAATTTTGCAAGGAAATAGTCACAATGGTTCAGTTAAATAATTACTTTTGGGGACATGAACTCTTGGACTTGCATCAAGTAAAAAAAACTCTAGTAGCTGTATCTTTGCCTGATCTATTCTTAAAGTTTGAAAAAATAACTTAAAAAACAACCTGAGAGAAAAGACATTAAGAAATGTAAATTAGTGAATTTTTTTGCATGCTTTGGTAACTACTGCAAGAGAGATTTCCAGTATTTGGCAGGAGATGATTCAACTGTATTTACACCAAGAGCATACTCAAGTCCAGTTTACAGTAATAAACCTTTGGACCAGATTATTGATTAATGAAATACAGTAATGTAAAGGGGTTTGGGTGCAGGCGAGGTGAGGTGGGAGAGAAGGAATAGACAATAGAAAAGGCTGTAGTGGAAACTGATGAAAATAAGAGAAACACTTTTCCACAATATCTAAAAGTTATACCTTCTTCTTGTGCTTTTCTTTGTACTATACAGTATGCATTATTTTATACTAGCCTTCTTTCTCCCTTGGGCTGCTTTTTTTTTTTTTATTAACTTTGGTCCAGGGTCAATCCTCCAAAGGCTTCTTCATTCCTGGAACTCACCACGTCAGAGAGTTCAGTAAATAGAGCTGTAGTTTACTTAAATCTTTGCAGGACTGAAGCTGTGTGCACTGCTGTTGTAAACTCTGCTGAGGAAAAAAAAAATCTACTATCTGCCATCTGTAGAGTCCCAAGATACAGTAAGAAGTTGGAGGTTGGGAACAAATTTCCACAAGAGCATATGTCCCATTTTCAAACATGAGTTGGTATTAGAGGGTGCCTGGTTATCTAACAATCATCAATAAAAGCCCATCTATGTTGTCTGGTTACTTTTTGAGGCCAGACTCATGTTTTCAGTATAGGATAAATATGCATTTTTGCATCAGTTAAATTAATGGAGCTTAGATACATGCATATGAAAAAGATGAGATGCTTAAAATCAAGAAGGTCCTGATTTGGGAAACAACCAAGAGAGACTGTTGGAAATGTTAAATTTTCTCTTCTTACTCTGCTGCAGGACATAATGATTACATCTGCCCAGCTACCAATCAATGCACGATAGACAAAAACAGGCGCAAGAGCTGCCAGGCATGCCGTTTACGTAAATGTTATGAAGTGGGAATGATGAAATGTGGTGAGTTTTGCATGACTGTGTTGTTTGCTTGGGTTTTGCTGGCTATTTTTTTCCTTTCAGTGAATGCTGTATAGCTTTTTTTTTTGCTTTTTTTTTTCTTGGAATCCTAAAAAGGCACAACAGGCAGTTAGAACAAGGTTTAAGCTGGTTTTATAGGAAGGAATGTACTGACTGTTAATGCAGAAGAAGTCTTTTCATTTCAGAAGAAAACCTGTGGGAAGGAATAAGGTGTCGGTTAAGCCCGTGAAAACTCTGTGAAGGCAGTTTACTCGCATGCTGCATTCTGCAGAATGGGAAGCCAAGACCTGCTGCTGCCTGAGCCTCAAATCAAACTGAAATCACATCTAATATGGGGTAAATGAGCCTGTGCTGTGCTCTGCTGGTTGAATGTAACGCAAGAACAGCAGTGCTGCATCAGAGCAGTAGTTAATTAACCCAGTATCCTGCCTCCAAGTATGACAAGAGTGAATGCCTCGGGAGGAATGTAAGAATGAGACTAGGACCTAAGTGAAACTACTGCTGACAACTCTCAGCTTCCAAAAATTAGCAGTTGGGGACCTCTGGTCTAGAAGATGTTTCTTGTATTTAATAGGTCATAATATATTAACAGAATGGCAACTTTTCCGTTGTCCCTCTTTTTAATCCTGTGTAGTCTTAGCGTCTACAACATCCGATAGCAGCTTGACCACCTGTCATGTGAAGAACCAGCTCGCTGGTTGCCAGTCTTTTTTGTGGGACTTCAGTGGGGCAGTGAGGGGTAGACAGTGGTGGGCTATTCTTTTTTCAAACAGGCCGTTCTCATATGATGCCCTCCAGCTCTTCCATCAAAAGAAGTAGTGAACAACCACTGTCACTGTGCCACTCAGAATTATCCAGCCTGTTCTCTTATTCCTATCTTGTACTTACAGTGATGTGACTTCACTGTAGTTGTAGATTTATAGATGATATTTTAAAGGTTACTTTTAAGAAAAAAATAACTTAAAAGATATTTCAATATCTAATGCACTTTCACAGTCAAGGTGTGTTGTTGTTTCTTATAGATTCCCCAATGTACGTGATAGAAATAGGCTGGGAAAACATCACATAGGAACAGTGGAGTGGAAAGGAGAAGGTCACTGTGCTTGGTACTCTGTGATTTGCAGGCGTGCATCTCATTTCATCCCATTTAATGTAGATACCTATTTCTAT
The DNA here is from genome assembly GCA_031468815.1 of Morus bassanus. NCBI lineage: Eukaryota > Metazoa > Chordata > Aves > Suliformes > Sulidae > Morus > Morus bassanus. The sequence goes on along the minus strand of CM062572.1, from coordinate 9,064,390 downwards.
TTCAAGGCTAGGCAGTGTTTTCATCCTCCCACTGCTTTGATCTGAAGGCTGTTTTCAGAATATTATTTCTTTCATTAGGAACATTCATTAGAATTCCAGCCTGCATTTATTGCTGGACAATTAATGCTCATTTGTTCTTGTGCAACATTGTCTTGTAGTTTAGAGGCTTCTCTTCTCTTTATTGTTAATGGTCTTGTATTTACAGACTACATTATATCCCCTCACAACCTTTGTTTTATTAGGTTAAATAATCCAAGAAATCTCCTCCTCTTGCAAAATAGGGAAGTAGACAGAATCTGGAAGTCGTCAGGGTAGCTTGTCCTCAGTCTGCTCCAGGCTGAAATAATCCATTTTGCACTGGGATGACCAGAATCAGGGACAGTATTCCTGTGAACTCTCTTCACTGTAGTAGCATTAATACATATCTGCTTCTGTGGGAGCTTTTCTCTGCGTACAACCCAGGATCCTATTTGCCTTTTTCATGGTTGCATCATGCTGGCCGTTCATAATCATGCTATGATCTGTTATGATTGCAGCCTCCCTCTTCATTCCTAGCTGATAACTCTCAGCTTAGAGCTACATTTTCGATTGTTCCTTGTATTATTTTTGTACTCCTGAAGTACATTTAGTTTCTGTTGCTCAAGTCAGCTAGCTCTTTCTATAGGAAGCTCCTATCTTCTTCTGCACTGATGATGCATCTCAACTTTATTGGTGTTTTTCATTAATATGGTCTTAGCTACCTTTGCTGTCTGGCCTCCAGAAAGGAAAGCCTTACCCTTGCAAATGAGACTCCTTTTGAAAGCTTACTTTCTGAATGGTGTCACTGTCTTTTGTTCATCTTTATGACTGGGAATTTTACTCAAAGGTTTTCCAACGGGGGTTTCTGTCAAGCACTGGTTCTGGAGTTGGAGAGTTTTTGTAAAGATTGATTCCACTATGATATTATAAGGTGGTCCCCCACAATACTTTCCTTCAATTAATCCTTTTATTCTAATTGCCCAGGAAGTCCTGGTTTGTGACTAGACCTTATAGGCACTATGGTATTACAAGTAATAAATAATAATATGTACTTATAACACAGGGAAGCCTGTGTTGCCTTTAATCTTGTCACATATTCATAAACATATTTTCCTACAATAATGAATGTTTATAGGGCATTAATGACTGTGCCAGACCAAAAATGACACTTTGAAACTATAACAGGAAAATAACAGGAATTTTTTTAAAACTAGTTTTTTAAATAGTAGCACTGAAATTTGAGACTCTTGAGAATTTAATTTGGGAGTCTTTACAATTTAATTTCAGAAAGAGGAATATAAAAGTTACTCAGAAATGTCTGAGTTGCCTGATGAGTTAAGTGGTACCTGTGAGTAAAGCTGATGCATGGACACATGGTGACACACATTTAAACCAGACAGATTTTAAGACTGTATTTCTTGCATGAAATGTAAATGCCGTTTCCCACAGACCAGAGTGATTATCTTTCAGATTTTTTTCCCATAAGAGCCATGCTTTAATACTAGTTTTTTTATTGTAGAAAGCCATAAAAGAGTATGTTTTCTTTTTAATGAAGGCTTTTCCCCAACTCTGGTCCTTTCCCAGGTCATTTAGTGAATGCATTTGTTCACATCTGCTAAAACCCTGCATAAGATAGAATGGTTTGTAAGTGCATTTTTGCTCGGTGGAGACTCGTTGTCCAGTGGAAGTGATAAAAGAACCTCAATTACCACTTTGTAGTTTATGAAAGCTCTTCATAAAAACTCTGCATGGTTTGCATCAAATCTTTAAATCCTCATTTTGCATATTATCAATAGACACCTTGAGAAAAAATACACGTATATGTGTATGTGTGTATAGCATACATTTCTGTGTGTAAATGTGATTAGGCAGTACCTGCCATCTTTAAAACAGTAGGAGGCAGTAGGAAAGTGTTGCTTTGGAGTTTCCTGGTCTGAAATTCTCTTGGATGTCATCGCATTCATAAACGTTGAGAAGTTGGCCCAACAAGCCATGGATGTTTCAGTGGAGGCTAGCTTGGGGATGCTTTGTATTAAGGTGATGATGGATTTTCTTACAAAATATACCATCATTGCCAAAAGCATAATGAGGGTCTTAAACACTGCATCTGCAAATTTCTCTGTAGGAAGTCTGTGTTGCCTACTGTTCCATTCAGGAAAGCTACTACTAAATTTTGGCTCTAGGACTAGTAGCAATAGCAGAAAAATAATTGCAAAGCACTGTCACCAGGAACAAGGAAAACAGAAATACTGCAGTAAACACTGCCCAGCAAACCTGAATAAAACAGATTGGGATAAAATCGATCTTCTCTCAGAGCTTTCTGGTGTTTACCTGGGGAGCGTGAAATGGACTGGGCTGTTTGCCAGAGGCAGTAGAGGAGAGGGGAGTTGCTTCATCACTTAACTATAGCCGCTCTGGGAGCTTGTACTTCTCTTTTTTGCTTCCCGAGGCTCAAACAGACCTTCCACAAGAAGTTTTCAGTTTCCCTGTTGGACTAGACTTACCTTTTATTTTCCCGCCCCACCCCTGCATCTTTTCCCCATGTGCCAGTTCTCAAGGTGTTGAAAATGATCCAAAGATAAAGCTCATCTCTGCCCCCTCCCTGCCCCAAATGAGGAGGCTGAGGGGCCATACTTCAAAGGGATGGATAGATACTGTCCTTGAATACTGGCATCATTCTACAAGTTTACAGAAAGAAAACCAGACTTGTCTGTGGGCTGATATGGTTCAGGGTTTGGCTCTCATTTTCTCCTGTGCTTGGCTGCTGTGTGCAGTTTCTAGACAGCACTTCGAAGTACTGTAAATTACTTTTCACGCAGAAAATAAGTGGGGGAAAATGTTTCATGGTATTCTCTGGACATCAGATGTATTAATTGTATTTTAGCTATTACAGAAATTACTGTAATTTCAGCTCATGTTCTCATGCGTGTATGGCAGACAGCAGTTTCTTTTGTCAGGAGGTCTGCTCTGTGAATACAGGTGTACTCACCAGATCATTTGCATTTGCTTTCAAAGGTGACTGGAGTGATAATGATTTACTAATGTATACTTGAGTGAGTGTTAAGCTCAAACACTTAAAAAACCTGATTATAATATATTCAGTGGTAGAATCTGCAGTTGCTGCTGAACTGGTTAGTTACATAAGTAGTTGCCAGGGACCAAAATCAATATTGAGACCACCATGCTATGTAACTGCCCACCACATCAGACAGCAGAGACATTTGTGATTTTCAAAGAATTTGTAAAGAAGGAGTTGCTTTAAAAATAGTGTGTTTCACTGCCAATAATACCTGTTGTGGCTTGTTCATGGGTGAGTGAACAACAGGCTCATTTTAATGACTTTTTTTTCCAATGTGTCTTATTTCTTATATTCTTGTGATCATTTACCCATGTGGTCTATGGTACTGTAGCTCGAGGTCTTGCCCTTGGTCCAGCATTCTCAGCTGAATACAGCTATTTTTTGCACAAAAATACCTCTAAATAAGGAGAGTACTATAGGAAAAATGAGGGATTTGATCATCTTGTGCGCTTCTCCAATTGCCTGAATTACTTTTATATGAATTAATGTTAGCTATTAAGTATAGTTAGGTCATTTGTGGTAAAGTCGGAAATAGTCCCTAATCTGGGAAGGTGTAAGTATTTTACTGCTGTGCCTTTAAACAGATTGATCCACATCTCTGTGTCTAGTTAAGCCAAACATTAAGCTGGCCTATAATGATTTATAATATATAGTTTTATAAGCACTTATACATGCCTGTTGGATGCTAATAGACATACCGGTAAAATTTCTCAGTCCTGCCTAAAGTTTGGATTTTAATAAAAAGCACAGAAATTTCTTTATGTTGTTGAAATGTTGTTTTAATGGGAAAGGCTGCTACTTTCTGATGTGCCAGTTGACTAGCAAACTTAAATGTTGTTTTCTTAGATGTGTAATCTTACAATGCACTCTTTTTTCCTTTTTTTTTTTTTATACAAGCAGAATAAATTTTATTGTGGAAATAAATGGTATCTCTTTTAATTACTGATGAACTATGTTTTGTGCACACTGCTCAGTGAATCAGCCTTCACCTGCTTTGGCAATATATGGTGATTAAAAAATACAAACAATAATTCAGAATCTGTTTTCCCCCTTTTTTTCATCACCAACTATATTTTGTTTTAGTAACAAGTTTTTTATGCTGAAATGTCATAACACTCCTAGTTTGGCTTTCTGCACTGGAGATGTAATTATAGGAACTGTTTTTATGTTTTAAATGGAGCATTTTTTTTTTAAATAAGTACTGGTTATATGAAACTTGATTTGGGGCTTGGTATTTCCCAGTAAGAACCCTCCACAAATATTGAGACCTTTAATTCTGTCAATAATTATCACAACCCAACTGAATTATTTTAAGATGGAGCATGGAGTGCAGCTGCACAGATGAAAATTGTACAAGATTGTGTCAATTAGAACAGGATGCTAGACTACTTTTTTTTAAATTTTTTTTTAATTTTACTGATTTCTTTGATCTTCATTAAAGTACCTGGTCAGTTACCTGTGTGTTTATATTTTGGATAGCTACAAAATGTTATTTAAAAATCATTTCAGTGCCAGGAACTGAACTAGGGTCAACAAGCTGGTTGCAAGTGCTTGCGTGACCACATGTTGCTTCTGGCAGGTGTGTCCAAACTGCTGGAATTTCTTTCTCATTGTATCGTCAGGCATATCCTCCTCTCCCCAGTTCCTTCTTATACCAGTAGTTTTTCTGACTTTATCATTTTAGATATGGTCCCTAACCGAACAACTTCTCCATGTGTTTAATTAAAGACTGCTATTCACATGTCTTCTTTTTTGGGACTTCACAGCTCCACCAGGTACTGGAGAATAAAAACTATGCATGTCGTGGAGCAGTTGGTATTTTTTTGATAGCCCAAGAAAATTTCTCCTCTTCCCTGTATCTCTTAGACCTTCTGTGCTGTTTTTCTTGTTCTGTCCTTCAAGGTGCCCGTGTTCAATGTGCTTCAGTTTTCTAAATAGTGGAAACAATGTGAGGTGTTGCTTCTTGCTTTAGTTCATATTTACGTACTTTCTGTGCATGATATTACTTCAGGACAGTCTGCAGCCCACTGTGCCATTCTAATGTTTTTCTGAAGCTGACAAAGCACTTTAAGATTTTCCTCTTGACCTTTGTGCATTAGTCCAAAATGAGGCTTAGTACAGAGTTCACTACGTCATCCAAGTGTCTCTGTAGAAATTAGTCTATGCCTCACTGTCCTTTGACTCTCTCAGGAATTAAAGGATTTGCCCAGATAGCTGGTTGAAGAAATTGCTCTGTGACTTGTGTAGTTCTGCAGGTGACCTTTTTTGGGGTATCATCAAGTCTGATTTCATGAATCTACCGTAAGATTATGTCTCCAGCTCTGATTGTCTCTGCTGGTATGGTATCTTTTCCTAACTGCTGTTCAGCTGCTCTGGCAACTTCTAGCTGGATGTCATTTGGCTAAGCATTTGGTTCTGCAAATAATTGATTGTTTAATTGATTGTTTTCCTTCAATCCATTATTTGTGCAAATGTCCTGTCAGTACTCAACCCATTTCGTCCTACCCATATTCCTTTTAAGGGTGCAAAACCATCCTTGCCCAAAATGGTGCTGACCTTAAGCTGGACTACCAGCTGATAATGCTTCCAGTTTTAAGTGCCTTGTTCCAATTGGATTCCTCCATGCCTGAGAAATGTTTGTTGAACCAGCTTTGCCTATTCATATTCTCCAGTCTCCTGGGTTTCCAGATGGAGGGTGTTCTCCAATATTGAGAACTTCTTTAATGCTCATCCTATTCTCTTTTACATCTAAGGTGGTTTACTCAACAGGCAGCAAGTGAGGATGATAGCAATGTGTAGTTGAACGTTCCACATCCTTGAAGTCCTGACAGATTTCATTAGTCCTTATCCAGTCTTTTCAGTGCCTTCAGGTTGTACCCAGTTGGCCTTTGCATCTCAGCCTTCTCAAGGGTTGACTCAAATGGTGCTTGCTAGCTGCTGAAGACAAGACAGGACTTTTCAGGTGGCCTGAAAAGCCACCTCATCTGAGGAACCTCCACCACTGAGAGTCTGAATTCACCCAACATCTTATTTAGCAAGATAAAACCTTGTGAACAGCATCTGAAATTTTTTGTGCCCCTGCTCCCTTTATTTTTAATTTGGCTTATGTATGGACCTGTTTGCTAACTGAAACCCAGGGCCAGAATTGCATTGCCTGGTTGGAATTTAGACAACTCATGGTCTATATAACTCTGATGGATATGGATGAAGAATGGTAGGAATTGCTGAATCCAGTATCTTGAAGGAAGGGAAAATGCCACCTTGCTGTGTCCCCAGGTCCAGTAGCAAGTCTGAGCATGTATTGTTATTAGGCGCATACACACACAATACCTCTATCCACAGTCAGCCACACAGATCAGCACAGACAGAAAATACAGCATTCATGCGAACACAAGCCGTGGAAAATATATGCATTTATACAATATGGATCCTTCCAGTAGCTGGGTTTAGACACTGAGTCTGTCAAACAATTGGCCTGTGGATCCCTATATCTCCCCAGCTGGTGGCCTCTGGGTCTGCTGCCTCACCCCAGTTGCTGGTACTCAGACCTTCTCCCACAGAAATGGTCACAGAAACACACATGTGCTATGGATTGCTCTAGTACCTGGCTTTAGAAAGCCAATGTTATCCAGTAGCTGGCCCCTGGATCCTCTCTTTTTCAAGGTACCTTGTGCACAAACTCTCTTGCACACACATGCACGCACGCACACACGCACGAATAGGTTTCTGACAGCTGGTTCAAACCCATGGCCCTACCAGTAGCTGACACCTAGATCCTCTGTTCTTTCTAGCTGATGGCTTGGAATGCCTTGTCCCTCCAGGTAAACTGAAAAGCCTTTCCTGTTGACTTATCTGCTGGGTGTCATGCCCAGACCACAGGCTGATCATTCTCCTTTGATAGCCCTGAGAGCAGCCTAGTCAGTGTGCTTGTTGTCACTGATTAGGTTCTTGGGATTCTTCCATCTTCATTGTTCCTTTGCTTCTTTGTCTTCACACACTTTATGAAGCTTTTAATCACATACCCTAATGAAGAAGAACTAGAGTCTGTGACCAGGACAAGAAGTCTTCAGAGAACACACCAAAAAGACTTCATAAATGTAGTAATGTCAAGATAGTAGCAGTAGCAGAAAGGATGCTTTTGTCAAATTTGTTGTGGACTGAAACCAAATGAGACAACTTACTATGTTTTAAGACTCCATGGTCTCTATGTATGCAATAATAAATGTTGGTCTGGTATAGATTTATGTTAGCACAGGCATTTTCATATCTATGAAAATTCAACCTTTGAGTGTAATTTATCAGTAAAAGTAATGACCAGCACAAAAAATTAACTTCTAAAAGATTTAGAGGACAATTTAGCTGTGATATTAGAAATGTTAAGTGCTGGGGGATTCCAGTTTAAGGATCTCTTCAGTAACTTAATATTTTTAAATATTCTGATTTTTAATATGGCACAATCTTGCACATTAGTTACTGCCAAGCGTTATCTGCAAATCAGTAAACATAGTCCTTGTGGTAGAATATGCTGTAGGGGTGAGGGAAGTAGAAGCCATGGCTGAATGTTTCAGCAAATCCCCATACCATGTTTTTGGAGACGCTTTTCGACTCTTTCCACAGCAGCTATGCAAGAACAGATGACCATGGTCCCACCAATAACACTGACAGAGAACTGGAGAATGTTTGGTGTTGTCAGAATGAACAATAAATTAATTCCAGGAATTTAAAGGACTGCTCTTTGCAACAGAAATAGTGTTCTGCATGCAGAACTCCAAACAGGGGGCTTGCTCCTTCTAGTTGTAGATATCTGAATTCACTTTAGGAAAAATCCTGCTGGCTTAATGGGATGTAGGGAGAAAATGGGTTGCATCTCAGTAAGTCCCTAGCTGAACACCCAGCTAGCAGTGAGGCCCAGCAGTGCTTCTGGCTGAGGTATGTACTCTGTATCACGGCCCAGACTTTCAGAAGTCTTGTCTTCCCCCAGTTTACATCTAAAACAGAATTTGAAAACAGAATTTACAAACATCTATCTTTATTTGCATTTAAAGACCTGATTTATCTGGTTTTGATGTCAATGGGAATTTTCCCATGGACTTTTAAAGTGAGTTAACTTAAGTTCAGAACTAAACATTTTTTAACATTATTTTTTGTTTAGTAGGATAAACAAAAGCCTCAACTGAATTCAGTGGAAACAAAATTAAGTCAATAACGAATGCTCTAGAAATTCTGAAACTTGATGTTCAATATTAGAATATCCAGTATTAAAGGGCTTTTCCCCTTCTCCCCAAATATTTGGATTTACATAATGCAACCCTGAGAGAAAAATACTTCAATGCAGTCATGTGCCTCTCATGTCAGGCTCAAGAAGAGAACGTTGTGGATATCGGATCCTGCGTCGCCATCGTAATTCAGAAGACCAGGTGCATTGCATTGGCAAAGCTAAGAAATACAATGAGACGGCAACCCGCGTAAAAGAGATCCTGCTCAGCACAGTCAGTCCGGAACAATTTGTTTTAACACTACTTGAAGCGGAGCCTCCCAATGTGTTGGTGAGTCGTCCCAGCAAACCATTCACGGAGGCGTCCATGATGATGTCCCTGACAAAGCTGGCAGACAAAGAGCTGGTTCACATGATCGGTTGGGCCAAAAAAATTCCTGGTAGGAATTTCAATCTTGTTTTTGTTTATTTTATTCAATGCTTTTACCATCAATGTATCATTCTTTACCCTGAACTAATAGCACAGCGCAGTAAATGTATCATATGAAATGTTAAGCTTTTTATCCTATAAAGTAATGGACAGTTTGTTGCTCTCAGTAACTCACGTGGGTGTATTTTGATTTAGACAATGACCTAGCCCATAATTTACTATCTATTGTCAGTTTAATACTTGTTTGTTTTGCTAAAAATCATAGTTGATGTTGCGTGTAATTTCTACCTCATCAACTATAAATACCTGATTAATCTGATTTAGAAGATCCATTAAAAGGGGTATTAACTAGATTGCTATAAAAAAGAATTTAAGACCAAATTCTTTCCTTGAATCCTGATAGAAGGTTTCTAGTACAGTTGATGAAAACTGAAGTGTGTCCAAGCACTGAGTGTCTACAATTGCTTTAGCTGACATGGTTGCTACACAAGAGCATCAGATTGCTAAGTGGCACATAGTATCGATCTCAGAATTAGCGTGCGCTCTCCTTCAAAAGAAAAATCAATAAGGATGCTTTTGGTTGTTGGCAACACAAAGAACATGCACTGAAGTACAACTACATGTGTTATTGCCTTGAATGTCTCAAACGTGACCACAGTATTGTGGCAATGTACCATTTCACCTCTTACAATCTAGAAGTGGTAAGAATTTGCAATTCCTTCTCCATGAAGTGTTCACGATTAAAAGAGTCAGAGAATAATAAAAGTCAGAATAAAAGCAGCCAGCACACAGAGGAGATAGTTGGCAAAGTTGTACAGAAAAACTTGCTGGCTGGCATAGACTAAACCACAGAGTGTGGCCCTTTAGCAAGAGCTAAGGTGACCAACTAATAATAGTAAGCTGAAAGAAGCATTGACTAATTGATAGACATAGAGCAGCGTGGAGCTTAATCCTTAACTTCAGATATAGTGCCCTGCTAGAAGTGATCCCTACAGCTGTGCTTACCTCTCACACCTAATATATTCTGCAGTGTGCCTTGTAGTCCTAACCTCACATCCATCAGGACTGAGAGGCCAGCGCACTATGGCTTCTCTCTTGGATTTTACGCTGAAGGCAACCAGAGCGTGCTGGGCTGTACCCTGGTCTTGTCACACTTCTGCACTGTAAACAGCACTTGCTGCTGCTTGAATACACACCTAGGAAGACATGACAGTAATCCTTACGTCTAGAAATAAACTGAGTGTGTACACAGTATGGGAAACAAGCTTGGTGGAGAATATTTCGTACAATCCTTAAACTAAGAATTTAGGATAAGGGAAGCGTATCCTATTTCAGATCTAGTTGGAGTGGCTGAAGGTGCTACCAGCTCCAGGTGCTGGACCACATCTCCTCATTGCAGATTACAGTCTCCATGGCTGAGCCACTGTGTTGGAGGGTTCAGGTGTGATGGTTTTAGGGTGTGCAAATTCCAGGTCAGCCGCTGGAGAGGAGATGGTTGCAGAGCACAAGCATCTTAAACCACGCTAGCCATTTGCAAAGTGACAGTGTTTTTGCCATTAATGGGGAATGTTTTACACTGAGAGCCCGAATCCTTAATCCTTATTTTTCCTGATATAAGAAACTCTGAAAATAACTGTAAAGTAACCAACCATAAGGGGTTAAGTGTTGTCTATTGTTATAATTTCTTGTCTGATGAGAAAAACTTGATTAAAAGGTACCATTTCAGAGGACTTCGTATAGTTATGTTAATCCGGTAGGAAGTGAATTGTGAAGGAAAACCAGAAAAAGTCTTAGAAAACGACCTCATTGTAAGCAATATTTGAATGGGGAAAACACCCAAAACAATCTTTTCCATTTTCTGATTGTTCTTAATTTCCATTTTTTTAACTATGTCAGCTTTTTTAAAAAAAAACCAACCACAAACCCAAAACCTCAGCCAGCTGAGATTAACTTTTGATTTTTTTTTAAAAAGATCAGTTTCCAAAGCAACCGATTTTGACATTGATCACTTTTAGTTTATTTTCAGCATCTGTCAGAAATAAAAACTTCTTCTTGGCAATAAAAGAACTGTATGAAGAAAACCCATTGAAGCAGGCAAACCCCTTCAAAACAGTTCCTGGGAATGTTGACACCTTATCGTGTATGTTTGTTTTTTCTGATCGCTCCTGTTACACAGAACAGAACTAAACACCATTTTAGAACAATGCCAAAAATAGATGTGATGTTTAATATGTACCTAATTATAAGTAATATTGCCATATTACAGGGTAGTTAGAGCATTTACTCAAATATGGATTTATTTATTTTTTCCATTAAAATAACTGTGATGACTAAAGCTTAGGACATAGAATTTCAGTTTTCAAAAATTCTTGCCTGAAGTTAATCATCTAGATCCGTGCTCTGCTTCCTGGAGGTAAGGTCTTAGAAAAAAAATACAGAGTTCTTGACTAATGGCCCGATGAACAGTAATTTTACTTTATGCAAGGCTGAATATTTGCTTTTGTGTAGCTAGGTAAGAAGCCCATTTTCATCTCTAAATTATTACTGGATGTTATTTTGACACTCACCAAAAGTGAAGGAAAATCTTTTTATTTTTCCTTATAGATGCTGATGTTAACAGTAAATTTTTGCCTAAACAGGAAAGATATTCTTTTTCATATTTAATATTTAATGACCTTCTTTTGTTATGAGTTTTATTCTGTGACTGTATTTTTGCCTGTACTTTCAGCTTAATGGATAGTATTTTTCTTGTTGCTCAGTAAAATAGAAGCTGACACCTGGACGTTTTTCCTTGTGAATTCTGAGTATTTTAATTCTAAGCTGTCAGACGGCAGAACGTAACGTCTGTAATTGCCTTTTACTTTGTTGACCTAGTCTATGAGAGTTGAATGTGGTTCATAGCTGAACCTCTATTGCTAATCGATAGGATGTTGTCATAATATTGAAATTTGGATTCATTATGCAACGTAGCATGTTGCTGGCCAGAGCAGTGTGTCTTTTGCTAGTTAGTACACATCCAACACACGTTTTTTCTTGTCTGAGTAATTTATAATTAAATTATTAGGTATAGAGCACGCAATTTAAAGGACGTGTACTACAACCATAGAAAACTAATTAGTTTAATGTACTCTGCAGCAAACAAAATAGGACTTCTGACACTGCAATGGAAGCTGTGATGGTATTGTGCTGTCCTCGATCTTTAAAGCATAAGATTGTTAGGAAAAGGAGAGGTATAGTCCTTCTGATAGCTGTGCTCAGTGGTCATAAATCATACTGCTGGTGCTGATAACGTGAGTTTAGCAGATGACATCCGGCATAAATCTGGATCTTTAAGTATCTGTAGATTGAACACTGGGACTTGGTCTGACATCTTGCCCAACTGAAATAGCTTTTAAACCCAATAACTGGTTGTTTGTGCTGGAGAAATCAGCACACACCTGTGTAAATGTTTATTTAAATAAACTTCTGAAATGTCTTTGGGCTGTTGTTTCTCGGGAGATTGCCACTGTCAGTTTATACTATTCACACTTCCATAATTATTTTTCTAAAAGTGCTTTTAAAATTATGAGTGTGTGTCTGGCAGATAATCTGCTGTTGGCTGTGGATTCTGTAGTAAATTCTGGGACAACGAAATCCAGGAGGGAAGGTACCACTCATAGGCTCCTGTTTACCCTTTTTATAAAATAAGGAGCAAAGCTATTCATTCTGAAAGGCAGCACTCTTAGCAGTAATAAGAGAGTGCACTTTACCCAGTTTATGTCAACCTGGGGCTGTCACTGACTGTCTTCCAGCCTAGCAGTTTAATAAGATTAAAATACATGGAGAATTTGTATAAATTACTGACAGCAGATTCTTTGACAGCACAAACATACCATGTGCATTTTAAGACCTCAGACAACTGGCAAGAACTACGGAAAACCTGTCTCTCATGGCCAGGCTGTGTAATGATTTTTCACTATGCAGAGTCGTAGTCACCAGCTCATCTAAAAAGGAAGTACCTTTGCTAAGGACTGTTCTAACGCAGCTCTGCTTTGAAAACTGTGGCCTGATCTTGGGTTTGAACACAGCTACGCTTTGACCACTGAACTGGTTGTCATTTTATCTGTGGTTTATTCCTTGACTGAGCAGTCTGCTTTCCCATTTGCATTTTGATAATTCACACTTCTGTTTTCTGTGTTTTGCGTTGTTTTGTTTGGTTGGGGTTTTTTTGGGTTTGGGTTTTTTTTTTTTTTGTTTTTTGGTTTTTTTTGCATGTGTGTTAATTTTATTTCTCTTTATTTGGCTTCTATGCATCTTTTTTTCCCCAGTCTTTTTTTGCAGGGGAAGGGAAAGGGAGGGCAACGACTGTCTCCCTTCTGGCTGTGTTGCAGTGCTATCTGACACCTTGCTATAACTTCTGGAGACAACTAAATGCTGGAACAGGCTTATGCACAATTGGATTAAATCTGTTCTTGCTTCTAGGATGCTGTGAATGGAGGCAATGGGGACACTAATATCTTCACCAATGACCCTTGTTGTTTGTTTTTTTTTTTTTCTGGTTTATCACAATTTTGGGGAAGGGGGTGGCAGGAAAAGGATGACACGTCATTTACGAAGGGGATGGTAACACAGAGGCACCAATATGTGGGTTTTTTCATAGCTACCCAACAAACCCAGAAACATGCCTGTCTTAATGAGATTAAAAAAGCCCTGCAAGCAGCAACCATATGTGTTCTGGGGAAAGAATAGACTATTTTCTTAGGAGCCCTCTGCAGTGCAAAGCAGTAATCTCTGACAAATATGAGTTTCCTGAGTGAATCCCTGGTGCGTCTCAGGAGGCTGTGGGACCATCATCTAGAGAGGTGGCCAAGCATAAGGCAGGCCCTCTGCAGTCACTGGACTCTCACCAGCTGTATGGGAGTAATTGCACTTGAACCTGACTCTGCTTTATTTCAAATGTTTTGTGGAAGATTTGACAATGATAATAACAAGTATTTATGTTCCTATTTGAGATGGCAGCATGGCACTTCTGATGTCAGTGCTCCCTTTTCTGGCTTTCTTCACAGTCCATAATTCTTTCTGTTTCTTTTTGTTTCTCATATACTCAGTTATCTTTATCAAAACAGAGAGATAAACAGGTTGGTTTATTTTATGCTATTTTCATCATTTAAGGCTTCATTGATCTCAGCCTCTATGACCAAGTAAGACTCTTGGAGAGCTGCTGGATGGAAGTTTTAATGGTTGGTTTGATGTGGAGATCAATCGACCATCCTGGGAAACTGATTTTTGCACCAGACCTTGTATTAGACAGGTAAGAGAAATAAATTTCTTGAGAACACTTCATATTAGCATGTTTGGAAGTGGGATGAATGGTAAGAGGAAGAGGATTAAGTATGGGAGATGCTATTAATATTTTATCTGACAATATAATATACTTGTATTTGTAACAGTAATGTCTTGAGGTTCCACATCCTTACATGGGCTTAAGGAATGCTAAGCATAAACAATATTGTTGAACTTGCAAATTCCTGAATTCCTGGAGGACATGACCATGTGAAGTTTCTCTGTATTTTTCACATCTTTTGTTGGTTTTGTTCCTTTTGCTCCAGGTCTCTAGATTTTTGAAACTGTAGACACATCAACACAATGCACTACATTGCCAATTTCTCCCCACATCCCTCCAAAAAAAAAGTAGACATAGTGCCAAGCCATATTTTATTGATTTTCAGTAGGTTTTGTACCTCTTTCTCTTCCTGACACTACTGCAGACTTCATAGATAGCTATAATAGTGAACATTGCAGCACTAACCAAAAGGGATTTTCAAAAACCTTAGCTTGCTGTTTAATACTGAGAATGTTTTTCCAAGCTAAAGCAGGGTGTTTGCAAGTTTAAAAATTATTTTTCCATAACATCATATACCAGAAGGGAAGAATATAGATTAGTAAGGATGTTTTTCTACAGGACCTTAGAAGGATTTGTTCTGGGCTTCACATTGGTAAAAAGTCAGGGAAACAATCTACTCTCTTGGGTAGGCTTAAAATGTCTCTTAGCCTTTTCAACCTGGGGAAATTCAGATCTGTACCAGTTCTGTGGCTTGAGCTCAATAATAATCATCATTGTAGATACAGAAGCAAAGCAGGTTAGTAAGAGAAATAAATTTAATTTATAAAAGATATGAAATAAATTATTATTTGCTCATATAAAATTCAATGCAAGGGCATGCTGTGTTGTTCAATGCAATGAGAAGGAATTGCTAAAATGTAAGATACATTTGGTTCCTCAGGAGCTAATATGTGCTGAATAGAGTGAGCTTATTTGATGCATTCCTTCATCTCCACATGACACAGCAGTGTGGGAGCTAGCAAGCATCTGGGCATGCTGTAATTTTATTTTTAAGACAGGCCTGTATGAAACTGGTCTGTAACTTGATTGTTTTTATCTTGGCTGAACTTCAGATACATTTGCTACATAATCTTTGTAGACAAGTACTTCTCTGATGCTTGTGTCTTTGTTTTGAAACTGGCAGCTGCCTGTCCTTCTGCAAGGCTTAAAATTCTCCTTTGCTATGAGGAACATGGGAAACTGGGCAATATTCAGGCAGCTGCCTTTCTGCAGGCAGTAGTTGCTGCACTTGGTTAGTGTTATCTGCCTGGGCCTGCCTTGCAGCCTGAAGGCTCAGCACCTTCCCCTTGGGATCCAGTAGAGGAGTAAAGTTCTTGCATTCTCCCACACTGCTGTGCTTAAGTCTCTCTCGTCTTAAAAACACTACAGAGAAAAAAATCTCATATTCCAGGTAGTTTAAGAAGCAACCCTTTGAATACCATGTTGTAGAGCTTAATTACTTTTTTAGTCCAGTACGTGTGAAAAAAACTAACCAAAAAACTGGAACAGTAACTTCAGTGGTTTGAAATTTGCTGCTGCTTAATTTTAAACCCATTGGAATGGCTTAGGGTTGTTTGGGGATTTTTTCAGATCAGAAAATGGGACCATTTCTAATATCCAAAATGGATAAAGTTGCATTCAGTAAACACTTGCAAACACAAAAATAACCAAACTGCAAAACCACCAAAACCCCAAAAATCTATTTACATTTAAATACCTTCAAAGAAAAAGGTGCTGGGGGATGGGGGTAGAGGTTGTTTTATCCTTTAAAAATGTCTTATTTTTCCAAGAAACTTATTTTAGGGGGTCTTTCTTATTCACCAAGTCCTGAGGCCTCTGTCAGGTGCAAATAGTGATGTCACTGGTTGTGGTATTCACAAGGGTGAATCAAATCTGGAAAATGATTCAAGGTGGTACTGTGCCCTGCACTAGAGAGTTTCAAACTGGTTATCCAGAATTATACTGGCTGTGAGGATAAAGCCTCTTACAGAAATATGGTCATACTTAGCTGTGGTCAATCCTGCATGCGCTTTAAAGAGAAAATCACTTTCTTAGAGGTGCTGACCTTTTGTACCACTGTAATTTTCAATTTAGATTTCATGATAGAACGTTTTGAATTCTCCCAAAGATGAGATGGATAAGCCTTTTGCAGCCTCGTTTGTGCTTTGACTTTTATCTGGCTGAGTTAGAGTTCCTTAATTCTACTTTTTCAGTAACATTTTAAATGTGTTTCCATAGGGACGAGGGGAAATGCGTAGAGGGAATTTTGGAGATCTTTGATATGCTCCTGGCCATGACCTCAAGGTTCCGAGAGCTGAAACTGCAGCACAAGGAATATCTGTGTGTCAAGGCAATGATCCTCCTCAATTCCAGTGAGTATGCAGTTGACTCTGATGCTCACCAAACTGTACTTTTTATTTTGAGGGTGGCTGGGAAATCAGCCTCTAAAAATGTCAGAAATATCAAATAAGACAAAGCCGTTGAAAGAGAACAACAGGAAAGAACTTCTAACCATCAGTTTGTAAGGATTTTTGCTCAAGAAACTTATAAACTGTATTATTTACTGGATTTAGGGTCTATGTTCTGTTCTAAGAACTGCATGAAAGACCCAAAGTCTGAAAGCTTCTCAGGAGGTGGGGCTTATGGCCCAGGCTGTAGGTATGTCCTCTTCAATGAGAACGTTTGCTCATATTGCTGTGGATCCTGGTCATGTGGAAAGTTGCTGTATAGCTCTACAAATCTGTCCTTAATTCTAGTAAAACTGTTTACTCAACTCTGTGATGATTAATTGGGCTTAGATGTTCCTATTTAATGGTAATTAATTGGTAGAAATGATTGAAAGTACTCAACAGTTCAGCAAGATGAATCTCAGGATAGGAGCTTAGCTTTGCAGCCTTTTAGACACAGCAAATAGCCATATGTGTTTGCTAGTTTAGGGTAGTCTGCAGTAAAATAATTTTATTCCTCATAACATGTAATTAATGTTGTCAAAAAAAAAAAAACAAACCCAAAAACAAAACCAAAATAACATCTAACTCTTTACATCTACTGTTTTCAGCAAGGAGCTGCTGCATAATTCTCAGCCCAGTTCTGAAGGGGAATAGTCCAGCTGTTATCTCACTTGCTTATTTCAACAGACAACAAAAGCTGTTCTTTTTTTCTTAAAAAACCCAAAACAACAACAAGCAACCAAACAAACAACCCAACAAAAAACCGTGTTCATCAGCCATATTTTCTTCAAAGCCTCTTAGAAAATCTCTCCTTTCACATTTCCCTGCTCTCCTTGTCAAAGTTAATCTTTTACTCCTAATTTTCAAGGTATTCTGGAGCTCTTCCATAAGTATCCTTGGGAGGATTTTCCCCCCCCCCCCAGGTCTCTTCTACTGTTTCAATAATGTTATTGTGTGTTCCCAGACCTTCCTAGTGGTCATTTCTTCTCTTCCCTCTCCATAACTCCAATCTCTTTTTTTTTCTTTTGCTGATTTTTAAGGTTTCTCACTGTAGGCAAGTGCTGTGTTATGACACCCTTAGAGAGCTGTAGGGAGACCACAGCAGGCTGGGTCTATGGCCAGTGTCTCTCACCATGTTCTCCCTCCCTCCCTAGGTTATACTCAGAGAAGAAAGGTTTTTTTCAGCAAGAAGGTATTAAAGCATAATGCTGTTATTCATAATAGTTCCTAAACTACAAGGTACAGAATGATTCAAAGGAAAAAACCCTGGAGAATGGAGAGCATGTCCATTCTCTGGACTGAAGAGCCTATGTTCAATGTGTTGTCTTAGGAGGACTGGGGAAAGTTACTCAGTTTGCAAATGACGTAGCCATCAAATTTTGGCAAAGGAATATAAGTCGGAGCTTGGTGTGGCACATGGAGCATTGTTTGTACAGCCTTGAGGGGGAGTATCAGGAAATTTATCTTCTCTAACCTTGTTGAAATATTACATCAGAAAAAAATCCACAGTCATTGCTTTTTTTTTTTCCTTGTGAGCAAGGAGTATTTCTTTCTCTTCTCTGCTTAGGCATGTTTTCCTTGTCAGCAGAAGAACCTGAAAGCAACAGGAAACTGCATCACCTGCTTAATGTAGTCACAGACGCTTTGGTGTGGGTTATCGCAAAGAGCGGAATCCCCTCGCAGCAGCAGACAACTCGTCTGGCCAATTTGCTGATGCTCCTTTCTCACGTCAGACACGCAAGGTAAATTTTACAGATTGTGTGTAAAAGGTGTTGGTGTTTGCTTCTACCGCAACAAAGCAAGGCTTGAACTCCAGAGCACTCCTGAGGGAATCCTGGTACTGCTCTTCATCTGTTCATTGTAAGGCTTTCCCTCCTAGCACAACTAAACAGGCAATATTCTCAAGTGCTTGCTGGCACTCAGAAATGTTGTGTTGATATCAAAATGCTGTCTTAACTGTATTACATTAAATTGTTTATTATGTATCTGCCTGAAATGTTTAACAATAATAACACAAATTCAGCCTTTCAAAAAAAAAAAAAAAAAAAAACACCCAAAAAAACCAACAAACCAAAAAAATAACCCAACCAGCCATCAAAACTCTTCCGTCCAAAATAAAAGCCTCTTTCAAAACTGATCTGCAGTGTGGGCTTTGGTGGAGCAAAGTGTACTTTGGGTGCCATGTGTGTTCCAGGCCAAATTTGTTGTCTTTTATTCAGAACCAGAGCATTTTTGCCAAGTGACTCGTGCCACAGCAACGCCATGCTCCTGCTTTCCCCATGGGAAACAGTTGCTCTGCTCGCTGCCAGTTCCTGGACCTCCTTGAGCTGCTCATCTTTGCTTGCAGTACAGCAGACTCAAACGCAGGGCCCTACAAACAGACGCTTTAATTTTCAGGCTGTTTGTCATTTAAAATTATTACCCAGATACCAGCTATTCACAAACTGCCTTATGTCTTGGCTTTGGACTCTGTGTCCAGGGAAGACATCCTGGGACCAGGCTGGAACATGCAGAGGAGAGATGGACATGTCTGACTTTGTGTAGGGACACTGGAAGACAGGCAGCCACCTTTGCAACAAGCTTCTGTGGAGAGTGGGTGGTGGCAGCAGGGACCTAACTCTGCCCAAGAGCAGCTTTTAACAGCCAGTTTGTGAACTGGGAGTGAGTTTGAGAGCTACAGCACCAGCCAGAGCTGAACCCAACTCACAGCTCTGATGCACTGCTGTCACCTGGGCTGCCCAGTGTGATGTGACACCGCATCACAGCATTGCAGGAGCTCTTGTTCTGGCATGGCGTGAATAAACATTGTGAATCTTTGCAAAATTGTTATATTTTCTTATTAAAACAGGAGTTCTTATGCTGTGCCTGCCTCAGCTGAAGTCTGGAGGCTACTTGCTGTGACCTGTCCCCTTTACGTTGCTTAGCACTGATCAGTCAATTACACTTCACTCTGGAAATAATTGATGCTCTCAGCATTGATTACCAAATGATGCAGGACTCTCAAGAGCTGGGGGGGACACACAAGCAATTTCTTCTTTGCCATTAGTGCATTTATAACTCTTGAATTTTAGCAGAAACTCATTTTTCTGGAAGCCTTGCACCCCTCCCAATCCATCCAATCCACCAGGTCAGCTATGCGCTGGCTGTCTGCTGCTATTCCCTCTGTGATAAATTTGGTGTTGAGCAAGCGCACTTAGATGTCAACCCCAAAACCTTGAGTACATCTGGGATGTGCAACTGCAATGGCCACAGCCATCTCCTGTTAGTCCAAATCATGATACAGACACAGAGCGTTCAAGCTAACACGGTGTCATTGTATCTTACTACATAACAAAAAAAATTACTTTTAAAGCCTGTAGCCATCTGCAAGATCTGACACTGGACATGCAGAGAGGAAACAAGCTGCTTGAAGTTAGCCAGGGTAGTTTGCTCTTCCTCCTCAACCAGGCAGGAGAGGCAGGTAGTCACTAAAGCTACACATTGTAAATTCCCCTTTCATATAAAGCTGCAGCATGTGGGCCTCCTACGTTGACAGCCATCAAAGAGGTTTTCTCTTTGATTTCAGTAGGGTCGGTACCTCTGCATTATTTTCTGAAGTCAGTTTGTGCGGTGTAAAACAAATCCTGGTTCTCTAAATAGTAAAACACTCAGCTTTAAAGTATTGGGCTGTTGTTGCTGTTGATAGCAGTAAGGATCTCAGGGACTACAGCAGCTAAATCCTCTTAACTCCTAACAAAAAAAGGACTCTCTTGAAGCCATGAGCATGTTTTCCTTCTCTGCATTGTCGGACACAGATCGCTGACTTATTTTCTATTCTCCTTCACAGTAACAAGGGAATGGAGCATCTCCTGAGCATGAAGTGCAAAAATGTGGTCCCGGTGTACGACTTGCTGCTGGAGATGTTGAATGCGCATACTCTCCGAGGCCAAAGGAAGTCCCCGGTCACACATCCCGAATTTGACCCATTAGAACAAATGGAGACTGGAGACAGCCTGCGAAATGGGGCAGCCCAGTAATTCTGCCAAGACCTGGAAATGTGAAGCTTGTTCAAAGCTGTGGGAGAAAACAAAGCTGCTGTGATGGGACTGCTGAAGTGTGGCCAAGTGCAAGTCCTCATCTCTTCTAGATTTGCACATCGGTATCTCGGGAAAGGCTTGTGGGATGCCCAGCTCTGTCCATGTTTCTGACATTATAATAGCTGCACTTTTACAGTGCCTTTTCTGAGACTCCTCAAAAACACCTTATGAAATTAAGCCTCAGAACAGTACGGCAAGACAGGGAATTACTGCCTCTCCTTTTCAGAGGCAGGTGAACTGAGACAGAGAGATAAAGGGCCTGGTTTAAGATGACAGAAGAAATCTGTGTCAGCGCTAGGAGTGAGGACCTAGGTCTCCGTCTCACAGACAAAGGCTTTTAAGCGCTGACTAGATGATCTCCTCTTTCAGTGTGCCATTGTATGAAATGTAAAACAGCATTGTCTGGGACAGATCCACTTACCTGGGTGTGCTGGTCCCTGGGGAATACCTGCTTTGCAGCTGATCTAGATAAAGTGCCGAGATGTACAGTGCAAAGGAATCTCTTCTATTCTTAAATATGCAATGGCTGCAGGGGCCTTCATTTGAAGGCCATTCAGAATAGCTTCTAAGGCCAGTTCAGAGCCTCTTCAGAAATGTTAAACCAAGCTTAAGTTTGTATTTTGTGAGCCTGTTCTTAACACTCACATTATTATCTGTGTATAATTTGTCAGTGCTTTAAACAATGACCAAACTGCCTAGATATTTCAGTCAATGCTGACCTTTGAAACGTGTTTTGTCTGTGAGATTAACATGTTGTTTTATATATTTATTAATGATGTTAAATCTGTTATAATATTTAGGTACAAGAAGTTGCTCTGTGAATATTAACTGTTTGCATTTGTATATGATCTGCTAATCAGGGCTTGTGAAATCGGCTAGAAACAAACCATCTTCCCTCCCCTTTTGACTTGCCTGTGGAATTATGTCCTGCCCACCTGAACCCTCTCGCAGCCGTCTTACAGGGGTGAGGCAGTGGACAGGAGCCTAAGCTGGGACCTGCTTTTTGCCTGCTGCCCTCAGGTTTGCTGTTTGCTAGTTTTCAAAGCGCATGGCACCTTATGCTGTGGTTTTCATATCTTATATAGGATCCCTCAAAAGGCAGGGGGGATGATGGTTCTGGCACTTCCTTTGCTTCGCAAGTGTTTGAATTTCACTGAAGATGTGGGTTTAAACCCGCCTGTTGTGCTGATTTCTGCATGCGTTTAAGCTGCACTGAGCAAAAAAACCAGAGGAAATAGCCTGGCCGATGACCTCAGCGAAGAGCAGGATGGCATCGTTTGTTCTGGCAACTGCCAATACTGCATTTTGATGTGAGCTAGAATTGCCATCACTCTAAATGGGTATCTTTAAATGTAATACATGTATGTTCTGGGCATTTCAGGTATGGTGAAATTAAATTGGGATCACACCAACAGTCTATTTTGAGCCAATAAGTCTTTTGGATTAGGGACTTTGATTAGTATGCCATTTGCATACTTTGAATATTCGTCAAACCTTTGATCTTGGTGTTTTTTCAAAGCCAAGGACAATATTTTTTATAGGAGGAGCATAAAGAGTTTTCAGTGAGTTACACAGATCTACTGTCTTGTTTTGATCTTGTACTATACCAGATGCTGATGGTCTAAATTTTTACTAGCTACATTTTTATTGTTTTTAAGAAACTGTAATATAGCAGTGCCCTTCTAAATAAGTGTAATATTTACTACAAAAAAGGGAAAAAAAAAGACTACACTCTGGAATTCATTGGTACTTTCATTTTGAGGGAAGTTTTGCTGTGAAACAGATGTGTTTAAGTGTTTCTTGGGCTTGATCACCTTCTGGCCTCAATGCCTGTTGTATTGTTCTTTTTCTGATTTTCCTTATCCTGTGTAATCTTTTTGTTTAATACAGTTTTTCAAAGAAATGTTCAAGTGATTTTTTTTTTGTCTGTTTGGTTTGCTTTAGAAATGCTGAATTTATATGCAGTCTTGAAACAAACCTCTTAAAAAGAAAATGGGAAAGAGTGGGTATAAATCGTAAAATTAACTTCTAAATGGAAATTTGCTTGGGATTGACTTTGTAAAAGGGCAATGTTGCAGATTTGTGTCACGTGTTGTGATTCATATATGCCATTACTAGCACAGTGCAACTAGGAAAATGATGTGATTTTAACAGATATTTTTTGTCTTGTTGAACATCATTTTATTAAAAGTTACTAGTAGTGTTTTAAAATGGGCAAAAGCCAATAGCTGTCGACTCTCTGGATTAATGTAGCTGTGTTCATGTTTGCATAAGGAGAAGGCAAGTACAGAATGACTGAACAAAGATACCTTCCTCCCTTGAGAGAGACGTTGGGTTTCTCGTGCGTCTGTATCCCACAGACTCTCAGATGCTGCATTCCTGGTGTGGAACGTGTCGTGTCCCTGCCAGGCCCGAGCAGAGCTGCCACGCTGCATTTCAGTTTAGATACTGGGGGGTGGGTTCCAGCTTCGGCACAAATGAATTGAGTGCTGAGGAGCTGCGGGGGCTGTGAGGAGAGGAGGAGAGCGGGGCTGGTTTATGACTTTCCTTCACTGCTCTGCTATACATCAGCTTCTGCTGCTGAGCCGGGACCTGGCCAGAGGTGGCTGTTTCTACTTGAAGAAATTACGCTGCAGTTCTGGGATGTTCACAGAGGTGAGCAAACTGAGTGCTGGTTGCCCTGGATGGATGGATAGATAGATACCAAGAAAGAAAGAAAGAAAGAAAGAAAGAAACCCAAACTTTTCCTTATGTGTGCTGTTAAAAATATGCTGAGGTTCCCCTGAAGTCTGGAACTAGAAACAAATGGTAAAACAACCTTAAGTTTTTTTTAAAGAAATATGGTAAGTCTTGCAGCTTTTCAGGCAGGTGAAATGCTTTGTCTCCAGGAATGTGAGACCTTTTCCACACCTCTGTCTTCTTGCAAATTACCCAATTTTAGTGCTATCATGTTGCCAGTCAGAGAGGAAAATACGGGGAAAAGATGTGTTGGAAGAGTCTCCCTTGAGATAGTGCCCGATGGGCTGGGTGCTCCTATAAAATGTGGAGCAAACTAAGACAGGTAGCACTTAAAGCTTCCCCTCTCTCCCCCCCAATAAATATGCCTATTTCCATAATAATAATATGTTAATTCCCTACTGACTGAATGATAGATCAATACAGGGATCATTGTGATGAAAGGAGAACATCCTTTTAAGTGCTGGAACTTTTTCTTTTCCTCCTGATGGCCTGTGGAGTTTGGAAGACATTTGTTGAATTTGCATCATTAGAGTGGTTTAACAGAGTCTAAAAATGCAGTGAGCCCTGAGAAAGTTTCCTCTTGGTCCTATTCGAGCTGTTACCAGTGATCAGCCTCTTCTGAGGTAAGAATTTTTGTCTTGTTTGGACTTTATCATAGAATCACAGAATGGTTTGGGTTAGAAGGGACCCTTAGAGGCCATCTAGTCCAACCCCCCTGCAGTGAGCAGGGACATCCCCAACTAGATCAGGTTGCTCAGAGCCCCGTCCAACCTGACCTTGAGTGTTTCCAGGGATGGGGCATCTGCCACCTCTCTGGGCAACCTGTGCCTGTGTTTCACCACCCTCACAGTAAAGAATTTCTTCCTAATATCTAATCTTTCAGCTTAAAACCAGAGTTTTAAGGTTTTGAGTTTTGAAGTTTCGAGGTTTGGTGTCCTGACTCTACTTTTCACCCATCTTGTACCCCTCAAGATTGAGAATTCCACCAGGGCACGATCACTGCAGCCCAGGCTACCTCCAGCCTTGACCCCTCCGATAAATTCTTCTCCGTTAGTGAGCAACAGGTCCAGCGGTGCCTCTCCTCTGGTCAGGCTCTCCATCACCTGTACTTGGACTGCTTGCAGTTCACTGTGCTGCTTTTCCAGCAGATGCCTGGGTGGTTGAAGTTCCCCTATCAGGAACAGGGCCTGCAAATGTAATTTAGAATCACTTGCAGAAGATTCAAAATACATACATATAAAGTGGCACAAAAGTTTCATGTGGAAGCTCAGCCTGAGCGTGCCAAGTATCGCTAATGGCCATGGCCTTGACTGGGGTCTTGAAAGGCGCAATGCTGCTGGTGCCCCTAACTATACGGAAAGCAAGCCTGAGCTCTTCCCATTAAGCTGGACTCAAATGATTTTTAAAAGCTACCCCAGAGAACCTGCTTTTGTGTATCCAAGGTTGTTCCTTTGTCTGAATAATAGAAAATAGTTTTGCACTGATGAAATAGCTGCTCTTCCCTAGGATGTGCTTTAACCCACATATATTACAAATGTGGTTGTGATTATGGGTCTATTTTGATCTTAGCACAGCGAGCACATGGCAAAGATAGATGGCACTCTCTCCCTTCCTGCCCTTCCCCACCAAGATAAGACCCCATGGGAGTCAGGTTGCTCCTATCTTGAGAGCTGAAGTTAAAAACAAAGTATGGATTTGCACGGCTTTGTCTGAGATGTCTAAAGTGACTGCAGTCTATCTAAGGGCCTGTCACAAGAATTAATGTTTTATAGGGCTGAATACTGATCATATATATAGTCAAGATATATATCAATATATTCTGTCCAGTTCCTTAGACAGCAGAGTAGCTTCTAACCCCTGTTCCTGGCTGCTGTAAGTGAGCACAGCAAGGAGAGTCACCACCACAGCAGCTGCTTTTTGTCTCAGCCCAGCTGTCAGCTGCACCATTTCTTTCGATGGTGCACGGTCCCGTGATCCATACACTTAGAGCTGGAAGTCACAGAACTGCCTTTGGTATCGTCACCAGCCATCTCAGAAGAAATCGTTTGATGTTATTTATGTCATGTGAGATAATGATTCAACAAAGCAGTTAAGGATGTGGTTGTCTGTTGTGCTAATAATACTAATTATTATTTCTAAATTATTATTTCTAAAGAGAGTGTTGTAAATGTGAATATGAAAAGCAAGTGGATTGCTGAAATATGGAAAATACATATTATTTATATTCATTTTCCACAGTATTTTACTACTGAACTGAAGTGTGGTGAGTTAAATACCATGCTGTTTCATAGCTAAGACTTAATTTTATTTACGATCTGGCTATTTTTTAACTCTTTCCATCTTTATACATAGGAGTCACCTACACTCATGCATTGTTCAATGTCAGTGATTTCAACTTAAGTGCATGAAGAAAACAAGATTGTTATGCCACAGAAATGCCAACTTCTGCTGCTACTGCCAAAACAGACAAAACCTTCACTCATCGCAATATCATGTACTAAGGAGCTGGCATAGCCACTAACAGTGCTTACTGCACGTTTCCTACGTCCATTTTCCCCAGAATTTTCTGAGTCCTGCTTTATGTGTGGTTTTAGCTTCAACGTTTGACCCTCACAGCAAGTTTGTAATGGAAGTGGGTTTAGGACTAAAGTTGGTGCCTTTTAAAGTACTTCATGTGTTTTATAGTAATGCGAAAAAAAAAATCCCACAAGCCCTACTTTGCGCTCAGCTTCTCTTTAGTTCTGTGAAACAGTGTTTAGTGATGCGTGTTTCATTCAGTTGTAGATAGCTTTGGCTGAATAAACAGGTATCATGAAACCCCAATATACGGCTTTTGTTTTTTTGTAATTTCTTTCCTGTAGCTGAGCTCAGCCTGGTTTCATGAGCATATAAAGTGCATGATCACGTTGCTTGTGAGCAAGTGTCTCATCCTTACCTCCACAGTCACTCCACAAGCTGTAGGTTGATTTACTTTGTCAGGTTTTTGAGTTGTTAGGGTGTTTCCCAGCACCAAGCGACTACAGAAGATGCAGGTTGTGCCACAGAGTTTCGGGGACTGGCAAATTTAACTGTAGGGAGGCAAGGCATAATAAATGGAGAGTCCTCTGCTTCCCCTGGGTGGGACAGGTACAGATGAAAATAGACTGGGGTCTCATCTCCCTGATGATGACTTCAACTGAAAACCAGTTTTGGCCCGGTTTCACTCCTACACACAATACATGTGCAAAAGTGTGCGCATGCGTGCTTGCTCTCACTATTGCTCTTGCCCTTTTTTTGATATTTTTTTTTTTTTTTTCCCCTGCACTGAACACTAACAGCCCAGTCCTGAGTGAGAAGACAACACTAAGAGATTGGTGGGTATCTATAATGACTTTTTTGAAACAGACTTCAGTGTCAGCCTACAGTGCAGTGGTTATAATCAGCTGGAAGTAAAACTATTTAAAACAGATTTTTGGGGGAAAACATTTAAGTTATTTTCCCAGACTTATTTTTTTTTTTTGGTGACATTTTGCGATAATTTCATGAAAGCTCCTCATTTTATATATTACATCAGCTCAACAATTTGATATAACTGTACATAATGAAAGGAAATTGCAGGCTATGAAATTTTCTTTAGACCTTTTAACATTGTTCATTTTTTTTTTCCCCTGCATAGGTTCTTTAATGGCAGAAGAACTGAATATCATGTCAGCAACTGACTATTAGTTCTTGGCAGAAAGGTTTGCATGGGCATTTGTGACAACCTGGCAATGAAATAATAGTTAGAGTTGGCTGACTACTACAAAGACAGAACCTTAAATGAGCTCCATCTGAAAGTAATTGCTTTCAAAATACAAAATAATCATGGCACAGGAAGAGAGGAGAGTGTGTGTGCCTGTGTTCGGTGAGGGGTGGGGAGGATCCATCGTGTATCTCTGGGTACAGCACCACTGTGAGAGCTGTAGCTGTGAAATTGGTAGCTGGAGCACAAGTCTGTCTCTACAGACACAGCTACACAGAGCCGCATGCTGGCTTGCAGGCTATGAAGGCTGCCAGGTCTGGAAGCACTGCCAGATCCCTGTGTTTTCAGATGTGCCAGGGGAGGGTTAGGTTGGATATTAGGAAAAGGTTCTTCACCCCGAGGGCAGTGGAGCACTGGAACAGGCTCCCTGGTGAGGCAGTCACGGCTCCAAGCCTGACGATGTTCAAGGAGCACTTGGACAACACCCTCAGACAGATAGTGTGAATTTGGGGTTGTCCTGTGCAGGGACAGGAGTTGGACTCGATGATCCTTGCGCGTCCCTTCCAGCTCAGGACGTTCTATGGTTCTACAATTCAGCAGGATGGAGCCCAGGCACTGCTACTTGGGACTGAGGTCGAGACACTTCAGTATGAAGCCAGCATTATCTTGACCCATATTTGAGTACACAGTGTGGATGTAAACTACTGCATGGTACCACTACTAGAAAGTGCCAAATTGTAAGCTTTGACTTTCCTAAACTATGTTGCTAACTTTGCAAGCTTAACTGTATCACAGTTAATGTATCAGTTAAGTTTAATATCCTGGAAATAAACCAGGCTCTTTTTGCCACCATGGTTGGGAAGAAGCTGTTGGTTTGCTACAGGGACTGTCTTTCTCTGAACATAAGAATGCAAAGCAACTTGCTTCATAAATGCAACCGCCAGTGGCGACAAGTGTAGAAAAGGTGGGAGAATTCTCACAGGCTAATCACAAATCCTGTTTTCTGTAGGTGAGGATTACAGAAATTGGCTGATTCCTGGGTCATTTTCACTGCAACCAAATAAAAAAAAATTGGAACTGTTCAACCAAACCCTTTACTATCAACACACATCTACTCGACGTGCACCTCCCCTCTCCAGCACTGCCATAACTCCCAGCTTAGAAAATCAGTTCCAGTGTAGGGTAATAGTTCAGCATTTCAAACTAGTAGTAAGCACTAGTTGCTTCAACTTTGTATTCTTCCTCCAGGAAATTACAGTCAGTTGCAAAGGAAAGAATCTGTGCCACCAAACACAAGCTCCACTTCTGATTTTGTAAATGCTTGCTCTGACCAGCAATAGTAGTTATGCTTCTTCTGACATAATTGTGTTAGCATGCAAATAAGTTGACTTACATAGGAGCGGAACGGTCTGCACTGTTGGAACATATGTCTGGTTGCCCCCAACTTGACACACCGACAGTCCCATTGGCAAAATTTTAATGACAGTACTTGACCTTATAACCGAGAAGCAATGGCAACGCTGACTGCACACAGTGTTTCTCTGGCCATTGCCCAAATATCAGTTTCATTTTAAAGATGCAGCTTATAAAAATGCACAATTGTTTCCCAAGATACTGTACACCATTCAGCAAGTTAAAAACTGAAAAAATCTTTCATTAAAAAAAGTGATTGCATTATCTGTATACATCAAGGATAGTCTACATAATCATGTTCACCTAGAAAATATGTGCATTATAAACCATTTTCATGCAATGCAACAATTTCTTATTTCAAAGGTGGAATAAAAAGACAACACAGCAGTCCTAACTACTAGAACACTATATATAAAACAAACCAAATGTGCATCCTTTTATTGAATGTGTTTGTTAGATGAATAAAATACACTAACAAAGACTCAAAAAGATGCAGATTTTTTGTTTCCACCAAGTGACCACAGTACCAAAAGATACAGGTAACATGAAGTGTGTGCAGTGGATGTGGGGGGGGGGAGGGGAACATTGCCACCAAGGATGAGGAAAAGGCTGAGGTACTTAATGCCTTCTTTGCCTCAGTCTTTAATGGTCAGACCAGTTATCCCCAGGGTATTCAGCCCCCTGAGCTGGAAGGCAGGGACAGGGAGCGGAATAAAACCCCCAGAATCCAGGAGGAAGCAGTTTACGACCTGCTGAGCCACCTGGACACTCACAAGTCTATGGGGCCGGATGGGATCCACCCAAGAGTACTGAGGGAGCTGGCGGAGGAGCTTGCCAAGCCACTCTCCATCATTTACCAGCAGTCCTGGTTAACAGGGGAGGTCCCAGACTGGAGGTTTGCTGATGTGACGCCCACTTGCAAAAAGGGCCGGAAGGAGGATCCGGGGAACTACAGGCCTGTCAGCCTGACCTTGGTACCAGGGAAGGTTATGCAGCGATACATCTTGAGTGAGCTCACCGGGCAAGTGCAGGACAACCAGGGGATCAGGCACAGACAGCATGGCTTCATGAAAGGCAGGTCCTGCCTGACCAACTTGATCTCCTTCTATGACCAGGTGACCTGCCTAGTGGATGAGGGAAAGGCTGTGGATGTTGTCTACCTGGACTTTAGCAAGGCCTTTGACACTGTCTCCCACAGCATCCTCCTAGAGAAGCTGGCGGCTCATGGCTTAGACAGGTGGACTCTTCGCTTGGTAAAAAACTGGCTGGATGGCCGAGCCCAGAGTTGTGGTGAACGGAGCTAAATCCAGTTGGCAGCTGGTCACAAGCGGTGTTCCTCAGGGCTCAGTGATGGGGCCGGTCTTGTTTAATATCTTTATTAATGATCTGGATGAGGGCATCAAGTGCAACCTCTGTAAGTTTGCAGATGACACCAAGCTGGGCGGGAGTGTCGATCTGCTTGAGGGAAGGAAGGCTCTGCAGAGGGATCTGGACAGGCTGGATCGATGGGCCGAGGCCAACTGTATGAGATTTAACAAGACCAAGTGTCAGGTCCTGCATTTTGTTCACAACAACCCCAGGCAACGCTACAAGCTTGGGGAAGAGTGGCTGGAAAGCTGCTTGGTGGAAAAGGACCTGGGGGTGTTAGTTGACAGCTGGCTGAACATGAGCCAGCAGTGTGCCCAGGTGGCCAAGAAGGCCAACAGCATCCTGGCTTGTATCAGGAATAGTGTGGCCAGCAGGAGTAGGGCAGTGATTGTGCCCCTGTGCTCGGCACTGGTGAGGCCGCACCTCGAGTGCTGTGTTCAGTTTTGGGCCCCTCAGGACAAGAAGCACATTGAGGTGCTGGAGCACGTCCAGAGAAGGGCAACGAAGCTGGTGAAGGGTCTAGAGCACAAGTCTTATGAGGAGCAGCTGAGGGAACTGGGGTTGTTTAGTCTGGAGAAGAGGAGGCTGAGGGGAGACCTTCTCGCTCTCTACAGCTACCTGAAAGGAGGTTGTAGCGAGGTGGGTGTTGGTCTCTTCTCCTAAGTAAAAACCGATAAGACAAGAGGAAATGGCCTCAAGCTGCATCAGGGGAGGTTTAGATTGGGAAAAAAGTCTTTACTGAAAGAGTGGTCAGGCATTGGAACAGGCTGCCCAGAGAGGTGGTGGAGTCACCATCCCTGGAGGTGTTCAAAAAATGTGTAGATGTGGCACTTTGGGACATGGTTTAGGATGCCTGATGGTGCTGGGTTGACGGTTGGACTTGATGATCTTAGAGGTCTTTTCCAACCTCAATGATTCTATGATTCTATGATTTTAGGCAAAGTGCCTCTTCAACTGCTTGTTTGTCATGCTAACCCAAGACAGACTGCTGTGTTTAAGATGACTGTGATGTAGTTTCTGCATCTAATAACTCAGTATTCAATCACCTTGCAAGCTTAAGAGCGCTGCACCTATAAAAGAGTGTATCTATTGCATCAAAGTATAAAGTGTGTTGCTTACAGTTTAAAAATCTATAGAAAAAGTTTGTTTTCCATATAAAAATGCTGAAATTTTGTCAAGATATACATTTTGAGATGTGAAATTTAACACATTCCCTACGACAGGGAAAGGAGGCTATAAACGTGAGGCATTATTTAGCTGCAGCAGTGACCACTGTAGTGGCTAGTCTGGGGAACTAATACAGCACAAAAGTTTCTGTATTTAATTATGCAACGTCACTGCTTGACTGATGCTAGTAGCATGAAAAAAGCACCACAGAGAGTGTGTTTTGGTATAACTGATTATTCACAGGCTGCTTTCTAAGTTGGTGGAGGCCCATTGGTATATCGCAGCATGGGATAGAAAGAATGGGCGAAGTTGTTTGCCTGGGTGCAGCTGTAGTCTTCCTCAGAAGATGGAATCATGCAAGCCAGAAGTAAAAGCAGTAGAAAAAACAACTGAAGAGGTAAAGCTGCTCGTAATACACGGTAAAAGAAGGAGGAAGACCGAGGAATTGCTGGAATAGGTTGTGGATGGCTTTCACCTCTGAAAAAAAGAAAAAAAAAAAGCGGCACACTTTAGAGTTTGAATTAAATAAGTTGTTTTAACGCCCTCTCTAGGGTTCCCACTACCCTTCCAAGATGCAGGGCTGCGTATCTAAAGAAAAATCCACTGCACATGAAACACTAACTATAACTTGAAAGCGTACAAGACTGCTCAGTGGGAAGACAGCTGCTGGCTTGGGTTTACTGTCCTTACTACTGAAGAAGAAACATTTCTTTGCAATAGCTTAGATCAGTGGGTTTTTACCCTATTTTCAGATGTAAACTTAAGTTTTCCCAGCAGACAGACAAATCACTCTAAATACATATTGAAGAATAAAGGAAAGCCACCATTCAGACTGATTAGGCTCTTTGCCTTGGCATTACTGAGATCTATTCTTTGAACAGACCCTAATGTACTGGGGCTGAAGTTCTCCCTTTGCTCTTCATGGTCTGTTTGTAATAAGTGGCTCTAAGCCACAAGTTTCTTCATCCAGGTATGCTGGTGGAATTAAAGGAAGATTTAAAACAAAAATGTTCCCCCATTTGGCACAAAAAATATTTTCTCACGAGTAAAGACAAGCCAAGGTTGCACACTGGTGCAGCGGTCTAGAAGCAGGACTGCTAAAGGAAAACCATTCACGAAGGTGCAGCCCAGAGCTGGTAGGCAGAGCAAACACTACAGGTAGGCAGAAATCACCTCCACCTGCACGTCAACCTATGAGGAACAGCTGCCCAGGTTTCTGCTGGCACTCAGCTCGCCTCTGACATTTTTGCTGTCCTTCAAGAGATCAAGCTAATATAAAATAATACCTTGTGCCACTGCTGTTTCTGCCATCTGCAGTTCTTCTTATGGTCACCTGTTGAGAGAAATAGCTTTTAGTATCCAGGTGTCAGAACCTACGAGGAATTTCTCTTTCTCAAAAAAGACAGCTGCAGACTTTAAAGTCCTGTTGTAAATTCTGTAATAAGGTATATATATCTGAAAGTTAAAATGATTACGTTTGAGGAACTTTCAGGCTAAATATGTCAAAATATGCTATATGCTGCTGGCAAAATATTAGAAAATAATACTTGCCTTCTTCTCAGCAGGGCTGGATTTCGCCGCAACTGGATTATAGACTCCTGAATCCAAGTCATCTGGAACTAGCAGGAATGCTCTGGTATCCTAAAAGGTAACCACACCTTCCTCTTTAAAATGCACATTCAAAACTCACTACAGATGAAGTGCAAAGAGACACCTTTCATTGCCTCTCTGTAGGTGCACAGGCCATTGCCTCTTTAGATGTGCATAACAAGTGGTAAACAGATGCTCCAGTTCTCTGGCATAAAGAAATGTTTTACTATGCACAGCCCAAAGGAATTACAATGGAACAGGTGCATACAGCTATTAACTTGAAAATATCTCTATCCGACATAGCAATGTATTGCCATGAACTACAACTCCTACGTGTTCATTACACACTCCTAGCCTGATACTTGGTATGGAACATAGGATAATTCAGGTTGGAAGGGACCTCAGGAAGTTCATTTAGTCCAACCTCCTGCTCAAAGCAAGGTCAGCTATGAGACCAGACCAAAAGCCTTACTCAGGGCTTTACCCTGTCTGCTCTTCAAAACCCTCAAGGATGGAGACTGCACAACCTTTCTGGCCAATCCATTTCAATAGTGTACTAGCCTTGTGGTGCTGAACTTTTTCCCACAGGCAGACTAAATTTTTCTTTTTTCAGCTTATGAAGGTGGAAGTACCTAGGTTTTAAGTCAGTCTTTTACAAATACCTTTACTCTTAATATGTTATCACTTTTCCGTAAGAAAGATCTATGAAAAAGTATTTAAACTCTGACTCACCAGATTTCCTTGTATTGCTTTTAAGTCATGTGAAACTTGTTCAATAAGCTCTTTCAGTTTCCTTCCAATCACATGAACCTTCTCATCAGCTTCAATGTAATCACCATCTGATTTAAGCAGCAGGTAAGCCGTGAGTTCTTGAAGTGAGTTTACTTTAAGCTGTTGCTCCAGCAGCTCTTTCTCCAGTTGCTTAGAACAAACAAACAAAAAACAGTGCAAGAGACTGTTACCCTCAATTTTAAGGATATTCTCATAAAAGGAGGAACTCTGGAAAGCTTTAAAGAACAACTCAACCTGCCTGAGAATCCACAATACATATGAATGGCTATTACAGCTACATATGAAATGAAGTTCTCTTGAAAAGACTGGTTGTACCAGCTTGAAATGACATTTAGAAATAGTTCTAGTGGTAATTAATCCATACAGAAAAGACATTACATCTTGGAAATTGGTAGTCTTACTCCAGCATAAAGACTGTTCATAAGGAACTTGATTATGATGCATAATTATGGAAAAAATGCCTCATATAGGCAATACCTTAGTCCATTTCAGAAACCTGCCATGTGCCTGAATACAGCAGGTTCAAGGACAGGCTGCAGACATCTTGAGAAATAAACATACTGCTCTTCATTTTGTGGTGAGAGCTACTGACTCACTGGAACAGCTGAGGTGCTGTAGTTAAGACTACACCTACCATTAGCTCCTTTTGGCATTCCAGTATTGTATTGAGGTCAGCGTTTGGATCTATGATTTGTGCTTCATTCCTTCGGCTATCAGCACTTGCTAACCACAGGATTAGTTTTTGGCTTTGATCATGGAAGTCCTAGAGAAACAAAAGATTTGCATATAAGAGAAAAAACACTTTTGTAGTGCTTTCACCTGGCTTTGCCTAGAACAAAATGACCAGCCCAGATTAGACAGAGCCAACAACAAAATCGCGATTAGTGAGGCTACCGCAACCTAGTTAAACTATTCAACCTATGTAATAAAAGGTTCAAAGTTCAAAGTTCATAAGTACAAAGATATTTTTACCAAACCCTTTAGACCCAACAGAGTCAAGTTTATAAAAAAATTAAGTGTCTCGGATTCTGAGCAACCACTCCACTAATGTGCAGGAATTATTCCTCTGCCCTCTCCCCTTATCTACCCCGCAGCAGCACCCTAAAGAGAGTTTTCCCTTATAAGCTGGCATGTGGTATGCACCTGGCAATGCAGTAGGGCTTGTTGTAAACCTTTCCTCCAGTTGTCCAATGCATGAGTTGCTTTCTCCCAATGCAAGTTCACCTTCCGAAGCCTGTTCTGAAGCTCTTTGAACTCTGTGCTATCTGCTTTCTGGAATTCTTTGCTGCTCAGGTTAACGGAAAGCACCACTGTCTTGTAGTTATCAAATGCTTTAAGCATGTCCTGGTAGAAAAAGCAGATTAGGAGCTTCTATGAATGATGGAAAAACATGTTGTTTATTTAGAATACAACTACACCCTCAAAAGAATCACAGGTATTGAGGAAAGCTGTTTGAATCTGGTGGCTTTTCAGATACTGCTAAGGAAGCTATTAAGGCAGGTGGCCTTTTTATATTATTTTATTCTTTTTTTAAAGCAAAAACCTTCCCTTTGAAGAAAACAAATCTGATTGGGCCTGTACTTCTCCCTAAGTCACAGGCATTATGGCTTAATCCACACCCGCCCTTTGTTCCTCTGAGCTGTCTCTTTCCCTGACATTTGGACAAATATTCCCATAGGTCATCACATGGTATTTCATCTTGATGTATAAAGGTTTTGCTGCCTCATAATCCTAGAATAATGCTGAAAGGGAGGGACATCTGGAGGTCTGTACTCCATCCTCCTGCTCCAAGTAGGGCCAACTTCAAACTCAGAGCAGGCTGCTCAGGGCCTCATCCAGACAAATTCTGAGTAGATTCCCCATGCCCTCTGGGCCCTTGGTCCCACACCAGGCCACCCTGCTGTAAGACATTCTTTTTCTTCTCTCTAGTCAGAGTTTCTGTCAGCCCATTTCTCTGACTTGTCAAGGTCCCCCCAGATGGCAGCCCCGTCTGCTTTCCTCCTCTCCCTTAAAACTGCAGGAGGAAATAATACAGAATTTGCAAAGTCATGGCTATAACACCCAACCACCTTTATGTTAAAGTAGAGCCTGTATTTTTGAAGGTTTTTTTTTTAAAAACGAATACCAAACCATACCTCGTACCCTCAAGAAGTTTACAGTTTGAATCAAGGGTTCTTAGTCTTTTTCAAGTTGTAGACTCTTGCAGTAGAAAAGTAAGAGCTGCAGGATGAGTTGTGCAATCAACACAGCTCAGATTGCTTTTCTCAGTAGCCTTTGTAACTAAGAGCGTCAATCTATATATTCTCAAGATCTGCATCCCACTTGTTGAAAACTGCTAGTCTAAATTACATTTTGCCCAACAAAGAACCTTGTCTCTCTCCTTCAAGCAACAAAGTTTCTTTCAATATCGGACAATACAAATGGTCCATCACAGTTCTAAACACCAGTAAGCCAGTCTGCAGCCAGACTGGCTTTATCCTTATCCAGGGCAATTGCAATGTCCTGACATCTCAGGAAATTCATGTCTTAGAGCACACTGGCGCTTTCAGACACCCACAGAAAGCCAAGCTGTCTGAAAAGGGGATTTACAGCCAGCTGGATTCCTCTTAAGAAAATGCAGAAGAGGGAAGGAGAAGTGAAGCTCTGCTCCTTGAAGAGGTCAGACACCCAACTCCAGCGTGAAGGAAAGCACCTCCCTCCACTCGCAAGGCATCTCCAAAGCTTTCCTACTGCTTGATGCCTAAGCCAGGTTGGCTAATGGAATCAGAGTCATTCTTAATGGAGTCACACACTGGAGTGCAGAGACATTCTCCCTGGCCTAATGACTACTCGAGGACGTGTAGGCTTAAGCACACTCTCAACATGCCTAAGAAATCCCTCCTCTGTCCTGCAGTGTGTCTTGTTTGTGAGCATCATCCAGAGTGTGACACCAAAATGACCAGTAGCCTCAGGATTTGGGTGACTCCATATGAGGCTGCTGGCAGAAAGGTGAGCACACAGGGATTTTGCACTCCTACAAGTATTAGGAACACTCGCTCTCTCGGAGTTCAACCCAAGGCGTTTTGTTACCTAAGTCCTAGGGACCTAGCACTTACACGTACCCTGGTAACTTGCTGGTTCAACTTGTAGACCTGACTTAGTCTTACTTAATTTATGGAAGCTGAGAGTCATAGCAGGCAACATAACATGACCAGAGATGCTGACAAATGTTCACATTATTGTCTCTCTAACTGTTCTATTACTTGGCTAAAAGATTAGCAGAGACTTAATTTATTTTGTTTCTTGTTTTTAACTAATACATTCTATTCGATGAGGAATCTGCATTTGCTAAGCAAAAAAATGCAGGTGCACATTTTGAAATTATGTATTCTTCAACTATTGGACAAAGGTGCTATTTATAGCTAAGAGTTTTTGCAAACACCATATTGCTAAAAACTACAGCTTTAGAGCAGATCTTTCTCAGTGTCCCTGTTGGAGCTACAACCCCCACCCTGCTCCATTAATTCAATTAAAAAAAAAAAAATCAGCCTAGACTTTGTAGCCTGTAGACCTGGCTAATTTTCAATCCCTTTCTGGTTTGCATAAAGGACAATGGCACACAACAAGGAAAAAAAGCCCGGTATCACTGCTCAATATATCCATCCCCCAAGACAGTGCCTGACCCTAGGCATCTGGGGATTCTAAGCCTTCATTATTTAGCTTTTTTTCTATGTTTGTTTTCTAAAAGAAAAGCCCTAAAAAGAGAAGTTTTGGGCTGAATATTTTGTTTGAGAGAGAATAAAGTGCCTCTGCAAGAAAACAGAAAGGGAGAGGTTTTTATTTCGGTCTGGCTGCCTGTTGTACTCAGGCATATTGCCTGCAAATCTCTGCACATGAAGACAGAAGCACCTTGCTTAACTACCCTCTTTAGTCCTCTTAGCTGAAAACAGCTTAGCTCCTTTGTGGCATATGCACAATATTATTAGCATTCATGCTGCCTACAGATCCTAGGAGCACAAAGACAATGATAAAGAGCATGAGCATCTTGAAATTCCTCTTCTGAGTATGCCATAACTTACTTTCAATTTCTTGACCCTTTGTTCCAGTGCCTGCATGCTGGTTGGAGGTTTTACTTTTTGCAGCTCTTCCAGCTCTTCCTCAGTTTTATCAAGCCAAGCAGACACATCGCTGAGATCTGAGTCCAGCTGCTGCCACTGCTGGAATTTCTGTTTCATCCTAAGTTTATTTCTGAGGTCTTGAGCTTGGATGAGCTCCCACCTATCAATAATGCCTACAAATGATAGAACAACAAACATTTAAATCTTCAGTAAGGTGAAGAGCATGTAAGACAGATGCAAGGAGTTTTACGAGTAAATTATGGTCCAATCTACTCAAGGTCAAACAATTGCTATCATGTACTACTTTTATCCAGACACATTTTCTTTCTCGAGATTCTGCAGACTGTAAGTTTCATATTACTGGTCAGGTTATCCACATAGTAATGCTATGCAGAATTTTAATCACATTAATTTAAGCTGTTTTAATTCACCTAGAAGAATAGAGCAAATCTAAGGAGACGGAATTCAATGAGCCCAGTTGCGATTTGGTAGACACCAAAATTCATCATGGGACAAAGTATGATCCAGCAGTTTGGACTTGGGTTTATGTTTCATCAATTCATTGCTAAAGGTGATGGAGATGCCACCGGTGCAATCACTAACACTATTTCTGGAAGCACATCTAAGCCCTTCTCAGAGGTTTTCCTATTCATCCCACGTATGGGACTCAACCCTGGTCTACTTGTGAGACCAGTGACCTAAACTAAGTACGTATAGCTGCAGTCTTCTTTTCATCACTTATTTCGCTTTTGTGATTGCAGTACAGATGTGTTCTTATTAAAATCTCAAGCACGTGAAACCAAGAATGAGATCCTAAAAGGTTAAGAGAACCAGCTCGTTGGCCTATTTGGAAGAAAGGACCACAGTGAAGACCGGAATACATTACCAGCTTTGACAAAACATTTCTGTAAATGGGAGCTGTAGTATCTTGTTATATGGAGTACCAATAACTGAGAAAACAAACTACAGCAATCTTATTTTAGACAGAGACACACTTCTTCAGTCTGAAATCTGATTAAAAGTCTCTGAAGTATACATTATCACACAAAAGTGAAATTGTTCCCATTCATTCCAACCAGCAAAGAGATAGAAGTGTATTACGAGTAATAAAAATCTCAATTCTGCCAGAAAACGTAAAAGCTTAGAACAGCAAGCACAGGTTGGACAGTAGCAGGTAAGAAGGCAGCTCAGTGAATCTTAGCAAAATACAGAGGATAGTGGTTTACTTCTATACTGATCTCAAGGCAAGCGTGCTGCCTTCGTGCCATGTCTGCTTTGTCTCCCCCAGGGTCACAGAACAAACACCACAGCACCAAAGCCACTCCTAATGCTCCATACCTGACTGCTTCTCTGCACCTGCTATATTCACAAGTTCTTGGTCATCTTGTGGTTCTTCATCACTCATGTTAGCAGATGTAATTTTCTCCTTGTTGATGCTGCTGCTGCTTGCAGAGCTGAGCTGCTTCACCTGGAATGACATTTTGGTGGGTAAGCCCTGCAGGTTAACAAGCCGTCAAAGGTCAAGCTTCATTTGTGTTACTTTGGGGTGGCTGGGCTGCTGCTGAGCTCTTGCATGTCAGATTTAGCCCTGGGCTTCTGCATCTTTGCTAACAGTTTATACTGGCTCTCTGTGCCTTCTCAGTAAACAAACATACACCATAGTGATGCTAATTATTACAAGAACGGATATGGCAAATTAATTGCTTTTGTGCTACATGTACCAGATAAAGTACATTTGCTGATGCTCTGTTGGATTCTGGGTCTTCACAGTATTGACTCTAAGGCTCTAAGACTGGATTAATGATGACAAAAGCAGCCAGATACCGGTACCATCTTATGCCTGGAAGAGTGCTGACAACTGGTCCAGATCCACTGAGCCTGGCAGCTGCTGGCGAAGCCACCAAGGCTGAGGTACCAACGAACAATAGCCATTTTGGCACATTTTTTAGTGCCCAGAAGCAGATTAAATGGTGGGTTGCATGCTAGAAGAGGACCCTTCAAATCAGTCTGCTTAGGAAAGGGAGATGTGTCAGTAGGTATCAAGGGAGGGTATTCACACCCTCTCCTGGGGGGGGTGGTGGTGGGGTGGGTGTTAAATTCTCCTAGACTTGCCCTATGACAATAGAGGAAGTAAGTTCCTCCAGACACTGACTCTGATCAGGAGCCTAACATGATTGTTCTGAATTGCTTTAAAGGAGCTTTCCTAGTGAGTGGATAGAGACTCTCACTGGTTACCTGGGCCACGAGAAATAATGTCTAAGTTTGCATAAAGTGAACATTGCCTGCAGGACTCATCTTTTCTTTGATGCTGAAGGAGGGAAGAGGATGCAGTTACACAGGAACAAACGACAGACTGTGCAGTACAGGTTCAGTGCCCACAGAGCCTCCAACTCACATAGTCTGGCTTATAGGGAGTACTTGTCTCTGGACCAGACAACACATTTCCAACCATCTCTGCCTGGTTGTATCGGTGTTTCCTGCAGACTGGGCTATCTGGAGAATGCCAAGGATGAGCTTCTGAAACAGTCTTTCCTGAAACAAATAAAACCAAACCCATATGCCATCAGTGCAAAATCCCATTTCCACAAGGAAGCTGTTGCTTTGTATTAAGTTAGAAAGCGCTCTGAATAAAATGGCATCAAGTTATGGCATAAAAATGACAGTTTTGCAGCTTTCCTTGCAAAGCATGCACATTTGCAAAACATCAACAGTGTTTCAAAGGTAATGAGATGAGAGCCATGCAGTTATGGGACATTCTGTTTTCTTCTGGAAAATGCTTGAATACAGGTATGAGTATTCGAAAAATAAAAGAAAAAGGCTGCACTGTGGTTTTGGAAAGTTTGCATCTCAACAATACTATCACACATATGCAACACATTTCAGTAGGGACAAGTACAGACATGTCCTGATTTGGAGAACGTTTGTTCTGGATTTAACAGACAGGACGCACACGGTTCTGTCATG
The DNA here is from genome assembly GCA_031468815.1 of Morus bassanus. Taxonomy (NCBI): domain Eukaryota; kingdom Metazoa; phylum Chordata; class Aves; order Suliformes; family Sulidae; genus Morus; species Morus bassanus. Next base: position 9,023,909 of record CM062572.1, on the reverse strand, counting down.
CACAAAACACAAAAAATACTTGCAGAGTTGCAACTATTTCCTTCAGTAATTATGCAATCAAAATTGGAAACAACCAAGAAAGTGCTACTACCCAGAGCAAACCACCAAGAAAGTACCAAAAGACTTTGGATCAATACAATGAAATGTACATTAACCACCTTGGCATTTACCAGGCAAAACCTAAATGGTATGTTCTTGACTGCTTTGTAATGTACATGTGAATACTGCAGCGTAAGAACACCATGGCAGGATGAGACATGGTGTCCACACAAGGCAGGAAGTCAGACATTACATATGAGAGAGGTTGAGGAATATAGCGTGCAGCACAGGGAGATTGCCATGTTCAGACACATGCATTAGCAGGTGCCTACCAGAAGATGCTTTCAAAGTTTTTGTGGTCATTTTAAGATATGCCTCAGGATTTTCAGTGATTTCTACATCTGAAAAAAGAATAATGTCATTTTCCTCACTATTCAATATTTTCCAACTATTAAAAACAACTGAAACAATGAGGGAGAGCAAAGACTAAGTTAAGTTGTTGGTACTGTTTTCATCAAACATTCTTAAAAAGTAAGGTTTCTAAAAACCTTATGTTTATGAAAATATAAGGTTGGTTTAAACAATACCATTCCCTTCATCAAGACATCTAAGAGATGAGACTGCTCACATCTATTAATAGTACTTGAAAACCAACTAACAAGGTGGGAGCAAGACCTCAATCCCCCTCCCTTCCCACACAGGGACATCCTGCAGTTGTCCATGTCAAAACAAAGAGCTGGCAATTGGTTCTTACCTGACAGAGCACTGTAGTATGTTGCTTCTTCTTCATCTTCATGAGAGGAAGAACCTCCCACATCACCTGTGTGATCCCACTCGAGTGGGATGGAGTCAACACTGACAGGGGTTTCACAGCCTGATCTTTCATGACCTTGAGTAGGGGGCATAAGGTGGCAAAGGGACTGTGGTGAAGAGGGTCCCTCACTGATGGCCTTCTTATGCCAGGGATCATTCTGGATTTCTCTGGAGTCTTCTGGATCTGTCTCATTTTCAGAGGTCTCTTTTTCATCATCCAATCCCTAAAAATAAATAACAATTATTACATATTAATAAAATTTACAATAAATCTATACTGCTTAATGAGCTAACGATTGAGCCACACAATACTACTGGGGACTATCTTGCCGTCAGCTGCAGTAATCAAAGACCACGTGCCTAAAATTAAAGAGAAACATCATTTCTGCCTCCTTTCTCTTTGCCAAAACAATCCTCGCATCAGCAGCTACCTCCCCTCTTTCAAGACACTCAACCACCACCATAACATCTCTTTCTAGTTTGCAGGGAGCGGTACCCAGCTCCAAATGGACTGCACAGGTCAGCAATGAAGTGATGCTCAGGCAGGGATGAACCAGCTACTCGTAAATGGTCATGCTACTTCCTCTACCTGGCTTTTTAATAGATGTTCTTTCTTTCTGAGCCAAAGCAAACTGAGAATCAGCTAAATGTTCCCAGTGAAAAGTAAAGAGCGTGCTGTTCCCCATTCAGGGTTCCCACAAAAAAGTGGACAGATGGAGCCTCACAAACAAATCCATAAAAAGACATTCTAAGCAAGTTATTGAATTAAAGAAAACAGTGATATTAAAAACACCAAAAAAGCTTCTGAAGCCCTCAAAACCACTACTATCTAAATATTAACCCTATGGATTACTTCCATGCTATTATCCACATTCTGCAGATGGAGACCCAACATGAGAGTTGTGAGGAGACAAGACTGGCAACAAAGAGTTAGCAAAACTGGCACAACTGCTGAGGAGCTCCTGACCCCTTTGAGCTCAAACCAGTCAGTCAAGCTGCTAGGGATAAGCAATGAAGATTGCAGTTCAAACACCAAAGTCTTGCCAAAACATCAAAACAACTGTTGCTTCTTACAGGATGCCTTGAAGTCAGTCTTTGATGGAACCGGGCAACCCGCCCAAACACTTCCTGACAGTATCTATGAAGTTCTTCCAATTCATCTTCAATCAGGGTAGCATCCAAAGGCTCACTCTTCTGAATTAACTGCTCCCCAAAAACGATTAGTTGATCAATCTTATTGGTGTTTAGTGTTATTTCCTGCTGGAAACCCTATTTGGAACATACAAGAAAAATAATTACTTCTGCAACGCCTCTTTTTAGCATAAGGTTTATCCCTCTCGCTCACTGTAGTGAAAGAAAAGCAGCAATTGACATTGGTGTCTAATTTCATTTGGCAAATATCTTTTTACTCAAGCGGTCCAGAGGTTTGTTTTATTAGCAGGATTACAGTTCCAAATGAAGTGGCATTTTCCACCCATGTGTACATCAATATCACTGCAGTGTCCTGAGCCTGCAGGGGATCACAATATGAGAGTACAGCTAATCAGAGTTTATTTTTCTGTCGGGTACACACAATCTTTTTCTCAGTAGCAAAGAAGTTTGGCTGGTTGGGCCTCCAGCCTACACAACAGTAAATCTACATTCCAAAACAATGAACAGTGCAGGGGGAAAGGAGAAACGAGTATATGAGCAGGTAGCAAAGAACTATATATGTTCTTTAGAATCATTGCACATGCCTGCTGTTTTATTTCTGTTTGGAAGTCCCAGCTACAAACAATGCACATAGAGGAGAGATCCTACCTTAATGTCAATTCAGAAAAATTCTCACCAGAAAAGAACACCTGAATTTAGGAATGTAGCTTTTACTATTAACCTGCATGTGCTCCTTTCCAGGCCAGATACCACTGTCACTGACACTCAGTGTTAGGAGAAAATGGCAGAACAGAACAGAGCTTGATCTGAATTTAAATACTGTACAGTTTAATCTTGATTCAGAGGGTAAGTCTAACAATTTACTGGTGTCTTAAAACAAATATACCCCTACAGAGATCTGTTGGCTATTGTGAAGTTCCAGAAAAGTAGATGACTCTGTTAAGAGAGGGCAGCCCAGTAGGATCAGCTGGGCTACATTAAACAACTGCTTTATAAGGGTACATACATTTAACTGGCGCATTTTGTCATCAAAGTTACTTTTTGAGAAGTGTTCCACGTTTGTTAGCTGGAGGTCCATTTCTGTGAGCCAAACAAGGATGCTTTCCCTTGTCCCCTCAAACTCATCTCTCCGATTGGTGAAATGCTGAATATGGAGAAGAAAGCCAGTGTTAGAAGACTTCAGCTACTAAAAAAGATGGTCACAGGAGCCGTCTGAAAACGGTTTTGTTTCAAAACTGCTGTTCACCTTAAAGGCCTTCAGGGCACAAGTGGCAGCATGCCATGTATAAGAACTGTCCCCTTCCTGTAGTGATGCTGGAAAAAAGTGTCCAATGTTAGCACAACATTTGTATGGGAAAGGGAATAAAACTTCAGCAGTGCAAGATGCTTCTATAAAATTATATTCTTGCTTCCACACTGCATACCTTCTCCCATATTATTATACCAGTGTAACAGTTATTTTGACTTAAGTTTAACATCTAATTTGTTCTAAATTTAGAAGAAAGATGGACAAAGGAAGTAAGCCCCATCTCTAATTACAGTAATTAAAACTATTACATTAAAATCAGTAAAACAATGGAGAAGCTGGATCACGGATGACCATGCCAGTGTAATTAACGGATCATTGTGTGTGGAAGCCAGGAGGAGCTCTCTCTGCTGCTATCTCCCACAGAAGCTGCTAACAGATGTGCAGCTTGCAGTGCCTCAGTTCTCCTTGGTGGATTTACTGTTCAGGAAAGGGATTATATAACATCCCAAACACAACACCTCCTAATTGCACAGATCAAACCCCACCAGCACTCTCACAGCCTCATCCACTGACTTTTGGGATCTAATAGTTCTCCCTGTCAACTGCTTGCAGCACTGCTGTGTTCAAAAATCAGGCAGTGAAAAGTTTCCCCCAGGGCACAGCACAGAACAACTGCCCAGAGCTCAGTTTAACTTGACAAGCAGGACACTTCTTTGAAGTGTCACAAATACACTCTTCAACAACATTCCTCAGTCAGGCAGAGCACAGCAGGAGCTGGTGACAGCGGCATGCCTCTCCATCACACCTCCATGTTTAAAGCCTTTTGGTGAATCATAACTTGGCATAAAGTAGAGCTGCATTGTAAACTCCAAACCATATCTGCACCGGGGCCCTTTTGTCTCTCTGCCTCTTATTTATGGAAAGGTGCAAGTGCATGAATGCATCCACCCATGATAAAACTGGGTAAGAGGAGAGTGGGACAGGAGCAGTAAGGCCTGCAACACACCTTCCAGAACTTGCACCCATTCTTCCCTTGTGCTTCTTCAACTACCCAGAACCCATCTACGAAGGACATGTTTACACCATGTACTTGGTGACCTTTCCAGAGCTGCTCTCCTACACTGGTAACTCAAGCCACAAACCAACACAAGATAGTTGCCCCAGTATGTGTTTTGCCCTTGCATAATTCCTACAGAAACTTGCAAGTGCTTCTCGCTCTCTCACCTCACCATGCAATTACCTTGAGTCTCCTCAGAATGGCAGCGACTCGTTTCTGGAGATTATCCCAGCGCTGGTTGCCTTCATGCACCATCTGCTTCAACTTGCTGGCTGAGTCAGTGCGGTTCTCGCGGGCAAGGCGCCTGTACTGTTTATTGATCAGCTCCAACTGAGTGAGTCGTTCATGAATTTGCCGTTGGAATGCCTGTAAGGCAAATCAAGGAATTCAGTTCCCTTGCCGATAAGAGAAAGGATCCAGATGATATTAGCCATCAAAAGAGATGATGATGCCCTCCCCTTAAAAACAGACCTTCCAAATGCAAAATTAAATCCAGAGAAGGACCCATATTTTAAATTGTCTGCTCAGACATAGCTCATTAGGAAAAGGAAGGAAAAAAAAAAATCACCCCACAAAGGTCTCCTGCCTATAAAAAGCAAATCTTCAACTTATAAGCATGACCTTGTCAGTTCAGAGCATTGGATTCTCCACATTAAAAAACATTCTGGAGACAAATAAATCAGCAGATACCTAGCAGCCACACTGGCCAAATTATTTATGTTCTCTATACCACCACTGCCGAACTGGTGTTTTTCAGTGATCCAGGAATTTCACACAGAAAATAAGTATTCAGCAGTCTGACCATTCAGCCTGCTGCTGAGCATAAAAAAATGAAGTTAAAAAATTCACCTCAAATTTCTTCAGCTCCTCCTTTGCATGCGTGTACAAAACCTCTGAAGAATTAGGCCTAGCTGCTGTCCTTTCAGATGATTTTAGCCAATCTTCAAAGCGAGAATAGTCGTCCAAAAACCTCTGCCATAGGCGCCAGGTTTCCTCAATTCTGAGAGGAGATGGAAAAATGGAAAGGTTTTATCACAAGCTAACTGTTAATTTTGGATTTTTTTTTCTTTTTCAAAATTCAGCTTGTGGCAAAGGCATTTCTTCAAAATGCTGCCACAGGCTTCTTTAGGAGGGGTAAGAAAGAGAGACTTACTTCATTCGCCTTTCCATAGACATGGCACAAATGTTTCTCCACCGTCTGTCCAAACTCCTGGTAGTTTGCTGGATGGAGTCACACTCTGTCTCATTAGCACACGCATCTGAATCGTGTAGCAGGACTTCACAGATATTAAACACGGATTCCACCCCTGCGGTGTGTTGCTCTATGTCTCGTTGCAGATCCTGCCATTGACAAAAGAATAGCTTGAGTACAGGAAAACATGCGCAGCTAGACTTCAGACATACCCTTTCAAAATGCTGCAGAGGATGGGGAAAGAGCAATTTGTGTGTCTTGAAAAGCTTATTTAGCTTTACAAAACAGACTTTCAGGATGAGCTGGGCAGATGACAGGCTGACAGGTCAGGACAGAACTGCCATGCAAAAAGGCATTGTCCAGCTTTGGTTTCTCAGTGAAAGCTTAATCTTCTCATTAACAGTCGGGATAATTTTAATGGTCATTCAAAATCCAAACCTTACTCCTACCGTAAAAACATACTTATTAATTTTGACTGTACAAGATGACAGTGTCTCATATCAGCTTACGACACTGTAAGACTGGACAGAGAACTCATAGCACAGTTCATGTACTTTAGTGACTATACGATCACAGGCTGGTATCACAAAACACAGAAACACAGCACACAAGTAAAGTAGCCAGTGTTACACTACTTTTCTTATTCCCTCTTGTAGAGCTCCTGTTTTCACAGACTATTTTCAAGGGTCCAGCAAAGACCCTTTGTCTAATCTACACTACAGGTTTCTTCTCCAGAGCCAGCATCTCCATCATAGTCTGGCCTCTCATTCTGTACCTATAACTAGTCCTAAAGTCAATATAATTGAATAACAGAAAAAGAAAGCCTTATCTAAATATTTCTTATTGAACAGGCAGCTCTGTACAATGCTACCAGTTGTAAACATTAATGAAATGACAACGTCCACTACACTTCCGTTCTTTCAACCCATTTGTGGCTTTCCTAACGAAGGATACAGAGACTTTTGCTTGAATAACACTAGAACAAACACAAATGAATATTTTACTGGCAACAGTGAATAGGAACTCCCATTAAATGGTATTACTGATTTCAGTGAACAGATGAAATAGAATTGCTTTTGCTCTAGATTTACAAAACCAAAACAAAATAAAACAAACAAAAAAAACCCAAAACAGACACAGCTTGTAGTAAATACAAAAGGACTTGAAGGAAGATCTTCCCAGAAGTCAACAAGCTGCAAGGAGTTGAGCATCACCCAGTGGCAGTCTTCAGTGGTGTTACACGGGTACCTGAAAGGGCTGAGCCATAAATGGTCAAAATTTGGCTTGTGGGATTTGTGGTAATGTGCAGCTTTAAGGAATGTAGAAGCCAAAATCTTTACATGGGTGAGAAACTGCCAGAAGCCAACCCAACATAATTTTTGACAGTTTATTAAGGATTCACAGCTGTTTTCTGAGCAAGAGGCACCAGTGTCTTTTTAACACAGGTTCTACATCCAAGAGCAGGCTCTACCCCACTACTGGTACCTGGAGAGACTCTTCTGAATTCATTAAATTACACTGGATTTACAGCTTTATTAGTGAAAATGAGAATTTGGACCACAGATTACAGATCCACTCTACTTGCACTATGATAATGCTGCTGACATGATCTCATTACTTTTGGTCATGCGTAGGTTCATGGAATAACCCTAAGCAGAATCCTTGCTGTTTTCCAAGCTGTTATTCCAAGTGATCTGACTGTATTACGGTAAGACAAACACAACAAACTAAGTAACAGGGCCAGGAACATACATTGAGCCCAAAAAGGTACTCTTCCTTCAGCTCTGCACAGCATTGCCCAGACTACATGCTGCTAGACTTCTGCATTAGTGAAACAGCTTTGAAATCTTAAAATTAATATTATTCATGTTTTAATCTTCATCCTTTAATTGAACAAACATGCCATAAAACATCTCTGTGGATGCACAATGCTTTTAACTGTCATTATTCAAGACTGAACAGGTAAAGCTTTTCCAGTCATGGATGTCAAATAAAAGAAGCCTGTAGGGAGTATTTCTCACCATCGCTCTGCTCTTGCTGAAATAATTGTTTGGATAAAACCAGGAAAGATCTTTTTACTTGTCGCATTCACATAAAGGTTTCTCTAATGTGGAGCGAAAGAGGCTTTTTTTCTTACTGTGGTCTTTTTAGTTAGCACAGTCTTCTCACACTCAGCCTGCTAAAAGGTTAGAGTAGAAGGAGTCTAGAGGTGCCCAGAGGTCTGTGTTTGAAACAGAATCCAAACCACAAAGCAGTAAGTTGCTCTGAGCAGCAAATGATGGCTCTTACAGCGAGCTGAAGCTTGAATGCTCGTAATAGAAATAAATTAGTTTGGACACAAATCTTTTGTGTCCCACGTTCTTCTCTGCCTGGCAATTTATCCCAGCCTTTGAGAATGCAAACGGTTTGGATGGGGAGAAAATATTTCCTTGTTGTTTATATGACCATTCACAACGCAGATGAAACCATTAGAGGCACTGGGCCAAGGCTTCTGGTTTTTGACCAACTGCTGCAGTGGAGTCGGTGGAAGCCATCTCCACTCCTGTTGCAGAGAAGCTGGCCCTTCCCACGATGTCTTGGACACGAGCAGATAGAAAGCCATATCAACCAGCAGAGAACACAGCCCTCAGGTCTGGATCACTCAGGGATCTTTCCTTAGACACAAAAGCAGCAGCCAGAGAGAGGGAAGATGGGAAGGATGGGAAGAACACCCATAGGTTTTCTTAAAGGCAGATGCCATAAAGCTCCCATGCTTGACAACTTTATTCTTGATCCTCAGTTTTAGGGCAAATATTCTTCTTTAACACAAAGGCCAGATGACAGCTGTAGTCATTCTCAGCCTTCCCAGGGAGGCACTTTGAACCTGGGCAGACTTACAGCACAGCCCTGAGCAAAGGCTGACTCCACCAGCAAGTCTGTGCTTTGGAGAAGTTCCTTTTCCTTCCCCGGCTGCTTAAGGACTATCCAACTCATCTCATGCTTCCACTTGGCTGGGACAGCTGGCACATTCAGTTGTGCCCAATTCTTGCCATCTCCAGCACTTAAAACTAGCATAGATCCCCCTGGTAAGCCACTGTCTCGGATAAATGCCAACATGCACTCAACCAACACCCAACAGTGCTAGGCTGGTTCACACTTATACCTCAGCAGGATTCACGCACCATCTCACCCAACCCTGAGGGGATCTTCAGTGCCTGCCCACTGGATCAGGCCTCAGTCAAAGGTACGTTTGCACAAGTCTACCCTCCAAAGCTCAAACATCCTCCTTTGCCAAGCTTGCTCTGCTGTCTGCAAGGAGGGGAAGAGAACTGAGCTAGTGAGGGCAATACATGAAATCACAGCACTTAAATCTGTCACAGCCAGTTTGCAGGAGACCCGGCATTCACACCTTGTTAGCCTAAGTCATCCTCATGGTTTTTGCCCACTTTCTGTGCCCTGCCTAGCCCTTATGATGTCTGCTGTACTTAACTGAGCAAACTATCAAGTGTAAAAATGCTTTTGTTTGTATTTTGCATGTTTTCCTTGGGTGCAGGGGGGAAGGGAGAAGTGGGGATAAGTCAACACAATGCTGAAATTACAGCAAGCAAATAGAAATTTTCCATGTAGCGCATCTTGGCAAGAACATGCCGTGAAAAGCAAACAGTTAGAATGCCTTGCTAAAGAAAAGAAACAGGTGATTTTAAACCAGGACCAACTGTAATCAGCAGCATTTTAGCTCCTTTACTCTGGCTGCTGCTATTTCCCACCTGCTGTTCTGCCAGTCTCTTCTGGATTTCTTGGTCATCACAGATGTCATAAACAACAGGCTTGGAAAGCTCAGACTCAATCCGGGCCAACCAGGTGCGAAGGTTACTCATGTTTCTGTCCAATAGCTGTATAAAAGCAAATGTTTCCTTCAGTTTCTTCACCCTAAGCAAACCAGGAAGAACATTTTGTTACAAAGATCTGTAATCAGTGGAAATGATGTAAGCAGAAGGTGATGGCAGGCATGGCTTTATGAAGCACTTAATGTCTCACCAAGCTGCTGCCTGTAAATCAGAGCCTTGTTTTAGTCAAAAACTACCTAAATTGGCTCAGCAGGCCTCTGCTCTTCAGCTGCAGGAAGGTCTTGTGTGAATTCTTTAATGAAACTGTATGAACAGAGTGAATTTTTGTAGCCTCATTCATCTGCTAGTGAGCCCTTCAGTCAGTTCTTGGACATTTGTCTAAGTGGGAGTTTGTACTGTAACATGCCACAGTTAAATGAAAATGGGTGTCTGTGGTCTGATTTTCCTGCTGTGAATTATGTTCAGTGTCTTCTTCAGCAACCAACAGGCCCACCCTAATCAGCAGGGTACCGCTCTGCCCAAATGACAGGTCCAACACCTTGGGCAAACGGATGCTGACAGGAGAGGAGAAGGCCTGAACAATGGCCACTGCAGAACTTGCAGCACCACAACATTGAAAGCTCTTCTAAACAACATGCTGAAATGTGCAGAGGTGTGCCAGACTCTCCTGGTGGGTGAAAATGAAAAAAACAATCCTGAAGAGGGATAATATCCAACGGCTAGGGAGAGTTGTGCAGCAGACAAGCAAATGAATCATGGAGACCATTCACCTTTCTTACAGCTGTTTGTAGCACAGCTCTCAAACTGCAGACAAACTTTTATTTCCACCCTTTCCAGCATATTCCCATGTCAAAACCCCTCACCAGCCCCTCAAATTATCCAAGTAGCATGTTTGTGTATTTTGGCAAATTTGTCCCCAAGTGTTAGAGGAATATCTGTTTAACTACCTCGCTGCTCTCAAATCTTTCCTTGAAATTAAATTCCTTGCATTTATTACAATTCCCAACAAAATTTACTAAGAAGCCCAACACCAGGGTGACACTTATCTCTTCTGACTTTAGACTGATATCAGAGCTTGCCATCTAGACCTCTCTTAAATATCCAGACCACAAGGTGAGATGAACTGTACCAAAATGTACATATTTCTCTTCATGAACTGCAATGGTCTACGCTGCAGTACTGTAAACATCAACACTGCAGATGCTAAAGTCAGGTAAAATCATTTCACTCTTGTCCAACAGAGAACCCACTTCTTAGCCAGCATTGCTTCTCCATGCTGTCCTCCTGGCCGCTTGCATCCCCCTGATGTCTAGGTCTGTCCCTGTGCCTTGGGATGCATTTTTGGTCCTTGCATGTGATTTTTAAAAGGCAAATTTCCAAACTAAGCCCTAAATTACTGACTGGTCTAGCAACTACCCAGATGAGCCTCACTACCTAAGTCACGTGCAGTGCAAAAAGTTAAAGTATGCATCGTGAAAAGGCCAAAACATTTCCCATTCATTAGCCACCATGACTGGGAACTGTCACCAGCTGAACAAAACCAGCAGCTGGGGCTGGAAGGGCAGCTTGTACAAGTGGATCACTGCATGCCCCAAAATGCAGGGGACTGTTGAGGGGTCTGAGATGAACCCTAACGTACTTGGCAACACCAACGTCATGCAAGCTAGGACTGGAGCAGGGTGGGGGGTATGTAATCTCATCTAGTGCAGGCAGGGATGGATTATACCAAGACAGAAGTGCCCTGACAGCGTACCTGGATGCTGGCTTCATGCAAAGGACCCGCCGCCCCTCCTTGCAAGAAAAATGAGGAGTCTCCTGGCCTACCATCCTGCCTGCTGCCAAAATATCCTAGCGAATTTTAGAGGAGAGGGGTCCAAACTGCCTGTAACCGAGTCGCTTTTGCAGTTGCCTGTTGCAGCGTATGATACAATGTCAGAAGATATGCAGGACAGCTAATCCGTAATGAATATGCCACTCTGTAAGCAACAACTGATCTTATTAGCAACCTTAAGGTAATCAAAGAGCATACGCACGCCAACTAGACACTTGATTTAACGCAAAGCACTTATGGAGGAGATGTGGGAATGATCCTGCTGGATTTGTTCAGTCCTACTGGTTACTGTGAAGGTACAGAGTAAGGCCAGCAAATCTGGGGTTTCATATGGCTTAGCAGCATGGGAAGCACCTTCCTCTACCTATTGTCCCAAAATGACCAGGCAGTACTTTCAGCTGCTTTACAAGGAGGGTGAGAAGAGCAGAGTCCTACACTAGGGCTCCTGGCAGGTATTTAGCAACTCTGCACTCTCCAAAACATAAAATTAGTCTTGTGTGGTTGATGCAATCCTACAAGCCAGCCTAAAGGATTTGGCCCAAGTCCATGGTCCACCTTGTTTCTGCCTTGCACCCATAAAGCCACCAATACTGATGTAAAGTGCAAAGCAGCTGCTTCTGCCCCTTTACACTGACAGTGCTTTCCACTGCTGCAGCTGATAGAGAAGAAGCCAGAAGATGACAAAAACTGCTCTCGTTTTCCTTAATAAGCTCTTTTCAGAGCTCTGCTCCCAAGTCCAACCCTGTGCAAAGAAGGCATCTGGCTCCCAAGCAAACAGCTGCTATATAATTCTTCCTGCTCCTTGTTCTGCTTCTATTAAGTGGTATTCAATGAACATTTCGTACTCTGGTAACTGCACAGCATTTTCTTGTGCTATCATGGGCTGGCAGTAATTTACCCAGGAGACCTAATTCTTCCTCCACCCTATCCCCTGCTTCTGCCCCACCACTCAATTTGGATCCAGTTGGTAATGATGCTCAACAGGGCCTGTGACTCCCCAGGGCATGTGGCCCATCAGAGACAGGTGACTTGGGAACCCTTCTCCCTGGAGAGATGGGACGATATAGGCTCTGTGTTGAGCACCAAAGGGAAGAATCGCTAGAAGAGCCAGGCCTGAGGAAGAGTCTGGACCAAACATCTATGCTGTTGCATTGTTAACTCAGCATGACTTCAGGCCAGTTGGGAGGAAAGCAAGGCTCAGTTGCTGCACAGTCCCTGCCTGTGCAATTTATTCTCTGCATACTCTATGATGTTCCCCATTAGCACTTTGGAAATGTTCTTCTGACAACTTGCAAGAGATGCACATGTTGGGACCATCCGATGCCACAGCTGACCTGCTGAGACCACAGCTTACTCTGCTGCTCAGTACCATCTCTGCTTCCCTGAACTCCCTTCTCTGTCTCTATCCACCTGTTGCCCATCCTGAAGTTTCATTACAGAAAAATCCATGGGTTGCAAGACATCTTTCTTCAGTATGGATATTGGATAACAGGTAGCTGAACATAGCCAAGGAAGTCCAAAGCAAAACCAAGGAATATTAGATTATAAATGAATGTCCCTATGACTGACAGCACATTCAATAAATTTAAAAAGCAACAGTTTTAGAATCCAAGCGGGGTTTTTTTCACCAAAAAAAAAAAAAAAAAATGCCCAAGAATATTATTTTGGCTTAGAAATCACTCTAAAATTCAAGTTATGGATGTTACCATAAATATGTGGGGTTTTATCTACTAGTGTTACTAGAAGCAAGAGTCTCAAAGACAGCATCACTGTGGTACTGCGAGCTTGTATTTACTTTCTAGCAATTGCCATTACAGACACACCATTGTAATTAAGCAATTTAATTTGTTAGACAGAATATGGCATTTGTCAGTCATTTAACCATGCTTAATGCTCGAAGTCATTAATCTCAAACTTGAGCTAAGCAGCCACAGAAGAACAAAAACCTAACAGAAGTTCACATTAGTGCAGTGTGTAAATAGGAAGGCAGCCTTGTCCAGATGTTCACATTGGCTGATCTCTTTTTGCAGTCAGCAGACACAGGGCCCAAGGTAAAGGGTAGGGTTCTATACTGAAGCAACAGGTGAAATGATGAAAAATTTGAGCACCCTCATTGAGCACCCTGAACTTGCACAGAATTCACAGGGAACTGCCATTTCTCTGGCTACCGCTCAAAGAAAAACACAAAATAGACTAATTACATCCATAAAAGTCTCACATTTGCAACAACCATTCTCAGATGCACTTCTGCATGCTGCAAGTATTCTTGCAAATTATCTGCTCTTTGCATGAAAAAAACCTCATGAACTCTTTTGAGATGCATCCTGAAGGAACTATTTGTCCAGAAAGTAAGGCCTCCTGGGAGCTGGGTGGGGGTGCGTAGTGCAAGCCATCAAGCCTGGGGGCAAAAGCTCCCCCCATGTCCAGGTGACCAATCACCCAACGCACAGTGAATTAGCAGCAAAAAAAGTTCAAGCAGCAGAGGAAATGAGCTCCTCCCAGTTACCCAGAAGGTGGAAGAGGCTGCCACCACTGTTGACTGAATTTTTCCTCTACAAAGTGTAATCCTCAAGCTATTTGGTCAAACTGGCAAAACTTACTGTTTACTGAATAAAGGTCTACCTATCTTTAGTTCACTTCCCAATGAGCACTCACCTGCCACCATTTAATATGGCCCCAGAAGCAAAAAAAATAGTAATAAAAAAAAGAAATCCAACGGATATCACCACTAATCTAAAAAACCCCAACAAAATCTCTTGAACTGTGCAATAGGCCCAGCTTAAAAGATATCCTGATTCAAAACAGCACTTAGACACATGCATAAGATGCCTGGAATAAGTCAAACAAAGCCAGTTTCTAAATGTCTTAATCTTTACACCAAAATAGAAGGGGCAGAAAAAGAACAAAACTAGTAGATGATAACTAAAAGCTGGCTGCAAAAGTGAACAGAAGGACTAACTGACCTGACTCAAGATTGGATTTGGGTCTTAATACCCTCAAGATGAAGTTGCCAGCAATGGGTTACGAGAGAAATGCATAAAGCTGTTTCAGGCTGAATCATTGCATAGCCCCACAAATACACAGAATATTTTGTAGTAACTACTCAGAAAGTATCTAGCAGTAGAAGGCACTTCCAGGTTGACTGAAATGTGTTCACACAAACATAAAGAATTGAAAAATGCCTGCCAATTGCATTGCATTAGCTGTCAAAATGCTGCAGGAAAAGGAACAGGGAAGCTCAAATAAGGTAATAAATAACATTCAAATTTTAATGTCTGAAGGAATTAAAAACATCCTGACATATATTCCAAACTCTCCTTCACAAGCACAAATGTCATCAGAAAAAGATACCACATATATTTCTTTTTAACCGGAGCTGAAATTGCCCTGCCAGCTGACAGAATTGTTTACAACCCGGTAAGGCAAATGAGATGCACAACCCAGGAAACCTTTGTTCAGAAAACTGCAGTGCGAGCTTAACCATGTGGGGGACAAAAGACCCGATTTGGAAAGGTGATGTCAAAGGCAAATTTTAGGCCTTCATATAAAATGCAAGGACGTTTCTCTGTAGAGCGCCCGGCCCTGGTACAGTGACAGGAAGCCCCCGTGTTCATGGGTTGTGTTAGCACAGTGAGCAGAGCAAGGAGGAGGCTTTTCTCGCGTTACCCTGCTGGCAAGTCCAAAAGGTTGTTGTCGCAGATCTCCACCGTCTTGGGTGCAAAACCCCAAAACACAGCTGATTTTAAGCGAGAGGCCCCTGAGCACTATTCCTCCTGCTAATGCGCCGCGTCTCCCACTCATCCACTTGTCCAAGGCGAATCGCAGGCAGCCACTGGCGCATCGCACTGCGGTTCCCTTCCCCCCCGCTGCCCAAGGCCAGCCGGTCCCTCTGCACCAGCAATGCCTGCTCCCACAAAACCCACCGCCACCAAACCCGCAGCCGCTTACCAACATGGCACTTACGGTTTGCAAGAAAAAACCATTCCTCAGCTTGCAAATCCCAAGCTGCAAGGGGGATCGTCTGTGCAACCACGGCAGGCATGGAAGAGGAAACCCCTCCTCCACAGATGCCCTATTTATTCCGCCGCTTTAGCATCCTGCGCTGCTTTAGCATCCTGCGTGGGGGGGGGGGGGGAGGCTCGCCAATCCTCCTCCCGGACCCCTGAGCTGAGGAGCCACTATACCTCTCCCCAGTTTTAACCCCTACGTTTTGGGTTGGTATTTTACCTGGCAAACGGCCGCATGCCTCCTCAGAACAAAACCATGTGAGCTTTATTCTGACACAACAGAATTAGCACGCTAAGAAGCGCACGCCGAGCGGCTGCCCGCAGCTGGCGACAAAAAGGTTGCAGGCTGGTAGCTTCAGCACCGAAAAAGGTAGATGTGGTGCTCATCTCTTGTGCAAAAGAGGGATTGGAGCCTCAGACCCAGACGATTTGCAGCAGAGTCGATTTGAGGCGAACCCCCAAAACTGAGAAAACGTACATCCACTTACAGGCACCACGCACACAGATGTATCCTTACTTCCTCTGCGTTCTTCTTTCTTGCCTTTACCATTTTATCCCAGGTATTTAAGCACAAATTTTATCTCCCACGCACTAACCTGTCCTCTCTTCAACCTTCCAGTGCAGGCAGAAGGCCTCCAGTGCAAGTAGCCTGTTATGCCGGAGGACAAAATAACCCCTGATCTTCATTTATGATATCATTTGTCTGTGGAAAAACACGCTGTCATGATTTCTATGTGTTATGACTGCCAGAGATCATGGGGTGGGGAAAAAAAGGCGGAAGTCGGAGAACCTTAGATCAAAAGTCACTCCCCACCCAGCCAACATCAGGAAAAAAATAAAGAAGTTATGACAATCCCACCAAAAATGCAAGGAATGATTTTGAAATCAAAGGTTTTTCAGTATTCAGGTCATCTTCCACAGACCTGTACTGGCTTGCCAATCGCTCGCATTCAATACATGGCAGGACAAAAAGTGCCTGGGAAGACACCGCACACCATGAGAGGGCTGTACATTTGCACAAGTAAATCGTGTCCAATCACCTTGACAGTTTAACCTGATTATGGTCCGGGAAGGTTCAAGAATGCATTCGAAATGGTACGTCTCCAACAGAAAATGGGGAAATAACCCTCCCAGCTTGACAGGCAGACACCGGGAATGGTGATGGCGCGCGGAAGACAGGGACTCCCCTTGCACCGCCTGCTCCCGGCACACCTCGCCACACATTGCATAACCAAAATAAGCCCAACCATCCTGCCTGATACGATAATGAATTCTGTCACAGCTTTTGCACTGAGGAGAAGCGTAATCCCTAAAGGACAGGGAGCCCAGACAACATGGAAAGAAAGCAGGCACTTTGCAAGTGAGATTTCAACTGCCCAGATGTTTTTTTTCACCAAAATAATTAAATGAGATATTACAGTGATACTGCCACAGACCAGTATAATTCTGCTGACCTTTGCTGTATTGTTTACCCAGGGCCCTCACTGCAGCATATTTTGCTTCCCTTGCCCTGCAATACTGATCTGCAGCAATTTAAAAAGACCTTTGTGCTTGGAATGCACCCGCATTGACTGTGGGCTGCCCGGCCACAGCTGCAACAGGGTAGGACAGCACACCAACATGCGGTGCCTGATGGTCTGCCCTGCCAAAGTGCAAGCAATGTGGGGGAAAATAAACAGAGAGATCAGCTGAGAGGCAGTATGAACTCGCTCGCTCCCCATACCTATCAAGCCAGGGCCCACTGCCGCCGGAGCGGCTATCGGGGCAGCCCAGCCACGGTGAGGGTGCAGGGAGGAACGGGAAGCACAGAGCGGTGGCTCACTGGAGCTCCCCAATAAAACCTCCATGGAGCCCCTGCACAGCACAAGGTGGTGTCACTGAAAAGAGCTTCAACTCCTTCCTGTTTTACTGCAACCTGAGCAGTTTCAGGCCATTTGGGAATTTCAGCCAGCGTATGCAGGAAACCAGCTGAAAACACCTTGAATCTCCCAAGTTCAATGTGGGAAGGAAGGGTCTGACTTTGGTTGTGGCAATTTAAGATTCCTGGACGCTGCCATGAGGGCTGGCAGCTTGTGAACACAGGGAGAAGACCTAGTTGCCAAGGATTCATATTTAAAAGAATGAGAAGGAACACTTGGCCTTGCTAGCTTCCCTGCATTTTCATGCTTGCATTAAAGGTCACAGTCATTTGAACGCATTCCTGCTACATACACAAAAAACGTGCCTTTCTCCACAAGGCTGAAAACACAGACCAGACCCACCAAGTAATAAAACACATCACAGTGTGCCCACAGCCAGAGCAGCTGAGAAATGGCACCCCCCTTCCACAGCTTAGCAGCAGTGGGAAGAGCTTCAGGATGCCCAGAGGTACAGAAATGTAATGTTTCTTACTGTAGAGAATGGTTTGCAGACCCAAAACTGCCACACGCAACCTCTGATGAAGCTGGTGGCTTTAATGAAGGCTCAAGCACCATCCAAACGCTTTGCACAACGCCAGGCAGCGCAGACACCCTCCCGCGACACGTGGGCGCTCCTCCAGTCTGCCAGCAGGCACTATGCAAACAGCAGCACAGAAGGCAAACACTTTCCCGCTGGGCTGGGAAGCAAAGTGTGGAGTTCATATCAGTGGTGCCTGGGCCAGGGAAGGACACCAAGGAACATGGCTGTGCACAACACAGTTCCTTGGCAATTCCTGCCAGTTAATGCATGGCTGGGGAGTGCTGCTGCAGAGCACGTTGGGGATGTAAGTCCCACTCCACGGGCTTTTGGCCATCTACCACCTGTGCACAGCCTGTGCGCTCCTTCTCCTACTGTTTCAGGCCTTCCCTTGGGTGTATGTGCAAGAGTGCAGCAGTTTCTTCTGGCAGAGTGCTACTATGAGGCTGGTGACGAGAGAACAAAAGCAAGAGATTTTCTGTGTCCATTTTTACAGTCAGCACAACACTTCCTTTCTGCCTGTTAGTATGTTCATATTCCCCCTCTATCAACAGAGACTTCAGCACAAGAACCTCCCCTGGTAAGAGGATCTTCCGAGCTGAACAGAAATTCATTTGTTTTCCTTTCCAGGCATACTAATGCCTTGATGGTTACTTTATACCATGAAATTAACATTTTGAGACTTTTCCAAGTTTGCACCAAGCCAACCTTCAGCTGCAACACATGCGGCAAAGCTTTTGTCACCACACAAGCCAAACACAGGCATATAATGGAAGTGTTAAGCCCTGCGAGGGCAGCCATATGGCAAATCTGAGCTTGTCACCGTGAACTAAGAGAATCACTTCAAGGACTAAATGGAGAGATCACCTAATTTGCCCATCTGTCCCAGGACGTTTATTGATTTAAAAAGGTGAAATAAGCTATCAGGAGGAATGCTCTGCATTGATACATTGCCTTGAGACTGGTTTGGTTTCATGTTGGTATCACACAGCCATACACTGCACTACAGAAAAGATAAAATGTTACTCAGGTTGCAGGGTCAGCCATGGAAATACTAGAAACCGCAGAACTGAAACTTGCTGTAAATCTCAACTAGACTCCTTTGTGAATACAGGCTATTTTATACTCTTTAGCCACAGGATCATAAAGTGCCTGTCTACTAGAAAGATTCAGTGTCCAGAATGGAGGATCGGCTTCGAACACACAGCTATTCAATGTACATTACCTCCTCCTGCTCAGAGCATGGCTCTGTAGTTTACTTACTGCCCGAGTCTTGGCCTGCCATGAAGACACCATGAGATTTGGTCCTTGCCCCTGTGGATGGACGGCCACTGGGGGCCAAGGAAGCGGTGCAGTGGGCTGTGGTGTACCCGCAAGTGCAAATAAAGGACAACAGCTGGTCATGTGTTTAACAGAAAGTGCTGAAGTCGTAATACTTGTCAAAAAAAAGTTTCAAGTGGTCACAGATTTGGTATCAAAAGACTCAGAAAATTTTCACTTCCATTTACTTGCTGCAGCTACTGATCTGAAAAGCCAGGAGCAAAACCACCTCATTTCACAGAGGTGCTGTGAAAATAAGTTCCTACAAGTAGTTTTTTCAGGAGCAAGACAAGTTTGCCTCCAAATGAATCATTTCCCTCCAGGCAGCATTCTCCTACTTCAATTGCCTCAAACTCTCCAAGGCCCTCTGGCAGTCCTGCCCTGAAGCATCTCCTCCATCCCTTTTATCCTCCCCAAGAAATGAAGCAGCGCACAAAAAAAAGGGCTTTGTCTGGGTATGCTGCCACGGCTGTAGTTGTGCAGCCAACACGCATTTTGCCACCACTCTATTCTCATGTGCTCTTTCAACACAGCTGAAGTATTTTTTTTAATTTTTGCAAAAGCAAACTGAAAAGGAAGGACACAGTCTATCAGCATGGGGCATCACAACCCATGCTCACAGGTCATCTCACCTCCAGCCCAAGACTCCTTGCTCTGCTCCACTCCCCAACGAAGAGGCCCAACTTGTGGCACATCTGTGATCAGAAGAACTGCTTCCTCCTCCCCATTGCCTAAGCTTAAGAGAGGCTACCCAAAACACAGGAGGAGCCTCCTCTTGAGTGTCCCCAAAGCATACCTGTCAGTGAGGTGGAAATTTCAGTCAACTGAAGTATAATTTAATTCCTTCAAAATTCAAATCTCAGTGACAAGTCACCACTATAGCAGCAATCTTAAAATGGAAAGTTGGAAAGTTTAAACAGGGCAAAATAAACTCTTAGGACCATACTCAGATTCTATTGTGAGTGTCTAGCCTGGTGCTTATTTATGACTTTATCTTGACAGCTTATTATGAGCCGAGAAGAGCTGAGCTGCAAGCCAAGCCCAAGCAAGGTGGATTAGGTGAGGGAGGAGATGTGCTGCACCCACGTTGCAAAACGCTGCAATATGCTGAACCTCCATTAGTATTAAGTCCAAGAGGACCAGCCGAGCCCACTGGGCTGCCTGATAACCTTGGACCACTGATGGAGCTGCTTAAAACCACATTTAGTCAGGTCCTTCCAGTTCATTACCCTGGTCCTGAGCACAAAGTTGGTGGAAATCACAAGTAGAAGCTGGCATGTTCCAGACCTTTTGGGATTAAGAACACTGGAATGATCATGAAGTGTCACACCAACTCCCCAGTAGCTGCAATATCCACTTAGATATCCAACACTGGCAGCTACCTTGATGCTTCAGGCAAATCCGCATTAACGCACCTCAAAGCACCACCATACACTTAACTAAAGGTAAAGATTTAAGACATCCCAGGCAGACAAACAAGTGCTCTGTTGTCACAAACTACCTGAATAAGACATCCAGATCTCTCTCTAAATATCCCATCAGTTCTTTAGCATATTTTCCTAAAGATTACTAGAAATGTGCCATGTTTACCTCAGGTTTAAAATAGTGCATTTTAATCTGCATTTAAAAATTGCTACAATTCAAAACTAACACACAGCAGAACACAAATGGTCATAGAAGTGCTTTAAAAGTGGCATGTTACCATAAGATAAGAACAGAAAAAGCGTTGTTCTAGAAGTGAGGCTTTCCTTCCTACACCAGATCAAATACAAAAACACCTTGAGACAACCACTGCAAGACTATCTGCAAAGTGTTAGATCTTAAGAAGGCAGCTTCTGCTTAATCATTCACGGCTCATGTGTCACCATTAATTCAGATCTCATTCCTGATTAAGATCCAGTACACTTAGCACTACACTGTTACAGCACAACCACCCGCCTTTTCTGCTGCAAATGTTAACTGAGCAAGAGAGCTTCTGAGGGCCGGGAAAGGGGGTTAGAGGTGAAACAAAACCTTGGAAGAGAAATTTAGACCAATACTAATTTGGTGTTAGCCTTATTATTTCTGGATTACTAATAAACTCGGGCAGGCGGTGAGCCCAGCATCCTCCTCCCAAGCTGTGGCAGAAACTCAGAGAAAATAGTGAAATGGGATCGACTCAGTAAGGCTAATACTAAAATGATCATGATGTTCTTAACTCTGTAAAGTATAATAAAGATGTTTAATCCTTTAAGAAGAGGTCATTGCCTAGACTGTGCAGGGTTTTATTTTAATTTCAACTGATAGTATCTTCCATTTCACCATCATGCAGAAGATCCTGAATTTAAAAAATAAACTCGTGGTATGGTCTTCCAGTTGTTTTTAGGAAACAGACTTGAGTAAAGAAATAGCACTGATATTAAATGAAATTTCATATGCTTTTGAATGTAAAAAAGGAACATTATCATTATATAAAACTGACTGTCTACAGGGATAGGCCAGGAATCTATTCCCAAATTCTGTGCATTCAGACACAGGGTAAAAGAGAGGCTTGTCTTAAAACAGGAGGCTCTCCTAAAGAGCCCAATGAACTCCTACCATACTGCCTTAAAATGAAGTTACAATTCAACATGTGCAACAAACAAATCACTTTGACTCTTCCTCTTACATAGCTCACATAATTAAAATTATACTTTATATGAATTCTTACACCCTGCCCTCTACCATTAGATAAATTAAGACATTTGGTGTCACAATACAGCAACAAGTCAGAACAAAAAAGCATTAACTTCAGTTTAATTTGACTCTCAATAATAAATTTCAACTGAACTGAAAAGTGGTGTCGGTCCGTTTCTGATGGTCAAGGGCACTAGCCTCTGACTTTTATCTCATATAAAACATTGAAAATTATTTTCTTACCGTGCTCCAATGACATCAAAGAGATGCTGCCAGCGATCATTGATTTTGTTGAGTTTATCATCTATTTCTGCAACTCGGCTCTTGTTGCTAGCCTTTATTAGCTGATCGCCCATGTGTTTCAAGTGAAGCTTATTTTCACTGAACAGGTTTATTTCTTCCATGCAATCCTGATAAATATACACAAACATTGCTTAATTCCAGGGCAAAACAAAACAAAACAACAAAACCAAAACAAAACTATCTGTTTCTTTTCCCATGTGTGATGTGAAGTCAGGTTTGGCTTGCAATGGCTGAGGTTTCTATATTAGCATGCAGAACTCTTTCACTTAAAACAAAAAAAAAACCCTCAATGGAAAAGCACTCTCACAATGCAGCCACTATGAAAAAATAAGCAGCTTAAAGACTTGCAAGTGCCAGGAGTAAGTACTCCTAAAAATAGCAGTTTATTCTAACTTTGTCTCTGCTTTCCTGATTTAACGCAGTTTTTCAATCAAGCTACCTCAAAAGATCCCAAATTCAAGTCTAGGATGGCTTTATTTTGCTGGTGTTCTTATCTAGAGGAGATCTGGGATTAGGTATTGAGACCTTTAAGCCACGGGGAAGAACACTGCAGCAAAATAATGGCCCTGTTTAAAATCAAGCTAATACAAAAGTATTAGAAAGCACTAACTGCATTGACTAGCAAGAAGGGGCATAATTAGGTTTTATTTTTGGTTGTGGTAACTTCTTGTTTGCCTGGCTAAGACCTACCCCGTCCTTCAATCTTTTCTTTCCCTCTGACTACCAGTTTCGTAACCACCGACACGGGTGGAGGTGGTGAGAGCAGTGAGAAGCTCACAGGACACCAGTGATCCCCAGCAGGGAAAGCTCTGAGCAGTGCTGTATGTGCACGTGTGCCCAACAACCCAGACCCCCACCATCGCACCTCACATACATCGCACAACATGCCTAAATGCAGCCAGGTGGCATTTCTGTTTTGCATTATGCTCCAAGTCTGAACACCAAGAAGGTTACAAAAGCTGAGGCTAGAAACGCTCATCTTCTCACAAAAGCCTGTACGTGTTGGTTTTATATCACGTATCGCTTCCAAGAGGCAAGGAAGAAATGAGGAATGGTATCTCTATAACAAGCTATCAGACTGCAACTGAAGAAAAGTGGCCTTACTACTTACCTTCTGCAATTTGTCTATCATGTCTTCAATGCTAACATCTGCAGTCTGCAACACTTTGCTTTCCATTTGTACCAGCCAGGAGCACAGCTCCTTATTCTTTTCATTGAACACAATCCAGGCATTGAGTCTGTCCTCGATCTCCTGCTTACGCAGAGACACCTATGGATAAGCACACACATTAACTGCTGGCAATATCTTTCTCAGGAAGGAAACCAGAAATTATGAGCCTTCTAATTTCTAGTCTGCATTTGATCATATTTTGTTTTACAGGAGCAGTTATCAAATATCTCTAGCTTTCTTTTCAAAGCCAGCAAGCAGATTGTTATTACATCTTATTTTGGATAGCAGGGACAAAAGTTGGCTAGCAAACACCAGATTCTCTCCCTCAGAAGAATTAAACTGAGTCACAACTTTTTAAAAAATGAGCTTATATAACAATTTAAATATTACTCATTGAAAACCTGAAAATGCCAAACAAAGAAGGAATATAAAATATATAATTACTACACACTGTTTAGTATGGTCTCATATATGACACAAGAGAAATAACCCCTGGGTAAGTTCTTATTCTTCTGCAACTGTAAGAGAAACTTTGCAACTACTGACTGCAATTATTTTATCTATATTAAAACCTCCCTCTTTTCCTTCCATTTTCTCACCAGTTCTTGGAGAACTTAAAAAAAAATCAGCATCAAGAATCCATCCATTTTATTGAAAACTATGGATATTTTTCCTCAAAATTACATTTGCCAGGATGGATAAACAAATTGTCTAGACAGAGAAGTTAAGGTCTGATGATGCCTAAACCAGCAAAGCTAATATCACGGCTCCAACATCTCAGAAAGAAGCAGAGTCACTCTTCTACTAGCTAACAGTATTTATTTCTAGCCTAGGAGTCTTAAATATATATTTGCATTCATTTACATACTTTGATGGATTCTTGTACTAAGATGTATGGGACAAAGGAAGTGAAAAATGGTACAAGTTCTACTAAAACAAAACAAGGCAAACAACTAAACCCTCACCCTCACCAATAAACTTTGTGTGTAGAAGACTGAGCATAACATTTTGCTTGCCTTGGCTGCAAATGGCCACTCTAAATATCACCCCATGGCAGGAAACATTCCCTCTTCATATCTAACATGCACCTTATACAGCATATGCCTCATCAAAATGCCATTACTGATTCTCCTCGACTAATCTCTAACACTACCTTTGTATTGGGTTTGCGTGGCAAGGTTTTGGTAGTGGGAGGCTACAGGGGTGGCTTCTGTGAGAAGCTGCTAGAAGCTTCCCCTATGTTTGATAGAGCCAATGCCAGCTAGCTCCGAGATGGACCCACTGCTGGCCAAGGCCAAGCCCATCAGCAATGGTGGTAGTGCCTCTGGGATAACATATTTAAGAAGGGGGAATGAAAAAAAAAACCTGCACAATTGCAGCTGGCGAGAGGAGTGAGAATATGTGAGAGGAGCAACTCTGCAGACACCGAGGTCAGTGAAGAAGGAGGGAAAGAGGTGATCCCGGCACCAGAGCAGAGATTCCCCTGCAGCCTGTGGTGAAGACCATGGTGAGGCAGGCTGTCCCCCTGCAGCCCATGGAGGTTAACGGTGGAGCAGATATCCACCTGCAGCCCATTCAGGACCCCACACCAGAGCAGGTGGATGCCCAAAGGAGGCTGTGACCCTGTGGGAAGTCCACGCTGGAGCAGGCTCCTGGCAGGACCTGTGGACCCATGGATGGAGAGAAGCCCCTGGAGGAGCAGGTTTGCCAGCAGGGCTTGTGACCTCATGGGGTACCCACGCTGGAGCAGTCTGTTCCTGAAGGACTGCACCCCATGGAAGGGACCCACGCTGGAGCAGTTCATGAAGAACTGCAGCCCGTGGGAAGGACTCATGTTGGAGCAGTTTGCAGAGGACTGTCTCCCGTGGGAGGGGCCCCACGCTGGAGCAGGGGAAGAGTGCGAGGAGTCCTCTCCGTGAGGAAGAAGGAGCAGCAGAGACAATGTGTGATGAACTGACCGCAACCCTCATACCCCATCCCCCTGCACCGCTGAGGGGGGAGGAGATAGAGAAATCAGGAGTGAAGTTGAGCCTGGGAAGAAGGGAGGGGTGGGGGGAAGGTGTTTTAAGACTTGGTTTTATTTCTCATTACCCTACTCTGATTTGATTGTTAATAAATTAAGCTAATTTCCCCAAGTCCAGTCTGTTTTGCCCATGATGGTAACTGCTGAGTGACCTCTCTCCGTCCTTATTTCCACCCATGAGCCTTTCATTATATTTTCTCTCCCCTTTCCAGTTGAGGAGGGGGAATGACAGAGTGGCTTTGGTGGCACCTGGCGGCCAGGGTTAACCCACCACAACTTTTCACCTCAGAGTGAAGTTTAAGTGTGTAGTGCGGAAGCAAGACCAGGTCCATGTAATACCAGAATCAAAATAGGAGGCACCAAGTGATCTCCCACTATATCACTTTGTCCTTTAAATTCTGTCTTTTTTTAAAGAGGGGATGGGAAGGTGAAAGTGATTTCTAAATCTTTCATGCTGATCTAAGCAAAGAGATGAGGCCAAAAACACTGTCTTGGGACACAGGGAAACAATCTCCAAAGTTCTCACTGGGAAGAAGAATCCTGGAGACCCCAGGGACCTCAGAGAGTCCCCCAAAGAGTGCCTCTGCTCTGGGATGCTCCCTTGTACCCTCAGCCTCAGAGGTATGAGGGGTAAATCCCTCATCCTTCCTCTGCCACTTGCAGCATCTCCCATGTGTGGAGGCGAGTTAACTTGGTCCGTGGAAGAAGAGACTATGCACGTCAGCGAAACCATCATTAAATCCTGAAATGATCCTGACTCCATTTTGGCCTGCTAAGCATGGGGCAAGGCAGGATTTTAAAAGCAGGAAGCACCTTTTAGCTGGCTAAGCAATACAGACTGGGAGTAAACCAGGAATGAGCCAAAAAATCCCAGACAAGCTTCTAGAATCACAGAATCCCAGAATGGTAGGGGTTGGAAGGGACCTCTGGAGATCACCTCGTCCAAGTCCCCTGCTTGAGCAGGGACACCCAGAGCAGGGGGCACAGGACCGCATCCAGGTGGGTTTTGAATGTTTCCAGGGAAGGAGACCCCACAACCTCTCTGGGCAGCCTGTTCCACTGCTCTGTCACCCTCACAGTAAAGAAGTTTTTTTCTCATGTTTAGGTGGAACTTCCTGTGTTCCAACTTGTGCCCATTGTCCCTTGTCCTGTCGTTGGGCACCACTGAAAAGAGTCTGCCTCTTGACACCCACCCTTCAGATATTTATAAGCATGGATAAGATCCCCCCTCAGTCTTCTCTTCTCCAGGCTGAACAAACCCAGGTCTCTCAGGCTTTCCTCATAAGAGAGATGCTCCAGTCCCCTGATCATCTTTGTAGCTCTTTGCTGGACAAAGGAAAACAAGCCTTTCAAGCCACTGCTTTGAGCACTTTCTCCTTGGAGCAGCTGCCCCAGTACCAGCTCCATTTTGCATCCACAGTGGGATGCAGGAGCAATCTGAGCATTCCCGAGGGAATATCAAAGAATATCAAGGCTCAGGCCCAACCAGTATGCTAGCGTTCATTAGGACAGGATACTCACTGATACGAATAGTTAAATCTTTGACCTACATCTACCTTGCAATGGCAGCTATGTAAACGCTAATCCCTTGAGTGCATCTGCTCCCTAAGTGTGCTTGTGTCCTTGCCCAGTCCAGCACAGGCATCTGGCTGCCCTGCTCCCGTGGCCGTGACAGCTGCAGCCGCGTCTCGCTCGTAAAGGCTTTCACCTCTCTGCATTTACACTGCAGATTTTTCTTAACACAATACATCTTAACTCTCCTAACTTGTTAGCCAAAACAAAGCAGTCGTGCTAGCAGCAGAACCGATAAAGTCTGCTTTCCTACCCTTGTGTCCAGCGCGGAGCATCGGCGCAGGCTCTTCGGAGGCTCATGAGGGCTGCGTAAACATTTCAGTATGTCCCTGTGCTGCAGCACTGAATAGGTTCCTCCCACTACAGACTTTTGTGTGCCTAACACAGTCACTTTCATGCCACCCCTTTCTTCTCCCCAAGATAGACTGAACTAAACGTTGTTCCCTCAGGAAATTAAAATGGAATTTTTGAGTAAAATCTGAACTTAAATTACTACAGGAAATTACTACTTGGATAGATTGTAGTGGGGTACATACAAAAGATAGCTTGATTTTCAGGGCTGTTCTCCACAGTTGAAACAGCAGGCATACGCAGTTCACCAAACAAGGAAAAATTACAAAAGTTCTCTCATTTATAGGCTTAACTACAGATTTCCATTACGAAAATGGTTCAGGCATTTTGATTTAAAAATAATGGCCTATATTTCTCAGGAGTGGGGACGGTGTTTCTGGAATTATTTCAGAGTTCAGAAATAATAAAAAAGAAAAACACTGGTTGTAGATTAACCATCCAGTTTAAGGCAAAGATACTAAATTCTTCTTTCTCGTTGCAATGTAAAAAATAAACCCAAATAACTATTTCAAAACACTAAAGTTTGTGAAATAAGCATAGCTGTTCATTACTCTGGCAATATTCCCACCAAGATTGCTTTACCTTTGCCTGAGTAAGGGTTAGACAACGAAATACCAACTCGTTTTCAATACTTCTTTACAAACTGTAAAATAGAGTCTATTGACTTGTCAGTAAAGGAAGGCAAGACTTTGGCTTGCTGGCATGTGGAGCCATCCAGAGTAACTTAAGACCCCGATCTATTTTACTTCTTCCAATCCTGTTAACAGGGCAAAATAACCACACATTCAAACTGCATAACATAATGAATCAAGTTCATGTGACTTTGCTGGTAAATGTTCCCCAGCAATTTTACATGCAGCACTAAATTAAGAGTAATATAGCAACAAGCCACAAAGAATGCAAATGTTTCACAGTATTTTACTGCTACAGAAGAGACAAGTCAGTTCTTAACGTGTTTAAACCCAAGAAGTCACTATTTAAACACATTTAAGTTTTCTTTATCAACTCTCCTGGCATTTTTTTTAACATTAGATTGCAAAAACCTCCCCGTTCCTTTCCCTGCTTCATGCCCTCAGGCAATTCCTGTGTTTATTCCCCCCCCAACCCCGCCGCCCCCCCACCCTCCCTTTGGCAGCCACACAGCCAGAACAAAGCCACCTATTTCAGTAAACAGCTGCATTTGAGCTCTGTGCAATTCAGGCACTCACCAGTTACAAAGGGTTTGCAAAAAACAAAAGTCTCAGCAGTCTGTGTCCAGGAAACAAAGGGCAAACTTCAGCCCTGGTCAGCTGCACCAGAAGCAGCCCCATCCCCACCCAAGACTGCAAAGTGAGCCAACCCCAAGGGAAATCCCTTCTGCTCACCCGCTCCCCCTTTTCTGCCAGGCCCTATGAACATCCTGCTATAAAAGCTCAGAGGAGGTGGAAGACTTACTCGCAAGCAGAGCTCTTCCCACTGCCTGTGCAAATGTTCAACTTGCTCCTTGAGCACCATCATGTCCTCGGTGAGGATGCAGTGCGCCAGCTCCACCTTCATGGCCCGCAGCTCCTTCATGTTGTGGGCCCAGTCTGCCAGCGACTGCTCCAGCTCCTGCATGGAAACGCACCCAGAACAAGCCTTGGCACTAAGCTCCTCTGGTTTCCAAACCTGCTCGTTAATCCCCAGCCTGGCCTGTGGGGGAGGAGAGGAGGGGAATGTGCAGCCGCTTGTGCAGCGCTCTCCGGCTGGACTGGATGGGGTCCCCGTGTATTTGGCTCAGGGCCTGACTGGGAGCCCACTGGAGCCCAGTGCAGAGCTGCTGCTGATTAACTGGTGCAGCAGCAGCCTCCGCTGCATCCCAACGTGCCGAAACTCCACCTGACCCCCTGCAGCTCCCAATGCTCCAGGGCAGCGTTTGGGGTTTCACATCCAGGAAGGAATGTGCCCACTTCTTTGGGTTTTCTTTTTTTTTTTTTTTTTTTTTTTTTTTTATTTTGGCCAAGTTGCTTTCCACCTGCATTTGTTCCAATTTCAGGTTATTTATTTAAACACTAAAAACATAAAATTGGTTCCCTTCTCTCATGAATGGTTTCACAGGCCCTTCATCAGATTTGTCAGAAACGTGGTGCTGTTAAACTGCTCATTCACAGAAACACACTCTCTCTTCTGCTTTGTTCTCCTGACTCGCCTTTCCCTTTATAACAAGGTTATGCATTTTCCTTATCAGTGTTAAAATTGTCACCTAAAAAGCAGAGACACCACTGCATGCAGCTGGGAAACATCACACTCCACACACGAAGTAGTAGGTCCCATTCTGCAAGGCGGTTGCTGGGAAGTGTCACTGGCTCCTCTAACAAAAAAAGCTCCTACACAGGATCCAATTTGTCTCATTTTAAAGGGAAAAAAATTGTCAGTGTTTGTATCAGGAGAAGTGTGTTGGTTCCAAGCCCTGCGAGCATTTTCACAAGTCTTTTGATCCAGTCACTTATCTAAATCATAAAAAAAAAAATCTGATCTGCTTCAACACCGGAGGATAAAAACCAAACAAACTTGAGACTAAAATTTACCAGGGCTCACAACAAATTAGTCCCTACAGATGCGCACGCATGCATTTATATATCTTAACAAGGGTTGAATCCCTGCATTAATGGAGCCAACGATGGAATTTCATGGGACTTTGCTAGCCTCGTATAAGGTCCAGGCCTGAGAGAAAAACAGCTTTATTCCATAGAAGAGTGAAATGCAGGGATAGGAAGGAAGGTCCCTTCTCCCCCATTTTATTATAGTGTGACAGCCAAGAGCAGCAACTGCACTGGCACTGTCTGACCCTGACGCCTCTGTGGCTGAATTTCTCTTACTGGAATAAGAGGCAGGAGCTGTGTGCTGCCATCTCACAAATAATTCAGGGCTACAGCAAGACTGCTGCCGTGGGAAAGGCAGCCAGCACACACAAAGAAGATTTCAGACAGCTGATAATGAGTTCAAAACCGTGGCTCGTTAATAAGCTTATTTGTTGCCACTACATAGGTCAACAATTCACTTCATAAAAGGATGATGAAAGACTGACTAGTCCAGATGAAATGTCTCCTATCCCTTGGAAATGCTTTGCCATTTAATTTTCATGGTACACTATGGGCTGCAAGGGCTATTGCCACTCCCTTACTCTTAATTTTCCTTCTCTTTAATTATTCTCAGATGCCTCAGGTGTGCATAGTGCTTTGCAAACTTACAAGGTCTCTCCCCCGAGGAGCTCCCTGTCCAAAATGGATTGGAAAACAAAAAGGGAGATTCAGCCATTAGCAGAGCAGCCAACTGAGCCGAGACCAGGGAGTTTTTTCCCTTTTATTTGGGGAATTTCTTATTTGGTATATTCAGACTGTGGAAAGGGAGCAGAAGCAGGAAAAAGAATCCAAACACTACTGCTCTTCCAATTTTCTTCGTCAGCTGGACTTTGCAGATTGGCAGCAATCAGGATGGTATAAAGGAGAGAAATTCAGTGTCACTGAAAAGCAGGTAAGAGGGAAAACTGATTTTACAGGGATCAGGTGTTGTGCAAAAACTACATCTGTTTAAATACAATATGGCTGTTCAATACCTTAATGTGTTCCTTGGCTTTGTAGAGCTCTTCATGTTCAACTGGAAGTGGATCTTTTACTTTCTCCTTTAGCTCTCGCAGCCTGCTTTCTAATTCCTTGGTTTGCTTTTCACAGCAGTCCCAACTCTGCTCAAGGAGACCCAAGGAAGTTATAAAAGGTGAAGATACTTTATCATGACATATTGAACCATATGGTTATGTTACAAAATAGCCTCTTCAACCCACTGAAGTAAAAAATCATGTGCTCAGGTCATTTGAATTTTTTTTTTGATACATAGTACCACCCCCAAGAATTTGGTGCATGGATTTACAGAACTTGAACCCTCTCTTGTATTTAACGTTTGTCTTACAGAGCATTTCTGCTCATTTTGTTTTGTCCAACCTGAGAAGCTTTAAGCATAGTTTTTGGGCTGGGGATCATATCGGTGACAGTATTCAATTTTAAGACATACTTATGTGCTGTCTAGCCATGAAAGCAAATTCATTGCTCTAAGGAAATAAATATGACCTACCCTTCTGTTTAGAGG
Source organism: Morus bassanus (assembly GCA_031468815.1). Lineage (NCBI taxonomy): Eukaryota > Metazoa > Chordata > Aves > Suliformes > Sulidae > Morus > Morus bassanus. The sequence continues at coordinate 8,992,810 of CM062572.1, read as the reverse complement.
TGCAACAGGAGGAGCAGGAGGTCATGCTAACTCCCTCTAAGCTAAATTTTAGCTCAGGCTTCGCAGCCTGAAGCAGAAGAGAGCTCCAGGCCATGGGGAGCATGAGAACAATCAGAATGGGAACATCCATTGTAGCAACAAATGGATGCCAACTCCATTTTTCTTTGGAGAATCAGGGGACCACAGTTTCAGCTTCCCACATGCCCTGATGGCACATGACGGGCACTTCCCTCAGAGGCCCTCGGCAGTGAGCAGCAGCTCAGCATTTGCTTTGTTGCTACAGAGCTCAGCCCTGGGGACGGTGGGGCAGGGAAGCTCTCGGGACCCAATGCCAGAGAAGCAGGTGCCGCTCCTCCCTGGGGGGGGGGGCATCCTCTACCTGTAGGGTGCTGCTGAGCTGCATCGTCTTCTTCTCCAGCTGGGCCTGGGTGCACCCCCAACTCTGCTGTAACTGGCTGAGCTCCTCCTGGAGAACAGCGCTGGTCTCAGGATCAGAGACAGTGCGCAACTTCTCCCCAACATCGATGATTAAGGAGTACATGGCTTGCCACCTCTGAAGAATCACTGCCTTACTCTTTAAAAGAAAAAAAAAAATTAAATTTCTTAGCTGTTCTTATCAAGCTTTAGAAGCACACTCCTGGCATTTTACTTGGGAAGAAGCGAAGACTCACAAAGGGAGTTATAAGGCACTAGTTTGTCCACATTCATGAAAGAGTAATGAATAGATCTTCTCCTATCTGCCTTTTCAATTTCAGAAAAATCAGGTTCTTTCTGATCTTCTGATCTGTAAAACTCTACAGTAGCTTTTCACAGACTGAATCTATAGAGTGAAAGCGCAGCAGTTACAAAAAGATGGAAATTCAGTTGTATGAGTTATTCAGAATAAAAAAAAAAACAGTTTAAGTTCTGTTAGCACCTCTAGCATCAACAACTAAGACAAATTTTTCAGACAACAGCTCTGTTAATCATGACATACCCAAGTGAAGTAAGCCATCAATAAAAATTTGCCTACAACACAAATTGGTCTATAATACAAGCAGATATGATCATTGTTTCTTTCTGTAAAAACATCAGGAGGGAAGGGCAATGTGGAGTAGGAGGGAGAAGACTTTCTGGATTTTCTCACTAAGGAAAAGCATGAGCACCAACCTGTACAATCCACTGAAAATCATCTTTACACAGCAGGTAAAAATAAAGATGAAATAAATAGGGCAAGCGCCAAATGGAATACTGGTAATGTGTTAATCCATCAACATTAGTTGTGTGGGAATACAATAAATCTTGGACCATGCAAATAGCATTCAATAATGTGTTTTTGAAAGGTTTTAGATTGCCTTAAGCAACAAGCAGGTTCACTGCTTGTTTGTACTTTCTTATAAAAGAAAGAGATGCATAATTAAATGGAAAACCAAGATACCCAAAATTAACAAAGGAATATATTTTTTTCCACTGCACATAAAATGCAGAACTCACTGCCCTAAAGAACTGCTGCCCAGGCCTGTGCATCCTGGAGTGGTGGCTCCAAGGACAGACCCCCTTGTGAGTGCTTTATCCCCTGCTCCTGGCACCTCCCGCCCATCCCTGCACACACAGCACCCACATGGCCTCTCTTGCTGCATATGTGCCTGCTTCCTTCAGGCAAACTGCAAGGCCTGCATTCAGCAGCCATGCCAATAAGGTGCCTATAGACCTAGGGGGTACCTGCCGACCAGGGTTCCTGCCTAATCTCCCTGGCATCCTGCATTTCCATGTTCATATCAGTAATATTTTTAAAGCATACAAGGTTACTGACAATGTTGACCAGCACGTTTCCTAGTATAATGAGCCTTTCACAATGTCACTGTTTTCTCATCTGTGCTCAGCTTTAAGAAAAAGTGTCAGCAATTTTTTTCCCCCAAAAGCATGTGATTTTAAAGCTTTTTACCTCACTGGACAGAAGTTGTTTCAGCCTGAGAAAACCCACAGATTTTAGATTTATGAGAAATAAATACAGTACCTTGAAATCATGAATTAGATTTCTAAGCTGGTGAAGGCTGTAGCAGTCCTGGCTCTTCACAGCTATGAGGAAGCCGTTAGTATCAGCAAGAAATCTGCTGAGACTCCGCAGGGAACTCCTGAAGAGCTGCCACTGGCTCACAAGTCCATCGATATCTTTCTTCCTCTGCTGAACCATCCGGATAACATTCTGCCACTGCTCTTTCAGCAACGTGAGCTTGGAAATGAACTCTGTTCTGAAGATGACAAGTGTTGAGCGTTAATATATTTTGACCTCAAGGCTGCATTTTACAATAATTGTGATGGATTTCCATTTGCAGTATTGTATTTAATTACAATACCCAACTATGCAAAAAGCTCTATGCAGCCCTAAGCTCAGCCCTGCTCTCTGTATTCTATATTTTATGCAATCCAAAAAAAACTTTTACATGATACAAGAATAGGTACTGCAAGTCATTCCTGCTGTTGTGATATAGCAACATGTATAGTACAGCAATCACAGAAACAATATGCACTGAACACTTCTCTGAAGAAGGAGGTGAATGCAAGTGAGACGATCTCTGATTATGCTGCAGAATTGATCTGTGCTTTTACCAGGCTGTAAGCAGAAGTTCAATCATCACTGTATCCTACAGCAGTGGGACCTAACAGCAAAGTGAAAAGGCTCTGTGTTGTTATCGAACCCATTCAAGCTGGTTTTTGGCCTCTCCTACAACATGGTTAGATGATCCAGCAGACCTAGCTGGAGTAGTTAAGACAATCCCTATCTATCAATTCTGCTCCTCTGCAGGAGGCCACAGCCCCCAGATTAGCTCTTATGCAAACAGCTGTGTTTGTGGGGCTAGCTTCAACACAAAAACCCAGCAGCTTTGCTTAGCTTAGCTCTACCTTCCCTGGCATTTTTAAGGCAAGCTATGGACTTCATACTGAAGTGGCTGAGGGGAGCACACGGACCGTCCTGCCAACTCTCTGGGAGCAGCAAGCTCTGGCAGAGAGGGGGTAATGTCTTCACAACAGAAATGCCTGAGACAGTTGAACCTCTGCTCATAAATATTACTTGCTGCTTCTCACTCTACATTCATTAAGAGAAAAGTATAAGATCATTCTGATAAAAAACAGGTTTAGCTACCATACGTTTGGATTGTGTGGTCAATGACTCAATGCCCTGTCATGTGTGCCAGGGGCAACGGGGATAGTCTCACACCTCTGCACTTTAAAAAGCAGAGAGGTCCTTCATATGCAGCATCCTCATTACTTTCTGCAGAAAGGTAGCTTCTCAACCACAGTTTCAAGAACTGCAGGGCAGCAGTAGACAAGGAAGCCTCCCGTCCAGGAGCACTTATTTTTGTTAGGCAGAACATCCAGTTACTATCCAAAATGCAGTCTGGCCAGGGCACCTGTGTTTCTTTCTTATTGCACCTCCTCACACTTTTGCAAAATGTGCCAGGGGGTTATTTAAAGAGTGAACCTAGTCAAGAATTTGGGTGTACATCCTCATGAGAGCAAAGGCTCAATACCAACTGCAAGGAAGAGAGCATATTCACTGAATTAACAAGATCTTAGGGAGAAAAACAAATAGATTACCTTTTCTCTGCTTCTCCAGATTCCAAGGAGAGTAGAACTTTTGCTATGATAGAATTAAATGTCTGCTGATTTATGGAAATCTCAGTTTGCAGCATCTGAAAATACCATGAGAATAACAGTTTTAACTATTCACTGACCAACTTTTGTTATGAAAGCTGGTTCTGCTCTTCTAGAGTGACAGCATTTATTTAGTTTTAAATGCTGAAAGCTCTATTATTTTCAAGTGCTAGTATCAAATGCATCCTAAAAGATTTGACATTTTTTGGATACCAGGGGGAATTTGCACATATGTGATAGCAGAACCCACCAGGAGCTGTATGTTACAGGTAATCTGAAGCCTAAAGTTTGCTGGACTCATGAATGAGAAATGGTCTCTAGACAGAAACTCACAGAAAAGGTATAAAAAAGCTACATTTATGGGTAAATTTGCTCTTTATCACAACAAGCCAGTTTATTCTATGAATAATTTAGTTGCAATGAATGAATTGGAGAGGACTAGGTAAAAGAGAGAAAATAACTTTCTGTGGACCCTAATGATGATCACTAACATGCAGAGACTTAACACTCAGTGGAATTAGCAGTAGTACTTTCACACTTCACACTGTGAAGCTGTGGTCCACTGCAGCAGCACAAAGCTCACCCTAACAGTTCATGATGGTTAGCATTTACCATTTTTTTTTTTCCTGTATTTCGGTGGTTTTTCCATCCTCCCGCTACTACGACAAGATCTATAGATAGACACTTTGCTTAGAATTGCATCCACATGCTACTGGTAGCACGCAATGTACCTTCTCCTCTGAATGGATACTGCCATACATGTGTGAAGCACTCTCTGTAACAAACAGCAAGTGTTTGGAAAAATACCAGTGAAACAGGTGTCCTCCAAAATCTAACAACTGGTCAAAATGGAAATATGCTGTGAAAACCTTTCGTTTTAAATGCAGTTCTTCTAGAAACTGGTAAGGTTCCTGCCAGATCACCAGCAAACTGTCTAGCTAGTTGCCACAGGCCACAGGCTTCAGCCCTCTAGGACAGGCAGACAGGCGAGTAACCTCAGGGCTGGAGAAATCTAGGACTTCCATGACGCAACACTTGAGGATGCACTCCTAAAGGTCTGATCCCTGCAAAGAGGGATCCATCCATTTTGGAAAAGGATTTTCACATTTCAAAATTTTCCTCTGAATAAGTACAAGGCCACATTTCAAGAGTGAAATGTTCTGTAAAACTCTGCCCAGATCTAATTTAAAAAGGCATAGTATTTTCTAGTGATTTCCCCCCACCTTCACCATTCAAGAAGATGCTTCCATTTTTAGAGTTAGCTTTACCTCATATACTCTCTGTTGCTCCTGCAGTTCTTCAAACCGTCCTGGAATATTTGTTTTTAAGGCCTCTTTCATTTTTTCTAGGAATTTCATCCAGTTTTCACATTTCTGGAAGAATTTCTTTTCATCATTTTGAGTTCCCTCAAGCACACTGTAAAACAAAAGAAATAATCAGAACCTATTGTGCTGGTCATTGTTTTTCTGGATCTGTTTGCATACTGTCTAACGTGGTGGTTAGTAATACTAAGATAGTAGGGTTTTGCTTGGCACTTTGTACAGTCTTCACCTATGAACATTCAGATGTTTACTTCAAGTGACTTGGAATACAAATAGCCACTGAATAATCTGGAGTAAGTTGAAAGGGCAGGCATTCAACTTGGAAAGGCCCTGAGAAAGCTGAGAACAGACTGCAAGACTTCCCATACTTTAATTTGGTTTTGATTTTCCTCACAGAAAAGGAAATGGTTAGTAGTGATTTTTTGTTTGCATTTCGGACCTGCAGCGTTCCAGAGCAGCTGCTGTTTTCTGACTCCACTGTCGAGTCAGGTTCTGCATTTTCTTCAGGGTGAAGTCGCTGAGTGGCACCTTAATGCTTGCTTCATTCAAACTCTCTATGCTTGGAGAAAGTGCAGCAAGCTCCAGTGTGTGATTCTGGAAGTAAAAAAAGAAATTAATTGCAAAAAATACTGCCTTTCTTTCATTTCAAAGAAATATAAAAGCCTCTTCAGTAGGAAGCATCTGAACGTTATGCATTCAAAATGCTAACCCAAAAAACCCCAACATTTCTGTGTTAACTCAAAGAATATAGGAAACAAGAGAGTCACAATTCCCTTACACAGGGCCCAATTTTCCAACAGTACTGAACAGATACTCAAGAGCTGGTACTTGCAGATTTACTTTGTACCCTACATTGAGGACAAGAGGGTAGCTCCAGAGCAAAGCTGGGGAAAAAGATCTCCCATCAACCCCAAATCTATGTGATTTTTCTCCCCTCCATGCAGGCATTTGACCTGCAATGCAGGTCTAGAGTTTTTATGAACTTATGTCATTGCTTTTTGTGTTTTGGATGAGATTATAGTTACTGTGATGGAAGTGCTATAACTACAATACTTAGGACACAAAGAGTTTCTTGAAGTAGGCAAGAGCTGGTATCCTACGGACACTTAAATCCCAAGTTTGTATCTTTTTGTACTTGGGAATCCAAACATACCATGAGCAATTCCGAGTTGTCTGTTTCTCCCTCTAGACAGAGACTATCGAAGGCATCTGTGCAATTCTTGACACGACCCTCCAGCGTTTCAAGGCAGTTATCGAAATCCTCCAGTTGTAAAAGATTGAACTAGGGCGAGTATTGCATATTTATGTTAATTACGATTTAATATACACATTCAGTATACAAAAAGGAGCGATAAACAATACAGTCAGGAAAACAAACAGATGTTAAATCCAAATTCCAATGTATTTATAACTCATTAACTGAACTTCTTCAGGTTTTGCACTGGATAAGGGGAAAATTTAAGCCAAAGCAGAGCCAGAAACTGAATCTCTAAATCCTGAGAGATTCATATATAGATGGAAGGAATAGGGGCATCTGCAATACCTTTTTGTAGCTTTGGGCTGATTGTTTTATTGGGAAATTGGAAAGCCAAAACTTAGTTTAGCAGAGAGAAGAAACTTGTGAAAAGAATCTTCCTTTGAGCTACACACAGGGCCTGCTCCCATGTGCCTACAGCGAAGGCTGTGCAGATTACATGAGCTCTGTGGAGAGAAATAACTAGGGCTGGAATTCAATGTTTTTATTCACTAGGTTGGTTTCTTTGGGTCAGGGAGAAAAATGCTGGGGAAGCTTTTCCTTTCTTGGAGGAATTAAGCTCCACATCTCTAAGAACACTGAAACAGCAACATTTTTATAAGGAATGAATGGCAAAAATTGGTGTGGGGAGAGAGGTTCTGTGGTAATGCTACAGGGTTACACCAGAGAAAATGACTACCCAGAAATGAACTTTTTAATGGAGTGAGAAGTTCCCAGGGAATATAAGAAATCTGTTATCATCACAAAGAGATCTGGCTTCCAGCCATTGAAATGTGCTGGTAGATGGAGTCATAAATAGAGCTGGCTGAAAATTTCTCGATGAATTTGGGTTTACTTTAGAACAGAACAATTCACTGAAAACAGACTTTTTTCACAGGAACAGACTAGTTTTACATCAGTAAATGTACAGCAGTACATTTGCTTGGAATTTTTCTCAGGAATACCTGTTCAGAGGGGAAGTCAATCCCACAGCACTCCTGTGAGCAAAGCATCATATGGGGAAACCTGGATCCAAGGTCCCACCCTACTCTGCCTGAACAGGAATGTGAATCTGGTCTTCGAAATTACATCAAATGACCAGTTTTCTGTTTGGTTTTAGGCACATTGTGTGCACTCTTATCAAAGCAAACCAAAGCCCTTAGGTTTTTTCCAAGGTAGAGCTGAGAAAGTTTACAACTTACTCCAAAGTTCATAGAATAAAAATACACTTCCTAACCTTTAATCATCTGACGGTCCTGGACTGCTTGACTGTAATAGGTCCACTTACAAAGGCTTGTTAGAGCAACACAAGCAGGTAAGAAGGGTGAAACCCTTCCTTCATCTGTCCCTCTGGCTTCATGTATTATTTCTTCACATAGTTGATCATACTGTGAAGTTTTATTTTACTGAAATTTCATTTCAATATAAGAACTACAGGGCTCTAGTGAAAAAGTTACCTCCTACTGAGAGCTAATTTAATATTCAAAAAAATACCTCCAATTCTTCTAACTTCCTCTGCAACATCTTTTCCAAATAAGCCGCGCTCTGGAGTGGCTGCAGCTTCTCCAACAGAACGGCTTGTGCAGCTGTCCCAGTCTGCTGTTTTATCCTATCAGCCAGCAAAGAAATCTGGATATGGCACCCTGTTATGTTTTGAAGGCCATGCTGTACATTCTGATGAGAGAAGGGGAAAGAAAAAAAAGTCAGCAAATGAATCAGATCGTCGTTCATGTGCCACTTTCATTTTGGATCTTTTGTTGCTGTAACTAAGCTCTTTTTGTTGATCTCCTCTGGGAGCCAAATTCAGCTATGGTGAAAGCTTCAGTCTTTTACTTGGAGGATAATGAGAATTGCATCCATTGACTCCAGTACTGGGAAAGGCACAGTTCAAAGTTCAATGGAACACCAGCGACTTCAGGCAGTGGGATACTACTGCTACAGAGGAGATCAGAGGGAGAAATCAGAATATCCCTCTCTACAGAACCAATTTACACTAGCAGATGGAGAAACTGGCCCATGCTGCAGTAATGCTATTATGTTACAAATATGCCAGTACTTTGGATCCCTTACTGACTGAGGACTATGGTTTTGGTTTTATTTGTTCCCCTTTACTACAGAAATGATGCTATAAAATTAAATTCTAAAGGCAGTATAAGAACAAAGGGAGTCATTTTATACTCGGTCAATGTAGTTGGTTTTTTTTTTGACCTGGACAACTGTCATTTCCTTTTAGCCATGAAAGCCCCTGGAGTTTGCCACTGTATATTGTCTTTTCTGTGAGTAATGAACAAAAACTTCTGATTGATAGCAAAGAACAGACATCTTTGCCTAAAAAGCAGAACAGCTTTTAGTTCCTGACCCCTGTCTTTGGAATGGATCATATTGTGAACTGCCACTTCAGCCATTTAGTAAATAACCCATTTTGATTTCTTACTCTCTATCTAGGACTTTATTTTTATTTACTGTGGCAACAGAGTTCCATAAAAACCATATTCTTTCCTAATATATACTAGAGGAAAAGAGTAGAGAGATTAAGACACAGTTTTATAATGCACATGTATTTTCAAATACACGTAACTCATGCCATATCACTGATCCCCATTCTTCTAACTCACCACTTTCAAAAAACCACAATAAATTCTGTGTGTCCTACCAACACATACCAGGACAGGATCTATGGTGCTAATGGCACTCTAGTGGTCATGCCTTGCTTAGTAGGTGCAAAACTCTTCCCAAAAAATCTTCAGAAAATGTGATGCCTTTTTGCTGACATATTGATGAATTTATGTCACAGCCATTAATAGATCAGAAGAAAGTGAAAATGTTTGGGTCTAAGCTTTGCTGCTGTCAGTTGTTTCTGACGCAGGAAGAAAGTTCTCTTTCCCATAATGTAAAGTTTCTTAATTGGCCACATACAAAATGGAGTACTTTGGACTTCTTCCAATATGCGGCTAGAGGTTCATAAAGCATGATGAATCATTGCTCTGTCCTGAAATAAGGATTATTATATTTCTTTATTGCAGTCTGAAGAAACCAAAATGTCAGAACCTAATGACAGCTTTGCTACCTGAGAGAGTCAAATGTACCCTGTGGTCTCAGCATGAGATCTCATTTGCCTAAAGTCAGAAGCATTTAGAATAACCTAATGAGCTCAGAAATCTGTGAACTTATCAGACCAGGCCAAAGAGAGTATCCAGCCCAAATAAAACCAATTTGAAGACTGTAGAAGACCTCGAGATGGTCCTGTGTTCTGGAAAACTGGTCTTTTTTACCCAGTTATTATTCCAGTAGATATTATCTCTCCTCCCAAGCAGTGCTCCATAAAGTAAGTAATTTTTGGTTTAATGATTCCTTCCAGCACATCCCTGATTCTTTGTATAGAGCAGAAAGGGGCAGAGATGGAATATGACTGTTCCCTTCTGCTCTCTCCTCATGCTATGCTAACCCTAGTTTGGTTTGATCTCAGGATCTGGTGAAAGTATTTAAAAGAAATACAAAGGTGCCTGTTAATGGAAAAAACCCACAGAGTTTACATTTTCCACTGACTGGATTTGGGGGAGGAGCGGGGAGGAAGGTGTTCCTTTGTTTTGTTTCTCAAAAATAAATTATGGTTTGTACCAGGCAGCAGAAACATACTCATGTACCTTTATATTCTGTATCCTTTGCTTCAGTGTTTCTATCATGTTATCCTCGGGCACGTGAGCAGCCAAGAGCTGAGTGCACTGCTCTTTGTGCTGTTGTAACTTGGCTACTGCCTCAGTGCATGAAGTATTGAAGGGCTCCCAAAGCTGCAGGGTCGCTTGTGCTGCCCGCAGTTGATCTGCGATGTCTTCATTTACTGAGTTCCACCTGCCAACATATCAAAAGATTAGATCATTTTCCTAGCAGATTCTCCTCCAGAATATGATTTGGTGTAGAATTCCTGTGGGAATTACTTTGCATTCATACCCATGTTACTGAAAGCCCACTGACACAGCACCGTTTTTTGGTCTGTGATCCTTTACAAAAAAGGTAGTATCAGCTACTCCTCACACAGGTACTCTCAGACAGGTGAGTCATATTAATATAGATTTAAAAATCTGACAGATGTTCAAAGCCTGTCTCAGCAACTTTTTTTTTAAATACTAATAACTGGGGGTCTTGCAAGCTTACATAGTGTGTGCCTCCGTGCACTTCTGTTCAATAATCTCTGCAAAGGAGCGGGAGCAGTTCTTCTTCAGGTTACTGGCAGCAGCCTGGAGCTTGGCCCAACTTTCTTCACTGTTCTCCGATTCATCTTGAAGAGACTGCAAAAAGGATTATTGCAATTAGTTGTGGAGATGAACGACCTAAGTATAGCTTCCCCTATAGATTGGTAGGGCAGCAATAATGCCACACGTTTGCAGCACAGATTACAATGTTTGTGAAAAATGTAATACCTGATCCTAAAAATTAGGAAACTGAAAGAGAGCTGAAATGGTCCAAGTTAAAAAAATCATTCAGGAGGTCTATTTTATACTGAGGTCATTTATTTGCTTTTAAAGAAACAGCTCATTTAACAAACCCACGGCCCTGAACTGATTAAATTACTTCACTAGAAACCAAAAATGTTTTTATTTTAAGCCACTGTTTCAGGGAAATTTCTACTGGCAGTAAAGTTGGCTTGGCAACTCCTGTCCCCAGCTGTGTGTTCCCCCTTCTGATAGAGGCAATTGCAGAACCCTGCCATGGATTCTATCCGTGAACTGATCCAGATTAAAAATAAAGAGGGTGATGGAAGGAAGGAGGTAAGAAGGTGCCCAGTTCCTTCCATTTATTACGTGTCCCCAGGTGAGGGTGGAAAGTGCTTATGAAGGCTTTAGTGCTGAGAGACACGTACCCGGGATTCACAGCCTCAGTCTGTCCTGCACCACTTCTGATATAACTTGAAAATAAACCAAAACAGGCCTTATTTACACTGAAACAGAGAGTGTTTACACAGCCTTTCAACACTTCTTTAAAGCCAGGTAAGGGGATTTTAGCCATGTCTGTAAAATGTTCAGACCCGGGGCCAGCCTGACTGCCTGCTCTAGATGCCCCACTTAGGCTCTGTAATAGCCAAGCAGAGCAGGGGGATGATCCAGAGCATTTAAACCCAGCATTTATGCCTAGCCTCATTCAGAGGCTGTGCAGGGAACTCCAGCTCTCTGGGTGGCGACTGAACAGTTGACTTTGCACTGGAGGAATTGGGAACGCCAGGCTTGGGCATCCCCCTGCTCTGATTCAGGGCTGCTGCACCCACCCAACCCAAGCCACAGCTTTTGGGAAGGGGAATCCTGGGTCCTGGACCTTGACTCCAGTACTGCTTATATGTGGAAAGATGCTTTAATGCAAATAACACTTTAATGCAAAATGTGTCAGTGGTCACTGGCACAGAGACTGGGACACAGTACCCCATCGGAGCATTCAAATCACAGATCTAGAGACATGGTCCCTTCACCAATTTTCTCCCAGGTCCCCTTCATTTCTGCACTGAGTCCCAGCATCGATGCACAGGCCTCTCCTTCTAGGTTATGCTACAGCCTTATGGCAGAGCATTTTCCTGGGAAGTACAACCAAAGAGGCAAATTTCCTTTCAACCAATGAGGCGAGAACCAACACCTTTCACCTGAATGGTGAGTAACCTTTAGGCAAACACATATGGTGATTGCATTTTCCTTTGCTAGCTGTATTTTCAGCCAAACTTCCTGCTGTCCATGAGGATTAGACATGGACCGAGTAGACATTAGCATGAGGGATGTTGGTGGAGTGCATGCGTCCATCTTGACTCTGTAGTGCAAGGGAGCATGAGGTGCTTCATATGGCGATGCCTTCCAGCATGTGCAGAAGACTAAAAGATCAAGGGATCTTTGCAATCCAAAATGAAGGCTCTGCTAGCCCACAGTAAGGCAGACATGTACTTCTCTCTTGAACCTTGGTACCTAAATTGCACCGAAGTTGAACTTACGTGGTAAATAAAGTAAGAAGTCTAAAAATAGTCCTCAGTGCTTCTAGAGGTAAAAAAAAAAATATATTCCACTGACTTCAATGGCATTATAATAAAGAGGAAGTTGCTCAGATAAATTTTTCTGTCTTTTTTTCAGTGGAGTTTGTTTGTTTATTTGTTTAAAGGCACAGAAGGAAGTGCAGAAATAAGACAACTTCAGTAGATTTACCTGGAGGGTTTTGACCTGGTTTTTCAAAGCTTCCAATGACACCACAGAAGGTTTGCACTGGTTTATGCAGTACAAATATCTTGTCATCATCAAGCTGACTTCTGCATAAACTTCGTCATATACTCTCCACTGCTCCAGTATTGACTGCATTGAGGTCTTTAACTCTGCAACCTGCAAACAAACCACTTCTGTTACTATTCCTTGGGCAGTCCTGTCATATATGTCACCTTTAAATTGACTTAAAAATCTAAGCTCAATTCTCACTCCACAAGAATTTCACAAGTTGGAGTATTTTCCTACTTGGTAAGGAATTGTGCAGGCTTCAGATCAAGCAGTAAACAGTATTTAGAGTGAAGTACAAGAACTTGCTGGAAATAAAAATTTAACCAGAGTTCAAGGTAGCACTATTCTGTCAGCCACAACTCCAGAACACCCCAAAAAGTAAAAAGTACTGAAGTAATGAACTGCTTATTCCTTCCTGCCAAACTCAACCTGAAGTGGGAGGAAGTTGAGAGCCTTAATCTCCTTAGGAAGCAGATAGTTGGATCCAGAGATCAAGTTTCCTTTTAATGAAAATTTGAACAGAAATTGTTTTGTATGGAAGAAGACGCTAACACAATAGTCTGGAGAGCTATCATCCCTCTTATGCCATTGTGCTCTAATACTGCAGGCCCACCTGAATCACAGTCTGGGAACTTCAGGATTCTCATATAAAATTAAATTATGGATATCCTCTTTGTTTTCTATGTCTCTTTCATTATTACATTCATTTAATCTATACGGGGGCAAGCATGGTTTCCATTTGCCACATACTCCTAGACATTGCAAACACAAACCCACAGTCTTTCTTCAGTGTGATTTGTCATTTTCATCCTTCTGTATCAGGTAAGTACGTAAGGCATGTCCTGGGTTAGACAAAACATTCATCTAGTTCAATATCTATTTTCAGTCATGCCAGTACCAGATGCTTTGAGAAAAGCATGAAGACCAGGCAAGCAAACAAGCATGCCTCCATGGGACCTGGCAAAGCCAGGTGCCAGATTTCAGTTCTGACTATGCATCCACACAATGGAAGTGGAAGACTTTTCTACACCATAGTGCATGCTAAATAGGCTGCATGGATCACTGTATCCTAGTGTCCTAGTTCCAGGCACGCAGGAGTAGATGGATTAATCGTCCCTATTCTCATTTGAATCATGGCATAGGTGGGAGGAATCTCTAATTGCTTTTTGTACCCTGCAGCTAATTACTGCCCACACAAGGAAGATGGAAAGACATTGTGCTTGTGAAATGTCTCTGGGCCACAGACTCACAGTCTTGAGATCAACCTACGAATGATACAATCAAGGTATCACATCTCCTTAGACCTGTATTTGAAATCACAGCCTGGCTCTGCTGAGAGCAGTCATCCATGGAAAGAAAGCTGCACTTGATGTTTCATTGCACATGCAGACAACTAGGCTGTAAGAACATTCTGCAGTTTGTAAGTTCACTACTTAAGTCATAAAAATAGTAAAATTAATGTGACCCAAGGTGACTGTAAGAAAAAAAAAAAGCACTGGGCTGTCAATCCTGCCAACTTCAATCCCCAGCTCTACAGCGGAAGGAAAAACTTTTATCATGTACACACACAAAAATTTCTCTGCTTTCTTGGTATGAAACAGCTACATCATTTCTGCTGAAACCTAAAACAAGAAGCAGCAGACCCATCGTGGACCAACACCTCATGTGGAAGAGTTCATGCAAACAGGTTCAGGTTTCACAAAGTTTTGAGGAACAAAAGCAAGGTGGTTATAACAGAAAGTGTAAGGGAATCTTAACTATAAACACAATCACTGCATCATGTATAATCCTCTACAGTATATGGTTATTTATTATCAGAAATTTAAATCCATAAATGTACTCATTATTATATCTTCCGCGCCTATTGATTACATCTGGATAAAAAGATCAGTTCCAAGTATAAAGATAATGTAACTATAAATGCAACTGCTGGGGAGTCAATTTTCTTGGGGAACCAATCTGCCAGACTCTCCTTGAAACAACTGGAAACTACATAAGATTTAAAGATAGCGAAAGCCATCCAGGTGTGTGGACAAAAGAGTAATTGGGAGATGGAAAAGCTACAGTTAGGATGAGGCAGGAGTAGGCAGCTTCCACCAGCGTACTACAGGGGAGAAAGACCAGGATATAAAAGAGAAGCTGATCAAGTAAGAGAGTTTAAGGTTTCCATTTTCAACCTGACAGAAAAACAGCAGTGCTATTTCTTTATTTTCTTAAACTGCAGATGGGGGTCTGTTTCTTCTCCCCCCGTATTCAAACTACTTCGAGATCAGACTTTTTATTTCTCTCTCAACCTTGGAAATACATTAATTTATGTTATGGTAAAGACTTAAAGTTCTTAGGAAGGTTAAGATTAAGGAATACTTTACATCTTTTTTGTACCAGCTTCTGCCATCCCATGAAGAAGATTAAGAATGTTGGTGTTAAGAATATGTACTAGAGGAAATCTGAATGCAAACAGAGCTTTTACCTGGCTTACAATGCTGTCCACCATTTCACACAGCTCAGCTATCCTGAGAGACAGAGCTTCTGGCATTTGTTCTGCACTACCATTCAAAGCCAAACTCTGTTTGAGCTCATCAAGAGTTTTGGATTTAATTGTGAGTTGATTTTCAAGCTCCTAAATGAAAACAGAAAAAAAAAAGGAAGATAAATAAGATCTTTTAGTGCGACCATAGAAAAAACCTTCTGTGTGAGAAACTTAGATAAACATTCCTTCTTTAAAACCAATTCTATGTAAT
Source organism: Morus bassanus (assembly GCA_031468815.1). Classification (NCBI taxonomy): domain Eukaryota; kingdom Metazoa; phylum Chordata; class Aves; order Suliformes; family Sulidae; genus Morus; species Morus bassanus. The sequence goes on along the minus strand of CM062572.1, from coordinate 8,977,641 downwards.
TCTTCAGCCATGCAACGCCACAATTTCAACAATTCAAAATGACAGTGGCTTGTTTAGACAGTCTCCTGCAGGTAGAGCTAGAATCAGTCCATTTAGTGTCAGCATGAGCACTGGACATCACACTTGGGAAGGAAATCATCAGGAGCTAATTCCTCAGCCTCCATGCAGGCCTCTCTGTACCTCTCCATTAATGCAGCTGAACTTTTCCTTGGACAGGTCAGCATTTGGGTCCTCCTCTGCTCCAGCAAAGGTAAGCTAGGAACTGACTTTGCAATATGAGGATCCCTGACATCCTAACAACTTCTGGAAAGTTATTCTCAGCTTGTCCTCTTAGTCAGAGGCTTTCTCCCATGGGAGAAACCCCACTGAAATCAATGGAGATGCCTGGGAGAATAACTTCTCCTGTAACACAGTTAGCAAGATTATAAGCTAGTCTTGACATGCTAGGGAAAGCTCAGCAATAAGTTCTTCACAACACGAGTAAACATCCATACACACAATGGGCTGTAACATTTTCTTATAATAGTACACTTAAAGCCATGACCTTTTTCCTCCCGCTTACTGTCCCCAAAACATTTTCAAATTTGGACCTCATTTTTATTGAGCAAATTAATTTTAATGGAACATTTTAGCCACCTGCATCCTGGCACTGTACCTTGCTGTGAGCAGGTTAGCATTTTAGTCAAAGATACCCTGTGTCTTTCTTCCATTCCGGCCCCTCAATACATTTCAGAGAGCTTCAGAGAGACACGTAACTTGGGTGTGTAACAGAGCCCTCCAGGCAATAAAAGCAGCCTACTATAAGAGAGAGACACGTAACCATGGCAATGAAAGAACAAATATTCCATGTTAAAAAGTAGAGAGGAACACTGTACTGAATGAAAACAGCAGACTGTCAGAGTAATAGGAGCCAATTATTAGCTGGCTGCACTTGTACTAATTTTGAGGGAGCCTATGCCTAGAAAAACCCAACAAAACCGAAGTACTTGAGGCTGGTGCAGAGACTATATTCTAGGGCAGGAGTATAGAGAGTTGCTATTTTTCCAAATGGGACCGTGTAGTTTCCACAACACTGCCACCACAGAGCTCTTCAAACTAATGGAATCGATAGCTTTTGCCATGGTTGTGCTGAACTGAGAACTACTTCTTTTGGAGGCATCTCAGAATAAGATATACAATATTGCTGCACAACACTCCAAATACCACGGAACAGCAGCAGATGCATCTTCAATTGGAGGAAAAAACCATAAAATAGCAATTCATATAAAAGTGGATCTGGCTTTTTATCACCCAAACCTAACTTGCTTTAATTAAAATTATATTGCAGTATTCCTCTAGGAAATAGCAGCTTCCTTTACGTTTTTTTTCTGTTAAAAATCTGTGCAGTTCTTTAGTCTGGATTCAGCAAAGTGCTAAATATGGTTTTTACAATAATATCACACATATAATGCTTTACCTTGCAATCATCTAATGTGTTCTGTGCAGAGATCAGACTTGCTGGGGTTTGTAAAGATCTCAGTCGATCACTCTGAGCTTCCAGCCAGTTGCGCAGAGTCTGTGCTTTGTTCTCATTTTCAGTAATATCCTCCAAAATGTGCTGCAGGTCTTGTATCTGAAAGTTGCAGAACTATTTTAACTTACTTAAACCTAGAGGTGGGCAGAAACAGGGCTCCACTTTCCATGACAAAATTTGAGATGACAATATTTACATTGAAAATACTATTTAGAGAAAATATTTTGAAAGGAAAAGCTAAAAAGTTTTACTGGCTCTTTAGGATCTGACCTTTTCCCTGGGAAGGAAACAAGACAGTGTGGGTTCTGGAGCTGGGAACCTGTGGACCTGAGAAGTTGGGGGGTCCTGGGCTACATGGGCACATTCATATGGAGTCTGAAAACCTCATTCTCCCTAAAACCCACCAATAAAGTTACCAATAAGCAAGGGACCTCAAGTCTCCTATCTTCAGTTTTAGACCTAAGGATCCATTAAATCTTAGAAAGCAGTTTCTTGGAAATGGTTAGAGAAGATAACATTTTTCCCCCCACAAAACTGAAATTTCATCATGGAATTTTTCAATTGTGCAGGAACTGAATTTTCCACTTGAAAATGTTTCTGGAAGACTTTCTGAGTCAGAAAAATTTGGGAATTTTCTGTTTGATCAGTGGTCTTTGTATTCAGGGAGGGCAGCTTTTCCCAAAGCCCTGTAAGTTCGGGAGAGAAACAGGGATGAAAGAGGAATGTGCTAGTAGAGGGATTCGTTCCAGCAGCCTCATGTTTGCATTTTGGGATGCTAACCTTCCCCTGGTCTTTTCCATATTGCATGAGTCACACTAGCTTTTCTGGGCACTGAGGTACACAAGCACCAGCATCTAACTCTGGATGCATGGATTATTTCTAGCCTCACTAGAGTAAAGTAATCGTAAGGCACCGCCTGAAACAGATTTTCTACAGAGAAACACAGAAGATGTGCTAGTATAATTAGCCTACATGTAGAATTTGCCATCAGCTGCTGATCTTCAAAACACTCCATTGGGAAAATTTATTTCATTACTGCAGAAGGAGGACAGAGACACAGAGTAACCCATTTCCAAGTGACCCAGGCGGGCTGGAGCAAGGCTGGGAACAGATCCCTGCTGTGCCCTTTCCAGCAGGGTCATATATCCCCATGTGAACATGGCTGTCAACACTACTTACTTAATAATTTTTTTTTTGGCAGATCCAACGGCTACAACAGGAAAACAGGTGGTAGCTTAATATATCCCCATTTCTCATTCCCATCATGTGGCATGAGGAGGGTTATTTGGTTTTTCAATGCTGTGTTTGCTGAGAAGGGCCTGGATGTTTGTACCAAGCAGTGTATCGCCTCTCCTTTCCATAAACCATCCAGTGTTTTCCCCCATTAAGTTTTAAATGCCCCAACTTTCACAGCACCCCAAAGCTTCAACAGATTTCGCTAACAGGCTCCCCTGCAGACGTTAACCTGAATTCTTCCTTTTTCATGTTTTTCTCAATATAGGTCATCTTTGTTGACATGTCACTGACTGTATTTTCTTATGAGGAATCTTATTTTTTCCATCTAATACAGTCAACTTGGGTAAATCCCAGGCTGTCATGAAGAGCAGATTTTGTCTATTTTCTCTCCCTGAAAGTTACAGGAGAGTTTACCCTCCCACACCTTGATGAGGTTTGGATGTATGTCTGCGCACCACCTGCTTGCTGATGTGCTACAAGACCACTCCACAGGCTGCCCATGAGACAGCAGGATGGACAGACCACAGAGAGCACAAGGAGTCTCACTGTGTTCAGCAGTGCTTTCAGACTCAGGGAGAAAGGCTGCTTGCAAAATACAGAGCACTGGCACATGCAAGATCAGAGTTGTGAGAGAAAGCAATGAGAACTCAATCAAACCTTTCTGTTCAGAGATGCCTGCAGCCTGTGCCACCGCAAGTTCATCTCTCCAAGACACTCAGCAAATTCTGTCCTTTCATACCGCTTGCTTTCCACATCACAAGTGCTCATCTGCAAGAGTGACTGGTTAACAAAATCTACCATCCACTGTTTAAAGTTCATTTCCATCATATATTCCTGGAGGGGAAAAAAAAAAAAAGAAAAAGAACAAAAACGTAAAACAATTAGTTTGGCGGTTTTAATCTGATCAGTTCCAATGATGCTTCAAGGCATAGTTATGAGACATTCATGGCTTATTCTGAACCATGGCCTAAAATATTTTTCTGAAAGAGACCTGGCTGTAGGAATAATTCTTAATTTTTATCATTCTGTATTTGTGCAGCTATTTCCCTCCACTGAAACTTTTGCAGAAAATCACTATCATTACGTGGGTAGCTCAAGGTAAGAACAGGCTAGTGCCGGAGCAGGGAAGAAAACCTAGGGGTACCAGACCCAGTACTTTATCCATTGGACAATACCATAACACTGCCATAGGCCCAGATTAGGCTAAGACCTGGGCCTTCGCACACTCCTGCAACTCACAGGCAAGTGCAGACAAGAGCTTGTGCTCCTTTATCAAAATATCTGGTATCAGAATAGAATATTGGAACAATATTGGAATATCTGGGAGGAAAAAGTGTCCTCCAGCACCAGTGTCCTTGCCCACGGAGATGAGTGAGAAACTATGCGCAAAGTAAGAACAACACATGGGAATGCCTTTGTATTTCAGGTCTTAGGAGAAGAGGGGAGAAAAGGGCTCCTCATTGTATATAGTAGTACCCAGAAAAAGGCCACCAGGGAATACCACAGTAGAGGGACTGAAGCCATAGCTGCTTCCCTGTAGGAATTTGTGACCCTCATCCCAGCTTTCCTTTCAGCATACACATCCCCACATTGCTGACAAGTACAGAAGGCACACCTACAAATTGATCTCTAAATATCCAAACGGTTAAATACGGCACTTCACCTACATGTTCCAACTTCCAGATCAAACTGATATAGACCAAAATGTTATATATCTGCTATACTAAAGTACTTTGAAAGAAATGCTTATGTTGGCACTTTCCTTATGCACAGTACCAAAGTGTCTGAGAACTGCAGCTGCAGACTGAGAACTGTCATACTGTCTAAGCCAAGAGCACCACTCAGTAGCTCTGCAATGGCAGAGCAAAATATGGCTCTGTATGGATTCGTGCCCTGAGGCTGGGCTCCCTGGCATCTATGGATGTACATGCATAGCTTGAATCCTTCCTGTGGCTGGGGCAATCAGCCTCTGCCATCGGTGCTTCAGCATCTGAACAGAGCCAAGAATCTGCTGCAGCCTCTCTCTGCAAGGACGTTCATCTTGTGCCTCTTTCTTAGCATGTTATCTCTTTTGATGAAACATAATATTCAAAAACCCTGTTCTCTAGTTCAATGAATCCTGGCTATGGAGGTCCAAAATAACAAGGTATTCCTTGTTGAAAAGGCAGACTAAAACACAGCACAAACAGAGTCTATCTTCCTAAGGAAGCAAAGCCTTCCTGTCCAACACATTTTATAATCTAAATGGGGGGGGGGTGGGGGTGGGTGGGGAGAGAGGGAGAGAACAAGCAAAACAGATGGGACAGCATGAGGAAAAGAAGATTACAGCACCACAGGCAGTAGCTGTATTGCAGGGCAGGCAGTGTTTTGTGCAGCATGGAAGCAAAAGGTTTTTATAAAGGAAGGTGTTAAGGCAACTTTGAGGCTGTTTGAGGAACCCTCCCGAGAGCAAGGGGAAGGATATGACAGTGCCTGTAGGCTGCTTCCATCCTTGTTACAGCCAAACACCTTGCAGAAGGTCTGGACTTACAGCTTCCCATTTACCTTGTATTTCTGAAGGAGGCTTCTGACTTGGGCAGCACTACATTGTGGATTTATTGGCTCCTCATGTCCTTGCTGTTGTTCCACATGGTCCAGCCAGGTCATTAGTTCAGCAATAGCTTCCCGCGATGAAAGTTTTTCCATCTGAAGCTGAGGGTAAAGCATATAATGAATCCTCTACACTCTGCTTGTTGGAAACACCAAGGAAGATGACATCTGTATTTTTAGAAAGGCTCAGGCACTATAATTGCAATTATTGGGGTATGGACTTTGAAAGTGAGCCCTGTGCTCCAGAGGGGCATATGACTTAAATTAGGAAAAGTTTGAGAATTCAGAAATTTGAAATAAAATTCTTTCTAATTGTAACAGACTTTCATATAAAACTGTAAAGGTGATAGATATGTGCAAAGCAGCCCAGGAAGAACACTGCAATAATTAAACTGCAGTACAATATTGGGGATATTCTGAAAGCAAGACAGACAGCTAATTAGGAAAGAGGTGCTATGCAGACCTTATGCAGCAGCTGCCTGAATCCCAGCAGTAACATTTTAAAGTAATTATTTATCCTGAACTGAGAGATGGCAGCAGCGTTTCTCCTCACCTGGTGAAGCTTTTCTTGGATGGCTGGGAGCTGTATAATCAGTTCTCCCCATTTTTGCTCAAACTTTGCCAAAGATGACCTAAGTGCTGCAGTATCAGCTTGCTTCACGTGAAAGAGCTGGTTGGCAGTGCTCACCACAGACGACTTCAGGGAAGATTTTTCATCAACTTCCTTAGAGAATGTCTGAGGTGCATGGGAGAAATTTAAGAGAGGGTAAATATTTATGTATCTATTTAAATAAAGAAGACAAACCAGGTTTTCAGTTACAGGATCAACTGCCTCAACAAACAGATTTTAGCAAATTTGTAAAGTTCAGAAAACCTAAACTCAACATGTTCTGGCAGCCTTTTTCTGCCCAGCTTGATACAATGCTGAATGCCAGCTTTTGGTCCCCAGGGATTGGCAATATCCTGATCCCCACTTCACACAGAGGTCCAGTCCTCGAGTCTCTGGCCAGCTCTCACCTACTGGTCCAACCTTAATGACGCTCTGCCTTCCCACTGTGCAAGACTCCCTCTGTGAGGCCTCACACTGGGGCTGAACCTCCTGGCTAGTCATACAAGGAGAGCACAGCACCGGGGGACAGGGAAAGACATGAAATGCAATTCAGCATGTTTCTCTTCCCTGACTTTGGCTCACCATCTCCACAGCCCCACCGTCTTCACCCCTGCTTCCTGAGCCCACACTTCAGATTCAGTTGGTAAGTGGCCCATCAGCTTGGCTGAACTGCTGTATCTGGTATTTGGCATCAGGAGCAAGACAGAAACCATGCTATTACACTGTAGGTGCATAAGAGATTCTGGCTGGGCTGTGATGTGTTGCAGTTGGGAGCTCATTACGAGGGGATTCCATTTTGATTTATGCATTCTGTCTGGCCTCACAATCTGAAGGAAGGTCTTTGGTGGCCTCCCATCCTCATGGCTCCCCACACAGATAATGGGTTGGCTTTGGGGCACAAAGCCATTCAGTGCTATATTCTGTGGGCAGCTTCTGGGTCATGGCAAATACAAAAAACACTCAAAAGGGTAATTTTCACTGGAAGTCACAATGTCTTATCTAAACCTGGCAGGAGAACTGACTTACAAACAAGCTGTTGATGTTATCCCTGATGGTGGGAAGATCTTGTGACACGTTGAGAGACTGCTCCTTCCAAATATTCATTCTCTGCTGAGCAGAATCCAACCATTTCATTAATTCCTCCGAGTCTCTGTTGTAGCTACAAGGAAAAAACAAAACACACAAACATTTATCTCCCACCTGAGTCTAGGATACATTTTTCACCCTCCAACTTGTCTTCCTCTCTATGAGGAGGTATGTGCTATTCTGGCACCTATCCTGCTACACAACCCTGCAGAAGCACGGCTATGGCATGGATTGATGTGCAACACAGCAGTTCTGCTGGAGGTACCCACGACACTGTTCCTATCAGCTCTTTTCAGCTGGTCTGCTCTCCCTGAAAACATCCTCTTTCTGTATCCACCCAGCAGTTGGCAGGACAAACTCACATGGGTGAAAAGAGGAGATTGTGCACACTGCAAGATATAGTGCAGAATACAGAGCGGGGGTAAAAATGAACAAACACTGGCAGGCCCTGTCCACACTATGGGTCCAGCCAGCCCGAGCTCAGAGCACAAAGACCAGGCCCTGGAAGGGCTGAGCTGTAAAGCCCCAAACTGTCTCCACCTGACTGCCAGGACTGCACTGACAGTTGGCTTGGGCCACCTGAAAGCATTGAGCATGCTTGAGTCCTTCCCCTTTGCAGAACTTCAAAACACAAGTTGAGGCAGCATTTCAGCCAGGTCTTGAATGTTTGTAAGGTGGATAGTGTACATGCGCAGACAGGTGCATCCTGGCCAGCTTGCATTTGTAGCAGGCCAAAATGCTTAGGGCAGCATGATCAGAGCTTCTGTTAACACTTCCAACGTACAAACTTCAGCACGATGCAGCTAACTCACCTAGATGTACTGACTTTGCAGTGGCAGCAATCAAAATATTTTTCCTACAAAAGTAAGCAGGAAGTGAAGCACTTGTCTACACAGTGAGACAAGATCAGCTGTGTCATAAAGGGCCACTTTTCTTACCACCACTACTTTTTTTTTTCTCATTTTTAAGTTAAAGGAGCTACGTTATTAATTAATTCACTGTCATATTTCAGAAAACACATCTATAGAAGGTCAGAAACTAATTTCTAGCTGATATCTCTAATTGCTTTTTGAGTTATACCCACCTGACCAAGAGTTTGAGTAACGTCTGAAGTCGGTGTAGTTCATGGCCAACTTTTTTGGTTAAAGACAACCACTGCTCTTCCAGCTTCCCAATCTGGCTTCTTATTTCTGGACAGCTCACAGCAGTCAGCAATTTCTTCCCTTCTTTCACCATCTGGTACAGCCTGGCATGCTTTTCATCAACACTGCTTTTGATTTGCTATCAGAATATGGGTAGTTTGCAAAACAATAATATTTTAAAAACTGAAAACACAGCTAGCAAAACACATATCATTTGTTTTAACTTTTTAGTCTCACATTTCCTCTGTCATGTATTTTGTTTTCCACACTGAAGGAATCTGTATTTCATTACATGCAAAAGGGACACAGGTCTTTTGTTTGTTTCCTCTGCATAGATCAAGACAGATCTCAGTATTTAATTTCATGTGTTATCAGAATGACTGTGTTATGATTTGATGGGCTTTTTTGACACTGTAAATGTCAAACAATGGACAAACACTCTCTATCAGATCTGGCTGCATTGTCCAAACATATGACTGTCCCCAGCAGAAAGTTATTGCCCCCCTGTTCTTAGAGGGCCTTCTGGCTCTATCCTATTTAAAAAAATTATTAACAGTGTTTTGAAGGAAGCTGTTGGGATAATTAATGAATAATTGTGGCAGGGAGGAATGAAGAGTGAACAGTGAAGACATTAAGTAAAAGGCATAGGAGTGGTCTGGTTTGCTAAGACAGCTGAATAAAAACAAAGCATCGTTTTACCATTGCTACACTCCACTGTAAGGTCAAAAAGAGAAAAGGGAAAAAGAGAAAAAAAACCCAAACAAACCAGGAAGTAGATCAGTCCTAGGGAGAAGGTAGAAAATAGCAATTGCATGATGTGTAAGTATCTCACTTCTCTCCAGGCATAAGGGACTTGTACAATATTATTAATATGGATAGTTCTCTCACAGGAATTAAGCCCCAGAGAATTTTATTCTGCTCTGTCCCTGGAACTGTGAAGTTCCAATGCTGGGACTCCCCGCAAAAGCATCTTCTAAACCCTTACTACTTTGTTTCTGATGTCTTTAAAGACAAATAGAGACTTAAATGAGAAACGCTAGTTAAGAACTTAAAAAACCAAAGTGAACCAGGCAACTTCACAATCAATGGCTATGCAAATATTGCATGTCTCCCGTCTCAGTGCAACAGGCATCAAAAGCACCAGAGGGCCACTGTGATTGTAAATATCTACTGTTGATTTATTTCAAAAGCTTTACTGTAGCTCAGAATTTTCTGGGAATGTCCAATGATCTCTTTCATGCTGTCAACTAGATTAAATCACAGCAGTCCATTTTGCCTGAATAGTCCATGAATCTAAATATCAAACTGGACTCAGTATAGACCTGAAGACTCATTAATTCAAAAATTTCTCATAGGGTCGGTCCTATGACCCACTTCTTATTGACCAAGAAAGGTCAAACCTGTTAGGAATGCAGAGCACTCGCTGAAGATACATGACTAAGTTTATTAAACACTATTTCTTCTTAATTTTATAAAACAACCATAAGGCTGCTTTCATATCCTTATATTCAAATATGTTTAAAACATAGATAAAATGTTTCCAACAGGACTTGAGGTTCTAAATAGAAGTGTAGCTCTGCCACCAGAGATGCTGCTGGGAACAAGCCAGGAGCCTATCTGCCATTCTGTACAAAAGGAATGTTATTGTCTTTGTTATGATAGAAAGCAGGACGTCTTATTATGAATTCTCAGGATTTTCAAAAGAGCTGGTAAACCTGTATACCTTCTATTGCAACCAGGGGTTCAGATATTTGAAGGCACTGGGTTGATTCTCCTCTTCCATAGGTTTTATCTCATGGCATGAAAATTGTTCATGAATTACAGAGAAGTGGCTCTGTGTTCACTCCAAGGCTCCCTGCTGTCCTTGGAATCCATGTAACCTGCACACTATCTTCTCCCAAATGTCTGCATTTGAAGACCAAGTTCTAAAGTGGCTATTGTCATTACTCCCACATAAATGAACTTATAGCCCCAGGCTGAAATTAGCAGCCCCATCTCCTGCTACTTTTAAAAGTAAGTTTTCAGCTTGCATCCACACACAGACAAGGACACAAAACTCTACAGATCCACAAAGAAAACCAGAGAGACAGACACATAAATACCTGTAGAAGTGCAATCCTTTCCATTAATCTTTCTTCTGTTTCTTCAACCAAATTCACAGAGGGCAGTGTAGAGGCAAGTGCCTCTAACTCCTTATTGAAAACTAAGCATTCATCATCAAATTCCATCCAATCCTAAAAAATACACTGCATCATTAACATAGCACACATCTATCTGCATTTTTGCTACACCAGACTGAGGCCTTAATGCTTATTCTAGCATCAGCAGCTCTTTAATGAAACAGAACACGAAAATAGGTGAATAAGATGGAAATATTAAAGTGAGACATGATTTCGCCACAGATGAATTAATTAGTTAATTCTCTAATATCTTCAAGGTTTCTTATTTTAAAGTGGTATACTTAATTTTTTATTCCCTAGTGGTGTTTTAAGATCAATTTTTAGGTTTTATTTTAAAGTGGTGCTGCTATTTTTGTGCCTTAAATAGCTCTCCTGTCAGTCCAGGCACTCAAGAATTACTGCAATAAGTCATAAAGTCCAACCCATGTCAGAGTAATGGGTGGAAATGTCCACTTTCAGATGTTTTCAAGGAAAAAAAGCCAGTTTACTGACACACACAGAACAAGTAATAGACTGTTGCTGTCCAATCGAGACAGGAAAGGACAACTACTAGCCAAAGAACCACTAGTGCGGAAAGGGTTCCCCTAAATGCAACTCCTCTTCTTCCCACCAACTTTTACTCTGTGTTTCTTTTGACTCATTACCTTTAACAGGCTCTCTAAGTGTATACCATACTGGCAGGCCTTCTGCTCCAGCAACTTGACTTCATTCACCAGCTCTCTCCAGAATTCCTCTCTCTTTTGTAAGATGGAAGGAGTCACTTTCTTGGAAAATACTTGCATGAAAGCCATGTGGGTCATGAGGTTGTGGAAAAAGTCCTGAAAAAAAACAAGTTAAAGCTTGCTCTTTAAGAGATAACACACCCACAGCAGAAGTATGAAGAAGGCAGAGAAGACTCACTGAGAAGAGCAGCCAGTTTCAGGGTCTCTCATAGCTGGAGTCAGGAGCCTTCTACCCAAATTCTGCATCGCCCCAAGATGGGCAGTTACTAATCATTTTAGAGTCAGTCAAGAACCAGTGATAAAATGAACAGAACAGAATAGAATATTCTCAGCTGGAAAGGGCCTACAACGATTATCTAGTCCAACTGCCTGACCACTCCAGAGCTGACCAGAAGTTAAAGCATGTTATTAAGGGCATTGTCCAAATGCCTCTTAAACACTGACAGGCTTGGGGCATCGACCACCTCTCTAGGAACCCTGTTCCAGGGTTTGACCACTGTCTTGGTAAAGAAATGCTTCCTAATATCCAGTCTAAACCTCCCCTGACACAGATGAGTTGCATACACTATTTTCATTTATAATTTCTAAAAAAAGATCTACATTTATACCTTCAGTTCGTATGAAATATGAAGATGTTGTAGGAAGATGATGGAACAAAGAGTTTAACTATAAATAAATTCATAGTTTAGGGTGAGGCAGTTATCACCAGACAGCCATTATCCCATTTGTTTCACCTGGATGGGAGGTGACTCAAAGCACCAAGGGTATTAGCAGTTCTAAGGCCTAAGTAGCAAGTAGGGCACAATAACCCTTTGGGATAACTGGGTAATAGTTTGATTTAGTTATGGCTCAGCTGAGCTCTTGGAAAATGTCTGAATGTCAACAGAACACTTTCCCTAACAAAAAAGCTTTGAGGGTTTAAGATCACACCCTTCAATCAAGGTCTTCTTCACTAAGAACTAATAACTAGTACAAGAATTTCACTTAAGGACCACACCACAGGCATAGGCTGTGTGAGCATCCTGATAAGTCTTGATAACCAGGGCAGGGAAAACGTCAGTTTTCTTTTTCTTTTGTAAATCAGTGTATGTATACTTGGACTGAAGATATATTATTTGTTTTCCTTTTAAAGAAATTCCTAACATTTTGCTTTGCTATGGGAATTTTTGAGTGACAAACACAATTCCTATGGTTCTGGAATAGTGGTTTGCAGTGTTTGGCATCCGGAAGCAGTTCTTAAGGGAGTTTGAGCTGTGTGGAGCAGTTAAATCAAGGCATTGACATGACAGAGACATCTTTGGGTGACTAGCATTGGCCAGGGCTTCTTGCCAAGTGGCAGGAGAGCAAGGATGCAGGTGCATTCTCAGCCATCTCCCATCAGCAGCTGGGTACAGGGGACATTGGGCTGCCAAGGGGAGGATCTAAACTATCCTTCCTTTGGAAAAGGAGCTGTAATGGGTAAGTTTCCTCCATCAGATCATGACAGGACAGAATTTTGAAAGCAAAGGCTCAACTCCCAATTGCTAGACAGCAGCTTCAGGAACCTCACTACTGATCTATTACCAGTAATTAGAAGGACATGTGTTTTCCTCATGTATCAATATGTTCTGAGGTGAGGCAAAGTAGTTTTAGACTGACAAAACTGAAATCCTGACCTTGATTTATCACCAAAACTGTTGCTGCAATAACAACTTCTCTTTCATATTTTAGTGGGTCCTATGTTGTTTTACTGAAAAACTTTGCTTTGTTTTCTGCACATACTCCAGTCCCGCCCCTATACTATGAGCTAGTTATTCTGCTCCATGACACTGGAGAGAAACCAGTCACAGAAAATAGTGCTCCTGCTATGCTCATCTGAACAGTGCTGTGATAAGCATGTTATACCTTGTGATTTTCAAGGTGATACTGTAGAGCTGCTCTGCTTTTCGTTAGCTGCTTTGGATCTTGTGCAATCTTCTCTTGTCCAACAGCTACCAGCTCTGCAAATCCATGAAGTAAGTTCTCATACTGGCTCTCACTGATGGAAGGAGAGTTCAGTTCCACATACTTTGCTTTCAGAATCCCCCACATGTCATCCAAAACATCCTACAATGTAAACACAGTTTAGTGACTCATGAATGACAGAAATGAATCCTACAAACCAGCACACACATTCCCAGAATGCAAAATAACCTAATTTTATTCAGAATAATCTTTATTCTAATAAAGAATGCTGAAAATACCTTGCTTAGAAGACTCAAACTTCGCTGAGTTAAGTGGAAATTGTACTGTGCTCTTACCTCTAATTTATAAGCTTCCTGGATTAAGGTGATAGGTAACTGAAATCTTTCCCCATGGCCTCTCAATTTTGCTACTTGGTTTTCAAAGTTTTGCACTTCCAAAGCACAGGCATCAGTTTTCTGAATTAAGGACAAAATAAGCTATTAGGAATAGTTCTGTTCCATTAAACTTTCTATTATCACTAGTAGCACAGCAGATCCAGGGGCTGGATCTCTGCTGTGCTAGTACTGTGTAAGTTCACAACAAGGCCCCGAGATCCAACGAGCTTATAAACTAAATAGACAAGATGGTTCATGACACAGCTTACTGGCTTCACATGGCACAGCCAGGAAGGCAATTCAGGTCTTGTGTCTCAGTCCAACATTCAACATGCATTTCAGTTTACTAATTCAAGAGCAGCCATTAAAAGGAATCATGGACTCATAAAATACCATTTTTTCTTATGAAGTAGAAAGACTCAGTCAGGGATGGATTGATACAGGTTCTCTCTGAAGGAAGGGAAGCTATGTACTTCTGGCACCCCTTTTCCAAGAGTAGTTACTTGACAGAATATATCTAAGGCAGCAGTCTCTGCTAGGGAATTCAGGAGTTCTGAACATAGCTTTCAGCCTGGCAGAAAATTATACCTGTAAACAAGGTTATGAGCCTGTAACAAAAAAGTTTTGGGACACCCTTTTTGCTTTACCAACAAGTAGATAGATAGCCAATGACCATTCTCGGGATGATATGCAGTCTGTTCATTTTTAATTCTCTGCTAATTCCTATGAAGGTCGAAGAAAATAGCTTAACTGGTCAAATGCCATATGATAAAAGTGTTCATAAATGCTGAACGAATAGATATAAATACTGGAGTCCTATTCCCACAAAGAAAAGCTAGTTTTGCATATAAAAAGGTGTAACGTGAAGTGCTGTACTTTGTGTAGCTATTTTTCTTCACTGCGGTAGTGTGGGGTGTATTTGCTCTGAGAGGTTGTGGAGAGAGAGACTGGTTTCTCCACTCCAACTACTAAAAGGACTAGAATTAGGTCTGACTATGGATTGGGGTGTAGTAAAAAAAAAAAAGGGGGGGGAGTGGGGTGGCAAATACTGAACTCTCTCCTTCCCCCATTCTTAAAACCTAAGTGAGACTCAAACTTTAGAAAATATGGAACGGAACTTAACAGATTGCAGAAAACTGGAAATAATAGCTAATGCTGCAAGCTTCTCCTGTCCTTTCCTTTGAATGAAATTACCTGAAGCTGTTCAGAAACATTATGTCCACGTATTGCATTCAAGCATTGCTGCAGAGAAGCTTTTTTCTCAGTTAACTGATCATAGAGCAGCCTGATTTCATTCTGCAAAAGAAACAAACATCAGAAGTATACCACATATCAGGAATATAGTAATGACCAGACAAAATTGCACAGCAAACAAAATGGTTACCTCTTACAGCAAAAGCACTTTTTTCCTCTTTAAAAAAAAAACAAAATAAAGCATGTGCATTATGGGCTTAAAGCAGTAATTTAGAGAGGGAAATTCTGTAGTCTGTGTAGTGTAAGAAAGCAGATTACTCTGTCACAATGATACTCTATGACCATAAAAACCTGTGAAACTTGCAGAGAAACAAATTCTTCTCTTCTGAAAATGAGAAAATGAGCCCATTACTGGCAACTGATGGAGCTCCATGGATTCTGCATAAGTAAACATTGCAAGACTAGTGCTGCTACTGTTAGGAGACAATATCCCAGTGTTCTTCAAAGGAACTGTTTTATTATTCAGCAGTAAAGAGCTAGGCTGACTTGCAGATGAAGAGCACACTGGAGTTTTGCTGGACATTGGAAACTGTATTTCAAAGACCAGGCTTTTCTTCCCTTACTTCAGCCTAAATACCTGATCTGAATATTTTCCAGCAATAGCTAGTAGATTTAGCCCATCACAAGAACCTACAGTAAAGTTTCCCACTATCTGCTTTTCCAAAAAAGAACAAAAGAATTCAAATTTGCAAAACTATGGCCTCTGCTACTGTAGCACAAAATCTAAAGGAACAGTAAATACAAAGGGTCAAATCAGCCTCCAATATGTAGCTAAAAGTAGCCCAGTGCCAGACGTGGCACCAAAAGGGAAGAAGCTTTCCCTTGTGCCTCTGCTGAGTCCACACAGCAGCAGAAAGAATATATGAAACCTTCCTTGGCCTAATCCCTATACACAGAAGCTTGCTTTAGCCTGTAGCTCAGCATGCATAGGATCCCAGCTTACTTCCATCCTTTCCGAATGCAAATTTTCTACTGTGATCAAGGCCTCTAAGGTAGTCAGCATTGCAAATAACTCTGTAAACAGCAAAATTAATTTGCTTCTTGAGAGGCCAAGACAAGTTTGTTTAGTACAAAAAAAAAAGCCCATTATAGATTGCTCATCTGTAACCCAAATGCATTAACACTGACAAGTCTAACAGATGCTGTGAAACAAGATGTGCATTTGGCAGTGGAGTACCTGATAATTGCTATTATGATCCAGCCCAGCTTTCATTGAGTTGCTCCTTGAAGCAGTGGCAGCTTGAGTTTGTTCCAGCCGTGCCTGCAAGTTGTTAAAGCACTCGCAGAACACATCTGTGCTCCCACCAGCGCAGCTAATAGACTTTAGAAGATCATCCTTTTTATCACTCAGATCAGCGTGAAGTTTTTGCAGCTCGACAGAAAGAGTCTAAAGGGTTGGAAGAAAGATAACATGAGTGAAAATGGTCTCTGTCCAAGGACTCTTGCCTGTAAAAGGCACCAGGGCTCAAGTTGATTTGATAATTGTTGTTAAAACCCATAGGCCCAAATCTGTGCAACACCAAATAGTTTGGTGGTGTTATTCCAGAATAATACCAGCAAAACAGAGAGGAAATATCAGGCCATATATATTCTGCTGTAACAGAAATCCACCGGGGTTTCTCCTTCGCTGGATGCTTTAGGACAGTTACCTCATAAAGAGCCTGCTGCACGGCTGCCTCTTCAGTGGAGAGGACTGAGGTGTTTAACATCTCCTCCATGTTATTCAAACATCGGCTGATTGCCAGAAGCAGCTCAAACAATTTTCTGTCCAAATTGGAAGAAACTTCCTCTGCCACATTATCCTGGGTAAAGGCAAGTCAGAAGTTTTCAGTTCTTTCACCCAAGGCATGGCTAAGATTTATTCATTCCTATAAGGTTAGAGGTTCAGTCAGCTAATAATAAAATGGAATTAATGAAATACTGAGGGACAGACTTGGACAGTTATATGCATGTAATATGCAGAGCTGTCAAGGCCAAAGCTGAGACAATGACTCTTTATGTACTGGGAGCGGTTGAGGTCTTAAAGGTCTCTAATCTCAGGAATGGTGCCATGGTTTTGGCTGCTAGAGAGTTAATTTTCTTCACTGTAGCTGGTATAGTGTATTTTGGATTTTGTATGAGAATAAAGTTGATGACACACTAATGTTTTAGTTGTTGCTAAGTAATTTGCTAAGTAGGTGCTAAGTGTTGCTAGGTTGTGCTTACACTAGTCAAGGGCTTTTCCAGCTTCCCATGCTCTGCCAGGTGCACAAGAAGAAGGGAGGGGAAGGGACACATCCAAGAGAGCTGATCCAGACTGGCCAGAGGGATATTCCATACCATATGACATCATGCCCAGTATATTAACTGGGGGTAGTTGGGCGGGGGAAGCAGGGATTGCAGCTCAGGGACCGGCGGTGTCAGTCGGTGGGTAGTGAGTGGTTGCAGCACTTGTTTGTTTGGTTTTTTCCCCCCACTCCAGGCTTCCCCCTCCCCGTTATTTTCCTTTTCATGATATTATTATTGTTATTATTACTATTACTGTTTTATTTTAATTATTAAACCGTTCTTATCTCAACCCATGAGTTTTCTTGCTTTTCGTCTTCCGATTCTCTCCCCCATCCCACTGGGGTGGGGGGAGTGAGTGAGCGGCTACGTGGTGCTCAGTTGCTGACTGGGGCTAAACCACGACAAATGGGCGCAACACAATTTGTCTTGTCAGCTCCAATACTGCAGATTTACTGAAATCATTCACAGGTTCCTGGCTTTATACCGTTTGAGGAGTTTTACCCACACTAGAAAATCTTTGAATTCAGATAGCAGAAGTATCACAGCTGAAACTTGAAATGTTTCCTCCCAAAATCCTAAGCTGTTCTCTACATTACAGTCCATACCTCATGCAAAAGCTACACTACAGTGAATGCTATCTGCAATAATACGATTATTGGCTATGTTTCCCAGTGCCCAAACAGTGTCTTGTGTCTAGAATCCCTGGTATTTTTTGCAGTGCTAGGACATGCCATTTTTACCTGTGCATGCACCACATTTGCTTCGTGGCTTAGGTCTCCCAGCTGGACAGTGTAAGTTTTCAGTTCTTCCACGGTTGGGGTTCCTGCACTAGCGAATGTGCCTCGGGGCAGCATGTTCATCTTTGTTGTAATCTAACATTTGGAAAAATAATATTGCAATGAGGTGAACAGCTCAGATGAAGACAGGGCTATGGGCAACTAGATAACACTACTCTCAAAAAGCATTAAAATGAAAGTTTCAAGGCATTAATATAAAGCACCTGAATAGGAAGGTCCCCTTTATTAGTTGGGTAGGCTACGCCCTGACAGGAGATTGACTGAAAAAGGAGCCTCTGATTCCCTGCTTTAAGGGCTACAAATTGTAGCTTGTGTTAAGGCAGCCCTGCTGCCCACAGCCGTGTAAGTCTTGCCTGAAAAAGAGCTGACATTCATCCTTTTACAGGGCTGATATTCTTCCATGTAATGCAGCAATTTCAGAGAATGGGGAATCTAGTCATTCTCATTTCACATGAACAAAACTGTTAACAACAGAAATTATAGTTTTGTCCAAGCAGTAAAATTCTGCAGTCTGTTCAGAATAAATACATAGCGTGGTCTTGTTGCAGTCCAAACTCTGCTTTTGATATGTGAGAAAGAGAGAACACAATGGTGAATGGCAGAACAAAATTTAAGCCAGAGATTTGTTTTGACAAAAATGTTCTCACTTGCAAGAACTGAGACTTAACCCACATCCATGAAAACCAGCTGGGAGCTTGCTGGCTAACTCTCTTAGTTCTCTTGAAAGAATAAAGCAGATAACATCTGGTCTGAATGTTAACTACAAGGATTCATCTATGTGCTCCCACACTATGCTTAGCAGTCACTACTTCAGAGACGTTGTTTACCTCAAAGGAAAATTAAAAGACAATCATGAAAACAGTATGCAGTAACAATTTCCTCTGGAGAACACTTGCACAGATTTCAGTTATCTGATAAAGACACATGATATGATGATGCAGGAAGATACACTAATTGCTATCTTTACCACAACCAACTGCCTGCAGAGTGTTTTACTGAACTTAAACAGACCTGAGGTTCCACAAGCTGGCAGAGAGGAGATTTCATCTTTGATGACAGCTCTTGTTGTAAATATTGCCATTTATTACCCGTTTGGTCCTTTGGAGCTAAGGTGGGATCAGCCTGCTTGCTCTTTGGATCAGATTCTCCATTGCTGTATTGAGAAGATGTTATTAGAATGGCAAATACTGAAGCAGAATAAGCAAAATTAGATTTGTAAGACTTCTTGTATAAGATTAGCTTCTTCTATTGCTCCTGCCTCAAAACCAGAGTGAAACCAAGTGCATGGATGATCTTTAATTCAAGCTTTGAAACATTTCTTTGGGCTTTTCCCTTCCCGTGAAACACCCCAGGGGCCTGCTGGCATCCTCAGTCTCTGGATGGACAATATGGGGAGCATAGTCCTGTAGCATTTCTTGGTTCCATGCTAGAAGGTGCACAATCTCAATGCCCCCTTTCCAAAGATGCTGCCTTTAAACCTGGCTGGGTATCTCTGTGCATTTGTACAGCAAAGGCTGTGAACAGATACCCAGCTTGCTTCTGCATGGGCCTGCTTTAGTTTATGGCAGGTGTCAGTCCTGCCTGATATCAAGACTGACTCTTAACACTGGAGTCAGCCCAATATCAAACAGGCTGTCACATAAATGAGACTATTTCTCTAAGACTGTTGATGGCAGAAATCTCCCAGCTTCTGCAGGTTTTCTCCTAAAGGCACGCATCCCTGCACAGAACCAATGGTGCCACTGCAAAGTTTCAGCAGTTTTAGGCAGTTTTACATCACTGAATCTGGTAATTGATTTTGTTATTTTGTACCTTGATTCTGATTTCTGAGTCACGCTGTCCTCAAACTGCGGCTGCATTTTTTCCACACACGACTCAATGAAGTCAATAAGGCTTTTCTGCTCAGCTGCTTTTACTTTCAAATCCTGTGCACAGAGAATAGCGTGAACAGTAAAATCAGCTGTGTGCACTGTATTAATTTGAAGTGATGATTGTGTTTTTCCAATCTCATTTTACATTAATTCATTTAGCAAAGAAAATAAGAATAAAACTATCAGAATAAAATGCAGTTTATGTGTAAACATGAGTTTACCAAACAAACCGTTTTCTGAAAATGTGTATTTTTATGGAATATATTTCTGCCTGAGCTGAAGTTTTAAAAGCAAAAACCATCAGTCAGAAACAAATTATGCACGTAAGGAAATGTAAAGGCCATTGACTGCAATCCTTATAGAGAGAAAAAGGCAAGGGAGAATGGGGATTTGCTCAAATATGAGGTTGAGTTCATTAGTTAAAAAGAGAGTGTTGAGTGAAAAGTGAGCAATTTTAGCAGCTCAGGCTGGATAATTTTCTCAAACTCTTTTCTAATAGCATGAAAAGGGCAAAAGCTAATTTTCAGTTAGCAAAACCAGAAGTAGTTTACAGAGCACAGAACATCACAGGATTTTTTTATTTTATTAACAACAACCTTAAAGTCGTTGTGAGTTAGCCCATGGGAAAATGTTCACAAAGCTTTAGCTTCAAATTAATCTTCAAAAGCAATATCAATATATAGATTCTGATTTCATAATACATCGACGCTTCAAAGATAGGAGATTGGAGGGATAGGTGATGCCATCTGAATCATTGTGATACAAGGCAAGTGTCAGGGTACCACCCAGCTTTGTAGTATTACTAAACCTTTTGGACATGGGATTTTAGGGGTGAGGCCTATCTCCATCCTGACAAATGTCCCTAATCCTAGAGGAGGGGGGTGGCTGAAACCTACCCTTGACAGACTTGATCCCACAGTGAAAATTGCAGCAGGTGATGAATGCAGCTATCCCCCACACCCACAGGGGATGTGGAGCAGCCTGGCTCCTGGACGGTAGGAGAATTACCTGTGGGTGCTGGAAACCGTTGTGCCAAATGAGCGGCTGTTCAGCAAGGGCAAGCTGGGGCATGCTGGAGCCGTTCGAGTGTAGCATCTGTTTTGAGTGAGGCTCTGGGTTGATCCTCTCCCTGTTGTGAATCTGTAGAGAGACCCCCATTGTGGGAAGGCTTCCAGACTTGACAAGAGGGCAGAACCCGCAAGTACAGTGTGGGGAAATGGCAAAAGCGGAGCTGTCTCGGACTTACCATACATAGAATCAGCAGTGCATGACATATAGTTGCTACTCTTGCAAAGATTCCTGTCCAGTTCCATTTACTGAAGGTTTGATCCATTCTAACCTCCTGCTAAAGTCCTCACATTTCTCCCCCTGACAATTACAAGGCTTGTTTTGCTTTTCCTGTTAGCAGATTAATTGATACTAACCCTCCATTCTTATTGTTTGACTAAACTATAGGGATGTGCAATTTATGCTTATAAATTTGCTCACGCACGTGGATTTTTTATCTGTCTGTGCTCACAGAGATACTTCAACAGGAGCCTTTACCAGCACTAGTTCTCTCCTGGGCCATGCAAGCTCCCTTTTAGATTGCGCTCCTCCAACACCAGGGAGATTGTGGCTGCTCTTACACAAACACATCAGGGGGGCTTCTCTGGCCCCTTGCACAACAGAGTAGGAATTAGCTCTGAAGCTGGGAGTTACTGTCTCACCCACTGGCAAACAGCAAAGATCATACAGCTGTGGCACAGGAGAGCTGGCAGAGCCACTGCCCTTGCTATTTACGTATTCTTCAAAGACAAAGTTACTGCTTAAAGGCCTCTGCTGTGATACTGTCACAGACAAACATCAAGGCATTTTAAAGGCATTTAAAAAAACAAACCAAAACAAAAAAACTTTTTATCCTTTTCCTGTACTCCTCATAAAATCTTGACCTCTGTCACTGAGCACTTAAGGCAGAAAAGATGTTGTTCAGAGATTCATTAAAAATGCAGTACTTGCTGCAAACTACAAATACAGCACTGTAAAGCAGAATACCAGCAAGTCTGACATTTCTGGTTGACTCTTCTCCCTTCCTTCCTTCCCACGGTGAGCTGTAACTGTTATGCAACTACAGCACATTAAAGCACTGTGACTCTCTCACTCTCACTCTGCATAGCATTCATATGCTTTACCTGCTCTTCATTGTATTTGTCTTGAAGCATCGTCTGGACTTTTTCCAAATTGCACTTCACTTCCTTCAGCTTCAAGGAAAGAGCCTCTGTCTCTTGTTGGTAGTCTGTACTATCTCCACAGTTTTCCGATAAAGAAAGGACCTTTTGTTCAATCTCCGATAACATCACCTAGAAGGGACAGCAGGCAATTATTCAGTCTTAGAAGTACAAGGCTCCTTTCCTGACAAGTTTCTGGAGTCAATGCCCACACTTTCCCTGTCTGAAAAGAATAGAAACTTACAGGCAAAAAGAGAAATAGCTGCAAACCCCCTAGATTTTCTCCAATATAGTCTCTTTGTATTCTGAACAATTAAATAAATTTTATACATAGTTAGTCTTAAAACTTTCAAATGACAGTCTCTGCAGGAAGTTATATTAACTCAGATATGGAGTAATAAAAGAGGAGAGAAGAAATAATAAGACTCCATTTGGATTCAGTCAAGAAGACAACACACCCCAATGGGGGAGAAGGAGGCAGTGCACAGAATGATCACATCACCCTTTGGGAGGAATGACGCTGAATTACCAAAACATAGTAAAGTTACCATATGTCAGCCAGGCCATTGTAAACTGTTGTGATCTGGGTTTTGATTCAAGCGGCTATGAATCAAAGCGCTTCTCTGCATGAACTTAAACTTGCGTTTTTAAGGTGAGTGTGGAGACAGGTACCATGGCTCAACTGCAAAGTAATCAACTGCAATAAATGAACTGCTTTACATCATATGTCCGTATCTAGAGACTGCTTCTGCTTCGTGCTATGTGTTTTCTGCGTAGATCTTGACTAGCTTAGAAAAAACTCCCCCACCACCAAGTTCACATCTTAACATTGAGCCAAACTATTAAAAGCTGACAGGAATTCAGCAGCGCTTACAGCTGCCTGAAGCCTGCTTGTTTTTACTGGTTGGAACTGCCCTGTCGAAGCCTCTGCTGACATGAACCCTGAATGGGATCCAGACACAGCCAGCTACTTAGGTGCATTCAGGTTCCTAATTACCACAGAGTTCAGCACCTGAGCACTTGGCTGAATTACAGCCTAAACCCAGAGGCACTTCTTGGCATGGACTCAGTTCCTATCAAAAAAAAAACCCGCTCAACAACAACCACAAAACAGCTGGGAACATCTCCTAGTAATTTAAAACAGGGACATTTTGGTATTGGCTCCTTTATGGTGAGTGAAGTTTGTTGCTTTAGGTAGACTCAGTGCTTGAAGCAAACTGGTACACCAGACTGGCACTGCAGGGAACTTCCAAAAGTGGCATGCCTGCATATTTTCTTTTAATCTGCACACCAGAGATAAAAGCTTCATGCCAGGACTCCCACCCACCCCAGCCCCTCGTGCCAGTCCTGCTTCCCTCCACCTGTTTTCACCAATGGGTACCACCCACTCCTTTCCTTCCGCTGCCATCTGGGGCAAGAGGCTGCCCTAGAAGTACGGCAGTAGGTCCAAAGATCGCCACTGCTCACAGAGGGCAGGGGAAAAGCCCCTATTTTAGTACCTATGCTGGCAGCTTTTTGCAAAAAAAGAATTTACCAGCTTGGAAGCTATCTTATACCAGTCTTTTAAATCACTCTAACAAAAACAGAAAGTGAAAATGTCAAAAGAAAAATATATTCCTTTTCTTCTAGCTGATTTATCATGATTGAGACCAATGAAAAATTGCCTTTTAACAGAGAATTCAAACATAGTGAGCCATGTTTCTGAAAATAACTCAAAGTAAAACAAAGCTTTAAAAATACTCAAGAGTTCACCTAAATCCCCCGGATGCATAAAGATCCCAACTCTAAAAATAGGTATTTTAACTAAGCCCTTGGAAAGCTGCACCTGAAACTGAAGCCAGGTGGTTACCTGTTTTGTGCACAGTGTCATGAAGCCGATTAAGCAGGGAGAGGAGAAGCAGTAAGCATAGCTTTTCTGCAGACACATACCCCAAGGAGGGGCGACTTGTGTGGATGGCAGCAGCAAACTGACCGCTCCGTCTTACCTGGCAATCACCAAGCTGCAGTTCCACCATCTGCTGCATTTTGGGAGTCTGGGGGTCTGACCTCAGGGACAATTTAGTTTTGTCTAGCCATTGTTCCAGCTCGGCAACCTGAGCCTGGCACACCTGGAGGATTGTTTCTGGCTCAGGCCTACTGCCATCCACCGCGTCCTCCGAGTCTCCTGCTTTCCCTCGAGAGCCCCGGGTGGCGTTGCGAACAGGAGGTGGCGTGTCGCTCTGAAGCAAAGCACATGAAAGAAACGCGGTTATCTGTCTGGTTTTTCCTTTCCTTCACCTCCCCTTACAAGTGGGAAATGTTTAACTTTCACACTGACAGAGCTCCGAAACCACTCTGCCACTGTGTTCCCAGATTTAAAAAAAAAAAAAAAAAAAAAAAAAAAAAAAGAAGGAAAAGAGAAAAAGAAAGGGAAACTCAGCAGCTAGGCGATCCAGGATCTGGTGTAACAGGTTTCCAGGTTTCCAGGCAGCAATTTGCATTTGCACAGGTATACCTGAGCACACAGGAAGTGGGATGACTCACCATTTACCAGTTCTCCCCTGAGGAGAGATGTTTTTCTGTGGGAGTTAGATGTAAAAGCAATGCAGTTTAAAGCTGCAAAGCAAGCTGTTGGGCAATGATGATAAGCTACTTGCATGTTCAGTTCCAACAGTCAAATATGCTTTATTCGGGCTCCAGGTCACACAGAAAAAAACAGTCTTGTGTAATTCTTTCTTCTTATTTGCCCTCCTTTAAGAAGCAATATTGTACACTTCTGTAATAAGGAGAAGTCTAAAGTGCTTGGAGATATCAGCAGTTGCTTGGAAGGCTGTACAGGTATGTATATACCTCCACACATGCAAATACTCGTACTTAGTAAGTAAATCAAGTACAACACCACAAGAACAAAACTACCTGTACACTCCTATGGCTCTAGAGCATACATTCAGGCAACCGAGATGGTCAGTGGTAGTGCACAAGTTCGATGTTAAAATGAGAGTTGGCAGAAAATCAGAGAGCAAAAATGCTTTGTTTTAGCTTACTATGTCTTACTCTAATCATTACTGTTCTTGTTTGCCTCTGAAATAGTATGGGAAAATGCTATTAAATACAGAAAGTAAATCTAAGTATGCAGATCCCAGAACAGTCTAAATATGTCTATCGAGGTATACATGACTACAGAAATAAAAAAGGACCAGTATACTTCAACCTCCACCTGAAATTCCCAGCTGTAGTTCTAAGCCTGTTTGTTTTAGTTAATTCATTTAAATAACAAAATATTATAC
This sequence comes from Morus bassanus, assembly GCA_031468815.1. Taxonomy (NCBI): domain Eukaryota; kingdom Metazoa; phylum Chordata; class Aves; order Suliformes; family Sulidae; genus Morus; species Morus bassanus. The sequence continues at coordinate 8,952,582 of CM062572.1, read as the reverse complement.
ATATAATGCTGTGCATGACACCCTTTCATCACACATATATGTGTACATAAGCATTTAGTTTACACTTACGTCATGCTCTGCCCCTCCCCAGCTAGACATTGTTACTGTAGTAAACTTTATCCTCTCCCTCTACAGAAACAGAAACTCAGATATATAGTCAAATTAGTTGAAAAAAACAAACCAGTATCATGTGTGCAGGTGTTCATGCACCTGTCATGTGTTTGTGTGCCAAGACCGAGACCATGAAGGTGCCATGGAATGGACAGCTACCATGGCTCAATTGACAAGCAGTAGAACCACAGAATAGTTCGGTTTGGAAGGTACCTTTAAAGGCCATCTAGTCCAACCTGCACTGCAGTGAGCAGGGACATCTTCAACTAGATCAGGTTGCTCAGAGCCCCGTCCAACCTGACCTTGAATGTTTCCAGGGATGGGGCATCTGCCACCTCTCTGGGCAACCTCTGCCTGTGTTTCACCACCCTCATCGTAAAAAATTTCTTCCTTATATCTAGTCTAAATCTACCCTCCTTTAGTTTAAAACCATTACCCCTTGTGTTATCGCAACAGGTCCTACTAAAAAGTCTGTCCTCATCTTTCTTATAAGCCCCCTTTAAACACAGAAAGGCTGCAGTAAGGTCTCCCCAGAGCCTTTTCTTCTCCAGGCTGCACAGCCCCAACTCTCTCAGCCTGTCCTCACAGGAGGTGTTCCAGCCCTCTGATGATTTTCATGGCCCTCCTCTGGACTCGCTCCAACAGGTCCATGCCTTTCCTGTGCTGAGGGCTCCAGAACTGGACGCAGCACTCCAGGTGGGGTCTCACCAGAGCGGAGTAGAGGGGGAGAATCACCTCCCTCGACCTGCTGGCCATGCTGCTTTTGATGCAGCCCAGGATAGGGTTGGCTTTCTGGGCCGTGAGTGCATATTGTTGGCTCACTTCTAGCTTTTCATGCACCAGTACTCCCAAGTCCTTCTCCACAGGGCTGCTCTCAATCCTTTCATCCCCCAGCCCTGACCCAGGTGCAGGACCCTGCACTTGGCCTCGTTGAACCTCATGAGGTTCACATGGGCCCACTTCTTGAGCTCGTCCAGGTCCCTCTGGATGGATCCCATCCCTCAGGCGTGTCAACCACACCACTCAGCTTGGCATTGTCTGCAAACTTGCTGAGGGTGCACTTGATCCCACTGTTTATGTCACTGATGAAGATATTAAACAGTACCGGTCCCAGTACAGACCCCTGGAGGACACACCTCATCATTGATCTCCATCTGGATATTGAGCCATGGACCACTACCCTCTGGATGCGACCATTCAACCAATTCCTCATCCACCAAACAGTCCCTCCATCAAATTCATATCTCTCCAATTTAGAGAGAAGGATTATTGTGGGGGGCTGTGTCAAATTCCAGATAGATGACATCTGTAGCTCTTCACTGATGCAGTCACTCCATCATAGAAGGCCACACTAGGTTGGTGAGGCAAGACTTGGTGAAGCCATGCTGGCTGTCTCGAATCACCTCCCTGTCCTCCATGTGCCTTAGCATAGCTTCTAGGAGGATCTGTTCCATGATCTTCCCAGGCACAGAGGTGAGGCTGACAGGACAGTAGTTCCCATGGTCCTCCTTTTTACCCTTTTTAAAAATGGGTGCAACATTTCCCTTTTTCCAGTCACCTGGGACTTCACCTGACTGCCATGACTTTTCAAATATCCTAGAGAGTGGCTTGGCAACTACATCAGCCAATTCCCTCAGGACTCTGGGATGCATCAAGTCAGGTCCCATAGACTTATGTATGTTCAGGTTCCTCAGATGGTCACAAACCTGATCTTCTCTTACAGTGGGAGGGACTTTCCTCCCACCATCCCTGTCTTGCAGTCCGTCCACTTGAGAGCTGTGGGAAGAGATGTTGTCAGTGACAACTGAGACAAAAAAGTTGTTGAGTACCTCAGCCTTCTCCTTGTCTGTTGTTACTAGTTTGCCAGTTGTGTTCATCAGAGGGGCTACACTTTCTTTGACTTTCCTTTTCTGGCTGACATACCTGTAGAAGCCCTTCTTATTATTCTCTGCATCCCTTGCCAACTTCAGCTCCAGCCATGCCTTGGCCTTCTTGACCCCATCCCTACACAATTGGGCACCATCCCTATACTCTTCCCAGGATACCTGTCCCTGCTTCCACTGCCTGTGCATTTCCTTCTTGTCCTTTAGTTTCACCAGCAGCTCTTGACTCAGCCATGCTGGTCTCTTGCCTTCCTTTCCTGATTTCTTACACCTGGGGATCAAGAGCTCTGGCGCTCTATGGAAAGTGTGCTTAAAGATCTCTCAGTTCTATTCTGCTCCCTTGTCCCTGAGGGCAGTTTCCCAGGCAGTCCTCTTGACTAACTCCTTGAAGAGCTGGAATTTTGCTTTCCTAAAATTCAGGGTCCTGATTTTACTCTTCGCCTGAGCCATATCCCTCAGGACTGCGAACTCCACCAGTGTGTGATCACTGCAGCCCAGACTGCCTCCAGTCTTGATGTTGCCGATTAGCTCACTTGCATTGGTGACCATCAGGTCCAGTATTGCATCCCCTGTGGTAGGGCTGTCTACTACCTGGCCTAAGAAGTTATCCTCAATGCATTCCAGGAGTCTCCTGGATTGCCTACAGCTCACCGTGCTATTTTTCCAGCAGATATTGGGGTGGTTGAAGTCCCCCAGCAGGATGAGAGTCTGCAAGCACAATGCCTCCTGTAGCTGGAGTAAGAAGTCTTCATCAATGGGCTCCCCTTGATCAGGCAGCTGGTAGTAGATACCAACCACTAGGTTCCCTTTGTTGCCTTGGTCTCTAATTGTTACCCATAAGCTTTCAGCCTGCTCGTGGCTATTCTTCAGAGGCAGCTCTTCACAATCTATCCATTTCTTGATGTAGAGGGCAACCCCTCTGCCCCTCCTTCCTCACCTGCCCCTTTTGAACAGCCTGTAGCCATTGATAGCTGCACTCCAGTCATTGGATTTGTCCCACCAAGTTTCAGTAATGGCAACTAGGTCGTAGATTTCTAGCAGCATGGTGGCTTCCAACTCCTCCTGTTTGTTGCCCATACTTCATGCACTGGTGTAGAGGCACTCCAGCTGGGCTGCTGGCCGTGTCACCTTCTTAAAGGAACACCTGTGTTTCCCTGTTGGCTCCTATTACCTCAGGAGCCCCTGGCTCATCTACGTAAGACTTCAAGGGTGCGCCAGTGTACCCAGCACATCTCACAGCAACAGGCTGAGGGCCCTCACTAGCACCTCATCCCTCTAACCTTGGCATGTCATCCCACAGCTTCTCACTGGCAAGCCTGATATTATCCCCCTCCCTCTTCAAGTCTAGTTTAAAGCTGTCAATGAGCCCTGCTAGCTCATGAGCAAAGGCCCTCTTCCCTCTTTGAGAAAGGTGAAACCCATCTGATGCCAGCAGGCCTGGTGCCATGTAGACCATCCCATTATCGAAAAACCCAAAATTGTGGTGGTGACACCAGCCATGGAGCCATGCTGGCTGGGTTTTAGTAGTTTACTATGGTTTTTTAACTATAAATTCAAGGTTAAGCATGATGGGAGGAGTCAGGGGGTGTGGGAAACAAAGTGACCTGGGGGCCTGCTCATGCCCCAGGCAATAACGGATTCTGTCATCTTCCACGCTCTAAACCCAGGAAGAGCTGAGGCTTCTCTGCTACCAGTCTGCTGCTCCTGGCCTTCCTGGAGCATTCATGGCTGTCTCCATACAGTCTTTCATATATAGCCTATAGGCTGCTGCCCACTCCTCCCTTAGCCTGTGCATACCTTCCACAGAGCAGCAACATATAGGAGTGTCAATCTCCTTAATTTCTCCTTTAACTGCCACTTAAAAAGCCCATAGTTGATTTATGTTTACATCACTTGACCCCCTCCATTCCTGCCTGTATGAATGCCAGCATCTTACTTCCTGAAAATACTCCATCTTGTTCCCTAGTAAATTGCATTTTCAATGAGCAAATCAAGATGTATTTACTATCACCCAAAGCAGCAATATGAAGAGGCCCACAAAGGGTTGTAGGTATCCCACCATATCATAAATACTGCAACAAACTCCAGTAGCATAACCATAATGAAACAGGGCCTCTGCCCACTAGGTAGGTTATACAACAAGCTTAGGTCACCTTGTTCAGGCTACTTCAGGCCTTCAAACTTACCATAGCCTGACTGCCATCTCCTGTGCCACGGCTTTCAGTGCTCTGCAAAGTTTGCATAGATGTTTCCTCACCGTGTTTACTGTGTGATTGCATTATCTCATCAGCATCCTGTAGAGAGAGAGGCAACAGTGGAAGTATTTGTATCATTATTGCCTTGTGCTAGAGAAGCCTCCAAGGTCAGCAGCCATTCAACCTATACTGGTCCTGGCCCAAGAGTATTCACAGAGAGGAATTCTCTTATGCCTGTAGCATTGATATACAGAAACAAACAACTGCAGCTATCACAACCTTATCGAGACTCCATGAAAAACAGAGCAGAATGCCACCAAAATTGTAGCCGATTGGGTGTCTTAGATGCAGATCTTCTCATGTACAAAAGAGAACCTCTTCCACGAATCATGCCCCAACAAAATGCACATTTTATAGCCTTTCAAAGAATTAGTGAAACACATTGCTGCTACCAAACATGCATTTCTATCTTTGGGGTTTTTGTCAGGCTAGAAGAAATTAATATATAATCACAGAATGATTTAGGTTGGAACAGACCCTTAAGGTCACTGACTCCAACCAATATGGGCAACAGGAAAAGACATTTTAAATGGCAAGATTTAGTGTGATATGGAAGATCTGAACAAGGCCATCATGTCCTGCATTTCTACAGTTCTCTTGCTTTGAAGACTTCAGCAATACATAGGGCTTGTGCAGATCTTTTCCACAAAGATGTGTTCCCATCCCCATGGAGATAAACCTGAGTGCTTTACCTGAATGATGCCATCCGACAAGGTACCAGAAGACCAGGAGGTTGCACTGTCTTCCTTGTGCCTTTCATCGTCTCTTTCTGAAGGCCAAAAGCTGGCATCTTTCTCTGTGGCTGTACTTCCCTTTGAAAGCAGTAACAACTCAGCATTAGCTTGTGAACAAGAAGCTCACGTATTCCTTCAGGCAATGTAAATTACTGCAAACCTTTAGTAACACTTTGCTCTATTTCTGCCTTGTTTATCTATCTTCACTGTGTTTCCCAAATCCCACCTCTTCCTTTGCTCTGTAGCTCTGCTGGATGACACTGATAGTTTTCTCTAAAGACCTCATAGTATCCTCATTTTTTTCCACACTATTTAAAAAACAAAACAACAAGAAACAATCTTTCTCCCCTAAAAAGTCCTGTATTGTAAAGAAAACTACACCAATGAAGGTGCAGAATCAGAAACCTTGAAACGGAAGTGCTTGGATCAGAGTAGTAAGACACCACCTCTATCCAAGCTGTCTGGACTTCTTCGCACTGTCTAGCCATGGAGTTTCATCCTTGCCTAGCCTAATGCAACCCCTCCAATACTCTTGTCACCTCTTTGCCACACTTCCTTGTTGTAAGGATGCAGCAAAAAGGCTAATTAATATCCATAGTGAGGACTTCAGAGAAATGGAGATTCTTGAAAACTTCGTTGAGGCCACAGTCCCTCCCAGGAGATGCAGATGACAGTAGCTGGTCCCTACCAGCCTAGGCAGTCTGCGAACTGCTGTGCAAGTGGATAGCTAGGCTTACCAGCACTTCTGCACATTCCTGATTTCATTTGAATACATCTCTTTTAGTCCCTAGGGTACAGGAAAGCGTGCAGAAAGTTTCATGCGTTTTCTTTTTCTTCTTCCAAAAGCTATTAACTTTATAATGAAACTTTACTCCCAGCTTTGATCCTCTGCAGTTCACCTGGGCATTCAGATGCCCCAGATTCAGAGCAACCTGTTGAACAGTGTCTCCCAGTTTGTCCCATTTTCCCAGAAACCTCTCCTATCTTAACTTCATTCCCAATAGTCTGATCATGCCCTTTTTTTCTTAAGCTCAAACATACAAATAATTTTTGTTGTTTCTTTTAAGTTTTAGCACTTCAGAGGCTGTCTAATTCTGTTTGAACCCCACCCCCACATATAAACATTGGTATTTAGGCCCGTATTTTGCCACTAACACTTCCATAAAGGGGGTATTACTGTATAAGCAGTCCCACCAAAAGCAGGATGACACATCACAGAATGAGGTGCTGTGTAATATTGGTATTGTAATATTGGTAGGCTGGTTCAAGTGCAATTTCTTAGTATACTGGAGGGATAACTGATATTCCAATTTGTTCTGAAGTATTTTGGATTTACACTTTTTTCATAATTTGTCCTGTACCAAAATCTTTTACATGTATACTGAACTCACCTTGCTGGTCAAAGAACAGTCTTCTGATTCTTCATCTAAGGAAGGTAGAAGAGACATCATACCTCTTTTTTTCAACTACAAAAATACACACACAGAGACAGCCCAATTACTCATGACAAGAACAGTAAAAGCCTCTTCTCTTCTGCCTGTATACCAAAAGAAAGTTACCACTTGGAGTCCACTTTTGGAGAAGCACTGAACATCTACCACCCTACATTAAAGTAACTGAAAGCTGCAGTTACTAAGCACCTATGAAAACCGGGACTTTTCTCTATGCTGTAATGTTTCAACATCTGCGCTATAATTGGAACAATTTCATTTTGCTCCATGAAAACAATTTACCAACATCCCAGAACAACTGATTGTCAACAATACTATACACATCGAACATTTTGCTGTTAATTGCTTGATGCAAACTTCATGTTGGATCTGCTCATGCTAAAAAATAACCAGAGGCACACCTCTCTCCTGCCTTCTCCTAGACATGTATCATACTCAGTCCTTCTGGGGCCATTCGGAAGCACAAAGGGGAGGAGAAGTAGTATTGATTCACAGCTGCAGGGGTGCTCCTCTCTTACATGCCACTCCTCCTGGAGGAAGAAGGGTTATTTACCTTCCCTCTTTGGCTCTCAGGTAAGTGATCGCAATGTGGTGCTCCACTTACCTGCTGACCAGAAACATCAACCCCAATCAAGTCACTTTGTGCTAATACAGAGGCTGTGGGTTCATCTACTGATTCAGGCACTTCTTGCTGTAAGCACTGGTGAAGCTCAGAGATTGAATTCTTCGTTCCGGTAAGGATATCTTCCTTTCTTTGACACAGCTTTATGATTTCTTCTTTTACAGCTTCCATTTCTCCCTAAGGAGCAACAACATCTGTAAGCATGCATTTTTCTTACTTAACCAAACATTAATGTAACAGATGATACCAGTGATGCATCTTACTGGGATTGGGGCTATTTCCCCTTTTTCCTTTTTCAGGGCATTGGGACAGTTCCCCATTGTCACTGCAGGAAATGTCCAGATACATGCAAAACAGCAGCAATAGATTCAGCTCAGGAGAGCGCTTGCCATCTGTAATGCAGAAGCTGGTGTTCTGGAAGGAAATGTGAAAGGCTGGATAACTAATTCTAACTAGGTCCTGCATAGCCATGGAAATACGAGTTTCCTTCGGGACAGAGGGAATGCAGCTGGGTTACATTATTCTGTGTGTCAGAGCAGGTGATATTATGTCCAACTACCTACTCTGGAAACGTCACACAAAACACTTGGGATAGCCTTGATGGCGGCAAACAAAGCAATAAGGGTAGCTCAGGGCTGAGTCTTCTTTGCTGAAGTTGGCCTAAAAGAAGGAAACAAACCATTCAGTGGGTTGTAGTGACATGGCTAGGGCCAAAACTATCCCGTGTCTTTGAATGTGATATTGGGAGCAATGGTCCCCAACAAGCTACAAGGAAAATATTTAATGTTCTGCAGGGATTAAACAATAATCCAAGTAACTCTGCACTAACAAAGGGGGAAATAAATCTGTCTTGGTCTCCTCCCTAGCCTAGACTATTGCTTTCTGCTAAGGCCTTTCCTTACCACCCAGTCTCCAGGTGAGCAAAGCAAGCACAACAATAACAGAGAAAGACAGGGCAAGGAATAAAATGCCCTACTCCCTTCATTACTGAACATGCTGAAGCTCTTTGAAGCATTGTTGCCTGCTCAGAAAACTGAAATGTGGCTAAATATCCCATTGCACACTGAGCTCGATCCATCAGAGCAAGCTTTGATGCTAGGCTTGAAATAAGAACAGCATTGATTCCACACCACCATCTATCATGGTGTGAATAATACTATGCATGTAATATTATGTGACAGATGAAAGCAGTAAAACTGCTGGTTCTCTCTTGACTACAGCTTCTTCTATTAATAATGCTAGTGTGGCTGCATGACAGGGAAGATGGAGGCAGGAACCCCAGCAAATTTTCCGAGGACATGGGAACTCTGCTCAGACAAGGATTTTTTTTCCTTTTGTACACCCAAAAACACAAGGTAAAATCTTCCAAAGGTAGAGGCAAGAAAAACTCATTGGAATAAAGAAACAGCCACCCATGATAATTTGGCATACTTTTATAAATGTCCACTAAGAACAGTATTTCTGTTTGTTTCATTGCAGGAGGACACTTTTCAGCATACATTTACCAGCTACTGTTCTGCAAACTTAACTAGCCGAAAACCTCCTCAGAAACCAAATTTTTTTTAGCATCACTTCTTCATCGGAAGCCCCTCAATAAGATAGGCAATTCCAATGCCCAGTTCTATTAATGAAATGCTACAATTGTGAAACAGGTTTTCTTCTAAAACAAGAGCTATTAAACAGAAAGTCCTACACTCAAAGACAAAAACAAGTAAGAATCAGGAAATGAGTCATGCTTAGTACTAGCATCAAGCCTTCAACATCCAGCCACCTGAAAGCAGAGCAGCTATGTACTTAGGAGCCTACCGAGTGATTATAGTTATTAGGCAAGTACAATGTACGAGTATTAACTTTATTGTGACTGACTGCAAACAGCTGAGCATTTCAGAGGCACTTTATAAATAGTTATTACACTTAATTAGTCATTTCCTGACTTCTGCAGTGCTGTCCTTAAAACACGTCTTATTTTTGCATTAAATAATCAATTCATCCATTACAGAAAGCAGCTGACTGCAGGGAGAAAAGCAACACATGTTTATCAGCTGATGAAAACAGTGTGGCAGTGAGGACGAGGAAAGGAGTCTAAAGAATCTAACCCTAACCAGAATCACCAACAGTACCACCAATCAGTGACCAGAAATGGACTTAGTTCTCTCCTTATGCACTATCCCAAGCTGCTACCTCAGCAACATTAGCAGGATGCTGAGCACAGGCAAGCTATCAGTGCTGCGTATTGTTTCACCAAAAAAGCTGTCAGCTGTCATGAAAAAGGCACTCTCAATTTTCCTTAGAAGTTGATATAGGTACAAATGACACATCAAAGTCAATAAGGAGTATATTATGAAAGATATACCCAACTTACAAACTAATACTAATTGCAATATCTCTTGGTATATGTCAACTTATGTATGTGTAGTCACACCATGGCATTCAATTGCCTGCTTGACTGTAGCAGGGAGGGGAAGCAACACTGCTATTTCTCAGTGCTCTGCGTTGTCATGATTAGTGTTAGCCAGGACAAGTAACAGACACAAGAGAGAAAACAATGAAACCCACCTCTGGACAATGAGTCTTCTGAGCCAGTGGTTGATCTTCATGTGATATTTCAACCAAGTGTTTCTTTAAGAATTGTTTCAACTTTTCAATTTCTTGCTCACATTCTTCTGCTTTCTTTACAGCTTCCTGTGAAATAGTAATTCTCATAAATCATTTCAAATTAACTACTACAGAAACAAACCAGTCAGTAATGCAACAAACTTGTACTGAAGAGTACTGAAGCCTCCTTTGCATCTGTAGTTACATGTAAAAGAAACTGTGTTTGTTCTGCTAACTTTGCGCAACCCTATCCTCACGAAGTTTATTACTCACTTGCTAAAGACAAACAAACCACTCTATCCATAAGTCGAAGTATGGTGGGGTATTCTGCCCAGGAGCACATCTTTGCTTACTCCAGAGTAGAGCTATGAATGTGGCTACACAATGCAAATGGAGCATATTTAATCACATTCACTACAATTTAGAACAGGTTGAAAAAAAAAAAAAAGAGAAATTACAGGGTTTCATAACAAGTTAGAAAGTCTACCTACCTGGTTTTCATTGGTGCTCAGGTCTTTACTGCCAGCTAGTTCTGCATTAACCAAAAATGAACTGTGCTGTACACCAGGCAGACACCGCAGCTCAGAGGATAAGCCAACCACAGTATCTGACAATTTGAATACTTCCTATAAAAATGGTGTTTCCACTTTGTGTGAGCTTCCTCTTCTTACATGACTTACAGGAAAACATACTATATGTTATAAACAGCCGAATTAAATTTTACTCATTTGACAGTGACAGCAAAATCTCATCAAACCCCATGCTTTACTGTTTGTGCAAAAATTGGCAGTCTCCCCACACACATTGTTCATGTTTGTCAGCCACAGTCTGTCACAATGTCTCAGGTAATTAAGAAACTCTTACATCTACAAATCAGAATATTTTGTGAAAACATTTAATTTGCAGAATGTTGGCTGGCTCTGTGTTTTCCGACCCGTGGGCTGAGAACCAAAGAACATCTAAGGACTATTCCTCAGGTGTCTGCTTTTGCAGGTAATGAAGAAAATGCAGCCTATTGTCAACAGGCTTGAACTAACTCTACTGACAGCAGCACCTGAACAGCCTGACAGGTTGAAAAATCTCTCTGCAAAGCATGCACAGACTCCACCTTTCAGAGCAGAGTCTCTCCTTCTACGAACAGTAACAGTGCCATTTCTTCAGTCACTTCCTCACAATGGCATTCCCTCTCAATAAAACACGAACTATTAAGGTTCTAAATTATTTTTTTACTTATTTACTAGGTTTTAAAAGGAAGAAGAAACTATTTTCCCCACTTAAAAAAAAAAGCCAAATTGGAGAGGAAGATACTTAATTGTGGACTATAATCTTAATGCCATAGCTAAGGAATAAGAGGAGGGAAAAAAGAGTAGGTCTTCTGCTCAGTTTTAATGAGAAACTAAAAGTCCTAAAAGAGAGATTATCTTACCCATACCTTCACTTCCACATGAACAGGACTGTTTAGTAATAGGCAAAATGCATACTACCTCAAGTTTCCTTGACTAAAGAATATGAATACTCTACAGAGAGTCCAATCTCTATAGAGACTCCGATGTCCTCCCTCACAGGCAAATATGTGAATATAGCCACTTGCCCAAAGGTAACTCGTCTAATTCTCTGCTTTCCACTGACGGGCAAAAAAATCTTACTTTATCCTTTTCCTAATACAACACAAACTATGCCATATATGTGGGACAGAGTCTCTTCCTAAAAGTGTTGCCTCTCTTTTGAGTTATTTCCTGCTTAACATTTGCTTTTTACTTTTCATATTGTGGTAATACTAGAAGACCTACCCATGGAAAAGGCCCAGCTGCCGTACATGCAGGCAGGCATTGTATTTGTTATAGAAGAGCTTAGTAAAAATGAGCACAGTAAATCATCAAATATGCAAATACAGCCACCCTCTTGCACAGAAAAGCAGCAGAAGCAGGTGTGGCTTTCAGCTCCTCTTCCTGATGACGTTATTTAGGTAGTGATAGGGGTGGTACTTGACAGGCCATAATAAAAAACAGAGGGCAACATTCAACACAGATCTAAGTCACCTAAAATCTTGCCCCAAAGCATTTACACTGCCTGTTACACGTTTTGTTTCTGTTATACTTTTTCAGGTGTTACACTGCAACTTAATTATACAAAAGTTACTAGTGCAATATCCTATTGCATCGCTGATAGCAAACTATGGGCAAAGCATCCAAACACTAAAATTTCAAAACTAATCCTCAGGAAAAAAAACCCTATGTATATATTTGTACAGGAAGCTTGTCTCCAATCTTCTTTTCCTCTACCAGGATACTTACTACCTTTCTAATGCAGCACTCAAAATGCCATCCTTTACTAGCTTTATCCTTTGTTATGTCTTAGCTGGTGTTAGACGTATTATAGTACTGCTGCTTTCAGCCCATTCAACAGGACTGGAAAATCTTTTTTGCACAGTTTGACATCCTAGCTGCCAAGAAATGCAATTTTTCCACTCTGTTTTCTCACAAAGAAATTTCACTCAGCTACAGATTATTGGATGCCTGTAAGATAAAGGCAAATGCTGAGTAAAAAAGGTTACAGCTGTTTCAAAGAGGAGAAAAATCTAAACCTTGACCTAATGCTCACATAAACCGGTTAGAAGTCTCACGATAACACTTTATAACTGCAAAGCACCCTGTTTCTGATGGTTTTAAAGTGTTTTGAAAATTCTCAAGTATTTAATCTGGTAACTCTGAAAAATGTATGTCTTACCACATCCATTTTTCAGACATAAGAATTTGTATGGACTAAAAAAAAAAAAGTCATAGGGATCATACAGATCTCACATAGTGATTGCTTTTTTCCAAACTCCAAGCATGCATTAGTCATGTAGCATGTCTGAGTTTTTCTCTTGGTGTGGTGCTCTTAATTTCACAAACTGAAAATCAAAGATGGACATTCACGTTTTAGCTGCCACTTGTGTCTGCCTGGCCTCCGACACGCCCAGTAAGAAGTTAGATGTTCTAAAGCATTCTGCTTTACTGCAATAGGTTTGGAAAACCAAATCAGCAAAGATAGTGTATCATTTTTCTAGGTGCTGCTATCATCCTGGAGAGAAATGGATGGGACACATGGGAATTTTAATACCTCTGCTGACATGGGAACATGCATAACAGAACTCCAGATTGCCTCCAACTGTATCTACCCTGGGCAATGGAGTGTGGTGCAGATATCCCTGAATAAACCTTCCTGAGCTGGTACAACCACATCACTCAGTGAAGTGCTGCAGAGATACTACTTCAGGTTTGGAGCCAGCAAAGCTGTTTCATAACTCACACTGCCCATGAGCTAATGCTCACTGCACTCGCCGGCACTGCCTTCGACAGCTGTGTGCCACACCGATGCTGTTATATCACTCCTGTTTCCAAACCTGGTCTGGCCAACATCATCTCCAAGCCCCCTGTCACATGTTCACTTGTGCACAGGGAGTTGGGCAGGAGTTGGCCTGCCTCCAAACAAAGAATTAACCAAGTGACAGTGACAGAAAATAGTCACTTTCCTGGCTCACTGATTTGGGAAGATCATCTTCAGTAAAAGACATTCTGCTATTAATTGTCAGCAATTTTTATCTAATAGCTGCCAACAAAGAATTTCCATGTTCAAAATACGTTTAAGGACTTGAGTGTTGCAGATGTCAGCATCTCCGTGTAACACTGGACTTCAATCATCAGTTGTGCAAACCTGGGTCATAAGACACTTGGGCCTTCATTTCTTCTACAATATGCTAAAACACATGGTGCCAGTTGTGACTGAATTGGAAAACCTAAATGAATTTCAAGACTATCCAGTGTGCCTTCTTGTAGTATCAAATTACACAGGAAAAATACAGAACAAAAAAATCCCCAAACCATTACGTAGAAGACAAAGTAGGTGTACTATATGCCTGTAAAAACAATATTGTCTAGTTATCAAAATTATCATAAAATAAAGGTGGTAAAAAACCCCAACCACTTACCTCCAGTATGTTATTTTGTTCCTTAGTAATTTTTTCTAATTTCTTCAATTCTCTCAAGAGTTGCCTTGCTCTTTCGAAGACTGAGAAAGGTTGCATTTTCACCCCTGGTAGCTGAAGTCCTTCTTCATAGGACTGTATATGAACAATGGTCTTCTGCATGGGACCAACATGGTCAAGTATAACCTATTAGGACACCAGATAGATGATGGATGTGATACTGAATTGGAAAAGTCAACATTGAAAATTTATATTACTGTCATGATGTGCAAAAGTTCTCTTTGGTGAGTTTCCCATTTAAGAAGGAAGAATATTTTAATCTTGGAACAAATAAGTGAAAATCCATGGTGAGGTTGTCTAAAGCAAGAGGAAGATATAACTTATATTTACAATTCTACTTTTTCTGCATATACATACATGAAGTTTGCACAGTGACAAAAAAAGGGACACATTCAGACTAATTACTATTTACTATGCATGTCATTTCAAAGTAGCACATCTTTGGCAGTGAAGACAGTTAAAAAACTGGTGCAAACCCTTTGATGTCACTCTAGCCAACTCTGGTTTTTCTTTTTTGTGCTGCAAACCAGCCATGAAATATCCTATGTTAAAGCTAGCCGTTTTATGATGGTCCTATAAACAGTCTTATCAACATAGCTGAGACGATGAACCAGGATAGAAGCCAGGAGAAACCTCCGAAGATGGCTCTTCTGTCAAATACAGCATTTCATATCACAACACCCTGAGTGGATGCACAATTTACAATCACCTTTATCAGTTTTGAATGAACAGAAATGTTCAGTTTCATACCACAATACATGTTTTATTAGTCATCAACTTGGGAAAGATAGAATGGCAATATGAACTTACAACTTCTTGGTTCTCCTAAAGAAATGTGAAATCCTACTGAGACCTCATTCAGCTGGGAACTTCAGGAGAAAAAAAATACATAAATACAAACCAACTCTGGGCCTTTTAATTACTAATATTTTTGTTAAATTCCCTCTCAAGACAATTTTGTTTTAAGAGGCCCCAACTGGAATAGAGATACTTATTCTCCCATTCATAAGCAGCCTGTATCAGGAATTTTTTGTTATTAGCATACTATCGAGGCTTCAATTTAAAATAAGGAAGTAGGTGAACACTATTTTCCAGAAGAAATATTACTTTAGTTTTTCCACATAATGTAGCCCTTACAAAATCGTTCTCTGGATAACAAAGCTATCAGAGGTATGTGACATTTTCATCACTTCCCTGAAACTGAACCCATGCTTTTTGCATTTCAGTCAGCTAACAATGTAGACTGCATGTCATATAAAAGAAAAGATACCATAATGCTTTGCTTTACTTAAGCAGAGAAAGGAAAACCATCTGGCCAAGGTATCTTTGCAGTGAAGTCCTTGCATGATGAAATGGTTTTATGGTAAGTCACTCAGCCTATGTTTCCAGAAACATCTGCTAAATCTTGCCTCCATTTTCGGAAAAATAGGGCCTGATTTTCAGACTTCCAGGTTACTTACTGTTTGATGCTAAGTCGAGTGATGTGCAGCAAGCGTTTATGTCAGGCCATAAACTTTCCAAAAATGGAGACACTCAAATGTGGCAGGTATGTCTGACAACATGTGCCTAAATTACATACCCGAGTTCTCTATGGGCATGTTCTCAATAGTGCTTTAATTTCAAATGTTTTTGTTCACGCCATGACTGTGCTTCTTGAAGGGATCTCCCAACAGTCTCACCTTAGGGTTTACATTGGGCAGTTGTCTTGGAGCATGCAAACTGGATTCATTTCAAATGACACTAAAGCAGAAGATACTCTCCAGAAGAGCCTCTGAAGACACCCAGCCACTAATGGATGTCCGTTCTACAGGATGAGTCCAAAGTAAGCCCCCAAGGCACACAAAACACAAATATCAGGTCCTCTGCACCAACTATTTTGCCCTACCAATGTGCTCCTCTTGGATTGCACTACTTGCTCCTGTAGAAACATGTAGCCGAAATCATGACTGAAATAATACTTTCAACCTTTGACCCGTGAGTGAGAATTTTTGTGATACTAATATTTCAAAGTCATATACTAAAAACTTGTTCATGGTAGTTTGCAGTCACAAAACAGACTTATTCTAACTTATGCATAAATATAGAGGGAAAAAAGCCTATATAGGAGCTTTCACAGACCTGTCCGTGTTTAATTTGCTCTTTAGGAGAAAATTCTAACAGATCTTCCGATGACAGGATTGTCTTCATTTTGGCAATTTCCTTCTCAAGCACTTTCACATGAGATTCAATGGCATCCAATTCCTAGATTTTGGGAACAAGAGAATTTGTAGACAGTACAAATACCAAAGCCAGCTTGCATTTCTGCCTTTCACTTAAATTCAGAAAGCAATACTAAAAACACAAGTGCAGCATATGCAGGATATGCTAATGGATGTTACCAATCAAAAGGCTATAGTTATTATAAATTACATAACATCCTAACTTCTGGAGGGATTAAATATCTAAGGTTATCTGGTCTGTTTTAAACCCTGAATACAGAATTGAAATATCCTTGAAAAGTCACATTATGAATTACCAGTAGCGACAAGACACTTTTCCAGTGGTGATAGTTATCAGCATAGGAAACTGGTCTAATTACACTGTTGCATCTTCGTATATGAAGAGTCTTATGTCCGATGGAAAATGGATCTACATACAGTACACCTGCTTGTGAACTCTCACAGAGCCAGAGTCACAGACTAAATTATGTTGGAAGGGACCTTGGGAGGTCTCTGGTGCCCATCAGAGCAGATTGTTTGGAGCCTGATCCTGTTGAGATGTGGGTATCTCCTGGGATGGGGATTTTATGCCCTCTTTGGGCCCCTGATCTAGTGTTTGACCAATCTCACTGCAAAAAAAAAAAAAAAATCCTTCCTGATGGAAGGATGGAATTTCCTTTGTTATAATTTGGGTCTGTTACTGCTCATCTTTTCTCTGCACACCCCAAGAAAAGTCTGGCTCTATCACGTCTATAGTCTCCCATTATGTAGCAGTACACAGCAGTAACATCTGCCCTCCCACCCCTGAGCTGTCTCTTCTCCAGGCTGAACTGACCTAGGTTTCCCAGCCCTTCCTCCTACATCCTGTGCTACAGCCCCCGGACCACTTTGGCAGCCTTCCTGGACTTGCTCCAGGTATGTCTACGTCTTTACACTGGGTTTCCCCATTACACTGAAAAACCTAAAACTGAGCACAGCACCCACACATGATCTCACAGGTGCTGAAAAGAAAGATTGCTCCCATGGACCTCCTGGCTACGCTCTTGCTCAGGCAGCCCAGGATGCTGTTGGCTTTCTTGTTGCAAGGCCATGCTGCTGTGTCATGATTAACTTCTTGTCCACCAGGACCACCGGCCCTTTTGGCAAGGTTGTTTTCCAGCTGGTTGGCCCCCAGCCTGTATTGGTATTTGGACATGATCCCTCCCAGGTGCAGGACTTTGCATTTGCCTCTGTTGAACTTAATGAGATTTCTGTCAGCCCATTTCTCCAGCCTGTCCTGGTGCCTCTGAATAGGAGCCCTACTCTCCAGCAAGATAAGCCCTTTTAATTTGCCAGTCCTGCATTTCTCCTCCCAAACAAGGAGTTTCATCAATGCTTCTGAACTTTACAGCTTAATTAGATACCAAACACCTTCTGATGGTTTGTTTCCAAACAATTAATTTCCTCACTTGGCACACCTACTAAACCAGCACACCTTTCTTCTGTGCAGGCAATGTAAGCTGTATTTCATAACATATGATGAAGCTCTGATAAAAGGCACTTAGAGATCACCCAAACTTACATCAGCCACATGCTGGATCTGTGGAAGAACCTCTGCTATCTCATGCTGTAAAGTTGCTACTTCACCACTTATTTCATTTAGCTGTTGCATTACACTGTCTGTTTCAAAGACTGGTGTTAGCTCCTCCAGCTCCAAGTAAACACTGTGTAGAAGATTTTGCTTTTGCTCCGAGTCTTCCAAAGCCATCTGGAGACAAAATAAGAGCTTAGTTTGATCCATCAATGGTGAACATGAAAATTTCACAGAGGTTAGGACCAGAAGGAATCAGTTTTAATTTTATGTATGTCATTGACCATTGTACATATTCCCAAAAGCTTAGTTCAGACTAAAACACTTCACCCCTAAGGGAACCAAAATACTGCATCCTGCAGGCAGAAAACTGAGAGATTGATGCCATGATTTTAAGGGAATCAATTAGATAAAATAAGACTACATGAGCATGACAAAAGGCATGAAGAGGAAGATTTCAAACTCAGAGAGAGGTCCCACCCCAAAAAACAGAAAATTATGAGATCCTGGAGAAGATTCCTCTCCAGCTCCTGTGCCGTGATCAGGCTGACCGCAAGTACATTAACAAGACATGTCAGCCAGACACCTGAAAAGGGTTTTCTGTACACCAGCCTGCAGACAGCAGATGTAACAGAATGCTCCAGAAAATATCTGGCCAGTTGTGCATGATGGGAAGATTCTTCCCATCTCCTGCAGCTAACTGGATGAGTTTTTGGATTAATTACGGTGAATGTCTTCATGAACAACAGCGAGGGTTGCAAGAAATGCATGTGATCCACTGAAGGAAAGGACTGAATGCATGTCTCAACTCTAATGCAAACCTTGGGTGCATTTCCAAATCCACTAGTTTCCCAGCCCACTATACATAAAACACTCCAAACCACAAATGCAGGAGACTATAAGCTTTTATCACAAAAACATTCACAGATTTTGGAAATCACAATCTCCCCATTGTGGCTATGTGCTCTGTAACATATCAATCCAGAACAGCCAGCTAATTCCTATAAGGAATTCTTATTAGTTTTAATACAAAAATCTATGTTCAGAGCACCAACTTTCTCTCTTGGCCTAAGCCACGGAGTGGACATACGGAAAACTCAAATTTCAAATACAAAATTGCCAGAAATCCTCTTGGCACTTGCCTGGCCCTGATCCTCCCTGTAATATTACAGACATTTGATTCTTGAAATCACCAGTCAGAATTACCTTCAAGATACAGTGAGAACTGCCTTCCAAATCACAATTCACTTCAAAGTTTCTATCTAACACACAGACCTCAAAATACCACTTTATCCTTTTTGGATCACATACACACAATACAGAAAGAACCATACATATTCAAGCAGTAAAAACTGATTATAGCACCACAGCAGGGTTCCAGAAGACAATCACATAGTTTTGGAAGATAGATGGACTACAGTTCAGCACTTTCACAAGAGAGATATGTCCAACACCTAAACGTATCCATCTATATTTCATGAGTGTCAACTGTAACTATTTTTCACTTAAAGGATTTATTGAAAAGGTAAATTATTTATGTTAGTAAGACTTAAGAATGCAAAATAGTGTCTATGCAGAGCAACCGGTTCTAACAAGACCTCAGGGGAGGTTTAGATTGGATATTAGGAAAAATTTCTTTACTGAAAGAGTGGTCAGGCACTGGAACAGGCTGCCCAGAGAGGTGGTGGAGTCACCATCCCTGGAGGTGTTCAAAAAACGTGAAGACATGGCACTTTGGAACATGGTTTAGGATGCCTGATGGTGAGGGGTTGACGGTTGGACTTGATCTTGGAGGTCTTTTCTAACCTTAATAATTCTATGATTCTGTATATCTGCATTAACACTTACCTGAAGGTCATCAGTATGTTTGCGTAAGCTTTTTGCAGAGCCATTCTGAGCATCTGCTCTTAGCAAGCAGTTGGTGTTTTCTATCCAAACTTTCATATTCTTCAAGAGTTCATCATATTCTTCCATCTTGTTGGCAGCCTAGGAAATGACAGGATTTTACAAAAAGGCACAAATGCATTTCTATTCACTGTATAGGATAAACACATCTATGGACAAGATTAAAAGAAAATGGGATGTATTTTCATCAAGGTCAGTTAAATTAGTATGGTGAAATAAAGACCATAATTTTCTGAAACAGTTTCAGGATTTCAGGCTATCTCCTCTAATCAAAGGTAATTTTGGTGCTTACGTGCTTACATTTCATGGGGGCATTGTTGCAATTTACATGGCAATGTTACTTTAATACATAGCCCATTAGCAGAGTCATAGAAAACCATCTCATCACCCATCCAGGGACAGGAATTCCTCATTCTAACCCCCATCAACCACGGTGAAGCACCAGTCCTTTGGGGTAGCAGCTGGAGGTGATGTTTGCCACTCCAGAAACTTTTAGCTACAATAAGCCAACACACTGACAGCAGGCTTTTGACTCTTTACTCACTTGACAGCCTCCGATGATGTTTTATGCAAAGCCTTTATTTTGTTTTTCTTAAGATGTGATTTTTAAGAAACTTTTACATATGCATCTACCTTGTTTAAAATGGCAGTTCTGCGCTCGGCAAGTTGTGAGACCTGTTGGTACTGCTGAAGGGGGCTCACTAAGATATCCATCAACTCCTGTGCGTGGCAGGAATCCTGCTCTACTATATCATGCAATTCTGCATCCAGTTCATTGAGTTTGTAATGCCAAAGGTCCAGCATATCCCAGATTTGCTGCATGTGGAGAGACAGGAAAAGAATCACAAGGTCAGGCTCAAAGATAACAGCAGAGTTATTTGTTCTGCACGTGGGGCATGTGGAATTGCAAAGATTTCGGAACTGATATGACAAGAACAGAACACTCTGCATCTACTGGTGTGATTCACAGTTGAAAAAAACACATATTTTCCTGTGAGAAAGAATTGGTAAATATTCATCAGCTAATACTTCTCCTTTTACAGACAGAAAATGAATGGAGGGCCACCTTATGCTCCTGCTAAACCAGGCTCTGTAGAAACAACCAAAAATCTTTTAGCACCCATAAAATTATTTTGGCAAGATTACCTTCTGAACTTCTTTGGCTTTTGCAATGTTTTCACTCTTCTGTTGTAACATCTTTTCAATAGCTTGAAGGCCATTGTTAATAGTTTCTGCTTTTCTTTTCAGCACGTACTGAGGAGAGCTCTGCAAGATTTCAAAGCTAACCTGTCACAGTAAAGAGAAAACGATAGGGGAGATGACAAAGATCTGCTTGTTTCTGTGTACCACATCACCAAAAATATTCAAATTATTTTTATGTTTCTCTTTACAAGTCATTTAAAAAGACAGGAATAGAATTACATTTGCAGGGAGAAGCGTTAATGTGAGCAGGTTCAACATTTACACGTTGTTCAATAATTTCATCTCACTTAAAAATGACTGGTCAAGAAAGGCAATCCCTGAAGAAACAAACAATAAGACACTGCAACTCCCTGGGTGCTTCGCTTCAGCTGCCCCTGTTCTAATCTGTAACAGAGTCTAATCATGCTGAATTGTGGAAAGGGTCTCATTTAGATTCGTGCTGTAAGAAACCCAGAATGACACCTTTATGTCTCAGCTGGCAGCTATTACTTTCATGTAACAAATAAGGGAATATGGAAGTGCATCAATGTACAGTGAGTTTCTAAATGTAAATTTAGAGATTTATTACTAAAATAAAAGGCTGTGAGCCCCATAAAGTATGTGGAACTTAATTTTACTCTGCAGAACTCCATAGAAATGAAAAATCGGTACTCTGGAGGGCCTGATTTTCTACGCAAAGAGAAAATTCTCAAGTAAACTGAAGTTGAATAATTGCCTAAGCACAGAACCGAGCGACACAGTAAGGTACCAGGTTACTGTGGACTAGATGAAGTGCAGGGATTGAGAAAGTCCTTGCTCTTAACCCCAAGTAACATCTCTTCCTACTAAGTCTTGCTACCTGTTAGCGTCAGCCAAGCACCAGGAAATGGTTAAATCATGGTAAATCCTTTGCATGGTGCAGCCCTAGGATTTATGGGGCATATGCACATTGAACAGCTTTATGCTGCATTGATGCAAAAGATTTCTAGTTTAGTAGTTATTCTGGTCTGAAGCTCCTTATACTGAAATACTTTATCCTTTTTGGTGGAAGGGGAATTAAGATTATTAGTTAGTTAATATATTATTTATCCATTTTTGTTTCTTAATTTCATTAACACTATTTATTATTTATAGATTCCAACATGTAGTGTCAGAACAATATAAAGTAATACCCATAGTAAGGTATTGTATTGACAAAATTGCATTAGTCAAAATAATTATATAGCAAAAAGAACTACAGTGCTCCTCTCAAATACTCATGCTTATACAAAAAAGCTATGAAGTCCAGTCTGCACTTAGTGCCTAAGACTCCTTGGAAAAAAAGAACTCAGAGTGTAATCACTAAACACTTGACCATTACTGCTCTCCTGGAGTATACCAAACATGAAAAATTATTGATGTTCGTAGGGCTAGTTTCCAAAATAGTAGAGAAACATGTATGAGTGATGTGACACAGCTGGACCAAGCACTGACTTCCTATCTTTCCTCAGAAAAAATGCTGCATCTGGTCATCGGTAGGGCAGGATTTTAAATTCAAGAGTTCTTACTGGCATAAATTTATTATATTTTTCACATAAAATGCATGGCATCAAAAGTACAATTTATTTTCATTTTTAGGTTAGCAGATTTAGAAGAAAGCAAAATGCCATTAGAATATGACAAGTTAATTCAATTCAACACATGCTGGTATCTCCTAGTATGTAACTAAACTGATCTCCAGTTCCAATAGGATTTATTTTGTTTCCCAAATGCTTTTTAAAAAATTCCAAGACAGTTTATATTGTTTTCCACTACCTAAATGTGAAAAGCAAATGTTATGTAGTTCCCAGGACCAGTTCTTTCACTCCAACATGTAATGTATGCATTGGGATAACCTTTTATCTCAGTAAATGAAACAGTAAACAACAAAAAACCCCCAAAGCATAAATACTGTTTTACTCCCCTTCTCCTTCTCTCTCCTACTGAGTTGTTGGTTCTAAAAAGACTGGTTCCATTTTGAAACAGAAACTACAAAGTTAACCAAATTAAAACTACTAGGCTGCAATGAATATGTCTCTATATATTTAATGCAACATTAAATGAATGAATAATCTGACAGACACTAACAAGTAACTAGATTTCAAAATTGTTTTATTAAACTTTAAAGTTTTATCAAATTAACTGAGATTTAGCCTTTAAAATTAGCGTTAAACATTATTATTTCTGAAATAAGAGAAGTGAAAGATTTTTTCTTTTTAAAAGTAACACAAATGAAAAAATAACAATGGTAATAATTATACCAGGCTAAAATTTGATCCCGAACTTACAGTATTACTCCATTTTCCTTAAATTTTGCTTTCAGTTAACTGTTTATACCCCCTGTAGATAGAAAACATTGCAAAAAGCCGAGGCAATTTTATCTACTTATTTAAATTCACTGCCTGCTTTTAAAGGAATGCAACCATGTCCCGAGGGGTGGTACGAAGAACCATGCCGCGATACCCTACCATGTGTGCAAATCAGATATAAAAAATCCAGTTTCAAAGTCCTCTTTTAATTCAGTTTTGAAAATATCTTCTCAGTTAAGCTATACAAACTTCCCAATCAATTTTGACTACTAGTTCAGTTTAAGAATCAGACTGGATAGAAGACAGGATCCACATCATATCACATCCAAGACTTTTTTGCTAGTGATTCTGTTTGTCTTCTTTTAACACAAAAGAAAAATATTATATTCACACTGCTTACTGTAAGGTTATTCTAAAAGGAGACAGTTAACATGAGGAATATTTCCTCATACATACATTTTCACCAAGAGGAAAATGCAAATGAAAATAATCAATGTTTGAAGCTGAAATTTATAGTTACAACATTCATCAAATATGGCTGTACTTATTTATACATTACAAAAAGGAAAATATGAAAATCAAATCAACAGTTACCTTGTCTTCCAGGTCTTGCAATACTTTCTTGCAGTCCTCCAACTGTGTTTTGATCTCTGCAGGAACTTGTACACATGTCTCAGAATACTTGATCCGGAGTTTCTCCATGATATCCTTTAGAGTCTGACTTTCTTTACCAATCACACTCTGAACTTCCTACAAAATTAAGAATTAACTTCAGCAGTTTTACACAGTTTTTACTGAGTGCATGTGTGTATACGTACATATGTATACATATACATACATATCGTGTTTTATATTTCCTACCATGATTATGGTTTGGAAAAGTTGTTTTTGTGATATCAAACCTAACCTGGCTACCTCTGCAAGCAAATTAACTTTGAGAAATACTCACTCATTTAATCAAATGATGCTTTTCAATCTGTAAGAATTAATTAAACTTGGTACTACTCCGTGTCAGGCAACTGATGCATTGATGTTTATTGACAGGTATAGCAATGTAATCATTTGAAGTGCTCCTATGATTAAATGTTCACCTTTGTGCTCTCCCTTTTGCCAAAAGTGCATTTTCTCTTTGAAAGACATTTAATAGCCAACGTTCATTCCTTCATTATTATAAACAACACAAAGGCCACAAAAAGCAACAGGTTTCAAGCTGAAGTGTCTGCTTTCAGGCAATTATGCAGAGCAGCACAGCAGGCTCCTTTCAAAACAGTAGTTTCCAGTTCTGCATGAAGAATGTAGGTTTTATGACATAAAAGAAACTTGAACAACTGTCTACAGCCTGTGGCCTAGAAATAAAATCCAATCTAAGTCCTCTTGTAGAAAGAATGAAGAAACTCGTCTGTTTTGAAGGTTTTCTAGAATTTCAAGTTGGAAAGTTCTGTTTGTTTGCTTTATGGTTCCTTTTCCCAATGCTCAGCTGTTTGAGAAACTCTAGTGTGAAGTTATTGGGGAAAATGATCTAAAGCTCCTACCAGGCAATGAAAGACATTAAAATTAACATCCTTTTCTTTTTCAATCGGGGGTAACGGTAATCCATTAACTCCTAGTCTTCACTTGGGAATCTTTTCCCTCACACAAGTACAATGCACAGAAGAAATATGTAAGAGTCTGAGACTGACTTATTTCCTGTCATCCCACAACAACTGGATCTGATATTAAAAAACTCAAAACCACGAAACAGCTGTGTGCCTCATTCTACCATAGAAAAGGCTGTTGTTGTCAAATGGTCCAATTAAGATTGTCCCAACAATTACAGGAGTTTATAAATTCCCTGACTTGAATTTGAAAGAATGTTACAATGTTCGTCTCCAAAACAAAGCATGCCTCTGCAAACTGGTTTCTGTATATAAATGCATGTTGACATTTCACAGATTATTTAGCTGGAAAGCAGATGCCTGTCAAAACTGTCACAATTTTTTTCCTAGGTGACTAGATGATATCACTTCCAATTTGCATATTCATCTGTGCTGTTGAGTTAAAAGTTCACCACCCAACTAACCTAGATTTGTCATCTGGAAGTGAAATAGGCATTTCCATTCAATAAATGCAATGGAGCCACGAATAATGCTATAGATTTTATAGAAACTAGGTTTTCTTTGGAAGTAGGGATGAAATTGCCCTGCAGATTTTGGCTTACTGGTGTTTGCAATCAGGTAAAATTAAGGAATTTTTCAATCCTTTCAGCTGAATCTTCTCAAAAGTAATAGGCCTGCTGCGACATACTGCTACAAAGAAATCATTTGATGGGATTGCTGCTAACATTTGCTTGTGCCGATTGCTGTCAGGAACAGGAACAAGGTCTAAACTCACTTTGGGGCGAGTATTAGGTGCTCAGAGTAGCACAGTTTGGATGGGAGGAAAAAGAGCAGGCATCAAGCACCGGCAGTGGTAACATTTCCTCCTGGATACAAACAACGGAGTAGAAGAGCAGACCCAACCCTAAATTCTAATCCTAAATAATTGTAAATAGAAAACCATCCCTTTCAGACAAATCCACAAGGTTGCACCACAGTAATGCTGGCTCGTGGGTTTTCAGAACTTCCTAAAGATGTAGTTAACATTTCTCTCTCATGCTAACCCCTAGGAAAATGCTCATATCTGCCACCACAGTCCTTGGCTTGTGTACTTTTCCTAGTCCTTTGCCAACTTCAAGCATCCACATTCTAAAGAAAATACACGGTGAGGACCCCCAACTAGCTTTTATA
The DNA here is from genome assembly GCA_031468815.1 of Morus bassanus. Classification (NCBI taxonomy): domain Eukaryota; kingdom Metazoa; phylum Chordata; class Aves; order Suliformes; family Sulidae; genus Morus; species Morus bassanus. The sequence continues at coordinate 8,926,957 of CM062572.1, read as the reverse complement.
CATCACTCAGCAAAGAGAGCCCAAATTTGTAATAGAGCTTAGTAGGCTAGAATAAATAAACTATCAAGTTCTGTAGTTAAAAGATAACTTGATTAAATAGAATTAAAAATAGATTTTTTATCAAGATTTAAAAATTAAGATAGTAATGTAAACACAATAAGACTAAACTGAAAGAAATATAATTAATAATAAATAAACAAACCCACATTCAGGAAGTGTTAGGAATAACAGCATTTCATAAAGTCAAGAATTCAAAGAAGGATAACAAAAATATACTGAAATGATAGAAATGTATAGACTGGGTTCCTGCAAAGTGCTGGTTGCTGCTGGTGGAGACTGTGGTCTTGATGACAATTTGATTTCTAAAAAGCATTTACCAGGTTAACCCCCTCGTATGGGACATCAAATCCAGAGAATCTGAAGCTGCCCTGGCTAGGTACACAGAGTGGGAAGGGGCGCAGGATGTACACTATGCAGTCCTTCCTAAAAGGCATGCAACTGGCTGTGAATCTCTCTGCAATCTGGAAAGACTTCTGTGGCTGCTAACTGGACCACATAGAGGGAGAGGAATGCAAACCAAGTGCATGGCAGTGCCAGTCATATTCTGCTGACCCAGATTCATTCTCTTTAAGTCAATGTGCATATGCATATACTTTGCCACCAATTTTATTTGGAGCAGGCTCAAGCCCCAGCATAAAAGAGAACATTTTCCGTATGTCCCCACACAATAATAGAGCTGCTACCAACCTCCAGTTGTCTTGCCTTTCCAGTAGCATCTTGTAATAACACAGATGCAGCATTCTGTAATGCATTTGTCACAGCACTTATTTCTTCAGTAATCTTGTTCCTCTCTTGAATCTCAGCTTGTACGGAATCCTTATGGTCTTGAGTCTTTTCATACAACCTATGAAAGATTTCCAGGAAGAATATATTAAGAGTTAGACTCTACACTAAGTAGGAGTAATCAAAGAGCATGCTTAACACAGATATTTTTTAAATATGTATCTAGAACCACATTCGTCTGCATTTTAATATTATTTTCTGTGACTATATCTCTGAGTTTCTGTCCTTTATTGTCTCAAGTTTCTTCAAAAATGAATCTTCAGATATTGCTAAACAAAGTACGTTTGGTAGACCAAATGAGATAGCATGCATATTTAAACAGCAAACAGAGCTCAGGTTCTCAGAGTCTGAAACACCAGCTCAGCAGAAGACATTCACAAAGATTTCCATGTCAAAAAGCAGGCATGGATACGGGCAAGTACAATTGCAGATTTGCAAAAGATATTTGAGGCAAATTTTAAACAGTGGCACTCACTTAGTAAGGCAAAAGTTGCATTGTTGCAGAAAGCACAAGGTCTGATTTTCCTGAGTGGAACACCCACACATCTCATTCAAGTTCACAAGAGCTTGGAGCCTCCAAAATCGACCACCATCCCTTCTGATTCCTTCTACATTTGAACACAAACTGCAGCCCACACACAATATGGCCAGGCTCAGGTATTCTCCCTAACTACTAGCTCCCAATGCCCATGCTGGAGACAGCAGATGGCTTAGGTAGAGCTGTAAGTGCATTACAGCTTTCAGGTATTTTTTAATACCCAATAAAATGCTGTGCTTGTAAGTAGTCCTATGTCATATCTTCAACAGAAATTTCATACCACTTACTTTTTACATCGATCCTGCATTGCCTTTATCTCACATAAGGCAGGAAGGGCAGCTTCCATCTCACTATTTTCAGATGTATTCAGGATGTTTCTTATTCGGTGAAGTAGTAAGAGTAAGAGGAGCTGTTGCTGGTTGACGTTTTCCTCAAATGAGTTCACAAAATCTAGTAATTCTACCAGTTCCTCTCTTGTAGCCTTTTCTTTTTCTTTGAGACTTTCTGGCTGTTCTTCCTGGAGCTTATCGAGAATTATTGTTTCTCGTTCCAGCTAAGTAAACAGCATGTCAAAGTATGAGATAAAGTGCTTTTTTGTTCCATCACCTTAAGTTACATTATTCATTTACTTACACACATGACTAAATACTGGGAATTACATAGCCAGAGAGCTTGAACCTCTGAAGTGTGCCAAAACATCAGAGTTCACTCTAACAAAGCACATAACCACACACAGAGTTGTTCTGGGTTCAGAGAATTTGTACTATAAATATCCCCATCGTTTTTGACTCCAGATTCAAGAAAGGCTGGGGATAACTGGCTGATCAGTGGGTGGGAAATCATGTTCTACACTGATCTCAGCCCTCTACATGCCATTTTACTGAGGGTCCCATCCCTACCACATTCCCCAAAACTTTCAGTTTGTTGAGCAACTCACCTCTTCACTGATGAATTTCCATTCCTGCTTTCGTTCTTCACAGTTAATTTCCAGCCCTTTTGCTGCCTCAAGCAAACCCAGCCAATTTTCCCACAGCACTGTTACAATCCTGCCCAGTGCCCTGTCACTTCTCTTGCATAATCTCATCAGTTCTCCAGAGACCTGCCTCAGCTTCACAAGATCATCTTCAGCCGAGTCAATGTTGGAGACTAAAATCTTATAGGAAAAATGAACAAGTAAATAAATAAAACAATACGGTCAGAAGTGTTAATGAAGCATTCAGTGACATGATTAGGATCCTCTAATAAAATGGCAATCAGTCCACTGAGCTGGTTAAATACAGTTGTAATGAGAGAATTCTGTTGGCTAAGACTACAGAGAAAGATGGGGTAAATAAAACAACAAAACAAAGAGAACAACAGTGTGCCCAGGCAATGAGGTTGTTCTTACTTCTTTCTGGTTATTTGGAAGGGAAGACAAATGAGCAGCAGTTACAGATATAAAAAATGACAAGCCTGTAATATGATGAGTACTAAAAGAGAAGGCGGCAAAGAGGTTCATTATAGTGGAGGTCTGGTGCGGAGGCAACAAGAGAGTCCTGGGTGAGGAAATTGGAAATTCTCTGATTTTCACTTCTGAGGGAAAACAACAGCAATGTTAGAAATCTGATCAGTGCTTGTCCTGCAAAGAAACAATGAGGGATCTGAACAGAAATGTAACACTATCTTAAGCACAGATAATGTCTGATTTCTACAGCAACAAGATGTACTCATTTTACATGGCACTGATCTCTTCCCTCTGGTGACCAAGGATAGGACCCAAGGGAATGGCAGGAAGATGTGCCAGGGGAGGTTTAGGTTGGATATTAGGAAAAGGTTCTTCACCCTGAGGGTGGTGGAGCACTGGAACAGGCTCCCCAGGGAGGCAGTCACGGCTCCAAGCCTCATCAAGAAGCACTTGGACAAAGACATGGCGGGAATTTGGGGTTGTCCTGTGCAGGGACAGGAATTGGACTCGATGATCCTTGCGGGTCCCATCCAGCTCAGGACATTCTACGATTCTATGATTCTACATGGCCTATTATAATTCGGGTTTTTTTACAGGTATATAAATATATTCTGTGGTTTTATATATACATAAATACAGGTTAAAGAATTTCACGCCTTTCTACTACGATATCATATGGTGTGCATAGCTGCTACATCACAGTTTTGCATGAGCTTTTCAAGTTCTTCAGAGCATCTCTTACCTTACTTTCTTCTAAGTGCTCCAAAGCTTCTTTATAAGATGTTGGTATTTGAGACAATGACTGTCTAAGCATCTTTTCCAGTTTGTTAAGATTATCACACACCTTATCTTTGGTTTTTGTGTAGCTTTTGTATTTTTCAAAATACCTGTAGGAAACAATTAATAGACCAATTAAAATTTGTTGTGGTTGCTCCTCTCTCCAAGCATAACGCCCACTAGAATAAAAAAAAAAAAAAAAAAAAAAAAAAAAATCCTCTTATCTAAAAGTCTGTACTATTTTGCAAGTTGTATTCAATTAGCATTTGTTATACACTTCAGGTCTGATATCTGAGATATTTTAGAGATGCCTGTATAAATGCCCCAGAGGTAAAGAAATATAGGTATGTATATCCATATATCAGCCATGGAACTGCTCAAAAGAATTGTATGTCTTGATCTAAGTCTCCATCCTCTTCAGACATTCCCAAAAATTAGTTCCCAGTTTGTAACACGTTCTATTTTTCCCTATGTTGTGTGGTCTGTATAATTCTAATTTCTTATTTCTACATCTTATAATCTCTTTTCTGTTACCAAACCCTTTAAAGTCCTCCAATTCTTTGATTATAAAAGCAGATTTTAAGGCTATGCTCAATAGAACCAGAAGCACTGGATCATGGTCAAGCAATTAAAAAATCCTTTACTCTCTCTCTCAAACTTTTTCTGTACTGGAGACCCTTCAGATCTCTTCTGTACCTATACTTGAAGGAAGGAAACTATGGCCTGTGCCTTCTTTGGTCTTTATTTTCTCGAGACATCAGAATAGCCTATGGAAGATACGCATTAGGGCCCCTCTGAAAACTTTGAAAACTGCACCAGTGCCGGACTAGAGACTGTGGAAATATGCTTTCTTTTGATTCTGGCGTCATGACACTCAGTTGAGCCCCATACATACTTTTTGGAATATACTAAGAATGACTGCATTGTAAATTATTAGCAATATGCTTATTGTCTGGTAGTTTTCTTTCCATTACAATCACATCTGGGAACAACAGAAACGCTAACAGTTGTTTCTGCTGAATTACCTGGTTCTATCAGAGCAGAAACAACACTGCATTTATTATCAGTCAAATTTCTCATAATAAGGAACACCATCTAGGAAGATCTCTTAAACCTACCTCTGTTCATCAGCTTCCATTCTTTGAGCCTTCTTCCTTAATGCCAAACTCTTATTGACTAGTTCTGTTAGAGTATTTTCCAGACGTATTTTCTCTTCTGGTTTCACTAGGTTTTTCAGCTTGGAGTACAGGTTTTCTATGTTAGCCTTTGCAGAGCTGAATTCTTCTTGTTTCCATTGTAGGGCTTGACAGACCTCCTCTGAGCTACCGAGTTCTGCTGCGGCGGACTGGACTCGAGCTTCGTAGTCCTCAAGGAACCCGGCAGCCCTCTGAACAGCCTTGGTATAAAGCTCACCAGTCTTATATGCCTCCTCCAGAGCACTCTGAAAGTGTTAAAAAGACAAAGGAACAATCAAGGACTGCTGTGCTCCTCTGGATTACCAGATGGTCTTCTCAGAATTTCACACTAGGTTGTCTTTGAGACCAATGCTCCCAGATTGGCCTGAGGAGGTGAGAGAGGACACATGGCAAATGCACTCTGCTACCTTGGCAGTCACACGACAGAGCTGTAACCTATGGATTGACTGCCCTCAACCAGAGGAACAGGGGTTATGAGGGAACTGCCAATACTGCAAAAGGCCAGAGAGAAGGATGGCAGGGCACAAGAACCATAAGATCCCTTAAGGGGCATGGCAGTACACGTCCCGTTCAGACACGGAAAGTCCACATATTGATGCTTTATTCTGCTCCAGGAGATATCTGCACTGTGACTTACCAAACTGCTTCTCACTAAACCCTCTCCTCGTATGCCTTTATACACAGAATTATGTGTGACTTTGCCAGCTCTTGGATTCCCACAGGGCAGAGAAACTTTGGCATTGTGCTTCCCACACAATACCCAAGCAGTGAAGATGAAGCACAGCAAACCAGGAAATCTGGCAGCAGGACCATAAGTCCATCATGGATGCTGAGTCCCTCCCCCTGTTATTAGCTACTGCCTCATATTTCCTCGTTTGTACCCATTGGGCAGTCAGGGCACAGGTCGTCTTGACCAGGACACAGTTCCAGAACCTCTCTGCTATGAAGGTTACCACTCTTCTGGTTTCCAACATAAATTTATTCACTAACTCTTTCTCCTTGTATTAACACTGCCCTTTAGCCTAAGCAGTCCTTTGCCACCCATTAAGTCTACCTCCAGCCTGATTACATTTCTCAGCTAGGTTTCCCGCTTGCACTCAGCTTACCAGGTTGAGCAAATTCAGTTTTATTAACTGCCTTCAACATTCCTCGTCCCTCTAACAGCATCTGTTTTAATTTGAGTGGACCTTTCCTGACAAAGGCATCAAGAATCGGGTCGATCCTTCAGCAATGCCTTATATACTTGTGTTAAAGCCTTGGATCCTGGTTGCCTTTCCTTCGCTTACCGTCCCTGAGGCCTGATCACATTTGTTTGACCTGTGCTTTACTCTTCTTGAACATTCCCAACTGGTAAGCTTTTTCTGTGTAGTAGAGACAAGGAACTTCTGTTTTTTCATCCCTGTCACTCTTGAAAATGTTATATAAAATCAGGCCCAGGAATACTCCCAGGACAATTAGACCCAGTCTCTCTTCAGCTCAGTATCTCAACACAACCTTTTCCTTCCTCCCCTTTACCTTTTTTGTCTTGTGCTAATCCCCACTGCTTGATTAAAATCAAACTGAATAGAACTAGTTTCTTTGTACCCTTAGTTTCTTATCGCAATTCCCATCATATTCACCAATGCAGAGATGATGATGGGCCAATTCAGTTATTAGAATAAAAGGAGGATATAAGTCATGAAAACATAAACACTACAGTCACAGGCACCTAATCTAATTATTGGGAAAAGATATATGGCCATACCTTACTTTTATTAAATATACTTACAACACGGACAGCAATATCTGTCTTCAGTTGTATTTCATGATCTTGCAGTGTCTCTAATTTTGTTTCTATATCAGCAGCCAGAGATTTTTCTTCTTGGTTTTCCCTCTCTTTTTCCATTATGCATTTAATAGCAGAAAACTTTGCTTGCATCATACTCTGAATTGCTTCCCACCGCATCTTTTCATACTGCATCATTTTTATGTCTAAGAGAAGTGGCTGCTGGAGCTCGAATTGAATATGCTTTATAATGTGGAATATATGTTCTACTTCATTCTGGGTATCTTCCTTGTTTACACACTGGAGACCAGAGACCAAGTTTTGAAGAAATTGATTCAATTCCTCAACATCTTTGTCCAGGCTCTTTATTTCTTTCCTCTTAGATTCTTTGAATGGTGTATCAAAGACTTCGTTTTTGTTTATTTGATTTACTACCTCCTCAATTAAGTGCAAGATTCGTTGAACTGTCTGAAACAGAATCTGTGCAGATGTAAGATTCTCAGCAGGAGAAGGGCCAGAGATATCATTTAGGATGTTAGCTTCTTTCCTTACAGTGGATGTCACAGTCTGGATTTCATTTAGTAATGCTTCAATCTTATCACATTCCCTAACAACATTATCAAAGTGTATTATCTTCCCTTTAATTTTATTTTTAATTTTAAAAAATTCAGTTTGCAATTCATCCAGCTGCAGTGAGTCCCATTTTAGACCTAGGCATTCAAAGACCTCTTTGTACTTTATTATTTGTGACAAATTGGACTGAAAAGCTAATACTTTTTCTCTAAGTGCTTTACATTTATCCTTCACTTCCTGCTTGGCACCTAATAATTCATCTTCCAGGTTCATTTCACCATATTGTAGATCATTAAGATCTTGCTGCAATGAAGTTACTCCTTCAGCAAACTCTCTGTAGACAGCTATCTTTCTTTCTACTTCATGAAGTTTACTCTGAATTTGCCTCTGTGTCTTCCTTGTTCTATTCTTCAGACTTCTTAACTGATCAGTCAAAAATAGTTTTTCAGACAGGCTCAGTACCCCAGCTGTGGCCTGACTCTCTTTACAGTGGGATGAGATAAGCCCTTCTATTTCCTGTATGCCCTTTAAAATCTCCTTTAAAATGGTTTGGGTTTTGATTAATTCTGACCACGAGCTGGTTTGGTTCATGTCAGGCCTGGCAAGCATCTCAGCATTTCGAAGCTGACAGTGAACTTTTTCTAATTCTGCAATAAATTTCTGTCTCTCCTCCAGCTGGAGCTCTAGGTGCTGTAATCTTTGAGCTGATTTTAAAACAAGAGCCTTGTATGAATTCTGCAATGTTTGTAAAAGGGAGGTCATATCAGACATCTCCTCTGGCTTCAAGTTGGGAACGATGTGCTGGAGCCCACAATCCAGTGATACAATCACAGGCTCTCTGTTTAGAACTTCTGTGCTCGTAAGCTGACAACTTCTGATCTGTGATTTAATATCACTGGGGAAAAGTGCTGCTTTCTGATCAAGAGAGGACAGCGAACCTTTGACCCACGAAATACTTTCTTTCAGCCTCTTCATCATTTCATGTTTCATGAGAGCAGGACCAGTGATCTGAACATCCTCTTGAGGAGTTTGTTGCACTAATAATGCTTCCAATTTGCTCTGCAAATCATGTATAGAGTTCTCCAAAGCTACCTTCTCTTGATCGCTCCAAATTCTTTTCATCTGCAGTTCAATCCTTCTTTTTAATAAAGAAAGACCATGTTTAATATCCTGCAGCTCTGTGGTCCAAAGTACAGGGTATTTGACTTTTCCTTCATTTGAGGAATATAACTCTGCTTGTAAATACTGTTCTTGTATCAGTCTCTGAATATCCTGTGCTTTATTCATAAGCAGGTTAAATTCATCGATTTCTGCCAAAACTTGATCATGTTTCTTTTGCACTGTTTGTTCCATGTGTTGCCACCATTGCTCCAGTTGCCTCATTTGGCTTTCGGTTAACACTTTATCCATGCATGTTAAATGCTGAGATAAACTTTCTTGCTGAGTTTTCAACTGGTTTAAGACATCTCTTTCTTTTTGTAAGGACTCTATGTATGCCTTAATTTTCTCCAGAAGAACTGTGTTGTTCATAGGACCCCTGCCAAAAATATGAGTAGCATTTAAAAAAAAAATTTCTCCTAAAACATGGACTAGACACATTTTAAAAAGAGAATTTTACTGTTTAGAAAATGATTCACTCACTTTATTCGCTTAATCACATATATCTGTCAGTGTTCTCTCACAAATTTCCTAACCACTGTAGCGGTATCATTATTTCTTGCTAATCTGCACAGCATTAGTTATTTCTAGATATCTCTGCAGGAAAGGTATATTCTAAGGTCTATTCTCTAAAATTGCAGTATATACTAATATAAAATGTGTCATTTCCTAAAGGAATGTAGCCTCCCTTTAATGTTATATAAATAAAAGTTTAAGTATCAACAACAGTGTTAAGTCATTTCTAAGTGAATTAACAACATTTTATGATCATTTCTGATTTACAATGAAGATAAAACTTAGCTATAAGAAAAACTTCAAAAAATCCCATTCCTTCAAGATTAATTTGGAGGAGTCTACTCATCTTTTATTTCCAGCAGTATTTTGAAATTCCCACCTAAAATCCATTTACCATCCAGATTTTTATTCATTTTTTTCAATGTAAATTAACAATTTTATAAATTATTTTAAAGATTTTCAAATTATTGTGATACATTATTGTGACTGATAGGCTAGTCCCATGTTTTGAAGGCGAATTCACAAAAGGTACTAAATATTTTGTTTGCATTGGTTACCTCTGAATTGGTACTGTAGACTTATTTATTGCCACAGAATTGTTCCTATCAAATAAGGTTAATTTTCAGAGTAATGAGATATTTTGCTCAGAAAAAAATTAGAACTGATGACTCCTTAAAGAAAAATTAATATTTCACATCTGTCATACTTTTGCAAAAATATTTTAATATGGGTTTTATAAAGGTTTTTAGCACAGCAACCATTTCTTTGTTTTGTCTAAAAAATAAAAAGAGTAGATGTCGTTAAAGGATAGTGGAGAACCACCAGAATTGTTTATGTTTAAGGCTGTTTAAACTTACAAACCTATGAGACTTCCCTTGTGACCTAACGTTAACGAGATGGATAAACCACCATATTCTTGTCTGAGCATTACCAAAGTATGGCATGAAATTCAGTCTAGGCCTATAATTGTTCTGCAATCTACTAACAGAAACTCTCAACTATACTTACAGTTTTATGTTATCTTTTTCTGTAGACAAATTTTTCATTGAGGACTGCGCAGCAGAAAGATTTTTTTGGTATTCATTAATTAAGCAGTACTGTTGTTGCTTCACTGCCTTGACATCACCTAGTTCTTGAAGCAGCCTATCCCAGCAAGACGCTGCAGGCTCTGTGGTTTGCAGCTCTGTTCTGTTTGATTCTGTTGCCTTGGGAAACGCTTCTTGACTAAGACGCAAAGATTCTGCTTTCCATATTTCCAGTTCAGTTTGTAAATTCTACAATCAAGCCCACCACAGAGGGAGGATTAAAAGAGGATTTTAAACACTTTCAGCTTTCAGCATAAAATGCAGTTAAATACTGATAGATCTACAAATATATGCTTGCTCAGTCACATGCAGATGAACACACATGCCTGTGCACATCATGGAAGCACATGTGTAATCACAGGTGTATCTACTGCTACACTCTAAAATAGCAGTACAAAACACAGTATTTACATGGATATATTTGCATTAAGGCACAGTGTTTGTAGATTACCTGGTAGACAAACTGACTAATCATGCAGTCAAACCTTAGATCAGACTATATGCAACAACTCTGTTTCGCCCCAGTGAATCATTTCTGTAAGTGTATCACTACATTAACAACAAGAAATGGCCTTGCAATTTCCATACCTCCAGCTCTTTTAGTTGTTCGTTTATGAGAACAATATCCAGTTCAGCCACTTCACTTTTCAGCTCATTGACCTTTTGTTCCTCGTCAAAATATTCAGTGTTTACTTGCACTCCAGGAAATAGTTCCTTCTGGACAACCACTTCTGCACCTGTGTCCTACAATGCAAAACAGGATTCTTATTTCTGAAAGTCCTGAACCAACAAGCTTTCGGACTGCAACACTTTGCTTCACCTGTTTAAGCCTGCTGTGGCTTCCTCCGCAGCATCAGAGGGTCAACCAGGACCCAGAGGCTGGGACCTCCATCACTAACCCCCACCTCTGCAGTCACCCTGGCTTGCCAGCACTGCTTATATAGCTGTGAAATCTCTCCCCATCACTTTAAGTTTGAAACTGAAATCCCCACCTTCAAATAACATCCTCCCTGCACCCACCTCTGCTACTGATAAGTTCACAGGTCTGTCTTGTCTTCTCCCCCTCTTCCTTACACATTCATGGACATTTAACTTCTCCTCACACCCGCATTCCTTCTGCTCAGCACCTGCCTTGATATACTACTGTGTCCTTCACCAGGACCATCTCTTCAACTGTTCTTTATAGGTCAATTCATGCATGAAGCAGCGGGGCTGTGACAGAAAGCCACAGCTGCTACTGCCACAAGTACTATCCGAAGTCAGGGGCAAGATGAGAGCGTTAGGGAGCCATGTCTTAATCGGGGTGGGGAGGAAGGGAATGGGGGGCTCCAGAGCCAGTCCAGGGCACTGCCGTCGATTCCCACAATGACGGAAGGACAAGTCACTTGGGGTGTGACCAGTTTTAACAGCCCATCAGCTGAGCTGAGGTCATTGCCCAAGTGCTCTTAGTCAGCCCCAGTTCAGATGTAAAACATAATCCTCTAAATCACCTTCAGCTACTGCACACAACATCATAAATGAAATGTCACAGGCTTATTGGGTCACATGGTGATACCTTAAAAATCTTTCTGCATTTCCCTTCTCCCAGTACCCATTTATATCTGGACTAAACTGTGATCTGTTCCACATATAGACTTCATGTCAGTGAATGTGTACAAATATATAGATATGACTACAGTGTGAGCTTCTCCATGGTACCAACATATAAAATGAGCAACGATCAAAAATTCTTGTTTGATAAACTTACTGTATTGCTACTTTAGATACTATTTTACCAGGAAGCAGGCAGCTATCCCTGCAGCCATATCACTTATAAGCTGTCACCGTCATCTGCCTCTCTGTGGATCACGAGCTATCCAAAATATACCTGCTTCCAAGTGTGGGAAACATGTAGCGCATTGTAGACATTATCGGAAAAGAATAATTCTATTTATTTGAACTCCTTTGGTTATTTTCAGTCAAAACTGAAGGGGACCACTCATGAAATAGTCAATCAGAGAACTTTTCAATTTCTCTGTGTATACATTCATTACAGTTATATCAATTCAGACATAAGATTTCATCTTAAGAGACTTTGGAGTGCCATAGAACTGAAGTAAGCAGAAAAATTCAGCTAAGCTATCACAGGGCGAGGAGGAAATCCACTTTACCAGATTGAAACATAAACGTATCAAAACACACAGAAAAGTAAGTGTCCTGACACTAAGAAAAACCTCAGGATTGCTGTGTACACGTTTTGCTTATTTGTATGGCTTTCTCTACGTACACTGTGGCACTGCCTTCTCAGATACACAGACACATAGATACTGTCAATCTCCTCACACAATAGTTTTAATGTTTCCCACAGTTTTTCAGTCCATCAGAAGGTTGGAGAGGGAGGAAAATAGGAGAAGGGGCGAGAATGGGGTTGCTAACCAGCTACTGTCCTTCAGGTACAAAGCCAGGGCTCTGCTTCTGACACTTCACAGTGCAGGCCAGTGAGAAAACGCCAAACATGACTCTGGCTTCTAGCCCACAGTCTAAATCCTTTCTTATCCAACACCTTCCTCAGGAAATCAGCAGAATCTACTTTCCCTTCCCTTTGCAAGCTGCAAATCGATTGAATACAAAAACAAACATCAACAGATCATGCTTAAAAGTGAAAATCAGTCAATTTAGAGTAGAATAGAATAGATGCATAATTACTGATCATTTTACAGTTAGTCAAGAACCAGTGATAAAATAGAATAGAATAGAATATTCTCAGTTGGAAAGGGCCTACAATGATTATCTAGTCCAACCGCCTGACCACTCCAGAGCTGACCAGAAGTTAAAGCATGTTATTAAGGGCATTATCCAAATGCCTCTTAAACACTGACAGGCTTGGGGCATCGACCACCTCTCTAGGAATCCTGTTCCAGGGTTTCACCACTCTCTCAGTAAAGAAATGCTTCCTAATATGCAGTCTAAACCCCCCCGGCACAGCTTTGAACCATTCCCACGTGTCCTATCACTGGATCCCAGGGAGAAGAGCTCAGCACCTCCCTCTCCACTTCCCCTCCTCAGGAAGCTGTAGAGAGCAATGAGGTCACCCCTCAGCCTCCTTTTCTCCAAACTAGACAAGCCCAAAGTCCCTGGCTGCTCTTCACAGGACATTCCTTCCAGCCCTTTCACCAGCTTTGTTGCCCTCCTTTGGATGCATTCAAGGACCTTCACATCCTTCTTAAACTGTAGGGCCCAGTATTCAAGGTGAGGCTGCATCAACACTAAATACAGTGGGATAACCACTTCTTTTGACTGACTGTGTTTGATGCACCCCAGGATGTGGTTCACCCTCTTGGCTGCCAGGGCACACTGCTGACTCATATTGAGCCTGCTGTCAACCAGCACCCGCAGATCCCTTTCTGCAGGGCTGCTCTTCAGCCACTGCTCTCCCAGTTCATACATGTGCCTGGCATTACTCAATCTCAGGTACAGGATCTGGCATTTGAACTTGTTAAATTTCATCCCATTAATCATTGCCCAATGCTCCAATCTATCTAGATCCTTCTGCAAGGCATCTTGTCCCTCAAAAGAGTCAACAGCACCTCCCAGTGTGGTATGATCAGCAAACTTGTTAATGGTGCATTCAACTCCTGCATCTAGATCACTGATAAATATATTGAACAGAACTGGCCCTAGAATTAAGCCCTTTGAGCTCTGCCCTTCAGCCACTTCTTCACCCAGAGCACTGTGAAGAGCACTGCTCATCCTACAGTTAGACAACTTGACCAGAAGGATGCTGTGAGGGACAGTATCAAAACCCTTACTTAAATCCAGAAAAACTACATCCACTGCCTTCCCCTCACCCACTAGATGGGTGACCTTATTGTAGAAGGATATCAAATTAGTTAAACAGGACTTTCCCTTTGTGAACCTGTGTTTACTGTGCCTGATCTGCACCAGTTCTGTTTAATATCTTTACCAATGATCTGGACGAGGGTATCGAGTGGACCCTCCATAAGTTTGCAGATGACACCGAGCTGGGCGGGAGTGTCGATCTGCTCAAGGGCAGGAAGGCTCTGCAGAGGGATCTGGACAGGCTGGATTGATGGGCCGAGGCCAACTGTATGGGGTTCAGCAAGGCTCAGTGCCAGGTCCTGCACTTTGTTCACAACAACCCCAGGCAACGCTACAGGCTTGGGGGAGAGTGGCTGGAAAGCTGCCTGGCAGAAAAGGACCTGGGGGTGTTGGTTGACAGCTGGCTGAACATGAGCCAGCAGTGTGCCCAAGTGGCCAAGAAGGCCAACAGCATCCTGGCTTGTATCAGGAATAGTATGGCCAGCAGGAGTAGGGCAGTGATTGTCCCCCTGTACACAGCACTGGTGTGGCTGCACCTCGAGTGCTGTGTTCAGTTTTGGGCCCCTCACTGCAAGAAAGACATTGAGGTGCTGGAGCACGTCCAGAGAAGGGCAACGAAGCTGGTGAAGGGTCTAGAGCACAAGTCTTATGAGGAGCAGCTGAGGGAACTGGGGTTGTTTAGTCTGGAGAAGAGGAGGCTGAGGGGAGACCTTCTCGCTCTCTACAGCTACCTGAAAGGAGGTGGTAGCGAGGTGGGTGTTGGTCTCTTCTCCCAAGTAACAAGTGATGGGATGAGAGGAAATGGCCTCAAGTTGCGCCAGGGGAGGTTTAGGTTGGATATTAGGAAATATTACTTCACTGAAAGGGTTGTTAGCATTGGAACAGGCTGCCCAGGGAAGTGGTTGAGTCACCATCCCTGGAGGTATTTAAAAGACATGTAGATGTGGCAATGTTAGGTTTACAGTTGGACTCGATCATCTTAAAAGTCTTTTCCAACCTAAATGATTCTATGATTCTACAATTGTATGAACATTGGCTCGCTTCCAGTCAGCAGGGACCTCCCCAGACTCCAAAGACCTTTGGGAGATTTTGTTGGGGTTTCCAGTTACAGCAGATGTGCAAGTCCCCGGTAAGACCTGCCAGCTGTGGACCTGCCTACAGATTTGACTGTGAAGAATAGATCTGGCTCTACCTTCAATTTAAGAATGTAGTGACCAAGGATCAGCAGTCATGAGACACTTGTGATGTAACATCCTTACTTTTAAAGAAGAATAGACTTAATAAGGTCACTTAGTAATGTACCTTGTTATTCATTCAGCTTGAATTCATTCTCCTTTCTCTGTTTTATTTCATTTATTTTCTTATGCTGGATCACCCTTGGATTTCAGTTTTCTGATCTGCCTTCCTTATGAGGGCAAAGACTATCACAGCTAACTATAATAACACGGAAAGAAGTCGTATTGATTAACAATTTAAAGAGAAAATCTAAATATCATAAAATAAAGACTGATTATGATGCCTCTGAAAACCAAAATTGCTCTTTTGAACAGATCCACTGAGAAATATGATGTGGCTAGCACTTTGGATAAAGTTCAAAACTACCATGGACATAAAGTAGAACTATACACAGTAGTCTTGATTTTGATGTGACAGTAATTGCCTCTTATTTTATAACAGAACTTCAGCTGAAGCCCATGTGGAAACAAAAGTTCAATGACTCTGACAAATGCAGCTTGGAGTAACACAGTGTGGGTTACCTCATGTGCAGAAACTGGGGGATTAGATTCCGGACCATCTTTCTCAGCTGCTGCAGATTTCAGAACTCGACTCTTCTGGCACATGCTTTGTTGAACCTGCTCCACATCTTCTCTATATGACTGATTCTTGACATCACTACGTTTCTCCTTTTGGTGTAAGAAAAATAAAAGAAACAAGTAACCAAAAAGCCCTAATCAAACCTACTGAGTAGTAATTGCAGTGCTTGAGATGACAAAGTTACGAAGCCCATAATTATAGGTAGATGAGGAAAACCACAATTACATCTCATAATTTATTGTGGGCAAGGTTATGGCAAAGGAAACCATTTAGAAGAAGCAGTGCTCTAATTTTGTTACAAATTTTTAGAAAAATTGCAGATTGCAAGTGTTCTTCCTCTGACCTACACTGTTCATGTTTCATTATTCTAAGCATGGACCTTGAACTGTGTACCCCTGGATGCAGTCTGAATGCATTTTTTTAAAAGGTTTAGCTTCTTCCTGAGGCTCCAGTCTTGTACTTGTACTGTAGACAGAGTCTGTGGTTAGACACCCAGCCAATTACCAGGCAGGATATTCCCGTGGGCAGCCTGGGGATTTGCTATATGTACACGCTGAGGTATTTGCTGACTGTAAGTTCTGCCTGAGTTTGTTTATCATCTGGGGACAGATAAAATAAAACAGCCACCTACACAAAACAAAGAAAGGCAAATCCTTACAGCATGACCATGGTGGAGAGCACAGTATTAGGGACCTATCCATGCTGCACGGATATCTGAGCTAGTGACTGCAAGTCAGATAGGATATGTACTGAAAGTAGCCCACCTGCAACCCAGAATGAAGAAATTTACCCCAATTCTCAGCAAGCTCATGAGTGCACACTGTGCTCCACCTTGTCACAACTACACTGCTTTCAGCATCTCACACAGTTTGCTAAAACTCAAGGTCTGAGAAGAGTCTGGCTCTGTCTTCTCTGTAATACCCCTTCAGGGAGGGGATGACAGCAACGAGACCCCTGTTAGCTTTTCCACGTCCAACAAGAACTTAGCCTCTTCACACTCATTATGGCTCCAGCTCCTAAACACTGTTCTAGTTTGTCAAAATTCCCCTTGTACCAGGGTGCACCAAACAGGACACAGCATTTCAAATGCAGCCTCTTACATGCAAAGTATGTAAATAAGAAATCTGAATAAATGAAAGAGACTCAAGCAAAATAACACTATTCAAGCAAAATGGTAAGAAGGCTTCACAATACGTCCAGGTGACTTGAAAGGCAATATCCTCAGCAAACCACTTTGTGGCAGTCCATGGTAATGACAAAAACCCCAAAACCTTCCATACTAATTTTAAATGTACAGGAAAGGATTCATAGAGTTAACACATACTAAGTATACAGCAAATCAGGCAAAAATACCTCAGTGTAACTTTGAGGTTTTTATTATTTATTAGTATATCCCCACTGCAATTAAAATGTATACATATACCCTCAAATTCAATTACTCTTGTGCAATCTCATGTCCAATTACCTCTGCTGGACAGGTTTCCTTTCTTGATTCATCACTTTCAATACCAACACCATCCTGACGCCTTTCCAGTTCTGCTTCATCACCCTGAACCGCATTGTCCAGAACATCCTCTTGGACCCTCTCATGTTTGTCCGTACCTGGGCTCTCTTTATCAGCCTTCCCCTGATTTGAAAAATACAAGATGTTTATAGCCAGTAAAAGTCACAGTCCAAAATCTAAGTTTACTAAGGAACATCACACGCCACAAGCTGTCTACTCTATCTTCAGTTTAGCTTAATGAATGAAGGAAAAGGCTAAGGTAACCCAAACCCAGAGACTCTTGGAATCACCTGCTCAGATCAGTTTGCCATTTCAGGACCTTAATCACTATAAAACACAAACCAAACAGGAGTAAATGCTCACAGGATTCTTAATGCTGTCATAGAAGTTTCTGCTTAGACACATTCGGCAACTCTAACTATTGATCTTGCTCCTTCTCCAGAAATCCCAGTACAGATCATTTCCACTCTGATATTTTGGGTCATCTCTCCCAGCTACTGTTATCACTCAGTGGTCAGGTCAATGAGGGAGTTCTCCAAATTGTTCCCTCAGGATCCCTGCAGACGTGAAGTCATTTACAGTGTGAATGTCTTGAGGTCCCCTAAGATCAGCAGTTCCAGGTTAGTGACCTCTCATTACCTACCTTGTGAGTGCAGGTGGCAAAACCCATTGAAATCACAGGTATGTTGCAGATTTTGCCTCGTGGAGAAAGTGGGTTCAAGCCCTGGGGGCTTGCAGAGATCATCAAATTGATCTCTTGCACACTTCACATGTGCAAGGCTGAGGGGATGATTTGGAGAACACAATTTATCATTCCTTTCATCAGGTAAGGAGACTATGTCTCTGTAAGACTACAGATTCTAAGGAATTACATATGCATTTCTAGTAAACAGACACACACATATATCTGTGTACTGACATGTATTAGAACATATTTGTCAGGCACCTGAACAGTCTGCCCCAATCTGTCCTTGCTTTGATGGATACCCTGTAATGGGCTGTCTGACAATACACTGCCTTCCTCCAAAAGCGGATCACTGTGCTCATCTTTCTTTGACATATTTCCATTTACATCTTGACCCTAAGAGAAATGATATAAAAGGAAACCTGCTAGTGTGACTGCAACATTGTATTTTAACATTAAATCTCTGAATGGCAAAAATTATTATCTACGAAAGCGAACAGGACAAATATTGTACTGCAACAAGTCTTACTGGTTTAAGAGAAGCTCTCAAAGTTCTTTGGCAGAGGCACATCTGCAATTTTCTTATCTATATACCTTCTCCCTTTGTGTCCTGACCAAGGATACCTGCTCTAATTACATGCAAGAGAAAGCTACACGCAGGTTGTGTTTAAAAGGAAAACTGCACTTTTGAATAGACATTATTGGCTTGTTACAGACTTGTTATAACAAGGAGTTCTTCTCTACATCTTTGATTTAAACACATATATCTACAGAAGGCTTAATTTCAATGAAATTAAGGATGCAATATAGGATGCGATATACAAAATGCATTTGAGAGACAGATGCCTCTTTAACCAGTCTTCCACTGTCATTACTATCAAGAAATATACTCACATCATGCATTTCTAAAGGCTCATTTAACTCTACTGCTGTGGGGCCCTCTTCTGCAGCGACAGGAGTATCAGAAGCGATCTGTATCTCTCTCTTCAGCATTGTATCTGCCTTATCTTCCATTTGTATTTCATTACCAAACTCATCTTTTAACTGAAGGGCTTCACTGAAAATATTTTCCTCCTTTTGCTTGACATTTTCAAGTCTTTCTTCCAGACTCCTGTGTTCACTCTGAAGTGTTTCAATCTCATCCTTAATAAACTTCTGTCCTGGTGAAGAGGTGTTTTGTTTAACAGTTTCTGCTAAAACCAATATCTTCTTTAATGTGTCTTCGCATCGACTAAGAGGTGCTTGTTGTTCCTTTAAATACAAAGAAAACATTTTATTGAAAAGTATCTTCACTTGATATATTTAATCACTAAAATCATAAATATTTGTTGTGAACAACAAACTGTGCTGAAAAGTACATGCAGACCTACTTGCTGCAGAAAGTCAAATGCTAAACCAGTATTTTTAGTCAGCCATTTTTATGAACAGAAAACACCTGAAGCTACAAGCGTTACGACAATTATAAAATAATCAGATAGTATGCTGTGAGGTGCATGGTGATCTTTCTAAGTTCTGAACAGATAACCCCCTCTCTCTCCTATTCCTTGTTACTTGTTGGAGGTATAGCAAATTCTGGAGGAAGAGGAATTGCAGCGATCCATATCTGAGCTATGGTTTCAGCTTTCAGTAGCTCTCTACGCTCACAGCTACAAGACTGTTATCCATTCTGCCAAAGTGCAAAAGAATGTCTACTTATGCATGAAGGACACTTCTTAAAACTGAACTTGGCTCACTGACTCTTTCCTAAGCTTTCTACTCTGACTAATTTAAAGACACTTACTAACACCAATTTTAATGATCTCTTTCCTCATTATGCCCAGAGAGGAAAAAACCCCCAACCAACCAAATTGAAGAAGCCTGTGCGTTTCAGCTGGGACAATTCTACCTTCAGTTCAGCTGACAGTAAAGGTCCACTCAGTTCATTAAGAGTGGTTTTAGGCCTACAATTATCTTGATGAAAGGAACACCACATATACTTTATATTTTAGAAAGGTTTCTTAGTTTTTCAGTTTGACACCATTAGCAGTTCTCCATTATAAATGTGACGGTGTCTACAAGCCCCTAGGGCATGGACCCACTTTCTCCTTGATGAAAACCTGCAACATACCTGTGATTTCAACTGTTTTTGCTCAGCTGATGCTTGTTCCATTGTTGGACCTTCACAATCAGCAAGCTTCTCTGACACAGTTTTCAGCTCAGTGCTCAGGCCTGCTACCATATCCTGAAACTGCTGATGCTCTTGAACACGACTTTCCAATGTCTGCACTATGGTCTAAAAACCAAAGAGTTTCTAGGATTAGTCCACCATTAACTCAAACAAATATAACTTATCTACAGACTGTCACAGCTTTTCCAGGACCTCAGCAGCACAAAAAACTTGCTTGTTTACCATAAAATATCCAGCTAATCACAGGTGCACAGAAAATATCTTGCCCTCTTCTCAGTGCATATTGAACTCCACCATGAACAAAATCTTCCTTAGTAGCAGGAAGCAGAAGAGTTTGCATTCCATAAGAATGTACTTCTGAAAGGGATGTTTTCTATCCCCAGTGGATGAAAGATTAGATGCAGAATGCCACATAGGGTGCAAATGCAATTTGCACTAAACTGGGTGGAACCAAAACCAAACAAGATGCAGCAAAAGCCATTCATCCTTCCAAAAGAAAAAAAACTACTGTGGCTTGAAGATTATAGGAACAAATGCTTCATATTATAGCTATCTGAATCTGCTTATACAGGAATAAAATGTTATTCTTCACAATTACCTTGGTCTTATTTTTTTAAAATATTTATCGCTCTGCAAAGCACAAGACGGTGAAAAATTTGAGCTTCTGGTGCTCTTTTTCCCACAGTAAGGGAGAGAGAGAGGAATTCCCTGCCCTTCTACAAAGGAACTTTCACCACTCCCAGTTTTACCCATAAACTTGCCAGCTGAATGACACTACAGGCTGCAGTGAGAACTGCAACCAACAGGCCTACCAATAATCTCGTAAGGAAAGAGAGTGAGGTTCCAACCTGTAGCTGGCTGAGCAGATTTTCATGTTGGTGCTTTAATTCCAGCCATTCCACCTCTGTGCAGCAGGGATCCCCAGTGTGACCCTGCAGGTGATCTTCCTGGCTTTTCAATTCATTAAATCGGGAAGTTAACTCTTCTGCTTTCTGCAGGAGGTCGGCATAGTTTGTCAGCTGAGCTTGTTTCTCCTGCAAACCAGGCTGAAGGGCAAAACCTATCTCCTGTTGCTGTTTCTCCAGTTCAGTTAGAGCCAGTCTCAGATCTTCTTTGCTTTGCTTATATTCATCCCTGTTGAACTGAAGTTGCTCTTGAGGGCTAAGAAAAAAAATTGAGTTTAATAGAATAAAAAAAAATTTAATACATTACCTAGAAAATGTCAAATTTTGAACAAGTCAACCATCAGAATGAACTTGAGCATACTGGAATACTTTTCTTCAGGTTTTAAATTACTGATTAGCTTTAGACTGGAATTTTCAAGGTGATGAAAATGAAAAACACTGAAGTTATTGCTGCTGAACTGGACTTAAATGCAGGACAAGTAACTAACCCTCTTAAATCTTAACCTATAAATCCAGAGATTCAAGCATGTGAGATGTGAGGCTCATGCTCTGTATTTTTCCACTTTTCATTACAGCAGAAATTCTGTTTAAAAACTACAATATGGCTATGAACATATTTTCCTTGACAACTTCTTATGGCAGTCTCCTGAAAGGGAATGTTCTGCAGAAGATACACATTGGATTGGTTGAGATGGGGGTGGGGGAGTGTTTTAGAGATAGAGACAACAAAACCAGCGTATGCAATATGGGTCATGTTAGCACAACCCAGGGCCTGCTTTTCTGACCTTGACATTGAATTTCAATTTGTGTGCTTTATAAGCATGCATGCTGTTCTGCTGCGAGTGAACAGGTTGCATTTTTCCACAGGAAATGTGCAACTATGATCAGTGAGAAAAAAGTAACATTTCTATGTTCACATTTAGTGATGAAGCTCAGATATTTTCCAGATGGAACTTAAATGCCAACATTTGAAAATATGATCCCACACAAGCAAATCCAAATAAATAAAGTCTGGTTATAATTCTGTAAAGTACAGCAGGATAAACGAGGACAAAAGCGAAGCTTAAGTGTTTTGTTTTTTCCCCTCAAGATTCATATTTTTTGGCAAATGACAAATAAAACATAGCCTCACATACGTTAAGTACTCTTGCTTCAAGTTCCCTATTCCAGCTTCACACTGCTGCCATTACCACGTTGCATCTGTTATTCACATGCCTGATCCTGCAAGGTCCTGAGCATCTCTTCAGACGTGCTGACCACCTCATCTCCTGTCTTCAACATACTGTGAAGAGGGTGCTCTGCATTTCACTGTGTTAGATCCAATATAGCCAATGCTCTGTCTTTCTGAACACCACTTGTATTGCTTATACTGAGTGCTCAGTAATAAGAGAAGGCAACTGAATATTTTCAATAATATTTATTTTTAATAATTCATTCCCTGGTCATTCTTTAAAAAGTACACAGTAGGCCTACTCTAACTTCCATTGACATCAACAGTAAAGTTCCGAGTGATTTTACTGAAAGTCGGTTCAAGAACATTATGGTAGAGAAATACCTTGAAAGCATCTGCATGTGTAAAATCAGAACTTCAGTTTATGCTTATACAACACACCTGGAATCATCTGACATGTTTTAAAGGATCCATTTCATTCTCAGACACAGTTGCCACAGTGCCAGCGACACTAAAGTGCCTTTGCTGACTTAACAATACCAGCTGCCACAGCCAAGAAAGCCTCTCATAGAGCCAGAATAAACCAGGCTTTAAAAATTCTACTTTAAAAATCCCAGCCTCCTGGATTTACCCCAAACTCTCTTCTGAAGCAGTATGAATCTGTGCAAAGGCAGATGCCACCTAGTCTGCTGGGGGACCATGCCTGGGGTACAGAGCCCAGATCACATTGCAGGGAAGGGCCACGGCAGTGGTTAAATCAGTGCACCCTCACTGCACAGTCTAATGAAACAAGGAGCACTGGCTGCAGATTATTTTTCTTTTTTTACAAGAGTAGCTGAGCTACTTCAGTATCAAAAGGGAATCTGAGGGCAGCTGGGCAGACCCCATCAGCTGTCCTGCCACCCCCCTTACACCTCCTGACTACACCTCCCACTTGACCATTCAATCCAAACTGTGTCCTGACTCTCCACAGCACTGCAGAAATACAAGTATTTTTGTAGGTATCTTGTTCTGTCCCCAAAGGCCACAAATTAAATGGAACTGGTGCAGAAAGAAGAGAAGAAAGTTGATCTGTACTGCCTCTTGGCAAATTCCATATTACCTTCTATATTCAGCGGCTAATCGACAGGTGCTTTCCCACTGGTTCTGGAGCTCAGAAATAGTCTGCTGAACGACTGGCTTCTTAATTTTCTCATTTCTCATTAAAGTTTCTCCTAGAGCTACCATGGTCTGTATTTTGGCCTCTCCTGCATCTTTGAGAGCTGTGATTTCCTGTATTAGACAAGAAGCAGAAGCAGTACATATACAACTATTTTTGGTTACAGAATAAAAGGTATTATCAATGATTTTTTCATACTTTGTACACTGCTGTTCAAGACAAAAGAGTTCTCCTTCCAATATATCACATAACTGATACATAAATGGATAGATCATATAGTTTTGGAAAGTCTGGGATAATGAAGCTGATTTATTAATTATTCTCTACGTAACAAAACAAATATTGTGCTGACAAATAAAAAAAAATGCTCCAAATCTTAGGGAGAGATTTGTCACAATACTACCCCTTCCACTGAATGAAACACGTAAATCCCACCATCCTCATCCTAAGTAGTCAGAGAGAGGAGACACCAAAGGGGACAACTGGGGCCTGAGACACCCACCCAGGCAGTGGAGCAGCCCAGCACAACAGCACTGCAGGACACCCGAGAAGCCACACACTTTGCAGAGGCTCTCCAGGTGCCTCAGCTATGTTACCGACCTCCCTCTCCACCTCTAGAGTAGGCTACGATGGGAAGGTACACAGCCACCAGCACCTTATTAGTTCAGCGCTGCTCCACCCAGAGCACAGAATCTCGTCTTACGTGTGTAATAAAATTTGCAAAAACAAAACAAAAAAAACCCCAAACACCCCCCCCCCCTCCCCAAAGAAGCCACAAAACCACAGGCAATCAGCAGTGACAGTATCCTTTATGAGGTACTGACTCATCAAGCATTCCCCTGATATTAGCGTGAGCTGTGAGGTGGAAAGGAATACATTTAACACAATACCTTCATCTGATTAATCCTTTCATCTGATGGCAACTCACTTTCCTGTGAACTCAGGTTATTAACAGTCTCCTCGAGCTTTTTGATCCAGCAAGAAACATCCTGGGCAAGTTCTTCAAAATTTTGTCCTTCCACTGGAAGTCTCTCAGTATTCCCTGCCGTTTCACTTACATGTGTTATCAGTGTCTGATATCTACTAATAAGAGCACTGGCTTCTGAAATGGTTTCATATTCTGTCAGCCCAGCCTCCCTCAAGGAATTTGCTAGCTGAGCCATGGAGTCAAACGGTTTTCTGAAAAATACAAAAAATTAATAAACATCAATTTGTTGTAACAATATAGAGCAATCTTCTTCAGAAGACAGTTCTTAGGCAGAGACCAAAGAAAATACCTCTGCATTAATAGTGTTTTATAGAAGTTTTCAAGTTTTGTCTCATCTTTTTTGATCTCTTTTAGTTTTTCTTCCTGAGCAGTTAGCCATTCTTCCAAGACCATGCTGCTTCCTTCAAGGCTAGGGAGAGTATAAATACAGTCACAGGTCAAAATGGGGGGCATTACATGACCAAAACCTGCTGACAGCAGTATTTTGCTGAAAAAGTAGCATAAATATCATGTGCCCGATCAAGGAAGTTTTAAGCACAAGCTTGAATTTAAGTAGCTCGGCTCTCAGTTCATGTCACTGAAACTATCCATAAGCACATACTCCCATATAACTCTGAGTCTGCTACAAAGCAAAAAACCAAAATGAAGCATATAACAAAACACTCACTACCCTTTATTAAAATACCATCTTTAATAAAAAGCAGGGTTGTTTGCCATTCACTATGGCCGTTTAATAATGAATCATTTTATAATACTTGTGATTAAAATGTCAGAAACTACATTAGTTCCCTACCTACTGAGCTGCTGGAGAAAAGCATCAAGTTCCTTTTCCCGTTTCTGACATTTGGAGATCAGTCTTTGTAGTTCTGCTTCTTGATCTCTCACATGACTGTTAAGGTGGTTAATGCTTGCTTTGGGCAAGTAATGTTTCACTTTATTCAATAAAGTTTTAACTTCTTGGATATCTCTGTCTTTGCCTTCAGATGTTAGGAAGTGCTGAATAAGAGCACAAACACAAGATGCATTTGTCAAATTTGCTGTTGTATAATAGATACTTATGTTACAAGAGTTTTTCAACTCCTGTTATCTCCACCAATATTTTCTACAGTAATTCCAGTTCCTGAAAAGGAATATACATTAATTCACAGTTTGCTGACTATTCTACTTGCAAATGGGAAAGTTGCTTTTTGTAGAATAAGGAGAAAGTGAAGTAGATGACTTGGATTTTCTTCTCTACAGTACAAGTACGCATAGAAGAAATAGGCAAACAGCATTCAGATCTAGCACTGACATCGCTGTGTCGTCATCTTCCTCTGCCGCTTAACTGTGATTGTTTCTTGCAGATATTGTGGCTTTTCCATCTCTTTTCTGTTGATTCTGTCTGACTTAGAGTGAAAATCTGGCTACAACAAAGTGAATGCAAATTTTTCCCATTTGAATCCAATGGGAGTCAGAATTTCATTTTCTCTATACATATTTGACTTTCTGCGTCTTTGTATGCTGAAGTACTTGGTCAAAGTCCATTGACTTTCATAAACTACCGTCCTGTCTCTCACTTGCCCAACTATGTATGAACTTGAACAGTGATACTCCATTTTAACAAAGTTGTATTCCGTTCCACTTATTGCCCTAATGTTTAAATTTACATGAAATGTTCTTTCAGCCTTAAGTTACAAAACCACTGTAGGTGAATTCACTTCCGAGAATAGACTCCTGTGTAAAAAAGTAAAACTTCAAGAACAATCAGCTTTAGAAATTAGAATATTTTAATACTTTACCTTTAGCCTCTGCAGTCTTTCTTCTAGTATCGGTTTTGTTTCTGAGGGGTCAAAGCAGTCCTTCAAAGACAGCTGAGTGCTGCTAAACCAGTCATTAAAATTCTTGCACTGACCTGAAAAAAGATACATTCCAATTTTCTTCATTAATTGTATTCTGTAAAAGAAAATCCTATTTAACATGAAGATTGCAGACAATTTCTAATTACATTTATAAGCGCTACTGTCAAAGGTTGCTTTTCACTACAGACCATGTGACGGAAAATGCTGCAGTTCATACTTTTTTTTAAGCCAACTTTAATTGACAATAAACATAGCTGTTCACTTGGGAGGGACAGTCTGCTATACATAGCAGTTTCAGTAAACAAGACCTGGATTGGCCTATTGGCAACTTTTCTCATTTCCACACAAACAAATATTACTCAAAAACTATTGGAAGATGAGACTTCCTTTGGGCCTAATTCTACACCTGCACAATCCTATGTCTGCATAAAACAAAAAGTAACTAATAATGCTATTCATTCTTATAACTAAGATTAAATAAAAAATGACTGCGAACAAGTTTGAATTCTGTATTTTTAAATGAAATGTTCTGACGTTTGTTCCTGAATTATGCTTTATACACTTTTTATCTATTTTTTTAAAATGTAAAAATAAGAAACAAAATACTTTGGTTCCGATTGAGTGGTTTGTCAGAATCAAAAGCCATTTTTATCCAAATCTTCATCTTGTTCAGAACCCTGAAACAGCTTGAGATGGCAAAGCAGTTTCAGACACCGAACCCAAAATAAATTAATTGCATAACCTTTAAGTGATTATGATGGTCAATAAAAACTTATAAAGCTACATAAATGTGAAATGTGTTTGCTTACGGTTCAAAACATCAATAAAGTGTTCTTGAAACACATGTTTCTTCTTATTAAATAAATCAGTGACACATTTAAGCTGCTTATTTAATTCATCCACATCAGGACAATCTGTCTCTTCTTGGAGTAATGTCACATGGTGTTTTTGTTGCAGAATTTTCTGGTGTATCTCCTAAGGTTAAAAACAAGGACAACTGTTAAAAAGCAAAATTTGAAGTGCAAGTAGTTCACTGTACAGAGCTGTTTTAGTACAAGCTAGAGTTTTGCAAAAGGGTTTAGTCCTGCCTATGTGTCAAAATCATTTCATAAAGTATATTGACATGAACAAGGCAATCAGTAGGCAGATAAAAGCACTAAATTCTCCTTGAGCAGTGTGTATACATCTGTATGCATACAAAATCACACATACATTCACTCATGCACATTTTGGCATCACACGGAATAGATATGTGAAGTGCACAGTAACATAGTATATTCCAGAGCATATAATACCTAGGCTATAATGCCTTAGCTGCCATAGGCACTATTCCACCCCTAAATGCCTCACTCTGTATGCCAAGTCCCTTTCAAGTGGGTTGAAAGATAACTTAGAGCTGGGAGAATTAAATAAAAGCTGTATCTTTCTTCCAATGCCTGTGATTTCACTGCCCCAAACACTAGTGGTCTGAAACCCAGAATGTGCATAATCCACTCACTGCTCAACAGGAGGTTTAAATCTTGCCACCCTTGAACCTCCAAGCAGGAAGCAGCTCTTTCTCCACCTCTCTCCCTGGTGCAAAGAGGATGGAAAGTTGGCTTAAATTGCCTACTGGGAGCTCCCCTTGCAGGCAGGCTCAGGTGGCACAAAGACAACCTCTGTATCTTACCCAGTCTTGGAAAAGATACAACCCGGTACCCCCACTACTGCTTCAACATATCTTGGCTAGTATACTGTTGTCGTGCCTATTACTAACCATATCCAGTAGCTGCAAGGGTTAACTAACTACATCTGATAACATCTGGTGAAAACAGGCATTTCATTCACGTTTCTGACAGCTTAAAGAAGTATTCCAGCCAGGCTCTTCATTTGCGTTATTCCAGCCGTTTACAACATATACAGGAGAAACACTTAAGACGACTTGCCCAGGACAGAAATAATGAACAAAATTATAAAAGATGTGTAATTTGTGGCACAGTACCTCTAATTTAGTAAAGATCTCCAAGGTATCAGAAGGAGATAAAGCTTTTAAAAGTGATTCAGTCATTCCAATCTGTGTCTTGGCCAGATCAAGATCTCCTTTTAGCTCTGCTGTATTCACGGTGAGTTCACTGGCCCCCCGCTTTGTTGACAAGAGCTCTTTGATTAGCTCCATTTTTTGCACAACAGATGATCTGATGACCTTAAAGTTGGAAACAAACATACATAAGAAATTATACAGGATTGATTTCCTAGAATATGACAGAACTCCGTGATAGTCATAAAAAGCAATGAAATGATCTCAAGTCCAGACGTTTCAATCACAGCTTGTTCCAGTGTCCTTCCCTCCCACTCCACACATTGAAAAATAATAGTATTTAAGCCCTGGTTTTCTGAGGAGGAATGATTTCAGTTCATCTTTATTAGCAATGCATTTACTGGTGGTGCTTTACTAGTAAATTTATTTGTCAGTCTACTCCTGTGTCTACTCTCAGCTGGATGAAGGCCTTACGTGCGCTTTGGCTCCCAGGAAAAAGAGGGTGCCAACTCTCTCTGTAACACACCTCTTTGCAGTGATCCCACCAGGGTAAATTCCTCACAGTGATTCAAAAAATGGGCAAGGACAACAGAGGAGTGGGGAGCTCTGCCTCGAGACTAGTCACTAAAGCAACAGGTCCTTAACCTGATCCCTAAGGCTTCTGCAGATTTGCATGAGACAGCAACTCAATGGGATCATGGCCACATGCTGAAACACCACCCCAGGGGGCTCAGGGCGTCTGGTGCTCCCAGGGAGCACAATGTGCACAGTACAAGGTTACCAAGTCCTTTCCTAAGCTCCTTAGATCGCTTTACCCAGTGAAACTGCTCTGAGTTCACTGCCCGCTGAGGATAAACACACAAATAGCCAAACCAGGTCAAGCTCAAGGTGCATCTGACAGAGACTGGGAGCAGACGCTTAGGGAACTGGTACAGGATCAAGGTAGGCTAACGTGGTCTCAAACAGTGGAGAAGGATTTATTCTTTGCTGTGTGAAGTTAACACAAAAAGATGAAGATTTCCTTGTGATATCCCAAAGGAAAACATCACAGTAAACATCACTCCATGCAAATAGCTACATACTGCCAGGCTACATTAACACATATCCAAGTAAAGGTACAGTTCAAAATAGAGAGTCAGCATGCTGAGCTGCTGGACACCCCAAAGGGATGACAAGGTCCATTGTGCCTCGTTCTTGGCCAATAGCTAAAAGCCAGATATCACTGATATTGGCCCCTTTCAGCAGGCCTGCAAAACAGTTGGGTCAGGTCTAAGTCCCTAAAAGGCAGAGGACTGAGAGAGGCCTTTGTGTTTAAAATGACAGGTTTGGCTCTAACAGCTTGAGAAAGACAACAAATGAAATGTCACTGCTAATAGCCAACAAAATGCCTCCAATTCTCTTTGGGCAGATTTAAGTCAAACCAAGAAATGACTGTGGCAAAGACAATACGAGAAGCAGGGCTGTAGTAATGAGTACTGCCATATTAGCTGTTAAAGGTTCTTTGTACCTGTAGCTCCAGTGGGGGTTCATTACTGTTCAGAAGTTCTTCTATCTCAGCCACCGTGTTGTCAAATTTTTGGAGTTTCTGCTCTTGGACTTGTAAGCACGCCTAGAGGTGGAAAAAATACATCAGTAACTGTGTTTCCTCCCAAATTAAATTTACATGTTTCTGTTAGAAAATTTTATTACTAATATTCTGACTCTGCATTTTGGCATATAGAGCTCCCACAAGTGTTCCATTTCCTGATTTTCATTTTAGCAATTTAGACTTTTTTTTCTATTAAGAGTCAGAAACGCGCTATGTTTCTCAGGCAAAACAGTTGTTAATGCAAATCTAGCATAAATTTAGAAAATATTCTTAATTTCGTATTTATTTCTTGCTGCTTCTATTAAAAAGGGATATTCTCAGATGTTATAGACTTGAAGTCAAGAATTGGCATCTTGATGGCACTTTGGTAGGGATGTGATAAAATAAAACACATGCTGTAAGCACTTTTTTAATGTAAAACCTTTGGATATGAAAAGACCTCTATCCATTTGAATGGATTTCGGAACAAGCGAGTAACGTGAAAGTAAAATACCAGCTTCAACTTATGAAACAGGATACACCTAAAATAGAAACATTGCCTGATATTCCCAAATCAATATTCCAAACTCCCTCAGGACAAAGTATTCCTCTGGAGTCTCTGTACAAGCAATCATCAAAACCCATTCACGCGCTGCAGCCCTTAAAAGAGTTCCCATTTGCATACTGGCTACAGGGGGAAGCAGAACTTCTCTCACACTATTTATACTGAAATTACCTTTCAATATACAGTCAAATAATTCATTACTCTGTTCTTTTGTGACAGGCTTCTTGAAAGCACATGCACCGGTGCTCTGCTGGGCGGTCACAAAGGACCCTGGGTTTCAACCCTATGTAACATGATACACGTTGCAACAGCTGGGGGTTTTTTTGTAATGAACATTGATGTAGAGATGTTTCAGGATCAACCACAAAAGAAATAATAATAAATTGATAAATGAACCTGACGCCCTTTGCACTTTAAACCATTTTACAAAAATACCAATGCACTAAATTCAGTTTTCTCTCCCTCTATTCCACTTTTATAGTAGCTCACGCAACACATGGTTTCTCTCTCCCTTGCCCTCTCTCCCCTCTGAGAATTATCCTCTTGCATGGGAGGAGCAGAGTAACCTTAGCACAGCCACCTCCAACACAGCCCTTCCTAAGCACCGGTAGAAGCACATCAGGGGCAGGGCAACATCATGCTGGGCTTGAGCAGTTTCCAGGTAACAAAATGGCTCTTAAGATGCGGTTGCCAGCTGGTGCATTTTTACTGGAGCCCTCGGGGACCTGAACTAGCCCAGGTAAATTCTAACAATACAATGCTAAAGGCAATAATAACGTGACAAAATATCCACCTCTGCACAGCATGTATGCTACTGTTTCACTGGGAAGATCTATATACAAAGAACACCTTGGCTTTTTACTGCTCTGCAAATTAAAATAAATGAGCAGCTCTAACAGCATCAGTAATGCTGCAAATAAGCATAATAAAAACCAGGGCATTTTTAGCATGTAAACACTGAGAAAAAACTGCCTGCATATTTTCAAACAAGCGGATATGGGATATATTTATGTCTCAACCCCACTCAAGCAGGAAATTATTTTTGTTTAGTAGGTACTGGCTAAAATCACAACAAAGCAGCGCAGCTTGTCAATTATGGCCCTGAAGTCAGAAATTAAAGTATTTACCCCTGTATGTGAGGCTCTGCTGATGTCTGCCCGTGTGCAGCCCCTGGAGACCCTTAGCAGCCAGCCACTATTAAGGCTACATTAAGTTATGCTGGGGAGCACACCAGGACAAGGATTGCAGGAGCAAATAAGCCACCTCTGCAATGTCTTCTTGAACTATGCGTTGCCCAGCCATTTCTGAGGCTCCAGTATCTTCACTGATAGGCAATTTCTAACTAAGAAACTAATCATTAGCCTATACACACTCTCTTCCCTTTCTTCTCTAGGCACAAGGAAATACGTGCACCACTGTACTTAGACTACAAGCTTTCCAGGCCTTCTCTTTGCTGTATGACTGTACAGCACAAAGGAATGAGGAGGTTTTTCTAGTCTAAAGCAGCATTTGCAGTGCTGCATTAATTTAAAACAATTTAGTACCTATATACACTACCTATTTATCATTTTCTAAGACCTGCATCCCCAATACATTATGCAATATCTTCAGTGAAACCCATCCATGCAGATACAATTGCAAATGTTACAACTTCCTCTGCTTTTGCAGTGCTGATATTTCTATGTGATATGCATGTTTATAGTCCAAAGTTCATATCACTACAGCAGAAGTTAAGGGTAAAAAATTTCCATTCAAATTACCTTCAACTGCATAAGGTCCTCTTCGGTCAGACAATGGTCTTCTGCATTCTTAAGTTCTGCATTTGCCCAGGCGTCGATTGTGCCAGATAAACTAAGAAGTTTTTCCCACAAAGCCTGAGCTCTTCCCAAATTATCACAGTAGTTTTCAGTCTTTTCATTGATCTACCATGAGATTTATATACAGAAAACACACACAGATTTCATAAATGTTGAATTGGATTCCAAAAGCAAAAGCAGCATAATAAAATAGGAGCGAGATGAAACCACCTACAAAAACAACAAGTGCAGCAAGGGAAAAAAAATCTCATGTGTCTTCACAGTGAACTGGTCATGGAGAAGATATTTAAATCCCTGCCACACATGTCGGCAAACATACCAATCACAATGGCAGCTTGCCAGTTTTAAGGCAGGTTTAGGAAGGAGCCTTGTTCATTAATGTTTATCTACTCTCAGTAAATACCATCTAATCTCAGTATTGATGCACTGCTTAGATCGACAGCGGCAAACATTTCTCGCTAAAAGCACCAGCATTGTATTTCTCCAGATTGTCTCCAAAGTCTAAACCCACAGAAGTTGTATGGAAGCTTATAGATTCATGCAGAAAGCACAAATATTGCCTTTCTGCATTTCCTAGAATTATTTCCTGTCAAGGAGTACCCATGATATAAACTACCTGAGAGATCAGAAACATTATGCCAATAGACACTCTGCAAGTTTTGCTCTGGTAAACACTTGGATTTATCTCTGAATAATCTTTGCCATGTTGCACTTAATTTATTCCAAATATTACATGTGTGTCAGAATCAATTACTCTAATGCATAACAGATAAGACCACCCTGATAATTTACTTTTTACATACATCCAGCCATCTGTCCACAATAATGTTAGCCTCATTCTCGAATGGAGGCTCCTCAAAGCTTCTCATTTTATTGAGCTGGAATTGAAGGTTTTTGCAGATCTGATTTATTTTGTCTACATCTTCAGAGTGATCATTAAATTCCTCTTTTGCCTCTTCAACCTGTGAAAAAGACCAAATGGATATTTACGAGCATGTTTACTTAAGACTGTTTATTTAGCAAAATATTTTTAACTGATGTGCTGTTATTTTTAGTTTAGAGGAACAGCAGCATTACACAAAACAATCTATTTTATATAATATGATAAGACTAGGAATATATCCTGTGTTGTTATATCCCTGTCATGCCGATAGGAACATTTCCCTGTTAGAAATCCATATCATTCTGTTATTGGCTGCAAAACAGCTGAGTGGGAACTATGGATAACGTATTTCTGACTAAGAGAGCCAAGACCACAGTCTGCTTTAAAAGTCATAATCACAAGACCCAAGGGGACTGTACATCCATACAGAGAACGCTGGTTACAGAAATAAACAATGCACAACATAATAATCATCAGCAATACTATTACAACTCTAAAAAAATAACCTGATCTGCAGGTTTTGAACTACTTTTAAAAAAAAGCTCAAATCCTACTTAATGTAGCCATTGTCAAATATACCATTGCTGGAAACTGAAATGTCCCTTTTTCCTACTTTCTATTTAAACACTAGACTGCCTCTTTGTGCTTAATTGTAATGTCAGTGTTTACAAACAACATGGGAGCTCGCTGGAAAAGAAACACTGACCTCTAGTGTTAGTCAATTTGATATTAAAAGCTCTCCTTTCCCAGAGACAAGCATTACATCTTCTCATACAGATACTGCCAGCCACTGAGATAAGGGGAGGGACGGCAGAGCAGCACTCACAAACCAGAATAAGGCAGAGAATCCTCTCTGTTATTATTTTATATAATTATAAATAACAAATCATCAGCACTCAAGGACATGCCTTGTACTGTGCCGCAGCTATTGCGGACCGCAGTTCTGAGAGTGGGAGTTGCAAAACTCAAGGTGAGGAGGAAGGGTTGTTAACAGAGCGAGGGGTCTCCCTACAAGCAGGGGCCAGGGTACATACGCAGTCTCCCCCGCAGCAGAATCCTGACTGATACGAGGTGCCAGAGGTCTCACTGGTGAAACTAGAAATAGACCCTGCCTCAGCTGAAGGGGGGTGGCACACACAGACACCGTCCCCTTGCCTGAGGGAAGAAACCGCTTACATCCCTTCTTAAATTTAACCATCCCAGGCACTGCCTGAGAGCAAATGTTCCTGAATTATATGGCTGATGCCTTATCAGAAAGCCTAAAAATGGGATCTGAACAACCAGTTATATAACCCAGCCAGGAAATGTGAAACCTGTACAGTAAAATGGTCACGATGGACATGCTGCTGTTCAATAATCCATTAGCCATGGACAACTATGTCCAGTGAGTGTATTCATTTAGCAAAGAAGAATGTAGCTGGCTGTCAGATTTTTGTCTGAAAAAGTGGTAAACTTTAAACTAAATGAGGGGGTGTCCAGCAATACCTGCTCATTCAGTCTCATCAGCTAATGTAAAAGCTACCGCAAATGTTCAACTGTTATCAAAGACAGCATGGAGTAAATGTTGGTTATGGAGGCCAAGGCTCATATAGAAGGTCTGTCTTCCAAGTAGGTTTGTAGCATAGGAGAAGTGAGAGGAGAAATACTGAATTATGTTGTTAAGGCTCCTAACCACAACACAGTTTGGTCAGCAAAGTCAGCGTGAGGGCAGATTCACACTGCAAATGTAACCAGCTCAAGGAAATACTGTATCATCAGCCCAGTCAAAACCATTTTGGCCTCCAGAAGTCCACACCCCAAAGCAGCACCATGCTGGCAATCCCCAAGCTGCCTCTGAGCATGGTGGCAGTGACACACAGCGAGGTAGGCAAGCTCCAGCCTGGGAAGCAGGACAGATCTGCCATGGCCCAGCCTCTGAGCAGATGTGCCATGCTGACACAGCTGTACGGCTCCTGTTCCTGATTCTGCTTGCTCGGGGCTAGCTGAAGATCTCTGCACAGCACTGCACGGTGCAGACAAACCCTGCAGCCCTGCCTGGAACCCAGTGACATGAGCAAGGAGAGGATACGGATCTAAATTCTTGGTTATAAGCTACAGCAACAGCAGAGAGACAAGCAGCCCCAAGGAGTTGCATTACCTATTGTTTTTCCTTTAAGTGGTACAACATTTTAAAGTATCTTCTTAGTAACAAATGATTTTGCTATTTTTGTATATTTACAAACTGCTCACTATAAGGTTTTTAACTCAGTAGAAAATACAGATATATTCTAAAGGGTGTGGGTGAATATGGCTGACTAACATGTTTTTTTGGTAGGACAGGATTTCATCTTATTTTGATACTAGATCATATTTTTTCTACGTTGGTGTTTTGTTTCGTTTTTTTTAATCCTCCCCTCTAACAAGACCTTCATTCACTAAGGAAAGCTAGACATCAACTTAAAACAAAACCAGGGTATGGTCCCTAAATGTATTTTGGAAGCTAAAGTGAAAGCAAGCTCTTAACATTTGCCCTGAAGGCTGGGTGTACAAGGGCAACCCTATACCTGAAAGCTCCCAGGAAAGGCTTTTCTTTTCTTTTCAGTAAGTTCTTGTTACTCACCTTTGTTATTAGTCTGTTCAAATTCTCCTTCCCCAAGTAAGAAGTTTGCTGTGAAAGTACAGTCTCCTGTTTCTGGATGATGCTTGTCAGACTAGTTTTGCAGCTTTGATATTGCTTCAGGAGCTCCAGAGCCCTTGCACACTGCTCCTGGCTGTTAAAAAGAGATGTATTATTTATGACCTAAAAAAAAAAAAAAGCAGCCTCAACCTCTTGCCTGCTTCCTTCTCCTCTATTCAAACATGTGGGGAGTTTGACTACTATGTTTGGAACGGGGAAAAGGGGGCATAAACTGTAGCAGTCATAAATGCTGTAATACTGTGTGATAGCTGGTGTGGTATTTGGACAGTTTTTGGAATCAGAAATGCCCTTCACTATCATATGCCTCTGATTCACATTTAACTGTGATGTGACCTGAGCAGTTCTCTTTATATGATACTCTCCACCTGAAAGGTGAGCTCAGTCACCAGTAACCTGAAATACAACGTGCGGCAGATATCACAAGAGGCTGGGTTTTGGACAGTAGGAAATACCACCTCAGCCCAGCCTTCAGTGGGATATGATCCACTGACACCACTGCAAACCATGAGGATTAACTAGAAATGTGCCAGTCCATGCAAAGCCTCTAGGCATCTTTAAAAACCGTAAGAGAAGGACAGATGCCCTGGCTGATCAATCATAGCCTTTCCCAGTCCTCACTCTCACAGATTTATCAAACCAAGCTCCTTTAATCTCTTCCTGCGTAAGAGACTGTTTTCCCAGCTGTCCTCTTCCATTTGTTTCAGTTTGACTTTTCTTTTTGAATGTGCTGGCATGAAATTCACAGCAAATATAGAAGATACATCATTCCCAGCAGCAGCCAGGTTTTTCTTTTGGATACCAATTAAGTCCAACACATCGACGAGTACCTGCTAAATGATGGGACTGTGATGTCTTACAAATAAAAAAAAATTCATGAGCTTTCGCTACAAACTTCTATGTGCAATTCTTGGCATTATGATAGTTTACATCATCATATTAGTAATGGTCATTACTGTATCAGTATTCAATTTAAAGTATGGTCTAATGCTTTTCTGCTCTTTCATTTTAAAAACAAACTTCTTACTTGTACAATACTACTTTAAAATGGGACTTTTCTTCTTACCACTCAGCAAGCAAGAGTTTTGTATCCTCCCATAACCTCTCTGTAACTCTGCACTGTTCATTTGCTTCCTCTGCTTTTTCCTCTTTGATCTGTGGGAGCTTATTAGCAATTTCTCGCATAGGTTTCATTTCAACAGCAGCACAATCCAATTCCTTTTCCAGTTCTGCTAATGATTTTACCCTTTATTAGAAAAAATGAAATACAGCCTTATATTAAAGTAAGTCTTTGATTTTTTTCCCCAATTTAATTATTAAGTTCCCTAGAAATTCATCCTGAGCTGCACATACCACCTATATTAAATGACATCATAAAAAGTCTAATTTGATCTTCAGTTCGTGTAATTTGACACAGTCCTTCAGATGAGTTATGCTGACCTAAGCCCTTTGAGAAAGTAATCCAAAATCCTAAACTCCAATAGGGTCTGTATGAACACAGTGAATTATTTTCTGTTAAAAGGTAAGTGCATTCTGGCTATCTTAAAACATGGTCTAAGAAAGGAAGCTATGCCATAGAATGGGATTTAAGTAAAAAACAGTCACAGCTTATAAACTCCTCTCCCCTCCCTTTTTCCACCTGCATAAACAGTAGTGTTTTGTTTATTCATCCTTTGCAAGGCTGCAGAGAGCACCTCTGAAACAGTATCAGAGACATGCAAATCATGTTAGTGGCCTTCTCGGGGTGTGATAAAGTAACACAAGGCTCCTACAGCACAGAGTTTCATACCATGCGTGCAGTGGTCAGCGAGAAGACCCACCTCCCTGTTTGACAGTGTTCTTAATGAAAACTATGACCATAACAATCAACTTCCTTCTATTTTTTCTTCATCAATGCCACTTCAAACAAACACATACATAGAAGTTTAAAAGAAAAGTTATTTAAGCTGTGAGGCAGAGAATAAACCATAAGCTCACAACTTCTTTCAGTGCTCCACAGATACTTCAAGACATTCAAGTTTCAGTGCTCTACTGCAAAGGTGCCACAGGCCCTCTGAGTTCACTGCGATTATGAAATTAAGAGATTTAAAAAAGAATTCACCTTTGCTGAATAGCTGGAATTGTTGGATCCTTCAAGCCTATTTTATTAATTCTGTCACGTAGACCCTGAATGTTTTTAAAGAGTTCACTATTTTTTGTGGAAAAAATCTTATATAAGTCTTTTTCCTTTGTAAGGATCTGTTCACGCAAGGGATCATAAGTGGCATTTAGCTCTTCAGATAAAGTCAGAACAAGGTTTTCACAGCAAGTCTTTCTCCCGCATTCAGCATCTTCCAAACAGATATCAACTGTTTTCAAGCGTTCATCCAAACATTTAGCCTCTTCTGCCATAAGAGAAACTTCTTGTGCAGCCTCTTTCAATGCTTTTCCCTGTATTTCAGGTTGACCTGAGGGATCTGGGAGACATTTGATGGAAGATTGCATCTTCCTCAATGAGGCCATAAAAGCGCCCAGATCTTTAAGGACTGACTCACGGATCTGCATTTTATGGCTCATTTCTTCAAGCTGGTTTTGATAGTAAATCATAATTTTACTTGCAGCTTGCAGGTCTATTGGATTAAATTCATCTCTCGCTGAACTATCTAGGTGTTCCAATTGTTTGCACACTTCAATCTGATTTAATATGGATCTCTGTAGCTCCTGAAATGGAGAGAACAACCAACAGTGTTAGCAAGTGAAAGAAAATGTCTCCTGCATTCAAGCTGAACATATGACTGAAAACCAAATTATGCTCGCAATAAAATAAGCATGCTAAACAGAGTGGTTAAGAAAGAAAACCTCTTTTTTTCCTACTCTGGGCTTTGGTGGAGGGAAGGAAAAAGAAAAAAAAACAAATAAAATGGTATTCCACACACAGGGAATTTGGTCAGCACTATAGAAAGCCCAAGCCTCTTTCCAGCAATCAGACAAAAAGGAGAGAAAGACGATGAGAGTCCTGGAACCGAAACCAGCAGGCTCTCGCAGCGGGAGATCACTCAGAGCACAGGTGGGCACATAGATGTTTGTTACTCTGTCATCTTTTTAAGTTCTTTATGCTATACTTTTGGAGGAGACTTTAAATGCATGTAAAAACCTCTGGTGAAGCCTGCATGCTATCTGGTTACAGCCCTGACACAAACAGCAGTGTGTCAGTGTTGTGAAACTCCAAATGTGCAGAGATCTGGGAAAAAATGCAGGGTCCTTCCAGCCAAAAAGAGTTATCTCAGACAGAGGGTGCACATGCTCTCTGCCCTACAGCTGCAGAGACCTAAACCCTACTTAGTTCGAGAGCCAAGGGCAGAGAAAGGCAAACTTTCAGTTCTGCATAGCAGTCAGTGTGTTCAGCTCGGAGCGCGTATCAAGACCAAAACAATATTCACCCTGCCTAATAGACAGACCAGAGCCTAGGCATAAGATACTAACAGCAAGTGAACAGGTTACTGCATAGTTGCAGAGCTTCCAAAATAATCCTGGGGTATGCTCAGATACCTCAGCAGATGTGACACAAGGCAGCTTAGCTTAGCTCACAAATTAACAACACATTATGAAAACGACTCCATGAAGTGATATATAGTCAGGTGGGAGCAGTGTAAACTTGGAAAGTCCTAACCTAAGACGAAATGTTCATGACTCTGCTTTTTACAGTGGAGCCTATTGAGGGTCCCTGGCTGGCTCGACAGGAACAATGACGTTTAAAGCAAAGGGAGTAAAATGCTGTTAGATGTTAGAAGGTTTGGGAAGTCTTGTGAGCAGTCCCAAACTTCTGAGTGAAAATCCCATTAAGTTCTCTAGTTTCCAGACATATTAAAAACTATTCTGGCTAGGGTGTGGTCTCTGCATTTTGCCTTACCTTTAGTTCCCTATAAGCAAGATCACTATTCATCAGATTAAACTGCTGGATGTCCTTTTTCTTCAGGCGCTGATCTAATTCACATAGAAGAATGGATTCATTTTCTATTGGCAAAACAATTTCCAAAGCAGTCCTTAAAGAGTTTGTTCTACAAGAAAAGTAACAAAACATTAACTAGGAAAGTAAGCAAAGAAAGACACTCAACATTTTACAGCACAAAAAGCTGCAAAGATAATGTAATTGACTGTCTAACAGATCTAATCTTCCTCCTCCTGAGGTCAAAGGAGTTTTTCCATTAATATGAAAAGCAGCGTGAATCCCAGTGAATTTAACCAAAAGGTTAAAGGAAATAACAGTAAACTTGGGAATACTGCAGTGATGTTACAAAGATCTGGCTCTGTGCTTCTTGGACAGATTCACACTATCTGCAATGTATATATGAACCAAGTACAATTAAGAAAAGCTTAATTTTATGCAACTAAAAAAAAAGCTTAAAAATGTGCAGATATTTTCTGTAATGCACACTATTCCCTTCACAACATACACATTAGTTACAATGAACTATTCCTTAGCTAATATCATTAACTGTTATTTTATACCTGGTACTTATAATATCCTGAAGCTCTTTACATTCTCCTTGTAGTTTACTTCTCGTCTCAGAGATAGCAGCCTGCTGCACTTCATCCACAACATTTTCTAAGGCAGATGAGATGTTTTCCAACTGTGTCCAACCAGAATTGGTTTCACTCTCTATCACCTAAAAGATATGCAGCATTAATCACATTTAAGTGATACTGTATTTCTCAATGGACTGGACTGTTCATAAAATTAGTCACAAGAGTCTCTGCAGAAAAGTGAAAACATCACCTGAAAGTAAGAGTATCTACTGCTTTCTTTTTCTTTAAGACTCCATTTTTAGCTGCATGCAAATCTCCACCAACTTTGTATGATGAAAATTTCCATATTATGCCTTAGCTACATTTTATAAAAGGCTCAATAAATATGGTTCAGCCATTTTTACTACAAGAATGAATGGAAAATATCTCAACTTAGTTATGTTCAAAAGAACAGAAAACAAGCATAGAACTGAACCAAGTTCTGAGATGCTAGATAACCTTTGTACTCCTTTCAAGCAAGGACTTGAAAAACTGCAGAAATAAATTCTCCATCGTCAATTACATGCCTTTTATCATCCCCTTAAGGTCCTCACAACCCCGATCAAGTTAAAAGTCCTGGAACAGTTTCATTCTGCACATACACCACTGCCATTTGGTCATTCAGCTCTGCTGACTCCTCCAGCCCTGCCCATGGTCCACCACTTACCACTCCTGCTGACAAAAAAGCTGCTTTCCATAGTTATTTTTTCCATTAGGCCTATTTCAGCCTGCAGATCACAAACTGAGAGCCACCAATTTCTTCTTTCAGCAACACTTGCAAAACTCCACTGCTAAGTAGGAATGCAGTTCTGCTGAATGCTCAACCCTTGATTTCCCTTCTAATAAACCTAGTTGTAAGGATGCTCCTTTTCCCTTGGCAATACACGCAGCACAGAGAGGTGAGGGCTCTACACGACAAAATAGCAATTTAGGCACCAAGTGTGTTTTTAAAAGATGAATATTTACCTGTAGTTCAAGCAGCTTATTCTGAAGGAATGAAGTGCCTTTTATTTCATCAGTAAAGCCAGATGCTACTTTATCTCTGCTGATTTGCAAAAATTCCTCCAGGTTACTTCTTTGTGTGTTATAGCTGAAGAAAGATGCAATCATTTTCAGATAGAATATTACTTCTAATTTAGTGGAACATGGCAGGGCCTGGGACTTGCTGACTGATAGACTACCACATAAAATAAGCACAGTCTATTGCAAATGCATATTTTTATCTAAATCCCAAAATGAATAGGCATAAATGAGCAACATATAAAAGAGCTGAGAAATTGCTCACCTGGCTGATTTTCAAGTATGAATGCCTGCCTGCGTTCTCTAAATTCAGTTTTATGAATGCAAAAATCTCAGTTCTTTAAAAACTTGACATATTTATTTTATTTTGCAATATTTGAAGTTATTAGTAAGGGAGATACAGATTTTCTGGCCCAAGGAAAGAGCAGAAGAAAAAGTTTTCTAGCTCTAAGTGTTCTTGCTACAAAATCCTAATGTTTGAAGCATTTAGCTACTATAGTGCTTCCTTATCAATCACAGAACAATATTAAGTAAACTGTAGTAGAACAAGAACAAAGTTCTGCATAGCAGAAGTGTACCCGTTGTTTGATACATTCAACCAATTTAAGAATGTCTAGCATAGTGTCATCTCAACATTACACACATTTTATCCTTTAATAATTACCTCTCTAATAAAGCTGGTATGGGCAAATCACTGTCTTCCTCAAATTTCTTTGAATAGCTTTCTCCATTGTGATGCTTCACATCTGGTTCCAAAACTATATCTGCAGCAGGTCTTGAGGTCTAAATAAAAATAAAAAAAAGGTAACAATGACCTCTGCATCATGCTTTGCCAACACACAGTGAATACTAACAGACATCTGTGAACACCTGAAAGAAGCAACTGCTTCATGTGTCCCAAAGGAGATGAGAGATACCATTCATGAATAAAAGATGCGTTTAAACTCAATCATGAACCAAACCAGCAAATTTTTGAACACTTGCAGCCAGGTGATTCATTCCTTCCCCAGATACCAGGTCTTTGGCAAGCACAATCCGCTTGTGCAAATTTTTGCTACAGCTCCATGGACATCCTTGGGCAACCACAAGGCACTGTCTTCTGCAGCTTTTGTCAGGCTGCTTATACCAGATGCCTTCGCATGCCTCTCACTCTTGATTCCAGGATATACTCTACTCCACAGTTTGAGGCTGGCTGATGTTAGTTAAACAATTCATACTTTGATTATCCATTAGAGAACAGATTTTATCACTGTATCAGGGACAATATTAGTAGTCTTACAAGAGATCTCTCTTGATAATAGCCAATTCCTACATATCTTCAAATTTTACATAAATGCAAAGGGGCCCTTCCTATAAATCACCAGTCTAAAGGCTGTCTGATGAGTTGTCTGCTGCCTTACTTGCATGAATGTTTATCCTAAATGAGATATCTTCTGTGGCATCCAAATGATGAACTGCAGTATCTTGTCTCTCTGAAATTATTTCTAAGAAGTTATATGTTACCTGGGTTTCCCTGTATTTTTCTAAAGCAAATGCCTCCAACTCTTCACTATTTTTCCTGTGTCCTCTGAAACTTGTTCAAATTACTGGGACACTATGGGGGATTTGCACTTGAGCACAGCTTCACACATGACTCTTCCAGCTGAAACCCACTCCTTAGCAAAATATAATGCAGGGTTGGGAGACTCACATCTCCTCAGGATGCCTAGTTCTGTTCCTTGCATGTTACTTTTTAATATTTACTTAGTCTACGTTCCAAAGAGCAATGGGGCTTTTTGATATCTGACCAGAGGCCTGAGGTCCTACCACAGTAAGAATAGTAACAGAAATAATCAGTTTTCCCTTTTGCCAATGATCTCCCCTAGACAGAGCACTGTTTTCTAACAGTAAGTATGGACTTCTTACCTCCTCTACTGAAAGGATATCAATTTGTTGAGAAGAACCAGGCTTTTCTCCATTCTCAGAAGCAACAATGGAGCTCCTAAGGTTTAAAAGAAATTTCAGTTTAAGAACAAAACATGAAATACAAAGGGGAAAAAAAAGAAACCCTGGCTAATGATTAAAAACAGTGCGGCTGTGATGAAGGGCAATCACACACTGTACTTGGCAGTTTATGAAACTTAATACTAAATGTTTAAATGTACAGTTGCCCATAGTAATGTACATAGTATTGTACTTGTTAGTACATTTACAATATCGCAAAATTTATCCATGTATCTGATTTCTGTGGATCTACAACACGTCGTGCACTCAGTCACCCACTCTTTATTAGATGACTGTCCTTTTCCAGCACGAGAGAGCAGGGCCATGTAAGTATCTGTCACAATTTGTTGAAGCTTTTCTAGCTTTTGTTCACAGTCTGCAGTCAGTGTCTGTATGCCTGGGACAATTTCTCCTGATAGTCTTCCCAATATTTTAAGGTCTTCTAACGACTTGCTCAGTTCCCTCAGGCTGCCTTCGCATGAAAAAAAGGCCTAAACAAAGAAAAACAATATAATAAACACATGTCAAGACATAAGGTTATGCAGTTATTCTCATACTTTTTTTTCTATTTCCATTGTGTTCTTGGATGAGTGCACTTAAAGCATAAGCTGTCAAACCAGGACAGAAACATTTATTTTCCCTCGATTCTTTTTCAAACAAAGCCAGGAAAGAAATTAGGATTTCTGGCAACATGTTCCCCAGCTGCATTCACAAGTCTATACTGACTCTTGCTTGATTTTGAAATTCATTTTTTACTACAATTTTAGCTAATTTTGGTCCCAAGTCCTCTTCACACTGATGTCAGAAATACATGTCCCACTGACTACAGCAAAAATAG
This sequence comes from Morus bassanus, assembly GCA_031468815.1. NCBI lineage: Eukaryota > Metazoa > Chordata > Aves > Suliformes > Sulidae > Morus > Morus bassanus. The sequence goes on along the minus strand of CM062572.1, from coordinate 8,883,102 downwards.
AATTGGAAAATTCATTTAAAATGTTCTCCATCAATAATTATACTTTCTAGGGTGAAATCAAGACATACTAAAAATCTAAGAAAAATATGAGCAGAATGAATGCACCTGAGAACGCTTATTTCTTTTTTTTGCTGAAGATGAACCCATGAGAAGCAAAGACTAAAACCCCAGTGTAATCAGTGAAGACCAGAATTTCATCAGGAGAGAAATTCTGACCCTCAGAAGTGGTAAACCAGCCACATCAATGCATCTCAAAGAGGAGGATGAAGGAAAATACTAGAAGCAATGAAGTGTAAAACCCATTGCTTACGGAATATTTAAGGTTAACCATGACTCACCTTGGCAAGTGAAACACGAATGTCTTAGTCTTAGCTAGAGGTAAAGTGCAGTTATTGTACTGTGAGAAGATACGCTCACCTGAAGGCGCCTAACACCATCCATGCAACTGTAACAAATTAAGGGAGTCACAGAACACATAATTTCTTATTTTATACTTTGCACAGCTAAATTTGTTTTAATGCTTCAAGGTTGTCTTTAAAAAAAATGGAAAAAAGATACCATCCATGTAAGAAGGAGGCAATTCTAACAGGCTGCTAGGAGGCTAATATCTGCAGTCAAAAAAGGTAAAGAAATAATTTGGGTGGCCTCTTTGTTCTGTGTTTACATAACAGCGAGCACAAGGGCCCTGTTCCACAAACACAGGCTGCAATCATGAATCATGTACCTAAAAAGGAGCAAGAAGGACACACAATGCATTCACAAAAAGAGGCAGGTGAGCAGAAAAAGAGTGTGGCAGGTACCTCATGTTCCTTGATGAGCCCTCTGGTTTTATCCATACTTAGGAGTTTCTTCTCTTTGCCTAATTGTTTATTGATTTTTTTAAAAGTTGCATTAAATTTCTTTTTTTCCCTTTCTACTATGAGCTGGACACAGGATATAATTTCATGATGAACTGCCTGCAAAATTCAAAACACATTATCCCTGTGAGATGGTGAGATGGTATTACAAAGCAAATAAAAACCTCAGAACATACTGTGACAAAAAAATTGTTTTTCAAAGATGCCAGGCCTAATGAGAACCCACAGTGGATTCTCCTTCCTATATTATCTCACCTCCCATCTTTTACGAACATCTTTACTCTTTTCTTCCACTACCAGCTTTTCACGATCAGATGAAATATTTTTCAGTTGTTCAGCTGCTTTCAAAAATTTGTCGAGAACTTTATTGTCCAGAGCATTAAAAGCTTCCTGCAAGAAAAGTATCATAATGAAAAATAAACAGAACTGAATGTAGCTTATTTACCTAATAAAATTACATCAGTAGCATAGAAAAACCATGCATAAAGCATATATACATTGCATGTATGGACTGTGATGGCCCTTGCATGGGTGAGTATGAGGGCATTCTCCACCCCTGTATACCTGCAAAAAGGCTGCAGACAGTATCAGTGTATGCTTTTTGGAGAAAAGCAGATGTTGTTCTTGTAACTACTCTTTTAGGGGCAAGTTTGCTACCAAAGAAGAAGGATTAAGGTCCCTGAACTCTGCATCATTTCTAGGAAATATAGGTGGTCATTTCCCATGCATGTCAGAGAGCAGGTGAAAGGTCTGCATCAGTGCGACAGGATCCTATGAGATGTCCTGGAGTGAGGCTCTGCCCTGCTCCCAGCACATGGCTGCCCAGGACTTGCTGTGCTAGATGAGGCAACACAGATTTTCGGCACTTCCATTTCCACCTCACTAAGGACTCCTTTAAGAGATGCAGATTTTGAGATCGAACACTTTCTTTACCAGTTAGCCACTAGGAAAAAGAGGTGATTTGGTATTTATAATCACACTTTAAAACCCTGTCCAAGTATTCAGGCATGTGATTCTTGACAGGAATCTTAATTATTAATCAGGCAAAAAAAAAGGCTGTAGTTGAGAATATGATGAGTTCTGATGGGATGATGAAGCTAACTTACTTAGCTTTATCTACTTATTATATAAGTAGATAAATAACAACTAGTTACTTAACTAACTAACCTTAAGATAGGGCACTGGATAAACTGCCATACAGATTTACATTTCTTCATTCAAGCTGTCTGCCCAGTCAATATATGCTAAATCAAAAAGCTGAGAAAAGCTTAATAGCTACCAAAAAAAATAAAAACCTGATACTTTTCTCACTGTAGTACCTTAGCCTTTTAGACACCAAATAGCACTAAGAAATACTCAAATTCAGCTGGCTCAGAAAACAAACCCACCTCATGTCTTGAAATACATTCTTCAGGACTTAATTTTTGACTGACAAGTTGCACAGCCTTTGAAATGGAGGCCTCAAGTTCTTTCTGAGATTCTTCAAAATGGAGCAAAGCCTCCTTCTCTGAGGGTCTCTTCTCAGATTTGGACAAGATGTTGTTCATGTCACTCATGACAGCCTTGGAAGAAAGAGACTCTTTACAGAACATGCCTGAGTGTCAGTAATTACATAAAGCTATTGCTTCATAACATCACTCAAGTTTTTCGAGTTGAGATACTGATCTTTGAAATATTCTAGTCTTTGCCCTGGCAAGAGTCTGGGAGACTGATTCCAACAGTATAAAACATTTTCTTTTTTACATGATTGACAAGGAGTCTTCCTAATCACATAACACTAAAATTAGAGATATCTGTGTGTATAAAGTACAATAACAATAAAAAAGGAGTACCTCTATTTTGTCTCTGGCTTCTTTAATTCGTGCCTGCAGCCCAGTGGTGTGAGAATGCTGTTGGGACACCTGACTTGAAACATTTTGTGTCAGGGATTGCAATGTCTCTTCTGCTGCCGCAACTTGTTCTTGGCATGAGGTTCCTCTTGCAGCCAAGCTCTGGTTGAATGAAAAGCATTAGAAGCCTCTACAGTATTTATGTCTTTTTGTTTAAAGGAACTGAATGAAAAACCCAGCACTGATTGCGGATGGTCAATACTTGGTCAAGGAAAAATCTTATGTTCCAATTATGGTCAGTGTATTGCACTGCAAAATCTCTGTGTAGAGAGATAGAAATTTGCTGCCATCCACAGGGGATTTTGTTTGCTGAAACAGTCTTTCTGTCAATGTGATACCTCCCATGTCTTTGCCTCAGAGCCAATTAGAAGTATTTTTTAAACACGCTCTCCCATCCAAACAGCTTTCCAAATGAATGTACAAACCACACATTTGGATATGCATTGTCTGATCATGAAGTCATCCAAAAGTAAGCACATATCAAGGCTCAGATTTTCTTGCGGTATTCAGTACTAAAAGGCAGGAAGCAGCTGGGTATTTTGCATGCAAAAGTAGTGTGCCATACTTGAATATTTATCATGAAATGTCATTATTAGAGCTGTTTTGATCTATGAATATTCAACATGTTTTCCTGTTTGAAGTTGCCAATTAGCATTCTTCTAATGATAATCAGGGCTTTATTCTGGATCTCGACCTATTGTACTACAGGTAATAAGCGACCTGATCTCTTCTGCTCACAGACATGGAGCAGTCACATTTTTGGAGGCTGTATTTCATGGTGTCTTTTGTTACTTTGTCATTTTTAACAAACTAGTGCCACGCTGCAAAATATGGCTTATTTTAAAAACATATGCCCAGAATTACAAAAAGATTAATAGATTCTTCTGATAGGCTCACACTCCTAATTCTGTCAACTAAACACAGTGCAAGAAGGCACAAACCAAAAGTAAACTAACGCTAATTCTGATTCACAGTTATTGTAGGTGGATTTAATGTACCACAGAAGACCTATGTTTAGTTTTAGCCCTTAGACAGAAGAGCTCCAGTGAAACCTCCTTTTGGTGGTCACCTTTCTACCGTTACATTATACTGGCCCTGTTGCAGAAATAGCAAAAGGCAACATAAGACAGTGCTTCAGCTTCTCCAGTGCAAAGTTTGGCATCTTTGTTCAGTTTCACCTTCACCGGTAAGTGAAGAAAATAAATCAGACTTTGTACTGAAGCTGCTGAGTTATATATACATATTTCCACCCGCCATTTGCTAGAGGGGGAAACAGTAATCCCTAGCAGAGAGACATGGCAAACAATAGAGACTAGTGGAAATAACAAGAAATTCATCAGTGCTCATGGTGGATGTTTAGAGCAACTGCCTATAAGCTGAGATGCACAAATTACCCAGTATGCTGCTGAAAATACTTCAAGTATTCCAGTTTTTGACGGGTAAGCCTTGAATACAGCCAAGTTGTCCCAAACCTCCTCCCTGCACTGCAGGGTAGGTGACAGAAAGCACTGTATGACCAGGGGAAATTCTCAACTCGGCATCTTGCAAGGTTTTAGCCTGCTGCAAACGCTGTGCTGGACAGGGAGTAATTAATATCACTCAAGAAGCAAGCTGCTGATCAGTGGCACCAACAGCACTTCATTGGCACCTGCCTGTCATCTGAACACACTGATGTTAGAAGATTCATTTATAGCTCATCTGGGAGTGATTCTGGGAAATAACATCAAAACACTAGCATTGCCTTGACTTTTTACCAGTGTTAGAGCACAAAACCCACATTCATTTCTGCTTCACTGATGATGGCTCATTTTACCCCAGCCATGAATCTGTGCTGAAAGATGAGAATCTGATGAACAACTATTTTAAGCAGTGTATTTCCATTTTCACCTGCAAACGTTCCTCCATCTCAGGTTGCACAGGCCCCTCATGACTGATCTCGCCAAGCAGGTGTCCAATCTCTGCTGCCCAGCTTTCCACCCCTCCAAGGAGCTCTTCAATTTTCTCCAGGTTCCCCGGAAGCTCCCTGGTCTTTTCAGCAGCATCTGTGCTCTCTTCACCAAGCTATAAACAAAGAGCAGGGTAAGACGTTAATACCCATCATCAGTTCATGGGCTTCTCCACTACCCTCCTGCAACACACACTCACCGCTCAGGTTACTTTCCAGGTTTTGCACCCAACAGCGATTGAAGGAGAAATAAATGTCAAACATACTGGTAAATAAACCATGTGAGGCTCAGTTCTTCAACCCTGAGAGCAGGTGGGACAGCACAACCTGTGCCCATATGGTCTGTCCCCTCCCCTATAAGTGAGCAGCCACAGCCACATTACCATGAAGAGTAACTCCTGGGCTGCAGCATCCCTCAGGCTACGGCAGGGAATTGTCCCAGAGGACAATAGCTGGTGTTGGTCAAATCAAGACCAGGGAGTGTGCTAACAGTTTAATGGTACTGGCAGTCACAGGCCAGAGCTCAAGCGTTTGCCCTTTTTATATATAAAAATAAATACAATACATATTATAGCCATAACAACGAAAGCAATGCCAGAAAAATAACTCCTGAAGTCCTTAAGCCCTTGTAAAGGTGCAAGAGGCCTCTTTATCTCTGTTTTTTGAATATATTTCCTAAAAGCATCTCTTACTATGGGGTTTCCTAGAAAACTCCGGATTTCCCTCACTCTTGGGAACATTTCCTTTGATCTTCTTGCATTCTCATCAAGCTCATCTCCTACAAAAATGTTGTAATTTTTTGCCACCGTTTATTGTCACAGCAGTACCTTTAATAAATGTCAATGAAAGGCTCAACTTAGAAAAATAAGAGCTCTAGTATTCCCAGGCAGAGTGAAAATGTCATTCTTGTGAAAGCATTCTAGGAAATTTAATATATGTAACATTAAGCAGGTTGTATAGGAATTTACAGCAGCCTAACAACCTCTCAACTGAGCTGGTGTAAAGTTCCACAACCCTAGAAATATCTATGCAGTGATAGTTACTTTCTATTAGCTCAGGCAGAGATTATACAATCTCGCAAAGGCTCACAAGCTCTTAACAAATTGATTACTTCCATCTCTAGAACTGAATAAAGAGCTTTATCCTGCAATAAGATTTCCTTTTATAGGTGGTTTTAAAATTTCCATCTAAAAAATTGAACATTTTCCATCATGTCATAAAGAGCATTTCATTGAGTCATAAAGACTTAAGAATGGGATGCCTCTGTGTATTCTCTGTTCCTTCTGCTTTAAAACTGGCAATACTGAGTTGACTGAAACATTTATTAACCTCTGATTAGCAAGCTGATAAGTCTAGAAAATACGATTTTGAAGACTGCATAGCAAAAGAGTCACATGAAACTAGTAACTTACAAAGCGTGCCCTCTTGATGAACTTAGCCCATCTCCTGTTCAGTTTCTTCAGCTCTTTGGCAATATTTGATCCAACTTGCTCTTTGCTGACTTCAATGAGATAGTTTCCAGCTTCATTTAAAGAACCATGAACTGAATTCCACTTTGCCAGGATCTCAGCAGGGATCTAGACAGAGGCATTGAAATAATTTAAAGCAGAACCCTGCCAAAAGTTTATTTCCAAAATGAGGAACAGAAAAGCAACAACAACCACCACTGTCATGTATAATGCTTTCCTTCCAGGAGGCTTCCAAGTATCTCTGTCTGTCATTACAAAGAGAAATCCAACCACGTACCTCTTTTGGATGCTCATTTCGTTTATCTTCCAGCCACGTCTTTAGTAAGTGGATGTTTTCTGTATAATTACTCCAGGAAGACAGGACTTTCTGTAGGGTGGTATTTACACTGGAAATATAGTCTCTGCACATAGAGATCTTTGAATCCACTGTCTTAAAAAGTTTGCTAATTTCTTGAGGATCTCCAGCTAGGACATCAAATAGGGAATATTATTATATATTTGGAAACAGAGAGGTTATTTTACACAAAATGTAAGTGGGAATTAAAACTGGTGACAGCACATCAGTTCAAAATAGAGGTCTTCATATCAGTTTCTGTGCATGAACTTACCTAAGCCAGGACTGCTTATGTTTTTGCTTTTCAAATCTTCACAGATGTGAGTAGCAGTTTCTAGTTGCATTTCAAGTCTCTTTTCTTCAATGAAATTCTGCCCAAAGTGAAAAGTAATTGGCATGGGTAACACTAACCCACATAAAACTAGGTAGAAAAGGCAGCTTGGGATACATTTTTTTCAATATGAGCCTATAATCTGCAGGTTAAATGTAAACTGAGCAAAGCCCATCCAGCAACTCATCTGCACCCTTTAGTCTGAAACAGACCTTTTTTCTGCTGATGCAAAGAGTAACTTAAATGGGAATATTAACTCCTGAATGCCATTGCCTGAATCACAGCCCTGCATGAGTCAGGACTGCTTATTTCAAAAAGTTAAGGCCCTAGGGCAATACTGAGAAATGGCATCTAGAACAAGTCAGGCACATAAGTCAAAAAAGTGATGAAAGTGAAAGGTGGGTTTCCCCGCATGCACAGAAACACCAACGTGCCTAGTTCCTGCCACAGATCAAGTAAGATCCAAAATGGGGATAGAGGGGGTGAGAGAGGAAGAAATGTCAGCAGAGGAAGAGACTTGTGCTTTGAACATTCACACAGGGAATGAGAGGGTTGATCCCCAGTCCCCCTGTCTGACCTGCATCTTGCCCCAGAGCTCCCCACTCCTACAAACGTCCTATCTAGCAGGCTACAGAACAACCTCTCCTGCGGCCATGACAAACCTGGGTGACCATGCCACCACTCAGCCAGGACTGCACATCACGGGACCAGAAGGAGAGCCAGTAACAAGCCTTAAACTCCTTGGGAAAGCTCTATATTCTATCAGCTTGGGAAAGAACATGAACCACAAATGTAGAAATAACATGATACTAAGTATTTATGAAACCAACTGAATGAAGAAACTTGGCACAGATTAACTCTGTACTCCCATCTCACCACAGCGTTAAGGTTAATACTGCTCAGGAAAACTGGTATTTTATACAACCTCTTGTTGCCTCCTTCCACTGTTCCCATGCTGGTGAAATTGCCACTAGTTTAACTAGGGATTTGCCAGTCTGAAAAGCTTCTGAGAAACTCTTTAGAAACTCCACTAAGATGGAATTCAGGGGGAGTCCCATTAACTGTGGATGGGGCAAAATTGATGGCAATGGCATTTTCATCTCTCTGCCTCAATTCTTGATGCATCTTCAGCAGTATTTGGGGTAGGGTAATCCAACCCCTCCCACAGGCCTACACATGGCACCATTTTAATATCTTGAGCCCAGAAGCTGAGCTAAGCACAAAATATAACAAAACAAAACAATTCACATTCACGATGAAGCATAAGGAGGTAAAGGAAGCTGGAACAGGAAGAGGCAAGAGCAAAAGGCAGTATTAGCCAGCACTGTGGGTAACGGTTCTTTCTGAAGATAGCAACTACTGAACTACCCCACAGAGGTCTGAGTTACGGAAGGGCTGCTACTGCTGGCCCTATAAATAGTCTAGAAGGAAAGAAATCTTCCCAATAAAAAATAAAAAAGGGCAGAGAGAAAATGATGAACAGTCACAGCTCGCTCTATTTCTCCAAACTGAAGGAAGAACTCTCATTCAGAAGAAAATGGGAAGACATGGAGAAAGCTTCTGTGGAAGTCTACCTGTCCTTCTTTGCATAAATCCCCGATCTCACAAGTCCACCATGCTTCTACTAACTATCATAGTATCTTCAGATGAGGACAGACACAAGCTTGAATCAAAGAGAGGTGGTGAAGAAGAATTATTGTCAGGGTGTGATACATATATTTTAAACTTACATTCCAATTTTCCAGCAGTGATTCCACGGACTCTTTTGTCCCATATTTCATGTCCCAGATATTTAGCTTTAACATCACCTCACTGGCAATAGCTGAGCACAGTCCATAGTGGTATTCAAGAAAGGTGTTGCAGTTTGTGAAATGAATATTGCTGAACCTGCAAACAGTGAAATGTTCCAAAAGGTGACTCAAAATCATTGGATATAGAAGGCATTAATGTATAAGGTTTTTAGCCTAAAAACTCAGAATTACATATATGTAAACATTATTTTGTCATGACAGGAGTAAAATTTTAAGATAACAACAGTTCATTTTTTTAAGTAGCAACAATTTTGAGGCAATACTGACTGCTCAATTTATGAAAACCCTTAAACGCCCAGAAAAGGGGCATCTGCCATCTGTATGTCAAGGGGTCTCAGGTTACAGACACAATTCACTGGTCATTTTTGAAGATATTCTCCAACAGATATATGGGGTTGCACAGCCTGTAGACCTCAGTAATTTTTAAAAGGTGGAAATTAAAAATTAGAGAATCCACAGCCCCCAAGAAACTTTTACATTCAAAATATTCATGTTTCCTATCCACACTAGCAAAGGGCATCTGAAAAGTTCCTGTTAATGAGCTCCACTTTCTAGACATAATTAGACATTCATTGGACCAGTGAGTGAACCTGCCTACTCCTCATGACAGTCAATCTGTGCTTAGGTGGAAAATGCTCTTTTCCTGCAAGGCATGGATAAATTATGTGCTTTGTTCAGAATAGCAGAGCAAGTCAATAGCAGAGCTAGAATACAACATAGCCAAAGTAGAGGGAATTTGAGGATCACAACCTTCTTTTCATTTCCTCTAATTTTTCAGGCAAGACTAGTGGCATATTCTTCTCATCTTCATTCTTAAATGATTGAAGGGTGTCCAAGTGAGAATCAAAACAATCCATCAAGCCCTGGGGAGAAAAAGACATAGTAAGCCATTCATTTTAATTCTAGAGTATTTCACCTGGGAATCTTCAAGTCACCTGCCATTAGGGTGAGAGCTGTTAAGAACTACTCAGCACAAGACAATCTTCCAGTGTCTTTACTCATTAAAGTGCAATGAAAGTATTTATCTAAAGTGCATATTTAGTGCAGTACTACACGATTTCTCTTCCCACTATGCATCTAGTTAAATATAAGGAACCTGAATCTACACTACCCCTGCTATCAGTTTTTTCCTCACTTTCACCATCATCTTTGGGACAAAAAAAGTGGCATTGTAACAGTTTTAGGATATTAAGTTGTTCTTTGCTCTGTGTTAGCAAAGACTGACAGCAAAACCTGTTGAATAAACCTATTATGTCACATTTGCTTAATACTTTCTTTGAATGCTCAATAAATTTCCATCTAATATCATTAGATGGATATCGCATTAACCCTCTGATGGCCAGTATCACATAACTGGGGAATATTCTATGGGCATGTGTCTCAGCACCAAATTCTCAATGTAAAATTAAAGCACAAAATGCACTGCACAGAAGATAACCATATTCATAAATGGCATATAAAGAAATATGCTAAAAGTCCATTTCTATGTAATAAAACCTGCCACAAAGCATGTATTAACATGAATTAACAGGAAATGGCTAAATCCTGGGGCAGCCCCTAGCCCCCAAAATAGTGCACAGATTTTAAACACTTGATTTTGCAACCTTATTACGATTCCAATTGGACAGTTACGAGCACTGGTGGGTAATTTCCTAGATCTTAAGGGAAAGTAAAATTTCGCTTATAAGGCACCACCTCAGCAGCAAGATACCTACATGAGACTTACTAAAAGGACTTACTAAAAGGAAGAAGGGGAAAAAAAATTCTCAGCAGAATGTTGTCCCATCAGAAAAAGTGGATTTGACAGAAATTAAATATCTTGGGTTTCTTCTTCTTAAGGAACTTAATGATTTTATCTACATGTTCACTGGGAAAAAAGAAACCCCTAAACCAACGACACCTCCCTCTTTCTCTTGTTCTTAGAAATGCTTTAACTACTTAGGCTGAACAACAGAAATCATAGATCAAATGGCTAAATTCTGGCAAAGCTGTTATTAGTTAAAAAGCAATCTCTCATATCAGGAACTGACTAGCAACAGTACAAAACAGTGGTGTCACCAAGCCACTCAGAAGAACCTCTACTTCTTCTTTGAATTCTTTCAAATTCTCTCTAAGGACATGTCATAAAAACATCCAACTTTCCCCTTGTTCATAAAAAAACCCCAAGTACAGCATTATGATGATCAACCAGGCATCAACACATCTACTCTTTTTAAATTTTTCAAACTCAAAAGGACGTTCAAACTATTTTCAGGGTAAAGATTTCAAGATCAGAATAAATAACTCGCATGGTACCAAGGTACCAAAATACCTCTGATTGCTTTGAAGGGAATTACAAAGTGATTCAGCAAATACTTAACTTTAAACACACAAACTGCATGAACTCACTGGAATGCAATCCTGTGCCCAAGTGCTTTTCTGAATAGGCGTGCATTAAGCATAGATTTAAAGATAAGGATGCAATTACCGTGTGTTATTACTTAACAAACAAACAAGTTGCAGGAACCACATAAAAAAGAATACCATCATTTACTCATTCAGATAGTACTCAAATTTAATCTCACTCCAGTGAAGTCAGAAACCATCTTTATAGACCCATGCAGTTATTTAATTAAACTCATCATTGTGCAAAGGTATGTTCAGAAGAGCTTTTCATCTTCAGAAGATAAACATATCCACATCACTTCCCAAAATGTCAAATAGCAATTCCATAACAAGTGCTTTGCTAGGTCAGACTGAAGTAGAATGCTCCTTTGTGATCAGCATACCTTAAATATTACAATTATTTCTCTGAAGACAAACATTGCTTTAAACGGGTCCTGCAAATCAGGCAAATCTTCTGCCTGCAGATGTTCCACCTCCTGCAGCCAGGCCTCAATGCTATCCAGAGGGGAGGGCAACATCTGGTCCAGCTTCACTTTCCATTCGTTAATCTTAAAAAGGAAAACAAGTGATTAAATTTCTCACTATTATTTTCTTCCCCATGCCCAAGATACTGACATACGCTCCGTAAGCTGGTGCTCTAGACATCCCCCAAAATACCCCACCTGTCACCATTCAGAGAAGGAGCTTCCAGTGAAGTCAGCTGCAAATCAGCTATGTTCTTCTGAGACCCAGATTTGCTCCCCAGCCTGTAATCTCTGTAACACTACAGAGAATTTGGCAGTAACTACCCTTGGTTGGTGACCATCTCAAGGTCCAGCAAGAGGGAAATGTAGAGTAAATTAGTTGCAAAATAGAGGGGAAACAGGGATGCTCTGGACAGCTTTCCATCATGGAGCTGACAGGGGAACATCTCTTCCACAAAGACCAATTACCAGCAAGGGCCAACACATCCCACCTGCGGCAGAGGGGGACAACACAGCCAACCTCATTGCAAAGCACCCACCAACCAGATCTCACTATATCACCATCCGTGCCATGGGAAAGAATATATTAACAGACTTTGCCCAGCTGCATCATTATCTGAGCCATAATTATGTCCCAAAAGAATCTTTTAAGCATAAATAGGCCAAAAACTTTGATCAGAAGAGTCCTCAAATATAATCAGATGCAGGCCATTTTTTGCAGACGTCTCACAACTGTGAGACTGAGGCTCGGGAAGCAGAAGGGTAATACAGAGTCACCTTCTGCCTCCTCTTGGGCACTGTACACCACTCAGTTTGTCTGGAGTTTGAGCTCAGGGTCAACACCTCTTTTATCAATCCAAATCAAGTATCACCTCCCCACTTTTCCCTGTATGAGTTCTTGGGGTAGACTTAGGCTTCTTCATCAAACACGCTCATGCTGGTAACAAAGTGAGCTAGAAATGCCTCTGACCTGAGAGATCAGTTTATCCCACTCTTCTCTCATCTGCTGCTGGCCTTCGCTCAGCACAGCTTCACTTCTTTTTGACGACAACACAGGCAGAAAGGGTTTTTTTCCTCGGTTAAATGCTTCCATAAATGACATCATTTCCTAGGGATAAAAAGGAAGAGTAATTCATAGAAGAAGACTTCAGATGGAAGCTCATGGAGCCAAGTACTGCCTTTGAACACATTGGTATGACTTCCATTAACTTCAAAGGGTGTGATGCATGGAAAGGCAAGACAGCAGGAAAGAGGCATACCTGTCTCCAGGCAATATTTGGGTCTGAAATTATAGGTGCCATTCACTAGCAAAATCTGTATTTAATATAATGTCAGTGCAGTCAGGCCATGGTTCTTCCCTCCCACCAAGAGAAAGGGAAATTCCTCCCCTCACAGTCCCCCATGGGCCATTTTATTACAACCTCTGGCTACAATATAGACCAAAGGAAATTTTACTTCAGGCACAATCTACAGCCAACATTTCAACTACTCCTCTACAACATTAGTTGGGTAAAACCTACTGTTATTATTATCACAGAAATGGTGAAGGTGACCCTGTAAAGGGCCTATGTGCTTGAATGTTGTCCAAGTCTTCAACTACATCAATTAATTGAAATACACTACTCCTCCAAAAAGACTTGCTCTGCTCAGAAACCAAGCAGCATCTATCTGTATCCTATCCTTCCCTCAATCATTTGAGGGCATTTACCAAATTCATTGTCAGATTTCCAACTCCTGTTTAAAAGTTTATTTAACACTTCAGTTTAGGCAATGAAGATGAAAAGTTATGTTTCTGGGAGTATTTTTTATATTTCTTTTTGCAAAAGCAGCTAAATATGAAATGCAACTTACTTTGGACTTCTGGTAATATGTTTCATTCTCTGTGTCGATAAGCAACTTTGCTAACTTCTTCTCCTGTGCAGACAACCAGCTCACAGCCTCTTTTACTTTTTCCTGGTAATTAGAGCAGAAAATTTCATTTTTCCATTTTGCAAGCCTTGTTTTTCATTTACATTGTGCCATAAAACAACACACATTGAGCGTATGATAAACCCCTTTCAAAGCTATTGAAAACCAACTAATAATTCCTGGGGACTGTAATGAGTTTTGAGTCACACGCTATTATAAAGCAAGGCCAAAGTTATAACCTGGCACCTGGATATATGAAGGCATCTTAAAATAAGAGTCTGACTGCAGTCCTATTGAAAGGAGATTATCAGTATGGAGATATGTGACTAACCAATTAATACATAAACTCTTATAGGAGAATATAGAGAACAGAAAACTTGGTTTTCCAACCAGTATGATCTGTAAGTAACAAATTCTATCCATTTTGCATGTGAGCTATTAAATTGAAAGGTGGGTTGTTCTGCACATTTGCAAATCTGTCTTTCTCTACCCCAATATTCACATACAGATTTCAGAGCACACATGAAGACAACTAGGATTGAAAATGTCTTCTGTAAGCGTTAAATGAAAAAACAAGACAACCTGCACAGAAATTCCACCCCTATCATCAAAAATCTATCACATTGAGTCTTGACTACCGCACAGGAGCATCAGAAGGTTCAAGCCAATTCAGCCCTGTCAGTAGCTGAATCAGAGGATCTACTATCTAACTGTTACTGAGTCAGGTTACAAACTGGGCAAAGAAAGTACTGATATTCCTGGCATCCATGATGCACATTCATTTAAAAATGCCTCAGTGATAAGCCACATGACATACCTGCATGTCTTCTTCAGACTCATGCAAATTCCTGGAGTATTGCAAAAACTGAGCCACATAAGTCATGATTGATTTTTCATCTGGATTCATAACGTCAACATCTACAAGAGCCAATATACCATTTACATAATTATGCAGCCTTCTAGGCCTGATCACATAATTACACGCTATACTGCAGTTATTAAAACACATTACCATAAACATGTTTATTTTGCAGCAGCTCGGTTAACATACCATTGTCAGAAATTAATATGTAATGAACATTCTTCTTCCTTGGGAGTATTTTAATATAACATGATTAACTAATGAAAAAGTTTCTCCCATGAACGGGCAAGTTTCATATCTTTTCTTCTGCATATTGTTCCTGCATTTGCTGCCAATTCAAAAATCCTATAAATCCTAAGTACAGTGTTATAAAATAACGAATCTCAGGTTTGAGCATTACAGTAAAGATCAATGTTCCATTTCAAACTTAAGCACAGTCTTACTTTTTCCTGTGTTACAAGTCAACACATGTAAGATTATATTAATCTCACTCCTGATAACAAACATTAAAAAAAAAGCAGATCATTTACCTTCAGGTTCAAGAAGCCGTGGAATATTCAGCTCCAGTTCTGCAATTCTGAAAGCCTCTTTCAGGTTTTCTTTATTGCTTCTAGCTTTTGCCTTCTCCAAATCAACTAGACCTGGTCGTAAGGTTTGAATGATGGCTAAAAAGGGCAGTCCACTTCGCCAGCTTGACTTGAAATCAGTCACACCGATAGAACCATGCCTATCCCAAAAATTATTAGAAACAAAATGTTATAGCCCGTTTCCTCAGATGCCCTAAGTACAAAATTTAGAAATAGAATATAAATTCAGTAAAATGGAGTACGAACCAAATCTAAGGAGTTATAGTGAACCTTGTCACTGAACTTCTGTAGAAGCTGGGTCAGACAACAATACAGCCAGTACTACCAATTGCTACAATTATATATTTTTATACTATTTTTGCAAAATGACTCAATGTTTTTATCTTATGTTGCATTCTGAAGATAAAGCCTTGCTGATCCAATATCTTTCTGAACATCACCTTTGTGGTTAATATCTATGCGTTTCATGGGATGGAAAAACAACAAGCAAAGCACTGAAGAACATGTAGGTACTTGTCTGTAAGGGCACTGAGTACTGGAATCACCTCTGGCATTTTAGAAAATCCATACCTTAAAAGTGATCTATTACTGCAGGAAAAACATTTCTTTTTTATCTTATTAGCTTAGTGTCTTTAAAACATCTTCTGTTAAGCAGTGCCTGGACAGTGCTGTGAGGTGCCCAGCTCTGCAAGCCACAGTGAATTCCGGGACAACTTTCCAGAAAGAGCCTGTATATTATGAGTATGTTATGGCATGAAAAAGATGTGGGGTTTCAGGTGATCAAATTTAGTTACAAAACAATGGGCCAGGACTTATAAGATCTGTTCTTTTATCAAAAACTACAGGATTCACTGATAACAAAATCATTCAATATAATCACAGTTCAGAAAGGATGCTACAAAAAAGACAGAAATATTGCTGAAAAAGAAAACCAAGCAAATGAAAGAGGAAGATTAAATGGATAGAGAGCTCATTTTTACGTGCCAATCAATCTTGTCCTGACAAAACACAGCTAAAAGGGAAACTTTAGTGCCTGAAAATATTCTCCCAGCAGAAAATGTCTGATGTGCTGATGAAGGCCTTTGTCTCTCACTAACAACATGGAATATTAGTAGGATGTTATTAGAACATAAAGCAACCAAAGAGCTGGAGAGAAAGGGCTGACATTATTGTAAAACATATTTGAAACATCTTGGAATGAAGCAGTAGCCCTTGAAGAAAATGTAAAGCCTGCCCCTTACAAGGAATACCTGTGCCTGCTCTGGACTGTGTGCTTTGAAATACTCCCACTGAAATCAACAGAGCTATCAAGCACCAAGCATAAGCAAACATCTTGTTAGAACTGGGGACAAGGACCTCGAGGATTAGGGTCCTTCCTGGGGATCATGCAGTGTTTTGGCAGAAACACACGAGATGTAGGAATCCCAGAAATCCTATGTTTTCCACTTGAAAAAAAAAAGTAATTATTGCAACTTTGTTAACCAGTGCCAGCCATGAGGATTAAAACTAGCAAATCATGTAAACATTCCACTAGACTTATCACACAGAAGCCCCTAAAAGAGAAAAGCCAAACAACTCAATTTACATTGTGGTATTTTATTAGTAGGATTACCTTCATGTTATTGTATTTAAAGGGCTCATGTCAAAACATTTAGGGCCTGATTGATGCTAAAAGTACTGGGAACAACATCTGAAATCGAAAGGATTTTCTGCTAAGCTGTCACTAGTAATGTTAAAAAAACAGGGGAAAATATCACCACATTTAGAGGAAAGCAGTAAATACAATGTGTAACATACTATTTATAAGTCTTGGATGGAACTTACAGTGAACACTGTTCTTTTGCCCACAACAAAAGAGCCTTTGTAGCAGAGATCTTCCACCGTTCCTTAATTTTAGCACTTTTTTTAGCTGATCGGCTTGCCTTTGGAGAGGAGTCAACAGCACTTGAACAATCAAGTGAAGGCTGATTGTAAGTACAAGCAAGCGTCCTGGCAAGTTCTTCGATCTACCAGAGATGACGGGAGAGTTAATCAGGCTTCAGTGAAAAATTACCAAGACGTCAATGGCAGAAAACCAAAGAGAAATAGAAAGGACTCAATCGCAGCTGTAATAGTAGTTCCCTGCCCCCAAAGATCAGATCAGTTTTTTTATTGGTTCAGTCGGAACTATTTCATGCTGAATTCCCATCCTTAGGTGACTTTTTGGCAGGAAATATTCACCCAAAGACTTCCATGTTATACTGTGGGTACCAGCAATGGCATCAAGGGACCTTCTCACTCAGTGTACTTTTCTACTCCTCCTACCAGTGAAAGCAGCCTGTGGCAGTTCTGTTTTCTGCTGCCAACAGTGTCATATATTAGGCATGCTCAGAGTTTACCTGCTCACTCAGGGTGCAGGAAAACCTACTCGATAGAACTCAGAGATCTACATTTGGTTAGAGAAGCTTGGTTTAGGTAAAAAGATAATGCGTAGGCTACGTGCAGCACAAGAATCTTCAGCACCAAAGTACCTTTACCAAGAAAAATGTGGGCTACAATACTGTTAAATAACTTTGCTTCTTAGTGCTCTCGTGAGCCCCAGTGATCAGTTCACCCCCAGTGCACCTATGTTAATTCACTGCTGGGCTCTTGCTAGATGACAGTTTGGCTCCATCATCCTCTACAGTCCTACAACGTGATTAAAGCAAAGCCCTGTGCTGTCAAACCTCCCCATAACCTCACAAGACGCATGCTCAGTATCTTGTATAAGAAACATCACTACGACAGCCTTCGTGTTATTTCAGGCACCTGGTACTGAAAAAAACAATAGCAAGAATTACACACTGTGAGCACAGCCAACACTGAAGAGGGGGGCTGCCCCTGAGGGAAATGGATGTGAGCCACTTTGCCCTATTTGCTCTATTTGGAGCTCAATCATTACAGGCCTTAGACAGATCGGCAAAGTTTAGCCTATTTTTTAACTGGTTACTTTAAAAATATCTCAATATCTTTCCTTCCTACCATTTGCAGCTAGATACTGTTCTTCAGGCTGTAATGCCATCACTGCATTGGTGAAGCAGCTCAGAGACACAGGCAAGACGCACTGGTGTGTCTCCTCCCTGAGCCGTCACTTCCAGATGTCAGAAAATAATCTTCTGCTTTGTACTAATTCATCTCGTTTGGCAATCACGTAAGTCAACAAATTTTTGTGCTTTTCCCTCTAAAAACTCTCTTACATCGCTGAAATACTTACATGAAAATGAAATATAATTGTCCAAATTAGGCCAAGCACAATGGAAGGTTTTCCTTCAATAATGTCAGCAACATGAATATTTATGAGCTTGAGCTAGGGGAAAAAAGAAGGATCATTGTTAACAAAGAAAATGTTCCACCAGCTAAACTGGCTTTAGTTGTGAATTTTGAAGTTAATACTCACTGATCTGCTCTTTAAAAATGTCAAAGCATTTTCTATGTTGCTTCTGCACTGGAAGGTATTAAATCCTTTTTCCCGTGGCTGTGAAGCAAAAAGAACAGGTTACATTCTCAGTAGTAAAAATTCATTTTATTTTATATTTTGGTAATGGAAGTCCTGCAAAGATCCACAAATTACTTCAGATCAACTTATTTCAGTGTGTTTCAGTGTCAGTGGTATAAGAACAAGTTACTTGCAAATAGCTCTATGACTCCAGAGGGATCATTCACATGCTTACAATTAAGCATATCAAGAAATCTTTGCTGGATTTGACGAAGGATTAAGGTAATATTTTTATTACTATGTCTTACCAGATGTTGACCTGAAAGCACTTCCAACAGATCCAAAAGCAAATGTCCTTGCTGTATGTCTGTATACAGGTCTGAGATAACAGAAGGAGGTGTATGCTGTAAAATAAATTTCAATATTTGTCACACAATCTTTTGTCATTTTGAATTCAACGCACTATATTATATCACAGATTGCTCTGTTAAAAAAACATTTACGATCCTTTATTTTTTCAATAAGCTGAAATATAAATCTTTTATCTAATCAGCCATATCCTGCTTCTTCTAACCCATTATTATGTTTTTCTCTTATTCCCCTTGCCCTGCCTCTGCGTTTTATAGGGGTAATTTTAGCCCTCATTTTCAAGTATTTATACTTTGCAAGGAGGTATGTGGCAAAAAACCCAAAAACTTTGAAAAAGGGAAAGTTAAGAGAAGCAGTTAATTCTTATTTTGACTTGCTAATCAATGTATCCCAAGTACAAGTTTGACTAAAGAGCTGAATAACTAAACCCTCACTCTTTTCACCCACTTGTGGACAACACAAACCTACCATGAGCTCAGCAGCTTCTGCTCAAGGAGGGACCAAAACAGGATTATTTTTTTACCTGAGCAAGTCAGAATACCAGCACATGCTGCATGAGCTGCTTTGTGAAAGCTTAAAGAACACCTACACTACTATGTGGTTTGTCCTAACACTTACCACTCAATCAGATCATCCCATTAAACTCATGTTCTTGGATTGCATAATAGAATGATACTTACCTAAACACAGTAAAACTAATCACAAATACAGGACCTCATAAAATCCTGAGACATGTGCCACAATCCAGCACAAGTATGTTTTACCACATCAGCAAGAAAGATACTGTCATCTACTTACAAACCGCCTCTTACAAATGTCCTTGGACGATTACCAATACAATGTTGTTACACCTATTAAACAAATGCTTTCCAGGGGCTACTTTTTCCAGTCAATACCTAAAATTTTATATTAATTTTATTTATTCCTAAAAAATTTAATCTCCGTATAGCACATCCAAATCAAAAAGGCAAAAGGCATGTCTTTTCTAAAGAATCCCCTTCTTACCTTTGCCAATATTGAATTTATCCAGCTAGTGAAGGTTTTCTTCTGTGTAAACTCTCGCTGCACTGGGGGAAAAAAAAAAAAAAAAAAAAACAAAACAGTTAATGGAAAAAACGATCTGGTTTTATTTCTCTTTCTCAGAAAGATATATGGCATCCATCTCAAACCTAAGATCCATTCTTCCCGATATTAAGATACAATTTAATATTAGTTTTTCCCAACTCTTATTTTAGTGCTGACCTTTTCTTGCTTACAGAGATGATATTGCAAGGACCTCCACAGGCGTACTTCTCCTGGATGCAGCATACAGCAACTAATTAAGGTTTTCTCAAAAGCTCAGCAAATGCAAACAGCAATGTGAACACATCATCCTACAGAACAACGTGTCTAGAATAACTCCATCCATTCCTAAGCATTCCTTGAAAGACTCAGGGCCACCGTCAGCACAAGACCCATCTTGAAATCTGGGAAAAGTCACACGTGAAGTTGGGCAATGAGACCAGGACGGAGGGTAGGGTTAGGTGATAAATGCAAATCGGTAGGTGAAGCCACACAACAGGATGTCTAGGCTTACTGAAGGCCTGGGAAGAGTTATTAGGCTGTCATCTGGCAATATACCCCGCAACAGCATCCTTTTCAGTGTTGGGCCCTGCCCGGGGTATGCAGACCATTAATCTGGCCAAAAAGAGGCACACGGGATCTTAAAATAGGAGGGAGGAAGAAGGAAGTGCTTGATCTCTTGCCCCAGTAAAAAAC
Organism: Morus bassanus; assembly: GCA_031468815.1. Taxonomy (NCBI): domain Eukaryota; kingdom Metazoa; phylum Chordata; class Aves; order Suliformes; family Sulidae; genus Morus; species Morus bassanus. The sequence goes on along the minus strand of CM062572.1, from coordinate 8,862,679 downwards.
AGTGAAATGGGACTCAAAGCATGACCTGGTCATGCAGAGATCCAGCTCTTCACACAGGTCCTTCAGGCTGGTACCCAGTGATAAACTACCAGCAGTTGTGAAGGGAGGTAGGAAGTTGGTTAAGCCCCTGTTTCAAAAATCAGAATATTTAAACTGTTTCTCGCACCAGAGCAGAGATCAAGAGAGGGGAAAGCCTTTCTCCACGGCTTGTGGGTAGCAGCTATGAAGAAAAGTCTAGTTCCCCCAAAAGGTGGAGCAGAGCGTGAGCAGCAGAGGCCGACCCGACCAGCTCCCAGCCCCATCCCTGGCCATGGCCAATAAATCATATGACTCCCAAGCCCATGCTCCCTCCCAAAAAAACACCCCATTCCCAAGACATAGCACCACCAACACCACACATCCCTGCTGGATGTCTCTATACAGGTCTGAGGCAGCAGCAGGAGGTGTTGGCCCCTGGGATTATGGCCTTTCAGGCCTCACCGCTGCACGGGTGCTGCCACCAGCAGCCATCCCAATGGCTTGTGGGAGCACGTGCGAACACAAAATCCTTTTTCTCTCCCTTTCCGCATCAGCTTTCGCTGCAAGCATTGGGGTTGGCTTCCCAAAAAAACAGCCAAAAAGCAGTACCACTCTATCAAGGGACCTGCCTGGAGCTGCGGAAGGGCAGTCATCCCCTCCTTCTTCCCCATTTGAATAAAAACCCAAAAGGCTGCACTGGTTTTTAATAGCCCAGGCATTACAAAGCAGGTCAAATAGACTATTAACTGAGGGAGGGCAAGATTATACAGTTCGGAGAGTTGATGTTTCGGTCACCCAAACCACCACCTTTGGCCACCACCAAAGCCACATGGCTGTCCCAGCCCTTCCCTCTGAGGGCTGAGGCAGATGCCAGCCCCCCGTGCATGGCCAGGGGCAGCCGCCCCAGGGGTCAGCCCGCACTGCTCCTGCCTCTCCTGCCAGCTTGCCTCTCATCCCGGGCAGCAGGGAGGCAAAGACTGAGAGGCAGGAGAGGTATGAAGCAGAGAAAAAGAGCGAGGCCCTCTCCCTGCTGTGCCGAGTGGCTGGAGGGGCTGCTTTGAGCCGCCAGGAGCAGAGGATGGGGCTTTGGGCGCTGGGGTCATGGCGACACAGAGGATCCGAGCTCCTGCAAGCAGGGACGCAGATGGGATGGGATGCTGGCCCACCGCCCTGCCAGGAGGATAGGAGAGGATGGTGCACGTCCTGCACCACGGCCCCAGTGCAGCTCCCTGAGGAGCGGTGGGCGGTAGGGCAGCGTGCATGGCCCAGGCCTGGAGGGACATGGTGGGCAAGGCAGCTGGGGGGCACTCACTGCCCATTGCCCAGCTGGGGTCAATCCTCCCACCACATGGGAGAGGCGGCAGGAGACTCTGACCAGGCCATCAGCTTGCAAGAAGAAATAAATCTGGGAGATGGGGTGGAAAAGGATGATATCTTCTGCCTCTGAAAGCATGCTTTTGCACAAAAGATAAATGTGAAGGCATGTTTGACATCATGAGGCAAGCGTAAGACTACACAGCAATAAATATGTATGGGTTTGTAGGCTGGGCAGGATGAAAGATACCAAAAACATCAAGCCCTTGGCGGGGGGTGGGGAGGTGGGTGAAATCCTGACTGCTCTGCCCATGAAAATGAAAATGCCACTCAGAGGAAAATGTCCCACGCTTTTTTATGCTCTGGTAATTTGGCAAACACAAACTCCAGTCCTGGGTGGCTTTTCATCATCCAAGACAGCCTGAAGGGCTTGCCGCGCAGAGCAAGCTGCTTAAGGATAATGCAGGCTCCTGCTCCTAACCCCACCATCCGACCCACAAACCTCCTTCCGCTTCACCAGGTGGGTGAGCAGCGAGAAAAACATTCATGCATTACGTGTCGAGGGCTGTTTTGTATCCTGTAGCTAACACATCTTTCAACAGTCCTCCTCTAACCTGCAATATTACGGTCCTGTTGGAGCATGAAACAGTTGATTTCCCCTGCTTGATGGATTGTTTTATGCTTCTTTTTAAATATCACAGAGATCATGATGAACAGTAAGATAAGGGCAGTCTTAAAGACACGGACAAAAATGCAATCTCAAAATTCCGTTTTGTCTGGAAAACAGAAAATAAGCGCAAACATGCCGCACAGACAAATTAACATCGCAACGCTCAGAAGGAGGACATAAATAGCATGGAGATACTGGCTTCATGTTAGCACAGGACCCAACCACACCCTTTGGTTGAATACCCATGAGGGAGCTGTTCCAATTACCTAACAAGCAATTATTGAGTAGCTGTGCTCAATTTTATCAGGCAGGCAAGGCTGCTGTTGCTGGCACTTGAAAAGGGATGGAAAGCAAATATTAACTACTCTGCCTGACGCCAGTGACTCTTCCAGCTGTAGCTCTTGCCAAACGCACACTACTGCTACTGATTTGGAAAACCTTTTGGGGTTGGTTACAGAAAGATGGTTAGGATGAGGACATTCGGTCTTGTTTTGTTTGAATCTCTCCATATTAATGTGCAGAAGCATTATGCAATGTGGGCCAGATACTGTAAGTGTCGATTCACGTGGGCAGCTCTCAGCCAAATGTCTCACCTGGTGAAAGTACAGGGCGGTTATTTCACTGCACACACCTAAGCAGACCTTACACCCTCCCCAGCCTATAGCCGCTGCCTAGTACAACCCACCCGGCTGCCTTCCAAGCAGCTGCAGCTGCCATGTGGCTTATTTTCCTACCCAAATAAATAATAATAATTTAAAAAATCTCATTGTGAATCAATAACAAAACTCCATGCCTGCCAGTATCTCCCCGGACTGTAGTGCAGCAGTCACTCTGCTTCCATCCAGGCCACACAACACACAGCTCAGTACAGATGCGCTTCGGGCACCATGGCAGGCAGTCGTATTTCAATTTTCAGGCCGAATGTGTTTTCCCTCCCAGTTCCTCTCCTACTCTGCTGCTCAGAGGTGCTAATGATATAAGCAAGCTCTCAAATTCTTATCTCTACCACGTGGTTAATTAATACGGATTTTTATTTTTATGAGGATGAATGGATTCTTTGTTAGGCCTTTTTATAGGACTCTAAGTGACCTTGGTTTTCTCTTGCCCTAGTTTTCAAAATGTCACTGACCCAGAATAAAAAAAGCTATCAGAAAAAAACTGATCGTTTTCTTTACTTTGGGCCAAAACTCACCGAGCCAAAAAGTGGATCTGAGAGAACAAAATAAGAACCTGCTAATCTGAAAACACCCCAAATCTATGACATTTCACCCTATGTTTTAAAGCTAATCTTCAGAACAACTCTTTAGGGAAGAATAACACATAGAAGCTGTCACGTAGGCTAGCTGAAAATCAATAAACACTGCTGTACAATGACTGTTTTATCCAGTAATGAGCTATCCACAAGTGCTACAAACCAGAATAATCATTAAGGGCTGGAGCATGGGGACATGGCAGGGACCGCAGCGGTGCTGAACTCTCCCAGGGGGAAGAGGAGGGGAGGGAAGGAGTGCCGCCAGCCATGGTTTTACTCTCAGCCTTCCTTTAACGGCGATACAGAAAAGCCAGACTTAAAATTAATCTCCTCTCTTCTGCTGCCTTTCGTGCCTCCCTTCCCAAGGTCAGAGATGGCAGCTTACAGGAAAGCACTGTCTCCTCCCTCAGCAGGGAGTTGGGGGAAGCAAACCACGGCAGAGCAGATGTACCCTGCCTGTCCACGCTCATCAAACAACGTCACCAAACAGCAAAGAGGTTTTCTTCTATCACAAGGACCAGTGTATCAGTACCAGTGAACCATTTACAACTGTACGGCTTTTTTCTTTAAAAAAAAAAAAATTTTTTTTAAACAATTATTTAAAATTAATGAGTGCAAGGCTGTCTGTCATCTTCCCATCTCTCTTTCACCAGAAAGAATTCCCTCTTGTGTATGAAATTTTTATATCTTCCTTTCATCATTCAGGTCAGCTGAGGCTACGTCTACAGTAGCAAGCATTGCAGCTCAACAGGAACAGATCAGCAGATCAAAAGAGCTGGTGTTCAGGATGTACCATACCCACCATGTGTGTAGGGAAGAAAGGTTGTTTTGGACTAGCTCTAGCGTGAATGCCCACAGCCAGCCATGGTACCTTCTTGGAGCATTTATTTCAGTTTCATTCAAAATGAGCATTTCTACACTCCCCGACAGCTCAGGAGAATGAACCAAAGCATGGTCAGCAGGGATGACTGGGAGAGCTCCTTCAAGACAGCACTGCTGGTATGAACTAAACCACCAAGCAGGTATATGCTGTAAATGATAGGAACGATGAGAAGAGCCGACCCAGGGAGAGGGTGAGCAATTCACCTCTGAGCCCTTTATATAGTCCCTTCCCCCCAGTAAGAGAGTTTCATTTTCTGCAGACAGGAAAGCTGGGAAAAGGAGTTATTTCCAGCATTTATGCTCACCAACATGGCGTTAAGCAATTAAAAACAAACACAGTATTTTTTGTTAAGATTAAGAAGTTTATCCAAAGCCCAGCAAAGGTGATGAAAACATTTCTACAGGAATGGGTCTTTTCAAATCCAAATAGCATATAAATATTAACTAATTAACTACTACCATGTCTGTGCAGCAAGTGAGAACTTTTCCTTTCTACACTACTCCCTTCAACCTCCTTTTCCTTTTGAAAGCAAATTATTCAATTTACCAAAAGTGCTGCTAACTCAGGAAGCATGTTCACACTGAGTTTTGCCCTCCTGGCATTCCTAAACACTTTTGCTCTTCTCATTGCCGGGATCCTGGCGCAGCTCTGCTCTGAAACACCACTGCCTTTACTGCCGCAACAGCCCAATAAGTGAGGCACTGCAGTACTTGGGGGCATAGAAAGAAGTTGCAGGTTAAAGTCTTAAAGGTACTAAGTCACATCATTTAGATATCAACATACTTTTAACGATAAGGGCTTAAGTGGATTTTCTAACATTTTAAAGAAAATCCACAGTGAAGCTGGGATTTGAATATAACTGGCCTTCGGTGCCCTACAGAGGTGCCTCAGGAGCCATCCACTCCTTAGGCATTTTAACACCTGTTTTTAACCAGTTATGCACCTGACAATGCCTTTAACAAACTGAAGTTTTTCTAGCAGGGGACACGTTTATACAACTATACAATCTATTTTTTTCATTAGTCACGTGAAGCAGACAAAAATACCCACGACTGATTTTTTAGGCAGTGTCATGTGTCGGTTGCCTCTCCGGCGTCACCAGCCCCGTCACACACCACGAAGCCGCGCGGTTAGAGGAACTGCAGAGCAGGTCCTCACGCGGGCAGCAGGCAGCATGAACAGGGCATAAATTTCTGTGCAGCTCCTATGGGAGCTTTCTGATTTGTAAAAGTCACCCTTGAAAAATCATAATAAACATTTAAGGAGTTTTTTTGATCGTTCTGTTTAAGAAAAAAAAGTGTAGCTGTAATAACATACAGATGAGGCATACAGCTAGAACAACAACAACAAAAAAAAATGCTGGGGAAGAATCAGTAGTCTACCTGACCTCTGGATGGATTAAGAAGGTCTCAGAGAGATATCCTCCTTTATTCAGAGATGAGTGCAATCTACTACAAGCTGCACAACAAAATCTATCCGTGCATATCACCATATTTTCAATTTCACTTGAAGAGAAATCATTCATAAAGGATTAGACCTAACTGCATGAAAATAGCATAATTCATTTATATCATTAAACACTCTTCAAAAGCAGTTTTAGCAGCCACGTTCTTATATGATCATCCTTTGGGTTACAGTAATAAACAGTAACATGCACACAGATTTATAAGCAGAGCCAAAAATTAGGACCCCTGCAGTTAATTAAACAGTGAAAGAGTAAGTACATGCCCCAAACTCCAAGAGCTAAAACACACTCTCTTGTGTCTGAATTAGCTCAGCAGGCATGCAAAGAAAAGGGAAAACAGAGTTCTGCACAGGCTTGGTGGGAAATGCCACACATAGGATCTGTTTGCTGTCCTAGGGAAGAAAGTGGAAGGATTTGTGCATGGGAAGGAAAGTGGAGGTTGGATCCTACCACAGGTAAACAAATTTATACTCCGAAAGCAAAATATATTCCCACCTCAGAGCACCACAAACCCTGTTCAGTTTCTGCTGTAGCCACCCATCTGCAAGTGGGTGCACATTCCCCTTGCTGCAATCCCACACTCAGGCTCATCAGCAAAGAGCAGTCATATCTCCAACAGTTCTCAAAACATTGCCATGAAGCCCTTCTCTTACCAAAGGAGGGGACATGCCACCTCATTTCAGGCAGTTGAAAACAACTGTGGACCCCGACTGTGCCTCTTCCATTTACAGAAGGCCAAGCACCAGACTGGACCCCTCTGCGGGTGCCCAGCCCATAATGCAATGCTGGGAGCGAAGCTATGGGAGGAGGAGATACAAGACAGGGCTCCTGTGTTATTCCTGCCATGCTAATTGCCAGCCAAGCCCTGAGCGCTTGCCTGCTCCCTCTGTAGCTGCAGCAAAAGTGACTTCAGGTTTCAAAGATGGTCCACAGGCTGCAACAGAGCAACTCCCTGGCAAGCATCCTCTGTTCACCAAAATGTTTGCAGCCTGCCTGGCAGGAGAAACCCTTCCCTTAGGTATTTCCCCATAGGATATATCCATAAAAGGTTGGTCCAGCTCCAGGCTTTTCACCTGCACTTTTAGGTGGCTGTGCAAGGACACAAAACAGCTTTGCACCTGTAAGTTGTGCTGTATGAGAAAAGTGGGAGAAAGCAGAGAGGTGCTGGAGGATAGGGCACCGATTATCCTGATCTTGTTGTGATTTAACTTCATTATAACATCTGGGACAGAGGGAAGGAAAAAAGAACAGAAAGAAAGGAGCCCAAGTTCTGACATCATGCAACATTACGTTAGAAATCATGTTGCTTTCATTTCTTTATCTATTCTCTTCAAGTTTTTCAAGCGTCATTAAATCCCCTTAAAATTTAGTTGAAAAGAAAGACTCACTGAGAAAAAAGTTACATTTTTACTTATTTTGACTTTCTTTACTGCATCTTTTAGGCCAAACACTAGTAAGGAAAGTGAATGTTCATCCTTGAGCACTCTTCTACCTCAAAACCCACTAACAGAAAGTCCACTAAAGCAGGTTTTTACAATATTAAGCCACTGGCATTAATTTAATAGGATTTGTATAATAATTAGAGCTACTACATAGTAACCTCTTTACTAATTATTTTAAGGAGGTTCTTCTTCCCGTTTCCTTCCTTTTGTTCCCAAAAGTGCTGTCCTCCTCTCAGAAGTTTCTGACTTAAATCATAGACAAACATACCTAAAATGAGTGTTTGGTTTTACACGATAGGGAAGGAAAAAAAAGCTAACCGTTTTGTTACATTTTTTAGGCATATAACTTCACAATTACCAAACCAATTGGCAGATTTAAGTTGATCTTGTCCTAATTAACCAGACTAGACAAGTGCTCTGTCATCACTGGGATGTCTTTCAGGAATAATAGAAGATTGGATCACAAAGAATTTAAATGTAGAATAAAATATGAGCAATCCAGACTAGATCTCACTCCTACTTTCTTCTTCTGTGCCAACTATTTACACATATCTCCTGTTATGCTGGGTATTATACAACTCTGGACATACTCTTTGAAGCTATACCTCAACAATTTGAAAAGCAGATCATAACCAGTTTTACATCCATCTTTAGTTGCCCAAAAAGTAAACTGCTTTTCTAATAGTTATAAGGAGCCATTCTTTGAATCTGAGATTTCTCTAAAACTTCTCCAGGTGAACCTGAAGATTCAAAGTAATCAAAGTCTCTGGGTACTCTGCAAATCTCATCCCAAGATTCCTACTAATGGAAAAACCTGTTTCCTTGAATGGCCCTATTATTGTTATTTGACCTTTGCCACCACAGATCTGCAGGTAGTTTTACCAATGTTTTCTATGTGTCATGTCAGGGAATGTGTCTTTGGTGCTTCATCGCAGCTGTGTCACCATTTGTTTGGTCGACCCAGAGCAGGTGCAGCAGCGTCACAACTCCGTACAGAGAACGTGTCTGTACCATTTGTTGCATCTTTAATTGTTACAAAAATTGCTTATGTCACTTCTAAGGGACATCTCCGGATGTTCTACAATGGTCAGGCACATACAGCTTGGTCGCAGATTTGCAGTGTGTTCATTTCAGCAAAATTCAGGAATTCAAAGTATTACAGCAAAGAAATATAATTTAGTCATTTCAATCTTAATAAGCAGGGCTCTTTCACTGAGATATTGACCAAAAAACCCTACTGTTATTCAACTCACAAACACAATCTGACTTTTCAGAAAATAGCATGAATATTATTTCAAAATAAAACCCTATTCTAAAATCCCACGTAACTTTAATTCAGCACCCTCTGCCTTAAGCTAGATACTGTTTTCCAAACCCATTTCGTGACAAGAGCCACCTCTCTCCTTCTACCAAAGGCTGAGTTGGGAAGGCACAACAAATGTGTGTCTGACAAGCTGTGCTTGGTGCAACACTCAGATTAGCTCCTGTCTGCTAGGAGTTTCTGCTTGCTTTCCTGAAAATGTAATACTAAAGCAAAATGGAAGAAAATTCACCATTAAAGACGTTTGGCTTTAGACCACAGTTAACACTCACTCACCAAAACACATGGCTTCAATGACAATATTAGTGCAAATGTGGATCGTAAAAGTGATTTGGCAGAATATTCTCTTGCACCATCTGTTTTAAACATATTTTCTCTCAACTAAGCACCATAGTAATTTCATTGCAAGTGAGGTAAAAGGAAAGAGCTCTGTGGAAACATGACTTAGCCCATCCGTCCTAGAATAACCAGGCTCTAAATACATCAAAGACAGGCTTTCCAGCAGTGCCAGTCCAGCTGCCTGGACTAGCCTCCTTAATAGCTGCCATTAATGTTTTCATGAATATGTTTAGAGGAAAATCAGACTTCCCAGGAAATTCTTACAGAAGAAAATTCAACACATGATTAAGGGAAACCCAGAAAGCTTATCCGAGAGGCCAGCTCTGATGCACTCATTATCACATTCAGGTAGTTGCCATTATATTGGAACAATTAAAAATGAGCCCGTGAGTGCTTGCTTAACAAGTTATAACTCATTGTAAGTAAGGATGAAAGACTCTGGCCTGTAAGAAATATGTTTAGAAGCCACAAAAATTTTCTACTTGTTTTGGCCACAAGCTATCTTTCTACACAGGCAGGGTATATAGCAATAAGAACAGAAAACCAAATAAAATAAAATAGTACTGTAGTTAATAGCCTCACTAAGACAGCTTAATGCAACCAACTAATTGGCAGCAAATTGAAAACAATGAAACTAATGAAATGGCATAACTGTTTTCATGCTGGCAGTTCCCTTGAAAACAGTTTACAGTAACATGTATTCCAAGTAAACAAGCATAAGAACCAGTGAGCACATCTGTACCAAAAAAGGCAACGGATCTGAAAATACCATGAGAAAGTACTACAAGAGCTGTTATCTTTCATTTCACTGCTGAAACGTCTCTCATGAAAAACAGAAACATCTGCAAAGAAGCATAGACACAAACTAACTACACCAATCATAGCGCTAGTTTTAACAGGTTTCTCGGAATTCCCTTCAACTTGTGCACAGTCACAGATTTTTGCCAAAAATCTACATTAAAAAGGCACAGAAAAACAACAGTAACTTACCTTGCAGCGATAGATAGAGATCATCTATTTCGGAGGAAGCCTGCTCCTCTGTCGAGGGAGATGACTGCTTTGATGCCATATTAAATCCTATGGAGATTCTTTAATCAGTTTCCAAACTGAAATTATGAAAAAAAAAGAAGAAAAATAAGAAAATCAGTGCAGTTTTACATTAAAATTGATGACATCAAAGATGCTAAAGTGTGCGGCACTGAGACACGTGGGTTTTTTTGGGTTTCCTTTCCCTGGTAGGCTGCTTCCTTAACTCGTACAGAGTAAAGCAACCATTCCTATTGTGTGAATCCACATTTTGGTCCCTTGATTCTTTTCTAATGGTGGCCAGCAGTACTCCACAACACAAACCATGGATCCCAGTGTGTCTTGCCATGAAAACAAAAGCACTCGGATTAGGAAAATTCTACCATAGTTCCTTTCTTTGAGAAAGACAGGGTGACAAAGGCTTACAGTGCCTTCTGCAGATTTGTTGCTGCCAAACCTCAAAGGTTTTCTTTAAATCTTTGTACTTTTCAGATATCTCTTCCTGTCCACATAATTGTTGCAGAATGGAAACAATTTAGGCAGAATCTGCAAAGATTAAGGTGAAATGAAAAAACAGTGGTTATCAGATGAGAATAATCACAACTGCTGTTTCTGACTGGTACCTTTGTTACTCCTCAACCTCCATGAAGGAGTTTCTTTTTCCAACTCCTCCATTTTCCTCTCCTTGGATACCCCCCCTATCTCTAATGCAATTTTAGTGAACAATATGCTATGTCCTTCTCAAAAGCGTAACACTGTTTCTGTTACTGCAGTTCCATTTTCTACTGTTGGAAAAACTGGATACTGAGATACAGACTCATTTTTATCAAGAACTTCCAAGTTAAATTCAAAAAGAAATAAAGCTGAAAATTAAACAAGGGCTCACCTTAAGCAATCTTTTTTTGCCTAAACAACTGTAACTTCTTCATCAGAAGTACTAGGATTTACATACAATATATTAATAACTCATCTATCGAGTATACGTCAAAATAAAGGGTGTGAACAGATGAGTATGGAAATACAACATTAAAGAATGCCAGAGAAATTTTTACATACAATCCCTTGTGCATATGAATTACAAGGCAGCCTTTGTTTACTCCACTATATACTATTTTTCTTCACCCCCTGTACAGCAAGGACAACACGTGTTTAATGAGGAGCTATTCAATATTTTGTTTCCCTCGCCCTGAACAATGTGTGTCCTTGTGCTTTATCCAAGAGCTTCTCTGATGACAGGATTATGAAGTTCCTCACAAGATTTTCTATGGCACTCATCACACCGGCATCTGAATGCTTCATAGACATCAATCAATTCACATTTACATCATGTACGTGAGATCAGGCGTTATTGCCCAGATTTAGCATCACGGAAGAGTCTGGATTGGAAGGGACATTTAAAGATCATCTAGTCCAAACCCCCCACCATGGGACATTGTTTTACTGATGACAAGCAAAGGCACAGAGAGAATAAAGGGGGGAAAAAAGTTGCTAATCTGACTCTGGTTTTCCAGAGAAGGAGATATTAGTTCATATGGCCAAAGCACTGATTCCAACTGCTGCAGTGAGCATGCAGCATTTCCGCAAGTCACCCAAAACTTACAACTAAAACTCAAGGCACCAGATTCAAGAAAGGGGAGTTCTCACTGGGGCAGGTACAGATGAGACCTATCTAGATAATCAGAGAAAAGGAAAAAATACTTTACAAGAGTTTGGCTTGCTTAGCCTAGCAAAAAGAGGAGGAAAAGGAGTATTTGATCTTTGGCAGGCACAAGAACCAGGTAATATAAGCAAGCCATGCCTTGAGGTTAAGATGGAAATCAGAGGATTTCCAAATAGTGGGTTCTAACAAAGTCGCCCAATACAGGCAACTGGCACAAAGGCTTTATGTCATTTTAAGATTGGAATTGTTCAGAAACAGACAACATAAAGTGGTTGCCTGTATTAAAGGACACTTGGACCTCCAACCCTGGAGACCTCTCAGAGGTCCGCTGTTCCTGAGCTAGAAGTTTGACTCTCAAGTCGGACAACCAAATAACCACACAGTTAGCTGCTGCTGATAAAAATTGGGATATAAGAGCCAGGGTTAACATCTTGCAGGAACCAAGCGAGGGCAGGGGCTGAGTGAGACTCCAGTTCTCCCAGCAGCGCTGCCCAAGGCGATGCAATCTTTCCTGGGAAACTCCTTCCTTTTTCTCTCAAGATCAAGCAATACAAAACTAAAGTCTAAAAATGTGGAATGTCAGGTGGCCTTAATATCTTTTGGGTATCACTGTATGTCTTGAATTTGATTTTGTGGTTGCCACCGTGAAGGCTACTAAGTTGGCAGCAAGACCCAAATGGGGAATATGTAAGCAAAATCCAAACCACATGAAAAGGTCTGTTGCTTTTTGCTCCCAGGACACAGGTATAGTCAGCTGCATTCCCTCCACCTTGAATTCTCCAGTGGCCAACTGTAGGCCTTCAGAGATATTTAAGAAGCAGCAAATACTGGGCAACTTGAATCCACAGGTGAAATCAATGAGCCTGCCTGAATTTGGACCTAAGGTTATAACTCAAATTGGATGTCCTTGTAAAGGAAGAGCGATAGGACTAGAACACCACATGTAGACACCCACCACTGCAACATCAGCATAACCTACAAGGAAGACGTCTCCAAAACTATGTACATATGTACGTTCCTGTGGTTCTGGGGCATGCACTCAATATCAGCAGCAATGCATGCTCTTTTCTCTTTAACACAAGTTTCTTCTCTTTTTTTTTTCATTTTATTTTAAACTAAACACTATTTAAGGATTTTCTTTTAAAGGCACAAAAGCAGCACAAAAATCTCTAAACAGAAAAAACTTACATATCTGTTTGACTTTAATGCATCCAAATTTGAGATGGTGACATAGGCGGAGTCATGTTCACCTAGCTTGCACAATGCTAAAGTCATTGGGAGCACAATCCAGAGAAAGGGAAGAGGATTTGGCATTAAAATTCCTCTGTGATAACAGGAAAATATGCAAGAGCCACAAACAGCATTAATGGAAGTTCCACAAACACAACCAAATGCATTTTCAACCTTTCTGCAACTGTTCCTCCTCTGTCTTCACCCCTTGCCAGTTACAGCAACCACACACTACACAGTGTCTCCTTCTATGTGCTTGTACTTCATGTGATGAGACCCCAATCTCAGTTCAGCAGACCTGAGAGTAGTTGAAGTTAATAGAACTTTCAGGATTTAAAAGCAGAAAGTATGTTAAGCTTTAAAGCATTAATTAACTTTAATTAGGTTACATAATTTATTAATTAACTAACTTAAATTATGGCACGTGATCATAGAACATGTATAAGTGAAAGAAAGCATATGCTCCTATTTTCTTTTAAGGTCAAATTAAGGCCTTCTTCCCAAAAGGATGGGATTTTTTTAAACACACAAATTCACTCAACAAATCCACAGTGCAGGTTATAAAAATGCACAGCTAATAGAAGATAAGTTTACGTTAAAGCTTTCACATCCCTGAAACCCTCCGTTCACCATCCAACACAGCATATACGTTTTGCCCTGCCTCTGATTCCTGCCCTGCCTCAACAGAAGACTCCCCAGCTGCTTTGAAAAGGAGAGACACACACACTCTTGGAGGACATACCTGCAAGGATTAGTATTCTTTAAAAAGTACAGATTGTCTGAGAAGGGATTATACAAGGACAATTTGCTAGTCCCTTTGCCCCCCCACCCCGAATTTCATTCAAATAAAACATATTAAGTGTAACTATGTCATATCAACCTCTGAAGAGTCTAAAACCATCAAGCTACTGGTAAGATTGCTTCGCAATGCTTTACATAAGCGCTAGGAACAATCATCTTTTCTGCTTCGAATTTAAGTTGATTATTTTGTTTCATAACAACTCAACAAACCTGCAGAGCTAAGTCAAATCCTTCATCTCCATGAAATGCTGGACAACTATGAAATATATACCCATAGTGTTGAAAAGAAATCAAATGCTTTTAAATGAGCTGTTGTGCAAGCTCATCTTTTCTTCAGCATGGGAGAAGTCCCACAAGAAAGACGTCCTCCTCGAGAGAAAAGCTTTCCACTGGTATTCTCCAAAGGAGTAATTTCTTGACCACCTGGGCTCAACCTGCAGCTCAAATGGTTCAACCATCAACAAAAGCTTTTCCCGTGATAAGGGCACTCATAAGACTCAAACCCAGGCTTTCCTCTAGTGGGTATCAGGTAGAGTACTTCTTCCCTTACCTCTCCAGCTGTTCTCACAATGGGCACCTAAAAACACAGCTGGAAATTAGATCAGCACAGTCATATAATGTAATTTCAATTTAACTTCCTTGGAATCTCTCTTCCTTTCCCAAATTAAGCTGAAATGAGTCAGCAGATTAAAAAATCTACTGGGTATTAACAGATAGACATAGGCACACTGACAGAGAGAAACCTAAGAGCAGGTAGCAGACTAGAAATCTCTAGGAACTAACCTGAAAATAAACATACCCAAGCTCTACATTCCAGAGATTTTATAATGAGAATAGACAACAGTGATTTAAACACCATGTCTCCAGTGAGGCTCAGGTCCCAATAAGACCTAAGAGATGCTCTTCTTAAGCAGGGTCTTTATAAGGACATTCTTCTCTCAGAAGAAAGGGGAAAAAACATTTCAGATGGATTTGGAGGATTCATTAGCAAAGATTCCATAGCCTTAACACCTCAGTTTGGATCAGGGTCATTGCAAACCTTGTCCTTCAGCTGTTCCAAGTACCAAGCATGCTAAGATTTCATCGTATGAGAAAAATAGCAGTTATACAGTACACTCCTCTACAGTGAACCACTGCCATTTTCAAAACACCATATGCAACTGCCGTTAAAATATAAAATGTGTATTTCATTAATTATTCAAGGTTACTTCTACAAAATTAGGAAGCAAGGTAAACTAGCTGGTATGATTTCCATACTGTCCCAGGTAGGACCATTTGCAGTCTCCAAGTTTACAGCTAACTCCCGCATCCCTAAGCTGCCACAGCCGCCACACAGATGTACCCTCAGACCCCTCCCCATAAGCCAATCTTGAAAAATCAGATAGCATGAAATTAGCTCAATGTGCACTCCTTAAAGCTGAAAACAGCAGATACCTTGCAAACAAGCCCAGCTAGAGGTAGCTGAATACTATAACCCACTGTTAGTAAATCCCTGCTTCATTGGTTTTGCCTTTGTAGACATATGCCCCATAGTTTCCCAGTTATGTTGGCTACATGCTTTCCATTGGTGTTGCAATAGGAATACAGACATCTTTGCATGGCATCTCCAACCGCTTGTTTTTACTTCTCCTCCTTTGAAGTGCCACTGATTATTTATGACCCACTCAAGGACTCAAAAGACTTTCCCTCCATAGAGACCTCTACATGTAAACTGAAGTCTGTTCCTAGCAACAGATTATTATTACTCATGTGTTTAGTCGAGCCAACATCATGAACAGAAACAGCAGATTTTTATCTTTGGTGAACTAGTCCAAAGGAAATAGAGCTCCACAATGCAGACCGACTGAAGAACCTTTTCCTTTTTGGTTATTAACAAAGATCTCAGTTTATTTTACATTCAGAAAGAAGCAATAATATCCAGAAGTGCAAGGCCTGAGCCTTGCAAAGTGCTGCTGAGCTGCCTTCTTTTGGTAAACTCTTTTTCTGTAAGTCTGTCACAGTGTCCTTAAGGGCAAATTGTTGGGATCCAGATCATGATAATATGACCTAAAGAATTATCACAGAAAATCCCTTACACGGCTTGGGTTTTTGCTTTTTTACAACACTTTCTTTTCCCCTCAATTCCAATGTACTCCTGCCTCTGTTAAGTCACAGAAGTTCACACAGCACTGAAGTTTGATGGTCACACTTTCTCCTCAACACTTCATTTACAATGGTTTCACCATTTTTTCACCCAGTGACGGGGGTGGGGAGGAAGGTCTGTTTAAAGCATGCATTTTCCAAGATCTTTACACTAAAACACCCTCTTTTCTTAAGGTCCTACTCCAGACTGAAGTTCACCCCTTCCACATTTGAAATGCTTGCCAACATTGCTCTTGTGGGTGATCTCAGATTGTATACAGGTCCACACAGCAATGGGATGGGATCACACAGCAATCGTACTGATCCCCTTCCCTTCAGAGCCTCATGTAGCACAAATCAGGACAGCACCATTGGCTTCCCCCACTTGAGGGGCTGATGACTTCTCCCTGTTTAGCAGAAAAAAAATATTTGTCATCATCCAGTAAGCAATAATGGCACATTCTCAGCGCTTTCCCAGAGGAAGAAAAGGGCTTCCATTAGGTTTTCATCACTCTGAAGGGGATAGGGAAAAGAGGCTATAGCCTTCTGATCCTACATGATACCCTACTGCAGTCAGATGGGTATCAGCCAGTCCTTTAAGAAGTGGTATTAGAGCATGTGGCATTAGAGAGACTCCGCACTGCCTGGGATAATGCTGAAACAAGTCTGGCCTTGAGTCTTCCTAAGCTATCAGTAGATGGAGATGAAGGAATGAAAGGGAAGAGCTTGGAAAAGGCTGAACAATTCTGCTCAGAAAGAACCAAGCCCAGAGAGCATTAGATCTGCGAGAGATGGACACAAAGCTACACCCCATTGCCACAGAAATAGTCTTGCCTCATGTGAACTGACACACTGAAACTATATGCACAAGTAAGGACTCGTCCAAAGAATAAGAGCTGCAAGACCAAGACATCTCTTATTAGTTTATTTATGACAACAAGCAGCAGTACATTTTTGTTATCCAGGGACTTCCCAGCAATCTATTTATAATTTTTGAAAACGTGCCAGAGCAAGCATATGAGTATACAAAAGCCACACAACTTTTTAAGGCCGGCAAACGTTGCTGGTTTGTCTTTGATTTACACATCAGTAATACTTCCTGTTACAGAAGCACAATGGATCTTCTCATTGCATTAATCAATTTAAAAACGTGGTTAGGAAAGTGTCTTTCTTGACCTTTTCTTGTTTCAGGGGAGTGGTAATATATCAGTCATCCCGGTACAATTACACAGTTTGAAAACTGCACTAACTCCACGCTGTTGTTAACACACACACAAATGCTTTTATTAACAGAGCTACGCCTTGTTCACACATTCACAAAAGCTGACCCGTGAAGGTGCACGATGCATTTGTTTGCCCTCAGAATAAGAGTCGATCTCACATTTATCTGTTCCCAAGTGGAAGTGCAGTGCCAAAGCATACTTACTGAAGTTGGAGAAAACATTCAGTTTTCAACTGGTTTCCAAGTTTTCCCACATCATTAATAAAATAAGAACTGCTCAGAACTCAAAAGCACAGTTGTTAATTTAAAAAGGGAGAGCGATGAATGCCTGGAGGCTCAGAAGGCTTATGCCATGTCCCTCCATCACCGCAGGGCACACTGCTATGCAGGGAAGCCAAAAATACTACGGCGACTTTATGGCTCCGTCGAAGTCAAGGGTTTATGTGACAATTCAACCTCCAAAACACACAGCCCATAAGCATATCCCAGCTCAAATCCACCTGTGCAATGCCCGGAAGCCTCCAATTACGTGCAAAAAGCCATGTTGTTTATATGGTGAGCTGCCGCAAGGCCAGAATAGAAAAGCTTTTCCAAAGCCGGGGTCGTTCACATGCTTCCCTGCCGCCCGGCACGCCAGCCACGCCGCAGCCCCAAGGCCGCTTCCCGCAGATAGCAGCGCTGCGGGGAAGGGTTGTCATAAAAACAACATGAGAAACACAAGCTGGTTCAAGATCTGTGCTGTACCTGGGAAGTACACCCAGTGCATAAACACGACCTCTCCCTACCCACTTGGTTAACTAGGAAAGCACGCAACAAGACAGCGATGGCTGTCATTTCACTCCTACAAGCCCTTCTCCATTTTCACATGAAAGATGCCCCTATCTGACCCCCTTGCCCTGGCTACCTGGGCTCAGGCGAGGCTGGTAGCCAGGCACAGCACCGAGTAGCCACGCTCTGCCTGGCCTCCTTTCGGCAAGGGGAAAGGGTGCAGCGTGGCCACAGCAGTCCCGGCGCCGCGGGGCGCAGACAGACCTCTGACCTTTAGGCGTGCAGTTCCCATCACAAAAGCGAAGGGCTGCGCACAGCTCATCATACCCCTGCCTCGGCGCTTCCTGGCCCAGAGTCAGATTTTACAGTTGAGAAAGGAAGGGAAGGGGGAGGGAATCGCCGGCAATCAGAGTAAGCTTAACTTTCACACAGGGGACTGCCTGATCAGAACGTACCGGCCAACGCTGCCTGCTTTAACCAAGCAAGATGTATTCCAATAAGTTTTGTTTTTTGTTTTTTGTTTTTTTAAACAAACGTTTCCTCCTTTCCCCCCAAATTGCAACTGAAATTCCTTGGTTAGTGTTTTAATAGACACTCACAGCCATTAACACTGGAGCCACTTTACATGGTGTAAAAGGTATTTAAAATAGCAGTATATAATAACTACACCTGCTTTGTATTAATGACATGATATTAATGAGAATCGTGTTCCCAGTAACAGTCTGCCTTTGAAGGATACAAATGTTTTCTTTCCCCTGCCTTCCTAATTCCCTTCTTCCCCAAATAAAGGAAACAGTCAGATGGCTAACAAACGGATTATTCTGTTGAGCGAAGCTCGCCTAAGCAATAAAAGGCCTGGAGTTTCTCAATTAAATCATAAAGTCGTTCTTGTTCAGAAAGATCTTCCTGTTTCAGGAAATTAAGAAAAGGGAAAGGTAGGGATAGCAGCAATCTAAATGCAGGAGTTTTCACTAGAGCGGGGACTTGTTCTTACAGAGCAAAAAATCACTGGAAGTGGCAGTGCAGTGTTTGCACAACAGACCTCCGCAGACAGAGCCATTGATGGTGTCAGGAAAGGGGAGGAAAGTGAAATGTAATGTGTATTTGGGAGCTGAAAGAGAAAGGGCATGTCTCATGCTAAACCTATCTGCTTTGGCAGTATTCCTGTAAAGATCACGAACTTGTTTTGATCACTAAATATAGCAGAGAAAAGGAATCTACTGCAAGTAGCTCTCTCCGGCAGCGCTTGCTGTTTTACGCAGGCAGGAGGAGGACACAAAAGAGAGATTTGTCAAGCAAATGGTAAACGAAGCTTGCCAAAATTTGAAGGGCAAATTACAATTTAAGTGATAGGTCCTAGCCTGGCAGCTGTGAATTCATCAGCTGCTCTCCCAAGCATGTCCAACTGAGGATACAGCAATGCAAACTACCACTCTTCCCCAGCACACCTCCGCTCTGACCTGGAGGGGCTGCCTCTCTGAAGAGCAAGTTTTTCATGTCGATATAATTCCATATGAAAACTCCATATAATTTCTGCTGAAAATTCCCCCCAAAATGCTAGTCAGGGTCTTGTTTGTTCGTTTTTCCACCTTCTGTCCCATGCACTTCAAGGTCTGTGGGCAAGCAGCCCTTCCACGAGTGCAGCCTGCACATTTGCAGGTCTGTGCTGGTTTTGCACACGTGAAAAGGGCCTTTCGATGGTGTTGCCTCCCACGCAGACTGTACGGGATCCTCCACTGCAGGAGAAAACCAGTGCTTCGCTCAGGCAACTCAGCAGAGCCTCTGCACTGCTCTGCAAAGTAAAGCGCTTCTGTTTACTGCTTAAGACAAATGAAATGCCTTTCCCTTTGCTTTCAAAGAATTAGTTGCTTTAGGAAAAAAAAAAAAACCCACAAACCTAAAACTCTGATTTATAGCGTAGTTTCAAGCCTGTAGAATAACTTTCTGTGTGCAGTGAAAACCAGGCCAAACACTGTTATTCTTACCAGTGTTGTTGCCAGTGAGGACCAAACAGCCAAACTGCACATAGACAACCCAAGAACTTGGTCCTACGCAGTAACCTGCTAGAATAAATTATTCTCACTAAAGAAAATTAAAAAAAAAAATACAGTTGCAATTGCAAAGCCAAGGAATCCAAATCAGAAATAGCCCAGACTAAAGAATGCCTTACTTATTTCACGCATTCCCCTTCTGCACATGCAGGATGACAGAGTCCCCTCATCAGTCTCTGAATCACAGAGCTGTCCAGGCTGCTTTCTTTGGGAATCAGGATTTCTTACAATGGAGGCAAAACAGGACGAATGCCTGTGAGCCCCGTGCATCTCCCTTGCTGAAAGGCAGCAATATTACTAACACAAAGTTACTTATAGACAAGTTCAGTCAAGCAACAGAAGATGCGTGTTGTGTAAGCAGAGCTGCCGTACCATCCCCTCCTGGGCCAGGCAGCCGCGGCAAGGCCACGGCCAAGCAGGTGAGGTAAGCCGCGAGCCACATCTGGCCGCCCAAGCGAACCCCGGCCCACTGAGGCATGTTTCTGTAGGGTTTGCAGGGACGCACCTCTCGGAGTCACCGTCCAGGATGAAACTCCAGCAAGGAGCTGGCGTGTGACCACCAACGCAAGTCCTTGGAACAGGATATGCTTCAATTTCCTTACAATCCACACATTGGCTTTCGGTACAGTAAACTCCTGGACTGGCTTTTTGGAGAATCTTTGCAAGAAGAAACACATTCAGAGTCACCTCCAACTTTTTCAAAGGTGAAGCCTTCACTCGCAAACAATATCTGTAAAGCCATTCCAAATCTACCTACAGACCTAGTAAGGCGCAACTGCTCTGCAGGAACAGCGTTTGCTCACACCTACATTGCGCAAGATTCTGCTTCCTCCCCCTTCGGAACTGCTGAGGTGCCCTGGGCACGTAACTGGGAAAAAAATTCAGATTTTTCACTCCCCCAAAACAAAGCCGGCTCTGCTGTTACTTCCCTCTTACAATAACAAGCTCTGCTTTCTCTATCCCAGGGGTATTTCATCACCAACATCCCACCCAGTTCTGCGTAAGAAACAACACTGCAAACAATCTATCAGACATGGTTTTTTCTCTTAAAAAAAACCAAAACAACAAACAAAAAAACCCCCACGACTCTAAACCTGTCAGTCTGCTGTGAAACCGCTTGTTACAGTCCAAGCGGTTGATGAAGCAGGATGACAATGCCAGGAAATACCTGGAATTGATCTTCAATGTTTATTTTTGGAGACTGGCTTGTCTCCCAGCTCTTACTTAATAGTTTGCTCTTTCCCTCCTCTCCCCAGTTGTTGTCTCTGGGATGAAACTGGAATTTGTTTCTCCTCTGGAGTTCACCCACAGACCCCCTAAGCAGAACTTCAGGAATCAAATCCTGGCTCAGACAACACGTGCTTTCTATTTCACTGCTACCATATTCTTTCTCATGTGTCAAAAAAGATAGGAGAATGCTCCCGTATTTGTCTGAAATCAGAAGTGCACAGGATCCATTTAACACTCAGTATTTGCCTGTACTTCGTACCTCTGCGATACAAGCAAACTCCTTCAACAAATTCTCCCCCTAGACACTCAGCTCATTTAGCAAATGTCTTTCAGTCTTTCTGCTGTAAACTACTTCTCCACGCAGGAGGAATTTTATCCTTAACCTACCTGGTTACCGGTGCAGATCAGTTCCGCTAGAAGAGCTAGTGATTTTTCTTCCATGCCACTAAATAACCCAGCGGCAGCAGCACCAACTTCAGAGCAGACCAGATCACGGCTCCCTGTGCAGCTCCAAAGCTCCCCAAGCTTTGCATTTAGATACACATTGCAAGTTTTGGATAGGTCAGTTTAAAGAGTTTCCACACATCATCTGAACACCGAGTAATCACACACGCTGTCTTAGGTCACTGCGAGCCTGAAGCAAAGCACATTTACTCCTCCAAGGTTTAGCTGGTTGCTGCAGATTGAGAGCACACATACGACCATCCACACTGGCCCAGTGGATAGACAACAATTCAGGTATGTGCCTCAACTATGGATTTTTGGAAGAGAAAGGGCAGGGAAGGGAGGACGAGTAACAGCCTATGTAATTTTGCAAAAAGTTTTCACAAAAAGGAACCGTACCTACCAGGTGCCCTCCACCACCAAGAGCCAGGCAGCCAGTCTCGCCCCCGGGAGAGGAGCAGTTTGCAAGGCAGCTGCAAGGAGCACAGGCAGGGGAAGGAACACACCTCTGGGAGCCTGCTCTCATCCTCATTGCTTCCACCTCTGCCGCTAACCTGATGTGCGACCTTGAAAAAGCCACTTCGCAAATCCCATTCGGCCTCTTATTTATAGCAGAAGATTGTCTGGCGCTATGGGTCCAGCCCAAAGCTTTTCTGAATCCAATGATTGACTGGAGGAGGAGGAAGACTTTGAACTGGGCATTGCTGTCTGCCCTCCGGTCTCGGGTAAAGCCTTACACTGCACAACCCACACGGGCGCCAAGTCTGGTCAGAATGAGGACACCAGGAACCCTTCTAGAATCTCTGCTGCGGTATGAGACACTTTGGCCGGGGTTCTGCTCTCCTCACACTGAACAGCTACAAGGGAGATGCCTCCATGCGCATTTATTGTCTGAACTCTGCAGAAACAATGGAGAGAAACACGCACTTTTAGGTCAGTTTGTCCGATGTATTTTTAGATGTCCAATTCAGTGTGGATGAATCATGGCCCAAAAGTGTTTGCTCCTCTCTAGTGACTATGAAAGGAGTCTGGACAACTGTCTCTCATGCAGACAGTTGTAGCTTGGCAAGATGAATCTCACCCTTTTAAGCTGGGGGAAAGGAAGTAAGCAAAGAAGCACCCCCCTCAGTTTACACTTAAGTGAGAAAGAGTGTCACCACCAGAGACACATGGTGCAAGCACTCTGTGCTTGCCTCCCTCGTAAATGTCTTGTAACTAGACAATATGCAACCACCTTCACGCAGAGGGCTTGGCTTTGCTAGAAGAGCTTCATTTAGTCATTGAACTTGAAGCTTTTATCAAATATTCCTACAGCCAAAGCTCCACGTTGCTCACTACATGAGAGCCTCCAAGAAGCAGGATATGCTGCTTGTAGAGCAGCTTTCCTTTCTCTCCCTGCATCATTTAGGTGGTTATTCACAACAAAAACCAATCCAGCACAAAATAGAAGTCTCAGTAATGCAAACTGAACCGAACCCATTTCTGAAGCGTCTTTACGACCTCTTCATGGCCAGCTGTACACAGGCCGTTTGCCACAGACCAGCGAGGCATGTTCAGCAGCGTATTCATTCTCCTCTGCCTCGCCCTTTCACTCCATCATTCACCAGCTTCTTGTCTTTCTCCTGGCAGCCAACAGGCCAAACGATTCAGCAAGCAAAACTTTTTCCTGTCAAACCCACATTTCTGCCTCCTCCCTACACTTCCATGAAAGTAATTACAAGTGCTTTGTTTTCCATCTTAATTGTAATTTCCTTTGACAGAACTTGCAGCCTGAGTGTTAAAGCTGAAGTAACTAGTACCATTCTTTTCTCTTCTTCCCCATTCCTGGCTACAAGCAGTAGTGCTTTTATCAGGGTCAGCAATTCCTTAAAAACCTCTTGAGCAAATCTGTGTCGGGAGTTATCAGCAGGCTGCAAGAAGGTTAGAAAGCAAACATGCCTCCCTACGAGAGACCGAAGTTAAGGCCAGAGTCAAAACTCTGCCCCATTTCCCCTCCCGTGGGGAGATAACAGCCTATTCCACCCACACCAGCCCTTTCGCCAGCACAGCTTTCTGCTCCCTTCCTGTGTGTGCAGCTGAGCTAACAGAAGTTTTTTCCCCACTCCCTCTTCTGTCCCCGTCCTGGTCCTTCAGCACCTCCACAGAAGCAGCTTAATTCATCTCCTGCTGCGAACACTGTGATTTAGGTGATCCATAGAAGCTGTCTTCTTTGTATCCTCGCTAATCCTGGGACTTGTGTGCAAACCATGAAGGTCGCAGGAAGCTGGCCAGTATTCAGAGACACTGTTCAGGCTTCCCATCTCCACCCCGCAATCCCCTCGCAGACAAAATGCTCCAGACATTGGGGCTCCTTCCCCTCTCAACATTATCCCAAGCCAAAATACGTTCACATCCTTCACAGTGACTACTTGCTGCTGACACCCTTCATGCTCCACAGGACACAAGTCAGTCCAGGAAGGGTAGGCAGTCAAATCCATGTCCTATGGGGTAACATATGCTGTATTTTTTGATTCATAGTCCAGTAGGTATCATCTCCTGCTCCTCCTGGGGAAGCTGCACGTCTGCACAGGAGGGAGCGGGGTGAATATAGCCTGTCCCTTAGCATGGACGTACCACTTGTACTCCCAGACATATATTTACGCTCCAGACCAATTCAGCCACGTCAGCTGAAGTAAAAAACTCTCCCGGATCCAAGCTGGGTCTCGATCCCCTCCACAGAGGGCAGCCAGAAAAAAACTGATCTCCCAGCAGCTACACGGCCACCTCTGTCTCAGTTACAAGAGTCTTGCAGCCACACCAGCCAGGGATGAAATTCAGGCAAAGGAAGATTAGGTGAGAGGTGTATGAAATGTCACCTTCTCTTTAATCGCAGCTTAAGGATCCAGTCCCAAAGCGTTACTCATACAGCACTCCACATGTATAATCCCACCACCTAATCCAACCGCTTGGTCAAACAGGCACGTTGCTAGGAGCGGGCCCTTGCCACCACCGTCTACATTCCCAGCGTTCCTCCGAGACCAGGTCCTCTCCCACATCTAAAAGCCCTGTGATAGTTCAAAATAAACTGCGGGAAACCTAGGGCAAGCGTGGCGGCACACATGGCTCATTCCTTCAACATCAGAAATGACACAGCCCGTTGCAACCTGAGAGGTGCTCTCCCACGCTGCCAGATCACGTTGGGGAAACACTTCACTTGTGGTAAGCAATAGATAAGCATCTCTTTGCGCATACACAGAAAAAGCATCTCAGCTGGTAGACTTTTAAAACCGGTATTTATTGTGCCCCAGGGAAGAAAAGAAATTAGGTAGACTGGCTGAAAGGCACAGCTTTGCTAGGAAGAGTTTGGGTCGTCTCTTCACGTCTCTCCATACAAACCCAGCCATTGAGAGTCCAGATCTAAACCAGAGCCGCGGTTGCTAAGAAAACAGCGCTGCAAACAGATGTCAGGAGATGATTCATGGAGGAAGGGCATATCCCTGTACTACAGATAAACCAAAATGAATGAGGCTCTTTATACCTGATCTTCCAAGCTGTGCTTCTTCATGCCCTCTTTGGGGTTTTTCTTTAATTCATTTCTATATTCAGATGGCGAGGAAACCAAGCGGAGCTGAATTCACTCTTTATGGAATTAATTACTGGTAAAAGGGTTTTACAACACTTACAATGAACTCAGTAAAAGGGCTAAACTGTGGCCCGTTTTTCCCCAGAAACAAAGCATTTTGCCCCTGAAACAAGAAGCAACTTTGCCCAAAAACCAGTCAGAAGAAATAACATAAAATCCACAGTTAAAAATTGTTACTATTCGTTCCTTTGCAGTTTTTTCTTTTGTTACTTTTTCTTGTACCATATAACTTAAAATTGACAGCTAGGGAGATGAAGCATTTTCAACCTATTAGATCATTAGCCAGCAATGCATGCTGCTTCTTGAATTACTTCATTGTGCCTATGCTTAAAATCTTTGCCTGACAAATAAATAAAAAATAGCTAGCACACTATGGGACTGGCCGAGCGCTACTGACACCCACAAAGTTCTCATCTCTTTTAATGAACTTTTAGTGAGATTTAATTGGAGAAAAATAAGTTCCTTTGCCCCTCTTAAACCATCATGCTCAATTCTTAACACGGTATGATATCAACGGCACTTAAAATACAGTTTCCTGAAGTTATTTGTAAAGAGCTGTTTAAATAAAGGAACTTCGATATATGTTTTTTAGGGTAAAAAGGCAATTAGCATCCATTACCCTTCATTATGAAGAAGGGAAGAAGAAACATCATTTATACACTTCTGAATACGTGTTTGTACAGCATCTCGCGCAAGGGGGGCCCGCTCATCGCCAGGGTACGCATCGGTTCAGGGTGATACGCTTATTGCGGTCACGGGTGATTTCTCATCACGCCCCCTAACCCCCGTGTGCCGCTGCCCACCCCTCTCTGCCTCGGCTCGTCCCCCTCGCCCTCGCTGGCGGGTGCCAGGGCCTTGGGTCCCCTGCCACCGCAAGCTCGCTCCGCACCGCCCCGTTCCCTCCTGCTACGACATTCCGCCTTGGAAATCAATTATTTAGGCTGCCCTGATTTCAAGGCGAGGTAGCTGCGTGTGCGCCCGTGGGGTGGTGGATACCGTTATTGCGGACAGGGTTAACAGCCACCACCGCGCTCCTTCTCGGAGCTATAAAACCACCCCAGAAGGGGCCGAAGCCCGTGACTCGGCTAACCTGGCGCCAGAGGCCACGTGCGTCCCTTCTGCAGGTATTGCATTTCAAACAGGCGTAAAGAGACGTGCCTGCCAAGCTACGGTTTTGTTGGCTTGGCCAACAGTTGCAATAACTAGCCAAGATCCTGCACGTGGCACTTGCATCTTTGTCTGTCTGTCCTGTGACGGGAGATCGCCCTGAAAGCTGAGAGGGAGGAAAAAAGAGGAAATGATGGGAAGAGAGGGGAGAGGACAGACGGGACACGGGGCGCCCTGAAAGAGGGAAGCAGAGGCGTGAGGAACACACAGTCGCTGACGTGACAAAGGTGGTGAGAAACCCTCGAACAAACTTGCTCCAAGTTTTTTCTCTGTACGCTTTGAACGACCCGAGGAGCGTGCACCTGCTCTGCCTCCCGATTCCTCCAGCAGCTCCCAGGCAAAAAGAGTAGAAAGAAAAATGAGCCCGTCTGGGGGGGACAGGGAGAGGGCTGAGGTGAAAGGAGGGCAGAGAGCCTTCCCGCAGACCCACGCGCGCACGGCGCCCGACACGAAGTGGGCGCCAAGCCGCAGACGCCCCGCGTGCGGCATCCCACGGGCCGCAGTAACGCGGATCCGTCATAACCGCTCCGAGAGGAAACGGGCGGCTGCCAGGAGCCCTTGAGAGACGGGAGGGAGGGAAGGCAGGGGCTCGGACTGCACACAAGGCTGGGAAGGGAAAGGAGCCCATGTGCAGGGGGAAGAGCAGAAAGCGTGAGCCCTCGGCAGGCAACGCCTCACGCAGGGCAGGAGCAGCAGCGACCTGGCCCCGGTAACTCAGCGACTGGAGAAATGCCTGCACCGCCTGCGGCAGGAAAGCAGTCGCTCCTTTCCCCCAGAACTTTGAACAAGTACCCGCCATCGGTTTCCAAACACGCAACCCACGAGGCAGCGGCTCTCCGAGCGGTAACCCGCGGCGCCCCTGCGCGACGCGGCGAAACGCCGTTTACCTGCTCGCGCCCCCGGGCCCGCTCCCCGCCGCCTCGGAACGCGCCGACCCCGGGCTTCGGCCGGGGGCGCTCCGCGGGCAGGGCCGGCTGCCGGACGGGCGCGGCTCCGCGAGGGCCCGGCCCGCCGGGGCGGGAGTTACCACAGCACCCGCCGCGCTCCCCGCGCCGCGCGTCCCCCTTCCCCGGCACGGGGGCGGGCGGGGGGGGGGGCACCGGGACGGGGGGACCCGGGACCCGCTCCGGGAGCGGGCTCTTCTCCGCGCCCCCCCGTGCCGCGGCGTCCCGCGGGGGCGCGGGCGGTGCCGAAGGTGAAGCCGGCACCGAGGGAAACAAAGGCGGCGGGGAACAAAGAGCGGCAGGTACCGCCGCGGCGGGAGCGGGGCCGGGCCGGGCCGGGCCGGGCGGGGCGGGGCGGGACCCGCGGGCCGGGGGCGGCGGGAGCGGGGCCGGGAGCGGGGCCGGGGCGGGCAGAGCCGCCGCTCCCCGCACAAAGGGGCGCCGCGCCGCAACTTCCCGCGGGCGGGTCCCGGCGGGGCGGACTCACTCACCGCGGGCGCAGTCCCGGCATCGGCGGCGGGCGCGGGTGGCGGCGGCGGCGGCGGGGAGGGCGGGAGGAGGAGGAGGAGGAGGAGGAGGTGGGACCGGCCGCTCCCCGCCCCGGCCGCGGGCGGGAAGGCGGCGCGGCCGCGGCCCCCACAGCCCGGCCCGGCCCGGCCGGCGCTCCGCCTCCCCCCGCCGCGGCGGGAGGGCCCGGCCTGCCGCGGGTGGGCTGCGGGGGGGGCTCGCGGCTCCCCCCCCCCCCCCCCCCCGCGGCGCGGCCTCCGCACCCACGCGCGTCGTGCTCGCCCGCGGCACGGAGCTGCACGCGCGGGAGCTGCCGGCGCTTTGCTCCGTGTCCCCCCCCCCCCCCCCCCCGACGGCGGCTCCGTGCCGGACCGCGCCGGGCTCACCCGCCGCGTCTCACGGGGCGTCCCGGCGAGAGCAAGGGGTCGGGCCCGGCTCCCCACGCGCTCCGCGCCTCGCCGGGCTTCGTTCTCCCGCGGGGGGTCTGCCGGCGTCCTCCCTCCCGGAGCGAGCCGGGGCAGCGCCGCTCGTCCCACCCCTCGGGAACGGCCAGGCGAGGCCGCGGCGCTGCGTGCGCCCGTGTGCGTCGCGGGAAGGCTTGTGCTGGAAGCCGGCGGGACGGACGGTCTGCGTGTCGATAAGAACCGTGTTCTGGTCTGGGGAGGTTTGGGGTCAGAGGCGGTACAAAGAAATAAAATGCTTTTGTTTTGTCACAGATCTGCAGCACCCCCACATCAAATTCAGATGATCAGAAATAGAAGCAGGCAAAAACGGGAGACCTCTCCAGCTCCTGCACAGCCTCCATAGCCCTCCCCACGCTCAGCTCCCTTCCCCTCTCGCTCAGATCCAGGCTCTTTCCCCAGCCCCAGGGACAGCATCACCTGGCCTTGCCCAGCCAGATCTCCGAAGGGGTAAATGGGGGCCGGTTACGTGAACGCGGAGCAAATTAGAGGTTGTTTAGAACTTCCGAGGAGGTTTTTTTGGAGGAGGGCGAGGAAGGAATTTCTTACATTTGTTCCATTTGATACTGGACAGCTTTTGGCTATCCCTCACAAAGTGAGAGGATATAAATATTGAGACTGAGATTTGTTTTACACACCCAGAGGTCAGCCGGCTATCCAAAGAAAAATCTAACTTTCCAAAAGCCACTTCCCGCCGGTGCCGATACATCGGGTTTCTCTTCCATCTGTGCTGATAAAACATCAACCAACTTAAAAAAGTGGAAGCAAGCAATGTCCTGTATTTGAAGGCTACAAAGCCAAATGTACCTACTTACCCGAGCTTCTCTTTATACCCACAGATGCGTCTAAAGAAGTTCTGCCAGATTTGGAGCCCTGATTTTCTGCATGGACTTTTTTCTTTTCCAGGCAAAAGTGAACCCTGCACCTTTTTGAGTGCTACTGCAGCTGGAGCCCAAGAACGCGATGACTTGCAGGAGCATCAGTCAAAGCTGGTTACAACTGGACTGCCCTGCCTTGGCAAACGCCTGCTCCGATTCATGCTGTCCTTGCAACAAATTGACCCGTGAGTGATCTTTGTGCGCTTTTTTACTTGTTTCATCGAGGGTTATTTAGTGTTCGTATAGCGACACAATTGTCTTTGACACTCCACGGACACAGCTGATGGGCTCCATTCTGGCTGGGCTGTAGTTTCTTAACTTCTCTGTTATGGCTACTGTGATGCATATCCTCGAAGTGCAAAAAGCATTTCTGACTGATTTACTACTTTTGACTGCCCGATTTCAGTCTGGGTTTAAGGAAGGAGAGAAGAACATGCAGTATCAAAACCAAGCTCTATTCCTTGAAGAATTATTTCAACCCCCCTCTTGATCACTTGAGACTCTTCCACATGCCATTAAATTCAGCAGAAGTCTCAAGGAGTCTCAGACTTTTGTGCCGTGGAGAACACCACCCCGCGTTACCGCTCCGTGCTCTTCCTGCTGGCTTAACCCCACCGTGAGTCACGCAGCTCCTTGTTCCAGCGTACCCAGCGCTGCAGGCGCATACCGGGCTTTGTCAAACACAAGCACAGGTCCCAGCCCAAGGTGCTTGTTTTCACTTAAATTGTGCATTTCATAACTAGCTTGTAAAGCACTTTGAAGATATGACACTAAGTGTTACTAATGCTAAATGTATTATTGGACAGGCGTAATGCGAGCAATTAAATAGTAATACCATAAAAAACAGTTGCGGGACACAAAGGTAGAATTAAGTCATATATGCCTACTTTATATCCACATCTTCCGGCTGTTGATTACTCAGTACAGCCTGACACTCTGAAAATACACTTTCATCTCTCTTATTATACACAGCCTTCCAGCTAGGAACTGCTAAAGCCCTGTGCTCAGACTAATGCTTTGACAGGTATATGGGTGCTGCCAGCGAGGCTGGCAAGTGGCTGCCATGGATCAGTCTTTGTGGAAGGTGAGCAGCTGGAAGCTATGTGATCAGGGCTTTTGCCTACTGCCCACGGATGTCCAAAATGAGCTGTCTGGACAGATGGATGGGGCACTGGGGAGAAGACCTGCAGAGCAGCACTACAGGCTAAAACTGGCAATGGTGGAGGTAACCATGGTGGGGATGAGAAGCCCTCACAATTCCTGCGTGCCTCCTGAACGAGAGTATGATCAGTTCAGCAGTGTGTCTTGCCCCAACCTTCCCACACCACCCTGAGGAGCAAACTCGCAGAGCTGGATGCTACAGATTGACTCTTGTACAAGGCATCCAGGTACCTCACACTTGCAGGTCGCACGTGGATGAATGGCATGAGCTTTGTGGTAGGACAACCCTTCTATAATGCAGAATTTGCACAACTGGATTCCAGCAATGGAGGGAGATCAAATTCCCCAAGTCCGCTGGATAAACTGTTAACTCTGAAGGGTAGTGATGGCTGTGTAAGCTAAGTTTGTTTGAATACTCCAAGTCATGTTTGCTCTGTAGTCTGCCAGAACAAACCTTTGGCCTGGTGAAACTCCTCTTTCCCCTGCGTGCAACCCCCTGTGCCACGCTGGCACAGTGTGTGCACTGGGGCTGGAGCTCGGAGCCAGATGAAGATTAGCCCAGAAGACTACTTTGTTTTCAGCTGGATTGCTCCCAGGATTTGACTGTGGTATGGACACACAAAGAGGTATGTCAGCACAACTGAGGGGGCAGCAGGGACCAGCCCAGAGATGAGAACGCACAGCACAAACTGGAGCTGGGAACAGGACGATTAGCAAGAGAACAAGGGATCAGCACCGTGCCAGAAACCTCAGCCTCCGTGCCCAGCTGCTCTCTGCTCACCCCATCCCTCACAGGAGAGAGAAGGGTTGGGAAAAAGGGAGGGAGGGGTGAGAGTAGAAACTCACCTTTGGACTTTCCTACCTTACACCCTGCTGGCGCAGCAACGCCAAGGAAATAAGGCTGCGATTTTGCAGACGTCGTTTTTGGTGGCAGCGCTCTGATGGAGCGGTTGGGTTACGCTCCCTCTGTTGTGCTGGTGCAGCTCTTTGTGCCGTTGTGTTGTCAAACAGACCAGGAGACTCCTTAAAAAAAGCAGCACCCTCCCCACCTCAGTTATTTTTACCCTGGCTCAGTTCCCAGCCACAATTCACCTCATCTCCACTGAGGTGCAACTGGAGGAAGAGCCTTGGAGCGGGAAAGTGTAGGCAGAAGCAGGCGAACAGGGGTCTGCCTAAATGCACAGTGCCCGTCAAAAATGGCCTCAGGGAGAGTTTCTCTTCAGCAATCATGAGCAACTTGTTTCTCAGAGGTAGGGAGATCAAAACAGAGGAAAGAAAGTTTGAATCCGTGTAGGCACGTGCGTCATTTGCATACTATTTTCCTCTCCAAAGCATAAAAGGAAATCTGACTGTAATCATATTAGAAATCCTCCCTTTTCCCCTCCCATTTAATCTAAACATTTATGTATGACACCGTCCCCAGCTTAGGCATGGACGCTGCCTTGAACACCTGATTGTTCCTGCTGAAGTCAGTGGAAACACTTGGTTAAAGCTGCCTGTGCTTAAATGCTTTGTTAGGTCACAAGCTAATTTAAGGACAGAGAAGCACAGCTCCAAAAGAGAAAAATAGGTTAATTATACTGAAGTCGCAGCAAATCTGTAGGAAATCTCCTGGAATAGGTTCATAATTAGTAAATCTACATTTCTCGAAGTAAATATCCTCACCTTTTCTTCAGTTCCTTTTTTCCCCTGATTTTGCCTGTGGACTACGGGTCCTGGCTAAAGACAGGACAAACTGAAGACTTCTACACTTACAAATTAGTGCCTGAACCTTATAGCAGCATCCAGGAGCCTGCACTGTGCACTTACATGTTCCTGTACAGCATTGCATGAGGGAGGTGTTTCAAGGGGGTAGCTGTCTTAAGGTAAACAATGCTGAACACGCAGTTTGCTGTGAACTCCCAAAATTCTTCAGAGCAGAGGCACCGGACTCCGCGCATACAGAGGCACAGCCCGGGTTAGTCTCCTGAGGACAGGTACCTGCAATCTGAACTGAGCAGGGCTCATTTTGCTCCATTTATAATGCAGGCGCTGTGCATGAATAAATGTCTCCCGTCTACCTTTTCCCACCTCCCAAAGTGCATCAGCTCCTTGGTTACAGGTGAGGTGGGTTTGTTACGCAAAGAGACATAACACAGGTTCCACCCTGAACATTAAAATTCAAAGCTGAGCACCCCCAGCCCTTGATACCAACTGAGTGGAGTCTCTTGGATCACAGGTTTTTACTGAGGTACCTCCGACCTGTCCAAGTCCTGCTTCAGGTACTTAAGTGCCTTTTTGGATCCTACTTGAAGTCTTGCATTCCTGATGGGCTTAGTGGGCTTAGGAGACTGTTTTAGGAGTCTGTTAGACTCCCAATAAGATTGGGTCAAGGTCTTAATGGACCTTTAGGAGTCTGGAAGACCTTGACCCAATCTTATCAGTAAACTCAGGTAAGGTTTTGAGCTCAGAATCCCCTTATCTTAAACCCAAAAGTTTATCCACTTTTTTCACTTACGTTACCCCATCTAATAAAAAAAATACTACCTCTCTGTCCTTAGACTGTCGCTGCTGCAGCACTTGTACTGCAGTGTATTTGTAAGAGCACTGTAATGAGCCTGCAATCCAGACCAGCCCAGTCCTACCAGCTTTACCCTCATGCTCCAAAGCTGGCTGGTGCCTCCCAAGCATGCTGCATCCCACCAGCAGTTTGGCATCTCAGTTTTGGCTCTATTTTTCAGAAGTTTTTCAGAGAGAAACCTGCCAAGAAAAACTGTATTCAGCCAATCATAGCAGAAGCTGGAGAAACACAGTGTAGTGGTCAAATGCCAGGTCTGGATTCAGGAACCTGCAGGACATACGAGGAAATAACGGTGGCTGGGCAAGCAGCTTTTTTGCAAAATAGCTCCACCGGGCCATCTGCAAGCTCCATGTGCCTGTAAAACAAAATTGGGCAGCAGAAGGCACCCAAGGGCTTACGCATTTTTCGTCTGATGGCCTCCTCTCACCCCTGAAGCCCGCTCTCTGAGGCTCAGACAAGACCTGCAGTAGTTTCACTTTGAGCAGTGACTGTTCGCATCTCTTGACAGCCTTTCTCTTCCTCGCCACATCCAGGGAAAGGCTCTATCTCCGTAGTTGCAGGTCTTGATAGTTCTAGGACACACCTGGGCTGAGGACTGCAGAAACAACGTCAGCGCTTGCCTGCCGCTCTTACTACACCGGGCACCCATCTCGCACCTCCGTTTTTGGGGAACGGCACCCTTGCACAGCTCTGAGGCAGCAGCGGTTTGATTTCCCTCTGCTTCCACTGCAGCACCTCCGTGTCTTGGGTGGCTATAGCCCATTTTCAACCATGATTCAATGGAGAACAAAAAAGCTCTTGAGGGTAGGAAGTGGGGCTAAGGCTTCTTTGGAAGCAGGATTTAGTAATCCCGATCACCACCTTTAAAAATCAGTGCCCTTGGGCCGCAGCCAGCCCTCAGCTCTGTCAACATCTTTACTGCCAACTTCACTAACAGTCACACAAATGTAAATCTAGTATGAGAAGAGGATTAAGCCCATTCTGGTTTTATGGCCTATGAAATGTCTGCTGCCCTGCTGCCTCTGTGCAGTGATACGTAACACAGAAAAGGGGAATTCAGGCTGCTATTGCATCTTCAGAATTTTGAAGGAAAAAATGTAATTCCAGAAACTTTACCAGCCAGTGAAGTGTATGTGCATACACGGTTTCTTCTAAGTCAGAAGCTAAAAGCCTGTACCTTGCCAGATGCTGGTTGAAGTACATCAGTTTTTCCCTGCGAAATAAGATTAGCAACAGCAATTTTCCATGCGTTCAAGTTCAGGATTTTGTCTGCAAGGGGATTAGAGCTCAGGCGAACATGAGCCTGCCTGGATACTGCCCTACTCCGTGTACTGCTCTCACTTGGGATGAGACCTGTGCAGGGGGCTATTTAGGAATCCCACTAAAATGATTATTTCTTCACTGATGACTCAGTTGGCTGAGATTTGCAAGAAGGACTGAGGGAATTAGATATATGGTTTCTAAAAGTTTCAGTTCTATGTGAGTTCCTGACTCCCTTAGGCTGATATTTTCTTACAAAAGGCTAGAAAGGGATTTTTTGCTATGAAATTTATGATTCAATTTCAGATCTTGGGCTGGGAATATATTTTGGTTCCAGGTTTCTATAATCTTAGAGCATGGCTCGGATCTCTCAGCAGGATTGCAATACCACTAATTGATATGATTATTATCCACTGAGCTGTCAGCAGAAAAACAGCTGAGCTGAACACATATTTCAATTAAAGATGCAGAATTATGCGTATTTATGCATAAGCCTGAAAAGCAGACGATATTTAAAATGTACTTCAGGGCAACAGATACAATTAACTTTTCATTACCTTTATTACTTTCCCATTTATCTTGGTCTCTAGCTTGAAAGTCTCATTCAGTCCTTACCTGTGTAAAGTTGCCGTTGTCTTCAGTGTAAGATTTTCTGGGCGACTGTGACTTTTTTGCTCATGGAGGTAAGAAGGGACTATAATGAGATATTGCACTGACCCTCGAAGGCACAACTGGCAGCGTTTGCCAACATGGGAATCCATCTTCCTGGCAGCCGCTCGCATACACTCCACCTCTCTGCTTCATCTTTCAGTCCTCCCAGTGAAAATCTCTTGCAGATGAGAAAGAAAAGTGGCACACATGGAAGACTGACTGCAGTGACCTCTTGTTTTGGTATTTAGTGCTGTTTGTTTTGGCACTGTGGATATATTTAGTAAACCGTCATCTGTTATAATTTATGTGGGGACAGCTCCCATGTTTTGAGAAACGTTCGCTGTCAGGCATTGCCCAGAGTCCTTAAATTGCTCTTTTATTTACACACTGGTCTATTTTAAAAGCAGCATTAGGGGACATGTCCTCTCCCTTAAATCCACCATGAGGATCCTGAGCTACCAAGCGCTTGTGCCGTGGCATGGCAGGTTTTTAACCGAGTCCTCTTCCCCTGAGCAAACAATTTG
The DNA here is from genome assembly GCA_031468815.1 of Morus bassanus. NCBI lineage: Eukaryota > Metazoa > Chordata > Aves > Suliformes > Sulidae > Morus > Morus bassanus. Next base: position 8,827,687 of record CM062572.1, on the reverse strand, counting down.
GTATTTATTTGTAAATAGTTTTCCTAAAACCAAGGGAAATCCATGCTAAATAAGACACTGTTGTGTTTTCTGACTACATGCCAGACTGTCCCTTGAAGCGTGGCCCCGGTCCCGCGGCGGTATCACCCTCCCTGCGACAGGCCCAGCTATTTTTGGCCATCGAGGCTGCGGTGCCGGGCACTGGGGGACTTCTGCTCCGCGGGAGCACGTGTACCACCATTGCGTCGTGTGTGGGCAGCCACCAGCCACACGTTAGTAGTACCGGTCACGGGTTTGCTTGCTCATCCGCTGCCCAGGGCTGACCGCAGGGCACCACCTTGCTTGCAATTTGTGGGGGGGAAAAATCAAACATGTTATTTTGTGTTTAGCCCAAACATCAAGCTGTTGGCAATCAGCAGTCACCCTCATATCTCAAAGAAAGGGAAGGAAAACAACAAAAAGAGCCTGTACCGGCACAAAGCTGGGGTTAAATCAGCGGGATCGGTGCAGTGCTGCTGTCATCCCACCCCAGCCCCTGCAGGGCCCCACAGGTGGGACCCATGACTCCCGTTCTCCCCACACCTCTCCACGGCCTTGCAACCTGCCATCCCCACCCTGAGGATGCTGCACCCCATGGCCATCTGGCCAGGGTGAGCTCGCCCACTGCGCTGGCTGCCAGCCCTGGAGAAGAGCCCGGCTCGGAGGCAGCTGATCACACCTCCTGCGGCCAGCTTTGGGCTTCCTCCCTTATCGGAGGGCAGCGATAACCCCTAGTCCCCTCTGCTGATCAGGGTTACTCCTCTCATTATCACTCCTAAATTGCACCTGACATGGGCTTGTCCTGCGGCAAGTCCCAAATCTCTTACTCAGGTACTTACTACCAAGACTGGGTCCCAGTGTGCAGTGGGGAGCTGAGCTGCCCCCTCCAGCTTTGGGCACCAGAGGAAGCTGCTGGACATCTCCCAGCTGCCACACAGTGAATCCCTGGCCCCTATTCTGCAGAAATAAAGTAAATACTTTTTCCAAATTTTAATTTCTGGAGAATATCTACTGATACGAACGCCAGTGCAATATATTATCATGTATCATATACTGCTTGTGTTGGAAAAAGCAAGGTCAAAGAAGTATACCTTGCAGGCACAGCAGAAATTTTGTGATGATTGCAGTTCTTCCGGGAGTTGTTATTATTAGGGTTTGTAGTGCATAAAATCCAGGACTCTCCTGTGGCAAAGGGGCATATTGCTGCCACCGGCAGAAAAAGGGTAAGAGGAGCCTGTGCACGGCCCTGGAGGTGTCAGAGGTAATGGAGTTGTTATGGGTACCCATGCAGGAGCTCGTTCCTGCTGGAGGCAGGTGGAGGTTGGACCAGTTTGAGCCTAAGCTGGTCAAACCGATGCTTGAGCCTTCGCAGGGTTTAGTGAGCAGGGAGCAAAATGGTCCTGGTGAGCGTTTGGAGGAAGACAGGAGCAGAGGAGATCCCAGCAGAGCAGAAGCTCACACAGATGAGAAGGGGCAGGCCAAAGCGGGGGAAAGGTGGGCATGAGGAGTGATGAAGTCCTGGCAGGGCCAGGGCTCGGGTGGAGGGTGGCTGACACGAGACTTTGCTGCTGGTCCAAGAGGCGTTTCTCTCCTTCCCCACCACCTCTAGCCAGACGGTCTTCAAATCTCCTCCGCATCGGGACTGGCACTTGTGGGAGCCATAAATCCCAGCTTAAATGAGCCGATGCAGCTGCAGAACAGTCTGGAAAAAGGCCTGTACTTGGTTTCCAGTTGGCTGGCTGGAGCCAGCGCAGGGGTCCATGGCTGACGGATCAGAGAAGGGGGGAGCAGGCAGGGTGCAGGCTGCAGCTTCTGGCAGCTCTGCCCACGTGGGTGAGCGTGAGCCAGCGTTTTGTTTAAGCTGACCTAAGTGGAGCAGTCACAGTCTGGTGACCCCATCCTGAGCCACCCCAGCCGTGCCTTCTCCTTCCGTCCTACATCAGATTTAGTGATAAGAGGCCCACAGCATGAGTCAGCTCACCTAGCAGATCCAACAGAAAACTACTAGGAAGCCTTTCTTTGCCAAGAGGGTGGTCAAACCCTGGAACAGGCTTCCTAGAGAGGTGGTCAATGCCCGAAGCCTGTCAGTGTTTAGGAGGCATTTGGACAATGCCCTTAATAACATGCTTTAACCTCTGTTCAGCTCTGGAGTGGTCAGGCGGTTGGACTAGATCATTGTTGTAGGTTGCTTCCAACTGAAATATTCTATTCTATTCTACTCTTTCATGGAGGTACTTCCTGGGATGCTTCTGATCGATCAGATCAGCTTACTGAACAAATTAATCTCATGGTCATGTCACCACCAGATGCAATGCAAAGGGAGTAATTTTAAGCGTGTGGTTTTGTGACGTGGCTGAGCCCGTTTACCTGCCCACAGCCCCCGAGGCACATGGTTGGGTCCCCGTTGCCCTCCCCATCGCACTTCTGGCTGGGCAGGACTGCAGTGGTACCCACCGACCACGCAGCAGTCTCACCCTTCAGGGAGCTGAAGCAACCAACAGCACATTGCAAAAAATAAAAATAGCTTCTGGCTGGGCTGGTTGAGCGCCCTGACTCACCGTGCCACTGAGCACCAAAGCCAGGGATCAGGGGAACTGGGTTTGCTGGCGGTTTGATGAGCTGAGCTGTACCCTAAAGCCACCTCTCCAGCGTGACCCTGCAGCAGAGTTGCACCATGACAAGACCCGCAGTGCCAGCCAGTGGGCAGGAACTGATGCTTGCGAACAGATGTGCAGTGAACTGTCCTGCTCTGTGGCAGCATACGCCTTGGAAGCAAGATGCGATGTTGGGCTCCAGAGGTGTCACCAATGCCGAATGAAAAGCCAGGTCAGGGTCCTTCCAGGCAATACAAAACAAGCTGGAGGCAGATGTGCATGAGCAGACTGTATTTCTGTAAAAGAACTCATCTTTTAGGACAAAACTCAACTCTTGCTAGTGCAAGCGAAGGTAAGCTGGATGTGGGAGAGCACATATTTGTTGGAGCAATGAAACGACTCATCTGCAAGTGCCAGATGGGCCCCCAAGAAAGCCCTGTGTGACGCAGTGATGCTGTTATTCCACTGCCACCATGGACTAAACCAAAATGTAAATCACTCTCAAGTTCCAAGTATTACTCCATGCTGTTTTAATAACAAAGTTCACTGCGTAATCTGGCTCCGTGCTCCTTATTCACTTCAGGCAAGTCCAAAAGTGAAATGGGAATGGGGTGAGAGGCCAGAGCTGAAATGCAGAGAGAAGTTGCTCATCGCTGATGTTTAGTTCATGCCATTAAGCCTTCATTTTCAGTGTTACTAATCCTTCGTTTTCAAGACAACTTTGGATATCCATTATAATTATAATTTAATGAAAAAGCTGAATCCAGAGATGTAGCTGCAAAAGGGTAATTGCCTACTGTGCCTTGTATTTAGAAGAGGCAATTAACTGTATATTCTAGGGATGGATTGAAAAGATGCATTTCAACAATGACAGAGTTCAACAATCAGGAAATCTTGGTTTAAAAAAATCTATCTGGTATTTTTATTTTCTTTTTAAGTTGGGTCTCCATAGTTATTTCCATTTTTAAAGAAGGATTGATTTCAGCGACTGCTAGAATTAATCAGATATGACTAACCAGGAGGGTACCTGTAGCTTTTACTTATGCAAGTTGAGTCTGTATCTTACATGCATTTATTCAGATTCCTAATTATCTTTTCAATAAAACTATTAGAAATAGTGAATGATGGGGTTTTTTTAACAAGTTTATTTTTCACTTAGGTCAGACTTGATGGAGGTTGGGTTGCAATTAAAAATGAGTAAACAGGTGCTTTAAAAGTTATTTTTACTGTACAAACTATCTTAACCATCCTGACAACATACAGGAAAAGACACAGAACTTACAGTTTTAAAAAAATTTAAACCAACTGATTTATTAAATAGAGGAGCATTTTCTGTAATTGGATTTGGACTTTTTTTTCTGGATTTCAAGATTTCAGAAACACTAGCTCTCATCCTTAGCTGTCTTTCTTTCTTAGGTGAGAGGAAGAAAACAAGTTTTCCTGCTTTTTCAGTTGTCAATTAGTTTCTTGAGATATCCTTAACCAGGTAACTGAATAAACTGAAAATAAGTAGTACTCTTTCTGCTCCTGCAGAGCAGGCTCTTGTTGAAGCCAGGAAGCGCTGGCTGCTGGCGCCTCAGACCAGAGCGCCCTGTCAGGAGATTGGCACAGCAACCTTCGGTGGCTTTACGGCTACGTTAAACTGTGGCTGCTGTGGGTCATATTTAATTATAAATAGCCTTATTGCCAAAAGAGTAAATACAATTAAACAACTCCAGTGAGCTCAGTGGTTTTTCGGAGAGCGGTGCCAAGAGCTGGGTTAGTAGGTGGGCTCCTGGCAACATGTATCGGCACAGCAAATCCTCCTAATAAAGTCAAAAGCACTTTGGTGCAAATTTCCTACAGAAAGTGTTTCATCCGGGTCCTGGCTGGGAGGAGTGCCTCCCACCAGCGCGGTGAAGGCCTCTCTAAAAGAAGGACCTTCATTAAATGCTTTTAATCAAAACCCATGTGATTTGCAGAAGCAACGATGACATCTAGCGGGGAAGTGCATTATTCACGCTAAGGGGGAAATCACAATTAATGCTGTGGGCCAGCAGGTAATGAGTATTTGGGAGGGGTTTTTCCAAGGAGGAGTTACCACCACTGTTGCTAGGGGTTGGAAAGGCACCAACAACGAACTTTTGAAAGTCTATCCCAATGATTTGTAAATGTAAACGAGATGTCATGTAAACGTGACCCCGAGTTTCTGGGGGAGTGCTGGTACCTGGCGCTGCGACCGGCCCTGTTGTTTTTCACTGTTTTAAGCACTGTGGAATCAAACTTTCTTGTTCCAGACTTAAAACTGATGGGTTAAAGCAGCAGAAGGAAGGGATCTCGCTGTTGAGCTTAACTCTGTGTTTTGCCCATTTTGTACTACAGAGGTTAATGTTGCGTGCTTACATAAACACCAAATAGTGACGCACGCTGTATGTCGCTCCTCTGCAATCCTCTCTGACGCCAGCTGTGAAAACCTGAGAAATATTAAATTTTATGCCTGTAGTCTGTGCCTCTCTGTGTGCTTTTAAAGGACTGTTTGCCAACAAGTTGGATCAGAAGAGAAGTTAAAGGAGAAGGTGTTTCCCTAGAAACCTGAAAAGGCAATAGCTGGCTTTACAGTCCTGATAAGAAGAAAGATATTGAAGGGAACGATAAGCCTCCCACGGCTTAGAAATGAGTGTGTGACTAAGGTGGGAAAGCCCACAGTGGGGTACCAGGAAAGCCTGCTGCCACCAGAACCAGCAAGGAGAGGCTGAAAAAAATAGGAGAGAGCTGTGCATTTAAGGTTTATTTTGCTTTTACAACCCAAAGTGCATGAGGTCTACCCATAAGCATCCTGTTTGGAGAATGCTGTTGCATGTCAGGGCAAAGCCTTTAGACTGTACAGGTTAAATTTCCCCCAGGATCCAGCTTTCCTACAGGAAATGTGGAGGCAGAAGCAGCTTCCAGGGGCTTCCCCAGGAGAGGTGGCAGCAAGACACTACTGGCAGGGCTGCCCGATCCCACAAACTGTGCAAAGAGCATGGCCTGGGAACCTGAGAAAACTCTGCTTTTTCAGTCTTGAATTTTACCACACCTGTAATCAAATAGGGAATATTCTCAGGCAATATGTAGAAGAGAATGTCTAGTTTTCACTGACTTAAGGGAAGGGATTCCTATGGCTGCAAAGAAAATTTACAGAACATGCCCTGTTTTTTGACAAAGAAAAAATTTAATCAAGACCTTAAATAATGAGTTCAGTTACACAGAGAGATAAAGCATTCCTCAGTTTAGGCTAGTTCATTAAAACCTAACGCTAACACAGAACTCCGGGATTGTTCAGGATTACTGTAGTGTTCAGCCTAAATCTCAAGGTAAATACTTGACTCATGTTTTCTGCTGTAGGAGTGTATTAAATAGGCAATAAAGCTTCTCCCTGAATAAAGGGTCTTGTGTCTCACAATATCCCCTTTCAGCCGCTGCAGAAAGCTTGAAGACCCTGCGAGAATGGCAGGACTTAGATGTGGAGGGATGCAGAATCCTCCTCATCCACACGCTGCGGATGCCCACAGACACACTAGAAAGCAGGAGGGCTTTTCTGAAGTCATTTCCACTGCAATAGCTTCTTTTAAAGCAAATTGTCTTCACAAGCATTTCCCAGCATTCCATGTTCTTTCAGCCATGCAACACAATTTTACTCATTACATTTACGTGTCTTTTTCTTTTGTTTGCCTTTGCAGTTTGGTGCTTTATTGGGACACTAGCCTGAAACTTGGCAAAGCTGCACACAGACAAAGCAAAGATGCAACTGCTGGAAGAGGACAAGAAGTAATCCCTGCCAGCACCGAGTTGCGTTTGCTCGGAGCAGAGCAAAGTGGGCCGCATGGATAGAGCGATGCATATCAAACAGGCAATCACGCCTGCATTTGACTGCCTTGTAGTATCCTCTTTTAGTCTCAAATGCCAGATCTAGAGACTGACAACCTATTCCCAGCATTGCCTCTTTGGCCAGAACAATATCAGTATTTCAGACTCACTGTATATGCTTATTTATTTATTTTCTCTTTTCTAACGCCCAGACAAGGCACGCCAGTACCCACCATAGGGCTTATGAAACAGGCAGCCGCGCAGCAGCACTGCCCTCCCCCGGCGTGAGTACGGGGAGTGGTAAAGCTCTGGCCATCTTACGTGCGCCAGCTCGTGTCGTACAGCCCCCAGCAGCTTGCAGGCAACCTTGACTGTTACTGATCAAACACCTTCCAGTCCCACCCCTCTTTTCAATTAATGTTATCGCTTAGTATGCAAACTTAGGGCTCCCCTTTCCGCCACACAACATGAGCTGCCCACACAGATAACCGAACTCATTGCGAGACTCGGGAAATCTCCTCCACTCTGCTCAAGGTGACTAAGCAGTAGTGCTCCTTTTTTACTTATTTACCAACAGTGGCTTACTTTTGTCCCCACCACGTGCCCATAAAGCACAAGCCAGTGCACAAGAAGTAGGAAAGCAATGAAAGCAGAAGGGTTGATTTCCTACTTGTGTATTCAGGGCCGTACAGAGAAGGGCAGATGTGCAGCTCCCAAGATATGAGCCCCCTTTAATCTATCGTTACTCAAGGCTCGCACTAGGTTATTATGGATCAGTAATCTCTTATAGGTTATGTATTCTTGCTATCCTTGTCAAGCAGCACGCTGCTCCAGGATTAGCCCAATTGATTTCAACAGGCTCGTTTACAACCTTTTAAAACTCCCCGCAAGCAGCGAGGGATGCGATGCAGAAGTACCATGTGAAATTTGCTGGTCTGTGTTACACAGGTTGGCAGAGCAGATAATCAGAGAAGGGTTCAAAAGCTGTGAGTCCTCACGTCAGTGAGGGGATTTGCAGATGAGAATTTGGTGTAAATGGTCAGAGAACCTGCCCTGTGGAAGGGCAGCAAAGAAACTTCACTGAAAAACCAGACAGTGGGATGGCAACAGCTGGGTGTTAAGAGGTTTTGGTTTATTTTTCCCCCCTTGAAGTAAATAGAAGGCTGTTAGATTTCTACTGATTGCATTTTTTGGTGATAGATGCAGGAAGAGTACTTAAAGGAGGGATCTGCACTGGGGGAGATTTGGGCATCTGGGCATGCCAGGAAAAGCTACTACAGAAATTTCATCGGAGAGTGTTTGCTCATGAGGTTTTCGTGTTTCTCTTTATGGTCACCAAAGCGGATGGAGTGCCAACCAGAGTGACTTCCCCATGTCTTTCAAAGGTCTTTATTAAAGGCTGGAAGTGGGTGTCAGACGAGGCTGCTCTGCCTGTAAACAGTCTCACTTAGGGATACGAGCATCGTGTGAGATTTCCTGCATGACGGTGGTGCCCACGTGGGTGAGACTTGCTCACAAATCCCATGGTTTTGGGAAGCACATCAAGCAACTGGACTGAACATGCTCCCAGTGGCTGCGGTTTTCTGGAGAGCAGAGGACCTGCTGCACATGCACGGGCAGCACAGTGCGCAGGTCCTACAGTTGTGCAGGATGTCTTGACCCGTGGGAAGTGCTCACGGAGGCAGTCCACCGAGACTTTGGCTACCACACCTCTAGAAATCTTTAGCAAACAGAAAGAACTTAACCAGAGAAAAGCAGCAGGTGTATGGGAGCCTTGAGTCCATCCATAAAAGCTAGCGCTCTCAGGCACTCTGACACACCCCCCCACATCCATCCCCAAAATTTTCTAATTAGCTGTAATGAGCACAGAGAGCCAAAGGTGAGTATCCTGGGGGGCTTGTATGTCCCTTCTCACACTCTCACAGGTTTCTCTATCTGGAAAGCTGACCAATTTACTCCAAGCTTTGTGTAATGTTTGTGCACACAAGCTGGGAACGCTGCTCCTCGCAACCCTACAAACGGCACATTTCCAGAATTTCCTTCCCAGGTCCCTTTTACTTTTTGCCACAGATTTCCATTCCCCTGGTTTAGGTTTCTCTTCGCCCACACCGTACCTGGCTCAAGGATGCCTAAAAGGCTGACAGTGGCCAAGTGTTGCAGAAAGAAGAAAGAAATTTGTGTCTTCAGAGCAACACCCCATGACTTGGAACAGGTCTCAGTGTGCACAAGCCAGTTGTTGGGTTAGCTGTCCTCGCTCCCCGCTCCCGCATCCCGACTCCCTGGCTACGAAGCTCCATGCCGGCCAGGGCAATGCCGGTACTTCTGGGTATTTTCCTACACGTCTTCGCTCCTCCTTTAGCTCAGCAGATGCGGTTCTGTCGGTGCACATTCATAAATGCCGTGATTTATTTGAGGCATAGATTGGCACCTTTATGCACTTACTACATGTAGTAAACCTCAGGTCTGGTGTGTGCATACAGATGCATTTATGTAATTGAACATTCAGGGGTAATTACTCTAAGTGCCTAGCTTGACTTGTTAAGACTCCCGTTCTGAAGATGAAATTCATTTACGTGAAGAGGCTCCATCTTCATAGTCCCCTTCATTTGTATCTGTCCCTTACGCAGCTGAGGGCCTTCCCATACCTCCTTTCCTGTGACCCCTTACGTCAGAGGCAGGCAGTGAATAGGGCTGCTTCATCCTCAGAGCTGGATGCACGGTCACAGGCGGTCTGCAGCAAGGTCTGTCTGCCTGCACCATTTCTAGCAGATATATAACCCAGCTGTAGCTTGGCATGCTTTCCCCTTCTCCCTCCCTCTGCCCCCCACTCAATGACCAGCACAGGCTGAAGAATCCTGCAAGGTCTGGCTGTGCAATGCGGGTATCTGCATACGTGTATGAGCTAATCCCTCCGTGTTTGCAAAACTCCCTGATCTGTGTGTTCATCGATGAATCTGCAAATGAGAGAACACTATGGTTTGAGCACAAAGCTGGAAAGACCTTGATGTTGTGAAAACCATGCTTCCAGCATACATTCCATTGTAACTTCGCATTTCAACTATTTAGATAAGAACACACCACCTACTCTATTACTTTTCACAAAGGCTCAGGTTTAATCATTGATGTGCCGAAAGGAGATATGCCTTCATTCTTGCAATAACTCTCTGCTGCTTGTGCTGAGGTGAAGGGTCCTGAAGGAATGGAGCTGTTGCAATCATTCACCAGCTCCTCTCAGCCTTCCTTAAGAAGCAGACTTTCAGGTGTCAATCATGCACTGACCTGGTCCACCTCACCCCGCAGCATTTTGCTAAGAGGGTGAATTTTTGTTTTCCCAAATTGGATGGCTTTCCCAATTGTTTTCAACAGATGCAGAAATTATTCTCAAAAAAGTAACCAGTGGGATCCAGAGTGGAGATACAGCTTTGAACCAGTGCTCTTCCTCAGCTCTGCAAAGGCAATAAGTTGTTGTGCTTTAAAGCCATGACATAATGAAGATTATTTAAAATAAATAGCACAGATGCTTTACGGGCTTTCTTCTCCTTCTGGGCTCTGGACAGCTGGACTTACAGCAACTCTTGTGTTTATTTGGACAGGTGGAAAGAAAAAGGGGGCAAACTCATTCATGCTCCTTTAATTCTCTGAAACAGCTCTAAATGAGATTTTATTGTTTACACAGCATATATAAAACAGGCAATGATCCAACATAAAGTTTTGTGGTGCTGTCCTTCATAAAATTTCTTTAATACCTTTGTGGGTTTCCTACTTGTGTGTAATACACATTCCAGACTCCCATGAGTAATAACAAACAGCCTTTATAGCACGCCACAGCACGGTGGCCCAATATGAGAACAAATCTCCTTGGAAATCAGAGGTACCTGCTCCTGCTTGGCACCATTTCTCTGTACCAGTAGGTGGCTTTTCCACCCCGTAGTTTGTATCTCTTTCTTCAAAGTCACTACAAGTACAATGAATCTGCTCGTAAGTGCAACCATCAAACTGGTGGAAAAGAGAGAAGGAAGCTAAGACATCATTCAGCAGACGAACCCTTAAATTCCCCATATATTTACAGTGAAATCTTTACCAATCCCTCGTCTGTCCTTCCAATGTTTTGTTTCAAATTAGTTACAGCTAGCTTAGCTTACTTCTAGATTTTGAGTATGTGCTCAGCTGTATTTCTGTACAGCCATGAAACTTTGCAAAGTAGTGCATGTGTCTAATTTTATGGTAGACATTTTTGTAGTTCATCAGAATAAACCAATTAGTAACACAGAACAGGATGTGTGCTATTTAATGAAATGCATTGTCTCACCATGTTCTCAGAAGAGTAAATCTAGGTTTGCCTTTTCAGATATTTTACTCCAGTTTTTAACTTCCCTTAAACTTTTTAAATACAGATCTTTACTCACACTCAGACACTGCAAATATCCGGCTAGTGATAGGATCTTTTTCAAGTAGCACTCAATGTCTCAAATTCTCTCCAAAAAGAAAAGCCCTGAGGCGCTCATTGACTAGAGTACAGAACAGTATGGGGGGAAGGATGAGGGTCACAAATCCACAGCTGTATTAAAAAAAAAAATACCCCCGCCTCATAGCTTTTCTTTAAGTTTGGCCATGTTGAGTAGCAAGTATTTTATTGAAAGCACAACACAGCTGAGTTGGGCAGTGACGGACCTGAGAGATATTAAAAGTTTCGCAAACGACCTCAGGATTTGTATTTTTCATTCGTTTCAGACATTTTTTTCCTTTCACATATTTAACTCTTGTTTTCTATTACAAAAATGGCCATATATTCACCGGAGAAAAACCATGGAGTTCTCTCCTGACAAGTACCCTTCAGAGGTATGAAAAGCTGCATCAACAGCTCTTTCAGGCAGAACACAGTGACACGCATAGGATTCACACGCATATTTTAGGGGGGCTAATCCTGCAACTAATGGTACACACATCAGTTAAGATTTCAAAGAGGAAAGGCAGCTGCTGATGAAAAGGCTGGAGAGAGCTCCTGCTTTACAGAACAGCAGAGAGCCGTTCGGACTTGATTACCTGTGTAAAAGCTGGTTCCCACCTCCAGATAATCAGCAAAGATGGACCCAGGCTGGCAACAGGCTGAGAAAAACTCACTCAGAGCTGCTCTGCGTTGATGCAGTACTACTCGCTCGTGGTCACCATGTGCTGATTTGCACCATTTCGATCCAAGTCTCTGTCCTGATTGTAGCAGCCAGCTTTTTACCCCAACTGGTTTTCAACATGCAGCTTTCCCAGAGGCCCTGGACTAACAGAAGATTTCTGAGGGAAGAGGAGGATAATAGTTAAATTTATTGGAGCAAACTGGCACACAGTAAAACAGGGTAGTAATATAGCTGAATAAATAAAGCAATCAGGAATATGTGATGGTTTTTTCATTCTACATGTACCTTTCAAACAGCCTTTATATAGTGTAACCGTCCGTGGTATAATCCCCTCAGACCCGGGTGAGCTCTGCCTGAGCAGCCAACTAAAAGCCATGTTATCACATTAGCCTGGTGCTGATTCAAAGTCAATATACTCTGCTCCCAGGGGCTCTTTTGCTGGGGCTTGGCAGTATGCGAACACAGGCACACAGCTTTTGGTGGGCATGGAGCAGAGGCAAGGGCTGTCTGCGGTATCTCAGTGCATGCCACGCCAACATACACAGATCTACCTGCAGTAAACCATGTAGGTGCATGTCTAGGCTGATCTTTAAGTTACAATAATCCTAACCAAAAAAATTCAGCAATTTTGATTTGTCATGCTCGAGTCCTTTCAGCATAATCTGTGACTTTGCTTTGGCCCGGCACAGATTAAAGCACCTGCACAGCACAAACGTAAAGCCCTGCCAGTCGGTGCCCCCTGGCTTTCAGTGCCCTCCCAGTATTTTGCTCCCAGTGAGTACTGCAGTAAGTGGCTTCACCAGCTGAAAGGCACTGGATGACTGGTAAAGCTCAGGACAACCTCTGATCTCTTGGCTGTCCCTCAAGCTGTATTATCTCTGCAAACATGCGCTTCCTTTAATCTCTATATAATCTTTTCCCAGACAGAGTAACTAAAACCAGTTCCATGACTTTTCCCTGGCTTCTTTTAGCTAAACATTTTGCAGCCTCCCCCTTTGGGCCCACAGTCCATAGATTTTGTCCTGTGATTTTATTTTAAATCAAACTTTATATTCCTCAGTCAGCTCTGCTCTCTATACAGAACTTTTTTTCAGGTGAAATGCTCTCTTTTCTTCTGTCCACCTCGTAGGGCTTTATTCACATGCCTGAAGAGTTCTCATGGAAGCAAACTCTGATCCCAGCCCTGCATGGTTTTTACACACTTCCCTCTATGAATTCCTATCATCTGCTTTTAACTCACTGTGCCCACAAGCTGAAGCAGAGAACTGCAGCGCATGAGCAACGCGAGGTGGGGTCTCCATGCCAGGGTTGTTCCCTGACCTGCTGCAGGCCTGGGTGTGCAAAGGGATTTTGGTACGATGGCTGCCAGTGAGAGCAAGCTCTGGCAGAGGAGGCATCACCCAGATGGGGATATCAAAGCGACAGCCTGGGGCCGCTGCGGGAGGCAGCTGGACACCTCTCCCAGCCTTGCCCAGTCGCCGGGGCCAGGCCACCTCCTGCCCACAAGATACCCCCCCTCCTCCCAGCCCTCGGAGATACCCACTACAGAGGCTGCGGCTCGTGGTCGTGGGAAGATTTTCTATGCTTTCCATAGGGTTGCTATTTCTGTGAGAAAATCCTCTTGAAAGCTTCCCTCTTGTCATCTTCAGGATTATCTTCTTCTTTGCTTTTATGCCTTTGTGAAATAGTTTTATGCAAAACACGGGACACATGCTGTGGTATGATGGTTTTTACTGTTTTGGTATAGTTAGAGGACATGTATAGGACTTCAACATCAGTCTTCCAGCATGACAAACAAATGTTATAATCCTATATTCTCACTGATTTTCTTTTGAGTGCAGTTAGACCATATGGGGAAAAGTGTGAAAACTGCTTTTGCAAGGTGTCAATTTTGTTTTATCAAGGACTGTGCCGGCAGTTCATACCTCATATTTTAATTGTTCATGGTGAGGAAACACCAGTGGATTCAATGTAATAATATTTTTCTACATTGGTGCCAAGGTTCCTGCATCTGAAAGGCTACATAGAAATTATTCACAAATGCAGGTACTCATTGATAATAGCTTTCTGGCACTTTTCATCAGTTGATCTACAAAGGAAAACGGCGTCCTTATTTCCCTGTTATTGGTAAAGAAGCACAGAGAGGAGAAAGAACTTTATAAGGTTTACGCCTGCTAACAACATAATGGCTTGCAGAGGTGTTAAAGACTTCTGGCTCCCCTTGACTTTATTTGGAGTTAAGAGAGCCCTCGAGGCCCATTAAGCAACTATCAACCTCGACCTAAATAATTTCTTTACATTTCAGTCTATTTGTTGTCTTTACAGAGAGTATTTCAACACTAAGAAAGGAAGTTGCATCTTAATTCTATTTTCATGGTGAGGTATTACAAAGAGGTATTTTTTCCTAGTTACGCATTTGGGAGCATAGTGTGGCTGCTTTAATTCGGAGATCACTTCATACTGAAAACCCACGCAGGCTGCCTTGTAAGAAATAACCCTTAAAGTAAAAGGTGACATTTTCTGAGGTTTTTTTTAAGTGCCGCCCAGGTTCATGCATACAGGCTTCCTCCATCTCTGCATGAAAAGAGTACTTATATGAGAAACTGTATGTGGCCATAAAAGCAGCTGAAACCAGAAGGCTATAAATGACTATCTATTCAAATTTTTTAAACTTCAGTTTTTAAACCATTTAAGCCAAAATATATAAATCAAGCCAAATTTGTTGAACACGTGGCTCAGGTTCAGTGATACAGTTCATAAAACTCAGCCAGGCTTAGACAGAATCTGATCTCAGTTTCAGATTTGTGATTTACACTGGTTTCAGGTTTTCTTGCAAGTATTTTGCATGCCCTAACAAATGCAACTGCATTTTAGTTTTCACCATGTCAGGGTCCTTTGTGCACCATCACACTCTGCAACCTCTTTCCCCTGCACCGAGGGGTTTGGTGCCTGTGTTCAGGACCAGCTCTGTAACCTGGGACAAGACTGCAGGGAAAAGAGCTGTAAGAAGTCTCCTCCAGGCTGCGCTATGCCTGGCCTTGTGCCTGATCCTACCCTTGCCTCCTTGACCTGCCTTCCTGGCTTGAGTGTGGCCCTACCTCCTTGCTGTGGCTTTGCTCAGCCATCATCGGGCTGCAGCTGATCCCAGCTGCCGTCACCCGGGCCGGTCTGCTCAGCTTGATGGGGTGCTGCAAGACTGTGCCCCCACAGACACTGAGCTCGTATTAAGAGAGCCTGACATGTGGCTTTTCCAAGCACTTGTTTCAAAAAATCAAACCAGCTTGTTAAGTTACAGAAAAAACTACCGCATCTTCATTAAAAACCTTGCTGGCAGTTGTCATTTAGTTAAACAACAGGATCCGCCTCTTGGGTGAAGTACTATTTGCCAGGATTTCACTGAACGCAATATGCAACAGCAGCATCATGAACAGTGTCTTGCACCATCTAGACGCCATTTCTTTCTGGGCAGAGAAGTCCTGGTCCCATTTTAGTAAGAGTTTTGCTGGAGAGTGGTGATTTTGTTGAGCAAGGAAGGTGTTCTTATTAAACGTGCACCTGAAAAAGGGCTGTTAGTCATTGCTATACTGTGTTTGTCTTGTTCTCTCCATTATTCTTTGGACACAACACAGAGCAAGCTGCTACTAGCATGAACGCCAAATCTTGCGGACTCAGAGGCTGGAAATTTCTCTAGGACTGAAGGGTAAGCTCTATTTACATACTGGACAATACACAGAAACCTGCGATTCTATCTACAAAGCTTAAACATTTTAGTTAGGCCTTGTTTATGATTTGGTTGTGTAAATGATATTGGATAATTATTTTCATACTTATCCAAGGACATATGATATGTCCTCAAGCAACTGCGTCACTCTGACTTTGTGTCTCCAGTTCCTTAATTAAGTCCAAGTTCACTAGAAAAAATGAGGAACAGTCCTGCCCTAGGTAGGACTTACAAGCTATATCTCACAAAGAAACAACTCTACTAAGGGAGTGATTCTGTCTGCGTATTTTTTTTCTCCAGAACAAATCAAATTTTGCCCTTCTTACTGTCATTGTCAGGATTCTGACTCTTTCTCAGCTGGCACTTAAAGGGTGAGAAAAATATGGTGAAATATAGTAATATGGCCCCAGTACTACCATATGACCAGAAGTGTGAGCACTCCACCAGTGCCGGTTAAAGAGTAGGACAGAAGCAGCTGTACAGTTTGTGGCCGCAGAAGCTCTGCCAGACACACGATGTACACAAAATCAAAGAGAGTTTTAAGAGCTCTTCTGACTGCACACATGGGTTAAGGATCCACCAAACAAATGCAGGGATGAAAGCAGACAGAGCTAATGATAACAAGGCATATTAAAAAAGTCGCATATGCATACATATACCTCTATATCTAGACATACAGAGACGGCACCAGGACAGTCGTAAGGCAAAACCACATTGCAGAAAGTCAGCATTTTCAGCCTACAAGAAATAAGGAGAAACCCATCTGATCAGCTAGAAAAACTGCAAAATTTCAGATGAGGTGAATGTGACAACTCCAGCCCCTTCATGAATAGTGTTTTGTCTTCCTTTGTTGTCTGGCTGAGCTGGTTTTGAAAGCCCCTTCATCAGCAGTATGTAGTTTCCAGCACAATAAAGGTGCAACAATCCTTAGAACACTCAGGCTCTTAACTGATGAACCTATACTGCAAGTTCCTCCAGTCATGTTTGGTTATAAACAAATTTTTTTTCTAAAATACAGTCATCAAAAAGATATGCAGTCTCCCATCGCCTCCAAAATTAATAACTTCTTCAAAAAATGCTTCCCTTACTATATATCATATCTTATTGCCTGCTTTTCAGCAGCCACAGCAGATCACAAGGGTGGTATTAGAAGATGTACAGGCAAATGAACACAGAGCTCCTGCATCCTGAAGTTATGCTTTAAGCATGGTTGCACCACAGCTCTGTGATTCAGCAGTCTTGCGTTCTTGGCCAACTTCTACCATTTATATATCCTGAGTCCAAATGTACAGCTGCTTAACTTTTGTTGCATTGACTAATCTCACTGAACTCCAAGGGCAGGATTTAGGGGGACTCCAATACAAGTATCGCAACTCCCAATACCTGTTGATTCAGATCACCTAACAAAGTGCCTCTGCTCCGTTTTCAGCCAAAGCAGTTAAGTTCCATCAAATATGGATCTCCTACATCCCAATCACCAAACTGCAAGTCATGCACTGTCTTGCTAGATCTCTTCCTAGCCCTCTGCGTTTTACAGCCAACAGTCTAAATTCAAGAGAAGGGATGAAAGATGCAATGCCCTGCATTATGCCATAACCTAGTATTTACAGCAGCCTTCTGAGTCATGAGTGGGTTGCATCCCATCAGGCCAAGGTGAAACTGAATTTAGATTTCCCACTCCCTACTTGACTACATTTATTAAGCTATTATGGGAAGGATAAGCTCTGGTGCTTCTCTTCCCTCAACCTTTTCACAGAAGCCTGTGGTTTCTTTGTAGACAGCGCTAAACTCACCACTACGAGGCTCCGAGTGTGTGTAGCAGAGTGGGCTTCTCCAGGGACTCAGGTGGAATCTGATCACATCTTTGCTGTGTTCCTGAACCATGGCAGGACTCAGCTGAGAGCCTGGCCCTACCTGTCACTGCTGCCTGTGTGGTCACGGGCACTGCACTTTAGTGACCTGGGCAACTGCCAGGACAAATGAGTAGGCAGTAGGAATTTTTGCACACCTCTAGGGTCAAACAGCTGCCACAGCAGGAGATTTATAGGTAGCTTTCTTGAATCCACCTGAGTCCCACGTCTGGTGCTCACAGTAAATATTGTAGAACCTATCCGTCGTGACAATGCACTTATTTAAGGACTTGGATGTCTGAGGGCAAGTCATATAACCCTATGCATTTTAACTCACCCACCCCAAAAAATTTAATTATTTACCTCATGATGATATTTTAAGGGTTAATTTACATTTGAGGAAATATCACAGACACCCACATAATTCTGAGCACTTTCTGCGTAATTAAGAAAAGCAGCAATGTTCATGCTACCCTGAGAGCGAGAGCCTGCAGAACTACTGGTTACATTCAAAATACTTGTCATACAGGTTCTGAATTGCCTTGGGATGCATGGGTTGCATTACCTGGAAAAGGGTGCAGTGCAAGGAAGTTGTTCTGAGTATCGTCATGTGTGTTGAGCACACCTGGCCTTTCCTGAGACCCTCCCCAGGACTGGGAGCACGTAACATCCCAAAGATGGAAGACTGAGGGAGGTGGCTCAGTGGCATTTTCAGCAGACTGAAAGGAGAAAGCTCTTGGTGATGTTGTGGATGTTCTCAATTCACCTGCAACAAACAGGACCATAGTGAGAGTGAATTAATATTGATGATCATGTTTCAAAAAGGGCTTAGAAAGGTCCTTCCCAGGCAAGAGCACTGACTACTAGGCATTTACATCAAAAGTGGGCACCCTATCCTGTAAAAAAGTGAGATCTACCCAATTATTTATAAAAATACTTGTAACTGACTACCATCAGTAGATCTTGTATCGCACGTAATTCAAGGCATCTCACTTTTAGTTCTGCCTGAGGTGTGGGATGGAGTTTGAGAGCCATCGAAACAGCTCTCTCATCAGCCTGTAGACTTCCTGGTCTGTCTGTCAAGGTATCTGCCTCTTCCACTGAATTGCAGAGGGAGCATAAGGGCTTAATTTTGGCCTCTAGACAGTAGTTTGAAGCTTAGGAGTCAAAATGAAAATACTACAGTGCTTAAAATGCTCACACGTATTTTTTACTGGCTGCAGATCAGATCTTTGTTCTAATATGGATGACCTCATTTGTAATAACAGCTATGGTTACAAATAGAGCTCCTGAAACCCAAGAGAATTCATAATTAGTATGAATTATGAACACATTCTCCCAAATTGTGGCTTCTTTTCCACCTCTGAATGGAAAATGAACAAATGTCAGAAAGAATCCTAGGGAAGCTTTCACTCCTCCTACTCTAATGATGAGTAACCTGACACACCCTTGACCATGAATCAGCTCCATTTCATAATCTTGGCAATTTGGGATTTTCCAATAAAAAAGTCCAGAACTGATTAAAACATGCATCTGTGCGTGCTAAGGCAAATTCCCATCTGCTGTATATCTTATACTTCACGTCCTGATTCTCTTAACACATGAGATCTCTCTTCCCTAGTGATTTATTTGGTGTGTACACGTCTTGCCTAGTTTCCTGCACATGAACTTTTGAGCCTGATGGTAGGAATTGAACATGCTACCTTTCTCCTCCCTTTCATGTCCTAGAATGCCACACCGTAAACTCTCTGCTCCTGCTATTCAGGTTGATTCCCATTATTTCCTTCCCATTAGTGTAGTGTGGGTGCATTCCTTTAATGAGTTTGAGTAATCAGAATGGGTCTAGCCTCTTGAAAAGGCGCTTTTTTCTTTTCTTCCGTGAAGCTGTAACTCCTAGGGCATGATCACCTTGTCTCTGACAGGAGTCCTGGGCCCCCCCAACTCTGCAATGCCCTATGGAGAGGCTTGTTTTCATGCTTAGACTGGTGATATGTTCTCTGAACTGGCCCGTCAGCAAGTGGCTTATGCAGCTGGGGAACCAGGAGCTGGGATCCCTGCTGCTCTCGGCATGCTTCAACAAGAAGCTTCCTGCTGCCAAGAGTTCTCAGCAGTTGTTTGCCCCTGCAGCACTGTCGGCTTGCAGACACCGAGGTAACTCCCACTCTCGCACACAAAATTCGATCCAATATGCAATAATTGCAGTTGATGCAAGTCAGCATGAAAGAACTTATTCCCTTCTTAAAGGACAAATATCTTTAAGGGATCTGCAGAAATTACAGTGATAAAAAGGCTGCAAGTACTGTATAACCACAAGAGTTCAGATGTGTGGAAGAAGGAACCCTCTAATTCTGAGCCCTAGGTTGATGAAGAGCTATGCATAAGTTTTGGGGTTTTTAAATTCTATCCCTCCTCTGCTGTCTTGCTAGAAATAAAATACAGCTATAAAATAATGCAGTGATGGTACCCAAACAGGTGTATGCACCAGGTTAGTGATTTGCCTCTTCCATAGGCAAACGGTGTGGATAATAAAGGAGAGCATGGGAATGAAGGCAGTGTCAGCTATTCTAAAAACAGGCAACTCTAAAATTTAATCCCTGGTAGCCAGAGTGAAGAACCACCTTCCAGAAATTACGAGTTTCACACCCACAACTAGGTATTATTAACCCAAGCTTTTGAAAAAGCAAGAATCTAAACCACCTCCTCTTTTTTGTTTTCTTGTTTCTGAAAAAAGAGCAAATAAACCCCACCCATCCACAAAGCAACCAACCTCTCCTCCGCCTTCCCAAACTTAATTGTTTTCAATTCAAAAACATGGGACGAAGAGGCAAAAAGACAAAGGGTTTGTTATTGCTTTAGGATTTGCTAGTCTCTTTGAGACACCACAGGGAAAAAAAAATCTCCATTTTCTCAGCATACAGACAGCAGATTACAAAATTAAAATTACAGGAACCCGGGAAAATGGAATAAATGGAAGTATAATGAAACTGCTACCGAATCTATATTCCCTTCCCAGTTGAAAAATGAAGGGGGTGGAAATTACACATTCCACTCCCTCATAGAGTTGTTCTGAGGGGTTGCCAATTAATGATTGTAAGATACTCTCATGCTATAATTGAGGACTATAACAATTTAAGACTACATAAAAAATGGAATAATCTAATTTTTAACATGATAGAAACACTCCTTAAATAACGTCACCTTCTCTGAATGATGTTTGAAATGGCATGTGACATGGTTAAACACATGGATATAAGTTCACAGAAGAATGTAAAGACTATAACAACTGCATTCCTAGAATGACTTTACAGAGGAGACCCTATCACCGCAGTCTCTTTTCTTACTTATTTTCAACTTTTTTATTATTGTTTGTTGTAACAAATCACAACATTGTACACCTTGCATCTGCATACATTCCCTAGTCACTAAAATTCTGTGCCTTTCCACGGTTATGCGTCATGTGGAGAAAAAAAGAAAAACCAACCCAAGCAGCTGGGCAGATTCAGTAACGATGGGCATACTCGGCCCTCATCTAAATGAGGCAGCAGTGTAATAAGAAGTACATCTTGTGACATGAGAACATGTGCTGCTGTGCCACCCTGTGCTAAAATAGGGACACACCAAAGCCACTTGATTCCATTCCCTGGAAAATCCAGGCCTGCAACGCTGAAGCAAAAAACCCACTGCTTAAACAAAGCCCGTACTTTCTGCTTTTGTTGCTGATGGTGCTATTGCTAAGTTAATATTATTTAGGCCTTCATGTTTCAGTTTATCTGGTCTGCCAATGGATCTGATTTCTGAGGTATCCAGTGACCTTCCCCTATCATACCCAAATGCTACAGCAATTTAATAGTGTGTGAACAAGGATACCTGCCTAAAGAATTTAACAAATTTACAAGAGTAAATAATACAGGGAAAGTGTTATAAAACCAAACAAAAAATAAAAAGGCACTCTTACATATGGAACTTCAAGCATTATCCTGCAGAAATAAATGCATAACCAGGCTAAATTGATATTGGGGGTTGCAGCAAGTCACTGAACTCATTTTTTTATTCCCATTGGTAAAGTTTTTAGCATAGCAATCAGAATACCAACAAAAAGAGACAAGAACCAAGCCTTATTCTTTCCAAACTACTGAACTTTTTTTTACCCATGGAGAATAACATAGTTGTTAGACCTTATCTAACAGAAGTACTACACTGGTTCATTAAATAGAATTTTACTAAAGATAGCTAAATTCTTTTAAGTTCTATTGAAAAAGCTATCACTGGACTTCATGAGCGGTAACTTGTACAGAGAGAAGCTGTATTTTAATACCTTAAATTGCTTACTAAGAAAGTACTCTGCAGAACTCAGCAACGACCAAGTATACAGCATAAGCAAGCTGAAAACCCTTCAGGATCTTCTTTCCAAGGGGGGTTGTTCTCTTACACCACTGCTGTAATGGAACATTAGTGCTTGCCCAGTGCTCCTTCACTAAGCTATTGCAATAGCTCATACTCAAGAACAAATTAAAGCACTCTCTGGGGTTTTTTTTTTTTGCTTATAGTAATATGTATTAATTGGAAATAAAATACATTTCTTTATTCTCCCATGTATTTTTCAAGACTAAATCTTAGGATAAATACACTCTTGCCTTCTCAAATCTGGGTACTCAACTCACCAATTTCTTTAAAAAATAATAATAAATCTGGTACGATTAGCACATTTTATTCATTTACATTCAAAATGATCTAAAATGAAGCCTTCCTCTGACTCCAGGCATTTTAACATCATTAATAATATAACAAAACCCTAGCAGCATAAGAATCATTATTTCAATGGGAAACTAGCCATTCAGACTTCTACAGATGCTCCTTTCCATCCTTCATCATGCTGGGAGATAATTTTAATTCTTTACACAAAATGCTATCAAACAGATGTCTTTTGCACAAAAAGATGACCAGATTCAAGCTATTTCAGATGATGACAGAAAACAAGTCCCACAATCCTGGAGAACGTCCTGCTACCTGCTCCTTCAGTTATATTAGGAGAGAAAAACATCTGGCTGCCGATGACTCAGATAAACTGGTCTCCAAATGTTTAAAGCTTTACAAGACAGAACTAGTACCTGAAACACACTCAGTAACCACTGGTCATCCAAATGGATGCCAAGCAAGATGTTCTGCTTCAAAAAGGAACTCCTGGTTCTGCTCCGATCACTTGGGCAGGGTGGTCACAGCAGCAGCTGTAAGCATGATGTATTCTGCACCTCATTTGCCATCAATTTCCACAGCTGTCTTGTCAAGTACAGCCTGCGGGAACGTGGCTGCAAGTACACTCATTTGCCAGGCATCCCTGAAAATGCACGTGTTACGGGTGTCATGCTCAGAAGGCACTTGTGTGGTAAGCTGAAATGCATTCAGAACAGCTTTGGGGCCATCTATTGCAGGTAGTACAAAGAAACACATTTTCTGTAAAAGTTCAGTTATAGGGTGCACTCCCCACTCCTCTTGGAGTGCCCACTGCAATCGTTACTTACTTGAAATGCACAAAGGTAATTTAAAAGCTACTTCAGTATTAATGTCATGCAATTTTCACTCTAACAGTTCAAAGCCAAAGTAAACAAGTTTCAACCACACACACAAATACTTTCTGCTTTTTTAAGTTACCAAGTGCATACCATAAAGACAAGTCTCACTTTATCCTTTGTAATCACTGTCCTTTTTTTCCCCCATACAGTTATTCAGATCTCATTCCAGAATTCACCATCAAGTTAATTAACAGATTTCAGTTTGTTCTGTGTTTAAGGGAAGACTGTTTGTGGCTTGACTCTGGGAAAATGCACAAAAGAAGGCAGCAGCTTGTTTTTCAGCTCCTGTCTTTGCATTTTCTGCTCAAGAGCCAGGGAAGCAGGTAAATTAGGCAGCACATATATCTTGCAGGCTTAGCATCACACATTTCTCAGAAGGCAGAGAAATGACAGCACACCTTCCATTCTTGAGATAGAAAAATTGATCATGTACCATTTCAGAGGTGGGGTTTTTTTCATGTTTCTCTGCCAAGCTGCTGATCTGAAATCTTATTTATATTTCATTCATCCCTCTTTCAGTAATAGCAGCTCCTCCATTGGTAATATAATTGTTTATATTATGATAACGCCTCAAGTGAGGTTAAGACTGTACCATGCAAACATATGCAACATACAAATATATATAATGTACAATATAGGAAATTTATCAGGATTCATTTGGTGCATTGTAACCTGAGCACTCTGGATAATAATCCTCCAAGAAATATTTCATAACATGAACATCAATTATGTAAAACTGCCTCAAGGCCAAGAGAATCAGAATGTACCAAATATATTTTCTTGTAAGGAAGTATTCTATCAGAAATTTAAATGAAAATGCAGAGAAATTTTTCCAATGACAGGAGTGTAAATTTAGGAAGCAAAAGGCCAAAACCTTTAGATATTGTCTTAGTAAGTATATTCTGCAGCCAAAAGCTTAATTCAGATCAGCTTTTTTATGGCACAAGTATTTCAAGGCAAAAAAAAAATCATTCTAATACTTATGGTTATTAACAAAATGTCTCCTTCTGGCATTTAAAACTTAAACCCTGATGGTCCCATTAGATTAACCTGACACTACGTGTATCACGGACCATCAGATTTCAACCTGTATTCATCCAATAAAATAAAGCCTAACTTCTGCTCAGCTGAAGAATAATTTTCAGAAATACATCTAATTTTCAACAGAAGACATAAAACAATGGAAAATCCTCAGCTTCTCTTGGGAATGTGTTCTGGTGGTTAACCATGTAAAAATATGTGTCATATTTCCTATTTGAATTTGTCTGGCTTTTGCCTCTGGCCATTACTTCTTATTATGCCTTTCTTCAATAGATTAAAGAGCCCTTTAATATCCTGTATTTTCCCGCAGGAATGTTCCTATACACTACAATCAGCTCACCTCCCAGTCCTCTTTTAGATAACTTTTAACAGCCTGAGCTCTTAAAATCTCCTGGTTTAATGCATTTTGTCCAACAATCAGAACCTTTTGCTTCATTCTTTGGCTCTCTCTTATTTTCCAACGTGCTTCTTAAAATCTGAAAACCGGAACTGTATGCACTATCCTGTGGATGGCATTGTTGAGGCCAAACAAGAGAGGTAAAAATAAATATTTTTTTATTCCTCTCTTTATACATTGATTAATCCTTTTCTGCCATAGCAGCATACAGGAGAGCCCTTATCTGACTGCTTACTTATTCTGACCCTTAAATCCTTCTCAAAGTCATTACCTTCCCAGGCCATAGTCTTCTATTCTCCAGTTACAGCCTCCTCCACTTATCTACGACTCCATTATTCCTGGAGCTGGATTTTTGCAGTAGCAGATTTAGATCTGCTTCCAGATCATTGCTAAAGATGTACTGCAACATAGAACCCACTACTGGAACCTCTCTAGACACCATCTCTTTCAACTGAGTTCTCCTACAGACTTCCTGTAGGAATTTGGCAACAAATTCCACTTGCACGGTTTATTGGCACTGCATGCACCCAGCGTTGATGGGAACGCCATGCAGCACTAAGTCTGAGTCGAGTACCTCCTCAACACAGTATTAATAGCTGTTTTTACTAAAACACTGTGTAGACTTGTATTTTATTCCTTCATTTCAACTTTTTATTATTTGAACTCCACATCAGATTTTCTATTTTGGTTAGGATAGCTATTAAGCTAACTAGTCATTCAGGTCATACTGCTCACCCCTTTTCAAAATGGCACAAAGCAGCACATTTATGGCTTTTTTAACCTCCTAATTTTAAGGCAAGATACAAACACACTGGAGTATTAGCAAGCCACAGATCAGCATCAGCTGGATAGGTAGAAGCATCGGAGAGCACCAGCGACTGAAGCTTGCATTTCTCACGGCATTTCCAGGATCGAAACCCCAGCAACTCTGCTTTCAGTGTACCTGATGGCAAATTTTCCGGCCCTGCTGAACTTTAAGCCACGCACACCGACCTAGGAGGAGGTGTGGAACCTCCTCCCGACTACGGAGAGATGGGGTGAGGCACAACCCCTTTCCTCACGCCCAGCAGAAACCTCCCGGAGCGGCTGCCTGCTCCGCACCCCGGCGGGCAACCCACCGCCGCCATCGCTCAACCGGCCCGACCGCCGCGGCTACGACGTCTCACAGCCCCTGCTTGAAATCAGCCTTCCCTCTCACGCTTACACCACCAGGTTTAGGCTTCTGGGGCCGACCCGGGCGGCGGCAGAGGAGGCGGCTGAGGAGGGCGGGGGCGGCCGGGCGCAGGCCTCGGGGGCGCTGACGCCGCGCACGGCGGCTGAGGCGAGGGCGGCAGCGACTCACCCTAACTCTGAGGGAAGGGCAGCCAGGCCGCCGGGGGCCGGTCCTGCCGGTGACCGGGCTGCGGCCGCCGAGGAGACGCCGCTGAGGAGACCCTCAGCCCGCCGCCCCCCCCCCCCCCGCCTCCGCGCCTACCCGCTCGAGGCCGAGGCACGCCGCCTCGCGCCATGCCAAGCCCTGATTGGCTGCCCCTGCCAGCGGGGGTGGGAGCGGGAGAGGGCGAGTGAGCGAGCTGCGGCCAATCCGCGACGCCGCGAGGTTTCCCGGGGGTTCCCCGCCGGCGTGGGGGGGGGGTTGTGCGCAGGCGCGGCGGGGCGGTGACGGCGAGGGGCGGCGGGTGCGCGCCCGCGAGGAAACGGGAGCGCGCGGCGAGCGCAGCGCAGCGCAGCGGAGCGGAGCGGAGGAGAGCGGGAGCCGAGCTGAGGGGAGGGCGGCGGCGGCGGACCGAGCCGGGGGGAGCCGGGCGGCGCTCGCCGCTCCGCGACGCTTCGCCATCAAGCGCGTTTCTCCTCAGGGAACGGTTGCCCCCCCGCCCCGCGGCGCGCACGGGAGCCCCCGTCCCCTCCGCCGTCTCTCAGGCGAAGCCCCCCCTCAGCGATCCCGCTCGCCGGCCCGGGCAGCGCCTCGCCGCCCTCAGCCCGTCCTCCGCCGGCAGCCTCGTACTCCCGCCATGGCTCTCTGCCGGCGGCTGGCCCGGCTGGCCGCCCACCTGCAGGACCCGCGGAAAGTGGCCGCCTTCCAGCGGCTCTGCGGGGTGGAGGGGCCTTCGGGCTGGGCCGACGCGGAGCAGCGGGCCGGGGGCCGCGGGCCGGTGGCTAACGGCGGCCCCCCCCCGGCGGCGGAGCGGGCGGGAGAGCAGGGGCATCCCGCCGGGAACGGGACGGTGCCCGGCGGGGCGGGCCCCCCGCAGCGGTGGAGGAGGAGGCCGCGCCGCAACTCCCTCACGGAGGAGGACGGCAGCCAGGAGTTCTCCACCCGCAGCCGCTTCCTCTACTATCTCTTCAGCCTCGGCACGGAGCTGGGCAACGAGCTCTTCTACATCCTCTTCTTCCCCTTCTGCATCTGGAACTTGGACGCCTGGTTGGGCCGGAGGCTTATCATCATCTGGGTGTGGGTGATGTACCTGGGGCAGTGCACCAAGGATGTCATCCGCTGGCCGCGGCCTGCCTCCCCGCCCGTGGTGAAGCTGGAAGTCTTCTACAATTCCGAGTACAGCATGCCCTCCACCCACGCCATGTCGGGCACCGCCATCCCCCTGGCGCTCCTGCTGCTCAGCTACGGCCGCTGGCAGGTAATGCTTGTCCTCCGTCTGCCTTCCCGCCCCGGGGTGTAAGGCTGTGACAGACTTGACTTCTTTTGCGGGGAGACAGGGGCTGAGTTTGGCTAAAATGTGAAATTCGTGCCCTTTTTTCCTTGCCCCCCCCTTAATTTTTAATTTTTCTGTGATCCAAGCGAGTGCTCAGGTAACAAGAACTGTTATAATTCTGTCTTCTGAATGGAAGTTGTGCTGACTCTATGAATGGTTAGCTCAGCATACATTAAATCTTCTTTAGCAATCTGTATTTTGGTCTTGTAAGATTTTTTTTTTCAACTTATTTCTCGTAGGGCGAGTGCTTTGCACAAAGTTTGGATAGGCATCTGGTATTTTTACAGGCGTTTGGTTTTACTGATTGAGAATTTGGTGGAGAGCCAGGAACTCAGGGGCTTTTTGCTGATCCTTCTCTGCTTTGAGTCACTTTGTAGCTTCAGCCTTTTCTTTAACACTGTCTTTTAGTTTCATTACCCATAAACTGGAAATTACTATTTCTTTTTTGGGGAGTACATATCCGTTCAGCTGGTTTTACAACTATTAATGTGC
The DNA here is from genome assembly GCA_031468815.1 of Morus bassanus. NCBI lineage: Eukaryota > Metazoa > Chordata > Aves > Suliformes > Sulidae > Morus > Morus bassanus. Next base: position 8,800,345 of record CM062572.1, on the reverse strand, counting down.
TAATAATTAGCAGGAACTGATAACCTCTGATCTTTTCAGCACCTTCATTCAGCAAAATCTGAAGATCTGCCTATTGCACTTTGGGTCAATAGATTAAGTTAAAATAACACTGTTCATCTGGTTTACACAAGCTCTGTGGCATGTGCTTTGGCGCTTGCTGTTAGCAGTATGGGCAACCGTAAGAACTCCAAAGAAAGCACATCGTGTATTCAGCTCTCTAAATCACCGCACCAATTTCAGCAGTAAATGAGGGAGAAGGCTTTCCCAGGCAGCAAACATTCAGTGTAGGGTTTTGAGGGCTCTGTGTGTAATGTTCAAGAAGTTGTGCAATAAGTCTATTCTTAAATTGTTAACGTTTACAAATTCTTACTATAATACCTGCCTATTTTAAGTCAGATGTACGTATGTATGTTATTTTGATAGAACTCTCTTTGTAAGCTTCACGCAGGGGCTGAACCAGTTACTGTTAACAATCACCAGTTGTCTGCTGTCACAGTGACACTTTGTGACTTTATCTCAGCATATAGTATGGGTGCCTGAAAGGAAAGAAATAGTTGAAGGTTAGAGATTGTATTTGACCTTTCTAACCAAAGTTTACATATCTACTTCTGCAAGGTGATGCAGCGTGCCCAGAAGAAAGCTCTTGGGGATTCATATTCTTTGCTAGGAAAACATGAAGTGTCACTCTGCTAGAGTTGTGCAGGCATCAGATAATGTCATGTTTTGTGGGTGTTTGAAATAAATATTTGATGTTCTGTCACTGAGATGCTTAATTTTTTTTTATTATTACTACAGTCTGAATATTTGATTATTACTTGTTAGACGTGTGGGGCTGATGTCAGCTGAAGAATTAACTGGATTTCTATTTCTTTGCATGTGGGAAACCTCATTTAGTAGCATCAGTCAATTAGCTTTGCACAGACAGATGTCACGTGTACAAAGGAGAACCTGGCTTGATTGCTTTTATAGAACCAGCAAACTGACAATGTGTGAAATGGTATTTTTGCCAGTGAACCAAGTTCGATCTTCGGTTTGCCAACCCTGCAACTGCAGTCTGTGAAATACTCTAATTGACTAAACACTTTTATAATGAATGCATATTAAGAAATCATAAACATTCAGTCTTGTTATTATTTGTTTAGAACCATGCTTAAGAAATGAGGAAGCAAAGGTTTGAGTCCTCGTTTTAGTTCCTTTTCTCTACGAAATGGGTATGAGTAACAGACCTCTCTGAAACCAACTTCTACCATTTCAAAATGTTAATTTAAAAAAAAAAAACAAACCCTTCTGATTTGTACATTATTTCCAAATATTAATTAAAAGTTAACCTATGGCATGTTGAATGTCTTTTGATTCACCTCTAAAGAGTTAAGCTTTCATCTAATGCTTCTGCAGTTCTCCATATTTTGCCTGTGTTGAAAGGGAGTAGAAACTATATAAGAACTTTTTGTCATGCTTTTCTGGAAGTAGATGGGGTTAAAAAAGGCTGACCTCAGAACTTCTTGGAAAGCTGTTAATGATAAAGGAGCTTGTTATAACTCTGATTTTTATTAAACTATACATATTTCTCAGTAGATAGAGAAAGTTGGTTTTAAACTTGTTGGCAAATGTTGGGGTAGAGTCTTCCTATATATTCAGTGCAAGCAAGCGTTACACAGACCCTGATTGTGATGAGTCCACGTCTTGGCATTGTTTATTCAGAAAAATCATAGTGGAACAAGACTGAGTGTGAATTTAAACAGATAGAGCTATAATGCTCTGCAGGGACTTTTGTTCTGGAATACAGGTAACTTTAATTGAGTTTGTCACTTTGAAGTTTATACTAAACCAAACAAATCTGCTCTTGCTCTAAAAGAGGTTACTCTGGTGAGAAGGGAATCACTTTCCTGTGTAGCTTATTTGGAGTTTGCTCTCGCTGGGCTATGACTTCCTAGTATTATGAAATAATTCTTTTCTATCAAACAAAGACAGTCTATGAGTCTTTCCCTTGAACTCCTTGAACCCGTTGAAACCCTTTTTCTAGGTCTGGCCCAAATTGTCTGTTTAAAAACAAAATTTTTTAATTCCAGTAGGTTTTCTTTTAACCTGTTGAATTAAGTTTGTGCTTTCCTAGTTTTCAATGCCCATCAGTAATCACATTACTATTATTTTCCTTTCACCTAAAATTCAAAAGGATTTTTGACTATACACAGTAAAACAAAAATATTTGCTTAAAAATGCAATTGTTCAAGTAAAATAGTTCCAGAGATGATGTATTTTAAAGATGGTTGTGACACATAGGGAATATTCAATGCAACCAACTTTGAGACAGAAACCAATTCTATGTTAAGGTAATCTTCATAATAGCTAACTGTTCTGTCCATTGTGGAATATAATTCTTCAATTTCTCCTTGTATTATGAGAGCTTGTCTGAAACTTTCTATTCCACTTGCATAATCTTTGTATATGTATTTGTTTAATATTGTTAAATCTCAGCAGGGAAAACCACTTGTTTCAAAGATACTTCCGTAACCTTGAAACACAAACCTCATGCCAAAGACTCATGAGAATTTAGGAGTGTTATAGATGTTGATCTTTTTCTTTCTGTCTTTCAAGCTCTGATACCCTGAAAGAGGAGGACAAACACTTAAAAGACAGAGAGCTTAGAGATCTTGATATGATGTAGGAAGAAGTATACCTTTATAACACTGGGGAAAACCTGCTTTCTTTGAAGTATTGACAGTGTGAGCTGGGCTGGCTTATGTAGTGTCCTGAACGGGGTGGGCGGGGTGGAAGAGTGAGTGTGAACTGCTGATTATCTACAAAATCTCCAAAAGCCTCAGGCTGAGACTAGTGGAAAAAGTATTTTTTTATATTTCATTTGATTACTTTGTACTGCTGATTTCAAATATATATCAACACATATTCTATTAGAAATGGTGCTTGAGTTAGGATGGTACCTGAATGTGTCATAACCCTGCTGTTTTATTGGGGTGGGGGTGGGGGGACGGGAATCAGTCAGGGGGACAGAAAATACGCTTTTCTCCCAGAGTTCCTCCAGGATGCAGCCTGGCTCTGGCAGCAGTTGTCCAGATTAGGAAGTGATGGGTTCGCACTCCTTCCTGCGCTCTGCATTAATGAGCTGAGTCAGGAACTGCTGACTCTCACTGTAGGCCATTGAACGAACTTCGTTAAGTTGATATTCAGCAGAGGCCAAAGCCTTGATTGATGAGTAGCTGGCCTCTGTAACTACATTAACCAATGTTGTTTGAATTGGGCTTATCTTCTGAAGCAGCTTAGATCACTAAATATGACAGCATTGTCCTCCCTATGTACTTGTCTGCCAATGTTTTATATGCAAGTCCTATCATCATTGACTGTCTGTCCACGCCACTGATGATAATGGCGACCTTAATAAGCACTACTGCTAAACCTGCAGTAGAGTGCATTTATTCTGTAATGCTTTATTTGATGGACACACCAAAATGTATTTTTCAATTTTCATTTACTCTCCTGACTCTTCATAGTACCAATTTTGTAAGAATGTCATGTGGTACCGTGTCAAACACCCTTCCAGAAATCTTCATCCGCACCATTACTTTTATCAAACAAAGCTGATGAATCTAATCAAATGAGATGGGTTTGACAGGATCTGTATTGGGATTTCAGAGAGATCTGCATCATTCTGTGATTCGGATTGACCGCTACTAAATACTACCTTTGTAATTGTCTACCTGCTCTTTCATCTCGAAAGGCTAACTTCTCTCAGATCCCCACTTGGAATAGGGAATACTTGGTTATCGGGGTTGGATGAATAGTCTAATCGCAACACTGCTATAGTGAGAATTTTACAGAAAGTGGGCAAATCTAGTTTTAAATGTCCTTGTTGAAAGGCTTGCGTTATCAGTAAGAATGATATAGTGATAAAACTAGAAGCTGCACATAGGAGGCCATCTGTTATATACAAAGTCTGTATAAGACCCAGGTACAGACTCCTTTCAGGAAGAGAGCTGCATCTCTGAGAGAAGCCCAAATGAATTTTGGCTGAAATACTAAAATGTTGTGAGGAAACTTAGGCAAAGAGATGCGTGCTTGTCTAACTGGTTTTCTTACATGTGTTTCTTAAAATAAACAATCAAACAAAAACTCTTCTGACAGGAGAAGCGTAGCTGAAGGGGCAATCTGAAAACTCAGAATTGCCTATGCAATGAAGAGCTCTTGAGAGAGAGAGATGGAATTTGGAGGGTTAGCAACACTGGCCTTGTCTCGTGTATTTGAGTTGTAAGGTCTTATTTTGTGGGCCTATTAATGCCTGTAGTTTATTTGTAAAGGAAGCTGGAAAAAGTTGTGTGCCTGTTTGATTCAGATGCTCTTAAAAGTTTGAAAAAGAGCATGGCCAGTTCTTACAAATTCCATTGGGGAACCTCTGCTAGAGGTATGCAGCAGCCTGTCCTATTAAACTGTGTTGACTGACATTAAATGGATTTTTCAGTTTTGTGTAAGCAAATCTTTAATTAATATAGAGGATCTTGGGGAGAATAGGTAAAAGCAAATGCCATAAGGTTTGATGTAGAGTTTTTGGTGAAGAAAAGATTCAAAGGAAATACTTCTCAAGCAAATTTTTTTTCTTAGTGGACTGTACACATGTAAAGCACTCCTCATACTTTCAAACAGGGTGTGTTGATTAAACCTGAGAAAACTTCAGTTTGCAGGAAACCTATTTTTTAGGTATTGGGGGCATAAGCAGAGCAAGCTGTAAGTGATTCTTGCTGGGTGTGTTTAGGGAAGGATTTTTTTTTTAATGATTGCAAGGAAAAGAATAGGTTCTAATTCCTGTTGTAACTCTTTAATTTCTTTTCAGATGATGTGTAGCAGAAAATTTAAACCTTTGAACTCCCTGCAGGGCTGGCATTGAAATCTTTATCTTGGAATTTAAAGAAGGGGTTCCTATAATGACATGTAGCACTCAGATTTTTATGCTTTTTGATGTTAAGGTTGGTCAGTGGAAGAAAGAAGGGAATAATTGATAAATGTGGCTTAACCACTGTTATTTACCACGTGGCCTCTTTTCAAAAGACAGGTTTCTGTTTGTTTTTCCTAAAATGACTCATAAGTGGTCTTTCCTTTTCAACCATCGTCTTCTCACTTTTCTTCAGCTCCCTCCAGAAAATCATTTATATGCTGTGCTTTTTGTACTCATCTGACCAACCAGTGTCTGAGTCATCCCTGTAAACATTGATTAGAGCTTTTCATATGACTATTGCCAATCAATAGCCCAAATATCTTATTAAAAGCATGATGTTGCAAGTGCTGCTTGCATCCTTTTAGTGAACTCTGGCCCAAAATAACTGTCTCAAACTCAAACTGAAGTTTTGAGTTATAATACAATTAAAAAAAGATCACTGAGTAATACTGTAGAACACTGAAAATATTAGAAAAGTAGTTTGGAACCCTTTGTGGATGCAGGAAATTTCTCCAGTGTAGAATGTGCTTTAAAAAAGTAAAGAAATGAGCATCTAGAGTGTGTTTTTAGAACGTTTCATTATGAAAGAAGGAATTTTCTGACCGAGGTCAAAGCATTTAGGACAGATCATTTCCTTATGAGCATTTTTAAACAATGGTTATGTTATTAAGACTCTTGGCAAAAAGTCAGATTAAGAAGAGGGAGGAGGATAGGCATTTGAGGAAAACATTTTCGATGTGATCCAGTCAGAAACTTACAAGCCCGTTTCGGAGGATGTAATCGAATAAAACAGGAATTTCCCATTAAAAACATAAGACACAAAATTCTCAAGACTTAGTGGGAGTAGTTTCACTGCTGTTTCCCAAATACAACTAATTTAATTCAGTTTAATTGATTAAAACAAGATTCTGGATATGGGAACAAAATTGAAGCCTGAGAGAAGATGAGTAGTCTACTCAATCAGCTTTATTACTAGCTTTTTATTTAACTTAATATGTGAATTTAAGAAATCAATTAACCTTTTTATCCTCTCTTTTTTTTTTTAATAACATGCTTGGTGATCTGTCCCTTAGTCATATACATCATGACTAGGACACTTTTCTTAATGGATATGATGCTTTCAAAGAAACATTCATTCAAACATTTAAAAGCCAAAACATCAACAAACGTATCTTTTTAATCTATGTGTTGCATTTGGGTCTCTCTCCAATCTCTGCCTTGCTGTCAATTCCATCCGCCTCCTCTTCACCTTCTAATATTGTATTTGTACTACATGCTTAGACATATCATCAAAGTTTTATTCTGGCCTTTGAAAGAATATTTGTGCAAGCTGGATATCAATGATTTGATCTAATATGGAATGTGGGGTACTTTACTCAAGTAGAAAAATGCCAGGTTAATATTGGCTTTGAGTCAACATGTGATTTTGAAGTTCAGATTGAGTACCATGTGAGTGTCTTTATTTTTGTATGAGGTTACGATTTTCAAATCCCGAGTTGATTTTTTTTTTGATTCAGAAAAAAGAAAGCAGTATGCAGTTCAATAAATATTCCCCATACTCAAAGTTGTTGAGGTGTCATGGTAGCTATGGAGGCATAATGAGTTTTTGAGGATATACGTAGGATGGTCTTAATTGAAAGCATGGAGGCAGGGTTTGAGATGTTTATCTCTAAAATAGGCTGTTCCTGAATATCTGACTCTTAAGTGACTCAGAATATGGTCAGGAATGAAGAGTATGGTCAATTCTGTTTTCAGAAAGAGCAGACTGAGAGAATTAAACCTGGTTTTTATTTATACCTTTGCCAGCTGTGATCTCTGACAATCTTTCAGACCCTCACCTGAAAGGCAATATGATGCCAGTCTGCCTTCTGATGCCTAAATGAGTAAGGAATAGCAATGAATTGGGGAGGAGGGTAGAAGTGAACTTGTGATCTTTGGCCTTTGTGCCTCTGTAGGTCTGATTTGGCATGCGAGGAACCACGGGACTAAAACTGCTGGAATTCAGCAGTCTTGCCTTTATCTTTCATTTAAGTAAAGACTGTCAGTATGTCTTTATACAACTATATAGAAAAGATCTAAAAATTTAACTCAAAGGTAATTGAGAATTGCTAATTTTCAAATTTGTGAATGCAGTATTTTCCAAAATAAGAGACCCAAGCAAATATCCAAAATAGTGCTTATGGCTTTCTTCCATGAATGCTTGAGATTAGTTTACATTAGAATTTTCACACTAATCTTTCATAAAATGTACCTATTTTAAGTAGAAAACATAAATGCAGTTTGGTTTTCTTTTTTTTTTCTTTGAAGGTTCATTTGCGATTGGGAGAGAAGCTTTGTGAAATCCACTGTATTGTAAAGCAGGGCTGATAACATGTTAATACTCTTAAGGCACTATATTAATAGAAGATCTTTTGGTATTTGTGGTACTTCATATGCCTAGGCAGTGGGAGGTTACGGATATTTACAACCATGGTATGACCAATGTATATATGCAAAATACATACAGGCAGTCATTTTCTAGATGAAACAACATTCAGAAAATACTTGCTAGTACCTCAATATTGTATTACCTTCATACAATAATTTTGAAGTAAATTTATGGCATCAGCTTTCTTTATAAGGATCAAGGTGATGTCCCCTGTCGGTGTTATGACGTGGCATGCTGCTGAGTAGTCGTCTTCTGAGCTACAAGGTGCGTGGGAGTGTTAGTCACCTCATTTGCTTATCCCTACATGTGAGGACAAAATATGTGGTTGCCTTATCACCTTAAGGCAGATTTTAAGCAGGTGCTACCAGTTTGTTGTTCTAGGAATTCTTGAACCCAGTGGCTGCTTTTAAAAGGTATGAGTGAAAACAGGCCAAGGAGGAGGCAGGGCATGGTGTGGTGTTTGTGTTGAAGCAGGGACATTATTCTGCTTGATTTCTGCTAGTGTCTAAGGAGGCCAGTGAACTATGGCGCCCCAAAGGGTACATAGAGCTTTGTGATGCTCCGCAGGTGGCTTCTGGGGTTGTGGGGAGAAAGTCGGATTGGTTATGTGGGTGATGCAGGGGGGTATGGATATAACACTGGAAGAAACCAAGACAGATGAAGGTTAAAACCTTCTTTAGGTCAAATTTTATTCCTGTACGTTAGACATAAAGATGTCTTTATGTTTGAAGCTTCCTTACCAATCAGTAAAATAACTATCAGTTTAGATAAACTGACAGTTGTCCAAGTGTGTTGGTTACAAAAAGGTGGGAGCGCAGAAGAGAATGCTTTGTGTGAGAACTAATCACAAAAATTGATTTAACCATTGTATTGTGGAACATTATTCCAGAGGAAATTAGAATAATTGTTTCCATCTTCTGCTTTTTTACAGTGGACTGGATACAGTACAGCTATGTATACTGTAGTGAATAAGCTGTCTTGGGTAGAAAGAAACTGGGTTTAGGACTTCTGTGATTATTATCATCATCCTTTAAAAATACCATAAATCAGCATGTGCCTAATAATGCAGACACATTTGTGGACAGGTCATGCTAAAGCTATTTCAGTAAGAATAATTTGTCTGCGTTTAAGTTAAATTCTTCATTACTTAAGAATATATGAATCAGGGTTAAATGTATAATTGGCTTTTTATTATAGGGAAGTGGCTGAGCCCCTGGATACAGATGCTTTGCTACAGAGGAACTAAGCTAGCCAGTGTTTGCAGATGTTTTAATGGGTATCTATTCTCAATACTGTTAAAAACAGAATCCGATTGAGATGACAGAGCCAAATATTACCTCCAAAATCATCTTCAAAGTTGGAGCTTGTGATGCAGTTTCTTTTTCTGCCAAACACCCCTCCCTTGAGAGCTCCTATCTAAGAGCAAGCATTTCTTTTCATTTCCAGACTTTATCCTACCCTCTGTGCTCTTTACAACAGCCTGCCCAGGACTCTTAAAACAAGACTCCTCACATATACCTCTTTCTTCATGCTCCTTATTCTTAGGGTCTTGCTGTTCAGCTGCTCTAACCTGTTCTCCCCCACAGTCCCAACTTCTTACCTGCAGCATCGTTAGCTGCTATAGCCTGCTGAGCCTGGCACTTAATTGGTCCTCCTGCTAAAGCTCCAGCTTCTGTTTCTGTCAGGTGTTTCAGAAATGCAAGAAAAGTCTTTATTAAAGAAAAGCCTTACCCCTGATTGCAGCCTGAAAGCACAGATGATGTGTGCCAGGAAACAGGAATGGATGTACGGTATCAAGTGATGGGCAAAACAGTTTGAAACTTTTGACATGTGCATGGACACATGCAAGCTCATTCTACTACCAAGTAATTGTGATGCTATTAAATTTTCTGGTCAAAAGGTTTGCATTGCTTCTGGGCTAGTCTCTGACAAACAAGAAGTCTCTCTTCCCAGGCTTTCATCTTGCAGAGTGTGTAAAGAGGTGCCAGAAGCTTATCTTTCCCTCGGAGGATATAGGTTATACCTATCCCTGCATATACAGCATTTCTGCTTTGCTGGCCCTCTGGGGGAAGAGTGGAGCAGCACCAGGCAGGGAGACTGTGTGGCTGGTGTGCCTTCCTGGTGCAGGCAGCATTACTTCTACCCTGAGATCCATGGAAATGATGGTAGAGACATAATGGGGATGAGGGATGGGGCTACCCTTGTAATGTATTCTGGTGGTGCAGCACAGGGTACAAGGATTACTTTTGTGGCTGCTGTAACAATGTCAGCATCTGATAATTCTGCAGTCATGTCTTGAGTATGACCTAGTTACTGGTGTATTGCTCATTATTAGCATAATTCTGAAAGGCAGGAAACTGAATTTGTTCCTTCATCGTTTCAGTTAGAAATTAATCATTAAGTACATAATTTTGTTTAGGTACAATTTGTAGATGAATGTAGTAGAAACAAAGTCAAATGTTACTACAGGAAGTAGAGTTTAAACTAGATGTAACACAACTGTGAGCTGGGCCTTTAGAATTTATTTTAATGTGGAATCTGTTTATTATATGAAATATAAGCTTCCTGATTTTCTGTTAGTTTGAGAATTTTCTCAAGGTTTGTCATGTTAACATGGTCCTGGAGCTGAGAATTTAAAGAATGTTGGAATAATACAGAAGACTGATAGTCTTTTCTCAAACTTGTCATTGAAAGACTGATTTTAGAAGCCTGTCAATTTCAGAGGACATAAAACTTTTTCCAGTAAGATTAAAGATACTTTCTCTAATTTGCTGGATATTCTACCCTTCAGGTTACCCATAAAAGAGCAAGGGAAAGGGCAAGAAAACTGCCTGCAATTCTTAGTTTTTATTCTGAGATTCGAGTACATCTAGACTGCCTGTTCATATTGAAAATGTTTATCATTGCTTTCATGTAGGAAGTGAAGCAATTTTGGAAACATGCCATTTTGCCTTGTGACTGCTTCTTTTATAGAACTAGTAATTATTTTTAATACTGAAAAAAGGATGCTGTATCCTGTCTTGTACAACATTTTGCAATATGGCAGTGGGGAAAGTATTTCTTACTGTGCTGCAAGATATGAATTAGCATACTATCATCCAAAACCTAAAAAAGTTAAAATACTAAGTTTCTACACAGGTTTGTATGTGCTTACTGAAACAAAGTGTTTGTTTTGTTTGTTCCTGGTAAACAGTCCTTAATAATAAAAAAAAACTTCTACCAGAGGATGGAAACAACTGGAAATAATTATTTCACGTTTTTTGTTTAGTGAATGTGGATTGTAGTAGGAAACGTATATGGGTTTGTAGGGAACTAAAAGATTCTAGGAGTTTGATACAGAAATTGAGTCAAGGATTGCAGAAACTCTACAACAGTGTGTAGGGAATTGAATTTATTTGTAAACTCATAAGAGTTCTTCCTTTTCAGGGGAAAGGTGAAGCTACTAGAATCTGCCTGGATAATTGTTAACAATACTAGTGTATTATGTAGCTGCATCACCCAGTGTAAAACTGTTCCGCAGTTTATAATGCAAGGCTCGTCTCTGTCCATACTGCCAATTTAGGATATCATAACATGTCAAGGCTAACTGCTACAAAGATCTATTAACTTCTTACTGCTTTGTCTGAAAAGATATGACCAACGCCCTGAAACTTGTATATCCTGAATGCAAAGGAAGAGGACAAGGAAAAAATTGAAAAAGTTTGACTTAATAATGTCTTGACTTTATGAAAAGTATGCTTACTTGAGGTGGTCTAATAGGCTTGGGTAGGCTAGGGCAAGGAAAAGGGTAAGCATAAGCTGCATTAATTGGAATTAATTATAGAATTCCTATGGAGTGATTTTTTTATTATATTTTTTTTTTCCAAATTCTAATACAATCTCTCAATTTTTTTCCCTACCAGTATCCCCTTGTGTTTGGACTGATCCTTGCATTCTGCTGGTGTTCTTTGGTTTGCTGTAGTCGAATATATATGGGAATGCATTCAATTTTGGTAAGAAAATAATCCTACTAAACTTTTATTTTAATGTTTACGTTTTTACAGTGCAGTAATTATATATAGTTTTTTTAGAATGTCCTACCATATAGGAACAGAATACTACATTTCTTCAGCAGAGAAATTGATACAATAGCTAAAAGTAGACGTCAAACTTCTGTTAACTTATATTCTTCTTTCATAAACTCAGTCCACAGTTGAGACTTAGCTGATGTTTAATGGCAGTTTTAGTGCAGAAATTGATGACTGCACTAAAGCACAGACTAACTCTTCCTCTACCGAGTAGAAATAATTTGGCAGGATGAGAATGTGACTGTTAATGTCCACTCGGGTTCTACATCAGCTACTCAAAGCATGTGCATTTCAGAGTGCCACGCTAAATGCTAGGGTTTCATGTACCAAAGTTTCTAAATAACCAAATAACAAAGTTGTCATATTTGAAAAACAGACTTATTTATTAAAAATTATTCAAAACAAATCAGACTGAAACACAAATGCATGCAATGTAAAAATGGGAAAACAAGAACACTACAAAATGGTAATCAGAATATAAGACCACTAAGAAGAATGGCTAAAGAGGTTTTTGAGGATCGCTTGCTAGAAGGAGAAAAGCTAACAGACAGAAAACAGTAAGCCTGGTAGTGAGTAGTAAAGCTGGTAGATGAACACAGTGTAAAATAAGTAGTGAAAATAAGGTAGCTCAGAAAAGCTGAATGACGTATTTGCATTAGTGATTAGGAGGCTTCCCAAGTCAGAACCACTTGTATGAAGGACAATGGGATGAACTGGAATTTCAGCTGACAGTGTCAGCTGATAGGTGATGTCTTAGAACAAGGTCATGCAAGAAATGGTGATGCGTCATGTACACTAGGTTATTCACCAGTTTCCTATCTGAATTCTCTATAGTGTTTGAGTCAATACAATTAACCATGTGTTACCTGTAATAAAATAAACTCTGGTGCCTAAGATGGGGGCAGGTAGGGTGGCAAATATGGCAGAAGATTGTTGTGGTTGCTTCTGAAATAAGCGAGTGTGATTTTCATATTAGTCAATTGTATTAGAGCTTTTATCAAGCATTCGATTAGTGGAAGTGAATGAAAATGATTCATTGAAGATGGAGCAATACAAATACTACTGATCAAAGTCCCACCTCCTGGCTCATATGGAAAAGTTGCTAAGCATGTGAATGAAGGTGATCAGGTTTCTGGTGCTTGGATTTCTAAAAAGCTTTCAGCAAATTCCTTCTTAACAACTAAAGGTGACTAAAGTTGCAGATAATTCTGTGCAACTGAGTGAATAATCAATGGTAACTGAAATTTAATGATAAATATAAAAATAATTAGAGTAACCTTTTAATTAAGACATTGTTAAAACAATAATAAAACTGAAAATCAAGTATGAAGCCCCAGAAGTTACCTCTTCCTCTCCTTTAGTAATTGGAAACAGTTCTCCATTCTTGCAGTATTGTTAATTCTGAAGCTGGAGTGGAAAGTCTCAGCTGTCCTAATGCCTGGCTGCAGTGGTCCTCGACTGCCTTACCAGCTGTTGGTACCAGCGTGCCTGTGTGTTGGCACCCAGGCACTTAGTGTTGAGCTGCTCCAGCAAACTAAGCTGGCAGAGCTCACTTAGCTGGGCTAGCTTTGTGCTGACTGTAGGCTGGAACGCCCCAATCCTGGGCAAGGACCATTGTAGCCAGCAGATAGGTAGGTCTGCAACTTCATTTGATCATGGATCGTTTGATCATAGCTTCATTCACGACTGTGATCATTCATGATCTGATCGTGAAGCAGATGTCCTACTAATAGGTGATCAAATGCAATTCCTTACCTTATCTTTAACATAAAGATTTAATCTTGTACAGTAAATGAGAAAAGATAGGAATCCACAAGTCTGTTTTAGCAACAGAGCAACTAGGCTTGTCTCCATGCTAATGTAACTTAAATTATTTTTCTAAATAGTTACGACACTGAAACCATATCCTTGTCTCTCTTCAACAGGATGTTATTGCTGGATTTCTGTATGCTATTCTCATCTTGGTTGTCCTCCATCCATTTGTGGACCTGATCGATAACTTCAACTTAACTTACAAATATGCACCCTTAATTATCATCAGTCTCCATTTAGCCCTGGGCATCTTCTCTTTTACTCTGGACACCTGGAGCACATCACGAGGAGACACAGCACAGATACTGGGCTGTGGTGCTGGAGTAGCCTGTGGCTCTCATGTTAACTACATAATGGGTCTAAAGCTAGATCCTCCTCCCGACACGTTACCTTTATCTCTTTCCTCTCTCACTGTGACTGTGTTTGGAAAAGCCATGTTGCGGTTGTTGATTGGAGTAATAGTTCTGTTGTTAACAAAAGTAACAATGAAAAAAGCCACTATTCCACTGGCATGTAAAATATTTCGCATACCACATGACGATGTACGGAAAGCAAGACAACGCATGGAAGTTGAGCTTCCCTATCGCTATATTACGTATGGAATGGTTGGGTTCTCCCTTATGTTTATTGTTCCTTGCCTCTTCCATTTTATTGGTCTTTCTTGATGCGGTTTTTTCACTTCAAAGAGGGAGAACAGAGCTAGTTGCTTTTTGAAGAGGTGCACTGGTTTGCTAAGGGGAGGCCAGTGAGCTTGGCTTTAGCAGGGTCTTCACTTTAACAGCAATACACAGCAGGCAAAGCATTTAAAGAACTTTGCACGTCTTTGGGTATGGTATGGGGCCAGAAGTCAAATATCAGTCCACGAGAAGTGCTGAACTCTATAAATGCTATGTCTAGACTTATTGCTGTAACAAAGTCTGTGTGTGTGTGTGATGCAATGAATGTATCCGGAATGTCTGTTATGCTGTACCTGTATACATTACATTTTAACAGGTATGGCTGACAGCTAATCAGAAAGCTCCATTCACGATCTGTTTGCCATTTCATAGTAATTTCTTCAAGTTATTGGACCATAGGCTGCTGAACTTGCTTTCCTCTATTCTTTCCTGAAGTCCTGCTTCACGATGTTTCAGCTAATAGGCATTTCTAATGGACCAAACTTGTAATGAGGTTGAAGTTTTCTAAAAAAAAAAAAAAAAAAAAAAACAAAACCAAAAAAAACCCCCACCCAACAAAAAAACCCAAACAGAAGCCTTTTTCTTTAGACCCCTCTACAGAGTAAAGTGTCTGGATTGGCATTGGTAGATATCACTAGAGTATATATAATTCAGGTACTGTATTTTATGGTTTAATAACTGTGCCTTTCTGTTGCTAAATTAAGAAATGCCATATATACTGTGATGTAAAAATGCCTAATTTTATTTAAAATCCTACATAATTAGGCAGATATTTTTAAATGTTAGATTGTCCATATTGCTGGCATGGTTCAAGTTAACCGGAATATTCAGTTTAGCCTGATCAAAATTGCATAAATTAAATGACCCAAGAATCGTGTCCTTAAGCTCAAGATGTTATAAATGGACAATAATCCCTTTTGTAAGTATTTTTAATGTGTATTGTAAGTTACTGGAAGAGGATATATTTTTCTGGAGATTGTTTATACAGTGGACAGATATGCAAAATTAATTATCTAAACATATAAACAATAAAAACACCTCATTCTGCAAAGAAATGGGCCTCACTTATTATTCCAAACTAATTTAGAAGGACCATTGTTTTTTAGATATTTGCGTAGAAAATATAAACCTTATTCTTGAAAAAAACATGTATTTTTACGCATTAACATACTCTATTTAAATGCGATAATAATCACTTTTATCCAATTTAGATAGCTATAAGATGATATAATGATCAAATTAAATTTTTAATCATTCTGATAGGCAGATTGTGAGCAGTCAAGACAGTATGGTCAATGCATAAATGGTTTGTGCATATCTAATTTTTACTGAATTATTCTGCACTTTTCAGCTTTTTGTGATCCTTTTTCCAGTGATGAGTAGAATATGACCCTTCATGTGCCTCTTCTGTGTTTCATTTTGTCTTGTGTTAATGTGTTGCCTAATCTGTTCTTTCCATGTCAGGAACTGTCATGTTGCAGCAAGAGCTGTCTTATTGTCTGGCCGGATATGAATTTCTTAGTTTTGTACTGTATGTTTTTTTTCACGAAAAACATAATTTGGTTGGGAAGTATAGTGATTAGATAGAATTTTTTGTAAACAATATTTCGAATTGGAAGTTTTTTTGTATTGGAGGTCATATCCAAAGTGTTAATATGTAAATTAACAAAATTAACTTTGTATCTTTTTCATCAGAGCAGTCAAAGTTATGGTACGCTGGCATTAGACGATGTGAAAAACTAACTTTTCTGATGCATTTCTTTAGTGCATTCAGAATGCACCACTATGAATGTATTCAAACTGATGTATTCAGAACTGATAGTGTGTTAAACAACTTGTATAGCTGAAAAGACCTTACCTAGTAGAAAATATTTAGTTTCAGTGCATATTTCTAGATTTGATGTTTCTATCTGTTCCTCTTTTGCAGTTTAATGCTGAATATGCAGTAAAAAGGTGAATTGGTTTCCAAGGTTTTAAGGGAGGGATTTCCATTGGTTTGGCTTTGCACACTAAGATAGCAATTAAATAGCTGGGGGGAATGTACACAAAATGCCTTATGCTTAAAGCCCTGAGCAAGTGGTGTAGTTCCAATTATATTAAGTTAGTCTGAGGGCTGGTGAAAATAATAGGATAATGTTCTCTGAAATTTAGGGCATATTCTTAAATATCCTAGCTTTACAGTGTATAGCAAAAATGTTTAAATTCTAGCACAGAAGAGACAAGTGAGCAAAACTGATTTTTTTAAGGTACGTATTTGACTTCTAGGAACTTCAAGTTTACAGCAAAAGAGTGTTCATAAAGCTGTCTCTTCCAGCTCTGCTTGCTCTGTTGTACTGTTAGTGAAAAATCAAATCTACTGTGGAAGATCTAGAATAGGTGAAAAAATCATATGCAGGCAGGGCTTTCAACAGGCTAAGGAAAATGGCACTGTAGCTTATTCTACATATTACTCATAAAAATATTTCATATTTTTCATCACAATGGGTAACTTCAAAATGTCACGTTCCGTGTACTGCGTAGTCTACTACACAGGAAACATGTATCAGAGTGTTTATACAGCACCTTCACAACCCTGTCTCTAAGACTGCAACTACTTTATTGAAGTTTACGTGAAAAAAGTTTTACTGTTCTATTTTCAGGTTTTATAAGGGGCTAGCTCAAGAGGGCAGTTTAGCACAAAATATCATGCAATATGAATACTGTTACAGAATAAATAATTGTAGAAATGCAAAAATTTAAAAATCCAACTTAAGTATTTGTATTTTAGTATATTTTTGTTTAATAATAAGCTAAGATTCCTTCAAATCAGGCATAACAAAACAGCAGGTAAAACTGGAGCACTTTGTTTGCCCTAAGCTATTCCTAGAGATGAACATGAAAAATGTTCCCAGTATGAGCGTCAGCTGGTACCAAATTATTTGTAAATAAATTTAACATAGCTTTAAATGGTAGTTAAATGTCTTTTCAGAAGGATACTACACTTGAAACCTGTCATGAAGTGGCGCAAAAACATATTCATATGTCACTGCTAGCGAACTTCCTCAGTTCCAGGTTGTATAGTCCTAAGGGGAGAAATACTACTACTTTATAGAAGCAGATATAAATACATATTTATGACAAAAAGCTATGAGTTAAATTTGTCTTATTTGATTACTGCATGAAATAAAACCTGAAACTAAGTCACATAGAGTGTAATTTGGCACAAAACTCTGGTTTTCAAGAAGCTGAAGAGACTCGAATTAGTCTTAAACTGCCATAAACATAGGCGCAGGATTTTTCTGACTTGGCCCTCAGTCAGAACTAACATATGCATTGCATCTTGGGTAAATTTTAGAATCTATGATTTTGAAAAAAGTTTCGTGTTTATAAAAAAGCTATTACTTTTGCTTCCCATACCGTGAACTGGGGTTGAAGCCTCTTTCTTCTCTGTGATCACCTATGAAGCTCTTCAGTCTCTGATCCCATTTGCCTTTCCACTTCACTTGCAAATTGCAGCGGAGGGTGGGAAGGGGAGGTGGAGAAGCTATTTTAAGGTAAACTGGCAAACCAGAGGGAACTGTATGTTGTTTATTTACTTGGAATTTTTTTAAGCTAATGTACAACTCCTCTCAAAAAAAAAAAAAAAAAAACCAAAAAAACCCGCAGAAAGATGCATTTCTTCTAAAATGGCATCTCTAAATGTGATATGTGGCTTTTTTGTTTGTTTGTTTTACCAGAACAGTGTTAAATTGTCTGGATCTTAAAAGCTATTATGTTTTCCTTTGCTACTATTTTTTAAGTCCTTTCAGTATTTTTTACTCCCATTTCTTGCTTATTTCCCAGGGGGTGTACTGAACTTTTTGTAAGCAACTGCTACTTATGTGAAGATTGTCATTTTGAACTTGTAAATACTTAAGGGCTGTTAGTGGCTGTTAGCTGCTTAAATACATAAAAACAAACCTTGCATGCTGTAAGTAAATACATCTGTTGTGCTAAAAGTTGCTTCTATTTCAGTATTTACTTTCTCAATACAAAACTGAGATTTTTGACACACAATACGTAAGATATTTAATAATTCACTGGTATGAAGGGGCATTGCTGTCTAACTCCTGTTAACTTTACCGGGAGTTCTGCACCTAGTTCCTTCCGTGTTACATTGAGAATGCACCCTGAAGGTCATGTCCATGCTCTGACGTGCACAGGCATCGGTGTGTGTGAAGTGACTTGCCTTCTAAGGTGTAAGTAATATCCTTGCTTTTGAGGTCTGAGAGATTGTTCTTTTTAAAATCATCCTTAGCCCAGTTTTTACAAGACTTTTAAAGGGCTTAACTTGGAAGCTGTTACTTAGGAGCTGGAACTGGCTGTACATTTGCAACACTTCATTAATGCTTTCCCTTCTGTACCGTAATAGTGCTGAATGACGAGGTCCCAGAATAACGTCAGTACACAAAATGATGACAGGAGAATTGATTTCTTGGGGTATTGTGACTCAACTTACTGTAACTGATTCTTGGGTGGGTTGTTGGTCTAATGTAGAATGTTTCCAGGTTATACAACTTACTTCTGTATTCTACAAATGACTTCGAAGGAACTTTGATATTTTTGTGGGAGGAAGTCTCACTGAATGACTTTATGCCAGAACTTTATTCTAGTGGAAAGCTTAAGTGGCCTTTTTGTTTCAGCAAAAATATATAAGCCTATTTTAAAACTTACTCTAAATACCGTATTTGTCAAATTGATAGATTAGTTGGGTCACAATGTTGTTTTTCTTCCTATAATACTTCTTGAAACAAAAGCAAACAAAGCTTAATTTGTAAACAAAATGTGATATCGCGTGGCAGAGAGGATATAGCTCTTTAGGTGTTCTCTAAAAAGCAAATATCGCATGCTGGAGTTGAAGCAAACTTAACTATGCATTAGAAAAAAATTCTTTGCCCTCCATTCTGCACCAGAAATAATTTGCATGTCGGTAAGAGTCCATTTAACAAAACGAAGGAAAGCAATATGTGCTTGCAGTGTACAATTAGTAACTGTTCCTGTAGAATCAGAGAAGAATAGAGGGTACATGGGAGAATACTACCTTTAAACATATTGACCAGTAAATGTAAATAGAGAGTCCTATCAAGTTGCAGAATTTTATTAGCCACTAAACTTTGACTAAATTAGTCATTAAGTTTTTCCCACAACTTTATTTTTGTTAGAAAGTGTAATGAAAGACAAGGGTGATATTCCTGAAATGAAAATTAGATCTTGACACAATTCTAGATGTCTAAAGTATCATAACTGAAAAAGATCCGTTCAGGAGCTAGTAACCTGAAAAGTAAGAGCAAAGTCTGAGGGGGATTTTGTATTAAACGTAATGCACTTAAAAATGATGCCAAAATTTGGCCTATACTTGATTTATATGAAATCTGTAGTAAATATAGATATATATATAATATATTGTGTATTGGAGTTTCATTTTTTATGTATAGATTTTTTCTTGTTACTGCATTCCCTCATAAAAGCAAGTGTTCATAATATAAACCAGCTTTGTATAAGCTAAGGCTGTATGTTAGTAATATTTTAGGAAATAATGCAGTTTTAACCCCCAATCTCTCAACCTCTTGGAGAACTTTATTAAAAAAAAAAAGTACTTTCAAATACAAGCCCTGAGTTAGTTCGGGATCATATAACGGTTGCTGTATAATAGTGTACAACTGATGTTTTAAAGATTAATACATTGGAACTTTATGTTATCGTTAATGATTTTGTACTCATTGTACACTTTCTGCAGTTGTCAACTAATATTTAAACTCATATTGACTGGTAACTGAAGTGTCTAACTTCATCTGCAATGAGTGGGTAATAAACTACTGTTGGATTGAAATGTGTTCTGTTGTCTTTATTCCTTCCAGGGCTAAGGGACACGTGGTTGGACACATACCACAGGCGTAAAACACTGATCACAAGAAAACTTACATTCATATTATCATATAACAATAATGGTTAGAACAATATTGTCTTTTCAGGTTTGGGCTTTAGATGCAAAAGTTCAGGAAAAGAATGTGGAAATACTGAAATGAGGTTTTTCTTTTTCCACTGCCTTAAAATCTGGACTCTTTAGTTTCATGTACTAAATAACAAAACAAGCTATTGATCAAACTGTATACAGAGATTTAAGCTGTTGTCACTTGTTGCACACTGAAAGGAATATGGAAGCATGCTCTTGTTCTAACTGACAAGAAACTTGCTTTCCAGGAAAGTGCCTGTTGCGGGGAAGAAATAGTTTCACAAGTTCTGGAACTACTTCCAGTGGATATCTGATGGCTGCTTTGACCCGCGCTGCAGGTTGAGTTTAATGAGATAGCTCAGTCCTTATTTGAAATCAGAATCCTCATAGAGTAACAACCACATGAGTTTGTATCCTCTTGGGTCACCTTCCAGTAACTTCTGCTCACCCCCCAAATCTGCTTTGAAAATTGGCCAACTGTGGGTATTTCCCCCCCCCCCCCCAGACTATTGTATATCTACAGATTTTCACAGAATGCATGTAGGCAGTATATTTGCATGCGTTTTGCTTCCTCAGTAAATCAGACGATTTGCAGAATACTCTTAACTTCAAATGCTGTGAATTTTGTTTTACCATGGCCGCAAGATGCTCTAACTGCTATGTAATATACAAGCATGAGAAAGTATTAGTTCACTTGTATATTTGTATTAACTTTAAGTAGTAGCTTGAAGTGCAGCAAAAAGATATTAGTCAGCATAACTCTTGCTTCCTCTCTTCCTGCAGTTGTACAATGCCCGGTGAGGAAGTTCGAGCAGTTAAGTAATCTGAACAGTCCTGCAGAACTAGAAGAGGTGGAAACTGCCCCTTAAAAGGAAGCTGTTACACTATTTCAAGCCCATTTATTGGGCACTGTACAGTGCTTCTCCTTGTTTTGCAAACTGGAAGGATTTAGTGGAGCTAGTGCACAAGATTCTGCTTTTTACATAAGGTAAGAGCTCATACATTTATGCGAAGCAGATCTACAACTTGCAGAGATTGCTGTGATTTTTTTATTTTGTCCTACCAAGGCCTTTTTGTCCTGTTAGAGCTGTCAAAAATGTAGATAACCAGGATGCTAATTCCAAGGACCACAGAAATGTATGATCTGTTGATTATTAGGTTGTTCTGTAAGTTTCAAGATAATTTTGAAGGTGCTGAGACAAAACAAAATAAAACAAAAAAACACTTGAAGAACCCCAAAAAGGATAAACTCGAAAGTACATGATGAAAACCTCAGTAAATGTAACGTAATCAAAGAGGTGTGACTTAAAGATTTTAATTCATCATTGCACTGATGTTTGTAACTGTTTATGGTCTTTGCTGAGGAAACAGAGGTTTATAATAAAGAGTTACCTTGTTACCAAAGCAAAGCTCTGGTCCCTTGCTTCATAAAATGACTCATAAGTGCTTGTCTTTCTAATTCTTTGTTCTAAATAAAATAATTTTTAAGGGATTTGGAGTAAGCATTCCTTCTCTGCTTAAACAGCTGATGGAGCTTAATTGATAGACTCATGGCCGTTCCAGTTTATGCCATGAACTGCAGCCAGAAAGGTGTAATTAGAACTCTCTTGATCAGCCCATCCTGGCCAAATATTACTGAACTGATAACTCAGTCTCCATGGACCTGAGATTTGGGTCTTCCTCAGTTGTACATTGTGTTTGTTGCTCTTTCCGTGAGACTTTTAGATCACAAGAGTGGACCAGATACAGGAGAACTGCATAAACCTTTATAGGTATAAATAATCTTTAATAGTCCTTTGACATCAGTTTAGCCCTGATTTGCATAGAGATTGTCTACTTTAATTTGACCTTTTGCTTGCTAATTACTTTGCAGAAAGTAAAAGCAAGTTCCTGCCCAAAAGCTTAAACCTGCAGTGCATTGCAAATTGTCCCTTCCTCCATTTTACATTTTGTAATAGAGCCTTCCCTGTGCCTTAACCTTAGTCTGTGAAGAACAGCTGGATGTAGACACACTAGTTTTTCTTTTCTGAAGGATTTTCTTACTGCTCCTTTAATTGTCAAATACTTATTACAGCCTCTATTATTGACTTAACTGAATGCTCTGGCTTTTTATACAGGTGCCGTTTTCTGACAACTTTTCCAGATGGTGTGGCAAATACTTGGTTTACAGATGATGTGGCTTTGGTACGGTACATAGCAGCCCTTTCTAAGTATTGCTGCTGTGCTTGCTTTTACTTAGCCCTGATGTTCTGACCCTCCCTCCCACTTCTGGGACTAATACTTTCTTCTCCTGTCCCCACAAGTATTGAACATGGATCACATCCTAAAGAGAAATCTTTTCTTTTTTAACTGCATAATAAATCTTTTAGGTATGAGAAGAGGATTCTGATATGAGAGAGGATTCTAAATCTGCTAAGAATCTGTGGGGTGTCCCCCCCATAAGTGCATGTACATTCCAGCAATTTGTAGGGGAGCCAAACTTGTTTTCTTTAATCTCAGAAGGAAAGTAGCAAACTTCTTTTATGCTGCCATAACAATCAGTGAAAGGCTGTTGTTTTAAATAGATGCTTTATAATGAAATTCAGTGAAATTTAGACAACAGCAAACTCAACAAGAGAATCTTATTTCTGTGGATACTATCCTAAACTCATTAGTTCAGCAGAACTAAAGCATTTGTTGCCATGTGGTACAAGCCTTCCCCCCACCCCCCCCACCCCCCCATCATTTCATGGACACCTACTTCTCACCTACTCTTCAGCTCCAAAGACCAGCACCCTTACCAAGCTTTACAGCCATACTTTCATGCTGGGTGATACGCCACAGCACAAGGGTCCTTCAGCTCACAACGGAGAGCATTCACGTGCCAACCTGGTTTCCTTCATGCAGCCATCCTCTGCATAGTCGGGTATCTCTGTTCTCTGTTAAACACTGTGGCTGGTCTGAAATATGCAGAGTAAGATGATGAGAAGTAGCAAGAAAGTGTGTCACTAGAGCATTGTAGATAGAAAGGGCGGAGGAACCTGTGTGCAGCAGAGGTAAGGTGTTGGCATATTGAGGAGAAAAAAGGGTTGTAGGAATGAGTAAGGGGAGGACATAAGGGGTTAACAGAAGTGTTGGGAAGTAGTAGGCTGAGGAAGAAATTGAGAGTTGTGAACAAGGCATGAGCTGTAAATCCCCTGCCCTTTTCAGAACATCCTTGGGGTTAGGAACAAAATTCCATCTTTATAGTCTTTTAATAATTTTTAAAATTCTTTTTTTTTTTCCTTTTTCCCTAGCTGGTATGCAGTCGTTTCTAGATATAATATTCAAAAAGGAACTAGTTAGAGTTCCCCAAAGTTGGAGAGTAGGGAGCTATTTTGGCTTAGAGTTGTGGTCAACTGTTATGGTAGCTAGAGAACAGTCCATCGCCTGTACTAATTCTAATGTGGTTTCATTCCAGGTGGTCTCAGATTGGAGTTCGTAGATGGATTCAGCAGTTAATTTTCTCAGAATCTTAAAAAAACCAACCAACCAACCAAACAAAAAAAACAAACAAAAAACAACAAACCAACCCCCAAAGTTTGTTTTCTAAAAGTTCTTTTCCCCTTAAATGTATAAGGCTAACTTGACATGATGGCTTAGCAAGCATAAACAGAAAGTACATTCTGCTTCCATATTGGTTAAAGAGAAAAAATTCCCCTGAATTATTTAATCCATCACATGTCTGATCATCTCTCCTGGTATGCCAGTAGCCATATTTGGATAATTCCTGCTGTAGAGAATTCAGTCCTGGTGCCTAATCAAGTCCACAACTGCCTTGGGAAGATTGCCAAAAAAATGCCTGGTATGAAGAATTACTTTGCAATTGCAAATCTCACGCTGTTAAGCAAAGGGATGTAATCATATTTGCCTTGAACAAATTGATTAAATTTCAGAACACGATGACCTAGATTTCTACTAACCTGCAAAGATTTTTAAACTGAAAATTTAGAGAGGCTGTTACCTGTGCTTCCGCTATACACAGTGGGTACTTTAATGATTCATTTTTGGTGATTTACTCTTTACAGCATTATTCATGCTGTAATGGCTACCAATTACTTAGCGGTTATTGCTGTGGACTACAGTGGATCAGTTGCAGATGCTGGAACTATAAATTAAATAAAGCTATTACTCAAACTGACACTTGCCGCTTTAACAGTTAGAATATTTTCTCTGGGCTGATGTTTATAGGACATAATGCTGTCTTTTAATAAGGTTTGAAGGAGTAAAAGTCACAAACATTTTTAAGATGGTTGTAAAAGTACAAAGTCAACCAGTTTAGCATTCAGGCTGATTTCATACCAGTGCTAATTAGCACTGCATTGTGCTTGCCTTGCAGTAGCCGTTCTGTTCTTTCCTGATGTATTGGCCTTGTGACAGTATTGGTATTGTGTCTGGACTTCAGGCTGACTAACCTCACATACAAAGTTGAAAGAAAAATAAAAAATTCTTATGGTCAGATTTGGCTCTTTTCACTTAGCGGCATGTCCAGGCATCTTTTTTTTAAACATCTGGTTGCTGAGATGTCTTTCTTGTCAATGCAATTAAACATCTAGTTCAAAATTTATATACAAGACAATTCAGTAGTTATGTGAACACTGTATCTGTGATACAGCAGTTCTGAAATATGTATCTCTGGTCTGATGGCCTAGTGCTTCTCTCTCTCCTGAACTTGGACTTTTGGGGGGGCTAGGCTTCTGCAATTGATCTCGGTGTCAACCAATTTCAATTGAGAGTTAGAAGACCAGACCTTGAAGCAAAGATGAACAACCTCACACATGAATGTGCTGGCTTAATACTGAGGTTCTTGGGAAAAGCCAGAAAGAAGGGTAATGGCTCAAGCTAGGCTATTCTGTTTAGTCTCTGTATAAATACAATAAGAACTGAGAATGCTATTAGATGAACCCTCCCTGGTGCACTTCGGGTGCCCTCCCCTATCACTTGGATGGAAGGCTCCTGCTGTAGCATCCAGTTTGATCTTCCTGCTTCAGGGAAGAATAAGGAGTTCTTGCTGCTAACAAAATTGCCAATAAAAACACAAATCTGCACACATACACCCCTGGCATGGGTGTTCAGGAAGAGAGGACAACCGGGAAAACAGAAATACTTGTCTGCAGTTTATTTTCCCTACCTGAACGATGCCTGGAGCACCCATTCAGCCTTTTAGGGATAGTTACGGAGAACAGTTGGGGAGGATGAGGAGGAGCCCACAGTGCATGGCCTCATTTTCTGCGTTCAGCAGGATCAAATATAAAATCTTAAACTGGTACCTTGTACAGGCCTTGAGAAATTGCTAGCGTTGTTACCAAGAGCAGTGTTATTAAAATGAAGAATTCCTGCAGCTAAGAGATGATGGTGGCAGCTCTTCTATGGCAGGATGCAGAAAGTCAGCTCAGGTTCAGTGAAGTCAGAAGCTGTGAACTCTGAGCTGACCTCTAAAAAATGGTGTCCTCATCCAACAACTTGACTTTGCAATCAAAACATCCTTTTATTATACTATGTAATTAGAGTGTAAAATTTAATCGGCCTTTGATTTTGGTTTATTAAGTGCTTATTCAGCACTAAGTGGCAATTAAGCATTAAAGTACCTTCAATAAATCCAGGAACTTGATAATCATCAGTCATAATAAATTTGCTTCATTTCTACATTTTGTGTCAAGTTCTGCAGGTAGGATTGCAAAGAGTCATGGAGACAAGTTTGCCAACTCTCCCCCCACAACAAACAAATGAGAACTGAAAAGTGAAACAATCCAACGAGCTGTAACTTTTAAAGATGTTCAAAATAAACCCCTCTTTCTCCAGCAAATCACATTACCTTCTACTATTTCAGCTGCAGGAATCTGCTGATGGAATTATGTTCACTGATCCCTGGTATGTAACATTTCATCTACATCCACATACAAGTTAATTACAAATTGCTGTACTGTAAAAGTTGGTATAGCTGGCCAAAATACACTGCAACATAAATAACCTTGACATAATAGATAGCCAAGTAGTTTGCTTGATTTCTTACCTGAATAGTTCCAGTTAAAACTGCAACAAGCAACATTCAGAATTATCAAGCCCTACAAACATTATTTATGAAAGGGCATCTTAGAAAAAGTCATTTTGACTATACCTAGACAGCCGTTTCTTTTTCTGTTTTGAATGCTATACATAAAATGACTCTAAAAATAATGGTGCTTTCATTCCTCCTCCCTTTTTTTAACTTAATTTTGCTGGGTGGAAGGACCATTTCTCATTGACCTGCACTTCACACAATGCAACCCAAGGGGAGGAACAAAAAAAGCAAGACGCCAAAAACATTTGTGGTTTGTTATGGCAGCACCCAGAAGTTGCTGGCTATACTCAGGGACAGTTGTGTCACAACGTATGTTGTGGCATTATGCAAACACACAGCAAAGAATTCTTGTTGGAGAGAACTTGCTGTTTGAGTACTTGACCTTAGTCCTAGAGTACGTGACACTGAAACTCAGATTTGTTTAGACGACTTCGCTTTCTTTTAAGATGGGGGATCATAAAGATTCCTTCCTAAAAATGTCTTTTGTTTTAAGCTCTGTCTGTGAAGTAACTGCCAAGAGTTACAAGTGATCTCTGGAGCAACTGCCATGCAATTACTGTGGTGAGCTTTACAGATTAATTTCTACCTAATATATATTGTGACTCAGCAGCGCTGGTGTGCTGTCAAGAAAATTTTACTTTCTGTTAATATAGCTGGATTCATCTGGGTGTCCTGAATACCAAATCTGCGGCTGTAGAACTATGTCATTCCAGTTGATCTTGCAGCTGTTTTTACTACGTGAACAATGAACAGAAGGTATTTGTTGAATTTGTGGCAATACTAACCGCCCCAGGAAACTCAAGATGAAAAACTACAAACTAAAAATATTTCTCAATGTAACATTGACATTTACAATACAGCTTTAAGTATTATAATGTATATTGTGTTAAATTCAATATTGTCTTCAATGAAATCATATACATTCTGTTCTGAAATCTTCAGAACAACCCTCACCAATGTGAGCAGTGATTAGTCCTGGGCAACGGACTTCAGCGGGACCAGGCTCACAACAATGATGGAAGGTATTTACTGTGAAAACAGTAAGCTTGTAATTTGCGTCTTTGTCCTTTGATGTCACGTGCTTAGATATTTTTCTATGTTCAGTGCACCATGCAGGAAAAAAACGGCCCCCAAAATAATCGTTAATAAGCAAAAATAAACAAAAGAGGACACTTTTTCATGGCAGTTGGTGAATTGGTCTGGCTTCTGTGATACCTGCTTGGTTAACAGGCTTCTGTGAGCTGTGTGCCTGTGACTCCTCATAAATGCAGATTGCTGTATTGATATCTGGTCCTACTAAACTATTTAGAGAGTGGACTTTAAGCTGAAATCTAGGTGAATCATAATGCATCTGTGAAATACAAGTCGACTGTCTCACGGTATTGCAGAGTGATCACAGAGAAAGGTATTCTCTACTCATTGAAAGATTATTTTGCTGGTAGGTATGTAAATAGCTGCAGTAATAAAAATAACAGTAGTTATACTGGAGCATGTGAAATTAAAATTTTGCACACTACTAGTGGCAGGCAACTGAAATTGTCGGTACTTTGAAGTATCTTTTGATTGACTTTCTGCTTTCGTTACGTTAGAGTTCAGAAGACCATTAAACTGAGGTACAAGTCATGTTTTTTATAATGTTCTGTGGTTATTATCCATGTGACTTGACCATATTATTGGGTTTAGATAAAGCTCTTTTTTATCCTGCTAGAAAAATATATAGTCAGCTCAAATGTTTAGATTTTAATTTAAAAAATGGCAATGGAAACTAAGCCGATGAAAATATTTCCATGTTTAAAAATACTTCTTGAAATAATTTACTTATTTATCTATGATATTGGTAATATTTACCACAACTTAGAGCATTTATCAGAAAAGACCACAAATCTGATTTTAACTGCTACAAAAATAAAGGTACAAATTACTTTCCTCACTGAGTAACATCCATCTAAGTTTACGGACTAATGTAATACTCTGCAGTTGGGGCCAAACAAACTTCAGTGCAGAACAGTTAATTACGAATAGAACGAGGAATCTTGAATTCTAACACTTTGGGCAATATTAAAGTTAAAAGCGAACGTTAAGTATGCTGTCCTTCTAATAACGTGTATGTGCTAGCCTATGAAATTATAAGTAAAAACGGGAAAAAACACGATTTGCGAGTTTAATTGGAAAAAGTAAGGGTCTGGAGAGATGTAACAGCAAGGCGGAGGGAAAGGAAACCTCGTTAACCCTCCTGCCCCTCTCCCGGCTTGGATCCGTCCCAGGAATTCGGCCGCGGCCTACGGGGCGGCGCTGGGCCTCTCCTCCCAGCGCGCCCGTCAGCCGCGGGGCAGGCGAGGAACGGGCTCATTTTAAGCACTGCAGGACAGCGCCCCGCCCGCCTGCTGCCTCTGGGGGGCTCCTGAGCGCTGTCCCACGCGAGACCCGTTTCCTCCCCACGCTCCCGCGGCGGCGCCAGGCCAAGCGCGGCGCTGTCCGGGAGCGGGCGCGGCCCGGGCCCGGCCCCCCGCCGCCATGTCCGCCGCTCCCTCCCCTCCCGGCCCCGTGATGGCGGCGGGTTCCCGCCGCCGCCAAGACCCCGCCCCCCCGGTGCCACGGCAACAGGGCGGGGCCCTCCGCCGCGCGCCGCCGGCGGGAGCCAATAACGTCGTGGCGATGGAAGAGCAGGGAGCCACGCCCCCTCCGCCGCCCGCACCGATCCCCCTCCTTCTGCGTCGCTTCCTCTCCCCGCCGCCGAGGAGGGAAGATGGCTGCCGGCTGAAGCGGTCGGAGCAGCCAATGGGGTGGCTGGGGAGGGCTCCGGGGGCGGGGCCAGGAGAGGGCGGGGCGGCGCGCGCGCGGCGGCTGTCGGCTGTGGTGCGCGGTGGGACGGGACGGGACGGAGGGGAGGGGGCGGCTCTGAGGGCCGGGGTGAGGGGCCACGGGGAGGGGCCGCCGAGGGCAGGGGCTGGGGTAAGGGCCGCCGCGGGTGTGGGTTCTCGGGGAGGGGGGCGGACGACCGGGCCGGGGGGTCCTCTGTGGAGGGTAGTTGGGGAGGGGTCCCCTCGGCTGGGGCGGGGGGGGGGCGCCCCGGTGGGGTCTGTGGTGGGAGAGCACAGGGGCTGCCCGCGGCGGGTGGATCGGGCTGCGAGAGCGACCCCCCGGAGACGCCCGTGGGCGTGGGGTCGGGCAGCTCGGTGCGCGCCGTGCCCTGGGCGGTGGCGAGGAGAGAGGGGCGCTCCTGAAGTTCCGTTCCCTCATCGCTGCCTCTTCTTTTTCCGCTAGGCTAAACTGAAGCATCTCTTGCTTTGCTGATAGTGATGGTGTCTGTGGCGCTGGTAAAGCGTGAATAAAACCACTCGACTTACGCTGTGAGTTTATACTGTCACTCAGTGAAGCCTGGCAGCTTGGAGAGACTAACTGTGCTCTCAGAGCACTCTGAACAGGGGGTAAAGGGCTGGTGGAGGGTCGGCGCTGGCCTGGTCACCCTTTCGAGCTTTGATGCAGTGTCTGGTAGAGACTGGGCTTGGATTGAGCCTGGTTTGAGGGCTGGGTCAGTGCGTTGCTAGTTCGGGCAGGCACATCTGATTAGAGTTGGAACTGGCCACTTATGGGCTGCCAGGGTTAAAGTTAGGACCTGTATTGGCATATAAAATACGTTTATTAAGAAGTTACGCTGATAAGTACCAGCTGACTCGCCTAACGTTTGGTGAGGATGGGGATCTTTTTTAATAGTAACAGCCTGAAAAAAAACTCTGGAAAAGGCCAGAAGAAGAAATATAAGTTTTGATTTGGGTTTTTTGTTTGGTTGCTTTATTCTCCTGGGAAAAAGCAAAAAGAAACTTTTTTTGTTTTTGAAGAAAAAAACCAAAACCAGAGAAGCTACTACCAAAGCTGTAATGCATATATCCTTAAATGATGTTTTATATAATCAACGGTTATTTCAAAATATGCTGTGTTGGATAATTAACTTTTTTTCCTAAAAGATATGGGGAGTGGAATTGTTAATGCTGTGTTAAGTTAAGGACTCATATTGGTTACAATTCTATAATTCCAAATTAATTTCCCCTAGAAATGTATTGTATATTTGGAAGAATGCAGAAACATGAGGTCTTTTCTTAGTATGCTGGTTTTTTGCTCTGTAAAAACTTTGTTCTCAGAACTAATCTGTGTTAATGCCTTTTACTTCCTAATGTTTTAAATGGGTTTCCCATTTGAGAGCTTTCCTCAGATTTGGTGAAGTGTGTGTGCAGAGCAGCTCTTAAAAGGTAATAGTCATTGTCAATAGAGTGACTGAAGAGGTTTCTGTTCATGTGTATCCCAAGGATTGCCTTCTAATTTTATGCAAAGTTTACGTGTTGGTTTCTGTTTGTTTAGGGCTAAAGACTAGCTTAGCTATTTGCTTTTTCCTCCAAATGTCTTTTTATGGGGGTAGGGAACAGCCCTATAGGGAAGGTGGGCCTGGAACTCCTCGGCAGCCTCTGCACGTGTAGGCAGTGACATGGGGCCTGGCTGTTTCTTGTCTCTTCTCAGACTTTCTGGAAAAAATTTCTTCCTTGTTGCCGCATAAGAGTGCTGCTGTACACAGGGATGATCAACAATGTTCAGGTAGCTTTTTAAATGCCTTGAGTACAAGATATTTTGGTGTGATTTTTTTTTTTTTTTTTTTTTTTTTTTTTTTCCCCCCTTTCATTGTATCAGTCTTGAGGTCAAGGATCCTTTGCTGGGTGGCCCTAGGGTCTGGTCTGTACCTGACTCTGCAGGAGGTCTGGTGTAAAACCAGACTGCTGTCATTGTGTGCTGACAGCGCTTTCCAGCTGCGTTCTGCAGCTTTGACAAGCTTTTACTGTAACTGTACAAATAATGCGATTTCTGAGCTTTTTGAAAAAAAAACGCAGTGGGAGGAGATCAGCACTACCATGCTGATGAGCCATGTTGATGCAAAGTTGCCTGTGCAAGCTTCTAGGGCTTGGTTTTAATTGGTGGGTGAAAAGTTGTCTTCTGTGTGGGTCAGCTTCTCCTGTGTGAGGACAAGTCTGTTAGTGGGTTTCACACCAGGCACAAAAAAAAGCATTGAGAATTGTGAATCGGAGACTTGGCAAGGCCAGGTTTTGGAGATGAGTGTGTTTTGTGGGTTGCAAGCAGCTTAGGTGCGAGATGGGCAATAGAGGACATAAGAAAGGCGGGAAAAGAGCGTGTTTCCTGTAGCCACGTGGGGTTGGGAAGTTCAACTTCAAACATGCCTTTGCCCCCTTCAGACTTAGGCTGACCCGCTATCTACTTCTCCCTTAGCTCTTCCCCTTCGCATCTTCATGTACTTCAACTGTCTCTTCCTTTAACAGAAGCGTTAGATAAATTCCTGCTGGTGCGTTGTCCTCTCTTATTTCTTCCTGCCACTTACTTTTCCTTCCCCTTTCTTTCCCTCTAAGCTGCCCTCAGACTGTTCCTTCCTTCCCGCTTGCAGCTGTGAAGGCCCAGGAAAGGACAGCTCTACTGCAGCACCTGGCACCTACAAACCAAGCAGAGTTGTTGCTGGTTCAGATCTGGCAGAAGCATGTTCTGTTAATTTGGGGGGCTGCTGCAGGGAGCAGAGAGGGGACACGTTCAGTGCAGTCTGGAAAGGAGCTTAGAACACTTAATTTCGCGTTGGTTAGTTAAATGGATGTGGATGTAACTTGGTGAGTGGATGTGACTAACTGGAGTGTGTTGTATTAGCTTCTAAAATAAATGGGAGGAATTGTGAAATTGTGTACAGAAGACTTGCTTCGGTAGATAAAGCTTTAGACTGGGAGTGAAGGATGTCTGACGCTGAAATCTTGCCTTCAGATTAAATTTCAGTGGTTTGGATGAATTGTTTCTATGAGGTATTTTTGCCTTAGCTGATACTTTGATGCAAGTTTCAACAAAATATTTCAGTGAGAACAAAGCAGGAGGTAGGGGTGGGTAGCTCGCTGGAAGACGACGGCAAGCCAATGTCTGGCACTGAAAACATCATCCTCAAATTGCAGGACAAATACTGAGTAATTTCATTAGGCTGTTCTGAAGGTCCCAGCATAGAATGTGTTTTCTGTCCTGTTTCTAGGCCCTACAGGAGATTTGAGCGCTTTCAACAATCAGAATATTTTGTAAGGAAGCAAATATTTTGCAGGAAGCAAATATTGTGCAGCTGTCCATTTTAACAAGTTCCCATAAATATTTTCTTAAAAACTCTTCAGTCTGATATGTTTTTATTCTGTTTCATTATGTCAGGTGTTGAAGCCCAGAAGGACTATTCCATTATCTAGTCTGATCTCCTTTGCAAGACAAACCGTCTGTACTGTTGTTTATATCCTTTACATACTTTACATAAATTTATCTCCCCTTTTCACATTAATCTGAAGGCACTTTGTGTAGACTGTTAATATTCTCAGATTTTTGTTATTATTTTTATTACACTATTTGTATTGTTGAAAATGTTTTGAGGTGACCTTAATGGTTAGTTTCAGACTAAAATTGCAACAGAGGAATGAAAATATTTTAAAACCTCTTAGTCCCTATTGTTTTGCTCTTTGAGACTTGTTGTTTTATATAAGACTTCACTGAGGCCTTATAAGGGCACTTGCTATTTTTCTTTAATTCTCTAGTTTTCCAGCTAATGAAAACTTAATGAAAGATCAAAACTAAAGCGTTGTGGTTTTTAGCTGAATAGCAACTTTTCACTTGCACCTCTCTCTGCAGCTAGCCGTAACTACTGTGGTCCTTCTTTTTTTGCCCCGTGCCAGTTACTTCAAGGCAAAACCATTGCTGAGCTTCTCATTAAACTAAGATATAAAAGTGCTGTACAATTGGTAAGCAGTTAAATTGGTGAAAAGGCAACCCAGCATTTAGCTAAAATTGGCAAACTGCTTGCTAGATGGAGTTACGTGGTGGCAGCACCTGAAATAGGAAGCTTCAGATATTGATCGCTTTTCAAAAATTTGAGGATCTTTTCGTAATAAGCATGTATGTATGTTTGTTGCGATGGGAATGACTGAGAGAGCTGGAATTAAGTGTTATTATTCCTTTGTGGAATCAGAGGGACAAGCAGATGGTTGAGAAAGCAAAAATTCTTGTTTAGAAACATACAGCTCTTTTAGTAGCAAAACTAACTTACGGGGGTTTTGTATATGGTTTGTGGAGGATTTTTTTGAGGTAAGTGAAGTTGATTTTAGTTTACTCAATATCTGTCAGTATATCTAAGGAAGTATGTAACCCAGTTCTGAAAGGGGGAAAAATAGATTTAAGGAAAAATGAATTCTAGTGGTTTAATGTCTTTGGATAACTATTACCATGTATGTGTATTGCATTACCAGTACGTTGCTGCTTCAGGAATTTTTTGAAGAGCCAAACGTGAGTGTAACAGATGGAGAGAGGAAGAGGTTTTTTTAGCTGTTGGATTTGGTTAGTTGCCCCCCTTCCCCGGGAAAATTTAGTGATGGGTGTTTCTGGACTTGACACTTGCTGGATGCTTAGAGAGCAAATACAAATGCACGAAAGTCAGTTGATCCCTGTATGTATGCTTCTGTGTGCGTTGCATGGAAATATGAGAGTTGCATCTTGTGTTATGAAGTCTGAAAGATCAAAAGCTCTGAATTGAATTCACAAAAATGAGACTTTAAAAATAAGTTACATACTCTTTTTTAATCTTTTTGACAGATCAGAAAGAAAAAGTTGCAGTGTAGTTGAATTTGGGGTTTTTTTCCTTCTCCAGTTTTTGGTGCTAGACAGTTCTAAGTGAAGGCTGTGATTTTTTTGATTAATAACCTCTGATTTGAGGAACAGAGGCTTTTAAAAGGAAGAAAAAAATGCTGATACCTTAATAATGTTCTTTGCAGTACTTCAGGCTTGTTTCCTATGCCTTGCACTCTAAATTAAGTTTTTGTTTCCTTGAATGCCACTCTGTTAAGGAGGCAATTAGCATATTGTAACTGATTAAAATTAGTGGAGGAATATGTAGATGTAATAAAAAAAGTGCTCTCCTTTTGAATTGCGTGGTCTAAATCTGGGACTGCAGCTCCTCGATTTTGCTGCTCGTGAGTGGTGGTCACTAGTGACATCAAGTGGGCTGAGTGTGAAATAACAGCTTCTGTCCATCGGACACTCTTGTAACAACCAACTGGCTGAGATTGCCATCGTGCAGGTGCTCTCTGCTACGCTGATGTCATGTTTGTGTTGTGCGGAGAGATGTGGTCACTGCAGGAGAAAGTCTTCCGTTCTGCGTTGCAGTGACAGATAAACATTCAAACCTGAGAGGGGGGCGTTGCATTTCCCATGCAATGGTCTTTGCAAAAAGATGTGGCTGCTTGGAGGGGCACGCTCAAGTCCTTCGACTTTTACCCCGACAGTTTCAGGGGCATGGGGCGAGGAAGCCACCTTAAGCTGGCAGTTGCATTCTCTCTGGGCACGTACATACCCTCTTAGTGCGGTCTTAATACTGCTTCTGAAACTAAACAGTAAGCAAATGTCGTGTCTTGCTATTGTCTGTCTGGCAATGTGGTATCTTCCAGAAAGAAAGTTCTTTGCTGTGCAAGGACAGTTGTGGGTGCCAGGCTGGTGAGGTTATTAAAATAGATGAAGACAGTCAGAGTTTTTGCCCTCGCTGTTCTAATTGGAAATTATTTTGAAAGACAAACTTTACAATTTCTGCTCTAAATTTTATTTATGGTCAGTTTACACTCTTAAACCGTTGTGCCAGTATTGTTCTTGAGTAGCTCCCCTTCCTCCTCAGCATTTATTCCTTTGATGTATTTGTAGATAGTAATTGTATCCCTTTCAGTCTCTGTCTTTGCCAAGCTATACAAGTCAAAGCATCCCAGCTACTTCTTGTAAAATAAACAGTCCATTCCCTGGATCATCTAACCCATCTTCCTCTGCACTT
Organism: Morus bassanus; assembly: GCA_031468815.1. NCBI lineage: Eukaryota > Metazoa > Chordata > Aves > Suliformes > Sulidae > Morus > Morus bassanus. Next base: position 8,765,494 of record CM062572.1, on the reverse strand, counting down.
GATTATGGTTTAGTTATCAAGAGATTGGTTTCAGCAAAGAGCCCTGATGGCAACCTGCTATGATCCTGTGAAATATGGATTGACTAAAACACTGAGAACAAACATGGCGCGAGAGCAGGGTTATTAAAATGCATAAACCTCTTGACTTTGCTTTTTATCCTTGTCTTGTTTTGAGGCAACACTGTCTGCCGAAGATGTTGGAAGGGTCTTTGTGGATGTCAGAAAAAACAAATTCCCCACCCAGGTCTTAGGGATTCATGGGCGCTAACAAAAGCATAGCGGTTTTGTTGTGATTTGCCAGCAGGGATTGTCTGTGTTGCTGCATACAGTAGGTCTCTTGATCAGAAAGTGGTGGAGTATCAATACCTACATACTTGTTCCTCTGTCCTTCCCTTTTGTGATTCCATTTCTTATGACTGAGTCCTAAATCACTCTCGTAGTGAAAAAGCAGTTGAACGTGAACTTCCAGTGCCATATGGTGGAAAATCACTGTGCATTTGGGTATTATAAAGAGGGAAAAAATGTTGGTTTTTTTTTAATCTGCGTATGGCATTGGAGTGCTATGTATGGTTCAAGTGTAAACACTGTCTAAAGGCTCTTAAAAACATAGAGCTGAAGAGAGTGCCTTGCATGGGTACAATGTGCGCATACTTGATGTCTCAGCATCTTTTGTGGAGACTGAAAGGTAAACTCTCTTGAACTGGATAGAGTCAACATAGCTCTAAACGCCTTTATTTCAGCCTCTCCCATCCTACTGTTGTCACTTAGATGACATCCTTCCCTTTTGTCTGCTACAAAGCATTGGAAGTTGAGCTTAGGGCATGATAAGGATTCAGCAGAGCCTCCAGCTGCCAGGCTGTGCACAAAGAGCATGTTTTGGAAATTGATAGTCTGTGAACTGTTGTGGGCACGCAAGGATCTTCACTTTCTCCTGTTGCTTTGATACTGGAGAGGGTCTGAGAAGTTACCTTGATGTGTTGATGTTCTGGATTAGCTAAATATAAGAAAAATGGATATTGTAGGCTGTGACTGGTGAAAATACCTTAGTGGTCTGCATGTTCCTGGGTAAGCAAATGAGGGAAAAAGTTCTTTCCCCTGCTTAGGCTTGACAGATGTTTGTGCTTGCACGATACGTCTGGAACTGCAGAGAATTGCTTAGGCAGTCATGTTAGCGTAGTATGAGAAATTGCCAAGCACACGAATGTTGAGTTTGGAAAATACTGGTGCCGCATCTGCATGCGTAGAGGAATATCTTCTTATCAGTTCACTAGCAACATCCCTAGTGAAGATGAGAACTGTAGTAGCCAATTTAAGCTTGGGTTTTTAAGAAAAGAGTTTTGAAAACATAATAGTCCTGTGTTTTGAAGAATGAGCTCTGGTAACAAAGTGTACTTAAGCTAAATTACTGTTGTGAAAGAACTTCTAAAATATTCTGGTAAATAAAACACTTTATCCGGTTACAGGTATTTTGGCACCAGTGTGTGGTAGTAGGAGCTATTTTTCCTGCTGTAGCTAAGTTTCTTTATATCCTTTTATTCCGGTTACTGCTAAATTTAGACTGAAATTTCCCAGGCTTCCTGTGGTGTAGAAACAAATTCTTTGGAGGAATTTCAGCAAAATTTACTACTATTTAGGAAGAATCTTCTTACTTATTTCCATTTTTTTTTTTTAAATGAGGATGTTGGTACCACGTGACAGTGTCTAAATCGAAGGAATTAAATGGTGTTATTGCAGAGTCACTAAATCATTCATGCAGCTGCATAAGTAATTTTTTCCTTTCACCTTTCTCTGTAGGGTGGATCATTGGTGTTGCCCATTCATGTGGTGGTTTTGTTCAGCTTAAAATGGCCCTGAAAGTCATCGCTCTTGGAGTTCTTTCTTGTAATCCCAAACCTGAAAGGACATGGAAGCACTTTTCTGTTGTGGAGTTGGCAGGTGCACTGTGGTGTTATTGCGACTTTTGCATTTTATCTTGTAGCGTAGATGTTCAGAACAAAGCTTTTTCTTTCGAAAGGCTGCTGCTGACTGTACTTATTAATGTTTGTGTACACAAGTATTATGAGTTAGGCAAATACCGTCTTTGTTTCACGGATTAAGAAAGTAAAGAGTGAATGTTGCAGCTTGCTGGGAATTACTGAGTAAACTGTTCTGCCAGAATCAGGACTAGTAAGTGTTTGTAGGCCAGGGTCTTTTTCAAATCCACTCGGACAAATCGCTTTATCTCTGTCTTCCTTATCTGTGAGATGACCATCTTGGTGCGTAGCTCTAGTGCCAAGTCAAACAACAAGCTGTTTGACCTTTTGACAAAAGAAAATGCTGTTAGTGAGGAGGCGTGTGAGGAATAGTTTGGAGAAAGGTATGAATCTTCTCTTATCTGCTCATGGTTATACTGAGGAAATGTGAATGGAGAAAAACTTAATACTGCGTGCAGGAGTGCATTGTACCCTATGTGTTAGATTTCCAGCAGTTGCTGGAATGTAATTGAGAGACTGATCAGTTCTGTAGCTTCTTTCCTATGTTTGTGGTTACAAAAAGTAATGCCAGTATGGTGTCTATGGTGGGAGGTGCTCACAAGAGAAAGGAAATGACTTTTCTGTGGTCACTGTGGTCTGATGAGATAAGCACAACTGCAGAAGGCTGAGACTTGGATTCCCTTCAAGTTCTACAGCAGGTTGGCTGAATAGCCATGGTTACATTACAGGCAGCCATGAGGACACAAAGGTGCTGTGTTCTGAAGCTGTGATTCATCTAGCATCTGCTGGAGTTTGGAGCATTGACATTTGCATAACACTTGGCCAGTGAAGTCTTCTGGAGTTGTTGGGTGCACGCATTGTCCACCTTCCGTTCCTCGTGGGTGTATTAACCAATATCCTGGGTCCCGTCGCAGGAGGAGGTGTTTGTTAGAGAAAGGCTGGGTGTCGCAGAGCTGGCCATGACTTCCCTGGTAGATGCCTACCCTTCTTTTAGAAGGTGATCTGGATGCCTCACCCCATACGTTGTTAGCGTGCTGGGCTGGAGTGTCTGTGCCTGGGAGGAGAGGGGAGAAGGGAGGAGCAGTAGACACAGACCTCATATTTGACCCCTGTCTCAGAGACTTGCTCCAGTGCAAAAGCCGAGGCCCAGCGCTAGGACAGTTTTCCTGGCAGCTCTTGCCTCTTCTCTAGAACCCACCTGAGGAGGTAGGGTTTGTCATTTACCTGTTCAGAGGCAGTAAGCATGCAATTTAGGCATTGATTAGGTTTCACAGAATGTTTTTAAAGATGGTATTCTTTACAAAAATAAAGGAGAATTTATAGAATTTAGAAGATAAATGTCCCAATTACAGTATCTCTTTCTGCAGTTTAACTTTGGCCTGAGAATCTTTCAGATCTGTCTTTTTAAAACAGGATTGCTTCTGCTGCAGCTTCTGTCATCTTGATCTGAGAATAGCCATGAGAGTAAAACAGAGCATCTCTTATCCTCTTGTTATTCTGCAGTCTCCTTTACCTCATCAACACCCTGATGCATTAACATCCTCTACGTGGTGAGGTCACTACTAGGAAACCTCCCCCGCACAAGAAAGTTCTCAGTTGGATCCTGTTGCTCATGTCAGTGTGATTTTGGTGACAGAGACCTTACTTTGCTGCTCCTCATTAGTAGGTCAGTGTCACTAGTATGGAATTGGATGAAAAGAGAAGACTGAAAAAGGAAAATCTCAAACATGTTTGAAATAATGTTTGACACAGCTTCTTAGAGTATTTAGAAACTATGATTCCCATGATTTATGTTAGGGTCTCCTAGGTAGTTTAGCTATCTGAGCATCAGATTTTAAAAATTTTTACTTAAATTTGAAGCCAAAATTAGTAATTTGAGCATTTTTATAGTTTTGCATGGCTTTCTGGCTGCTTTGAATTTTTTAATTGTACATTGGATTGTTCTACACTTAGATTTTTCTTACGATGGCTTGTCATCTGGGTCCTTTGCAGCTCTTTACCATCTCTTTGGTTCATTAATTTATATCAATAGGCTTTCAGTTACTCAAGCTTGAATGTTAATTCATTGCAATTTGGACCTGAAGGCATGCCTAAATTTTCTAAATCTCGCCTGTCTCCACCATATTTTCCAGTGTTGGATGCAAAATCAGAAGAGGTCTTTCTAGTTGGAATGCCAAATCTTACACCAAAACCCTAATTTTTAAAGTTTTCTTTTGATGAAAATATTCAATGTATGGTTTTTATGATTTATGCATTTGAAACTACACCTGGTCAAATCTAAAAGTTGTTTTTGTGTTCTCTCTCTGTGGATATCTGGTATAATATTCAAAAAGAGGTTTTGTTTCTGTAGTGACATGAACACCTGCTTGTGCGCCCAGAAGCTGAGGACACAAAGTTGTAGTATCCTTTTTAAAAATTATTGAACCCCAAAGCACTGAGCACCTGTGACTTTTTCCCTTTGTTCTCTCCTAGCTTTGACTCTTATTTTTTTCCTCTGACCAATACTGTTGTTTAAGGCCATTTCCTTGGTTCTCTGTCCCACCTACGGCTCTTCTCTCCACTGCTGAACAGGATTGTATCCCAAGGTCCGCTCTGGTGGGATGGTAGGAATTGATTTCATGGAAGCCAGATAGTTTGGTAGACCTAATTTTTTTTGCTCTTCCCGTAGACTTTGTTGTGGCAGCATTTTATCTTTTTCCTCCTTTCTGCTCTCCTGATATAATATTTTTCTCTGTACTGCAAATGCAAAATTACATGGATTTTTTTTTTCTTGCTGCGTTTTGTGTTTGGAAACTAGATTTAGCTGATTTGAAAGGATGAAATCATTCTCTTGCCAGTTTACATCTTGTTGCTGCACTTTAGCATAGCCTCGTGTGCATCTTATTCCCTTCTTGCTTGATAGACTAAATGCTGTTCTCTTTCCCTTAAAGTGGCTTTGTGGGAATGCTGGGAAAACACCTTATCTCTCTGCTTTGGTAAAATAACAAAATCGACTCTAGGAGTTTGTATCCTGCAGAAATTATGCATGCCTGATGAGTGTTTTGTGCTTTCCCTCAGTGCTTAGATCATTTGGCTGATCCATCTTCTGTTGTGAAGTGGTGCCAGTGAGGAGAGGTCTCTAAAGGCATTTTGCATTAGTGAAGTGCAGTGTACTAATGTGTTCTCTCTCTCCTCAGCCAACCTTGCGCTTGCATTTTTGTTTTAAAATGCAAACCACATGTAGCGTTGCATGCATGAATTGCTTTCCACTGCCCAGAGTTTCAGGTTTGTTCTTAGTTTGTTCTAGAACTTTTAATAATCGTGAAAATAAAGGGAGGGTCTGTTTGTATTGTTTATAATAGGAAAGAACAGTGCAAGATTTCATCTGCTGTTCAAATCCCTTGCTATTTTTGGTATTTGACCTCTGCAGAGAAGATTGCCAAAACTACAGGTTGTTTTCATTTTTATTATGTGTTTCTACCCTCCTACTCATAAGTTACTCTTAGGTTACTGATTAAATCTTTGAGGAAGTTCCATTTCTCCCACATTTTCCAAGGTATTTTTCAGAGGGGTAATTTTATGTTTCTATATGTTGTTGATCTAACATTCCCTTTTGGAAATGGGGACTATGCATTTTGGCAGCATTTTGTGTACAGCACTTAAAGGAAAAGGAAAATAACTTAGGAATTGCTGGTTAATTTTTTTTAAAAACTTTCTGGATGGAAGAGGACTCATGAGCCTGTTGGCTTGAGTTGAGACTGCAACGTTTAGAATAGTGCACAAAGAGCACAGCAGTATATACTGAGACAATATTAAATGTTTCGTTTGTGCGGATAGGTGCTTACCTTTCATTTCTCTGTCATTGGAAAGGCCTGCTTTTGGCACCCCTGGCTGTTTGCTTCTGGTCCTGCTGGGGTTGTTTCCACACTCCACTGGTGAGACATATATGACAAAGGCATCTGAAGATCCTGTCCTGCCTCTTTGGCATCCCTTCCGCTTCATGCCTTCAATTCTAAAAACCAAGCTTCTTTCTTTTTTTAAGGGAGCCTTGTAGGATGCCCTGGAGGTCAAAATATTTTAGGTTACTTCAGAGTACTGTATTTATTCCGAGTTCCCAAGATGTAATGAGTTTTGAGTGTCCTTCAAGAAGCTGATTGTTTCTGGTAGTTGTGATATCAAGGAGATGTGCAGGGTTTGCGTATAACTGAAGTTAATTCATAGAAAAGATCATGTGAATGTAGTTCCAGAGGTCTAGATACAATTACACAGAAGTTTCAGGGTTAATTTGTAAAAGATGGCTTTACTTTGTTCAGGGGTGCAGGTGTGGATGCAGATGAGATGTTACTTAGGAGGCATGGTGATCACCGAGGATGGGATTGGACTTGTGTTTCAAACACAAGTGACTAGCCATAGGCAGACACCTTCGGCCAGATACTTGTGTGTCATCCAGGGAGTGGTGTTTTCCTGGCGCCTTAATATCACCTGGTTTTTGTCTGTTGAGACTGTAGATCCAGACCGTGGGCCACTGTGAGTTGGAATTAAGTGAAGAACCTGAATTTAATTAACCGCCTCACGTTCTGAGCAAAGGAGGTACCTAGGGGAAAGAAGAGGTTTTGGCCAGTGGTCTCTGCGATTTCTTCTGATTCCAGGACAGTTGAAGAGCGAGCTCTCTGCGCCCTGTGGTGTCTTTGTATCAGATGGTTTGTCACATTAGCATGAGCAGTTTTCCTCATTGATCATGGCAATTGGCAGTTGTGCTATATCCAAAGGCTGTCAGGTATGACTTTGCCAAAGGATTCTTTGTGACACAAGCAAAGCAGATACCGGTGTTGTTGAAGTTAAGGAGTGCTAAACTAAAAGCGCTTTGCTTCTGTGGTGCAGAGCACCATGTGCTTTCTAGGTGGCTGCAGTCCAATGCTTAGTTATCTTCTATTGTGTTTGGAAGACCATTGTTTCCTATTTGTCTCATAAATTTAACACAGATCCTATTCCTGCCATTTAAACTTTCCCATCAAAATACAACAGTGACTTCCCCTTCTGAAGAGGAAGGGCTGGCAGCTACACCCTGAAGTTTGAGCATGAATTGTTTATATAACCTTCAATCACAATTTCATAATGGTCTGAAGACTTTCTCACTAGGGCAGACATTTTACTGAGTTTTTAGCAAAAACCTGGCTGCCATCAAGTGCAATTTTAAGGCTTCTTAGTTGTTGCAGTGGAAATAGAATTGAAAACTGTACCCTCCAGCTTCCTGATGATGTAAATTGCACATCTATCTGGAAACATGAAGAGCATTTTCTGGTATTTCAGAATAGCTGTACCTATGTCATTTGGGGGTAAAAGCTTAAGAGCTATCTTGGGCTAATTTTATTTCCCAGAAAATATTATTAAATCTGAATGAACATGCTTTTGCAGACTCTGGCTTTTTACAACTTCTGGGTACTTGTAGTGTTCCCTCGCCCTCCTCTCCCCAGCAGTAAAAGCTCTGACATCAGTGTTGTAGAAACTGCTCATTGAATAATATTCTCTGTCAAAGTCAGTAATATTTAAACAACTGCAGCTTGCTTTCCAAATGGATGACATTTGTCAGGAACATGTCTGTTTGAATTTACTTGGCCTTTTGAGTATAAAAAGTCTGAATATTTAGGCTTAAAATTGAGGTCAGTCTGGAAAACTACATTTTTCTTACAAAAAGTTTACAGAGAACCCAATCTTTTTTGTAACCATAGCACTACAGAATAGCTGGTTTATGAAAACTTCTTTCTCTACTTGCAAGTATGTGTTTTTGAAATGGCATTTAAATAGAAGCTTCCACTGTAATTGGATTAAATAAAAGTTGTCCTTATTATTAACATATTTTATTTCTTAAATGTAAATTATTAATTTGCATGGAAGTTTAATAGTTTTGTGTTTGAGCAGTGTAGTGAGCAGTGTGGCAAGCAGTGTTTGAGAACAGTCTGCTTTATGTAATAGTTCTAGTAAAAGCTTGTTCCATTTGAGGGCATACCCAGAAAAGTAAGTAGCAAGCTCTGTGGGCAGGGTTGTGCGCAGGCTAGTGCCAGAAAACATGTTGAACTTCTTCTCTTCAGAGGGGAAAGGACTTTCCACAGGATGTCTGCGTTTTATGGCAAAAATTACTTGTAGATGTGCTCTGAAAGGTTGCTTTGATGTAGAAGATTAACCTGGGGACCTCATTGTCAGGATATTACTGAGGCAAATAGCTTAGTGAGATTATTTGTGACTTGGGAATTAAGCTTTTATGAGTGTGCCTACTTAAGCTGTTTTTTAAGAATTTGCTCGTTTGTCACATGGCGTCATGAATATTTGTACATACCAAATAGGAGGAGGGAAAGCAAAACCCTGAAACTACAAACGGCACCAAGAAGAAAAAAAAAAATAATGCAGTTTTGTCATAGCAACTTTTCCTTTGTTGCTAGTCTCGCATGGACCATTAAAATAATTACCCTAAAACAAGTAATACATGGAAACTTGCTCATTCCATCCCTAAAAATACAGCCTGAAGAATCTGCAGAAAATTTATGATAGGACAGCTGGGAAGGCACGAGAATATTTTCTTGCATTCTGGGTCTGCCTGATTTTTTTACTCCATTTCTGTCTGGATTTTAAAGGGCCCTTTCAGGCATGTGGTGACTAGGATTGGGTGCTGGCCTAGTCCTTAAGGAAATAAGGAGATTTTTGAGTACTGCTCTACCTGAAATATCGGTTCCAGTGAGAAGTCGCTGGAGTGTTGACACCCTAGAACCTGCTGTGATTCCCCAATGTATGTTTTCGTTTTTTTTTTTTTAAACACAGAAGAGTAGTCTAATTGAACCCGTAATTTTAACATGGGGATGGTTATGCTTACTTATCATACCCCACCTACATCTTTCTTTTAAAAATGGTTGTAGTTTGTGAACTTGCTAAAACCATGTATGGTTTATGACGGCAAATATCTCTCTTAAAAGTAAATGCTTCGGTATTTTTCTGACTCTAAACTGATGAAAGCCTTTACTGCAACTACAGAATTGAATTTTCCTTTGTGTTAGGAGAATTTTTTTTTTGTAGGGCACACCGTTTCTTTAGATGTGGATCTATGTATGAGAGGATTGAGAGAATATTGTTTAATTTTGGCTTTGCTTGGTAAAATTTGAATTTGTGTGCAGCACTGAAATAGTTTGGGTTTCTAGGAGGGTTCGGTAGTGCCAGAGAGTAATTGCCTCTGAAGGGAAGATTTTTCAGTTGCAGTAAGAGCCAGCGTTCTGTGGTTTTATAGGAGGCTTAAACATTTCAGTTCTTAGGAGAATTGATGAAAAAGGCTTAATTCCAGTGAATTCTACTGATGTCACGTAGCCTTTTCAGGTGGTCTGTGGTATGCTGACAGGTGTTTATGTGCGTCATTGGGCACCAAAATACTTGTAAAATTATCTCATCTGGCCATTTCAGGCCGTAGTTCTATGTAATTTGGTCTTGTTCTCTGCCTACCCTTTGTGCGTCCCTCACCAGAGAAGTTCACCTAAGGAGTCTCCTGCAGTTGTACTGATGCAACTGTTTGTGGGCTGTGCCTCCTAGCAACTTTTTAGAACAAAAATTATTTCTCCTCAGGTAGTGGTGGTGACTTCATTTTCTTTCCACTTGTGGAGAACACCACTTTACTTTATAAAAATAATAAAGCAAATTTGGCTAAGTGACTTTCACAGAATTCACAGACAGGATATTTAATCTTTTAAGGGGATTACACGATGTAGTGCTTACAGTCACAAGAGACTGAACTCCTTAACTCGGGGAGCCCTTTCCGGTTCTCTGTTTCTGTATATTAAGTTGTAGTGGGTAGGACATCAGGATAATTGAATTTTGACTTCATGCATTGTTTCTGTGCAAGATGCTTTTTCATACATATTTTTAAAGCTAATATTATTTAAGAATGCTATAATTAAAACTCACCTTGGACTTTATTTATTACAGGTTTCTGACAACGTTAGGAACAGCATTTGAGATGACTGCAGTGGAGAAGATTGAGGAGCAGCTTGCTAGTCTGCGCATAGCAAAACGTTCTACGCTGAGAGAGGAACGTGCGTACGTACTGGATATAGACGTTTCCAAACCTGCTCATTCCGAAAGCAGTCGCTTTGTGGCAGTTTCGTGTTCTAATAAGTCAATTAGGGTATATAACAGGGAAACGTTAAACTTCCTGCGGGAGTACAGTAGCCGTCCTGGGATACTTAACGGAGTCAGATTTGCACACACGTGTGACAGCATAGTGTTTTCGGCATGCAGTGATGGTACAGTAAAATGTTGGGATATTCGTTTAGCGACTGAGAAAGCTGTGCAGATATTTAGGGGTTATCCTTCCAACGTTTTCATCAGTTTTGATATCAACTGCAGTGATCTCATACTTTGCGCTGGAACAGAAAAGGTTGAACAGGACACGTTCCTGGTGTTTTGGGATGCAAGAGGCATCACAAACTGTGCTGGAGCAGCTAAAGAACCCTTGGGAGTCTATTCTGAAAGTCACAATGATGATATCACTAAAATTTGTTTCCATCCTATTGAACCCAATTTGGTAGTTTCTGGGTCAACTGATGGGTTGGTTAATGTGTTTGACATTAACAAGGATAATGAAGAAGATGCTTTGGTATCAACTTGCAATTCAGATTCATCAGTAAGTTTTATTGGCTGGTCTGGAAAAGATTATAAACAGGTCTACTGCATGACACACGACGAGGGATTTTGTTGGTGGGACATTGCTCAGTTAGATACCGAAGAACCAATAACACTGTTGCATGTTCTGGATGTCAGAGAGGCAATCTGCGCTGAAAATGACAGCTTATGTTATTTGGTAGGTGGCTTATACCACGAAAAGGCGGACAAACTCTTTCTTATTGGGGGAACGTCCACAGGAAACATTCACCTGATCGGCTGCGGCACCGATGGCCTGAGCCTGGTGGGTACTCTCTGCGGAGGGCACTCTGCCACTGTTCGCTCCTTCTGCTGGAACCTGACAGATGAGTGTCTGTTGACAGGTGGAGAGGATGCTCAGCTGTTGCTATGGAAACCCGGAGCTGTGGAAAGGTCCTTCGCAAAGAAAGCGTCTCTGAAGATCGCCTCTTCTGTGCAGAAGAGGGTAAGAGTTCACAACAGCTCCCTCAAAAGCAGGAAAAAGTAAAATTCTGGAAGTGGGAATCTCTGCTGTGTAGAGTTTTCCTCGTGTTTGATTTCTCAGGCAATACTTGGCTGTGCTTTATTGGGAGGTATTCTGTGGAGAGACCTGCTGCTTGGATTCTACCTGGGAATGTATTTCAGTCATCAGAGAACGTCTTTTTTTGTTTTGGTTTTTAAGTTGCTAATATTAATCAAAGAGTAACTGTTTGCTCTTGAGTTCTTGAACAGTAGATCTTAAATCATATCACAGAAATGTTTCTGTGGTTGTTTAATATCTCAGCCAACGTTTTCAATGCGTACTATAGGTCTGTGGCTTGCATAATTTGTTACCTTCCCACTGAAATGCCCTGGCATGTTTTAAAAGCTTTTGTATCTCCTGCTGTATTTTGCTTTCTTTACAGAGAACTTAATGAAACTGCTCAATATATTAAAAGATTTTATGTCACATCTTAGCGCCTGAAGGAATTACTTCTTGATGAAACAGAAAATAAGTACTGTTTTGTGCTGTCGTGTCACTGGTTTATAACAAGCTCTAAAGAAGCAGTTGATGGAGCCGTATTTTTCATAGCAAAGGTATGAATGTATTCAACCAAACAGGAACACGTGATTCCAAGCAGCTAATTTTTAAGTGTATGAGAACTGTTAAACTGGCATTATTTAGGGCGTATTTCCTGCATGAAAATACCCAAGAACCTTGCAAGCAGCTTCACTCTCTCCTGGTAAGTGCGTCTTGGGGGGGGTGCACCTGGAAGACTGGGGAGATCTTCAGTGGGTTAAAGAAATTGATAACTATAATTAGACCAGTGGTGCTTAAAATCCCAAATTCTGCATTTGAAATAAGCTAGTAACCCATGCTAAGTGGGAACGTTAAAAACCAAAAATGAACGCTGCCTTCGGAGATGGCAGTTCTGGAGTAACGGACCAATGTGAGGAGACTTTCACAAAACTTTTCAGAGGTTAGTGTGTGTCCTTTAAGAAATGTTTCTCTCTGCGGAGCGGCTTTATGCTTAGACATCTCCCTAGGACAGCTTTGGTTTAGTATTCCATCAAAGACCTATTAAGTGGTGCGAAAATTGCCCAGTACTTCTGAAACGGGTGAGTCTTTGTGCTTATTCTGCTCCACTGGCGGTCTACAATCTGTGCATCTGGCTCTGCACACGCAATTACCTTCAGCCTTCTGAGGACCGTTGCAGTCAAGTGGTGGTTGGTAATTATGCCGTAGTTGACGTATGTGGACGACAACTGAAATCACCGGAAGGGTATTTAAGCATTGCGATTTTATGGAATAGTTGGCAAAGGAATTAAGAGGGGTTGGGTTTATTTTTTTGCCCGAGGGTGGATAGGTAATTCTTTCAAAACAAGTTTTGAATGTCAAGTTTAGAGGATTAGCCCAGAGTTCAGAAACAGTTTCCGAGGTACAGAAGATACCTCTAGTGTATGGTTACAGCTGTGCCGAAGGTGTCTTAATCATCTCTGGAAAACAGTGCTGTTCAACCAGAAGTATCAAGTTTCCACATAAGTTTTACAAACTGTTGATGTCCTTCAGCCACAGCTATGCATCCCTAGTCGTTTTGGATCTGCCTGTTGGTGATAATTACAGTGATTCACTTGCTTTTGTTACTGCTGGTTATTCAAAAGTGCAGCTTCAATTTAAAAATCACATTTCTCTAAACTTTTTTTTTTGTGTTAAATTCAAGTTAAGACCAACATCCTTACCTGTTGCTTTTCAAATTACCTTCTGCTATTTTGAGACAACTTGGGCAGCGAGTGTCAGGGCTGTGACACACCTGGATCATGCGCCCTTTCAAGATTTATTCTCCTAGGTCACCAGTTTTTGCCTGTTTCTGTGGAATTAACAGTTTTGTGACTGAGTGGACCAAAAGCTTTAGACCCCTCTGAATTCACCATAATGCCCTCACGGGCCTGACTTGGTTCAGCACCAGTAGTTGGGGGTGGGGAACTAAAGGACAATTCTGAGACCTGTTTCATTGCATGTACAAGATATAACTTGCTTTTTAGGTGTTTATCTGCTCTTTTCCTGGTATCTTGACCCACTTGGTAGAGTAAGGTCATTGGGTCTGCCTAATGCTTGATTTCTTGAAGTCGGTTTTGTGTGCTACACGCAGAAATGCACAGTGAGGGAGCTTTTGGTTGCCTCCGCTTGCTTTCAAGTGTCTGTTGAGCGAGATTCTGACGTGTTCTGCCAACTGTCTCTGAATTAAAGCAGCAGAGATGGGAGTTCTGGTACTGAAGCGTTTGAAGTATGCAACCTGTATCTGTTATCTTGTTTTTGAATTAGATTGATACATAACGAATCGATACCCGTCTCAGTTAAAGCCGTGCTTTTCCCTGAAAAGCTGATTTCTCCCTTTTACATACGTAACTTACATACATTTTTCCCCTTCCATTGCTATTTATGTATCTTAAAATTCTGCAAAAGCACAGCAGCTGTCAGGGGATTCAGGCTTGTGTTGCCTCTGAAAATACTTGATTCTCTTTTTTTTTTTTTTGTCTTGACTTTATTTCAGGTTAATATCCATAAAATAAACATAGATGGAAACCACATGTTAACGAGTAATTAGCATTGCTTGCTTTTGTAAACTGCAAACACTGTTTCATAGACCACAGAGCGCAGGCAGAATACGTATGTAATCATAAAAATAATAATAGACTTGAAATTAGGCAGGTTAACTTCTCTGGCTGCGTTTAATCTTTTAGGTTAGTTTTGACGTCTAAACTTCAGCATTGTTAAGAAACATATTTGACCTTTATAAAACTTAAGTAATTGAAAGTGTGTGCAAGTAGCAGGCACTCAGAAATCGTCACCATGTGAATTGTTTAACCCCAGGGGAAGCTGTAATTCCAGGAGCAGTATCAGATTTTTTCCAGTAAATGAAAAGCAAAAATCCAGATAGACTACCTAAGTGCAGAAAACAGCGTCCATCTTTAGTCAGAGATGATAGGAAACCTGTTGTATGATATTTCTGAGCAGCAGGAGATTATCCTGCTGTGAACACGTGAAAATAAAGTTATTGCATTTGGCACGCTCCTAAATTTCCTCTTTGTTTCTTTTTCTTTTCTTTTCTGTAAGTAAAATCCAACACTTGCACAGTCACCATCATTGTGTTTAAGGTGTGCCCCCAGTGAATAGGACCTTGCTGCCTTTTCTTGTAGTGTTTTGCCATTTCATTTTGTTCAAGTAACAGACGTATCAGGGTGACACCCCATAGTCGGTGGGTAATTTCAGCAATTATTTCAGCAGAGTGTAGGATTTTACCCGTGCTTTGGGATTGTGGTGGAAATTATTTGACAAATCTAAAGGTGTGAATTAATTTCTAGGTGGAATTTATTCAGCCAGTTGTCAGTCATAATCTATTTTGTGGCCAGATTGTATATGGCATGTGTTCTACGTATTCAAACGGACATAACTGCGTATCTACATTAAAATCTTAATTAACAAAGATGTTGATGCTGTAAAACATTTTAAAGCCATAAAGTGCAAGCTTTACACTGTTTTTGAATGACGGCTTTCTCTTGGCTAGCGATCTTACGTAGCTCCGTAGGTGATATTATTATATGAAGCAATATATTTTGTCATGCGAAGTGCTGACTTGGAAATAGGCTTTTAGTGGCATTGGGAGCTGCGCACCTGCACACTCCTGTAGCTGCACCTTGTGCCTCGTGGCAAGGCGCCCTGTCTATGGAGGTGGAGCCCAGCCCAAGTGTTCTGGGGATTCAGTATGGATGCAGTTAATTCCAGCGTCAGTTATTCAGCAAAGCTTTTGTACTTCTGAAAGAATTGGCGCTTTTGGCCCACCTCATAAAGCTCGTCTGCATTCGCTGTGGTTAATTTGGAATTACTTCTCTCTCTCCCTTTGAAATGGTCTTCTGTTATTTGGCTTCTTGGTCTTTTTTTGGGGGTAGTAGTGAGTTGTGCCTCGATATCTGCTTTTCTGGAGGGGGATGAGCCCTGTCTCTTTCCCCCGTGAGCTCTCCTGTCCTGTGCATGGGCCGCCGGACTCTGCACTGCTCATTACACCAAATGGGGGAGAGGGAGGGAAGAAGGGAGGTTGGCACCTGCCAACCCTCTGGCAGGGTGCCTGTCCAGGGAAGCTCCTCAACTAAGGAGTCAGACCCTCTACCTTTGAAATACGTGGAATGGTTTGTTCTTGAGCTTGATGGAAGCAGGATAGGACCGTAAATAAATTATGCAAGACATAAATACCCTTCAAGCATAAAAGCCAGTTCCTGTGTGTCTGCGAGATGAACAATTTGGCAGCGAAGCGTGCAAGAGAGGCAGAAGGTGTTTGCTCACAGGGGCTGGATATTCTTAACTTCTGCAAGCAGTGAGGAGAGCCACTGGTCAAGCCAGTACCGCTGCTTCCACCCAGCAGAAACCAACGGATTTGGGGCTTTCACGTGCCATGGAAAAAAGGAAGGCAAAAGTGAGCATGGAGATGACAGTTAAAGGTAGCAATTCAGTCGCTGAACTTAGAGCGAGCTGTGAGGTGATTATACAGTGCTCCGTTCCTTGGTTCCTTGTCAGAATTATTTGCAGATAACCTACTGACCAACTGTGAGGATCTGTGGCAACTTCTTATGTTCTCTTTCCTTTTTCTATACCAGTTTGTAAACTGGCACAGGAACATTGGCTAATGGGAGCAGAGTGGGGTTAACGTCAGCTACTGCTGCTGACTGCTTGGGCTCAGCTTGCTGTCATGGTGTTCCGTCCTACTCGGATTTCAACGTGCATTTCTTCAAGTCTTGTGTCCTCATGCCTTTAGATACTTTGAAATCTGTATTTTGAAAGTACATCTACTTTTCTGGAAACCAAATGACAGAAAATACTCTTCTATATACTCCTGCAATCTTGGCACCAATATTTTTATAGGAATATATTACATTTTCAATTCAATATCCATTTCAGTCGTCTTCTCTCATGCTCTGAATAATGATTTGATGGTGCTGAAATCCCATAAAGGTGGTTCTTGAGCAGCCTGTCACCACAGGAACTCAGAACTGGCAGTGAGAAACTCTGGGAGGAGTTCAGGAGTTCTCAGTGCTGATTTAAAATGATTATTTGGGGAAGTCTATTAAAAGTGGGAAAAATAAGAAGGTCCAGGGAACTCCCAATACACAGGAGATCACCAAAGCACTGTTGCACCCCAGTAGCATGCTTGATATTACTAATACTGGCAAGTATATTAGGCTAAAGCTGAAGCACAAATACAGACCCACAATTCACTTTTCTGGATGTTTTTAATATGGGAATTCTTAATTATTAATGGCGTTGAGTACCTGTGAGCCCAGTGGATGCCAACACTCACTACTTCAGATTAAAAAAGGCTGAATACGCACATAGCAGGTAAAAGAGCTGGAAGTGACTCACTTAACTCTTGCTGGGACTTTGGGAGAGTGCTGGAGAGCAATGTCTATAAATCAAGCACAGTGGTTCCAATTACTTTCTTTGATTTCAGTACTGTGGCTATATGACAGACGAAGGCAGAAAGGTAAGCCAAGAACGGTGTTTGTAACACTACCTTAAACTGTAATTATTTGTGCCCAAAATCATTCCGTGCTGGTGGATGTAAAGTTTGTATTCAGAGTTTCACATCTCTGGTCTTGGAGAAAAATTATTTCATTCTTCCTGTGCTTCTGTTTCTGCTTACCATATCAGAAGTGAGGGAGGAGAAGTATGGACCCTGGACTGGAACTTCTGTTGATGCTCTGTCAGCAATTGCCGAGTGCACGTCTCTCAACTATGTTCCCGTGTTTGAATCTGGTAGCAATTTAAGATGTTTCTTGGGTATCTCTCAGTATTGCAAAGCCTGCAGTACTCACCAGAGTGCTGCAGAGGATAGGAGTTGATATGTGAGCTCATCATCGGGTCTTGAAAGAAATGGAGGCTGACACATTTTGATGACGGAAACTCTTTTTTCATATGTGGAGATCTCCAATGTTGCTCTAAAATTCTTTTACTCGGACATCTGGAGAATGCATAGTGCAACGTTTTCTAACAGGAATTTGGGGATCGTTTGAAGAAGGAATTCTCATGGCTTCACTATACAATGACCTTGGTGAATTGTCTCAATTTAGGACTCATAAATGAGGGATCAGGAGAAATAGGGGGATGCTCCTTGCTGAGGTACAGAATTTTTTTGAAAGATTGTGTGGCTGTAGGTTTGCAGTAGGAACACTTAGAAATAGACTTGCATTTGCTATGCTACACTTTGAAAAAATGTATACTTCGTATACTTGAACATGTACATTTAACACTGATGCTACCAAATGAGCACTTAGATGCCAAGCAGTTGTATGTTTCAACATTAGATCTTTTTGACAAAACTAAGCAGGGAACAATGAGGCTTGTTCTTGTGCCAGCACGGTAGAGGCAATGCTCGTAAAGACAACAGCGTCTTGGATCAACTAGGGTGGACTTTGTGTGTCACACCCCAAAAATCAAAGTCCAGCTGAGGCCAGTACTACAAAACCTGATGTGTACTAGAAAGAAAAGAGCGTTCTGTAAAACAATCTTGTTTTACTAAATGAAGTGATATAATGATGTATGGGTCAGAGGGAATACCTCTAGAAAGCAAACTGTTAACAAGGTAGTCATAAAGATCTTGGGTAGTCTTCTATATGTGTGTGGTATTAGAGCGGCCAGAAGATCAAATGAGTGTTGGAATTCATTCTTATACTTGGGTTGAATTTATTGAGTCCTAACTGTTGCAAATAGTAGAAGGTATGAAGGCAATTGCAATTAAGGGATGTAATAGGAGCTCACAGGCATTCCACCACGGGCCAAGGAATGAACGGTGGCATTTTGTTAAAACGTCTTGGCTAAAATAAACCCAAATCCTTATTTATATTTATTACTGTTATTATTTTAACGTTTCTGTTGTGGTTTATTGCCAGGATGCCTAGACAGTGAGTGAACTGTAACTCTCGGTTGTTACAAGCCAGCTCAGTGGCATGTGCGGCGAGTGAGAGCTTTATGCATTCTCTTCCCTCTACGCTTTCACCTGCCATCCAGGACACTTGTGTTTCCCAGTTCTCACCTTTCTTTTGTTCCAGATGTTCTAAGCCTGCATGTTTATTGTATTTTGTTTAAGAATTTGCTCCCATTTATTTTCTAAACTGTTAGAACGTTTCAAGACTGCATTAAAATGAGACATAACTGAAGTATTTGTGGTTTCTTACAGGGGTGTGTAATGTATTAGGCGCATTTGCCAATTGCTAGATTTATTAACACGGTAAAGTTAGCATGTGGAGAATTACCTAGTTATGCATTAATATGGCAGTTTTAACTGTCCTGTCAATACTCCTTAAATACACCAACAAAAAACCCTCAGACTTGAGTATAGTTGACAATTTCTGTCGGTGTGGGTGTTTTTAAAGAATTTGGTTTATTAAACAATTCCAGAAAGCTCCATGGCATCTTGTAAATGAAAAGCCAATGTTTTCCAGATGGCTCTATAAATAAATTTGGTAGATACAGAAATAAGTGAAGGTATTTCAAGAGCTCCAGGCGTGTTTTTGCACATAATGCTATGGTGTGCTAACAGAGGAAATGAACTTCCTTTTGTTTGCAGAATATAAAAACCCTGAAGTTCTTAACGTTTTTTCCACACTGCTGGGCAAGTTAAGCTACTATGCAGGTTTTTCTTGTCAATCACAGGTTTCCAGGTGTACCACGTGCATGAACCCTCCTACAAAACCTCAAAGAAGAAATGCCACAGTTAGCTCTAGACGGCTCACGTGGATGCAAATCAGAGTGTTCTGCTGGGTCAGGATCCAAGATATAGGAGAATAAAGTGTAGCTGGCCTGTAGCAGAAAATGCGAAGAACAGTTACTGCTGTGTTGGTGTCATGGTTCCATTATTTTTGCTATTTTTTTAAAAAAAGCTGGTTTAACTTACTGTGCAGCCCAGAGTCATCTTACGACAAAAGAGTTATCAAAGTTCTCCCTAAGAACTCCCTGCATTTGTTTCCTGCCTTGCTCTTCTTCATCTCAAACTATTACTGTTCTTTAGGCAAAGGTGAACTTGACAGTTACCAGGATGGTTTCCAACTGTCCGGATCGCCAGCACAGGGACAGCACCGAAGCAACAGAAAACATACTGTTTTAAAATAAATGTTTTTAGTCCCCAAACTGCAGGAATGTTACTGAGTGAGTGGTCTAAAAGCACCGTTTTCCTTGCTGGTCTCTGTGCAGCATATTGAAAAAGAGTGGAAAGTTCAGAGTGTTGCACCCGCCTGCCTTGTTACCTGTCTGAGTGTGCAAAGGGATCTCGTGCGTATGCACACTTGCAGAAACGGTGGTCTGCGAGGGACTGTGTGTGATGGAACACATGGAGGAGAGTGGAATCGCTCTTGTAGACGTGGCAATTCAGGGCATGATTTAGGAGACACGGTAGTGTTGGGTTGATGGTTGGACTTGATGATCCTAGAGGTCTCTTCCAACCTTAATGATTCTATGATTCTGTGAATGTGATCAGCTGTCAGAAAGGTTTTAATATGGTTGATATTAAAGCAACTGTGTAAGTGGAATAGTCTAAATGTATGCTTGGAATAATAAACTATTGCTGATCTTCTGGAAGAAAATGGTGCTCTGTCATTCAAAGATTATTTTTCCCAGATTTTAGGCAGGATTTGAGCCTTTTTTTTTCCTATTATCTCCAGTATAACTAAAATAAACCAGCTCATTGTTAAAGAGATAGTTATTTTCAAGGAGCAAAATTAAAACTTCTAAACTTCAGAACCCAAACAGAATTTAGGTTTCTGAAAGTGCAGCTTTTTTAGATATGCATTCTGTTCTGTCAAGATGTTTTCATTATTATACATTTCGTGAGCAGAATGGTCTTGAAAACCATTATGTATATTACATCAGCTTTTAGAGAATGTTACAAAACAGCATATATCCTTAGCTTCCCTAAGAAACTCTTCTCTGAGTGCCACTAACTTCTAATCTGTGTTCCTGCCTGCTCATTTTGTTCGTTGTGGCTGGAGGCACCAGGAGAGGCCAAGGTTCCCTGTACAGATAAACAGCTCCATACATGCTGGACGGATAAACAGTGAATTGTCCTGCCAGAGAGTTTATTGTTTAAGTGTGTCAAACAGAGTGGATGTTGTATTTTTCATTTTACAGACGGGGAAAGTGAGGCAAAAAGTTCCCCAGTTGCATGTACGAAATCTGTGCCAGAACTGGATCGGAGCCGAGAACTCCTGCTTCTCTCCCATTCCTCAGGACCACGAGGCTGCTGCTGCTTTGGCCTCTTCTGGAGTTTATAAAGTTACCAGCAGAGGTAATTTATTTTGTTAATTTAAAGCTTTGAAGCCTTTGTTTGAGGTCTAGAACCCCAGAGGACAGAGACAAGGAACATGCAGCCGACGGTACCCGAGGGAATAAACCACACATGAACAGAAAAGGAAGGGTGAAGAGATGAGAACGCCAGCTAGCCAAGTCACAGTCATAAAACCAGAAAACCTTAACCCTTCCCTAGCTCCTTACCAATTTTTGTCAAGCTTTTGCGGACAGTGGTGGCAGGGAGGGGAATGTACCCAAGGTTTTAAAGAATTCTTGGAAGAGAACGAAGTCATGGTTTTGTGGTGGCTTCCCGTGAGCTCCCGGGAAGGGCGAGGGGTGGCAGCAGGGGAGAAAGCAGGAGAATGTTCATTTGAAAGTCAGACAAAAAGGTGACTCCCACTAGATGTGTATCAGTGAGGCAGGAGTAAGACGGGTGTAACCTGTGTGGCCTGTCATGTGCTCCATCAAGGCTAAATTGCAAACCAAAGGGCTTCTGTAGGGCTGGCAAGGGGACACTGAGGTCCTGCGGTCCTATTTTCCTAAAGCAGAAAGACTCGGAGAGATTGCATGGCTCCAGGGTGTGCCAGAGCTGTAGCAACACCTCTGTTGGGTGTGAGGCTGCAGTCCCGTGCTGCAGGCGACTGATGGATAACGATGAGCCTTCCATGGGGGAACCATTTGGAGAGAGAGGAGGAAAAGTCAAGATAATTGCGAACCAGACGTGCAAGAGGAGCAACAGCATGGTGGCAGCCAGTGTCGAAGGCAGCAGGACCAAGGGGGAGAAAGCGCTGCTCTTTGGGAATTGGCTAAGATGTCACCCATGGTATTTTATGATGATGCCCTGCAATGTGATCTCTGTTTACACTTTAATAGATCCATTTAGCAAACGCAGCGGTAGGATTGCTGCCAGCTCTGTTCAACCAACTTTGTTTTCCTTGCTAATGAGCGCTAGTGGAAGGCAAGCACAGACAAGCAGCCGCTTGTGCCAGTCCAACAGGCAGCCGTGCCTGGGAACTGGGGGATATGGGGCTGAAGTTTGTGCTTAGCTCAACTTCTCTCCCCAAGTAAGGATTTTTGCCAAGCTCTGCCCTCAGACCTCTTTACGCTTTGCACCTGTATGCACGTGTCGTGTTACTGGAGCACAAACTGTCCCAGTAAAGCATGGCAGAGCTCGGTCCTGCTCTCCCTCCCGCTGCCCAGCCACACACCTCCAAGGCCATGTCGCAAATGTCACGAGTCGCCCATTTTGCACAGTCCAGTGACTTACAGTTGGGGAACCCCAAAGCGGGATCTGCTTGATTTAAACTCAGGGCAACTCGGCAGACATGGCGGTGCCTCTGTGACTGCTACGCAGCTTCAGCAGGTTGCAAAAAAAAATGTCAATTGCAGAGCGTGGCTCAGCAGCAAGTGGTTCAAGTTGAGCGCAGGAGGCAGAAACTGTTCAGAGAGAGTCTGAGTGGCAGTAGAGAGAAAAGCCCAGGCTGTGATCCTAAGTAGACCTGAGATAAAGTTGAATGGATGCTCTTTACCATGGGTGAAGCTAAAGCAATCTTGTTGGGTTTTTATTTGTGTGCTTTTGTCCTTAAAGAGCCAGAGGGGAGAGCATTAACAGCAGGTCTGAGGCATGGATCTGTCAAGCAGATGGCATGAACTGAGACCACATGGCACAGAGAGGCTGTCGCCTTCTGACCTCTGTTGTAGTAACTTGATTTGCCTGCTGTGTTCCTGCGTGGATTTTATAAAAAATCCCCTGGTATAACCCTGCCTCTGAATGCTTTGTAATACTTATACTATATTTATACATTATAATGCTTTGTAATAAAATTATACTTGGGGGTGTTTGGGGTGTACCAGCAGACAGAAGGCTGCCAGTGCAATTCCAAGGGTTTCAGTCACCATCATCAGTGACGGGGCCCATTGCCAAGGTGACTGCACTGGCAGGAGACTCGCCTGTGAAGGAAGGAGCTGGTGATGTTACTGTGCCACTTACACCGTGAACTTGCTTCAGACTCTGCTAACTTGAGAGGGATTCCCTTAGTCCTGGGATGTTGGAAATGAAAGAATGGGTCTTTCCAGAAATAAAATGGGGTTGGCCAAGCTGGCAGCTCTCCCAGTGAGACGCAAATGCTTTTGATTAAAAAAACCCCAACACTAGCTTATTGTGAAAATGATACTCTCATTTTGAGGGCACTTTTGGTGTTCTGTAAGCAGAGTAGTGGTATCAGTGACTGGATTTTGCACGTACAGACCGACAATGTAAAAGAAACTTACCTCATATGTTTTTCACCTGGGACTAAGAATTTCCCAATTTCCTCCTGTCCTTAGTTAACTTGGCCTGAGCCAGATCTAGACTTAGCTCAATCAGATAACTTGTTCATGAATTTCAACATTGTCTAAATGTTTGGAGTGAAAATTTGTATTTCAGTGTCTTCCCTGATCTTTGTTTTGCCCTTGTTTCATTCTTATTGAAGTTTTTGCATTTGTTGCTTTCTCCATAAGGAAACAAAGAGTAAGTGCCAATATCATTACATACCTGCAAACTGTAAATCCTTAGTTTGCTTGAAATGTGCACATAGCAACACAGCCTGCGCTGGTAACATAGAAATATACCCGACAGCCTGAGCTCTACAAATAATTGTCATTTCCCTGACTTATGGTGTTTTAACTCAAGTTCCGTATATAATACACAGCTTGTGTTCCACTGAAATTTACTTACATGAGAAAAACTTCCAGCATTAAATGTATAAAACTCAGACTTCAGCCATGTTTAAAACTTCTTTTGGAACAGATGCGTCTGTGAATACATCAGAATTAGTGGTAAAATTAATTAACAGCTAGGAATGTAAGTATCTACTCCTGCCACACATCTGTGAGAACTGCTGAATTCAGGTTTCGTGGGATGACTACACTGAGTAGGAGTCCCAAACTCATCAATATTTTCCTTGCAGAGGTCATAATGTAGAGAAAAAACAAGCGACCCCCTCTCTGATGCAGTGTGTTGTGGTTTACATGTGCATATTATAGAATTCAACCTTTGTAGAATTATTTTCCATATAACATTAAAATGACAGGAGCTTACAGTCTCTCCGAAGTGCGTGTGAGTGTGGGCCATCTAGAGATTGCGTGTCTGCCCTGTACTAAGGGGTATGCGCTGCTTTGGGACCTTAGGTTCAAATATGACCCCCCAGAAAGTACAAGCCAGGCTCCACGGCCTCTCCTCCACAAGACCCTGTAGTCCTTCACCTCTCCCATGTGCTGGAGAAAACCACAGGAAAGAAGACAGAAGGTTGTAAAGAGGCTGCTTCTCCCTGCTTGAACAGCCTGCGAGCGCTGCAGACTCTGCTCTCAATTAATGACTGCGTATAGGAATAAAGTTTGGTAATAACAGGCTTTGATTACCATAAGCAACATATGACAGGATGAATGCCTGGGAGCTGAAACTGGACATCATTTGAATTAGAAATAAGGTACAGGATAATGGCAGAGGCCAAAATTAATCATTCCAGCAACTTACCTACACCCATGCAAGACCATGGCACTGGAAATACTAAAATTAAGATTGGCTTTTCTTTACAAGAAATGACAACTACTCATTTACTACATTTACTACAGCATCATGTTTAAACACTGATAAATATTTTCTTTTTTCCCCCTCAAACTCATTTCACTGAAAAACGCAGCAGAAAGGATCTTTTAACTCCAGCTTGGAGTACTAACTTTCACTGAATTCTACTCCCTTCTCTTCCATCCAGTTACAAAGTTGTCACTCTTGTTAATTCAGTTTCATAATTCTCTTAAAGGCATCATGCCTTTTACACTCCCATAAATTCTCAGCTTTCCTTAATTTGAAACATGAAATGTTTGAACTTCACATTCAGCCACTTACAAAGATGAAACCATCTCCCTTAAAACGCCTGTGCTAGCCTGACCTTTCTAAATCTGCCTCTGAAGTGACACTTGAGCCGTCAGCAACACTGGATTGTTTCAGGACCGTGCGGATACAGTCCATGCCGCGGGTGCCGCTCTGTGAGTGAAAAGAGTCACGCTTCTTCAGTGTCTTTGTCTTAGTTCTTGAGTACTTTTCATACTACAACTACAGACAAGAGCTGCTCTGCACAAAGGAAGGAGCCAAAGGAGCAAGTAGCTTTTGCAACCACTTCCCTGTTCACTTGGGTGCCTTGATAGCAGCATGTCATGAAAGCATTAACAGCTCTGAAGGGATGCTGGAGGGATTCGGTGAGTACCAAAAGAGCAGCTTGTGTAAAGAGGTAGTGGAGCAATTACCAAAGCAATTGCTGAGAAAAATGCCATAACCGTTAGTAAGGATCTCCACAGGTGGGGTGGTGTGACCGTAGGCAAGAAACTTCCCGGTTTCACCTCCCAGAGCAGAATCAGGTGCTTCACCTGGAGAAAGAAGAAGATACATCATTATTTATATCCAGAGACATCTTCACATACTGCCTCCTGATATTCGCTGCCACGCTGGGAGAGGGTCAGCGCTCACTGGGTTCGACAGGGAACTGAAGGAAAGGTAACACCTCACATATGGCTTTCAGAAGATGTCCGCTTGTGCTCTTGGCGTATTTTCCATTTGTTTAGCTCAGATGGATAATTTATCAATTTTCAGGAAAAAACCTGCAAAGCTGCAGTGACTTTGTGCATCCTGGGACATGGGGAGGAACAGAGGCTGGTAGAGGACGGTGTAGAGGACAGTTTTTTCTTCCTTAGAATGATGCATAAATACACTAAAGGTTTTTAACTTGCATCTGTAACACAGATGAGAGCAGCAGGAACAAAGATATATTTAAATACACAGTTATATATTTCATAACTATATTTAAAAGGTGTTAAAGAACAACAAAGTTATGGGAGAAAATGATCCTGAGAAAGAAAAAGAATTAAGCAATTCACAGGAAGAGGAGAACGATGAGATGAGAGAAACTTGCCTGCTAAAGCACGTGCTGTGCAGGCACTGAGCCGTGTGTTTTTACAGTCTAGTACACGTCTGTTTGACTATGGTATTTTTGCTCCCATTTCCTCCTAAGTTAAGAGCTGCAAAGAAATAGTTCTAGTTAAGCTAAAAAGAACGGATAAATGGGTGGTATTTTTTAGAGGAGAGGCATTTTTCACTTACTGGAAAGGTTTGAGAATTCTGCTCGCAACACTATTGGCCCTGGTTCCTCTGTCTTGTTTATATTTTGAATTTCCAAGTCATATACTGAATTATGCCAAGTGACAGAAGGGAAAATGTCTGTGTGGAGCAGAGTCATGCTCCCACGGGGAATTGGCTTCCTTGGCATATCAGTGTTTTCAGGCGCTAGTGACCCTCTGAGTGAGAAATGGAAAGAAGAATGATGAGCCAGATTTTCAGACAGGCACGCACAATTAAACACATTTGAATGTGCCTTATTTACGCTCGTAGGGAGTTCTTTGTTTTTATCTCCTGAACAGTTTGAGCCTACTGTAACCTTCTTTAATAGCCACACCGTTGCTGCCCTCTTCAAGGGCTTGATTAGCTTGACCTTGCTTTCATCCTTTCTAGCAGCGGTGTAGCCCCTGACTGGGTGGAAGAGATTTTGGCCAGCTGCAAGGCATGCACAGTAGTTACAAGTCAATAGGGGAAAAACACCAGCTAGATGTAGGACATACATATAATGCAGGATCTATGTATGAGTATGGAGCAAGAAGGTGAGAGGCTGTTTACTAATGGCTTTTGGCACCGTGCGTTTTAGGCCGTGATTACAATTAGCATTTTCATATGAAGCTTCTCTCCCACTTAAAATTTGCAAGGCGGTACACATGGCCCATCGCTTCTTAATAGAGCGAACATCAGTAGAAATTACGTATGCTCTCATGACTTGGCTTACGCTTGAACCCTGCTTTCTGGGTGGGGAATAACTGATTTTGACGCCTCATGTGACCACTGATATCACTCATGACATTTTACTCAAGCATACTTGTGCCAGAACTGTAATTTTTTTATACAGGTGGAAAAGTTAGTCTGGGTTTGTAGCACCTACTACTGTCCAGCTTCC
Source organism: Morus bassanus (assembly GCA_031468815.1). Lineage (NCBI taxonomy): Eukaryota > Metazoa > Chordata > Aves > Suliformes > Sulidae > Morus > Morus bassanus. The sequence continues at coordinate 8,739,041 of CM062572.1, read as the reverse complement.
CAGAACAGAAGGGAAAACTACATGCATAAACATGTGTCTTGCTGTACTAGGGAAAATGGTTCACGGATGCTTTTGTTGAGTTCCAAAAACTCAGTGAAAAAGCTAAAGAGGCACGGCTGTGGTAAAAAATTGGGAAAAAAAAGGCAAGAAGTAGACACAACTTTTTGGTTCATAATTTATTTAAAAACACCTGCAAGGGGGTCAGTCCAAGCAGCCCTAAATTTTTTTTCTGGATTAAAGAACCAAACCAAGAACGGGAATATCGCAATTAGCAAAATATACTAAACTATTGGCAGAGTTCAATGAATGATTTCAGTGCCTGTCTGTCTCTCTGTGGCCAGGATACACTATAAGATAAAGCAAATGGAAACTCCTCTCTATATAATGGAAAATGTTGATAGGTGGTTTTTTTTTCTGTAATATTGATTTTCCTGAGCACAATCTTTTGTAAGGAACCCATCATCTCAAGAAACACTTTGGCTGTGTACAGCAGTGAATGACACTTAGTCCCATTACTGGGAAAATGGACATAACCACCTAGGGAGTCTCTCTTCAAGGAAAGAGAAGCAGCTGTTGGAAGACAGGCTGAATGGAGGCTCATCTCTTATGCAAACTAGTTAAAGATTTTGACCAACTGTGTGTTCTGTTTAACCACAGAAAAACTATGCCAAGAGGATGTTCCCATTATGGGGAGTTATGCAGAAAATATCCTAATTATGACCAGAACGCTGGCGAGAGACCTGTAAAATCTCTGGTTTCACAGTTCTTGCCTCCTGGGTCGCTCTGAAATAACCAAACAGTGAACTGAAGGGCAAGACGGCTAGTGATAAAGTGATGAGTGCAATGGACATGATACAAAACATCTTAAAATACAATGAAATTGGGCTTAACAATTGTCAGTTTGTTAAAAAGCCAATGAATTTAAAGCAAATTGGAAATGTAAGTAACTTTGATTTAGGAAATAATAAAGACTTGATGGGTTTTGGAGTGTGACCAGTCTACTGGATCCTTAATGAAAATACACATTTGAGAGCCACTGGGAGCTTCCTACATTGGTATGATGGAGGAAAGTAACCCATGATACATGCCTATTGTGTATTAGGGTTTCATGAATCAGAGAGGTTCTGGCTGAGGAAGGTACACAAGGATAGCTAATGCTAGACTAGCTTGCACCCAGATATTTTGGGCAATAGTATATTTGGAGGAGAAACATCAGAAATTTCTCAATTCTTCAGAATTACTTCCTAAACAAACAGCGTAATTCTTAGGGCCTCTGAACAAAACAGAACAGACGTGTAGCCCATTGAAGATCATCCATGCAAAAAAATGAGTACACACGCTCTAGAAGAATGCAAAGTGGTCTTTCAAAGCTTCTTCCTCTGATGCTTAATACTCTTAACACACAACAGAAAGTGGGCACAAGTAGCTGAGAGCAAAGCTGTTATTCAGTGGGGAAAAGCTTTACCCAAGAAAAGATGAAGCTCATTCCCAAACCTTTCCCTCAGGACAAGAGAGACTCAATATAATTTTTAAGATTTCATAGAGACTATTTGTCAGGACTTGCAGCCAAAGTAGCTCCCTTGTTGCTTCTTTTTAGGAAAAAACTGAGATGAGAATGGGTCCCTGAACGCACACATGAGCAGGGTCAAGTCTCAAGCTGGCATTGCTGCTGATTCACCTGGGCACTGAAGTGCCCTCGATTCCAGGGACGGGGTTAAGCACAGCCAACATCAGTGTACTGCGGCTGCAGGGAACTCAGGCTAAGACATGCGCCTGTGGCATACGTCTCCTGAATGTTAGCTGAGGTAGAGAAAACGTACACCATTTCCTGCAGATTCTGACCGTATCCCGAGCAACGACTGGCTCTGAGCATTAAGGGGAAATCCAGCCATCCTAGGATATGCCATCTACCTACAAAAAACAATTATTTTCTGGGAAAAAAACTAAACACGCAATGGTCCTAACAGATGTATTGCACAAAGGGCCTTTAGGCTCGATGATCAAGGACCTACATGTGGAAGCTGTTACCAGTCCTCCTGCAACTTTGGATGGATCAGCAATATAAGGTATGCCCCACTGTACATCCATTCCAAACAGCAAGAGGGTCTGAGCTACGAACAGTCGCCACATAGGACTGATTTGGGCTAAACTGCTTTGTGGCTAGATCAATGTTCCCACCTGCAAGAAGTACACTGGGTTTGGGTTCCAGAAATAAGTCTGTTGCATGGGAAATGCGAGCCATCCTATTCAGCACAGTTTGCAAAAGTAGCAGCCATCTGTTGGGGTTTATAGAAGGCTGAGAAACACAGGATGTTTACTTTTATTCAGATGTGCAGTGAATGTGCCTTGTATGAGCAGACTTGTTACAATACTAATAAAACAACTGGGACATTTAGCTCAAGAGAAAAGCTTTTTTTATGTAGTAAAATTGAACTTGAGCAAGATAGAAAGCATTCCAAATATACATGCACACATGAATATACAGAATCATTTAAGTAAAGGTCAGCAGAAAACAGGCAGACAGAAATTCGGAACAAATATGGCACCGACTTTGAGACTAAATTGCCTGCTTTCCGAGGTGCGTTATGGAAACTGCTCCCCAAAAAAATAATTGACAAGAGGTAAGATAAGGAAGGGTCTAGTTTCAAAATAAACCTGCATGGCAAAATTAAAAGCTGAGATTGGTTTAGATAAACTCTCCAAAAGGGGATCTGCCATTACTGACAAAACTGAAACATGGGTGCGTACAGCGCGAATCCAAGGCCTCTGAAAATGAGACAGAGGCATTCCCTCATCATTGACAGTGATCACCAAGACCACACAAGACACTTGAGAGGGAACTGGGCTCAGGTGTCTTCAACTGCAGGAAAATGTCATACACAACATGAATAACTTCATGCTACTGTGAATGTTAACCACCAAAGGGGAAAAATTCCCATGAGAGTTCAGAGCATGCAAGCAGAATTCTGCAAATGCTAAGCGAACGAATCCAAGACGTAACCAAAGATGCAGATGGAGACGCTGGCAAACAGCATTAGCAACAGCTAAGGCTGTTTTTGCCAACAAAGGAAAAAGTTAAGTATAGTAAATCAAATAAAATTAAACATGTAGCAGCAATAGATGCCCTACTTTTTTCTGCAAATGTCTTTTACCGGTTTTTTTCCCAGGAGGTAACGAGTATTTTTGTAAATCTCACTTGAAAGCAGACTACCTTACTTATATTTCTGTCTAATAGCTTCAATAAGCAGATAACATTTCAGATGGCAAATAGTTCTGTGACCAAAATAAAATATTCTGCATACATGGCGTTCTGATTGAAAGATCCTGTAGATAATCACCAGCAGGACCAAAACTAGATGGTAATTTTCTTGAAGAAACAATTTGAATGGGATGATAGGCAATGGAACCATATCAAAGCTTTGGCATGCCTATTTGTTATAACTCTGTCAATTTGTTAAAAGCAAAGCAGTGAGTTGTTGTGGGGAACAGGAGGCGAGCGAAATTGCTTACATATATGTATCAGTTTGCTAAGTGCAACGATACCAGGAATTATGAAGAAAATCTCTAAAGCACATTCACTGTTGTGTATTAGAATGGTAGTGGGTAACTTCCTATAACATCCCCCCCAAAACAGCTGGATCATGTTGGGAAAAGGCCTGAGGTGGGTTTCAACGGGTGTGGAATTACATTTGATGGGATCAGAACGGTTTGAAAGTCAAGGAATGAAATTCTGGATCAAAAATAGTTTGGAAGTCAATACTTTGGAAGGAAGTTCAGTAACTCAGAAAGGATGTTTTATGTAGAAGATGGAGAAAATTTATTTTCATATATTCCAGGATGTGCCTTAAGTAATATTTTAAGGTCCTAAATGAAGCTGCAGTGAGTTTTCAAGAAAGTAACCTAAGATCATAATAAGAATTTGACCTAGGTATAAATCCGTGCAAAGAAAAAAAAAAAATCACATTTTAAAATTGCACTCAGGCAGGCATTGAACAGCGCTGCCCAGGAGTACTGCGCACTCAAAGCTACAAGATGGTGATAAAATTGCAAGAACTAAGCTCTAGTTAGGACTAAAAAAATTGTCCCAACAGCCCATCATTAAAACCCAGTAACTGCAAGACACCGCAATTATTCTACAACGAACTTGCAGGGAAGAGCTTGTTTGAAGGGCTCTCGTTAGCCATGTGCATACTAAAAGCTCTCAATATTAGAATTTCAGTGTCTGGTGTATTTTTGATGGACTTCAACACCTGAAGTACAGATGCACACCTAGAGACTTGCGGTTAGAGATGAATCTGCTCAGAGGTAGCTCACCTAGAAAGACACATATTAGAACTAAACATGACTCAGAACTGCACAATTCCGTTAAATATTTATTTATTCAAGACGAGCGAACAGTCTATGTCATCTGATTATTTTTTATCTGTATTTGAGCTGAAATGGCTCAAGTGGGAGCCACAATTTCTTTGAATGTACTATATATAGCTTAAGATTAATTTTCCAGAGGTGTCTGCTGGTGCCGTTTGGTGCCTTAGCAAATCATGGTTTTAACTCCTCCTTGCATATTAAAAAGGAAAATCTCAACTCTATTTTTGATCTTCTCTCATTCAAGTCTTAGCTATTGATTCTTGCTATAAATTCTTCCGGGACCCACCTGACACTGGATAATGTTGAAAATTCTCTAAGTGTAGGGACTGGATAGCATGTCAAAGCAGCCACTCAATAATGATAATATGCCAAATCTTATCATAACATACCACAGATTTTATATTGGCTCAAATTCTTCTATATTTACTGAGTTATCTTACCCTAAATCTGGTGTCTAGACTTCTCTATAGAACAGATTTTAAAAGTTGATAGTGGTGCTCTTCATTTAGTGGCAAATAAGCTTCATTAATGTGTTGCATATGTAATGTATGTTGCAATTATGGTAGCCCGTTAAAGTACAAGGACAATTTAATTTCTTCTTGGTGCCCTTGGGCATCCGGTTTTTAAAATTTGGTTTTATGTGAACCTGTTCATACCTTTTGCCTCTATAACAGGATGTGAAAGCTTGTAATATTCCATCTTGCCAGATAACACAAGAACAAATAATGCAAAGCAGTTTTGAAAAATAAGTCGCTCATTCACCCATCTCCATTCCATCAAAGACCTTGACAGACCTCTGTCAAATTCAGCCTGAAGTTTTTTCTTCTGAGCTCAAGATCCCCAATGTATTAACCCTCTCTTTGTGCAGGAATTGGACCAAGCCATGGCATTTCTTGGCTTTCTCTATATTCTCTTTCATAAATACAGTCTATACCAAATTACACAGAGTTAAAGAAGGACGCATGATGGATTTGTACAATGGTATAGCGATGTTTCCTGTTTTATTTGCTATTCCTTTCCTAACATTAGCATTCTTGTCTCTTTTTGTCATCGCGTACTGGAGAGGCTTTAATGCCATTCCTTCTCAGTATTTCCCAAAAATCAGTTCTACCAATGTGCTTCTTTAAAGTGAGACATTCTCATCTCTTCAACTAAGTTTTCAAGCTTCCAGCACTTGCACAGAAGAACACCATTTTTGTTGTTGTTGTTTCAGTTATCTATTTTTGTGTGGTCTGCTTAGCCAGGAGATTGTTTAGGTGGTTCTTTGCTATTATCTGTTAAATCGAAGAAATTTCTGCCTTTTTCTAGGATTCATAGCTTTTGGATGTCAGCTCCAGTGCCTGTCTCCTGTGAAGTCCTGTCTTACTAGTCATTTGTAGGGTATATGTAATTCCTCTACAGGGTCACAGAAGAACTACAAGCCTCATTCACATAATTTTCTCAGTGGCGAAATCATCCTATTTGTTTAACCCTGACAGTGGATCTGGGAAGATTTTAGAAAATGCTCTTATATAGCCTTTCTTTTCCTGTCCTTCCTATTTCAGCAGTATTCATACAGATTCCTTGCCAGTGCTGCCCTACAGTAACATCTCTACTGCCGTATCCGCCAGCCAGAGAACAGACAGCCGTGCTGACTGGCTTGCGCCCGTACTGCTTATGGCTAACCCCTGCTCTCGGTGGAGGTGGAGGGGACTACTTTGTTTTGCTCAGTGTGAGGGCACTCCTGCTCATGCAGCAGGCTCCCAGGAGGATTTGTTTTTAGACGTGTGACTAACACTCAGCCACTTCTTTCCAAGCAGTTTTGCTCCTGATGTCTCTTAACAAGTTGTTCAAAAGCTCTGTGGAAGCACCCTCGGCACCTGTACAGCCCTTCCTCGGCCCAGCTTCGTACCACAGGCTTTGGAACCCACTAGGACTTATATTTCAAACTTAATTAAGACTCCCCCTGATATTAAGCATTCCCTACAATGCTGAGCTGAGCTACAGGCTATGGAAGAACACTTTCATTTGCCATAATTTGAAAACTTTTAAAGTATCTAATAAGTTAATCTGTACCATGAGATAAAGAAGATTAAGCAAGTTTAAAAAAAACCAAGACAAATAGTTGTTTGTTCTCTGTTATAACAAAGACAACAAGATCTCTCTCAGCCTACTCCGTCCTCAGGGTGTCTGTACTTGAGGAAAATCTCAAGTGTTTTATCAACTGCTGCTGTAACCATGAGAGATGCACCAAGCTCGGGAGGGAGCTGGTAGGTACTTCACTGGAGATGTGGGAAGTGCTGTGAGAGCAGCAGTTCATATACCGCACACTGGTATTTTACTCATTTTATGTGTTCGTTTTGGGGTGTGGCAATGTAGGAAGCTGGGCCACAGTGGAGGGTGCTCATCTGAAGAGGATGGCTTTATACTGGGAGATCACAACAACGTATACATTGGCTTATAATGCATTAAATGTGTAAATGACTGAAATGAGTAGCCTTGATGACAAAGCAAAGAAACTGAATCAGACCTCATTTCACTTGGGATTCAGGGATACCCCAGTGGCACAGGGGACCACGTAACACACAGCAGGCACTCTGTTTCCAGGCGCAGTTTCAGGCGCCAGAGGCAGCCCCGTGGGCGGCTGCTCCGGGAGAGAAGGGGGGGGGAAGCGCTGGAACCGCGGTTCCAGTGGTTGGGGAGTGACAGTTGGAGAGAAGTTGGCTGAGGAACACACTGCAAAACCCGAAGGCGGCACAGGTAAACAGGCAGCAAAGGGAAGGTAACAAAAAATTCAGAAATCTAGGCCTAAAGAAGTGCCAGGGCCTGAAGGCAAGTTAAGATGCTGGGGGAGGGGAACAAAATAGGAACAAAAAAGTGAATTGGGGAATAACTGAAAGCAGCGTTGTGCTAGGAGGAGGCAGCTAGCCAGCTGCAGAGGCGAGCAAGCTCCTACTTATCTTGCCATGTTGACTACAGAAACAGACTTCAAATGACACAGTGTCTATAAACAGCGAGGAAGAATTAGTTCCCATTTGGATAGTTGTGTCTATGACCCCAAAATCCTTCCTCACACACGCATCAGGAATTCAGCTCCTGAGGGCATTGGCAGTGTTATCGCACAGCTGATACAAGGAGGAACAGTAGGCAAAAAGTCCATATAATAAGCACTTGCTTATTATTACAGAAACTTGGTACTGCGATTATAAATGTTGCCCAAAACTTGGACATACCATTCCTACCCAAAATGTAAAACACATGAATCAGAAGTCAACTGCAAAGTAAACAGACTAAACAGAATGTTTTTTCGTTACACATGAATTTGATTCAAAAGTAAACAAAAAATCTCAGATTGTGCTGTTTCAATCAAATTGATGGAGCAGGACAGTTACTTTGATGCGGTATTCCACTGTGTTCATTTTTGTTAAAAGATGTATCAGAAAAGCCTTGTTCACATGCTGATTTGCCTCTTCAAACAGTGCTGCTGCTTCCTCCGTAACGCTTTTTCTTTCTGGTCCTTTTCCTGCTGGTCTGAATAATTAGTTCTCCAGGGAGATCAAGTCTTTTCTTGCTTACTAGTATTGGAACAGGGAATATCTTTACTAATCCCGTGGTACCCCGATAATGATCCTTTTGACATATAGGAGATCCTTTATGTAGCATTACGTGACCCTTACAGTAGACAAATACACGTCAGATGTGCTACGTGAGACGTTTACAAGCTCCGGCTAGATCCATTTATGCTTATCACCCAATGGAGCAGGACATCCACAGTGATGTCTACGTAGCAATCCCATCTGACGAGCCGCTACATGGAGAGCGGAATGCCAACGTGGATGCGAGCTCCGTATTCCTGCCTGGGTGGCCATAACAGATGGCCTACAGTGGAACTTCAGTCACACAAAAAAATGCAAAGCAGCACAAATCTGAATCACTGGTACAAAAATCTCTGTTTTGGAGGACTCTTGATTGCTATTCTGACTGTTCGGGAGCTAAAAAGGACAATGCCTAACTGGTGAGGAGCTGGCCCCGAAAATTCCTTTCTATGCTATTTTTAAAAATCCCCTTTGTAGGACAGTAAGGCAGTATAACTTTATAAAAGGATAGGCTGGTCTTGTGGCTTTCATAGCAGCAGAGAAACACTGATCAAAAGAACTTATTATTGCTTGCAGATCTTCAGGAAGGGTTGCAGGTATTGAATGCATGCATATTTTTATATATACGCCTACACACTTGTATGCGAGATGTTGGTCACGTGAACTTTATCTGATGACAGTTAATTTTCAATCTTGCAAATTGATATTATAAATATTTATACAAACATACATAAATATATACAAACACACACCTATGTAAAACACCTGTAGTACTTATTTCTTGTCCATCTCTGCTTGGGAGTCACGTAATCATTTTTAAAGTAGCAACTTTTACAAAATACAGAATAAACAGAGAATAGGAGAAGGACAAGTAACAGTGCCCCTTTGAAACAGCAGCAGTTTTACATTCGTGTCTTTCGTTGTGGTCTTAAATCTCCTTACAGATGGAGACATTACAGACCAAAGTAGAAAAAAGAAAGCCACCTAGAAATAAAAGGGAAGCCAACTCTGTAAACTCTGCTGGCCAAGTGATAAAGAAAAGGTGAGATTTCTGTTTATTAACTGATAAAGCCTGTATTTTTCTTGAATTGTTACCTTATAAACATCACCTGATATAAAACACATCATAAAAATGCTTTACACAATCAAGATGGACAAGACATACCACACGATGCATTTTTCATATAAGAAATAAACTAGCTGAATGCATTATTTACCAACTTGTTCAGCTATACTGAAGAACTAATTCTGTAGCTCTTATAAAAAGACAGAACGAGAAGTAAAAAACTCTGTGCAGACAGGAGAGTGGACTTGGAGAGCAGTCTTGGTTTTTATCCCTTCTCTGGCAGTTATTTTAATAAATACCCACATCACATGCTTGAGTTTTAGATTTTCAGTGTTTTACAAAGATGGATTTAATTTCATATTGAGAAGACCAAAGTACAACCATGTGAAATGACATGCTCAACTTACCTAAAAAGCCAGTCTAGCCATCAGACTGTGCTAGAACTTCCCTTTGGCAGAGTATGCTACCAATAACTTTATCAGCTGCTCATCGTACTGTTCAGTCCAGATCAAAAGCAGCACACAGGAGAGCAAATACATCTGAGAATTAAAGTACGTCACTGACAAACACAACTAACAGAATTAAGTACATATAACAAAGCAAAACGTGCAACTGCAGGGTCTGCCCCTCATTGATGGGGACAACAGGAAGTTACGCTGTTTTTGCAAAATTTTACTTTATGTTAGTATAACCCCCCACCCCAGACCTACATTCTTTGTTATCAGCCCTTGCTTGCATTTAGGTTATTTCAGCTGGTTTGGTTTAAGCCGGTTAAAGTGAATTTAAAGTTTTAAATATTTACAAATATGTACAAATCTCTCTTCTAAATTTAGAGTAACACAACCATTCTGTAACTGTGGCGCAGTTCAATCTCAGTTAAGTTCTGGTTTTTAAATACAATTCTTCTAAGAAACGTAATCAATTTACAAAGGATGACAAATTCTATATTTTTCTGACTTAAAATCACGTGGAATTTTATTTTAAAAGATATCTTGACTGCTTGTTTGTCAATCTGTCCAGCAATAAAAATGAAGGGGTAGCATTAGGGCTGTCGCAGTAAATCATTTCTCAAGTAGCATTACTGTCTGCATGAGGGAGAAATAACTGGCTTGGTAGGTCAGCAGAAATGGATGCGGGGGTTAAAACAGGTCAGCAAAATTGTGAATAGATCATACTGACTCAAAAGTATTTGTACTGGCACGTGTAAACAGGAATGTAGTCTGTGACAGGCATGACAGCAGATGCTGGCACTGTCGAGGCCTTAATTGTAGTACTGTGTCCAGTCTTGGGTGCTGCAGTTCGAAACAGATGTGAATGATTTTGAGACAACACAGGGAGAAGAAATAAGCATCTTGAGAGGTTTAAAACTGTGACACACAAGGAAGGATTGAAATTAAGTGGAATTGCTTAGTCTATAGGTAAAAAAATTTAGGGGAAGACATATTTCTTAACATATGCAAGAGGCATACTGGGAGAGGAGAGGCAAAAGTGCCTACACCCATTACAGTTATACTTCAGTAGCAGTAAGCTTTTATTTTAACTAGTGTTCCAGATTCCTCAATGCGAGCTAGACAAGGAAACTTACCTGGCTGAGAATTAGCAATTTTGAAAGTAGTCTCACAACAGCTTAAATCACTCTAAATGGAGTCTGCCACAGTCCCACCTCCTCGTTATGCCAACATTGGTACTCATACCTGGAGGGTAAGCTGAGACAAGAAACTGAGGGGGACAAAAAGTAGGCATCCTTCATAAGATTAGTCGTGTTCAGAGGGTTCAGGCACTCACTACCCGCACAAAGAGGGGGACGTGACCGACCCATCCAAGCAACCAGCTCTCAAATTACCCTTGAGCTCATTTCCTAAAAAAATTACTGTACCTCAAAGGGTTTTGGTCATGTCAACACAGGACTGCTGCTTGTGTAAGACGTTTTTTTTTTCTGTCAGAAATAGAGGGGAAACAGCGGAGGGTACTTTCAAACCTAAGAGTAATATTAACAGCGTTAGTTGTATTTTGGGGAAAAAAAAAAAAAAACAAACACAAAAAACCTGCCGCCAAGCCAGCAGGTAAATAAATATAAAGAAGGTTTATGGTATTTAGCAATACTATTTACAAGCACTCGTTGTGCTGGCCGCTATACACATAAATACGCTTTAAAAAAAAAAAAAAATAAAAGGCAAACGATTCAGGCAACAGTCACGCACTGGCTGAGGCCACCCAGGGGTAAGGGGTGCGGGAACCCCGTCTCTCCCTCCGCAGCACAAGAGAACGGCGGGCCGAGCCCGGGCAGCCCGGTCCCCCCGGCGGCCCCTCGCACAGCCCGGCCGGCCCCGGGAGGCCCCTCCCCGGGACGGGGGACCCGGGCCCCCCTAGGGAGGCCGGTGCGGCGGGACGGGGACTTTACCTCAGCACTAGCAGGGTTTTACCTCCGCACCGCCAGGCTTTTTACCTCAGCCGACGGGCCTCGCTCTGGCGGCGGCCGGCGCTCGTCCGCCTCCCTCCCCGGCAGAGCGGAGGGAGGAGAAGGGCGATGGCGGCGGCGAGCCGCCCGCCGCCCCGGCCGGCCGCGCCTCCTCCCCCGGCAGCGCTCCCCTTTCCCGGCTGTCCCGGCGGCGGCGGCGGGCGCCAATGAGGCGGCGCGTCCCGGCGGCAGAGCTCCAGTGGGCGGGCGCGGGGGGCGGGCCGCGGGCCGGGGGGCGGCGGCGGCGGCAGCAGGCTGGGTTGTGAGGGAGGGAGGGAGGGAGGGAGGGCGAGCGAGCGTGTGTGAGAGAGAGTGAGTGAGTGCCATGGCCGGAGCCCGCTGAGAGTGACAATAGGAGCCAGCCGGAGCGCGACCCCGACGCCCACCGGGACGCCCCCTCTCACCTGAGCCAGCCGCCGGCGGAAGAGGCCTTCCCTCCCCTCGCAGCGCCGCCCGCCCGGCCTGCCCCCCCCCCCCGGCCGCCCGCACCGCGCCCGCCGCTCCCCCTCGGCTCGGCCCGCACTCGGCTCCCCCCGCCGCCCCCCCCCCCCTCCCGCCGCCTCCTCAGGGCCCCTCCGCAGGGCTCCGCCGGGAATGTGAGTGAGGCAGCAGCCATCGCAGGCAGGGGGCCGCGCCGAGTGCATGGGACTGAGCGGAGCCCGAGCAGCCGCCCGCTCCTGAACCCGCCGCCAACGCCGCCCTGCGCTGGGGAGGCCGCCAACGCCGCCGAGGCCTACAGGCTCCTGCGCCGCCGCCGCCGCCGCCGCGGCAGGGACCGAGCCCGGCGCGTACCACACTCGGGCCGCCGCCGCCAGGCATCGGCCGCGCTCCGCCAAGCCCGGCTCACGCCGCCGCCTCCCTCCCGTCTCCGGTTTCTCTACCAGGAGGGTCAAGGTAACTCCATCCCTCCGCGGGGGAGCGGCGAGGCGGCGGCGGCGGTGCGGGGAGGAGGAGGAGGAGGAGGAGGAGGAGGCGGCGCGGGCGGGCCGGGCCGGGCGGCGGTGAGGAGGCGCGGGGGGCTGCGGGGAGGACATGTTCCAGCCGCCGTGCTCCGCGGCTCCCTTCCGGCAGTGACAGCCGAGAGCGGCGGGCGGGAGGCAGCTCCGTACGCGCCGCGTCCCCGGGCGCGGAGCGAGGCGCCGGCTCCCGACCCCGGTGAGATCCGTCGGTATTTCCGCGGCCGCTCGCCTCTCTCCGTGCGTTGCACCCCGCTCCCCCCCGGGGGCCGGCGGATCCGGTGTGCGCGGCTCCGCATGCACCGAAATACTCGGGGAATAACATAAGATCCCCTGCTGCAAGGAACAAGAAGCTGGGTTTGCAGCTTTCCCACTCGCACACAATAAATAATCTCGGGCTTTTTTTCCACCACCCCCCCCTTGGTTGAAACAGCGTGTTTCGCCGTGATAGTGTATTCAGGGGAGCCAGTGTTCATTTGGAGAGATGAAAAAAAGATCAGTGTTTACTGTAAGGTTGTTAGGCTGGATGTAGTCTTGTTGAATTAGAATTAGATTTTAATAATTTATAAAGCAGGTTAGAGAAACTGTTACTAAATTTACAGCAGAGAAGTGTCAGTAAAGCTTCCTGCTGACACAATGATCCTGCAGTTTAAGTGATCTACTTTAGTCCCTGTCCATTATTATTATTTTATCTTTTTTGGTAATTTAATTTTGAGAGAGCGTGCAAACATTTCTGCAGAAATGGTTACACTTTAATGGTGCACGTGATGAGGAGGTGAATCTTTTTGAGGAGATGAAATAGGGCCAGCCACTTTAGGTTTTAAGAATATATTTTTGCTGATATTTCCAGAATTTGGTTTATGTAACAGGTAACTTTGTATGTTTTTTGGCGGACTGTTGAAATCTTAGAAGTGGGTTGCTGAAGTACAGGCCATTCTATTTCAGTTTATCTGACTTTTTTATTTATTAATGTTGGCTGGGGCCTGAATGCCCTGGTGATGGTGGCATTCCCCCCCCCCCCCCAATGATAAACAAGACCAGTTTAAGGTACAGGCTCACATTGCTGATAGTATATTATATTTAGAAAGCAGAAGCTGGTAGTGAAAGAATACCTCAGGAGAAATCAAAAAGGTGGAATAAGGTTTTTTCACTATTGTAACGCCAGCTGCACAGTTCAGCTTCTGGGTGCTGCACATGCTTCCTCGAAGAAGCTATGGAGTTTACACTTCCATTTTTGATAGATTTTGTGCACGTATATATAATTTTGCGTTAAATAGTTCTTATCTTTTGGAACTTGTTTACACTGTTGTGATAAATCCTATTTTCTAAAGCTTTTATTAAAAAAGACAAACCCAAATAATGTCTGTTTCAATGAATTTAATAATTTATGAAGTAAATGAGTAACAAAATATTTTAATAAAGTAAGTACTTGAAAGTGGAATCAACTTCTTTTAGCATACGAGTCACTTCGGTAATTGAAGTCAACAGACACTGAGGATGAGTAATGCTTTCCAAGGACACGTTCTAAGACCCTGATCCTGCAAATGCTTATGCCGATGCTTAACTTTGCACAAGTGTGTAGCCCTACTGAAAACAACGGAGCTGTTCTTGTTAATGATCATGTTATTAATGCAGATAGTTCTGTTGATTTCAGAAGAGGTGCACGTGCTGGTGAAGTTAACTGTACACAGAGCTGCTTGAAATATGTAGGCCTAAATTCCTCCTGTCTCGTTTCCTTTAAGTATTATTCCATTAATACTCATGTATTTCCCCAAGATGTGATGGACCGTTTTAGCAGATAGGGCAAGACTGGTAACTGCAGTAGCTGGGTGGATTAATTCACTGTTTAAATGCTTCCTTTTGGTATTTCTTAGTAGTATGGAATCAGCTACAGGAGTACTACCAAGGCAAGTTTTACAGGAAGAAGCAATGCTTATTTCTTAGACCAGCTGATAGAGTTGGGAAACAAACAAACTTCTGCTTGCAGAAACCTTTTTTGGCTCTCTGCCTCTCCCTGCAAACCTTGTCTGGCTTATGCCCTTAGAACAGTTATGGCTACCACACTGCTATTCTTACAGAAATGCTAGAACATGGAATAACTATGCGTAGAGAGACTCACAAGAAAATAACTGAGTATTTTTAAAATGGAGAATAAAGAAGTAATATGTAAAATTTGTCAATGTTAGTGCAGTTGTGAAGTGTGGCAGTACCTTTTGCTATACTTCCTTAAATTTCTATAAAATCTTGTATGTAGGTGTGGCAAATAAACTGAATTTTTTTGCTGGCCTATTTTTTTTGTCGTATGCATAGTGATGACTTTAATGCCAAAAAAACATTTATGCCTTTTTGCGTACCCATTCTTCAGCGTGCGTGGTCCCTTGCAGACTGAGTTGATATTACTTCGTCCCAAAGAATACATAGTTTAAGGCTACAATCCTGTGTCGACTCTAAAGGTGTATGAAGTTCTATTGACGTAATGATGTCAGCATTAGGTCTGAATTTTTCCCATTGCAGGATTTTTGGCAAATGGGAGACACAGATAAAAAAGCAAGCAAGAAGAATTATTACACCGTTCCATTAAGTTTATTCCATACAATTTGTATGTATGTTGGTGGGTTAGCTCTCCTGACAGTCTATCCAGGTGAGTTGCCAGCAGGAGAGTGGTGCAGAAAGAAGATTTTTGAAAAATTTAGGTTAATCTTTATACCCATTTCGTCCATTTGGAATGTTCGTAACATTTGTTTTCCTTCAGTAGGGATATGTCCTCAGCACCAACTACTCCTCCATCAGTGGATAAAGTAGACGGATTTTCTCGGAAGTCCGTCAGAAAAGCCAGACAGAAGAGGTCACAAAGCTCCTCCCAGTTTAGGTCTCAGGGCAAGCCTATCGAGTTAACTCCCCTGCCTCTGCTAAAAGGTAAGATCAAGAATGATTTTTAATAAATAAAGCAATTTTACTCTACAGCCAACCTCTAAACTCAAAGTATTCTGTTGCCAGAAATTGCAGGGAAATTTTGCCAGCAATGAGAAATGTTTCATGCCAGAAATGTATGTATTTAAGCTCTACAAAATATTTTATCTGTGACTTGAGGGTGTGGTAATTGTTTGCAATACTTTTGAAAGTTTTAAATGCTAATGTTAACCCGTACCATGACTTGAACTTTCAAGGCACTCAGGCTATGTGTGAGCATTTTAGTTTGTGAATCCTCAGCAGTCGATGTAAATGACCAGTAATTTTGGTAAGGGTAAATTGACTTGGGAGCAGAGGGAAACTGGTTTTTAGTATCTTCCCTTGACGTGTGGGTCTGCAACCTGTGACAGTGGTGCCAAATGCAGCCCACAGGCATATTTTGAATGCCCTACAGCAAGAATTTAGTGGGGAGATGGGACCCTGTCTTGTACTGTTTGTGAATTGGTAGCTCTCAGCTCCTGGCTTCGGCCGGGTTTTGAAATCGAGAGGTCCCATGAGCTGCAGCCTTGCAAGAGGAAAGATGCTGCCAGTCAGGTCTTAGGCAAGATGCTACTGTTTTGAGAGCCTGCATATCCCAGCTCCGGTTGAGTTTCTGCTGGCAGATTTAACCTCTAATTTGGGAAAGAAAATTATGATCCAGCATACTACTCTTGAAAGGATGCCAATATCTCTGTAATATCTTGAATGCTTCCCCTAAATCCCAGTTGTCACTGAATTTCAGTACAAATCCAGGGGCCAAGAGCACCTCTCAGAATTACGTCTGTCTGGTTAGGAAGGGGGAATTGCCTTTTGGAAATGTTTCTTTTACGCTGAATTCCCAAATGGTTTATTTAATTTTGTGGATTTTTTGCATTGCTAGTAGTCTTTTCTGTAGTGAAAATAAGCATGGTTGGTGCTGGTAATTCTGGAAAATAACAAGATTAATAGGTTTAATATTATGTCTGTCCCATTTTTGCTTTGTGGACAAGTGTATTTTCCACATTCCCTCCTCCACCTGTTTGACAAATTTGTTATCAGAGTAGTGAAATATGTAATAGGTTTGTAATTGCACTTTGGTTTAGTTCTTAACCCCACTTCTTCACAAGAAGAGAGAAGTTGCAAAAAAAAAAACCAAACCCGACCCAAACCAATCCCCACAAAAAACTCACAGCTTAATGTGTGTCTTTTTATTTAATTAAAAGTAGGATTCTAGGGTTAGTTCTAGTGGAGTTAACCTTAAAATATTTGATACTTCTTTCTGTGGGATACCTGTAAGAATGCACAAATGGCCCATCTAGCCCCACTGCGTTGTGCCTGACAGTGACCGGCTTGGAAGCATAGAGGAGAGTAGAAGAGCGGGAGGCCTGGGGTGATGCTGTACCAGAATGCTCCCCACTTCAGCATTTCTCAATTTAGGGTCTCCTGGTGCCAGTGGATTCGACTTTGTAGTCTGCAATGAGTATTTATGATTTTTTTATTCTTGTTTTGTGACAGTATGATAAAGAAGCAAATGCTCCTTTAAAATAACTTTAAAGCTCAGTTTCATGCTTTTGCAGATCATTTTTGATATGCAGGTCACTTCCTTTGGAAATACTAGTTGCTACACTTCAGAAGGTGAATGGAGTTTATCCTTTGGCTTAAACGGCAAGATTACTGGAGAATACTGAGATCTGTATTTGTATAAATGAAGAAATTGATGTTACAATTATTTCATTCTATTGTGAAGTCCCATTCAGGGAATAAACTAGGCATATGCACAAACAGAAGAAGCACGTTGCCTTTGTCTGAGGACCTGGTCTTGCAGAAACATAGGCGTCTGCAGGTGCTTAATTTGACTACCGTAGCTAGTCCCGTGGATTGAGATATAAAACTATAATAAGATAAAACAAACAGATGGGGAGCAGAGAATGTTGGTGAGACATTTATGAGTAGTGTCATAATGAGTTACAGTGGTCCAGCTTCAAATTAAGAATCTGATCCTGTGAGTTAGTTTTCCCTCCTTGACTTAATGCGGATTCCCAGAGGCACAGGGATCTTACCTGTGCAGCTCAGTTTGCCGGATTTGGGCCTAACCATCTATCTGAAACAGCAGTGGTATGGGTTCCTGCTGAAGGGACACTGGCAGTTAGAAATCATGCTACTGTTTGGAAATATTCTTGACCTCCATTAATATTTGTAACATCAGGACTATTAAATGTGAAAGGAGTGAGGAAACGATTTTCTCCTGCATTTTTCATACTTTTCTTCGCCAATTGCCTGAAAGTCCTAATGTTTTGAACTCTTAGGTTTACACTTACCTTCAAACAAGTGACTAGTCCTGTTACTTCAGTCCAGTAGCCATATGATTTCCAATTTTATCCTTATTGTTTGGGTCCTTCAAACCAACACAGAGAAGAGATTTCAGCAAAATGGCCTTCTTAAAGTCTCAGAAAAATGACATCGGTTTGGAGATCTACAGTTGCTAAGTTCAAACAAACTTGTCTTGGGTAAATTTCAAGTTTAATTAAACCTCTTCAGAAATATTTCAGTACAGGAAATTTTTAGAGGACAGACCTTGAATTCAGCCTTCATGTATTTGTTTCCTATTCATGATGGAGGGGCTTTGCTGGCAAAAACATACATGCTATGCTCTCTTTTCTTTTTTTTTTTTTTTTTTTTTTTTAATAACCATATTGACGTTTGTGGGCTGCCTTCTCTCAAACAGCACTTTTATGGACTTCACTATCTTCTTTGATAACAAGAATCACGTATGCAGAAAACTAGATAATGCTTAGTCCATTCTTTGCAAGTTTTTATACTATGCCTGTCACCATAATGATTTGAGCACCTTCCAGTAGTGTATTAAGTGACGTGACTACACATCTGTCACATCTTATCTGCTCTCATTCCTTTCCCTAGGGGCAGAGTCATATACAGTGAAATGGTTTGTTTTGGTAGTGGTTTAATGCAGTCTGTTGCCTTCTGTGAACATACATGCCTGTATTGCAAAAACAGATAGAGAAGTCAGTGTTGTTGTTGTTCAATTGGTAATAAAAATGTTTCAGGAAAGACAAATAGAAGAGACAGTATGTTTTGATGCTATGTACAAGTCTGAAGGATAACCTGCTATTTAGGAAATGTAATAAGAAGAGCTGGAAATTTTAGTATTGCTTATTCCAGGAAAAAAGAAGTGTAGGGAAATTAAGTTGTTGCTGTTGGGGGGGTTTTGGTTGTTGTTTTTTTTTTTTTTTTTTTTAATTAACAGAAGTGTGTATATTGTGTCTTTTTGTAAACAAACATTTAATGTATTCAGAAAATAAGATGTGCCTTCTGAGGCTCTGTTGGGCTGAGTTTAGGCTCGGAAAAGCCACAAGCCAAAAAGCTGCTCTGTTTGCCTACAGTAAAGACTTAACTTTTCTGATAATTTAATTATATTTTTATTTATTGCATTGTGACTAAATCTAATTTGGAGTTATCTTTTTTAATGTGACTAATGTCCAATATAACACTTTAAAACCAGCCTTTTCTCTTTTGTTTCAAATGTAGAGGAATGGGACGAGAGGTGCATATGGGAGTTGTGATACAATTGTCCTGTGTATTCCACGTGTACTTTTACATATGTTTCAATCTCGCCTGCATTTTTAAATGTTTGCATGCTTTTGCTTGGTGTATCTTGCAGTGCATTAATGGCTTTTGATTTTGGCTTTACTTTTAAAGAGGCTATTGGTATTGTCAAGGCTGGCAGGTCCCCTAGATAACTGGTGTGTGGCAGAGCAGTACTGGTGAAGGGCCCTTTTCTGGGAATGAGTACTTCCACCTCTGTGTCTTAGTCAAACCCAGCCCAGGTTTGTTAACCAAGTTTGGGGCGCACCTCAAATCCTGCTTGTTCTGTAGGGGAAGACAGTATTGTGTGGGCATTGGATAGGTGTATTAGTTACAGGAGGGTTATTTTACTTTCATTTTCGTATCGATACTCTTTTTACTTAGAAGTCTCTAGAAGTAGATTGGTAGGAGTGCAATGTTGAAATGCAGTTGGTTGGAAAAATTATATTGTAGTGCTGGACACATGAAAACAGAGCAAATTCAGTGTTGCCAGTAAAAGGAGAAGGGGGAGTTCATTTGTGTATCTGTAATGGTAGGGGAGTGTCTGGAGGATGAAGACATACATACAGATGACTAAAAAGATCACACGCCTTATGAATACATGTTTAGCATCTTGGGAAATTGGACAGAAAACTTGCATGTAATTCACAGTATCCTTCCCATCCCCCTCGTCCTCATTAAAAATAAGTAAGTTAGGTAAAGCAAACCATCCAGAAGTAAGACTGTTAAATTTTAAACCCATGTATCCCATTTTTGTCATTTCAAGGTGTACCTATTTTTTCCTATCATCCTCCCACATTTTCCAATGATCTAATACAATTGGTGTAGTTTACTTTCAGGTTTTCTAAAACTACTGTATATTTTTGTTGAAAACAGCTTGAAGTATGATTTTTATTTTTAGATAATTTTTATTCCTTAAAATAGGCACTCAGAACAGAAGCTCTCTGTCAACAATACCAATTGCTTTGCTACCTCAATATTATGAAATTTATTGAGCTTCTAATACATTTATCAGATAGTTTCCATGGCATTAAAGAATTGCTGTAGTGGCAACAAAAGAGCATTGCATAGTCAAAAAGGGAAGATCTCTTTTTACTTGGTGTTTGCTTTTGATCGTTGTATCATTTCTCTATAGTTGAGATTTTATTATAAGCTTTTCTTATGAATTCTATCTATAGGTCAAATGCTGAACTTCCTAAATAGTAAAAAGTCCTACAAACTCCAGAAGACTCTTGACTAAGTGAGAACTGCAAGATGTGCACCTTCTTTTTCAAATACAGTTACTTTTGATTGTTTTAAAAACTCCTGTATCATAAAAAAGTCTGGCTTTTTCAGACTTATGGATACCACCTTCAGAACTGTACTTATGGCAAATAGTCATGATTTGAGTAGTAGAAGAGGAAAGATAGAGCTTCTGTTTTCTGTTGACTTCCATGGGGGTTGGCTGCTCGTCTTTTCTGTGCTACTCTCCATTTGTGAAATTTGGAATGCTTTACAGATATCAATAAGCTGTTAAAAATATACCTAAGCTAAATACTTTCTCCTAATTTATAAACAGGAATTTAGGGTCATGCCTTTTCAAAATAAAATTTTGCTTTATTTCTGTAATTGGAAGTAGATCCCAGGACTCCTAATTCATTGTGTGGAAGAAATGCTGGAACTTGGTTTGTGCTGTACATAATCAATGGTGAATCAAGCATCAATCCTGGAACTACTTTAGGAATTTTGTGCCCATTCTGGTTGAAATAAATCTGGACATAATGGGCCATCTCTGTGTAAGATTTGGGAATAGGGCCACAGTCCCAAAAGGGAGGAGGACTTAGCCTATTTGTTATTTTTTCTTAAGATGTATAAGGTTCTTGTCATATGTAATTAATTTCTTCACTTTTTCTCTTGTGTTCTTGGCAGTTCTTTTTTGAATATATACTTAACCTTCTCTTTAATTTTTTCAACATCTGGTGGTTGTAGAATAATTCTTTCCAATATTCTTAAAGGTTTCTGGTTGTTTCTAAAAAGTATTTTTTTGACAGTGTTTAGAAAGGGCCATATACTAATTACATTGTGTCTTTTTGAATTTTTCTCCGCTTGTTATTGTCTCCCACATTTGGAATATAGTTTTGTAGAGCTACATTTGTAGAGGATGGGCATGTGTAAAAATGCTGACTTGAAGTTAAGATCGTAGTAAAAGAACACCTTCTTACCTTAACAGTGTATTAGTGAAACTGCAGTTGGTGAGAAATTCTGTCAGCTTAGCCCAGACCTTCTAAAGTTTCCATTCAATTGTCTTTGTTTATTTCTAAGTCTCTTTAGGTCTGGCCATTTTCCTATAGCCGTCGTGGTGGTGGTTTTTTGTTTGTTGGGGGGGAGTTTTTTGTTTTGCTTTTTAACCTGAAGCTTTTGGTGTAATTGTTTTACTTCTGGAATTTCTCAGTCTACCTTCTGGAAATGTTAAGCGATGATCATTCCCACCTCTTCCTTTTCTTTTTTTTCTTTTATTTTGCTTAATTTATTTTTAAAGTGAAGTAGCTTGGAATCACTGTGTAAAATGTATTTCTGTACTCTTCACAAGATTGAGTCTAAAAGCTTGATAATTTTGTGCAGGAACATTTAGACTTTACCATCATCAGAAACTTTTGTTTTCAGTCTGTGTTTGTACAGTATGTCGTCTACAATATGTTCTCCAGTATTATTTATTTCTTTAGTAATATTACAGTTTTCTTTCTGTGTCCAAGTGTAACCCTATGGGTCTGTAATAGAACCTCCTGTTTCTGTAATAAGTACCTCCTTTATATTCCTTTCCCAAGGTACCTTTGACAAATATAAGTTCTGGTTTAGCTTTGCAATTATTTCTATATAGTATACATGATTGTTGAAGTATAGTGCTGACTTTATAATTGGTTACGATATGGAGCTTTACTATTGAGAAAGGTACGTTTTCCATATCTCTGGAATTATGTGCGTATTTATAAAATCTGTGTTTGTGTATATTAAATGTGTATAATATATATCTGTGTATATAAATTAGTTGTATATATATTTAATGTCATATAAAAAGTTTAGGTTTTGAGCTTATTTAGTTTTCTGGTTTGTTTTTAAAATTCAGTACTTATAATGGGGATACTACTACTGTTCATTGGTAAAGCTTCAGAGTAAAGAAGCAGTCCCTTCACATTCATCCGTTGTAAGCTACTGCCTCCCTGAGAAAAGAGCGCTTTCATTTATGCTTTCTGGGGAGTGGGAGGAGGACAGAAAACTATTTTTAGATTCAGGGTAACTTCCTTTCACCTACAGTTTTTTCATTCAAGTTATTACTGTTTCTTTGGCTCAATCAGGCAAAAATCCTTAGAAGGAACAGATGAGAGGACTTGCTGAGTTCCCTGAGTTTTGGTAGGGTTGGGCATTTGGGGGTTAGTGGTGGGACCGTGTAGTCTTGGTAACTGTCTAATTCACAAATGTCAGCAAATGGGCACACATCACTTCAGAAAAGATTAAGGAAAAGCTGTTAGAAAAATACTACAGCCGTCTTTCAGAAGGATATGGCAGGGTTTATCTTAGCTTGAAACCTCCCTGGTTGTAAGCGTCGGTCTTCATTGCAGGTGCAGTTGCATGAGGGTTTTTTCTGTTGGCAAAGCTTCTTCGAGAAGTTCCCAAGCATACACCACGGTGCGCTGCCTCTCATCGGTGCCAAGACAAGTGTCTACGGGGCCACAATGTAAACCAGATTGTTAAAAACATTTCGCCACCTCCTAATTTTAGTGATGTGCTTGATCCTGTGTCCTCTCAAACAGTTAATTCAGCAGAACTGAAATGGTCGTGAACTTTTACATAGGGTTGGTAGCTTCTCTGCATGTGGTTTTCTGCTTTAAAAAAAAAAAAAAAAAGTAAAAAAAAATTGCTGCAGCTACAGTCTGAGGATCTTTATCAAGCGTTTTCAAAAGATAAGGCAGCTATCCAAAGAACCAGTGTGAAATAGTTTTGTGCCCTTAGTTGTTCCACTTGATTGAAACAATTGTTGGTTTTGAACAAAGTCTTGAAGTCAAGCTACAGGGGAATCAGTTTTGATCAAATAATGATTTAGAAGAACGGAAGGTTTTTCACCGGTAGGTTTTTCTAATTGATAGCGACATGTGTATAATTTTGAAAATGTATATCTTCTTAGATTTGTTTAATATAAAAATATATTTTTTCAATCTCCTGTAGAAAGTTTATTTTTCAAGTCACAGTATGTCTGATATTAACTCTGTTATATTAAGTTGCATTGCTTGAAAACAAAGTATGTAGCATAATAATTTTATTTTTAAAAACGAATGTTTTTATTAATACATTTTTATGAAAAAGGATAATTATTTTGCATTTATGCCCTTTATTAATTTTCACCACTGTTTTTTCCTTTTCGATCCGTATGACAGGTTCTTAACTGTGGTATTTTCCTTGCGTGTAAAGTGCATAGTCCTTCCCCTAGGATCTGCAAGAGTCTGGGGCAGTGAAGGAACACAACATAACAAAGTTGATGTACCTGGTTAAATGGGCAGAAGGCAAGAAAGTGAAAGGGATCCTTTCTGGGTAGCTTCCTAAAAGAAAAAGTAGAATAGCAGATTGCTGTAAAGTCTGTTGAACATGGTTGGACATATTGCTAGCTCTTCCGTAACACTAGCTTCTTGTGTTCCCTGACCTGAAGAGCTTGTTCTAATAACTTAATGTCGGACTTAAGAACTGGCCAAGTTATGAGGGCGGTGGAGGCAAGCAGTTTGTTACTCTGATTATAAAAGTTTGTGCATAATTAGGGTTTTTTGAAGATTTTTATGAATTTAAAAAGATGTATCTCCTGCAAAACATCAATAGCAGTCTTAGCCTTCCTTACTTGATGGGTGTTTTGCAGAAGCTAAATCATCAGTGGTATCTCGGGGATGACAAATGCAGATAACTGTGTGTACCTACTGTTAATTTTAGGACTTGACTCCCCAGTTGGAGATAATGCTTAAGCATGCAGATGCAGTAGTTTTTTAATCGGATACCTTCATGAAGGATAAGGTGAAGCTGAAATTGTAAGTTGTCTGGAGAAGTACTGTACTGTCAGATTTTGATTAAAACAATGAAATAAAAGTAACTTGCATAGTTATCCATTTTATGCTTTTCATTGTGAATAGTGGCTAGGTATAAATGTAGTTTGTCTAACAGGAGGGAAGCGTTTCTTTAGGTATTCTTTTATCGTAAGGTTAAGATCTGTCATAAGAATTGTTATTTTTAATGGGTTTCTAACTCTTTTTGAGGAGCGTCAGAAAAAATCTTTAGTGTCATTAAGAAGAAATGACTGTGGTTTGTGTTGGATGTGGTCTGTAGTTTCCTGTGGGATCCCTGGAAGATTTTCAGGGAGTTCTAGGGATACGTTATGTGGGATCTCTTATTTTTTCACCATGCTTGTGATATCAACCTGATCTCAGCTGGCCTTTTGTTGCTCGGGATTTCTGTGCCTCTTTGCAGTGTCATGAGTTTAATTCAATATTATCATGACTTTCTTGGCTTCTTTTTTGTGTGTGCTTATGACTTATGACTTGGATTTTCAAGTTTTAAAGTGCAGGTGGCAGTAAATTTGTTTGTTGCTTTCAAGATTTTGAATATATTGTCACGGGGATTATGTTGCACAGGAAGACTACTGCAAGTTAAATTTCTCATATTACAGATTGATATTGGGGATAGTCAGAAACTGAGGAAAGGATGATTCCAGATTTTAGAGGAGTTAAATATTCTGATTTTTCTTTTATGTTCCCCAATAGGATGTAATGGGAATGCATAAACTTCCATTAGTTTTCTTTGCAAGTTTAGCTCATGCACTCTCCACTTCCACATTCTAACAGCAGGGCATAGATGTTATGTGCAGACTGGTTTTAAATAAGAAAGTGTCTAGTATGTGTTTTCTGACTTAAGTTTTGAACAGTTAACCTTGTGTATTTATAGAGAATGTATTTTCTCCTGTATGTGGAAACAAAGGCGGAAAAGGTGGTGATTACAGCTGAGACAGTATTGAATCACTGTAGAGAGCATAACTTTGAATATTGTTGGTGTTACCAAGGAGGAAAAAATTTGGCAGCTTGTTGTCTTTCATGTTTTCAAATAACATTTTTGGGATAGCTTTTTGAAGAAGTTGAGGTGGTACTGTGTTGCTAGTCATCTTTGTTCTCCTTCCCTGTCCCTTTATTCCACCCAGCCCATACTTCTCCTTTCTTCTTTGCTTGTTCTTTATCACTGCCTTCCTTACTCCCACTTTCTACTTCTTCCTATAACCTCTGACGGCTACAATTCACTTTTTTTTCCACAAGAGGGTGATAAAACTCACTCATACGTGTGAAAACAAGCATGCCAGGTGGAGTGGGTTGCAGAGGTTATTGAAAATTTCAATATAATAAAATTAGCTATATTTATAAAGAAAAAAAATGTTCATCTTCTTGAGCTCCATCCGTGTGTTACAGTGGTTGTTTGTCTGCACTTCTGGAGACAAGACTAGACCTGTCAGGATGGAGATCCACCCTGTGAAGAGCATGCCAGCTCCATCCTGCCTCTGTTGCAGTAATCAGACCTTACTGCAAAAGTCTTCCCCTTCTGTTATTCATACAATAATTTTCCTTGTCCTTTCTCTTCCACACACTCTCTTGATCCCCACCTCCACCCCCCCACCCCCTTTATTATTAGCAGAAACGGAAACTCCTTCCCCACCAATGCTAAGAAACTGCAGTGGTTGAAATTTCTACTCATCTTTAAAAAGTGCAAGAGGGGTGAAAAGGCAAAGCAAAGAGAGAGAGAGAAAATAGCCACCACTGTGATTTGCCTCTAACAGAGGATCTTAGTAGAAATCTGTATCTGCTTTTGGCAAAACCTAGACTTTACAGGTATTTTACTCAAGATTAAAAGCCACTCCAGTTTCTCTTTTTAGGACTAGAAAGGATGATGGAGAGAAGTGGTTATTAGTCCTTCTGAGAAGAGTAGCTCCAGAATTGTCAGTCTTAATTGATGGAGATTGTGGCTAGAGTTGTGGCATCTGGGTTTGGCTCGTGGAAAAGCGGTGGAATTGTCTCAGGGTCTGTTAGATGGCAAAGGTACAGGAGCAGACCTATTAGGTATGTGCAGGAGGGTTGGGATGCAGGGCTTTTTAGATGTACTTTGGGGAAGAGACAGTGTATCTAGGTGGTTGTTAGCCTATATTTTGGATGTCATAAACTCAAAAAAAGTGTCTGTTGCTGTAAACTGCTTTAGAATATCATCTGAGCTGCCAGATCAAATCTCCTTAGCCACAAGTAAAAAGAACTGCAGCAAGTCCCTTAGTATTAGAGAAATAGCAAATGGGATCTATACTGTGGGTTAGGCATAAGCTAAGCAGTGAAAAGGCTCCTGGAAAAATTCTAGACACTTCCTTGTGATGAGTCAAAAGGAGTCCTGTCAAGGAAGGAGAAAGGAACAAAATGCTTGAGGTTATGTTTACCCCATCCTTCCATTAACTGTGAAATTTCAGCTCACAGAGTGAAATTTCTCACTCTTCCTTAATTTCAGGAAAAACAAATAAATGCCTCAAATACTAAATAAAAAAAAAAATGCAGTCTTTTAAGAAAAAGACAACCACAGAGTCAATGATCTCAATATTTTGTCTCCTTCTAATAGTAGGAAATTCCAAAGGCAGGAGAAATGTGTTGAATTTCCCAGGGCAAATCTGTACCTCTTCCTGTTCTTTCAGCGTCCTGTTGTCCCTAAACTACCACATCCATAATGCGCACAGTCACGTTCAACAAACAGCATTGGAGCACCTTGCTTTTTGGGCAAGAAGAGCCAAGTTTAAAGTTTGGTTCAGGTATCTCTAAATCTCAAATGGGACAGATTCTTCCAACTAACACACTTGAGGGGAACATCCTCACCTCAAAGCAGCCATTCAACAAAACCAGAAATAAACCCCACAAAAGCCAAATAATTTTTAGAATTTCTGTGTATTATTCTGAGCTGGTTCTGAGAGAGTATAAGGGAATTGGAGTGTAAAAGTATTTTTCTTAGGTTTTCAGGATATTCTCCTAATGAAGGAATGCTGTAGTATCTCGAAACAGAAGTAAGTGGCTAGAAGCAGGTTTTGAAGTATCTTTAAGCAAATTTCTTTTATTTCCTGCTTGGTAGGGAACAATCGTTCCTGTTGTAGAAACTTTTTTTGCAGAGAGGAGGATTGAAGTACCCTTCAGGATAGATTCTGAGGTGACCTCATTTGACATGAGCACATCGTTGGTCTCCCCTTGTTTTGCACAGTTGATCCTAGCATGAACAGGCATCACACCACAGCAAAACATCATTTGAGAGCCAACGTCTTCAAAGTTATTTCACTTGTGGTGGAATGTGCCAACACTTCATGGTCAATAAAAAGCAAATGGTTTGGAAATGGACATATTTTCATGTTTATTTGTTTTTGGATAAGTATTACACTTCTGGATTTAAAACCCCCAGTATTTCAAATATAATGGAAAAGCTCTACGGCCATACATAATATACAATAATAAAAGACAGATTGTTCTTTCATTACAGTTGGTCTTTTTAGGTAAAGCATTCAGTACTTGATAATATTTTTGCCCGTGTGGTTTTAAATGTCTCCAGCAACAGGACCTATCTTGTGTCCAGAGTTGCAGCAAAGTCAGTTGAATAGAGTGCCCACCCGTGTGTGCTTCGTTTCGGGAAAGGAGTGAAATGGGTGACAAGGAAGAAATTCAGCCCTCCCCCCCCCCCCTGCCCCCAACTCCTGGATTCAGTGGCTAGATGGGCAGTGCCTCCCCCTCTTTTGAGCTTGTGCTGCATTTGCGGTTAATGCAGTTTTTTCTGCATTGTTGTTTCCCAGGTTTCTTGTCCATATTGAATATCTATATTTGGGATTATTTTCCCAGATGTATTAGTTGGTGTTTTTCCAGACTGAATTTCACTTTATTTTCTGGCCATGTAAGGAATTTGCTTAGGTTCCTTTGTATTGTTTCTGACTTTACTGCTACTCAAAGTTGCCTGTTTAATATCCTCAGAAGATGTTATCTATATGCTATTTTAATCATATAGATCATTAAGGAAGTTATTAATGTCTGGACTAAATTGATTCTTATATCTCACTGGCATTTCTTTCCAGTTGGATACTTGGAGATTTTTATCCTTTTATTTCTAGACTTTTCGGCAGTACTGTGTTTCTCTGCCTCTCCTCTCCAACAAAATTGGAATCAGTTTTAAATGTAGGACTTTGGGGAAAACAGAAGTGTGATTCATGGTGGAATGGAGTAAACTTTATAAATCCAATCACAATCAAAATTTAAGCTGTATTATAATCATTGCGTATATATCTTCACATTGATTTCAATATGCTGTCTTTGTACTTTAATTTGTATAGTAGTAGTTCTTAAATGATAAATTATTAAGTAAATATTTTCCTAGTGGAATATGCTTTCTATTTTTGTATATCATCTTGAGAACAGAATGTGATTCCTTTCTGTAGGGTCAGCTATTTGAAATACTTGTCTGTGTTTGTTCTAACTGCATAATCTATAATCCTCAATATGTCTTTAATCCACTTTATCTCCTACAGAACTGCATCTTTGCAATAGGGAAGAATATAGTATGATAGACAGAATTTAAGAGTGTAAAGTTTGGGAAGATTAAATCCATTTCTGAGGTCAGTATTGATCAGCTTTGGCAAATACCAGATAGAAGAAACGACTAGTTAAGAAAATTAAATACTACTCATATTTTCATTCCTATGGAATGAACAAATAATACGTAACAAAGAAGTTTTACAGTATTTCATATCTGGAAATACGATAAAATTAAAGATGGAATTTACCACCTGGCTAATCTTAAACATCTCCTACATTGTTAAGGGAAAGGAATTGATGTATTTTGTTTTGATTCTTTATGGTTATTGTGTGAAGTTGAACTGAATTTACAAATGTTTACCTTCCTATGCATGACTGAGATAGAAACCAGAGTGCATGTTTCTTAGCACTGATCGCTTGAGATTGAGTGCATGCAGTAACCTGGAACAAAATTAGCCATGGATTCAAGGAAGATTGTATGTGTGCATGCACATGTGTGTTTAGAAGTCTGTCTTTGGGAGAATGAGTGTGTTCTGATAGTGTTTTTGACAATTTGGTGTGCTCGTTTTGGTAAGGACTGCACAAAGAGCTTCTATTGTGATTGCTTCATTAGAATAGTGGAGGAGAAAAATGTGAAAATATTGCCTGTAGCCTACAAGTATTAATAGGCAAAATGAGACCCTTTAAAAAAATTATTGGTGCTGTTGGAGGGTGTCTGTTTTGATGTACTTGAGAAACTACACATTTTTCAAGTAGGAGAATAAGGGAAGACCAGTCATCAACAGTCAGCTATCAAAACTGGAGAAGATTGTTTTAATTAACACCAAACAAACTTTACTCAAAACCACTATTTTTGTGTGTAAATTTCAGGTAGAGTATTTTATTAGGTGAGTATAGGAAGTGTTAGATGCAAATAGAGTTGACTTTTTTTTTTTTCCTAAATGTTGCTGTTGCTTTTGTATGTTCTGGTAAGTGATAGCAATTGAAGATCATTAAATAAAACAAGTTGTCAACAGTCAGGTTTCTGTGTTTGTCTATTACTAAGGTATTAGGTACCATATGTCAGGCGATGATATATCACTAGGTCATTTTACCTAGTGACAATCTGATTTTACAAGGTCTTTGGATATGGGAGGTGGGGATAGTGATCATGTTAAATGGCAAACTTGTACAGCACAGGGTTTTTTTTTAATGAAGCTACACTACGTAGCAGGCCTGGGTTCAACCACTGCCAGTACTTCTATTTATTTATTTATTTATTTATTTATTTAAAGTAGTTGGTGTTAAACACAAATATTCCTGGTTTCCTGTTTTAGAAGAAGATGAAGATCAGCAATGTTAAGTAAACCTGGCACATCAGTCCTAATGTTTGTTGTTCTTAGGAATGGCTAGGAACAAGTATAACACTGAAAACCCCACATTCTTATAACACTAAACAGAAGGAAAATTTAGTGTGGAATTTCAGCGTTTTACACCTGTAAAGCTTCTGAGAATCCTTCGAGGAGAGGTAAGTTGCAGGGAAGCTTATTTCCATGAGTAGAGATTTCCTTTATAGAAAAAAAGGATAACGTGTAAAGCAGCATGGTCTTTTTTTGTTACTTGCCCTTAAAAATGATTCCATCTAATCCATTCCCTGGAAGGGATGGGAACTGGTGAACGGGGCAGCAAGTGAATCTGAACACAAAAGTGTCTATTGCCACTCCTGCGTATGCCACTGCGATAGCATCCACGTGGCTGCAAGGAGGGAGGGCCTGCAGAGCTGACTTCCACTGCTGACAGAACTTCATTTTATTTTTTCCAGTGAGGAAATAAGTGGGAATTTGCATTTTTTCCTTTTAGACAACGAGCAGTTTTCTACCAGCTTCGCTGCTTAAATTCATATTGTGCTTTCTGTGTTGCCATACCATTTTCAGTAAAAGAGCAGTTGCATGGAGACAAAGAGGCTGCTGATTTAAGTCTCAATAGAGAAGTCTGTTAGGCTTCAACTGTGGGAGGATACTAAATGTAGCTAAAAGGTTGGCAGATGCTACCTGGACCAAAACTACTTGAAAATATTAAGCAGCTGTTTAGTAGGTTTGCCTACAAACCATTTGATGACTGGAAGAATTGCTGGGAAAAATATGAGGAGTTTTGGTTTAAAAATGTACTTATTGTCTGGATGCAATTTGCTGTTTGTGTTGAATAAAAAAAAAACAACCCCAAACCAAAACCAACAAACTAGAGTTCAGCTACAAATATTTTGCTAGTGCCGATGTGAGGGGAAAAAAATCCCACCCAAGCCCTTCTTTCTCTTTCCACCTGTCTTACGATTTTTTGGTAAATTATGCCAGTTTATGCAACATTTTGGCTTTCATTTTCAAAGGGAGTAATACTGTTTCTGATTATGTAAGTTAACCTGAAAGCTGTGGAGTGTTGTCTTCTGAAGTTTTTAGGAAGCTCAGTGTATCTGCTGCTGTTAATGTTTTTCTAAGCTATAACTGCGAAAATTTACCTAAAGGGTTTATTTTGCGCTGCAGCCTTTGAGAGCACCGTAAGGAGGGCAGAAGCGAGGTGGCGGGAATTTGCCTCATTTTCTGCCAGGTGCACGCAGAGCTGCGTGTACGGCCCAGGAGGGGAAGCTTTCTTCATCTGCACCTTCCTCATCCCTGCACTGGCCTCCTCTGCAGGTTG
The DNA here is from genome assembly GCA_031468815.1 of Morus bassanus. NCBI lineage: Eukaryota > Metazoa > Chordata > Aves > Suliformes > Sulidae > Morus > Morus bassanus. Next base: position 8,707,827 of record CM062572.1, on the reverse strand, counting down.
GATAATCCTGGGAGCTGCCCTGGTGTTTTGCCTTATTGCCAAGCTGGAGTGTAAATGCTCTTTAGCCATATCATTTCTGACCTGTGAGATGCTCTGACCTGTGAGATGCTGTGTGGGACGCGCAAAATGAGCTGCCCCAGCATTTTTGGTTTGTTTTTCCTTTTGGTGGGTGGAGAGGGGAGATAAAGTTGTGTGAAGCTGTTGTGCTGTGTGACTAAATATAGAGAAGAGGCCTAAGGAAGCCATTGCTCAGGACCAGGGTAGTTAATATAAGCAGGGAGTATGAACTTCTAATTCATTTTTAAGTGCGGTTCCCTTTATGACCTGTTCCATGGGGAGAGTTGATTACAGGATCTCTGTGCTGGGTCATTAAATAGTTAACATCAATGGAGATCTTTATGCTTCAGAAGCTGAGATTTGCACACGTGTGGGTATAAGCGTTACCAGTAGAACATATTTGATACTGAACCTGGAAAAAAGTCAAAAGAGATGATTAATGTTTTGTACCTTTGGAATGGGTTTAATTTTGTGTGCCTAAAGCTTCTAGCGGTGCTGTAGAAACTGGGGGGAAAAAATATCTTTTCAGCATGTCCCACCCATACTTCACATAGAGCCACAAAAATAATATTCAAATGAACAAGAATGTCTTGATTGAATCTAAATAGAAAATGCAGTTTTCCATGGCCTAATTATTCCAGAAATGATCATTTCATTGTAGGCAAATTTAACTAAAACCTAGGAGACTTCTACAAAATTATCTGAAAGAAAAAATACTTTTCTCTTATAAAGTGAGGCAAAGAAATATCAAGAGCTTTTCCACAGAGTCTGCATTGATGTATCTCGGCTACTAGTTCTGCTTCTGATAGAAAGGGGTTTTCAATTTTCTTAAGTATGGTCTTAGTCGTTTGCTTAGTATTTTGTTTGTTACTACACTGTATAGTAATGTGGCTAAAATTTCTGTACACTCAGTTTCATAAATTTTCAATTTTTCTTGTAGGATTTCTAAAAATTTATTTATGAAAGAGTGCACTTTTGCCCATGTGAGTTGTTTGCTTTAGAACTTCTGTAGTGGTCCCTTGCTGTCTGTCAGGGGTGGTTTTTGTGCCCTGGATCAGCCTTTTGCCTTGTGCGTGAATACCAGCCCAAATTTGGCAGAGTTCTGAGACAGCAGAAGATTATTTTGCGTGTAACAGCTAGATAGTGTTATCATAATTAAGAATGATCAGGCATTTAGCATCTGTCATTAACTAGAGTGTGCGTGTGTCATCCTCACAGAGCAAATGAGGATGATTTGTTTCCTCTTAGGTGTGACAGAGGCATCAGTGTTACTTCTTTTTGTGGCACTGGTAAGGTCAATACTAGGGTGCATCATAGGGTCTGGGACTTGGCATATTTGAAGAAGATATAGGAGAATGAAAGAGGTGTAGATCCATTAAATGATTGAAGACCCAGAAAAAATGCCTTATGCAATATAATTAAAAAAAAAAAAAAAAACCTGTTTGAATACTTTATCAAAAAGCTTGAGAGCAGATATTGTCAGTGTCTTATGGGGAGAAAATACCAGTCAAACACAAGAAGAACTAATGCTGTCAGCTAAAGCCAGAAATAAGGCATGCGTTTTTAATACTGAGGAAAAATATGTGCTGGCAGGAACTACTTAAAATGATGTTAGATCCTCTGTGTGCTTCCAAATAAAGAGTCACAACTTTTCTAAAACTTATATTTTAGTTGAACACAAGTTACCGGACTTAAGTCATGGAGGGCTGCATTATGAAATCTCAGGGAGTGTTTCATTTAGGTTAGACTATCTGCTCTGGTAGCCCCTTCCAGCTTGCGTTTTTCTAAATCTGCAGCCGTAAGACCCTAGCCATTTCAGAAGCTTTGAAGGAAAGGCAGTAAGACATTTGGGAAGAAAAGCGAGGCTTTCATGAGTTAGACTAGTTGGATGTTTCCTTGGAGGAATCAGACTTTGTTGTTTCTTCTGCTCTATGTATCTTGGGTGATGCTCTGCTAGTTGTTCAGAACTGCTTGCTCATTTTGCTGCTCAGCCTGAGACGTGATTTACAGAATGGATGATGACTCAAAATGCAAGTGAACTTGGTGGGAACTAGTCCTGAATACTACACAGCACTGAGTAAACATTCAGGAAAATCAGGATGTCTCAAATTGGGCATTGAAAATTAATGGATGCTTTTAATGTGAATATTTTTATTTCTCAGTGTTCTTTTAAATTAATATCTTGTGAGTAATACAACATAAGAATGACAGTCTTTAAAAATGTTATTCTTGTTTGGTTTGTGAAAAACGAGATAAAAATTAAATGCAACATTATACAAACTCTTTAAGATTCGCTGCTTTTATTACAGCTAAGTAACTGAAAGATTGTGCTAATCTTATTTTAATAGAAAGAAATCTGATTGAATTATTTTTGTTTTTCTTTTCAAAAATCACAGACCGTCACAAACATTTTTCAAAAGTCTTGATTAAAGGTAATGATGCAGCCTAGTGAAATTCAGGTATGATCCAGACCAGAGCACTGTTGCTTCATTGGCTCGCCTTGAGTGTGAGGTCCCTTCCTTCTCAATCAATTGTTTTGTTTTGTTTTGTTTTGTTTTGTTTTTTTTAAAGTAATAAAGCTTTTGAATGAATTATTCTGGGTTTTAATTAATTTTATAATTCATTATGTCATCATGCAAAATTAATTTTTCTTCCTAAGAGTGGTGTGCTGTGTATTTTTTATTGTTTTTACTGAAATCTATAATTTATTTTGTTGCTTCACCAGATCTGTTGCTTCTCATTAGCACGCTTTAGCAGGCTTCACCAGGTTAAAGTAGGGCTGTAGATTTAAAATAATTTGAAACTGGATCCTGCTTAAGCTCTTCCATTTTCTCACTTCCTTCTGCCTGCCCTGAGCACAACTCTCTTTGCATGCCCTTTGTCCCTTCTCTTCGCTGCTGGGGAGAACCCCTGTACCACGTGCATTTGTGATCTTCATTGTCAATTGAAAACAGTGTGGTGGTAAATGCCTTGTATGTTTGCTTGGTATTCCCTTCCTTGGGTCAAAATCTTAGGGAATATTGAACAACTTCTCCCAGTACTGTGAAGTGATATTTTACAGAGACAAAAAGTTCATCTGTGTGTGCACTTTTGGTATGTTTTTTCCACTAATTTTGTGTTGTAACATGCAGTAATTTATTGTGAAGTGTTAAATGGCCTTACACTAACTTCTGCCCTTCTTAGGCATTTGCCTTCCTTTTTCCAAACAAATGTCTTAAAAGTAGTCAAGCAGATAATTGCAGGTGGAAGGGAATGACTGCCGTTACAGAAATGAGTGAAACCTCAGAGATGCTGATGATATGATTTAAAAAAAAAAAAAGAAGACGGTTTCATGGCTGTTTTATACAAACTCCTTAAAACTCACTTTTTGATTTATTTTTTTTATGAATTGAAATGAAACACAGCAAACTGATGAATCCAGAATTTGTGGCCATTTGATATGTACTTAAATGCAGGCAGTGAATTGCTGAAATGAAAGCTGTTCAACGTATGTTGTTGAAAAGTGATTATGCTCTCATTCTCTGAAAATAAAGGATTGTAATTCGAGCCTGCCTTTTTTAAAAGAAGAGTTTCCTCCAACATTGTTTCAAGGTAGAGTTTGAAAAAGGAAGTGATTTGTAAAATGTTGAAATGCAGTTCAGTGTCAAAGCAACCAATGAATAAAATTACTCAAAACAGGTAGCTGCTCTTATTTTGAAAGCATGTCAAAGTGGAGGAGCTTTCTTTATGCATAGTTGCTATTGGCTGCACAAACCCCTCGTATCTGTGGCTGATGATAGATAGGAGTATTAATAATATAATTCATGCCTTGTCATATTTTGCTGCTTAATCATCTTGTTTGGCACTACCCCGGCCGTGTTCTGTGTGGCCATAATTCAGGAATGAAAGCTCACTCGAGCGCTGGTATTACAGTCCAGTAATCAAAGAGGCTGGGATTATGCAGATAATGAAAGGACTGGCCAGCGTGTGTTTACCCATGAAAACTGGAGTGAAGTTAGAGACAGTAAACAGCCGGGGAGCTGCCTTCCGCACCCGACGATGGCCGTCGCGCCTACGTCACAGCTGCTTTAAAGATCCAGGGTGGGTAAGCAGAAACCGAGAGCGCTCTCGGGTTCAGAAACATGTGTCAGCAGTATTACTTGAAGTTCCTGCCATGAAAAACTTAATCTCTTACAAGTCTCTAGTAATGTTGTCTTTTGTATGCTGTTGCTGCTGTCAAAAGTGATATTTTAGGGGCGTTGCTAACATTTTGTTAGAAAATACTTAATTTATAAGCGAACAGTTTCCTGGACATTAACATAGATTAGAAAGATAAAGAGGGGCTATAGCATGAATCTGAATGCAAATAAAATAGGAAACCAGGGTTTTCTTGTTTTCCTTAATTGTTTTTGTTAACTACAGTTTTAAAATATAAACTTCACATTTTCTCAGGGGCTAGCACTGAACCTTGTGAATAGCTTATGATTCAAAGTGTTCCTATATTTTGGATAACTTTTTTTTTAAATTTTGGAGGAGAAGGCAATTGCTTGGCTCTGTATGGAAGGTGGTTGTAGTTGGGGAGCACTGTAACAGATAAAATTATGAGAGGATACAAGGAAGTATCTAAAATGAAAATTTTTTTTTCAACTAAAAAATTATTCAATTTTTGAATATTTATTCAAAACTAAAATAAGTTGGGGTTTTGTTTGGTTGGGGTTGTTTGGTTTTTGGGTTTTTTTTGTTGGTTTTTTTTTTTTTTTGGTTTTTAACTCAAGAAGCCCTTTCCCTCTCTTGGTTTATAAACGGTGTTCCATCTGTAAGTCCTGTAGGTTCTTCCAAGATACCCATGATTTTTCGTGAAATGGTTTCCATGCTCTTGTCAATGCATGAATAACAAATAATAGAATGGGTGGGGAGGAAGTTGGGTGTAATTTGACTTAAAAGCATGAATGTTTTGACCTCAACGATTGGCAGTTTGAAAAGCATGATTTGCCGTACTGTTTGTGTGAGTGTTGGGTAGTTTAGTGTTAATCACCATCCAGTTATGAATATAATTCACTCATTAGACAAGTGAATTAGACTATAGGCTAGCATTGGACTTTTAAACATACCTTCAGTAAGCACTCACATTAAAAGGAGGGGTGTTCTTTAGAGTGCTATGTTGACGGAAAGAAGCAATACTTATCTTGTGGATATAATGAAGGTAAGGTTCTTCAATTTGTAGAGGTCTAAAAAATAAGAAATTTTTATTTTTTATTATAGTTTCTTATGTACTTAAAAGATGGATTTCCTGAGATACTCTTTTGAGTGACTACTCATTGTGAAATTTTCATCCATAATCAAAGGATAAGGTGTTGGGGTTTTTTTGGTAGGTTTTTTTTATGATGCTGCTTTCTATTGTTTGCTTTTTCTAATTGTTTATGTTTCAGGTTCTAAGTTTCGTGTAGGATGCTTTTTCGTTTGGTTATGACTTGAGATGGCTTTCTTTAGCCAGCTGTAAACTTTCATTGACAGGTATCAATTAAAAATATTCTGTCTATGCATGCTGTAGCAAAGCAGTGGACTCAGAGGAAAGCTGATCCTTATTTTTTTAAATGATACTTTTATTTGGCTTGTATTTACAGATGTCTGATGAGCTTTATGAGACAGTGAGTGGAAATTAGATCAACTTATAACCTGATCCTATATTCAGAATTCTTCTAGCCTTGACAGCCTTAAAATCTGGGGAAGTGTAAGACCAGTCTCCACGTTGTAACAGTTTTTCCTGCATTTCTGAATTAAGACCAGTTTTTGAGTTATTCAGAAACAAGTCTAATTTGATTATATTAGCACTTTGCCTGATTAGGGATTGCTGAATCAGGTTCACTATTTGAAAGGTAGATGTGTGTTAATGTCTTGTGTTACTCTGGCTAGTGTGTTACTTGGTATCATTAACAAGTCAAGGGCTGATCTCTGTGTTGAAGGATGTTAAGAGGGACTGTATTTGTATTTTAATTCAAAAGAGAGATTACAGTATATTTTATTTTTTGCACAACTTTTTGCTGAAGTGAAGGCAAGTTTTGAAGTTGTCATTGAACGTGCCAGGGCCTGAGTTGGTTCTCCTCCAGCTGGAGGTAGAGAATTATGTGCAGAATAAAGGTAAAACTGACTTTTAAAGACAAGTTAGAATTCCAGTTTTCCAAGTTTTTATGTGGAAGTTATAAATCCAGAAGCTTTCTTACCAGTCATGTGTTCTTAAATATTTCCATAGGGGAAAATATATGTCTTTCTGTTTGGTTTAAGAAAGCACACCGGCATTGTTTATTATGCATAATAAAAAAGAAGCTTAATTTCAAAATACCTGTCCAGCGGGAATTTTGTATGCCTCATGTTAGCCTGCCTGTTCCACCCCTTGGACATTCAGAAAATGTTTGGTGTTTCAATTATCATAATTCAGACATTTCTTCTGGTCATCAAATAGTTCTAAAATTCTTCTTCCTACAGATTTCAATGGGTTCATTACTGATTTTAAGAAAAAAAACTTCCTTTTTTTTTGAAACTGCAGGGAGCCCGGGAACATAAATTGGCCCATGATTGTTATCTTAGACCTACCCAAAATTAAAGGGTTAATGGCAGCTTGCTAAGTAGTGACAAGAAAATGTAGGATGATCAGGAAAGGGGGAAGAACAAGGGAAGTTGTTGCTCAGTCGCAGAGCGGGAAGTAGAGGGGAACTGGACGGACCTGTTGTGTCAGAGGGGCTGGGCTGCATCAGGTGCAGTGCAGGCAAGGGGAATTAGAGCTCCCTGATGCACAGAGGAACAGAGAGAGCTCTGCTTGAGCTGATTTATTCTGCAAGCGAGAAAGGAGGGAAGTGCTACTGGAGGCAAACTGTTTGCGGTGTCTGAGCTTGTTCTAATATCTAAACCACTTTTCCCTCAACTTTTTTAACTCTGAGCACTTCGTAACATTGGAAAAAGAAGATGATGATTCAAGGATTACCTAGTATGCTGTTACTTGGAGATAGTGAGGATGTGGAGAAGTTTTATTCCTGAACAGGTGAAGTACATTATTGTACAATAATACAACTTTGTTTGCCTTACAAGTACTTTAATCAAAAATACTGATGCATAAACTTGTATCTGTCTACAAGCTGGTTGAATTTTCGAGTAATTTGATTTTTTTTTCAGGTGATCTGAGCTATTGAAGGGAGGGCCGGGGGTAAATGCTGGCACCGTGAGTGCCCTAAGGTGGTGCCAATGCCTCAAGGATTATCTCGTAGTGGGAAGAGCAGTGCCCAAAGCAGAAGAACCTGCCATTTTCCTCTTCATTGCACAAGCAGCCTTTTTTTCATTTCCTCTGCCTTGCTGTATCCTGATCAAAACCTCGCATTAGGCCAAGGAAACCTGTGTGTCCAGGTAAGGCTGTGTTCAGTGAGAGAGGACAAACTGGGCTGCTCTTTGCACTTTCCCTGAGTGAGGACAAACCGCTCAGGAGAGTTCCTCCATCTCTGGAAGGCCTGATTGAGTGCAGGAGATGACACTGAAATGGCAGAAAAGCCCCATGGGCAGTAGGGACCTGCAAGTCCAAGCTGGGAGGGAGACATGCTGGGTGGATGCATGCCATGGAAAGTCAGCAGTGTCCTCTCCTGTGGCTGAGCCCAGCCCACGGCATTTGGACTGACTGGAGCTGAGTACCACCAGAGATCCCTTGACTCTCTAGGCTCGTCACAGATTATTGTAGCTCTGAGGCCGACTCACCTGCCTGCCACATCTACCTCAGAGATCAGAGGAGGGAAGCCTCGTGTAAAATGATCAGCAACCATCAGGTCTTGGTCTGTGCAAAAAGTACTTTGGCTATGCCTGAACATTCCACGGAGAATGTGAGTATGTAACTGGGAATAACCGTGTCCTTTCCCATCACAGCTAGAAACTCCCCCATGTTTTTCCAACATTTTGGATCAACAAGCATGAGGTTTGGGAGTTGGAGAAAGAGTGAGAGGGATGCTCTTGAGCTGAGTTCTAGGGCCCACCATTGCTTGGTGCTCCTGTGATGGGCTCTGCTTGCCCTATGGGGGCTTGCTCTTGCTCTCCCCAGTCCTTACTCCCTCCAGGCACTGAATCTCCCTCATGGCGCCGTCACGGGAAGCAAGGATTCTTCACTGGATTTGAGGCACCATATGTTTGAACCCAAATAGCTATGCATGCCTTTTCTATGATATAATTAACTTGAGTTCTTGCTGTATTACTTGGGTCCTCAGTCTGGACCAAAGTTGTACGCAGCCGTACAGAACTGTTTCTTTAAAAACAAAAATAGCCCCAACCAAACCAAACCAAACTAATGTAAGAGTGGGAAGTAGGGATGTGCAGGGCTAATGGTGCTGGTGGTTTGCAGGGCAAGGATTTTGCAGTCTGCTGTACGTGTTCGTTCTTTTTGGCAGAATCACATTTAAAGCAGATCCTTTTTGCCTTCATTTCAAGTGAAAAGAAGTTCCTTTCTCAGCAAAACAAACTATGATAGAAGCATTCAGTTTCTCATTTGCAGCATAAATGATTTCAAGTTCTCTTGGGTCCACGTGGAAAAAGTACTCCACCGTTTTACCGGATGCTGTGTTCTCCAAAACATCCCATTTTTTTTAAATGGCTGATTCTTAATTATCCACAGCTGAAAGCCCTTCCCTTTTACTCTTGGCAGCCTATGCAGTCTTTATGGGGTGGAACAGGAACCTTCTTTCGTCCTAGGAAATAGTATTAATCCTGCCAGTATTTAACTGAATCCAGGATTACTAATCTGTTGAAAAGCTCTGCTTTTAGTTTTTACAGATGATGTTCAGGACATCTGATAGTTGCATTCATGTTGTCAAAAACGCATGCTGTGTTTGTCTGTGGAAACCTCAGAATTTCTAGAAGGGATTCATTATGTTAGTATTAAACAATTGTGGTCTTCATTAGTAAAAATGAGTCAAGTTCTCTTAATAAAATGGTAATTTTCTCATTTATGTTCTGTATTTCTGAAGTAATGGCTTTTAAATACCGAGTATTTAAATCTGTCTTTCTAGTGGAATAATAAAGTATTACAATGACTGTAAAGAAATTTAGAATGAATTTAGATCATTTAGTTATTTACTTTTCCCAATGTTTTCCTAGTAAAAGCTGCCTAACTACTCTGTCTCATGATCTGTTTTCCCTGTTTGTACCAATTTGGTTGATAACTGTGCAGAAGCAGAATAGTCAGGAGGAAGTTCCAAGATGCTTCAACTTAACTTTTCATTAGAAAAATGATTAAGAAGCAAGCAGGGCTCCCTGAGTAGTCTGAAACATCATTTTGTAGCTCTGAAGCCAACTGTTTTGTGTCAGGTATATAAGAAAGAAGTCTGTGTGGAAAAACACCTGTTTCAGAATGGGTTGCTTGTATGTGTATATTGTAATCGCTTGGTTCACTCTTTAATCTAACTTTACATGAATTTTCTGTCTTTTTTTTTTTTTTTTTTTAGTAGATCCTTGCAAGTTTACAGATTGGTCTAGGTTATACATGGAGAAAAAAAAAAAGACTGGTGAATAGGTAGAGTACAGTTGATCTCTAGCGCCACAGTTATCTCCTATTTTATGTGGTGCTTCCTTACAGGATTTAGAGCTTTAAATGCATAAAATTCTTGTGCGGGAAAGTCATTACTTCAGAAAAAGTGTGTGAACGAAGTTGCTATAGCATCTTAGAGGCTAAAATCTGGTTAATTGGCATTAACCTCTGGGCTTCATCTTGCATGGGACCAAATTTACTGGAAGCTTCCTCATTTGATTTAATGCAAGTATGAGGCATACAGATTCCTCAATGCAGCAGCTCAGAAAGAGTTACTCAACTGGGTTGCTTTTCCAGTTGTGACTAAGGGGCCAATTAGCAGCATCCGGAATGAGACGGCAGTCCCTAGGTAAAAATAGATGGCATTTGGAGAAGCTGGGGGCTGTTTTGGAGAAGGTCTTCAGCTGCATACTGAGAGAAGCAAGACAAAGAGGCAAGCTTCAGAAAGAAGTGTTATAGACATGATTGTGAGAAACTCCATGAACAGGCACAGGTAGGAGCAGCCCAGAGAATCGGCGAAAAGTAATACCAAATGGACTCTCAAACTGAAGGGCCTCTGCTGCCGAAGGAATGCCTGAGCTGGGTTCTTCACTCCCCTCTGACAAGAGAGATAATGCTATCATTGATATTAAAATGAAACAAGCTGTAACATCCTCTGAAAATGACAGGAACCAGAGGAGTGGGTGTAAAGCTCGCTAGATTGTTCAGTCTTATGTTAAGGATTGATACTTTAATGCCTCTGTCAGAGGAAGGAGTAAGGCACACAGAAGTGCTGCTTCAGTAGGTTTGCTTGAAGGCGATCAGTTGACTACTGCCAGAGTCCCTGAGACCAAATAACTGAGTAATATGCAAGGTACAGGGAAGGGAACTTGATGGCATGGGATTGTATTTTGCTTTCTGGCCTTCACAGTTATAACTTCATCCTGTGACCACAACAGTTTTGACGGACTGTATCTGTCATTTCTGTGGGATACTGAAGCCACTGGATTAGTATAGTTTAAAACTCTTTTGTTCTTCACTGACCTACTTTGCATGTTAGCTATTGGATTGGGAAAGGGCCATCTGTATATGTGCCCGCTGGTACAGCCTGAATGTAAAGAGAATGTAGAATGCTGTCTGCCTTCTCTTGATAAACTTTGGTCCAATGGAGGTAATTACTTTAAAATACTAATTTTTACTGTAAATGGCATGCCCTATTTGTCATTTAATAATGTATTAGTGAATTTGGTATTGAATGAAAAATAAAGAAGGCAAGAAAGGATGCACCTGAAGTCCTATCTTTAAATATACAAAGGATGTTTGTAAGTTAAGAGTTCTTGCCTGGTAGTCTAGTCTAGTAGTGAGCCTGTTTATTCCTAAAAAGTATGGGCAAGCTAGAGAATGTATGATCTATGTATTTGTATGGTTAGATGCAAAGCATGTTGGCTATACTATACATGCTTTCTTGATCAGTGATCTGTACCTGCAAAGACTCTATAAAAATGCCTTTTAAAAGTTATGCTAATTCACCAGCAGTGTATTTTGATCACCTCACTTATGAAGAGGAGCTTTCAGACTTACCTATATATGTATAAACCTGCAAAATACACACTTTTCCTGCTGAGTTTTTCTCTGTTGATTTTTCATGGAATACGTAACTGATGAGATTGCCTTTCCTTTTCTAGATTAGTGAGCAATGAGCTTTCTGCTAATTAGAGCAAAGGTATAATAGCAATTCTAATGAACCAACGTAACACTCCCATTGACTTCAGTTTGCCCAGGATGCCAATTGAGGATGAAGTTTGCAACCACAGTGCAGCTGCGGATAAATATTGTTGGTAATCTAATTTCAGCTTATCATCTTCAATAGAGAAGGACCTTAAGTAATGAGCAGTTTGGAAGAGGTAGAGAGGATAGCAGTTGGTGATGAAGAGTATTGTTTGGTAACCACAGAGGAAAGGTTTTAACTATATTTAATGCCTAAACTGTTACGTCTGGTTAATATTTGTAACAGTCTAAACTAATAAAGTTTTGTAAAGTGACTTGATGCGCAGCAGAGTGATACTTTTGGTTACATTAGTTGCATGACATAACCTTGTCTGTGTAGTTTTCAGTTTTCTCAAACTTGTTTATGAATCTTAAGAATTTAATATAAAACTCTAAAAATACATATTTGACCCATTAAAAATAAATAAAGGTAATATACTGTGGTAGACTGATATTAATATTGCAGAGGGGCTAAGTAATCTCTAGAGAAATTCACTTCAGGTGCCAAGGCCCAACAATCATCAGATAGATTTGTCTGTCCAGTAGCAGATGGCATTCTGAGGGACCAGAAAACCCTATGATTGATATGCATGCATGTAGGTAAATGTATTCTGCCAAAAGAAAACTGCATTTTTTATTCAGTGTTTTTGAAAGAGGTCAGAGGTAAAGATGATATGAAAAAACGTCCATGCACATTATGGTAATGCAAGTCTATGGTAAGCGTTGTTCTTTAGACAATTACAAATATTCGGATATGAGGTCTTTGCTCTCTAGAACCTTGTGTTGGGGAGATGAAATGTCTACCCCGTTTAGGATTCAAGCAGCAAAAAAAAAGTTGCTGTTCAAAAGATGGAAAAGTGGCCTAATACACTACGTCAGTCAGATTTCCAAGTTTTAGCAAAAATACCCAATTTGGGTATAACAGAGCAGTGAACTTTAAATGTGAAGAATAATTGCTAGTAAATGAGTCTCTCATTTACTTTGTTTTAAAACATCTGATAACTTTAGACGTGCCATTCTGAGATGGAGAAGATCCTATTTTTAACGGGATAGCTGGTATTTTTACATAGACATATGTCATGATAATACAAATAACATAAAATACCCAGCATTAACACAGGCTAACTTCACAGGTTATAGGGGAGTATTACATAAATGGGATGTTTTTCCTCTCTACTGGTGAATTGTTCTGGATCCTGAATAATCTGAAGATCAAGAGGTTGCTGTAGAAATGGTCTAGAATAGGGTTATATGTCTGTGCACCTGGGAATGTGGGAGAGCTCTACAGTAATTGGAAAAGCAAAATAAAGTAGATTTATTTATTTATTTCCTGTCATTTAGACAGATCTACTGGGCTTGGCAGTATGAGAAAGGGTGTTCCCTTAAACTAACAGCTTGACTAATTTGAGTTACTGTCATAAGGTATTGAATAACATAGTCTGAGCCTTACAGATGACTATATCTCAGGGCAGCTGGTTGAGCCTAAGCACTAGAAGGCTGTATGCAAGGAAATTATCTTGAAGGAGGTAATGATGTGGTAATCTCCTTTCTTGACAAGTAAACCATGTGGATTGCTTGTGGATGCAAAGTTCTCACGTAGCATCTTTGAGTAATGCTTTCTAGTTTCTCGGTTGGCAAGGAGATGTCATCCCAGTGTGTAGATCAGGATGTACCTTTAGGTTTTCCTGTGTTTTTCGTGGCTCAGCCGGGATGTAGCAGAGGTTATGCTCCTATGCTCAGGAAACACAGATGAGCAGTGAGTGCTGTGGCTGGTGTTCCTGAGGGACATGCATCTCCCCTTCAGCCCTGGCTTGTTTTTGGCATAACACTGAATCCAGTTTGAGGAGTTGATTCTGATCTCAGAGGATCTCCATGGGCTGAAACTAGTTTTTAGAAGACTAAATGAATAATGAAGGCCAAAGCCAGTAAGTTTGTTCTTGAGTTGTGCTGGAGCTTCTGCAGTAAGAAGGACACATGTAGGAAGTTGAGCTTTCTGGGGGGTCTGTTTGGGGACTGCGGAATGAACTCCCAGTTTGTTTCTGCATCTTCCGTCATAACTTTGGGGTATATTTGTTAAATCATGTCTTTTTCTTACACAGATATAGCATCTTGCACATACGCGGTTCCATGAAGTTCTTACTCCATTACACACATTGCTCCCTCTACGGAGAGAATGAGAGAGCAAACATATGATGCAGAGTCGGATTGCGTAGTGCATTACTGCAGAATACTGGGAGACTGTTGTGGTAAATTAGCATAGAACAGAATATGTTCTTGACTAAATTTATACTACCAAATGAGAAGGGAATGGAAGTTATGTTTTCAGGGTTCAGTTAAACTCTTCTAAATATATAAATAGGATTATAGAATTTATATTTTATATGTATGCGTATTATTTAAGTTAATAAATGTAAATATTTTTAAATATAAGCCTGAGCTTTTAGACATTGCGTGCATATGTAGAATAGCTCTCGCTTAATTACTTCTTTCGGTGGAGAATGAAGTACTCCTGTGACTTCTGGGGTAAATCAGTGGGTCAGTATCAAGCAGAGTAGCAATTATGAGCCCGTTTGGCTAAGAGTTACGTTTTGGGTTTCCTGTGCTCTTGGTTCAGTTTTTTTGCGTCTAAGTGTTTCTGAATAAGTTTAATAGAGCAACTCTGTAGTTTGAGCAAAATGAAAATTATATATTTTTATTTGGACAGGTGGCAGTTTCAGAGCACTTACTAAGCAAGGTATAATGTTTGCACTCTGACAGGAAGCATGTACAGCTATGTAATTTTATCATGGTTTCACTATGAACTTAATGCACTAAACAAATTCCAATGCAAATCCTGAACTGCCTTGTGACCGCAGTTAGAATGGAAGGTAACTGTAAGATTGCTGTGACGTGTTTGTATTCTAATATTTAATGATCATTATAGAGCAAAAGCTTCTCATGTCATGCAGGAAAAAAATGTGATCTGATAAGAATCTTATCAAAAGGAAGACAATAATCCTCTTAAGGATTCTTCTGTCTTAGGTCAGCAGACCATCATGGGTTTTTATTGCAAAGGTGTTTCTTAGTAGCCTGGAACTTGCAAACTTTTTTCTGGATTTTAGATTTTTTGCCATCCAAGGAACCTGGAAACCATGAGTTGTTCATTATAAACTGCTAGTCTTGCCATTTTGTGATATTTGCCATATAATTTACCACACATAAAAAATATTGCACACAATGAAGCAAGATAAAGTTGAAGCTGCGGTGTAATCCATCATTCTCTCTAAGATTAACAGAAACAAAGTACAAGATAAAAGTGATATGAGCATAGCATGACAAAGTTGAAATAATGCGCTGAGACTTGTGTCTGTTGTCCTTTGGAATTCCAGTGCTGTACTAAGAACTTAGGAATAGATGGAGGATTGCAGGGTCCTAGAGACTAGCTAGGCAGTTAGAAATACACTGAAAACCAGCCTGAAGACCTGTTAGTGATTTTAAAGGAAAGGAAGACAGCAGTGGGGTGACCCAGTGGAGTATGAGGTTACTATTGTGTAGCTTTGCTCTATGTCTGTAATTTGAGAAATCAGTTGGAGAATGAGATGTCTTTGTTTACATGGTGTTTCTGTCTGGTCTTCGTGATGTGTTTTAGGGTAGAGGAGCTGAGAAAGTACATAAGCTCAGCTTATTTTGGATTTGCATTTGCTCTACCTATAGCTTTTGCTATTCAAATGTCTACAGAGAAGCCTGACTTTAATTCTGGGGTACAGCTCTTCCTGGTAACAGCTGAAAGGAACCAGTGGATGATTCAGCACTGGAGGCATTATGAGCTAGAATTGAGCAAAAGTGTAAGGAGTAATACTTACTTACTAATCCTGGAGTCTCAAAAAACCCAACAGCAAAGATTTTTCATGTAGAGTCAGTCTTGTGTTTGTAATGGAGCATGATGTTAAAATTCAGAGACCTTAAATTTGTGAATATTCTAAGGATGTTCTAACACAGCTCTAGGAGCTCCAAAGTGTGAGCTCACTGTACTGGGTTTTAAGTGTTGTCTCCCAGCACAGTATTGGGTTGTTTTTTTACGCACCTAGCTAAATTAACAGGTCAGTGCCTAAAAAGAAAAAACAAACAAGCAAACCCAAACCAAAACACCAGCAACCAACAAACAAAAAACCCCCAAACAACCACAGATCCTGAAAGTGGACACATGCTTATGTTTATATAAAAGTAGAAAGTAGAAGATGAACAGTTTCTGGGATTTTTTTTCCCTTTTTATCTTTTAAGAACATTTAAAGTCCATCTCCGATTTTTTTTTTCCCCTGCCTTCCCCTTGGAGAACACTTTGAAAAGTAACAATTATGTCTTTCATATCTAACAGTAGAAGGTTAGGCAGAAGGTATGTGACAAAGGTGTCCTGATCATTTCTTCACTACCTCAGGTCAGTATTCTCAAGTGGCAGGACAAACATGGACAGCAGCTCTCTCTGGTGACTGTTCAGCAAACCTGGTGACTTTGACTCTTCTGAATGAAGGTTAGCTTGTATGTTGAAAGTGCAATTCAGGCATAACCTACTTAAAACAACTAGCATGAGCTTTCTGAGCCAGTATAAAAGAAACTTGAGTCAGTCCAGGAAAGTTGGCCACAATAACTCTTGGTGTTTCAGCAAAGTATTTTTGTCTTATTTTGGGATTTTATGCCACGTATTCAATTTAGGAAATTGAAATTACATTTATGTGTATTTTTGCTACCCTTAAAAAAAAAAATCCCTAATCATTGTTTTTGAAATATTAGTAAAAATTGGGGGGTGGGGTGAGGAAAGCAACCTACAAAACCTGTGATCAGCTTGGAGCTAAAAATTAATTATAAATTTGATGTCTAGGCAAACTCACCATAAATAATCTAATGGGATATTTTAAAATGTCACAGAGTGTCAGGAGCCTCCAGATATGTAGCTGCTTAATCAAATCTAGCCCCTCACCACTAACTCTTTCATTCTTGTTTTGCTTAAACATTTTGAGCTCCTGTTTTTTCCTTTTAAAATGTTCTGCTACTTTCATTGTGTTACCTATTCCCCAAACAATTTTTTCCTCTCTGTCTTCTTCAAGTCTCCTGCTCATGCTCTACCTCATTTTCTTTCTCTTTTGGTCTTTTAATACTTTTTTATGTTGTTGTTCTGCTGCCTTTGGCTTCCTGTTCTGTCCCCTTCTCATAATATTCACAGCTTCTTTGCCATTCTTCCATCTCTTTTGAAATATTTCGGTACGCTCATCCACTTGCTTTTCTCCCATCAATTTTTCTCTAAAATTTGTGTCATTTGAATCCTTTTCTGTACCTTCTCTGCTATCTTCTTTGACCTGGATCATTTTTGGCTTGAATGTACTTGTAGGTAGAATAGGTAAACTTTGACTGTCGGATTATTCCAGTAGTCTAAGCTCTTCCCATTCATTGAAGAACTAAAAACTGTGATTCTACGATTGAAAAACTAATGAGGAGGGGTTGAAAAGTGTTGTCAACTTACCTAAGGAGGAAGGCATTGCTGCTTGATTATAAAAAGACACGGTTACTACTAAGTGGTGATTATTAGTACTAGCATGATGGACACTATACACTACCAAATATCTTGTCAGTGTCTATTTTTGTGGGACCTAGAACAACGATTGGTGTGCCTGAATACCCTGGTAATCTCGTCTTCCATTAGTTGCTCATAAGTTCTGACTATCCACTGTCTATTTCCTCGATTGCTTGTTATTAACAGAGATACTTGATATAACTCTGTTTCATAACAGATTCATCATGTTAGGTTAGTGACGAGTAAGAGAATCCAGACTTGTGAAATCGACGGCACCGTGGAAGCTCTCTGCTCACTTGAGGGTGCCACATCATCGATGCTAATTTGCATTAATACAGTTCTTTTGCAACAATTATGGGTTTAATAGCATTTTGCTATGGCTCATCAGTAGCTTTGACAACCAAGCTTGGTCCACTTCCAGTTTGAAAGATGCCCACAGCACAGACACCATTGGTGTAGTCAGTGGTGGGAAGAACAAATGTTGGTCATAGTTTGACAAAGCGTGGCCTAAACAAATCTTTTCATTGAAACCTTGACTGCCGTGGGTCTGGATTGAGCTGTATGGGTGAAAGAGAGGAGGCTTAAACTGTTGCCTGTACCCTGCCTGCTGTGGAAGTAGGCAAAAAGTTTAACTGAAGTTTCATAAACTTTAAAAGCATAATTTTTAAAAATACGCTTTATTGAAATTCTTTTTATTGTCAGTTTGTTTTTAATTCTTGGTCTTGTGATGAAGGAAACAGCAGCCTTTCATCCATGTGTTCTGTTAAGGGGCTGAAGCTCGTAAGATTTTACATAATTGAGTAAAGGCAGAATTTTGATTAATATATTTAAAAGTATATCTACGCTATAAAATTTTGGCAATAGTTATGATCAAGAGTCCGTCTATCAAGGAATATTCCCTGTTGCTTGTAATGCTACTCCATATGCACTCAGGGCACTCAAATCAAACGCTAGGTCTACACTGCTTTCATGTTTGTTGAAAACCGCTGTGAAATGATCGGGAAATGCTGGCAAGCTGTAGAGGGATTCACAGTTTCCAGGATCCCTGTGAAACTACCCAGGAGACTCCCACTTGATGAGAACTTGTACAGTTTGATCAGGGAGAAGGTAATGGTGAGGGAAATAATTCTCAGTTTTGTGACTGATTATCTGAAGAGACACTGATTATCAGGAAAAGTGGTGGAGTATGTCCTGTGTTGCACTTCTAATGATGCGTTTTCAGTGTGCTGGAAACAGTATGTTAATGTTGCACTTTTCTTTTTGTGCATGTTCACTCATGAAAGTCAGCTTGAGTTTATCCCACTGTATTTATTGCTGTGTGAATAATGTTGGTACTGGTTAGACTTTATATATTTGGAACACAATGCCTAACTGCTACCCTGCCTGTATAATTATTAAGTATAGAGAATAGGTTGGGAAAACCGCTTTGAAAAAAGCACCTATTATAAACGAGTGATTACTGACTTCACAAAGCATTCATAATATCGACAGCCGGTCAGGAAAATTAAATAAATGCAATCAGGATAGTGATTACTTTTCTCAAGAAGTGTCTGTAAGAAAGAGAGGGCAAACATTTGTACTTCTTGGCATCTTAAGACCAATATTCTATGGTGAAAAGTGGCTTATAGAAATGTGGCTCGTTATATACCAGGGTATATGTATGACAGGACCTTGAGTTAGCTAAAGTTTTGAGCTGAGACCTTCTCTTAAAGTGAACTTCTCAGAGAAGAACAAAAGGCTTTCAAATTCAAATTTGCAAGTTTTATTTGAATAAAAACTAGAAAGTTAGCTTCTTACAAAATAGAATCTTCATAGTGACCTGTGGGGGACAGATGTAGACATAAAGAGATTTATCTACAACTGCCTACTTTGTGCAGGTAGGTCCCTGCTTCAGTGGTTGGTTATGATTAACTTGGTGGCTTGGTGAGTGACAGCAAAGCGGGAGGGTTTTTTTGTGGGTTTTTTAGAGCATTTTTGGCACAGGGAGATTTTACCTAACTAGAAAAATCATAATCCTCAGTTTATTTAATAACTGGAAGATATGGAAGCTGAAGAAAAATTGGGGAATTACTTTACAATCAAGCTAATAGGGAAGGAATATAGGAAACAATCTTGGGGGTGGAGGCGAGTGAGTGCAGAGTTCTCAGATGTTGGGGAATTATCACAGAATCACGGAATGGCAGGGGTTGGAAGGGACCTCTGGAGATCATCTCGTCCAAGCCCCCTGCTTGAGCAGGGACACCCAGAGCAGGGGGCACAGGACCGCATCCAGGTGGGTTTTGAATGTCTCCAGAGAAGGAGACCCCACAACTTCCTGTGTTCCAACTTGTGCCCATTGTCCCTTGTCCTGTCGTTGGGCACCACTGAAAAGAGTCTGCCTCTTGACACCCACCCTTCAGATATTTATAAGCATTGATTATAAGGAAGTTCTTAAAATTAATGTGAGTAAAAAAGTTACTATTAATCTCTCTGTCGCCCATTCTGGACATACTTCAGTTCCAGTACGTGTTTTTAATTTTCATGCTTAATGTGGTGTTTGCCTTTACTAACATACAAGATGATACTAGTTCTTTATGCAAACATCATCATCAAGCTAATTAATAACAGTAATGTATATACTGGAAGCAATAGTTATTCTCAGGGCATTTTGATTTTAATTATTAATAAATGTTCTGATAGTAGATATGTGGGTGCAGGGTAGCATGTGGGAGCATATCCTAGTTTTGCTCAATATTTTATATGTAATCTGCATTATTTGTCTTGTTTTATTCTAATTCTAGGCCCTGTGCTGCCTTGTGTCTGCAATCCCACAATTTTTCCTTACAGTTGCCATGCTGGCTTAAGCAGCTCAATCCCTCTCTCCATCTTCACTTATTCACTTCCCGGCATTATACCCTTCATTGCAAAACTACAGGCTGAAGTGGATCAGGGAACTGACCCAGGTGTTCAGTATCTCCCCCTTGGTTTTTTACTGTCACTGAGAGGAGAACGAGAGCTCAGTTCTCTGGATGCAGCTTCGCTGGTCTAATGCATAGTTTTACTCTTCTGTGATCTAAAATCAGTTAGTTGTAAATTATTTTAATTAAAATTTGAATGTAATATAAACAAATATATTTTTATATGTTAGAGACTTGCAGTAAAAGTATGCTGTCAGATTTTTATATCTTTATTTGATAAAAGGATGCAAAAGGCAGAGACTGCAGAGATGAATGATGAGAAGGGATGGGCTGGTTGGATAAGGATTATTTTGGAAAAAGGCTATTAAGAGAGAAACTGAATTGCTTTGGCCATTTTAGAATTAGTATTTCAGCCCTTGTAGTAACAATTGTTGGTACATGTCTGAACAAAATTACAGTACTTTCTGTCAATTTTTCTGATAACTTTATAAAACTTGTTTCTGTTTAAAGGCTCTGATTCTGTCTTGGTTATCATTGTTCAGATGTATTAGTACTTGCTTTCACTAAGCCAATTTCCTTTGACTCTGTGAATATGCAGTGTATTTCAAAAGCTCTGTACAGTTTTAAATGGCTAAAGAGAAAACTGACAAGCCTGAAAATTAACTCATAGCAAAGAACTGAAAATGAAGAGAGTTCTCACAGTCGTCCAGACGGCAGTTTATCTTTCTTTAAATTTTTATTTTAATAAATGTATACTCTACTCTGCATCAGACATAAATCACACATGCCACTTAGTAGTGTCATTTTGATTTTATTTTATAGATTATTAAGGTATTATAGGTATTTACACAGACTTATTAGAGCAGTTGCTCAATTTTCAGTTATTTCAACTGAAAGTAGATACGGTGGTGATATTGCAGGTTATTAAATTTTGGGGCCTAAATCTTGGGCTGCACATTAGCACAAGAGTAAAATGTTGCAGAATTCATTGAAAGCTCTGAGTATCCATCTGCTGAGAAGAAAATGATTTGCTGTTTTTCATCAACTAACTGTGAACATCTGTAAGGAACTGCATGTTTCATTTCAAGTCGTTGCATTAAGGAGTTCAGCTCTGCAGTGGAGCTCAATAGCTCTGTACCCCAAGTACCAGTGCGCTTCCTGCTCCCAATAGTGGCATGAGGGTGGCTGGGGAAGTCCGCTTCTAGTGATCTTTCAGTAAGGTTTGCAGAGCTGTGAAAGAGGCGTCAGGGGCTTAAGGAAAACACCAAAAAAAAAAAAAAAAAAAAAAAAAAAAAAAGAAAGACAAGGGGGAAAAAAAGAAAAAGAATATGCTAACAAAAAAAAAAAACCAAAACCAGCTAATGGCATGGCCTCTCTGGGAGGTTGGGAACATGGAATACTGATTTTATTGATTTGTGCTGCCCTTTTTTTGTGCTGTGCATATTAGGACCCCCTAAAATTTACTCTCGTATACTTTTTCTGTTTCCAAGTAGAAAAAACCTGGGCATTAGGTGTTACCCTGTTCCCAAGGCAGCCCGAACTCCCAAGAAGAATGAAAAAATTATTGCATGAAACTTCTTGCAATTTTATTTTGTAGTGTGAATGGCAACTTGCTTAATAAAGAAAAGCAGATATGACCAGAACAATTGGGGTTTGGGGTTTTATTTCGTAGGGCCTTGGGTTTTTTTTTGTTGTTTGTTTGTTTGCGGGTTTTTTGGTTGGGTTTTTTTTGTGTTGTTGTTGTTTGCCCTGATAGTTCACATGGCTCGTTGACGCAGTAGGGCTGGCATGAAATTCATGTAGTGTTCTAGAGTGGTTTTTCTTGAGAAGGACTTAATTATATTTTTCGTTTTGTTCCCACACCTCCAGATACTTAACTGGAGGAAAAGAGAAAACAAACTTTCATTAGTATCTTAATGCTTTAGTCACTTTTTAATTTTTATTTAACACCAACCCTACCTTAAAATAAGCGTAATCTGGAGTCATTTGAGTCTGGTTATAACTTGCGCTGAATTGTATCTCAATGGATTCCCATTTGATTTCAGCCTGTGTTTTTCCTTGACTAGGATAATACTTGTTGGCCCAACTAAATGCGTGTAAGCCATGTAGAACAGTGCAACCAAAACCCCATTATGTTCATGTCACATCACAGATTTTATTGATACCATTTACATGCTGTTGAGTTCTAAGGTGGATTATAGATGGCATAATAAAGAGTGGAAGTTAGAATTAAAAAGAATACTCTTGAAAAGTAACCAATTGCACTTGTATCTTTTGTCTTTTTTGTTTGTTTGTTTGGTTGGTTGGTTTTTTTTGTTTTTTCCAGTTTGTATTTACAGTCTGTCTTTTGGAAGAAATTGTTAACCAGTTAATTGTTGCCTGCTTGCTAGTAACAGTGAATTCTGATGTCCACTTTCCTTTTTTTGTATTAATTGAGGGCAGGTAATCAAGAAAGCAGTAACACGTCAGTTCACAAATACTTTGCTTCCCCAGGCCCTTTATCTCCTGTAAGGCTGTAACCTTAGAAAGGTTGCTAACACAAATGGTCTTTTTTGTAATGGGTGAGGGCTAATGACTTTCTCTGACTCCTTGGCTTATCTTAGGTTTCAGCGTTGCCTGCTGTGAGGCGTCTGAACTCATGTGAGACACCTGGCCAGTGGAACGGTTTTAGGGTGACGTGGTTTCGGGACCTTCAGTTTTCCAGAGATGTTTGGGGGGACTGTTCTCCCACATAGCTCTTCTTGTTGGGGTTCTGCAGGACCACGTTTCTTACACCTTCTGTGCCACAGATGAATATAGCCTGTGGGAATGTGGGGTGAATAATTAGGATGATACAAAGTGTGGTGTCATAACCATGCCACGTCTTTTCCCCCTTAATTTGCTTTGGACATAGCTTTTGTAGAGCTTACCCAAGCCTAATGAATATGAGATTGGTGTGTGCTGCCTGGTATCATCAGTTAAACTTTACCAAGATCTTGGTTGTTCTTTATGGGATGCAGTTTGTTAACCTATTGACTCCTGTCACTACTGCAGTGCTATAGGCAGGAAAAGGTTGAGTAAACTGTTGTGCTTTACCATGTCAGGTCAGAAAGCACCTAGCATCTTTATTTGTACTGCAATCCATATTTATTCTTTCCAGTGTTTAAGCAATGCAGAGAGTTGATGTGAAGTGCCTTGGGGTCCTTTTATCTCTATCAGTACTTTTTAAAACTATGCAGCTATATACTGTGACCTTGTGATATTTTATAGGTCTTTTGAACATGAAACTAGTTACTGTTGTGTACATGGTTTTAATTAAAACAGATTCGTGGTACTTCGTCCTTAAAACTACTATACAACTACTAACGGCTTCAGGTGTTTACCAAGTATTCCTTAACTTGACATACTCTTGTGACAACAATAGGAAGCTCCATCTTAGGTTGGCTTTTTACTAGTATATCCAAGTTTTAAGAAGTAAACATCAATTCTTTACTATTAAATTTTTTCTAGTTGAAATCAGCAAAATTTTTCATTTGCATGTTGTATTGTGGCTTGGAAGGTCATTCGCTGGATTCTGGTGCTGACAAAGCATTTGTGCCTTTAAAAAAAGAAGTACATCAAAGGAAGTGAAGTGCCATCTGGTCTGAGGGCATACTTTCAGAGTAAAAATGCATATTTCATTTCTGCAACTTTCTGCTATTGTTAGCCTCTTGTGTACATGAACATCGGATAAACTAAGCTTTCTGTGTACTCTTTTGATGCACTTGGTAAACTAACAAACCACTAAGCAGTTGGCATTCCTTTTATTATTTTATTAAGTCTTTTATCTGCTGAGAATTAAGAAAACAGAGCAAAAGTAGTAAGTACTACGTTCTGCTTACTTCACTGGTCAAGCACATACAATTATTTTGTGTGAAAATGTTCCTGTGGATGCATGTGATGTGTTCATTGCAAAAAATCCTCACTGTGTTTCAGTAAAATTGATTTTGCTATGGAAAGTGTCAACGTGGGGGTGATGACTGAATATGAAAACTTGTTTGCAGAATTATAGTCTTGCTGTGTATTTGTGTACGTATTCTGTATATTCATATAGAGTTATAAATGACGCAGTGTTTTTAGAAATACAAATTAATTGAGCTTCGTCTGCTTGACAGTTCTTTCATCCTTCTTTGGAGCATAAGTTAATGATGGTGAATGTCAGCCTCCAGTGAAAGTAGTGGTATATCGTAGAATTAAGTCTTGAATGCTGTTGTGTTTTCATTTTCCACTTCAGCCTGGATTTTTTTTGGTGAACTTTTTTTTCTTAATGGCAGGTGATGATTAAATTACTTCTACAACATGTTGTTCAAGATCTGAAACGCACAATAGTAATACCGTTCCTATAAGGGTTTGTTTGTTAATCTGAGCTCTGTTTTACAAAATTGTATGAATGCTGCTTTCCTTTGAAATTTATCATCAAAAAGAAATCCTGTTTTGTATAATAAGATGCCAGACTCACAAAGATTTCCTTTCTTGTTTCATAGACGTTCCATCTTCAGAGCAGCCTGAACTGTTCCTAAAGAAACTTCAACAGTGCTGTGTCATTTTTGACTTCATGGACACGCTTTCAGACCTTAAAATGAAAGAATACAAGCGCTCCACTCTTAATGAACTGGTGGACTACATTACAATAAGCAGAGGCTGTTTGACAGAGCAGACTTACCCTGAAGTAGTTAGAATGGTGAGTTCCTTCTTTCTCATGGTCTCTTTAAATCCACTTGCAATTCCAGTTACGCTTTGTGGGCGAAATTGAGCCCTGGAGTAGGTGGATTAAATGAGGCCTTTGGTTTGTATTTTCTACTAGACATCACTTGGGGATAATTCTCCAAAGACAAAAATATTAATTTTTATATATGCTTAATTAAAGTCAAGTAGATGATGGTTATTATAGTGTCACAAATGTATGAAAGGAAACGTGGATTGTTTCCTGATGGAGAAAGCCAGCAGCCATAAAATCAGAATCCCTCACACTTCCCCCCACCTACCCGCCCTCTCCCCCCCAGTATAAATAATGGAATAATTTTTGCAAGTTTCTTACCTTTCTTTGAACTTTATCCAAGCTCTTGATTGTGTACTTTAGGTGGAGATAGCTTAAAGTATGCACGGATAATGATTTTTAAATAATAAATGCTAAAAATGTTGTATAGGATCAGTGTGAAAATTTCCTGGTTGTACTGTGTGGATTCATAGCAGCTGCCGCTAGGGTGAGCAAGATCACTCAACAATAAAGCCATATCTTGTGTATATAAATTGTCAAATAAGAGCGTTTTCAATGTAAAAATGGAAACAGTACCAGATGCTAGCTATATGGTGAAGAATGTTCATTGCAATTGGCAAAATCAATCACTGCTTTAAAATGTTTATTCTGTACTACCGTATGGAACCCTTATAACCTGTTATCTAAATGAGAAGGCAGTTAGTTATAGATTTGGTGATGGTGGTTTCCTAATGGTAGTGTGTGATCATGGAATCCACTGGCTATGTGCTGTAGGAAGGAAAACATGAATAGACTTTAAATTGCATTAGATATGCTCATTTCTCTTCTGACACACAGATACATGCTGTGTTGCTAGTCTGTAGTATTTAAAAATAGCTGTAAATTGTGACAGAATCATCAAGCAGTTAATAGTGAAGAAAAAAACCAGAATTAAGGGTGTATGGAAAAGTCTTAATATGGCTTCTTTGTGTGTATGCATTGTCAGAAAGCCTATAAATAGGTGATCAGATTCTTCCCCTTCTCCCCTACCCGCCCTTTCTCCCTTCTGTGCTGGACCAATCTTCTGAATGAACTGCTTTTCAGTCTGTTGTGATATTTGTTCAGCATGTGGTCTAATGCACCATTCAAATACCGGTCTGAATACAGAATTACTAGTTCTTTGCTGAATTCCTTTGCTGGCGCTGCACTGTAGTATCTAAATGGTTGCAAACATCAGTTTAATTTTACTTGTAGCCCTTGTGATGAACAAATTGTATCGAACCCTTTGTATGGACAGGGCACTGATGCACAGCTAACTTCAATAAAATTGGTTATTTTTTCGGTATGTAGAAGATGCCTCCAAACTCATCTCCTGGGAGAATTTGGTATTTGTTTAGCGTTTCTGTTACTGAGGTTGTATTCTCGCATTGACTTTGGTTATAGTTGTTTACTGCAGCAACAACTGTAGAATAAAGACTGCAAGTTAGTGTTGTCTTAGGTTGGGCCCCAAGAAACAAGAAGAATTTGATCTGGAACTGCTCTTAAAGTTCAGTTTGAATCATGAATCATAACCTATGAAGCAATCTGAACTTGAACTCTATAAGAGATGGAAAACCTCTTTGCTCACATGTCCCTACAGTCACGTATGTTGATTCACAAAACTGTTTTTGTCTTAAAGAAATGATGCATTGCCTAAATAGTTTGAAAAGCAAGGTTTTAAATAATTTTTTGAATATAGTCTGTAACTACGATATGGAGGAGTCACTGGGAGTAAAGATACAGCATGAATTTTTCCAGTGGATTTCACAAATACTTGCTAATAGAACTTCAGGAATTCCCGTTTCAGCTTAGCTAATTTTTGATGGAAAATTGTTCTATCTCCTTTTCTCCAGCATTCTCCTGATCCTTTCATTGCATCATGCCCTTCTTCATCTTTCTTCTGCCTTGCATTTGGGCTCCAGTGCTGAACTCAAGCTATGTTTTCTCTTCAGTGCCAGGGTATTAAGCAGGGGAGGAGTGAGAAAATTCTTAAGTCCTGTATCTGGCTACTCAGTGGCCCCGACTGCCCAAACCTGGATTTTTTACAAACAAAGGGATGCCTAAATGATTAGGGAAGTGGACATGTTTTTTTCCAAAAGAATTTCCTGACAAAGTTGTAATATTTCAATTTTGTAAGAAACTCTAGTCTGCAACAGACACCTGTGCTTTGATGAAGGAGTAAGCTGTTGGAAAGCTGGAGTCCTCTAATTGTGCCTGTCACAGCCAGCAGTGTTCTTGGTGCATGCGCTCTTGGAAAAACACTTCGGTGGTTGTGTTCCATGTGAGCGGGATGCTGAGCTCTGGTATTGAATTTATGTGAGTGAATCATGGCAAACGCATGAATGATTTCTGTCGATCATCCCAACGAGTGCTAATGCAGTGTTTCTACTAAACCACATCATCAGGGCTTTTTTGTGTTGCAGGTGTTTTGTATTTTACAGATAGGCTATCTGGTAAAAATGCTATTTTTCCTCCTGGTCTTTGCCTCTAAAAGCAGGACTTCTCCATCACTTTGAGTACAGTTATGCAGGTCCTAGAGGGGCAGGTAGGCCTTCTAATATTATATAAACTAAGTTTGAGCATATATTGCCTGGTGAAGAGACGGCATTAGTCAGTTTGTGCTGAAGCATTATGCTTGGTGTACTTGTTCTTTGCAATAAGTGCATGTTCTTGTCTCAAGCAGAATTGTGCTCATAATCGTACGCTGAGGCAGACTGAACTGTACACAGTTGACTTCATGAGTGCAACCACTCCCTTTATCTGCTTTTGAGGATTTTCGTCTAGGTCTCCAACTGTGTTCACAAAGGAGCTGTCATGCTGACAATCCCTGACCTGTCATGATAGTGAAGAAAACAGCAGTATCTGTGTCCTGACCAAATTAGCGTCCCCGTTGACTGCCTGCCACCATTGTCAGGGATTGTTTTGATTGAAAGACCAGTATCTTAAAACAGAACAAAATGGAGCACAAGTGTTCTCTGTCCCTTTGGAGGGTCTCCTCCCTGCTAAGTTTAGTGTTTATGAATCCAGGAATTGATATTTCTTGCTTGGCCTTTTGGGCTACTGCAATTTGGAGGTGAAGGGAAGTATTGTAATCAGGGGAAAAAGAAGCTGTCTTGTGAGGTTTGGCATCATTTAAGAGCAGAAAAAAGGTATACCAGTCTGAACCTGATATTTAAAAAGTTACCAGTATTTATAAAGAAGGATTAATGGCTAAAGGGCTTTCTTGTCTTAATTATCTAAAATGTCAAAAAAAGTAATAGCTGTGGAAGAACCTTTTTTTGTTTTAAACTTTTATAATGTACATGTATATTAGTGTTCTCTGTCCGTGACCCAAAAGGAGTTTGGCGTTACAGATACTAAGATAGAAAAAGGTTGCCTGTAAAATTCTTCAGAAACTCAGAGATTTTGAATTACTTCTAAAATGTGGTGGTGTTATGATGTAAGGGTTTGAAAAATGGTCATTTGTGGTAGCCAGCATAACAACAACTGGATATTTTTACTGCCAGTCATCCTAAATTCATGCCATTAAAGCCTTAATCCCTAATCGTAATATCACATATTTTCATCTTGTTCTCTTGAGCATACGATATGATGTTGTATATAGCTAAATGTGAAATCACTTGGCTGTTTGTCAACCTGTGTGCATGTCCGCTTCTTTAAACCACTCTCTTTAGCTTGATATATACAGAAGTGTTTGGCATGTTACTGGTTATTTTAAAAAATAAAACAAAATTGAATTTACTAATGGCCACCAAAGCAAGCTTGCTGTAGCCTCGTCACTGTCATCGATACCATTTGCTGGGAAGAGCAGTTGGGATTTGCGTTAATGGCCATAAGCTGGACAGATTAATTCAGGAGGGTATTGCTTAGTGCACTTCCCCTGCAGTTTGATGTGTTGTTCAGAAGGGCGTATGACATTCTTTAGAATTAGACTAGTCTTAGGAAAAAAGGCCCTTGCCAATTAAACCACACTCTGCTAAGAAGGAAATGCCAGTAATATGACTTTACGAGGCAATAATTGGACACTTAATCTAAAATTTGCTCCTGTCAGAGCAAAATCTATAGGCTTAAACTAATGATGCTGATTTTGCTGGTAGATTAAGTAATGGTAGTTGAATGAAATAAATGTTTGTTATCATCTGCGGTATCCTGAAGGGTATATGTAGTAGAACTTTTTGTTTTCTGGGTATTAAGACATAGATTGAGGAAACTGATTTCTTTCATTTAAAAAAATTGGATGGGAAAAATTGACAAGCTGTTAAACTGAGAAATCTGGATGAATCTTTTTGTTGGTGAGCAACATTTCAGCTCTCCTACTTGCTGCTTCAAAAATTTAAACCCAACCCCTGACGTTTACCGTGATGTTTATGCAACATCCATGGACGGTTGCCAGTCCATAAGAGATGGCTAATGAAACTTTTTTGAGATGTACCTTTTAGAATGGAATTAATATTACTTTGTTCTCTTTTTGAAGTGCAGAAATGCCTTTGGCTTCCTGTTGTCATCGTTATCTTTTCTGTAATGACTAATCAAGTAAAATAAAACTGTAATCTCTATAGCCAAAATGAAACATCATATTAAATGTCTTGTGGCTCAGAAGCTGTGTTGAGCAACACAGTGAAAGAAACTTGGTTAAGTGAATACCCAAATAAATACCAAAAATTGTGTTTGAAAGGTCAGATTCTGATTTTTTTCTTTTTTTTTCTTTTTTTTTCTTTCTTCTTTCTACTGACATAAATCTAGAGGGATTGCATTCCTTTTTCTGCAGGATGTCTCAACAGACAGAGACTGATCAGGAGTTTGTTTGTGACAGACCTTTTAAACGTAAAGAATATTTCGTTAAACCATGAATTTTTTAGCGTGCTAAGGAACCTATTTTTAGGACGTTTGCTAGCAGTTAGACCTTATAGGCATTATGAATTTCTTTATTTTCTGTAGCTTTAGCTGTAGCTTATGACTAAGTATGCCACCCTGCTTGCTAAATGTTGATCCTGTTTAGGGTTTTCCGTGTTAAAACGTTCTTGGATAGAGATTTTTATGCAAGTGTACCTATATTCAGTCTTACCTTTTTGATTTAGCAAAAACCCTATGCTTATATTCCTGTTGGTTCTTGTATTAGATTTAAAAATATAGTACTGAATGTCATTTTGAGTTTAAGGGAAATAAATGAAATAATATACTCTTACAAGAATTGACAAATTAATTGACAGTATTTCTTTTCTAATACGAATTTTATATAACTTCAGGAATTCTGTAAAATATGAGGAATTAATCTTAAACTTAACTTGAATCAGTACAACTTCAACAGATTGTTTTGAAACCATCCGAAATGCTGAAAGGAAGATGCCATGTCCTTTGATACCCCAAAATGAACTTTGATTTAAAATTGTCATGTAGATGCAGCCATGATGGAATAAGCATGCTATCGAAGTTTAAAAAAAAATAAATATCATGTTGTATTTTAAATTCTGATCTTGTTTCTTTAATGTGAGGGTTATCAATTCTGTAGAAGCAAAGAAAGAATCTTAACTTTGGTTTCTTTTATGCATTATTTCCACATTCCTCTGTTAGATGCTTTTTATTATTCACATTCTTTATACACCTAGTTTGTACAAAACCCACAATGCTTATTAAAAGAAGAGTCTCTGATGTTCTGTGCTCCTCTCAGAAAATCAGTTGGAGGCAGCTCTCTTGCAGTAGTTGTCCCTAATAATTTTTCCCGACAGTATGTAATTACATTTACTCGTATCCATTATTCCTCCTGTTGGTTACATAGGCCTTTCATTCGTCAGACTTTATCTGCGTAATAGTACAGTGACTAGGTCTAAAGCAAAGAAATAAACTAGAAAAACATTTTTGTTCCAAGAATTACTTGTGTCGACTGCAGCTATTTTTTTTCCCTCTCTCTCTCTTTTTTTTTTTTTTTTTTAAAGGAGCGTACACCCCCACGCCCCATTTTGGCTGTGTCATCTTCTTACATACCTTTCGAGCATCATGTCTGTAGATAAGCACAATGTGAATCTTCTGGGAGATTGTTTTCTTGGGTTTTGAATTTTTTGTTTTGTTCCTCAGTTTGGAGTCCGAGACAGTGTGAGTTTTGTAATGCTGTCTAGAGTTCAAGTTTATGTATTGGCAGGCTTTCACTTGATGTGATGCCTGCTCTAGAGATGAGGGGCTCTTCTGCTGATACTGTGTGCTTTAATTTGTCCAAGATATTTGAGCTACTGCTATGTTTTTTTTTAATGTATTGTATAGAATTAAGTTGGGCACACATTAAATAAACTGTTCCACTGGATCATCTCAAAATCTAGCTACATGGAGATAGTGATGAACGGGGTTAGTAGTAGTAGGGTACCCTGTTACGGTTCAGGTCTACGTGACCTGGAGTGGAATTTCAGAGCTCCAGTTTCCAGCAGCGAGGTGCACCCGGGGTGCTGCCTGGGGATGGGTCTGTGCTAGCCCTTCTGACTCAGATGTGAGCCTGCTCTTGAAGTGGGTCTCCCATTTGTTCTCACTGTACTTTGCTTGTCACAGAGAAGTTTCAGGGTTTGTGTTTTTGATTCCTTTTGGATAAAATGTCTACTCTAGGAGTGGACCTAATGCTCTCCTACTTGCTAATGGGCTTCAATGCAAGAGATCATTAGAAAGAAACTCCTCCCTCCCAACGTACATAGTGTGGACTTTGCACCTGAGCACCAGCTCCTTTGTTCTGCAAACCTGCTCCTATTGCACTTCTCTGCCAACAGAAGCATAGCCTAAGGATCTCAGTTTTACCACTTGCTCATCAGTATGGGTGGAAGCTGCTACCACCACTGAAGTGGGTAATGGTAGGCTAACAAGTTTAGGAGTCCTGATCTAGAGGTAAATTCTTGCAGGTTATTGATTGAATTTTTAAAAGATTTAAAGGTCAAGAAAAGATGAGAACTGTTTTCCCCCTACCCTGTGATCTGGATTGTTGACTGTGTTAGCAGTCCAACGTAGTTCATTTAATGTGGCCAAGTCAAAAGTAATGCTGCTGGGCAAAAAGAAGGTGTATAATATTACGCCCTGAAAGACTGTATTCATGCAAGCAGTGATGCCAAAAAGGATCTGTGCATTGTATCCTGCTATCTTAATATGAGTCTCTGATACAATGTGCTGTTCAAAGAAGTGAATGTTGATAAATTCAAATGGCAACATGCAGGAAAAAAGAGGGAGATGGTCTGGCTTTTTAAACATACGCCAGTACACTTGTGTACAGGTGGGAGCTCGAAGGAAGCAAAAATAATCGCAGTATTAAAAACAAACAAAGAAACCAACAACTGGCTGGGCTCAGAAGCTCTGTCTTTCAGTTTAGCAGCACAGAGGTTGAGAGGTGTCGTGTCAATATAAAAATACCTATATATAAATAGATACATACTGCATATGCAAATATGTATATATACAGATGTAGAACAGATCTGGTGGCTTAATGCGAAACAACAGGGAATCGGGCAGATTCAACCTTGAGATCAGAAGCAGTGCTATAGTTAAATTAGTAGTAAAACTTTAGGAGAAGAGAGCTGGTGGAATAATTTATAATCTTTTAAGATAAAATTAGATATTTCTTTTTGTAAGGTGTACTCTAGTGAAACTTCTGGGAACAATTCAGTGGGTTATATAGAGAGATTATAGGTGAGTGACTGCAGTAGTCACTTCAGGCTCTAAAATGTATAAATCCATAAGCAATATTAAAAAAAACCACCTATGCAGATATATTTCAGAAGGACAAGTTTAGTGTCTGCTGCAGGGGCCGTTGTTGTCTCCCTGTTAGCATGGCTTCAAGTTTTGGCTTAATTACATTTTATTGTTACTGTAGGTTGTTAATATGCACAGTAGTTTAAACATTGTGTGTGCAGAGATACTTGGTTTCAATTTCATATATACATGGGGTTTATTTGGATCGTTCCACATACTGGTCGTAGAAGAACAGGTGTTCCTTGTGAGCTAATCGGGTATTCATTTATCCTGTTTTTATATAGCTAATGTATTAAGCTTCCCTGCGTGTATGTTTGTTTTCATTTCAGGCTCCATTCAGGAAAACTATTACTGATAAAAATCTTTGTTTCAAACTGTACAGAGTAGGAGCGCTGAGCTGAAATTTAATTTATGAAGTGTTTCTGTTGCAGCTTTGTCATTTTTATAGCGTTCCAGTGAGGGACAAAGAGAGGACTTCTCAAAACATTTATTGCTGACTTTAGACTTAAGCCTCTTAGTATTTTTTTTTCTAAAAGTTATTTCAAATATAAATGTGGTGATAAAATCGGAGCTTTCTTGAAGCTTGTTACTTTTAAGTGTATATTCATAGTTGTGTAGTTCTGGATTGGCAGGTACCGGTCATCAGATCTGTTCAGAACTTGCAGCTCATTCTTTGTGAGAGTATCAAAGTAGCCTTCCCTATATTCTTGTTTGTTTTCAGTGAAGTGACATTGACTTGTAATTGCCTGGAAAACTTTTTGTCTTCCTTTTAGTCAGAGTTGTGCCTGACTGATGTGCTGACATGGAGCTTAGAGGCGTCTGGGCTTCTCTAGTTTAAAAATTTATCATTTTGGCATTTCCAACTTGATCTTGGAAATTTAAGATTCGTGCTGATGGCTGGATTTTACTGATGTGTTAAATTGGTTTCTGGCACTTGGGTGTTCAAATTCTGCACAGTGGGGGAGCAGCGATGTACTTTTCTATGCCCAGTTTGGTGTGTGCTTCTGAAAGGGACAGTCATGAAGGACAGCGTGCAGATGTCTTTGAGGATATAATAGGGGAGATATGTCATGATACAGCTTTCTGGAATTTTAGAGTTCTGGTTTGCTTTACAAAAATATCATCTGGGCTTGGAGGCATTTCTAATCAGTGGAAGACGGAAGTCAGTATTGATCAACAGTCATTTGTGTTGGCTGTGGAAGAGGAATCAACAGGGACTGTATATGTAGGCTGGCAGGGATGTCCTTTGGCTTGATGATCCAACAGAGGTCAGAAGAGAAACGATTCAGCTATCCAGCTGACGGAATTTTGGCATGCTGCTTGGGCCCAGGGATAAATACTAAATAGCTACCTTATGCCTATTTGAGAAAAATTATTCTTTCCAGATTTGATGTAGCATATTCCCGTCTTTGTGTGGTGGCTGTCAAAGTCTCTAACGTACAGCTGGGCAGTTCATGCATGGAAGAACTTGTTGCCTTCAGTTCTCCCTTAGAGGCTTATAAACATTAGCCAGCCAGCCAGAGGGTACTGATTTAGATAAGCATGCTATAAATTGACACTGCATGTAAATGAGCTATCATGCTGTGTTGTGGTGATTAATGTAACTGTAATGGCACACATTATCTTTTAAAATTATGGTAACCTGGGGAAATCACTTAAGGATAACCTGTTCTGTCTGTTCTTCTCAGGAGAATATCTGCATTTTGGCTCAATGTAGCTTATCTTTACTCCTAACGCAAAAAAGATAATTAAAGAGAGCAAACTGTATACTAGGACCATATTCTAACTTGCATTGCATTTACTCCTGCATGTTAATTTTCTTATGCAAAAAAACCTGTTTCTGAGTTGCCTTGAGACTGGCCTTTTATAATAGGCACTCACTAGAAATTCTACTGGTTTTGTTACAAGCTCAAGGTTCAGGTGTCAGTGCTGGCACTTAAGTAATTGTTGCTGAACCCTTCATACTTTTGTCATGCTGTTAAGGCCCTGGCACTAACTGCTTGAGGCTTTCTTTGACTTAACTTAAATCTTACAGGAATTTGTCTTTAGTTTATTAGCTTTTCATTCTGAACGTATGTACTTTTCCTTGCAGGTTTTGCTTGTGCCATAATTCAGTATTTGTTCCAGTTTCTAAACACAACAGCTGATGAATGCTTATGTTTTCTCTGATCTGTTGGTACAAGTTTCATTAATTTATGTATGGTTAAATTTGCAGAAACATTTCTTTCTTGTTTCAGTTGAAGTTTAAAGCAGAAAAAAAAAATAGCTGTGGAATGCCTTTGGTTTTGCTAGTTCCCTGTTTTGGTCCAAATCCTGAGAAAGCTGGGATTTTTGAATGTGAAGCATTAACCAAAAATGCTTCAGTTAGTGTTGCAGAATCCCAGATGTTCAGATCCAAGGCACCAATAGGTACATTTCCCCCTTTTTACTTGGGAATCCTTTGGGCTGTCTACCCTCTTTGGTCCTGTGCTCTAACACAGAAACAGCCCTGTCCTGCTAATTGTGATCACTTTCCTCCTCTCCGTGCTTTTTCATATCAGGGATAGTAGAAGGAGGAGCCTCAGGAATCCTTGAGGAAAGATAAACTGTAACATATGTGTATTCCTGGAATAGTTATTTGACTTCTCCTCACGAGGCTAGAAAAGACTTTTCATGGAGTGGCTCTTGAGAGAAGTGAATGAGTCAGGGGAAGAGGATGGAGAAGGGAGAAAAAGAATATCTCCTAATGAATGCTAGTAATCACTTGGCAGGTATGCACATAGGGCAAGTAGAGTTCAGTATCTGTCAGCACAGGCTGTAATAAGTGCTGTATCTGTTAAGGCTGAAAGCCGTGCGACTTGAAAACATGATATTTACATATACGGTGAAGACTTCTGTAAAAGTGTGTTTTATTGTAACTGTAGTGAAATACACCCTCTTGTGGCAAGAAGAAAAAAGTCTAAGCAAAAACCCGTGTGACCTCTGTTTTTTCTATGCTCACAGTTTCGCTTTCCTTATTCTTCTCTTTGTCTTTCCTCACCGATATGCACCGCGTGTGCTTTCCTACGATTTTCTGTTGTTTCATCTTTCTGTTTATGCAGTACCTGAATCTGTTCTGATTGTCTTGCAAATTCTAAAACTTCACTACGTCTATATCAATCTGGTTTTATCAGTATTTGGATTGTTTTTAATCTCCTGGCTTTAAAGTGTCCTTTCTTATTAAGTTGCCAACATACTGAAAATATGCCTTACAGCCTAACTTTAAAACATTTACACAAGTAAATGGAAAAATAAGTACACGGGCTGGAAAAATAAATAAGGATGATGAAGAACATACTAGTTTTGTTTCTTAAATAGCTTAGTTTGTCTGAACTACTATAAGGGGTCATGTATAGACAGGATTAGGAGGTAACATGCTGCTTTTCCCAGCTGTTTGATTAACCAGTTTAGAGATGGGTCAAATTCAGTAGCAGAGTGCAAAGAAGGCGCATCACCTTCCAAGTGCAGAAAAGGCCCTACAGCATGTTTGCACTTTATCAGATTTGCTGCATAATAAGCTGTATACTCCAGTCAGCACTATAATTAACCCAGGAAAGCACTCCGGTTCAGTGTTTGCTGATAGCATGAACCTCACAAAGCCAAGCAGTCTCAGCAAAATATCTCTAAATAAGATTAAGCAAAGCGAACTAACCATGAGATAAAATGTAGGCTAAGTGACGAGCAAATACTATTTGTTGCTTGCATTTAGTATCAAGTTCTGTTCTTGGCCTGAGGTGTCCAGGCATCTAATGTGTGAATAGCACTGGCAGCTCTTAACCAGTGCTGACAGACAGGACCTTAAGCAGATACCATTAAAGTTTAACCTGTGCAAAGGAGAATATTCAAGTGGTATATAAAAACACTTGTAAATGCATGTTGATGGCATTTCCCGCAACTCCTAAACAGTCGTGGGTCTCAGCCCCTTGATGCCCAGCAGCATTGGGAATTAAATGTTGGTGGGCTCATCTGGAATGTGGTGGACAGAAATGGTGGCAGACTGGGTAATGCTGGGATATCAGTGGAAAGAAGATATGAAAAGACCTGGAGAAAGGAAAGCGAAGGCTGGTTTATAAAGTGACAGGTTCCTTAGACTTGTACTGTTGCTGAAGAACTTTGTCAGACAGCAGGCAAAAAAATGCTGCTTATGTGGCAGAGGACAGATAGAGTAGGTATAGACATACAGAGCCCTGAAACCTAGTACCTATTTGAAATATTTTTTCTTTCACTTTTCAGGTATCTTGCAATATCTTCAGAACTCTCCCACCTAGTGACAGCAATGAATTTGATCCAGAAGAAGATGAGCCCACCTTGGAGGCATCATGGCCACATTTACAGGTTTTTGACCATTTATCTCGGAAGAAATGCTTATCATTACGTAATGGGTCTGATAATTTTCTCAGCGTTTTTTTTTAACCTGTGAATGAGGACTAGTCTATGAGACACTAACATTTATTATTAATACTGTTCACGGCTATAATACAGTATCTACAAAGACTGGAGAGTACTTTGTGAAATTTGCAAAATGTTAAAAGCTCTCTTTCAAAATTGTATTGATGGTGTCCCTCTTATTCCAGTTTTCCTTCATTGATTTAAAAATCAGTTTGCTTTCCAAACTGCTCTGATGCACAAGTGTTTTTGAGCAACTTCAGCAAGAGCATTGTGGGGATGATACTGCTGGCAGGTTTGCTTCACTGAGGGTAGTTAATTTTCATACAAAACTACACAGGTGTTAGCAGCTGATCAGAAAAATGAATGAGAATCTACATCTCTCTCTAAGTCTTCCTTCCTCCCACTGGGTTGAGGTTTGCTTTCAGGTGTTTGTAGCAGGATGCATGATGCTCGCTGCTGTGTATCATCCCTTCTTCTGTACCTCAAGTGTCAACACAAGGTATTTTGAACAAAGAACGTAAACTAATTTTGGAGCAAGCATCATTGGTGCTAATGCAGTAAATTCCTTTATAGAAAATGTAGAAGCAGATCCTGCCTGTGTTAGGACAATGATTTCCACCACCAGTCAATTTAGAAGTTTGCCTGAGTAACAGTTTGTGGAGTCTGGGAGTTTCTGCGAGCAAAGGAGTACAATTGATCTCAGCTTGAAATGAGGATTTTATTTGACAGTGGCATGCACAATCCTTGCCTGTGAGCAGTTTGTTTCACTCGTTAGTGCTCTCAAATTTAGAATCTGTTGAAGTGTAGGTTTCATCCCTCATTTATATTTAAATTTCACAAAAATAAGAATCGTGAAAGCTTCAGGGCAGCTCTGAACAGCTCTACCTGCCTGGAAACGGCATAGGCATACATGTCCCTTATCTTATGTTCGTTGACACTAGTGCTGTAGTTATAAAAGTCATTATTTATGTGGAAATGACGGAATTTCTTAGCCAGTGGATGTTTTACCATTGTCAAGAAGAAGTGCACCAAAGTATTTGTCAGGAGTTGATGGAATTGATTTCCTGATGATATAATATTAGTTATGTAAGCTGTCGCTTTTTCCATGTCATATTTCTAAACCTCTCTCTCCCTTTTTGATTTCCTATTGTTTCCTTGTAGAAGTCAGAGAACACTGACATAAAGCAGCAGCAGCAGCAGTATCGCAGCATATTGGCATTTGCGTAGAAAAGTTTAAAATTAATTTAAAATGTAATTTTTAGCTTCCTTTCTCCTTTCCATATCAACATTCATACTCAGTGAAGTCAGAAGGGAAAAAGTTTTCAATGGTTGCTCTTCTTGAAAAGGTTCAGCAAAGAGAATTGCTAGCTGGTAGCTCATCTGATCAGTGACAGGTCAGAGTTGCTGTCTTACAAGGCCATAGCAGTCCCCATTTCACTTCACTTCCTTTTTGCCTGGTTTTTATACTCTTTTTCTCCACTAAATGAAAAGTCTTGTTGCCATCCCACTGAATAGTTTAGGCTGAGATGGAATTGCATGATAGTAAGCAGGCTTTCTCCAGCCCTGACGCTAATCTTTACAGTAAGTTAGGAACTTTTTAATAAATTCTGGTTTGTATTCTTCTGTGTTTCACGTTGTAGTAGAACGCTACTCTAAGCAGTTTCTAATTTAATTTAGGTATTTCCAACTGTATCACCAACCCGTTCAGAATTGTAATGTCTGTATTTGATGTGACTTCAGCAGTTCAGAGGGCAGTTTAAATGTGCTTTCCAATTACTCTAGGAAGCTTTACAAGATGATAACAAGCATTACAAGATGGCAGTGCCTGTTCTTGGAGATGAAATGTCTTTGACTGAAGTTAAATAAGCAAAACGAACTTAAAAAGCCCGTGCAATTAATTCTAACACTAAAGTAGCAATTTGATAAAGGAGAGAAATCTTTTTCACCTTTTTAACCTTTTGCTCTCTGGAAAAATATTTATTTTCTAGCACAAGAATTTAGGGAAATACTTAAAACTATAAAGAGTAATCAAGTCATAAACCATGGTTTGTTTGTTCATTTGTTTTCTTTTGCAGCTTGTATATGAGTTTTTCATACGATTTTTGGAAAGCCAAGAATTTCAGCCCAGCATTGCCAAAAAATACATAGATCAGAAATTTGTATTGCAGGTAAGCTGATCTGTTTTCTTTACAGCTTCGTTTTGCTTTTGAAAAAAATTTCTTTAAAAAGATTTTGTTTCAAATTTGAAGGTGTAACTTCATTTGCAACAGCAAAAGGCTAAACAAGCATATACAATAAAAGTTTTCAATCTATGGAGGGAGGGGAAATGTGTGTGTGTTTATATGTCACTCTCTGTTGCTATAGATATATACAATAGTGGGTTTGGCTCCAGTTTTGGTACCTTAATCAAAATATTTGACTTACTGGTTATGAGAGGGAGCTGAAACAGTAACTATTGAAAAATGAAAGGTTTACTATCAAGTAGCTTGCTATCTAGAGAGACTACTTAAACGTCAGTTTTAATGTGTCTTAATATTGTTAAAATATTTCTCTTAGAAGGGGAGAATATTCTCCCTTCTGTCTCTGCTGGAGGGCTGGCAGCAGGGGCAGAAGTTCATTAACAAACCTGTTCCCAGTGCAGTACTGAAAACAGTGTTACTATAGTGGTCGCGGAGGAAGTAAATCAGAAGGCCATATAAAGTTCAAGCTCTATTAAAAGCATGGAAGAAGAAGGAGTGCCAATAATAAACAACATCGGCAAAGAACGGGTAGCTTTGGTTTTGTAGCTTGCTTGCCATTGTTATGGCTAAATGAAAGAGATGGCCTCTGTTAGCTGGTAGCCAGGTATTTTACACATCTTTCATCTTCCTCCTTCTTGTGTACACGCTAGGCTTCTTGTGTGCTTTGTTACTTCACTTGAAACTACAGTAGTTGGTCTTCTCTACCAAGGAATTTATATCCAGGCCTTGACAGATGCCAGAACAGAGGTGGCTGAAGGGGATATCCCATGTTTTCTGGGATAAACCAAGAAACTCCACAGATAAGACTTTTGTCTTCAGTTTTCGGGAATAGGTTTGTCTTGTGTTTTCTGTTCCCATTGTGAATTTTTGTATAACTGCAAAGTCAGAAAGAACTTCATGTTCAATGCTGTCTGTAGCTTGCTTTTGAAATCGGGGAAATTTAGAAAGATTCCTACTTAGAAAAGGGGGTTTCCTTGTGGGGTGAGACTTGAATAAAAGCCAAACTAGAAGTGGCAGGAGATACTCAGCATTTCTGAAGACCTTTCTCTCACCCCCTTGTCATGGGGCTTTTATTTTTCCCTCTAGTGCTCAGGCAATAAAAGTA
This sequence comes from Morus bassanus, assembly GCA_031468815.1. Taxonomy (NCBI): domain Eukaryota; kingdom Metazoa; phylum Chordata; class Aves; order Suliformes; family Sulidae; genus Morus; species Morus bassanus. The sequence continues at coordinate 8,667,829 of CM062572.1, read as the reverse complement.
GTGCATTAGTTGTCCTTGTATGTTATTTGTATGAAGAATACCTGAAAAACATAGCTATGAGAGCAATTTCTGTCTTTAAATTCAAAGATTCAAAGGGACTTCATTTTCCTTATTAGTATCACAAGTCCTTCTTCACCCTACAAAAGCAATGGGATATATTTATGTTTTTATTTTATCCATCTTGGATAAATCTACTAAATGAAAGAATGTTATCTACTGAAAGAGGGAAATAAGAGATTTTGAAACCTACCATCTGAAAATGTATGATACAACAATTAAGAGTTCAAAAGAATTCTAAGAATTCCTAAGTTCTTGCCACATGGTTAGGTGATGTGTTTTTATATATTGCTATGCACAAGTGTGTCAATTTAAAATTCACATTTTTCTATAAAAAGTTCTGTTGAGCTTTATATATACAATGCAAGTAGATGTATTTCCATGTGTATAAGTGTTTGTGTTTAGCCTGTAGGAATTGGGGTGTTCTTCCACTTCTTACTGTATTTGTTGTGTGTCTAGAGTAACACCTAAGAATCTGTGACTACACATGACTTACATAGGAAACCAGTTTGAGACTTAGGAACATTAAGCATTTTTGGTGTTTCATGACACTGACAACCCAAGTCTTTGAAATCAGCTTTCTCTCTAAATTAGGGTTTTTTTTTTTAAATTTGAGGAACTTTAATAATGAAGTGTTTCTTGGCAGTAAGAATGCCTATATGAAAAAATGATACAAATTTTTTATGGGCAGTTTTCAATCTTTTTCTTGTTTGCTTGCTTTTTGCATTTGTTTTTTGAATATAGATGTGTTACTGGTTTTCTGCTGTATGTTTTGATAAAATGCTATACTTAACAGTGTAACTGTTAATTTCTAAAGCCTGCTTATATACAGTCTGAAATGGTTGGTAGTGGTTGCTAAGAGACATACTCTTCAAATATATCTACAAGTGTCTGTGTTATGTAGGTTGCTATTTTGGAAAATTTATTTCCCTTTTCTATGTATGTTTAGTGTCAGAATAATCAAGTAAATTATGGAAGTCTTGCAGCTTAAAAATAAGACTTTATTGTTGAAACCTGATAACAAATTGGACATATCAAAATAATTGTCTGTTTGTTTTTTTTTTTAATGAGAGACTGAGTCTTAGTTCAGCAGTGCTTCCACAGAGCATCTGTATAACACAACTGAATATATAAATATTTTGCTCCTAAAAGCGATCCAGTAAGAAAATTAAAAACATAATTGTTTCCAGCTGTTTGCTGTCTTTGGGTCAAACTTGCTATTTGGGGAAGGATGAGGTGACTATTTATTTATTTAACTGTAGATCTAATGTTTAGAAACTAAAGCAATGTGTTTATAACCTCTGGAGGGCAGCTGACAAACCTCATTGTTTTCCTCATGAAATTCCCACCATGGATTCTTACTGCAAGGAAAAGATAGTGGGATCTCATTACAAGCTACAGAAGCATCCAAAACAATGAAGAAGAATACGCACATCAGTCCTAAACCTGGATGTTAGAAACCAAAATCTCAGACAGCTTAACAACTTTTAATCATTTTTTTCTGTCTTTTTTCTTTTTCACCTCCTCAAAGTTGTGTAGCAGTTTAACAGGGATCAGGGAGTATGCACACACTGACCTATCTACTTGTGATAGGTATTTATAATTTATCTATTTGTGAATCTAGGATAAATTTTGTTTTCTACCATTCCTGTAATAATTTTCTGACAGCATCTTATACGTTTGTAAGACCTCTTTGACAAACTGTTTTTATTTCTCTGGCAAGACAGGTACTGGTTGACAGTTGCTTTCTTTTTCATGCAAGAGAGATACTGGTTGCTTGTGATTACTACCTCAAACTTCCCTATTTTCTGTGCATTTGTGGGGGGTGTGGGCTTTTTTGGTTTTGGGTTTTGGTTTTGTTTCGTTGGTTTGTTTTTAAATAAAATTTACCTTCTAACTTAGTCCAAATGTCCACCAGAATAGCCAATGTTGTGGTGTCAAAAAAGATGAAGAAGGAGGAGTAGGAGAACGCTCATACTTCTGTGGTTGAGGATTCAAGGGAAATAGAACTAAGATCTGCAGGTGATATTCCTTATGCCCATTTCATGCCTTAATTCTTAGAGGCAACTTCAGATGTCAGTGTTTCGGGATATATTTTGTGCAATAAAAGACACTGGATGGCGTTTTCTTTTGACTGAGTACCACATAATCGTTTTGCTGTTTTAAAATCTTATTTAAGAGTTATTTACTAAAGGCGAGTTTTCTGTTGTTGGTTTTTTTTGTTTAGTTTGGTTTGGTTTTGGGTTTTTTTTGGTTTTTTGGTTTTGTTTTTTTGAACGGGATATTGACATTACCATTTTGTTCGACCTGGAGGATTAATTCCCCCTGATGCTTTGATTTGCATCGATTGGTGGAGATCCTGTAACAGCAGATCCAGTGCTGGCATAGTCTTCACTGTTGAGTCTTTCCACAGTGTGGAGGCCACGCAATCACTAGGAAGGCTTAAGAGCTCATAATATAAATTACAAGCAATTAGAAAAATTTGACCTTGACACAATGTTATGGGAACAAAATATTAGAGCAAATGAGGATCTTTTAGTTCTGCAGAGTGAAGGAATGGTGGATGGTAAGAGGTAAACTGTCTTATTTTGTAGATATATGACAGCATCTAAGAATTTATTTTATTTATTTTTGGGGAGAAGACAGGTAGCATTCTGGAGCCAGTTAATCAAGTTTATTAGTTGTCTGAAGATTTCCAAAGTTGTTTTATGTCAGAAGTGGAAATTAATAAACTGAGTTTCATGATGTTGTACTTGGGTTACAACAGGTTTTTTTAATACTGTATTTCTACACCTTGGGTAACACAGCTATCACATTCTTACATGCATGTCCTTTCATGAATTTAACTTCTGTATAGAAGTCTGTGTGTCATACTTGCCAAATGTCTACTGTTTCAGTTCTCTTTTTCCTTTAAACACAGCTGTTGGAGCTGTTTGACAGCGAAGACCCTCGAGAACGAGACTACCTAAAAACAGTCTTGCACAGAATTTATGGCAAGTTTCTGGGTCTTAGAGCATTTATCCGAAAACAGATTAATAATATTTTTCTACGGTAAGTTGTGGGAGAAGGTACTTTTCGCTTATGAACATTTTAGGAAACTGATATATTACTTATATTTAACTTTTCTTTTTTTAGATTTGTTTATGAAACTGAACACTTCAATGGCGTAGCTGAACTGTTGGAAATTTTAGGAAGGTAAATGAGTCTTTATTTATTATCTACCTCAAACTTCCCTTCTGGACATGTCAGAATAGTGTTGGATTCGGAAAAAGTATTACTATAAGCCCTGATTCTGAAAACAGATGTGTGCACATGCTCATCTTTAAGCCCATGTGCAAATCTCTGTCGCATCTTTGCCAAGAGTATATAACTGGATGCAAGTTACAGCCAAAAGTGTTGGATTGATTTTTTTTGTGTGTGTGTGTATGCGTGTGTTAAATTTTGTGCAGTTCATCCTTACATGCTGCAGAATATTTTTTTTTTTTTTTGAGCGCACTAACAGCGTGAATATTTTCAGTAAATCTAATTCTGGTAAGTTAATTACTCAAGAATACCTTGCTTACATGAATTTACAGACCACATAGGCAAGGTCTTATCTACTTGGCAACAGGTTTGTGCAGCTGTTTATATGATTATTCCTAAGTCGGAGCTGAATTGCTACCTAGATATGTACTGCACTGCTAATATAAAGCAGGACAAAAGTCAGCACCTGTTTACAAATGGCATGAGCCTGCTTTGTAAACAGGTGCTGACTGCTAAATTATTTTAATCTAGAAAGTGCTTGTTCAGACCTCAAGAATGCTTTCTGTGCTGATAACACTAACAAATATTTCTCTTCTAATTTCTAGTATTATCAATGGTTTTGCTTTACCTCTTAAGGCAGAGCATAAACAGTTTCTGGTGAAGGTGCTGATCCCTTTACATACTGTCAGGAGTTTATCACTCTTCCATGCACAGGTAGAAATTATAAAAAATATTTTCTGCTTGGTTAGAATGATATATGTTTTTAAGGTTGCTTTGGAAGTTTAATTGATTAGCACATAAAAGGTGGGGGGAAAGTTTTGAAATGTGGAAAAAATGCAATAGATTTTTTTTTTAAAATTAATGTGCTTTGTATAATAAATGTCTTGCTTCTGTTTTGATTAGATAATTAAAAGTGTGACATACATCTGTGCTATTTTGGGGATTTTGTTTACTAGTTAAACTCTCTCTTTAGGTTTTCCTCTCTGCTGTTTCCTCATTCTCACAAGTTTGCCTTTCCCATTCCCTCTGTTTGGGATGTTTGTGTTTCCTTATTCTTGTGCTGTCAGGGCTTTTCTTCACCCTGGCAACTTTCTGAATACTAATACCCATATTTTTGCATAATATTTAACATTCTCCCTCACAGATTTCTTAATACTGCATTTATGCTCTTATATATCTTTTTATACATTCAGCTTTTAGGATGTAATTTTTCCTCTGATAAGTGATATCTGTTGCCTTTCTCTCTGATTTCAGGTAGTGCAGTCTTTCTTATGCTGATAAAGCTGTGCTTTCTAAATATATTCTTCCAGGTTTTAGCTGTGTCGGCTCATCTTGCAAGAGTTTTCATGATTTTGCCGATGTGTAAAATGTGTAAAAAGACGCAGTTTCAGAGAGTAACAGAAGCTTCAAAACATTGGTTGTATGACTGTATTTAGAATTCCAAGTTGCTCTGATTTTTATTGTATATGCTACTTTGTCACCCTAATTTTTTCTTGTAATGTGTTCTGTTGTTTCTTATGAACTGAACTTTGAGTGGATTTGCACAGTGCAAACTGTGCATCTCAGTTTAAAATTGGATGCAATTTGAGAAAGTTGTATAGCATCTTGCCTTGAGTATCTCTTTTTTAAAAAATTGTTTCTTTGTGGTTTCTTTTATAGAAATGTTCTAACTTCATTTTGTTAAATCTTTACCTCTTCACAGCTGGCATATTGCATAGTACAGTTTCTGGAGAAAGATCCCTCACTCACAGAACCAGTAAATATTTCTTTCATACTTTTTTTTTTTTTTTGCATCATAAACGTCTTACCCTGTTGAGAGAAAAGTAAAAAAAAATCTAACTTTTTTTCCCTTCTAATTTAGGTCATTAGAGGTTTAATGAAATTCTGGCCAAAAACCTGCAGTCAGAAAGAAGTAAGTGATATGCTAGTATTAACAAAATGTAAGAGCTATTTTGTTCTACAGTATAATAGGCAGGGAACCTTTAGATATTTCCAGGTAGATAGCACATGCTGTGGTGGATCTTGGTATTAATTCTTGTAGGTAATTTTCCATACTTGAATTCTGGTCTTTTGGACGGTTTTGACTATGAAGAGAAAAGTTTGATAACCGTGGTTTCTGTTCACAAAAGAAGCACTGGTTCTTCTGCAGAGAATTTCTTTTTGTTTTAGAAAGGAGAAAGTAAACATAGTTGAGGATAGATTGGAAAACTCTGTTAGATTTGGAATTGTTCGTATGTGAGGATAGTATTTTTCCAGGGAGGATAAAAGGTATTTAATTGTCTGGTGTTTACCTACTAAACATGGAAAAGATGCAGTTGAACATTTGCATATTTGTTTCAAATTCTTGATGCAAATCTGAGTTTCCCTAATGAGATTTTGTCACACAGTGAAACGGTTATTTTGAATATTGCTTCCAAAAATGAGGTAAGATTAAGAGACTTTCCTTAGTGTTAAGCCTTGGCCAAATTCTTTGTCTGGATGAGGCTAGATTTTCAGGATGGATATACTGGTGCAATTCTGAATTTTGTTGTAAAGGACTACTTTAAATACAGCATTTGCACACACTCATCCTCCTCCTTTTTAGAGACTGAATCCAGAAGCTGCTAAAGGTAGAACTGATCACATTTTTTGAAAGAGGGTCTTGCTGAGCTAGTGAGGCTTCCATTTCTCCCTGAAGTGGTAGAATTTGAATTACCAGCATTTTGCTGATAAAGATGATTCAGAGGTTTTATATTCAATGCTTCCTTCCTTGTCTTTAGGTCATGTTCCTAGGAGAGCTGGAGGAAATCTTGGATGTAATTGAACCATCACAATTTGTCAAAATCCAGGAACCCTTGTTTAAACAAATCGCCAAGTGTGTCTCTAGCCCTCATTTCCAGGTCAGTGGTAGAGGTTATTGCTTGTATAGGAATGTATAGTCTCAATTTCAAACATAGCGCACACACACACACACCCAAAATATAAATATTATTTTATCTTATTTGGTTTTAAATACTGTTCTTCTGGATTTCTATGGAAGAGGGGATGTTGCTGTGGAAGTTTAGTTCTCAGCTCTGTGACTAACTCGTTAGATGTATCTGGGATTACAGCACAGAACTTGCCGTGCTGAGCCACATAAGGCCTTAAACTGTATCCAAGCAAACTTTGAGCCCTTCTGACTGTAGGTGACGGGTACTCACTGTATGGCCTTCAGACTGATAGACCACGTAGGATGTATTTGCTCCCTTTTTTAGCACAGTATTGTGCAGCATTCATGTTTTCCTACTTATTTCCTTCTGTAGGGAGATGTCTCGTTAGAGGTGATAGAACCCATAGCCTGTTTTTTTCACATTGCATAACAGGAAGAAGGGGAACGAACAGGATTTAAATTGAATCATATGTGAAGAGAAGATAGGATTCATGGCCTGTAGTGTCTCCATATTAAGCTAGGTGACCTATCCTGGCACAAAGGCTGATGTGACTGGTTTTGGCTCTTCCTTGGACTGCATTTGTTTTTAGCATAATTTAGATTAGTGTTTTCCCTCCTACCCACCCCAGCTCCTTCCCAAGGTGATTATTATCAATGGAACCTTCCCCACACTTAAGATCTCTCCCTTATTCAGCCCAGCTACTGGGCCTTTCCCTGTCTCCTTCCTCTGGTATCCCAGCACTGCTCTTTTCCTTCTGACTGCAGTCACAGGGTTGAGGGAAAGGGGCAATGGGAAGTTTGTCTGCTCTCCCTTCCCCTCCACAGCTGCAGCATTAATGCAGTGTCTGCACCTGGTCTTCAGTGAGTAACAACATATTGCTCAGAGGAGAGAGAGAGTGGATGCTGTGGGATCTGAGTTACAGGATAAAAACTTCATTCCATTAACGCATGTTGTGCTACTGATTGAAGTAGAGTTTTAATTCCAAAGTTAATGTTTCCTCTTAATTAATCTTTGTGAAATGTCTCTGTGATTTGTTTTTCCTTCAGAAAATTACAAAATTACAGGTATCTGAATTCCTATTAATATTATTTTCCTTTGACTCATAGGTGGCTGAAAGAGCGCTGTATTATTGGAATAACGAATACATCATGAGTTTGATAGAGGAGAATTCAAATGTTATACTTCCCATCATGTTTTCCAGCCTCTATAGGATTTCTAAAGAACACTGGAATCCGTAAGTTTTTGCCATTACGCTTTATCTTACCATTTGACATACCACTGAAAAACTTAGGGAATGTCTGCTGAAGAACATCTGAATGGGAGAGATCCAGATTCAGAGCTGGTATGAGCAGGTGCAACTCTGTTAATGCCAATATAAATTAGTCTATACTTGAGCTTGTCTCAAAATGTTTTTAATTATCGGGTATGTGTACAAAAATCAGTACCTTATGGGATAAAAATAGACCTTATCACCAGTTGGAAAAAAGATAAATTAGATGTTACATTGTTATTGAAGAAAGTGTTGCTCATCAAGCATTTCTCCTGCACAGTTTTTTATAAACTGGTTGACGTCTTAAGCCTGATTGTAAATTGTCTAGAAGAATATCGCTTGGCATTAATAAAGCTTTGTGGCTGTGTCACAGATGATACTGATAACCTCTGGTACTGGCACTTTTCTAAACATCTATGAAGCATATAGACATCAGTATATTCTTAGGTTGGGTTGTTTTTTCTAAATTTATTTAAACAGAGCTCTTCTCTATTATGCACAGTAATAGAGCAGTTGTTTCATATTGATGTCATTTTAATTTGACATTTTTATTTTTAAACTGAATGACCTAGTAGAAAGTGTTTTAATGAAAAACACTAATATAGTTAGATGCCATGTATTTTATACTTCATTTGAAAAGTTTTTCTAAGTCAAGATGGTTACTGTTTAGTAAACCCAGTATTTTTAATGAGCTGTGCTGCGTTCAGGTCCCAGTTGCTTTAAGACCTTACTGTAAAGTATTTGTAAAATATTTCACCTTTTCAAACATTAGTCTTTTTGTTCTGTACCTAGCCAAACCCTCAAGTTTGTGTGCTTACATGATGAATCTAATGCTACTGGAAGGCTTCTGTAACTAGTGCTGGTCACAAAAAGACACTTTCAATGGCATGGTACCGCATTACCAGTCTCCCACCTGCCCGTGCTCCTGCCCAACCTTTTATACTGTGCACTGGGGTGCTTCTGGTAATGAGAATATTCCAGTATCCCAGTGATTTCATACCTGCAGGAATTTTGTATCTTTGACACACAAGCCAGGTTAAGATACATGTGAAATAAAGAAGGTATTTAAAGAGTTTTTATATGTATAAGAATATTTTTAAATGTAGGCAACAAAAATGAAAGTTTATTGAAAGAGGTGAATGATAGACAGGGGTGCAAGGGAAAGGGCACATAGTTTGTCTGCTATATAGGTTAGCTCCAAAGGTTCCTGGCACCTGTAACGTTGATTCACTGTGTCCTGGTTGAAGAGCTGTTTCTTAAGCAGCCCTATGTCTGAATATGACAACCATAGTAGTGGATCAGGAACTGGGATCTCTTGATTGATAATCTATTCCAAATTCTTTGAAAGTTTTTTTTAGTTTTGTTTCTTTCCCTTCTCCCTCTTCATTTGCTTTCTTGTTTCGTTATCTTCAACTCTGCCAGAAATGAATTTTGACCCCTGGATAATCAGACTATTGACAGACCCATCTTACTTTGGAAATTCTAGTATATTTTAGGTTTAGTTATCCAGTCAGGTGGTATGAAAAAGTAAACCCATTCTACCTTTTTTTAACCTTTTGGGACAGAATGCCCTTGAAGCCTTTTTGAAATTACTATTATTACTATTATACATCTTTTCTTCCACTATGAACAGATCATGCCTGTCATGTTTTATGCAATTAACCAACACAAATTCAGATAAGCAGTGGTGTATTGGCCCTTAGGTAAGATCAAGAACAGCAATAAGCAAAGTAGGCAGAGGTTAGAGAAAGAGAGAGATACATAGATACTATACATTTTTATATATGTGTGTGTATATATATATGTAATATATAAATTTCATTTTTTTTATCTCTGTATACACACACACAGAGTTTTACACAGATACTGCAGCACTGATCTGAAAGATTTGTGGGGTTTTTTTTAAAGAGTTTTCTGCTGTATAAAGTGAAACTGAATAAAAAATGTATGAGCACAAGTAAATCACTCCTGAAGTACAGCCTTGTATTTTGCATAGGTGCACTGAATATTCAGCTTCATAGAAAAATCATAAGGAAATATGAATCACTCCCATTTTGTGTTTAAATTCTGTTCCTTCTGCTGGCATTGATGATTTGAATCCCTGGAATTGCATTTGGAATTGCTCCACAGCATGAGGGAAGAGTCTGTAGTTATATGTAATAGTTTTCTGTTGTTACCTTTTACCCTAGAGTTTTGGTTTGCTCCATTTAAGTAGTCAGTAGAGACATGAAAGCTGATTCTCACCTTTAAATATGTTAATCAAAAGTAGTTTCACTGAAATCAAAGAATTTACATTATCATACTTGCAAGAGCAGAATTGGTCGCAGAAATGCTGGTAAGAGAAGACACTTTTATTTCACATTTGATTTCACCTGAAATTAATAGATTCCTTTCTTTCTTTCTTTTTTTTTTTTTTTTTCAAATGTTTCACAGGGCTATTGTGGCTTTAGTCTACAATGTGTTGAAGGCATTTATGGAAATGAACAGCACCATGTTTGACGAGCTGACAGCCACTTACAAGTCAGATCGTCAGCGGTAACTTTTTAAAGCTTTTTTTGTCAGCTGTGCATAAGTCCCGCTGTTTAGTTTTTCCCTTACACTCAGATATAATTGCATAATCTCACACATAATAGATACAATGCCTCATTTTTCCCCTTGCATGTTCTTTAGCCTTCTCCTTGCAAGATGTAAAATAATATGTACAGGTTGTTCTCTACCCCTTGTGAAATACAGTAGCCATTGCGTTGCTTGGGGATCCACATTCTTCTTGGAATTCCTTTTGACTCTGCATTCAAAAAGACTTAAATGTATCAAGTTCTTCAATAATAAAACAAAAACAAGGGTTTAAAGATAACACTTTGCTTAAAGACTTCAAAAAACTTACACTGAGGTTTGGAAAGAGACATGAGGGTAGGCTAGATGTCATCTTAAAGCAAAGAGGCATGTCTCAACCCTTTCATTTCTTATTCAGAGGTCTTGCTGTATCTGAGTCTTTTAGCATGCAGGATCCATTAGATACACCACTCATATGATCATTAGTTCCACCTTAGTAGAATGCTTCTTGTCATTTCTCCTATTTTCCTTAATCTTCATTTTCCAATTACAGTGCAGCATCTTTCCTCAAAAGTTTCAGCATATCCAAAGCGTCAGGTGAAAAAAATGAGGAAACTTCAGGAACTCTGAACAGTTTGCAACTTCATTTAAGTCATATGTTTTCTGTGACTCAGGGTTCCCCCAAGCAAAGTAAAGGGTACTGTATGTTGTCAGACCTTGTTAGATTAGTAGAGTCTCTAAAGTCTCTTGGAGGCCATATTTTTTGAATTGTGTGACTGGAGTCACGCTCTCCTTTTGTTCTGCTTCACTGTTGTAAAATACAAGGTTTTATACACAAATCTACACTTAACAGGTTAGTTCATTTAATACAGTATTCTACTTTTAGACACTTGTATATACATTTGAGCTAAGATGCCAGATGAATTCTAGTTAGGTGTTGATAAATAAGGCTCAATCTGCTAGTGCAGTTGAGACAACACTGTGCGGTTTTCTAGTGGAAAAGGCAGAGAATGTTAGGACTGGTCATCTAATCCAGCCATTTACTGAGGGAGCTCAGTGACTTAAATAAATTTGCGATTGCACTTTGGCCCTTAAGATGACAAACTCTGCTCTTAACAGGACCAGACACTGTACTAGTAAGTCCCGTGTCTGGATAATGGGTGAGGTTTATTGACTGAACTGCACAAAGAATTTTTCTTGCACCTACTGCCGTTGTATCTCCTGTCAAGGCTGGTGCTAACTGTTTCACCATTTTTATTTACTACTTACTGTTTTAAAACATGTAAATACCTGAGTGTATAAACTGGGATATTTACCTCAATGTTTACAGAAAATCTTTAGTATCTTAATAAAACCACATTTCAAAAGGGTAGCTTTGATATCACTTAAAGCTTGAGGAGAAATATGTTTAGTATTAATGACTATGATAGGTCAAATAGGTAAGTTGGATGAGGTGATCATCCTCTAACAGTCTCTTAGGTAAGCAGGCACATATTTCATAATGATTTAGAAGATAAATATCGGTAAGTCGCCTGAAAACATCAGGCTATTTCACTTGGTTTTATATTTAATTTTAAATACTTTCTAGTGACAGTGGGCTTTTTTTTTTTTTTTTCTCCAGGGATTTATCTGAAAGTTGTTTGTATTTTTTTATTTGTTTAAAATACTCTTGGGAAATTAAAATTTCAAATAAATGAGCCAGATGTTGGAATTTTGACTGAATCAAGATGTATAGGAATGTTTCTAATCCGCTGAAATACTTTTCAGGAATTCTCTAATGTGACTGGCAGAGAATCTGTATCTCTGTAATTGTTAGATTTCCATTTCATCTGAACCTACAAGGTGATTTAATAGAAATTGAAAGCATTTTGTACCTTGCAGTATCAAGGAGATTTATTTAAAGTAAGCTATGGCAGAGACAGGAAATTTAGAAAGCAAATAATGCAGGTAAAGCAAATGTTAGGATAGCTGTTTAATTTTATCAAATCAGCCATTGAAGTCTGTTGTTAAAGCAAATGCTACATAGATCTTCTTGTAGGAATTTGGTAAGGAAAAAAAAAGTAAATCACTGAACAAAAGACACATCTTGTAACTTGAACTTTCCCTTGGCTGGTACCTAAGCTATATGAAAGCCACCAGTCGATGTAAGAATGAACAGTGATTCTAAGAGGATAAGGGAATGCTTGTTCTAGAAAGTGGCTGTTGTTTATAAGATTAAAAAATACCTTGCTTAAATAAACAAACTTTAAAATAATCAAATGCAAGTTAGTCCCGAAATGTTAATTTTTATCATAATGATATATTTGTTCCACAATAAAAGTTCGCTGCATTTTTTCTTCTGTATTACAGATTAGTGTCTATGAACACTGTCACTTTGTTCAGCTTACGTTTTGTGTTCTTTTCCTACTGCTTTGTTTAGTGATTATGTAGGTAATGAAAACTAAAAAAAAGAAAAAATATTTACAAAAATTAAGTATCTGTTAGGAAAATTGCAGTTGTGCTCAACAAAATTAGTGCTGCTAATTAATGTCAGCTATATATTTTTAACATAAATATTCTACAGTTATCTCTCCTGCTAACTCTTTGTTTTATTTCATCTGTCAGTGAAAAGAAGAAAGAGAAGGAGCGTGAAGAACTGTGGAAAAAACTGGAGGATTTGGAATTAAAGAGAGGTCTTAGACGTGATGGAATAATTCCAACTTAACAAAAAAACAAAACAGCATTATTAACCTGTGGAGTCACACATTTATGTAGTAGAAGATGGAGCAACAGTTTTCTGTATTGTGCAACTTTACAGTAGATTTCACATTTGTTTCATTATTACAACAGCACTGTATATACCTGTCTCTAAGTAAAGGAAAAAAATAAGGACTTTAATCCAAAGTTTGGACAGCAGATGGACTTCTCAGAACTTTGCAAACATAATCATTGTTTTAACCCTTCTTTAAAACCAGTCTTCAAAGATCTGTTGATGAAAATTGCGATGTCAAATTCCATTGTCAGGACCTGTTCCTTATTTATCGTTAGCAGAGAGTGTAATACAACTTTCAAATGTGAACAATCTTAAAATTTAGCTTGTCTTTCTGCTAAACTGTTATGTGTATTTATAGTAAAAGAGAAGAAAGACTGTCATTTCCTTATGAGTTTGTGTAACATCCTCCTTCTCTGGATAACTTTACTGTAATTTGACTTTTTTTCCTTTTGCACATCTTCATAAGTTGAATGTCCATTCAGATCAGGGCCATGAAAAACATAGGTCCTGAATAAAAGTTTTGTTTACTGGTGTGAGCATTTTTTTAGTACCAGGCTGTCTCTGGTGCTTCCTTAATTTGAACATTAGGAGTTAAAAAACAAGTAGGTGATAAACATAGTAGGAAAGGGAGCTTTGGATTCATGCACCTATTTATTGCAAATCCAAATTAGTGTCCACAATCCTTTAAAAATGGGCAGTGGTAACACCCTGGAATTCAGTACCTAACCAGTATTAGCGATAAGGCATCGGACACACATACCAGAGTTGTTTTAGAAATACTAATTGCTAAATTATTACAGTATGTTTTTATTGGACCATTCTGAAAGAATAAAGACAAACGCTAAACAGTGCAAGCATGACAATGATCTCCAGTGGTCACGGATCTAATTGGAAATTGAGTTGAGATAGCAGTTTGGACTGTTTGGAGTTGTTGCCTTACTTTTTAATATGTATTTATAAAGTGTTCCAGCAAAAGAGGATGTAGCCTCTAAGAAACATACTTCTAGTGTTTTTGTGGTTCTAGTACTCTTACTCATCACAGTACCAGTCCTATGGTCTTAGCTGGAAAGGATTCTGGATAATATACTTCTGCATTCTCATCTGGATGCTCATTCCTAACTACTGTATTTGTTACCAAAAGTGGTTCTACAAATGCTACTGAAAAAAATTCTGGAAATCCTAATGTTCTGAGTATTAATAATAAAGTTTAAAATGCTTTTATATCAAAGGTGCATTGTGACCAAATTGTTTAAAACAAAAGAAAAAAAATACAAAAAGAAGAGGGCTGTATTATAAGTATACATTATTGGCTATCTGCTTTGTATTTGAAAGTGGAATCTTACATCTTTGGTAGGTAAAATGCTGATAAGACTTATGTACAGTATATATTTAGCTAATGCAGTTGCATTATTATATACCGAAAGGTATGTGTTTCAGGATTTTTCTCCAGGATGCTTTTGAACTGTTATAGACATATGACAACAGTGAGTTGATAATCCTAAACCATCAATCCAGCAGTATTTACAGTATAAAACTGAATTGGTGTTCATGAGTCTTTGTGGTAGTTGCAAACATGAATTTATGACCTGTTGCCATTGATAGAAATACAGTATAAATACAAGCTTGTATATTTTTCTTCCTACCATTTAAATATACAGTAGGATTTGACGTTTTCATGTTTTCAGGCACAGAAAAGAGGTAAAAAAGAATTCCCTCCTAGACTACTGACTGTTTCAGGATTATCAGGTCACAGTTTGTATTCCTGGGTCTGCGCACACAAATGTTGTAAACTCAACAATTTTGTAAAAACTTGACACTGTTAATTCTGGAAAAAAAAAAAGTGGAACTAGTCATATGCAACACCAAACACAACATGGTTTAATGGGATTAATATGAGCTTTTAAGAACACTGACTGGGACGCAATGTAAAGTAGGCAGTTACTGTCATAGTTGAAACATTTTATTTTAAAGTGCTGAAGCAAAGGTGCAAGCTGAAATACTGAAGATTAAATAAATTTATAACAAATCATGTCCCTTAGCCCATTGATTTTGACAGTCTTTTATTTCTGTTACCAAAAAATATTTGCTAGTGTGACTTCTGTGTGAAATGATCATGCTTTACAAGAGGGTGGACTTAAACTCATGCTTAAAGACTATGTTCAATTGTGAAAAACTGAGATAGAATGGAGGAAAAAAGATTAATGTTTTCCACCTGGTGGAGTAAAACACAGCAATGTGAAATTAGAAAAAGCACCTTGTCCTGTACTTAGAGTTTAGGTGAGTGTTGTTTGTTCATAACTACTTTTGGTTTTGACGTGACGTTCTGGTATTGATCATACAAAACTGATGAGAACCTGATGGGTTGCAATATTTTGTTACCTCTGATGTTACCTCTGATGTGGGGATAGTGGGGAGTATCTAAAGTTTATAGATGATTTATCACTTCCGAGAAGGAGTGTTTCGTTAAAGTGAGTGAGACGATGTGATATTAGTCACTTGACTCTAAAAGGCTGATACGACACTAGGTTGCACTGTGCGATGTACGTGAAGAAGCACTTGCCACAATGATACGACCGTACCCCCGGGATCCACTGTTTGCCGCAATCCAAATGCGATTTCCTGCCGCTCTGCAGAGCTCCCATTGGTATCAGTTGGAGTTGCAGGCCAAGAAGAAGGCAGCGTATGGGCCCAAGTGTGATCAGTGCGTCTATTTAATTATGCTTTCATTTGCTTCCTGAGTTCCAGAAACTACCTTTATTTGTGTAAATGTTTTTATTAACTGCTCATACAGCAGTTGTTGGGTGGTCGCTCGTGTCCTGTACCATATTGGTTTCAGGAGAAAGAATTGAATGCTCTCTGCTAAAAGGAAAGAGCTGCATTTTCAATACTAGGGCATTGCATCAGGTCATGGGGATAGAACAACTGTAAAAGTAAAGTTCCTCTCTTATACTCTAAATTGAGCACACATTGCTTTCTTCATCTTGCAAGTCTCCCTTATTGTTTTCCTTTCGTTACTTTTGAGTGTTTTTTGTCTCTCTTCCAACGGTTGGAATGCTTTAAATAAAAGTATTCTAATGCCATTGGAGTGTTCACTAGCAGGGTTACAGTAAACTTAATCTTGGTTTTTTTAGCATAAATAAAAGGATTTAATTTATTTTTTTTTTCTCCTCCTATATATGGAAAAATTGAGGGTGTTAGAGCCAAGAATTGCTTGAGTAAGAAATGTAGCAGCTGTACTTACATTATACGTGTGTAAGGACAGCCTCAGGCTCTGACTCTATGGAAAGGAAAACATATTAGGAGCTTTAAAAACCTCTGTTGTTTTGTGAGGACAGGGAAGGACTAGATTCTTCTCCCTCCAAGTAAAACTGAAATAATTTGCTTTTAGTTCTGTCTTGGAAAACAAAGATGGCCTTTTCTCTTAGTTGTGTAACAATACCATCCCAAAGCAGTTGCCCTAAAACAAGACAAAGGTGACAATGCGCAAGATGGAAGAATGTTTTTATTTACATGTGGCTTTTTTATTTTGGCTCACCCGCTTCCTTCAGCAGCTCTGGAGTGAGCCACAAATTAGTTTGTCTAGTTGGTGTGTGCAGCAGATTTTGTATAGCCCAGTTTTTCATTTTTGAAGTCTATGAAACAGTATCTTGAAATGGAATGGAACTGATTTTGATTGAAAACTTTTATCCAAGTGTTGCTTCCCATCCACAGGAGCATACACTTTTTATCATGACCTCTCTGAATACAAGTTTTTATTATTTGGATCGCTTACTGTAAATATGTTGTATTCATAACCTCATGTAACAATGAGGAGTTTTCAAATATAAATAGTACTGATACATTTCTTGTTGTTGTCCTATTTTTGACTGTAGTATAGCGAATGACCTGTCATGCTTTTTGTTTCAAGGTTAGCATTAGATTCATAGATCTTAATATTTTAGCATTTCATTGTTTAAGCAGGAGAGGGCAGCAAAAGTTCATTTTTCCCCATAGGAATGCTCTGGTCCATTACTGTTTTTAAACTTAGATGCATCTAACTATCTGTGGGTAGGGGGGAAAAATGAACCATTTTTTATATATATTAAAAGGTGCATATGAAAATATATAGACTGGTCCAACCAGACTGTGAAAATGTCTTCTACTCGACATCGAAGTAATAATAAAAATACCTTCCACCTCTGGATAAAGTACAAGCAGGTCTTAAGCTCTTGAATTCAAATGTCATTCTTTGGAAATAGTTTACTTTCTTAAAAATGGTATCAAAGAAACTCGAACTCAATGGTGCTCCCAGCTATAAATGTGTAATCTTCCTCTTCTGCACATGCTCAAGAGGCTCTGTACTGTGGGTGCATCTAAATAAAGAAGCAATGAAGTGTTTTCCAGGTGCTTGGCTTTTTTTTCCACCTCCTCCCGTCTAAACTCCATGTATCTTTTCAACAGTGAACTCCCAGCAATCAGAGAGCCATTCGCGTGTATTAAATGGAAGGACACTTGTCTGAGAAAAAAAAAACTCAAGCAATGAGGTGGTAATTTAAGTTTCTGCCAGAATTGCTGTAGTAAATGCTCAGTTTTCATTAAGTTTATTTTTTTTTTAAAGGTTCTCTCATGATGATGAGCATCCTCGTACTGCACACAGCCGTGCCTGTGAGGGAGGTGAAGAGCAGTGGATACAGAAAAAGGGGCATTAGAGCCACACGATATTATAAACCCTTTGAGCCTTACACTTTGCAGCTGGTGAAGGAACTTGTTCTTTTAGAGCATCGTTCTACTGTTTCAGTCCTCGTGCTACTCTGCCTTGCAGTTTGGAAGCGAAGAGAAAGGCTTAAGATGGTTACGTACATGGGAAACGCCCTCTGGAGAGAACCACGGCTAAAGCCTGGTAAGGGGCAGTGCAGGTGAACGGCTTTAGCAGAAGTGCAATAGGTATGGGTGCTGCAATAAAACTGCAGATAAGATGTATTACACATCTACTTCTCATTTTAAAATGTTTCCTATGTGAATTATTCTAGTAGTCTAATTCTTAAAAATTCTTTCCGTTTTGATTTTTTCCAAATGAAGTTTTCAGTAGTTGGATCTTGTGTGCCTTTGTTAGAAGAGCTCATTATCACAAATCTCTTTAAATACTTGTAAGATAATATTCAGATCACTGAACAAACTCACGTCTCTTTACTTTCTTATTGCAAGGCAAGTATTTTCCAAAGAAGTTAAAAAAAAAAAAAAAAAGACAACCTGCAGTAAATTGGCCTTCAGGGTAGGATTTGTCTTCAGTACTTGCAAGTTAGAAAACAACCTTTAAAGGATTGGAATTAAAAACTTAAATTAGTTTTCTACTTTTGGTAATGATAGTTGCTTTGCTAATTTTTCATCTTTGTCTTTCCTTCTCAGGAATGTTTTCATTTCTCATATAATAGCAGAGCACCTAGTTTATCTTACATTAAGTTTGGACCCCGGATCACAAGTCTGTGGCCTACAGAAGTAGTTTTGTGTGCAGGTAAAGGCTGTTCCCAGGTCTGTATTCAATTATTGTTTCAATGTCCAGTAAAGCAGTAGCTTGGATATTAGACTAGAAACTGATACAAGGTCTTGCATTATGAGTTTGGAGCTATATATGGTTTTAAAGATTAAATGCTGAAGCCAAAGTGTGTGCCCTGAATTTGTTACTAAATCCCTTGAAAGAAAGTGTACTAACCCGCTGTGAGTAGTGACTGCAGCTTTTCGGGAAGTCTCCATCACCTGAAAAATTGTCATACTGAAACTTAATCTTTTACTATTTTTCTGTTGGTTCCCCCTGCCATTCATTCTGTCTATTCAGTAGTGTGTCCCCCCGCGAAATCACTGAAGGTGTGAGAAGTTAGGGATCGCTCAGGAAGGATGGAAAGCTTGCTATACATTTAAAGAAGTATATATTTTATGTTGCTGGACAGTGGCTTATTCCTTTGATACACACTTGAAAATATCTGGGAACTGGTCTTGCATAATCCTTGAGTCTGGGAAGGTCTTCTGAAAAGAATGAGACAGGGATATTCTGTACAGCTTCTGAATGTTGTTTTCAAAATTCTTACTTTTTTGCCACTTGGGGCAAGTTTTTGCTTGTGTACAAAGCCTCTGCACTTCACTGACAGAGAAAGCAGCAAGCCAAGAGGCAGTATTTATAGAGTATCTGGCTAGTGGAGTGGTGCCCTGAGGATACGTATGCCAACCTGCCAGCCCAAGCAGAAGGAAGCTGAAGTGTAATTGCTCTGACAGCAAGGAAGGGAAGACATTGTGTTTGTACAAGGATGTGTGCAGACCGCCAGCAAAAAAAGGCAGAGGTTACCTGCAAACCTTTTTTGAACTGAGCAGGTTTGGCTCAATTTTGAATCTTCACCTTCTGATGAAGCGGACGTGGTTTAGCTGTGCAAGCAAACTGGTCAAACAGTCCAGCTCAATTCTGGATATCTTTTAATATTAAATTCTGCAAAATGTACTGAGAAGGACTACAGCGTATGCTCATCTGTCGTCCCTATGACCATGCGATGATTCCCATGCTTTTCTAGATATTACTCTGGCTATGTAAATAATGTGCATAAGTGGAAAATCGCTGTATACTTAACCATCTCAAACCACGACAGGCATCTGCATTATGTAGTCTTCCATTTCAGGCATCTTGGGGGCAGTAGGCTGAAGTCTGCAGTTCACAGATCTCAGCGTAAACTGGAACTTGGCAAAACACACTCTTGATTTCTGGAGCAAAGAAATATGGAATTCAGACAGCGGTAATTAATTTATTAGTCCACAGACTATTTCACAAACACAAAGGGATATTATCGCTATTTGCTGTCCATGACACTCATCAGACAGTAATTGTCATGGTTAGTGACTATGCACCAGATTTCAAATGCTAATTCTGGCTAGACAAAAATTACTCTCAGGGATACAAAGGAAAGAACATTTCCTACTGTAGTGTGGTACCCCACGCCGCCACCTTTCTCCCTGTGCTGCTGAGTGATGCCAGCCTCCTGCATCGAGGCTCTGCAAACAGAAGTGTGAAGGCTTGCAATGGACTGAATTTAAGAAAAACTTGTTCTATTCAAAATTGTCATAAGGTGACGATGAACCAGTGGGTGTTTTAGCCTTATCCAAGCAAATGCCTTTCCATGTGGTTAGCTAAAGAACTGGGATTGTTTTGAGAGGTCCTGTGGGGTCCTTGTTCTTACCAGACTTCACAATGTAACTCTGCTTTAGCAGAAACTGTTGAAGAAACTGTGTTGAAGTGTTTTTTAAGATGCAATTCTATTTGTATAATGACCTTCAATCTATTAACTCCCCGTAAAATTTCCAATGTGAATCATTAAAAGACACCTCCTCTGCTTCAAATCCCATTGCTATCTATTTGACATTTCAGAGTTTGTTGGTAAAGTACTTTGAAAATGTTGAAATTTATAAATTTGCTGCAATATTTAGAAATGCTTCTGCAATAAATGCAACAGAGCAGCTAAAGTTATAGGAGATACAGGCTTTGATTTGACACCCTAATGTAAGATCACCCAGTGAATAACTTGTTTTCCTTCCCTTTTTCTTCCCCCACCCGACCTATTTCTGTTTTCTCTTGCTGTAGAGCTAATTCTGCTGATGGTAAATTAGAATATGTGCAACACAGAAGCCAAAAGAGACAAAAAAGAAGCTGCTTTCAAGAGCTGTGCTTCCAGAGAAGGTCCGTGTAAGGGGGCCCCTTTCATCACAACCTTCAGCGTTCCTCCCTCAAGCCCTCCTCTACGCATGGAAATCAATGTCCGGTTATCCCCCAAAGCTCCTGGATGTAATGCCTTAATTTAGGGGTATCTCTGATCAATATCTGCAAAGATCAGATCCTCACAGGCTGCGTAAGCCTTCTTGATTCTTCTTCTAATACAGCTTAGACAGGCCAAGGATATGCAGGAATTCTTGCTGGTTTGTAGGTTTTTGTCAGAATTTGGGAGAGCAGAGGTGGCTGCTTGTCCCATAGCATTTGAGTCCATCAACTTTCAACTTTTTCAACTTCTTTTTTCTCTGAATTTTCATCGTTTTTGTTGCAATGAGTGTGTGTCAGTAACTTTCTATGTAGTCCAAAGGCACTTTAGTAACAAAGATCAAGCAGTTCCAGGAGCAGCACAACTACTGATGCTTGGCTTCCCATGTCTCTCCTGTATGGCTTTGTAGGTACAGTTTGCAGAAGCCAAGTCTGAGATGCATCGACTCCTCTGACACGTGGTTGAACTTAACTGGGACAGAAGCTGCGGAGAGGAGAGAACTGCCAGCAGTCAGATGCACATGGCACGATAACACAGAATTTATTTCCTTAGAAAAACTTTACCATAAAGGGATATTAGGCTCCTTGCCTGGATTATGAGAAGTGCTATTCCAACAGCAGCCCCCTGGCTTATATCAAGTGCTTCAGACTTTACCAAACCGAGAAGGGGCCCTAGCATTCAGGTGCAGGAGCACACTATCTTGCAGCAGACATCACATATGTACAGAGTCTACCCTTCAGATTATGAGTTCAGGAAAACAGATTAACTAAATTAGTTAGACTGTTAAGACACACAACCCACCCCCCCGCCTCCCCCTGCTTTTTTTCCTTCCCTCTTAATCAAGCATAATTTATATCCCTGTGTGCTGGTTTTGACTGTGATAGAGTTAATTTTCTTCTTTTCTGCTGGAGGGGAGTGAGCAAGTGGCTGTTTGGTGCTTAGTTACCAGCTGGGGTTAAACCAGAGCACCCTGCTAAATCCACCATCATTAAACTGTTTTCTCTTTTCCTATTCTAAATTACCAAACCAGTTTCAAATCATTGGCAATGAAATGTGTGCAACAGATACTTAACAGAACAATATCCAACCTATTATTGGAATTTGAAATCTAATAATCAAATGTAAATGCTTGGATTCATTGTCTAGGAAAACAGAACCTATAAATAAGCCATTTAATATCATACCGCTATTTTCTCTTGATCAGGGTTCAATTAGTCACTGACGTAGGATATTCTGCTTTGGTTGCATCATTATTGCAGCAGGGAGTGTTAGCACGAAATCCAGATCCTGCAGTAATAAATAACAACTCAATTTCCAATGCTTAAGCTGTCATTTCTGCATAAGCTTGATTTCATGGGATGACTGTTTGACCGACCTTCATTCATTACGGTAGGAGAGTTGCAAGGCAGAACTGGGATAAGTATTATATCTCCGTGCTTTATTGAATAGAACAGAAACAGAAAAATCAGATGAAAGGGAAGAATTTCCCTTACAACAATCTTTTTCAATAGCCAGGATGTGCAAAATACAGGTAAAGCTTAGAAGTAGTGATTTCAAGCTTGCAACAGAAATACTAGTAGTCAGTTAAAATTGTGTGACCTTACTTCTATACTGGCTTGTCTCCGTCTGTTGCTGCCTGACTTGGCAGTGGTTGAAGTCCCCAAAACACAGCTTTGAAATGTGTTTTCCTTTACTGTAACCCTGAATTGTTTTCCGTGTGCTCGCATTCTGTCATTCCCATCCACTATGCTCATCAGTTTGTTCATGCTAATACATTTTCCAAGTAATGTCTGACTGTCTGATGTCTCTTTGCAGAGTTGGGGTGCCTGCAAAAAGGACTGGGCAGGTGAGAGGAGGAGAAGGGTTTCTGGCATCACCGTGCCACTGGGATGGGAGTGTGAGTGATGCAGGGAGGACATACCTGCTCTGTAGAGGTATGGTTCGTCCCTGCCCTGGGTCCTTGGGAGACAGGGCCGTGGGGTAACCCTCACCCACTCCCCCTGGGCTCCCCAGTCTTTATATTTTCGATCCCACAACACACTTCCCTGAACATCTCAGTGACTAGACACCTCCTGATATCTCCTTGCCCCAAGCTGGCATGTGCCCTCTCTCATTCAGTTTTCCTTTTCTTCCTCTTATCAGAGACCATCTTTCATCCTGTCCTAAGCTATTCCCTCTCCCTCGAGAGGCTAACCCCTACTCCTTATTGCCAAATCCACTGCAGCCCCAAACTACACATCTCTGACGTGGAGTTCACGTAGGCTCCAATTGTTTTGTTGGAGCCTGCTCCTCCTGCCCTCCAGAGCTCACACCCTCATTACCCACCCTTCTGTGGGATCCCCTGTCAGGTTCTCCTGGCTTCATCTGGCATAGAGTTAATTTTCTTCCTAGTAGCTGGTATAGTGCTGTGGTTTGGATTTAGCTTGAGAATAATGTGATAACACACTGATGTTTTAGTTGTTGCTAAGCAGTGCTTATACGACGTCAAGGACTTGTCAGCTTCCCACACTCTGCCAGCGAGGAGATGCACAAGAAGCTGGGAGGGAGCACAGCCAGGACGGCTGACCCACACTGGCCAAAGGGATATTCCATACCATATGAGGTCATGCTCAGCATATAAACTGGGTGTAGTTGGCTGGGGGGCAGTGACTACTGCTCCGGGACCAGCTGGGCATCAGTTGGTGGGTGATGAATGGTTGCATCACTTCTTTGTCCTGGGTGTTGTTCCCCTCTCTTTCTCTTGCTGTTTTCCTTTTCATTACATTATTATTATTATTATTATTATTATTATTATTAATTATTATTATTCTATATTTCAGTTATTAAACTCTTCTTATCTCAACCCATGTATTTTCTTCCTTTTGCCCTTCCAATTCTCTCCCCATCCCACCATGGGGCGGGGGCGGGGGCGGGGCGAGCGGCTGTGTCGTGCTGGGTTCCCTACTGGGGTTAAACCACGACACAGGTCAAGTCGTGCCTCTCACCTGGCTCTTGTAGAAGAAAGACGTCCTCTCCTCTGCTAACACAAGGATGTGAAAGACCTGAACATAGCAAGTCAGTAACGACCCAAAATCAACCAGAAGCTTAGAGGGAAGGATATGTAGACAAAAGGTGTGTATTTGTTTGGAACAGAGTTTGTCCCTCTGCAGAAGGGGATTCTGTTTTAATCTCAAAAATAAAACCCATGTTTTTCTATCCATAGCTAAGTTTTTTAAAAAAATATTATTTTTACCTTGGGTACAGTCATACTTGCTTGAAGGATGGAGATCTTCCCTTTTCTAAGTAGAGAAACATGACGAGACAGATTAAGCACAGCTCTTCTGTAAAGTGCAGGACTTAATTCTCTTCCTGCCAGAGTCAATGATGGAAGTCCTGTGGCTGTCACCAAAAGTAAAATAAAGATCTGTGAGGAGATTGGACAAATCTGCTGTGGCTATATGGGAAACTGGTCAGTACTAACAGGAGTGATGTGGACTCATTTCCTCTTCCTGCAGTAAATTTATCCTATTAATATAAACTACTATTTTGTGTGTATTAGCTGGGTGACCTCCAGAAAGCTTTTACGCATATAAGCTTCAGAGACAACGTGTGATCCCAGTTTGCTTTTTGCCTGTCTTACAATGATGGACCCATCAGCTCCAGGGAAAAATTGAATAAATTTAAGCTGCGTTATTTGTGAACAGTACCTGATTATACAGTTATACGCTTCAGCATGTACAAGAAAACCCAACCCCTTGATGTTAAGTAGAGACGGTTTTTCTAAGGCTGTCTAGACACAATGTCTGCGTACAAAAAAATCTGGTTATGTACAGGGCAGCATTGTTCAAAAGATTATATTCTGCTACTGGGGAAATTGAAAGGAAATTTTTTGCTTTCAAGAGCAGGGAACTACCCTTTCCTGGTGCAGTTGTCATTTCATGACCAGTGTTACTAAGATACTTTTCTCCTCAAAGACTCCATTATTATTCCTTACCTAAGACATGTTGTCTTGAGAAAAAACTGCTTACCTAGTCTCTGATGTGAGGAAAAAATGGAAATTAAGCAGTGTAACTTCACTTCCTTTGTCTGGAGAATACCATACAGGAGAGCTATTTTGTATAGACTGCAGTAAACATCAGTATGATGCTGAGAAGCAAGGTGCGTACTGTCTGTTTTGGCACCCAGTACGGAAGTGGACTGACATTTTGTGGACTATGGAAGAAGGTAGCTGGCATGAAGTGCACTGACCCACACCTGCAGAGGAGAAGGGACACTGGGGAAAAGTGTGGGTTTGGAATCAAGTTGTCTAATTGGGAGTGCTACAATGAGGTGAAAATGAAGACCAGGCAAAATCCGTTCCAACATTTATCTTCCTTCAGGGAGGATAAGATGTTTAAGAAATTAGGAAAAAAAGTCAGTTTTGAACATGTCACATCTGTCTACATCCAGGAAAATGCTTTACTCCAGTTGTCCTAGTGTATCAGGATAAGGTTGTCATAGCCCTGTCTGTCGAAGGCTGAGTCTGGATCTCTTGCTCTGACTGACTGTGCTGTTCTGGTGGTTGGACACTATAGTTTTGTCTCACAGGCTAGCAATTTCTTGGGTATGGATGAGCACTTCGCTGATGCAAGGTTAGTGTATCTGACATCTCCCCAGCAGTAGCCCTGATGAAATGTCATGATGTGTGATAGGAATTTGGAGGGAAAGGCACTCTGAGAAGTTACCTAACCTTGTATGCGACTCTCTTAAGCTGGCCTCTCTGGGGTTTAGAGAAGTTGGGGTCTTTCTCTTCGGTGCTGAAGACAGGGCAACAGAAGGAGCAGGGAGCTGTATTTAGCACGTCCGGTCATATCTTACCTCCATGTGCCAAACATGTTTGGCAAAGGAGAGATTCTGAACAAAACCATCTCTGGATCAAATGCCACAAGCCTTCTTTAGGCATGTATGAAGATTCAGTGCCCAATGGCTTCAGTGATAAAACCCCCTTGACATTGATGACAGCAAGACCAAACCCCAAAGCAGCGTTCCTTGGACCATGGTTTGAAGTTTCCACATTCCTGTGACATGGAGAATCCTTCTCATTCCAGAGTTGCCCTTGGGTCATGCAGGGAGACTGAGTGGGCAAAATCTTTGTTGCTCAGCCTAGAGTCACTGCCTGTTTCTTATGTGTTAGAAGGAGGTTTGGGAAACCTTTGCATGGACAGTCCTGCACATGCAATCAAACAGCCAAAATGGGGAAAAAGAACAGATAAGCCAATTTTAATCTATTTGTCAACACTGTGGCTCCTTGGATTAAAAAAAAAAAAAAAATGAGGTGATTTCTCAATTGAAAAAGACTGTGAAACTGTGACGTACAGAACCTGTCACTGTCACCGATCTCTTCAGAGATGTATTGCTAGTTCCACCAGAGTTCTCCATGCTGTGCAGAGAATATCACCCAAAGCAGGAAAATTGGTAACCGTTGGACTGTGGCCCTCAGGTTTGTACTAGTACCTTTTCAGCACCCAATCTCTGTGGGGAGGGTTTTCCAAAAGGAGTATATGCCACAGTTTTCCCCTTTCAGTGTCAGTGGAGGTTCAGCCATTGCTAAATCTTGTAAATTTAACCTATAGTGTGCATTGCTCTTGGATGACGCTAAAGAGCCATGGGTTCAGAAATTCAGTTCTGTACAGCTGGAGGCTGCAGGACATCTGATCCCTTCCTATAGTCACCACTGACACTAATTAAAGAGGCAAACCTTAACTTTAATCTTCTAGCTTTATATTTAGAGTCAAACCCAACGTTTTATTATCTTTCCAACTTAATCTGCAAGTCATTTTTAATGCATTTTCCTTATAAAGCAACATCTGTATGTTGTATTTTTTAAATATCGAAGGGGTTCAGTGTCTTTTAGTATTTCAAGTTGAGTGGGAATCCCTGGGGTACAGTTTGGCACACTACTCTGAAAACATACCTTTTAGTCACTTCACTGCTGGGTTTCAACTTAAATGGCTGATCGAGGATTTAAACAGCTGGAATTCAGCCTCTGTTTGCCACATGCCAGCTGCCAGCAAAGCAAGAAATTATCATACTGGGCCATGATTTACATACTTGACCTTTGAGTACAAGAGGATATAGGAGACATTGGCAGAATCAAATACAGTATATAGCCCTGTGAAGTATGAAACTAGTTAGACTGTCGGATCTTTATAAATTAATCTCTGGTTCGAAAGTGTCTTTAAATGACAAAAGCACTTTGTTTTTATCAGGATTTATCTGTCTAATTTAATTAAAGTAGATGTAGCTTACAAAGACTGCTGAATATAAAGCATGCTTGAAGAAAAGCAGAGGTGTGGAGCAATAGCACCAATAAATTGAATTTGTGGTACTCTTTCAGTTAATCTGTATCGATTAATCCATGTGCAGAAGACTACAGGCTCTGACCTGAACTTTCAGCTCAAGTATGAAATCATTACCACTGTGATATCAGAATTTGTAAATAAGTTATAAATTATAATGAGTGATGTGTTCCCAATGGCAGAGAGCTGTTCCCCTCTGGGGCAGAGCTCTGTTTCAGAAAGCCCTGTAGGTATCAACGTACTTCCATGGACAGGGCATTTGTTCATTCTGTGCTGGGGCTGGCATTTCACAGGTCATGGCATGTGTGACAGCAGGAACGATAAGCTATGCAATAGTGTGCCTGCTGTTTGCTTGGTTTTTAAGAGTGGTTTTGAGATGGATTGTGACTAAGAGATGATATTCAGGATTGTTTTATGGTAGTTGTAAAAAGGGGGTGTTATGTGCACTCTCAGCATGGCTGCCACGTTCTTCTTTCACAAGGAACAGGCTTGGCTCTCTCCAGCTGTGTTACAGCAGAGTTAAAAAGGAGACCCCTGCAGAAAGGAAACGGGCATGATTGCAATGAGGCAGTTACAGAGTGATGTGGCTGTGGCAGTGATGCTCACAGGTGAAAGGAGGAGCTTTGTGATCTCTCACTCTTGTCTTCAGTAATTCTTCAGTTGCTGACAAGTTGGTGACCCAAGATAGACAACAGCAAACTGGCAACCCTGTGGTCACCTAAGCTGTCTCTGTACGGTTGTAGAGTTTGTTTCTCAGAGGCCTGCTGGAACCTGTTTTTCTGTACAACCTCGTGTCTGTGAGCCCTGCTGGTCTCGTGACATGGGATGACTGCAGCTGCGAGGAGCTTGTTAAAATCAGTGGGAACAGGATGATGAACTTAAACTGGAAATAGTCCGAGGACTCAAAGTGTTGACTGAGATCCACGTTTCCCCAGAGGGTAAAAAGAGTGCAGGCTGAAAGATTTGGTTCTGTCTGCTGCTGAAACTTCTTGCCTGTTACTGTCTGGGTCTACGCTGTGCTGAGGTTTGGTTTGGCCAAGTGCCTCTCTGGGGTTTGGGACTCTCATCATATTTGTTTTTCTGGCTGGCTTTTGATTAGTTCAATAGTTCTGTGAGTTTATTCAACAGGATTCACAGGAAGAGACAGTAGCTTTGTTTCAGGAGACTTAATTTCCTGCTTTGTCTAATTTGTAAACTTCACTCATCACCAAGGCAATGTTGGAAACAGAACACTAGCACTGGTGGTGATGCATGTCGAAACGAGGTGTCTTTTTTTCCAGTGCACTGGACATGACCAATAGGTAAATTAATGAATTAAGAAAATGTATCTTTGAACTTCTGCAGTTTTGATTGAGAAGCTTCATCTTCAATTTCTGAGCCCAGAGGAGAGGATTAATGGAGCTGTCATTGCCCATTAGTCTGTCATAAAAGCCTAAAATGTCCTTTCAAAAGACCATTAGAGGAAAGCTATGGAATGCAGAAGTGATTGGAGTTAAATTGGTTATTGTCAGTTGCATATAGTTTACATAGCATCTATATTTACTGGAGAATCTTTTTCACTTTGCAATTAACTCAGAGCAGATCTCCAGGCAATTACCTGATGTGCAATTAGAGAACCCAGTTCTCACCCACTGTCAATCCTACTCCAAAAGGGTTTTGGATCCAAGGAAGGATTTTGAATCCTCCAAAACCTAATCGATGTTTAGCCAACTCTGTTGGATTTGAATTCTTGAATTACACTGGGCTGCCTGTGATTAGCGTCATCGCCATAAATGAACAGTTTAACAGGGAAGAAAATGTGCCCGCAGTTGAGGATGGCGTAAAAGTATACACGCTTTCAAAAGCAGCTTTGAAAACTGAGAAGCACATTACAGTAGTGTGCAATATACACAGTCAGTTATTTAGTACAGGTTTGATAAAGGCAAAACCAAAGTGCGACAGTAAAGTGCTGCAGTGTTTAAAGCTTGCATTCCAGATCCTTAGAAATATAAACACAGTGCTGTCATCTCAGGTCTACTATTCTGTTGCTTATAGCATTTCTGTCCAGGTTGTCTAAAAAAAAGTATATTGCATATCAGTCTATCAGTCTAGTCACCTTAATTCTTCTTATTTCTGTCAGCCCCCTTGGCTGTTCATAGCAAATTTGACATAATGATAATGCTTAGTATTTTTCAGGTATTATGAATATTGTGGATCCATGCCCATGTTACTGCCCTCCTGAGCAAGAGCTGCAGTACTGTTGCAACCCCTACCAGACATCAGGGAATCCATGTCAGGTTTAATACACACATCCACAGGAGCACAGATGTCATGTCTCAGTGATCACAGAGAAACCCCTTTTTGTTAAAAATGGTTTAAGAACAGGTAATGTTTTTCCCCCCTGTATTGTAACGACATATCAATGGTTGTTTATATCATTGGTTGCTTTGTCTGTTTGCATAGCTTCCTTTGGCACTAGTTCTGCAGGTGTTGCTCAGGCAGTTTTCCTGGTTGAGTTTCTCCTGAGACAGGGTGAAGTGTTAAACAGAGAGGAATGCTAATCTTGGAAGCTGTCATATAGAGGATGCCATTTATTTTCACGCTCAACCACATATTGCCTTGCCTTCTAGATGTCAGAAGGGCTCAAAACTTGACAGGAACCGGGGAGTTACTCAAGGACTTCATGCCAAGCAAAAGTCTGTGTTCTCTTGGAAAGTTTGCACATCTCTGTATTGAGGATGAGTTTTGCGTTAATTAGACACATTTTAGTTTTATTTCAGGGCATGCTAGTCAGCCATGTTCAATTGTAAGTTTACGTGGTGGCTGTTGTTTTCAGAGCCTGTTTCTGCCTTTTTTTTTTTTTTTTAAGTCTTAAATTGATATCTTTTCCCCAATTTTTTTTCCAAGCTCTGATCATATAATGTTTTTAGCATTGGCAAGCCAAGGAGAACAATCCACTTTTCCCCTAATTAGTGGTATTTTAATCCTTATTACTAGGAGCTATGCTTGACAAATACACCTTTCCAGGGCAAAGATATGGTAGCCTTAAGAAAGGAGTCTCCTTACTTTCCTAAGGACCATGACTGAGGAGTTCCACAGCCTGGGCTTGGGGCTGTGTCTTTACTCTCCTCCTCACCCACTCCAGACATGTGTTTTTCTTTTTTTCTGATATCACTGTATATATGATAACTCCTAAATCTTCAGGGAACCTCAAAGAATGTCCCTGTTCCAGGTAAATTCTTCCTAACAGTCAATTTTTGACAAATGTGTCTTAAGCAGCTCTTAATCTTTGCAACATGCAACTTACTGACACTGTAGAGTATGGCTCCTAAATCAATATTTGCACTACTCAGATTGGGACAGATATCAGGGAAACTGGTCTGCTGTATCACTTTTTTTTTTTTTTTTTTTTAAATTGAGGCTATCCTTGCACTGTTGGGTCAGGGTGTATTTTGTTTAAAGCTGTCCTTTTCTTGACCATGGATATTCTTAACTTCCTATTTGCCTTTACATTCTTCTTTCTCAGTTTTTGTTCCAAAACATTTTGCTTAGAATTTAAGGGTTGAGAAATTATTTTTCTGAGGTACCACATGTATTATGAACACGTAAACCAGGAATTTTAGTAAATGTATCCAAACTATAATACAGACTGTTTGCCCATATTGTATAAAATGAGGTTATGATCAAGAAGCTGAACTGAACCTTCAGTTCTGCTATGGATTTATCTTTATCGAAATTACCTTGGCTTGGGTGCAATACCTCTGTTAGAGATGCTCACTATCAATTTTTCGAAGCTCCAGCTCTTCTAGTGTCTGTAGGGCCTTCAGTACATCTCTCCTGGATTGAATCCATCATAGCTACAGGCCTTTTTCAGCAGAATAGCGTTATCTTACCAGGTTAGACGTGCCTCAAGCAAACTGTGGATTAGCACTTTTTTCTTACTGTTAAGCCTCAGCCTTGGACCTCATTTTCCAGGTCTGGATGGAAAAGGAGGAGATGAATAGTGTTTGAGAGTTTCATTGCAACAGCAACGCTAGTAAGGCAGTGTCTGTGCTGGAGCAGCTATGATATTGCTGCAGTCAGTGCAGTGCTATTTCACAGCAATTCAGATCTCCTGGGCTAGATTTTGCAGGTCTGTTCATTGGGCTGTTCTGCAGTTTGTAACACAGGTACCCCCACAAGCAGCAAGAAGTAATTATCTTTTCTGTAAGCTGGGTCATTCCCCTAAGTACTAAGTGTGGGGTGATTTACTTTCACAGCAGACTTCACAAATGCTCTTTTCTGACTTCATTCTTCTCACCCCAATGCTCATTCAGCTGGTACCAGTTTGTGTTGTGTTAAGCTCAGGAAGTGAAATGGGCAGAAAGTCTTCTAAAGCAGGAGGAGTGGCTTTGTGTGCCTGAGACCTTCAGCCAGCACTGGTCTCCCATTGTTAGTAGGGAGAGTCCACGTTTATCTAATTACCATCTGACAATACATTTCCTGATTGCTGCATTGTGATTTCCATACTTACAGTTGGCAGTATTTCTGTCAGAACGTTTCTATGAGCTTTACTTGCTTCCTTTGATTTTAATTTACATATCAGCCATGCCCTCTCAAGGTTAAACCTACTTTGTCTGTCCCTTTGCAAACCAATTCTTCACATCCTTTAGAAATTTAACAAATGGCAGAAAGCCACACTTCAAGACAAATACTCAGCAGCTGTGGGGAGGGATTAAAGAATCTTAACGTACTTGTTTGTAACGCTGTTTTCAGGACATAAAGGTTATCTTTCTTTCAGAACTACCAGCAAAGAATAAACAACCTATTGAGACAAAAATCTGACCTTAGCTTGCATAAGGAGAAGTGATTCTGGTGCTAATTTTTTCAGTGAGTTCGTCAAATTACATCTAGCATGCATAGCTTCATCTCCTACCTGATAGTTTTATAACTCTCTCTGCTCTAACCTGAATCCTAACCTCTCTTGGATGCCTACTCCTGTGAACTTGGCCAGCAAACCCATACTACCTCACTTCCTCATCCATTTCTCCTTCTCTCCTACTTTTGAACCTACAGCCACCCTTTCCGATCTCTTGTGTGCAGTGCATTAAATATCTCCTCTCCCGTCACTGTCTTTGCTTGCCTGAATGCCTATCAGTTTCTTCTTGGCCTGCCAGCTGCCTGCATGGTTCGCTGCAGTACCTGCTACTCAGCATTATTGGTCTTGGTCTGTCTCGTCAGATAGCGCATCTCAGCTCCCTTCTCATGACCAATCCAGTTCAAACTTCTAGTGCAGTAACTCCCCATTACTCACTGTACCTCCTTGCCTAATTCTACGGTCTTCCTCCTCCTCCAACCTCTGTTTGCACAGTAATGTTACCTCAGCTATCCAAGACCTTCTCCCCTCCACGCTCTCTTCCATTTCTTTGCTTGCAGGGTGTCTCAAGAAAAGCATTTTTAAGACCTCCACAAACTGTTTTTCAGTTCCTTCTCAGTGATGTTGTTGATGTGCACAAGAAGCGGGTGAAGTGAGCTGACATTAAAATGTTTTTAACAGTTTATTCGCTCCTCCACAAAATTTTGTGAGAAATTTTACTTCTGCTAGAAAGACCTAGAAATCTGGGTCAAACTCAGTAATGCTAGGTTGAAAAAAAAAAAAATAAAAAATCAGTGTTTTCAATCTGAAACCAGAAGTTTGGCACCTAATAGGAAAAGCAATAATTTTTCATTGGAAAACATGGTGGGTTTTATTTAATTTTAAAATAGTGCTGATGTTTTTTTTATCCTACTCCAAATGCTACACAAAATACTAACGTAATCACTGTCAGTACTGCTTCGTTTGTGTATGAGCTTTCACTTCCTCCCCCCCCACTATTTGTTTCTCTCTCTTTCCAAATTGTGAATTAATCAGGATACAGAAAGTTACATTACAGTACCTGGAATATCTTGAGGCCTATTGAAATATAAATAGTCCTTGCAGATGGTTAATACTAGGAAAAATACATTAGGGCATGTTTGAAGTTGAGAGGCTCATCATTGAAGGACAAGGATGGAATTAAAAATTCCCTGCATGGCTAAGAATTTGGGTGTTCATGTTAGTTAATTTGTTTGGATAATTTTAATTTGGGAGTTTTATGTGGTGTAGAAGTGAACAGCACCCGGTATTGCTCTGTCTTCTGTGCATGGGAGAGATGATAGGGAAAGACAGCATGAAGCTGCATCCAGAAGGCAGTGAAAAGCCTATGCATCTCCAAGGTCTCTTGCAGCTGTGGAGTCCCCCATGGTTTAGGCTGAGCCCAGAGGTCTTTTGAACAAGAGAGGTTGTTTTTCAGAAAGCCTCTTTGAGTGCACGGGCTGTATATTGGGACTTCTGCCAATGACAGGTCGGTAAGGGCCAGTTCAGGAGCAAAGCATCCTCCCTGCTGGCAAAACTTCCCAGAAATGCACCTGGGAATGGTGCTGTCCCGCCAAGAGCAACTGGAGTCGTTGGGAGTCCAAGGTGGGCTCTCAGGATTTGCTGAGAAGTCCAAAACCCTCTCAGGACAAGTACTTTCTAACCACTGATGTTACACATGCTGGAGGGCTGCAGCAGGCTCCCATGGCAGCTTTAGCGCAAAGCCGATGAGATTTACTTGAGGAGCAGGCAGGGCTATAAGTTACCAGTTCTCATAACCCAACACCTTGAACATCATACTTGATGTCTGTGTTCTGCCTGTCAAGAATTCAGAGGAAAAGCCACACAAGCCTGAATGGATGAGTGGATGCACAATCCTCATGAGGTGTGCTCCCCTGGTCAATCTGTTTCTCTCTCCTTCCGTGTGTCTCAAAAAAAGAACAGGCAGGTAAATGGTGGACATATTAATCTTTAGAATTTTTATCTATATGTCACCTTTTATTTCAAATAAATTCAAAAGATCCAGGGAAAGAAAAAATATGCAGCTTTTAAATTTCTGATGTACACTGAAGGCCAAGTGTACCTATAGGTGGTATATTTGTTAATTAACTTAAATAAAAAGCCCCACAAAACAATAAACCAACAAAACTCTGCCTGACAAAAAGCCAACACTCATGCTTTTCATGAGACATGATGCAAATCCTTTAGGAATCGGTGTCTGTCCCATGAATAGACAGGATTTTTCAAAAGAGAAAATAAGTGAGAGTCTGCAATTTGTCTTTCATTTTACTTTATGGGGTTATTCAGTACAAATGGAGACAAGCAAACAGAATCTTGGTTAGCTCAAGTCAGTGAATCCAAACTGAATTACACAAACTGAAATTCCAGCACCTGTTTTTCTAATCCACAGAAGAAGAGGGATCTGTCAAAGCTGGTTGATCTGCCATCTGGCATGTATTTCCTTTACCTGTCTCTAATCTTGGGCTGATTTTTGCTGGCACATTTCCAGAATCAAATTAAGGGAACTTATGACCAATATGTTCACTTTTACCTGCTTTTTCTGCAAGTCAGGAACTTTTAAACTGTACATTTTTAAAAAGACTTTAAATGTTTCTTTTCTAGCCTTATTTTTGGTCAGTGAAAATTAAGGCAAAAAAGTTTTAGGTTTTTTTTTTGTGGAAAGTTGCTGATATTTTTAGATCAGTGGCAAGACTTTGGCTGTTCCTCTTGACCTCCCTGTGATCTGATTTGGCTTCGAATCTCCTGCTTTTACCTATTGGTTTCAATGGGAGAAAAAGGTGTCCAGGACATGTCTGGTGATCACATCTATGGAGACAATTACAATACCTCCATTCAGTATTCCTCCTCCAACGTCCCACCTGATCGGTCTTCACCTGAAGCTGGAGTCCTTTGCTGCCACCACAACTGTGAATAATAATGAGCGAGAATACTGCAAAAGAGCTTAAACATCCCCTCCCTTCCAACTTCAGGACAGTTTTCAAATTTTTAGTAAAAATTCTGTTCCTTTCTTCTTTGTTTTTCCCTTCCTCTTGCAATTAAATCTCTCTTTTTTTTCTGTTTTGTTTTGAATTTTTTTTTTGTTGGTTTGGTTTTCTGTTAATTGTATTAATTTTCTGAAGCAGCTGTTTCCCATGTCATGATGGCAACATGGCAATAGCACTTAATGCCTGCTGCTTTTCTATGTTTCAGGAGGCATTTGCGAAGGCCTGAAGGCTGAGATTGTAAGGATTATGTCATGCCTGGAGACTAATGGCTTGAGAATGCCCTGCACTTGGGTGCCTCCCTATCTCGATGTGCAAGGCTTAGCCCTCTCACTGCAGCCTCCAGGGCAGAGTCTTTGTATGCTGATAAAACCTGAGTCCTGATAAGGACCTCCTGTGCTGCTCCATTAGAACTACATGGTTAAGAGGAGTAACTGTGGGGAGGGAAAAGGTTAAAGGAGGAGAAAAGTTAGGATGATGGCCTGATTTGGTTGTGTTGGTGTACACACCAGCATATCCTGTAAGCTTAGGTAAAGATTTGCTGTGATGTCATCTCTAAAGAGGGGACAGTGGCTCTTGGTTCTGCAAAATGTCCTGAGATGTTATTGTGAGGCTTGCTTGACTGGGGGAAATTGCTTCTCTCTTTCACTTCTTCCAATCACCATTTCTTAATTTAGACAGAAAATGCAAATCTTGAGAGTGAATAACCAGCCTTTTACATGCCAGCTTGTGGGCACATAACCAGTGTAATTTACTGACCAAGGAAATAGCAGGGCCACGTTGTAGCAAGAAAAACAGCCGAGCAGTGGCTGCTCCAAGCTGAACAGTGAAGTACAGCAAGTCCTTTGTGGGTTCCCAGGAGGTGGTAGCATGAATATGAGCCCTGCTGCTGCTGCACCAAATGTAGGCTATTGACCTAGGAAATGAAACAAGGACCCTGAGCCACAGGTTATTGACCCTGAAAAAGGGAGAGCACCTGTGTAATATACCTTGTTTGGTCCTGAATGCTTCAATATCACATTTCCTCCATGTCTATTTGCTGGTTTCCGTAGCTCATACTACAGAAGGCCTGAATACAACCCACCAGAATACACATTTGATACTTGTAAGTTAAATTTACAAACTCGCAGTAATCACTGTTTCATATTTGATAAGAGATGCATTTTCTGGACATCAACAGATGCTGTTTTGTTTTGTTTTGTTTTGTTTTGTTTTTTCTCTAAAACATTGTAGGATAGGGTTTATTTAAATCAAGGTTTTTTCTGTGTTTTCTGTTCTCAGGGTTGGGTTGTATTGCTGTGGCTATATTTAACAGCTGCACCCTGAGGGGTCCATAATCACCCACACTTACTGTGCCTTTTCTGGATGTGCCTGGGTATTGGAGCAGTCAGTGCTGGGAAATCACTGCCCAGTTGCAAGCCGGTGTCCAGGAAGGGAGGTGACTTTCCCGAGGTCACTGCATGAGCTTATGGCTGTGCTTCTCTCACCTGCTCATATTTTATGAACTCACTGACCAGCAAACTTTCACAGTACCAAGGTTACTTGGCTTCTCTCTGTCCTATGAATAGCTGAAAATTGTGTTTGCATGGTGAAGGCAATGGATGCAATTTCCAAATTTCCTTTGCACAGTGCTGCTTACCTGTGTGACAGCTGCCTGGCTCGTCAAGAGAACATTTGTTCTTCTTGCAAACTCACACCTCCTCCCCCCATCCCTTGCTCTTGCTTGTACAGAGCAATCAAGTAAAAAAAGGTCTTATGCAGTTGACAAAAATACAGGGTTTTGTTCATGCAAATATTTGCAAAGTCTCCCTTCAGGGTGTTTACTGAGGGCTTGTTAATTAGAGGGGTAATCATTATTTCAGAGCCAGCCTCCAATCTCCTCGCAAAGGTGTTGAAATCCCACTACAAAAAGAAAACCCGTTTTGCCCCAGTGCACACTTATTATTTCACTCAACAAGATACTCCTTTTGTTTCAGGGCTGACATTATGAAACAATACCCTTTCGGCTAATTGCTGTTGGAAAGGAGAGGCTTGCTTTGCAGTCAATGACTTTGATGCCTTGGGGAGTTCAAGTAAGGATCTGCCTCTGTCTTGCCTTGATTGACAAAAGCCTTTCTATAAATTTGAGCAATTAAGCAACCCAGTAGCAGCTGCTAGGGAGATCTACTGAGCACAAAACTGGCAAAGATTGCTGTGCAGGTCTCCTGCTGCTCACTCTGATGCCCTGAAACACCATCTGCAATTTAAAACTGCAGAAGGAGATCCGACTCCAACAAGGTAGGTGAGTGTGCTTCTGTGTTTACTTTGTGTCATGGCCCTGGCTCATGAATAAAGCAGCAGGTTTTGCTGAAGTGGCAAAGAATAAATCTTCAATTTGTTCTGGAGTTAGTATCTTTTGCTCTTAAATGTCTGCTTTTAAAAATAAAGAAACTTAGCTTTTTTTTTTCACTCTGTTGAAGCTTATATGTGAACATACATTCATTTAATTACATGTAAGACTATAGTGTATGCATAGCCATGTATATGAAGGGTTCACTGTAGCAAACTTCATGTGCTGATCTAAAACTCTGATTTAGCAAATTTAAAGCATGTGGTTTAACAGGAGTCTAGAGACTCAAATATCAGTCAGGCAAAAGGCAGGCCAAGCTCATTCAACTTAAATGTTATCCAGCTGAGGACACAGCCCAATACATGCAAGTCTGGGTGCCCTATGCAGTAGCTTTCTTTCTCAAGGTTAAATGTCAAGTCTGGGGTTTCTAGGTGGACATTTTTTAAATGCAGTGCAAGAATGTGAGATATAAAATGGATCGTGTGGCTTAGCGCTACTTTCCAGCTCATTTTTTTTTTTTTGACAGTTTTCAGAGAGACCGGTTGCTTTCTTCACTGATGGTTTGAGATACAAAGGCAGCAAGTGTCAGGGATTTGGCTGATGCTGGGCTGCTTGGAAAGTACAAGTTCAAGCCTCCTCTGGTCACCTCAGCCATGTCCCCTCCATCTAACCAGCTCTGTTTACCAGCTTAGCAGCCTTGGCTGGGTCTGAGCTGGCTGGTAGGGCAGTGTGTGCAGGACAGATGACCAACAGTTGCATTTGCCTCTCTGGCTGCAGCCCTGGGAGCGGACTAGCAAAGTAGGGAACCTGCCACCTCCCACAGATGTGGATGACACACAGACAGAGCCCTTTCAGACTGACCCTGCCAGGGCCAGTACTGCCAGGGTCTTCAGCTGACAACATGTGTGTGCACTGAGAGCAGCCAAAGGCCTACCCAACCATTGGCCTGGTGCAAGCTCAGGGCAACTCAGCTGGGGTGGTAGGAATGCATTTGCTGCAAAGTAAACTTGCAATATGGAGATTTCAGTGGGTCTGAGGAATTGGCAGGTGGCTTTTTCCCTTCCAGGCAAACCCTACTGCTCTGCAGGGAATGTCTGCATGCCACTGCTCTCTGTTAGACCGTTTCACTAAGACTTTCCCCTTCTGGGAGTAGGTGACCCCTCATTTGTACATCTGCCTATCTTCTCTTGGGCTGAATGAAGATGGGGAACAGTGTGTCTGAGGGGAAGAAGGTGGCATCCCAGCTCTGGAGCTGAGCCTGTGCACTTGCACTTCTTGCCCCTTGGACTGCGCTGGCTCTCCGAACCCTCTGCTTCTCTCCCTTCTGCCTCAGCATGAAGCTCCACTGCGTGATCCTGGGTGCTCTGCTTCTCCTGCTGCTGGCCAGCCGTGGCAGCACACTCAAGACCTCTGCCATCGACCTGCGCACCTTCATTGGCTGCGCTGTGCGTGAGTTCACCTTCTTGGCCAAGAAACCCGGCTGCAAGGGGCTGCGGGTGACGACGGATGCATGCTGGGGACGCTGCGAGACCTGGGAGGTGAGGCTGCACCTGGGACTGAGAGTGGCTGGCTGGCACCGACGTCCCTGGGTGCTGCTTTCTTCCCCTAAGAAAATCCCCCCAAAATCCCCCCCCCCCAAAACCCCCACCAAACATTAAATAGCTTTCAGCTACCTATGAAACAGCCAAGGGCTGTGTCCCGCTCCATGACCCCCTCGCCACTGCTGTCAGCAGTGGACCACTTTGCTCTAAGTTGTTTCCTCCCTCCTTCCACTGCTTCAAAGGGAGAGGGATGCACAGCATATGATGATATTAATGAAGCACTTATGTAATACTGTTATTATGCAATCTGAAAGCCTCTTACAGCTTAACCACTTAGGGAGAGGAGGGCTTTATTACTTTACTGGAAAAAATTCCTTTGAGATTAAGATGGAGCTCCCAATTGGTGGGTAATATATTTTGTTCCAAAAAGCAAAACCCAAAGACAATGTCTGTTTCTAATCTGGTCCTGTTTTAAGTCACAGCCCTGTATAAATATGAAGTAGTCATGATTTGGGGGGGTACAGAGGGAGAAAGGAAGAGCATAAGTACATCTACACACACTTCAGGGAACAAGTTTCTGACTGTCTTCACCCTTCTGGAAGGCTCAAGGGGCCAGACCCAGTTTAGTCTATTCAGGGAAGCTTCAAGTGACTCCAGAGGGATTTTGTCCGCATGAAGACAAGGGCTCTGTGTAAGTGAGCAGGGGAGGAGCCAGGCTCTGTGTGCCAGCTCTGACTGCCCTCTCTCACTGTGTGGCGGGACGAGGGGACAGGCCACCAGTGGCCAGATTTCCCTGGTGGGATAAGGTTCCTTCAAGGGATCTCTTGTCACCTGGTTCCCCCTACTCCCAAGCTCTGGCAGCACAGACCTTGCAAACTCTCTCAGCATACTGCAATACCACTGGGATGTAGTTAAGTTGAATGCATCTGATTGTAGGCTCAACAGCTTCTAGAAAGCACCACGATGTACTTGGATGGAGGGGATTGGTAAGAGGGAGGGTGTCTGGATATCACAGAATCATAGAATGATGATATCTTCTTGCTGAAATATTGCATCTGTTCTTTTCCATGCCATCATTCTCAGTTCCCAGGGCAGGCTCTTTACACAGCACAGGGGGAAAGAAAGAGAAAATTAAAATGTCTCCTGGCTGTGTTACCTTATGCTGTTTTCCACCTGCGCAAGGGAGAGGATTACAGTGGGCTCCCATTCCTGTTTGCTCTGCTCCTTCTTGGCATCTTTGGAAAATGGGTGCTGCTGTCAAGGAAAAACTACTTTTTAGCACAAGTAATGCCACTGTGATACCAGAGGGGAGTGTGGGTTTCAAGGCCTTCAGGCTCCTGTCATCTCCTGATGGCTGAGGTCTCTGGCCAAGCTGTTTTTCTCATGAGGAACTGCAGACTTCTATGCTGGCTGCTGTGCTGACTGCATCCCCCACGGAGTACATCCACTGGACTTTGTGGGACGTGCAGCCTGACTGGGAAGACTGGTCTGGCTGAGTTAAAAACCCAGCCATTTGGCACCTGGATGCACCTCTCCAATCTTAGGCAGCTCGTGCACATGGAAGGGCTTCCAGCAGAAAGCATTTTCTTTGATGGAAAATCAATCCTTTTGGAAGAAAGCAGCTGCTTTTGGCAAACATGCTCATTTGGTTGAAACACTAGTATTCTGCTGAAAACCAGCTTTTTGGACAGGCTTTTGTCTTCCTTCAGCAGCTTTAATTGGAGCTTTATGTTTTAAACAAACAGAAACACGCACATATACCTACTCCCCTCCATGGCAGGGCTCCAAGAGGCAGGTGTTGAAGGATGTAACCTAAAAATTATTTCCATGGTCCCTTCCACCTGATCAAGTGGCTCGCCTATTTACACTAAATCCCCTTGAAGAAACTGGGACTCCAGATGATTGTCTTGCTTCTTGCCTGAGGCCAGCATTTCCCCCCCACAGAAGCCGGTGCTGGAACCACCTTACGTTGAGTCTTACCACCGTGTTTGCACCTATAATGAGACTAAGATGATGACGGTGAAGCTGCCCAAGTGTGCCCCTGACGTGGATCCCTTCTACACCTTCCCGGTGGCCATCCGCTGCGACTGTGACATCTGTTCCACTGCGACGACTGAATGCGAGACTGCCTGAGCTCTCCTTTCCCAGGTTAGGTGAGAAGGGGCCAAATTCTTCTCTGGCTTCATACCCCTGATGCCTCCAGCATTACAGAGGGTGTAAGTCAGTCCAGAATTTGATCTCACCCTGTAAAGTTCCTAATCGTTGACTTTTCTGGGCAGATGAGGCTTAATCCTCTCCTCATATTGTTCAAAGCATTATTGCTGTAGAAATGTAGTACACAGCCTTCCAACAGCAAATCCTGTGGGAAGAAAAAAACTGATGCAGTTTCCCTTCCTTACAGGCTTTTCACACTGTGTGACCTTTCTTCATGCACAAAGTACACATGGACTAAACAGTCACTGGGGGGTGGAAACAGGCCACAAAGGCATTACAGCCTGTGTTACAGCCTCTTTGTTCTTGTTGGGTTTTAGCTCCTTCCCAGTAATGTAAGTGCAATTGCCAACATTTCCGCCACCTTGCCCCTGCTGTTAGTTCTTACCCTGAGGTCTATCAGGAATAACAAAGAAAAGGCCTTAAGGCCAATGAAATGGAAATGGGTATCCAAATTGCTACCTTGAAATTAGGGTGAATGCATACTCAGCCCTGACTCAGCAAAGTACTTAAGCTCATGATTAAGTGTTTTGCTTAATATCAGTGGACTTTTATAGTTAAGCACATATTTCAGTGATTTGCTTAATTGGAGCTATTCTATTGAAAAGATCTTGCCTTACAAGAGACAATTCCTTGAAAAAAGAAACACATTAAATCTGTAAACCCAAAAGTGCATATTTTCCCATCTGCTTTTGTCCAGGAATAGGAGGGGAATTGATTTCATATAAAATCAGTGAGACTCTGCAGAGCCCAAGGAGTCTCTCCAGACAATTTCCAGAGTTAGAGGGACCAAGCCAAAACATGACGATTGTGGTTTGGTTTCAGTGAGCCCCTGGCAGAGGTGGTGGGAAAGAGGGGGCTACAAAGGGTGTTCCCACACTTCCCTGTGCTGCTCAGCTCCACTGAGACCTGTTCCTCCAGGGATGCACACAGAGCTGAGGGGCAGTCAGGAAAGCTGTGGAGTGGCCAATATGGGTGAGACAAGCCCAGGACAGGAAAGAGAGCAGGCACGCCAAAGGATGGTTCATATCTCCTCAGACCCGCTATTTACAAACTAGGAGACACCTGGGAGCTGCTGCACCTGCCCCCCGGTGACCACAGCCACATAAGTGCCTTTGTCCTCTGGTTCCCACCTGGAGGAGGACAGATCCATGTTCATCCCTTGTTTCTCCCCTGAACAAAATGGGAAATTATGTGAAAGCAGGGAGATTTGCCAAGCTTGCAGGAGCTCACAAAACAAAGACACCTTCTCGGATAGCCATTAGGAGAGAATTGCTGCTGAGAGTAATATCTGCACCTGCCTTCCCCCCAATTAAGTGCCTTGTCTTCTGGATGCTGTTGCCTTCATTTCCACGGATGCATGCTTGAAAATTCCCCAAGTGTTCTGCCCTCACTGAGACAGATTTAATTTAAACTGTAGTTTATTAGTTGCCGTCACTTTTTTTTTTTTGTCTGCGGAATTGTAAAAGCTGCACTGTGATTGAGTAGGAAGGAGATGATTTTATCACTTTGCCTTCTGCAATTCTGAATAGAGACTGCTGTGTCAAACAGCAGCAGGAGCAGCTTTCTGCTGCTGATCAGGTTAACTGCCTTTAAAAAAGTCCTTGTGTTTTGTTTCAGATTGCATCTCACCATTCATCTGATCTTGTTATTGTTCTAACTGGCATCACAACTGTTATGGGAAACCTGCAAATTATTTTGTGTCCTTAATAAACCTCAAAATGGTAGTATGAAAGCAATTTAAACCAATGTGTCCCTTTTTATTTATGTGTAGATGTTTCTCATGTCGAATATGTATAAGCTCCTAAAAACTCTTTGCCAGAGCTGTGAACACCTGCAAAACATCTCCTTGATGCTGATATGAAGTCATTTCCTTCACTGGATTTCTCTCACGGAGTCTGGCTGTGCTATCATCTCAGGATTAGAAGTAGGGTTAGAAAGTGGCAAGCTTCCTTCCTTTGCAGCCGACAGGAAATATGGGCTGTACCCAGATATGGTGAGACAGTAGAAACCTCAGCAAGTGTTCAGAAGGAAACACTCTTGAGTGTGAAGGAGGGTTTTGACTGATGCAGTAGCAGCCAGACTGGGAGGTGGAAGAGGAAGAGCGAGAAGGATGTATTGCCTGAAACCAAGCTAACACTTCTAGTTGGTCTTTTAAGGAGAAGAGCAAAAGTGAATGGAGACACTGTGGATTTGCTGTGGGTGACAAAAGTACAGCCAACACCAGAGCCCACCAACCCATTTGACTGGTGCACATCCCTCTTTGTCTAGCTCTGCTGGGTTCCCACAAGTGAGGCATATCACAGTGAGTTTCAAGGAGCCAACTTCATTTCTGCTGCTGGTAATTGCAAATCTGGGGCTTTTTGTCAGAAGTTCTTACACTACTAGGTCTTTGTTCTGTTGAAGTCCCACCAATTTTGATACTTGTGACCAGGTCCATTGGCTTTCACATCCTTCATGCTGCAGCTGGGATGGTATGTCCTGCTCAGAATCTGCAGGCAGTCAAAATAGCCCACACATTTCAGAGCATGAGAAGCACCTTCCCAGTCCAATTTCGTCTCCCTGGGGGCATTTTAATGCTCCTTAAAGCCACAGATTTAAATCTCACTGTCCTACCTGTCCAAAGCAGTTAAACAGCCCTTCTGTCTTTGGTGTGCAAGTTTGAAAGTAGTGTTTGTCACAGAGGCTGTCACATCTCACATATTATCTCTGCCATGAAAACCCCTACCGCTTTTTTGTAGGACATTAGTTGATCTGGACACTGACCACCAGCACCAGACAAAAATCCTCACAGACTGCAGTGTGGACCTCTTCAAAGTGTCACTTGCCACTGCACATTTAATCTGGCACAATGTTCACTACCTAAAAACAAGGGAAAGAAATTTTGCTCTACATGTATAAGGGGAACTTGACTTCCCGGGGAGAATTGTACTTGCAAAGCAGGGAGCAAAGCCTCGGTGTTGAAGCATTCACAGCTCTGCAGCCCCAGCTTGAAAAACCTGCTGCAGTGAAAGGCTTTCTGTAAGAAGGGAGATGACTGCATCTACCTGCTCAGAAGGGAGAAGGTGCAGATATGGAAAAGGCATGATTATACAATTTGAGCACTGTACTTGGCTCTTGGCTCTGCCATAAACTTGTCAGGTGAGCAGGGGCAAATCAGTGGGTTTCTCTGTGCCTCAGTTTCCCTTCTGGACACTGGGAGTGATGATGCAGCTGATTTTTTTTCTTCCCGGTGTGTTTTGGAGTGTATAGGCTGTAAGGTCCCTTGTGATGAGTCATACCTGTATCCTGCACAGCACTCAGTTTCTCAGGTTTGTTGTTGCTCTTTTAACCGGAACAGCGATAGTCACAGTCCTGCAGTGCTTTGATTTTTGACAATACTTTCCTGTTATATGACAGCTGTAAAAACTCACTGGGTCCTGAAGTTCAGTTTCCCTTGCTCCTGTGCTGTAGTTGGTGTGCCCAGCCAACTGACCATGCCAGAAACCTGAGTTACAGTGAGAGGGAGGGCAGGAAGCCTCCCCAGATTCATGTTTCCTGCATTGACAGGATTTCTCTTTGGGGGATGAGACAGGCAGCTCCCTCCTGCTCTCATTGTACTCGCATGAAAACATAGGAACCACTGCCCTGGGTTGGAGCAAGGGGCTGTCTCACCCAATATCCTGCCACTGACAGCAGCCAGCAACGGATCCTCAGGGAAATGTGAAAGCATCAGGGCTGTATAGAGGTATCCTTCCCCAGCTATATCCACCCAGCTTTAGCAGGCTGCAGTTTAGGAAGTTTCTGCTCTGGAGGATGCATTCG
Organism: Morus bassanus; assembly: GCA_031468815.1. NCBI lineage: Eukaryota > Metazoa > Chordata > Aves > Suliformes > Sulidae > Morus > Morus bassanus. The sequence continues at coordinate 8,623,220 of CM062572.1, read as the reverse complement.
GCACCTTGTTGTTAACCCCAGATGTGCAGGTCCTTCACGCTGCTTCTTCCTGGACAAATTCTGGCCGTGGGAAGTCTGGTGACTAATACCAGCTTACTCCAGGGGCAGGTAAATCAAACATATTCCAGGCCACATGCTGTGCCCTCTTGAATTGTCCTGGCTCCTCTGGGGACGTATCCATTATGTGCAGCCAGGAATTTGGGCTGCAGTGCCTTTTTATTAGGAATAGACCTTGCCACCCTTTCTTTGCTCTGAGTGAGTGCCCCAGGCAGGGGCTGGTTAAGGCTGTTGAGGTTCACAAGCTGCAGAAACATGTAAAGAGCCTTTCTGTGGTGAAACTTGCTTTAGCCCAATCAGTGTTAGGGATGTTGTTCAGGAATGGTGGGCTTTATAGTCTTAATTTGAAGACCAGTTTAGCTGGTCAATGGGATTGCTGCTGGTCTTGAAACCAGTGGTGATGAAAAGCTGAGTAACAAAGGCACTATCTTTTTTTTTTTAATTTAAATTTTTATTTTTTTTAAACAAGATCCACATCTCTGCACTGAATCCCTGGAAGACTGGAGCCAGTCATATTCTTGATTCCAGTCCAGCATTTAAGAGCTGTCTTTCCTCATGTAACTTCTTCAGCCCTTTAAGTATTTCATTTTCTCTCCTGACTCTCCCTGCCCTGTCTGCTGGACCGAAGGTTACACAGCTCATCATCTTCCTTGCCAACAGTAAGGGTTTGCTGGAGGGTTCTGTTATCCATGTGTTAGGTTTGTCAAGGAGTAACAAACACCCCTCAAAACTCCTAGCGCTCAGGCTAATGCTTTTCCCAGCTGCTTTACCAAGGGCTCCAGTGCCTGCTAGGCTGCCGGATGCTGTCTTCTCTCCAAAACACTTCAAATATTCACTCAAGGGAGGGAAAAAAATCCTCTTATGATGCTGTGACATCACAGTGGAGACCACAGACAGTAATGCCAAGAGAGCTTATTAAAATAAAATAAAGAAGTTCTATCTGAAAGAGCAACCAACCAACCACCTTAATATTGGTGGAAGATGGGAGACTGAATATCTCCAGGCCAGTCACTGAAGGATACCCTGGGACCGGAGTGAGCCGAAGGCTGAGTGCAAGCAGGGAGCCAGACTTGCAGGTCTTATATCTCCGCCTTCCCATGTTTCCAGAGTGCAGAGAATTTGGTTAAGCAGCAATTTCACAAGAGGAACATGCCTGAAATGAGCCAACCTCTGCAGTGTCACCTCCTGTTTGAGTTTCTGCAGGTGACACTGGAAGGTGCAGGCAGTTCCAGGACCATCCAAAAGCAGCCCTGTATGTTAGTGTGTGCTTTTCCTACCTGAAATGTCCTACAAGATGTATGTGACATCTGGGAAAATAAACACAGCACCACACCTTCTCAAAATGATGCTGTCAAAATACTTAGTAATATGTTTATTTTGTTAAAATAAACTATGTACAATAGATGATATTAATGTGCAGTTACAATATACAATAATTACATGTTTAAAAGAGGTTAAGCAAAAGAATACAGACTCATGTGCTGTAAATAGGAAACTAATACTGTTTACATGATTTTTAAACTATGCAAAACATAATTGCTGGAAAACTGAATTTCCTTGGTTTGAAATTTTATTGCTTTGCCATTAATTCTGAATATTTGGTTAATCTCTGAAAAAAGATACACCACTCAAAAGTCAGACATAATGTTTTAGTACTCATCCTTTGGTTTTACCAGCTCATACTCCAGCGATATTGCACACAGCAACTTTTAAGTGAGAAAAATTCAGTTGCTCACATCCAGTAAAATAAATCACTCTTTTTTTTAACTTGCTAAGTACTGACTGATGATGTGTTAGGTCCTGATTTGTGCTGAGGTCATTACATCTACTTCACAAACTCAATCGGAATAACTTGTTGCACTGTTACTTTTAAGTATTGCTGAAGTACTATGCAAAAAGAAAGGAAAGAAGTTTTCTTGTCTTTGTGTTCTCAGGGGGGCAGAGAATCTCTTTGCAGTGAAATGCTTATATTTGACAAGTGCATCAACATCATAACTGGTTGAACTGGATTCAGTTGTCCTTTCACAATTCAGGTCTATCTCCCTGCTCCTCTCTGCAGCCTTCTTTGAAGCCCTCCCAGTCTCAAGGTGCTGCTGAGCCCCAGGCAGCCTGGTGTGACTCCACGGAGGCACCTCCGAGCCCTTTCGCCAGGCTCATGCCATACTTGCTGGGGCAGCATGGGCACCATGCTATGCCTTGCTCAGTAGCATTTCCCACCTGGCAACCTGGGCTCACCACCTTAGATCACTTCTGCTCATGAGTGAACACAACTTTGCCAGTGTCTTTCCCCTCTCGCATAGCTTTATGTTATTGCTTGTTAATGAATTAATATTTGCAAGTTTGGGGAAAGTTTGGGCTCATTTACTCTATACTGACAAGGCAGTTCAGTGCCTGCCAGTTCTGTAATGCTGTTAGAGCAGCTGCCTATTTTGGGGAAAAGTGTTGGGAGAGACGATATGACAGTCATACTATGGATATGGCTTACACCCAAACTACTTTGACAGACATCAGACAAAAAATTCTACATGTTATCAGTACAAATAACTGTTGTGTTGGAAGATCTGGAAACTGTGGACTGGTGACAACTGTTTACTCTGAATTCATGAACCTCCGATCAAAGTCAAATTTCACCAGAGTTGATATCAGCGAGAGCTCAAACAGATCTTTGGCAAAACCAAATGCAAAATTAAATCTGGCATCCTGAATTGGATGAGATGAAATTAAGTGACAGCAATGAGTGCAGTGTCAAACTCAGCAAAGATACCCATTTGTCTTGAATATTACACTGTTAATGTAATAATTTTCATCTTCAGGCTCAGTAGTGATTGAAACAAGGAGTTACAAATCCAGTCTCCAAAGCTCAAGCGAAAGATCAGATCAGCAAAGTCTCTGGATGTTTAACTTCTTTCGGGAATCCACAACCAGCAGCCAAAAGGTATAAAAGATTCTTGGACCTGGCTCAGTGTATCTGTGTGTTCAAAGCTTGGTCAGCCACAATAAAGGGCAGAAAAGGAGGAAATGTAAAGACTCTTAAATGCTTTCCACATTAGTCATGCGTGGATCCCATTGAAATTTTCCATTGTCTTCATGAGAATTGAAATGAAGCCAACATACAGCATCTTTGAGAATCCCACCCTAAAATTATACTTAGAAGCAGCAAGCAAACACTGCGTTACGGTCTGCACATTCTGGAATGAGATGGGGATCATGCTCAAAGTTATTTTTGTTAACATATTTTCAAAGTTAGAGATTTTTCACCATTGACAGCAGTTCATATGACTTTTGCTTGTTGCTCAGTGATATATGGGTTTGTAAGCTCATTTTCCTCTTACAATGAGGTTTTGACTATTTTTGCTGTTCGGGTGGGGTTCCTGAAATTGCCCAGGAAAAATAGATTCTTGTTCACATGTTTCTGAAAGCTTTAACTGAAACCAAGAAAAGAGAATTTGAAGATTTTTTTCATCCTAGTTATGGGTGTCTCCTTAACATCTTAAAATGAAATTTGAGTTTTAGGATCAAACTGACTAATTGTGGCTCTGGGCCCTGATTTTGCAGCTCCCCCCAAAGCAGAAGTAGATGTTCTTCTATTGCATTCATTACTTCTAATCGGTGTTTTTGTCCCAACTTTTCAATGCAAAAATATTTCTATTCATGTTTTGTTTTGATAGGTGAAGATGGCTGAGATCACAAGCCACTACCGAAATCAGTGGGAGGCTTTTTCCTCCTTTCAGAGGGTTTTTATTCACTAAGAGGAAAATAACCATTAACAGTAGAGATTTGTTTTCATTTTTGTGTAGAGCCTAAATGTGTCTAGAAGTTATCTGATGTAGGTCACTCCATGCTCACCTCCTGTCACAGCAGATGCTCCTCCAGTCCTATAAAGTTGTGAACCAAGAAAATGTTGTTACTTCCAGATTTGTTTTTTTATGTAGGATAAAATACATTACAAACCCAATTCAGGGAAAAGGAAAATACAGGGGAAAGGCACATACAGCCAGATTCCTGCATTCTACCTGTTTATTGAACAAATGGTCCCTGAGCCAACATGAGCATATGTTGATTGCTTTGCTGGAGAAGACAAATGTGCTTTTAAACAAGCCTGGCTTGAGACAGATTGATGCCATTGCAATTTATTTTTAATCCAGATGAAGTTTCAGTATGGTGAATGAAGAGCTATTTGCTGGGCCACTTGGGAAAAAAAGCTACAGAGAAGGTCATGGACTGTAAGCAAGCTATGTAAGCAAAAGGGCATCTTTCATGTCTGAATTAGAGGGACATTTTTGTAAGGCCATGGCAGCTTGCATGGTGAAAAGACATCTACTAGACACATATCGTTCGTGTAATTGGCCACTGTATCACTTGCTGTGTGTGAGGTTCGGTGTGATGAGGGGAGGCAGCAATAGAAATTGTTTGCAAGAACTTCTGCAACCTTCCAGGCTCCTGTAAAGGGTTCTCAGATTGGGTTTCTGGAGTCTTGGGACAATACCTTGGATGGGATCTTGACAGCTTGCTGTTGATGGGAAGTGAAGCCCATGCACCCTTGTGAACAGACATTCACCGCTAGTGAAATGTTGGTTCCCAGTTGCTCTCTGTTTGCTGCAGTGATTTTCCCACCCTTGGGGCCGGTTTTTAGCCACTTGCCTGGACTTGTGTTGCAATGATTGTTTCTGGGGGAGTCTTGCTTGGTTTGTGTAGTAGCATGCCCAGGGCTTGTCTCCTTTTCCAACTCATTTCTTGGTTCTTCTCTACCACGCTTCCTTAGAGATGGCAGATACCAGACAGATCATGGTGCTGAGCGTGACAGAACACCAGGTGATTCGTACAGTGTGTGAGGAATGGGCATTCACTGCTTTTTGGGGGACACAGGCCATCAACACTAGAGCAGCTAGAAGAGATTTGGTTGTATGTTAACTACAAGGGCAGGTCACCAATGGCCATATTCAGCCTTCCTCATTTACATGAGCAGTACCATTGGGATTGCCTGGGACATGAGGAAGTTGGAGACAATTCCTTGTGAAGTAGGATGCTCTTCAGTATGAGGAAGACTGCCAAAATCTGTCCCCTTAATAAAAATATTTGGAATAACTTTATTGCATATTAAGGTGCAGCACTACATTTAAGTCAGTGTTTATTTTAAACTAAAGCAGTGCTTTGAGAAGAGAAAAAAGGTGAGAAATATCAATGACAGCTGCTGAAATGATTGTTTTGATTGTCATGCTGGACTCAGAGTAAATTCTGCAGTTCCTACCAGCAAGAAGAATATTTGTATCAGGACCAGCGCCTGTGGAAGTCGCGGGAAAGATTCACATCATGCCTAATTCAAGGAAATGCAAGGCAAGAACTTGTACTTGGTTGCTCTTCATAAGCTGCATACTACTGTAACAGTAGATATTTACAGGGCAGAGAGAGAAGGTCTGTGAGCGTTTGGCACATAGAACAACCAGGGGAAGCTCATCTTGAGAACTGCTCCCCACCATTCCTGGAGGATATGAGTACATGGGACTTATACCTGGTTGAACAAATGCTCCTGGATGGACCTGCGTGAGATTGGAGCCTTGTCTTTGCATTGCTCCCAACTTTTCCGAGGTCTGGGAGGCACAGGACCTCCTTCAGGTCATGCTGGAAGTGGTGATATAGCACAGGATTGCCCCAGTTCCGCTGGCCTGGTGTTTTAGCAGTGCTCTGAAGGGCAGAGGCAGTTGAAGGTTGTTTTAATGTGATAACAACTCTTTAATGTCTTGAGATATCTCTCTAATACCTAATATCTCTGATATCTCCTTGCAGGAGTTTGCATGAAAACCCTTTGGGAGCTCTGTTTGAAAGTACAGCTTCAGGTTAACAACTCCTGGTAGAACATTAAGGTTTCAGAAGCGGTCAAAGTAGAGAGGTTTTACAGGATCTAGCAGATTTCTTGTAAGTTGTGAGTGCTTTTGAAATGATAGCACACTATTAGCAAAGGCAGCTCTGTCAGGAAAAGTTTTGACATCAGTTGCATTAAGAGGACATTGTCGAATAGGTTCCTGGGATGGTTTATAGCCTTTACGACTCTCCTAACAATGTTCCTTTAAAGGTGAAATTGGGGTCTGATTTCTAGCTTATCTTGGGTGAGAAAACCCATCTCCTTTCACTTGGCAATCCTTTATTGATTTTCTTTTCTTGTTACTAATGGTGCTTGAAAATAACTCAAAGTTTATATCTGTTGCCCCTTATGCCTGTGCTTGCACTATGTCTGGTGTTTTGATATTTCTGAAAATAAGATTTGCTGCCTGTTCACACACCATCTGCCGGCTTTTAGAAAAGGTATTAGGTATGACTTGCCAGATAGTCAATGATTCTCCTTACATCTGCCTACAATCCCTTTCTAAAGCCTATTGGCCTATGCTATTCGTGCCTCCCCAAAATAATAGTGTAACAGGGCAGATCCTTGATTAAGTAAGTGCCACATAGCATGGATAAGTTTGTGTACATAACCTAACACAGGAATAATGATTAACCATGGCTATTTTTAAAACATTTATTTTTGTTGGAAGAGAAATAAAAAACAAATGGAGTGCAGAGGCCATTTCTCAGTGGATAGCGACCACCATCCCTCCCTTGCAGCTCCCAGATGTCAAATTTTGGTCACAATCAGCTTGAAAAACTTGAAATTTTACAGCCTTACAAACTTGATGTGCTTGGTTTTGTAAGTGCAAATAAAACCCTGGTTAGTCTTAAAATTTTTTTGTATGCATATTAATATTTTTCTATCTGCTTTCACTGCTATGCAATGATTTGTGCAGCATGCTGCAGTTTAATACATTAGGACAGTAGCATTTTAGCTTCTACATCACCATATGTTTTTTAGTTAATTTTCCTCAAACCACTGCAGTTACATTAATGCTACAACTTCCTATTTGATTTTTGATTTTATATGCCTATCCTATCCCATCCCATTAGTATTAATAGATACCCCTGATACTTGGTGGCACACAAATATACCATCTGATTATTTGTGGCTTTCTCTGATGCATGCCAGGAATGCTATATTGCACTTTTCCAGTGTGCTCATTATTTTATGATAAGCTCAGCTGTCAGTCTGGATTTCTGTTTCCTCTGTATTTTGTGAAGCTCTAAGAATATCTGGCAGCTCCAACCTGAGTGTTTGCATTGCGCTTCAGCTAAAACAAACTTCACTTACTTTAACCACAGACTTGTATATAGGATAGTGCTCTACAGCAACCTACATGAGCTAAAACAAAATAATCATCCTATTTTATTTCCACTGAAGTAAATGGCAGCACAGTGAAGCTCGAATTTTCTCTGAAATCTGTTGAAAGCTTATTTTTTTTTTTGTTTCAGTGGACTTCTAGTCATGTTGTAGGCCAACAAACATTACCTAAATATTTATTTATTTAATCCACTCCTAGTTTTCCTCATAGTCCCCTAATATCTCTTTACATGTTATAGTTCAGCTGATTGTCAGTGTCCCAGCTGTGTGAATACTCACTGCTATGCGTGGGGTTGGCAACACAGCCTCTGCTGCACGACATGTACTCCTTCACCAGGCTTCAGCACTGCCCTCGCTCTGAGCTGTGCTTTATCAGCCAGTCCATTTGAAGGAAATGGCTGGGACATAATAAAACCAAATACAAAATATGTATGAAGAATGCCAGCAGTGACGATATCTTTCTTTTGTCTGTCTTTGATTTAGCACAACTCTGTTTTCATCCATGCTTGTGTGTAGTCGGAAAGAGATGGTGAGTGAAAGCCTGCTGGGTAACAGTAACAAGGCATTTGCCTTGAATTTGATCATGTTTGTCAGAGTGAGCTGTTGGTTCCTACCTGGACATGTGTCGGGTGCGTCAGATCTGGTTTCTATAAGTGTCCATAGCAAACAGAATTTGTGCTAAAGGAGGAGCTCGGATCCATAAGCCTCAATGACTGCAGAATTGGGCACTACAACATGCTCGTTCCCTTCTCTGCACCAATGGTGCAGTTCCTGTGGTCCTGCTGAAGTCGCTAATTGCTCTGAGTAACACCGCGTCTATAATTCAGCACTAGTCACGAGGGTTTTTCTGGTTGCATGTGTGTACTCAGCCATGCTACAGTGCTTCTGGAGAGGAGCAGGCTGGCATTCCCCTGGCGTGGGGTGTGGGGGGGCACAGGGCACATGTCCCTGGGCTGGGAGGGCACACTGCTGTTACTTGCTTACTCCTAGCACTTCTGGAAGTGCTGACTACAGACACTGCTTTTGTAAGGAGTTACATCAGAGGTCTTGAAATCTATATTTGCTGGCACTGTGATTTTCTGCTTGGGGAATGAAATCCATAACAAGACAGTCTCATCGCATTGCCAGGGTACCCGAAGGCAGATGCAAGTAACAAGATGCCCTTCGAGTTCACCTCTGAGCATCTGTATTGCTGTTATGTGCAAAAGTACAGGCTCCCTGGAGAGGCTTTAGTGAAAAGGCATGCTTTCTTCAACAGCAGAGAGAGTGAACAGGCAGCTTCCCTTCCCTTAAGGTCTGGACTTCCCATCTCTGTGTTATCGGCTGCAGCCCATCATCTGTGACTTGTGTGAAAGTTCACTCCTGAGGACTGCAGCCACACTGCAACTTAAACAGCACTCACAGTAATGAAGATGGAAAAACAGGAGCAAACAAAGAAATAATGAATGGGAGGAGGGAGATTACAATAAATCAACAGGTTTACAACTCCACTTTGATGAGTTTTTTCACATGAGATATTCCAGGAAAAAAAAAAATCTTAGGGCAATTGGATTACCTTAAAGCACTTGAAGTCAGTGTGACCTTTGGCTTTTTGGTTTTTGCTATTTTGATCTGCTGGGTGAGATGTAGATATCTAGCTGATCTATAAGGTAAATTTTCAGTTGCCATGGCAATGTGTCTCATTCATGTTCTCGGTCTGGAAGAGAGATTGTTCCACGCTGCTGTTTCACGTCTAGGGCAATATTCTTTGGTGACAGATTTTCTTTGTTTCAGTACATTAATGCTACAACTCTGTTCTTCCTTTCCCAGCTTATGGAAACATGGCTCAGCCTGAACATTCCCTTGTTAAAATACAGTTATTTGCATTTTTTTGTTGTAAGAACATTCCTTAAGTCTGGAGGTAAATGTTGATCCATTTTGATAGCTTGGGTGCAGCAACATACTGATGCTGTGAAGTTTCACCATCAAGTGAAAACAAACTGGAATCACTCCACCTTTGCTTCCATGTAGTTTGAACAAAGTAAAGTATATCCTGAACTAGCGAGTCTTATAAAAGAAATGTAATTTAAAAGTACATCCTACCTATAGCATATATCTTACATATTAGATTTCTGCAGATCTCCATGTGCTTTCAGTCAATTCAGATTCAATTCCTAAGTACTGCAAACTCCTAATTTTGATCAATTCTTGCTTAAGGCCACAAATGGAGTTTCTCTTGTTTCTTTTACCACCTTTAGTTCTTTGGTTTTTTACACACCACCTTCACCTTATTCCTAAGGTGAAGAGTCAAGCAGAAGCAGGCATCCTGGTTTCTGTTGGCTCAGTGCAGTCTGCAGTAGCGGGAACAGGCTGCATACAACTCTGGAGGATTAGGAAAGCACATAGACATGAGTTGGCCTAGCATGATACAGCTTGGAGGTTTCACAGAATGGAGAGCTCCTATATTTGGGTAAGAAGGACCCCTTTCTGGTCATGTTCCCCATTTCAGTTGTATGTGACCTTCACTGCCTTTCTAACCTGCTTGTTTTCATTGAACTCATCTTGTTTTTCTTCCCAAGTGACTTCACACGAGGGTGCAGCAGCTGTGGCACTTTGCACAACGCTTCTTCTTCTTCTTGGGGTGGAAAATGGTCAGGATTGCCTCATCGAAGACAGTCTTAAGGCCTTTCTGCGTGAGGGCTGAGCACTCCAGGTAGCACTGTGCTCCGATCTGAAACAGAAGAGGGAAAACATGAGTACCCACTGTTGGGAGATACAGAGCGACCCAGCATCTTCTACGCACATATGTGTCCAGCCACAGAGGGAAGCCCAGACCTTTAGAAAGGTGGTCAGGTCATTGCTCTCTTTTGTATCTGGCTGCCTATGGGATTAAGGGACGAGCTCAGGTGGTCATCCTGAGCAAGGGAGGAGGGATGAGCATCAACACCAGTATCTCACCACAGTGGCTTAACAGGGAGCAGGAATTCCCTGCAGGGCCCTCCAAAGAGAGAGGGAGGCTGCACCTGTGTATGAGTGCTGGACCTCTGTGCCACTGAGGGGTTTCAAGGAAATGCTGGGTCATCAGCTGAGCACCTTCATGTACTTGGCTTTTTTCCCCTGACCTGTCACCCCTGTGTCCTGCCTCCTGCAATGCCAGGGAACTGCTGCCTGGGGGAGGGCTTCTAGCTGGTTTCTGGGAACTGGGAAGCATCATCCTGAGATGGGAGCCTTCTGAGGTTGCTGGTACGACACAAACACATGCAGTGGCCTGGGAAAGCAGCCTCAGCTTATTCAGCAACCTTGTTGCCTATTCAGCTTATTCTGCTAATGGATGCTCTCATGGGCCTTTGAGGATCAGGGCCTGTAATAGCATCTGCAGCATATAAGGTGGAAAAGGCTGAGGTCTAGATGCCTGCATTTCAAGGCTTGGGGAGGGCTGTTATCCCCCTACCTTCCCAGGAGAAAGGTGCAATAGCACAGAAACCTTGGGAGCTCTTTCTCTGCTGCTTGAAGTGCAATGGATAAGCGAGAATCAAGTTGTCTGCGTTTTTGTAAGGGATAGGGATGAGTCTGGCAGGAGGTGCCTGCAGGGAGGGATTTGCGACACACACCTCCTGGCAGAAGCCTGAACAAGAAACACTTGACAGGTAAAGTAGGCAGTAAAATCTGGTTTGCTGCCCATTTGCCACCTGCTGCCTTGTGTACCTTGCTGCTTTGCTTAGAGCTCCATTGGGTATCGCAGCAGAACAGCAGGCTCAGGAGTCGCAATCTGTGTCTGGGTCCAGCCTGTTTGAACAGAGGCTTTAATCTCTGGCTGGAACCAACCAACACGCCTTGGAGGAGTTCACCTTGAATGAAACAAACCCAATGAAAGCTGTGATCAATCGATTTCATGGGACCTCAGAAAATGCTATTACCTCCTTTGCTAGCTTCACTCCGTGCTCGTAGGTGAGTGGTTTCTCCTTCATGTAAAGCAGCCGAGCCAAAGTTTTGGGATCATCCCGGAGATCAATCTAGTAGAAAATGCACAAACCCTGTGCTCAGTACTGCCTTGTTGTAATTCTTGAGACAGATATTCATAGCTTTATAAACCCACAGTTATGTCCTTGCATAAGGGCATCTGTCCTTCTCGCCTCAGATAATACTTCAGAAATGAATTGCACATGTTTTTTCCTTTTTTTTTCCTTTTTTTCTTTTTAACATGAATTAGTTCTCATTGGCAGGTTATTGGGCCACAGCTCAGATAGCTGTGGAAAGTGTCAGTGGAAGCCTGAGCTACACTGGAAGGGGAGGCTGCTGCGACCCTGCAAAGAACACCCTGACAGGCCAGACAGACGCAGCTCAGTCTGACTGACTTAAAGCAAAATCCTTTATTTCCATGGAAAACATCAAAGTGAAGCATTCTGGCATTTCAAACCCATCCATTTTCAGAGTGTGTTATCCAAAGGGTAATAATTTTATTTTAAAATGGGTGGTTTAGATTACTTCAGTGTGGAAAACAAAGCCAGTGTTTGAATGATTGGACTTTCCTATGGCATGAAGATTTTGGGTTGACCAGAATTTGATCTGTTTCTCTAACTTGGCTTAGGTTACTGTCCAGTGTTAGGACATTTTCCAGACAGTCATATCCCTACTTCTCACAGTCTCTAGCCACTCTGTATCTTGGAAGCAAACACATATTTAAGGCATTTTCATTTGATTGATAGATTCAAAGATTTTAAGGCCAAAATAAAGTGGTTTGATTGTTTAGTCTAACATCCACTATAACACAAGCAGGATGGTGAGTCACTAATTTCAATGTTGATGTAAAAGCATGAGGGGAGGCTATCCTTCCCATGTCTCTAGGTAAGTAATTTGGTTAATTATTCCCATTCTTAAAATGTAGTTTGAAGTTTAGCTTCTGCTTCTAACTGCAGACTTTGATGGGGTTTTTCCCCTCACTAAAGGTCTGTCAGAAATCTTTCCTCCCTGTAGGTATTTATGTCCTGATACCACATTAATATTCATTTGAATAAAAAATGGGATGAGTTTTGCCAGTCATGACTAGCGTGATGGAACATCTGCATGTTGGTTTCCATTCCCAGTCCCTCAGTTTTCCTCCAATGGGGAAGTCTGGCTGCATTTCACATAAGAAATTAAATAGGAAATCTTTCCAGAGAGCTCAGCCTCCAGCCACCCTAGGGTGGAGTAGGAGCCCCCTCACTCTGAAGACTCCCACGATGGCCAGTGGTGCGCCGGAGGAGGGTTACCTGTGTTCCTATGAGGACGTAAGGTACGTTGGGCATGCAGACTTTCAGCTCGGGCACCCATTCTTCCTGGACGTTGTGGTACGAGGCGGGGTTCACCACCGAGAAGCAGATCAAGAACACGTCCGTGTTGGGGTAGGACAGGGGTCTTAGCTGGTTGTAGTCCTCCTGCCAGGGAGGAAAACAGCAAGTGTGTTACGGGGTGGGAGATAACTGCAGATGGGGCCGTCACATTGGCTCTTGATGAACTGCTCAACACTCTCCCTCCATGCTCATGCACTCTCATAACCTCCAGGGAGCTGCTGAGCAGAGTCACATCTCGTAGGCCAGGGCTGCTGTTTTGTCAGCATCTTTACCCAAAAGACCTAATATATTTTGTTTGTGTGTTTATTATCTGTGGTGATGCTGGTGTAGAGGGTAATGCTAAACAGCGGCCATCACTGGTGGTATAATAAAAATTGATCCTGAGGCTGTATGTACTGGCCTCAGCCCTCTGGCAGTGTGATACCATCCAGGGAAGTATTATTTGACTGTCACCGCTGGCTAATATTTGCTGATGACACACACCTCTAGGGGCTTTTCTGTTAATATTATGGACTTTCTATCCCCTAGTAGGCATTATAGACATGACTATATACGACAAATATGGGTCTCCGGGCTATTTGGTGCCATTGCAGTCATGTATGGTAAGCAATGTGTCAGTCAGCAGAAGACACTAGTCTTGAAAGCACAAAGCAGATCAAATCCTGTCTGCAGTGGCTGGGGAAATCACTGGGGGTGATTTATTATTTCCACAGGGCCTGGACTGGGGAAGGAGAGATGTCTTCTCTTTGCGATAGTTGTGAAGAGGATGAATTTTCAAACAGCTCAAAGCACAGCTGTGTCATGTCATGAGCTGGCTTTGATAGCTGAAATTCAAGGAAGAATTTGGGTCTGTTTTCAGGCTTGAGATGTTGAGAGCGAACAAAGGTTTTGCAAGCTGTGTGAAAGGAATAGACTGGCTCTTTCTGATAGTGAGAGCGTATGTAACTCTGTCTGGCTGGTATTTTTCAATGAAACCTGTTAGAACATTTCAGTACAATGAAACAGATGCTTTTAGAGGGGATATACCTGTTCTGAAGACTTTTTTTTTGGAAAGGAACACAATGTTGGAGTGTGGGAAATGATAAAACGTGTTGCGGTCAAGCCTGACTGAGACCTAGGTCTTTAGTTTACAGTTTCTGCATTCTGGGCAAGCCTCAAATCTCAGCAGTATGGTCTTTTTGGGTTGTAATTGTTTGAAACTTCAAGTGGTGCAGTTCTGCTTTGCAGATACTAAAATAGTTAATAACTCAATGAAAAAGAAAAAAAAAAAAGATATCCAGGTGCTATTGCTCAGACTCAAGAACATTTAATTGAGGTAGGGAAAACCCACATTAGGGGCAAGAATGATGCAACTATTGTCTGTCCTGCAGGAGAAACTGATGCAGAACTATATCACTGTGTGCCCAGATTAGATGGTGTCTTAATTCAGTCTTGCTTCTGTCTTGCTTTGGTTGAGTTGTGGTGGGTTGACCTTGGCTGGATGCCAGGTGCCACCAAGCTGCTCTATCACTCCTGTCCTCAGCAGGACAGGGCAGGGAGAAAATGAGATGGAAAAAAAAAAAACTCATGGGTCAAGATAAGGACAGGGAGAGATCATTCACCAATTACTGTCACAGGCAAAACGGACTGGACTTGGGGAAATTAGCTTAATTATTAACAATCAAATCAGGGTAAGGTAATGAGAAAATAAAAACTAAATCTTAAAACACCTTCTCCCCACCCCTCCCTTCTTCCCAGGCTCAACTTCACTCCTGATTTCTCTATCTCCTCCCCCCTCAGCGGTGCAGGGGGATGGGGTATGAGGGTTGCGGTCAGTTCATCACACATTGTCTCTGCTGCTCCTTCTTCCTCACAGGGAGGACTCCTCACACTCTTCCCCTGCTCCAGAGTGGGGCCCCTCCCACGGGAGACAGTCCTCTGCAAACTGCTCCAACGTGAGTCCTTCCCACGGGCTGCAGTTCTTCATGAACTGCTCCAGCGTGGGTCCCTTCCATGGGGTGCAGTCTTTCAGGAACAGACTGCTCCAGCGTGGGTCCCCCATGAGGTCACAAGCCCTGCTGGCAAACCTGCTCCAGCGTGGGCTTCTCTCCATCCATGGGTCCACAGGTCCTGCCAGGAGCCTGCTCCAGCTTGGACTTCCCACAGGGTCACAGCCTCCTTTGGGCATCCACCTGCTCTGGTGTGGGGTCCTGAATGGGCTGCAGGTGGATATCTGCTCCACCGTTAACCTCCATGGGCTGCAGGGGGACAGCCTGCCTCACCATGGTCTTCACCAGGGGCTGCAGGGGAATCTCTGCTCCAGCGCCTGGAGCATCTCTTTCCCTCCTTCTTCACTGACCTCGGTGTCTGCAGAGTGGTTCCTCTCACATATTGTCACTCCTTTCTCCAGCTGAAGTTGCTGTTGTGCACATTTTTTTCCCCCTTCTTAAATATGTTATCCCAGAGGCACTACCACCATTGCTGACGGGCTTGGCCTTGGCCAGCAGTGGGTCCATCTCAGAGCTAGCTGGCATTGGCTCTATCAAACATAGGGGAAGCTTCTAGCAGCTTCTCACAGAAGACACCCCTGTAGCCCCCTACTACCAAAACCTTGCCACGCAAACCCAATACATGGGTCAACAAATAAGAGTCTTTACTAATGAGTTGAGACTGGTAAATCTACTTTCCGAAGTCTTTTGTTCACAGAGTATGCAGTGATAAGATGACCCAGGCTACCTCTGAATTGACACTAGTTTCCAAAAAAACCTAACGGATTATGTAAAAACAGTCTGCTCCAACCTTTTCTAAAAAAAACCCCAACTCTTAATTATTTATTCTGAAGGGAAGTAAAAGGCCAAATTTAGCTCCGTCTCATTAAAAAGAAGTTTAAAGAAACATCCTCAACTACAAGCAAAATGTTTTGTTTTGTCTAACTGAATGTTCATTGTCCCAAACCCACTTCAATAGGAAGAGTAAATTCCCAGTTACCACCCACAGCCACAGTATTTGGGGTAAAGCCAGAGTATTTGTCAACTGACCTATGTCTTTCCAGTATCATAGAAAGTATTGATCTGAAGAAGGATTTACATGACAAGAGGACGTGTTTGGACATATCAGCTGAAGACAGTGGGTTCTCCACGTTCAAGGAATGGCAGGAAAGAAAAGTCAGAGACATTTGTGGGAACATCAGTGATACAGGTCACGAAGAAGCAAAGTCATTGGGAGGAGATTTATATGAGGCTCTGGAGATGATACCTAGCTCCCACAGATGAGTTACTAGAGGCAAAGTGGATGCCAACATGATGGGAGCAAGGGAGCAATTGCATTACAGAGACAATTTTATGTGGATGCTGTGGGTGAGGGAGGCCTGGTGTGAAGCCTGCCTGATTATGGGACATTATTTTAACCCAGAACGTCAAACCTGATCACTTCTCCAAGATTATGCCACAGTCAACATGGGCTGATACTAGGTGCTTGGCAAAGGCATTTTCGTGTTTTCACTTTAATTGCTGCAAATCAGTCTCCTAAAACACCCACGCGGTGGCAGCAAGCCCTCGAGGAATCGTGATTCAGGATTTTTGGAAAGAAATTGGCTAAATATAACCAGTTTCAGTATTTCAGATGTGCATATTTAGAGGGACTGGAACTTACTGTACCATTAAAATTACAAACTAAAAGCCATAAGCATTCTGCCTGGCGGTGACAGCTACAGCAGTGTGCATTTCATTTTATTTTGCTTGTTCCTTCAGAGCCCCTAGAAAATCCTTTTTCACGAGGAGTGTTCCTGATTCGTGTTAGCAGCAGAGAGCATTATATAAACCGTAAGGAGGGACAGCCATGCATCACATAGCAGAGGTCTCATCTCCTGTCAGGGCACCCAGGAGCTTGCATGGACGTGTTAAAGCACAAGCACAAATGTCATGGGTAAGACTTGATCGGAGCTGCTCTATTTTCCTGTCTTTGCAGGCTGGCAGGAGCCTCCAGACCACATCAGACAAGGACCCTGTCTCTGTTCATACCTGCTCTCTAGGAGAAGGCTATAAGACCTTGCGATGGACCATTATGAGATACAGCACATCAGGATCATTTCTCATTCAGAGACAGTTGGTTGTTGACGTCAAGCAAATAAATAGAGTAAAAAAGGGATTGGACATTTGCATGGGTATGGGGCATACCCAGAGGTGCTGCAGCTAGTGATGGTGGTGTTTGGGAAAGGACGTGAGTCCTCATGGGGTTGGGCTGTAGCCAATCATTAATTTGTTTCCCTGCTCGTGCTTGCATTTTGCTGTCTGTTATTTAGGCAGTGAAAGGCTTCCCAGTTACACTGTCTGGCCACTGGTTTGGCATGGAAATGCCAGCACCAGACCTGGCCTTGCTGAATTATGTGCCTATGTAATGGCATGTAATTACCTAATTACGGCCCCCTTGCCGGGGCCCAGAGGCATCAACCGGTGTTGCTCCCTCACTGCTCTCTAATCACCAGCAGCCTTGCAGTGCTTGGGCCCAGAAAGTACAGCAAAACTTGTTTTTTTTTTTATGTTGCTACTGTGCTGATCTCACATACGCTCCCTGCCATGTCAGCCCATTAAAGCACTCCGCACCTGAGTCCAACCTGGGGAAAAAAGACCACTGTTTTTTTTCCTCCTAGGACTGTCTGTGCCGGGGATGCAGAAAACCAGATACCCCAGATCTGGGGTCTCTGCCAGCTCTCCCTTCAAGCTGACAGAGGGTCCTGCTGCAGGAGTACATTTTCCAATTGTTTTTTCATTAGCATATGTTTTATAGCACCGTAATATCAAGTGCTATTTTTGGCTATGACTTCACACTAGTGACTTTGGAAAGCCACATAGCACAAGGGGAAGGAAGGAGTAAACCACCCCAATGATCTGTTGTTATAGCTTGAGCATGTGGGAAGCATCATCCTTTCAGCCTCCATGGTGCTTGGAGGCAGGTGGTGCTCTGGCTAGTTTGAAGCAGGAGATGGCAAAATGATGGTGGAGGAATGGCTGGAGCGGTGAAGTTTGTCAAAGAGCCAGCTTACTGTTTCTTCTGGCTCAGGAGGACAAATAAGAGGAAGTGTTGCTGAGGAAATGGGTGGCAGGTGGAACTATCAGCCCTACAAAACAAGTAGAACTATTAAGGCACTGGGTAAAATCTGACTGAGAAATGAATCACGAAAACGAGATTCTCCAGTCTTGAAAAGTTCTCAAAAATGAGAACTCCATTCTTGTTTGCAAAGGCTTGCAGTGCTGCTGGATTGTGACAGAGATGCTCCGAGCTCTGTGTTTGTGAGCACAAAATAGAAAATTGAACATGCATTGAACACAGGACAAGGACTTGGGTCGTATTTTGGGACTGGCTTTTGGATCATGTGTTTGCACCATGTAAATAGAAAGGATGGGTGGACTGTAAGTGACACCAAGCTAGCTATGAAGTGACCATTGCTTCCTACAAACATGTGATAGGAATAAAATTGAAAAAAGCAAAACCCAAAGCATAAAAGCCCCAGTGCTGTTGAGTGCAAGTTTTCCTGGAAGTGGCAGTCTGTCCTGATGTGGTTTTTGACCTCTCTGCATACTGCTGCAAAGTATATTATGTAATAAGTGGCCTTCTGCAGACAGGAGGGTGTCCTTCTGCATTGTTCATGCATTTCATAGCAGTCAGTCATGGCCAAAAAAAGCACAGCCAAGAAGTGCTCCTGAAAGCAAAGCCCAACATCCAGAGCTACCTGGTCCCAGAGAGTGAAGCAGGCTCCCAAATCTGCTTTCCTCTCCTGCTTCCTCCAGTGCCAGCTCTGACTAGAGGAGCTGGTGGATGTGGATTCCAGCTCTCCCAGGCTGGGAGGGACACAGGACCTGCTCCCTCCCCTCTCAGCAGGTGATTTTCTGCAAAGTTTCTGTGCGGGTGGTGGTCCTTTTTTCTGCCAGTTGCTGGCATTTGGAGGTAGGAGAGGGAAATTTCACCATGAAAATGTGTTGCTCCCTGTACCCTTTTCTGCCCTTCCACTGGCAGAGCAAGGCAGTGAGAAATACCCTCTCTTCCTCTCCAGGGGGTGAAATCAGCCCACAGACCAGAGCTCTTTGGTGAACTTTTAGTGCAAGCACACTGTATCAGACTGTGGACAGTGGAAAAAGTAAAAGCATTATATATGTAAGTAAGCATGGGGTACAGACTCTCCTGTAATGGACACCCTTGTCCTGGGAGACGGATGCACGGATGGGTGCCAGTCTGGCTGGGTTATCATTTAAAAAGTCAATAGCTGGTGACTGATAGGCTGTTGCTGTATTATATTAGTTTTCTGATCTTGGAAATGGGAATTCTTCTCTGTATCTTCAATGCCACCATGTGGTAAATGTAAGACACTGGCTTTACATGAAACGTCATATTTGCAGTAGGATGTGGACATATGGGAGGCTGAACAGCCTAATCAGGCTTTAGTTTTTTGCTTAGACAAAATACAGTCTTAGGCATGAGTGTATTTTTGTGTGTTTTATTGCTGAACCAGAACGAAATCTCTATGTAGAAAACAAAAAGGAGAAGCTCAGCAGTTCAACCACTACAACTCGGAACTGATTGTTAATATTTGTAAACTCCCCCTCCCCTCACAAACAGCATGAACTACAAGCCCCATTATATGGTAGTAACAAACAAACCATGGAAAAGGAAACTTATAAATGTTTTGTAGTAATTTACCTGCCCTGCAGTGTCATAAAGTCCAAGCAAGTGTTGTTTTCCTCCCACAGTCACAGTTACTGGAAGAGAGAAACAAGAGGTGTTATTTCTACACAAGTCAGTGGCCTCATTTTTATGTGTTTTAATCGTAAAATGCCAATACACCCCTGTGCTAGACATATTAGCATGTACCTTACAATGTTCATCCTAAACCAAGCACATAGATGCAACTCAAATTGAAGGCAACCTAAAGGCACAACAGAAGCATATGTTTTATGCCAAGCTCTTATTTCTTCACAAACAGATGAGCTGCACACCTTGCGGCTCTCAGGGACCCAGAGACTGGTGCACATTTGCTACTGCCTTTGCAGCCCCCAGCAGACCCCCATGAGGTGCTAGGACTTGAACGCACAGGATTCCTGCCTCCCTGCCGTGCGCTTTGGGGTAGGTTTGTCAGGGCAACCTGTCCTGTCCTGTGTCATGCAATTGCAGGTGGCAGTGCTTAACATATGGGGCTGTTTGGTGGATGCTTTGAAGGATTCGGAGGAAGAGGACCACAAATATTTGCAGGGATGTTGAACAGATTCTTTTGCATATGAAGGCAAGCATGGCTTAGTTTATTGATCACACTCAGCATGTTTACTCCTTTAGTAGAATTCACTTTGAACTTCATTTTGAGCCCATTGACACTGATGAAAATGTTTTCTCATTACCTTTGGATGAACCCTATTATTAGCTGATCTCTGTAATCAGTGCTATTTTGTATAAAGGATATGATCTATGTTAATGACATTTAGTTAACCAGTTGATCTGCTTAAATCATTACTACTCAACTGGAAAGAAAGGGGGCGAATCCAGTTCCACCCATTAGTCAACAGGAAGACTTAAAAAATTCATCAGGAAAGTTGCTCAAAATAATGGTATTCTCGCAGCCCATGGACTATTAATTGTTTTAAAGCACGAGGGCAAATGGCTGGAATGAGCACAGACCTATGCCTGGGGTGGAGGGGGGCTAAGACTGGTGTCCATCGGCTGATCACAGCTTGCCATTAATGAGGGCTGGGAAAGATTAATAGTTACTTTTGACAAACAGGAGGTTTGAAAACATCACACAGGTTCTTGCTGATTTTTTTTAAAGAGATAAGACCTCTGTAGGAGAAAAGCACCTACCAGATTATAGAATTTAATAGCTCCTGCACTGGGGAACAATGTCCTGTTTGAAATCTCTTAGACTTGAAGTCTCTGTCAGTGTGGCTGGACAGACTGATTATTCAGCAGCTTTACTTGCTTGCAAAGTGACATGGTAATTTTGCAAGCATATAAACAGAACAAAACTGACATCCTGGAAGTACAAAGGCTCAGCAAGGACCAGACTTGCTGATGAGAGCAGGACGGGCAGTGCTCATCGGCTGCTGGGGCTGCCTTGTGATGTGCAGAGGAAAGAAGAGTTGGGAAAGGGGCCGAGAGCCCTTCTCCTGCTCCTCGGTTCAGGAGGTAGCTCGTACACAGTGCAGCTCCCAGGGGAACTCAAAACGGGGCTAGCTGTTGAGCATGGATGTCCATGGGTGGAAGAACCCAGGGAAAAGCTATCAGGTTGGGGAGATGGGTACCAACGCAGACAGGAGACAGTCCAGATGCCCATCCCCTTCCTTCAACCTGACTTAAATAAACTAATTTGAACAAAACCTCCCCAGACCCCTGGTTTTCAACATTTTGTGGCATAGGGAGTCTCAAAATGTCCCGGTAGAGGTATGAACTGTGTAAGTCTACTGACAATATACTTACTTTTCTTAGCTCCCTTAGAAGCAATGGGGCCACAGGTGGCCCTGCACAGCTTACCAGAGGCAGCCGGAGGTGTGAGGTTTTTTCCAGTTGCAACCCTGCCCAGCCTTCAACCTGCCCATATGCCAAGAAGTGCAGGAGCCAGACCTGTTCTGCTGATTTTACTCTGCTCAAAGACTGACTGTGGGAAGATGTACCCTTCAGCTGAAGGCAATGTTCCAGCTGCGATGCGTTAGCTGTGCAGTGCTCAGCTGGCCGAGGTGGTCTTTGGAACTGCACGTGAGCATCAGTCGCACTGTCAGTCCTTGGCTGAATTTATATGGAGTCTGCAGAGCACCTCCAAAGCAGGATGCTCATATGGCAACTAGTGGCCATGGGGTGCATGGAGGTGCAAGTGATGTAATGTGTATGATGAATATGAAAAGACATTTGCCATATGTCTGTATTGACATAGTTATCCAGCTTTGCCTCTCATGCTGGCTAACCCTGAGCACAGGCAAAGTGAGCTGGGCCCTGCTTGCAAAAGATCAGCTCAGGTATTCAGTGTTTTAAAAACTTAAAAGTCACACTGAAATTTAGTCTGTCCAGGCTCAGGCTGCTGCGAAGCTTTGCTTGCCCATCTTTTGGTGGCATCTGACTGACAGAGCTTCACTGGCAAAAAGCCCCCTGTTGCAGATGCAAATTGCTGTCTTGTTCCAGTAGTTAATATGGTTTGGAGATAATCTGTTTGGCTAGAGGTACAGTCTGTCTCAGATGTGCTATCCGTTGCCAGGAGGATATGCTTCAACAGCTCCTAAACTATTTTCTGTGCTCTGTGGTCCATGAAGTCACAGTGGATATTTTGCAACACAACAGTGTGTGGAGCCACACACTGAATAGTTATTGATAGTTTGTACAGTTCAGTTTGGCTCTTGGTGACCTCTGGGAGATGCTGAGGAGGAATAAAAAAGCTGGTGGTGTCCTACCATTACTCTTCACATATGCAAGGGCTAAGAAGTGCAAGGGCTTTTGGGAAAAATACACCCTGAGTCTACCCAGCTTGCACAGCACATTGTAATTCTTCTTACAGCATCCTGCCTCTCATAGGTCCTGCTGTGAATTTCTACATGGCACCGGTCTTTTTTCTTTTTCTTTTCTTCTTTTTCTTTTTTCTTTTTCTTTTTCTTTTTCTTTTTCTTTTTCTTTTTCTTTTTCTTTTTCTTTTTCTTTTTCTTTTTCTTTTTCTTTTTCTTTTTCTTTTTCTTTTTCTTTTTCTTTTTCTATTTCTTTTTCCCCATCAACATTTGTATTTTCTTTCTTCTTGTGATTCTTCTAAACTATCTCATTGTCAGAAGATATCCTTCCTGTCCACATCACCTCTCTAAGTTTACAGCTACCACCCAGGCAAAACTGCCTTGTTGGCTAAACTTCAGCAACAGGTAAAGTGCTGTCTTTGGATTCCTGGCTCTGAATGCAGTAGGGACCAAACAACTCACACTGACAATTGAAGTAATCACTGGCTCTTGAAACAGTGATGTCTAGATTAATGTATTGGTGCTGAAATTTCCTCCACACTTCCATGCAGGCAAAACAGATGTCAAAATAAATGGCTTTTTCCTGTGAAGACATCATGGTATTTTTATACTAAGAGTTTATCAGTCCACTTCTGTCAAGCAAACGTCTTTTTGGTGTGTCCAGTTGGTAGGTCTTATTTATGAGCTGAGACTGCTCTTCTAGATTTGTAGGCCTTACTTTTGGCTTTATCTCAGTTTACTTTTACTTACTCTCTTACTACCTTTTCCTGTTCTCTCAATGGCCAAGCCTAAGAGAAGCCAACATGGAATTCCTTGCCAGTCACTGGGGCTAATGCAGGCTCCTTTACAGGCTTATGAACTCAGCTTTATGAGCAGTCTTAGAGTAAGAAGATAAATATGAAATCTCCTTGCCATTTACTGGTCATATTGATATATTGATTAAGCACTGAAACGGCATGGCCTTTAACAGCAAGTGCAGTGGGTACTGCAGTAAAATGTGGCTGAATACTTGCACAGCCCTGGTTCTCATTTGGCTCCAGTCTGGGTTGCGTCAGACTATGCGAGGGGGCAGATGTTTTCCTCCTTTCACTGGGTGCTTTTAACTAAGTGCAGGATGTGTAAAACACTGCTTTTAAAATGTTAGTTAGATCATAAATTAGCTGGGTATTGCTTGCTAGAGTTTGAGTAACTATTTTGGGTCACCTCCAGGGCTTTGTCACAGGTCTTTGTGCCTGGGGGTTTTGCTAGTGGGCTTCAACACAGAGCTCTGACACATGCTGTCCCACTTGAAGGCCACAGCAGAAAAGCAAGGTGCTAGACGGAGTTATTGTGTGGGCTGGATTTGGGGTGTGGACCATGAACTGGTCTAAGGTGGGAGTTCTGTTTTTAAATAAGTGATTAGTTTGTGTTCCTGGGGCAATATGACAATTTTTGTTGATATTCTTGTTGCGCAGGTTGCCCCAGATCCACCTGTCAATGATGAGTCTTTGCTAAATTCTTAGCCCATTGTATTTCATTTGCTCGCAGCAAAACCCCAGTGACTCTGTGGGACTCAATTTTCCCTTGGAAGAGCCCTTCAGCCACACAACAGCAACATTCATGGTCTGCACTGACAGAAAGGGGGTGTAAATTGTCTGCTGCCCTGTAAGATTCTCTTATCATTGATTAATAGTGCAAAGCAACATGTAAGTCTCCAGTATGACACCAAACTAGGATGCAATAGCTCAGACACACTTAGCTGTCGTACAGGAGAGTGGATATGCACATCACAGGGAATTTTTCCATGCCTGTGAAGAAGCGCTTGCAGAACCAAATGACTGTGAAACCATTAGCCAGAATACACACAATAGCTTAGGCAATGTCTAATGTGATACCACATGGGAGAAGTCATCTATTTATTCTAGTGCCTTCCTGCCAACAAATTAAGGTCCAGCTGTTTTGGAGAGAGATGCCAGAAGCATGACAGTGAGCAGGGATGGTAGCACCTGCCTGGATGGAAAGGCTTTCTCATTTTTTTTGGTCAAATTAGTCTGCGTCAAGCCTCAAACTTTCACAAGGGCCATCTTCTGCCCTTGTCAGCAAGCTCTGACTGTTAAGTTTGTGCATTTATCTGTTCACTATGATTATATGTTCCAGATGCATATTTCTTAACATAGACTAATGGCCACCAGTATAAGAACAACTGCAATTCTGGTTGACCTGCTGGCAGTAGAAATGCCCAAATCTGTTTCTTTTTCAGCTGGGAAAGAGGGTAAAATCAGAAGGTGCACAAAAGAGCAGTCTTTGGTCAGCTGCAGTGAAGTTTAGATGCAAGTTTTGGGTTCTTACTTCTTTAAGGGATGGGTAGACACTTGACCAAATTTCTCATTCTAGGTAGAAAGCTCTTTCAATGTGTGCCTTATAGATTTCCTTTCACTTCCAAAGGTACTTGTTCATACAGCCTCACTCAAGAGGGAGCAATACTGGTTTAAACTCCTGGCTTCAGCTTGCACCAGTTTCACAATGCTACTTCAAACCAAACTTCTTTGCTCCTGCATGTATTTGTTGGGTGAAGCTCTGCATGAAACCATAACTGGTTCTGATCAGTGTTAAATAGATCTGATACTAAGGAGGGAGGATAGCAATGAGAAATAAACTAAGCAATATTTTTGTCTTTAAAATAAGTTGCGTGCGCGCGCGCGCACACACACACACACACACACACGAAGGTGACATCCCTTCTCCCTTGTGAATATGCCCTAAATCTGCTGCAACACCAACCTATAAAATCAGAACATTTTCAGCAATGCCAGAAGCACTTGCTCCCAGTGTCCTCCATGTTCTTTACCAGAATAATTGTCAAGTCATTCGTATAGAGTCCACCTGTAATTAAGAGTTTTTTTTTTTTTTTGTGTTTTCCTTGGCGTAGACTTGAGGTTCAGGTTGAACTCCTCAGAAGGAGGCACCAGTCAATGATTTCCCCAGAGGGTTTTACTCCTTCTCTGATAATCATCTTTGCAAGGCATGACTCAAGTCCAGACTGTATCTTCAAGAGCAAATGCATTGTCTGTGGACAGCAGCAAATGTCAAGGTGTCTCAGGGACCTCAAGTTCCTTCCTCTGGCACCTTTCAGAGTGATTTCTGTGAAGCAAAGTTATCAATATACTGAATGTGGTGTGTTCTCCAGTAGCTGATGTCCCTGGGGATTCTGATGATATGTTTGCTTGCTGGGTGACATTTTCCTTCCTTCCTGAATGTAGTTCTGTGAAAGCTTTCGTAATGACCTGGGAATCCCCCCCGCTCTTCACAGATGCCTGCTGCTCTCTGAGGCTCACCCCAGGCAGGACAGGAATGTTTTTCTAGGAATTTGTTTGAAGAAGAACAATTTTAAAATTATTTTTTATAAATTGTCTTCTTTTCATAACGCATAGGGTCTCTATGTCTGAAATGTGAGGATCCCTGTTACGTTCCATCTAGGGACTGAAACTCAAACTTGCCTCAAAGACATTTAGGTCTCTAATTTCCTTTTGTTCCCATAACAGTCAGACATTTAAGTAACTGAACTTAAACTACATACCCCAGGCTTTAAAAAATAACAGCTTTGAATATTCCACAGGAAAGCAAAGCAAATGTGTGCAGTGCATTTTTGTAGCACCTTCTAAGTGCTCCAGGTGCTTTATGAATCCTATTTGGGGTCATATTTGTGTTCAGAAATATCTTTCTTTGACTGATCCAGGTGAAGAAAATAGGGATAGGGCTGCCGGCGATTAATCCCTCACATGCTGCTTTGATTCTGGTTGGGTCAGTGTCTGGGAAACTTTATTTTAGCTGCTGTGGACCTATCTTCAGGAGATGTTACACAACTGCAGCTGAAGGTGGGAATGCTCAGGAAATTTGCAAACGAAAGCCCTAGTGATGCTGCAGTCTGGCACACACCAAAGGAAGCTGGTCAAAAAAAGGAGTGAAAAAGACCTTAATGACATGTCCCCATCATTCAGGCCAGGAACGACAATCAACTCAGCTGAGCTCTAATGACTGTTTGTTGCTTTAGCTAGAAGTCTATTCCTATAGCATTTCTCCTTCAAAATATTCCCTTTGCTTTGACTGAATGCACTGCTACAACACTGTGTGGTAGACATGACAGACATGAGGGTCATCTCCAGGAAATTAAGTGAGTCACATGTTGCTCATGGCAGTTCCTCCATTTCCTCCTTTATGACAAAGAAGATTTGCTACCTCAGACTTATCCTGCAGCTTAACTCTATTCTTTC
This sequence comes from Morus bassanus, assembly GCA_031468815.1. NCBI lineage: Eukaryota > Metazoa > Chordata > Aves > Suliformes > Sulidae > Morus > Morus bassanus. Next base: position 8,596,951 of record CM062572.1, on the reverse strand, counting down.
TGAAAGAAAAAACAAAGTGTGCTATTTCACCCTGTAATTGGCCTAAATACCTAACTTTAGATGTAAATTGTGCTAAATGCCTTTCTTTAATTGGTCCTGTAATCATCTACCACTAGCTCGTACAGGCCTCTGATAGCTAGCATTTTTCAAAGGAAGGGCTCTGCGTAAACCTCACCATTTTCTGTCACCTCATCAGTGGATGAGATCTATGTTCTGCTGAGCAAATACTTTTGCCCATCTGATACTTACAATATCTGAAAAACATTTCCAGTCTGCTCCCTGCGGTGGGAGCACAGAAAGGCCTCCGGGGCTGGGATTCAGCTGATTTCACTCAGTGTAGCTCTTGGTCTAATGAGGTGGTGAGGAATTCTCTGCTTTGCCTTTAGGCCACAGACATTTAGTGATTTTAAAGCCAGATAGGATTCATAGCATCATTTATTCTGCTCTAAATAGCTTATCTAACGTCTTTCTACAAGGCATATTTTCTTGTTCTTATATCATTCTTGTAGCTCTTTTCAAATTCTCTTTCAAGCAGTTGCTAGGACTAGACAGTGTGGTCTAGCAATGGTTTCATTTACTATCTAGCCAGAGGTAACATGATTTTCCTATTTCTACCTGTCATCCCTCAACAGCTGATCTAAAGCTTGCATTTGTTGATTATTCTCATTATTTAATGAGTCTTCCAGTAATTTATGCTTTTCTTAAGGCCAAAGTCAAATCATTCTTGGCTTTTGTATCGGTAAGCCTTTTTATTATATTCTTTTTAACTCCATGGTTGCATGGAAAACCTGGAGACTGTAACACAAATGCCCACTGAAGGTGTCTCACAAAAGGGAAGACAACTAGTCACGTTCCTGCAGCACTCTCATGGTATGGAAGTCAATGTTAAAGACTTTTGGAAATCTGGGGTTGACTATACAGAGACAAGCTTTTTTAGCAGGACATTTCAGGTACTTCTGGAAGCATCAGAGAAGCAATATCTAAACTCTTTTCAATGTTTCCTTTCCAGAATCTTTCCATTGCCTATAGGGATTGCTCCTCACCTTGGACTCCTATTTCTCGTGCGTGGCAAGGAGCACCCCCTCCCCTCTGCCTCATCCATGCGGGATTGAGGATTACAGTAGAATTGGTGGGAAAATGCCAACCCGACTTGTGTTGCAGCCCCATTGGGGAAGCAGGCTGACAAAAAATGACAGCTCTATTGTCCCATTCTGCAACAGGAATAGATTCATCTAGACAGTGTCATCCTATAGGAAGGTTCATGTCTTGTACTATGTGGATTTTTAGCATCTTGAGAAGAAAAAGGCTAAAGCTATTCACAGCTGGGTATTTGCTATGCAGAGACAGCAAACAGAAGAGATGTACTAGTCCACCAATCATTTTTACTCAAGCAGCTGATATGAAATGCTGTAAATCTTTCAAAATGCATTGAGAAGTCAGACTTCAGCATTGGCCAGCTTACATGACAAGAACACAAAAGCAGTGGAGGTGGATTAGGAAGATCAAGCAGAATAAATCTGGTCCAGAAATGAATGAAAGAGAATGGGAATTCCAAAAGCTTTCAGAACAAGCACAACACTAAAACATGAGCCAGCTTCTTCCCAGTCTGGGACATTACTTATTTATAGACAGCATGAATGAAGTTGATTTATCGGAATCATTGACCTCATTGTTTGTAAAATCAGCACTGGAGGATTTCCCCTGCATCTCTGTGAGTTATTGCTATGCTAATCAATCCTTGAACAAATTCAGCTTTGCTGATAGCAAAGTCCAAGGAACCTTGGGGTCTCTGTTTGCAAGGAAAGCTATGCCCAGTTTCTCCAGTAATACAGTCCTGAGGGAGCTCTTAGGACCTTAACATTGCGCAAAGCTGTGCTAGATGGAAAAGGCTAACATGATTATAGTGCTTGGGGTATTGAAGAACAATTGACATTGTGTCCAAGAGAGTCCTTTGTTAGATTTCATTCTGTCTTAAATAGAGGGCTGTGCACTGCAGCAGACTGGGAGGTGCTTCCTGAGTATTTCAGCTCGCTGTGCATCATCAGCTGTCCCCATGGAAGGCAGTTCTGCTCCTGAGGTAGAAACTAATAAAAACTGCCTAGGTAAATGTGCTAAATTTTCAGGCAAATAGACTCTGATGTGTGCATTTCAATGATATTCTAATTGAGGGTCTTTTTACTCTTTACTGAAAGTGATAGCACTAAATCCAAGCGAATGCTAGACAGGAATATATGTAGCGCTAATACAAATAGATAGAACCTGAACATATTATTAAAAATATTATGATTGTTCCTAAACAATGAAGAAGACTAGATATCTTCTTAACCCCGATGGAGGGGAAGTACCATTCCTGAGACCACATGATTGTTTGTGGCATTGAGATGAATGAAAGAACAAAATTTTGACTGTGACTGCAATGTGAACCTATCAAAAAAATGAAAGTCGGAATGTGGATTATTATTTATATCTATATTTTAAGCTTTTCTAAATATTTTTAAAGCTTCCATCTCCATAGAACAGTGTCTAGGAATATATGTTCATCTAGAGCTGGACTCAAATCAATAGCAAATGTGGTAGGACCCTGAGATTATTAAAGAGTAACTGATAATTGGAGTAATCTTATTAGTGTTTTAACTATCTAGGCTGACCTTACTTGCAAAAAACCAGATGCTATGGCATTTTCAGTTTATTTTAAGACAGATAAAGTCAGTCAAGTCTCTTTAAATCAACAGTTTACTGAAACTCGATTCTGTGATGGATGCTTTTAGAATCTTCTAACAGTGATGCTGAGGTCATGGTAAGCAGATCAAGGAGTGTGAATTTTACTCCATGGAGAAAAAGTGGGAATAAAGAGAGCCTTTGACTGTTTGCCTAGCTCCTCTCTTCTGTCCGTGTAAGGCAACAAGACATTCCTCCAACTGCAACCGAGTGCTGGGGAAAAGACTATCTCCAAAGTTATGTCAAGCATCTGGTTATCAAGGGAACACAAGACTTGGTAAATAGCATCAGAATAAATTGAAGATTAGTCACAAAATGAGACAAATCTCACTGAAATATGTCCAGGCAATCCACAGGGTGTTTCACAAAATAACTCCAAAGCATGGGAGAACAATGCTCGCTGCATGGTTGATGGGAATTAAGGCAGCTCTCCACTACTTCTCTTCTTGCACCGCTCAAGGATCAAAGCTAGAGTTTTTTTGCCTGGAAGGGAGAGGAAAGCAGTCTGGAGAGGCAATGCTGCCAAACAGCACTGGCTCTTTGCTGTAACAGTGTCTTCGTAAAAACTGTGGTGATCTGCCTTGGTCTTGGTTAGATGGCAGTGGGAACAGATAATCCTAATGGAAGGGCATGAAATCTCTGCTCTGTGGTGGACAGGTTGTCCTCACTGCAGGCTGGATCTTCAGATGATGGGGTGGCTATATCATAGTGACTTATACTGACAGAAGACCCTATGCTCTGAACTCGACAGAGGTCCCAGGTGCTTGGTGAGAAAGAGGCCTCAGCAAAAGCATTTTAATCTTCAGCAGCTATGACTTTAGTGGATTGAATTCTCTGAGGACTTTGAGGAGACAAATTAGGGAGCTTTTGTTTTCATGTTCCTGAAGAGTTCCTGGCTAAAAGGGGCCTCTTGGGCAGATGGTCTGTGCTGGCCATGCTGGTTCTCAGCATCACCCCACCTTAATCAGCATTGCTAATCATGTTGGAACAGCCAAGGAGTGAGGGGCATGGAGCTAAGATGGACCTGTCCTGGATGCTGGGTCGGGGGGGGGAGAGATGTTACCCTGGCAGCATCACTGGTGCTACAGCTTACAGCATACTATGGCACACCCTACTGCTGCTGGATGTGATTCAGGGGAAAAATGGCTTCTCTGTTTACCAGCATGTTCAACAAAAAGTACAGATGCCAAAGCTAGAAAGGAAGAAAAATTTATCTATGGTGTATACAGAAGGGGACAGAAGTATGTTTTCTATGACAGCCTTATATTAGGGGAAATGTGATTGACGTGCAGGAATATAAAGAAGGAAGCAGCCACTAGCTTGGCTACCATCTGTGCAAAGAGCCTGGGTTTCCTATTCCTTACATTCAGGTGCCAGCCAAGCTGATCAGATCTGCCCTGAGCTAGCTGCTCTACCTAATGCAAATATGTGGCTAGTGTGGCTAGTGATGGGCCGAGGTGTTTTAGGTGGTTCCTTTGGGCACACACCTGTGGGGTACATGTGTGTGTCCCCCAGGAACTGCCATGTGCATTTGAGCAAGACACCTGCAGTCAGATCTGCTTTCCTGCTTAGATAGCAGAGTGGTGCCTCGGGTTTAAGTTACAGGTAGTGTAGCTTAAAATAGCATCTGATCTGCTGAACTGTGAACTGCTGGGGCAGGGGCACATTTGGTGCATTGAACTAATTCTAGCTGTCTCTAGTGTAATGCACTGCATGACATGCTAAGGTAAGTGTGAGAGTACAGGAGCATTAGGTTTGCCCAAACTCCAGCACTTTCATAGCTGACATTTTACATACCGTCAATCCTGTTTTGGGCAGGGGAAAGACTAAATAATGTTTTGAGGCCCCTTCCAACATCAGCCTCTCTGATGCTTTGTCTGCATCTTGTTTAGGTTTGACCTTAATGCTGGCTTTTCCTGTGCGTCTTTCCCCGTGAGGCATTGCTTGAAAAGGCTTTAAAACAAAGTACCTGTTCCTGAACCCAAAGAGGACCAGGAGAGAAACTCTGCTTTGCATTTCCCAGAAACAGAATCGGGCCTGTTGTACTTAGCACCAACACCAAACTTCAGCTGCTGTTTACTCTGCAGCTTGCAGAGATTGGCCAAACATTTGTGCAGCAGCTCTAAACCTATATGACTTAGGAAGCAGAAGTGTTAAACACTATAAACAAATATCTGGGAAATATTTAAACTTTCTGATAAGAAAATCTGAAGTTAAGAATTTTTTTTTCTTGGCTGCCATGAAAGCACTGTTAATGCTTTCTCTGTGTCCTGCTGAGAAGCTTTCTACTTTCCTCTCCAGTGTGGCAGCCGCTGCAGACAATGAAGTGATTGTAATGTTGAAAAAGCAACAGATGCAGATGGATGAAATGCCTGGTCTTAACCCTCTTCATGTTTGTGTGTGCGCATGCGAAAGGGAGAGATGGTGAGTGCAAACCTGAGCATGGGATACCCTTATCCTTTATTTAAGCATGATTACACTGATGCAGCAGAGTGTGATCTAGCGCCCACAATCTAAGAAGGGTGTTTTCTACCACCGTAGATGATTTGGTGGCCTTTTCAGCACAGACTGGGTCTTGCAGGAGAGCAAGAAGCTGCACGTTGGCTGCAGCCCAGCCCTGGATGTACAGAAGAGGTACTGAAATGCCTTGTTGAGCTGAGGCCAGAGGAGCTTTTCCTTTGAACAGAAAAAATAAATCCAAACTCCTGTATAGAGCTGGACAGGAATTTTCAGCTAGAAAATGTGATTTCTATGGAATCAGAAGATTCATGGGAAACTGTCACTTTCAACAGAAGAGTTCAGAAGTTTCCACTGGGAGAAATGAAGTGAAATGATGTGAAATAACTGACCCTGATCTGAACTGTTCCCTTTGTTGAAAAGACCTGAACCAGTTTATGTAAAGCTGTTTCCCTGCTGTAACGGTAACACGTGCTGAGAGCGGTGACTCCTGCACCAGGAGGAGTAACCCCCGAGGGGAATCCAGCCACGCAGACCCACGATGCCAGGGAGGCACTGTGGGCATCGTGGCAGCTGGTGGCTTGCTGGGCAATGGGCAATGCAGCCTGGATGGGGAGCATGGCACAACATGAGCACCTGGATCTGCCTGTAGCTGCTATGGAGTGCTTTTCACAATGGTGAAAATGGCATTTCACATAGAGTCCAAAATTATCAGGTTGTTGCAAATGCATTAAAACCAAGGCTGGCACAGATAGGTGTGACCACCACTTGGATTTAAAAGTTTTGGAGTGAAATAGTTGAGGTTTTTTTTCAGTGGATCTATTTATTTACTATTTTATTTACAGAAAGTTTGCTCTTATGAAAATGTTACAGTTTTTAAACTTTCATCTTCATGTACAACGAAAATTAATTTTGAAATGTGTAGCTTTTCCAACAGACAGGAATTTATAATGAGTTTCTGCTCTAACCAAAGCTCTTTAAACTTCTAACTCTTACGTCAGGATTAATTAATTTAACTTTTCTGTTAATCATTCCATGCTTGAACAAAATTTTTGAATCAAATCAAATGTTCTAATTCTGCTGAATTTCCCGGAATGTCTTGCGCTCCCTGTAAGCTGTAACTCCATTTAGACTGTATTTACTCTTGGAAAGATTTATTAGGTTTCATTCACCTTTTCTTCTACCTTGTGAACATCAGAGGCAGCTCTGCTGAGCTCAGAGGAATTACTTTTGGTTGGGAGAAACATCAATCATAATGTCTTGTAGCTGGAAAAAAACGGAACTAATTTTGAAACAAGCAGTGTATATTTTAATATAAAATGCTGTTAAAATGTCTTGATCTTAAAAAGCAATGGTCACTAGCCACAGAAATTTATGATGAAATGATTATTTTTATAACATTTCCTTTCTTTCCTTAAGCGAGAAAGGAACATAGTCAGCAAAATACAGGATAACAGCATATACCTCAAATAAAAAATCAAAATATTAGGCAATATGAACTTTAGCATCTCTGCAAATTATTCTTTCATCTGGCAGAAATCTTATTTATTTTCCACCTAGCTTTATTTAAGTTTGTATCTGCTTAATGATTGACTGAAATACACAGCTCTTAAAAGAGGAATCCTGAGAGACCATTTTAAACATCATGCCTGGTAATTTTTTCTATTCCACACTGCTCTCCAGAGAGCTGAGCAGTTTGTTCCCCCTTGTTTTCTGGAGCTTTAATCTGTATTAGAAAATCTTGACACACTTCTTTAGCTACATGAAAATGCCACTAATGGGGATCACATCTGACTTCAGAGGAAAGGGACTTTGAAGAAAAATCACAGAATGATGCAAATAAAGGAGAAATGAATCGAAGTAGAAAATCCACAGCTACTTCCTGCAAATGATTACCAAGTATGATATGAATTGTGCCTTTGATTTGAGTTACTGGTTAGCACGGTGAACGGATTTTAAGCACCATATTTTACACAATCAAAGACATGAAAAGCATTGTTTTTAAGGAAGACATTGTTCTCTGTTTCTATTTTTATGACGGCAACACCTCGGATTACGACTCCATTGTATTAGGCCGGTGCAAACCAGCGGGCAGAGGCCAGCCCGGCTCTGCAGAGCAAACACGCCAACAATGAAGGTGGAGAAAGATAATTTCCTGTCCTGCAGCAAGGGAAACAAGGTGCACAGAGGGGATGTGGCTCTTTGGGGCCACACCAGGCAGCTGGGGACAGCTGGGGTACAAAACCCTGAGCCTTAGTCTGTGGCTTTGTCTCAAAATGGAGAAGTCTTTGGGTTTGGCGATCGTTGCAGGCAGCACATCCCCCCGGGTGATGCTCAGAGCCTGGCCAACGTGTCCTGCTCATTTCTGTGGGACAGTCCTGGGTCCTTTGCTCTTGCAGGTGCACGGAGCAGCAGAGGACAGGGCGTGTTGCCCACACGTGCTTTTGGAAAGCAACAGCGCCTGCAATATTTTATTTGAGCTGATTTCCCTGACAAAAAGATTAGAGTCACTAAACAACGCTGCTGCTGAAAATTGATTTCAAACATCAGCAGGGCAAGTGCTCACCTCGGCCACAGCTGCTTGGCAGGGATTGTTTCTTTTTAGTGGCTGGGACATTGCTGAGTTTTCAGGCTTGCTGTAGTTTTGTACAGATTTTTAATGAAACAGTGCTGATGCTTGTATGAAGAGGCACCCTGGGGGTCTTGCACTGACTTTGTCCAGAGCTGAACTCATCAGATAACATTTTTCCCTGGTTCCTGCCCTGTCAGAGTAATATGTCTGACAGACTCCCAGAAATTCATTCAGAAAGTATATCGACAAAGAAATCAGATTGCCAGATTAAGTAAACCAGGTATTAACTCAGACACATCTAAGCTCAGCTGAAGCAGACTCTTCCACATGGAGAAAAGCTGAGTCATGGAAAACATTTTTTCCTTGCATATTTTTGGCAGTTTAAAAGGAGTTTGAGTGTTTTTGTGCATTCTTATAGCGACAAATTGAGAAAACACTGAGAAACCCTCAACTCTCTGCTTTGGTGCCACAAAAATGGAGCAAACAAAATAACATGCAGTGTTTCAAACCAGTCCAGCAAAGAACCAGTGGCTGTTTGAAGGGCAGCAGCAAACCAGGCTGGTTTATGGCTGAGCAAGTGCAAATCTATAAGGTCATTTCCCTATAGCAGTGGATGAGCACTCTATTACCTGACCCTAAATGTCCTCATGGTAAAAGCAGGGAAAAAAAAAAAAAGGCAGGTAAAAGCAAGCTGTGGGATTCTTAGGTGGGTTTAGCCATTTAGTGCTGCACCTCTTGCTCATGCCAGCGGGCACAAGTGAGCTCTGGGGCCAAGTATTTGTTTAGCAGAGCTGTAAGGGAGGGAGCTCATGGCTGCACAGGTCATAGCAGTGCCAGGGCTCTGCTGTACCAACCCTAGGCTTGATTTCTGAGGTCTTTGCTGCTGCCACAGACTGGTGTTATTAAGGATATCTCTTTGGCTGCTTTCAAACCCATCCATATAAGGAAAGCTGCCACCAAGCTGCATCAGGAGAGAAATGCAAGGAGGAGGCTGATGCTGGTTTTAAACCCACTCTGATGCTGCCTGCAGGAGGTGGAAGAAGCATCCTGTACCTCTGGGATGTGTAAATCTGTCTGCCCAGCTGCCTGCTAAGGCTCTGATGCAATGGGGAGCTCTGCTCTGCAATTAGTGACCACATCATGTGCTCAATAATGGCTTGTGGTGAAACAAAGTGGAAGGAAAGAGGAAGCAAATGTGGACCACAGAACTTTGTCCAAAAAACCCGAAAACACTGCTAAAAGAAAAAAAAACAAACGTAATTTTTGTTTTAATTGCTGATATTTTTAGTGGTTTGAGCAAAGCACCCTTTCTGTTTTCCTTCTGTCCATGTTTTTCTGTTCTTGTTTCAGCCCAACATTTGTCACAGGGAGGCTGGGCAAAAGATTTTCACTTTACAAAATGCCAAAGGTAGAATAAATTCAGTTGCTTTCACCTAGTGCACTTTCTCTGTCTTTCTGTCTTTTTCTTTGATCTCAGGGTTATCCAGACCTCCTGTAATCATAGCAGAAGCAGGACAAAACCAGTGCATAAAATGGTGTCTTCATTTTGGCTGCAGATTTTACGCAACCAGGCAGGGAGCAAAGAAAAGGTTGTGCAATCTTGACCACATGGGAACAGGGAGCAGGAGGGTGAGGAAGGTGCTGCTTGGTGCATTTATTCCTGGGTCCAAGCTGTGTCCATACCTGAACTGACCCAGCGCTGCCTGACAATGAACCCTTTACATAGCCCCTTCAAGAGGCCACCAGGCAGTGTAGACCGGAGAAGACCCTTTCCTAGTATAGCTTGCCAGCAGCAAGTTCTGTGTGCGTGCACACAGAATTTGCTTTCGTGTGATGTGCTCTTTTGCCAAGTGACATTTTCCACAGATGCTGACTGAGATCAGTCTGCACCTGCACATTTGTGTGTAACCGAGGCTGTGATCAGCCCGTTCATTTGAACAACTGTGGTTTCAGCCCTAAGCTTTATTTTTGCCCATATGCTTACAGCTCCCATTTCTAACAATTTGATCTCCTGCATATACCAACTATATGCAATAGTTGCACTGCAATTACTGCCCTCTCCTACTGTACAAACCAGACTTGTTGTTCACCTCTTTCCCCTCTGGCATATGGCCACTTTGTTTGTTTTTGAAGCATTTATCACCATAGCCAAAAAGTAAGCTGTAGTAACTGGATGCTATACCTACATTATTAAATAACACCGAGAATACTCATGGAGAGCAGGGCTTTCTCTGGCTTGGCACACACAGTTTTATACCAGAGTGACATTTCATTTTGTTACGGTTCTTAGAGGGATGCTAGAGCAAATGGGCAGCTCTTTCAGTGAATATAAATATGACAAGATCAAAACACTTCCTGGTCTTCCTGGAGAATGACCATTTGGAGACAGAAGTCTGGGAGTGACTTCCTGGGTTTTTTCATCCTGGAGTCAACTTAGATTGGAGCTAGAGGTGGCCATGTAAAGTAATTGATTAAGTGACTGTTGAAATATGTAAGGATTAGGGATCCTTTGTGAATCAGAACCAGGATTTGAAGGAAGATGGAAAAGAGAGAGCACAGGTAGGTTTGCAGCCTTCTTGCATTTCAGAATTTCCCCCCTGCCAGTTGTTGTAACTGCACCACATGGCATTGCTTTAAAACCAGCACAAGAAGCGTGAATCACACGCAGTGGTGGATATCCCTCTGCCCCAACCCAATAGAGGCAGCAACTATGTGGCAGAGGTATGCGACACAGCAGCCTAGCATGGGAGTGGGATGGATGGAGCTGTCTTGCTAGCTGAGATGCACAGTGCTATTTTTGGCAATTTAACTGCACGGTCAGTGATGAGCCTGGTCTGATGCAAACTGGCACGCTTCACTGCTGAGGCTCATACGGCAAACAATGCCACTCGGTGTATATTCTTGAATCATTTCCCTTTTAACTTGCCATACTTCTGTCTTTGCTAGCTGTTTTTAATCCTGTCTCTAGTCCACGTGCAGTGAGATATCTGCAAGGAAGTGCTGCCTGTACCACTGGGAAGGAACAACACTTTGTCCTAGATATTGAAATATCAGTACATCTCCTGCCATCCTAAAGAGTTATGCAGCAGTTCAGCCTGGAGAGCAGGAGCCTGCTGCTACTCTGTGTGTCTGGGCAGGCTGGCAAGGTATTCCGGTCCTGGTTTCTACACTATTTTTAGGAAACTCCCACTGTGGTGTCTTTCTCCCTGCCTAATGTAAAAAGGTAACACGCCTCTAATCTGGTTATTAGAAGATCATCCAGCTCCACAGGTCAATGAAGAGTCAAAAGCATCATTTAATACTTGAACTTTGCTGCTGGCCCCTGACTGTGGCTGATGCTTGCAGGGAATCCAAAGCAGCTGCATGGAGGGTAGCTGCGATGTGTCTGTGTGAAAGGCAGCCGAGGGCCAGAGGCCAATTGTTTCTCTGAGTCAGTGGCATTTTTTTCTTCCAGGAATTTCGCTGCATCGTGACTTAAAGGTCGTCTTTCTCTTGGCCAGGGAAAGAGGCTGACCCTGATCCCACCACTGCTCTGGGTTCCTTGCTCAAATCTTTTGATCTTATGATATGGGTACAGAGGAGGAGAGGGGTACACTTCCACTGGATTTATTCCGAGTTCAAAACATTACCAGGAAAGTCCTGATAAATCCCTCCTCAAATGCTGGTGTGTCATTTCCCCCCCATCAAATTCCCCACGGGGTTATCATCGGCATTAATCTCACTCTGGTGGTTCACGCTGCCCTGGCCCTCATCCCTCCCCACTGGGGAGAGATTTCCTGCATCTGAGTCAGTCCAGCAGCGGGACTGGAGTCAGAAGATGGAAACAGAAATGGGCTCTGCTAATGCAGTGCATCCTCCCTGCACGCACCGACGCAGAGCAAAGCTCTGCCCTGCTCCGCCACAGCAATGCAGCCTTTTTCAAACATCGCTGCTCCATGGTGCTTGCAGCACCGAGGCTTGTGTTTAGGGAATGGCGGGCTAACTTCCAGCATGGGGATCTGCAGGATTCATATTACAGTGCTTAGGAAATACCCATAAAATATCAGCTCATTAGACACACTCGGTAATGGAGGTACATCAACAATGAGTCAGATTTGCTGTTTGTCATTGCAGCTTGCAGTTGAAGAGCTCTGAATAACTGCACGGCTTCCTCAGCTTTGTTGTGTACAATGGGGAGAGGGAAACAGGGAGGTGGTTAATGTGCTTATGGCTTGGTCTAATGCAGTGCACTTCAAGCAATGTATCGTCTGAAGTCCCTCTGGCCAACAAGGTGCCCGGAGAACCAAAACTAATTCAGCGAATCAATGCTGAAAAAGAAATCTTTCCCTGTGTCTTATGCTGGCATTTTATAACATGTTCTTGTAAAAGAATGGCCGTTTCCTAAGAAATTTCCTTTTAATAAAAGCCTATAAAAGGGAGTGTTGTATTTGAAAGGTGAAACTGGTTACTTTTCTCTAAAGATAGACAAAGGAGGAGTTTTAGGTGTTGCTTTGGAACATACTGAATTGGCTAAAATTATAGGGGGGAAAAAAGGAAGCCTGATTTTAATCAGTTCTGTTGAGAGTTGCGGCTAGCTCAATTTCTTTTATCCATGCCTCAGAAGGAAGGAAGAACATCTTTTGGTCCAGGCTGGAAGATGTATGATGTTTTCCTCCTCCTGTGACACAGGCTGTGGGTGCAGTCCAAATCCAGTTCATTGGCAAACTGCTTCTATGGGCATAAACTTTAAAACTGTTCATAGGAAGGTTATTACACATGGGGACTTGCAAACAGCTGACACTTCTGCTGACAGGCAAGTTAAAAGACAGTGAAACATATCTGACAGGCATATGCTTTCCTTGCACAAGACTGAAGAGATGATAGCATTTATCCAAGTGGATATGGTGCTTGCATCTCTGGATTCACATGGTTACGCTACAGTTTTTACAGTTGTGTGACTGGCTGTGTTGCGCTGTCTGTAAAAAGATCTTTTGTTCCTTTAAATGTCACTTACTATCAAATCACAGAAGAGCTTAGAAGCCAGTGTTGACATTCATGCAAACAGATCTAAAAAAATTTCTGGTAAGGTTCCGCTGATAAACACTTTGGCCCTAATCTTGTGGTTGGATGTGTGTGGGCAGATGCGTGTGTTCCTGCAGAGCCTCTCTGACTGCTGGGAGAGGACACATGTGTTTTTAAGTCAGCTATTTGTCTTGAGCTTTTTGCTGGACAGGGTCTTAGTGAGAGGTTTGGAAAGGCAGCCGAATGACTGAAGAGCACAAAGCCACCGATTCTTGCTGGGAATTGTACTTAATAAGTGGCTTGGGCTCTTTTGAAACTCTAACATTGCTTTATTATTTAAGAAGTATTGCCTAAGTCTTTCTAATTTTCCATTTTTTTCCCCAAACATTTACACTCTTCCATACCACTAAATCCTACCTTGTTACCAATCACGGGGGCCTGAATTTTGCTGTCAGCTACTCATGTAAACCTCTCATCTTCAATCAACTAGACACCAGCAAGATGAGGGATTAGCCTTGCATGGAAATACACAGAGATCCATGGGGTTTGCATAGGCGTGTTGCATATGTGAATCTTGGAGGATCCAAAATCGAATAAGTTATCTAAAAATATGCTTATAAAATTATGCTTAACTGAATTTTGATTTTCACTCAAATCTTTTTAATGGCAAACCAGGCATTAAAATAATATTTGAACACTTAGTTTCAGATATTAGGACTCATGGTGTGTGTGTGCACCCAAGTTTTTTTCTTGGCAGTAATGAGAATTGAGTGAACACCGTTCCTGTAAGGTTTGTGACAGTGAATTTTAAGTGACAACACACCACTTCTTAAAGACGGTCTTAAAGACGTTGCTGTTAGAAAATGCCCTAGAAGTTTGTGCTGCCAAAAAGGCTGTTTGTCCTTCTGTCAGCGATATATGTAGGAGCTGTGCTCTCAAGAGACGTCTGTTCCTAAAAGATCTCTTCCCTTCCAGGCTTTCCAAGGTCATGCTTCAACACAAGACTTGAAAATCTTAAATGTCAGCAAACAGTAGGGCAATCTGTTAAGCACACTCAGAGTCTAAGTAAATTGTCTTTTTTCCATCACTGTGTAAGCTTAAAAATGTAGAGAAATTCCATCAACATTGCTACCAAATTTAGTGTTATCCAGTCTGCTCTTCTCCTGTTGTCATGACTTTTGCATATACGCCCAGAGCACCCAGCCTATCACTCCAGTATGTTTTCTGTTCTTTGGTGTTTCAGCATTTCTGAAGTCTCTCTTGGGTTGAATCCCAGTGAGTCAATGGAAAAGTTCTGTTGACTGTATTGAAATCAAGAACTGGCTTTTAAGACTCTCTTCTTAGTCTGAACTTGACACTGACTGTAATTCACAACATATGCAACTAGAAGGGTAATAACAGCCTGGTAATGAGGGTTGTCACCCTTAAAAGTGAAATCAATGTGCAAAGTGGGTATGTGTGTACACCCCTTCTGTACTCCATTATGCTCTGGTTTCAGAGACCCTTTAATGATACTTTGCCCAGAAGGTTTAAGAGCTGCCGCTTTGCATATGAAAAAATAAATAATAAGCCTTGTCAGATGGTTTAAACCAGTGTTCAGGGTCAGCTGAACAAGAAGAAAATGATCATTTGGAGTTCAGTCCTGTTAATAAATTACGGCAGCTTCACACTCATTAGGTACCAGCCTGATATGGACTAATGCCGCTTCTGTAGCTGTATAGAAATCACCTCTCAAGTAGCACATGGCTAGTGTTATCCAACATCAAATGACAGCCGACATTTAGGGCACTGTTTTGAACTCTCATATCACCAGGGCAGAGTTTGCCCTTCCTCTGAAGGCAAGCTCATGGGCTGCACATAAAGATGAATAAAGATGATTGCAACTAATCTTGGGGGCTAGGATTTTCTCCTGGCTTCAGCCCAGGCACAAGAGACGTTGCTTGTCTCATATACATGGTTGAAGAAAGTAGGGGAAATGAAAAAAAATATGCTTCAGGAAGAAGATTTCAAAAGTACTAAGTACTGGAGAAAGTGAAGATTCATTTTCACTTCAGAAAAGAGGCAAATCTGGACCATACACTGTATACAGATGTGTGCGTACTGCATCTGGAATATAACAGGGACTCCGTCTGCTGAGAGTGGTGAGGCTGAACTTTGCAAGACGTGAAAACCAGCCAATGCCTCCACTGTATACAACATACTTAGGAAAATAGCTCTGTTGTACCCAGCTTTCCATATTTAATAAAAAAGACTGTGTTGTCCTTTCCAGGCGCAGCCTGAATGCAAATTCATAAATATGGTTAACATGGCTGTCTTGCTTCCACAAGTATTTTCTTACAGGCTGTACTTACTAAAATGTTAAGTCCTTAATTGAAATTCCACCTCCAGTGGAACAGCCCTCCATCAGCTGTCCCCAGGAAAACAGAGTGAGCAATGACAGCAAAAGCATTGTGATGAGCTTTTCTATGCTCTCCTGGTGTTTTTTGAAAATTTTCCATTATTTTGGCCAAGAGGTCAGTGCTGCTCTGGAAACTCAGTTGTGCTTTTGACTCTCTATGATCAAGCAAAACATAACATCATTTAAAACAACTACCAAAATCAGAAAACAGTCCTTGGATAGCTTGGGAAGGGCCTTTTTAATAATATTTTTTTTCAATGATTCTGTGACTCAAGCAGCGATGAGTTACCGTACACACCTGGCCATACATATTTAGATATAAATTGTTTTTCACAGAGGAGAAGATTTGCACATCAGAAACAGGAAAATGGCAGATGGCAGGAAAAAGGCAGATGGCAGATATCTCCCAGATGTGTTGACAGGTAATTCAGGGTCTAACAGTTTGCACACATATAATATCTTATGAAGATATGAATGCCTGTTGTATTTCCTCCTCAATATGGCAAAACAGAATCTGCCATAGGATCTACCACGGATCTGGTTATCCTCATATTTTGTTAGTGTGCTTAGGGGACTCATTTGCACCAATAATTAGTATTCTAAAATTCCTGGATTTTAATAGGCACATATTTACATACACACACAAACTCACATACACATATAGAAAGACTTTCAGACAGACTTTGCAGATTTACAGCACTCTCTTCTTGTGCTCACCAGCCTCATTAACAACACCTTCCCATGCTCGCTGCCGTTACTGGCCTTAGTCACCAAGACACTTGCCATAAGCTGACTTTGACCCCTTCTCTGACCTTGGGACTCCATTACCATTTGAAGAGTTGCATCTCCCCCAGGTTTGACTTTGGTGGAATTGCTCCTGGTTTCCACAGTTTGAGATAGGCAGTGTTATTTTATAGTTCTGAGATTGATTGGGAGGAGGAGCAGGCGGAGAGAGGAAGAAAACACAAAAGCAGAGGAGGAGGAGGTAGGCAATACAGCAGACAATGCTGACTGTTTCCTAGCATCATTTAACGGCTGCTTTGAAAGGCTGAGAAATGACACCAGAAGTTTTACAAAGGCAGAATATGTGTTTCAATGTATAATTATATAGTTACAATGTAGCGATATGGATAATTATTACAATTTTTAAAAAACCCTTTAATCCTCTCTCTCTTTTTCTCTTTTTTTGTATTACAGCTATTTCATGGATCATAAAGTATTATCCACTACAGGATTTGGAAATTATTTGTTTTGTTTTGTTGTTGTTTTTTTTATTTTCTATTTTGCATCAATCTCTACAGGTTGTCACTGTATATGTGTTGAGACCAACTCACTGGTAAATAATACAGCTGAAGACCAAAATAGCTCTACAGCAAATCCTGGTGCATGTACTGGCCACAAATACAACTGCAGTCCCAGGACAGGCAAATGCCGGCCCACGTGACTAAGGCTGTCAGGATCTGGCCCGGTGGACCACATTTCTTTCAATGAGTGGCAATCTCTCATCTGATCCATGTGGACATTTTGTGAAGCAAAGTCCTAAATTTCAAGCCTTGTAACTTGAATATATGCTCCTGCCACCCACCAGGGACTAGTAAGATTCCAGTTCGAACAGGCACTCTTGATTTTGCTTGCCTTGTACTGGGAGATATATGAGCATGCTTGTTTATGTGAGATTTGGGAGAACAAAGGCCAATTAAATCCCACCCTTCCAATGGGATATGTATTTTTTTCAACCCTGAAGCAAATTTTCTATGTCTGTGTGTTTTGGCTTTTAAACTCAATAACCTGCAGGCATCAACCATGCCAGCAAAGAAATGGAAAGCTCATTATTACACTTTAAGAAGGTTTAAAACTTAAAACCAGAGGCTATAACAACAGCAAATGGGATATCAAAGACATGCCCTTCTACTTGAGCCTTTCACTGAATTCAGGCTGGGGGGATGCTGTGAAGGTTGTTTTACTGTGCCTGTGCACTCCCCAAACATCACAGTATGTTGAGGATGTAATGGATTTTTTTTGGATATTATTGTAGGTTCTTATTTGACCAGATAAACAGAACAAAAACATGACCTTTGGAGGTGAAGACATGCTGTTGGGCCATGTGAATAAGCATCCACTCCCTGCCCAGCCTTGCTCTGAACAGTGTATCTGCAGTGACTGTGCCACATGAATTTCACAGGGCAGTTTATTCAGTTTTACAACTGGCCCACAGATTACAGTATGCATTTTACTAAAAAACTGTATTCTAAATTTAGGGCTATTGGGGGTCATTTAGGCTATTCTGTGTGTATGAACTCCTTAAACAAAAGGCTCCCTTCTGCCCTGAGCTTCCTATTCTCTGTTCCTCACTGGTCCCTCTCGACTGTTACCTTGCTGCTCTGTATTATTTTTTCCATACAATCTCCAGCCTTGATGTTTGCAGTAGTGGAAGCTTTGCCCTACAGACCTTATTTTCTAAACCTTCTATTATTTTTGTGACCTTCTGGGATACTTCCCATTTCAAGAGCATTCTTTGGAAGATTGATTTGATACAGAGTGAAATAATTCCAACCTGGTCTTACAGGACATGCGTTTCCACCCTGATAGCCTGTCTTTTTAACCCTGCAGTGTCCTTCCCCAAGGTCACACAGGTGCTGTGTGCAGCCCTGGTTTGCACCCACATTAGCGTGGTGCTTTCTCAGAGGTATGCAGGTTGCAGAGTCAGATGGAGAGTGCTGTTTCTGGACTAGTGAGGATGCTGCCACCAAAAGCAAAATGCCTGTCTGCCATCCAACTGTTTCTGTGTAAACAACAGTTCTAAGGCTTTATCTGCATGTATATTCTCTGAAGGAAGTCTCCTGTATCCCACACTGTTGGTTTCCTAAGAGGATAAAAACCTGCTTGGAGCAGGTCTTTTGGGGGATTCAAAGTTCTCTTGAGGAATGTGACCCTGAGCCAAAAGTGTCAGGTGCAGCTGATCCCAGTAAAGCTCAGAGCTTATGAGGGGCTGAGTTGGTCGAGGAGGTTGGAAGGATTTCTGGCTAGGAGCAAAGCCAAGGCAGGCTGGAGGCTTACAACACTGTCCTATCTGCACTGATTTCTTTGATGTGTAATGGTCACAGAGGTCGTCGAGGACTTTGGTGGTTAAACACATACTGCAGGTATAAAATCTGAATTGCAGAAGGGAAACATACTTTTCAGTTGCTGGGCCTGGTTATACGGGAACCTCCAAAATTCTACATGATTTCTGTGTGCTCCAGACGAGTATACTGATGCTATCCTTTAAAAGGCAAACCTTAGAAAGCATGGCTGGCCAGTGTGGCTCCCAAAGCTGTGCTACTTTTTCATTTTGCTCCTCCCTCACAAGTGAAGAACATGATTGGTGCTTAGGATAATTCTAGAGTAAACATCAGCAACAGTCCACGCACCTTTGATTTTGAGACATGGCAGTTGTATTTAAAAATGCTTCAGTCCTAGTGAGAGAGGCTGTGGGTCAAGGCACAGTTTCCCAGGGTTTGTTTCTAACCCTGTGGATGTTTTTTAGGAATTGCCATGTGCCCTCCTGAAGTTTCCAGTTTAGGTCTGATGGGGCCAGTGATGCTAGCTGGTGTCTGAGCCTACACAGAAGGTACAATGCTGGGTTGTTACAAATGAAACTTACTGGTACCAAGCAGCATAGGAATTTTGCATCATCTGTTAAATACCAGGAATTAATTTGCTTTTCACTTCCACCCCACCACCAAAAGAAACTTGTATCTAAACCTTCAGCCTATGGTAGGCTTGGTGGGCAAACCCTGTATAATTCATGAAAAACCAAAGGGGGAGGATGATCATTTCCACTCTCTGTAGGCTAACAAACGAAAAGGTTTGGATTGCTTTAATGGGCCCTGATGAGACACAAGAACAGCATCATTTGATCTGTGCCTGAGTGCTTCAGCACAGACACAACACTGATTTGGTGGCAAAAGTGTATGGCAGCAATTACTGCCATGAGAGTTGCTCTGGAAGGAAACACAAAAAATTCATTTAACTCTCTCACTCACCACTGTAATTTAATTTGGACATGCTATATTCCCAGCACAGTTAGATATTTTAAAATAAGCACAACCAGGGCTGTAGCTGAAGAGGGACTGGGTGGCGTAACAGATCAAAATGTGCTCCAGAATATACTGGAGTGTAGTTTACAAAAAGCTGCCTTTTAAATCTTATGCCCACAATCTATTTCTTTCTGGAACAAAATATGGTTCTTCCAGCCTACAACATGAAGTGAGTCATAATATTGCCATTCTGCTCCCAGCACAATTGGAGCATACCTATGGTATGAAGTGGGAGAAATATTTGGCCAAGAAGAAAGCTCCAGAATTTTTTTATGTACTGTCAAGGCATGCTTAATAAATGGAGAGTATTATTTTCATATTGCGTAATTCAGACTTTCCTCATTCTGGGGTTGTTTCAGCAAAACACGCAAGCGTGTGCTTATCTTGAATTAGTGTTTAAGGCCAGATGTCTGTTAACATACTTATGGGAAGGACTTTCCTAAGGGTTGGGCTTCCTGACATGCATGGAGGCAAACACATGCTTACACCTGCATGGGGGCTGAATGAAGCCTTGCAGGTAGATATGGAGGGTGAGTGTTAGTGGCAGAAAGCATGTGAGCTTGCAATGGTCTGTGCTCCATTATCTTGCATTTCTGCTGTTTCCCTTAGGACAGATTTCAGTTGTCTTCAACATCACTCATGTGGGCATGGACTCAGCCAGGCTGTGAGAAACAACCTGAAGAGGAGTAAACAGAAAGGCTGGCTGCCCAGCTGGAAAGGCTTTGGGACAGAGGATGAAATCCCTGTCCTGGCCATGACAACAGGCATGTTGCCTTCAGCAGACCGGGTTTTAATCTGTGTGTATGAGCAGACGCCGAAAAAGAGAGAAGCAATCACCTTGTATATGGCTGGCTGGGAAGTGTTTTGGCAAAGGAAACAGCGCTTAAACGTTGAACTCTTCCAGGTGAAAAATAAGGGCAGGAGCAACTTGTGTGCACATGGGATGGCAGGGAGGGTGGCTTGTGGGTAAGTCTTTGGTCCATGACACGGATGACTTGGCCTTGATTCCTAGCCCTGCAGCTCTGCGACCCTCCCAATGCCAGTGTTTCCCACCCACCAAGGTGTAAGTATTGACCCAAATGTACTTTTATATAAAACCCTTTAGCTCTCGTATTACTGTGTTTATACTAGAGACTGTTTATGGGTTGAACTTAATGTTTACTTAATATACCCTACTCCTTGATATTAAAATCGATTACTATTAACTGCTGTGATGCCTGCTGCCCACAGGGCTTTAATGATCAAGATCATCTAAAATAAGAGTGGTTCATTTTATTTTTAAGCATTCAATAGTGTGCAATGAACTGTTTAACTTCAGGCAGTGTATGCATTATATGAAGTGTGGTTTTTTGACCAAACAGCCCAGAAATCTCTCTTCCTCTTGGTAATGAAAGCACACAGAATCAGAGAGCTGATGAACATTTGAACCCTCCAGAGTGTGAAAGAATAATATTCAGCTGGTGCCATTTCTGTTGGGAAAGCAGTGAGCAAATGGCAAAGATATGAGACTTAAGTCTTGTTCATACCACACCAGTGAGGACCACTAAGAAACTGGTTTGGATTGGTTTTAAGAGGATTTCAGAACAAAGAGTTTTCTCAAAATCTCTGCCCTTTCTGAACAGCAACATTCCTCTGTACATGCAGGATCTTCGGACTTTGAGTCTGGGAGCAGGTTCTGGAAAATAGATGCATCTACCACTGCTGAGACCCTCTGGAGAAATTAACATGAGAAAACCATCAGGAAATGTATACCTATATATGTCTTCAAACTCCTCTCCTTCTGTTAAAATGCTAAATTGTTACTACTATGGTCATAAGTATTCTCCCAAGTAACAAGCGATAGAACAAGAGGAAATGGCCTCAAGTGGTGCCAGGGGAGGTTTAGATTGAATATTAGGAAAAATGTCTTCACTGAAAGGGTTACCAAGCATTGGAACAGGCTGCCCAGGGAAGTGGTTGAGTGACCATCCCTGGAGGTACTTAAAAGATGTTTGGATGTGGTGCTTAGGGACATGGTTTAGTGGTGGGCTTGGCAGTGCTAGGTTAATGCTTGGACTTGATGAGCTTAAAGGTTTTTTCCAACCTACACGATTCTATGATTCTATAAGGCAGCTTGGGGTATCTGAGCAGACTCCCTGTTGTTTAATGAAGAGATTGATAAATCAGAGACTCTGCAGTATATACCTGGTCAATGACAGATTACTATCCAGAAAGCCAGTGCTAAAGTAATCTGGGGGCTAGTTACGGAGAAAATATATGTCTTCTTGTAATCACAGGAAAACACTGGGGACAAGTTAATTTGATCCTATGTATCATTTCATCTTCATAACCTTACTATTCCCTTTGTAATTCTTCAACAAGGTGAAACAGTATTTTCAAGAATAGTCTCAGGGCCACGTCCTTTTGAGCACTCCTTCAGCTGGTGTTGCCATGTATGCCTATGTTCACTGACTTCCAAAAAGCTGTTTCCTTACCAGACAGTATGTGGATGATGGCAAACTGCAGCAACAGTGAGTTTTTTCTAGGCAATTTGCTTTCCTTCATAAACATTTTTCTCTGGAGTTCCTCCCACCTCTATTCCTTCAGACATATTGATCTCCATAGGCTTACTTCTTCCTGTTTTAAGATCTGTTTTCTTTTAAGCCAGCTACATGTCTGGGAAATATACACTCTGGTGTTTCAAGAGGGCAGAGGGAGGTATTTCTAGAAATAGCAAGATGACAAACAAATAGACAGAAAATCTGGTCTTGGCTACCTTACTATAACCTCAGTCCATAGATCTTCTTTTCAGAACTGAGGTTTCCCATCTGTCAATGGGTGGATGTAAATCCCCGCAGATGTTGAAGAGACATCTGGAGTGTATCCATTGCACTCCCAGTGTCAGTGATCATCACCCAGTTACCATATATTTTTGCTGAGGTAAGGGAATTTGTGGCCTTCCCTCCAAATTGGTGATTGCAAAAATTGCGATATGTCTAACATCCTCTTCTACAGATACTAAAAGTCTATGATACCAAGACTCCTGCTTAGTGCTTGTGTTTCCATAGCCAAAGGTTTAATGAGCATCTAAATGAACCATTTTATAAACTAGTGGGGTGGGTGCTGAGGGATGGGCTCTCTGTCATCCTGCAGAGAAGACCCTGATGCCTGTGACAGGACTGTTGGCCATGGAGGAACTGGGAACCTTCAGCAGCTCAAAAATCTGAATGAGGGGATTTGAACCTCTTGGGAAACAAAATGAGAGGTGGGGATTTTCCAAGGAACCCAAAATGTTTATTTTCAAACTGAATTTGAATGGGGTCCCCAGCTCTACAAGGTAGCTTCAAAAACTCCAACTTAAGTTTTCTTAAGAGAGAGAGAGAGATGGAAGATTTTCCATCCTCTCACATCTGGCCACAGCCCAGGGCGCCCAGACAAAAGAGAAAACTCTTCCAGCCAGCTACATTTTTTCTACCCCAGGAACAACTCTATTGTACAGCATGAATGCCAGGGTCCAGGTTCCTTCTGGCCTTTCCACGTTTTTGGAGTTGGTGTTTATCTTTCCTGGTCTGCCCTGACATCTAGTTCCTGTTCTCTCCTATTCTTGCTGGTGAGCTCTGGCCCTTACCATGATTACGGTGGAGTTGCCTCTTATAGGAGGTATATGGGAGATTTACCAATACTGGAGTGCCAGGAGAAAAGCAGGGGAAGCACTTTTTTGCTTTTCCATCCCATTCTACCCCTCATCTCCCACTCCCTTTCCTCTGGGCTCTGTTTCATTGGCAGCTGTCCTTGCACTTGTGGTTGCTCTTTGCCCATTATTTCATGCTGAGGTATGGAGCAGCCAGGCCCGTGCCCCATGCAGAGATGGCATATGTATTCCTCTGCTGATCAATGTCTTTTTCTTCTGTACATACTGTTAAAAAACATGGAAAGAAATAAAGTTCATTTACTAGCCCCTGTAATTAACAGGGGTTGCAGCTGTGAAAGGTGAGTGGCATTAGGACAGTCATTTTTGCTTAGCAAAAGGCATCTGTGCAAATGACTCGGAGGAAAATTCCCTGAAGTGAAAACTACAGGCACTTCCCTAACTGCTTATATAAATTAATATCGCAAAGAAAGAAATTCGGGAAAAAAAATCCCCAAACATATGGCTTCTTTGTAATGTAATAAGTCTTTCTTTGACAAAAATAAATCTCTCAGTTATTAACATATAAACATTTCCTTGCATCTCCTACAAATATATAAGGGGAAAACTGATATATCCTTCTTGAGAAATTATCTGTTATGTGTCATAAGTATCTTCATTCTGATTTCCTGGGATCTTAGCAGTTTGCACAGCAATGCATTAAGGAAATTATCTGCTTCTTGCAGTTTTTTATTCATCTACTTGTTGGCCTTCTATTATATGCCACACATTCCTTCACTTCAAGGGTTTCCTGACTTAGATTTCCTTGGCCCCAGTTCTGTGAGTCTTCTAAAACCAAATGAACCCAGCAGTTTGTGTGAGCACAGCTAACCTCCAAAAGGATTCCCTAAAAATCTATTATTTCCTCTGTTTTCAATATCAAAATGTATTTAACACAATTTTCTCATACTGAAGGTCGTCAGACTAAAAGCTATGTATTATGACAATAGGCAAAAATATTTACAACTAATAGAGACTGTATCTAATTTTAGATACCCACACCCACCACGCTCACTAGGAAATGAAACCACTCTCTTTCAGGTTACGCTTCCAGCTCTTCTAAGGAAGAAAATCCATTAGGCACGGTTGGTAGTGCCTTCTCATTACCTCTGATGGCTCTGTTTTTAT
The DNA here is from genome assembly GCA_031468815.1 of Morus bassanus. Lineage (NCBI taxonomy): Eukaryota > Metazoa > Chordata > Aves > Suliformes > Sulidae > Morus > Morus bassanus. The sequence goes on along the minus strand of CM062572.1, from coordinate 8,572,931 downwards.
TCTTGCCTGACAGCTCACAGCAGGAGCACATTAAAAAGGGTTGCCCATATAGGAAATCTGAAATTCAGTGGTCCTCAGACACCCCAGATGAACTTCCTTAGGTCAGATGTAATTCATACTAAGACAGGATTATGAGCCCTCTGCTGAGAAGCTCCTGGGTAGGACAGACTGTTTTAGCTTCTGGCTTATGGAATCAATCCTTTCTATCAAATAGCAGTGTCTTGGTTTGTTAACGTGACAGATAATAGAAATGCAACTATATGGGGGGGATCCTGAAAGTGACCCAACAGTAAATGATATCAGAAGCTGGAATATAGGTCGAATTTCAAGTTTAAACTGCTTGCACACAACCCAATTCCCCTAACCACGATGGTGTCCTTCCTAACTTAACATGACACGAGCTCCCAATCAGGTCCTTGACTGTATATTTCCTCCATACTCTACAAGCAGCATTACTAGAATGTGGCCAGAGACACTCCCCTCCATGTCTGCTAGGTATCACAGCTAAAGTCCTTGTTCCAGTGTCACTAACTTTGGGGACCCCTCACTGGCGCAAGATTGTGTCTGGCAGAGGGCAGATGTACTTTGAAAACCTTTGAGAGCGCTTCAGCTAACTTCCTTCTTCCGGAAATCGAATCTATGTGGTCTTATTAATTACAAATATGGATTTATTAGACAGTAATACGATTACAAAAGTAATCAAAGGAGAAGATGAAAACACTCTGCAGGTAGCCTGTACCAGACAGATTAAAGACACGATAAGTGACACTCAGTTCAAAGACTGTTTTCTCTTCTCCTAAGTGCTTGCCTGGTTCTGCCATGAGGTTTGACAAGGCTTGCAAGGATTGCCAACCTCTCCTTGCAACTGTTGCAGCTCTTCATATTGACAGAGCCTAAAACCACACCTGAGCTCATGCTATTTGAGGCATTTTCCTTGGAAATTTTTGTCTTTGTTGCACAAACATTTCTTTTAGAGGAAGTGGGAGTAAGCCTGCCCTTGGATAACAATGATTACAATACAGTAACTGGAAAATGGATAATAACAGTAACCAACTAGAACTGGCCAGGGGGACGATAATTCAGCTTTGCGACAACTTCTGAGGTTTTACAATTTGTTTTTATTTTACAATGGAATGAAAACAAAACCTTCAGATATTATGTTTTCAATTTAGGTCTTTCTTGCTGCACTGTCAGAAATAACCAGAGGGCCCTGGACCTCAAGAAGTTGTCCTTCCAAGTATTTAAAAAATGCTTCAACTTCCATGAATCAGCATTTTCTCCTGGTGGGATCGTTCATCAAAAATGTTCTGGCCAGAACTTTTGCTAACCCCAAAAGTTCAAAATCATGCGTCATATCCCCCAAAACATAGTTGTTGCAAATCACTTGTTTTATGATTTATGGATTGTTTCTGGACTGTCTTCTCTTAAACACACCTTTCCCCTCCATCCTGTAAGGATGTGCATTTCTTTCCCACCCTCCTCCACTTCTTCTCTTCTATTTTCTCGGGCTTTTTTTGTTTCTCATGCAGCTCCTTGGCTCTTTGGCCTTCCCTAGCTTACACACAAGAAGCAATGCTGAGATAATGTTTTTATGGTATGCTGTGGCAGGGGTTTGCCAGGAAATAGGTGGCTGCTGGATGGTCTCTGCAATGGATAGTGGTCATTGCGGGGTGGTCCCACTACCATTCCACAAAGCCCTGTCTGGCTGCTCGTTGGTTTTCACTCATCTCAGATGGCATTTTCCATTGGGCAAGGCTGACATCTGTCAGAAGGCAAGAACATCTGCTCTCATGCCCTGGCCGGCTGCAGCCCTCACCAGCTCAGCAGTGCTTGAGGAAATCAGAAGAGACACACTACCGGTAATAATTATCACTCAGTGCTTGTGGGGCAGTCACTATGTGTGCAATGTCTGCGGTTTGGTTTTGGACCCAGATGGCTCAGAGATGGCTCTGCAGGACCCATATCTAGTTCTGGCCAGCTCCATGTCCCGTGCTGCATCTAGGCATGCTTTGGAAAGACAAACTGTCTTTCTTTTTCTCTAACATTTCAGGTGAGAATACCCTATTCTTTGAGAAAAAAGCAACATGAAAAATAAATACTGAGAAGGATGGAGGGAACTGCAGAAAGGGGATGAAGACCTGTAAGGACTTCAGGTGATGGAAGGTACAAGGTGCTCTCTTGTCAGGTGATGTTTGTATGAATTGTCTCATGCACCTCACCATGACATACTGTGAATGTACTCAGCCAGGAACAAGGTTCCGTTGTGTCCTCAGGATTTTCCACTCTGTTGGACACAGTCTTAAAATACTGTTTTCCTTGCAAAATTTTCACAAGACTTGTTTTTTTTCATCTCTCACGTTCATACATTTAAATAGAGGGCAGCAGGAGAGAAACCCAGTTGGGAGCACCATATGGAGACAGCACAAGTTATTCCTGTTCCACCATTTTTTTGGCATAGATTTCCTCTGTCAAACATTAATTCAGATTGGGGACCTCATTCTGCATTCACACTCCCCATTGCTTCTTCCTTCCATGGAAGCATCAGGAGGGACTTATGGTATTGCTACAAGCAGCTCTTTACAGGAAAATAAATAAATTGGGCAATATGCTTCAAATAATGGAAGAATGAATTATTTCACCATTTCAGCAGTTTCCCAGGAGGGAGAGTAGAGGGAGAAAATGCACTTAACACTCTAAAATATTAAAATAACAAGAACCACAGCAACCTCACCCCTCTGGACTTGAACCAAACTGAATGGTTTAGGTAAATTCCCTGCAGATCTCCAAGTGGCACACTCCATCAGAGAATATTACTATGCATGGCAAGGAAAATTCTCAATATTAATGATATCATGAACTGGCTCAGCTAATTTGGAGTTCTTCTGTAAGGCCTGGTTTCTGGCAGATTAGCTGAATATTTTTTGGACTATGAACTCCCTTTTAATATTGAGGTTGATCCTGTTTTCATGTTTCCTGGAAAATTACTTTCTTAAAGCTGTATTTCACATATGTATTTTAATGAGAGATGTTACTCTCTTGTATTTCTGGAACAGGCTTAAAATATTGCAAGCAGTAAATAGAAGGCAATGAGATGAAGGGAATTGTACTTGATTTTTGAGATACACTGCTTACATACACAGAACAGAGCAAAGCAGCCCTGTGAAAGTAAAGGGTCTTTCTAAGAGCTTAAATAAGTGCATACAAATGCTGTCCTAGATTTTGTTCATACTTTTGCTGCAAATTTTAATGGCAAGTTTTCAGAGAGCAAAAACGGGATTAAACTAGAAAGAAATTACAAGCAATTGTATCCTTTGTGTTTTGGTACAGCTGAAAAGGTCTATGTGTAGTTATAACTAAACAGAAATAAAGACCCAATTATAAAATACTTCTCTAGAGGTATTTTGTAACCTATATGTAGGTAGGCCCTGAGCCCTCAGTGAAGTTTTTGTGCCCATATGGAGCCATTGGGGAAGCAGGATCAGACAACCCAACCTGTCAATAGCAGCTTTGTTGTCCAAGCTTGAATGGACAACACAAGCCCTGGGTGTTACTTCCATAAGCCATTGCTTGATATGTATAGCATAAAACAGATGATCTCAGGAGACATTTTCAGCGTGAGTTTGTTCCAGAGCTGAGATACCCTGGTGGAAACACCTCACCTTTTATATGAAAAATCAGGTCTCTACATTTCTGCTGCTCATGGACAGGGTCTCAAGCAAGTGGCCTGCCAAAATTAGAAAAAGACGTTGACTATATTCCTAGTTATTGGAGGAAAACACACCGACGTAATCTAACTGATTCTGAAATGGAGCTGGGGAGATTGCTCAGGAACCGAGAGTGTCTGAGACAGGGAGGGTCTGGCCTTTAAGGACAGAGCTGCTCACAGCAGCTGGATGGCTGCCCACTCTGGAGCTGGAGCATGAGACAGTTTGTGAACTTAAAACACATTTTCCAACCTTATGGGATTTTCCTTATGGTCTGTTCTCAGCAAAGCAGCGTTATTATCATAAATAGATGGTCTTTTTGTCCCATTCCCCAGGGGATAAAAATTGATGTTATATTTGAACGGTTATGTTTTCCCACTCATTGCTGAAGCTATTCTTTTCCTTAAAGTCTGCAGAAAGCTGAGCATTAGCAAATACTGTTAATATCATTACTTCAAAGTTATAGCTGGATGTCTGTGCCAGAGTCTTTAATAAGAGACGTGGCCTCTGTCCCCTCAGAATTGCAGGGGTTGGAAAGTAGTTTTAGTGAGTCATCTCAGGCATCCTCCTGCACTGTGGCAGGCCCTTTCTGTCCAGCCCCTCTGCACAGTCCTCTTTAACTCTTTCAGATGCCCAAGTGCTGGCTCCTGTGCTCATCACCAGGACTGCTATTTCCATTATACACTTCCATACTGTCCTGAATGAGGAGTGAGTATCCTGGTACAGAGCTGTGATGCTCGTCTCCTCCTGTTCCCAAGCCATCACCCTCCTGACTGTGCCTCCTGTGCCACTGTGCTTGGGAATATTTTTACAGCTGTCCACCTCCATCCTTCGGGAGTTTTCTTTTTTCTTTTTTTCCCAGTGCTTCTCCTGTCAGTGAATGGTTTTTCCAGCCTTCTCTTTCCCTGAGGCTGGTTGGCATGTTTCATATTTATGGATTCATTGCTGTGCCAGTCCCTGAGGCAGAAAGACAACCCTGGGACAACCCCACTGCTGGATTTGCTGGTGCACTGGACCCAGACCAAGTCGGGGAACTGTGCTAGCTGAAATATCAAGCTCTCATGGTCTTTCATGCCTTCCCCTTCCATGGGATCCCAAATACACCACTTTGGCTATGGGGACTAGCTGGGGACACCGCTTCCCAGCAAGTGCCACAGGGTGCAGATGGTGCTGTGTCCCCCAGGACCCTTCTGAGCTGTCTTGCCTACTCTCATATGATGACTTTCCATGCCCACAGTGATATCTGTTTAAGAAGAGGGTTTTGGACTTGATCATAAATCTATGAATATGTATGCTAAGAACAAATAATAAGGAAAAGCCATCACTGCATAACAAGATCTGCATCTGTTTCAGCCAAAGGTGTAGCAACCACAGGGTTGGATTGTATCATTGGGTCCTCCCTCATGCTACACCCACCTGGCTGTGTCCTCACTGCTGAGACATGATGGATGGTGCTTGGGATTGCAGTGAGGTGTAATGATTCATTCTCAGATCTGGAAGATCTTTCACGTCCACCTGGGTACATGGGAAAGTCATTGAATGATGAATGGTGCTTGAGCATTTTAGCACATGTAGAAGTTGCATGTAAGGTCTAGTCCCCACATTCAGCCAAGGCTGCTGGTAGCATGGCTTGTCTTGGGTGAGAGATTTCTGAGTTTGAATGTGAATAATGCTTGGCAATAAATAGGGTAAATTAACTTTTTTTTTCAAGCTTTTAATTATTAGACATTATTTTAAAACCCATTTCCCCTGATCCTATTTGGGTAAAAAACGAGAGATGAATATCAATTCATAAATCCAGTCTAGAATTCATTCATTCAGTGCCTCTTGGGATAAAACTTGGGGTGACAATTCATAAGGATTTCATTCTTCAGTAACTTACTCCCTGACTTAGCTGGAAGACCCGTAGCTTTGGATACAAGAACAATATATCTGACAGGAGACTGGTGAGTGATCACTCTTAAAAGCAGACCAGAAATGTAATAACTTGGATTTTTTTCATTGCAAAGATAAATAATAATTTGACAGGAGATGTCATTACTGTTTAATGACTTTGTCTGACAGAACAATTGAAGGAAATATGTTTGCTCTTCCTCATCCCTTGCCATTTCCATGATGTCATTATGTCTGGCCATAACAACTGGGAAGTTAGAACATAGGAAAGGCATTGCCTGCAGGGCAAAATATACACAGCAATGCACGGTAGCAATGATGTGTATCACTAGTACAGACATCAAGGTATCAAGTTTTATCAAGACAACAGAAAATGAGAAGGAAGTTTTAGTGGAGGCCTTTTGCATTTTCTTAATTAGTTAACTAAGCCATCGTAATGGTGACTTACTAAAAACACTGCCACATCCTGCAGAAATGAAGTTTGTACATGTCTAGGAATTTTGGTTGCTTAGACTTCTTTGCTAAGTTTTTGCTTTTGTTTTCTACATGTGGAGCATCTGCTGTTGAAAAGCATCTGCCTGGCTGTCAACATGTACCTGGTCTGGCACCACCTGTAAGTGTTTTTGCCCCTGGGATGGATGGCTGGCCACAGGTACTGAGTCAATTATTTATTTTAAGATAGTGGATATGATTATTAGCTCAAGCTGTAGAGATTGCCCTTCAAGAGCCAGAGGCCACAGTTTCAGTTTTGGTTTCCTCAGCTGATGTCACCTCCTGCAATGTTACGCTGATTAGAAGGGGAGGGAAAGACTAAGACTGACTGTCTTGGAGTAGTGGAGAAGAAAAGGGTCATTTTCTCATCGCTTCCCCTGTTAACCCTTTTAGTACTCCGAACAAATCTCACTGTGTCTTTTTTTAGCAATCCATTGCTGCATAAGAAAAATTTGAAAATCTGTTTGCCCATCCATGTAGCAGAAGAATAATTCCAAAAAGTCCCTTTCTACAACACCATCTGAGTACAAGAGTGCTGGATTGGGCCAAACTCACAACCCACGGGGTCAAGTCTTCATCTCTGATGTAGCAGTGAGCAGATTTAAGATAATTTGCTATTCGTCAGACCAAATTTAGGTCTTATCCTGGCCTCTAACAGAAGGTGGTGTCAGCTCACATTTTATTATCTCTTGCAGAAGACTTTTTCATTAGCTTATGATAGCACTCAATATCCTTGATATCTGGTCCAACCTCCCTTTTTGCAAACCTTGTTAAAATTTTGTCCTCAATAACTTCTGTAGAGTGATAAGTTCCTTGGGTTAATCACATACTGTGCAAAGAAGTATTTCTTTTTAAGCCATTTGACTTGCTCATCTTTCTAACCCATTCCCTCAGGACTGTGGTTGACCTTAAAAAAATCCTATAATTCTACATCCGAACAACCAATACACATTCAAATGGTCTAACTCCTTGCTTAGTATTCTTTGTGTTTCCCATTGCCCTTCAAACACCACATAGCTAATACAAAACAGTAGACAGAGGGGCTTAGGTGGAATTTAGGGTGGATAAGTCTGGTAAAGTAACATGGCTACTTCACCTACTCCTCTAAATCCTGGCACTATCCTTACTGATGTGCACTGCAGTTTGCTTATTCTCTACCTCTAATTTTTAGGCTGTAAATGTTATTCATGGTGCTGTGTTGTCCCCTGCTGTGCTTGACTCACAAGGTCATCCATTGACTGCTGATACTGGATGAAGAAATCAGGTCTCTGCATCGGGCTGCAGCACCTTCTGGCTGTCAGTTGAGTCCTGGGTGGTCAGCAAGATGTTGGTGGGTATGGGAGGGGTTGGTGCAGAGCTCTTTTATGTCTCTTTGTAGCATAAAGCTTTTGTTGGTGTAAAATCAAACCAGGAATGGCAACAGTACAAAGAGAAGCTGTATAACAGAGTCAGAGGCAAAGGCAGGAAGCAGCTCAGGTGCTGCAGGCTCCTCCCCAGCCATAGCTGCATTTCAGTAGCGCCAGGGGACAACAGAGACTTTGTCACCACAACACTCAGAGCACTGCTGCAGAAATGATCCGCCCTGAGTAAATAGGATCACAAAGCATGCACACACGTCTGTCTCCATGGGCTTCAAATGGGTTGTGCACCCACAGGACAATACAGGGATGTGTGTGAGGAAGAGAGATATGAGCGATAGTTATCTCAAGTCTTCACATACCGTAAAACACCTTCAGAATGAAAAGTGTCTTAAGAGACGCTTGTGGGTGTATATGGTGCCTGTTTCATCTGAATGTGGAATAACCATGGTGATTCAGGCAAAAAGCACCTTTTCAATATAAAGACTGTCTAGGCTTTCTGGGTGTGAAAAAGCCTGAGGATCACTATATCTCTTCTGGCTTATGTGACACAGGACACAGAATTAAACCTCTTGTGGGGAGCCTAAAAATTAGTGATTCTGTAAAATTTATCTTCAAAAAAGCCAGCCATGAAAAACTTTGATTTACACTGGTTGGTGTCTGTTGTGTCGTACCTTGAATGTTTTATTGAGATCCCTGATTTATTCTGGATCATACCAGGAAGATTGGCAGAGAAGTCCTTTTAGCTCCTGAGAGGCAAAATGAACATATCTGTTCTGTGGCTGCTAGTCTAAAGAGCCAGATCTTAAAAGAGTCAATGCTTTCTTGTCTCAAGGATAAAGTTCAAATCTGTACGATCAAAACTGGATGAACATCAAAAGGAAAAACACCCCACTACAAACATCCATGCAAATAAACATCACAGCTCTCTTTCAGTGCTATTTATAGCTCTTTCAGTTTAATGACCCCAAACATTGCATGGAGGGTTCCTCTAATGTGCTACCAAGACTGTTTATAGGAGACAACTGTCTCAAGAATGTGGTAGTGTGAAGACTCCCACAGCAGCACCCATGCAGAAATTGCAATTCTCCTTGGGCAGTCTCTTCCTGTCTAATAAAGTTTCAACAGGGGAAAAAAGTCATGGTATGGGGTCTAAGTCATTGCTTACACACCATGGCAAGCAGAGATGGGTCGTAAACAGTGTGCATTAGCAATCAATTAAAAATAACTAGCACATTGAAAGTGTGGACAGATGTGCTCTTGTGCCTGTAGCTGGAGAAATTTGGGATGTTATGGCTGCCACCTGGTTTCTGCCATGTCTTGGCTGGTGGTTCCTCCCCCATGGGGAGAGGCTACAAAGCAAAGCTGCTCGGTACATGGCTTGTCGATGGTGTCAAGGTGGTCCCAGTCTCCCTTGGGTGCTCCTGCCTGCCCCAGGACTGAGAGTGGCCAGCCATGGGCAGCCCCATGATCAGTGACAGCCCACTTCCAACCATTCTTTTTCGTGGGAGGACAAGAGGAGCAGAGATTTGAGTCAGTGCTGTGGCATATGGGCAGGAAAGAATAGATTTATGGATTTGCACAGGTACAAGCTGACTGCTCTGGGCAAGAGCAGTAGTACCACTCTTATGCTAATAACAATGACAGAGCAGAAGACTCCCTTTCCGCATGGCTTCCTTGGCCAGCAAGTTTAGGATCACTGCTCTGTGAGACTGGTGAGTGCTCCAGCCCACTTCAGTGCAAAGTCAGACAGATTAGACCGAATCATCACTAAAGAACAAAAAATGTGTCTCCTAACAGTAATTAACGGCTGTCTTCTTCTATATTGCTTTTAATTTACAGAGCTTCAGTCATGGCTGAACTATTCTGTATGCTATTCATTAGCTGATCACATGCCACTGCTAATTTTTTTCAAATGGATTCACTATTTATAAATGTTCACCAGTTTGTGCCGACACATGAGGGGAGGGAGGGACATATTTATGCCATCTACTTTATGTCTTTAGTGCAGATGCTTTGCAGTTCTCCTTTGGAGGGACTCTTGTTTACAGAGATGCAACTTTGGCTCCTAAATCTATTCGTATTACATTCATCTGTGTGCTATGCCTGAACAAGACAGTTTAAGACTCACCACCCTCTCCTCCTTAGACTTCAACCATCTAATGAGTCCATTCACCTTTGTCTGCACAGTGGACCAAATTAATTGCATGGCATTGGTACTGTTCCTCAGTCGTTGAGGTTTATTACATTAAAAAAAATGCACTTTTAGAATAGAATAGAATAGAATAGAATAGAATAGAATGGAGTAGTTCCAGTTGGAAGGGACCTACAGCGATCATCTAGTCCAACCGCCTGACCACTTCAGGGCTGACCAAATATTAAAGCATATTATTAAGGGCATTGTCCAAACACCTCTTAAACACTGACAGGCTTGGGGCATTGACCACCTCTCTAGGAAGCCTGACTATAAATTTTAGGGTATATAAATTTCATGTTAAAAATTGCTGGCTTTTTTAGGGTTCATGAATATCAAATGGGATGCTTGGTGGCTGCCTAAGCAACAAATAACACACATCTCCCTTTTGTATTTCACAGAGTAAGACAGTTAATTTTTGTACTATTAAACCAACTCTGGTAGTAGTTGAATTGATTTTCTTGTTGGTATAATCTCAGTCCTAATTAAACATTTATAACCTCTCATAGCTAGACACAATACAAGTCACCCTGGTTGAGAGACCTTTGCTCATGGAAAATCAGCATTTGATGTTCAAAAGACAGAATGGAACCAGCATGTCAAAGCATCTACTCACTATCCAAACAGTCCCTATTGTTACAGTTATTGCCAGTAATATCCTGTTTGTCACTGGGATAGCACTTTGTTTCGCCTGCCCTAGAAATAACCATTTACCTTGTGACTAAACACTTTCAGTATGGGACTTGGAATTTCACCAAAGGTAAGGAAACCTACTCAGGGCTCTGGCCTCCAGCAAAACCTCTTCAAAATGCCTTGAGAAATAGGCAGACTCATAAACTTCCATGCACCCAACAAAAGAACCCAGTTTCATATCCAAATAACAAATTTGCCTTCCCCATCTGTCTGGCATTGCCGCTGACCCTACTTTACATCCATCACATCCCAACCCTGGCAACAGGCCCTGAACAAATTCATTTTTTGTGGACTGTGGGTGAAATCTGTGGCAGAATATTACTAGTGTGGTGCTAATAACTGGTTTGGACTTTTGTACAGTGCAGCTGCACACATGGTGAAACACCAAGAGCCTTTCGTCCCAGGCATCACTGTATCTTAGACATAAGTGCTGTGTGAGTTATCTGCAGGAAGCCTGTTCCTTCCCTGGGTGAAATCCATGTATTGTCTTTGATTTTCTTAAAGGCAGGTTGGACCCAAATTTTATAAAGTGGTTTGAAGCCCTTTCATGTGAAAGGCACTGAGTAAGTACCATACAGATCTAATACTGTTGGAGCTCAGCCCTCTGAATGGGCTTCCTTTTGGCCACCCTTGTCAGTATGTTCACCTGTTTCACCTGTGCCTTTGAAACCTGCCCCAGGCATGCAGCTAAAAAGATGTAATGCAGCAGGGCAAGTAAACTTAGCTGGTGTTGCGGGGCCATGAATAGTTAACACCTTGGCCACAGCAGTGGTTCATCTGGAGCTTTTCCCAATGCTGGGCTGGATAGCATCACTGTCTCCCCCGAGTCGCTGGAGTCGCGGCAGTGAGAAACTGCTCTGACATCACCACTGGAATCCTTGATTTTTAATGCTTCCCCCTGCCCCCCCCCCCCCCCCCCCCCAAGCTTTTTCCATTAGAAAGAAGGAAATTGGTAAATGCCCTGGGACTCACAACCAGGTTGTGACCCGGTGAGGCAAGAGGAAGTGCTTGCTAACACACCACTGCTGGTAATAATGCCTGGGTGAAAACCTTCAATGGAAAGTGCAGCTTTGCAAAAATCTGCAGCAATTAATTGCTTTTGAACATTTCCAGCACAGAAGAACTGAATCAAATGGTTTCAGCTTGTTTGGGAAAGTTGAAACAGTTGGTTTTGGCAGGGGCAAGGGCAGGGGCAGAAAAAACAGTTCCCTAGGGTAAATTCAAATGTGATTTTCCAGAGCCTCAACCGCCCTGCATCTGCCCATGTGTGAAGCCTCCCTGTGTGCCGTGGAGCCTGTGGTATCACCATGCCCACGGAACCGCTGTGCACATGGTGCTGCCATGCCACTTCTCCTCTTGACCATGGGCTGCCAGGCAGATAGATGTGGAAGGGGCTGTTGCAACAGAATATCATAAAGACTGTAAGCTCAGGGGTAAGGTTGCCCCAGGCGAGCTCTTTTCTCTCTCAATACCTACAGTATTTTAAATAGGTTATGTTACACTTTATGCCATGTAATATTTTTATGTTTTATGAGTGGGATTTTTCCAGCACTCTGCTCCAGAAGTCATTTCCACTGCTCAATTCTGCGTGCAGTTTTGTAGTGAAATTGGTTTAAAAAATGATGGGCTTTCTGAAAAAACCGAAAGTCCCGTTTTGACCTATGCTAGTTTTGACCACTGCCGCTGGACAGGGTTTGTCTCAGAATAGCATATTAATACACAGAGCTATTTTTTCCCTTATCTTTCTGAACTTTCTCATTGAAAACATTCTTTGTTTATATTTGTGTTCTATAATAGTTAAGAAGGCAAATAAGAATAGCTGGAGATATTTTAGAGGTTTAAATCTTCAAATCCTGAAAACATAGTGTGATTTAAAATGCATGCATACTGCTTTTGCCTGGCACCCTAAGAAAATAAGGATTACGCAGCGACACTCTTCATCTTCCTATCCTTCTCTCAGCCCTCCTTTCCCTCAGTAACTTTTGAGCCTACTGACAATTTCTACCACTTCTGACAGAGAGGAAATTAAATTAAAGCAAGTCCCTGAGAGTCACCTGCAGCTGAGTAGGGAAGGGAAACTCAGAATGGTGCCCCCAAAGAGTGCCAGCCTGCCTGGCTGGCATCAGCACCTATGGGTGTGCACACACACAAGCCCCCACACTCACAGCAAAACCAGCCAGCCTGCATGACAATGCATACGTGGTCTGGTACTGGCTACCATATGGGTTTTTCCATATGCAGAGGTATTTGCAGGGCATGGGAGAGAGTGAAGGGCAGTGGGTGCTGCGACCAGCATATTGCTGGGGAGTGAGGCTGTAAGGGACGAGCAGATCTCAGCTTATCATGGGAAAGTGGGTGCTGTTGCAATATAAGACATAAACTCATGCCACCAGGCTTCCTTAGGTTTTTTTGCTCATGGAAGTACTTATTTCCACTACGCAATATTCTTATATCTTGTCTGGGTAAAGGTTTTTTCTAAAATCTTCATTTAATCTATCTGGTAGGAAGGGTAGAGGAAAGAGAGCATTGCGTGCATTAGAAGTGACGCTGCCCACTCTTGTGGAGGAAAAGATCTTCACATTTCCATGGATCAGATTCTGCAATTACACAGCTTTCTTGTTTGGCCAGTTCATCTGCTAAACCTGACACGAAGCCAGAATGAAAACAGAGATTTTCCCATTACAGAATACCAAATCTATGATAAGCCACGCCATGAAAATTCAGTTTTTAAGGAGGTGGGGAGGGAATGAGGGAAACTCCAACTGCTGCTGCAAGATAAGCAATGAGTTTTGCAGTGCTTCTAGAACCTGTTTTTCAGGGATCTCTTAAACAACAACAACCATAAGCCAAAGGAGCAGTGAGAAAAGAAAAACAGCAGAATTTGGAATAGGAAAATCTAAGCAGAGTTTTAAGCAACAGTTTTAGCCTATCACACCATCTGTGTGATAACTTTGGACACAGCTGGGTAACGTAAGTAACTGCTACAGAAAGAGGCCTATGAATATTGTACTTAATCTGTGGGTCTCTTTTGCACAGCGATGCAGTGAACATCATCGATGATCTTGTTTATGTTCATATTTTTTTCTTATACTACAAATTTCCTCACTATAAAGTACTTAAACCACTTCTGCTTTCCCTACCACCAAGTTAGAGTATTAAAATGTATTTATAGATGGAGTAACAAATGTCTCTGAAAGGAGAGTTGTATTCTGACAGCACTGAAAGAGACTATGCTGATTTTGTCAAAGATTACTCCTTCAGTAGGGTATAAATATTGTAATTTATGCATCATTTGCTATGGGGCACAAGTTCACCGATAGCATATATTTTTATGTGTGTGTATATATATTTATATATATTTTATCATAACTGCAGCCTGTGAAGTTCAGAACTTCAGACTTTCAAAAACAAAGCAATAATACAAATGGATGGCGGCTGAATTATAGTTGTTGTCCCAAAAATCCAGTGGATTTAATTGCAACCCTAATGCTGCTTATTTACCAAAACCAAAATAAAAATCAGAAGCAAACAAATAAGTTCTCTGAATAAATCCTGCATTGCCGCAATTGTATGAGCTGCCATCTAAGCTGCCTGGCTACAATCCAGGCCTGAATCACATTCCCGGACAAGAAGTAACCCATGCATCCCCTTTGAACTGTCCTCTCCTCTCCTTGATCTTCCTTTACCTCCCAACTGGCCCTCCTGCAGCTCTCAATTAAATTTCTTTTAAAGTACTTTCTTACCTGCGTAGTGGTCAAACACAGTGGGGACATACTCCTCTGGGAAGGCATCATTGGCATAACTCATCAGCAAACAGGTTTTCCCAACTGCACCATCCCCAACAACCACGCATTTTAACATCTTCTTCGTGTTATTGCTGCTCCCGTCAGTGCAGTTGTCATCTTCTTCCTTGCAGTTCATTCTTGCTGCTGCTGCCGCTGCTGCTGCTCTTGCTGCTCCCAGGACTTCCAAGTGCACATGAAGGAAAAATGAAGTGCGATTGTATTGACTTTTCCTGAGTTTGGGGGGGGGGGGGGGCAGCAAATCTCAAACTCAGGAAATCATACTAATGTTTCCAGGCTGTCACAGCCACTTCTAACAATTACCAGATCAGTCAAGAGAATCATCGAGGTGAATAAATTAAATATACAGAGAGGAATATCATAAAAAAGCGATCTGTCCTTTCTCCATTCGTCCGAGTCAGGAAATCCTCATCCTGCCCCGGAGTTCTCAGTATTTATTGCGACTTAAAAAATATCAGCAGCCTGCGTCTTTGATTCACGTCTCCCTTCCTCCAGCTTGGCCGCAGGAATCAGGGATTCCTGTTAAATCCACTCCATTTTCCATTTCATTTCTAACATGGAGGAGAGCCTGGAGGTTTTTAATGGAGTTTTTCCTTTCTTTCTCCAGCTTGCTGTGTGTCAGGAAATCATGGGTTTCCTGCTGAATTCCATATTAGGATCAGTGGGCTTGTGAAGGGCTGCAAACAATGGGAGCTCTGTGTGTATTTGTACTTTGGAGGAACTCTGCCAGGACATGGAGAAAGAAAAACACTAGAGGTCTCTCTGCAGACCGAAGTTTTTAGGCTTCCTGCTCCATCCCGTGTGCAGGCTGCTCTCTGGGCTGCCGGCACCCAGACCGGTGAGGATGATTTTGGAGAGTCTGTGAAACGCGCGCGTGTTGGACCTGCACGGCCAGGTGAGGTATGGGGAGGCTGTGAGCTGTGTCCGTGTCTCAGGGTTGTCTGTTGTTCCCAGGCGCGATCTCCTCTGATCTTGAGATAGGTATTTTCTTATATTTGGGAGGGGAAGGTGTGAGGTGGAAAGGCAGACAGGAGGTATAGTGGGTAGGTAGAGTTTGATGTCAACTTCTTCTGTGTCTATAGCTCTTTAAAAAACTTCATTAAAAATAATAAGTAATTGATTTTTCAATTCAGGAACTCAGAAAGTATCTCTTGCATTTCCCCTCATCCACCCAAAAAAAGAAAAAGAGGGATTTTCCCCCCCTCCAGTGTAATTATGTAAACACAGACAGAGATAGAGAGAAAAAAGAGGAATTAAGAGTTACAGGAATTAAAAACCAACCAAACAAACAAAAAATAAAACCACATAACAGCCTGCAGAAAACCAGCTTTGAACTGTATGATTCCTGCTCCCTTGTCTGTTTTGTTCTGGTGCTTCACGTGCCTCTTAAGTCATCTCTCAATTTAACTTAATAACAGTCTATATGCACATGAAGGGCCAAACTCTCTGCTCCTTCCTCCACAGGAAAGATTTTGCGATTTCCAGCAGAAACGAGCCAGACATTAACATAAACCCCAGCACATCCTGCTGGCTGCATTTCCCTTCCATGAGACTTGAAGGCTTTGAAAGGGGGAAACAACCAGGGAAGCACATCGGTGCTCAATGCTTCCCCCACCTTGCTCATGCCTGGCTAGAAAGAAATGCCCAAAAGCACACGCAGGCTTGGAGCGATGCACACCTGAAAGTGTAAAGACCATCACAACCTTAAAAAGGAACTGTCTTAGCACCAATCTGCATGAGTAAAGACAAACTCAACCTTAATAATGAACCTCCTTAACCCCAAACTGCATATCCTTCAATGCTTGCAGTGAAGGGGCTCCGCAGACCCGTTTGCAGTCTCACCTGGACAGGCTAAGCCCCATGTCTGTCAGAGCTCTTCAGTGATTTAACTGTATGTTGGATCAGCTCTCAACACCTTCTCCAAGAGGTGGTAAATGGATAAAATCTGTGAACAAGGTTGAATAAGGTTTTTCTGTTTACCTGGAGAGCCCCAGGGCTCTGTTTGCTATCTTTTATCAGGATTCTTGGCCATTCAGTAATTTGTGCCCCACGTTCTTCATCTTCTTCATGTCCTCCTCCCTGTTGACAACAGGGATCTTAGGAGGCAGTGTTAGGCCCAGCATCACATCCGCTGTCACAGGGCATCACTAAAGGATTTCCCCAGTTAGGAATTCAGGTGGCATCCTCTTAGTTTCAAAACTATATCCCAAGGCTGAGGTTTATCCAACAAAACTTGTGAGCTCTGGGCACCTAAACCACCATTCTCCAAGCATTTACTCTGCTGGGTCATCCTGGGGGGCATCAAGTGTTACAGGGTTTTGTTTTTTAAGCTTCTTTCTTGTTGCAATTTGGGCAAACTCTAAGCTTGTGCCTCTGTTTGGTTATTACATAGCCAAGTAGGTGCACTGATATCCCCTTTGCCTTTGCTTACCAACCTAGTGACCTTGTTGCTAAATATATGAGTAAGTGCACACTGTTGCAAGGTAACAACAGAGCCTCAGAAAGCAAAAAATTCCAATAATTCATGGTTCAGTCCCACATTACATCTATTAGACAAAAGCAACAGCTATCCCACTTCCATTTTATGCAGGCATAATCTATCTGCCAGCTTTTTCAACATCAGACATACCATAGTTAAGGCAAACCTTAATGCTAGTTAGGCCAGATATAGGCCTACAACAATAAGCCCCATGGCTTATTCCTCCATGCTCGTCAGGGCTGTGTTGCTTTGACCATAAAGCTGGGCAAGTTTCAGCAGGACTGTGTCCACCTCAATTTTTTTGCAAGAGGTTAAAAAATGAAATTCCCTTGCTGTTTCTCCAAAGGCTTTAAGGTACTTTATTATCCTCTCCACCTTTCCTTAAAGGGTCTTGCAAAATTGCTTAAAGGGGTTAGCTTTTGTGATACTTACACTATCAAGGGCCTGCACCGGGGGGTCTTTGCAGACCCTTGCAGTTCTAAGCTCTGATGTATGGGAAGCTTTCTGGGGAACCTGTTTTAGTTAGGAGGCATCAATAAAAGAACTTACATCCCTTAACATGCATAATGGACATGTAGCTACACTGTTAGAGCCTATTTAAAGGCTTGCCTGGAAGAGGCCAACTGGATGAGTTTATCTTGAAGGTGAGGGAAGCTGACATCTTGCCTGTACAACTCAAATTCAGTGCTACATTTTTGCTTTACCTATATAGGTGATACATACAGCTTTAGAGGAGTTACAATAAAGTTATAAAATAAGACCTGAATCTGGACTAAAAACATGTTTTCTTTAATCTCATTACTTTAACTTGGTTTGACATCATTCAAATCAGCTGGACCAAAACATCTTAAGAGCTGGTTTAATTGCAACAAAGTATAATCACATTGTTTTACACTTTTCCCTCAGGAGACTGAGACAACATTAACCCCTCTGCTACTCTGGGTTTGTACCTTTTACTTGCAAAGTTGGCCCTGAAACTGCTGTGTGAATTAACAGCCTGTCTTGTCATCTAGCAGTCTAGCGAAGTTTAAATCCTGTTACATTTTACAAAAAGATTTCTTAACCTGCAAATTGCACATGTCAATGTTTAGGTTAAGCTGATCCTTCTGCAGTTGCTGTGCAAGTATCAGCTCCCCTAAGACTGCTTCTGCACAAGAGAGCTGCCTATGAGCCCCAGTGTGGAAATCACAGGGTTATTGGTAGTGATTAGCAAACCTCAGAAGGTCTGGTGATTTAATCTGGATCCAGGGCTTTTTTGCTCTTTCACTAATGAGGTTAGAAATGGTCAGATTTGCTCACAAGATCGCAGCCTTTGCTATCTCACAAATCCAATAACAGCAGGCTGGTTCCAAGCCATGAAGTTTGGAAAGACATGGCTGAAGTAAGAAAGTGAACCCAACTGGTCTGAGTTCTTGGAAAGCTTGTTTGAGTGTATGTGATTATCTGGTATCAAACCCAGTTTGTTTAATACTTGTTTTACAAGCTTCTAGCCAAGATCACCATGGCAAGAAGGGAGGCTAAAAGAGACCATAATAGATACGGGCAGGTGCTATTAGCACTGTGGAGTGAAGATGTCACCTGAGGCATTTTCTAGCAAAGTTTCTCAAGCAAAGAGTTCTGCTCTAGATGAAGTGCTGCTGAACTTTTGTTAATTAACAAGTTAACTTGCAGCCAAACTATTCCTGGGACTGCAGACTATCTCCAACTCCCACACATCCATGTGGAAGCATCAGCTTCATCTTCATCAGCACAGGTCTGACAGGGCAGTCCCTGGAGCTGCTTCCTTGGGGATTAGCAAGTTCAAGGCTGGTGCAAGAAATTTTGGTGAGAAGATCTGTAGGAGATGAAGGACTTGCAAATTTGTTAATTAGCTCTGCAATGAGCAAAATGTTTGCCAATTAACTCTATTCCATATTTCTCGGCAGGCTTGCAGAGAGAAAAAAAAGCTATGATGCTGTATTGCACTCTACCTGCTCTCTTCATAGAATCATAGAATAGTTTGGGTTGGATGGGACCTTTAAACGACATCTAGTCCAAGCCCCCTGCTATGAGCAAGGACATCTTCAATTAGAACAGGTTGCTTAGAGTCCTGTCCAACCTGACCTTGCAGGGATGGGGCATCTATCGCCTCTCTAGTCAACCTGTTCTCTTTCCCTCACCAACCCTGCCACTCCCATGTTTCTCCCCAGTGCCTCCAGCAATGCAGTGGTCCTCCTTTGGGTAACCTTATAAGCTTAAAACTTGAAAATCAGAGGAATTTTCTCCATTAACTGTTTTTCTTACCAGACCTGACTGCCTGGATTTGATTGGGCTCTCATCTTTCCTTAGGTCTTGTCCTCCTAAACCTCTCCTTCATCATCCCTTAGCCTAAACTGAGCAGATCTGTCTTCTCCACTCTCACTCAGAAGAGGCAGCTCCACGGGGTGAGGGATTTTGAAGGTGACTGCACTACCATGAAATTTTCTCCCCACCTCTCACTGCTAGAAAAAGCCTTGTCCAGCTTCTGTCGTTCCACCTACCAGAATTGATGTGGGAATGAGATTTCTGGCCCTGCCACTGAACTGTAAATTGACTTCAGAAAAATTTTCTCACATTTTTTCTTATGCTTTGTCTAAACTGTTTGGATTGTCAGAGCTTTTTAGGGCAGGGATTGTGTCCATATTGGAATGAACAAAGCAGAACCATATTAAGCCTATCACTGTGCTGTTCAAACTCAGGTTTCCCTGACCATCAGATTAAGGACCTTTCCTGGACTATGATATGGTAAGAGACAGACCCTTGCAGTTAAATGAATTTGGGACTTTAAGATATCCTTACAGTCACCATATTCTTAGGGGAGACTCCTGGACAATTCATCCTGGATAGAGCAGCTTTGGGGTTGCTCCTCTTTGTTCTTGGGTTACCTGCATGCCCCTCCACACTGCGCTATGAATAACTGAAATGATGGCACTTTATCCTTGTTCCCTCCATCCTCTCTTCCCCTTCCTTGCTGGCAGCCCCATTCATCAGCTCCCACCCCAGTGAAGTGGTCATTGAGACCTCAAGTGAATTTGATATATTGAAAAGCAGAAGCAGCAAATGAAGGAGGAAAAATAACAGTTTAACAGTGACCACAGGAGGGGTGGAAGTGCTCTGTGTGAAGCCTTTTTAGAGGCAGCTTGCTGAAGGGCAGGTGCTGAGGTTCAGCTTTCAGGCTTGTTTAGTGAGAGCATGCCTCTCTACAGCCATCACACACCATCAGTCACACTGCCACCATCACCACCACCATGGTGGCCCATGCCAGCAGCAGGGGGTTCCCTGTTTCATGCTGCTGCCGTGGATATAATTAGTGTAATTGGGTTTCCCCTTGGAAATATGAGCTTATAAACAAATGACTTTTGGGAGATGAGGTCAAGCAAAGGATGATTCATGTCCTGTCCATCAGAGTACTCTCTTTCTTCCCAGAGACAGCTGCTATATAATGAGAATTGCACATGGTATATTTGTGTGTTCATGGATGGGGACGGCTGTTTTCAGCTAGGAGAGATGGTGATCAGCTTGTTACCTTACAGTTTATTCTGCATCACTGACTGTGGATGGTGCTGTGTTACTTACCCATCCATACCGCTGGTGGTACTCATCCAGGGTCTGTATTTCCAGCTGTTCTGTTCACAGGTATTTGTATTTGGACTTTGAGGATGGGTTTTCCTTGGAAATGTGAAAGTTGCTTCTGGATGGTGGCATATGTGCATCTGGCACATAGTCTGCTGCATCCCTCCATTTGCATCAGGGTTCTCTCATTTCCTTCCAGAAAATTATTGACCATTGCCTCTGCCATCTCTCCCTTCTTGTTTTGTTCTTGCATGACTGTTTCATTATAATTTTCTTCTCTTCTCTTCTCTTCTCTTCTCTTCTCTTCTCTTCTCTTCTCTTCTCTTCTCTTCTCTTCTCTTCTCTTCTCTTCTCTTCTCTTCTCTTCTCTTCTCTTCTCTTCTCTTCTCTTCTCTTCTCTTCTCTTCTCTTCTCTTCTCTCCCTCTCCCTTTCCCTTTCCCTTTCCCTCTCGTAGATCTGATGGCTGACAAAAGCTGTTTGCCCCTCTCCCTATGACAGTGGAAGGAAGTAGACTTAGGTAAGCGTTCAGCCTGGGATTAACATAGCAGGAAAAATATCACTTTAGGCAATTTCTTCCTCCCTACCTATGGTGTTTTCCATACAGGATTTTTTTCTAAATTACATTTATTTTAGGATGAGCAATACAGCAGGAGGTTAAACAAGGGGGAACCTCATCTATGCCTCTTCTGCATCTTGAAATGGCATTTGCCTCTGCAGATGGTGGACTGCTGGGAATGTAAAAGGGCTGCAATCAGGAAATCAAGCTGCACTTAGGGCACCAAAATTGTGACCAATTAGCACCATGCGTGCATCCACTGAGTGAAGTCATTAAAGGGACAAATCTATTTTGTTCAACTCTGAGTAATGCTTGGGACATAACCTGCAATTTCTTTAAAAGCAGAGAAACTTCCCTGAGTTAGATATGACCAAATGTAATGTCTCCAACAGAGGGAAAAAGTTCGTGTCTAAAAACATGCCAGTTGGAATCTGTAGGTTTTCAGCTTCCCCCTTTTCAGGCCAAATTGCCAAGCTGGCTTTACTGTTGAAATGAACACATGGCTGATTCATAAAACATTCATGCAGAGTTTTTACTCTCTTGGAAAGAAGGGAGCGGGTTGCTTCCAAGGAGGGAATGTGCTTTTGTGCTTCATGTGATCTTTCTGCCTCCACTCAAAAATAAGCAGAAGGCTGGCGCTGCCTCCACATTCCAGGAGCAGGCAGGCGGGAAGAGACCAAGGTGGAAAGCAAAAGGATGTCAAAATTGCGATGGATGGTTTTTCTGCAGTGTCTCCTTGCTGAGTCTGTTCTCAGCAAAGCCTTGTGGCAAAGGCACTGCAATGAGACCTGGGAGCACCCTGTTTTTAAACCTGCTGCTCAGACTTGCATAAGCAGAGGAGATCATTTAAGCAATGCCCTTATCTCATATGTAAAACTGGAATTTTTCCTGTCTATTTATACTGCTAACCTTGAGGGCAGGGACCAGCTTCTGCATTGTTTGAAGGATGTGGGTCCATGGCAGAGCTAAACCAACTTACTTGCTGATTGTCACCAAGAAAGTGTTTGGTCTCACCTAATAGTGAGCTTGTTAAAGGAGAAAATGTGTAGGAAAATCTACTCTTTTTTTTTTTTTTTTTTCCTTCATGTTGGTTTTCTTCTGTCTGAACTCCCCCAACTCACTATAGGGACAGCTTGGCTTTCCGCCAGTGACAGAGTTATGGGAGGAGTGCTGGCAGCAGCAGGTTACTTTGCTCCTTTTGTAGCAATTGGAGGTTTTATTTGCATCACCAAATCATCCTCTTGCTTTAAATATGTCTGGGTGTGGTGGTAAAACAAGTGAGGAAGTTGGGCACCCTACCTAAGCTGCTGAAATGTATGACCAAAATTGCATGAGGTTAGAGCATTAGATCAATGCCTTAGGACCCACAAGTACCTGAACATGTAATGGAAGGGGGAGGGAAAGGTGGAAAAATAGTCCAAGTCTTAATTTGCAGTGTCTGCTGGCTACTCGCAGGTAATTTCTGCAGCCACAGCAAATGCAAGGGACTTCTTGGCAGCTCACTGATGGGGGTGGAGAGGGGTCAGAGCGTTTGTGTGGATGGGCTGATAGCTCAGTGGCTGGTAATCTTTTTGCCCCAATGAACGGCATGCCAAGATTTTCTTGTAGCCAAAAGCCATCAGACACATATACAGAACCTTGAGCTGTGGGAGAGGGGTAGATGAGAGCTCCAGAGAGTGGCTGCAGTGATTCTCCAGAGCTCCCTGCAGAGGGGACAAACAGATGCCATCACCTTCAGCAGGTCCTGATGGCTCAGTCTCTCTCCACCGGGGAGACTCATGTTACTGACCCAATGGCAGTAGCACAGCCCTGCATCCCTCCTCAGCTGTTTGTGAAGGGTTTACACATTGCACCTAGCTCCAGGACAGACTGGGCTCTCCAAGCTCATTCCGTGGAAAATGTGTTCCTGTGCTCTCTGAAGTGTATACCCCAGTACTTTCCAAGAGGTCTATGCAGGCTTTGCAGTGCTCAGTAGAGATTTTGCTGCAGGTAACACAGCTGTTAATGTACCTGTGCTCATGTATTTGCTTTGTACGTGGCATAAGCTGCAGTCACAGCTTTGCAGACATGCCACAGTAGGCATTCCTGGCTCTCTCAGGCTGATCCTGAAATTCTTTCACCCATCTGTGACTCTTTCTCTTTGCTGCCTGGCTCATTTCCCCTCTGAGAGGGCACTGACATCTCTCAGTAGGAAGCTCTGCTTATTTAGTGGTGGCCATTTGTGAAATTTAGGCATAGTGTATCATTGGGGAATTGTGAGTGTTAAATGCTGCAGTATGGTACCCTGCTCTGCACTGTGCTGCAACCAAGTGATGCAGACCCATGAAGCTTTTAAGGGTCAGGGCTCCATTTCCCTGCTCCCCCTTCTCCCACAGTGGCACATTTATGTAAAATGAGCCTGGCTGCACATATGCCACCATCTCAGAGCTGTCTGCATTTGCTTCCACTGTCTGCCATTAAATGGCAGGAGTCCCTGTGGGTTATTTTCCCTTATTTAGAAACACTTGAGACCATGCTGTTTTCATGAAAGTGTATTTTGCAATGGTGATATCTCAAGTGATTTAGTGGGCAAAGCTGACTCCCAAGAATTTCCAATTTTGTTCAACTTCACAGTCTCATTGGTGTCAAAGGTCCTGTAATGCATCAGAGAGGTTGTGGAGTCTCCATCCTTGGAGGTATTCAAAAGTTGTCCGGACACAGTCCTGGACAGCTGGCTTTAGGGGGTCTTGCTTGAGCATGGGGTTGGACCAGATGACCTCCAGAGGTCCCTGCCAACCTCAGCTACTCTGTGATTCTGTGGTCAGATGCACCATGCAGCCTGACCTCTTCCCCTGTCCCAATGTACAATGAAGTGCCAATGAAGTGCCATGCATATGTATTTTGTATGCCTCTTCCCACATGTACCTCTGAGGTTCAGCACTGCAGCATGTTTCAAGAATTTGTATAGAACCCTCTAGTCACAAAGGAAATAATGACTTTTCTATCATTAGAAAATCATGAATTAGATCTCACGAATATCATTGTTTCTATCAAAACAAAAATGTTGTAGATGACATCTATGGTGAATAATATGGGGATCAGTTCCTAGTGAACTGTTATTGACTGAGCTTGACTCCAACATAATTTCTTTGCTGTCTTCATGACACAGTTGGTAATAGTCAGATACAGGTTGCTATTTGTCATGGCAAATGTCTAGGAGGCGATCAGGGGGATCCATTCTCTTTCTTGTCTCTCTGATTTGCACCCTGCAGGCATCAGACCTGATTATTTGGCTCGCACTGGATGAACTCTACATTTTTGGATATGCAGAAAAGCATGTAACTTCTCGTCCTCACCTGTGGAAGTGGCTTTTGCACAGAAGCCTCTGTGTCCTCTCTCATGAGGGGATCAGTAGAGTATGGAGATGAAGAGACGTCTTGAAACAAGTGGGTTTATTTAACATATGAAGCAAAACATGAGGAACTAACTTGAAAACAGCCAGCAGCTGATAAGCATCTGTAATTTAAACTTCAGATTTCTTTGATGGACTTTGTTCATCAGTGACAGGAGAAGATCAGCCCCAATTTACGTGCTTTAACTAACGCAGGCGATCTGGAGACACAGTCTGCTCTCAGTAGGCATCACCCAGTAGGACTTTTTCTTGGAAAAGCTTTTCCCAAAGCCCTGGGCCTGCTGTGCTCATCTGAGCCCTGTGACCATATGTTGCACTGGCTTCTGACAGGGGACCCAGCTGTGAAGCCTTCCTTTTGTCATAGACTGACGACTTCTTTTTCCACTCAGGCATCCAAGCAGCCTGAGAGCACACTGCTGCAGGAACCACTCCATAATCATACCCCCAGAGCATTTAATCTTTGATGCCTTAGCCACAGAGCTTGTGATGATCGTGAAGCACAGCCATGCTCTCACATCCAGTCCTGAGCCCACCAGCCTTTGTCACCATCATCAGCTGAGCTGAGAGCCCCATGCAGCAGGTGCTGTTTAGGTACACAATAGCAAAGAAACCTGACGGCTTCCAAAAGCATTTCAGACCTTCCTGTCCTCTCTGAGGATCTATCAGCCATGTCTCAGCTCTACCTGAGAAGGGAAAGCACTGGAGTCCTGGAAGATGTTACGTCTTTCCCACTGTCACAGGTGAGAGCCCTCTCCTTTGGTGGCAAATTAACATCAGGAATAAGATGTTTCATTTCAGCCTGTTAACATTACACCGTTTGAAATGCTCCAGTGATCTTTTAATGCTTCCTGTAGATCATCTTCAGAGCTTCACCCACTTTCAAAATGGCCACTGAGACCAATTTTGCTGTGTTAGTTACTGGATAAATAATATAAAAAATAATCCCCAGTTAAAGTAATTCACTAAATATCTGAATAATGGCATAGTGCTTATATAAATTTCTCCTCTTTCTTACATGTCTTGAGCACTATTAATTTTTTTACCAGATTGGAAGTACAGCTCAGATTGCCACCACACATTTCAATACCCCTTTCAATTTCATCTAGACAATCTTGGGCCATATTTTGATTTTTGGTGAAAGAAAAAAAAGAAAAAGAAAGAAAAAGAAAAAAAAAAAAGAAGAAAAAAAAAAGATGAAACTTTATAGGTTTTCCCAGAGAAGGAGCTGCCAAGCTCCTCAGAAAATCTGTCCCCATGAGATTTCCCAACTTTTTTGACCAGGTTCAGTTATCAGTCCTTTTCCAAATTTGTACTGAGGTAAGGGGAATTGGAAAACAGTCCCTTGGGAAATCATACGAGAGTGGGTTCATGTGACAGATATGTCTGCGACTTGTCATGCTGTGAATAGTGGAGCAACAGCCTTTCAGCCCTAAACCATGCCACTGCCTGCCTCACTTTTGATGGGACTGGGGTGAGTGTGTGCTTGTGGAAACAAGGAAAAAGTTAACTAGTGCGTTTTATCTTAGTAAAAGGTCTGGTTTGTGTTCTCATTCAATGTTTGCGAAATATCTTAATTTTATTTCTCTCCTCTTACTGTGGCCCCTGCTCCAATTGCTCTGTGCTGGCATGTAGGATTTTCATTCAGCAGCGCTTTGAAGACCACAGTGGAAACATGCCCCTGTTACATTAAGCAATGTACAAAGGTACAGGGAAACTCAGCAGCTCCGGCCTCATGGAATTTGCAGCCTAAAGGTGCAAGTGACAGTACGGGAACCAGAAGGGAAAGGGTTGTCCAGCTGACTTGTGAGGTAGTGATGTTGTTAGAAATAGCACCCCATGCCCTTGACTCATAAATCAGTGGTTATCTCCTGTTAAGTTAAATGCCTTCAAGTCATGTGATATGCCTAGGGTAGGTTGCTCCGAATGCAAGACCAGGGCGAGACTAGCTGTTTATAGCATTTTCCTGCTGTGGGATCTGTCCCTCTGCAGTGTTTGGGGAGGACTGAGTGTAGGGTGCTAAAACTGTCCTCTGGGTGCCACTTAGTTGCAGGGCAGACAACCTGTGGGCTCAGGCTGGGATTCCTCCAAGTCTCTGCATAACAGCAGAGAGGTTTGCTTCGAAATGTAATTTGGAAAAGTATATTGCCTCTCCTGACCCAGCTGTATCAAATACTGTATAGACATAAGCAATGAAAATCAGATGACACACAGGCCTTTCCTAAGTTCAGCTCTTTCATCTTCCTGTTGTTGCCTCTCCCTGTTGAGACCATCCCTGTTGGCTGGGCTTGAATTTTGATTTGAAGTTACTGCATCACACGGCTCACGCCAGCTGCACACCAGCTGCCCAAGGGGCAAAGTCCAAGTCTGGACACTTCCCTGCAACTCAATTTCCTTGGCTGGCAAGTCCCTTGGCTCCCAGCCGACACAAATCAGATTGGGAACCAACAGGTTGGCAAATCTTGATTTTTGAGAAGAGCGGATTCAACACAGGCTTGAAATCCAAGAGAATATAACAATAAAGCTATGAGATCTTCTCAGCTGCACAACTGCATCCCACCTCTTCTCCTGCCTTCCAGAGCACAGAAACCACACTTACGTCTGAGCAGGACAGATCTGATCAGGCAAGCAACTTCACATAACCATGAGGTTACCTCTCGCAATAGGCATCTGCTCACAGCTGTTGTTTCCAACTGTGGATATATAGAGTTTTGTTTTTATGATGCAGGGGGGAAAATTGGGTTTTCAAACCCTAACAAGCTATTTGCTTCGCTTTCTCTGTCTCTTCACACAGCTGACCACTGCGTCCAGCCACGAAGGCATTTTCTGGTTTAAGAGTACTGTTGAGCAGAGTGCCAGCAGGTGATATCCCACTCTGTAATTAGCAGCCCCAAACATGGAGCAGTGTCTGACCCTTTGACATTTTTTTGCTAAGGCTTTTATTAATTCGACACTAGTTTTCATAGCAGATCACCAGGGAGCTGTAGCAATCATTCAGCTGTACCTGACAGAAAACGGTGGGTTTATCTGCTCAAAAGGTTATACCGAGCATCACAGGCCAGCTGCGGTTTGAATCCTGGGGTACGCTCCAACTGTTTGATGGAAAAAACATGGAGAATTAAAGTGGGAACATTGCAATTTAAAAGCAGGATTTGTGTCACCTTGAGCTACTGAGCTCTGTTATCATGGTCTATCAAAACTCCTACTATCTGGGGATCAGGCAGGTAGGAGACTTTTAACACCCCTAATATCACTGTTCCTCAGGGGACACTGCCTTGTCACCAGTAAAGTAACTTAAAATGAAGGGTTGTTTCATTTGTTAGCTGATGGAGAACTTTTTCATCTTCTGAAGTGAGCTTTTCCATTGTTTCCATGAAAAACTCTTCTCAGTGCTCTTGTGATCCCTTTGCTCCTGCTCTGCCCACTTCTGGTGTGAGCACACCGCTGCATAGTAATGTTGGACACCTCAAAGTATCTTTTTTTTTGGCCAGACACTGTGGTGATGGCCATGGCATATGCAAGTTTGGGTATTGTTTTTTTATGGTGGACTTATAATTTTGGTGTCATGTGATGTTTTGTCTCAGGGCCCTTTACCATAATGCAATTTGATGGCAGTGTTCACCCAGTGTATGCTCTATCTGGACGGGGGAAATATCCTTTCATCCTCTCCTTGACAAACTTGAAATGCTCCGTCAGAAGATACTTCATTCACAGAGAGTCTCTCGACTTTACCCCAAATTCCAGTCATGATCTGGTTACTATAATCAAGGACTCCATCCTCTCCATGTTGATTCTCACTATTCAGTAATTTATAGCCTCTTCTGTCTTGCCTTGTCTCTTGTTGCCTGGTTTGCAAACACCTCCTTCATCTGTTTCCCCTTGAGTGTGGAAGGGGGCTTTATTCAACACGAAAGCATCATTTAGTGCTATCTAGTGGCTCAGCGTTGTACAGTACAAGCTTCCATCCAACAGTGGATATTGTATAACATTAACCAATTTGTTTCATGCATCCCTTGCAAGGCTCATTTCTCCACCCACCTGCTGAAGGTGGCTTTAAGGTATCCATTGTACTACCTGCATTTTCACCTGTTCTTGGCTCAAACCTTTGTTCTTCTGCCTAGGAATTTCTCCTCCAGCATAAACGAAAACCTCTAATTCATATAGGCTCAGGCCATTGCTTTGTGAGGTTTATCCTCTGAGTCTTGAGTAAAACCTTGATGGTTTCTGAAAAGCATTGGATGCACTGAACAGTTAGGTAACACACCATGTTGTTGTCAGTGTGTGTAAGAGGCACTGTATTTAATGCTGCATTCCCCCGTGCAGATTTAATGGTGGTGGCCTCAAATCTGTACATCCTATGTTTTCACTATTGTTGAACAGATAAATCTTCCATTTAAATTCTCTTGAAAACTCATTGATTTCTGTCTCAGATCCACTTAAGGTCTCAGTGAAGCTTCCATAAAATGGCTTGTGGTTGAGCCAGGAGTTCCTTTCTCTCTCAGACCCTGTGGGGAAAGCATATATGATTATGTGTGCTTGTTAACTGCAAGTGGTCTTATAGCAGTCTTCAGCTCTCTAACACTTGCTACAAATTCTGGTGAGTAGGTAAATAGGCCCATGCTGCTATTCTTCCCTGGTTGCTTCCATTTGCAGTGAGGTGTAATTTGAGGGACTGCAGCTTGCGCTCATTTGCAAAGCAAAATCATTCCTAGGTGTAGGGAAGTTTGGGATGAAGGAAGGGACAAAGAACATCCAGACATCATAAAGCAGCAATCTGTGTCCAAAACATACCCTAATGCAGTTTCAGAGCTGCCTGCAGAGAGGGGTAGCCAGCCATGTAGACAACAGCTGCATTGCCAAGGAACAAAATTACAGAGCCAGATGTTCCTCTTGGAAGTACACTACACTGAACTTGGCAGATGAGTGCAGTAGCTGCCAAGTACATCTCTTATTTGGTCATAGGCAATGATCCCTCTATCAGGGAATGCGGAGGAAAAAGACCACACAGAATATCCTCATCAAAATGTTATAGTTGAAACATTGACTTCTCCTGGACCAAAAAGATTTGGGAGCTCTGTGGCAACCTTCACATCTTGTTTGAAGGATGATGTTGTTTACTACCAGGCATGAAGTGAGAAACTTACAGTAACTGAAGCCAAGTGCTTTCAAGGTATTTGTTACTGAAAGGTGACTAAGAGGCTGATATAATTTTTATAGCAACCACAGTCATTTGTGGGTGCTGTTGTAGTTCTCAGCTAAGACTGCAAGTGAGAAAGACAGCTTCTGGTTCTGTCTCTTAAGTAAATACCAGGAGTTTGGGTTTCTGAGGACATGTCTATGCTGCAGCTATGTCTGTGATGCAGAGTGGTAGAGACAGACCCAATCTAGCTTTAAACTAGCCATCTGGGTGTCAGTAGAGACTAGCTACTGCGGTGCAGAGCACCTACATCAACTCACTATTTGTGTATCTATTGCCATTGGAAAATTTTGAAGCTTGATGTTGCCTGTATTGCTGCCTAGAGCTAACAGTGCCAGGGTCCACGGTACTCTGCAATGTCAATATGTAGACATGTAGGCCCAGATTCATGCAAACTAACGGGATGCAATTCATGAAAGTGCCTGACTTGGGGGTCTGGGTGTGGTGTTGCCAATGGAGAATGACTGATACCTCCTTAGAGAGATCCACCCCTCCAAAGACCTCAGACACCCCTGTAAGTACTTATCTAATGACAGCTTAGGTGACTGAATCTTTGGAAATAGGTAATATTAGCATCTCTGAGATAACTGGAGCGACAATTAATGTCTTGCATCTCTTCAGTCATCTTTCTTAAACTTTCTGAATTTGATCCTTCTTTCCTGGGATTCTCAAGTTGCAAACCCAATTCTTTCTTTAAGTACCTTCTATTTAATAACCAAAGAAACTAACAATAGCCCAAATCCCTCTGCCAAATAAATCTCTCAGTAAGGAACTTACCCCTAAAAATTACTTCGGCCCAACATTTCCCATGTGCAATATTAAACTCACTCCTGCACCATCAACAAATTTAAGATTCGATATATCAGGGATTGCAACAGAGCTCAGAAAAGCTACAGATCATAAATGAAACTTGCAGATCACACTGAAGGATTTCTTCATCTCTGGTCACATCTAGTTCATGGTTCCCACCAGTCAACTGCAGCTGCGGGACGGAAAAGGTCAGGTTAAAAGCTGTGGGTTTGGAGTGAGAACGCACTGTGCTTCTTACACATTTTCCAGGGACTTAGGGACAATAAGTTTCTCTCCCCACCTAGTGGTCATTAAAAGACTTTTAACAGAGCAATAGCCTAAACCAGGGTGCTTAACAACCTTCTGTGAGTGATGCATTTTGCATTTTTTCCATGCCAGCACAGAGAGGAAATGGTTGCTCCCTTTGTTGTAGATAATCTACCTGAGATGAAAGCGGAGAGGAGGATTTCTGAGATTCCCTTTGTTTCCAACACACTCTTAACAAAATATGACAAGGGGAAGAAACTGAACTGATGGTAGGAAATGATTGTAACAAACAATCGGGCAGTGGCCACTGATTTGTCTTTCCTCTGTAATCCTCCTTCTGTGGGTTTTGCGGTGAGTGAGAGCAAGTTCGAAACATGACAGGAACAGAAACGTCTTCATTGCTTGACAGCTTGTTTGGCCTGTCTGTGGTTAATTCTTTCTGCAAACAATGTGACATTGGGCGAGGGAAGAAGAAAGTGAAATTAAAATGAATATGGATGTTAAGCAAAGCTGATACCGACTTGTCTAAATTTGAATAAGGGAGCTAGGAGAGTAAGTAGTGAAAACAGAGTTTGAATTCTTCCCATTCTAGTGCCCTAAGGTGTTATCAGTAACATAGGAAAAATATATATGAAGCAAAACTGTGGTCGTAATATTGACACAAGACATTCCACTACCTTCCCTGAGACTACTCATACAAATGCAGCCTGAGGATGCTTAAATGGGGAGTGGTCCTTTTTGGGAAAGCAGTACTTTTTTTTTGCTACTTTCCTTTTAGAGCAGGTCACGAAACACAGCAAAGAGAGCAGCCCCAGTGGTACCTGACTCTGGGTTACCCACGGATGGCTCCCTGCCTCAGTGCTAGATGATCTCTCATCACATTTTTCCAGCACTTCATTGTAGTTTTATTATTCTGTAACTGTGGAATGAGGGTAATGATATTTTTCTTTCTGTGAATAAAACTTGGAAAATGAAAGCTGAAAAGTATAATTAAAGACTGCACCTGCATCAAAAGTGGTGGCTGAGACTTATTATTTGCAGGACAGCTTGGGTGTCCTTCCCTCCAGCAACACAAGTACAGGGGAGACCCAGTGGCTGAATCTTCCTGTCCTGCATGCGGAGGGCTGGGGCAGGGGTCCCAGCTCATGCTGCTGTTGTTTCCCCCAACTTCCCAGTCAACAGATGAACTTCCCAGAGGACCCTGACAGAAAATCCCTGGAGCTTAAGGCTGCACCAAGTTTTTTGTCCCTTATCTCTGAATGCAGAACCAGGCGACCCGTGGGGAGACTGGGTGGAGGAGGGACTCAGAGGTTGCTTGCTCATGGTGCCACTCCACCATCTCACCCAAGATACCCATTTCAGCCCTTGCTGATGAGCCTTCCCCTCCTGCACACTAATAAAGCCTTTTAACTGAGATTTGAACTGCACTGAGGTCTAGCAGATTGGAACAAACTTCCCTGGAGAGGAGACAGACGTTTCCCCTCTTAGAAAATGGGTACCCATTGCCGTGGACTTACCACGGACTGCCTCATCTATCTGACTGATTTTGTTTTTAATAAATCCCCAAAATAGTAAGGGAATCTGAAAGCCCCGTGGCACCTTGGGAAGGGATCAAATTGTTCTGTGGCTCAGGTGAGGAGGAGAAAAAAGTCTGGCAGAGGGTTTCCATATGTGACACCACCTTTCTGAAAGGTATGGTGGGATGAGTTTGGGATGGAAGAAGTGCAAGTTAAATATCTTCCTTATATCAAACCTAGTTACTATTTTCTCTACTTGACTCTACAGAGACCTTTCACGCTGTGCCTTACAGTGGTATAATAAAGCAGATGGAGAGAAATGTGTGTCTTCCCTCTAGCTCTCTTATCAATATCTCTGTACAACAGTAAATAACTGGAAAACGGAGCTTGCTTGTCAATATTACCAACTGCTGTTGCTTTCTTTAAACATACAGTCATATATTTGTTGCTGACTTTTCTGAAATAAATAACAGCATGGGACAAGGCTGTGGACACATTGTCTTATCTAAATAAGATCTTAGTGACAGCCAATGTTAGATATCTTGGTTTTTTAAATTTTTATTTTCAGTAGTTTTCAGAGGGTGCCAGAGAAGCTAGTCAAAGGCAGACTAGGTCACTAATTAATCGCAAATTAAGTTCGGTTGACAGCTCACCATAATTTACACCTTGGCATATAGAAGATATATTTATAGGGGTATGTAGGTGTTGATGCATCATTGGTCTGGCATAGCTCTGTAAACATGGTAGGGGAGTGCATCCCCTTCCCCATCAGCATCGTGTTTCCTGTCCCCTGCCTGGTCACAGCTGGTTCTGGTTTGTCTGTGGCCCCTGTTTGACCAGCCATCACACTCACACACTCATGACCTGCCCTCCTTGGTGGGTAACTACCTTCTTAATTGAGGCCACCTGCCTGTTCCTGAAGGTTTACTTTCCATCATTAACAAGATTAATGGAAACACTGAGTACAATTGAACAGGACAGACCACTTTAGAAGCCCAATGGCAACATGCGCTGTCTGAGGACAACTTGCTGGGACATGTTTTTGCCGGCAGGTGCTCCTGGAAACCATTATTTCCTAGTTTCTCATGACTGAAATCAAGACATCCAACATCTACCACCTTCCCCTTTCCCAGTCATCCTGTCAAAGAGGGAAATGAGTTTGGGTTTGGTACAATGTGTTCTTGACGCATCCACTCTGGCTTTTTAATCACTTTATTGTTCTCCTGGTGTTTATAAATGGATTGTTTAATAATTTGCACTATTCTCTTTCCAGACTAACAGTTTTATGGTTCCCCAGATTCTCATTTTCCACCTTTAAAAGGGAGAGGTACTCTGTTTACCCTCCTGCTATGCAACACAAGTGATTTCATGTGAAGAAGCAGCAAAATGATATTGCATTATGACAACTATTTTAAGCCATCCTGAGGATTAATCAGAAACAACGGCAGTGATGGGACCTGAACATTCAGAGCAATAACAAAGCAGTAGGAAGAGGCCGTGCATGTAGCATTGTCCCACCTTTGCATGGGTGCGTGGCAGCAGCAGGGGCTGAGGAGAGCCAAGCGGTGGTGGCTTGGTCAGGAGAAGTTGCAGAGAGAAAAGCAGCTCAGACAAGAATTGCACACACTGGAGTATCACTGATATCCAAACATTTGGGTATTTGGTTCCTGGTATTTTGGTATTTTAGAAGTGTAATGTTGACTTGGTGCACAGCTGTCCATCTCCCAGTGTGGAAAAGCCAAACTTCCCTTTTCCAGCACACACTGTTGGCCTGAAAGAACTGAAAGGCCAGCATATGACATGTAGCTTTGATCATATCCACATTAATCCTTGGTGCTCAAAAAAAGGAAAGAACCTTGTAGTTTAATAAAAAATGAATTAACTTCCCAAACAGCTTATATTAAAAAAGTTTCTTTTTTTTCTGGCTTTGTTTTATTGACCTATTTTGGTGGATTAGGTACTGGGACATGATGCTTATATAAACTTTCTCAATAAGCTATGTTAGGCACAAACATCCCTTAAGAAAACTATTCTGTTCTTGCTGCTGATAACTATATCCTTTTTATTATTCAGAACATAAGAATACAAGGCAAAAGAACAGAGAATCCAGAAGGTACCTGTATAATTAATAACTTTATAACTTTCCCTTTGTCTGTCTTTGCATTTAAGAGAGAAAATGTTTAAATCCAGGTTTACCATTGCTAGTTTGGATCTGTGTTTATAGTGTCTGTTTCTCACAGCTTAGAAAATGAAAGTTCAGGGAAATCCATCATTCCGGTGATAATGATTTTCAGTTTCTCACACCCTTGATGTGTAACATCACATGAAATATTTGTTCATTTAACACTGAGCAGGCACTGTGATGGTATTGCAGTTGTTCTTAAGAAAGTTTCTCTATAGCATAGGATTGTGGCTCAACCTTATCCCCTTGCTATGAAATGTAGGTGTTGTGCATGGGCATACAAGTCAATACACTAAAGAAAAAGGGATGACTGAATTCCTGAAGGTGGGGACATATTTAAGTGCTTGCAGGATCAATCCCTCAATTTGATGTTGTCATTTTAGAGTAGAAAGTGAACCCTAGCATTGTTAACTATAGTACACATTGCAGTGTGTTGGGCTACTGTCTACAAAGTGAAGAAAGCCGTTGAAAAGACATTGCTATTTCTAATTATCAGTTTTATCTGTATAGAGAAAACAATCACAGAAGAAACCTCCTATCTCATAGTAGAACCTGGATTTCCTTTTTCTTACTTACCATAGCAAAGAGAAAGGAGCTACTCGCTTTCATATTAATTATTTGAAGAATATAACATTGTTATTTGCTATTCCATCTTGGATTGCAGCACAGTTTTGCATGACAGACAGACTATGTTTTTGGCATAGCCCCTGGAGAGACTGTGCATGGTTTGTGTCTGTCATGTTCTTACTGTTGCTTGTAAATCTGCTCTCCTATGTCACGCACGGAAGAGTATTTGGGGCCAGGTCCTCACCTGGTTTGAAGTGGTCAGGTGAGCTGAGGTTGTGCTGAAGTTGGTGGATGTGGGGTGGTTTACGTGAGTTGAAGACCTGTCTCTCTCCTCACCCATCTACTCCCAAGCACTGAGCACTTCTACTGTGATGGCTAACTCCTGTGCCCTCTCCCTTTGGCCACCCCCACTGTGTCCATCTCCTCCCCAGCCTCTGGCACCTCTTGCTCTGTGTCTACCCAGCACTACCTACACCCCACCAGTCCACATTGGGCTGCCTCTGCTTTGCAATTAATAAGGTATAACCAGACATCAACCGCTCCATGCAGAGCTCCTCTCCTGAGAGCTGCCAGCAGGAGCAATTCAGAGCTTGTTGGGCCAGCTTGCCTGCGTACATTGTTGGAGGTGTTGAACTGACAATAAAGAGTGTAAACCTATGCTGATGGATGATCAAATCCCTCTTTTAATTCTGCCATTGCCTTTTTCCCTTTGCACCATGAGTTTTAAGTAATCTTTGCTGATGGCATTTAGCTTAATTTCCCACTGCATTTCTGCAGTGCTTTTTCACTCTACAGGCAAAAGCATTTTAAAATAATTATTTTTTCTCAATACTAAAGCAGCTGCATCATGTTCTCAAGTCAAATATCCTGATTATTTAAAACAGATCCCTTCTTCGTTCCTTCAGTATTTTGTCAGCAGAAATTAAGTCAGCAGAAAAATGTGGTGGTCACAAAGCCCAGTTTCCAAATATTTCCATTACTGAGAGCTCTCTGTCAAGTATCTGCAGACGTAATGAACAGGAACTGCAGCCAAGTTCATAGTGTATCAGAGACAATATAAAGGAGGCTCACAGGACAGACTGCAGCTCATTTGTGTAGGTATACCCCTTTTGTCCCTTAAAAGTACTTAAAAGTGGAAGATTTGACTGTAGGGTCACTAGAAGTATTGAGAAAGGAAAGTCCTTTGGAAAAACCTATCAGTATACTGGTGTGCAATAAATGGTTGGAAGTCAGATGCAAAATATACACGCCTTCGTTCTTGGGAAAGTGACCTAAGGGTAAACCCAGAAAAATCAATCCTCTGCTTTAAGTGGGAGCAGGGTTACTGGCTTCAGTAGTCTTATGTCCTGTTGTTCCCTGGTAATGGAGAAGTGGTGTAGGTCCCCATGGTTAGGAATGACTATGATCATAGCAAGATCTATTTCAGCTTTTAACAAACCACAGTTGTGAAGATACCTTGCAAGACATACACAGTGACTTTTTTCTTTTTTTGTGGCTGATAAAATGGCCCTGAATGAGGAAACAATGTCTTGCATCCTAAGAGTGTATCTAAATAAAAGTGAGGTAAAAGGGGGCAATAACAGCAATGTTGCCATGGTGGCACTGGCACAACTGGGATTTTAGGAATACCCTGGGGTTGTTGAACAGCCTTTGGTGCAGAGACTCCTCTGTTTTGGTATCTGACCTCACTAATTTAGCGGTGCAACACTTCTCAAAGGACTCAGGGAAACATCTGTCCCTGATAACATGAAACATCAAATAAATAACAGAAATCAGCCATGGATTTTTACTTGAAGATGATGAATTGACAATCACCACCCAGAAAGAGCAGAAAGTGAGCAAATTATGCTTTATGAAAGAGGTTGTTGAAAAAGCTGGAATACATGTACTCTTTCCTACATGGGAGAGAATCTCTGCCCGGATCCTAAGCCAATGAAAGACATGGGATAAAAAGGTACATTTTTTTTTTCTCTTGGTTAATTGGTTGGTTTGCCCTATCCCATAGAGTTATTTTTTAAAATCAAGCCTAGTTAAGGGATGTTGGTAGTTGAGCAGTCAAACCATTTATAATCCAGGCTGGCAGGTTGCTGGCCTTCTGAAGCTCGCTGAGGAAGGCACATATGGTATAAAATTGGCAATCTACAGAGGAAACTGAAGGGACATTTCTCTTTGGCTTTGTGAAGGCATAGAAATGCACAGCCCCACAATAACCTACAAAGGACATGAAAGCTGAAGCCTTCTCCTTTGCCAGGGGGTGGAAATCCATTAGATACCTCTTGAAGGCAGGCAGCAAGCTGTTTGCTGGGACTAAAGATTTGCTTCATTTTTTCCTCCCTTTGATAGAGTTGGTATCACTGTGAAGACCAAGAGGGAGTGCTGGATAGGAAAAAATTTAAAAGGAAATTCTAGGATATATTCAAATGCTAAAGGGTGGTATCTGAGACAGAATGTTTTTAAAAAGGGGAAAGGGGAAATATATCTAAGAAAATAAATGAATATTGACTGAAGATTTGAGGGGGAGGACTAAAGTGACCCAGGGAGTCATTTTACTGGCTTCTTTTGTGTTGCTCCTGGGATGAATCTGGCTCAAATTCTACAAATGTCAAAAACAGGTCAAAAGATAATTACCTATGTTATCTGTATAGAGCCTTGCTCATGGTGGTTGCTGTTCACAGCTAAGGCTCCTGAGTGGTTTAGTAATACAACTAATGAAGACTAATAATGCAGGTAAATTGTTTTGCATCTGATGTAGATGACTATTTTTAAAACTGTAATGATATAACTGGGAAATCTGTGCTCATTTTAAAGTTCCAGATAGTTCTAGAGTTAACTCTGATTTTCTGGGGAAAAAAAAAAAAAAAAAAAAAAAAAAAAGCCTCTGATGCAGCATCTTCAAAACATCTGTATTTAAATTGTGTCTGCCTTGTCGTTTATCATGAGCAAGGTATGTAGTTTCCTCTATTCTTCCAGGAAATGTGATTTACAGTTTTATACTGTGTGCCGGGAATAGGAAAATGAGAGACCGAATTAAGTCAGGAAGAGGCAAGCTTGGGTGCTGTGCAGGGACGGGGTCCGGATTTGCTTAATTACTTTACACTGAAGGGAATGACCACTTTAGCAGTGAAATCATTGCCTTGCATGCTATTTGGCAAGTCTCCTAACAACCAGTTCCTACAAATGAACTGAACTTTTGACACCGCCTCTCCACCGATGATGGGAGGTACAGGGGAGGGTTTTCCCTCTCAGTCCCTGTTTTCTACATTCACATCATGTTCTTGGCTGGTGCTTGGGGTCTTGGTAAGATTCAGGCAAAACTTCCTTTCAACTTACTGAGTTTGGATGGTTCCCCTGGGAAGCGGGGGGCAGGCAAGCAGAAAAGATGAGACTGCAGAGCGACACACCCTCATCTTCCTTCCTTCAGGCTTTTTTCAGGGATTTGGTATGGGGATAGGGAACACTCCAACGTTGCCTTTCAAGAATGGGGTTTTTTCAGCACTTTTTATGTACAGATTCCTATAGTTTTTCTGTGAAAGTGCATTTAAACGCTCCAGTGTTAGTCTTTTTCTCTTTCTACCATTTGTGACCCCTTAAAAATTAATCTGCAAGCCCTGGGCAGCAAACTGAAAGCCAGCAGCCGGAGTATATCCCATACCACATTGCTTGAAGCAGGCAACATAGTGACCGCAAGCTTGGCATGTCCTTTCCATCTCTGAGCACCTTGCAGCATTACAGCTCTTGGCCTCTCGTGGGGTAGGAAAAGTGTGGGCAGGGCAGTTTTTTGTTTAGGTTAGGGTTTTGTGAGTGTATGCATGTGAAGTCTTTATGGAAAGCTCTTCTCTGGCAGTCAACCGCACGTGTGTGTGATACACATCCAGGAAAGGACTTGCAACAGGTTTCCTGGTGCTCTTGTTCATGGACCCCAAACACCCTTGCCACTGAAAGAAGGATTCGGTGGGAACTCTGCTTTGCAAAATCCCTGGATGCCTTTTTGCCTTCCTGACATTAGTTTACAGGAAAGCTCAGCATGGCCCTTTGTAGTAGTAGGAAGTTGTGTTGATTAATACTAGTTATCTGTGTGGTACTTACAGTTTGATTTCCATCCCCAGCTGAAGAATGGAAGAAATTATTGCAAGGAGACTAGTAAACTCCTATAGTTTAGCAAACTGTAACCAGCAGGTCACAGAGCTTTTAAAGCCAAAGTCGTGATGATCAGAAGGTAAAACCTCAGGTGGAATAACAAGAAAAATTTCCCGATGGTGTGTTGTACCAGGCCTTTGAACAATCCATGTAGAGTGTCAAAAGTCCAGTAAAAAGGGTTATTTGATCCTGGGTGAGAGCAACCTCAGTGAGCAGGCACCAGGGACCAGACTGGTACACAAGGGTGTAATATGGCTTGTGCCTATTTCTAGTGTGTCTGATTTTGTTTGTGAACAATGGCTACTGAACATCTTAATCTTTGCTTAATTCTGGTTATTATTAATGATTTCTTCTCTGTCATTTCTCCAGGGAAATGTTAAATTTTCCTTTTTTTTGCCCATCTGTCTACTGGTTTATCTCTTCTTGGAAGAAATCCAAGTTTTGTAATTAAGGCACTGGGAACAGTAAGAGGTTTGATCAGTAGATAAAATGTAATTATAACAGATCTGCGAGACTCTCTGCAGTAAGTATTTTAACACCTTGGGCCAAATCTTCCATTAACATAAACAGAGTTATTGGAGATCACATTGTCTTACACCAACTGGGGATCTCTGTAAAACTGCACAGACAGCTCTGTTGTGGTTGTATGAGAAAACTTAAAAAAAAATTACCTTAGGAAGATGATGAGGTGCAATACTCTGTGTCCAACAGGCAGTTTGGATGAGATGTGGGAGTTTTTTTCATATCCTGTGACATATGCCTGCTTATCTTTTTCCCATGGCTGTTTTCAAATATCCTGAAATAGAATTTTGTCTGTATGGGTAAAATTTTCAAAACTAATCTCTTCAGTCACAGTGGTGAGTACGCTCTGTCTCATAGTTGGATTACATATATTAATTAGGCAAGTGGTGTAACCTATTCCCTAATTCACGTGCTTAGGTGAGGGTTTGTGGTAGAAATATTTAACAGACAAAAAAATACCAGAAGATCGTTTTAGAGAACAGCACCAAATTGGCTGAAAATTCCCCGAATTCCGCCATTTCTGCATATCTTATTTACCCTCCTGCTGAAGTCTGGAGCAGGTTTCCATGCCATAGCTAGTGGCAGTCACTTTTTCTGGCCTCCCTGACCTCAAAAATGCTCTAATGGGACATTGGCCGTGTTCCCCAAGGTCTTCCTCAGCTGTGAGCCCTGGGAGAACCTGAGGTCAAGCATTATCCACTGAACTTGCAAAGTACCAGATGTTGTCCTACCGATGCCTCACCCCTCTGGGGTAGATTAAAGGCTGTAGAGGGACATGCGGGAAAGTCGCCTGCCATGGACATGGGAAGAGAAGGACCTTTGGGTAGAACAACACCCCCGCATGTGATGGAAAAGTTTCCAAGGAGACTGTACAGATGAACCATAACACAGTTTGAGAAGCTGTCCCCACCCTGGGCTGTGTTGACAGTCCTTTCAGCTAGTCAAGACTTGCTTCCTAAAGGATTTGAAGATTTTACTGCTGAACAAATAAAGGGAGCTGGTGGGGAAGATGAGCCATGCTGCCGTCCCCACGAGTGGCGCTCATTCTCTCTCCATGCTGTGTGCTAACCACTGCTGCCAGGTAGAGACTGAAATGTTTCCACCAGCAAGTTCTTCACTGAAGGAAGGGAGCTGAGCAGTCACCTTTCTGCCTTGTCACAGATGGCCTATATGGG
This sequence comes from Morus bassanus, assembly GCA_031468815.1. Lineage (NCBI taxonomy): Eukaryota > Metazoa > Chordata > Aves > Suliformes > Sulidae > Morus > Morus bassanus. The sequence goes on along the minus strand of CM062572.1, from coordinate 8,532,426 downwards.
GCTCAGGATCACGCTCAGAAGTACTGATGGGATCTTATAAAAAAATAAGCATTTAACTCATTGGGGAACCTACTTGCTTCAGTCCTTCTTCAAGCAGTTGTTTGCAGCAATGGCCTGATGAATATTTTGGAGGGTGCTTTCCATCTGATTGAGTCTTACTCCGCAGGGGTTGTTCAGAAACTAAAAGGCATCAAAAGCAAGACAAAAGAAAACAAAGATGAAAATCAAAAAGGAAGTGAATTTTAAGGCCATGGAAGCCCGACTGCAATTCCTGCTTGCCAAAATCATGTAGCACAGGTCCTGCAGGAGGGGTCGTGCAGCAAAGGCAGCAGCAGTTAGTTGGGAACAGACAGCTTATAGCATAATAAAAGAAACTAATTCCTCAATGTGTCTTGCTTCAAAAGCAGAACGAATAACCTAATGTATTCCAAACAATGACAGCTCAACTAACACAATAAAGAGTTTAAAGAAATCATTGAATAAGAATGTAAAACTATTATAATATGAAGAAAAATAGTCTCATTGAAATGTTATGTACTGGCTTGATCCTTTAACAAACAGAGGTTCCAGGGAGCCGAGGGTGAAAGTTGAGTCTATAACTCTTCCTGTATTAATATAATATAAAATATGTTATGTTATGTTATGTTATGTTATGTTATGTTATGTTATGTTATGTTATGTTATGTTATGTTATGTTATGTTATGTTATGTTATGTTATGTTATATTATATTATATTATATTATATTATATTATATTATATTATATTATATTATATTATATTATATTATATTATATTGGCTTATTTCTGTTCTCCAAAACCAGGGTCCAAGGCTCAGCTGGCCCTTCTGGGTGGCCTCTTTCCTAACATGGAATTGATATGAAAACTCTTACCTCAAGTTTATGTCTGCACTGTGTGTGTGATCAAAGAGTAAACCACAATGATCTTTAAAGTAATCGGAAGGCCGCATGTCTATAAAAGAAGTATTTCATTACGATTCAGAGATGCCAAAAGTATTGCTTCCCTTCAAGGTTTGCCAATTCATCTGAAACAAGATGTAAAGGATGCATCTGTGCAAAGGCTTGGAGTTATACAGCTGCGAAAGGGGGAAACCAGTTGTTTATCCCTTCAGAAGCCTTGCATTTGCAAAAGTAAACAATGCACAGACTGGAAAGGATGTATCCCATACTATACAGCGATGTCTGTCTATGTCTAGCTGTGAGCGCTCATACAGGAAAAGCTGTGGTTGGCTCTGACCATAAGCTTTTGGAAGCAATAATGAGAAAAGCTTGTGGCAGCACCAGCACATCTATAAAATATAGTGATGTTCCTGTAGAAATATGCTACTGTGGTTAAATACAGACCACGAGAAAATACACCCCATAGAGAATTTCTTGATCAGATGGTTTATGGCAGGGGAGAACAATTAGATGGAGGTATTTTCAGGCATAAATTAACTTTGTTTGGGCTGAGCAGCATTTGTGAGGTAAGAGATGTAGAGCCCAACCATGTCAGATGCTCAGCTGTCCTTGGCCATTTCATTGCATTTCATTGGTGCAGTGGCTGTCCCGGGAGGAGTCAGCAGTTGTGGGTTACCTGGGTTTTGGGGATCCACACAAAATTTGTTCATTTTGGGAACATGAGTTTCACAAACAGCAAAGAAATATCAGGAAACATGAAGTGACATGATATCTCCGACAACCTTTGTTTCTATGGGATATTTTTGTCCTGTGAGATAGAGCTTGGTAGTGCTGATTGAGATGGGATGCTTTTTTGCTGAAACTAAAAAAAAGAATAAACTGTCTGCAATTGTTGGGGGGTTTTGGGTTTTTATTTTCCCGTTTAGCTCAAGGATTGTTATTGGAAATTGCCAGTAGGAGCTATAGAAAAGGGTCTTGTTATTTACACCTTGTTGTTTATATGTGTAAGAGTTATCTCTTTAGCATGGTTCAATTTGTTTTCCTGGAAGCCAAGTGCATCAATAATGAGATCTAGTATCCTCTTTTTTTTCTTAGAGTCAGTCTTGATGGCAGCTGCTGCCCTCAGATTAGATATTACAAACAAACAAAACTTTTGGTTCAGATATTTTTCTCAGCATTCAAAAAGCAGCTACAAAAACTCATGGAAGAAGAATCTGCCTGTAGATACTAAATGCAGAGAAAACACCTCTAGCGTAGGAAGCTCCTGAACTGCAAAATGTCACAGCTTTGGAGAGTAACCTGGGACTATATCTTCATATGCCTGCTATGTCCTTGTATTCCTTCTCATACACCTGTTCTCAGCCAGTGTTGGAAACAGGACATTGGGTCTTTCATCTCAGGTAGTATCTCAGGTTTTTTCCCCTCATATTTTTATTCCATGTCATAAAAACACAACAGCTTTGCTGCTTCCAACACGTTTCTCAGCAGCAACACACCTGATTTTTGGAGCTACTTTGGCTCCACATCATGACAGAAAAGCAAACTGCTTGCCCAACTTGTTGATATGGTAATCTGCGTGTCAAAGGTTGGATGTGAAACACAAAAAGAATTGGGTGTATTGAAACAGAAAGGTGGTGCAGTTAGGTACACCCCCCACGTAACTCTGGGAACTGTTACATTTTGAAAGTAACCATTAAAAATTAAAAAACATGTCATACAACCTCATGAAAATCCCTTTAAAAGCTTAATACTGGTTCACATATTTCATCAAATAACAAGCAGAGCAATAAACCATTTGTGGTTGGTTCTGGTCATATGAGCTCATTTGTGGCTTGACTGTCTCTTAATGAAATTCCTTGAGAGAGCTGCTCTCAAAGGCAGAAAAAACAATGGGTTAGTTTCATATATCTAATTTAATCAGATTGCCCAAATTATCATTTTTCACTGCTGCCAGGGAATCAGAAACATCCCTGTAACCTTCTCCTCAGTCTCAAGTGTCATTCTGGCATGCACAGCGTTTGGACCAGGTGAGCGTGTAGAAGCGTGTGGTAGCAGCAGTCCAGTGGAAAGTTTAAAGAAATGGTTCAGACCACTACAGCACTTGCATGGGGTCCTCTGGCTATGTAAGTCTTGGAAAACTTCAGATTAGAAATACTCAGTGGACATCCAAGATGTTGTGATCTCCAGCTGAGGAGACACATCAGTGCTTCTCCAGCTCCTTGGTACAGTCGCTGGCAGGACAAACATCTGCTCCACTGGTAGTGCTTCAACGGGGATTCAATTTGGCTAAAGAAGTACTCAGCTGTTTGTTAGGAAAGAAAAGATGTCTCTGTAGGTGGCTAAATAATCCTGTTTAACAGTACTGAGAGGCTCTTACCCTTACCTGATGCTATTTGGATTAGCCCTGTTCACATCGATGGAACTGGAGTGGGGTATTTGCACGCTGTCTTGTGTTAGCCTGCCTGGAAAATATCCCAGCTGTCTAAATGAACCTATACATCATTCTGTTTGGTTGGGTTTTTTTTTATTTATTTTTCTAAATTTTATAGTCAAAGTTTCAGGTTTGATAAGTGAAAAACCATTTAATTAGATCACCTTTCAAAAAAAGGAAGCTACAACTTAAAAAGACATGTTGCCTTAACAAATGTCTTAAGTTAGTTTAAACTGGGCAGTGACTTGAGGAATCCCAGAAGAACACAAAATAAGGCTATGCCTATTCTTCATGAGCACCATCCAAGCAAGTTTACCAATCTTTCTATTATTTATTAAGGTCTTATGGCTTCTTTTACAGAGATCCACTCAGTAGGAAGCAGTACTCAGCCTCTGCCTCCGACAGCACAGGCAGAATCGCGTGCTGTCTTTGACACAGTGGTCCCTCAGAGCCTGGGAAAGCAGTAAGAAATATGAGATGTCCTGCAGAAATGTGGAAGACATCGTGTGTCTTGGAGCTTGGTGAATTTCCGGCATAATTTATTTATGCTCCAGATTCATATTAATTCTTCAAAATCTGCCATTTGAAATGCTCTGAGCTAAGAAAACTGGAGGAAATTGAAAATCAGCATAGACCAGTGTCACCCTTGCACACAGGGCCTGAGTTATTTGGGGCCTCCCAGCTGAAGAGAAAAGCTTCAGATATCCCTGTGAACCTAGTGAAAATGCCTTCACAATGCAAAGCAGCTGTGAAAAGCTAACAGCCGTAAGTAAGCTGTGTTAACAAGGGAATAGGGAGTAATACAAGTCTGGGGGCTTGACAAGTTAATCAAAGCTGGGCAGCAGTTTAAGAAACCTCAGAAGGATATAAACCAGAGCTGCTCAAATGATTTCTACCAAGAGCTGCTGGATGTTAAGTACTACAAGCAGTTGGGTTGTTTCACCTCCAGAGGGATGGCAGGTTATATGTGAGTGGTGGGGAGAAGGAGCAGAAGTCGATTTGCAGCACCAAAGGGAAACAAGAGGTGATGCTCTGGTCCCGTGTATGAAGTGGAGCTCCTGTATGCAGGACAGGGAAGGGGATGGGGAGGGGTTAGATCACATGGAGGGGGTTTAAGGGGCTGAAATGGCATTTGGGAAAATGAAGAGAAGGAGGTGTAGGGATCTTTTCCTAGAGAGGAGGTAAGAAAAACAAGATGAAGAGAAGTTTCTAGAGGCATGGGAGGAGCAAGCAGAGGCATATGTGAAGATAGGCTGGTGGAGGAGGAGGCCTACAGTTGGATTCGGAGATTGAAGAAGCAGAGAATATGTTTTAGCAGCTGGTTCTTCTTCAACAGCAAATAACACTAGCAGACCTTGCTCACATCTCAACAGCTGGGGAAGGAGAATAAGGGAGCTTCACCTTTGAAACTCTAGCACAGCCTGCCAGCCACAAAGAAGCATTTTCAGGACTATGGGAGGGGAAGAGAGGAGGAATGGCAGGTGAGCATGCAAAGTGGGTGGCAGAGAACCAGATTATGAAGTTGCTGAGACAAACTCCTTAATAACTGGGAGTCCCCTGAGATCTGGGGTGTTGCAGTGTGGTTATTTGCTGTTATCTCCAAGGGATATGAAAATGTCTGGGATTCTGGGGTTATTACCATGGACAGGGCTTCAGAACATAAGGGTGACTTGGAGATGCAGGATTTGAGAAATAAATTAAGTAGGTGAAGTAAAGGAAAACATAAAAGAAGATTTGAATAAAAAGAATTGGAGTTAATACTTTCTACATTGAGTCACTATTTGGACTGCACAGGGTGGGATTAGTAAATCTTATTCATTAAAAGCAGAGGTGTGTTATTTGCTTTTCAATCAGTGGGTGGAATTCAGCCTCCCAAGCAAAGGCAATGGAGTAACTGGAGACACACCTGCTCGTACTGCAGTTACAGCTGCTCTAACCTCTTTTAAGGGTGTTCCTCACTGATGCAGCTCCTTTCTGATCTGTCTGATTATGTCAGCTTGCAAATCATTATGGTGTATTTACATTTCTAAAACACATAATGCTTTGCCTAAAATCTTCTTGTAGTTGGCGATAGGTAAAGATCATCTTCAGATCCTGATTGCTACTACTCATTATATACATGAAAGACAGGAATGTGTTTCTTCCCTTGGAAAAACATCATACACTTGGTTAAGTTTGGTGGTTCATTCAACTGCAGTGCTGTTTTCTGAATCTGTTGTGTTTATCTGTTCTGAATCTCTTCCACCATGGGAAGAGGCAGGTGGAGGATTTAAGTCCAAGAAGAAGAGTTTAAGAGGTAAGAGATCAGGAGTTTGGGTCATGAAAAGGAGGAAAGCAGAAGGAGACTGGGATGTGTAGGAGCATGAGGTGGAGGGAGAAAGAAAAGGCTGCAAAAGGAGGGAAAGGCAAACATACCCTGTGTGAGCTGGGAGGATGAGGGAGCTGTTGAAGTTTGGTAGAGTGAGCACTGGTCTTGGGTGAGGGCCGGGACCCAGCACTGAGCCTGAAATGCAGGGCTCGGGGAAGCAGCAGAGCCCGTGATATTAACCGTTGTGCATTCACTCTCTGCTCAGTTCATGGGACTGGGCTTGCGCATCAACTGGAAGGCAGCTGAAATCATGGAAACACTTAAGTGTTAGAAATTGAAGTAATGAGGACAAAATAATGGTTTAAAAGAGGCAGACGGTCTCGCTTTACAGCATAGATTGTTCTGATTATATTATGTTTTCTGGTTTTGTTGGCAAAAATCTGCCAGCAGGAGACAACAAATGGCTTTTAACTTATTGTTTTCTCAAAGGAAAGTATTATTTTTTTTTAAAGATCTCTCCATTAAATCTGCATATATACTTGGAGCCTGAAGAAAACAATCTGACAGGGGGCATAGAATAGCTGAAAATCTATTTGGTAAGTCCTGCAATGGAGAATATATATTTTAATGTGAAACAGTGATGATAGGGGAAGCTTTAGACAGCTTCAAAGCAAAAGCATCCAGGCAGTCAGTCCTGCAGGACTTCAAAACGTTGTATTGAGACAAAGCTTTTTGTACATCACAGTTTGAAATTCAAATCAAGCTGAGAATGAGCCAAGCCAACTTTGAGCATTCTGTATTTCACTTGATGTCCTTAAAGGCTGCAAGAGTTTCTTTATCATTTGCTTGCATCACATGCCATTTGCAGTGCTGCTTTGCAGGTGTTTCTTTGCTCTTCTTCCGGTTTCATTGAGCGGTTACATAGAGTTGTAGTGTAGCATATTTGTTTTTTAAAGCTTTTGTTAAATTGGATTCTCCTTCCCTCCCTCCAGCCTCCAAGGCAGATTTACAGGAATCTTTTAGAGATACGACACTGCATTATTTTAAAAGCTTTGCTCTTATCTTCATGGTCTTAGGAGTCACGAAGGACTACACATGAGGATAAACATCAGGTTCCCCAGCATGGAATAAAGTCAGACTGGATTACACAAAACACTTTAACAGATAAATCCAGATACTCTTCTCGCTGTCCCCCCTCTCTCCTATCACTGATGAGATTTCTTAAATTTATTTTAAAATGACAAGAGGGGGGAGTGACAGAAAGAGCAAAAATATCCCCAAACCTCTATCAAAGAACCTGAAACAACACTTTAATTCTATCCAAATAATTCAGGAGCTAGTTCAAGAGTGGCTCAGTAGAGATATTTTTATGTCAAAACCAGCAAAGGAACAGCATTGGCTAATTAATGATAGGGTTTCTGTGTCATTCATTAATGTCCAAAAAATCATCTAATGTAGGACACTTTCAAATTCAGGGCAGAGAGGAAACTGCATTTGCTTTTGTTGAAGGAACAACTGGAATTGCAAAATCGTTTCAGTGATGAGGCTTTGCTGGATTTGATTCAAAGAAATGCTGAAAACTTGGTTCTACGTTGCTCATGTTTTATACCGTAATTTCAGTCATGCCATCTTTCTCCATGCACTGATGCAATTAAGGAACCTGTGTGTTTTATCACATTTTATTTGGTTCTGGAAGAGCTCAGCTATGCCAGAGATGGGGAATTGGGAGACTTTGGGTATGAAATTTGGCTTTGGCCAAACCCAGCAGAGGACCAAGGTGACTGGAGGGTGGGTACTCCAAGGCTTTACTCACAGGCATTGGCTTTCAGGGTGCAATACCAAAACGTGCACCAGCTGCCCTCTGATCTAGGTAGGATGAGATCCAGGTACTGAATGAGCACCAACCCACCCTCCTCCTGGGCCAGATGTGTAAATAATAAAAATTGGTCAAATAGGGCCTGTTTTTGCCAGTGCTGCAGCAGCTGCATGTCCCATTGCAACATAGCTGGTGATAGAGCCTGCAGAGCTCCTGAGGGGATTTATGCCCTGGGAGGGTGTCCCCATGCCACTCTGGTGGTGGCTGCTGTGGACACACAGAGGCACAGCTCCAGGGACCTTTCACAGTCAGGAGGAGTTTCGGTGCCTCTGGTCTCAGGTGACACTTGGTACTCTGCAGGGCACTGAGGGGCTGGGTGGCACGTGGCGGGCTCACAGGCTCTCATCCTGGGTGCCCAAGGGTCTCGGCACCACAGGGACCTGCTGTGGATGGATGCCACTTACAGCCTGGCACGAGGTGAACTGGGTGGCTTGAGAAGAGCCATACACAGCATGAGTGAGGAGCAGCTCTGCCAGCCAGGTGTGGAGGCTTAAGGCAAGCAGCAAGAAATAGCTCTGCTGTCCTTTATGCAGGGCAAGCCAAAGGTACTGGTTTTGGCTGTGTGTGATATAGCTGAGGGAGATGAGGTTCATTTGGGTATGTGATTGCTTTCCATTTTTCTGGAAAGGGCAAAGGGAGCACCCAAGGCCCTGCCTCAGAGATAGGCATCCGCTGGGCTGCCAGAAGTCACAAAACATCTCCTGGTGTTCCCCTGCATTTCAATGTTCTGTCATTTCATAAAAAGTTTGTTTTGTCCCTCTCTGTCCTAATCCTGATATCACTGGCATGCTTTTAACCTGAAGACAGAGGCAAGGCTGTCCCTCAATGAGAGGCAGCTGCTCCAGGAGCTAAGGTAAAGGAATTAAATGGGATTTATGCCTCCTGCTCCTGGCTGTACTGTGGTTTCACAGCATAACACTGAAAGCCACTTAGGCTCTGGGCAGTTTAGCCATCTGTATGGTGGAGACCAGATGCATCTCCAGGAGGAGGCTGGCATTTGCTGACACCCAGCTCTGGGCTTCCTTTTTGATGGACCCAGAGTCTGTAGCATCATAGACTCAAAGACTGGGAGATGGCACAGCACTCCTCACAAATGTAACTACTTTAATGGCAGTATTTGCAGCAAAATGTGAGAAGATGGTAATTCCTGCTGTGCTTCTCCAATTCTGATGCTGTTTCCAGGTCAAGACAAGGAAATGGTCCTTGCATTTTGCTCTGCTGCATAGGTCTCAGCTATCTGTTACTTCCATACTGAGTGGTGGCTTTCTGAGGGACAGATGCCCAGCCAGCTATGGAGGATTGGTCTGGCACCCTCCTCTGGGGACGTGGCTGCCAGCTAGGAGGGGCAGATAGTGTTCAGCTGTGGGCAGCTGGCTGTAATCCTTGCTGAAAGGCAAAGGTACAGAGACCAGTACAAGCAACCTCCTGTCACCTGCAGAAGTGATTCTCACCTCTGAAGCGTTATTGGCTCTGTTACTGCTCCTGAGACTGCAGGTAGCAGGAGTCACTTAGCGTCTTCTGCTGTCCAGAGCCGAGCGAAGGACTTCATTCAACTTTCAGTCAACAGAAAAGGTGCTGTTGGCCAGATAATTTTTTTTTGTTGAAAAAGCTTCATTTCATTTTTGGGTATCTTTGTTTATTTGCTCCTGGGTTTTTTTTTTTTAATAAAGGGCAATTCCAAATTTGGGATAAAATGGCTGCAGAAAACTTACCCAGCTGAAGATGCTGTTAGTTTTCCGTTTGGGTGTCTCCTTAGAAACTGCTGAAATGTGTTATGGAAAAGCTAAAAACCCCAAGTATTTTTTTTTATTTTAAATACCTGACCCACAACTAGCATTTTGGTTTACTCTAACAGGTAACCCAGAGGCCCTAGGCTATATGACTTCCAATTGCCATGTGCCGTGTTTGTGCCTGCAGGACAGGTTATTGCAGAGCACTCTTGTGATTAGGGCTAGCTTTGTAGACACAGAAGCTTCACACATACCAGGATGTGACTCCTTGCCTGCAGAGGAGGTGAGAAATGCATCCAGGTGAATCTGGAGTATAATCTCTGTGCCTGTGTAAAATCTTAAATGTTCTATACAATGCTTTTGTTAGCAGTAGGGGATGGAGGGATCCCTATGTGCATAAGCTATGTTTTTAGCTATACATAACCAACAGGGGGCATTAGGTCTATGCTTATTAAATGTGTATTTGTACTAGCAGAGAAAAATCTCAGTAGTTTGATTGAAAACAGCAGGATGGGAATCCAGTATCCTACAAAAGACAGAGGATTCTGTTTTTCCAGAACATTTAGTAACTGTTGTAAGTCTGTTCTGTTTTCTTTAGGTCTAGCTTGTATCTATTTTGAGATGAAGATAAGTGATATTAAGATCCAGATGATTTTTGTATGATCTGTAGCTCAAAAAACCCCTGAAAAACATAAGTATTTCTGGTGCAAATTGGTTTCTATTGATGATTTCCAGTTTTCTAACCAGAAATTAAAGTAAGGCTGCAATTATATCTTCCTGATAGAAATTAGATTCTGCAGTACACAGTCAACTGCTCCTCTTCATTATGGAAGAAACCTTGCCATGAATTATTTGATTACTGAATGCAAAGGACTTTAGTGAGGAGTTACAGTGCAAGCACAAATTGCAGTCTTCAAAAATGAAAGTAATATTTATTACAGAGATAATTGTTATGGCTACAACCACTCATATTCCTGTATGTGTGACTATTCATATACACATTCTGGGGGAGATGTGGTTTTTTGTATTTATAGCGCTGACTGTAGAAGCAACTTTTTTTCTCTTCACATATGAAGTTGGAAAACTGTAGCCTGCTCTGCACTCCTGTCACACCCAAGCAGCTGGGTAACTGTTTTAGGTGAAGCAATTTTTACAATCTGTAGTTAATTTGAGTTGTATTTGGAAATATGGAAATAGGTTAAGGAAGTAGATGTTAAATAATTAGGTGATATAGCTGAAGAGAACTGCGTTCATAAAGCAATGACAAAATAAATTGTTGGCTAAAATGTACAGACACTCTAAGTTTCAAGAAGTTGATTTAATTACCTGCCTTATGTTAAAATGGGTTTTACATAACCTAACAACTTTAATTTCTTCCAAAGTAAAATTACTTTATTTCAAAACAATAACTGTTAACAAATGAGCAACCTTTAGCTGTTGCAGAGCTTTTTGCCTGCCAGTGCATCTAGGATGCTGTGAGCAATTCTTGGTCCCCCACAGTCAGAAGAGAAATTCTAATTGGATCAGTGGCGCACAGCATCTCCCTTCCTGAGTCCTCTTCATACCTCTGTCATAAAACAAGGCAAGAGGAGTCTGGTTCATTTTTATCTAACAAGAATGAAGGTGAAGGGGATAAAACTGCAAGCAGCCAGTCCTGTAGCAGGGTGCTGCAGAGGTAAGAAAGTTTATAAAGTAAAGCACGTTTGCCTGAGAAAAAAGGATATAACTTTGCAAACCTGCAGGTGGTAAAGGAAGGCATAGTTCTCAGCAGGTCTCTTTAGGTGCTGTCTGAAGTAAGGAGGGTTGGATGCTTCCCAAGCATTTGTCGTAATGGTAAGTGCATTCAATCGGTGTCTTCCCCAGGGTGCCTAACCCCAAACTGCTCTGTTGGAAGTGGGCAATGCCTAGTGGTGGCATTTCTCAAATGCCTGGGTTGCTCTGAGGTAATGACCCCACTGATCTTCAGAGCAGGGGCTGTACCACCCTCCCACCACTCTCTGCTGGGGCATAACCATTTGGGTTTTCTGCATGTGAGTACGGGTCAGAGGGGAGCATTTCTCAGCCTCGTTGGCTGGAGAAAATCACAAGGAGGGTACAAATGCTTGTGTGTCCAATTTGTTGCTGCCAGGTGTTTCTGACCTCTGCCTGTTGCCCAGTTTGTGTGTTGGATCTTAACAGACAGCTTTGCATTATTAAACAGGTTGTGGGAGACATCCCAGAGCATGGGCTCACAGACAGTTCCTTTAAGTGCTATATCATCATGAGGACAGCCCAGACTCCCTTCAATGCACTCTAAGAAGCTGCTTAGTTTTAATTGTTTCTATCAGATTGTAAGTTTGCCTGCATGAGTAAATGAAACTCTTAAAGATGTCAAACTTTAAGTTACTAAAAGGTAATTGCTACATTAGCTTCCTCTTGAAATCTGCTCCTATTTCTGCATATATCTATCTTCTTAATGTTAACAGTGGTTTTTTTTTCCAACTGAAGTCCAAATGCTCAGAGGTGAATTTCCCATTCAAGTCTTCAACACAAGAGCAGCTTCTAATTTGAAAAAGGAGAGTCGTTAGCCAGGGCGAGGGTTGGATCAGATTCATCAATAGAAACAACACTCACATATTCATCTCTTTCCTCATCTCTCTTCTCCCTCCCTGCCATATGTTTCTTTCACCTATGTAGTGAACAACTAACCAGCCATGGAATAAGTTTTATTTTTGCCTTTCCAGGTTAACTTTCCTGTACTTTGCATTGTTCATCTCCTGCAGCCTGGAACTCACATCAGTGAGTGGATGGTGCTAGAGTGCAACTTGTGTGTAAAATTTCAAAGCCTGAAAGCTGCTGTGGCTGTATGCTACTGCATTTTAAAATTCTTGGTTGGGATTTCCAAAGCATGGATCATGGAGAGCTATGTATGGGTCTGACTTGAGGCTGGGGCCAAGTAACAAAAATAAATCCCACTTTGCTTGCAGATGGCCTTGGGTTACTCTGGCCCAAGCTCGGAAGCAGTTCCCTGTGCTTATATGTATGTGTTGGTCTTGATGTCTCATTTTGTGCCAGACTCAGAAGCGGTTGTGATATCTGTGGTGCAGGTCTTTTATCACTCTTGTGCACTTTTCTAGAGCAGTAAGAAACTGCAGATGCTATCATGCTTCTCTAAGCATGATAGCATCTGCAGTTTCACCCCCTGAGTGGTGACAGCTCTGGTCTCCTGGGTGCTGGGATGTGTGTCCTGGTCCAGGAGGGATCCTGTAGTTGCTCCAGCTGCAGTCACTTGACTCTGAGGGACACCACATCTTAAGACTTCTTCCATAGTCCAAAAGCACTGCAGGCAGTACAAGGTCTGTAGGCTTCAGACTGGCCACCCACTATGAAAACAAGTGTGTTTATCTTGCATTCCTTACCTGTCATGTTTGTAGTCTTGAGGGAAGCAACCAGATCATCTAGAAAGGTTTCTTGAAAGTTGCTTGGTCAATGTCCTGGCACATCTTTCCTTCTCATAAAGCAGAGTTTAGTGTCCTTTAATACTTAATTCAGTCTGAATTGCATTTTGAACAGCATCTCATCTGTTGGACCCGCTTGTGTTAGTGAAGAGTTGTGTTATTCTGTGTATCCAATAGAACAGCAAATTAGGGACACCATTTCCATGTTAATCAGTTAGTCATGTAAGATGTTACCGCTTTCCAAAGAAGTGCTGGAGCCACAGCTGTGTTACTTGTTATTAAAGGTTTGTGTGTCAGCAGATTCTGCATCTATATTGTTTTCTGCAGAGCCAGCAGCAAATCCTAATAAAAATGTGAGAAAACATTGCCGGTGAGGTGATAGGTTGAGATTAACTGCACTAAAAAAATGTAATTCCATGCTAAGTCTTTTAACTTCTCTGGAGAGTCTTTATAAAAAACATACCAATTTAAGGACTTCTTTCTGCTTCTGTGAAAATGAATATGAAAACTTGCACAGAATTAATCTAAAGAAGAAAAAGCAGGCAGCCGGCTACCACTCATCCTAAGCCTGCACAGCTAAACTGTGCATAGGCCATGTTAGCACCGGGCTCAGCAGAAAACTTCACTGGTGCAAAAATATTTAGCTTAATTAGATGTTTACTGGGGAATCTATGTTGTTATCCTGCATATCTTTTGCCTTAGTAGTTAGGAAAAGTGACTCAGAACTAATTTTTTTTTTCCTATTGCAGATAGACATAACTTGAAGGATAACGTGTATGGAAGGGGCAATGTTCAGCTGCCTTCCAGAATGGCATGAATGATCAGTTCCTCTGTTGTGTGATGCATCCATAAGTGATTGGGTTTGCTGTACCACACATTGAAATTAAGGTTTCCATGTCAAACCACCCTCTGTGAAGAGAAGGCGTATGTGAGCAAGGGTTGGTGCAGACGTGCATCTGGTGTCATCCTTCTCTCTATCTGAAAAGGAGTTTGGGCAGGTGCATGAAGCATCAGCCTGGCAATAAGAGGATCTAAATCTAATCATGGGCTCTACCCTGATTTTTTGCTAGCCCAAGTGTTCTGTCTTAGTTTGCAATCTATAGAACAATATTTTTGCCTGTCTTTTAGCTCAAATTGAACCATGTAGGTATACGTACATATAGGTACAGTATCTTTGTTGCTGAAACTTTCTGGCTTTCCAGTAATACTTGTTAAAACTTGTATGTTTAAACTCAAGAATTAGCCCTCTGCTGAGTTCTAATGATGATTTCTAAAAAAAAAAAGGGCAGTTGAGCTAAGCCCTGGAGTAAGTAATTTCCTTCTCAAACATTTTTTTATAAACAAATGTATAGAAATAGGCTTGAAACTGAAAACCCTTGTCCTTAACTGCATCACTGTTATAAGATTTTACCCAAAATATATAAAATGCTTAGCTTAAACTGCCTACATTAGAAGCAAATGCGTTTAAAGCATTTTTCTGGTTTTGGTTTGTTTAAGTACATAATTTTTAGGACAATTTAATGTCATCCACTTATGTCAATGCTCCAGCTGCCAAAAAATCTTGAGATTTTTTTCTAGTGTACTTGATGCACAACCCCCAGGCTCTCGAAGGCATTCCTATAACAGTAAAATGGGGTGAACACAGTGGCCTTCTAGTTCTGAAGAAGGTTTTGTTTCTGTAGCTCCTGCCTGTTTCAGAGGAGGTTCCAGAACCTGACATGGTTCTCACACAGAAAAGGGTCCAGAAGAGGTGTCACATGTGGGAACAACTTATAGCACCTCTCGGAAGGAAAATGAAGTGATGGTCTGTCCTGCTGGCCACAACCTTTGCCATGAGCACCACTGATGGATGGTTGGTCTGTCCTCCCTCCTGCCAGTGCAGCTTTCCTGGCTGCTTTCCACATGTGCGTGCTACTGTTGTGGTTTAGCCCCAGTCAGCAACTAAGCACTGCACAGCCGCTCGCTCACTCCCCCCACCCCTGTGGGATGGGGGAGAGAATCGGAAGGGCCAAAGTAAGAAAACTCGTGGGTTGAGATAAGAACAGTTTAATAATTAAAATAAAACCTCAATAATAATAATATAATGAAAAGGAAAATAATGAGAGAGAGAGAGAGAGAGAGGTGAAACCTTGGGAGAAAGGAAAAAAAAAAAAAGCAAACATCAAGTGCTGCAACCGCTTACCACCCACCGACCGACAATGCCAGTCCATGAGCTGCAATCCCTGCTTCCCCCGGCCAACTCCTCCCAGTTAATATACTGGGCAGGACGTCACATGATATGGAATATCCCTTTGGCCAGTTTGGATCAGCTCTCTTGGATGTGCCCCCTCCCCTCCCAGCTTCTTGTGCACCTGGCAGAGTGTGGGAAGCTGGAAAAGGCCTTGACTAGTGTAAGCACTACCTAGCAACAACTAAAACATTAGTGTGTTATCAACATTATTTTCATATTAAGTGTAAAACACAGCACTATACTAGCTGCAGTGAAGAAAACTAACTATCCCAGCTAAAACCATGACACTATTCACCCCTTATTCCATACCATTTACGTCATGCTCAGGTCCCATACTATCCAATATGACCTCAATAACCACCACCTGCCTTCCCATCCTTTGATAACACACACAGATATCATTTATCATTCCCTTAGTCTATGGACCACCCCTGTAAAGTGTCTGTAGAGGGTCCACAAATGTCCATTGAGTTCATTTAGTCCATAACGTTGGGCTCCATCTATCGTAACAGTCTTTCAAGGCCGGAGAGATGGTCTGTGTGGTGTTGGATTGTTGCATGCTGAAGTCAGTCTTTGTTCCATCACTGCTACACTTTGCTTGGCTCGATCAAAGTTCATTCTTCATTAATTTGGGAGATTCTTACTATGATACCATTGATATGGCATATAGCAGTCATAGGAGTGATGACATGCAACATTATATAGCAATTAACAGCATAGCATTCAGTTCATTGGCTGTTTTCACCCAAAATCAAATCCCCTTGAGGCACACATCGGAGTCCTCCATCCTCCCGCATCACCCACCAAGCACACCCAGGTCCTTGAGCAAAAGCAATCCCACGAATGGGTTTGCCTTTGCCCGAGACAGGAATAACCCAGACGGTTTTCCCCAGCATATTTTTTACATGCACTACAGGGACTTTATCCCCTTCCCCAGTACGTAAGAGTTCTGATTGGGCAGGCCCAGCTCGATTGGCAGAGCCCCTAGCATTGACTAACCAGGTGGCTTTTGCTAAATGTGTATCCCAGTGTTTGAATGTCCCACCCCCCATTGCTCTCAGTGTAGTCTTTAACAGTCCATTGTATTGTTCAATTTTCCCAGAGGCTGGTGCATGACAGGGGATGTGATACACCCACTCAATGCTGTGCTCTTTGGCCCAGGTGTCTGTGAGGTTGTTTCGGAAATGAGTCCCATTGCCTGACTCAATTCTTTCTGGGGTGCCATGTCGCCATAAGACTTGTTTTTCAAGGCCCAGGATAGTGTTCCGGGCGGTGGCATGGGGCACGGGATGTTTCCAGCCATCCGGTGGTTGCTTCCACCATTGTAAGCACATGGCGTTTGCCTTGGCAGGTTTGTGGCAGTGTGATATAATCAATCTGCCAGGCCTCCCCATATTTATACTTCAGCCATCGTCCTCCATACCACAGAGGTTTTACCTGCTTGGCTTGCTTGATTGCAGCGCATGTTTCACATTCATGGATGACCTGCACAATAGCGTCCATGGTCAAGTCCACCCCTCGATCATGAGCCCATCTGTACGTTGCACCTCTTCCTTGATGGCCTGAGGTGTCATGGGCCCACCGAGCTATAAATAATTCACCCTTATGTTGCTAGTCCAGATCCACCTAAGCCACTTCAATCTCAGCAGCCTGATCCACCTGCTGGTTGTTTTGATGTTCTTCAGTGCCCCAACCCTTGGCTACATGAGCATCCACATGATGTACCTTCACAACCAGGTTCTCTACCCGGGCAGAAATATCTTCCCACAATGCAGCAGCCCAGATGGGTTTACCTCTGTGCTGCCAGTTGTTTTGCTTCCATTGCTGTAACCACCCCCACAGGGCATTTGTCACCATCCATGAGTCAGTATAGAGATAGAGCACTGGTCATTTTTCTCATTCAGCAATGTCTAAAGCCAGCTGGATGGCCTTTACTTCTGCAAACTGACTCGATTCACCTTCTCCTTCAGCCGTTTCTGCGACTTGCCATATAGGACTCCATACAGCAGCCTTCCATCTCCGATGCTTTCCCACAAGGCAACAGGACCCGTCAGTGAACAGGGCATATTGCTTCTCATTTTCTGGCAGTTTGTTATACAGTGGGGCTTCTTCAGCATGTGTCACTCCCTCTTCTGGTGATATTCTGAAATCTTTGCCTTCTGGCCAGACCATAATCACTTCCAAGATTCCTGGGTGACTGGGGTTTCCTATTTGAGCCCGCTGGGTGATCAGTTTGACCCACTTACTCCATGTAGCATCAGTTACATGATGTGTAGAGGGGACCCTCCCTTTGAACATCCATCCCAGCACCGGCAGTCAGGGTGCCAGGAGAAGCTGTGCTTCTGTTGCGTCCCAATCTCAGAGGGAGGAGAGCGACCAAGGTTCTAATGATCCCCTCAGACTAAATTAAGGTGAAATGACACCAAACAATCAATCAAACATTTTATTTTGATTCTAACACAGAAAGTAACTTAAACTTGGAAAGGCAATTTGAACTTGAAAACATGGAAAAGCACTAGCGGTGTGGATTCTTATTAAGAATATTCATAAAAGAAGAAGAAGAAGAGAAAAGACAGGAAAGAGAGAGAGAGATCACCAGTCCAGGTTCCAGCGTTGGTCCGGCCAACGCGGGGTGGGTGTCTGGTCGGTAGGAGCGCTCGTCCAAAAAAAAAGGAAGCAGCAGAAGAAGAAAAGCCCCCAAATGGCACTTCCTTCCCCTTTTATATCCATCAGTCACTATAGACTTCCCCCTGGATTTTTTTTTTCATCTTGTGAGTGTTTGAGGCATTCCTCCAAAAAGTTCAAGGGATCTCCACCCCCTGTCCCCTTAACAAGTATTTTCTCCCGCCAATTGGTTAGCTATCCTCGCTTGCTATGTAAATTAGCACGCATGCTCCTTACGGGGGGGGGGGGGGGGGGGGGAGTCTTTTCAGCCCTGAATTGGGTCAGTGGTCGCGATCTCCCCCTGCCGCCTTTACCTTTCACCTAGTTACCGCGGTTTTGGCACTTCATCACCCTGCTGAGGCAGGAGGTTCCCCTTATCAGTCTCTCTGTTATTCTTCAAGGATGTAGTCATGAAACAAATGCTTCAGCTTTTTTCTTCTGACTGATAAATTGGCCTTGGTGTTAGACTGCTAGTTCTTCCAGTTGGACTCCTACAGCTTCAGTACCAACCACTTCTGAAGCAGATTGAACTCCTTCATATGCTGCCAATATCTCTTTTTCAGTTGGAGTGTAGCGTGCTTCAGACCCTCTGTATCCCCAACTTCAATACCCTAGGGGCCGACCTTGGGTCTCCCCTGGTGCTTTCTGCCAGAGGCTCCAGGTAGGGCCATTCTCCCCGGCTGCAGTGTAGAGCACATTTTTTACACCTTGTCCTGCTCGGACTGGCCCAAGGGCTACTGCATGAACTATCTCCTGCTTTATCTGTTCAAAGGCTTGTCATGGCTCAGGGCCCCATTTGAAATCATTCTTCTTCCACATCACTTGATGAAGAGGGCTCACGATCAGACTGTAATTTGGAATATGCATTCTCCAAAAACCCACACTGCCTAGAAAAACTTGTGATTCCCTTTTGCTAGTTGGTGGAGACATGGCTGCTATTTTGTTGATCACATCCATTGGAATCTGACGATGTCTGTCTTGCCATTTTATTCCTAAAAACTTGATCTCCTGTGCAGGTCCCTTGACCTTACTTTGTTTTATGGTGAAACCGGCCTTCAGAAGGATTTGGACTATTTTCTTTGAGTTACTGGAACTCCCGGGACAGTTTCTCCACAGCCAAAATGAGGGAGGAAGAAATATTTGCTTTGTAATCCCGGAATTTATCAATCACATCCCCCACTGTTGGTGTCTCTTCATCTTTCCAGGACATTACTGCCAATGAGTTTACATGGGATGATGGTGTGCTCCGTACAAACTTCCACCACGTGGGTCGTGTGCATTGGGCTTCATCTGGATCTATGGGTGACTGTTCATTGTCCAGGTCACCATAAATCACCTCAAGCATGGCTAATTCCCTCAGGTACTGGATACCTTTCTCTATGGTGGTCCATTTTCCTAGGTGATATATAACATCTTCCTTGAAGGGGTACCTTTCTTTCACACCGGACAGGAGTTGCCTCCAGAGGCTGAGGCCTTGTGTCCCTTTTCCAATTGCTTTGTCAATGCCCCCTTCCCTAGAAAGGGATCCCAATTGTCTGGCTTCCTTACCCTCTAATATCCGGCTACTGGCCCCATTATCCCAGCATCGGAGCAGCCACGTGACAACATGCTCACCTTGATGAGATGGCCGAAATCTTTTTGCATATCTCGCAACTCACTCAAGGATAGGGATCGGGTGGTTTCCATTTTGTTTCTGAGTTCTTCCTCTTCCTCCTCCTCTCCTCATGATGGCTCTGCTTTTCCATCATCTCTTTCTAAACGAGTTGACTTTCTCTTCCAAGATTTCTTCTTGGGTATAGGGGCGACGGATACTGGCACGGGTTGATTCTCTGATTCAGCTGCAGTGCCTGTAGTGGGTGTTTGAGTGGCCACAGTGCTTGTCGTCAGGCTTGGAGTAGCTGCAGTGCCTGTTGTGGGGGTTTGAGTGGCCACAGTGCTTGTCATTTTCCTTTTCTTTGTCTTTTTAGATCCAGAGGCCTTCTCTTCCCCTTGGGGGTACTGAATAGTGTTAAACAGGGCTCAGTAGGCATGGGCCAGGCCCCGACACATTGCAGTGATTTGTATCTCTCTGGAATTGCTAGGGTGACAGCATACTTCCTCCAAATATTCTACTAATTTTTCAGGATTCTGCATTTGTTCAGGGGTGAAGTCCCAAAACACTGGAGGTGCCCACCATCTTAGGTATTTGCCCATACTATCCCACATACCCTGCCACCCATAATTATCGAGCTTTGGGGCAGATCTCTGGATGATATTCTTGAATTGCTTATTAACCTTAGACAAAGCCAAAACAATCTGCCATAGGAATACCAACAGATGTATCTTAACTACCCAAGGATGTTCAAGATACAGAAAAGTTGTTGTAATGAAGGAGGAGACATTACAGAAGATGGTAGATAAGGTGCCATTCTGTATTTCCTCCATAAAAAACCTCTCAGAGGAGGAGGTATAATTGCTAATTGTCTCCATGAGGTGGTACCCGAAGTACAGTAACGGCTTCCATGCAAGACCCAAATAACTGATAAAACTCAAGGCCAGTGTTTTAATAACAAATCTCCTAGGCAAAACATCTCTAACCACTGCAGAGCACAGCAAACTACAAAACCCAACGCCAGTCTTTAACATGTACTTCAAAATCAGCATGGTGTAGGTCTGACTAACTACTATCGAGAACAGATGAATCAATGCTGTGACCAGCAATTGTTATTATCTCAAACCCTTCGGGTCCCACGTTGGGGGCCAAGAAGAACTGTCGTGGTTTAGCCCCAGTCAGCAACTGAGCACCACACAGCCGCTCGCTCACTCCCCCACCCTCGTGGGATGGGGGAGAGAATCGGAAGGGCCAAAGTAAGAAAACTCATGGGTTGAGATAAGAACAGTTTAATAATTAAAATAAAACCTCAATAATAATAATATAATGAAAAGGAAAATAATGAGAGAGAGAGAGAGGTGAAACCTTGGGAGAAAGAAAAAAAAAAAAAAAAAACAAACAAGTGCTGCAACCGCTCACCGCCTACCGACTGACGCTGCCGGTACCCGAGCCGCGATCGCTGCTTCCCCCGGCCAACTCCTCCCAGTTAATATACTGGGCATGACGTCACATGATATGGAATATCACTTTGGCCAGTTTGGATCAGCTCTCTTGGATGTGCCCCCTCCCCTCCCGGCTTCTTGTGCACCTGGCAGAGCATGGGAAGCTGGAAAAGGCCTTGACTAGTGTAAGCACTACCTAGCAACAACTAAAACATTAGTGTGTTAGCAACATTATTTTCATACTAAGGCCAAAATGCAGCACTATACCAGCTACAGTGAAGAAAATTAACTCTCCCAGCTAAAACCATGACAGCTACCAAGTGTGGAAGGAAAAAAAGGTTCAACCAAAAAAATGTTCAACCAAATAAAGAAGCCGAGATCAGACCTAGAGCCCCAGCTCCTGGCATCACAGGATTAGAGACCCTCAGCTTTCACTTCTTCAGCAAAGTTTCTTCCCTTGGGAGTCCCCCAAAAAGCCTGGAAACATGGTCAGATGATAACATATGAAGGAATCCATGTCTCTGAGTCTGCAGGAAGCCTGAAAAACAGCTCTGATGCAGAGAACGGCTCCATCATCCAGCAGGGTGCTTGCTTTCCTCCTGTCCCCCAGGCTTGAGCATGGCTGGAGAAGTAGAGTGGGGGGTATTTGCAGTTATTCATTTCATACTACCCCAGCTCCCCACTGGTGGGGTCGGGACCTGTGAGGGTGTAAGGGGGAATATCATGCTGTTTGGGACCTCTCTTGGACTTAATCCAGCCTATTATCCACTGCTGCCTGAAAAAATATACCTTTCTGCTGCTAGGATACCATTTATTTCTGAGTTCCCTGCCCCTACAGTGTCAAGCCTTTATTGCTGGTTCAAGTAGTCCAAAGATCCCCAGAAGCACTGCACCCTGGAGTCAAAAGCAGTTTTTTCTGTATTGTGAACTGGGCCCAGGAAGGACCTGTGAGGCCATGCAGTCCTTGCCTCTGTTATGGATTTCCTCAGAGGATGCCTGCAAGGATTTTTTGGGGCTATAAGGACTTTAGGATTAGTCAGAAAGGCCAAGAGAAACAGAAGATACTTCCGTGAGGTGTTTTTAGCTGGACACCTTTAAATGCAAAACACTACTAAGATATAACCATGGATTGTTTCCTGTTCTGAATCTTTTCTATTGGCAAAAATAACCCCAAGAGTAGGATTTTGAAGCATGGGAATACCCTGTAATCCCATCTTCACATGATTGTTATTTCAGTCATTACCTGTTTGTGGGTAGAGAGATTTTCCCCTTGGAAAAAAAAAAAAAAAGGCAAGAGGAGAAGGACATCAGTCTGTTTTTCTTGGCTTTCTGTAATTAATCCGGTGATTTATCTCTGTAAAGTCTGACAATAAATTATTGGTTCTTATCACCTTATTTCTCAGGAAGAAACCTTGGAAGGGGAAGTTGCCACAGGCTCATTAGAGCCCCCAGTGATTAACCTCAGTGCTGACATTTGCTGTCCTTATACTGGAATAGTGTTTCCTCCCCTTATTCCACATACCCTTTTGACCTGCTGAACACCAACCATTTACACCACTGACTGCTGTGACTGTGCCCCATCTACCCTTGTCCCAAAGGGTACTTTGCTTCCCAGGCACCTATAAGCTGTCATCCTGTGGTACTGGTCTTACTGGATTTTTAGGTTAACTCAGAGGACTCTTTCCTCCTCTCCTTTCCAAGAAGGAGTTTGAGGTTCCCACCTTTTCTCTCCTGAAATTCTCGAAAACTTTCACTCCTATCACTGTATGTTTCTCTACCCGTAAATGTGCTGCAGCATCTGTAATGGTTTCCTTGCAGGGTTAGAAATAGGAACTCTCTACTCTTTAAAAGAAGGCATTTCCCTTCTTTCCAGTGAGAAAGTCTACAGGATTCTTGGTTTGGACCTTGCAGCACCTGCTTGGTGCTGTGATAATGGACTTTGAAAGTTTTGATGCTGTTAAATTCGAGATGTTATTTTAGGTCATTTCAGAAGCTTTAATGGCTCCCTGTGACTGCACAGCTGGACGGATGGTAACTGAAGCACAGACTTTGCAGGTGAAGGAATATGAAAAACAACATTAATAAAATGATAATATTTTAAAGGCTTTTTTCCTAAGCGTCAGATTCTGGCTTAAGAAAAGCCTGTGGAAAAGTAAAGTTGGGGTTTCTAAGCACTCCCAAGTGATGCAATGCCTATATGATGGTTGGGTTGCTTCTGCCCTTATGTCTATTCACTGCAACACAGTCTTCAGTTACATTCTACACAATATTTCATATATATAATGTGTGTTAATATACATCTCCCCCACTGGCTTCCAACTTCTGTGCAACTTTGGCCTTTAATACCTTTGGTGTGCTCGTTAGAGAAAATGAAATGTATGAAGCAATAAGGTAAGATCTATAAAAAGTCTCATGTTAAAAGCAAACAAGATCTGGAATTGTTAAATCTGTTACAAGGCTCTTCCATGAAGCTGCCCAAGTCACTCGAACCTAGTGTCTCCCAGTGCCTGTTCTTCCTATGTTTTTCATAAGCTCACAGGAAATGCACAGGTTGCAATGTGGAGAAATGCTTTGCTCTCACAACTGTAATTGAAGTCACCAGACACTGAACATGTAATCTTCTACTGAAGCGGGACTTCTCTGCTATAGGATCCTGGATGCCTCAAGTTAGATGCCATGAATTACCAGACGATTTTGACCTTAATCTTACTATGCCCCAGTTTCCTGTCTGATCCCTGTATGACAAAGTAAAATGCAGAATACCATTCATTGATGCTTACAACGCACCAGCAGATTAGTGATGAGCACCATGAAGAAATTAAGCATGCCATACTTGAGCAGAGGTTGGCTGGTGTCCCAGGAATATGGCACAGGGCCATGCTGAATGAGAATTATAAAGGGGAAAGACTTAGCTGTTACCCATTCACTGAGCACCATCCTGAGTGCATCCTAGGCGCATGATATGCAGGAAGCCTTAATTCTTGCTAATTCCTGTGTGCCTGACTCAGCTATTGAACCTTCTTGGAATGCAGCTGCCTCATGTAAGTTCTGCATCCCTTTGCTTTGGACAGCTAAAAGGGCTAAGGGACAGGAGATCCATAACCTCCAGGTCTAGTTGTCCAGACTTACTTGCGCAACACAACAGAGAATGAAGAATTCTCATTGGTGCCAAATCAGATGCCAGCAAGTACTTTGGCTCTGAGGTTTCATCAATATTTTCCATCATTTTTTATACCAAAAGCAACAACTTTTGTCCAGTTTTTATTGATTTTCTGTCTGTCAAACCACTTTTTCAAATTTCTAATGGGAGAGGAAGCAAAAGGCAAAAAAAAAAAAGGAAAGAAACTGTGATTTATTCCCTCCCCCCACGTATTTTTTCTCCAAAGTATTCTTTCTTGGTATTATCAGTTGTTGCTATGAGCAGAGGTATTTCCTCCTTTCTGAAGGCTATTGTTTGAACAAAATGAAGAAATACTGTCACATGTATAAGCAGATCTGATGGCATCCTCTCAGTAACTTTCGAACTCGGATTTCAACTGCATGGTGAAAGGGACGGGGGCTCAGAGATGCTTGCTTCCTGCAGATTTCTGACGAGTCCTATGCATGCTTCTTCGGTAGTGTTTTGGAGCCAGTAAAAAAGAATTGACTTTATAGTCCTCCCTGCTGAGGAGAAGAAAGTTGCAATATGAGCTCACCTGTTGTCCCACTCCAGTTTCTGACAACAGGTGTAACTAAACCATGGAGAAAGATTTATTAAGGACCTCATGCCTCACAGGTACCAGAAGAATCTCTTCTGTCACATTCTTCTGTGCAGATTCTCTGGGATTTAAGGAGCAAACTCTACCTGATTTTCCTGCAGTTAGCATGCTTCAAACATCTCCCTCTGGCATCTGTTTCCCACCTGAGCCCTTGTTTCAGCAACATACCTGTAAGCCATGAGACACAAATCCATTGGAATTCAAACTTTGCTAGTTTTGGAGTTCATAGACCGATTGGTACAAATTGCATTGTTTATAACTAAAGCTTGTGGTCATCTTGATTATGATTTTTAGAATGGGAAGTCTTCTGTGTGCACCTGGGTTAGAAAACAGCTCTAAGCCTTGCCAAGGTTATCCCATCACTCAGTTCTGCTCACAATATTTTTAGACCTATGTGGGTGTGTCTCACTGGGTGCCCAAGGTGGTCCCAGGGAACCTGACTCACCTTATTACATATAAACACTGAAAACAAAGGCAATGTTGTGAATCGTGTCAGCAGCTTGTATGTTTTAATGACTCAGGCCATTGGGGTGGATCAGTGCCTGACCTGTCTATGCTGGCCTATGCCTCTCTCCTCTTCTAGGAGCCCCCTGAGTCCCAGGTGACAATTCTTCAATTCATAAATTCATGGAAGATACATTTGAAGCTCTGTGCTGTGGGTAAGAAGTAGTCCTGAAATGTTTAATAGTCTCTGAAGTAAAATAACCCTCTCCTGTAAGTTTAGATTCAAAGCACCAACTCTTCACCAGATGCAGCTGAATTTTGTAGCATGCGCTGTCTCCACTTGCTGTGGGAGTCAATGTTTGCCCACTGCTCGGTAGATAGGGGCTATTGTGCCTTTTGTAGAAATACCAGTGAAAAGGTAAATCACCCTGAGCAGGTGTTTCAAATTTCAGAAGAAAAGAAATGGTGAAGCAGAAGAGGAAGGAATTGTGATTACTCTTTTACCCCGGTACAGCAATGTGCTTATTCCCTTTTAGCCTTTTTTCTTTAAGGAAAGGTAAGCTAGTTTCTTTGCTTAAAGAAATAAAGTTTGAAAGCTGGAAGGAAAGAAGGACTGTGAATCCTCTGATCTTCCATCAGGAATGTCACTATATTTAGCTTAGACTGGTTTTCGGTTTTTTTTTGTTTTGTTTTGTTTTGTTTTTTTTTAATGTTTTAACAAGTAATTAATTCCCTAAAATTCAAACTGTGTTGACTTACCTATTCTGGGATAAAAAAGAAAAATAAATGCATTCTGAACCACAGTGGATTTTCTGCCACATTTAAGAACAGCTGTTTGAGACTGGGGTATTTCTGATTTGGAAAGAAACTGCTTAGCTGCCTTTTTCCTACTTACACTGACCTCAAACCCTTCTGACAGCTTCCTGCATGGTGGCTTGACACTGTTTCCAAGCAAAATTTGAAGATCCCCACAAGAAGACAAGAGTCACTTTGCAGTTCCCAGTTTGCTTTCTTTATCAGACTCTTCTTTGCAAGATTTCCTTTAGCCTTATCCAGCATTTCAGGAAAAAAAGAAGTGACCTCTGGAGTTTTTTGCTGCCTTGATGTAGAGGCAAGCATCCCACCACACGTCCTGCCCTTTCTATCCCACCAGACATCTGTGATACTTAGATATGGTTTTGGAGCTTGTCCCTCTCCATAACCTATTGTTTAATTAGCGCCACTGGAAATAGAGCAGCAAAACTTAACAGTGAGATCTGAGGTTGAGGAGATAAAGCAGGGAGGATGGAGTGACTCCTGGGCATGACTGCCACACCACAGTGGAGACGTTTAGTAGAAAGGGTGAACAAGAAGGGGTTTGATGAGTTACTCAAAAGATGGCAGGAGTGGGGGGAGGAGGTAAGCAGGCAAATCTAGGTTTCAAAACAAGGATGGGAAATGAGTAGAAGAATTCAAATTGGGTGGAATGGAAGGAATTGGGGAGCAGAGGTCCTGGCAACACTGTCCAGACAGATCAGTCACACATTATGTGCCTGTGCACAGATGTTTTTTTATGGCTACTGCTCACTTGAAAGGAATGAAGGTGTCGCCGTCCACCTGCCAATTACCAGGAGCCAAATTTCCCTGTATCTGGGGCAGAGCTCAGCAGGAGCAACTTTTAAACCACACCACTCTAAGGAAAGCCCTGAAGATTTCAAAGGTGGGGCAGGGGGAACCAATAAGTGTTTGACAGATAGGGTCTGGTTCACCTCTCAGGCTAGTTTTATATCAGCATTCACAAGGTGATTGTAACGGAGCTGCTCCTGATTTGCATTTGTTTAAATGAAAGCAGAACCAGACCTTTTCCTTTCGGCAGCTGCCTGCGGGCCGGCTGGCAGCGACAGCAGTCCTGACACCCAGGCTGAAAGAGCTGCTCCTGCAACAGCTCCCGGTGTGGTAGAGATTTTAAACATGCGCTTAACTTTAAGCAGAGGAGTTCAGGTGAACTCGGTGTGACTTGTTGGACCAAGACCCAAGCACGGGAAGGAGGAGGTGCTGAAAAAAAGCTGGAGGGAAAAAAAAAAAAAAAAAAAAAAGATTTTTCCACAGCGGAATAATGTCCTCTGGGAGAAGCACTGCTGCTTGTGCCGACTACGGCAGGAGTGTGCACCGCACCGGGATGTGCTCTGCAGGGCACCCTCCTGCCCTAGAGAAACAGCGATTTTCCATCTCTCGTTTCCTTCTACGGTCCTTTCTAGTCTGTAGCAGCATGCAAAATTAGCAGAGGGAGAAGCAATAGGTGGAGAAATTCCTTCCAAGATTTTACAGTCCATACCTTTAAAAGACACTGTCCGAGTAACGAAAAGGCTGGAGGGAGAAAGGCGGCTGGGTCAAGAGCAGGGAAGAGCCTACAGAGAGATGGGCGTGTGGTGCCTCACTGCACTGACTCATCTGAGCCTTTGGGGCTCCGGCACAGGAGCAACACGGTAGAGCCGGGTCCCTGGGTAAAATGATAGAAAAGAGGGCTCCAGCCCCAAACCTGCCTCCTGTTGTCTCCCCCTCACAGCTGCTCTCGCTGGGAGAGGGAGGAATCCTCCGGAAAAAAAAAAAAAAAAAAAAAAGAAAAGGTTGATGGCTGGCATTTTACATGCTACCTTGCACTTCACGGTTGTCATTTGTGGGCAAAATGCAGCCACCTTCCGCTGCCTCATACAGCATTTCGCAGGCTGTTCTCCCCAGCACCCAGCCGCCGACAGCACGGGAACGCTGTCTTGACCCCCCCCAACCCATCGTACAGACGGAAATGCGGGGTTTAGGGGTCTTTGCGGTTAGTTTCGCTCAGGGGCACAGGGCAAAACTTCGAAGGGGTTTCCCGGGGCGCCGGACGCGGGGACAGCCGGGCCACGATGCTCGGCGGGGCGCGGCACCGGGCGCGACCCGCGGTGCGGCCGCCGCGCATCCCCGCGGGGCTCCGCTCCGCCCGCCCCCGTCCCGCGTGTCCCCCCCGGTCCCGCGTGTCCCCCCCCGGTCCCGCGTGTCCCCCGCTCCCGGGGCGGCCCGGCCGGAGGCGGGGCGGGCGCGCAGGCGCGGGGGGGGGGGGGGGGGGGGCGGGCGGCGGCGCTCGGCGGCGCGGTGCGCGGCGCGGCCCCATTCCGCGCTGCAGCCGCCGCGGGGGCGCCACTACCATGAGCGGCCGCGGCCGCCCCTGCGCGACTCACGGGCACCGGGCGCACCCGCCGCCGCCGGCCCCCCCACCCCGCCGCCGCCGCCGCCGCCGCTGCCGCCGCGCACCCCCGGCCCCCGAGCCCGGCGCTGCAGGATGCCGGGGGGCAAGAGAGGGCTGGTGGCACCGCAGAACACCTTCCTGGAGAACATCGTCCGGCGCTCCAGCGGTGAGAGATCTCCTCTGTCCATCCCTCCCTCCGTCCGTCCGTCCGTCCGTCCGTCCCTCCGTCCATCCATCCGTCCCCGGGGCGCGGAGCCGCCGCGCCCGCTGCCCGGCTGATGGGTCTGTGCCAAAGCGGCGCCTTCAAGGAACGGGGTCTGCCCGGGGTGCGGGGCTGCCGTGCCCCGCCGGAGCCTGCCCTCCGCCGCCCTTTCCCTGGCCCCCCTCACTTCTTACATCGTTATCGGTACCATGAATTTGAGCTTTTTCTTTTTCTTTTTTTTTTTTTTTTTTTTTTTGTGAGCCGCTTCTGAAAATAAGTACTCGTCATTTGCATTTCTAATATCCTCTCCGCTTGTCGGGTCATTTTTTTTTTTTTTCCCCTTCTTCTTGTTCTTTAGTTCTCTAATAATTGGACTTGCAACCGTTTTCATTCAGGGCTTCAGAGTCTTTGCGATTCTGTGACACTTTAAAGTCTGTGGCAAAGGTACCAGGAAAGAGGGTGAGGGAGTGACTGTGATTAGGACGATGGTAATCCTCTGGCTGAGCAAATATGTAAAGAACTGCCCGCAGTTGCTCATCTACAGCTCCTCTGTTAGGTGAATATTTACAGGACTGGTTCAGGACTGCATGGCCATCAAATTATTCCTTGGTGCTGGGGTTAATTTTACCCTTTCATCCAGTGCAAAGCACTGTATTGAAGTACTGATGTGGTTGCAGACCGCAACCTCTCTCGGTGTATTAATGTAGATGCTACTTTAGGCAAGTCTTGTGCTAGTTACGTTGCTTTTTTACATAGTCTTTGCACTGGCACATAGCTACTGAAACACATGAATGTTTGCACAGATGAAGTCTGGTAAGAGACCTCGACTTCGCATCTGCTAAAAGATAGCTCCTTGGGCAGCCCAAGCTTAGGGCGACCCTGCCATACCAAAGCACTGCTGTGCCGGCGTGCATCTGGGGACGTGAATGGGAAAGGCAGGCAGAGCAGTGAGAAAAGTTGCCACATGTATTATTAATCGACACACTAATGTGATGTGAAATCGTGCTGAAAAGTGTTCCCTTCCACCTTTCTATTGCACAGTTCTGGATTTACCTCACATTCATACTAACGTGGTCTGGTGTGCTGGCTTGAAGTTGATTTTGATGGCAGGAAGTGAATTAGTGATTCATCGACTTCCCCAGGAGCAGGAATGAGATGAGGACCTAGGATTTGTTTTAAAATGTTTTATGTTAAAATGCCAGCCTTGTATTAAGCCATCAACCCTTTTTGGGGTCTTCCTCCCTCTCGTGTTGTCCTGTGTTCGGCAGCTGGCTCTGTGTCAAGCTCTGTAGCCGCACGATCACTAACAGCTAGTTTCCCGCAATAGTGTATTTATTTACCAGAATATTAAATGCAGGCTTAACTAATAGGGGTTAATGTAGCACTTTCCCTCTGACAATTTCAAAGCGCTGGGTGGAATTTAATTACACTTCACAGCTCCTTGTGGAAGAGGACACACAGAGGCATTCCCAACCTGTTCTTAGAACTGTGGCATAAACGGGGGCTCGGGGCACCACAGTTGTTTTCCCAAGGTCACGCAGCAAGTTGGTGGCAGAGCTGGGAACACGGTTTGGGATTGCCATGCTTTTGTACCATGCTCTGATTAAATCACATGTCCTCCCTGGTGAAAGCTCAGTAAAGCTTTGAGGTGCCAAAAACTGGGAAGGCTCAGAAGGCTTTCGAATATTATACTGTAAAAGCATATATCCTGCTCCAGTTTTTAACCTGCTCTAATTTGGGAGCATAAATCATGCTGATTTGGTCATTCATTCTGCTTTTTCTCTGCCACTGATGATGCTGAAGCATCGTGCTACAGAGCCAAATTTGCCCCATTGGACAACAAAGCGACAAGTGGGTTGGGAATTTGTTTTTAACTCATGTAAGTGGTCGGTGTTGTGCCCTGAAGCATTATTTAGTTCTTATTTTTGTCATCCAGGATGTAACCTTATTTGTCCTTTATAGAAATAGTAAATTTCATTGGATTCAGCACTGTTTAATCTGAACTTAATGGTATCCAATAGAGCAAATCTGGTTCAAGTATCTCCTGCCAGTGCTCGGTAGAAGGCAAGGATCTGCTCTGCTGACTGTGTGCTGGGTTTTGTTTTTGTACTTGGATTCACTGGTTTCCAAGAGATTTTTCATTGAAAATGAAGGAAAGACTGATGATTGTTTTTTAAAATACATCTTTAGCATCCTCAAAAAAAGCCCTTCTATCACCTTTCTGGGTTAGAGGACACTCTCTTTTGAGATTTCTCATACTTATGCAATCCCATTGCACTTCTTGACCATAAATCTTTCCTTAACTACCAGGAGAAGGTTTGTAGATAGAAGTAATGTCTTCTATTAGGCAACAGGTGTGGCTGGAAAAATTAGACAGGTATTTCGGCAGATAGGCTCTTCTTCAGGTGAAATGGAAGCAATGGTTTCAAAATGAAATGTAGGTGGAGATAAATTACTTGGAGTTGCCAGAGATGGATCTGAATAACAAAATTTATAGACAAAATTGCAGTAGTTGTAAAATGTGGAAAGTCAGAACTCACATAGTGGGAAGATGGCATGCAGACTTAGTGTGGTGGCCAGCCTGGTGCTAAAAGCAATCATATATTCAATTTTCAGCATTATTTATGCATTTTCTGTTTTTCCTTTTTACCCCAGCTTTGGCTACAAATCAGGTTAAAATTGTGGGAGAAGCGCTCTTGGTGAATCAGTCGTGAGCAAAGCATCAAAGAGCCATGCAGAAAGGAACGGGGTGGCTGCAGCTTTTCTGTCCTCTGCACGGAGGGGTGGCATTTCTGGGCTGCCGTGCTGGACGTCCCACTGCTGGCCAACATGTTTGGGAAAGATGGAGCAAATGCCAAAGTGATGGGGGGGGGGGCATCGTCCCACGGTGTCCCTCTGCCTGGGGAACCTCTCTTTTGGAGGTGACTTTGCATGTTGGAGCTTGTGAAGTATTTTAGAGCAGTGGCATAGTTTGCTTTTTGGACAGCCTCAGGTTGCAGGTGGTTCCCAAAGCGTTTTGTGGTGGATGGTGCTGCACAAGCTGCTTTGTGGGTTCTTTGCCCACGCCGCGGCCGTGCTCCACTTGAGGAGAGAGAAAGTCTGCGGGGAGAAGTGAGGTCTGTCATTAGACCAACTGCTGCGGTTGGTAAAGAGGGACAAACCCTCAGGACACACAGACCTATCTTCAGGGTAATCTCAGTGCACTCTCTGCAATTTTTTTTTTTTTTTTTTTTTTAAAGCAGAGTGAAAATACATGGAGTAAAAGGTCTTATCTGAGGCTCACAAAGATTGATACAATCTCGCCACAGCCTTGACTGTGCCCTGGATCTTAAGAACACCAGGTGTTCTGCTGAGCTAAAAGAAGTGTTTTGTGAGAGCAGCGGGTTAAATCACATTAAGGTGACTGCCTTTTACTGCCATTAGTATTTTGGGCTTTTAATAAGGGCCTTCCTTAGGGCAATGTTCTCTCCTAAGATGTTCGCAGCAGTCTGTGCCCGTTATTAGTAATATTATTGGTTGCTTCTTCAGTGCATTCAGAGCTCCTGCTGCTATTGACCTCGGCTCAGCATCGCAGAGGTGCAACGGGCACAGACTTTGGCAAGTCTCTAGGGCAGGGCTGGGCTTCATGGACCTGGCCAGTGTGCAGAGCGATCCGGGGAGTTGAGCCACACGCACAGGGGCAGAGAAATGTGTCTGTGTTGCCTGTCCATCTTCACCCTTCACAGCAGTGAAAAGCATTAAGCTTGCGTTAATGGCATAATGTGCTCTTATGGTAGAGGATGAGCTTGGGAAAAGGTTAACTCTGGGACTTTGCGGCAATATGCAACAAAGAGTGCTAATAGTCTGGAAAAGGGGCTTCATTTAGTGAAAGACTATATATAGTCTTATCTATGTGATAAGAGTCATCATTATTGGTTATTTTTTCTGTTGCAATAACTCTCGGAAGTTTCCTCGGGACAACGGGTCTTTCAGGTCTTTCACAAATGTATTTTGACACTTGTGCTGAAATCTTGGCTCCGTAAGGCTTACATGGGAGTTTTACCATGAGCTTTAATGAAGCTAGCATTTAATTCCTGGTCTTTTGAGCTTTGTGCCACGTTCCTACAAAGGCAGTTCCTTCAGACAGAGCTTTACGCCCTGCTGGGTCCCTGTGACTTTGATGGGCGAAACGATCAGTCCTGTTTACAGGGCTGTGTTGTCAAGGCAGGGTACCCAGGAAGGGGGAGGGAAATGAGTGTCACATCTGTAGCCCTAAGACGCCTTTTTAATTTTTATTACACTGATATTATAGATAAAATTAGTGTCTGTTGTCTCTCCTGTCCTCCTTACTAGCCCATGTAGCGTACCTGATGTCTTACAGGCAGGGTGACAAAACGATGTTGTGCTCATGGGACGTGATACGTGTAGGCTTCTCTCCCCTAAATTAAAACAAGCTGCATTTTCATCTGATCCAAATTAAGTTACACACACTTCAGAGAGTAAGTTCTTTAAAGCAAGTTACTTCAGGTTTACAGGATGTCTGTCACTGGGGATCCTCTGAAAAAATGCACATCTCAGCAGTTCCCTAAATCTTTACATAAAGACACTATAGACTGGGGGGTGAAAGTTTCCATCCTCCAACTCAGTTGACTATGGAGAAATTACTGAAGGGACAACCAAGGAGCTTATGTCATTAGGACCTTCTTTGGCATTCAAAGGCACAGGGTTCCTTTTGCAGTTTCTATGACTGCAGGGGGCCTGGTGGTACGTAAATCAATGCAAAGTGGATTTTTACACTAAGAAGCATTATTAGATGACATTTGTGAGGAGTTTTCAACTGCAAGCACCCCGCTTTCCTCACTTTTCAAGTTGGTTTGTTGAATGCAGAAAGATTAAGCATATCTGACTGCTGCTGCAGTCGGGGGAGTTGTACATGGTCTAAAATTTTTTATATGTGTTTTTTATGGTTATGGCAGCTCTATACTGTTGTATTAATTTAGAAACCCAAATAATGCCGTATCATTAGCTAAAGGAATAGCTGGATTTCCTTGAGGTTTGATCAGCTGCTTTGTAAATTGTGGGTCTTTGCTTTCTAATATTTCATTCTGTGCGTATCGCTGGTGATGGGAGAGGAGTTCTCTTCTGGGGGATGCTTGAGCGCTGCTGAGCGCTTGCCACAAGAGGTCACTGCAAGAGTTGTTGCATTCCCAGGTTAATGTTTAAATCTGAGAGAGAAGAGAAAAATGAAATTATTGATTTCTTTTTTTTCTTTAGAGTAAACATCCTTTTTTTTTTTTTTTTTTATTTTTTTTTTTTTTTTTTTTTTTTTTTTATTGCTGTTGGAAGGAGTATACAGCCAAAGAATAATGTCAGGAAGTTAAGTGAGCTGCAGAAATACATTTAATTAGCCTGTTTAACAGGGTACTGTTTGGTCATTAATCGGGATTTTAAGTTATTCTTCCAGAAAGCTAAAGGAATAGTATTTTCTGGTTTGATAAAATTAAGTAATAGAAGAAGATTTTGGAGTTAGCACTCTAATGACCCGTTTTTCAGAAAAAAAGTCTGATACTTTTTTAATCAGCACGCTCAGTGACTGTCTGTTTTAAACGCCAAGCCCCATGTAACCCAGATAGCCAGGGCCCGATCCTGCACCCGCACGTGGCAGCCGGAGGGAGTCTGACTGCTGGCTTGTGAAGAGCTCTCTTTAGGAGACAGGCCTAAAGCAGCACCTCAGTACTGAGCTGGGATCCATCCTGTTGATAGTTTTGCTTCAGCCACTTGCGCAAAGAGGGGAGCACGGGAGAGGCAGACGATTCTCTGCCAGAACAGGTTTTTTGAGATGCAACCATGCTCTGTGAATCTGCAGCCAGGACTAGCTTTGGGCTGAGTGTTTGCAAGAGGAGCCCCCATGTCTGAACAACTACTGTTACCGTAATTTTCTCATCTGGGAACATGAAGCAAGCACTCTTATTTGTATAAAGCTAGAAATCTGATTTTTGGTTGTTCACCGAGGGTGCCTGTGTGCCTTTAGTTAGAGCTACAGTGTGCTCCAGTTTAAATTCAGTCTCGCTACATCTATGTTGTGTTCTGCATCATTTTAATAGAGAACAGATTCAGTGGTGGCATTTAGAAGGTAGCCGGGATAGGTAAGGAATAGTTTAACTCTAGGATAAATGAATGTGTGGGGAAGAACCTGTGATCAGAACTGTATGAAATGCCATTTTATGAGCAACTCATAGTGATGCTCTCTTGTCCCTGTTGGCTCAAACTCTTTCTGGAGTCAATGAAGTTGTGCCACAATAAAGACAGGGGACCGTGCTCTTTGTGGGCTTTCACATTCAGAATGATTAAAATTAATTTTGTAAGTTTTCAGGAGGTAAATTCCAGGTAGACTCTAATCTTTTTTTTTCTTGAGCTTGCTTGCTAGATTGCTGAAAGCTGCTGTGTTCCCAGCTAAGTGACCTACACGTGGATTTAATATTTCAGCCAATGCTGGGGTATTTATCTTTTGTTTTATTTGAGGAGAACTTATTTGGGCAGCAAATAGATCATTTTAGCATAGTCAGTATGGGGGCATCTTGCTCTGGGTTTAGTCCTCTTTGCATTTTCATCCTATAAGTATTAACTAAAACCAACAGTGGTACGGAAAGGTGACGTAAAGAGTTAGTCCTTGGAGATATTTTTTTTTTCAGGCAAGCAACGCTTAATGTGCTGGATAAATTGGATGACACTGATGTTTTGCATGCTTTAAAGACCCTGGAGAAATAAAAGCTTTGTTAGAAAACAGCAATGTGGTTTTATAGTAAGGCGTACAAAGTGATGGTGGAGGTTGCTGCTTCAAGCACAGCGGTTTGTCTGCAGCCGACCCCAGAGCTGGAGGGATGTTGGTGCCCGTTGAGACTGATTTCAGAGGGCAGTGCCCTC
Source organism: Morus bassanus (assembly GCA_031468815.1). Taxonomy (NCBI): domain Eukaryota; kingdom Metazoa; phylum Chordata; class Aves; order Suliformes; family Sulidae; genus Morus; species Morus bassanus. Next base: position 8,497,286 of record CM062572.1, on the reverse strand, counting down.
CAGAAGGGTTTAGGATTTTCTGTTGTATTCTGTGGGGATGCAGTACGTCTTGAGCATGTGGTTGGAGCCACTGTAAGTACCACCAGTAGAAATATGTATTATCAGGGCCAAGACTTGCTCAGGAGAGCTAAAAGAAAACAAAAGATTAAAACATTTTTTAGGACTCCCCTCCCCAATACATACAAACACACACAGAGGAGCCCCATGAGTTTTCCAAGATGGTCTAAACAAGACTGCAGTAATATGCTGACCCTGTGTAGTTATAAGGAGAGTCAGCTGACAGCAGTTTAAGTGGTTTGGGGCTTTTATAAGACAGCATTAGCAAAAAAGGCAAATTCCAGACATTTCACAGACCCTGTTGGGTCTGGGCTGTGTTTGCTCTGCAATGGAAGGGCAGTAATTCTGAAGGACAGCTCTGTGTAAAGTTGCTTGAGTTAGGAGTTTATTCCTAGATGGAAATGCTGCTTCTCTTTATAATTATTATAATTATTATTACTTGTGTTCTGCTACTGCTTCATTTTTAAAAAAATATCTTTTCAATGGTGACTTTTCTAAAAAGATTAGTTGCCTGTTTTCTTGGGATGAGATGGAATTCCGAAATGGTGTTTTAAACAATTTTGGTTACAAGTGGTACCCAAGCATTCTTGAGAAAAGATGATTAGAGACAACGTTTCTCACTTGGCTAAGCATATCTCCTGGAATGATTTAGCTGTTCTTGCTCTCCTGTGATTACATAACATGAATTTTACACTGCTTTGGGCATTTCGTTAGTTAAAAAAACTTGCTTGCACACTGTGGTCTCTTTTTTTTTGTTTGTTTTATTTAAAAAAAAAGGCTCAGCGCTGTGTTGAATATTAGCTACTGCAGGACAGATTAAGATTAAAGGCTTGGTGCTCTACAGCATAGGGTGACTTTATACAAAAGAGCCTTTTTACAAAATAGAAGTGCAGCAACAGCAAATACAGTGCCTTTAACAATTGTTTTCCTCAATTGTGTTTTCCAATTTTCAAATTTTGCTAACCGTATGCCTCTAATACCCCAATTCCTTGCCATCAGTATTAAACCTTGTAAATAAGAGAGTTATATTAGCTAATAAAAAGCCTGCTGGCTTCCTAAGAGGAATCTAGCAACTCTGAGACAGGCGAGTCTGCTGGCTGAGCCCTGCTTCCCCGCTCTCTTATAGACAGACAATGGTGTTTAGGTGTGTCTAGTCAAAGAACTTACACAATCTACAGATTTGTGATTTGGGCTCTCTACAATATATCAGAAAGGGGGATGGGTGGAGAAAATGATTGGTGGAGGCAATGACATCAAGACAAGCTTAGAAAGAATGAAAACTGATCTTTAAGGAAGTGGGAAGTGGAAGTGTATTTTCAGTGCATCGGAGAAAACTAAGCAAGGGTAAATGCATTACCAGACATATCAGGCTAATCATTGTACAAGTTTTGAAGTTAGCTTCAGAGCATGAGATATCACCACATGGTAGTCTGGATGATAGTTGCATAGAGTTTCATATACTGGATCAGACCATTGGTCTGTCGGATTTACTGTCCTTCTTTCAGCAATGGCCAATGTCTAGCAGACTAATTCCCAGCCTGCATAGTAAAATACTTGTGAGATTGGGTACATGGAGAGAGAAGACTTTCCTTTCTGGGCCACAGCACAGATATTGCACAAGTTTTAGTTACCAGTGTCTTACTGCAGAATGAGAGCTCTATTTATGCATTGCCATCTCTAACTTTGGCTATCCTTGGCAATCCCTGTTGTGATACTCTTCTTTCAGTGAAGTTGTGGTATACCTAAAACCTGAGTAAATTAAAGTGTTCTCGTGTAGGCATAGCGGCTGAATTCAGTGTTTTCCAGTTATTAGTAGCTAAACTCTGTTAAGAAATACTTATCCTTGAGAATATCTCCAATATAATATATTCTTTAAAAAAAACTAGCTTGCAGAATATAGCTCTTGTGTATTGAATCCAACAGAAAGACAGCTGTGGAGATCCCAGTGCTGGTGTCCTTACTATGCTCATCTCCCTGCAATCTGCAGACCTTCGTTGGCTCCTTTTCTTTTTCTCCTGGAGAAGGTGCAAAACACCAGTCTTATCTCTTGAAGACTAGAGCAGGCAAGGAGGACTTGCCTCTCCCATGAAGGGAGACTGAGCCTTGGTCTGTCTTGCAGAAGGCGTCTGCCTTGGGGGTGGCAGTCCTTGGTGGGTGGCATTGCAGGGCTCATGCCCATGCTTTAAAAAAGACATTCTGTAAAAGTCCTTTGGCTCACTCCAGAAAAGATCTTTGGTATGAACTAATCAGTGTGGAGTGTGGGCCACCAAGGGAAGGGGAGGACCAGGAGTGAGCCTGGGATTTGATGATGGAGGTGCACCCAGTGCTTGCCTGCAGCAATGCCGGTGGAGCATGTCCCTGGGCTGCCATCGGATGAATAGCTGCGGTCTGGGTACATTTCCTTCCTGTTGTGTGCAATGAGTATGGATGTATCTCAGGAAGGAGCAAGTCAGTTGGCAGCCTGTAGGCAGGTGTGTAGCACACTTGTCTTTCACTGTACCTGATCTGCTTGAATGAAGACTTAACTTGTGCTAAAAGGCTGCTATGGGACTTCACCACAGAGCCACCGCAGCAGGACATAGGGGGACATCAAGGTGCCCTTGGCTGAGGGTCTTTGCTTTGGAGCTGCTGGCAAAGGAGGCCAAGAGGAACGCGCAGCCAGTTGCGTTTAGAAGGTAACAGACTTGTCTTTGGTGTTAGGCTGCCCTATGGCAACTGGAGATGGAGAGGAAACGAGGTTTTTCCAACCCTTGTCTCTTACACCAGGTTCAAGCAGCCAGCTGGAAATTGAGCAGAGTGGAATTTGCCATAGTCAGACTGATGGAAATCTTAACACAAGACACAACTGTGATTGACCTTTCTTAGCGAGGAAACCATGTAACTGAGTTGTAGAACTATGGAAGGCAGGCATGCAGATGGATTTACTCCTGGACTGGCTGTTAGTACCCAACCTCAGGGAGGTAACTGCAGAAATGAACTTTTATGAGTGGTTAGTGGTGATAACGTGATATAAAACAGCATCTTCTCCAACTACACAAAACTCCTAGAAACCCTAAGGTTGTGTTCTCTACTGAGGAGTCTCTGTCATTGACCAAGGTTAGGTTCTAAAATGGAGACTTGCTAGAGAATACACAAGGAGTCACAACAGGGGACTCGAAGCAAAAACTCCTCTGTGTCCCTTTGGACTTTGCAATTTTAAGAAATTATTGCCAAAAAAAAAGAGTTCTCTCAAAGTGTCCTGTCATCCAGTATGCAGTTTGGATGTTTACAGCTGGGTATGGACTGGCTAATGTAAAGTTACATCTGCCTGGATTTTTGATCTGGAGAAATTTTAGAAATAGGTGAGAATTAATATGTGACTTGGTTGTAGAAAATAACATGACCCCTGATAAAATGTAGGGTAGGCATGGAGTCTTGTGGATGCTGAGGCTTGGGTACACAATAAAACCCAAGGGTCAGATGCTGACCAGTTCTCCCTTAAATTTTAGCAAGCTGCTCACTGAGCAGCAGTGTTAATGAAACATGGATTCCTATGGCTTTGTGCCCACAGTTAGATTCATTGGTCTCTAACAAGATGTAAATGTTGATTAAAGATTTTTCTTTGGCTGGAATAGGACACACACATACATATGCACGTGCTGAGCATGGATGAATAAGCCTTATTTGCTTAGGAGACGAGGGTAAAAAAGAAGTCAATTAAGTACAGGAAAATTCATGGGGACAAAAGAAAACATTCTAATATCTGGTCAAGTTTCTAGTACATATATCTGATCTAACCTTACAAATACTAGTATCTACCAAGAAACTTCTAGTGTCTATTTTTTTCTGATTTCATTTTTTTGTTGTTGTTTTTTTTTTGTTTGTTTGGTTGTTTTTTTAAACTATCAATAGTTTGGCTTTATGTTTTGTTCCCTCCCAAGTTTCTGGTGGATTTGATCAGTTTAGTGAGTGCCTTATCAAGTATTTTGAGACCCTCAGGTGTAAAGAAGTATAAAACCCATAGAAGACAACCATTAAATGCTGTATGTTACCTGCTGGCTGCAACACATCTCTTCTGCTGTGCTGTGTACTCTGCGTCCTGAAACAGTTACGTAGTGGGAATACACAATCAAGATTATGTCTGTCAGAGGGGGAGGCTTCAAAGCAGGGTTATGGGCTTTTGGACTGTGGACCTCTAGGGAGCACCCAGATGTGCACAGCAAAGAGTGAGTTTGGTATTGCAGTCTCTCATCGCCCAGGTTGTGCCTGTTGTATCTAGATATGTGAGCAAAACTTTGGTGAAAGATAATCCTGTAAAGAAATCTCTTTCCAAATCTAAACCAGAAGACTTATGATATTGGTTGTTTCCCTGTGGGATGGGAAATTAAGAATTGCTTATGCTCCCATCCTCTCCAGGTGCTGGGATGGGTGGTGGTAGGGTGGCTGCCATGGGGGGAGCCTGCAGGGTTTAGGTTGTTGGTGGTGTCCCCTGTGTTAGTATCTGCATTGTGCTGAGGAAAGCTGGGCTGAGTCCCTGGTGCAGAAAGGGCTGCAGAAAGCCAGGAAGATTTTATGTAATGTTCAAGCTTTACTCCATATCTCCTGCTGCCTGTAGTGAGGGCATCTCCCTTCGGGTAGGAAAGCAAATTTTTAAAGTTGGCATTTAGGCTTAAGAATATTTGTGATGGATTCAGATAAATTCTTCCAGCTTAAAAGTGTTAGATTTCACAAAATCTAAACTTCTATTTCTTACATTGGTTGGCTTTTAGTATTTTTAATCTGCTTTTCTATAGAAGAAAATCCAATAACCTCCAGATAATTTTTTCCAAATTCATGTTTATGAAGAAAAAAGAAAGAAATACTATTTTTTCAGTACATTTTCCTTGCTCAACAGAATAATGTTTGCATAATGTACAATCCAGTCACAGTTATAAATACTCTGAGAAGGGTATGTGTAGCTCATGCAAACCCAGTGTCACTTTTAGGTGAAAACAAATGTATGCACCTGAGTATATATGTGTAAGTAATTGGCATAACCATTCTTTGGTTACTATGAGGAAAATTTGTAAAAATCTCCTTAATCTTTTTTTTCCCCCACAAGAACTGCTGAAAGGAACATTTCCTGTAATTTCTATACAGCAGTGATTGTTAACAGTTATATTTTAATAGCTTTTCAGCATCAGTGAATGGGACCATTTAGTTCCATATCTGCAGTCAAAATGAAGTTGAAAACTAACACTAGAAATAAAGAAAACGGAAGATCATCACAGACTACAATTTGAGAACCTCTGCTAAGTGAGAATATTATTTCTGAAACAAAATTAGGAATGTTTACAGTGTTGATGAACATAAAATCCTGCAACATTGTGTATTTCCTTCTTTGGAAACACCTAGCTAAAAGCACGGATGGAAGAATATTTCCAAACTAGTGAATAAAACTATTTTAGGACTAACTCGTAATGTGTTGGTGCCAGTCCGTGTGTATGAACTGTAGGCACTGAGTGAAAGAACAGATGATGGAAGTGATACTTAAACCTGAGTTCAGCCTCCTGGAAATGCTCTCTGCCCATATTTTGTATTGACAGCAATGGATGTGTGTTACTAGGATGAGCCAAACCCACCTATTTGCATTTTTAATAGACTGCCACTGAAATTCAATACCTGTTCTGTGTTATTTCAACGTGTAAGTCCCTTTGGCTCATTCATGTGGGTCTCTTAATGTCTGCACTCCCAGGTGTGATGTGGCTTGTGGTGTACCACGAGATGCGGTGGGCATGTCTCACCCCTCCCCAGCGGCTCCTGGCACTCTCTGTCCCTCATCCTGGGGATGCTGGCTGTGTCCTGCAAAACAGACTGGGACCTGCCAGGAGAAAAATTAACTCGTCTTAAGCAAGAGAGTTGTCATCAGCATTGGGCACACATACAGTTCAGCATTTAAAACTCCGTTTGCAAGTTAATTTAAGGTTGATTTCAAGATACATATAAAATGAAAATCAAACATGATACCTTGCCCAAATGTTGTGAATAAATGAATCCTTTCTAAATTGTTAAAGCATTGGTGCTTATGTCAGTATTTTGGGGTGCAAGAAGCTACTTACGTTACTTGGAGTTACCCTGTTTTCATCACAATTTCTTTTCTGATGCCCATTTTGATTTCACTTCCCTCTGAAATTTCGCGATAGAAGTTGCCATCATGAATAACCTTGCATCTGCTGTGTAACACACGGAGGATTTAAATGTGCTTTGCCACTGATGACAGCCCTTTCTCTCTTTTGCTTTTTTCAGAATCCAGTTTTTTGTTGGGAAATGCCCAGATTGTGGACTGGCCCGTAGTTTATAGTAATGACGGTTTTTGTAAACTCTCTGGATATCATCGAGCTGACGTCATGCAGAAGAGTAGCACTTGCAGGTATGCTGACTGTCTGTTCACTGTCACTTGATGCGCTTTTAAAATTATAATCTGCTGGGAAGAGCAATGAGGTTTTGCAAAAAGGATTGATGCAAGAAAAGCGTTGTTTTGCAGAAATTAAAGTTTTGAAACAGGCTTTAAATGAATGAAACCAGCAACTTATCCAGAACATGGTAAAGCACTTTGAAATTTATCCTGGCTAGTATAAGTACAAATGTGCTCTAGCTAATGATCCAATAAAGAAAGTGGGGTTTTTGGTAATATATTTCAAAGACCTTTTTTACTAGATTTTTATTAATTCTCCTGTTATCATGCCAGGAGGTGCTGGGCTATTCTGTATCCATGTTGGTCCCTGTTATTACACACACACACAAACACACAAACACACACACACACACACACACAGAGCACAGTAATATGCAAACTGCATCTTTATTCCCAAGAGAGTGATTAAACTGATGATATATTTACTCTAAGCATTGCAGCTTTACGGCCTTTTCCTTTTCTTGGTGGTCTTTCAGGAGCGGGCAGCTGTGATTTATGGTTAGACATGCATCTGTGCCTTGCCTGCTGCATCCTTTAAAAGGAGGTGCTTTGGGGAAAGACTAAATCCCTAATGTGTGTACATGTGCGCGTGTGCATGAGAAGAGTAAACAGGGGACAGAGACAGTAAGGAATGGCTGAGATACAAGTTTGTGTAGGTTTTCCCTTTATGTGTTCAGGGAGCGACCAGCTCCAGGGCACTGGGAGGAGGGGGCTGCATATCTACAGTGGTGATTTCTGGGAGATGGGTGCTGCTAGATAGTGATCATCAGCTGATGCTTCAGCTGGCAGGAGCAGGGTGGGCAGCGAGCCTGTCCTTGGATGTCAGTAATCACTTGATCCAAAAAGCAACACGTGCTGATGTGTGGCTGTTGCACTCATCTGCCAGTAAGGGGAGGAAGCCTTGGGGGTCCTGGGTTGCTCTGTGCAGCCAGGTGTCCTGTAATGGGCAATGGAGAAGAGATGGGCACGTGCTGCTGAAATGAAATATTCATTCACACAGTAGCAACAGAGTCAATATACTCAGTGGGGCTGAAAGAAACAGCCTTATCACAGCTGTCCTGGATATACTTACATGCTTTCCCCTTTGCTCTCTGCTATCCTGTATATTGAACCATATGTTTGCTCTGAGCCAGCACTTTTATAGTCTGTGCATGTTAAAATAATTACAAATATAGAATGGGTTTGTAGGAGAATGTTGAGGAAGTGGAAGTTTAGCAGTACCTCTCTGATGGCGATTCCCTTGTGCCTCAAATACTGAGGGAGCCAAAAGGTTTGTTCCATCTGAGTGCTTTTTGTGAGTGTGATGGGCTCTAGTTACCATTTGTAAGGATCTTGTTTTGACCATGGTCAAGTAGATCATACAGGTGAATCACACTGATGAAAATTCAAGGAGGAATTATTGTGGAAAAATGGAATTGGTAGCAAAGATTTCTTTTTTTTTCTTTAATCTTCCTTCTGTACATCCATCTCTGGATTTTGGAGAGGCCTCTCTACACTCAAAGCATGGCTAATACTTCTTTTGTGTCTGGGTCTTAGCTGGTGGAGTTATATATGCAGTGTAATGTTTGCTGCTTCTTAGGAGACATCCCAGTCTTTGCAGATTAAAGCAGAGCTGCAGAGGTTTTCAGCACGGTCTGATGTGCAACGTGTAGTGTCCAGAGCGATGTCTTTGGAGCTGCTCTCTAATGAAGAGCTGTGCAGCTGTATGGAATGGAAAATACTCTTGAAGGCCAAGGGTGCCTGCTTAGGCTTACTCAGTAGAATGTCCTTGGAGGTTTTTTGCTATCTAGGGCTGTTATTTATATTATTTTCTGAGTCAGGCTCTCAGTCCAGATTTGCTATGTTGTGCCCAGATTATGTGACATTATACATAAAAATTGCTTTATATATAATGTTTGCTTTACTGTTCTAAGGCAGGTGCTATGGGACAAGAGAGCTCTGGTGCCACACCTTTATTGCAGGTTTTGGAAGGGTCTGTTTTTACAGCTTTTTAGTGCCAAAAATCCAACCAAAGAAAAATGCACAGCTACAGACAATGTAAATCTAGCCCCTGATTTGAGTTATGCTTGTTACTGATCATGGGTGTGATAAAGGACAATTTATAAATTTTGCAATATTTGGTCAGTTTGCCCCTGCCTATAAGGTATAGAGCCTTCAAATCAGCTTTCAACCATGCTTTTCTTCTGGGTAGTCCAGCGAGTATTCACTATATCCTCTTTCTGTCTGTCCCACCCCATACCCTCCATTGGGGTTGCTCATGTGTCATCATTATATTCAGTCTCAGGTGGTTTTGGCTGATACTGATCACAGGGAGGAGTGGATAAACTGAATGCAGCGGAGGTGCGAGTGATTTTTTTGTTCCAGTTCAGGCAATGAGTTAGTCCTGTGCAAGCTGGTAATCCCTTTGATTTTGCACTTCTCTCATCTTTTTAAACAGCAATGTGCCACATCAGCAATGTGCCCATTGGCAGGAAAAACACTTAGAAATACCTCAGTATAAGTGCCAGTCTCCCTAGTTTCATGGGCACTATATAAAAGGCACAGTGTACATAGGAGCCAGGCTACATGAATATTGTGTGCTGGGAATCAGTGTGTTTTCTTTCTGGGTGCACATGGCACCCAAAGTTGCATGTGTAGCTGGGGCTGATATATAGAATAATTGGTATAAGTGGGTGCTAAAATACACAGGATTTTTAGGTGGAAGAAATTCTGTACTGGTGAAGCATTGCTGTGCCAAATTAAAATGAGCTGATAGTCCAGGAGGAGCAGGGCATCTACAATTGCAACACCTCTAACCTTCAGCTAACCATGCAAACACCCCTGTGTGGAGGTGCACCAATAGATCAACCAGAACGCAGGAGAACCACTTGTTTCATGCCCAGTTGTCCACAGTCATGACAATGTATGTCTTTGAATATGTTGAAAGAATAAACAGTTATAAAACATTAAAGCCCAGTTCAATGTTGCAAGTAATACCAGTGTTTTCTAATATTGTTGCTTATCAGTTAAGCTCCATATTCTCCTCAAACCTTTGGAAGAGCAGGCACGCTTCCTTGCACCTGCGAGCCTTGTGATGGGCTGGGAGTAGCTGGTTGCTGGTTTTGTTTTCAAAGAGGAAACCTGCTTTTAGGCCCTGTTTTTGTGTTGCCTTCCAGCTGTACAGGGGGATGGAATTGGATCTCCTTGCTGAAGCATTTGTTTACAGGTAGCATTTCCACCAAAACACTTGCAGCACTCCAGTCACATCTCTGCTCTCCCTTGTTTTGATTTACTGCCATTACAAGTGGGATTAAAAAAAGTCTGTGAGTGAAATCCCGGCTCCAGTGAAGCTAATAGCAAAATTCCCACCGTGTTCAAAGAAATGGGATTTTGCATGGTGGGTACAGCATGCTGAACTTGAAAAAGTTAGATTTGATACTGGGATGTCATCTCCGTGACCTGATTTTTGTGTATGTGAGAAGGCCTCCTTGCACTGCCAAAGCAGTGCAAAGAAACCTTGCTGAGCACACCAGTGGGACCCAGGGAGCTGCACCATTTCACCTTAGAAAAGGTGCCTGCTCTTTAACTTGCAAAATTCTGAAGCTATTGATGTGTATCTATATTTGCTGTTCCTCCTGGGTAGATGTTTGTCCATTGCAATTGATGCCTTTTCATCCAGCACTTCTGGATGAGAGCTGTAAATTGGATGCAGGATCATATACCTGCTTTGCTTCACCTGTCCTCTGTCCTGGATGATTTCGCACAAACAGCTGTTAAATATTGCCCTGGTACACTCTGCACACCTGGAGCTGTTCTGCTGCTGCTGCTCTGGATCCTGACAAAGGACAGAAGGGCACGATACAAAGCTTCAGATGAGGCTTTTCTGTGCCAAGGGATGCTTTCAAAGGGAGGTGGGAGCCCAGGCATCTTAAATGACAAATGGTCTGTTTCAGAGATGGGGAAATTATCTAAGACTGTGAGTATTTCTCTGAGTATTTCTCTGAGTATTTCAGTAAGTCTTGTTTCTCTTTGATAAGTCTATTTTCTAGGTAGTAAGATTCCCAGTAGCAGGGTGGTTTTGATATTTATGTCTTGCACAGTTTGCACTGAAGGCACTCAACAAGCACTAAATAACAAAAAACATGAGGCAGAAAAAGACAGAGTGATTGACTGAAGAAGTAGGAGTCCCTCCATGTGTACAAAATAGGACAGACTAAATTAAATTAAACTTGTGATAAGCAAAGATCTTGTATAACTAATACAGTTAGTGGCTTTGAGGTTTCTTTGGTGCTATTAAAAATCACCTTCTGAAAATGTTTTTATTATTTCACAAGCCTTTAAAATGTCTCTTTATATGTGAAAATAATGTAGGATTTGAGTATTACAGGTTTACTGCAATAATAAGCTGCCTTTAATTTAAAACATAAAGTTGATTGATTGTAATCAGCAACACTAACTGGTATTGTCCACTACTCAGAATGCCAAGTATGATTTGTCATTTTAACACTAATTAATGATGACTTTCTGTATTATAAGCCATGTAAGGTCAAGCACTTTAACAAATTCTTGTTATTTTTTTCCTTCAGGGCTAAAAAAAATGTTATTTTAAATCTCAAGAAAACAAAAAAAAAAAAAAAGAGAGAATTCAATTGCACAACAGGCTGTGTGAAAACTACCAGATCTTATTTTGTCTTGCAGACAGGAGAGCAACCTACTTTACCCCATCAGTGCATTAAAAAAGGCATAGATTTTAAAAAAATAAAATCAAACTCTTTTTGTTGTCATCTCACATATAAATGTGTAAAAGATTATCAGCTGAACTTGGGAAAGAGAGGCAGGTCATTTGAAAATGAGCAGTAGGCTGTGTTTTGCATTTCCTAAAGGCGGCTGTGTAGGTTAATGATAAGCAGTACCTTAATGAAGCCTTTTGCCCTGGTAAAACCATTTCCTGACATCAGTCACCATAATGGCATCTCCATTACATTACTGTCCCAAAGGTAACAGTTATGACATGTCTTTTATCAATAGCTCTCCCTGTGTTACTGGCAAAGAAGCGCCTGTAGTGGCATAGAGATGTTGTAGTTACTCTGAAGCCCGGCATCTGCCTTCATCACCCATGCTGGCAGCACCTTATTCTGGGAGCAGCCCCATTAGCTCCCTTGGTCGGCTGTGTAAAGAAAGAATTCATGGTCTGGCCTTCATTGAGTATTTTAATGCTTGCCGAGTCACTAACCACTATGCTGTTTTATTGTTTCTTTCAGAACAGTAGACGTAAAATAAATGTTTATTGAACCTTTGGAGGTCTGTTGATCAATAAAAGAGAAGCTGCACAGAAACCACAGAGGCACTGATAGCTTTTCTCTTTTATATTCTCAGGGTTGTCTGTTGTAGGTTGCAGGTGAAGCTCAAACTGTGAACAAAGAAAATGGAAAAAAAAAAAGTCTGATCAATTAAAAGTACATTCATCCAAGTGTCTGAAAGCTTTCATCCCATGTTCCATTTTCCTTCAGTTCTGTAATTGGGAATTTGCACAGAGTGGTCTTCACTTATTTTTAATCCAGGGAAGAATGACAATAAAAGCCTTGCAGTTTCCTTTCAAAGGCTTTCAATAGTCAGGTCAGAGGGTTGGGTTTGCTTACACCAGTTGAAAGTCTGACCTGGAAAAGAATGCAAAGATGAGATGGTCAAGTGGCAAGAAATACCAGAGTTAAAATTGCATTTTTATATTCTCAGTCTGGAGAGGGATGAGCCTCCAAAAGCATTTTAATGTTTTCTGTATTTTCACTGAAATATTAAAGAAATGCAGTATACAGTAAGGAAAATGAGGGTGAATTTGGTTATGTCTGGTAGTAGTGCAGACATAGCTACACTGAGACAACTTATACATTTGCTTTCTGTGCTGAATTTTCAGAGAATTAACAGTCATCACTTCTTATTGGTTAAATCCTCCCTCCTTTTGTAATTGGTATTTAGTAAAAGGATTCCAATTATCTTATTGTCCCAGATGCATCTTGACAAGATTAGATATGTAGCCATTGATTCAGCCAACAGCTTTTACCTGTAGTAGCTTCCATTCCTCCTCCAGAAGCCTTTTGAAGAGGACTGAACAAAATTTGGCAGGTTTTAGAGGTTTTGTTTAGTTTTCTCTGTTTTGACAGCAATATTCTCATGGCCTGCAGCTGTGGCAATGATGGTTTTATAGGCTATCAGCTCTTTTTCTAATCATCTATCCTTAGAGATATGCTCAGAAAAGCACTTAATGAAATATTACAGTAGATTTATTTGTTGTCATTTACAGTAAAAAGGTGGTCATGGTAACTCACTATTGTAGGTTTCCTTGTGACACTGTAAACGAAGTGTAAATCATAATTAAACTCTGGTAAATGTCAGTTAAGAGCATCTCCAATGCTTATGCCATTTAAGGTGACTGTAACAAAGTTGTTGCTTGTCTAGAAAAAAGAGAAACATTTTTTCTTTTTCAGTTTTATGTATGGTGAACTGACAGACAAGAAGACCATTGAAAAAGTCAGACAGACTTTCGACAACTATGAGTCAAACTGCTTTGAAATCCTCCTCTACAAGAAAAACAGTATGTATATATTTGTGTATGATGTTGGGAGTGATGCATATGTAAAGTATATAATAGACTAAAATAAATTTTCATTTTGACATATGGGTAAATTTGGGGCAAGATTTGGAGAAGAAATGGGTGTTTTGGTTGCCACAGCTCACAAAAAGAGCTCTTTTTTCAGGACGAGTGTTCAGATTGCCAAGAATAGTTGTTCCCTGCTGTCTCTTGTCTGACTCCTTCTTTCCAAAATATATTTAGTTTTGAGGATTGTTTCCCTGAAGGGAAACTGACTGGGTTAAGTGAAAAGAAATCCTGAATGAGGTTCCCCCACATCCCTCAGGAAACACCCCCATGTCTCCACAAGTGAGAACCCAGACCCTGGTTGCTGTGAGTGGATGCTCCCTGCAGCGCCTTGGTGGTGTGTAAACCAACACATATGAGCTCTAGTGAGAGTACTAAATTCGGTGCATAACCCAGGGATTAATTAGCAAACCAGGGGATTTTGTAACTTAACGAGATGTAGGACCTAAGTCCCTTCCTTTTGGTGGCATTGGGTTTACAGGAGGTTGCCAGAACCAGGGAAGATTTTCTTCAGTTTGTCTTAACCATGAGTCACTCCAGTCACATTTTCTGTCCTGCCATGTATAGGGTAGTACTTCTGGCTTATCAACGTTATAGCATATTCTAAGCAAAACCTGCACTGTTGTGTGGTCTCATGCTGGGCTTGTACAGTGTGGACATCTCTCCTGGGCCGGTGGTTGAAATTCCCGCTGTCATCAGTGGAGATGAGCAGCCTTCTCCACTGGCACAGGCCATCTTCCCAAGGTAGAAAGCCAAAACTGTCAGAAGAAATGTGCTCCAGAAAGGCTGGTTCTCGACACTGAGCAGACCAAGTCTAGTTGACTGGGTTGGTGGCCATGTCAAACACAACCCAAGAGCAATCTTGACTCTGTTATCTTCGGTTTGCCTTTCCTTGCCCAGTACAGGATGCAGCTCCTGTGGGGTCAGGAAGCTTTCCTGCTGGTTCAGCTGCCTGGACTGCAGTAGCTGAGGCCATGTTCCCCTCCAGGTGGACTTTGGTGCTGGCATGGAGCACCTTGCTGGGGTGAGGCTGGAGGTTTCCTCTGCATGTTGTGGCTGAGGGAAGGTAACGGTGTGCTGCAGGAAAGAGCTAGCTGTGCCTGACTGCCCCATTTCGCTGCAAACTCGCATAAACCTCTCATGACATTGAAGAGAGCATCCCAGATAGCTCATCTTCTTGAAACAAACTCACGTGCTTTATGCTTTATTTCCACTTTCCCTTTTTACACTAGATCTTCCTTTATGTGCACTTAAACAGTACGAAATGTCTTTAGATTTCTCTAGTTCTGCCTGCTTTAAAGCATTTTAGCCAACACTTATAATTATACAGAGAAACAAGAGCGGCTCTGAAGTCCAGCTGTTTTTGTAGGTGCTCAGGAGAGCCCTCCAAATGACCTCTTTTTGGTTCCTGAACATATGGATGTGTCTGTTCTCTAGATTTTCTGCTTCTCTGCCCGTTTCCTGTGCAGGTCACCTGGACATCCCCTCACATTAGGGGAATTTCCTGGGACAGACTTGTGTTGGGTATCTTTGGAGGCAGTGGTGCCCAGCACCACCATGCCCTGTGTCCGTGTGATTTCTAAAGAGGATCCCAGAAACCCAGTGTTCTCCCCAACCCTGGATTCTCTATTAACTGAGCTGGCAGCTCCTGCTGTAGCATGGGCCAGTCCTGAACTAAATTCCTTTCTATTTTATTGAAGTATAAAAAGAGGAAAGCCTTCTCTTGGTGACTTTTTCTTAACAAGCCACTTGCTTTTTGCTTTCAGGTGTGGATTGCCTGCTGGAGCTTGATGATGCTTCAGAGGTTTATTGAGCTGCAGTTGCCTTAATAAAATCTTCACCTTTGCCCAAATCTCCAAGCCTATACTTTCCATAATTTATGCAGAATTACAGAAGGACTTTATGGAAAAGCCCTCATATTTCTTTTCAGGCTTGAGTCGGTTCCCATCCATAACATCTGTTGCCAGCTTCCTTCTCCGTCACCCAAAGCCCAGAACTTCAACCTCTTGCTAACGGTAATAGGCTCACCTTTTGGCTCCAGTTCAGCTGGTTTCCCTGGGGTTTGCTTCCATTTGTCGTACTGAGCCTCATGGAAGAAGGTCCTTAAGAAACTGCTTATCCTCCAGGCTGAATATTGGAGCAAATAAAGAAATAAATAATAGTTATCTGTTGGTATGAATATACTTCTGCAAAATGTAGATACTCTGTGGGAGGGCTTGTGTTCATCACCTGCAGAGACTCTGCATATTGCCTCTGTCCTGCATGGAGCTTGCAGGGCTCTTGGAGCACCCTCCCACCCGCATTTTCGAACTCTAAGTCCAGAGGTGCAGTGTATTTTTGATGATGTCACAACCATTTCTTTCTCACCCATTCCTTTATGCTTTTGGCAGAGGGAGGTTCTGAGATTTTATTGTTGCTTTCCCATCCTTCTTTCCTTCGTCACAGAGATGATCTTCAAGAGGTGTTGTTCTCAGGCAGCATCCACGCGACTGCTGACCTCACATGCCACCTTGGCATTTTAACCCAACTAGTAGGTTTCAGGCTCAGACCTGAAAGTTTGCTACAAATTTCTTCTGCTTTACTGCATTTCCTCATATTTAGTCCTCAGCTCTACCCATCCAGCTATTTAGCAACCATGTAGACATGCATATATATGTATATGTGGGTAATACTCAGGAAACCCCTGCTCGCTTTTGCCTAGATTGGTGCTTCTACAGCAGTAGCCACCTTGCCTCTGTCTTTGATTTTTATCAGTGCTGTTGTACAGGTTATTTTGCCTACTTACTTTCAGAGCTTTTCAAAGGGTGCTGATGAGTTGCCAGGTATAAGTGCAAGTACAGTATTACTCCAGAGAGCTGCAGCACTCTGTTTTAGAAGTTATGAAAAGAGTCTTTTATCTTGGGTTAGCAACCGGGAATTGAGATAATCAAGTAATCAGCATAATGGCTGTGGAATTATCACAAAAAGCAATCCCCCATCTCTCCCACTTCTCCAGTTTACTGCTAGTGAGGTACTGGTTTAATCCCAGTTCAGCAATGCTGAATTTTGTCATGAACCCTTGTGGATTTTAACCTTCCCCACAGTAGTCCTAGTCCAAATGGGTTTTGGTGCCCTCTGGGCATCCATCCTGCAGTTCCTGGCACAGCTCCCAGACATAGTGCATTAGAGGAGATTTGGAGGGGCCAGTGGTGCCCATTGGGATAACAGTGGGCAAGTGGCTTGTCTCAATGTGTCAGCTCTCAGGCTTGCATTCACACAGCTCAGGAGAAAAGTCATTCTGTCAACTGGCTGAAAGCACATCAGATCACAAAGGTAATTAGGTGGCTGTGAAGGCATTTATAGTGCAGTGTGTGTAGGTGCATGTTTGGGAGGGAAGGGACACAGCCGTGGGCATGGAGCTTTGCCAGATGGAAAGCATCTCTGACATTCACATCCCTGCAGGTGAACGGAGTGTTTTGAAGCAAATTGCTTAAAGTCTTTTAGGATTTCGCCCCTTACAGAGCAGACCTGCATGTACACAGGGGACTGCCATGTGCGTTTCAGCCTAGGAGGGAACAAGACCAGTTTCAGCTCCAGAGCACCTGCAGGAGCCCTGTGTGAACAGTGAGGATTTACCAAAAGCCATGCTAACCACTCCAAAACTGTAGGCATTTTTAGGCTGCTTATTTGATGAGTGGTAGGATTTGAAAAATATTTTGTATTTATTTCAAAACCTAGAGATAACTGCATTGGGAGAGTGCTGTACTGGGCAGGACAGTGAGGAGGTGGAGAGTATGACCTGAAACATGAAAAGGAAATTGAATCTTCTGATTTGTCCTGATAGAACATTTAGAGTCTGTCTCTGGATTAGCTCAAGTCCTCTTAAATAATGGAGTAGCATCAAATTTGGAGCATTTGACAGTATAGTCCATCAGTTTTGGATTTGATAGCTCCATATTATGTAAAGAGGGAATCAAAGATACCATCCATCCATTTTTTTTCTTACATTCCTACCTTGCAGGCACTGTTTGTGAGACATGCTGGGAAAAAACAGGAACAAGAGGGGAAGAATAATATGTTTTATTTCTGAATGAAGATTTATATAGCCTCCTATCTCTACTTATCATCCAATTAGATTGGTAGCATTTCCCCATTGTAATGAAGCTATAAAAATGGGAATATGTTGTTTTCCTTTGAGGAAGTAAAAATAAAAGATCTGGAAGATGTTGAAATATTGAGATATGGTCCTAAACTACATGTGCGTTATAATAGCATATAAATGATGAAGTATTCTCTGTACGGGCTGGGGAAAGTTTGTGCTACACCAGAGTCCAATGTCACCTTTTTCTCTGCTTCAGGAACCCCAGTTTGGTTCTACATGCAAATTGCACCTATAAGGAATGAGCATGAAAAAGTGGTTTTGTTCCTGTGCACTTTTAAGGATATCACTTTGTTCAAACAACCAATTGAAGATGATTCAACAAAAGGTAAATATGAAATACACTGTTATTTTTGTAAATGATAAATTACATGCTTTAGCTCAGTCCTGTGACAGGGACATGTCATGCCTGTGATCTATGTCTTAAATTCAGGAAATATTTTGTGACCTGTCGGAGTTTCAATGCCACTCGCCTAAATTATTGCTTAAAATTAAAAGAGAAATCACCATGAGTAGAAATTCCCTAACAACATTTTGCCAGAGTCACAAGTTTTCCTTTCTCTTTGTAGTTTCAGTACTTCTTCATTACAGCTGGCATTTGCTAAAAATTACACAGTTTTGAGTCATTTTAATGCTGTGTTGTTTTGGGAGACCTTTCTCCTGTGGGACTGGTATCTTTTTTCAGAAAAAAATAATTTCAGGTCCTTTGTGCTGAGGTGTTGTTATTTTCTCCCTTTCTCGTGCTTGGAGATGAAATGCAAAAGAAACAGCCCATATGGGTCCTTTATTAGAGGCCAGCAACACTGACTGTATGGCATTGGACATTGTACTTGTTATTTAACAGCTGCTGGCGATGGTGTTTGTTGAGATGTACCATGCTCTCGTCACCTAACAACCCATGGCCAGACTCGCAGCCTTGCGCAACAGAGAATTGGTGGGGTAAGGTGCAGAGGATCTAGCAGCATCCTCTGCTTTGGTTATAAGACGTGTGTCTTGTGTAAGGTTCACATGTATATTGCTTTGGGCAAAATAACGCACACTTACATAAAGAAGGGCATTTATGCTACAGCATCCACATCCCATCTTCTCTTGGAAGTTGCCTTCTGATGATTAATTCCTTGCTATATTTTTCTCTTCACGCTTGGAGAAGGCTTGATTTCTCAATGAGAGCCATGTGCGCTCTAAGCTATCTTCTTTAGAATAAACTTGGTGTCATTTAAATGCAAACAGGATTTAAATGAATTTCTTATGATCTAGATAACACTTATTGTATGTGTTTGGATAAGTGAAAAGTAGATTTATAAAGGCAGACTTAAAATAAAACGAAAGGCTTTTCTTTGGGCTAACACCAAATGTGAGATTTTTTTGTCTAGGGAGTATTATCTGTAAAGTTATAAGATCCTGATACAGGAATACCTTCTCAGCCATCATAAGCTTTACTGCTTCTACAATTTAGTTAGCAACCTGCAAATCTTCCTTTATTTCATTTTCACCTCCATAACATGGATTTCTTCTGCCTGGAAATAATCTGAAATTTTTAGGATAAATGCCAGTTAATTAAGAGGACTTTAATTGTAGAGGTCTGAAGGTGTGGGACTGGATTCATGCTGCAGTGTATATAATACGTAGTGGGAGCTTGTCAAGGAAAAAGGCAGTCTTTGCAAGGATCCTCTTGTAGGATTTCCTATTTGATGCTTTCTGGGGGGATGGAGATGTTTCTCACATGGAACCAGTGCCCAGCCCACCCACTTCCACTGGCTCTGCCCTACTTTCTGCAGTACATAGTTGTACTGAGGAGTGTGGGGCTGCAGCAGGACAGGGAAGGTGGCTCCCAAATGCAGAAATGATTAATGTTGCCTCCTTTGGATTCTCAGCCTGGGAGATTCATACTCTGCTGCCTTCCCTGGGGAGGTGGGGACGTGCTGGGTCGGGGCTGAGCTCTCCCACTTCCCATCTTGTGGCTGAGGAGGAGCAGAATCCACCTGGCATCCATTATGGGAACAATATATGTTCCTATGGGAAAGAGCAATAGCTGTGAAATGCGTAACTTGTGTACTGCTGTTCTCCAGCGAAGGGTACCATTAGTTAAAATGCCAGGCATTAACTATGAACATTGCAAAATATTGTTGTCAGCAGCCAGAGAGGTTTGATTGCATGTTTAAAGAGCACTTACTTCTGTCAAAGTCATACTTCAGAAAAAAAAAAAAAAAAACAGCCAAAAAAAAAAACAAATGAAAAAAAAACCAAAACAAAGCACCGCAGTAGGCAGTACAGCCACATCTCTCAAGTGCCTTTAAGGCATATGATTGGAGTCTTAAGAATTTGCTCAGGGTGCTTTGGTTAGAGCATTGATTAACATTGATCAAAACGTCCAACAAGCTCCATAATTACAAACCACTGACCTGATTTTTTTCTTCTCCTTTTGCATAAATTAGAGCTTGTCTTTTATAATCTTCATATAAAAAAACATATTCAAATATTGGCACCATTTTACTACAAAGATGGGAAAACAGCACTGTTACGTTACTCTCTGTGTCTCAACTGGGTGGATCTGTGGGATCTCATGGCACTGGGATCACAGTGTTGTTTTGTCAGACGTAGTGCTATGAGAGATGCATAATTCATTGTCCTTGCAGATAACATTACAATGTGCTTAAAAGCTGTAAGGCCACTTTCTTTTTGAATTATGGGATTGGTAAACATACACATTACAATTTAGTGGAGAATTTTTAAACTTTTGTAAAAAGCATTTCAGTAAAATACTGCTGTCGAGTGCTGGGATTTGTCATTGAAAAGGCTATTTTTTTTCTTTTTAAAAGAAAGATTTTTCTTCAGAAATTCTGCCAGGACCATGCAATACATAATGCATAAGTAAGTATGGTGCAGATGAGTTACTGTCTATTACTTATGGGAGCAGTAAATTTGAGATAAAAAATTCAACAGAAATAAAATATTGATGCCATTATGCAATAATCTCTCTGTACCAATATATTCTGCACTGTTTGAAGGTATGTTGCTTTGTTGTGAAGCGTCAGTATATCACGCTCCTACAGGGTACAAGGATTTGGTATCTAAATCATAACAATGGGTGTATCTATGCTGCAGGGTGTCTGTGTGTCCTGGTTCCTGGAAATAAATGGTTGGGTTTGCCAGATCTGCTTGTGGTGGCTGCAATGTGGTCAGCCTTTTGTGTAGACCTTGCAAGGGAACAGCAGTTCTGCAGGACGGAGCATTGCCCCAGTGCTGAGGATGCAGAACTGCTCAGAAGTGTTGAGGAGCTTGTTGTATTTGTGAAAACAGGACGAACAAATAAAAGAAAATAGTTGTCTTACTACAAAGCACATTGCAAGGGAGAGTTGGGATTTTTTTCTCAAAAGAACGCTTGTTTACAGGCTCACTGCAAAAAATACAGTTGACATCACGGGGACTAGCCCTGTGTGAGCGGGAGGAATTAGAGAGGTCTGGGGCACTGCGGCAGATGCTGTATCTCTCTGCTTACCTGTGTGCTCACCATTTGCTGTGTGTTAATGCTGTCAGAAAGGAGGATGATGAGGAGGAGAGGGTGGGGAATGGGGCTTTGCTTGCAGGAGGGAGTAAAAGTAATGAAAAATTTTCCTGGGTCTCCCAGGAGACTCTGAATTTGTTACAGTCCAGAAAGCTGTTGAAACTTACTGGACTGAATGGAAGACTGGAGAAAAGGGATATTTAAAAGCTACCTTCCTCTAATAAAATATAGGGACAGAGATCAAACCCCTTGTCTTCTGAGAGGGTACAGGCGGTTTGACACTAAAGATTTGACTGACTTGTTTTCTTGTTAGCCATGCTGGTGTCTTTTACCCCTGGGTGATGTATGGGAGACCTATGATGTATAGCAATGTAACAGTGACCAAAAAGTACTGTCGTATCCTTGTAAATAAAAATTTCCTTAAATTAATTTTCCTTTTTAGGAAATAAAAGTAGTAAAAATGTCTAACCATGCAAAAGTGTAAAAAAAAACCCAGCATCTCAAGTAGAAGCAGTGAAGATGATAACTGAAGGAAACATCAGCCTCCCGGTTGACGTGTTCACTCCTGGATGAAGATGCCACTGGCAGTTGTGCAGATCTGGAGGGTAGGGGAGAATACCCTCCGTTGACTTGGTTTATGGTTCATAGTGTCCCAGCTCCTGAGTCGGTGGCTGGATGAGCTGTGGATGGTGCCAGTGTGGAAGAAGAGGCGTGAGAATTAGTGATGGGCAGGAGATGTCACAGGAGATGATAGCTGCACTTGGTGGTCAATGGGACAATGCATTATTTTCTGGTGAAGGAGCTGTGCTATGTTTGTCTGGTGTCTCTTTCTTTCCTTCTCCTGTTCCTCTTTGTTAATATATTTGTCTGATCTGGATTCAGTACCAAGCAAGAGGTCCTACCTGTGGTGGTGGAGGGCCAGATCTCCAGGTGTCTTGGATGAATGCCTTACACAGCAGAGGTGGAAGGCCATTACAAGCATATGAAAGATTGTATTATGTATTTTGCTCCAGAGAATAAAACCCAAAGAATCTTCTTTTTTATGTTTGCACCATTGTAGGGTCACAGTTGGATGCTTTTATCAGCATGCTGTGCTTTTATTCTGTCTTTACCCAATGGGCTTTTAAAAACACCTGAAGACTTTCAATCCCTCCAAAGACACACAGTGGTAAAAATCTTCTGTTTATTTGTCAGAAAAAAATGAGGTCGTTTTTCTGGGCCCTAACTATTAGAAGGGCAAATGGGGCCACTTAAAATGTTAACGACATTTGAAGCCAGGAGTGCTGTAGATTGTATTGAACTGGAAGTTTAAGGATAGAAAAAAAGACTGGCATTTTTTGGCTAAGAGTGGAGTTTCACCTAGTTGTGCTATGGCTTTATTTCCTTTGTTACCATCAGTGAAGAAAAAATGTGGCCTCCAGGTAAACTTGGAAGTTTTTTCAGCTAGTATTCTCACTGGCTGTCTTAAGTCTCTTTTGAGTGAAATATCAGGCTTGTCACATGCTGGAAGTGTTTGGGAAGTTCTGGTGAATACTGATAGGATGCCAAATTAGGACGCAAAACTATGTTAATGAGGCCCCTACAACTCAGGACTGTGTGCTGTTAACAGATGGGGTCAGGAGATGGCACAGCAGTATCCTGAAGTTGATTGGTTTTTTTCACTTGATACAGCCAGACTTTGATAATCAAGACTGTCTGGGACAATGCTGTAATGCTTCCAGTGACATAACTCTTTATGGTTATATAACTCTATATAATGATACAACTCTATCTTGGAATGTGACAGGGCTATAAAAAGTGTAGTAGTTGCAGAAATGTGCACTTACGCTTGCTAATCCTTGCTAAGCCTATAATTCTGATCCTTTTTTATCTTTAATAAGTGCAAGTTATTAAGCATATATAACTAGTTGCACATGGGAACTTTCTTCCTTGAGGGGGTATCAATCCTGGAGATAATAGAAGAAGTGGGTGGAGGGATTAGAGCATGAAAATGGGGTTTCTACCTTTAGCTGAAGCACAGTGTACCTTGTTGAATACACCACCTTGACAGTAATCCATAACAGTAATTTAATAGGTCACAATTTGGATATCCTTACCATGTTCTTATTGCACTTTCCCATGGCTGTAATAGCAAGGGTCTTGGTGCTACAGAGACCGACTTGTTCTGGTGCTGTTTCCTGATGCTCTGATCTGCAGAGTTTCACCCCGCAGTGTCTTCAGGCACCAAGGAGATCACCTCCATCTCTCCATTCTTCCCTGAGTCTAGAGTGCAGCATCTAGGGACAACTGGGCCTTGAGAAAGGACTTTGTGGGGGATGACAAGAGAAATGGTAATTTGCCGGGACACCAGGTGGGCTTCCAGTGTCAGAAGTAGACAACTCAGAGGAATGATGCTAAACTGTAGTCTTTTGGTATTTTAAACTGTCCATTTTGGATGGGCACAGCTTGCTAGTAACCAGAAAGACCTTCTGAGGTTGCTTTGCTCCCATTCCTGCAGTACAAGCATCCTTGTTATTGTCCTCAGTGACATGCTGGTGGCACTTTTAGCAGACACTGGAAAGGCTGAACAATCATGAAGAGGTAGTTGTTTCCTCACTCCTAGGGGTGACACTCCCAGGCATTATTTCTGCCCCCCTCCTTTCTCACTTCGCTGCTGTCAGAGACCCACCACGATGAAGAACAGATAATTCCCATATCCAGGGCTGTTTAGTTTCCTTCACAGAAATCAAGTACTTTTCTGAATCTGGTATTGCCTTTTGAGGCCTTTGTGTGCTCCATCAACAGCCCCACAATGCACATTAACTATCTGTACATTTCTAGAAGTTTAATGTGCAATGCAAAAGAAATCCCACTGAAATCAAATCTAACCCTGTGAGAGATTGGATTAAACTGGAAGCTGATCTTTAAAGCGGTAACGGTTTGTAGATGGATACGCTTTCTGTGTAGAAGACTGAACACTCATAGGCCATATATTAAATAATAAGTATAAATTTAGCAGAGTTAGAGAGTTTAAGAGTCTAAACTGTATATCACAGCCCATTACATTTCACTAAGTTACTCCTCTGCTGAACCCATGAACTTATGTTTAACTAAACCATCCCCTCCAGATAAACATCCAATCTTGATTCAGAAGTCTGAAGAGGCTGAGGATCCACCACATTCCTTCATATTTTTCTTGCTTTTTCATTACGCTAATTGCTTTAAAAAAAAGGCATCATATTTAAATTAACCTGGCTTCAGTTTCTTGCAGTGGCATCTTCTTATGCATTTTTTCCACCGTACTAAAAAAGTCCCGTTAAGTCACTTACACATAAAATCAAGTCATCGCTCCACCTTCTTTTGATTCAGTAAATGAGTTGAGCTCTTTAAAGCTCTGTCTAGCCTAAATTTGGAGGTCTGGTGGTGGCTGATACAGACATTTTAGCTAATCCAGCCCATTGGCAGCAGTAGGGATGAAGACGTTGTGACACAGATTTCAGCCTCTCAGGTCCCAAATAAGTTTCTGCAGCCATTATTGTAGCCAGGTGGGTTCACAGCTAACTCCTCGATATTACCCGTTGCTCACCCTCTCCAAGCCTAGCTCTTACTGTTGTATATGCAAGGAGTGGGTGACTTTTTGCCAAAGCAAACCACATGCTGAATTCCTTATTTACTAAGGACTCTGGATCCTTTTCAGAACTGTTCTTTACTAGGGAAATTTCCACCTCCCGTGCTGGAGATACAATTTGCATTGCTTTTGCCTAGATATCTGATTTCCATTTAAATCACATTTTAATGGCACATGCCCAGTTATCAAGCACATCATCCTGTGTGACTGCCCTCACTACTGTTTAACATTCCTCTAAGCTTCCTGTCACCTGAGCATTTTATCAGACATTTTATAATGACTTTCAAACCATAGAGAAAAGCACTGAATAGAAGAGGACCTGTCCACTGGGGTCCAGAGGCTCTCACTGATAATTTTTTACTATTTTCCACTACTTCTTGTTTGATATCTGCCAGGTAGCAAGTTCTTCATCCATTTAACCTGTAATTTACTGAACTGTGTAGCCTCAATATTTTGTTGAGAGTGTCATACAGTGTCAATTCAGTAAAGATTACCATACAAGAGGATTTGGCCAATGTGTCCCTCTCAGGTGATTCAAATGCAGCACCAGGATGAGGTGATGTTACATGATAAGCACTGTGGCTGTGCTGATTTGGGAGCTGTTGGGCCCTTGGCTGCAGGTGGGAGCAAACAATGGGCAGCTGCTGAGGTTGTCATCAAGTCAATGGTCCACGTTGCTGCCCAGTCCAACCCCAGAAAGGGAGCACTGGTACGGGGAGCTGCCCTGGCTCATGCCTCTCTGGTGTACGTGATACGTATGCTACAGCTCCTGCTGGCCATTGCATTTGGCATGCAGCTTGTTCTGTCAAGGTATTTGGCTGTTCTCCTGAACCAAATCTATACTCTTATCAAATAATGACATTAACGTTGTGGGGCATTTTTAGATCATTCCGTATTGACAGCCATTCATTATGCTTCTTTCCTTTTCTTTTTTTATTGAACATATTGAAACTCAGATCAGCTTTTCTCTCATTTTACCTGGCACTGAGATCAAGCTAAGCAACCTTTAATTACTTGGGTCAGCCTGTTTGCCCTTTCTGCATATGGGTGCAGGAAGCCTTTTGGTTGTACTCTGGAAGTTCTTTAAAAACTTCTTTGTTACTCTAATAAATCTAGCCAGAGAAGGATGTTTCCCATATGTCTTTAGCTTTCCACATCCATTCTGATAAGCCATAATTTCTCATTCACATACTTACTTGTTCTCTCTTTTTTCCCATCCCTGTGTGCTTTATTGTATACTGCTTTTTCATTTCTAGCAGCTGTCTTCCATTTGACCTTGAGCCTTTGGCTGGTGTAGTCCTTTTCCTTGATCATTGAATGGCACCGTTTTGCTGTCTGACAAACTCCTAAAAGCCAGTTGACTGACATTTACAGTACTTTTAGTCGCTTTTTATTTTTCCCCCAGATTTGTACTTATGGGAAATAAGTTATTGGTGGCCCTGTGTGTGTGTGTGTATAAAGTTTACCTTTAGTTGCAGAAACACAAAATTTAAGAAGTTGTACACTGTAAATTTACACCTATGTCTGAATTAAATTTAAAAATATATTGTACACCAAATGTAGTCAGAGGTGTATAAATCTTAGCACTTTTCATCAGGAGGTCTCAAAATGGCTTGCAAAGTGGTCATTAGCATTATCTTCATTTTAAGGAGAAACTGTAGCTCAGAGAAGTGAGACGCCCAAGATTACCCAGTGATTCTTCACCCATTTTGATCTCCCCAGTAGTTGCAGTGGGTGGATGGTAACTGGGAATACAACAATGAGCAAGAACAGAGTTCGGATGTAAAAATTGTTCCAAGAGTGCAGTACATCATCAGATAATGGAATGCACAGAACTTCAAATTGGGAAATTTATCCTAATATTTTGAATTGCATTTGAATAGACTCTGTGGTTCTTCAGTCTGTAAATAGTTTTACTGCATCATGGGAGTGATTGAGCTTTGTTTGACTATTATTCTATTTATTCAGGAATCCCATTTATCCCTCTCTCTCTAACAAAGCAAAACCAGGATGATTAAGGTTTTTGAAGAGGCAATGAGCTCTTTCACCCGAACTTTACCTGCAATAAAGAGCAAAGAGCCAGCCATTGCAATGATTTTACTGTCTGAACATCTAGAAATAGTTGAGATTTGTAGATGTTAACTATTGATGCAAAAGGATGATCCATGTTATCAATTGAATTCCAAACTGCCTATTTCTGAGCGGTGCTAGCTCTTTGCTTTTGTGAGTAAGTCATAGACTATATATTATTTAAGCATTCTGTGTGTTAACTGTTTCGTGCTCTGCAGTGAGAGAAGAACAACTTTTCCATGGTCTGGAGGTGTTACTTACACTCCTGCAGGCAGGAGTCAACACAAGCATTGCTGTAATTACCCTTTGCAGTTTTTATATCATTCTAAACCCAAGTATTTTCACTTCAGTCTAAGATATTGGAAGTTCCCTGTTACACTGATTTAAAAGCCTTCACAATTTCTGATAATTTTAAGACCAGACAAACCTTGACAAAAAGGTTAATTGCAACCCAGTAGAGCAACACTAATGTTTTATTAGGGGGGACTAGTCATGTCTAAATTTTTCGGAGCAAGTGCACTATAAAGAACATTAACCTCTCACCTTGTGATTTTTAAACTCTTCATAAACTCTGATGTATGAATTTAGCTTTAAAATAACATAATATGGTTTATGAACTAGAGATTTTAATTATTTTTTTTTTTGAGTGTGGCTGCTAGCTAGGTGGCTAAATCCATATTTGTACCTGTACACAAATCTAGTAAGAGAGACTGCAGATTTTTAACTCCTAATTAAATTATGGGGAGAATTTGAAGGATTTTCTCACTTGCAAATACTTATATTTGAAAATATTTGCTGTTATCTTTGAAGGCAGTGAGTAGGCCTATTGACTGCTGAGGTTTGTACAGGGAAGGTGGCTTAAGCACTAGTGGAGCAAAAGAACCCAAGTCATCTTTGCTCATTAGCCTGTGCCTGCACAGGGTCTTCTTCCCAGTGGAGGGAACTACCCAGGTCTGACACAGCCCCTTGGCAGGAGTGTCCATGTGTGACGGGTGCCAGGAGTTGCTCCTCAGGGCATGTGGGAGCACCATCAGGAGGCTCACAGTTTTGGGTGGAGTCTAACCAATTCTCTGCCTGCTTTGTGACCTTGAGAGGAATGAGAGGGATTCAAAGGTTTTGTCTCCAGATAGCCATTCGGAAACAGTGATTCCGTCCTGTCACTTCCAGCATCACTTCTGCTTGGGGAAGCCTCTCTTGCTGTGCTTTCTTTGGGCAACTTTTACCCTGGTCCTTTTTATGCTCCTCCATACACTGAAACAACGTCTTCGACCTGGCTGACATTTCTCCTTACTTGGAGAAGGCCGCAGAGAAGAGGAGCAGGTGTTGGAGATGAATGAGAATGTTTGTGTACTGGATCAATCTGCAGGGTACATTAATGGGAAGGAGATTGGTGACCAAAAGGGCAGGGAGAGAGGTCCCTATGGCAATGCAAGAATGCAGTTTGCAGAAGGTCCCTGAACACAGAGTAAGCAGTGAGTGCAGCAGAGGAGTGGAGCTGTTAGGGGAGTAGCTGCTGCAGAGTTGTTCCCATCCCAGCTGTCCAGTGTAAAACACAATGATTGATTCAGGATCTCAGGAAGAAAGATGTGTGGGCTTAACGCTACTCTTGTTGGAGTAGCTGATGGAAAGGCACATGCTACAGTGAGTAAGAAGTTTTGGGTAAGATAGTTTGGACTTTCTGGTGGTGGAGGGATGCTAAGATCAAGCTGTAAGTTGGAAATACTGTTTCCCCCTTAGACACCGCATCATTTCTGTAGTGGTGTATACATCTAGGGAATGGCTGAGTGAGCATCTCAGACCCATGTGGAAAGCTTTTCCCTCTCTGAGGAGGTGTTTGGGCCATCTGTCTGCTTCGCTTGACTATTGCCTACCTCCCATCCATGCTCCTGCACTCCCTCAAGCGTCCTGGCACAATGTTAACAACTTCATCTCATGTTGTAGCAGCTATGGTTTGAAAGAAATACTAATTTTTTTTTTTTTTTAAATTAATTCAGTACTACTTTTTTTCTCTTCAGAGAAACCTGTGGCTCACTCATTGGGTGAAGTACACCACCAAGTCATGCCTGGCTCAGTTAGCCCTGCAGTGAGAGGGCTGTCAAATTGGCGGTCCTAATTAGAGCAAGAAATGTGGAGAATATTTTGCAGGTGTGAAGTATTTAATAGTGACTAAAACACATGGAGGAAGAAGAAAATTGCATGCTTGGAAGGACAGCATTACAGCTGGGCCAAGGCAGAGACTAGTTTAGTTCATGTCTATCAGCATGCTTGCCTTCTTCGTGTCCTGTTTTCGTAACTGTATGGGGTTGTTAAACTTGCGTCTTCAATTTCTTGAGAATGCAAAAATTTTAATTTGAGTAATGGATAGGAACAGGGTAATATTTTGGTAGGCTCCTGTTTAAGAACAGACCCTTGTTTTGGATCATGAGAACGATGCAGATCAAGAGGGGTTTTTTCAAAGCAAGGATACAAATTCTTCTGGTTTTGTCCATGAATCAGAAAGTAATTAAAGAGAACCAGGGGGAACAATCATTTTACGTATATGCTATTCCAGAATTTTCCATTTGGGGTAGTTAATATCTTCCTCTGAAATATCCAGTTCAACTTCTTGTAAGGAGAAGCAGCTGCTGGCCTGATCTGGTGTGTGATCTGATGATGTTGTCTTTGTTCCTAAGAATTTGAGTGCAATGGTACAAGTTCAGGGTATTATTTTTCAAGTGGTGCTGTGGAAGAAAGACACAATCTAGCTGAGCTGAAGAGAGCATCAGAAGTGTTGCTTTTTCTCACGAGTATTTTCTTTTTCCCCCTTGCACCTGCTATTTGTGCCACTCCTTTACTCCTTCCAGACTGAAAATATCTGTGAGGATGGGCAGTCACTAATACATGGGATAAAATTATCATTCTTTTCAAGTCTCTGTCTATAGAGGAAAAGGAAGGAGAGAATCATTTGAAGAAACATTGACAGCAGTAGGCAGCTCTGCAAATTTTGCCTGGTCTATTTAAACATACACATTGGTTTTAAATATAATTCTGAACTTATCTAGTCTACAACAAGGTCAAGAAACAGAGAAATGTACCCTGTACAGATTATTTCAGACATGAGGCAGCCTGTATACATTTTCACCTTCCCACTCATACCCCAGCATCTTGCTGTTGCTATGTTTTTAAATCTCTTGGGTTGTAAATAGGAAACAAAAGAGCTTGGTACTTTTTCACACTATTGCAGATTGATAGATTGGAACAGGTAGAATAATGCTGGACTTTGTGCTGAATTAGAAAAGTCACGTTAGCGTATTCTGTACTTCCAATGTCCAGAATCACAGGCTTCACAGGGCTGAAAGAAACGTGAAAATGTGAAGTCTCTAAATGAGGCTGGAACGGTTTTTGCAAAAGGTTTGCTCTAGCACAAAGCAAAGCTTTGGTCTTCATGGAGAAAGGACACGATGAAATGGTTTGCCCTGTGAAAAGAAGAGGTCAGACCAGATGAGCAGAGTGGTAACCCTGAATGCTAAAATGTGTGGCTTCTTTCTTTCACATTGACAGTGATGATCTCACCAAGGTGGAAAAGGAGTATTTGAAAAAGTCATAGTTCTTCTGTTCTTTTTATTTTTACAGCTAAAGGATTGCTGTTGTTTGGTATGTGTCTTACTCCTCCAGCTCCTTGCGGTACATCTTCCCCAACTTCCCCAGGCTTTCTGTATTTGCGGTTAATGCAGAACAGATGCTTTTCTTACCTAAGACAATGACAAGGGTTTCTTACCAGTTTTGCTTTTCTAAGAGGAGAGGCATTTTTAAACCCTATATTTTTGTGAGTGGGATCTCTCAGCCTGGGAAGTATCATAGGAAAGGATTGCTAGAGAGTACCTGAAGACATCTCCTGTAATTGCCAGCCCCGACTCTTCTCCAAATCCTTATCTAATTACTGTACAGATCAATTCCCTAAACCTCAGAAAATAAAGTAAACATTGAATCGTTAACCATCAGCCATCAGAAGGGTCATAGAATCACTGAATGGTTGAGGTTGGAAGGGACCTCTGGAGGTCATCTTGTCCAATCCCCCTGCTCAAGCAGGGCCCGTTATGACCAGTTGCCCAGGACGATGTCCATACAGCTTTTGAATATCTCAAAGGTTGGAGACTCCACAATATCTCTGGGCACCCTGTGCTAGTGCTCAGTCACCCTCACAGTAAAACAATGTCACCTGATGTTCAGACGGAAACTCCTGTGTTTCATTTTGTGCCCATTGCCTCTGGTCCTGTCACTGGGCACCACTGAAAAGAGCCTGCCCTGTCCTCTTTGCGTCCTCCTTCAGGTATTTACATACATTAATAAGATCTGCCCCCTGAGCTTTCTCTTCTCCAGGCTGAACAGTCCTAGCTCTCTCAGCCTTTCCTCAGAGGAGAGATGTTCCAGTCCCTTAATTGTCTTTGTGGTGCTTTGTTGGACTCTCTTCAGTATGTCCATGTCTCTCATACTGGGGAGCTCAGAAGTGGACGCAGCACTCCAGGTACTGACCTCACCAGTACTGCGTAGAGGGCAAGGATCACCTCCCTTGACCTGCTGGCAAAACTTCGTCTAATGCAGCCAAGGATACCATTCGCCTTCTTTGCAGCATGGGCACAGTGCTGGCTCATGTTCAGCCTGGTCCACCAGGACCCCCGGGTCCTTTTCTGCCAAGCTGCTTTCCAGCTGGGTGGCCGCAGCATATATTGGTGCATGGGGTTGTACCTCCTTAGGTACAGGACTCTGCACTTCTTGAATTTCATGAGGTTCCTGTCAGAGTTGGAGTAGCTGACAAAGCTGACAGGTGACAAATGAGGGCATTGGGACTGAATCCAGAGTTTGGATGTGGTGGTTTTGGTTTTGCTGAGCTCCTTTCTGTCACTCTTGTATCAGCTCTGTTGGGCAGGGTGACAAACTAAAGCTTTGACTGGCCCCAAATCCATCCCCATGGACCACAGGGAAGTGTCTTTCCAGGGGAAGAGGACACTGTGTGTGTGTATGTGTGTGTAGGTACCTTCCCAGGGTCTGGAGGTGGGTGACGACCTTCCCAGAGAAGAACTGCTCTTTGTCTCTAGTTCTTGCAGTGTGGTTGCAGCATGCCAAAAGCTATTGGCTGGACGCACTGTGGCCTCCAGGAGTTATGAGAAATGTCGGGGCAGAGCTGTCGTGACACTGTTGCCATACTCACTTGCTCTCTGAAATCACTGGCTAAGAAAGATAAAGGACAGTTCTGACTTTTTTCTTAAAGCTGTCTCCCTGCCACAGTTTTATAGACAATTAGGAAAAAGAAAACCACAAGAATTTTTTCTGGAAATCAATAGTTCATACTTGAATCACTATAGTCTCTTTTGACCTTATTTAATACAGAAAGTACATGTTCCTAATCGAATATCCCTGTAAGCTCAAGAACCATGAGGCATATCTGAAGTTCACATTTAGATTTAAAAAAGTTAATAAAATTCTATTATTTTACCTTTTCACAGTGCATTTTTATGTGCATTTTTGAGGTCATATATAAATAGGCAGACAAATGGTTTGTGCTGTGCTGGTGGTGTATCATGATATTTAGATCTGTTCTGATTGCTAAATGATGAACAACAGATTTACATTTGCATGAATGTGATATGTATGTGGTAAGTTGCAAAGCCAAACTGTAAATTATTTTTTTCCTGAAGTTTTGTTGTCTTGTCTGTTCTCTGCTCTTCATATTATCTACCCCAGGGCTTCCCTTAACTTTCCAAGTCCCTGACTCCTATCAGACAACAGGCATTTAAAAATAAACCTAGCTAACATAGAAATGTTGTGCTTCCTTTCTCAGATGTGACATTTCCCCCAGTTTTCACCTACTGAGCATTCAAGTTAAATAAAAGTAAAACCTTCTCCTGAACGTTCCTGTCCATTTGTTTGATATTTTATACACACCTGTGTAGTAAAATATCAGGTTATATCTGGCTAAACTGAATGTTGAGCATCTCCTTCAGTGTTCTTGGGAAGGTGTTTCCTTCTTCCAGACTTTTGAATTTTCAATTTTCCTGCTTAACACCAAGGTGCTACACTACTTAAACCCCTGGCATTTTCTTTGCTACCACCGATCTACCTCATCCATTGACGCATCCATGCCAGCTGTCACATTTGGGCGCTTTTCCAGCAGGAATGACTTGATGACATGTTCCCGGGTCAGTGCTGTTGTCAGTAACAAACTCTGATTGCTCTTTTCTGAACGGTGCAGAGAAAATTCTCCAGGAGCGGCCCAGTGTGTGGGTCTCAAGCTACCATTAAGGCAGCTGTTTATCATTAGTGTAACAGCTAAATGTATTTCTTAATGCCATTTAAAATCTAGTACTTAATTTGTCTTTAAAGTCTTAAGGATTTTTTTTCAGTCTGAAGCATTGTTGTTGGTGCAGCCCTGAATTTTGTTGAGCTTTTAGTTTAGTTTTGTTTAGTTTTTTTAGTTTCTGGATTTGGTTTTTTTTTTTTTTTTTTTTTTTAGTTCTGTCCCAGAATTCTAGTTGGGGCAAGAAACAGTAAAGACTTAAGGATCAGACTTTTGGGGCTGCTCCAGCAGCTCTGAATCAGCAGGAGTCTTTCTGTAGCTGGGCAGGATTTTACTTCAGCAGGATTTGCAGTCTTGGGAAGCCTTTGCATTAACTTCAGGGGCTTAGAATTAGATTTCAGCAGCAGAGTAACTCCCCAGAAGGCTGAAAGCACAATGTGATCCCTCTAACACAATGTCTCCAAAAGGCAGAAGAAAGAACAAGCCAGAGCGTTTTGATTTTACTCAGATTTACTTGTGGCTGCCTTGAAGCAGTGGTATTTTTCCTCTTTTGCAAGGTGTTTAAACCTGTAACCTGAAGCTGTTCTGCACAGCAATTTAGAGAAACTCTTGAAGTCTGAGACTTAATATCAGTGAACACGGAAGAGATTTACTAGCGATGAATGACGTTTGAGTGCTCCTGACATGATTGCCTTCTTTCCCGCAGGTTGGACAAAGTTTGCTCGGTTGACGCGGGCCCTGACAAACAGCCGGAGCGTACTGCAACAGCTAACGCCGATGAACAAGGCCGAGGTGGTGCACAAACACTCCCGGTTGGCTGAAGTAAGTGGGGCAGACATCAGCCTGCTCCCTTTGTAAGGCAGGAAAAGATGGGGGGAGATAAAAAACCAAACCTGTGCCTATTTATAAATAATATTTTTGGAAGAAAATATTTCCCAACTCTGATTTTTTCAACCTCTTCTCTGCTCATCCTAAAGCAACACTATGTGCCAAGGCAATGTTTCTGAGACAGATCATGCTCTTTCAGTCATGAAAACAGTCTCTGTAGGTTGCTTTTACTTAAATGGCCCTATTTCTGTGCATGCAATTCTCAGTTTGCTGGTTGTTGCTTAACTTGGGGTGCACAGTGTGCTCCTCTGCGTGCTGTCTCACAGCGACATGGAACCAGACTTGATGTCCTTGAGCCCTGTGGATGGTCACTTACTCTCCCGATGAAATGGGATTGTATGATAAACCAGGTACTTCTCTTTGGAAATATCCCTTTCTGGGTCCCTGGGATTGTATAGGCACACTGACTACACCTATATCTTGACTTTCTTGCCAAGTCCTTCCTGCAGTATTTTGCTCATTTTTTCTTCAAAACTGATGAAATGAACTCTTTGGCAGGTTGCAAACATCTCCTTAACAGTGCAGATGGTGCAACAAGTGAATGCCTTCAGGTTAACTGATGAAACAGAGGTACTGCTTTCATCTTCATGTCCATTGCTAATGAAAAATATATGGGTCAAAAATATATGGTCAAAGTATATGGGCTACTGAAAATGACAGCCCTAGCCACCTTGTGCCAGAGAGCTTGTCCTGGATTCAATGCTAAGAACAGCTTTAAATGCTTTTTTTTTTTTTTTTGTTCCCTTTCTGGTTTTAGTGGAGTGTGATAATAAAAACGCTACTTAAATTAAAAGCAGAATGGAAACCCACAGTTTTCAGGTGTTGGCAGAGTGATGTTTTCCCTTGAATTATCCCATACCAAATAGCTTGGATGACTGCTGAGTTACTATCACATCTTGCTTTTCTGATTCATGACATGTCAGCATTCTGTAAATTCGGTTATATCCATTATTGGTTTAGTCTAGAGAAGGGAAGACTGCAGAAGATATGGTAACAATATTCAAATAAGACTAAAACAGTTGCATAGAATGAGGGAGGAAATTATTCATCAGGACCACTATAGCTAGAGAAAAAGTAATGGCATTAAGTCACAGCAAGGAAGATTTAGATCAGGCAGTGGGAGAAGCTCAGGTAAGGGAGAAGGTGGTACCCAGGAATAGGTTGCTTGGAGAGTGTGCAATCTCCTCTCTTACCAGTTGTTTAGAGCTGCAAAATGTTTTCTACGCAAAGTGCTGTCAGGAATGCAGACTGAGTGGAGGTATGCCATTGCCGTACAGGCCCCATTTTCCATGCTTCTGTGTCTGAGGAGGAGCATTATCATTGCAGCTCATCCCTTGCAGAATGTACTGCCCACCTTTACCAGCTTTAACCGTTATCAGCCATTTGCATTAGTTGTATACAAGAATAATTCAGAGAGCCTGTGAAGAATGCAGCTGACTAACAAGATATTGTGTATTCTTTAGTGGTTTAAAATTAAAAATTCATGCAGCATGAAAGAAATAATCATTATAGTTCAGTGGTCTCCACAGCCACTTGCCACCCACTCACCATGTCAAACTCAGCATGATATTATGTTAAGAATAATAATTATGCTTTTACAGTACCATGGGAGCTCCTAAGAACTCCACCACCAGAGGCATAGGGAACTATCAAGCATATGTTCATCACATTCAGCTTGAGCCCTAAGCTTATTATTCCAGCTATAGTGAGGCTGTTTCCAGCTCCTGCCCCAGTGAACAAGACAGTGAACAAACAGACCCGGAGAAACCAAGGAAAGAAGTCCCAGTCCTGATTTATCGTGACAGTAAAGTGTTGAGCACAGATGAGTCCAAAGAGATAACAGGAGATAATGATCAGATTACGAGTCAAAGCCAAAACGGTGTGTTAATTGCAGGGGACAATTTTGGCAGTGAAAGAAGTTTCACAGATTTGCACAAAGGCTGCTGTGAAAAAATTACTATACCGATCATTGCTTTTAGTCCAGGAAAGGACCCATGGATCCACCCAGCAAGGTCAGAGTGCTACAGTGCTCAGCTGAACCTTGCCCATTGGGTGGTTATAGGGGTCCTGTTTGTGAGTCTTGTCCTGGTCAATGGGGAAGGGACACCTGGAAGTTGCTACTTTTATGGGTCTCTCCGGGGGTTTGGCATCTGTGAGGGTCTCTGATGAGTGTCATTGGGACCACACCACTCAGTGTGCATTGCTGTTCAGCTGGAGCTCAACACACGGCTTTGTGTTACACTGAAGCTGGTGTGATATGAGGCTGTTGGCAAAGGGAGCAGCCCTGGGCTCCTGGAGGTCTCTGCTGCACTCTCACAGCTGCCTGTGTAGTGGGTCTAGTGGTTTTCTGGCCACAGGATAAATTTGTGCAACTCAGCTAACTCTGTAGAAAACAAATGGCTAACTAATGTAACAATAAGTTAGTTTTTCATCATATCAGTTTAACTGACTTTCCTTACAGGTTGTGATTGCTAAATCTGACCTTAGGGAGGGTGGGAACAGGTAGGCAGAAGCAGGTTTGCATCCCATTAGTTTACAGACTGACATTAGGCCAGATTAGACATGTTGGGAAGCCACATCCACCAGTGAGAGAGGCTCCTGTTCTCCCTTGGTAATTTCTGAAGAACAAATTTTCAGCAGAGACGGACTTTTACTGTCTGATATCAGTAACAGCTTTCTCATCTTAAAAATAAGACTGCAAAGAATTAATGGAGAACGTGTATCTGTGGTCCTTGAGTTCATATTCTTAGTTGTTGTGCTGTTTATTCAGAGCCATTTACTCCTCTTCATCAAGGAAGCATCCCGTGTTTGATCATTTTTACACATATGGGACTGCTTTTCGCAGTCTAACTGTCCCTGCAAATATGGTACATCAGCTCCAATATGGGGCAGGTGTAAGGCTGAAATGAGTTTTAAAGTTGCTGGAATTATTTCTTTTATCCCAGGCAGACTTGAGATCCCCAAATGTAAAAGGTGTTATTCGTTCCAAAATACACATGAATCTTCCAGTTGTCAGCGCAATATATTGCCACGTTGTGCATTCCTTTGTGCTTTTGTTTCTTGTGTTGGACCAAGATAAGAGATAATTAGATTAGTTGGGAGGAATGTCTTAAGTGAATTTGGCTTGGTTCCTTTGCCATGTTTCCAGTTCTACATTTTACAAAAGTGCGCATGTGGGAGATTATAGTCATATGCAAAAAAGAAAAGTAATTACAAGAAATAAAAGAGAACCCACTAGTGATATTGAGCTTGTAAGAGCAACAACTTTTTGAAGAAAATGAGAAGGAAGCATGCCAGGGTGTTAAGGCAGAAATTGTGCATGCAATGCTTCATTTTAGAAGGAGGTCAGCCAGCAAGGCTGAAGTCTGGTTTACCTCTGATTAGGGTATTGTTCTGGCTCAACAGTGGTTTAAAAAAAGAGGTCAGGCATGAAGGATTAGTCTTGTAACATTTCCAAATATGAATGAATCCTCATGTTCATAACTGCAGAGTTTAAGCTGGTGTGGCAGTACCCACAACGTGTTTATGGAGCCTCTCTGCCCTGGCCATTGGCATGGTTTCCCCTCAGTCCATCTGCAAAGACCTCCCTTTTTGCAAGAATATCCTTAGGTGCTATGCTGTTCCCATTCATTGAGTGATAGCTGCCTCCGCACATTCTTAATAAATCAGATCATTTAGAAACTGCAGGCTGACTTGTAATGTCCAATGAACACAGTCCTGTCTTTGTGCTGCTCCTTACGGAAATCCATAAGACCTCTTACTGGATCATATTAAATTGAAAACAGTAGCATTTGCTTTTGTGTCTTTTACAGGTTCTCCAGCTGGGATCTGATAT
This sequence comes from Morus bassanus, assembly GCA_031468815.1. NCBI lineage: Eukaryota > Metazoa > Chordata > Aves > Suliformes > Sulidae > Morus > Morus bassanus. The sequence continues at coordinate 8,459,848 of CM062572.1, read as the reverse complement.
TCTTCCTCAGTACAAGCAAGAAGCTCCAAAGACTCCACCACACATTATACTACACTATTGTGCTTTTAAGACCACTTGGGACTGGGTCATCTTAATTCTAACCTTCTACACAGCAATTATGGTTCCATATAACGTCTCCTTCAAGACAAAACAGAACAACATTGCCTGGCTTGTGCTGGACAGCGTCGTGGACGTTATTTTTCTGGTTGACATTGTTTTGAACTTTCATACGACGTTTGTTGGCCCTGGTGGAGAGGTTATATCTGATCCCAAACTCATAAGGATGAACTACCTGAAAACATGGTTTGTGATTGATCTTCTGTCCTGTTTACCGTATGACATCATCAATGCCTTTGAGAATGTGGATGAGGTAAGTGACTGTAGTCTGCCTCAAAAGGATTGTTTTAATTAGGAATTAATTTAGGAGCATGCTCCCAGGCATCTGGCAGCAATCAGAGGCAACTGAAGCTCTGTGCAAATATGCAGGGATGGCCTCAAAATGCTGGGCTTTACCTACGCTGCACTCCCGTGTTGGAGAAGAGGTGTCCTTATGATTTCAGAACCGTGTGTGGATGTGTACATTGATGGATGTGGGTTTTAGAACCACTTGCTTGTCATCCAAAAGCATTGTTGCACGTCCGTATCAAAATGGGCTGGACCAGTTGGAATGTCCCCCTGCCACAGCCTCCCTTTTCAGCTCATACCCAGTGGTTGCCTTTAAACAGTCCTAATTCATTGCAGGACAGGCTAACATGGCTTGACATAAATAATCAAAACTCTGTATCTGCTCTGGCTGAAGCTGGTGTCAAATTAGCCACTGACTGATACAAAAGTAGAGAATGACTCTGAATGAGCATTTTTAAATTTTGAACCATGCTGTAATTATCGGGTTTTTGTGATGTCTTTTTAAATGCCTGATTGAGAGAGAGATTTATCTCCTTTTTTTTAAACAGTTCTTGAGCTACTGCTGGAATTTTAGAAACTGTTTGAGGAGAGAAAACATAAATATCTTAAATGGATGCTGAATTAAAGCTTTTTAACCACCGAATGTATTAACATTTATGAAGTTGAGCTTGCAGCCTAAGATAATAGAGAAAACAAACAATAACTACGACAAATAATACATGTACAAGTCAGTGTAGAGAAAATTAATTATTAAAATGCAACTATAACGGCATTAGGACATGTTTTAATTTTTCTCCAGAGCCTTTTATCTTTAGGGCCATAAACAGATGAAAAAGTCTCTGTTCATTTTTTAACATTTTAACAGTTTTTTTCTTAGAACACGTTGAGTTGTTGGGGTTTTTTTTTTGAATTCTCAAATTCTGCAGTTAGATATCTACATTCTTAGCTTTTAATTCAGACTTCGGTGCAGATTTTGTAGAGCTCCTTTAAAATTCCATCCCTGTCTCTGTGCTGAGTACCATCTTTTGACATTGTTCCATTTTATTTATAGCAAATATGACAGAAGTGATAATACTTGCAGCTTAAATTCAAGATCATATGAGGGCTGCCCGTCTGGAAGCAGGTTGTAGTCAGGCTGTGTAAGGAGGTGGTATTATCAAGGTTGTAAATATAATACAGCTTTTCAAGATAACCAATTTCAGACTAAGAGGAACCTGATTTTTTTAAAATTGCAGCGTTATCTCCAGATTTTCGTACTTTAACATGTAACACAAACAGAAAATTTCTGTGCCCAAGCAGTACAGGTTTAAATTATGAGCTCTAATTTCTTTCTCTAACATATAGATGGGAAATAAACTGTCTGCAATATTTGTGACAGTGTAGAGAATGCATTATAACTGAGGCACTCTTAAGGTGGAAAACTTTAACCAAACTGCAATAACAACAAGGTATCATGAGCTCCAGTGATCCTAGAGCTGCTATCATTTACCTTCAAACAAATGAAATACCAACTCCTTTTTAATAAGAGAACCAACAGTAACATTTTTTTCTCATGAAATGGTGTGTTATGGCCCTGGAGCCTCCAGCAGACATTGGAGTAAAACTGCTTATGTACTTGATTTCAAACCTCTCCAACTCCTAGTTTTCCCTAGTGCCTGAAAAGAATTGAAGTGATTTTTGAAAACAAGTATGTCAACAGTCAGTCTTTTTTCCCTGGGTTTACATTTTTTCTTTTCTCTGTCTTCCACGGCAGATTTTCTTTTGTGTGTGTGTATGATATGTCTTCATTTGTGATATTTAAGTCTTTTGAGCTGGTTGTTGTGTTCTGGGTAGTTGTAGTTATTAATGCTCTTTATCTTCATGTGGCTTTTGACATTTATTTTAACTGGTACCTCTTTTCTGGGTTTTAACTTTTTGGCCCACTAGCAGCAGTGTGCTCAAACACTGTACATAGGTAAAAAATAAATAAATCGATAAACTTAATTTGGAAGAAATGTTCTGATTGATTAAAAGGAGAGTATTTCTCATTAGAAAGTGTGTTTTTCCTCCTTAGGCAAATAGGAGAGAGAAGAGTTCTTTTAGCTCTTGATTCTGGTAGGTTTTAGCTCTTTATCTTGGCCCTGGGTGTTGGATAAGAGCATTTGTCTTTAGCATTAAAGTTGGTGATTGTGGCATTTCAGAAGAAGTTAACAGAAAATCAGAGCTTAGTGGTAAAGACCTTGGAGGCAGATCCTGGTGCTCTTTTGAGTTCTTGGTATGGTGGTGAGGGATGGACCCAAATGAGAGTGAATAGCCCTAAAAGTCAGCTGAGTGAAAGATGACTTTCCAAATTTCCGTTGTGTGTCCCACCTCCATCCCTCCTTTTTCCACATAAAGCATCAAATGCACTTTTGTTAGTTGTTAAGGGAGTAGGTGAGTAGGGGGACACACCACTGCGGGCAGTTTCTTTTCTTCCCTACGGGCAGGTCTCTCATGCATAAAGAAGGATACGGCCAAGAAAGTTTTGGTTTGTGTCTCTCCGTTGCAGATGTAGACTACTATATGGGATATAGGTGTTTGAAGGCTCTCATGCAGAGGCTGCTGAGTCATTGTGTAAGATGCCTTATGCCCTTGAGTGCTATTTTATAATGTCAGAATTAAGGATATAATTCAAAAGATTAAAAAAAAGGAGTTTAAAAAAAGGATATGTGAATTTTCTTACTGAGAGTTGGAGTTCTTCAAATGCAGTCAGTCTTGACTGGAGCAGGAACACTGTCATTTCCATCATGGGCAACATTAGGCCAAGGCTGGAGTCTTACGAAATTCCCACCTGAGACAAACATGACTGCAAATCAAAGTTATTTTGTTGTTGAGTGGATGTAGAGCCTCAGTAGAAGGATATGATGAAAAGGATTATGACACACAAATTGAGAATTGGGGGGGATTAAGATGATTTGAAGCAGAATTAGAGGTGTAGGTTTCCATGCCTGGAGTTACAGAGCCAGGCTGTTACAGTCTGCTCAGGGGGATTTGGATATATGACAAGGACGAGGAAAGGGAAGATAATGAGGGAGACAGACACCTTGCACAGCACAGAGTGATCTAAACTGATGCGATGGATGAGGAATTAAGTGGCTAAGTGGTATTGAAAGGGTAGGAAAACAAGGTAAAATAGGCTGGAGAAAAATAAGGTGAGAGAGAGGAGAGTGGAATCCTTACTGAGATACATACTTTATTTAAGAAAATTGGTAGGATGATAGTCCTAGAAATCAGAAAAATGCATGGCATCTTTTCTAATTGGGAAACATTACTTGCACTGAAATACGTTCTGGCTAAACCAAAGGTATACAGAAAACCTTTCATATACAGAAGTGTGAGAAGGGACACTATAAAACATGCTGAGGAATCCAGCCAATTTTCAAGGTATGAACCAGAATGGAGGGTGTGTTCTCAGTCTCTGAAGCTAGGCTGATTTTTTTTTTTTTTTTGGTAAGGTAAAAGAGTTCTCTGAAACTTCAGATTTAGTCCAAAAGTGCATGTCTATCTGTCTGTCTGCCTCTTCTTTTAAATTACAAAAATAAAGAAAAAAAGTTTGGAGTAATGGGGGATACGGTGTTTGGATCCAAAGATTTTGGTCACATGAAGTTCCTATTGTTATTTGGCTGTGACGTATTAGTGACTGGAAGTTTGATTTTTGTCTTGGAGTTGCATGAAGCAACTCTAATTTTTTCCCTGAGTACTTAGCTGTATGTAACAACTCTTTCCATTGGTGCGTGCACTGTCACTTAATGTTTAAAATCATCAATCTCTACTTTTGATGCTAGAGAATTATGTTACCTTGATGCTTAGCCTTTATATGTTTTCTGCCTGCTAGAGAGAGATAAATATCCAAGCTCTCTGTCAGTCTGGGCTACCAGAAGTTTGTTTATAGCCTGGGTAACCATCAATTCCATACAAGTCACATTATCAACAGATGGGTTTACAGTGTACCTGAGGACGCTGACCCCATTGCTTGTTCAGATACGGTCAAACCATGCTACAACTCCCTCTAGGACCAAATGCATGGATTTACATCCCAAGGAAACCAGGATATTGTGCAGGTGCTTGGCTCTTGTCGCCACATGGAGCCATGCAATTGGGAGAGTACCTGGAGCTGGAAGGACCTCAGGTACCCACACTCAGGTACAGGCATGCTGATAAGGTGCTGCTGAGTCTGCATTTGAGCCTCTGTAAATTAGTGTATAGAATAAATATTCCAAAAACTAGGTGGATGGACAAACTTTTGGACAAATGGAAAATGCTTTCAAAAATTGTGTTAAATACAGCTGAAAAAGCCCCCTTTGCTATTTGGAAAAATATGGGTGTCTTTTTTTTTCCTCTTTTCTGGGATTTTTCGCTGAGATTCATGAATTTCTGAGTTTGTAACGAAATAAAACCTAGAAGCTTGATTTCATCTCTGCCAGAAACATGGCCCTAAAATGACATGGCACATATTGTGAAGAATGGGACCAGATGTCAGGATGGTACATACAGATAGCCAAATAGATGGTTTTCAAATGAGTTGTATAAAAGATCATCCTTTCTGCAAAAGTTAGTTTTCATGAGCCAATGGCTAGAAGTGAAAGCAGGCAAATTTAAATGTCCTAAAACTCTGAAGTTTTATGTGCATTGTTTAATAATTTAAGACTATGTGACCCAATGGCCTTTAAAATTTAGTGATTTGTGCAGGACATGTTAAGGCATGGAATCCTTGTAATTATAATCTTCTTTTAATTACTATTATTGATCTGTTTCAGCGGTGGCAGAAACTTATTTGTATCACTGCAGTTAATAGCAACTAGAATAGCAATGTCTGTAAATTGAAAGCAAATAAAAGCTGATACAACTAGTACAGCCATATTCACATCTGCAGTGTTTTACAGCAAACATTCCCTTTTCGGGAGATATTTGAAGAAGGATTTATGGACCCCAGTCTGAGTGGCATATGCAAGGTGAAGATAAATCGGTGTGTTTCAAGAATGTGGCTTTGGCTCTGAAATAAAGTCTATGGCTAGCTACCTTTCTTAAATCTAGGTGGCTGACATGGAAAAAGTAGTTCCCAGAACTAAATCCCTGCTGCAGCCAAATGTTAAACTATGATGAAAGCTCCTAGCAACATAACGACAGATGCACTAAGCCTGGGACCTGGCATTTTCCCCCTTGTTACGCAGTCAGAAGACAATTAAATATGAAGAATACTGTCATCCTGCTGTAGTGTGCAGAAAAATGCAATATAGTAGTACAGTGGCTTGGTTATGGTGTCCAAATATAAATGTATCCACCTTAGGCATATATTATATAGATGGTCAACCATATTCACCTGTTGTTTATTCACCCCTATCACTACTATTACACTTAGTTGCAGAATTGCACCATGTCTCTCTAGCTTTTATTCAAGCTAAGGTTTTATTCAAGTTCCGCCACTGTTCAATTACCAGCTTTTTTAATGTTGTACCAGGTCTGGGATATTTCTGCAGGTTCCCCTGTGGAGAAATATGAATGTCATCTTGAAGTGAGGGGCAACTTGTGAAAGGAAGGGCCTGAATCAGAGTTGATGGAGGGTGTGGTGGGAGGGCAGGCAGGGTTGTCCCATGAGATGGATGTGACCTGGTGGCCTCACACTGCACCGCTGTGATGCGGGTTATGGCATACTGAACTTTAATTATATGTCTCAGTGGGGTTGGTTTTTTTTTTTGTTTGTTTGTTTTTTAATGTGTTGTATATGTTACTGGGAAGCAGATGTTGGGTACGAGCCATTTAAATCAAATCTTTAGTCAGAGCCTTATTAAGTGATGCAGAGTCCAACTGCAGCAAATTGTGTGTGGAGTACTTTCAAGGGAAGCTTCGAGTCCTGATCCCTTCGCTTGCAAAAGAGAAGAAGGCTTACAAAGGAGATGAGGCAACTTAAATAATCTGGTCAGATACTCACTGGAATAACGCTGATGGGAGTAGCGCAAATCCACAGTACTGAGACAGCTGTACACAGCCGTCAATGGGGGAAAAAGAGTTGCAGACTTAGGGATGGGCAATTGCTCTGCACGAAATGGAGCCAAGGTACAGCCCTGGAGAAACTAACTGCATGGCTAATCACAGAATGTCCTGAGCTGGAAGGGACCCACAAAGATCATAGAGTCCAACTCCTGTCCCTGCACAGGACAACCCCAAATTCACGCCATGTCTCTGAGAGCGTTGTCCAAGTGCTCCTTGAACATCATCAGGCTTGGAGCTGTGACTGTCTCCCCGGGGAGCCTGTTCCAGTGCTCCACCACCCTTAGGGTGAAGAACCTCTTCCTAATATCCAACCTAAACCTCCCCTGGCACATCTTTCTGCCATTCCCTTGGGTCACCAGAGAGAGTATCAGAATTAGCAGAGTTTTACTAGTGAGACAGCCTTGTAACTTGGTGTGAGTCTTTTGTTCAAGACTGGGTTGGTGTTACTGTCTGCCCCTTGGCATCAGGGATATGTGTAGTTTGAGAAGTACTTGCAGAAACATTGCAGCTCAGGTTACTCTTTCCAGATATTTCTTCTCCTTTTATTCCTAAATTGGCATAGGAAATCTGTAGTTTGTTCCAGGTGTTAAACTATCAGCTAAGTTCAGGATCCTGCTCAGAAGCTGTCCCAAGCGATGTGACACACAGAATCACAGAATGGCAGGGGTTGGAAGGGACCTCTGGAGATCATCTCATCCAACCTCCCTGCTTGAGCAGGCACACACAGAGCTGGGTGCACAGGACCGCATCCAGGTGGGGTTTTAATGTCTCCAGGGAAGGAGACCCCACAACCTCTCTGGGCAGCCTGTTCCACTGCTCTGTCACCCTCACAGTAAAGAAGTTTTTTTCTCATGTTTAGGTGGAACTTCCTGTGTTCCAACTTGTGCCCATTGTCCCTTGTCCTGTCGTTGGGCACCACAGAAAAGAGTCTGGCCCCATCCTCTTGACACCCGCCCTTCAGATATTTATAAGCATTGATAAGATCCCCCTTCAGTCTTCTCTTTTCCAGGCTGAACAAACCCAGGTCTCTCAGCCTTTCCTCATAAGAGAGATGCTCCAGTCCCCTGATCATCTTGGTAGCTCTCTACTGAACTTGTTTGAGCCGTTCCCTGTCCTTCTTAAACTGGGGTCTTTGTCTTCCTCCCATTTCATCCTCTGTCCACCTTCCCTAAGTAAGTGAAAATTATCAGATTTTATGATATCATCCTCTTTTTTCCCTGGTCAGGCAGACTGATGCACTAACTAAATAGTACAAGATGCCACATCCCCCTTAACTTGAATCTATAAGAAATATTTTGAAATAGCTCTTCTTTTTATAACCTCAGTTATTCACTGTTTGAAATATATTGCATTATATAGTTGTGCCATAAACAATTCACTAGAACTTTATTTATAATGTTATAGCTTATTGACGTTTGTGTTGGGGGGGGAATGAAAATCTCCCCTATCCTCCTAGAAAAAAAAGATAAATCTCAAGCAATAAATTTAGAGATGCTTTCAGAGATTGCATGAGAAAACCTACTTGCTGTCATTTGCTGTAAGGACTCAATTTTGTGCTCACTGCAGCCATTACTCCCATTGCTACCAGTGGTGCAGGGTCACATATTAAATGGGCTCTGCTTGTATCTGGACCCAGGATCTAGATAGCTTGTGCAGAAGCAAAGCCCCTTACTCCCGTGTGGATTTACATAACTGAATGCAACCCTAAATTCAGTTCTTAAAGTGGTGATAAATCAGAAATGTTGCTTTTTTATTTTTCTCATTCCAGCATTTTGATTTGTAACTATGCAACTTTATTACATTAATTGTTTACCTAAAAAGAAGGGTTTCTGAGATATGTTGGAATATTTATTTTAACATTAACTCCAGTAAAGAAGCATTAAGGAGCTAACCAGGGATTTTAGAGCTAAGCTCTATTTAAGTAGCTAAGCTAAAAAATTTCTTTTGGGAATGATTTGCTGGTTGAATTTTAAACAGCCTAAACATCCTCCTGGATACTCCTCCTGCACTGCACAAAATAGTACCTTTTGGATATGTGCCTGCAGGCTCACCTGCTCGTGTTGGCAAGACTCACCGTTTCAGTTGTTCCCAAAATCTGTAGGCACTTTGTTTTCTTTTACATTTCATACCATCATGTAACAACTGCTCAGTGAAGACTGCCCAAAGTTTACAAAAATGGTGCCTTTTTCACTGCTTCAATACCAAATGCTGAGCTATACCTTGAGTTTACAGAATCAGCTAAGTGATTAAATAAAGTATTCGGACTGTATTTCAAAATGTACTAAGCATGGGATTTGTCTGATGAAACATGGGGCCATGCATAGTCCACAGGCACATTCAGGGTATGGTTTCTCATGTTCTAAGATGCATCTCCAAAATAGGTCTGAGGAGTCACCCTGCCCTAAAATTCTCATTTGTCACTATTGACTGTAATGACATGCTAGTGTGACTAGCTCAGATGCAGACCCCTCCACAGTATAGTTTAGGTTGAGATATGATGCATCCTCCCATTGAGACTGTATTTGCCTCACTGCAACTTTTCAAAGGATAAAAACAAAAGCAGGAGAAAACCAATAGGAGTAAAACTCACAGGGACCTTTTGAGTCATTGAGTCATTGGCTTTGGTGGGCAGGTTTGTTATGTCACCCTTCCCATAAACTGGTCAAAATCCACCTTAACTCATGGTGTCTGCAAATCTGTCTTAATTTGCAGTCTGCACATTGTCCCTGTGCCAGCCTTCTTGGTTAAATATTTCTTTTCCTTCCCTCATGTTTATCTTCTAGATGTGCTTAGAAAGAACAGTCATCCCCCCTCCCCCTGCATAAACACTCCTATTTTCCTTTCCTTAATCTAAACAAACTGATTTTGTCTAGAAATCTCATTTTTGAAATTTTATGAAAATTTTCTTGGCCATTCCAGCTGCTTCTCTCTGCATGGAGTTAAGTTTGAATACATTTCTTTAGGGCAGAGCTGTACATATTACTCCAGGCGGAGAATTCATCTTCACTTTGTATCTGGGGTTTGGCTTTCCTCTTGATGGTGGAAACACTCAACTGATCCATCCTGGTGCTGGATTAACCTCTTCTGTCAGCGCAACCCACTGATTGCTCTGAGTCACTGTGGGATTAACCCATATACCCAAATATTTCTTTTTCTCAGTAATCTTCAGCTAAGATCTTTGTAGTTGTGGAAATTTTTGTTAATTTGCCCTGTAATGGATGCCTTAGGACTCTGTATTTTTAAGCTTTATCACATTTTCCTCTATTCCCACCCGGTTGTTCTTTGCACTGACAGTGTGATCCGAAGATGTGCCATCACCAGATTTTGTGACCATGTAATATTTTTGCTTACTTCATGAAGAAACCAGTGAAATCCCTGAGAGGGATTTCACACCACTTGTAACCCTTGTTAAACTTCCTTTTAATGGTTCCCATTTTGCCATCCTTTTGACAAGCTCCTCTGTCACCTTACAATCCCAGTTGTGGTCCCTGTTTTCTCTGTTTCCTACTCCATCCCTTGCATAACTGAAATACTGCATTTCTTTTACTTAGAAAATGGGGTGTGTTATCAGACAAAGCTATCAGGAGAACTTGGCTAAATCCCAGCTAACCTAAGTTTAGCAAACCTATTGCTACACTGATTGCATTTTGATTTATCTCAATGTTTCTAATTACTTTCCCTTAACATTTGTTCAGGTAATATAGCTGTTTATTTCCTTCTTGATGCATTAGCTTTTCTGGAAAACATGAACATCATCTTTGAAAACTAAAGCTAAGAATTAATTTAATTTTTAGCCCAAGCCTTGATTATTTTTACTTCATTGCAGCTTGATAACTTTTGTTGTTCTTTTTTCATTTATGAATATGAAGAATCTTCGGATATTTGTTTTAATGTTCTTTACAAGGAAAAGTTCAATGTGACATTTGGCAATTCTCATATTATCCCTATTCTTTTTACCCTCTAAGGTGTAGCTTTCTGTTGATCAATTTTTTATTTCTTATGTATTGCCAGTTCTCTGTTTCTCTTTTCTTCCTTTGGGTGATTATTTATGTATTTGTAACTGATGCCCATCTTTACAAGTTTTTCTCCTTCTTTGAGATACAACCTCAGGATATTTTGTACCTTTTGACATAAGGACATTCCAGGTGTCCTCTGCTGCCAGGTGTCTGACTCTCCTCTCACAGTTGTTGTCTTCACTTATTATCGTCGGTAGTTCAATATACTATCATTTATGATTTATCAGCTCTTGCCCTTTTGAGATCAAGAACCCCAGTCCCGTGTACTTTGTGATTGTTCATTTTTTATGAACTGATTCAATTCCTTCTTTAAGCCAATGGGGACTTCTGCAAAATCCTATCAGAACCAAATGTAGTGTAGAATCACTTTCTGTGGAGTAATTGGCTATTCAATGAAGAAATAAGCATGCTATTGCATCTGCAGAAAATCTCAGCCTACTGTTATTAATACCATTTATTCTCCAAGCTCGTATCAAGAAAGATAAGTCTCATGTTGTGAAGCAGTGCTCCTTAATATGTATCTCGGTAATAACATAATACAGGTTTGGATGCTGCCCAGATCTGGGCTATCCAGATTTCTAAGGATGAGTTTAATTTCTCCTCCCATAAGCTGTGTAAGTGATAGGTTTCAGCTTCTTTGTATTCAGTGGGAGGGGAGAGAGACAGTTCCAGGAGGTGATTCATGCCATCCCCGGCTGTCTGAGATGGATTGGGTAAATCACTCTTCTGACATGTCTGTCTCTTCACTTACCAGGGAGGAAAGTTGGACAAGTCACATAGACTGGATGGTTGGCCATTAGGTTGCAGCATTATGTGAGATGAATCCCACCTCAGGAGAGTGGTTAGAGCTCAGTCATGATGTGGCTGTGGCTTGTACAGGAGTGCTAGAGCTCGGCTTATATGAAACCGTTTTGCTTTTGCATGCAGATAAAGAGCTCAGCCTGGGCTGCAAACTCCTCAGAGGATTTGATCGCTTTAATAGCTAGTTTTGCTGAATGCAGGTTGCTGTAATTGCTTGCGTCTAGCAACTCTAAGCATATTAGCTTAAATTTAGCTTAAGAAGGGCTGTATATGCTGCAGTCACACCTTTTACTGCAGTGGCAATGTGCCCTACAACATTTCATAGAAAGGTTCCCAGCTCTGGTTCTTGGCCACTCCATAAATTCTTCAAAACCACAACATGCTGAACATCAAAACATAGTGAAAAGCTCTTCATTTTTTTCCTCTGACATTTTCTGAGACAGTGTTTTCTGTTAAATGATGCAGTACTGATCCCCATTTTCAGAGCCAGGAGGATTTCAGTTTTAGAACCCATTTAAAATGGATGTTTCATTTTTTTTGTTGCTGTTGCATATGTGCCCACAGCTAACAACAAATAAATAAAAAATCATGGAGTGAAATCTAATCGGAAAAGTGCCTACAGTTAAAAACACATTGTTCCCTAATAGAAAAGAAAAATATGCATGAATTTAAAATATCAGCAGACTGGGATTTAATTTTGAGGCTTAAGCAGATCTTAGTGTATTTAGATGGTAGAAACTAATGGCTGGTTTTGTTTTTATTTTACTTTTAAAAATCTTTATGCAATAATGTCCTATTGCAGAGAAGACTGATTAGATTAGCAAGTAACCAGCTGAGTAAATCTTTTACATCTTTTGCAACTCTGCTATTTTGTTGTTCCTTTAGTGTAGAACAGACTCCACTCTCTCTTTCCTGGGTTTGGAGGACATCTCTGGCACTCATACTAACTTGAATGATTTCCTGCACTTGTTAACTCTCATTTTCCTTTGGTGAAAATGTTCCCTTTATCCTCTTGCATGCTTGGCTCTCAGCCCCTGTATACAGGACTTTGACAGCTTCATCCTTCCTATTGCCTGGCTTATCAGGGATTCCTTAAGTGTAAGAGAACTTAGCTCCCCGTTCTTGCTCGAGGTGCAGAGATCTGTTCCCACAGTGTGTATTGCAATTGCAGAAAACATCTTTCTCAGCCTTGTGGTCAGAAAAGTTTAATCAGACACGCAGCTTAGACACTTCTTTCATCCTGGAAGACTGAAGTTTGACAATGTGGTAACATCTAGGATCTGAAATGGCAAGATTCAGGTAATTTTAATAGGAAGGTGTGGTCCCTCAGCATTTCAGACTGAGTGCTGTCATCACTTGTGCCTCCACTATCAAACTGAATTTCCTTTCTTAGTATATCAAGAGGATTTGAGAACACAGACTTTGCAAGGCACTTATGTCAATAAACTTGGTCTTCGTTTAATCATTAATGGCTAATTTAATTCCAAAGTTGGAACATCCATTCCTCAAAATGTCTTTCTGGATAAATTTGACATTGTCTACATCCTTGCAGTGGCTTCAGCTGTCTGCTAAATAGAAACAGTAGTACAGAAAGGGCTGGTTCAGAGCCTCTCCTCATCCAATGGCTTTAGAAGTCACTGGGAAAGTCTTCTCTGACTCACACTTGTAATGCTTAAGTCAATGATGTGTATTGCATTGGAATTTGGTTCCGAACTTGACACACAAAATGCAATTCTGGAGTAGGTGGGTTTTCAGTTAAAAGATTTCTACAGCTGAGATGACTGAAGATGAACAAGCTGAATGTCCTCATCAGATTAAGACATGATCAAATAAATTCGTGAAAACCTCAAGGGGCAGGATTGGATGGTTCATAGCATAATGAGATATTCTCAGTCAGAGAACACAGACCAGCAGATATTACAGACGATTGGCCCAATTGACTAAACACAGCAATAGAGTGACAAATGCTCTTCCCAGGAGGTTGGATCTTCAGTACCGAACATGTGCGTTATTTACACAATGCTAGTGCCAAACGGGATTACATGTTCCATTCAAGGTTTCTAATCACCTCTCTGTTCCTTGAGTGCTGAGGTTACTTCAGTTAGAGCAGATGCTCATCCTTTAGTAGGGGGAGGTTTCCAAAATATTCATTATGGATCATTAATACAGTTAAGAGAAAAATGAAATTAAAGGCAACCAGCAATCAGTTGAGTTTAGAACACTGAATTTCTTAATAGCCCAAACTTAATTTAGGGGAGTTAGTCTTTCACATAATTTCCACCAAAAAGATCATTGCTGAATCTTAGGCAGAGCTTTATGTATTGACAATTGTGCATTTATTGACAGGCAATTTTTTAAGTATAAAGGTACCAGCTTGACCCAACCCAGTACTTAAACAGTGTGATGTATCACATGTTTATTTAGTATGTGCATAATTGCTCTTCCCTAGGTAATGTTTTATGGACTAGGCTTTTAAAGCTTCCAATATTGTCTTTATATTTTGCAAGATTGGACATGAAATGTGAATGCTCAATAAATACATCTCTGATTTTTTTGGCCTTAAACTAGTGGGTCAGACTGAACTGGCTTTAAGACTTACAGTGAAACTTACTTAAATGAATTACTCTTTGGAAAGAATGCATTTCAATGTCAGCTAAAATGAAACATTTCTCTTTGGTTTATACATAAGAGATGTGATTGTTATCTGTGCTTAGGAAAAAAAATAATCAGAGCACAAACTTTCTACCAGACTTTGAAATGAATGCTGTATTTTTGTATTAGTTGTACAACTGCTAAACTGTCCACGTAACTTAGAGAAGATGTAGAATCGTAGAATCGTTTAGGTCGGAAAAGACCTTTAAGATCATCAAGTCCAACTGTAAGCCTAACAGTGCCAAGCCCATCACTAAACCATGTCCCTAAGCACCACATCTACATGTCTTTTAAATACCTCCAGGCACAGTGACTCAACCATGTCCCTGGTAGCCTGTTCCAATGCTTGACAACCCTTTTGGTGAAGAAATTTTTCCTCATGTCCAATCTGAACCTCCCCTGGCACAACTTGAGGCCATTTCCTCTTGTTCTATCGCTTATTACTTGGGAAAAGAGACTGACCCCCACCTTGCTACAACCTCCTTTCAGGTAGCTGTAGAGAGCGAGAAGGTCTCCCCTCAGCCTCCTTTTCTCCAGGCTAAACAACCCCAGTTCCCTCAGCTGCTCCGCCTCAGACACTCTAGACCCTTCACCATCTTCATTGCCCTTCTTTGGATGCGTTCCAGCACCTCAGTGTCTTTCTTGCAGTGAGAAGACATGCTCTTTGAGGTGCGGCCTCACCAGTGCTGGGTACAGGAGGACGATCACTGCCCATCTCGTGCTGGCCACACTATTCCTGATACAAGCCAGGATGCTGTTGGCCTTCTTGGCCCCCTGGGCACACTTCTGACTCACGTTCAGCCAGCTGTCAACCAGTACTTCCAGATCCTTTTGCGCCAGGCAGCTTTCCAGCCACTCTTCCCCAAGCCTGTAGCGTTGCATGGGGTTGTTGTGACCCCCATGTATATGTAATATGGATCCATATGTAAAATAGATCTATATATAATATGGATGGAGGATGGAGTGTCAGACTGTAAATTCTCCTGATCAATGGTTGACTCTCGGTTTGGGTTTTTGCAGTAGAAAGTGCAGTGTAAGCCTTGCCACTGGGATGAACTTGAAACTACTAGGTGCAAAAAGGGGACTCCCAAGTTTAGATTCCAGGTCTTTAACTCCTTCCCTAGCCTTAATCTTGGTAATGAACAGTGCCTCTTTAAGTAAAATGGAAATAATGCGTATCTCCTTGACCAATGCAATAGAACCTGATCCTACAAAAAACACCCTGCTGTTTTCTCCCTCTGATTTTACAGCAAGTTGTAAACTTTCAGAATCAGGGTGAATTCACTGAAACACACAGCAGATTAATTTTGTGAAATACGCTTTAAACTACCCTGTAGTTTTCTTTTTTAATGTAGGTGTTTCTGTGGGGCGTGACCCTCATTCAGTCCATCGGCTCCGGTCCATTGTGTAATGAACATTGCAAGGGACTTCCCAGTTCATTGGACAAGTTGGCTGTTCGGGGTGCCTCATGGACATATTGTCCCAAAGCAAATAAGTAGATATACGTTTAGATGGAAATAAGAATGATAAACTAGATATGTGCCTTCTGTAAATGCAAAATACAGAAATCAAAATGGTAAAATTCCACTTCCCTCCATGGTATTAGTCATCATGAGAGCTTGAATGCAAATATAGAGCTTCAATTTATTAAGGATTTGGGGATCTGAAACAAATTCCAACAGGATTTGAAAAGCATACAAGAACTTTGTTGAACAGATTACATCTAGAAATATCAGATGTATGTTACTCTTCAAACGTAAGTTGTGAAAAGAAACAGAGGTGCAAAAGAGATTAATGTTTTTCTGGTATGGAAAACTCCAGAAACACTAGTCTTTTAATGTTTGATAATATAATTAGCTAGTGTTTTGACTAGACTGATTTGATAATGATGCACAGAACAGGGCAATTTAATCTTGGCACAGTAACTAGGAATGTTTGCCTCATTGCTTTCTATGTCTTAATTTCTACTTTAAATTAAATGTCTTCAGCTTCTGAATGTTTTATTTTAGAAACCTTCCTTTACAAACCTTCTATTTTGAGCCACAAATTAATTTAATGCACAAGTTAGGTATATCATGGGATTGCAATAGATGAGAATATATTTTTCTTCTCTTTCTGCATCTATAAACTCCTATTAAAATATGCTGCAAACTATTTGTGCATTGAGGAGGACATACACATTTCTTGTTCCCTCTCAGATGTTTCTATTAACTTTTTGCTGGTCCCTGTGCTTCTATTCCCTAAATATTTGTACTTACATTTATTCGTACTTCATTTATCTTGTGTGAAAAAAAACACCGCACAAATACTTGCTTTAGGAAAATATCTGCAATGTCTGTTGATCAGAAAGGAAATTAACCCTATATGCAAAGTCATGTGGTTTTCTTGCCAGTGCCTTGTGCTATGTATTACCCTCACTCAGAAGGGTGATGTGCCCACAATTGTTAGTTCCATGTTCAGTCAGTGAGACTTCTTATAAATAACAAAATATCCAGAGTTATATTAGCTGTAGTGAAGGATAATATGAGGAGGAGACTGTTGGACTAGAGGAAATTATCCAGCTACTCTCTGGAGGGTGAGAGGAACAATAGGCAGATTTCTCTGTAGTTACCCATTACAATTACTATCTGACGTTTCTCTTGAGCGTCTGTTAATGCTGAGTGTTGTTGAAGTAGGTGGACCCCCGTTTTGGCCAGAATAGCAATCCTCTGCTTGGATTTAATAGAACACTGTTCTCTGAGAAGCTTTGAGAAGACTCCACTTGGATGGTGTAGTTCCATCTGTGATTGCTCTTCTACCACGTTTGACCTCCTTGAGGACAAAGCAGAGTCTCCTGTTTCCTTCAAACTGGCCAAGTATCAAATCACTCCTTTTTGTAATAAACATGCCATTTCTCACTTTGGATTCCACAGAACTCTTCTGTTACTTGAAAAGACTGAGCTTGAATGAAGCAATTTATCCACCTAATGAGTGCCAAACTTGATTTACCCTGATGAGGACAAAAGTACTGGAGGGGAAGGAGGGTTTGATCTTGTATTCTATCATCTGGGGCATGAAAAAATTGTATAGAAATATTTAAAGCAGATGCAGGAATCACTGTACAGCCTTCTGTGTTAACAAGCAGGATATTTCAGATGAAATAATGATTTTTATTCTTTTCTAGGGGATCAGTAGCCTCTTCAGTTCCTTAAAAGTGGTGCGTCTTCTACGACTCGGTCGAGTTGCCAGGAAGCTGGACCATTATCTGGAATATGGTGCTGCTGTACTGGTACTGTTGGTGTGTGTATTTGGACTGGTGGCCCACTGGCTAGCCTGCATATGGTACAGCATTGGGGACTACGAAGTTATAGATGAAGTCACTAATACAATCAAAACAGATAGCTGGCTCTACCAATTGGCGCTGAGTATCGGGACACCTTATCGATACAACACCACTGGCTCAGGGCAGTGGGAAGGAGGACCCAGTAAAGACTCCTTGTACATATCCTCTCTCTACTTTACCATGACAAGCCTTACAACAATAGGATTTGGAAACATAGCACCAACCACTGATGGAGAGAAGATTTTTTCGGTGGCCATGATGATGGTTGGCTGTAAGTAGAATTTGATTTTATCGTGTTTAAGCAAAAGATGATTGTATACCTAGTAAGATGGTTGCATAGCACGCTTGCTGTAAGCTTTCTTGACATCCTAAAAAATCCATAGTACCTGTAAATAATCATGACATGAACTAGGAATTACTGAAAACAGGAATTGAAATTGTATAGTTGCTGTAACTTCTAAATTGTTTGTGAGACTAAGAGTATTACGTGCATGTGTGCTGTGCCCGATGACAATTTTATATTGAGTTCAGGGCCTCTTCTTTACACTTGAAAGATGGCTTTGATGGTGTTTGAAAGGTCTTGGCTGGAATTTGGTTAAAAGTTACAATGTATATTCAAATTCAGGTAGTCTGACTCAGTTTTGCTTATAAACTTGCACAGGCTTTGAAACGTTTGAAGTGGTTTTAGCCAATTCTCAAAACATTTAGTGATTCCATAAAGTGATTGTGTACTTCATGACACTGGTTTGACTTACAACAACTGCTGATTTTGTCTCCTGAATGTGGTGACCTTTGTCATCAGCAAAGCTAGAAGTGAAGGAAATCATATGACACTCTATTGCATCTTTTCTCTGCTTCCTGCTGTTTCGCAGCTCCGCTGAAATAGTCTAAAAACAATAGTGGTAAGGCACATTTCTCATTTCATGCGCTGCCAAGGTTAGATCACTGAGCAGCTTTCCAGGTTAACAGAAATCTTCAAAGTATGGTAAAGACTGCTGAAAAATGATAATATCATTTGGGAGAATTATTTTTCTGTTCAATAAATAATTCTTGGTATTTCTCTGATGCTTTCTATTTTCTGAGCTCCATACAAACACTAAGCAATTATATAACAAGAGAGCAAACAAAACCTTTTGAAAATAAGATCTGCATAATCTCTCTGATAATTATCTCAGCTAACACTTTGAGCTCATCTCAGAGAAATACTGAACTATAGAAAGGAAGTTTTCTTGCTACAATCTTTCTAGATCTGTAGAAGATTAAAGCCATTTGTTTGGAGATTTTTAAATGCTTTTTAAAAAGAGAGGTTGCAGTTTCAGGACTCTGCTTGCAGCATGGTACAATGAAATTTCTGCTGAACAGCATCTTTATGTGATGGGTTGATGTGTTTCAAAACATTTTGAAATCCATAAAAAGCAAATCCCCAAGCTAGGGCATTAATGAGCTATTGCAGCTAGGCCATAGAAAACCTATAGGTGCTCATTAGTCATTTGTGGAAACTGCTTTGTGGTATTTACAGAAGGCTGGGGATTTGGACAATAAAGTGTATATAGAACATTTTAAATATTGTAATATTTATTCCTCTTGTCTTTTGTGGGGACTTCTGTTGCCCTGCAGAGGAGAGTGCGACAGAAGGAACTAAGCAGCCATGGTAGATGATTTAGGTTGGGGTGAGGGCCGTAAAAATGTACTTAATAATAATAGTAATAAAAAATAGATACATGACCTCAGTAAGTGAAAAGGAATTGGAGCTTGTAACCTGCTTTGTATTCACTTTTTCACCTCTGAAACACATGTTAAAGATGGGGAATACACATAGCAGTATCAAAGTTGACATTTACAACAACCTATGTATGTGCCACTGGCTGATTTTAACAGTTTTCTTAAGTGTTACCTACAAAATTATTAAATGTACATGTCAAATTTATAAGTAGTATGTGTAAGCTTAGTACTTGGAAAACCATGAGTACGTTTATAGGCTTTTGGGCAAAGTCAAAAGTAGAATCTAAAATTCAAGAAGCATGGCAAAAAGACAGTTAAGTTGCTTATTGCATAAAAATAATGTCATCAAAATAAATGTGGCTTCTCTTGTGAGTTGGGTGAAGAGCATTGTGGCACGCAGGAAGGCTACAGAGAGGAGAAGCCTTCTTTTTGTGTAAAAATGCTCAGTTATGTTCAACTGGTTGAATCTTTTGCAAACTTATCAATGAAGATTTGAAGATTTTCAATTCACACACATCAGTATGATGACTGCTCCTGAAATCTAAAGGAGTTGCTTGATTGGTCGAATACAGATTAGAAAATATGCCAACTTCCAAAAAGATACTGGTCATGGGGTTTATACTTGCAACATTTCTTCAAAGAGATCAGACCTGCAGGATTGTATAAACATGCTATGCAGTGCCAGCTGCTGAAAACTTGACAGGCTGAACAGCAAAATGGGACAGGAAGGAACAACAAATAGTTGGTGGAAAATGCAATTTCTCAGGCAATAAAAGTGGGCAGTGAGCTTGGGAAAAGGATTTGGCTCCAAGAAAAGGTGTAACTAAGAACTGAAAATTATTCGAGTTGTTTTCAAAACAAGATGTTTCAGTTTTTCTTTTGAAACAGTGTTTTGAGAAAAACATTCAGCAAAATTCAATTACAGTTCAATCAATAAAATCTCTGGTGCCTGAACTGACTCCTGTTATAAGCAGAGACTGTGAAATACCTTTGGTAGTTTTGCTGAAGAAGTTTGCTAATACCAATAGTTGATATCAGCAGTGTCTTTTCTAACAGACTGTGCCAAATAAATGTCTTAAACTTAGCACTGGAATTGGAGATAGTAATTCATCACAATCCCAGCTGCCTACTCATGCAAACTTCAGATATGAAAGAAAATCTTCACTGCATTGTCAGCTGGCAGCGGCTTGTTCTGCAAGCCTGAAGTTTCCTATTCATGCTGGCAAACTTATCAGGACCTGGGAGGAGTATTTGGAGGGATCTGCAAATCCTTCTGGTGGGCAGGATTGCAAAATGGTGGACTTGTTAAAAATAGCCAAATTAAGATTCTGTAGCTGCTGATAAAACATTGCTCAGTGAGGGGCAGTGGAGGGGGAAACCCAGATAAATGAGGACGCTTTTCAGTTTGATTGGCAGTTTGTCACTTGGTTGTTCACTGAGGACAGAATCAGGTAGGATATTTAGACTGAAATACATCACCTGCCTTGCAGAAAAGAGAGCTTTGAATAACTTAACCTCATCTTGTGGAGCTTACTTCAGATTTCTTTTGCCTCACTTGCTTTTTCTTGGTGTCCAGTGCTGTTCAGCAATATTTTTTCTGTTGCTTCTTGACACTTGAAAAGCTAAAAGTAGCAAACCTAAAGCATCCTATGACAAGGGAGCAAGTTTTTTACAAGGGTTGTTGTTTAAATACCTATTCTGCATTTGCTGCCTAGAGTTGCTGAATATGCGTTGAAAATATGATTTTTGTAGCTCTTTTTGTGTTGATATAGGTCATTTCATCCCCTCTCTGCACAGAGCAGAACAAATAGGTGGGTCCGTCAGATCCTTTGAACGGACCAGGAATCGTTTATCATTCAGGAAGGACCTTTCTTGTAAACCTCACATTACCATCTGTCAGCTCACCGCCTCTAGCAAGAAACTCAGTCTCTGCTGGTGCATGTTGCTCTAGCTCAGTCTACAGGCAGGTTTTAGGCTTCTGCAGCAGAGCCATGTTTGTAGACGTAAAACTAATTGGTTTTGTGCCTTTCACAAAAAGGAATGTATTAAGAAGCCAGAAAGATACTTTTGGTTTGTACACCATTACTATCTTGCAACTCAGCATAGCCAGGACTTCAGCGAGCAGAAAGCATGTAAAAGGAAAAAGGCATATTGGGGAAGGTGGCAATACGGCAGGGCGAAGCATTCTATGAATGACATAGAATAGGTTGCAGAGTCAGTCTAGCCCCATAAATATGACATTTACATGAGTTTATTTGTCCAGGTGAGTGGACCCAACCCAGCACATACTTCATCTAAGCAATAACAGAAATCCAGTATATTCCACTGGTCACTGAAATGCTCCAATGATCCTTGTTGTAAGGGAAGGTCAGAACAAGATATCAAAGGCAGGAGTGTCAATGAATATTGAATACTTCACTGTTTCTCAGGATGTGAAAGTCCCAGAAGAATCTCTGTCATCCAACAGTCCCCAGAAGAGCTGAGAAAGGGTGCTTTGTTGTTCCTGCTTTAGGGAGATACTTGTATCTCATATACATAGCTTGCTTTGGCTTCTGTTTACTTCCAGATTTAATGGGAGGTGGTTGTGGGGGAGATAGTGCTTTTCAATGACTGGTTTTAAATTATGGTGAAGACAGGCTTGTTAATTCAAATTGTGTATGAGCAGAAGAATTTGTTGTGGTGATTGTACAGGATACCTTCTCTGGAAAATTGGCCATTTCTGCCAGCTATTGGAGCAATTTCTAGAAAGCTCTTGCCAAAAGTCAGTTTCTAATTTCTTGGCTTGAAATGCCGACTTCTTGTTTTCATCTTAAAAATACCCAGGATGATTATTTGCATGTTGGAAAAGAAAACAGACGTGATTGCTATCACTTTGACCCCAAGTTGTTATTGTTCAGGGGAGAGCTGATGAAGGAGAGCGTGGGTGGGTTCCTCTTGATACCCTGCTCTGCTTTTAATTTTACTAAACAGTGAGAATAGGACATGCTCTTTCCTATTGAGAATGGGTGAGATGCTCTCATCCGAGCCACCTCTGGTTCTAAAACCTCCCATATTGGGTGAACGATTCTGAAAGGCTGCAGGTTGCTTGTGGCATTCCCCCTTGCTGCTGCTCAGCTCTTGTTTTGGAGTTGTGACATGGACTGCCATGGACAGTCAGTCATCTCTCCATTGATCTGCCAAAACCTAATTCATTATTCAAGTGGGTTCTTTCATTGTTCAAGTACCATTCGTCAGTTCCCTGCCAATATATGGTAGTTAGCCACTTGAGTGCTGTTTGTATGAATCATGGAGGCTTATCTAGTAAATTTGTTAAGCAGTGGCTAAGCCCACGCACTGACACAACAGTGTATAATTGTAGGAAAGCGCTTGTCTGGCAGACTTCCAGACAAGCAATCCCGAGAGTCCATAGGATTTAATTTTTGATCCTGAGGAAAATGTATGTGTAAGATAGCACCTTCTAGCAAAAATCATTGCCAGTAGTGTAGATTAAATCATATTTTTCACAGCAATAGATAGTAATGTGAGAAGGCTTTACATCTGTAGGAATTCATAGGCTTGAGTGTTCAGCTATGGTTGAAATCCAGCTCTGCTCTAAGGGTGCCCTACAAGAGTCAGTCCTGTGTAAGGGCATTTTCTGTCCTGCGTGTGGGATATGGGAGAGACATGGCTCTGCACCACCCGTCCAGGAGCCGCAGAAGGGTTTGACCTCTTCAGCAGTAGAGGACTTGTGCCAATTTTTGCACTGCTCCTTACAGTTTCTTAAAATGTGGGCCAGTGGGGGGAAATATGTCTCTTTGAACAAGAGCACGACCCTGCTAGCGAGCTCTTAATTGCTTCAGCTACATACAGATGTAACCCCCAAACTGTGTTTGGCAGGGTGCTTCCAGAGCAATCAGTATGAAGTGGCTGGAGAGCTGGGTGACAGCCTGCACCTCCTGGAAGGATCACTTGCAGGTTATTGCCAGGTTGGACTTAGCAAAGTTTTGAATGTCCTATGAAGTTCAGCCCAGTGAAGGAGGGATGAAGCATCTTCTCACTTCTCACTTCTCAAAATGATCTTCTACATTGTACAATGTGATTCTACCACATAGTTTGGCAAAACTGCCCTGATCGAGGTGACTGAGAGGAGGGCACATGGATGCTTCCAAACTAGGAGCTCTTCTGTGTGCAACTGCTTCCATCCTGCTCCTCTGCACAAGCACGCATCCACCCAGAAAGGCTGCAAACTCAGCTGTGCATTAATAACTACATCTCAAAGATAGAGAATTTTATTTAGGGGTGGTGGAGATTATCTGGAGGAGATCATTAGTTTCTAATTGGACTTCTAAGAGATCTAGGGCTAATGGAGGAGGAGGTGTTGATGTGGGGACTGCCTTGCAGTAAAGAACTGCTTGACCCAGAGTGGTTTTAAACATGGAGACAGGGTGCTAAAGATTTTCCCAGAAGGGCCGATTTGGGTGTATTTCTAGCTGTTTTGTTCTGGGCAGGTTAGCATTTGGCCTCGTCACTTATATCCCGCTAGATGAAATACCAGAAGTAAAGCTGTGCATCACCCCTACCCCTTGTCTTTAAAGTGAGTGTATCTTGATATTTCAGAGCTTGAAGAAAGGTTCTCAAAAGGCGGCAGGACACCTAGAAGACTAGGGGTAAAGATTTCTGCACAGTGAAGTCAGTGATACATGTTATAAGTGAAACTGGGTATAAATTTATTAGTTTAGTATTTCAGATGAGGCAATGAGAAAGTTCATAAATTCTTTAACATCCAAATCAGGAGAGAGTAAAACTGTTTATTCACATTTACCCATCAGTGCAAACACAACGAAGTGACACAGAAAGTTACATGAAGTTGCCTTGCAAGTGGTAATTTCCCCTTTTGAGTGCCATTGAAAAAGCATTTTGACAGTTTTGGACTGCTGAACCATAGTCCAATTGCTATCAGCTCTACAAAGCATGGACATAAAGATTTTTCTGTGATATCTTTTAATTACTAGCAATCTCAGTTATGTCTCAGAGCTGGAGCAGATTAAGTGTTTCCAGGCAGGGTATTGGTCTCAGTGCAGCAGCCGAACTTGGCAATCTTAATATTCTCTGAACAGCTGCATGGAAAAGGCTTAGAGTATGAATGTATCAGTAGCCTACAGTGAAGAAACAAGTTACTTTTAGGGAGTAAAAGATCTAGCATCATCCACTTTTTCATGAAACTTCAGTCCAAGAGTGAGATTGGGGTGAATACAAAAAGGGTAATTGGCAGGAGCACCATGGGGGCCATATGCGCCTTCCTTTGCTTTAACTCTGACATGGCAGTAGATTTTTAGATGTTCAGGTTCTAGTTTATAGCAAACATGTGTCTTTATATAAAGAGCTTTAAAACCATGAAACAACCTCCTTGGGAAGCTTTATGGGATTTTTTTTTTTTCCAAGGTTGTAGCTAGCATGTGTTTATGTAAGCTTTACTTTTATTATCATTGGCTTGATGTGTTTATATGAATTTATGGTATCAGGAGAGATGGGGCAGTGAGTGGGAGAGGTAAGAATGAAGAAAGAAATGTTATTTCATGCTATTGAGCTATGTTATTTAAAACAACTGAAAATTGCTATTAAATAAATGGTACATAAATGTGGAAAATCAACTTTTACACAGTGCTCTTGCGCATACACAGTGCAAGCAACCACCTGAGATGGTCGAGGGATTATCCGATTGTCCCAGGTTACTCGTAACATATGTATCTCTCATGAAGCAAAAAGTTGTAGTTAATCCAACTAGAATCAGCAAATATATTCGACTAGCTCACATACAGCACAGCTTTATAGCATATTGTTCTAGAGGGATAAACAAATCTTAGATAAAAGATAACCCCCAAGGTATTATACCACTTGGATGGAAGAGGCTAGGGAGATTGTTCGTGTTTTTCTGTTCTGAAGTTTCAGAAAGCCAAGTGAGTGATCTAGGCCTGTGTCTGCACAGTGATCCTTGGAAATCTGCAGGGCTTGATTTTGTATACTCATGAGGTAATACCTGTGTGTGGTTGGCATTCAAAAGGGAGAGTTACCCAGGTAAGTGAGGCCAGTTACCCAGGTAAATCCTGCCTGATTTCAGTGGAGCTGTGGTCCTCAGTGGGCACTGCTTTTCAGTGGTAAAACAGATATTTTCTGTTAAATCTCCTTAATATTGGCCTAGCTTTACTTGCAGGCAGGTGCTATGGTTTATCAGCCAGAGTGTACGGAAAGTTGTTAGGATGCGCAGTAGAGTGAGGAGACAAGTTGTTTTAGGAAGTGTCCCATTGTAAAAAAAATGAATCATACCAGTGAATCAGGCCTTAAAATATTTTTTTTCAGGTCATTCAAGAAGTTTCCTTGCCTGAATTTTGTTAAATTGAATTTCAGAACTGAAAAACTGTGTGACATCATTGCACATACAGAGAGGCTGATAGAGTTGGGTTTTTTGTGTTGTTTTTGTAAAAGAAATAAAAAGCCGAAATCTCTCAGAGGTTTCATTATTGCACTACTGCCTGTGGTGCTGTAACGTGTTTGGTGGTACTAAGAGATATCAAATAATTGGATAAAAGATGACAGATCCTAGTTCTTGGTTTCTCATTGCTTCATTTCTGTAGGTCTGAAGTAGTACAATGTCATGTTCCTCTTGAAAATACTGCGAGCACTGAGAACTGAGCCTTCACGTCTCTCATCTTCATTCATCTTTCCTGCAGCTTTTTCTGCAAGAACCTTGGTAGAATCAGGAAAAATTTTCTGCTGGTGGAAGCATACCCTATGTGGGAGTATGACTGCAGGTTCCTCCTTAAAAAGCTTTACCCCTTTCCCTTCAATCTGGAGGAAGGACAAGATAGCATCCAAAATGGCATCTTTCCCCTGGGTACCTGCTGTGCATCCCTGCCAGTGCTGAGTCAAAAAAAATCCAGTTGTGCTTCAGTAGGAATATTTTGGTCATGAATGATTAAAACTAGTTTTCTTCCACTGGCCAGCAGCCAGCATGGATTTGTCAAGATGAGTTCATGGCAAATTAATCTGATTTCTTTCTTTGACAAGATAACTGCCTAGTGAATAAGGGGAATTTAATAGATACGATATATCTGAACTTTTTAAGAGGCTTCTGACACTTTTCTACATAGTGGTCTCATAGTAAACGAGTGAAAGATGATCTCAACACAGTCATAACAAAGTCGGCGATAACTGATTGAAAAATCTCTCTCTGAAAAAGTAATCAAGGGCTTCACTGTCAAACCTGGAGGGAATTGCCAGGGAAGTCTTTGACCTGCGTGTGATTTTATTCAACACTTTCATTAGCAGAGTTGAGTGACAGAACAGAGAGAGTACATTGGGAGAATTATAGGAAGGGTTGCAAGCGGTTTAGATGACAGCTTCAGAATCCATAATGATCCTGAT
This sequence comes from Morus bassanus, assembly GCA_031468815.1. Classification (NCBI taxonomy): domain Eukaryota; kingdom Metazoa; phylum Chordata; class Aves; order Suliformes; family Sulidae; genus Morus; species Morus bassanus. Next base: position 8,433,520 of record CM062572.1, on the reverse strand, counting down.
AAATTGGAAAGGCGGCCCGAAATCAGCAAGGTGAATGTCAACAAAGGCAAGTGCAATGCACCATGTGTAAAGAGGGCAAATCAAATGCATAAGCACAGTGTAGGGAATAACTGGCTCTGCTGCTGTGAGGCTGGAAAGGATGTTGGAGTAAAAGGGAGGGGAAAAGTGATAGGCAACTGCAGACTGAACGTAATGCAACAATGGGCTAAAACCCGTAAATCTCATTCTGGAAAGTATTAGGAGCAAGGTCATAGGCAAGCTGAAGAAGGCATTTATTCTGCTGGGATTAGGGCTGGTGAGACTTTTTTTTTTCTTTTTTCTTTTTTTTTTTTTTTTTTTGATACAGGGCTTTAAGAAAGCTGTAGACCAGCTGGAGAGAGAGGAGATCAATAAAAATCTGTAACAAGGCAGAATCTCAGGGGGACAGTTGGAGGAAGCGTCTTTGGTTTAAGCTGATGGAAGCTGAAGGGGAACATGAAGATTGACTTCTTTCATGGAAAGAGTGTGCCTGAAAGGGAGAAAAATGTTGGTCCTCTGTGTTTTCTGAAGGGCAATGAGGTCAGTTAGGAGGGAATGAAAGACTGATGTTGGAAACAAGGGTTTCCATCATCAGTCCACCAAAACTTTTCAGCTGTGGGTGGATGCAGACCATGGGCAAAGCCACCACCATATTTGTTAGACTCCACTTCATCGATGAGTATCTGTCAGGCTTGCGCCAAGTATCCTTGCTCCTGCCTCAGTACGGCAATTGAACCAGGCAATCCGTTGAGTTCACTCCCAAACCTACATCTCTCTGATGTTGCAGGGAGAATAAAGCAGAGCTGAAAATCTCTGTTATGTGTTAAGCAAGGCAAAGCTAGCAAAGCTCACTTTCTCTAGATGGTTGACCATCCTTTAACATTTAGTGATGTTTTATGGTCTGTGATGTAGTGGCTGCATGTTTGCACTGTGTATTCACTGTGTATCACTTCATATTTGAGCTGTAAAATGTGCATGCACGCACTGGGGTACACTCATCCTGGGGAAGTTCAACTCCCTGTGGAAATGCTGTTGTCATCCAAATCATGCAAGGCATTGAGAGATGAATGGGGGTGTCCAACACTAAAACAGAGCTTTAGTGGGATTTTTTCTCAAGTATAAGTGCTGCATGGTAGCGTTCATAACATATTTGGAAGGCATTGTTTGGAGCTGATGAATCTTGATTCAATTATTTATGGAAGAAGAACCTGTTCTCACTGTGGGTCTGAATCAAGTCCATCTGCTGGAAACAGAGGGAAATTAATTTCAGTAGAGGAGTTTGACTTTTTTTTTTCTTTAAAAGTTTTTGTTACTAAAATATAGTTCTCAGCTAAGCGTTCTTGCCTCGGTGTTTTCATCAGGACTTTTTTATTACAAAAATAAGGACTTACACTAAAGAAAGAGAAAATACTCATTTTATCTTGGAAATTTTATTTTCCCCCTCTTTTTTCCTGTCTTTATTCCTTTAAAATATGTATTTTTTAAAATTCCCTATGTTTTGGTATTACCCACTGGAAGAATAGTAGAAGGATGGAAGTAGAATCTTCCTTAAAGATTGAGAAAAAAGACAAAAGAGATTTTGGGGCAATTTTCTTACTTTCAATAATTTCTCTCTTTTTCCAGGGGTAACTAAGCAAGCAGGTAAAAGGAAGAAGGCCAGCAGATAGAAAAAGACATTTTTTAAAAGTTGAAAGATTAATAAGCTTTTATTTTGTCTGCATTTTTGCTGCATAACAACATGAAGGTTTTCTAATAGAGCAGAATATTTAATGTCTTCTAAAGTATGCCATGAAAATTAAAGCATATCTCAAAGCTCTATTGTGAAGCTTAATCAGAATTGAATTAGGATGGAGTTGATGGAAAAAGGGGTTATAAATATCTGCCATTGATTTCTACATGGTGATGTGACAATTAGAGATGGCTTGGAGGCTGAATTCCTCTGCAGGAAAAAGCCCAGCTCTACTGAAATGGCGTTGTGTTGAGTTCTGTGTCAGTTCTTCCTCAGTGGAAGATGGTCAGTTTTGAGCTAAAAGCCCCTTAAATTGGATCTTTCCTGAAGTTGGAACACTGGAGGTAGCAGTCATATCCATGTCCCTTCAAAATTTGTGTTTGTGTTGGCATGTGTACACGTGCCAACAGTAATGGTAGCAGCTAGGGAAAAATTGTAATTCTTACAACGTATTGGCCAGGTCGAACAGCCTGAAAGCATCATCAGTTGTCACACAGGTGAACATTATCTGCCTTTGGATGGGGTGTTGCCTCATCTCTGTTGCCTCATATGTGATCAAATGACATTAGGTTAAAGGCTAGGAGGGCAGAGCGACCTGTGATGAATTCTTACCTATTTCTAAAAGCATTTAATCAGGTCCTTCAGTCCTTCCTGAACTGGGACCTTGAACATTCAGTGTGTTTTAAGCTCTCATAGTCCCACTGACCTCATTGTTGCTTAATGTGAGCTTACCTTTAAGTGTTTTTCTGGCAGCAAGCCATAATGAAAGGAACATTTCTGACGTTTGAGGTTTATGGGTGGATCTTCCAAATATAGCCAAAAGGGAATTAGGAGGGTAAGTCCCCTTTGAAGGTCACTAGGACTCATGCCTAAAATTCATGTAGGTGTATTATAAAACCTCACCATCCATTTCAGTGAGGTCCCATGTATGGAAATTTTTTTTTACATGATGTGTTTGGATGATCACCTGTTTGGTAAAGGCATGGGAACAAACTATAATTCCTTTATATTGTGAAAGGACTAGCTTCATTTGCCCTTATTCTTCCTCCTTGACCAGAAACATTTTAAAGCACAAAATCTGAAGGATGCTTCCACTGCATTATTTTGAATAGGAAATTGAGGCATAAAGAAGGTTACTACTGTGCCTCATTAATGCAGGCATTTCCTGCCCAAATTGATAGTCCACCTTACCCAAAGGAAATGTAACCCTCTAGTTAATGAAACACAATCTTTCTAGCACTTGAAAGAAAAAAAAAAAGGCAAGTCAATGAGGTAAGAAAGAAGTTCAGAAAAAAGCCATTGGCATCAGTGCTGTGTCAGAAAATATTGAAACGGCTGGAGGATGTAAGTCTGAAGCGATTAAATGTGGGTGAAGATAGGTCATGCAAGAAAGAGCTTGTAATCAAGTCTCCTTGTCTGAAGATAAATGAAGTGAAGGAGGAGAGATGGGGAAAGCAAGCGTGTGAGATGCCTACAACACCGGTTGCACCATCACAGACCTTACAGGTCCTTGGCCAACCTACCCTTTCCCAATGCACGAGATCGTTTTAGCAGAGAGGTCTGTTTAGTGACATGCGAGACTCCCTGTGTGTGCTTGTGTGTGAGTGATGGTGAGTTGACCCCTATCACATATGTTTCAGTTGCAGCAGGGGCTGAAAGCTGGACTTGCTGAGAAGTGAAACACAGGTGAGCCTGCAGGTGTCTCGGGACCGTGCGGGAGCTGATGTGGTTAGTGCCACTGAGCTCCTTGTCCCCTTTCTATTCCTCGGGTGGGAACAGGTGGGTGTGCATGGTTGCACCCATGTCAAGGTTGCTCTGCTGTCTTTTCTGGGAAGTTGAGGGGTAGCATTGGCTGTTAGATGTGATTTTTAAATGGCAGAAATAGATTTATCTGTAGCATTAGTCTTCATTTCAAAATAATAAATCTTCATTGGCAGAACTTCCTTAATATTTTTCAGGGATCATAACAGATGCACATTATTTGTGCTGTGTTGATGGGCTTTGGAGCAGGATTACAATTTTAGGAAGCTAGTGACTTCATAGATCCCACAGCCAGCTTTGGGCATTTAAAAAAAAAATAAAAAAATTCCCAAGCTTCAGAGCAAGGCCCAGCACTGCAGCTATGTTACATATTCTACCAACTGCTAAAGGAGCAATCTGGGAAAGCACAAGCTTAAATCAAGTTTCTGTGTAACCTGTTAAAAAAAAAAACAAACCCCAAACCCAAGAATATCAGAGAGTATCCTCAAGTGCTTTGCTAAACAGAGGACTTAATGATAAATGTTGCGGGTCTCCCAATTAAAATACTCTCTAGCTATCTTAGGAAAGAGTGAGATTTAAACACCCTTCATTACAGATAGAATAGCAAGAAAATTATTGATATGGTTTATGCTTCTTATAAGCAAGAGAAGCCATTAAAGACTTCCAAATGTTTGCAATATTTTAAGGGGTGATTAGAGGCTTTGGAAGGAGTTTAATGGAAACTGCATCAGAACTGAACACCCACACGAACGCACAGAACAGGAGGGACAGGAAGCCGAGCTGAGCAGATTTGACCTAGCCTAATTAGTCAGATTTTTGTTGCTGTTTTTACAGTCTATTATTGATATACAAACATGCTGTTGAAGAATTAGTAATCTAAAACATTGCAGTTCATTAGAGTTTTTAGTGGTGCTCTAATAGCCACGCTCCATCTGGATGATAATAAGAAATAATGGACCATAGAGAAGTTATGTGTCCTCACCTTATAATCCATTTTCAGCCAGCTGAGAAAGCATCAAAGAGGATGTTTGCTGAAATGTATCACTTTGTGATTATAAATTCAAAGAGAACAGTCCTGTGTTCTTTATCTCTGCACCAGATATTTATTCCTTTCTTCTTTTGCGTACTGTACAAATATTTCTAACCAAATTTATACTGTGGATAAAGGTGCGTCATTGTGTCAATATGACACAGACATCTCTGCAGTGGCATGACATTTTTAATGGTTTTTATGTTACAATAATGTCAGAATGAATCAGACTTTCTCATAGTTTATTGACTTTCAGGTTATAATTGTAGCAACAAACTGTCTTCATGTATAATGTCAACACGTAGAGGTTGTTAACTAATGTGTTTTCATGTGTACGTGAAAAGGAGGAGTCAGTTGTGGTCTCTTTTAATTGGTAGCATTTAACACAGGAACAAGAGCTTTTGAGTAGAGATGTCTAAATGTTAAGGCTCTCGTCTAGGAATGTGAAAGCTTTAGTTTCATTTCCAGATCTGACATTCGGTAGAATCACGAACTTCGGCATTTGATGAATTTTGTGGTTCTTTTTTCCTCTCCAAACCTATGCCTGATTTATTGGCTTAAATGTTAAAAGGTTGGGGGCAGGAACTCCACATGTTTTTGTACAGTGCCTACCAAACCCCATTCCAAGTTATAGGGAGCCAACAAAAACAAATGAAAATGTTCCAGGAGTCGCAAAAAAAGTAGTCTGAATTTCTGTAGTTGACTCCATGTAACTGGTTCAGACCTCAGGTTAAATTCAAAGGGTGCAGGAGGCATTTAATTTTTACCAAGCTACAGTTTAAAAGCTCAGGTGAAGGCAGAGGTAAATAGGGGATACTGTCCATTGCTATGGCCAATCTAATAGCCTGCAGTCAGGATGTTTCATGAGAGCCAAAAGTTCATGTGGGTCTGAGCCATAGCATCTGTAGGAAGAAATCAGACTAACCTTCTAGTTCATCCTGATTAAAAAAAAAATATATATATATATATTATTTTGCTTCAGGAGATGCAAGCCTAAATAGGACTGGAGGCAGTTCTTCCTACCATGAGCAGTTTGTTCAATGGTAAATAGTTCAAGGATTAACATAGCCAGGGTACAAGGGAACAGCATGGATTTGTGCTGAAATTAGTGCCTGTTTCTTGCTTCTCATAAGAATGTGATGAGCATATGTAGGCATAAATGCAATGGTACAATATATCCTGATATTTTAATCTGATCTATTAGCATGTTTAAGGCAGTCAGTATTATTCAGTAGCATGGCAAGATGTATATGGCTGACATGACAAAGCCACAACAGGTATCTCCTATAAATCTACAAAAGGTTTGGAGGTCCCATCGTAGGCACTGGAAATATGAGTTGTTTAGGATATTAGGCAAAACACTGATACAGCTTTCAAGAGTTTATTTCCCATTTACTTTCAGAGAGATCTTGGCTTTTACATCATGTTTCCTTTTTTCTGAAAATCTTTCCCATTACAGTCAACATGGAACATTTTGAACTGCTTTAGGATCTGTTCCTTGCTCCCTTCTTAACCCCCAAAACAACCCAGAAATATTAATTATAAAAAGGAAATGTGAGATAAAAACTACTAAAGGGGCAAGATTAAGGTAAATCATCAAGTCATTACTCTGAGTTCCCTGACCTCCAAGCATTGGGTCTTGGAGCGCTAAGCCTTAATAGTAGATTAATATTAGACTTTTTTTTTTCACCCCATAAAGAACAAGAAACCAATTTAAAATTTTCACTTCTTTTTATTTTTAAAATTTTGATGATTTGTCATTGGTTTGAGCTTTCTGCACGAGATTTCCTTGGTTTCTTGTTCTTGCAACTTGTTTCTGTCTCAAGAATTTTGGAGTAACCTTAAGAAAAAAGCATAGTAAATTCAATTCTATTGTAGATGAACAAAAATGTTATCGTTTGAATGCTTTTAATATTGAAAGGATATTTTCAAAGTTTGTATATATGTTTTATTCTAACGTGATCAATAGTTGCACTGAATTTGAGACTTCTGCCTATAACTGTTGTTACTCTTACATGTACTTCCAAAAATGAATTAAAAAGACCACATTTTTCATGTAGAGCTACAACAAATGAAAACCAGTCAAACTCATTTTCCTTCAAATTTCCTAAAAACATTCACCTAGATGTTAGAAAATATCAGGCCAAAACAAATCAGTCTGACAAAAGGAAGGAAGTTCAGAGTGGGAGGTGAAATGCTGTCTCAGCTGGGGAATACACTGTTCACTCTGCAAATAAAATTTTAACTCCCTTTCTTACTCCAAACTAAATATCCTTATTTTGGTAAAAAAACATTGAATATACATTTCTGAGACATAGCATTACCTTACTTCCATTTCCTGCCCCAAATAAAATTCTACGATCAGCTTTATATTTGTAATATTCTCGTTCATTGTTTTTTGGTCCCTTCACATTCAAGACACCTAACTAAAAATGTCAAGAAAGTTAATATTGTAGGCAGAAGATCTGTTTGGAAGAGAGTCACAAAATGAGGACAAATCCATTTCTTAGGTTTTGATCCTATTACTTTATTTTAGAAGCCAATATAAAACAACAGACTTTACTAAATTCTGTTTAGGTAGTCTCGGTATCTGATATATTGGATTAAGATGTTTTGAGAATTATCCCATTGTATCCTCAGGGACTCTATCCTCATATGCTGTTTTTCTTGAAACGGTTTCTGTGAAGATGGTAATTAATTTTTTTCCTAATCTTTCCCCCAAAAATTGCTGACATGGCACAACTCTGTTGACCTGGCATTTAGTTATATACAACTATAATTGGAATAAGGCCATCTATGTTGTTCCAGGGTAAAATCCTGACACAGTTTTTCTGCTTATTTCCATGCAATCAGAATGTTACCCCTGTTGTTTTGACAATGTGGGGAGACCTACAGGATCCATAGGCTCAACTGTGCAACAATATGTCTTGCTGATACTAATTTCAGCTCACTTTTCGTGACAAGGTAGAGCATGGAGCATGGTATCTTGGAGGCTGATTTACACGGCATCTTCTCATTAAAACAGGGGGAAGCTTCAGCCCCTCCATCTCCTTTTTCTTTTCTTTTCTTTTTCCTTTTTTAAATGAAAGCCAAGCTGGCTTGAATCAGGGTGTAGTTATGATGTTGAGATGTGAAAGTGAGTACCTGTCTGCTCAGAGTTATTTTCTGTGGCTGTTAGTAGCATCTATTTGTATAGGCAGAAAGTGAAGCCTGTGTTGTGCATCACATTAAAATATGGAATTTTAAGAAAAATCTTTTTTTTATTGTTTCGTTATGAAGTTATCCATGCCATCCCATAACATAGTGGAGATAGCATGTGAAATAATTGCTGCTAATTAAGCCTTCCTGATTTAAAACCATTTCCATAATCTAATTAGGCTAAGTATGTAGCTGAGTGTTGTATGGGATAGTTAATGAAAATATTTATAAGCATGGATCATGGTAAAATTAGAGAAGGTGGAAATTAATTATGGTCAGGAATTTTTCTTCCTCATTTCCAACCCTGAGTATATAAATGGACTTGGATGAGGGCCGGCAGTGAGGTTTGTTCCCTGTGTTTCTTCATGCTGCTAGAGGAGAGATTTTCTGCTGTTGTCTGAAACATTTATCACAGCAACAGGCATAAGTATTTTCTTTCCTTTGGGATGTTAGTGCTCTGTGTTCTTTATGCAGGATAAATAAGCTTTTTCACAGAATTATGTTGTCAAAGTCTTTAAGTACAGAATATTTGAGACATTTAAAAATATATTAAAAAGCATTTTGGGCCCATTTCATAGCAGTCATTCTGTTTGCTTCTGCTTTAATCTTGCCCATTTTTCACTGGAAAATTTGATGCATGCTTTTCCCACAAAAAGGACAGACTCCCACCTTTTCCTAATCAGCACATACACAGCTGGCTATTAATCAAGCACTTAGTGGAGAGTGCAGCAAACTTATTTCAAAAGCAAGGTGTCCCACTTGACAAATCTCTGAGGATTAAGGAACTATAAGAAGTACCAAACAGCTCTTCTAAATTATCTGAGGAAGAGGATTCAGCTTGCCTCTTCCTTCTGGTGGTTGCATCGTCAGCGCTCATTTCTGTGTGCTTTGTGTAGATCCCGGAGATTTCATCTCTGCAAAGGATCTCCAGACTGCCTTGAAAAGGCTGTGTGAGCAAAACCAAAAGCAGAGATGGTCCGAGGGAGAAATGGCTGACAGGTGTGGTTTTCCTCATCCAGATCTTATGGAGGAAGAAGGGCATAGATTTTGGGGTGAAAGTAGTAACCTGGCTTCATGTTAAAACCTGGGGTGAAACTGGAATGGTTGTTCTGTGCAAGGGGCTTGTTTGCAGTGGAAGTGTATTCATGGAAAGGACAGTACACTTTTTTTATTTTAGGTCTTGGAAAGTTTCTGTAAGTGAAAGGACCAATATAGTCAGATTGAAGTGTTATATCTGGAGCTTTTATTCTCTCAGTTCCTTTACTGGCCTGAAAAAATAAAGAGGGGGGCCTGGGGGAACAGAAAGAGAGGAACAGAATCCTCAGAGCATGCAGGAGGGGAATTTCAAGGCATCTATGGTCAGTAGGTCCTTGCTGAATTAATCAGAAGAAAATTATTTTGGACCTTCATCCAGGTGCTATTTTTTTTCCTCTCTTTCCCCAGTTTAAAGCCAACTTTACCAAAGGAATGTGGAATTTTGTTCAACCTGATTGTTTTCCTAGGGATTCAGGGAACTGATTAAACCATGAGGTGAAAGCCACTTTGCTGTTTCTAAGATGCCCTTAATGAGAAACCTCTTTTTCTTAATGGTAATAAACAGAGCAACTAAAAAAAAAAAATAAAAAAAAAGTGTTGTATTATGGTAATAGTTGTAGATGATAGTTTCTTCTGTTAGCACAAAATTTGACCTTCATTTTGGTCTGTGACCTGAAAAAATATCTCATCAGTGCTTCTGTACTGTCCCGGTGGCGTTTCATAGGCTAACTCAGGGCTCAGGTCCTTGGCATACGGATATCATATACAAACGGGGTTAGGTAGAAGTAGGAAGAGAGTCTATCCCTAAAGAGGCTCAAAGTACATCCGTAATTCGGCAACAAGAGGAATTGTTTTAATTAAAGTTTTTCTTTTTTTTTTGACCTCAGGCTGTAGCTTTTCATTGTGCTGTGGGAATTCTATTTTAACAGCCATCACGCTGCATACTTTCCTAGTAAAAAGCAGTATCATGGGGGGATATAATTTTGGATTCTCTGTTGTCTTAAAAAAAGCACATTGTTTCTCATAAATGAGTATTGCTTTTAGTGCATGGTCCAGAATGTTTTAAAAATGGTCCCCTTGGGGACCTAGATGGGTAGAATTCATCTTGCCTAACTTAAGACATGTATGATATAGAAAATTACTGTCTTTCCTAGCCTTCTTTAGGTTTGTTTTAGACTCATTTGGAAGAAATGGGCACTTTCAAGGCACAATTCTTCCCACCCATTGTAGGTATCTATACTTTAAAATGAGATAAAACTGTGTTCTTAAAGTCTGATTATAAAACTAACTTAAATGTAGATATCTGTATCCCACATTTCCTTAGAAACACAGGTAGAGCTTTGTAAGAACAATGCAGCTGTACTTAGATAAAATCACCTCATGAGGCACAGGAGTTTTATGATGCCAGTAAATATTTTGTCATAGAAATTTGTGGAACTGAAATAGCATATTTTTATGGAAAGGGAAGGAGGAGAAAGCAAAAAGGACTGTTCCTCTTTGTATATATATTGAGTGCATGTGGATAGGTGTGAATTTATATATAAACTTGCTGTGTGTGTCTGAATGCTTTGTTTTTATAATTGCTCTACTTTTATCAATTCAATTCACCTTCAATTGTAGGTGAATCTTTCTTTACCCATTCTGTAGATTTATGTGCAGCCCATCACCACTAGTGGGGTCTATTAATTGCTGTAACTGTGCTTTCCCTGATGAAAGCACTTTGCCTGAAATTATTTAAACTGTCAACAAAAGTGAGTCCAGCTTGGCCACATCTGAAGTGTGCTTACTCTGTATATACCAGTGCAGCCTGCATTGCAACAGTTAGAGTTGGATCAGGTTCATTTGATGTAAATACATGATCCAGAGATATTACTCTGAGCATTGAAAAGCTTTAAAATTGAAGTAGTTGGGTGTCGCTGAAAACCTTGAAAACCATCTCTTGAAAAGATGCCCTGAGTTGCACAGTGCAGTCTGCTGATAGCACCTTCTTAATCAATAGCTTCATTTTAACCATATCATGCAAGTCGTGCGCAGAAATTAAGAGCTGCTGTTGGTCTCTCTTAGCAGATAACTGGAGTGGAGATAAATTCCTGCCTTGCCTATGTATTCCTTTGTTACTTGGTAATCTCCTAAGAAATGGTAAATATGTCTGAGCGCTGAGTGTGCTGCTTTACACAATAACCACTAACCTAATTCCTGCAGGGAAATGGGGCAGTCAACGCTGCCGCGCACTTGGGAGAAGAACAGCTTGTGAGGGAGCCAATAAGTACCTTGAGAGTGAATGCAAAATTGATAATATCATTTCAATTCAGCAGAGCAACTCAGATAATGCTGCTCCCTAACCCCATTAACTTAATCAGTTCTGACGAGTGTTACCTTACATGGCTCCGCGTGGATGCTGCACACAGTCACTTGTAACTTGTTCATGCGCTGGCTAGGCGATTCATCTCCCTGCAAAAGTATTTAGCTCTCTGGGTTGCAGGATAGTTTGTATGTATTTGGCACTTGATGACAGTGTGTAACTTCACTAGCAGCATCACTTTGCTAGAGTTTATTAACTGTGCTCATATAATAGATCCTGTAATAGACACAGTCAGTCTCACGTACAGACTTTGCACCAGCTATGTTAGATCATGGGAAAGTGAGTGGTTTTTAAGCTGGAATTTTAAATTTAAAATTATAGACGTATGGAAGCCTTTGATTATATTGTTACATGAATACATTTCAAAGGGTGGAGAGTGGAGGCATGAAATCTGCAACAAGTACCTTTTTGAAGAAGTGCAGTTTGCCTCTTTTAGATGGAACACCCATGGTTTGTCCTCTGGGTTGCACCTTCAGAAGACACTCTCAATACAATCATAATCCAGCAAAACCTACTTGCTTTCAAGTAATACTAAAAACATTTTTTTTTCAGTATGAACTGAGCTGTGAAATACCAAGCAATGTAGATGACTTTCCTAGTATTCTCTATGCTTTGTTCACTTGTAAGAAATACAGTTGTTTTTCTTATTTGAATGTTATTATTCACATTGCACCATATTATCCTGCATGTTGAATTACATTGCAGCAATAAACATAAAACACAACTTATTTGTACAAATATTACAGCTAGTTCCCTGCAAATGTTTGCATATTTTCAATAGCAACAAAGAATACAAATAGAAAACATGATATTTTTTGTTTCCCAGCATATAATAGACTAAGTACATGAGTACTTCCCTGCCACCAACTCATTTTTCAACCTGCCAAGACCAAATGTGCTTGACAAAGAATCAAGAAAGAAAGCAAAAACCAAAAATTGATTCAGGAGACTTAGGCTACTGTGGTTTCACTGCCTCTAAGCAACTAGCTTTCTGTAATGTCAAGGTTTTTCTGACAAATAACTTCTAATCATAAAAATGAAGCATTATTATTGTGATTTACAGTGCAGGAAATTCTAGGTCTAAAATGGTCAAGAAAGAATACCTGAGATGTGTAAACAGATTGTAATGGTGCTTAGTTATTGGGGATAAGGCAAGAGTCAGCCTTTGACAGATTGGCTCCATGCTGAATGATCCACCCACTGAGGAGTTGCATCTACCTTTTCTTTTTTTTCCCTCATGTGCTGAGATGCAATATGGAAAATGACAATCAGCTGAATCATCATGGGAATAAATAAAAATAACTTTTGGAAAGTGTTGTGTCACCTGAGACTTGCTGCTGCCTCAAGGTACCATTTATAAGAGGGACTCCTCACCATGGCATACGGTGCTACTACAGCACTGTCTTGGTGGCAGCTGCCTGTGTGGGACATCTTTTCTGCCTGAGTCCATTGAAAGAGCAGTTGATTAAAATAATGCACTATTTCGTTTTAGAGTAATGATGTTGCAAATATCTAGTGCTTGAGTCTCCTGAACATTTCAGAGGAGTGCTTCATAGTGCAAAGTTAAATGATCACATGTGGACCTTGAAGAACTTAATGATTTTTTAAAAATAAGTTTGTGGTTACAGAAAGGGCAGTCACTAAGTCCCTTTGCTCTAAAGTTTGACTTTTCCCATGATGCACAGAGGCTACAGCATGTTTGCTGTGGTTTAATCCCAGCCAGCAACTCAGCCCCACGCAGCTGCTTGCTCTCTCCCCGCTGCTGGGGTGGGGGAGAGAATCGGAAGAGTAAAAATGAGAAAACTCATGGGCTGAGACAAAGACAGTTTAAGAGGTAAAGCAAAAGCCATGCATGCAAGCGAAGCAAACCAAAGAATTCATTCACCACTTCCCATCGGCAGGCAGGTGTTCAGCCATTGCCAGGAAGGCAGGGCTCCATCACGCGTGATGGTTACCTGGGTAGACAAAACACCATAACTCCAAAAGTGTCCTCCCCTTCCTTCTTCTTCCCCCACTTTTATATGCTGAGCATGATGTCATATGGTATGGAATATCCCTTTGGCCAGTGTGGGTCAGCTGTCCTGGCTGTGTTCCCTCCCAGCTTCTTGTGCACCTCCTCGCTGGCAGAGTGTGGGAAGCTGAAAAGTCCTTGACTTAGTATAAACACTGCTTAGCAACAACTAAAACATCAGTGTGTTATCACATTTTTTTTAATGCTAAATCCAAACCACAGCACTAGACCAGCTACTAGGAAGAAAATTAACTCTATCCCACATGAAACCAGGACAATGTTCAAAAGTTTGTTTGTTCAGCAGGGCTAGGTAGAGAAACAAGATTATTAGGAAAATTATAAACTGCAAAGTAGTTTTATTGTCTCTTGAAATTTTAAATATACAGTAAAAGGCGATGATTTCAGCATAGTACATGAACCCTGCTTTTTCACTCTAATTAAATTTGTTCTAAACATTTGGAACTAAAGGTCCTTGTGGAGGAACAGAAGAGAGGAGCCAGACTGCAACTGACCTTTTCATTTTGTTCGGGGAGCCAGGCAAAGGTGCACTACCTGTGGTCACTTGGAGGACAGTTTAATCATTTCAGGCATTCTCAAGATTTCACTAATTACACCCAGATACTCAGTGTGTCATAGTGTTCACTGACAAAAAGTTATTTGCGTTTCCCAATCAGTAAAGAAAATTGATATTTCTGTGCAGGTTCTCAGCATCTTGGTAGATGAAGAAACCACCTGAGTAAGGAGAAATATATTGCCTTGTGATTGCTACTGCCACTGCTCAGATTTTCTTGCTTCCTGCTTTCTTTGTAGCATTTTTATTTTAAACTGCACAAGAGAAAGTGCTTCAGGGAAGAAGCATCTATAGCAATAGCCAGGGAACAGTCTTAATCCCTCCAGTAATTCTTTGGTTCTTTGACCTCATATTTTTAATCTCCTCGAGTTTATTCCTTGACCTCATGGTTTTAATCCCTTTGCTAATTCCAATCCTGAGCTCTGGGTTGAGTGGGGTTTTTTGTAAGCATATCTTTGAATCTGGTACTTTACAGTCAGCAGTGGACATCTATTACTGTGCATTCTTAGCTTGTTTCTGGTTAAAGGCTGAAGTGGTGGCAAGAGTATTAGAAGATGCTTTTGTGCACATATCCAAATATATTCCAAGGGAGAGCCAACTATTTCTGGGCCCAGAATTTATTGTGAGACATTTAGGGCAGGAAATGTAGGCAAGCAGTTGCAAGTTACCTTAACAGGGCTATCATTTGCTTAGATGAATATTAAACTACTCTTAAGATGAGTCTTGTGAACTTGATTATCATATTATTGCAATTACGTCCTCTGGGAGCATTTGAGTTAGGAATATTTGCAAATGAGTTGAGTGTTCAGGCTTAGAGACTAAGAAGAAGGTTTGGGTTTGAGTGTGCTTTGCCTCTATTTGAACCCAGCAAAGAATACAGATTTACTGACCAGCACATAGCAAAGGCTGAGGATGGAGAGATGAAAGACACTGCCTCCTGTCATTTTTCTTCTTTTGAGCTATTCAGTTTCCTACAGTGCATCAGTTTTTAAAATGAGACTTTAATCTACAACATTTTAGCCCCTTTCATGAAGGAATTTTTTTTTTCTTTACTTTCGGTTTTTGCCAGTTATGTAAAACCATCTGCTGTTTACATTTTGTCACTTTGAGTGCTCACTCCCTTTCTTTATTCTTGTTCCCTTCTGTCTGTCACTCTACGGAAATAATCATGTTATTTGGAAAGTTCATTTCAAAGTTGCTCGTTTTTGTCTGTGGCGAGTCCTTTTTCTGGCAGCCACAGTAAGGCATGTAGATACTATTATGTCCTTGTGTACTTGACACTAAGACTTGATTTACCGAGGGCAGAGTGGAGTGCAGGCAGCTGGGAATGGTTCTGACTCCCAACATCCACATTAGCAATCTTGCAGGGATGTGCTGTTGTGCAGCTGTGGCTTAGAGATGATTTTCAGGATAGCCTTGAGCTAAGGACATTGCAGTAACTTGTTTTCTGGGCCCCGTAATGATCTGGTTCGTGTTCCACGTTCTGGATCAGATGTAGAAGGAAAAGGCTTCTCTGAGTAAATGTGGGGTTTGATGCTCAACTATTGCTGAGCAATTATTCCTACAGACAGCAGGAAGGCATTTTTTAAATGCTGATTTATTTTTTACTCTCACTTTGATGGAAGAACCATAGGTACCTCTTTACAGCTTTTCTGTTTGCTTATCCCATCTTTTGATCAGCTATAGAGCTACATGGTAAAAACACTGACAAAGCATTCATCAGGAGTATTGGACAAAAAAGAGGAGGAAATACATTGTCAAAATTGTTCCTGAAAACCTTCTCCCTTCTTTCCACCATTTTCCAATGGATTGGTTCCCAAGAAGCTAACTTCACCTGACCTGAGTAAAACTCATCAGTGCAAATTATCATTACCATTATTATTTAAGTAACACCATTTAATTAAAACAAAGATTCTCTCTGCTATGTCTCTGCCTCTTCTTTTTTTTTTTAAACTCCTCCTTTTTAAAAATTAAATGTCAACTGTGGATCCACTCATCAGTCTCAGAAATTTAAATATTAAATACCTGACAGTACATTCACTTTCAAAGATGATGCATTGGAACAGCTGTAATGCAAAAAACATTGGAAAAGCTAGCCAAAACCAGGGATGTCAGTGCTCCCTGCATTTTAGTATCAGTCTTAGTTCTGTTTCATTTGTTAAATGCAAAAGCAGTGGTGGTGTCAGAGGTAATGGAAGCCCAGACCTGATGTCAGACGTATCATCTGCTGGTAAAACTGTCCACGTGTTTCTGATGTTACTGCAAGTGCAGAGATCTCCAGGATGAAGACCCATGCTCATCCATGCTCAGCAAACACTGGTGGCTCAGCTGGGTCATAACCAAGGCTTGGCAAAGTTGCACCATGTGGATGCTTGATTTGTTTTGGCAGTTTTGAAATTGCCAGGCAGAGGAGGCTCTAGCAGGAAATAGCATTATGTATGTTGGAAGAGTGGTTATGAAGGAACTGAGGTCAGGGGAGGTTTTGTGTGTATGCAGAAGCTGAAACAGGGAAAACAATGTTTAGCAGATGATTGAGATTCATGGGACACTTGTGCTGTTTGTATGCCCCAGTGCAGAAACTCTGGCTCTCCTGGGTTAAACACAACTGTGTGACCAGGCTTGTGGGAGGAGGGCTGAGCTGTCTTTCCTGGTCAGGAAAGATATATATATATATCTTTCATAAGATATGTACAAGACATATACTTATGACACTATACATAGTGCATACACAGACCTTCTCCATGCATGCACAAGCAGACTGGCTCTTTAACCATGTTCCCTGTCCGCTGTGAAAAGCTGAGGGATCATTTAACCTCTCTCTCCCATAAAATGATGTGATAGAAAATGGAAAGACTGTGTCTCTGGAGCATATGAATATTACAGTGAAAAGAAGAGAGAGCTCTAATATGATGACAAAACCATAAATGCTGCATAGCCTTATGTCAGATAGCTTAGATAACTTCTTAAATATGAAGATTAATTGAAATGGACTGTATTTGTAGTCATTGGGAAGTCATAGTTTAGGTATGCTTGAGATCTTGTTTTAATTCCAGTTCTCTAGGGTGTTTCTCAGCCCAGAGTTTTCTTTACGCTTTATCTTGTGGCAGATGCTTTATAGGCATTTCAGTCACTCAAGCTGCTATATTTAATGCATGTATTACTGTTAACACAGAAGGTGTTAATAGCCATAATGATGTTTCCTTTGAAAAAGACAGCAGCATTTATTGTAGCTCTTTATCTTTAATATTATTGTCAAGATTTTGCTATGTTGGAGAAGAAAATGATGACATTCAAGCCACCTCAGAGTAGTAATTCCATTAGAGCACTTTCCAATTCCTTAGCTATGGCCTTGGCTTCTTTAATTAGCAGAGAAATTTAATAGAGATATATTAGTTAAAGGAATTGGAGTGTTATCTGGAGACAGAAAAATACCCCCTTTTCTGTTACAAGTGTGAGTAAACATGCACAGCTGAATTGGATCCACAGGATCATCTCCTAGGGTTTGCTTTGGATGGTGAACACCAGAGGTTACAAAAATGCCCCACCATTAGTAACAAATCTTCAAAGCAGTGGCTGAAGCTACAAACCTCCTTATAAATTCTAGGTGTCTTTTACCTGCTTCCTGGGTGGGAGTGTGGGACAGGAGCAATATGAAAATGGCCAAATGACTTGGCCATTGTCTGGTGGGTTGCTTGTTGAACACAGTGGGTGTCCAAATGTTGGAAATCCCATGAACAGAAGTTTATAAGGCAGGGTGGCTACCAGGATGCTCTGCCCGTCTGAGACCCACCACCACAATGCAGTTGGAGCCAGTAGTTGTTTGGAAGGAGCCAACAGAGGTTCACCATGGCAGGGCCACTGCCCTCACCTGAGTATTTGAGGAGAAGCTAGTCATCAGAATATTTCCGTAGGACCTGGGCAACCATCCTTGGTCTGTGGGATTTCAATCCTGCATCTGTCACCTCCCAGAGGTCCCAGGTCACCTTTCTAACTTATCCCTCTTATTGCATCCTGCCTCAGGCTCCTGCCTGTTTCTCTCCTAGATATACTCTTTCATCTCCTGTGACCAAGCCTGGTCATTCTTCTTAACTCTTTCCCACATCTTCCTAGTTCAGCAACCTCCATTGTTTTGCAGGTGCCTCTGCCTAGTCCCTCCCATATCCTTGCCAAGCCTGTTGGCCTCTGCAGAAAAGCAGCATTGAAGGTGACTCAGGAATATTTAGATTAAAAAGAGAAGCAGACGATGATTCTGAGTAATTCCAGGGTTAGTCCTCATTGCAACACAATGATGCAGGCATCTGAATTTGCTTAACCTTTGTTTTCTGTTTTTGCTTCTTCTTTGGACCTGTTCCATGATGTCCAAAGACCCTAACAATGATCCCTTTTTCACTTTGGAAGACACTCATCCAAGTGAAATTCTCTGCTCTGAATGTTTATGCTGAAATACTCTGGCATCGAGGTGAAGCTGTGTGTACAGACCAGTTTCATCTGCAGTACCCTGTCCTGCATTCTTTTTTCAAACATTTCAGTGACTAAGAGCATTTAATACAATTACATAATCTCATTAGGAGAAAAAGTAAATTTTTAAATGGAATGCTTCTTCCAAAATTGGTATTTTCAAAGATGTCTTAGTTCTTGAAAAATCAAATTATCAAGATTGTATTTTTGTGCAAATGCTTGCTACTTTTGAGCAGTTTTTTTCAACTTTTGCAAAAGCTGTTGAGTATATTAATGGGTAATTGTAAAACATCTGAAAATGCTATAGCCATTTTTTACTCCATATAAAGAAGAGAGAAAACGATAAGAATGTTTTGTACTTAGAAAAGGTATACTCTTTAGCATAAGTAATAGACTTTTATTTCTCAAATGGCTTTCACTATATGTTTACTGCTATTTGTGGGAAAAGCAGCAGCTACAGTATCTTTCTTGAGAAGAGAAACAGAAAACAGGCAGCTGAAAATAACCACAGTCAGGTGGTTATTGGGGATATGGACAGAGAGGAGAAGGTTGCACCTGCATTTACCATCCTCGTGCAGCTGACTTCTTAAAATCTTCGATCATCCAATTTTTCATTTCTTTTCTCAGTCAAAATAGTGCTAGGGTAACAAAGCAAAGCAGTGCTTAAATTCTTTTGCCTTGCCCTGTCATTCCCTCTTTACTTCTGCTCGTGCTAAAATCAATACACATCTCCCAAATATGTCTCTGAAGTTGCTTGAGGCAAAGGAATCAGTCTGCAGGTTTGCTGTCAGAAGAGTGTTAATTCAGCACCTCCAATAATGCGGATAATGTGAAACAGTCTGGATTTAGACAGTTTTTTGTTTCTCAAAATATATGGCAGCTTTTCCTTATTGATTTCAAATGGATCATGAAATGTTCATGTAATGAAGGCAAAAGGATTCTAAAACCTTTTTTTGCAACACCTGGAAAAATTATTATGTATTGCCAATGAAACCTCAGTCCTTTTTCCTCATCTTTTTTCCACGTTTCCTTCCCTTCCCTTTCTTTCTTAGCGAGAGACTGTTGAGAAGAAGTTCTGTCAGCTTATAGTGAAGGACTATTGCAATTGCTGGATCTTGATTCCTCTGATGCCAGGTTTATGTAACTTCTGTCTCCAGAACTTCTATTGTCACTTTTCTCTAAATAGAAGACATTACACCTAATATAGATTCTTCTTATCTTTTTGTCATTTAAATATACTACCCA
Organism: Morus bassanus; assembly: GCA_031468815.1. Classification (NCBI taxonomy): domain Eukaryota; kingdom Metazoa; phylum Chordata; class Aves; order Suliformes; family Sulidae; genus Morus; species Morus bassanus. Next base: position 8,414,102 of record CM062572.1, on the reverse strand, counting down.
TAAATTTAAAATCTGTTAAAAATTATTTTTAGTTAGGAAAATAAAGTGCTGGGTAATATTCTTTTTCTCCCTTCCCGTTCCTCTCTCTCTGAAGATAACGTTTTCTCAAGTAACTTTTTTTAAAGGCTTTCCTGTGGCAAATTATTTGAAGTGCATGTTGCCAGACGAATTAAAATTTTTACAGGACTACCTTTGCTGTTACTTATCTTGTGGCTGTGCTATAGGCTTACGGGGAGTTAATCAAAAAAGCCTCATTGTTTTATTAAAGAATGCAAAATACAGTTGGAATAAACAGTTGTGCACAAATACAGCTGGAATATTTTAATGGAAAACATTTCATATTCTTGCAGAACATATCCTTATTTCCTAACTACTCATGATCCCCACCTTCCCTGGCTAGCAGAAATTGCAAAAAAGATCTGGCATGTCCTGAACCTCCCTTCCAAGTTCTCACAGTCTGCTCTATCCTGAAAAAAACCTCTCTGTCCAAAGCAGTGGCCTGACCAACTGCTGGTTACAAAGACCTGGTGAACAGCCTACAGAGCCGCTAGTTCATCAGCGACAGTATAGTATTGTCATATATTAGATCCATGCAGAGGACAAAGTCACTGCTTCTGCATGGATGGGGTATACTGCCCTTGTCATGTTTTTAACAAAAAGGAATTTGAATGATCCGGTTTCTATTTGAAATCAAATAGGTGAAACATAGTGAGAAATAGACTTGCTTCTGAAGGACAGTGATATATATTTTTAGTAGTTGGTACTGAGAAATACTATTTTTTATTTTTCTCTGAAGGAAAATGAAAGATATCACGTGGAAGATTGGTCATTATAAATGTATTCAATAGCCCTCTCCAGATGTCATCTCAGCCTGTGTGAGGATAATGACATCTAAAAGAAAAGAGTTTTCTTCTTACAGTAATTAAGAAAAATCAAGACACAAGCAGTTACTTTCAAACTGCTTGTAATAATTTAGTACTAGATTGTGCCACAATGGTAACTTGTCTGAACATCCTCATGAGTTTAAATACAAAGATATTCAATGTGGCCCTTGTAAGTCTGAATGCCCTGAATGCAAATACCATTGGAATATTGCAGAAATCTGTTACTAGCAAGTAATTTGGAAGATTATTAAAGCTAGTTAGAATTTTTGAGGGATAATATTATTTCAATAGAAGAGGCTAATTTGTCAAAGAGGAAGCATTTAACTGATCTTGCCAAAACATCTTTTAAGAGCTTGTTAGCACTCTGTGTCCTCTTCCTTCCATTATGTCCTGATAAATTCAATATGGGACAAACTGACCTATCAGTTTTCTCATTAAGCATCCTTTGCTTTGAGATTTTTATTCTTTAGTGTTACCTGGTGGAATCTAAAATAGTGCAAAATGATTTAATTTTAATTTCTATCACCATAATCCACCCCCACCCACCCCCAATGTTCTTTCCAGTTTGGTCTCAATATTAGAGTTTCCTGAGAGAGAGCAAATCTGAGTTGTATCAATCTCTACATGCTTTTTGAGGGCAAAGGGGGTAAATATCAAGATTTGGGCCAAAAAAAAAAAAAAAAACAAAACAAGTCAAATTCTGAATTTCTAACTGTCCCTGGAAAAGACAGTGGCAAAATGTCTCATTCCAGTGATGGAAACAGTAGAATAAAACAGCCTGGCCACCAGCTCAGGAAGGGGACCGAACCTACAGCTTTAGCAGTCAGAGATCATCAAAAAGAGCTGTAGATAAAGAAAACATATTTGCTTTTCTGCATTTGTTGGCTCATTTTTCCAGTGAGTGTATGGTGTGCTGAATAATGTGCATTTTTGCATGTCTTTGGCAACTTCCCTTTCCATCGAGGTGATGCTTTGTGGCCACGCTGCATGGTTTTCTGCAGCCTGTTGTTTTCAATGTACATGCACTTGGTACCTGTTAATTAGGGGGGCCGTAGGAGGACGTGCTCTGCCATGTATGCTGCACACTGACTCTGCTCAGTGACGTTCATTTCTTTGGTCTTGTCTAATTATGGAGCAATTAATGACTCTATGTCAGCATGAGGCAGGAGGAGATTTGTGGAGTGGGCACAGGCTTGCTTAAATTGTCTGTGGGTTCTGTGCAGGGTTGAAAGGATCATTTCTCATCCTCTATGCAGTCCCTCTCAGTATATGTTCTTTAAAGTACTTACTGTTTGCTGATTGCTTATAGAGGATGAACCTGGAAATGGACTGTACGTTCATTTTGTGTAAATGGGATGGGAGATGGACTAGCTCTTACTAATTATAATCAGTAAATGGTAGCTTTTGAGAATTTTAATTTGTTGTTATTTTTGTTAGAGCACTCGGAAATGTCTTTCACAAATGAAAATAAATACATTAGGTAAATAAATCAGTCCTTGAATCTGGCATGAATCTGCCCAAAATAATAATTAAAAAAATGAAATTTAATAATAGCCTTGTGCCTCTGAAGTGTGAAATGGAGATGACATCAAGGACTTCAGAGGCAATTTTGTTATTATATCTGACTTGTTAGTTAAGATTTTGTTAGCTTCTGCCACAATTCTTATCCTAGCCTTGTGGATGAATCATCATCAACAATAATAAAAGCAGGTTTTACTCAGCAAATTTGTTAATAATGTAAAATTGAAAATCAATGAATATTTTCTTAGCATAAAAAGCTTGGCTATTCCCAATCTGTATCAGTTCTGCAATATTTACTACATAGTTTTGAAAAGGAGAACAGAGCTCTAGTGGTGTGTAAATAAATATAATGGATATAGCTAATATGCTGTTTTGCTAGCAACTTTCATGAGGACAAACAAACTATGAGGATTGTCCATGCTGTGTATTTCAGACTGGCTTAGGTACAAACTGTGGTCCTCTAAATTGTATGTAATTGTCCAGAGTGTGTATCTATATATCTATATATCTCACACTGCAGTATAAGCATTGTGATCATTGTCTAAAACCAGTCCAAAACAGACTGTAGAGATTGAGCCGTTAATGCTGCTTGGTGGATACTTAAAATGCTTTAGCTTCAGTTCATGTTTTCAAACGAATGTCCTGATTGGAAAGGTCTGGACCATGAGGGAAGGTTATGAGGAGATTGGGATTGAGATTTGGGGTGATTTAGGAGCCAGGCAGGAGGGGTTGGGGTTGCTAAAGGTGTGTGGGGACTTCTAGCAAGGACTGGTCGCCTGAGAGGGATCTCAGCTCCCTCTGGAGTTCCTTACTGTGTCCCTGCTCTTGGCACGAGGTTCTCTTAATGCGCTCATTTTTCTGCAACTGTAGAGCTCTTAGAGAGTCGCAGGGCCCTTAAAACATCCCAAGCCATTAACATCTGTTCTAAAATTCACTGTCTCAAATCATATTACTGTAATTAGAAGGTTGCCTGAAACTTTAGGGTTAGGCTCCAGCTTCTTAGACACCAGCTTACTGTAGACTGCGTCTTCTTTCCTCCATGTTTTTGAGAGCACACCACTTTTTATTGATGTGAATGGTGCGGGGGGCTTTGCAAAAGCACTCAGCTGTAACCCGACTTGGCTCCCACCAAAGTCATACCTGTATGAGCTGCATTATGCTGATGATACTGTGCCTGTGCCACCTCACTGCTTGTTGCTTTCCACTGGGTGTATTTGGTTTGTCATGGCTAGCATAGCCTATTTGTCTTTACTTCTAACACCCTTTTCCTTGCCGATCTATTGGAAGCCCTCCACTGTCAGGGTGGTTCTACCTCTGAGCAGCCTGTTGTACCTCTACCTTTAGCAGCCACTTGTTAAATTTTCAGGTAAGTACCACCTGCCATGTTGTCCCTTATTGTTTTGAAGGAGGAGGTTTACACATGGTCGCAAAGATACTAGAAAGACACCTGTAAACTTCTGTTCTTCACAGGTGCCTTCAAAATATATCATTAGGGAGGAAGTCATCTCTTAGGTTAATCATAGCTGTTGCGCTGATTCCTTGTGCTTTGCTGTCTGGAAACCCGTGGAGGAAGAGAGCCTCTGCCTTGCAGTGCCCAGACTCCTATGTTCTAGAGCAGGTGTAGACATAGATGGGGAATGAGTTGGGGCCAGCATTTGGGCAGTCGTAGCTGTAGTGCCATGGGAGCAGCCCATCTTGCTCCACTGGACATGTGGTGGTGGTGGCACGTGGAAGGTGATGGCAGATGCAGAAAGGTGCATTCTCTGCCTCTGTTTTGTCTGAATTTGAGGAGAAGCATGCAGGTGGGGGGAGTGTGTGAGATGTCTGTGTCCATGTTGTAGCACCTGGACTAAAATCCCCAGACACTCTGGGTGATGCCATGTGTCCTGTGTCTTAGACCAAAGCCAAGTTGTGGAGCTCCTTGCGGTGGGCAGGTTAGAGAAATCAGGCAGAGCTTCATCCTTAAGCAGCCCTGAGTCTTTGGTATCCTTAGTAACTCCAATAGAAGCCCCAGGGCAGAAGCTGATGAGGCTGTTAATTGTGGTTACTTCAGTAAAACAAGTCCCCTGTGATGAGAGCTTGCCGTTTGGCAGGTGGACTACTGGCGCTTCATGTGGCAAAGTTTTGCAGGGCTATGGCAGAGCGCTAAAGCTGTGTGATCTTGGCCAGTATTAGCAGAAGGAGAACATTTCATGAAAAAAACATTTTTTAGCTCTATTATTCCAATGAATCCTGGCTGCAAGGGTTAAATCATTAATGATTTTTTATGGATGTGTGCAAAGCTGGGGAGTTGGTGAAAGCAAGATGTTCTGTATAAATTCTTCAGAAAGATCCAGGGATGGAGAAATATGGAGTTATTTCTTACAGTGTCATGGCAACCAGCTCTACCCAGAGGAGGCATCTTATCAATTAGGTTAAATAATTAGGGATAACATTGAGTAAAATGGAGAAAAACAGCTTAGAGTGATGTCAGGTGGGAGGCAGCTAAGCTTCTAAACAAAATAAAAATATATCACTTCTGGAAGGCTTCAGCAGAGGCTGAAAGGAGACGCAGAGGGGAGGAAGAAATGGAGGGAATTAATGAGCTAGTGAAAACTTGTGGTAGAAACTTATTCGGATAATAAGGAAAGTATTTAGACAAACATTTAGTTTTGTTGAAAAATGTATTTTTATTGAAAATGACATATTTTAAAGAAAATAATTAATATACAAAATATTTTTTTTTTAACTTCACAACTAATATGTCCCTGTCTTCAAGGTAACAGAAAAGTTCTCTCTTGCTCATTCTCTTACTATTCTTTTCAGATTTTTTTACACTAGAAAGAAACTGGAGAAGAATCCCTACCTTTGTTTTCTGCTGGAAAGTTTTTAAAAAATGAGAGGAAATGTTATTTTGTTTTTAAAAAAATTTTCACTTTGATGGTGGAAAAAATAGGACATAGTAGAGAAATAAGGCATTGGGTTTCTACTTTCAGTTTAGAAGATCTTCTACAACTACAAATTCAGATTAAGAAAACACACAGGTGTTACTTTCCCTCATTTTTTTTTTTTTGCCAAACGTTACCCTATTTCACTAGAAAAATGTGGCTAAATAATAGAATGGGGAATAATAATTTTTAAAAACAGTAAATGTCTCAATTTTATAAAATATTTCATTGTGAATTTTCCAATGAAAATTATAACAGGGACAACTGAAGTAAATGACAAGTATGGAACAAAACTGAATAATTTATATTTCTTTGTAAAATGTATGTATAAATGTCAAATATGGGGTGGCTGTGATATTAGTATTAGTATTACTACTACTACTACTACTACTTATTATGAATAGACATAAAGAAAATTAAAACAGTTTCCCAAAGGCCTTTTGCCCTGCCTTTGGGAAATTTCCCGTATAGGTTCTCAAAGGAAAAGATAAACATACCTGTTTATTGCTGGCCCTAGAACTCACTAACATAAGCAGCTACTTTCCATTGACCTCAGTGAATTATGGATCACAACCTCTGGAAAAATGAGTTCAGATTAATATCATTAAGAACCAAAGCAGGTTAGCTTACAAATTTAGTTCAAAGTGTTTTTATTTAGGTTAGGTAAATCTGTTTTAATGTTATGCTTACTAATACGTACTTGCAGGAATAAACACTTGCATAAAATGAGCAATATGTGAAAGATTGTTTCTCCCAAACCGTCAGTAGAGGAGATGAAGAGGCTCTGCTCCATAGATAATAAATCTGAATGCCTAGAAACATTAAAGGAAATATTTGCAATTTGATCAAACAAACTGTGGGGAATAAAATGAACTCCATTGGGATTGGGTTTGCAAAACTGAATAAAAAATGTAAAGAAAACAGCTTTGCAAAGTCAACTACAATTAATAGTTCAGTATAAAATTAATGTACCATACTGCGGAGGCTTGGGAACAGGAAGGCTGGAAGGCCTGAAAAGATGTGCTAATAAATGGGTTGTTGAATTTCATTTTTATTGGGTTTGAAGACTTCATCCTGCAAGGCTTACAACAGTTTCCTGCTTACAGAAGTAGTCAGTGGTAGGAACAACTGAATGTGAATGATACCTGCAGGTATTAGTAGCGCTAGCTGGTAGGTCATTAATGCAGAGGGACCAAAAACCCTGAAAATACTGTCAAACTCCCCATTCCATGTACAATCCCTATTCTGTGTATAATTTCAGATGTCGTTGCCCCTAACAAAGGAAATTAATGTCATACATGCCCAGCTATTAGTGCCTCATAACAGCTGAGAAGCAACAGAGGATGCTTCACGTATTGGCAAAAGAAGCGGGGGGAGAGACTGCAGTAATTCCATCAGCTATCAGCATGTGAACAAAAACATCAGAGGTGTCAAGGTCACTTAAATTAACCTATTGTATTCGTAGCTGATTTCACTGTTACTTGAATAAAGATAGTAGCTGTTCAGCATCAGTAATGGCACATGCAGTGGTGTGACACTGGGACTGCCAAACTGGAGGGTTAAACATGTGTTTTAGAAATTAATGCTTACTGTTGCTGCTAAAGAGTTAATGTTCAAGAGACATCCTGTAACTAAGTGTTGGGTCACATCTTGACATTTTTATTCTGTAGAATCTCTCATTTATTTTCACTGGACTTTTAGGGTTGGCTTAGTCACTCTTGGATAAAATCCAAGAAAGAACAGCTCTGCCCGCATTTGCCCTGCTCTGGGAAATAGTCAGCCCTGCTTGTAGTAGAAAGTTGATAAAATCTTCCCAGTTATTGGAACCTAAGCCATGATACTAGTATAAACCTAAAAAATTTAAGGAACAATTCAATTTTGCCTATATTTTTCTTTTATGCTTTACCTTGTAGTTGTATCTAAGTGCAGCTTTTCTCCCTTGTGATGCTTAATACTGAAATTAGTGTTTCTGGTTTGCTATATCAATCCCACCGCAGAAGCGACTGTGAAAAGGACAGATATAATTCAGTGTCAGTGCATGCAAATTAATACAGGTAGGCAAAAAATAGCTAGCTATACCTATACAATAACGGTTTCTAAATTAGCAGTTAATACTCAGGAAAGACATCTGATTGTTATTGCAGATAGTTCCTTGAAAATACCAGTGCAATATTCAGTACCAGTCAAAAAAAGGCAAATAGGATTTCTAGGCAAGTAATTGTAATTAACATTGTCGCACCACACTGCACTGCTCTACAACAAGATTTTGTAAGATTATAAAGGGTGTCTAAAAGGTGACGAGAATGAAGCATGGAATGACTTTCTCAGAAGGAGAGATCAAGTAGATGAGGGCTCTCCATGACTGAGAAAACACAGTGGAGGAAGGCTTACAAAAATCAAGAGTAGTGCACAGGAGGTGGAGAGGAGCAATTACTCACTTACTCGCAAGGGAAGCTGGGGTGGCCAATGTAAAGGCTGGGGCAGCCAGACTTGTGAAAGAGCATGACAAAGTACTTTGCCACATAATGTTGTGGTGAGAAAAAAGTAGAAGTGGATTTGTGGAAAGGAATAGGTTATTCTTGGTGGAGAAATCTGGTCCATCATCTGGTGGTGGTGGGGGGTGTCATCCGTGGTCTGGATGCAGTGGGCAGTGTAGAAGGCTCCTGGGCTGTGGGTTCATGGAAATCTGGAATAAGTAGCCTAGGGCAGGAGATGACCTGTGCACCCTCTTTCTTGTACTCTTATCTTAAGTATCTGTGAGGGGCTGCAGTCAGAAGAAGGGTTTTGGCTTAGATGGGCACTTGGTGTGATGCTGCATCACTTCTGTCACTGTACACATCTCTGTGGGCCATACGCATCCTAAGCATCTTCCAGGCAGCGTCTGGAGCTTTACAGCAAGAACACCATTGTCCCGAAGAGAGTAACTTCGTTGCAGCATCCAAGAGCAGAATAAATGGATTTTAGTGAAACAGGACATTTAAAAATGCTATGAAACAACCACAAAAAAACAAAAGAAAGTGATAAAATACACTCAATTATTCTCCTCAGATACTCTCCAGACGTCAGTGTAATTTTATTGACTTCAGTGAAATTAGTGTTAATGTAGGAATGGAAATGCAGCAAATCGAATTCCAGCATCTCCTTCCTGGAATAGTGAGCAAGAAAACAGAGAGGTAATCAGATAGAAACAAGTGCTGATCAGAAGGAGCTGGACAGGGAGGCGGAGAGCTTCAGGAGCTGCTGCCAGGAAATAAAGACACTTTTCCAGTCTCACATAGTCATGAAGAGTTCAGCAATACATGCACAGGGGCTGAAATGAAATGCCAGACTTTTTTTGTTTGTTTTAGTTTGACAATATATGCAATCTTTTGTTATTCTGCTGAGTGTTCTCAAACCCCTTCTACCAGGACAGCATCAATGGCTAGTAATATTTCCAGCAATGTTGTTATGCTTGGTATTATGGGGAAGGGCATAATGAAGAGCTGTGGGACTGGTGGAAAGAGATGGAGTTAATGTGCTTAACAGAGTATTTAGACAGCTCTTGTTTCACCTGAAAATAGATCTGTTTCTAATCGTTGGAGTACTGGTGTCCAGTTCAACATATATATTACTGTCTGGCTTTGTTCTCCTCTGATAGAAAATGCAAAAATATATTTAGAGTGTTGCCTGCCATTTTGCCACGCCATTGCTATACAGCAGAACACTTTGCGGCACTTGCACAGGTGAATGTGGAGAGCATCTTCCTAGGATCATAGATGTTCTCTCAAGTGCCATAAAAACAACCCAAATACACTGGGATTCAAATTGATGTTGTGTAGGAGATGAAACCCTCTCACTAAGCGCATTCACACTAATATCTTCCCCAAAGACCCTTCTCCACTGGTGAGAAGTGACTTCAGAGTGGCGATGAGTGACACCAAAGCCACAGACCTGTGACTGAAACGTGGTTCCACCGATGTGTCAGGGCTGGTGGGCATGGATATAGTCTGAATACATAAAGGGTTAATTGGTAACACTGAATGCTAAAATAAGAGGCCAACTTTTTTCCTCCCCCCTCCTCCTCCTGGAAGGATGCAGTACAGAGTAGCGCACATGATTTCACAGAGTATAAAAGTGGGAAACGTGCTTGTTTTTGCAGTTTGGTTTCACTTGGCTATTGACTGTTTTACAAGACAACCACCGAGGAAGCTCTGACAAAGCTGTCAGGCTCAGTGACAGCTCAGCATCTGCCACAGCTAAATCAATAGTGCGATGAAGGACAGGTTCCCGAAGTGGATAATCAAAGCAGACTAAAGTTAATTCACCTTGAAAGCCTGAAAATATTAGTGTGAATTTTTTTAGACAAAATCAGCATTATTCCAGCAAAACCTGAGGGGTGCTGAGGCCCAGCCCTGCGCAGCAGCCTGCCCAAGCGTTGCCTTTAGTGGGAATGGGGAGCAGGCTTCACGCCAGTCACAGGCACAGATGCGTTGATAAAATGGAAACCCAGTGCTAATAAATCAGGCAAAAAGGGGTTCACATTGGCCCTGATTGCTAGTAGTGCACTAGGAACTCATGGTTTGCTTTTTGTGGAAAATATTCTATTATTATATAAATGTGGGGGGTGGGGGAGGTGTTCCATATTTTCTTAGACTGTTAAGACATTTTTTTTTGCATCAAAATGGGATTTTCTTCCATTGATCAGTTTTCAAAGGTTTAAAATCAAAAGACTGTAGAAAAAATGTTTTTGCTATGAATTATTTTAGCTTTATAAGACCTGGAGGTGAATTGTTTCAACTTTTTGTGGAACTCTATTTATTTTTCCCTTGGGTTTAGTGCAAACACTTCAGGGAAGGAAAATTTAATTTGAGATAGACTGTCAGCATCACGTAGAAAATTTTGGATACAAAATTTTGCTCGGCTCTGTCCAGAAATGCTGAATTTGCAGGACTGAGAATTAGAAGGAAGATGCTTCTGTAGATTGCTTAGATGGGTAAGAAACATTATCATTCAGTTCAATGAAGCCAGTTTTGTGGTCATTTTACAAAGCAGAATTATTCTGAAAATACTAGGATGCAAACATAATCTCAAATATGAGCTTTTTAGTATTAACATTTAAGTACTTTATTTTGTTCCTAAAATACCCTATCACTGCATACAAAAATCTATCCTCACACAGAGTTCAGGCTGATGAATTAAGATACAGAAAGAAGGAACTACCAAATAGAAGCAGCACTGCTTTACCTGCGCTCTGTCTTATTAATATTTGCAGGCAGATATCGTGCAAGCATGCACTGTTATGCTAACAGGTGTGTTTACCACACCTCTCAAGGCTATGCATGGCCTGTGTTTTATAGTTGGAATCATTTGTCTAATTGTCCCAAATCCATTCCTATTAATTGTGCTGAGATAAAACTGAACGTTTAATTAAATGAATAAGCAAAGTTAGATTTGAAAGAAATAGAAAGAATGAGCAAATTAGAAAACTGAAAGAAAAATTAGCAGCTGCAGAAAGTCTGAGCCCATTCATATTGTATGTTCACCTTTACTCTTACATATAGGTGTACCTGCGTGTACATACATGTATAAATATGTATATTTGTGAGTATCTAAAGCACACCAACACACAGATTTATACTGTACAAACTTTTACATTGGCATTTGCAGAAAAAAAGAACCTAGGAGCAGAGAGCTAGAAACATCTTCTAGTGCAGTCCAGTACTTTGAAGGGGTGTTTACAAATTTCCCATTATATTTTAACAAGACAGGCAATTTAGGCAGTGTTCCTCAGTCTGCAAGTGATGTTCTGGCATCCTGCCTCCAGCAACATTGCTATCCTGGTTTCATCTTAATGTGACAAGAACTTGGTGTCCCACTAAAAAATTCCCTTAAAAATATTAAAGAAAAAAAATCAACAGCAGAAAAAAACATCACAGCTCAAACCCAGCAGCAAGCTGTCAAGTTGTTCCACATGGTAATACTGACAGCTGCCAATTTTGCTCAGAGAACTTTTTTCTGGAAATGATCCCTTTGGTTCCTGTGTTTCCATTCAGTAGTGCTGGAGACCCTTTGTGTCCCGTGCTTGTTACTGGTGACAGTTTTGACATGGTGAGGTACACAGAGGAAGGCACATGGGGTGGTTTTGATCCACAGGTGTCAGCCCCAGCCAGCAATAACACTAAAGACAGCACTCTGGGAAAGCAGCTTCTTTATTTCTTTGATGGAGAAAGATTTATGTGATGGATAGATGATTGTTTGACAGACACAATTCAGCATTTTTCAAAATACTGGAGAGATTTGCATGGAAATGAGGCAATGTTAAAGATAATATTCAAAATGGAGAATGTCATAAATAAGGGATGGAGCAAAGTGCTAGACGCATGGGATTGCTGGCATTCATGATGAACATAATTCTCATGAATTTTGGTCATCTTCTGCCTCTCTACTTTCCTTCTGCACCCACTGCAATTAATTTAGGGAAGTAATTGCATTGTAATTAACATTTACCATGCACAGGGCTTTATGCAGCATGTGAAGTGCTAGATATGCCATTTGGTAAGGAGGTGGTGGATTTCTGAAGAAACAGGAATGACGAAGCATTAGTATAAGAAATGGTTTAGCTCATTTCACTGGTTAATTATTCTCTGTGTTTATGTCAAACCATTCTTATAAATGGAAACTTAAATATTCCTCCCCCAATTGTCACCACCAAAAGCTGTGACCCATTAGACCCAACTTCCACTGCTCATGAAATACGTAGAAAAAGCCCTAACTCTCAGCCTCTTACTCCAGAGCTCTTAGGAAAAAAGTTTCCAGAATTAAGGCCCCTTCATTACAAGTTACGGATTTTTCAGGCAAAGTGAGGTTTTGCCACTCAGTTAACACAGGGTAATGCTATTTGCCCTGGTGCCTGTTGTGGTGTAATTGCAGCCATTTTTCAGGCTGTGTCTTCCTATATGATGCTTAACACCCTCGAATAATATGATGAGGGAGAAGCAGACCCTGCAGACCCAAAACATGTAAAGCTTTCCAGATGAAAGAAAATGCAGGAAATTGCACCCAAATGCCAAGAGGAGATCACTGAACCTGTGCAGGGCTGTATTTCTGATGGCTAGCACCATTTCTGAGGTGAATGAACAAAGTAATCTAGTAACATGAGGTGGCTGTGGTAGGGGATGTTGAGCAGGGAAGATGTTGTGTGTGAACTGTGATTTAAAGCTGCTTTGTATCTGCATCGTCAAACCCAGGCAGCCCTTGGCCCCACATCCTCAGGGGGGGCAATGTGTGATTTTGTTGTCTATGCTGCTGAGTGACCTTAGCAAACTTCAGCGCATGTCTGTTGCTTCCTCAGGGCTGGAAGCCAAAACCACTGATAACTATAGGCAACAGTAGCCTCAATTTAAGACTGTCTCAGTAAAGCATGGTACTGTGTTTTGCAATACGAGTTTGGCCAGTCTTGGATTGCATCTGTGTGCAAACATATAGCTAGTCAGCTCATCACATTTGCATGGTGAAGAGGCATTGGAGCTTTAAAGTAAATATTTTCCGTTAGCTAAGTGCTCTCATGAAAAAATAGCTCCCAGTTTCACCATTTAAAAATTAGTGACTGTACAAGTGCAGTTGAAAGCCCTTATTTTTATAAGGATTTTTGCATAAAGTATGCAAAATGCCTAACTGCCTCCAAAGCAGCTGTTCCACTCTGCTCTGCAAAGTGTCCCCTGTAAAGGGAAGAACAGCGAGTGTGAGTTCCTACAGTTTACCACTGATGATCCTCTTAATTACATAATTATTTAGTTCTTGTCAAACAAATATCCTATCAGCGTGAACAGGAATTTTAAAGATTTATCATTATTGTCATTATCCTATTAATTTAGAGTTTGCATTACTGTAGTATTAAGGAGGTGTTGGGTCAGCAAAACAGCAGTGAATGTCAACTGGTCCCACGGAGGAGCTTTGCATCTATATGTGACTGCAGCATGGGTTATAGGAATGCATGGAGGGCCACCACCTCCCTGTGTTGGCAATATGGGACATACCTCTGGATGCAGGCACTCTATGTAAAGCGTATAGGCCATAGGGATGATGGATTCAAGCTGGCCACGGCGTGCTTTTGCCTAGACACAATTATGTCCAACTCCCCCCTGATTTCAGCAGTCGGATGACATTGGTGAGAAGTTCAGAGTTGAAGTTCACCGCTGAATCCAGATCTTTGCCCATTAGCTTCTCCAAAGTGGGTGTAACAATGCATTGTTGGGACAGATGTATTAAGGTGTGGTGGAAGGGAATAACAGAAAACTGCTCTGCTTTTAAAATAATATATTAGATATTTGGGTACTGGGCTTATACCTAATTTTATCTAGTTTCAATATGCTGGGGTTTCTATCGAATCTCTCATGAATGATATAGCTTTAATAATATTAATCTAAGGATCTTACAGGAACACTTAATTCTAAAAATTCACTGAAGAAGTTGCAGCTAGCCTCAGCATGCAGAAATGAAGATCTGTATTATTCCATGATCAAGGCATCATCTTCTTCTTTACAATTACAGTTTAAAAGTATATTGTATATGCTTACATTAATAATACCCTAGCATGGAGCAGACCATAGGGAAAATTAGATCTCTCAATGGAGCCTTCAGTTCTTAAAGGCAGATGTTCCTATCTGGACATATTTAGCATACAGACAGGATAATAAGAGATCTGAAATGCTTTGGGATAACTTAGGTAATTCTGAGTCTTTTTTTTTTTTTTTGGAAGTTTCTTGTTTTTAAACAGGCATAAAGATTCATGTAACACTTGCTAAATCATTGAAAACTTTTTTATGTATGTACAAATATAGGAGCACACATTTTGTATATAAAAATATATAGCACTTAGATCCTTGCATGTAATTTAGGGGAGACTTTTCAACACTGAAGAGTAAAAATAGAAATTAAAATAACAGTTGAACCACCTATCTCACCTTTAAGACTGAGAAAAAATATTTCTGCATCATTATATCAAATAGATCTCTATGAAATCTAGCGAAGACTATTCCAGATGTACACAGACAGGACAATTAAGTAAATGAGCATTACATGACTGTAGAAACATAACAAGAAACGTCTGGAGAAATGCGAGGCATTAAAGAGAATGTGAATAAATGCAGTTTGACCTAACTAGTCATTGTAAGAAATTGGGTAAAGTGATTTCACTTTCAACCTCTGAGGTATCATCTCTCCTGTTTCTTGTAAACGGAGAGATGAAATTAAAACTATTGAAGTGTATGTATACCTTTAGAGATTTCTTTAGAGATTGTTTAAATCCTCTTACTGTCAAGAGAGACATAGTATTTTATTTCCTTCAGAACCTTTTGCAAATGATCTTTACTGCCACTTCCCCTTGCCAAAAATAATGTAAATACAGCAAAAGTGAAGTGCCCTCTGTAGCAGTCCTCTGCCTGTGGTTTTTTTAAAGGTGAGGGGTAAGGTTCACACTTGGCACTTCAACTTTTGCTCATTAAATAGAGATGATCTGAGAAATTTTGTTTGCTAATTACAGGCACTAAGGGTCATTCATGGAGAGACGTAAACCTTTAAAGGCTGAGAAAGGCAAGAGCAGAGTTAGATGCTCGCCAACCTGTCTGTGTGTATGCACGTGCCTGCACGTGCACATCTGTGCATAGAGGATCCAACAGGCTCTGTAGGTTGTTGGATCCCTGAGCTGAGACATCTCTGCCAGCTAAGGAGCTGATCCAGTTCTGTCCCATCTCTGTCGTATTAGCAGCTAATACAATTACCCCAGCCTAAACTGGGTGGGGAAGAGCAAAGGCAGGTAGCTTGTATTTTTAAGACGGACTAACCTCTTCTCAGTAGACCCTTCCAAGCAGAGGACCCTCTCCCTGTAGAGGAGTGTCACAACAGGTCTAACAAATGCAATGTAAATGATTTTATTTATGTATTTATTATTTCCTTATCTGCACAAACTTGTTTTGTTGCACACCAAGACCTGCAAAACAATAAATATCAGCTTTTTTTAAATGACCCCCTTTTCTAGGTATCATGTAGAGAACAGGGGTGGGGAGCTGATTTACAAAGAGAGGTGGATTTTCCATGCCAAATTACGAAAAATGTGCTTTCCCCTAAAAAAGCAACAAACCAGTCCCAGCAGCTACCAGTGTTGGCGTAGGGAAGCACCACAAGCAAGGAGAGTCTTTGAGACACAGTTTCAAAGCTGTGAAGATCTAAGCAGGTTCCTTTTAAATGTTTGCCAAAGGACCCCCATGCATTAATCTGTAAGAAAAGTGGAATATTTAGATGAACTCAGCTATGTGTCTTTACCATTTCCAATAGGAGGCAAAGGAAGGCTTTGATTCCCAACAGAGGGATAATGCTGGTTTTGTCTGTGCAGACTCTGCAGTGTGTAGGCACATGAATTCTGGCTTAGTGAGGTACTGCTGGGTAATGCTTCCAGCAATTTTGCAGACTTGATCCAATGATTTATTCTATCCTTAATTTCTTGAACAAACATACTCTTTTTAAGTACAACTTTCCAGGACCCTATATTAAGAGGCAGAGAACTAGAATTTCTCTTCTGGCTGTATATTTTCTACAAATTGTCTCTGCCAGAGTAATTTTTTTTTTTTAATTTTATTTTTTTTCAGAGGAGGTAATATGTGCCAGTTGCTTAAGTGAAGCTGTTTTCACCATGGCATTCTTAGCTGTTTCCAGCCTGGCAGGTGTCAGAGTTGAATCTCTTTTGACCCAACCTTACAGTGCAATGTGTCACATTTTCAGTCAGCCTGTGTCTTCTGTGTAGGTTTGCATGGCCAGCTGGGTTGTATGTGTAGTAATGGCATACACAATCTAGCTGTAGTTGCAGGCTTGCATAAATTTTACTCATGCAGAAAGGCAGGGCTGAGGGGACAGATAGGACTTCTCTTTACATTTATAGTCACAGTCATTTTCAGATGTCTGACAGTCTGACATCAGAGGGCAAGACAAAAGATATTCTGCATTCACATATCTGATGAGCTGAGTTCATGATAAATCAGGAACTGTTCTTCAAAAGGATGAGGGATACTGCAGTTAGAAGAAGTGATGCTTCTTCATGTTTTTCCTACTACAAAAGTCCAAGAGTGGTGAAAGCTGAAAAAAAAGAAGGAAAAAGGTCAGGTGGCATTCATCCATCTAGACTCTTTTATAACCCACATACTCTTATACTCTGAGTGAGTGTTGATATAGAATCATAGAATCATTTAGTTGGAAAAGAAATTTAAGATCAAGTCCAATGGTAAACACTGCCAAGTCCACCCCTAAACCATGTCCCTAAGCACCACACCTACACCTCTTTTAAAGACTTCCAGGTATGGTGACTCAACCGCTTCCCTGGGCAGCCTGTTCCAATGCTTGATAACCCTTTCAGTGAAGAAATATATATCTGAATGGGTACAGAGGTAGAGAAAACCTTTCAGTAGCTAGCAGATAATTACAGCAATCAGCAAAGCAAGGAAAAATACCTACCCTTGCAAAGAGCTTTATTTCTGACATCACATAGAGTATTAATCTGCTGTGTTTTCTAAAACTGAAACCTTGTGTTCATCTTTGCTACACATTGTGTGACCTTGTTTGATATGATCTTGTGTGTTGAGATGAAAAATCCCAAGACTTTGATGAAACGATGAACATCGTATTTCTGATGAACTTCAGCATCTACTTTTTACATGGACATAGTAAAAAGTACTGTGAGAAATGGAAGTACAATTTTTCTATTAGACAGGTTTTAGGAAAGCATCATGTTTCTTTAAAAATGCCACTTCTCAAATAGGGGTGATAAACAACAGTAAATGAGTATGAAAAAAAGTGAATTTTCTGGAATGAGGTAGAAACGTGTAGAGGGAAGATGTTATGCACTGAGAGATGAAAGGCATTTTTCCTTTCACAGTGGGTTATTTCTTGCCATTTGTAGGCTGCAGTTGTTTTTCAAAAAAGCAATATGGAAATGCACAGCTGCATTCTGCTATAAAGTACCTCCGAACAAAGATTATTAAAAATGACAGGCACATTTCTTTGTATTTGATAATGTCAAGAGCAGAAGTAAAGTGCCGCACATTGGTGTTATAAGATAACAGATTTTCTGCAAAATCTGTAATGCCTAATGGAAGAATGTCATTTTGGGCTTGCTTGCAAGGGTAATTGCATTGTGACTCAATAAGGCACCTTAAACTTGCTTGACTTTAAGAGCATCTTTCAATCCACTGCTATTCAAGACAGCACTAGCAAAGGTGTGCATTTAAGTTTTTGCTTAAATGTTTTGCTGAATTTAGGCTTCAGAAATTAACCGTTCTCCATCAAATAGTGTTCACTGTATTGCACTTGTAATAGTGTACTAAGGTTGATGCCTTTTCACTTGGAAAGACTTACTTAAACCGTGATTTTCTTGAATATGGCATGTCGTTCTTTGGTGTTGCACAACTCAGCTGGCTGAGCTTGACAGTAGCAGTGGCATGTTTGGGAAGGGGAGAAAACCAGAAGAGAAGGTAACTCCAGGAGTGGGTTTTGAGGTAGTGCGTCCTACTCTGCCGTGTCCTCCTCCTGCCCTAGTGATATGTCCTCAGCACTGAGGTAAACTTGGGACCTTCTATTGTTCGCTAACCCAATTTTTCTCTCTTTGGAATCATTAGTGACTGGCATCTAGAGTTGACATGACACACCCCTAGTCGTCTGCTAGGGCTGGCTGTGAAATTGGACTGTGAAATGCTCTGAATCTTTCCTGTGCATACCTTGGCCATTGACACAGGACCTGATCTGTATAGATATCTCCTTGCCAGGCTTCCCAGGTTCCTTTCTTCTCCATTTCATTTCTTCTTTGGGGCTGAGGCCATTCTCTACTCATAGCACGTGCTAGCTGAGCCAATCTTACAGGAGAGCCACGTGATTCTTTGGATAGTGCCTTCAAGGTTTACTGGCAGGCTAAAGCTACATTTGAAGATTAGTTTGGCTTATTATAGAGTTAAAATGCACTGACTGTTTTTAAATAACTCCATGTGTGGACAGTATCTGTATGGCCGATTTTGTAAATTAATGCAGACTGAGTGGCTGTATGAGCTGTATGGGTAAATTCAATAAAGGTACATGTATGTGTATGAGAGTGTGTGCATAAAGAGAAATTTTCTTTACATTTTCTTCTACATTTACAATTTTCTTCTACACCTATGCATTTGCAGTAATTTGTAACCATACATAAAATTCTTTTAAATTATCCTTGAATTATGAGTAGCATTTACTGGAGCACAGATATTTATTTTTTTATTACCTTTGTTTTTTTTCAGCTCTTCTTTATGCAACTATTTTTGGAAACGTCACCACCATTTTCCAGCAAATGTATGCCAACACCAACCGGTACCATGAAATGCTGAACAACGTGAGGGATTTCCTAAAATTATATCAAGTCCCAAAAGGCCTTAGTGAAAGAGTCATGGATTACATTGTCTCAACCTGGTCCATGTCTAAAGGAATTGACACAGAGAAGGTATGAGTACATGAGGTAACAATTTAGATAGCAAGAGTTTGTGTCCATTGTGTACTTTCTTAGAAACAAGACTGTATAACAGCATATAACTTACTAACAAATTCTTAACTGCATGCTACTCCATTATTACATTTGTGTTTGGATCAAAACCTGGATGTTTTAAAAAAGGACTGTTTTGCTGCTTTGGAAATATGCCTTTATTTTTCATTATGGTAAATATTTTCTGCTTTCTAGTCTTACTTTACCTAAATACTAAATAATTTTAATGTACTTAACTATTGAAATCAATGGGAAATTGGTCTTCAAATTAGTCCGAGAACATAATTTGGTGTCTAACCTACATCAGTATTATTCTGAAAAGTATTGGCATCTGTGAGTTGCAATGAAATGAGTTTGATTGGCTTGGACCTTTTCCTGATGCCCAAGACATCGACATGTCCATCAGCATAATTAGTATAGGATTTAATGGCAGTAGAGATTGATCTCCTTGAACTAAAATCTCTCAGCTAGGACTTAAGGTCTTTGGTAGGGAGATACAGAAAATGTGGCATTGCTGGCAGCCATGCAGGGTAGAAGTCCTACAGGCCTTTAGCCCTCATAAGGGACTGGTCATTTAGGTTTCTTCAAAAGTTGATTAAAGGAGAAGGTCGTCTTCAAGAGTGATTCATTGTGTGCCAGGACAGACCAAGTGAATTGTCCTCAGGGCCTCTCTTTCTCCATGATATTTGCAGTGAATCTGTCTAGCCTTGGATATTTTAGAGAGCTGAAGTCAGATGGAAGGGTTTCTACCTACAATACCTTGAATGTAGGCAAGATATAACAGCTTTAGGTCAGTGGAAATCGGTGATGTTCCTGTGGCTTCCGTGGACCTGATACACATCAGCTGAAATTAGGCATTCATGCTCCAGCTTCCATGAAGATTTCCCTCCTAAGAACTTAAAAGGCAATTGTTCGAGGGAGGGTAAGGAAGTGTTGTAGCAGATTAATCTCTTAAAATGTCTAGTGCTTGCAGAGCTTTGAAGTTCTTGCTTCAGTTGAATCTATTGTGTAATATGGAATGATGATGCAGCTTGTTCAGATATGTCAAGATGAAGTCACTACAGTGAAAAATTTAGTCTTACGTCATGCTGATGCAACAGCAGTTATCTTATTAATCATCTGCTGTGAAATTTAGTTTACCATCACAGATAAAACTATTTTAAGTAATAAGGATTTTGATTTCTTTGATTCTTGTGCTTCATTATGTCATGTTCTTTAATATGTTAACTTCTTATACACTAATACCCTAACTTCCCAATGCTGATTCATACAGTGTTAAAAGTGAGCTTTTATATTGTAAATACTGTAAATGCATTCAGTCCTATTGTGTAAACTCAAACCCATGTGAACATTCAACTTTCATTTGCATTTATCTCCTTGCAGTTAAGCCAGAATCCTTTATTATTCCACTACAGTTTCATTAGATTTTAATGATGCTTTGCAGTTAATTAGGAGAACCTATGCTTTAATTACTGAAATTTCCTTCCATAGTTTCCACATGTCCAGTTTTATAGATTATAAAATCACAGTTAAAGCCATAGTCTTCAACTCATGGTAAGCAGTGTTCTCTGATCTGTAAGAGAGTAGTGGCTGCTTAGCTAGATAATTAATATGGCTGTAAAATCTGTGAGCCAGGTTTTTAATAATTTTCCCTTGGTAAAGACTTGCCTAAACTTAGGCCTGGATCCGAAACCTGTTTAAAACAGTGGAAGGATTTCAGGAACCTCTGCATCTGGACATCAGTAGTTGCATCTAATTGAACTTCCCAGAAAAGCCCATGTTACAGAAGAACAGAGACAAGATGAACGTAAGAACTTGAGCACCGGTTTGAATATTTTGGTGTTTTGTATCCCTTACAGCCTGCAAGTCTGCAAAAGCAACAGCACCAGCGGCCTGTAGTGCCCGCACTGAGCATCCCTGGGTCTGTAGGAGTGTAAGGATCAGGCAGTTTGCTTTCAGCTGCAGGACCTTAGCCAAAGTCAGGATTTCTTTTAGCAAAGGGTAGAAAGCTGTGTTGTAGCCAGGCAGCCTTCTTACCTTTATCTCCACTCAGGAAGGTGTTGTAATGTGCTTCACCAAAACAAATGAGAAAATGTTGTAAATCCCAGCTGAGAAATGGTAGAAACAGTGGTACAGTCCCAGAGACTAATCATGTAGAGTGGATCGTTTCACTTGGATTAGTTCCTTCATTACCCCTTCAAGCCCTGTCATAAGACCCTCTGCATTTAAACTGAATCCATCTGTACTAACCATAGAGCAGCAAGTGGATGGGAGCGCACTGTAGGGACCTCCAAGGTACACAGAGTCAAGTCAGATTTATTATCATAAACACAGTGGGGCTAATGGGACTGCATTGCACCTGCAGCTGACCTGCTAAATCCAGATAGTGTTCCAGCATAGGTTGGATAGGGGATTATTGCCCCAGGTCTTGAACTGCTTCTCTGCACTGCTTTGTCTGACAGCCTGGACGTGACCTTAGGGGTTTCTTCCAGTCTAGTTTTCAAAGCTCCAATAATGAGATTCTGACCAGTCTGTTGTCTGGATATCTTTGCATCACATGATTTCCCATTCTCCTTAATTTTTATGAACTTTTCAATAAGCTTCTTATTATCTTGCAAAACACGTGTGCTCATGACACATGATAATTAGAGAGGAATTTCTTAACTTTTCAGTTTCCATCAGACAGCTCAGACAGTTTCCATCATCCAAGGATGTTTTTCAACCTAACATACAGTATTACATCCTAAACTGTTCCAAATATGCCTGCATTGTCACACTGGAATGTGTTTTGCAACATCATTTGCCACAAATTTATAATACATTTCATTCAGTCACTCAGCATGTTGAAATGGCTTTGTTTCGAAATCCAAATTCAAAGAACAAGGTTAACGTACTAACAAAGAATGAAATTTCTTGTGATTGTTACAGTAGGTTCCTATGGTGATCCTAGCAATTTGATGGAGTAAAAATAAACACATGTGCATGTGCTTCTTTGATAACTAAAGATTTTAAATTCATATGCTTGAAATTAAAATATGAGTTAATAACTTGATTGGAATTAGTATCACTACACATATTACTACCACTTAATATGTGTAGATTTGTTGCATCAGAGCTCAAATATCTATTTTTTAATGACTTATTCAGTGTGTAGTCCCAAAGAAGATCTTGGCTAAAACTGGTAAGGATGAGCTGGGAACTGAAGGCAAAGTGGAAGTTAGCATGGTGGAAGTTTAATGAAGATCTAGTGCTTGCTGCTTCTGAGAGCAAGCTGTCCTGAACAGAACTTTGTTTTAAAGCCCCAGTCTGTTGTCCTTGTATGTGGAAGAGGACTTGTTCTCCCACACTGAAGTGACGGTGCCTTAAGCACACAATTTGGCTTCCCCGTTCTCCCTGGGAATAGCTCATCTTCAAATCCTGTCTTCAAACCGCAGCACTTCAGCCTGTCTCTGAGTGTTCACAAATAAGGAATTAACAATGACACTAAAAGCATTAGCGTATTTATTATTATTACTTAAGGGGAAGCAAGTGGCCTCTGATCCATAATCTTAAATCACTTAAACATGAGAGCCCTCCTCTGACAGCTGGGATGATATATGTAATACATGCACATAGACTCTTATCTCTTCGTGTAACAATGGCTCAAACAAGATGGAATTTTTTTATGTTTAACGATACAGGTTTTGGGTTTATTCATCTAATAAGGAGCAGGGCTAAAAACATGACAAAACTGAGTAGCCTTCATATACTAAACAGTATCTCTCACCCAGCAGAACCTGTTTTTTTGAGAGGTAAAAAAGAGGCAGTTCATTCTCTGTGTATGACCATTTTTAAGCAGCTGAAAAAAATCTTTACAGTAATAATTTGATATATGAAACACACACTGAAATCAAATCTCTTAGTTTTTATTGAAATCTCTAGGCAGCAAATGAAAAATTTATAGATATTAGCTCTTCTAGAAGAAATAGGTCATTATACATGAAAGCAGAACAACCATTAACTAACATGCAGATGTCTCAAGGTCTCATCTAATGATAATGTTCTGAAATGTCAGTAAAACCCAAAGATTTTCTCTTCTTGACCTCTATGCTGTTGTATGGCTTAGGCTTTGCTCAGAAAGCAATTAAATAAATGTCTATCATGTTTTAACAGTTGATTCCTTCAGAAAAGCCATAGGTTGAAAGAGAAAAAAGGCGTCTATTTAGTCGTGACCTAAGCATCAATGGCGATTGGAATAATGAGAGCCAATTCCACATTGCAATGACTGAAATGGAAATCATGGGAAAATAACACAGTATTAAAACTATTCACTGCTGCTGGCCCACTACTCTTTCATACAGGAGAGATGGATTTATGGTAAACAGACACAGGTTGTAACTTTATTAAACATTAATCTACAGAAGGACAGTGCAGTTTAGTCGTGTTTGCTGTTAATAAGATCTTCAAGAGCTGTAGTAATAATTAATGATACCCTGAGACGAGTAGGGGAATCAGGCTGCCATTCCTGTGCTGTCCCATCACATAGAGGTGTCTGTAAGTGCTGGCTGGATTTCCTCGTGGATGACCGCGGTAGAAGGCTTCCAAGCTTCATGGCCAAAGAGAACTTCTACAAAATTAGGTGTGACAGCTACATACAATTCCCTGCTGAGGAGGGAAGGTAAAAATCGTTTGGACAAGTATTTTTGTTTCGTTGTAGAGGCGGGGTTGTTGGTCGTTCCTTGCAGATCGGGACGAGGTGAACAAGAAGTCTTCCCTCACCTCACAGAGCTGAGCTAGGACCAGGTACAGTTGCAATCCACGGTTCTTTGGAGAGCGGGACGCAGGAGAGACGGTCAGGGTCTCACTGTCCTTCACATGGGTCCACGAGCGGGGCCTGTGCACCACTGGGGCTTTCTGTTTTACCTTTATGGATGGTATGGATTATTTACCTCCTGTATGCACTGTGCAGAGTCAGGAAAGATTATCCACAATTATCTCTGCCGCTTGGATGTGTTCATCTTGGGATTGATACAGATTAAACTATGAACCTGTCATGCTTGAGGAAATGCCAGTGCTATACACCATGGCTATGGAGCAGCTTATGAGCTTATTTTCTGGGGGAAGAAGTACTCGAGTGAATGGGTCGGGCATTTTCCTGAGCACTGCCACCAAGGGGATGGAGCTGACAGAGGGACTGTCAGTTCCAGAGACCACATCTAGGGGAAGGTCTTCTCCAGATCTGTTTTCTTAATGCTTTCACCCTTGAATGTCTTTGCATAATGCTGCATGTTAGAAAATAAAGGCACCTCCAGAAGAAGCACAAAATAAAATAATCCATTGATCGACTCCATTCTTGCAAGGGTGACCTTTGTGCCAGATGTTGTTGCTCCAAAAAATGTTGTGACTTGAGAGATTCTTTGATGTATGCCATATTCTTTCTGATGTTTATTTTTCTTTCTTTTATCTAAAAATTTTATTTTAATGATAGAATTCCCTGTAGTCTGCTATCCTTTGCCCCATTAGAAGGTCATGTGATGATTGTGCTTCGGATAGATATTATAGCAAAACTGAAAACAGTAAAACCTTTAACTGTTCTGAGACTTCTACAACTCTTAGGCAAGCTGGGATCTGCTACTTTGGGTCATTGGTGAATTTTACCAGTGTGCCACAGTGCGTTGGACAAACCAGCAGGCCCTGTGCTGGTGAACCACTTGATTCCTTAAAACACATGGTGATGCCTCTCATCTTCCCCTGTTTTTCCGACTTTTAGCCAGATTCTATCTGTGTTGACAATAGTGAATTTAATGTAACTGAGAGTTTCTAGGGATTTTTTTAATGTCTCTGACACTTGTTTTTTGGTGAAGTGTTTAATTTTGTTACTATACCACTAAATCTAACCATTTTGATCACTGGTTCAGATCATGTATTATTAACAAGAAAACAAGCCAAACTCATCTTACTAGACTTGATTTTCAGATCTCGGTTTCTGAGCATTTAAATCCAAGTGACCTTGGATTTTAGTGCAGTTAAAACAGAGCACACCATTGCTGCTGAAATTCAATTCTTAGCGCCAAGATATTCAGTGATGTATTAAAGATTACCCTAATGCATGCAGGGTTAATAACTGCTCAGTTCTATACATCACCTTTGAGTTACTTACAAAATTACCTGATTATTACAGGAAAATGCTCTGTGATTTGCCAATCAGCTGTTTTCTTAACTTTGTCTCTTTGGCCTCCATCCAGTGCCAAATGCAACGCTTTTAGCCAGGTCTGCAAAAGAATTCAACACTCAAATGAGCCAAATCCTTCTAAAAATCTGAATAACTTGGTCAGGTGCCTAGAGGGTATTGTGGTTTTTTGGAAAGAACTGACCTTGATTGTGACTGCTGAATATGTCTGAAAACCCAAAGTGGCCTTTCTCCACAAAATAAAAAGAGCTATTTGTGGCCTGTAAGTGATTAGAAGTTGAAGAAGTTAATTTTATTTATTTATTTTCAAAGCTGACATTTTTTTAGTATCTCCAATATTTGTTATGGTTATTCATTTAGGAAATAGTCCTTGTTATTCCACCGCTAAGACTGTCTAAGCTCTTCACTTGAATATCAGTCAATACTACTACAGCTACAACCCTGAGAAAGTGAGAATCCCGTGTGCTGAAAGAGAATTGCAAATAGATAGCGTTCATGATTCGCTGGCCTCTGCCCTTTTTGTTAAAAAGTATTAATGGAATCTGTAATATTTGTTAAGCCATCCTGTAGTGTTTTCCAGCTGGGGAAGATTTTTTTAAAAATACTTAAGCCTGTCCTAAAAAGTATTGTTTGGACACACTCTTAATCTATACAGTTTTTGTTTCAATTCATTTGCTTTTCTTTGAGCTCTTTTTAATCTCTGCTCCCTGTAGAGTTCTTTGAGCTGTTCAAGGGGCTTATCTTAAACTGCCTAAGCATGCTGAGGAAATGGATGGGAGAGGAAAAAAATCAGATGGAACCTCCTTGGGAATTTTATTCCCCCCTTACAAATCTCGAGCTGAAAAGATAGGGAGACATTTTGTGCTAATTCCCTGTGAGTCTTCCAGAGCTAGTTACTGCCTTTCCCAATCTCTAGCAGGAACCACAAGCTTGTCACTCACTGCCAGCATTTTATGTATGCCATAGGATGCTCTAGAGATGACAACGGTGTTGAATCTCTGCGTTGGGTGTCGTTGTGTTGGGGTTTGTATCAGCTGGGTGCCAGGTGATGTTGGCAGAGCTCAGCAATTGTCTTATGCTGACTTTGAAGGAGGCTTAATCTTCTGTGCAGAGAAGGGAAATGATAAATGTTATTCTGTGCTTTGCCTTCTCCTCTCTCAGCTTTGTAGTGGTTCAGGTCTTTGTGGATACACGTGTACTGTTCCTGTGTAGCATGGAGCCTTGCTCCTTTTCTGGTAGAAACATAGCTTATACAACCAGTGAAGATTTTCCTCTGGGTAGAATTCGACGTTCTCCTCTGATTTTGCATTAAAACATAGCAGGTTCTGTTCTTTCATGCTGCTTGGATGCATATGGGAAAGCTGACTGCAAAGTCTGTGGCTACAGACTTATTACAGAGCAACTTCTGTAGCAGCACAAGCATCTGGTCCCTGCAGACTGCCTGCTCCAAGTTGTGTGCTCCAAAACCATCAGTTAGTAAAGCATTGCAGTCAGCAAACTTAATACCCTGCCTTGCTTATAAACTACAGGTTTCACTGAGAAAGGTCTTGAAATCTCTAAGGAAATTTCCTCTTCAGAAATTTGTCTTGGTGTTTTTTTGAATGCTGCTGAAAGAATACACAAGCTAGGACAAACGTCCCAGCTGAATTTTGTTTGATTCTACTAACATGAAGTGCTGGAGGCATTTCCCTAACAGTGAAACAGTAAATTGAGTGTTACAGAATATCCTCTCCCTTAAACTGATTTTCTCTTTTACATCCATGTGTGTGCGTTTGTACACCATACGGACTCACGTACAACCATGTTGCTACTTGTTTGTATCTTTCTGGTTGCATGCTGCCTTAAAAATGCTGACAACTCAGTAAGAGCATTTGACAATAAGAATGTCAAAGAAGTCTTGTATTATCAATAAGGGATCATTTTCAAAAGAATATTTGTCTGAATTTGAAGTGCTCGTTTTCTCAGTTTCTGCTCTTAGGATCTTTGGACTATTTATGATTAGCTTCCAAATGCTTCTCTGTGATCCTGTATCAATCACATTATGTGTCTTCTTTGGAAGCAGGAAAATTACTATGTACTCTAATCTGTGTCACCAACAACCCCCTTCTACACTACAACTAATAGAGAAGCTGGTGGCATCTGTGAGACTCCTGAATTCACGATAACGGTATTTGTAAACACAGAAAGAAGTGCTGCAAAGTCAGGTTGGAGCTCATGAAGTCCTGTGCTTGGAGTATACAGTAAACACAAAGCTGAATATTGAGATTGTCTATCTTTGCTCTTTTTTTCCCCTACGTGTATCTACATTTATCTTTATCAGTCAAAGCTCCTTTTAATATTAAGTATTTCTTTTAGTTGTCATCTGTTTCATTCTCTATTCTCAGTACTTGCAGCATAGCAGACAAGAAGACTGAAATAAAGAATATTTGTTCCTGGCTAACTCTTGGATTATTACACGTTTACTGCTGTACTAGTTGATAAATGATATCTCCATATATCTCCATACAGTAATATGTCATTAGGAGAATCACTTTATCATGACATCAGAAAACTCTGGAATTATGCTTTCTAAGACTGGCTTTTTCCATGCAATGGAATTTTTTCTGTCTCTTCATATTACAGTGTGTGATGATAGATATGTTTGTTTTGTCTATAAAAAGAGTAATGCTTTGAGTGCTCACTTTTAATACTCTGTATTTAACTCTGTATTAGTGAGGAAACAATATGCAGCTTTGCATCCAAGTGGCTTTTCCTCTTGAGGGACACGATTAATTTACACTCCAAAAAACAAAGGGTCCCAAAATATTTCTGAACCTTACAGTAACAACTGCTGCAATAGTTCAACCATTTTTTCTGCAGTTTGGAAGCTTAAGAGATAAAATTTGGAAATCAGTCATGTATAGATACACACATTTTTCTTAAGATCAGTGTTTGAGAATTCGTAGCTCATGGCCTTGTTAAGTCAAAAGCACTTACATTACTGAAAATATTAAAGGGATGTAAAAAACTTCTAACCATGATTTAGGCCCAAGAGTAGATAAAAATGTTAAAAATCATCAATCATGATACAAAAGAAAGCAGAATTTTTCATTAAATTACTGTTGAGAAGAAGAAAGATGGCATGTTTCTATTTTATTATAATAAAGACAAGCTTTCTGTTTGATCCAGAAGTAGGCTGAGGTGAAACAATCACTCTGAAAAGTAATTTTTGTTTTTTTACTGGAAACATTAAGGTGTGCCCATATTTCTAATGGTAAATGGAATGACTGAGGTAAGTATAAGTTTGTAAAATTGACATTTGTCCCTAGTAAAATTATTGAAATGTGTTACGGGGTACGGTCAAAAGTGACTCAGACAAGACATTGTTACTAATGCTAATGATGGTTTATGGAGACTATGTCTTGTCAAATGTGTTTATTATTAATTTTTATGGTAAAACAGACTTATGCAGGATATTTCAATGTGTTCTGTACAACATTTTGTTACAGAAAAATAGCATCAAGCCAAATTGACTTATTCTGTGTTAAGTCAAATAAAAACTAATTATCTGGTAGATCTGGGAAGGTGGTTTTAAGTGAGAAAACCTCATGCTATGGGGAAGTTTCCAACGAGATACTGTGCTTCATAGTGTTAGGCACAGGAAGCATCATCTCTCTTGTTTATTCAAGATGAAATCGAGAGGTGATCTGGTCATATTCTATAAACACCTACATGTGGAAGAGATTTCCAATGATTGAAGGTGTTTTATCTGAGCAAAATGATAAGATCCACTGGCTGTTGGCTGAAAATTAAAAAAAAAAACAGTTGAGAAACAGCACATGTTTTAAAAGAGTAGCTGTCCATTGGAACAACTGCTCAATATCATTTGAAAACATTAAATCAGGGCCTTCTAGGCTATAATTTTACCAGGTATTCTGAGATTGGTATGAAAATTATGAGTGCAAGAGGTTAGTGCAGATGGTTCCAGTAGCCCCTTCTAGCCTCAGACTGTCATAGTACTGAGGATAGGAGAATAACTTCTACTTCACCTTTTTATATTTGTTATATCTTTGAGCGCAAAGGAACTTTGATCTATTGAAGTAAGAAAGGGACTAAATGTTATTATTAAACTAGAAATGTTTTACTATTTTTCCAGTCTACCCTTTACAACCTTTAGTGATACTTTACAATAATATGTTTTATACCTCTTCTGCATTAAACAGAAATGAAAATCGTAGCTTTAATTCAATATTAACATGACCATTTGCCTCAAAGCTTAGTCAAGGTTACCAGAGCCTCCCTTTGTCTGCTAATATTCAATGGTAGTCAACATATTGACCCAATGTCCCTGTCTCTCACACTGTCTGCAGAGCAAGCTGCCAGATTAATTCCATACAATGAGAAATTAATCAGTACTATTGATCTGCAGTCGTCTTTATATGAAACTTCCAGAGTGCTCTTAATCTCATGCTTTTTTCTATTATTTATTCTAGGAAAACCTTAAAAGGTTTTCTGTGTTTCTCAGTGCAATTAGCTACCATGCATTTTAGGGTTATAAGGACATTAGTGTGTTTAGGAGGATGTGCAAATATTAAACACACAATTTACAAACCTAACAAGACCCACAGGTTTTCACTTTCTTTCTTCAGGTGTATCTGTGATACTATTTTAATAGGGAAAGCTATTTAAGGTAAGAAATTAATTGAAGATCTTATTTAATTGATCCACTATGAAGACATCTTCATGTTCACAGGACAGTTTTTCACTCACCCTTACTTCGCATTTCATAAGGTTTCATAATATTTCCTTTTTGCTCTAAGCTCAAGCTCTTTGGATTTTCTAGTCTGTAAGCCCTTCAGGGCAGGTTACTTATTATATGTCTGTACGGCACTGAAACGAAACACTAGGTGCGTTTGGATATGCATCGGTAAGTGGTCATCTACATCAAGATTTCTGAAGACTAACTAGGTTTTCTGGATGTGAGCAAAATGTGTTGTTTTCTATTGTGAATGGTCTGTCTTTGCATGTCTTCAAGCTCCTTCAGCTCTGAGTGTCTGTTCTGTGCTCCTGCAGGGATTGAGTGTAGCAGCGGGTGGATAGTCTGGGCACCAAGTCTGGAGGGATATCCACAAACAGGACATAGTAGTGCCACCTGCAGTTCTGGAAAACAAATGTCAAAACTGTTAGGAATGAGAACAGTGTAACAGTCGCTTCTTCCACATTACCCTTTCAGCTGCAGTGAAAGCAGTAGATGGGTAGAAAAAGACTACCCCAGTTCAAAATAAAACTCCCACGGAAAGCTTTATGAAGTAACTGGATGAATGGGTCTTAAGATCCACCCAGGAGGATATTAAGATCCATCAATTCAGTTACTCCATAAAGCGCGCGCTGGCCCGGTGTGATATTCCCAGCTGATTATTTTTCATCTTTCTTTTATTCAGGTTCTCTCAATTTGCCCAAAGGACATGAGAGCAGATATTTGTGTGCACCTAAACCGGAAAGTTTTTAATGAGCACCCTGCCTTCCGGCTGGCTAGCGACGGCTGCCTGCGAGCCCTGGCTGTGGAGTTTCAGACGATCCATTGCGCCCCGGGGGACCTCATCTATCATGCTGGGGAAAGCGTTGATGCTCTTTGCTTTGTGGTCTCAGGATCCCTAGAAGTCATCCAGGACGACGAGGTGGTGGCTATTTTAGGTACTGTGTTCTCTATTGAAATGGTAGTTGTTTGGATATATTTGCCTTCTTCTTAGCTTTGAATATTAACTAGTCTTGCCTAACATCAGCCAGTACTACAGGAGGCTAGTTAGTGGTTGTCATAAGATGGAGATGTTGTTTCTCCAGAGATACTACTGTAGAAGCAAACCCTTCATCTTTTATGCCATTGGGAATGCTCTTTCTGCCCATTATGGCTCACTGGTCACAGTTACAGCGTCTCTGAGCAGAAGAGAATGGCATCTGTGTGCTTGACATCTTTTAAATAGCCTGGTAGAGGAAATGCACATTGTTTTATATTAGTCTCTCAGGAGGATTTCCACATTAACCTTCACACTGGGATTTTCATTTGTCTGTATTCTAGCCCAGAATAACACCTGCAAACATTCTCTACAAGGAAGCAAAATTGTTGCTTGTAGTGAACTGGCTTTATAGAAAATAAATAGTCTGATCTATGCAAAGAGATAGGGGTGCACCGTCTATCCAGCCACAGTCGTGAGAAGTCTGAGTAATGGAGGAGCTCCAGGTTAATCACTCCCAAGGGCATAACTCGGGTCCTCCCAGCTGGGAGTATGAACTCAGGAAAATGCACATCCATGTCTGGTTTGCCAGCAGTGAGTGGCACACACTAGCTTGTATGGGATTGGGAAAGATATAGCAGGTGGTGGGTCTGAGTGGACAGCACTAGTGTTGAAGCAGGAATCATCCTCAGAGACAGGGCAATGTAGAGGAAGAACTGGTGGCTCTGCATGAAAACCATCTAGAGTCTGTCTTGCCTGTCTAAAATAGACCCATTTATTGTAGAACTCGTCTCCTGTTGAATATTACCTATTTGCCTTCTCTTAAACTGGAGCTGTGGCTCCTTCAGGGCAAATCCAGTGGGTGGCCTTGTCCTAGGAGACTTCTCACACCCCACTGAAGCTCTGCACTGCTTCTTCCCTATAAGGGTAGCTCCAGAGGGCTCCATGGGTCCCACTTGTATGTCATGGGGATAATCACTGGGAGATGAGGGTTACACTTGAGAGTTGCGCTGGCATGTGGGAAGAGGGCAGACATGGGGAGTCAGTACTGGTTGTGAATCAAGGCTTCAGCTCCTTCCCAGCTGGCAGCAAGGGACAGGAGAGAGAAATGAGGACAAGCATGTAGCCAAAGGAGACTCCTGACATGTTGCTGCACAAACCTGTGTATGTGTGTCCTGCACTGGGGTGGGGCTGGGCAGTGTGCGGGTGTGTGGATGGGATGGCTCTCAAGGGCATAACTTGGGTCCTCCCAGCTGGAGAGTATGAACTCAGGAAAATGCACATCCATGTTCTTTCAAGATACCTGCTGCAGTTTCTGTATTCTAGTATCTACTAAGATTTTTAAAAAGAGAGATTTAATGTAAGAATGAATCTGTTTTCATATTCAGATGTGAAGTCATTATGGTAAAAGTTCCTAAATCTGCAATTTCCATAGTAAAATATTTCTTGTATTTCAGCTTACTGGACAATTTTGTTTTTATTATTAATCTCAGTGACGATGTCTTTTATTTGCTTACAGCTATTTAAAAACCAGAAGCTTTAAGAATAAGCAGCAGCATTTAAACAAGTAAATGGTTTTCTGGGTATTACAATGAAAATGAAGAATAAATATGTAATTTACTGAACTAGAAGCCATCACTAAATGGATTACATGCAAAACTTTATTACATTGACTAATGAACATTGTGTGTTTGGAATGACAGTAAGAACTTTTTGTTTCTACCTTGTAGATATGGTAAATCTAGTATCTATATCACTCTCCATTTGGCTGGACAGACCTTTAACCATATCTAGTTAAAGTGATTTACCTTTAATTACTGAAAGTGCCTTCAATTCTGCCATGGCTGCTGACAGGCGATCCCATGACTCAGAGCTATGTTCATTGTGTGCTACAGGGATTGGCAGAATGTGTAAATGTAACTTAAAGCAAGATGAACTGCTTCCTCTAGTCATAGAGCACACTGAAGAGTTTTTTCATGCTCTGTCAGTTATTTAACAGAATAGTGAACTGAGTAATTGTGAGATGTCGTATTCTAAAAGCTCACTTATGGAAGAAAATCTCACCCGGATGTAGCTGCAAAGACATTTATGGTGGCAGCTGTGGCACCTGAAATAACAACCACAGATCAGATGGTGAAGAACATAATTTTTATCGATCTGTTCTGCCTTGAGTTGTTCAAGCACAAGGAATGTGCATCTGCCTAAGGGGGAGACCAGGTTTAAAAACTTCTGCCTAACATGAAAACCTCTGTGGCCTGCTTTGAATACCCCAAGCATCTGCCATCACATTGGGTTTCCTAGGGAAAGTCAACTTATAGGGTTGTACTACCAATCTGTCCATCTTCTCCATCCCACAGCAGTAACCTAGAGTGGAAATGAGCTAAGTATCCTGTGGAAACTTGTCCTCATTAACTTCCCCTATGGGAGCAGGAGCGTGGCAGGACACGCTGTCTGCCAGCCCCTGCTCCTTGCAGAGTGATCCATTTCCTAAGTTTGCTTTGGAACTGGTACTTTGCAGTTACTGTTTTAATGGTGTAGTGTTATTTAATATGCTAGTAGTTTTGCCTTGCTTAAAGAGGGAGCGAGAGAAAGTGTGTCCTTTTTTGTTTTTTTTTACCATGCTCAGCCACAGATGGAAGTTTTGGTGTATTCTTAAAAGTGGAATGTCCTAGAAAAGTGAATCATGTAGGGATACCAAAATGGAGCTTCTGTCCGAAGAGCAGCGTTTCATCCTGCTTCGGGTCCCAGCATGAATCACTCCGCGATGTTTCTGCTTTTTCCCCTTCTTCATCTTCATGTTCCCTTCCCTCGTAGCCATGGTGAGTTGACACAACCAGCCTCCCTGCCTGCTGAAATGGTGTCCTCGGGAGACTTGGCATCCTGTCCAGGTGCTTTCTGCAGGCTCCACTGTGGAGACAACCATCCTTTCGTTCAGCAGCAGTCTTCTTGGCTCAACAGCCCCAGCTTTGGCATTTCTTGTGCTTGAATGCAGGTGAAAACCAGTGATTGACAGGGCAACTTGCAGCACTGTGCCATTTTGTTCTCCCCTGGTTTGGTTTTGTTCTCATTTGTGTCTAATTAAATGCCCAGCTGCTGCAGTAATCAGCATTACAGAAATCGGTACAGTAAGAGAATGAATCCAATTGTAGATCTGCAGTTTATAGGACTCATTAATAAAGATACCCAGGTGCCCCATTACGTTCCCCTCATGAGTTGTCTCCATTTCTCGAGGACAGTCTCCCACCTTTTGCAGGTACTGACTGCTGCTGTAGCAGAGAGCCCACCACATGCAGAGCTAGTGTGATGGGGTGCTGCTTCGCTGGAGAAAACAGGATCCAGTCATTTTAACATAACTCATCTGCAGTTGCCAGGATAATGGAGAAGGGCAAACAGTCTTGTCTCTAATTATCAAAACTTTCCTAGCAAGCGAGGTGACCCTGAGAAGGCACATCAGTAATTTTCCACTGTCTCAAGCAGCAGTAAACAATTTAACTGCCACTGCTCTGCATGGGGAGGTGTTATCAGCGGAGAAGTCTCAGGAAGGACTGGGGGCTTGAAGTCCCCCAGGCTAATGAAATGAGGCATCTGCTAGCAGAGGGCACCTAACAATTCACCCTGCCACAATTAACCTGAATTAGCTCCTGACAAGGAGCTTCATGTAAGTGGCGATGCCAACCAAGTGTCTCTAGAAGCTGCTTTCCAGCTCCTGCTATTTGCACAGCTGACTGCATGAGTTGTACAGTTACTTATACCAGGCAGATTGATTAACAAGGTTTAAAGAAGTCATTTTGCCAGCAGAGAAATAATGACCCACCACATTCAAATGTTGATTGTAGGAATTGATCAAAAATATTGCTCAAACTGCATAGTGATAAAAATATATTGAGCAGTGTAATCCTAGTGGGGGCTGCTGCTGAATGAATTCAATTTTGATAGTCAAGCCAGGATGAATATAGATTTAATAGCTCATGTTTCAGCCACACTTAGGGTCCTGATTCCATATGTATTCAATTAAGTTGTTATTTGCCTTTATGTGTTGCATGTTAATTCTCAGCATGTTCTGCATATAGTCCCAGTGCAACCTGTTGTTTATTGCATTTATTGTTTTTAGGCAAGCCAGAGTTTCACTTATTAAAGGTCTGCTTCATGAATTCTTTCCAAATGTTTGGCCTGGGAAGGGGATATTATGCAGTATCAGAGTTAAGAAAAGCAAGAGCGCAAGTGGCACATCTTCTTGAATTTGGTATGACAGCTGAAAATAGGAATGAGTCTTTTTCTACTCTTAATCTTATATGTGTGTGGTCAAAAGATGAAGTCTCCTACCAAATCACACAGAGGAAAGTTCTTTAGAGGCTGAGCAAGTAGCAGCTCCCATTTAGGTGAGCAGGAGACCCAGGCGCTCCATAGCTCTCATCGGTGGGCATTAGTAACTTGGTATTTGGGATCCATGCATCAACACTTTGAATTTCCTTGGTGTTATACATCTGGGCATATGCTTTGTGCAGGACAAGACTGACTGTGTGTGATGCACTGTATGACAGGAAAAACTGTCAGTCCAATTCCATCTCATAGTATTAGTAGCTAATTCTGTGATTTTAGTTAATTTAGTTGCAGCTTGGCTTTCTTCTCAAGTGGAATGAAGGTGGCAGAATTTGCCCTTATGTCAAATCAGCTCTTGATATTTTATACTG
This sequence comes from Morus bassanus, assembly GCA_031468815.1. Lineage (NCBI taxonomy): Eukaryota > Metazoa > Chordata > Aves > Suliformes > Sulidae > Morus > Morus bassanus. Next base: position 8,378,671 of record CM062572.1, on the reverse strand, counting down.
AACTTTTTTTTTGTTTTTCATGTGAAGTAAACCAAGGCAGACTAATTGTGAGAGTTTTCCCAGGTTAGTAATGTGCACCTGGTAGCAATTTATGGAACAGCCTGTGTCCTATTTCATCTATAGAAAAAAATCCCTTTTGTTCCAATGAGTTAAAGCTCTAAATTAACTAAGAGGAAAATGATTCATAAAGGAGAGTGTTGGGTTTTTTTCAGCTAGCAGGACTGCAATAATTAGTGTGATGCAGGTTGTTTTTTAAGTGCTGAATCTCAAAGTATTTTGCAAAATACTTGAAAGATTACTGATCTGAGAACCAATGTGATGTACTGCTCTGCACTGTGCAGTTCTTAAGCATGTGCCTTGGAATAAGTCATATCTTGCAGTTCTGGGCTGGCATACATAGTGCCATGTATGATTTAGTCCTACTGATGCTTGCTCAAAAGTATGATTAGTTCTTACTGACAGAGTTGAAGGGAACGTTCAATTTTTCACATTTTGTAAATTTAAAATATTTTTGTCTCTATCTGCATGACAGTTAACTATAAGAAGAAGCATCAGTCTTAATTTAGTGCCAGCTGGTGTGTTATAGATGTGATCTGCAGCCTCCAATGTCAGAAAGATTCCTTTCACTGAATTGAAATGTTTTTCAATTAGACCTGCACGCTCCACTGCCAAACCCAGGAGCTCAAAAATCTTGGCAGTGCAAAAAAAGGAAAATTATTTAAACATCATGTGATATATTTCTTTTAAATCAGACTAACAGTTTGAGGCAATCTGATTTGCCTTATGAGTTTTGAAGATGGTGGGAATGGTCATACTTTCAAGTTTATTTCCTTGGTCAGGAAGGATAGAAACTTATTTCTGTATAAAATCAAAATGGAGATATCCTGTCTCCAGGAGCTGGGGCTTCTAGAAAAATATGAATTACTAAGAGACTTGTGCTAAAAGTGAGAGAGATAGGGACCATATCGCCTTCACTAACAGGGGAATATCTATACAGGCCTTTTGTTCTATTTGCAGCAGTCCTGAATGCTGGAAGAAAGGTAAATTTCTTTTGTGTTTTTAGGTGCAGAAGGGGAAGGTTGCACTGTGTTAAGTAATGGAAAGTACCTTTGCTGGCATGGACTTGGATCTTTGGCACAGTCTCTTGTTATTGTTTCTTTGCTGGCTATTTTGACAATCTTCACATGGTAGAAATGCTGTTTTTTCTCATCATTCTGCCCTTTCTCATGTTAATGTGCAGTCCTGTAGAGCTGGATTTCTGACTGGTCAGTGCTCAGCTCTGGTCTGACTTTCAAGGGAGTTCTGGCCCTTCTGGATGCTGTAGGAAAGGCTGATATTTTGGCTAAAACATTCACAGAGGCAAGGAGCCCTCTCTCACAGTCTAGTAGTCATCTCTGCACATCGTAGGCTGTGCTTACAGGAAGCAATGATGTCCCAGCTGGCAGGAGGCAGATGATGAATTTGCACTGCTATATAACTCCCATCTTCTCCAGATCCCCTCTTCAGACATAAACAGCTGTATTATCTAAGTTCAGAAATCCAGCCAGCCCAGTAGCCTGTCTCCAAAAATGGCCAATAGTGGGTGTGCAGGAGAAAGTAGGAAGATAAAGTAAGGAAACAGTGATTCTTCCCCAGAATATTCTCCAACCCTCCATTAAATTGTGTTTTAAGGTCTTCCTCACCCAGACGGAAATCTTTTGTGTTTAGTAGCCACAGATGGATTTTATTTTATGAATCCATCCCATCAGTTTGTAAACCTATGGAACCATCCCTGATGTCCTGTGGCAAGGAGCTGCAGAGCTTACCTACTCGCTGAACTATCACAGAGCTGTGTGCTGCTCTGAGTAACAGGAGCTGATTCCCTCCTTGCTCATTCGATTTCTACATTAGTTTGGGATCTGTCTGTCCTGCAGCCAGAGGTTTCACTGCAGATGTATAAACACAGGCAGATGTATTTGTATGAATATGCATACCAGTATATGTAATTATGGCTGCAGGGACTTGGTACTTCGTTGCTGACCTCCACCTCTGTGCATGCTGCTGTCACTTCATGGCTAGTGGTACCTGAGCTGATTAGATGAACGCTTTCTCTATATGATACCGTTTTCCTGATTCTGCAACGAAATCAGCCTTTGCTTTTCATAATCAACAGAAGATTTGAGCATATCATGGTGGAAAGTCTACATTATTTTTCACGTCTGGCTTTTGCTAGTGTGACTGATGGGACTTCGGAAAAGTTTTAAAATGGGGGGAAGGGTAACTGGCCTATTAGCTAAGACTGCACAGCACAGAAAAACACCTTATCACCCTAGGAATAGGTCTTGGTCCCTTCTTTTGTGTTTTTCCTCAGTGTTGTTTTGTACCAAGAATTTATTCTTTCACTGCCTGCCCAAACTTTCTCCCAAAGGCCTCATCAAGTTCTCATGTCTACTAGGATATTCCTTAGCTCGGTTTCTGTCCCCATCTGGAGAAGGAAAAGTTTTGCCTTTACATTGATATCATAGAATCATAGACTTATGGAATGGTTTGGGTTGGAAAGGACCTTTAGAGGCCATCTAGTCCAACCCCCCTGCAGTGAGCAGGGACATCCCCAACTAGATCAGGTTGCTCAACCGTCCAACCTGACCTTGAATGTTTCCAGGGATGGGGCATCTACCACCTCTCTGGGCAACCTGCTCCAGTGTTTCACCACCCTCATTGTAAAAAATTTCTTCATCATATCTAGTCTAAATCTCTGCCCTCTTTTAGTTTAAAACCATTACCCCTTGTGTTATCGCAACAGGCCCTGCTAAATTGTCTGTCCCCATCTTTCTTATAAACCCCCTTTAAGTACTGAAAGGCTGCAATAAAGTCTCCCTGGAGCCTTCTCTTCTCCAGACTGAACAACCCCAGCTCTCTCAGCCTGTCCTCATAGGAGAGGTGCTCCAGCCCTTGGACCGTGTTTGTGGCCCTCCTCTGGACCCACTGCAAGAGGTCCCTGTCTTTCCTGTGCTGAGGGCTCCAGAGTTGGACGCAGTAGTCCAGGTGGGTCTCACAAAAGCAGAGTAGAGGGGCAGAATCACCTCCTTCAACGGGCTGGTCACACTTCTTTTATGCAGCCCAGGATACAGTTGGCTTTCTGGGCTGCAAATGCACATTGCCGGCTCATGTCCAGCTTTTCACCAACCAGTACAGGAAACAGATGCAGAATTAAGATGCTGCTTTACTATCACGACAGTAGCTCTGTGACTCCACTGCGTCAGTCCATCTGCTACTAAGGTAAAACAATGCTCGTGTACCAGTTCCAGCTCACCTTACAGATCTCCAGGTGAATAAAATTAGACACCATTAAACTACCAACTTTTAACATCACATTGTGCTACCTGTGTGGGAATTTGAATTCACGAAGTTTCCTCCTATACTGCCCCTGTAAGTTTAACAAAGGTTTATTTCCTTTTTTGACTAAATTCACAGTTGTTTTTAAACAAATGCCCCCCACCCCCACCCCGCAATGGAGTGAATTTGTTCCCCCCATTTATTTATGCAGTAGGAGCTTCCAAAGGCCACATCAGCCCTGAAAACTGAGGCTCAGCTCTTTGAACATCTCAACAATAGTGTTACCTATTTTGAAATAACAGTCGGATAAACATTTTTGCACTGAAACAACTGCTGTAAACAGCTGGTTAAACTCATGGGTTCTGAGACACTGTTTAACAAGAGTCTTTCCTCTCTGAGTTCAAGGACTTTTTCATTCCCTTTGCAAGCTCCTGGGGAGTTTCATAAGGCCCTTAAGATTTTTTCTGCCTGAAAGGTCCAAGCATGAGCTGCTGTCTCACAAATTGCAAGTCAGTCCATGGTACAAGGCTGTGGACAGCATCTGCCCTCCCCCTTCTGTATAGGAGATTTATCACAATATAAAAGATAGAATGGTGTTATATAGTTACATACCATGTGATTGTCTCTAAATATATATACAAACATGCGTGAATATATATGTATGTTTTATGTACAGGCATATGGACATAATACACCAGCAAATTTTTGTCCATGTTTAGGATGATACTGGTGTAGCTATTTCAGCAAAAATGATGCCTGTCACCAACACCCTGCACACGTCCTCTTGGTTTCTGTGGTTCTTTCAGTCCCTAAATCCTGACACCTATGTTCCTGCCAGCTTTAGTCCAGCAGCATCCAGATTCTGATGCTCCTCTTCCCTTTCTTCATAGCATCTGCAAAATGTATACAAGCGGTTCCCACTCTAATTTTACAGCGTTCCTTTTTTCAGTGGTGCTTCGAGCACTGTGAGAGCAGGGGCAGAAGAACTTCCCAGAGCTTCGCCTTTATTCAGGAGGGATATTAAGACTGCTTAGGACTCTGGGCAGTGCAGATTTGGGAACATGTTGGGGCCTGAAGAAATCTCTAGAGAGAGGCTTTGAAAAGTCTGCAGGCTGCATCAGCCCCAAGTGCCTCTGTATTCCCAGCCCAGTCCTGGGCTTTCCCTGGAGGTGTGCATGTCATTCAAGTGTACAACGTGTACGTGCCTCTGCGTCACTGGTGTTTCAAGATCTACCAGTTAATTTTTTTGTTGCAACTCTGAAAGGTTTTTTCATTTAGTTGCACCATGTAAAATTAAACTTGAATGAATAATCACCGCTCTCCACTCAGTGAACTACAGTTAATAGGGATGAAGTATAGTACATTAATCTCTGTATTTATGAGAAAAGACACGTTGTTTTGTTGGAGAATCTGGTTGATTTTGTTTTCATTCAGTATGTTCCTTAGCAAATTTATAACAGGCAAACGAGACTCGGAAGTGTGTGTGGGAAACGTCAGATTCAAGAACCCTTAAACGCTTCCAAGATTTTATACTTTCTGAAGAGAATAAACCACAGTGTAAGAGGAGGTTATACCTTCACCATTCAAATCCAGTGACTGATGGCTCATGAAGGATTGAATAGGTTCAGTTCATCATGTCCCAGCCTTTCTGAGGGACCCAGTGCAGTTCCCAGCCTCACTGAACTGAAGACAATGAGATCTTCTCAAGTTTCTGAATGGTGATTTCATTTATCCGTGGTATGGGTACACATTCTGTAACGCACCGTCGTGCAGACTTTGGGAGTGGGCATCCACTGCTTTCAACCCCTCGGCTTAAATTATCTGTGTATTACCTTAAATTTGGAAAGAAAACCAAGTATTTTGCTCACATTTCAGTGGGAAAATTGTAATTCCCTATTATTGAATTTTGTCTTTTTAACTGCACTCTGCAGCCGCTGAAAAGCGGGACTCGATTCTGTCCTGTGTCCACCTCAGAGAGCAAATCCATTAAGCAATTTTGTGCATTTCTGAAATGGTCTATTTTCTATAAATTATGTAACTGTGCTGAGTATGTCTGTAAACCGGGTTTTGAACTGTGGGTATAGACGAGGACAATTAACTGCAAAGGGTAATTTCAAAACAGTACATTAGATAAATGATATGTTGCTAGGAAATGCTCTGTGGTAAGGAGAGAGTTTTAAAGCAACTTGTTTTATAAATTATACTGTCTGTATTATGTATTGTATTTAATTTTAATTACATCAAAATATGTAGAATTATTTAAAAGCGGTTCAATGAGAATGCAGTTATAACCTTTTTAAGGGATAATTCTGCTATACAGACTTTTGGTAGGAAATTAAAACAAGGAAATGAAGATAAGGACTTGCACATTTTATTTTACTCTACATGAGAAATGTTCGTTATGTTTTACTGGATACAATACCTAAAGCAGAAATGGAAATAGAGAAATACAGCCTCTGACCCCAAAAAGTAATAAGGTTGGATAAATTATTACTCTGGTCTGTGTTCCCAAAATAGAGTTGAGTGCAACGTTACAAGTTCTTCAAAGAGGAAATATTAAAATGTATTACCTTTTTTAACCCAAAACTATAAAATCACTAACATTCACTAAGGGGCTGCTTGAGGTACCTGAAATCAATAGTGATACCACCACTGACTGATTCATTTTAGTTTCCTTTTAATAACTGCTAAAATAAAGAGCTTGGATATCATTGGGGTCTGAAACAAAAAATGCCATTTGTACCATGGTTTCTGCTTCAGGATTTGAGGTGTCAGCCGCAAACTGCACGCCAGGGCCCTTGCCCAACCCACGGCTGGCAAGAAGCTGGGAAGCAAGAGGCAGCTTTTGGATGCTTCAGGGTGCTTTCTGCTGCTGCCGGTGCTTCTCAGAGCAACTGTAGGGTCCAAACCTGAAAATATCTCTCCAGTCTGCATTCATGCTGGTGTTCTGATTGGGTCAGGAGTGTGATTTTGAATCTGATGTCCTGATTCTCCTCACTTGTCGTGCTTCGGTGTCTAGCACAACTGTCTGGGGATGTGGATTCCTCAGAGAGGGAAGGAAACTGGGGGATGCAGAGGAGTCCAACTCATGCACTTCTACTCCTTGGAGCTCTTCTGACCATGGGACTGGACTAGAGCTAGTCTTAAATCCTCAAAATGCACAGGGTGAAGGTCAGGTCCTTAGCATCAGCTGTTTTGCTGCACTGCCTACCAATGCAGAAGTAGCCTTCAGGTGTAATTTTCACATCTGGTTGAAGTTAGTTATATGTGCAGGTGTCTAAGGGGTCAAACCCTTTCTTACTCAGCAGACATTTAAATGCAGACTTAAGCGTAAGCCTCTATTTAAGTGGATATGGTTGGATTTAGAACTAGACTTCTGGATCTGTTTAAGATTTACAGCCACTTATTCATAGGTTAAAAGCCTCAGGGAGGTTCTTGGTGGGTTTTCAGAAGGAGTGTTGCCACTTAGACTGAAGTAAAAATGTTTAAACATCCTTTAAAATGTGGTCCTTGGGCTCTGGAAGCTGGCTCTTGCACCGTACTGCAAAGCCTTGGTGATGTAGGAACCTAGATGTCATGGGTTTTTGGTGAGAGCAGGGCTCCTAAATCACTTAGGAACAGACCCTTAGAAATATTCAATCACCTGAAATTAGCTAAGTGCTTACTATATTCAGGAGCCTTTGACAAATCTATTACCTGCATCTTCAGCTACAAGGAGATCTTTACAATCTGGTTTTTATGCTTTGTGACACTTCACAGAGCAATCTATAAATACCTTAAAAAAATGGGGCTACTGCTAAGGATACTCAAGTACCTCAGATACTTTTAAAACTTTTACCCTTATTAGTTTTCACAGTTGGGAGCTTATGCTAGAATAATTGGAAGCATAAGACAGCTTGGGAAGAAATAATTTGCGTGCTGAAGAACACTGCAGAAGTTTTACCTTTTAACAAATTTGTCCTGCTGTTTTTCAGGTAAAGGCGATGTGTTTGGTGATATCTTCTGGAAGGAAACCAGTCTGGCCCACGCATGTGCCAATGTACGGGCTCTGACATACTGCGATTTACATATTATTAAACGAGAAGCCTTGCTTAAAGTGTTGGACTTTTATACTGCTTTTGCAAACTCGTTCTCAAGGAATCTCACGCTCACCTGCAATTTGAGGAAACGGGTAAGGTGACTACTCTTGTTTTCCCCTTTCTCTCACCAAGAGATTGCACACACTTGTAGACTGTTTGCAGTGTTTAACAACCCCCAATTTACTCTTGATATTTTCAGGTCATTGAGGATTAACTGGCCCTTCAATAAATGTTGTCGCTGTTCGTTAATGATGGCTCAATAAAAGTTTCCTAGATTTGCAGCTCTGAGAAGCAGTCGTAGCAGGGTGACACATGAATTATATTTCTTTTCCTTTCCTTCACAGTTGCTGGTTTTTGCCTTTTTCCCCACTGCATAATGGATAAAGTGATATTTTATAGTCTCATAGAATCCAGATTCTGGATTCCTCAGAGGTGAGGTTTTGTCCCTCACCTGTTAAGATATAGGTCAGAGGACAGTCTGATGGATCTGCATAGCATGGATGAACTAAGAGAAATTTATTGATATTACAAATAAAATGTACTCAGCAAAAGTATTATATTAATACCTGTCTCTCTTACTTGCATAGTTTAGAATTTTAATATGGCAAGGTTAATAAAGCTTGGTAGTGATTTTACATTCAGAGCTCACTTCTTAAACCCTCCTGCTTATTTTATAATCAATCAGCAATGCTGACTATCCATTAGTCCTTTCAAAGAACACTCCATCTAGAAATTAATTAGCTATAAAGACGTATCTTGAAAACAGGTTAAGGGATTCTTTAATTTGCATTGCGGCTTCAAAATTTAATCTCTATGATGTTTTTTTAAGATTTATGAGGGTTATATAAATTTCATTTGCATAGAGAAATCTCGTAACAATGATTTATAGATTATTGAGCATTAACTGTGATCCTCTAGCTGCTGAAACACATTTTTCTGCAGCTGTACCTAGGGCATCTCACCTGATAATGTATCAAGGCTACCTCAATATTTCACAAGACAGTTTCAGCCTCTACAGTAACAGGAGTTCAACACAACTAGAATTTTACTTTTCTGAGTCTAGTTTCTCTCCAGCCACTGGAGCATCTTACAGATGCTTCTTTCAAAGGAGTTTTAATTTTTAGTGCATTCCTTGTGCTCATTAATATACAAAGTACGGCACAAAATACCCCTGGCAAAAAGCAGGTGCAATGGGATTACAGTCCCCCTCTGTCTGTTCAGGAGCCTGAGAGAGGTGAATTATAATCAGGTTTGGTTCTAGCTTGTAAGCTTACCTCTGACTTGAAGCTTGTTAACTCTGCTTCAGACCTGAAGAAGGGCTTTGGAGCTTGAAAGCTGGTTTGGAGTTACTAGCTTATCGCTTCTCTGTTGATAAGATGTCCTCCAAGCCTTGACTTCAGCATTCCACCCCACCCTTGCCATCTTGCCTACCTGTGACGTGCCACGAGCTACAGTCTCGTGATAACAATTCTGCTCAGGCATTGCTGACTATGATTTCATGGGACAAGATAATGCCACGTAGACTGTGCCAAAATATATTATTTCGTTCTTAAAACTGTGAACCTGTCACTTCAGGTAGCTTCCTGGGACTCCCCTTCCCCCATTAGCCATGACAAGGTTGTGTACAGCAAAAGCACATACGGATCTTTTCCTGACAGGGAAATATGCTGGAGTTCAACTCTGTAGTCCAGGGATACATATGGGGAAGAGCCTCCTGGCTGGGTTTTCATGGATTTTCTTCTCTCCCAGGCACCTTTTTTTAGGAAAATTGGTTCCCCTGCAAGGCCCTGCCACAGGGAGTCACCCAGGCGGAAATACTTGTGGAGCTCAGGTCCCCAGTAGATACCTGCTGTATAGCTCAGTGTTAGGTACATGGACTTTGCCATGGGGGCAGTGACTCAAAGCAAGAAGGAACAGCACTTCTAAAGAAACGTTGGATTTTGCAGCAGGAAAGGAAATGTTGGTCGGGTGCATGCGTGGGCATTACATGAGAGTGGACGGAGAGTCAAAGAAAGGTTGTGTCAATGTGGTACATGCAGGGTGGAGTTCATTTCACTGAAAGCTGGGTGATGACATCCAGGCTAGTCACCAGTCACCTTTATAGCCCATGAGGAAGGGTTCTTCCAGAAGGCAAATTATCTGGCCTCTCTTCAGTGCCCAGTCTGGGATGGGAAAATCATCCCCTTTCTGTTGACTTTTGAGATCACTAACTTTTAAATACCTAGGGTACATCAGATGAACTCCACTTATGATGTCTCCTACAGTTTTACTCAAGGACTATTTTGGGAAAAGTCTAACTTCTAGTATTGCAGTAAGATGTGCTGAGCCAGAGCCTGCTTTGCAGAAATTCTATGTGTTGTTCCTGGGCACAAAAAAGATCATGCTACTTTCAACACCAGGGACGCAATCTAAGTCCTGTTACATAAAGTTACTCAGGGGATTGTTTCAAACCTCATATCTGCTGAAAGTATACATGATTCCCTGTTGGGCACAGAAGTGAGTTCATCTCTTAGGAAAAGCAGTGCCATCCAGGGCAGTTTCATCAGGTGAACAGAAAGCAGTTGTTCAGGCAATGAGACCGGGCTGACAGAGCTGCACTGTACTGCAGCAGTTTGTGCTGGAGTCATGTAATCTAAATGGAATCATTGTCTTCTTTAATTGATTTCAATAGAAATATACTTAGCACTTTTTCGACATAGTCATCACTCGTAAGGTTTGACATTTAATTATAACAGAAATACACTCCTTGCAGTTCTGCGCTGAAGAAAATGACTGTTCGCACTGTCAAAAATATATAGACAGAATTGTTCTTTCATCAGGTCTGCTCTTCGAAATACACATACACGTATGTGTATGCACACACACACACGTGCTTGTGCTGCATTGTCCCGCAACAAGCGCTTAGATGTAGTCCACAGAATGCAAAACAATTTAGACGTTCAGAAGGGTAATAAATTAATAATAGTACTGAGCACAAAAGGTTAGTTCTACATGACAGGGAAGAAAAAGTCACACTGAAGTGGGAAAATAATGTTTTCTCACTCCCAAATAACTTTTAGAGGCCTGGCATGTTGAATGACCTACTTAAGGCATCTGCTCAGCATGCTATTATCAACTCTGGATTTTTGTTTTCTTTTTTGTGCGTTAGGTAGCTCAGCCATCACGCTGCATTTATGAGCCAATAAAGTGAGCGTGCCTGCTAGCTTTTCAACCTGCAGTCATCTCTCCTGCCCAGGGTGGCGAGGTGACTTTTAATTCGTAATTACAAAGTACTGCAGCATATCCTCTGAAATCTTTGTGGCACATCTAATGTCACTAATGCACACTCCAAGGCAGAACCAGGACTTGGAACTTTTTTTCCAAACAGGGAAAAATAATTAATCTGGAAATATATTCTTTAAAATCACAATGAGATTATATAGCTGCCTCTGAGGACTGAAAGTTATAAAGCAGTGTTTAGGAGGACTCTTCAAAGAGTTAATTACTGCATTCTGATGTTGGAAAAGAATATTATTAATGCCTAACTCATTAAGTGCCTTTCAAGATTTCACACAGCTGGAGGAGGGCCTCTTTGCAAGCTTGAGCCATGGAGCTTGGCCTGAGACAGATTTCAAGGAGTCTCAAACCCCTATAAATATATGTACATTTCATTGATGGTCAAAATTCAGGAAGGAAGGCCTACATCAAGCTACCAAATGTGTTCCCACAGAAAGCAAGTGTTCAGCTGGAATATTTTTAATTTTTTTTTTTTTTTCCTTTCTCATCATTGCTTCCGTTTGCACCAGCTAATGCACCATCTCCAGCTAACTGCTAGACCAACATGGTCTATGCAAGAGCAAGAAAAAAATAAAACTGAAATTTTGGCTCTCTTGAAATCACAGATAAAATTCTTCTATGCTTTGGTAAAGCAAAGATTTCCTCCACAGCTTTTTAGGTACATGGTCACATACTGCTGTTTTCTACCATGAGGAAAATAAGCTGTGTTGAAGAACTGAGTCAGGAGCAGCCAGGGAAGAGGACAACAGGAAGATGTGCTGTAGAGTGAGCCAAAGAGATTTGAGGAAAAATTAGTTCCTTTAAGGCAGTGAAATACCCTCCAGGGAAGCTCGTTTCTTTTCCCTGTGGCACTCTTAAAGCCAGGGACAACACTGTGAGTGACTGATGTTGTCTAGTTCCTCCAGCATAGTGTGAATCTCTGAGGCTTTTTAGCAGGTGAGACTATCAGACTGTTTTAACACACGTCCTGTTTTTCTTTCTATTTCAGATTAGAATAATTTCTTTTTAAATTGGTTTTCTGGTTTTGCTTGAGGTTTTAATGAATCACATTGTTTCTTGACTGAATCACTCATCATTCCTGTGACACGTAGTTTTTAGAAAAGCTTTATTTTAATTTGAATTCTGCATTCATGTCTCCTAAAAGTGAGGGTTCTAGCAAGGCTCATTCAGGATCTCCCTTCTTTTTCATTTTTAAGACTCTCCATATGGCATGTTATATTTGCGAGTGTCCTGATGCAGAAGCAATGTCAGAGGCAGAAAGCATTGCTCTGTTTATTGGCCCTGGCTTGTGAAGGTTGCACCTATTCTGGTGAACCTAAGGACTTTCGCAGGTTTTGAGCTCTGAAAGCCATTCGCAATTATGGCTGCTTAATTCAGAGCTGTTTGCACTGGTGCTCACACTCAGTCCTGATCAGTTGTGGGGAGTGACTTGCTCACATAGGAAGAAAATAGAGCATCGTCCTAGGGTAACTGTGGCAAACAGAAAGCTGGTGGGGTAACTGTGGAGCACGATGTGCTGAGCACCTCCTCTGCCCAGTGGTCCATTTGCACTGGCAGGTCCATCATCCATTTTCACCTTTTTTCAGTCTGTTATTGTGAGCTTTCTCCATGTGGGACAGCGATGATGGCAAAACCTATCTGGGAAAAAGTTTTTCCACCATTATTAATGAAGAGAAGCAGGGGAGAAAAACGTGCTGCTTAGGGCGCTGTGTGACTAGTAATGTAGATCAGCTGGTGGGGGCTTCAGTGGGGTCCTGGATTCTCCTGTCCTGTGATAGGGAATGTGCCACCCCCACCCCTCCCCGGCTGGTATTCGGTCCTCATCCATGTTTCGCTCCTTGTACTTTTCTTTTGTATGTGTAGCTTATTCCTCTGCTGGTTTGAGCCAATGACAAGGGTCCCAGGGAGTGCAGGATCAAGCCTGGAAGGGCAGATCCAACAGATCAATTTCTATTATGGCTTATTTAACCAGCAAGCTTTTGGCATGACTTAACTCAGAGTTTGTTTGTAACTAAATGGCTTGCTCAAGCCTATTGAAAATTAATTTGATCAACTTCTTGATGGCAACATGTATGGCATGTTTCCTTCCCCTGTGTGTATCTTTTCAGGGCCTCAAAGTATCTGCAGGCTAATACATCCTGCTGCTTGCTGCCCCTAACTGAGGCAAGGGGGCACAGAGGGGTTCCCCAGCCAGGCATGGTGACACCCCTCTTCACTTCTCCAGGGCAAAACATAGAATGACGTTAGTCACAGCTCTTAGCAGCGCTGCCCATGACATTGTGTTTGGGTGTTTCCAGCTCTTGCTTCATTAGTGCAGTAACAGACAACCCTCTTGTGACCATGGCAAAGGACACCTTTCTCAGCTGTCTAAGCCAAAGGTCGCACCCCTTACTTTTCCTCCTCACTCTCTCCTCACCTATAACTCTGACAAAAGTAACACACCTCATTCCTTTTTTTTTTATTTTTGTCTTTGTTTGGTTTGTTTTGGTTTGTTTTGGTCTGTTTTTTTTTTTTTTTTTTTTGGTTTTCTTAAGCAATAAGGTCAGCTCAGTTTGGGCATAAGCAGGGGGAATTTACCTCCTCATGCTCCCACTCTAGAGCTCACAGACTAGCCTTGCCTTTAATTTCACCAAATTCCTTTCTCCATCTCCATGTAAGAAAGGAAAGATTGTTTTACCTTGGCTCAGAATGCTTCTGCCCTTTCCTGTCCCTCTCTGGTCTTTAGTTATCTGGGTTTTTTTCTTCTTTTATATGAACATCTTGTCCCAGAAAATGAAGTCCTATAGCTATAGTTTAGCTGTAGCAGCCATTTAGCATGATAACAAAGCAAATAAGTTATACCCTCAAAAATCAATATGGTTTTATTTTGTTCACTTCTTAGCAGACTCTGCAGCCTCCGTTATGCTTGAAGAAGCTTTCACTTAAGACAATTTTTTTTTAATTGTTATTGTTTGGCTTCATTGCATTCACAGCTATCTCCAGATATGTTAATATTCCATTGCAATATTTCCTAAAGGACTGTTTCACTGATTTAGATCTAGTACCACTTCTGATTGTGTCTAGACTTGTATATTGAATGTGCATGGAACACAAGGGCCCACTTCAAACATTCAAACAATGTGGCCTCGTCCAAACTGCCAATTGACAGTGGTCCCTGGCTGGTCCATGCCCAGGAATTTTTTGAGAAACTGCTAATGGGTCTGGGTCAAACCCATGTGAGGAATTTTTCAGTACAGAGAATGGAATAATTCCTTGTGTATTTGTAGCTGTTTGGTTACAGACAGCCCAGCAAAGTCCATGCTACACCTTCTGCCATCAAGAGACCCATGCATTTTCTTCTGAATGAGGATTACAGATCTGAGACTAGAGTTTTTTCTGCAGCTTTCCCTCCCATCTCCTGCTCCCCTGAGAAATTCCTTGTGTCCTTGCTTGTCTTCAGGGGCACAGGGATTTTTGAGTTTGAGGTAGTCAAAGCAAGGAAGTTAATCCTTGGGGGACCGTGCATGTCTTTGCTAGGTAGAAGAGCAGCATAAAAATTCAAAGGGAAAGCTGTGGCAGCGTTAACTTCACCCCTCTGCGCCTCTCTGCCAGACGGCATGGGACAGCTGTCTGAGCAGAGCAATTGCTGTAAAAGCTGTTGGTGGGTTTGCTTTCTCACTTTTTTTTTTTTTTTTTTTGTAACTGTGAACCTAACTCTTTTCTGCGTGCCTCACTCCCTCCCTTCTCCTTTTTGCCACTTCATCATCTCCCTTACAGTGGTCTTTTCTGGGCACCCTTCAGGTCATACAGAACATGGGAAATTGGGGGTGCGGGAGCAACTGTACCTCTGAACCCCTCCCTGGAGGCACAGAGGGGGCACAGTGGTTTTCTCTCCTACAACAAGCACAGCATGCTCCCTTGGCTGTGACAGTGTTCATGGATGGCTGCAGAAGTGGGTGATAAACCTGAAATCTCTCCTCTCCTTGCCACCTCAAGGCCTTAGGTATCTTAGTCAGTGTTTAAATACTTACCTGAAAAACAAGGCACTGTGTATCCCCCAGGGCCTTTGGGAAGCCTGGGGTAGTATGGATTCATGGCACAGTCTGGATTAATATATTTTGTCTTTAGACTGCAGGCAGATGCAAAGATTAGCCAACGCACTGTCATCTTTAGTAGTGTTCCAGAGCCACATTAATCCCACAGGGTACCAGCAGGCCCTATTCTATTCTGAATATAATATCTAAATTAAATGTCTTCCTTGGATGTCCTGATTGTGCTTTTGTAGGAGTGAGAGGCAAAGCACCACCAATTCTGTTAAAAGTAGGACTGAGCCCAATTCTGATAATACTTTGGCATTACAGAGGTAGACTTCTTTTTTTCCTGGACACGTAGCTTCTCTGTCTAAATCTAAATCAAGAGGACATTTGATCTTGTTTGTCAGGCTATTATTTTACTGTTGGTTTTTGTTGAGAAATGCAAGGCAATTTAGCATATTTTTCATTCAAGAATCTTTGAACACTGAGGTAAAAAAAAATCATGTGTGCTGATGTGCTGCTTTCTGCATGTAGGGACTCAGCAGCTGTTATAAAATGCACTCTGCAGATTTACCTCAGCGAAAGGTATGAGCATCTCTTCTTCAGGCAGGCAGTGCAAAATGAGTGATATATTTGTGTGTGGACAGATCATTAAACAGGAAATGTCAGTGTCCATAGGAAAACAAAACTGTAAACTGGCTTGTGTTAGAGTGAAGATCCAGATTGACAATTATTTACTATTGTGCTTTTTGTGAATTAATGCCATTTTCTTGTTTAGAAAGCTGTCACAATTAAGAGACTCTCCTTAGTTGACTCAGAAAGCCTTCTGCAGTAGCCTGCTAATATCGATTCAGGGCAGTGTTGCTTGCATAGGACTTGAGTGAGGATAAAAAAATAAATCAAAGGTTTACTATTTCTAATCTTGTAAATATTAAAAAATAAATATTGTGTTCACCTCCTCCCATCGATTAAAACTGAAGCTTTTAATCTCTTCCAACTGCAAGGGAAGGGAAGGGAATGCACATGGTGTAATAGGAAGCAACATTGCCATTTCATTTTTGATTGCCAGTTAAGAAGGTTTTTATCATCAGCCACCCTGTGTTTTGATGGTGTGATGAACACGGGCACTGGCAGCCAGCTCAGCCAGCAGCAGACCCAAGCAGATCACTGTCCCTGTCCCTGAGCCTCCCTTGTGGGCTATTACTCTGCCAGGCTTAGCTCTGCAGCAGGCTCTCTTTTGGGCAGGCATCCTAACAAAACTGATCTCCCTATAGATTTGTGTGACTCCTCTGGTGCCTAATAAGCCATGGGAGTGTTACAAATGCATTTGTGTTATTGCTGAGAGTAGCCAATTTATTTTGTGATGCTCTCAATGTGCCCAGCAGCTGCCACTGCTGCAGGTGGTTCCCTGCTTGTGGGCCACCTCCATTACATACAGCTGTGTCTAACGCTAAGGCCACTGGCATCCTAGCAGGTAGGATTTTCACAGAAAGTGGGAAAAGAGGTCTGTTGTGTTATCTCACACCCCTCCAAACAGTTAGCCCAGTTAGCAATGGGTTTCTTCTTGCATGGGCTGCTGAGCCTAATTACCATGTAGATCTACAACTTTTCCAGCCATGAAAAAAGGGGCAGATGTTACATAACTGAGATGATTAATTGCAAGTGCTCTGGTTGCTTCCATTGTTGCCTCCTGGAGCAGAACACCAGACGTTTTATTAACACAGCACAGCATGACTTGCAGGTATAAAAATGAGTTTCTGTACCAGACTTCTCACTCCTCAAATCTTACTTCTGCAAGACTGGGAATGCCAGTTGCAATGCACCCAAAACCACAGCTGGGGCAAGAGAACTTCTGCCTGTTCATTGAGATCATAGAAATTGATTCCCATAGGCTTCACAAGTTGCAGACAGGGCTTTAGCATTCACCCAAGTGGGAGCTTTCTGGCTCTGCCCAAAATGGGATCCATTTTGTCCAATCTAAAAATGATTGGTGACAATTTCACAGCAGTTTTGCACTGGACAGAGCGCTGATTTTATACTTGCCTTTTCCTCTGAACAGGTTTTTGCACAGAAAGGCTCCTCACCACTTACATACTATAAGCCTGTAAAATGCTAAATAAAACTCCCTGCATAAGATCTTTCTTTTCTGTGCAAGTATAAATCCATCCATCTATTGTTCTGCAGCACACACATCACAGATGCAATAATACCCAAACATGCTGTTTCAGCAAGTGGTAATCATTGCAGCTGTGCAAATCCTAGATTTACCTTACTTTGAATGCTATTTTTGGACTGCATACTACAGCGAAGAAACAGTGCATGTAGGAAAGTATTAAATTGTACACAAAGTGCAAGAGAAACTTTGTGAGGAAGTTTGCATGAATCCCACTAGTTTTAGTTAAAAATAAAAGCTAGCCTGTCACTTCCAACTTAATGATGGCTGATTGACTGTGCCTTTTTTAATTGTCAGCCAGTTGGTATGATTAGCAAGCTGCCTCAGTTTAGGTCCCATGCAAAGGAAGTCTGGAGGAACAATTTTGAGAGTAGCTGATTTACATATATGCCAGAGGTGGGCATAGCTGTCGGGAGGGACAGGGGGATTCTGAGAAGCACCTGAAATAAGCTGAGTCCCCTATTATTGCACTTTTGAGCAACTTGCTGAAAGGCAAAAAATCTTCCATGTGTTTAGGAATGAATATATATTATTAATCCATGTTTTTCCTCATATTTTTACTTCTCAGTTTTCACAGCCCTTAGTCTTAATTTGTTTCCCTTCCTAAAGATAACAAAAACATAATATAGTTTTCAGATGTAAGTTACTGTTAAAAAAAGGAGCATAGTGTAAGCAGTTATAAAAGTCTCTGTTTCTGTTAACTCCATTAATTAAACTGTCAGTGATCTTTTGAACTTTGGGACCTCCCCTCAGACTTATTTTATTAGTACTCCACAAAGCTGTCTCAGCTGACAAAAAGATTTTGTATAGGGCTTCCTATCTAAGTATTTCCATCAGTCACTGTACCTCCGGAGCAGGGGGACTTACTTCTCCCTGCTCTGTAAGTGCATATCCCTTTTGGAAACAGTCCATTGTCCTCTGTTTTTTATTACGGACAACACTCCTGTTACCACAGGAACAGGCTTTGGCTTTTTCTGAGAGCCTAAAACACTTTGCACTCCCTTAAAAATGTGAAAATGGGGACCTAAGCAACCAGCAGATGACAGCAGTAAAGAACAGCCATTTCTAAGCAGGATATTTCTACTGGTCAGCTGAAATGCAGCATTTTTATTAAGATTAGCTTTGCTTTTCCATTCGTGCCCGTCGCTTGCCCCTCAGTGCACAGACATCCAGTTTTCCTTCTCTGTGTCCCTGACTTTATCAGGGCATCCTGGCATCTCAGCAGTTAATTTCTGTGTCCAGCCTCACTACTTTCACTGATTCTGCCTTCCTTGACTGCCTGCCATTGTAATGAATTTCCATCTCCATCATGTGTCTAAGGCAAATTCATTTTTAAATGGAACAGTTGTTGGTAGTTCAGAGCAGCTCAATTATGAATGACCCCCATCCTTCTCCCAGGCTGTATTAGCCCTCCTGCCGAAAAAGGCTACAGTAGAAATGTAAATGGATGAACTGAATCATGCATGTTTTTCATGTGTTATTACTTGTCCCTGTTTCCATTTATTAAAGGACTTAGCCCATAACCACGAGATGTTCCACAAAACTACGTGAATAATGATTTACAAGCTCAATGCAGCCATGCATTAATATACCAAAAAGATGCCTGCCTGATTCACATGAACGATCAGCCGTAACTTAAAGCATTTGTCAGAAAGTTTGAACCAAGTACTGTTTGCCCTGTGGTCCATCAGTAATGTGTCCCAGTAACGTGTCCCAGAGCTTCCTCCCAGACCAGTTGTGCTCAAATTCAGTCCAATGTGTTAGATAGCTGCTAATAGGGTAGATAAGGACTTTGCTGTGACAGAGATTGACCTTGCAAAATCCCCAACAGCCTTTTTTAACCTTGTTAGCCTTCTTGTGGGCAGATGTTTTTGCTCTATGGATCAGCCCTGCCCCACGGGTGGAACATCTAGCACAGTTGCACATCTGTAAGCATCCTCTAGCATCTAAGGTGGGTGCTGGATCCTGCTGAGAAGAGTCAGCCTCCTAGAAGTGCCTGGACAAGGCCTTCTTGGGAAAGGTGATGGAAGAACTGCTGTCTCGTGTGGGAGGCTTAGGGTTAGCTGGATTTTTCAGACACCGGACACAAAATCAAACCAGAGAAAAACAGAGAGTATGCTTTAGCCAAAGTCTCAGAGGTCAAAAGGACCTCTGGAAAGCAAACACAGCATCTGAGATGAAAAGTAACAGAGCCAGAGGTAGAGATCTGTACTTCTTCTGTCTGGTGTCTCAATGCATCCTTGCAGCAGTGTTTATCCTGTACCAGCTGGTGTTTTGTTAATTGTGTGTGCACAGGGAGTGGTAGAAGGAATACAAACAGTGTGTAAACAGTGTGCAGCATAGTCACAAATGGAGAAATACAGAATCATCAACGTTATTGACTGCAAAGACCTGTTATTTGTGCAGGTACAGGGTTTTCTTAGTAGCCCCAGACAAGAAGAGGGGACGAATCAACTGGACTGACTCCAATTTTACATGAGGAGGTCATTTCTGATCACTTTTAAAGCCCGATTTGCCAAAACATACAATACTGAGGATTACAAACTAATTTGTTTGGGTCTGGAGCAATGAGATAAGCTAAGGCTGCAAAAACAGCAGGCTCAGCCCCTAAGGAGCATCCTGTGTCACTGCCTAAATACATGGATAGGAACATAAAACAGTGCTGATGAGCTTTACAGAGATCCACATCTAGAAAACAGGTGATGGCTGTGATACAGGTATTAGGGAAGCTCACCAAGAATCACATGAAAAAAATTGAAGGACCTTTTCCCTGAGAATAGACTAAATGCAGGGACACAATAGAATGATAACCACGACTAGGGTATAGCCAGATCATTAAAATCCTCCCTAGCAGAGCCTTAGCTTATTGCCATGAAAGCCCAGGGATTGATTTAATGCAGTCAGCATGTAAATGGGAAGGAAATGGCTCTTCACCACACCATCTGTTTATCCCATCCCCACAACACCACTAGTTAACTCTTTTGTGGTCTCTCTTCCTCTTGCTGATACCCGTCAGAAATAAATACAAAGCTCTGCAGAGTCACCACTTGCCAAGTTCCTCAGTCACATCTTTTGAGGTTAGAAAAAACTTCTAACGGTTCCTCTGGGGACAGGCAGAGCACTTCATCCTCCCTGGGTGTTTGTCACGTAGGCAACCTGCTGGTTTTGCCCGCAAGAGGCTCTGATACGACTATCATTAACAACTTCATTTCTGCACAAGTAACCTTCAGGGAACAGCACGCTTCTGTTTGTGGTGAAGTTTCACATGGCTGATGCAGTATTTCTGTGCTGTCGTAGGAAGCTCACTAGTTGGTGGATAGCTCTCCTCCTGGCTCTTCTGTCTGTGGGTGATTTTCCATGACTTTCTGCCCCAGAAAGGCAGAGGTCTTCACTGGTGCAGATTCAGGTACCAGGAAACATTAGCAACATCACTGAAAAGGAGTCTTTGCTCTCCAAAAATGTGTAGTTTGATTATGCCATAAATAGAAGGCCCCTGCTCTGTTGACAATTACAGATGCCTCTGAGAAACTGTAATTCCTTCAATCTCTTGAGCTAAAGCACCCTCAGTGGCAGCTCTACAGCAACGACTTTCGGCTAAAGGGAGGTGCTTAGGTGAAAGTAGCACATCCTCTTCATAGTATATTTCTTCTTGACTGGATACTCTTCAATGTTTGCATGCTTATGTCTTGGGTCTTTTTTTCTGCTCAAGGGGTTCCTCCCCACTGAAGCACTGGCTGTGGTCATATTAAAGGCAATTACACTATGTTTCAACAGCCAGCACTCCTTACTCACACACTGCCAAATGAGAGCTCTCAACTGCAAAAATTTTAGCTCTTGCTCGGTGAGATGTTTCACTTGAAGAATCCCAGGGATACTTGTTAAGGTTATTTCACAGAGCTTTCTATAGTTAAATGAGGTAGATATTAAAAGTTTAAATAACCTTTTGGTCTTTTTTTCCTGTTAAATTGGGATTTCCCAATGGTTTAACTGAGTTATTTCACATCTCTTATGCAGTGGGCTGACCCACTCTGTCTTTCAGTCAGTGAATGATCTGCCAGAGGTGTTCATCTTTTCCAAGTCTTGATTTAAATCTAAAAGAATTGCCAGTTCACACTGCCAGTGGGTTTTGTGCTGGTGTCTCTGAGCTGAGCAGCAGAGATGTGAGTTGCTGAATTGCCCTAGCTCGTTCTCCCTTTCAGCATCCCTGTGGCTTCATTTGCAGGGCATCCCATGGGGAAGGTAGACACGGGGACACATCCAGCAGTCATCTGAGCTTGGGTCTCATCCAAAAGATCTGTAGAAAGGGAGTGAGCACTGGCAGCACTTCCCTGAATTTGGTCCAGGCAGGTTCAGTCTTCTCTGATATGGCAATAGGCTGTATTTATGGGTCAAGAAGGAAAATAAGTAACTCCAAGGTAATTTTGGCATGGCTCGCTGGCTGGCTGGCTGAGAGCAGAACCGTGGTGCAGTGTGAGCTTTGGGCTTGAAAGCAGCAGTGCTAGATTTGAGAAGTTCTGAACTGAGCCTAATTAATCCTGCCTTTCTGTGGGGGAATACTACTATGCTACAATAGGGGTCCTCATGCCCTTCTCTGCGATGTGGCATAGACATGCCCTCACTTTCAGCCCCATGAGCATTTATAAGATCAGGTCCTTGACTGGGATCTACAAGCAAATAGGAAACAAGCAAATGACTGCCCAGCCATCAGCCTAAATCTGCTCCACTCAGGAATACTACCATGTTTTTGAATTAGCTTGAATCTGGACTCAGTGGCTCTCCCCACCAAACTAGTCTCCACTATTAGAGGTGGTTCAGGAGAGGAGTGTCTGACAGTGACAGAGCAGCATGTTTCACCTGTTTTGTAATATGGAAAGATACAACAAGGTTTGATGCCTTGGCTCTTGGGGGTACAGAGGCTGCCCATCATCCCTTTCATTTGGGTCTGTTGTTCGTATGTTCTGCCCTTTAAAATTATTTCTTCATTTCTGACTCATCACTTCCAAGCAAAACTGATGGTGTTCTACATTGCATGGCACTGGAAGTGCATTGTTTTAATTGAAGCTCCTTTTATAAAAGCTTTTCAATAAATTAACAAAACCTTGAAAATGATGAAGTGAACAAACAGAGTAGCTGGTAGCACATTCTGTATAAAATTAACGTTTCTGAAAGCCAGGTAGCATGTCCTCAATGTCAGAAGCAAGGCTGATAGCAAGGGGTGTTATCTTTTGTTAGACCAGTGTATATAGCTGGAAAAAAAATCAACAAGTTTTCAGTTGCAAAACACTTTTTCAGATCTGAAGACTTCAGATTAAATTTCAGGCACTTTATAGTCTGGTACAGTAATATTTAAAGAAAAAAAACCATAATGATTCCAATTAATTTAAATTTCCACTTAAAGTAGAGAGGAGAGAATAGTTCATTTTGGGAGCAATTTACAATTCTTTTACTGATGTATTACTTTGTAAATGGAGAGTCTCTCTTAGGCACTTATTGAGACCGTTTGGTCTTCAGGTAGAAACCCATAAGAGGCAAAAACACAGAGAAAAAACATGAATTCTGCAAATCCTCTGGGCCTATGTTCTGTGTGGCTTTGTGTTAGAGATATGCAGGAATGCTGGGTCTGCAACAAGTAGGGCTGGCCAGAAGCCAGACATGAAAATTTTGACATTTTTCACTGGAATAAAAGCAAGACCTTCTGAGAATTTTCACTAAATAAACAGAGAGAGTGCTGCCCACCTCCCCACCCCTCTTCCAACACAAAACTGAACAGCAGTAAAGTTGTCCTGGACTGGATTTAATTTCAGCAATTAACTGCAATTACAGTTGAGCCCTTCCAACTCTTTCAAATCCAGAATTCTATTTGCCAGACTGGACAGTAGTGAAAAAAAAGTGCATTATTATATTAATAATTTTATTTTACTTTAATGAATATCTTTATATTTATATATTTAATCTTTTTTCAGTATGGCTTTTCCTACTGTGGGAGCTCTGGGCTGGAAACCTTGGTTCCATCCCCCACGCTCATTCACTAAGCAGCTCAATGGTCCTGGGCAAGTGATATATGACCTCTCTGTGCCCTGGTTTTGGCATCTGGCAAAAGAGGCAGCAACATGAAACCTACTTTCTCCAATACAGGGAAAGAAGAGTGGTAGATTAATACTGCATATTATTGTTGATGATTGATTTTCTGCTCCAAGTTAAATCAGGTTGAAGAGCAGCTTGAAAAGTCTTTTGGCACTTTTCACCATCCCAGAGAGAACCATTTCTGCTGTCTGCCCCAAGCTCAAACCACCCTGCTGTCATCTGGAGGCTTTGAATTATCTTTCCCTATTCATGCTCAGAAGCATATCACTCTTAGGAGATACTGCACTGGGCAAAGCAAATGCTGCTTTCTTTGAGGAGTTTCTTTTTTTTAATCATCTGTAATATAATGCACAGACCGTAACTCATCTGCACCACAGCAAAGCCTGAATCAATTGACACTGCTGCTTGCTGTCATTTCATTAGGCCAGTGCCAATAGCAGATATTGATCCAACGGCTGATATAAGTTTGCAAGGACCAAACCTGCCTAATCTACTTGGAAACTGTCCTGTTGAAGGGGCACTGTCTTGCAGTAAGCACACCACGCCGCAGCTGGGCTAGGAGGCAATGGGAAGCTCCCTTCAACTCTTGAGCCCTAGGGTACCTAATGGTGGTGTGCTGGCAGGGTTGGTGGTGGTAACATGGTCTTAGTGCACCACTTGGTGGTATGTGTCACCAGCTATTTACATCAATGTGGAGTTCTAAATCTCATGGGATGGTTTTGTTGTGGTGGGTGGAGGCCATCTTTGCTGGGATTCTCCTCCACATCCAGTGAAAGATCTTGGGTCTTTTGAGGTTGGGTTTTTAGCCTTCTGCAGGGCTTCTCTTTCCCAGGGGCTGGAAATCCACCATAGTCTCTGTAAGTACCTCAGCTTCCCTTCTTGCAGGAGCTCTGTGCTATACAGAGCAAGAAACATCTGCAAGATGGTAGGAAAGAAAGTCCAGCAAGAGTGTTAGAAATCTGCTTTTCTCTCTGCCTTAGTGCCAGGCAAAGAAGTAGGAGAAATTTCTCCCCTGGCCTTTTCTCCCTCTAATAACTGCTTCAGTAAGGAAGAGAAGGGGAAGGGGAAGGGGAAGGGGAAAGGGAAGGGAAAGGAGAGATGAGTACATGATACTCTCCATCAAGAGCACATCTGCAAGAAGCAGAGATTGGTAGAAGGAGGCAGAGAGCAGGAGGAACCATTTAGTTTGCTCACACACCACATGACCAAACCAGGCTAGCCTTGTTTACATGGGAGAGTTGTTATAGAGTAAAGGCAGGTGTGAGTTTAAATCCCAAAGTGGACCTAACCAGTGAGAGGGAACAAGGGTCCCCATGAGAAACTGCACGGTAATAGTTACACTGCAACAGTTATCCCGAAATTGCTCTCTGCTCAGTTTCCCCATGTCAAATTAGGCCCTGATTCAACTAAGTATTTCAGCTCCCAGTCCAATTTAGTCTTTGTATAGAGTTGAGTGTAGAATTTAGGGTCCTGAAAAAGAATTAGGAAGCTAAAGCTTGGTCTCATTGCCCCCCTGTGACAGGAGCCCCATAGGAGGGACTGTGTCTCTTTGGATCATGGTCACAGTTCAGTCTCTTCTGAGACCACACAGAACAATACTCCTCTCTGCAGTGGACTGAGCCTAAACTAAGCCACCCAGCAATAGACACTGGTTGAAAAATACCATAAATTCATAAATGAATTCATGGTTTATGGTTTTAAATAATTTTGTATGTGGAAGGTGCGTTTTGCTGTCTTTGATAGTAGTGGAGAAATAGGTCTGAATGTGGCTGTTCTGCAACATGCTAAGGCATCTGTTGTTTGGTTAAAGCAAAGAAAACAGTGAGGGCAAAGCAGCAAAAGAAGGGATCAGTTTCAATTCCAAAGTTTTGTTTAAAAATCATGGCAAAGCTCCCCACTTCCAAAGGTGCACAGTGCCCTTCTTCAGCAGCCCTTTCCAAGCAGAAACACAGAGCCCAGCAGGCGTCAGATATAACAGCTAAGCCTGCAGCTGCAGAAAAATCCATGCATTGTTTTCCCCTGGGGTACAAAGAGAAGGAGGCGTCTGTAAGAGCTGAATGTATGGGCAGGAGGTGCTTAGGTCAGGGCAACTGGAAGAACAGAACAGCTCCCAATTCAGGAGACTGAGCTGCTCTCAAAAAAATGCTCGTGGTTGGTGTAAATGTGTGCAATTGTGCAAACAGAGTAAAAGGCTTTGGCATTCCTTTTGGCAATCTGACCCCTTGGCTCAGCACATGCTTAGTTAAACATGTAATCACACCATTTTGAAGAATCAGTGTCCATCACTCAAGCTGAGTGATTTGACTGATCCTTCCTTGCAAAGTAGGTGTCAGTGCTACCCTTAATCAAGGTTTGACTGATGTATCAGGGCATCAGGAAAGGACTTCATGTAGCAGTGTACATCCATTGTGCACTGCACGAGATGTCTCAGTGCAGCAGTGCCTTAGGCCCTTAATCTTGAGTTGAGTTCCTGAGAACACCTCTGCATATTTTTGTGGGTGTTTTTTTAATTAACTGTCTCAGTTTTGGCAATAGGACAAAACAGTGGCCTCTCTCTGCTACCAGCCATGGATCCTAGTCTCTTGATTGTAAATAGTCAGTAATGATAGAGGGATTTCCAATATTAATTGCAGAAATGAGGGCAATGTTATTATCCTCTCCTACACTGGGAGAGATGAAGACATGAAGAGACAGTGTGATTTGCTCAAGACCTCCCACTTGGCCAAATGTCCGGCTAGCAGAAAAATCCATCCTCCTGAATCCGAGCCTGGTGCTCTATGTGTTGGGCCGTGATGCTCTGGGGATGTGACAAATGTGACTTGGATCTCTGCCTGCTTCTCTTCTCTTTCTTCTTCAATCCAGATACGTTTTAAAGTAAAACAGGATGACTTCAGATTCATACCAAGTATGAAGTAGATGGGGCAAACTTTCAACCAGCCTCTTCTTAATATGTGTCTTGTTTGCAAATGCGGATCAGCCTAACTGACTGTCAGCGGGCACAGATGTCTCTATGCAAGAGTAGTCAGGTGCCGTGCAAATTTATTGCAAACACAAAATGAAACCAGATTAAAATTTGACCTACAGTAACCAATTTCTAAAACACAGAGCAAGTAGTAACGAGGTGATGGAGGTTCTGGGCTCTGGGAAATCAGTTATTGGCTGTTGTTGGGTTCTTCTGAAGGGTCTCTCCCTTCCTACATGCCCTGCTTTTTATCTGAATGAGCAACTTGGAGGACACAGATCTTTATTAAGTCATGATGAAAGGATTAACCCCTTTCTTGCACATAAAATGCCATTTAATTGCTCTTAAAAAGGCTTTTTCAACATCCTGGAAATAATTCTGCTTTCCCTGAAGTGACATGACTTTGTTCCTTGGTTTGGAAGTCTTCACATCTCTTACAAGTCAATTCTATAATTGCTTAGGAGGAAACTACGTGAATACAGTTTCTCCAAAGCAAAATTAAAATGTGCTACATAGCAAGCTTTCGCTTTCGCATGCTACCGTGTCTGTGAAGTCAGGATCAATGGAAATTTGCAGAAAGGCTATTATTTACTGTTTCTTTCAAGCAGCCAGCAGACTAACCTACAAAAATCTTCTTTTCCTCCAAAATCCAGCATGAAAGACTGTTTAGTCAAACATTCCTATCCCAGAGATTAAGTAATTGCTCAGCAGTCAGTCATTTTCACTGCACAGCCAAGGACAGCAATTCTTTTCCCACACACAGATGGAGCAATGGTTTAGCACAAAACAGTTCCTGGGACAGGAGGATTAAGGAGAATTTACTGGAGAGCAATTAAAACAGTTGTTAGAGCAATTTGTTTTTGAGGCTGAATTTCACATCAAAGTAAAGCTATCTGAGGGGTGTACAGAGCAGAAGAACAATAAAGCCATAATTTCAGGCCATCTATTCTGCATCCTCAGAGTGCAGATTAATGAAGTGAGCTAACGGGACATGGAGATTTACAGGAGTAAATTAGGTGAAGCAGCCTAAATGCAGTTTGCATTTGGAAAGAAGCGCCCTGGCTTCAGTCTCCGTTGGCTCTCACTTTTTGTGGCTTCAGCTCCCTTCCATTTCTGCCAGGTTTGTTGTCGCTATCATATTCAGTAGAGGGTTTCTGGCCATGCTTCTCAGTTGCAGAGACTCCTGCCAGTGCAGGATACCGTGGTCAGAGGCTGCTGTCCTGCATGAGCTATACAAAAAAGCTGTTAAAGGAAGCTGGGTTGGAGCCAGTGCTCCTTGCTAGCCATTTGCTGGTTTTGCTGGTCTTGCTGGCTTGGTCTTCCCATCCTAGCTGTCTGCTCCTACCTCCTTGCCATGCCCTGACCTAGGAGGAGGCATGACTCCAAACTCTCCCTTGGGGTTAAGAGCTGGAATTGCATCTTGTGAGCAATGCTGCCGTCACCCTCTCTGTTTTGGAAGGGCAGTAAACCTGCAATGAAACAGGTTTTTAAGGCAGAGAACCAGTCCAGACACAGTCAGTCCATCCACAGTGCATGGCAGCAGCTTCTTGCATGCATCCCAAAGGAAGGTTTGCATTAACACAGACTGTTCAGGTTTCTCTGGCTTGCTGTGAGGCTCACAGGCTGGACTTTCAGATGAAGGACAAATAGACACAGCCTGTGGCTCTTCTATTAGACTGAAATGCATTTTGCAGCTCTGCTAGCCCAGGCCCCAGGGCTCCAGTTTCTGCCTAATTGCAAACAGAAGGGCTTGTATGAGGTAATTTCCTCTTCATTCATTTCTGTCCGTTCTTTCAATAGTTTAACTTAAAATTTAAGCACATTTTAATTCATAAAAATAAAAAGGAAGATTTGTTAACATCTTAAAAGTTATTTTTTTTTTAAAAAATTAATATCTGAAAAAAAAAAGATTTAAAAACATTTTAACACCAAGTATTAATAGTGAATTATGTTCTCTGTGACCTGCCTAGATTTAAAGAATGCCAGGTTTGGAGCAAGCCTGTTTACCAAAGGTTACACATGAGAAATTGGTCTTGACTGGCCTGGTTTTCAGAATATCAAAAAACAGGGTCCCAGATATGCCCTTCTTTGACAGTTGAAGGCTCCTAGAGAGGACGAGTCCTCAAGGACAGAGGGATGAAGCATCCTAGACTCACCTGAGCACATCAAAGCGATGGCCTGGGAAGGGTTTGCTGGCGATGACAGTCCTTAGCAGTGCACAGTGCCAGCAGTGGGAGAGATTGCAACAGGATCTGTCCTACAACATCTGCGAGTGGGATAAGATTTGCAGTGCAAAAGGGTGGTTGTATGGGAGCGGCCACAGCCATCCCAGGTGGGCTCCTATTTCCTAGATGCTGCCGGGAGACCAGCTCAGTTCCCCACCAACCACTGGAGCGTTTTCCTGGGGAGCATGGTAAGAACAGGGGGGCTTTGCTTTCCCTGTTAGTGGTTCAACTGATTGCTCTGTGCAGGCAAAATGTCTGTTTTTTCACAAGCTCTCACTTGGACCCGCCAGCCTGGCATGGTCTTCTGTGCAGTTGTCCCTCATCCTCCCTCTGCCGCTTTTAAAATAATAGTGTTTATCTGGAAGGACTGGCTGGTCTCTGAGGCAGGGTGGGGAATGCATCCCAGCGGGAACTGGCAATACCCCAGCATGCTGGGGGGAATAAAAATAGCATCAGATGAAGGGTATAGTACACACACACATACACAGAGAAAAGCTTTACAGGAAGGCTTTTTACACAATCTGAACCAAACTGTGACATTTGCACTGCTAGAGGCAGGGGTTTGGGTACTACTTACCCACCATCACATGGAGGATGTCTGCATCCAAGCGACATGCACAAAGCTCCCTGTATAGACACAGGAGACAAACAGGCATTTCAGAGTACAGCTTGTTTGACCTTTTTCAACATCTAGCTGCAGGTGAAATGACTCACACCCTCCAAGTGCCTTTTTCTCTCCCTCGACTGTGCAGGGCTCCTGGAGGATGAGTTTGGGTGCAGACATAGGCTTCATAGGTGAACCCTGTTCTGAGTGTCTGTGCTCTGGAAATTGGGTGTATTTTGTAGTTTGTTCTTAGAAGCAGGAAAATAGCACACTCGTCTGAGCACCACATGGGTTGTGGTCTCCTGGGGCTAAATCCTGGATCTGACACAGATTCACCCCCCTCATTAACATGAGAAAAATGGCAGTTACTTTTCTACAGTGCACTCCGAGATGTGAAAATTAGTAGTATTTTGCAAACATCTTTACAAAAGTTTGGTTTATGTTGTGCAGCCCAGGCATGAATTAAGCTTTCCTTATTATTTTCAGTTGTATTTGCTGGGAGTTTTTAGCACCATTTCCGAAGAAGATGAGATATATATGATTTCAGTATTTGTCTGATATTGGTTATATCATCAAAAACCTTAAAAGCTGTTTGCCAGCTTCACCTGAGCTTTTGTGAAGGACTCACTTTGAATCATTTCAGACCAAGGAGGCAATGGAAGACAGCTCTCCGATTTCCAGAAAAGGACCTATATAAAAGGGTGCGAAGACCAACACACCTTGTGAGGACACTGACCCCTTTTATGGGAATTAGACATTCCCATAGGACATGGGCCAGATCAAATCCCTGTGGTGGGATCTGAAAGCTGGTGAAGGAGTTACTCTGCAGGTCACAGCCAGCTGCAAGCGAGCGGGGAGCCGCCAGCTCTTCAGTGTGGTCCAAGGGACGGTGCATTTCCCTAACACGCTGCCTCCATTGCTGCAGCCACCTTGGAAAGTTCCCACTCGCTCCATCCACTCATCCCACTTGCTCCATCTGCAGAGTTTTCCAGTGCAACTGTTGGCCTGTGCTGTCAGATGGCTCACTGGCATGGTCCAGGTTAAAAAGAGACCTATTTATTTCTTCAAACTTATTAACCTGGATCATTTCACTCATCTAATTTTCAGTGCTGCTGAAGAAGGGAACAGTGAGTAGTTGTCGTCAGGGCCACTACTGAATTAAAGTGCCTGCTAGGATGTTCCTGTATTAAATGGGAACCAAAATACAGGGATCTGGGCAAATACATTACATTGTGAGTAATCAGATGCAAGGGAGATGGGGCTTCTACAAGACATTAATACAGACAAGATAGTTACCTCTGGAATCAATTTTTGAGAGGTGGCCAACACCCACATCAGCCTAGCCTATGCATTAATGAGTGTGACCTGTTGGTTACTGAGTGCGGCCCCAATCCAGCCACATGGCAGAGCTCCTCTTTCTGCTCTACATGGCTGTATGTAGCTGTGGGGACTGAAATGTTGTGTTTGCTTTCTGTTCCAGTTTTTGGTGTTGCATAAAGACCTGGTGAGCCGAGTCAAACCGGTTCTCCTAGGACAGGGTCTCCCCTTGCTGCAGGACTCCAGCATCCCTTGCCCATTACCCACGTTTGTAGGATGCCTCAGCTTGGACACCCAGAGTTTATTAGTCACTGTGAAAATCTTTACACTGATGGCCTTGTGTGGCTTTCCCTCCCCCTCACTTGGTGCACATCTGCTGTATTCATCACCATGACAACTGTGTGCCCTTTTGCTATGTCATTATACGTTTCTGTGAATTTCCGTGGCGAGGGGCAGGCGCGTATTGAACGCCAATGACAACAGCATGGGATGTTCTAGGAATGAGACGGGATGATCTCTGGTCAAGTATTTGCCACTTTTATGAACTTAATGTAATTCTTAAAGGCTTTTACCAGTTCTTTAATCCGTTCACGTACCTTCCTTGGAGTCACTTATGAAGGGGTCTCTGTGAATGCAGCAGGGTCATGGAGGGATGGTTTTCGCAGCACTGGTACAAAAAAAGACAGCAGACAAGGGGTGCATTTCAAAGCATCTGGAAAGGCCACAGCTTTACTGATTAGTTCAGCAGTAGATGAGAAACTTGGGTGTGTCTCAGTCTTGAGCTGTCTCCTCGACCTCTCACTGCTGCTGCCCTCATCTGCACTTGGCTTTGGGTTCGGTTATACAAGCTGGCACCTCACAGGATCTGTGCCAGCAGTAATGTACCCATTGCCAGTACCTTTGGTAAGGTCCCTTTTTGGAAGTGGTGATGGCCTGAGTTCACAGTCATGGTGAGTTACCTGTTGGTACAGGGGGGAGGGAAGCCTTCAAATGGAGAATCTCAAGTTGCTGTTGTCTCCTCTGTGCCTGCCTCATAGATAACCCAAATTCTTCAGTTTCCAGGGCTGGCCATCAGTTGACTTCTGCTTAACCTTTGACAGCTTGATATTTAACGTCACCTCCATTCTCCCTCCTTTCCAAAATAAATACATTAAAAGCAAGAAAAACAGGAACCTGATCTCTGTGACAGGACTTGTGTCACATGGGGAAGTCTTTCATAATCCCATCTGTAAAGAAAATGAAGTCCTACACTGAATCTCCATCACATTAATGAATTTAGCACTTGCCGTGAGACAGGGGTATGGCTCTTTACTCCTTCAGATGTGCTATATATACAGTTAATTCAGTTTCTTCTGATTAACTCCTCTGGGGTTTGTGTCTATTCCTGGGACATACATTTTGGACAGACCTATGTGTAACCTCTCTGAAAAGGGTCAGGGACAACTGAAATAGCTCATCCAATTTAAGATTTCAAAATAAGCCTCTCCCAATTTGCTGAGGAATGTTAGATTGCATGAGGTGTTTTTCTGTTCTTATTTATAGAGAAAAATTGCCAGGAATAGTTATTAGACATTAATAGAATTAAGGCTCCATGTAAACACATTTAATCCTGATCTGGCTTACGTTAAACCACTGTGGAAGTGGATTAAGTCCAATCACATGAAAACATTCCTAATATGGAAGAGTTTGGTAATGCAAAACAACTAGACTTACTATTACCGCTAGAATTCACATCTAATTTTTTTCCCAGGTCTTTGCCTGTGTAAGAGGATCTTTCTTTTCTTTTACTTGTACATATTCTAATGATATTGAGTAGTCCTGACTAAGACTAGATCTCTGCTGTGCTAGGTGTAGTGCTCCCTCACTTGAGGGTGGATGTCCTGAAGAGGGGACAGTCTCCATGGGGTGAAATGGTTTCCTTGTGGTGACAGAGTAGCTCAGTGGGTGAACGATGACCAAGACCCTGATCTCCAAAGTGCCATAATCTCACAGTGTCAGCTGGGATTTGAGAGTCTGCTTGGTTATGCATTTCAGAGTGAAAAAGAAAATAGGGAACACCTGTGAACACATCCAGGTTTCATGAAAAAGCTGAGGGGAGGGTGCGTGCAGGGCTGTGCATCAGCCCACCTTTGCTTCATTGGAAATATGGCTCCACCAAGGTAGATGAGTCCTGAATTCTTGACTCCCAGCTAACCCCTGGATTTCCAAGTCCCTGGGCATTTTCTGCACTAATTCAGAGTGCAGCAGGCTTGCTTCTTCAAAGGAGCTGCCCATAATCATTCCAGTGCATAGCACTTTCTGTCCCAAGCAGAGGAAAAGGAAAGAATTTACTGAAGAGCTCTGCCCGGCTCCTGCTTGTATCCTACAAGAGACTGAAGGAAAATCTCCTCCTGGGGAGGTGACAACAGGGCTTTGGGAGTGTATCTTCTCCACTGCATGTGCCTAAAGTGGGGAGAAAGCCCACGGCTGTGAGTGGTTACTGGGTCCTTGGTCTCTCTTGGCTGGAGTAGATTTGCACTGCAGATCTCTTGGCGTTCATCACCTTGGCCACCCATCCCTGCAGCAGGGACACATTCAGCTTCTCCCAGAGCGTTGGCCCCCTGCTGAGGCACAGCAGCGCTTGGGCTCAGACCGCTGTGCCAGTGGGCTTGGCTCATCCGAGTTGATGTCTGGCCAAGCGGTTCTGGGGCGAAGCCTCAGGCGGAGAAAACCAAAGTAATTTCCTGGCTTTCAGAAGGGCCCGCTTCAGGAGTGTGAGGTACAGGCAGTGTCAAATTAGCGAACTCTTGGCTTTTCTTCTGCAGAAGGCAGCAGCAGCAGTCACGGGTAATTATATTCTGTGCAGGGAGATAACCTCTGGCTGCAGAAGTTTTGAGCTGAGAGGAGAAAAGGGAGAAATGAAAGCACAAGAGTAGACTGGGGAAAAAAAGGGAGATGAGGGTAGTTTTCAATGAAGGGCAAGTGTTTGGAGAGGAATCAAAAACTGGTGCTGTGGTCTTTGTTGTTGTCGCTCTGGACTTTATAAACAGCTAGCAGGACAGCAGTTCAGTTACTGAGGTTACCTCATGCCTCTCTGGGCCACACATTGAGTGCTGCACTGGACACGGGAGCGCTGTGAGCCCCTGCCAGGCTGCAGGCAGCTGCCTGCCTTGCAGCATCCCCGTCTGCCTCTGGCCACCACCTGCCAGGCACAAGCTGGCTGGGGGAGAGGAGGGTGCTCAAGCTGTGAAATAGGGTCATGGCCAGACAGCAGGGGAACATTGGGTGGAGGATGTTTTCCCCACTTCACATGTTTTCAAGGACCCAGTCACTCTGGCTTGGCACAGCACAGAGCAGAGCAGCACAGCCAGACGGGGAGACCAGCAGAGGAACCGGCCATCTTCTCTGAAACACATCTTGGGGACACATCCTTGCAGCTGGTTGCTTTCAGCATTGCATCATATGCCAGAGGTGCCATGCTGGCCTCCAGGGAAAGAAAGGCACAACCGAAACAACACAACCCACCTCCCAAATCTTCATTTAGAGAGTGTGGCTTCAATTAAATGTAATTACTTAATTTTCAATCAAGGGCAACTTCTCTGGCATTTATTTGCTGTCCCCAGTGGCTTGTCCGAGAGAGAGAGAGCTGCTCCGTGAAGGTAGGCACTAATGAAGGGGAGCTTCCAAATAAGTGTATATGTCACTGCATCTAGGTCAGAAGAGTAAGATGAAAGTATCTTCCATGTTTCTCTGGTTTGTTTTTTTTTTAAACTGGGCTTCTAATAAACATGTTAACTTTCCAAATTATTATAAGCAGCTGCATCTATCAGGAGCACACAAGGATATATTTACTGTGTGTGAAAGCTCTCTAACGAAGCTTTGAAGTCCAGCTCATCCCAGATTCATGCAGGGAAGGAGATGTAGCCCTCATGGCACTCCTCTGCCAACTTCTGAAGATGTGAGACTTGAAAGCAACTATTTCTTTGCAAATATGGACAGGCGTGAGAAGCCTTTTACAAAAAGTAAATAGATAGTGAAATATGGATACTCAAACAGATACTTCAAAACCTATCTCTGACTGTCAGAGAGTTTTGTTTGTGTATTGCAGGGGCTTTCTTTTACTTTTCTTAACAACACCATCCCTACACAGTCCATATTTGCATTTAATCACGTGCTGCTTTTCACTTTAGTATCGTCATCCAGAGAACCAAAGTTTCCCTATCCTGCATCAGTCCGACATTCAAGAAAACTGGATGAACCTAAAAAAAAAAAAAAAAAAAAAGGATTAATATGAGTAACATGCGTAAAATCAACAGAAAGGTTTCTACTCTGTGGATCCTTCCACAGCTTGAGGCTCAGATTCCTTTTTTTTATAGAGGCCTGAGAGATGCTGCAGGGTGAAATAACTAATGCTGGGTTTTATAATCACACACCCCTGTTACAGTGCTTCTCCATGGTGCTCCCAGTACACCTGCACATATTAGACATATAAACTCTCCAGGAAATGCTTGTGTTGCTGTGTAAAGCCACACAACGCAGCACATCGGGAACCTAATTGCACCCTCCAGCCACTGTTATAAAACTAGCAGTAAGCAGCACTAAAAAGTATTGAGCACATTTGGATTTTCCAGTCTATGGAAGGGTGTGTATGTTGCATTAAACGTAGAGCTGTGTAGTCTCCACTAAATTACTGTTTCCTTTTGAACTGTACTGAAGAGAGTGACAGAGCAGGATAAGTGTGAGTAATGGGTGGGTAGGCAGGTATCACGGTATTTGGGTTCTTGCTCACTTTCTTTCTTCTCTTTATTCAGTTTCTTTCCTTCTCTTGGTGTCAGTTTATTTTTAGTTCTTCAAGGCTCTATCTTCTGCATCAAAAATAAAGATGAAACCCACTTCTGATCTATCCTTGTAAGAAAGTGGTATGTGTATATATATATATATCTATGCAGTGGCACATATCTGAGGTTACTATGTCTTGATCAGGTCCATTTGAATTCACTACAAGAAATTAAGATAGAAATGAAGGAGAAATGACTATTCTCTCCATACTGTTTCCCCGTCTCCCAGTAATGTTTGCTGTATGCGATGTCCTTTGGGTACTGACCCTGTTGTGGGTTTATCCCCCATAGATCATCTTCCGGAAGATCAGCGATGTCAAGAAGGAAGAAGAGGAGCGCCTGCGTCAGAAGAACGAGGTGACACTGAGCATCCCTGTGGACCACCCCGTGCGGAAACTCTTCCAGAAATTCAAACAGCAAAAGGAAATGCGTAATCAAGGCTCAACCCACATCGACCCAGAAAGGAACCAGCTTCAGGTGGAAAGCCGGAGCGTGCAGAATGGGGCCTCCATCACAGGCACCAGCGTGGTCACCGTGTCTCAGATCACGCCCATCCAGACGTCCCTGGCTTACATGAAAACCAGTGAGGCTGTGAAGCAGAACAACAGGGATGCGATGGAGCTCAAGCCAAATGGAAACGGAGACCAAAAATGTCTGAAAGTAAACAGTCCCATGCGGATGAAGAACGGGAACGGGAAAGGGTGGCTTCGACTAAAGAACACAATGGGGGCCCACGAGGAGAAGAAGGAGGACTGGAACAACGTTACGAAGGCTGAGTCCATGGGGTTACTGTCTGATGACCCCAAGTGCAATGACTCGGAGAATGGTGTAAATAAAAACCCACTGAGGAAAACAGACTCTTGTGACAGTGGAATAACAAAAAGTGACCTTCGCTTGGATAAAGCTGGTGAGACTCGCAGCCCCCTGGAGCACAGCCCCATTCAGGCTGATGCTAGGCATCCTTTCTACCCTATTCCTGAGCAGGCCTTACAAACCACGCTGCAGGAAGTCAAGCACGAACTCAAAGAAGATATCCAGCTGCTAAGCAGTAGGATGGCTGCCCTTGAGAAGCAGGTGGCAGAAATTTTAAAAATATTGTCTGAAAAGAACGTACCCCAGATGTCTTCCCCCAAGTCTCATTTATCACCCCAGAGGCCCCCCCAGATACCCTGTCAGGATATTTTTAGTGTTTCAAGGCCTGCATCACCTGAATCAGAAAAAGATGAAATCCACTTTTAGCATATACCTATGTGTATATATGTATACAGTATATATGCAGAGGTGTATATATACCTTTATACATATATATGTGTGTGTATACGGTAAATATATATACATATATATTTTCACTTGCATCCAATATGACTTGAACACACCAAGGATTTTGATATGTAAATATTGCATGTCCAGCTGGATTCTGGCCTGCCAAAGAAAACAATTATTAACATAGATATTGCTTGTATAATATGCAGTTGACTGCATGCACACTTTACATTTATTTATAATCTCTATTATGTAATAAAAGAATGACTTTTGTTTAACAAAGGCAATGTACTATTTAAAGAATCAGGGTCTAACCTGCCAATATTGCCATGACAGTTTTGATCTCAGGCTGGGTGAATTGAGCTTTTACTTCCTCACTGTCTTTTCTGCCGAGTTAAACAGTAGATTAACGTGACCACATGGAGGACACATTCAGACTCCAATTAGTATTACTGTTTCCTGGTATCATCCCATTACAATATACTGTATATTTGGTGATGAATTCCCCTACTCCTCCTAAAGGGAGGGCTCAGCTCAGTGGCCAGGGAAGGGCACCATGTCTGGTGCTGGAGTGGATCACTGGAATTTAGTCATGTGGGTATTGTGCATGCACAGCCTTTTATTTCAAGTATCCTCCTGCTATTTTAACATTGTAAGTAGGAAATAATAATGGTGATTTATGTAACAAAATGAAACTAACAGAAACTCTCAGCTGCACTCCCTGTGTGTTTTGGGGGTGACTTCTTTCTTGAAAGCCTCCTTTTACTGATGCCATTTTTATTGAACTGTTAGAGTAACATTATGTAGATTCTCTTTGCAGCACTCAGTGATGGTGTCCAGTTCTGTCAGTATCTTCATTAGGATGTCCTGTTTTTGCAGGGTTGAAGTTGCTCTCCCACTGTCCTCCCCCGTTGCCCCTGGCAGAAAGACTTTGCACAAGGTCTGAGCAAGGGAGTGAACAATCGTAGTTCAGCTCCTCAGGAGCCATTTGAGCAGGTTTGAAAGCCTGAAGTTAAAAGGCTGCAGTTAATCCCCTTCCACTCTCTTTTCTGAGGACATTTATCAGCCTGCAACTGCCTTTGAGAAGGAGAGAAAATAACCGGTCAGGATGAAATTCCCTTTAGTCCAAGGCACCTGGATGATAATGGTTGGGTGGGAGAGTGGTGGGTGTGTTGGGGAGATGAAGTTCTCCCTAGGGTGCTGCCCGCTGCTCTTGCCTCGGACTCGTGGAATGTTTCAGTGCATGAGGTGGGGCACACTTCAAGAACAGGCTTGAAGTGCCCCCACAGCCAGTCGTCACGTGTACTAAGTCCCTTAGGTCTGTGTCAGATGCTCTGACCCTCCTCTTACCTGGCTCCCATTAGCATCTCCCAGTCTGTACCATGCTCAGACCCCATCTCCACCTCCTAGACTGGAACATCGCCGTCCACGCAGTGCTGCTGGCTTTGCAGGGCTGCAGCAGGGCAGGCTCTTGCACTGGATCCTGTTTGTTCTCCTGTTTGGAGCTGAGGTTTTGGACTCTACCTAGGTCTGCACCTGAGTGTGGTGTGGTTTTTTGCCTCCCTTTTGCACTGGTTTTGAATCCAGATACATGTGATGCATAGCAGAAATGGCAAACACAGCTTCAGAGCTGTTAACCAGCACAGCTTGAGACCAGCCCAGCAGAGTGCAATTGGTTCTTCAGAGAAGGATTTCCCCTCCACACTTAAATGGTCTCTTACATCAAGATCCCATGTTTTCAAAAGTGCCTGGAGTAAAACATATATGTAACACAGGACATTACTATCAATCAGGTAAATAAAAGACATGTTTATAATAAGTGGGCATCCTTTCCAGACACCAATACCAGATGAATTGCTTAATGTTAGTAAACTAAACTAAATTGCTTCCTGAAAAACTAAAAAAAAAAGCAAACCCAAAACAAACAACAAAAAAAAAAACCCAAAACAAACAAACAAACAAAACTATCATTTACAGTAGTGGCAATTAGGAACCCGCATCTTAGGGTGAACATATTTTCTATTCTGAAATCCAAACCCATAAACCCCCAAAAGTTCATAAGAAAGCCAAAGAAGTCGTTGCTTCTGTTGTGCCAATTCATAGAGGCTTTTTGGGAGATGGTAGTCTTTCTCATTTGCTGTTCCTTTCTGGCCTGTTTCTGCCCCTTCTCCAGTTTCTTTATTTAGGAAATTATAGACAGAAAAAGGAAGAATAAAAAGCCATCGAAAGGGACAACTCTTCCCCAAGCCTGGTGGTTAGGCTGCCTGCTCATTATAATTTTCCACAGCTGCAGTTGTCACTGTCAAAACTTTCAGGTGGATTTTGCAGCTGCTGTTCTGACACAAGTGCAGATCTGTAACTCTGCAACCATGCTTTCATCTGCAAGGACAAACTGCACTTGCAAAACAGTAGGACCTTCAAGGTCCTATTCTAAATTCTACCCTGGGACTTTGAAAGAATCGGGGGGTTATAGGGTTAGGGAGTTACAGGGTTGCTGCAGGCTGCTGGAGTATGTATAGACCTTGTGGGTACAATTTAAGTGCCAAGATTTGAAGATTTGAATGTTCTTGCCTGACTTGGACTGCTGGTTAAGACACACACAGCAGCTGCCCAGTGAATAGCTGAGTCTTGCAGGCTGTCTGGGGGCCAGATTTTGGTAA
The DNA here is from genome assembly GCA_031468815.1 of Morus bassanus. Taxonomy (NCBI): domain Eukaryota; kingdom Metazoa; phylum Chordata; class Aves; order Suliformes; family Sulidae; genus Morus; species Morus bassanus. Next base: position 8,339,883 of record CM062572.1, on the reverse strand, counting down.
AGTTCCTTGAATGCATGAATCTGCTATGATGCGATGCTGCAAAAGAGCCAGCAGGGTAATGGGTGTGACTTTGTTAGAAAGCTTTAGCCTCAATGGCATTCCTCTGCCTTTGTGAAGGACTTCTTTTCTTTCTCTGTAACTGATATTAATTCTAGATAGAACTGCATGGCATGCAAAGGGATCTCTATTAAGGTTTATCTTGCAAGTCAGGTTTAACTTTGTGCCACTTTACAATGAGAGAACATGTAACAGGATTAGCCTGGCTTTGAAAATTATTTGACCCTGGAATGTCTGTTCCAGTTCAAGTCTAACTCAGCTGATTACAACATAGTGGCTAGAAGCCATAAATAGTGTAAAATACCAAGTTCATGAAACAAATACAGTGTTTCCAGGTCCACTTCTAGTGCTGCTTTGACTCTGATATTCCAGTCTTGTCCATTGCAGGTTCAGCTTGTACCTTGTACGAGGCAGTGGCATGATGGGTGTCTTGCAAACATGATAAATGCAGCCTGCAGATGGACTATCCCAGGTGCTGTGTGCTGGGGGTGCAGCTGGAGACCCAATTTGCAGGATTGACTCTGGTGGCTATTGCTCTGAAAATTTGGCTTGTACAAATCAGAAGCACTTTGCCTCCAAAATTTCCTGATTTGAGCATTACATGTTGTTTCATGGAGTTGTTACCAGGGCACTGATTCAGCTTTCCCATCCCCTCGCGATTGTGCATGATGCAATTGAGCTCTAGGTGTACCTGCTCAAGCAGGGGGTTTGGGCAAGATGATCTCGAGAGGTCCCTTCCAACCCCTATGATTCTGTGATGCTGTGTGATTCTGTGATTCTGTGCTGCAACTGGGGCATTCCTTTTCTGTTAAAGAAGCATGAGTCACAGTCTTGGTCTTGTGGTTCAGGCTTGACTGAAAGCAACCACCTATAGTCATTAAGTGCAATAAGGACACAAATGTGTCTCTTCCACCTAAGCCAATGCTCAAGCAGCTACCTGCTGCGTGGAGAGAGCTCTCGGCTGCATGCTTTCCTTTCCTTTGAGAGCTGTATACCTGTACAGATGTTCCTGCCACATGCTGGTAACAGCATTCTTAGCACTTACCTTGTGCTTTGTGTGTTCAAAGCATTTTACCTGCACACAAGTGGATTTTATCTTTCCAGACTTTGAAATAGAAATAAAATGTGTACAGAAAAGTAAACACTTTCCAAAGCAAACGAACTACAGTACCTTTAATAGCATTTTTGTGTAATATTACATATACAAGATAGAACAGCACTTCAGGATAATAACTGAAAAAAATTAATTGTTGTAATGAAGATTCAGTTCTCCTGAATTTATATTTGTATATCCTTTTTCCATCTTTCTGTCTTTGCCAGGGGTTAGAGCAGAGCTGACTCTGGAAGTGACAAACTTAAGCTTTGCCCAATTTTCTTTTCCCTGTTCTGGAGAAGTAGCACAACTATAGGGACTCGATGCTGTGGGCACCGACATTTGGGCTCATTGCTAGATTCAGATTCAGTCTTCATTTACCACCACATGGTTAAGCAACCCTGATACAGAGGTGTGAACTGAAGGTTGAATCTGATGATCATACTGGACCTTAAAGTATATTTTGGATCCCAGAAAATTTTAGAAAACTGGCAGCTGCAGAATTAACATTGTACTACTTGCAAGCCTTGAGCAGTTGCTCTGGAAGTAAATGAGACTGTTATACAGATGTCATCATTTGCATGGGTCAGAAAACAGATGTGCTCATGAAATAGCTTGGAGGCTTTTTGGGGAAAAAGACGTCCTGAACTGGAAGGGAAAATAAAAAGTCAAAGGCTTGATATGGAATTTGGGAGTGAGGAGGTAGAGGGATGTATTATAATGAATTAACACTTTTTTACTTAGATTTTAAGCATTTAGAAAACGCAAACCTATCTTTTTGGATGTCAGAATTGGACAGATCATTTGCTAAAATAAGTATTTTTTTCCTAAGTGAGGTGGCATCAAAGTGATACCTGTTTTTTTAAAAGTGTTCAAATACCATTTTCCTATAGAAGAGAGTTTTAACAGGTTTTGTTATCTTTGGTTTTAATAGACTGTATATAAAGGCTTTTTTCAGTTCTTTTTTTGTACCAGAAGCTCCTGTGTTAACACATATCTTCAGGTCCATATGATCTATATTGCTTTATAGTCTTGCCACTGACGTACTTGTTACAGAGGGTTTGAGAAGTGGGATTCCTTTGGAGAAAGGCATCTCTCCGTGGCAGCCTGGGCTCTGTGACTCTCCCATCCTGAGCTGCAGTGAGAGCTGTGAGCACTAAACAGCAGTAGTTTGCATTTTTCTTGGCAATTCTGGATCTGCACTGATTTCCTTCAGGGAATTTAAGGAAGGAAATAGAAAAATTGACACTGTCATTTTTCCTGGATAGCCCCAGTCCTTCACCTATGTCTGTGCCACCAGAGCAGTGCTTTCCCCATGGAGCCTACAGGGAGGAAAAGTTTGATTCAGCTAGATTTCCACATCTGGGAATAGTTTTTATAACTTTCTCCTTATTTTTTTGATACAAAGAGATAACATGATCTCTACATTTTTTGTTTGTTTTAATATGTTATAGCGCATTTCAAAATTAAATACATTCTTAAAGCAAAGTGCTGAATGGAGCTAAAATAGACAAGAAGTGCACATTATTTCTGGCAGAAAAGCAGCAAATTTTCTTACTGATGTAAAGAAAATTGTGCAAAGATCAGCTTTGTGATACCTAACAAAATAAAATCATCCTTACTGAGGGTGCATTTAATCATACAGAAAATCGACCTTGTATTGCACAGTGGGACAAGAAGGCATATATTGATTTTGAATACTCAAATGATAGAAGCATTCAAAAAGGGCTTGACCAGGCCATGATAAATAAATTATATTAGTTTATTATGTTTTGTTACTCAGCCTCGTGATGCAAGGCAGGTGGAACCAGGCATCCGGGGCAATATTCTTACAAACCTTTTTATCCGTTGTCTATAAAACAGATAAGTGTATTTCTTCATTATTTTCTGCTTGGAGATTGCCCACAATCTGAGACTATTGGTGTGCACCAATTCTATATCTGGCTGTCTGCCAGGAATACATCAATTAGCCTTAATTAAAAGCCCTATAAAAAGGATTTTCTATTAAGTTGGCCTGTCCCGTCCCGTCCCGTCCCCCCCGTCCCCCCCCCTCAAGTGACATGGCTGTGTGTTATCTGGTTCAGAGCAGATTCAGTTCAGGCTGAGCAATGGCAGAGTATGTTTCTGCCTGCCTGCAAAGGATGTATAGACACACCGTATGTATGTATACCTACCCATTTGGAATGGGGACTCCGATGTGGTCCATTTAAGACAGGTCTTTCAGACAGGTGGGATAAATCGTGCTCTGGAGGTGCCAGTCTCTCATCATTTACTGTAGAGTAATGACTCTAGATTAGACACTTGATTTGTAGACTGCTAGAGGGTAAATGAAGTGAATCCAACCCATAACTCAAGCTCCCAGCCTGATTTCCTTTGTATAAAAAGGTACCTCTAAAAGGGACCACTTACCATCTTTCCAGCACAGAAGCACTTTCATACAGGTGACTAACAGTACAGGGAACATTGAAATGTCTCAGCATGCAGCCAGAAACAAAGTGTTCAGTTCCTAAACTGCTAATGAGAGCTCCATAAAGACATTCAGATGCTCAGTTCTTGGCCTGTGGTGATCAGGTTTTTAACTTTTTACCCCAATGCCATGACATGATAGTCCAGGGACCCTCATTTTCACAGGTGTATAGCAGTTGAGATGCTCTTCATCATGATGCACAACACCAAGGCATAGGGGAATCACCAGTCACTTTTTGGACTGCCACCTATGTGGGATCTTTGGCTGCTCTGGGTTATTGAGGATGTTAGGAGACTTATTGCTGAGCTGTGTCATGCAGTGGAAAGAGGACAAGGCTTGGAAATGTCCAACAAAGGGAAAAATTGTAGTGAAGAGCTTCCAAGGTAGACAGAGAGTGACTGACAGTCAGGTGATTGCCCACACCACAGCAGAGCCCTGGCTCTGTGCTGGGCAATGGGAGGAGAGAGGGGAGAGGGAGAAGAAAGGATATAAGTAGTGGTGTCCAAAAAGGGTAACAGTATTCCACTGAAGTCAAAACTTACTAGTCTCTGCGTAGTGGCTGTTTGTGTCTTCATAATTTATTTATTTGGAAGTTGGCAGATCCATCTTTCCTTCAGGTGGCATTTATGGATGAGGCTGGCAGCCCTTTCTGGGGTGACAGCTGTGGGACAGGGAAGGATCGTTAGAGGATACTCAAATACAGATGCCCTTAGGGGAAAGTGTGGGCTTCAGGAGAGCCAAAGCCCTTGCAGCTTGCCAAAGACCTGTAAGAACAGGGCATATAATATCCAAACTGTGTAGCATCAATGTATGGACTCTGTATTTGAAGTTGTCCCTGCTTTGAACAGGGGGGTTGGACCAAATGATTTCCAAAAGGTCCTTTCCGAGCTATGTTGCTTTATCATTCACTGATTCTGTAGATTTTAATAGCACAAATAGAGAGGAGGTAAAATTTGAAGGTTCTTAGTTATCTTCCATTATTTTCTGGTTTTCAATTTAAATACCATACTGAGGAATGTGGTGCCAATTTTCCAGATAATGAATATTTCTAAAAGCTGATACTAATCAAGCAGACACCAGAGAAATTTGGTGTTTTCTAAAACTACGGCATATAAATAAATTAAGCCCTTCACTGGGCATCAGCTAACATCCACACTTGATGCAAAATGCTGAGAAAAATATCTTGGTGACCATGCAGTTTTGGAAGCAGCAGGCTAATATAGATGCATCAGCAACACCCACTCCCTCTTCCAACTTCTTCCCCAGCCCAGTGAAAGGTGATTGCGATATCTGAAAATGCCATCCAAAAAGCAGTAGCATTTGAGCTGGTTTTCAGTGTTGTGCTGGCAGACATGCACAGCCAAGTCTATAGGAAACGTGTGAAGGGCAGTGGCATGTGGGTATCTCATTAGTGGCTGGATCATCGGGTGATTCTTACCCCTCTGGATTCAGCCTGCTCCTCTCACCGTCAGTGTGTGGACACCATTGCTGAAATGGCCTGGGGTTGACCAAAGGGTCTGGGTATGTCCGTGGGGCCCATGCATATTCCTAGAGTCTGCCCCCAGCCCCATTCCCAGGTTTATTCTCTGCTTTTCCAGGCACATTCCAAGGTTTACACCTTGCCCTATTAGGTTAAACTGAAAAGCTATTTTCCAGACTCTGTAACCTCCTCCATATCCCTCACAGGGCTACTCAAAAAAATCCTTTCCAATCTGTGGCTTAGCAGCAAGTCTCCAAATAAATCAGGGATAACAAGGCAAACCTTATGCCCTCTCTGTGCATCATTTTATTAAACAAACCTTAATTTTTATTTTATTTATGGATCTTTGGAAAATCTTGAACAGTACAGTGTCCCATAGAATAGCAGAGATTGGAGTGTTTGCTTTTTTTAATGAGACAGTTTAAGAAAGGGAACTCAGGTGAGACACCAGCTTCACACTCAGTCCAGCAACTGCCATGTGTGACCATTTCCTCAGGTTTCCTCCTCCAGTTGCACCTTAGGAGAACTTCACCACCGGTGGCACTTTGAACTGATGCCTTGTAGTGCTAGTAAAAGTCCTCTTCATTTCCTCGGGTAGACCCTAGGGCTCTGCTCAACATTTCCATGTGAAGTAAGCCAGGACATGCAGGCACTTTCCTGTCCTGGGCTTGGTTTCAGAAGAATTTCCCGAGTTGTTGCACCTCTTTTCTCTGTCACCGCTTTGTTTTCCTAGAAAAAAACCCTTTTGTGCTCATGTCCATCTCCTCTGGCTGGTGGGGCAGGAGAGGACACGCTCGCCTCATTGCAAGCAGGCGAGGAGCAGTGCAGTACACTGCACTTTCTGGCTGATCAATTGGGAATCCAGTTGCATCCAGGGCTGCTGCCAGGACCATTAGTCGGAGGTCACAGTTCAGTTTGTAAATTGGGTGTCTTACCCGAGCTTTCATAGAAAAAGGTTTTTTTTTTTTTTTCTAAAGCAAAACAAAATTAGTCCTCTGTTGTCCCTGCAGGATTAATTACTGCCTTCTTCACTTGTATCATCAAATGCTGTTTGGCAACAGCTTCTTTTAGGTATAATTAGGAGTCCTGACATTACAAACAAGCTCAGTCAGATGGTACTTAAAAATTACAAAGCTGAAATGTCACCTAAACTAGCAGTTTAAACCTAGCTTTTGAATATCAACAACCCCATTGGACTCATCGTGTGTTCAGAGCTCATCGCTTCGGGTCATCAGTGTGAACATCCTCCTGAAACCAATAACAGAGGGTTTTTGTTCTGCAGGGTCCAGTCATGGTGTGGCTCTTAGAAAAGGACTGTGGGTGCAAGGATGCAATGGTACCTCCCAACTCTTCCAACTGCCCATGGATGCTCTGTAGATTCCCAGTCATTTTTTTTTTTTTTTTTACTTAAAGGAAGGGCTGGGTGCCACCAACTGCATAATTCTATAAAGTGGTAAATTCAATTTATCGAGTGGGAGAGGCAGTAGCTAGCAGTAAGGCAGGATTTGGGTTTTAAAAATCTGCCATGTGGGAATTGGGCAAGCTACCAGAAAGACAATAAAGGATTTATCTGGCAATGCATGCCAAAGGAATGCTAAACATGTGAGCAAGAGAATTTATTGATACCAGTGAAAAAGCTCATTAGTGTTAAAGTGCAAAGCAACTCTGTAAATGTACCTTTCAACTGTCCCAATAAAATCCCTGTACTCAGACAAGGGGAACTAAGGCTTGTTTCTGTGACGTGTAGAACTGACTAATCAGCTTTCCCAGAAAACTTGCACACAATACATGTTTCCTCAAATGTAATAATTAGCACTATTTTACTAGCATGGGTGAATTTCACAACTAACCTCCATATATTTCCCCTGCCAGTAGTTTTGCAGTGATTCAAAGATGCGCCTAAAGCTGGTACTGCAGTATTTCTCATTGGACAGGTTTGTACCCTTCCTTGCTCGTCACTGATTGTCTATTATTTGCCCCTTAAGAGAGCTGTCACCCTGTAAGGGATGTGGGACACGACAATAAACCTGCAGTTTGCAGGGATGCAGTGGAGATAAAGGTTCAGCATATTTTTTCTGGAAAACATTCCAGTAGTAAAAATACACTTGCTAACTGTCTAAAGCTCCAATGCCTTATCAGCACAGTTTATGTAACAAAATCCCATTAGTACTGCAAACCATTCTCACATGAATTAGGACACGATATGCTTCATAAACTTTACATATCTCTTTACTGTTGTTATGCATATAGCACTTGGCTGGGGCTTTTACATGCAGGTGTAGCTGCATATCTTGTGTTAATTTCTGTGTGTTTTGAAAGCTACATAATATGAAGGAGAATATTTTCCGCAATGAAAAGCAGTGTTTCCCTTCCTTGTTTTGTTGTTTATCTCTTTCTTTCTTTCTTTCTTTCTTTCTTTCTTTATTTCTTTCTTTCTTTCTTTCTTTCTTTCTTTCTTTCTTTCTTTCTTTCTTTCTTTCTTTCTTTCCTTGACTTCTTTTTTTCTTGCCTAGGCTCTTAGGCTAGCAACTTCTAGAAATGGCAAGATTAAGTAATTTGCATCAGCAGATTTACTGAGATAATGATCTGTTTTGCTATTTGTGTTCAGAAGAAATAATACACTAATAGGAATTCTAGTTAGGGCTGAGTTGTTAATGTCCTGCTTAAATACCAACCAGTGACCAAGTGGTTCAGTAAAGTGTCTCAGCAGATCTTCTAAATTGTGTTCTTCATTTTGAAGGTAAATATTTTCAGACTTCAAACATTCTGCGTAAATGTTCTTATTAAGGTCAGTGGAAATCTTTCCATTAATTTCTCTAACTCTAACCCAGGTCTCGAAGAGGGACCAGGACAGTGAGTTTCAGCACGGGCTGATCTTTCTTAAAACCAAGAACTGCGGGTACCAGAATTTTAATTTCAGGCCCTTGTCTAATGCAAATGAGCCCAATATTTAATGCCCTACAAAATGCTGCATGTGGAATACAGGCAGAAATGTAGAGGATGTGTTTGAAGATTGGGACAGCAAGGTAAATTGCCATAAAAATCAGCTGAACTGATCAGGGAAAGGGCACTTTTTAATTAATATGTATTTGAATCCAGATGACTTATTCTCAGTGTCTGAACTGTCAGTAATTTCCATCCAAAGTAACTGCTCAAAATTCATGACCATCTAGAATATCGTTGTACAAGCCAGATATGTACATAAGCTGTGCAAACTCTCTCTGGGGAGAAGCACAGTTAAAAATAAAGTTGTTATTGCTACCACAGAGAGAGACAATGACAAAGACAGGCGGTTGTGCACCAGATACTGTGAGACTCTGAACCCTGTCCTGCCATCCCTGTATCCAAGTGCTGCTGATTCAGACATGGGCTGACGCGCTCAACTTTTGAGTCCTGTTTGTGTTCCCTCATGTCCGTCCACACCTGGAATGGAGCAGAGCGTCATGCAGGGAAGGAGCAGCTTGCGTAGGACTTCATGAAGTGTAGGCCCCCACCCCAGACCAGGCTTCAAAGGGTGAAGTCCTGGCTCCATAAGGCCCATGGGAGTTTTGGCATGGGTTTTAGGATTCCTCCCCTGCCTCCCCCATCCCTTTGAAATGCTTATGAGCTCCCACTCATGTTTAGGCAACTGATCATCCTAGGCTCTTAAAGGAAGAAAAATCTGGGGAATATAGGAGGAAAGGGGGGATGAGGGGTGGCCATCATCCTGGGTATGTCTCTGTGCACCCCCAGGTCCCCAGTGGTGTCTGGTGAACTACCCTTATAACGGCATGCTCAGAGTACTTTCACAATTAGTGGCATGGGGAGATTTTTTTTAACAAATCGTCGTCATCACAGAGGACCTCATTACAGTCAATACGTTGTACTGTTTTTCTAGCTTTTTTTCATAGGCTTCCCCCCTCACCCCAAATGACAACTGAAAACTTAACTGAGCCAGGAGCTGCTATACAAGCCTGCACAGTGAGAGGCTGAATCTAAAAATCCACCCCAGCCTGCCCTCACGAGATACCCACACAGTCTGTGCTGAGCACCTGCCCTAGGCATAATCTGCCTTCTCTTGCTTTTTCTCTGCTGAAATGCAGCTGCATGGCCAATATGCATTTTACTTTCTTTTCCTGAGAGCAGGCAGCCTTGTGTCGCCAGCCCAGCGCTCACTGCCCCACACTTGTGCTGCGACATCTCGCTCTGCACCCCTGAGCATCTAACAGGGACAATCCTGCAATGCTAATCCCTAGTTTGTGGGAATTGTTCCACTAACATTATCAGGACTTTCTTCACAAGCAAAGCATAATGGGCTTTAAAGCCTCCTTTTTTACCCTGAGGTCCTTAGTTTTGATCTCAAGTTTCAAGGTGTCCCATTAGCTGAAAAAGCATCAGCTGATATAATCACATTTGTGCAACCCTTACGGAGAAGTTGGGCAAAACAACTGGTTTTAAAAGCTCATATTGGAAAAGCTGATCTACAGAGTAACTGCAGCTTTTGAATGTATGTGATTCACAGACACTGGACTGCGGGGAGGAAAAAATATTTTGGGAAAAATTTTTTGCAAGGGAGAAATTGGGGGAAAGGGTTATTGCTTGGATAATATTTCTTTTGTTACTACTTGCTGCTCTTTGTACACTAGCCAATGCAAATGGTGTTCATGTTACTGATGATATTTTTGAACAGCCCGGCTATCTTTTTTGCTGTTGTTAATATACTGAGGATTTGTGGGGATTTTAAATGCCTCTGCCTTTCAGGATTATTTCTACAAAAGCAATTGAGAACTGTATTTTGCAGCAGGAAGCTTATGAAAACCTAGAGAAAAAAATAAAGCATTTGAAACTGAATAGCTATGAAAGGAATGCACCTCTGCTACCATATCCAAAATCTGCAAAGCAATCATGAATTACATCAAGAAAGGACCATCTTTCTACTGAAAATCACACATCAGTTCATACAGAGTGGATGCTCCCTTGACCACTTGCGTGACTGCCGAGGAAGAATGCGTGGGAACGCTTTGGTTAAACGTGACTACCCTGTCGTTACTTTTGGACATTGCCATGTGTGGTCTATTGAAATTGGTTAATCCGTAGCAAGTTTCTTGTTGCACTTTTCTGTTTGCTAATATTCAACAACAAGGCAAATGTGGGTCACTTTAAAAGCATTGGCAGACAACTGTTTCTAACCCAAAGGATTATGGGTTTTAGCACAATGAACTGTACTTCTTCAGGGAGGATCAACGTTGATTTTTTTTTTTTTCACACGTCTTTATTTACATGTGGCTATATTTTCATTGATACAGAATAAAAAGTGCATTTTATTGACCTTGCGTGCTTGTGTTCTTACTTCTCTTGAGCTCTGCACCATAAAAGTGGTAGCTCTTGTTTTCCTGGCCAGAGCAGAACAAAATTTGTTGAGATTAATGAGCAAAACATAGTCTTATGTTTAGGAGGCTTGGGCATGGGGATGTTAGACTAGAGCTTGTATACAGAACAACAGGAACAATGCTTGGCCTTCCTCCTCACTGGCGTGAAGACAACAGGAAATAAATGAAGCTGAGCTGGGCACAGCTATCTCATACATAAGACTTTTGTAGCATTTAATTTCCTCCCCCAAGCAAATCAGGATGAAGAGGGAATACTTTATCTAAGTGGATAGTAAGTATTTGCTTATAACCTTTTGTTCGTAAAGTGTTCCATTTTATTTGGTGCAAATGCATAATTTTGCTTCAAAACACTTCTATACGTTAATTACATTCCCAATGAAAAATAAAGATTGGGAGGGTGGGGTAGAGGCAGAAGTGTTTCACTTGCAAATAGCAAGTTCCAATAATTTCTAAGACATTTCCTCCCTTTGCTTCTTACATTGTTAGCTTTGTCACAAGTGGCATTCCCCAAAGAATCACCTGTGCCAAGGTGCCAGTGACTTTTCTGACACATATACACATTGCTGACATGTTCTTAAAACCGCCATTGCTCCAATACTCCTTCAGCTCAGAAACCAAAGCATGTGGAAATTTGTGGCATTTTTTCTGTTCCCTTGCAAGTGGCTTCGACCCAGATCCTACAGACTTTGTCTCAGCCAGTGATGGTACCAGGGTGTGAGAGGGGTAATTACAGCTGTGACAGTCAGAGTGGAACTAATTCAGTTTGAGGGTAAAGCATCCAAATCTAGCTGTCCACAGATAGGTGTTGCCGTCTGTAGGGACAGATACTCTGGGGAGAAAATGTTTCCTATTTATGGTGAAAAATAACCATCACTGACCTTTTCTTTTTTTTGACTCACTGAGCACTTATTCTCAGCATCCTCAGCTGCGGTGAGGAGACCTTGGAATCAGCACAGGAGGGAGGACAGCTTAAAGCCTTCGTGGCAGGCACTGATAGAACAGGCCATAATTTCTATTGCTGAAAACCCAGTGGCAGAGACCACTCCTGCTGCTTCTTTTCTGTAATTAGGGTTGGGTTTTGCCGGATAGGAAGCTGGCAGCATCAGCACAGCAGCTTTTTCCAAGTGGGTGTTTGGGATTATGTCAAGGCTGTGTATCCCAGCCCTAGGAGCCACACTGGAAAGGAAGCTGCCACGCACAATGGAGGGAGACTGAAGAATGAAGCAAGAGTGGATTTATTTGCAGGAGCTAATTCGTTGCTGGCTGACAGCACTGATTTGTGCAGTAGTGCAGCTGTGCCTGAGCAAGCTGGCAACTTCTGTCATTATCCATGGGAGTGGTCCTCACCAGCATCCAAGACCCCTTCCACCCCCACCAGACAGGGTTTGGCTTGTACTCTTGCAAGTGGCAAGGATGCTGGCCAAGATGGGGGATCAGTCCCCAAGATTGCCGAGGCCCTGGGGGAGACAAAGTGCCCATTTTGCTTTGCAGATTGCTTTACCTATGTGTATTACCTCTGCCTAAACAAGCCCTGAAAGTCAGGAAAACAAGTTAATATATATGCACGTCTCATTCCCTTTACAAGAGCACCATCCAACACACTAGGCTGAAGATTTATTCTTCAGGGCTGATGCTCCACTGATTTAGGATTCATCTTTAAACAATGTGTTGTAAACTAACACGGGCCAGGAGCACAGGGCAGAGACAGAGGCTTGGTTCAGACCGGCTCCTTCCTCACATCAGTGCACCCTTTACAGGCAGCTTCTTAAAAAAGTTTTTTTCCTATTGTCCACAGTGATGTTAATTGGCGGAGAATGAGGCTGAAACAATCACCTTACACCTCTAATTAGGTGAAGTAATGAAGACGGAGTGAGCGAGTCCTTTAATGCTGGAAATTTGGTGGTTTACTGTGCTGCATAGAAATAAAACAGCTGCTCCCTTCAGAGCATAAATTGAGCCAGGCACTGAAAGCTACCCAAACTTTTGTAGTGCACAACTCAGAAAATGGATAGAGGTACACCACTGATATCAGCTATTTTTGGGGCCACCTTGACCACGTCCCTCTCCTGGCCAATGATTTCCATTTAGCCAGGTCTGCCTGAATAGTTTCTTGCTCACTTGGTTGCACCTAAGAAGGTTCACAAATCATTATCTTCAGGAATGAGCAGGCCGGTCCTGCAAGCCCAAGGGTGGAGTGTTTGAAGCACTTGGGCAGCATGGGGCAGATATTTAAAAAGCTACACTGAGCTCACACACAGCAATATGTCTCTACAAACACCTTTGTGGCAGCACTGCTCAATGCTTTTGACTGCTAGCACTAGCAGCTGCTCAGCAGTCACTGCCACAACTTTTCGGAGATGCTCTTCTGCCCTTGGTTACATAGAAAGACACAGAAGATACGTCCTGATTGCTTAGCTCAGGTGTGGGAAGCAGAGTTTTGCATTGCAAGCCATTTGTCAATGGCTTCTCCTGTTCATAACCACTTCTCTTCAAAGGCTGCCAAACAAATAAATGCAAATATATAGTGTATTTTTAGAATTAAATATAAATAAATTGTGCTGTCTAAAGAAATCATAAGTAGAGACACTAGCTAAATACCTTAATTTCTCTGCCATCACAGATGGACATGAAGAGCCTCAAGCTCTGCTGACATTCACCAAGGGAGAGACAAGGTCTGAACATTTACTTTCCTAGTCTACTCCCTATGGCCTCTATTCATCTCACCTGAAGTTTACGCAACTCATTGACGATGCCAAACTGGAACCTGATCCTGCTAAAGATTCGTCATGACGGGCAAGACATAGGGCACTTCTGGCTCACAACTCAAGCCAACTTGGACTAGTTATCTGTCCCCATTATCCAGATCGGGGGGGCCTAAGGTGACAATACCCTTATGTCATTACTGTCCTAGGCTTCTGGTTATAAATTGCCATTGTGCTGTAAAAACACAGGCATGGAAACATTGGCTCCTGTATTTTTGCAAATATATATCCTGCAGGTGAAAAGCAGTATTCAGAGTCATCACACAAGTCCTTCAAGAGCAATATGTACCATTATTGCTGGAGACCCCACTTGCAAAAAGCTTGAAGAAATTTGTTTTTAGAGGAACTGCCAAAAGCTTCCTGTGAACATGGTATGAGGAGCTAGCTAAATGATTATTATAATGCAGATTATGAAGGGAAAAGTTAGGTTCACTGGTAGTATCTTTCATTCTTCTGCACATGGAGAACATGTGGTTCAGGAGAAGTGAAGAAAGCATCTGTCAAGAAAGGACATATGGATTTCTTTTTTATTGCTGAAAAGGAAGCCACAAATGGAGCTACACTGTGAAGAAAGGTGTGCTTCTGCCCAGGCTTTTTATAAACACATCTGCAGAGGAAAGCCAGTGGGTTGGTCTTCCCTGCAAACGACAAGACTCTCTGCTTGGATGTGCCCAATAACTAAAGCAGCGAGAAAGCACAAATCTGTGTGATAGCTCCTGTCTCCACGAGCTCCCCAGCTCAAGTCTGCCAGGTGCTGCACCCATTGCTGCCTGTTGTCTCTCCATTCTGCCCTGTGCCTGCAAGTCACTTGCTCCTGCCCAGCTTTCACGGGCTTCTCTCAAGAGGTCCCGCCACTGTCAGCAGTGCCTGTCGCTCCCACAGCAGCTAAGCAAGAGAGACAGAGAGCTAAGCACTCAGTTATTCCCTATTCAGGGCGCAATTTTAAAGCTAGTCTGTAATTTTGTATGGGAGAGACAGATGTTTAAAGAGATCCCAAATCACAGTTTTCTCTACAAATCTGGTTGCTCCCCTTCTGATTCTGAGAGATGTTGAAACAAGGATGGGAGTGCCTGAAATCAGAAGAGGCAGGTTGTTGCTTCTGGAAGGCTCGTCTCTGGATCCCAGGATGTAAAAGCAATCTGAGAGCTCAAATGGAACACCATTTGGGACAGTCCAACCATTTCTGCAGGAGGTCATGGAAACCCACCAGCAAACCCACACCAAAAGCGCTCATTTGCTCAAGTCAGAACAGAAGGTGGCCACGTTAGCCCAGTGCTGTGCTAGCCCACTAGCTTTCAAAGATGTCCCAGGTATTTTCAGGAATTTCCGGTTTATACAGATTACATGAAGGGTTTGTTTCTCATTAGAGCAGCACAACTTAAAGTGTTCTTTTAAAATAGGATCTCACTGAAAGGGTTAGAAGGTAAAAAGTGTAGGGCAGGTTAAATATTGTAGCAAAGGGTCTGAATCTGTATCTCTGTATCTGTATCTTGTCCTATTGGCATGAAGGAGAGCACAGCTACATCAGCTGGAAACTGCCCACTGAGACATTGAGGTGACCTTCCCGATAAACAGCAAAGTATTCCATCCCAGAGGCGCTTTCTGGCTTCACAAGTACTGCTGCCAGGATTAGTGCTACTCAACACCTCCTTTAACAAACAGGAGGAAGGTCTTCCGAGTATGCTTGTGCCACTCACAAATGGGAATAAATGAGGGAGAATGGCGATCGGCCAGGAGTGCAGAGCACAGGTGCAGGACATGCAGCCAGCTAAGTGCTCCTGTCATGGGATGGTGCCGGCTGTGAAGAGCCCTTAAGGGCAGGGGCCGGCAGCACATCACAAGGCACTTTGAAAACATTGCTGGAGCAGAGCTGGGAGTGTGCACTGTCGGGAACTGCCCTTGACTGGCAGGAAGATGGACCGACCAATTTAATAAACCTCTTCTATCTCTCTCCTCTGTAATTCTGTGACATTTTCTCCAGAAAAGTAACATACTTCCAAATTCATCTGATTGCAGTGAAGCAGACTGTTGTCAGCCCCTGGAGAGTGCAGGGCTTCACTGGAAGAGGCAGAGTGGTGTGATGGTATGTCTCAGCTGAGAGCAGGTGAGACTGCTGCCCCCATGGCATGGGGCAGAGGGTGACCCTCCAAAAGTCTGCCAAGTGTATTTACTAATAATTAGCAGGGGAATAATAAAAGGCTAGATAAGGAGATAGACTGAATCAATTTATTGCCTGCTAGGTAAATAAAGCGCAGGCAAGAAGAGAACCGAGGTGAGAAATAGGCAGACGGACAGACTTGATGGATTAATCAGTCTTGTCATCTACTTATACATAGGCATTAGGATCACATTATAAATCAGTGATATAGACACTACTCAAAGAATAGCACATTGGTATGCAAGATCTAAGACTGCAGGACAGACATTATTCAACATGGGAGGAGAATTTGGACGTATTTAGCTGTTTTTCATATGCATATGTGACGTAACATTCAAAGACGCTAGCTCCACTATGCCACAACTTGGCAGTACCCTGCAGCAGAGGCAGAAGGTACCAGTAGGACCAGCTGTGGGGAGCTGGATGGACACAGCCCCACCACCTGCCTGTCTTTCTCATATTTATTCCAGCCATTAGAGCTGAGCAGAGCCTGAGTGAGGGCTAGGTAGTGCAGACATGGGAAAGCACGTCGCTCACTCAACAAGCAGAAAGGGAAAAGGCAAATCTGTGATCACGCAGCACATCATCATTCAGAAGCCACAGGTAGGGATTCAAAAATGGTGGCAAGATTTTGCATTTGTTGAGATGGAAAGAAGGGGTGCAAGAGGGTTGGAGAAGCATAATTTTGTCCCTGATGCTCCCCCTCTCCTCCAGTTTCTTATATGCTTCCATTCAGTTGCTATGAATTACTGGCTTCTGTTGGGAGTGTGAAAATGTTCCTTAGAAATAATTTTCCATGAAACAGAATGGTGAAAAATGGCATCCTTCGTTTTATGGATGTGGGGAGGTCAAAGGTTCTGGAAGTATCCACAGCTTTTCAGAAGTAGCTCAGCCTGTCATGACTTTCCAAACTTTCTCAGAAGGGTTCTGCTTCGTGCCGGGGATACCAAACTTCCTTCTCCAGCAGCAGTTTTTGAATAGGAAAAGCCTGGGATCAATGGGTATAAGCAGACCCTTTGAATCCCATTTGTGCTTCACTATCTGGTAACATAAAGCATATTATTTATTAAAAATACCCCCATCCTCCTTATCTTCTATTTACTTTGTGAAACAGGACCAGGACCTGCAGAGATTTCCTCCAGCCAACAGATTACCCTCCCTTTGTCTTTCTCCTTCCTTCTAAAGCTTAAAAAAAGCTACCTCAGTTTTTCACAGCATAATTTTTGTTGTGTACGTAATCAGCTTTTCTTAGTGAAAAATGAAAAGTGCCAAACAATAGCTTCTAAGACACATGCAGACTTCTGCATTCCTGTAAGAGATAATGGCCCAACATAGACCCATTTCTAATAAACCCATGGTTTCAAACTGTTGGGAAACGTCATCCTGGGAGCATATGGCTTTACAAAAGGCTCAGTTTTCATTTAGTAGGGTAATGTTTCTTTCCCTTTCCCCTCCTTTTCCCTTTTTCCCTTTTCCCTCTTTCCTTTTCTCTTTCCCTTCCCCTTTTTTCTTTCCTTTTTGGCTTCTGCCCACCCCCCCACCCCCCACCCCACCCCACCCCCTTTTCCTCTTCTTTTTCTTTTTTTTTGAGCTCCATCAAGAAATGCAGACTCTTGTTCTGGCCAGTTTGACCTGCAGTTTTGAGGTTGGCTTTTTATTCTGGCCAGACGACTTTCTAACTGTAGCAAGGAAAGAAAAGTAACAGAGGGAATCCAAGACATCAGTTGTGCCAGCAAATGTACACTAGTAGTCTAGCACGCTCTGTATTTCCGGATAAGCTTGCCTGAAACAAAGACAACTAAAGAAAACAAACAAACAAAAAACCCCAACCTGTTAGAACCTGACAGAACTAAGCCCTCACCATATGATATTTGCTAATGCACTGCATGCAGCGAAAAATCTGTGAGAATCCTTTCCACGGCTTTTTGGGGAGGGTGATGAATTATTATCAAATAATGTAATAAGCAAGTCTGAAAATGGGTTGTGGTGGGTGGTTGCTTTCTTCCCTCCCCCCCCCTCGCTAAATCATGCCATAAATGTTTCCCTCAGCAGATGCAGATGCACATCATTTCTTTCGGGATTTTATAACCATGACAACCAGTTTTAAAGGAACGTTTTCAGTTTCCATAGTTTAAATTAGAAGTCTATCCAAAAAGGGGGTTGTAAAATGAGCAGAAGTAAGCTACTATTTCCACATTTTCCTAAGAACAATGGAGAGTTACATTTTTGCCTTTATTATTATTATAAACAAATATAATACAATGTAAAATAAAGCTTCTATACCAACTTTTACTTTAAAAATAATTTTAAAAGCAAACTTTATTCTCTTGCTAAAAAGCCTTCATTTTAAAGATAGCGAGATTAAATCTTCTTCATTTTAACTCATGTTAGATTTCATGATATTGTAATTTATAATGAGTAAAGCATGTTGACATTTAATACATATGACTTCTTTGAAGTTACATCCTTTTAGCAGAGCTGAATTTTGATGAGTTTTACCAAAAGGGTTGAAAGACTTTAGGTAAGCTAAAAATAACTCAGGAGTGAGTTTAATCTGGGTTAGACATGGTTCCTTTTATCTTACATTGAAATCTCATTAGCAGCAAGGTGCAGAGAACCTTTCAGTGCTTTCAAATACTTTAAAAATCAATGCCACGATGCCAAGCTCTGGACTGAAGTCACGAAGAGGGGTCAGTACCCAAGCCCAACATGCTGCCAGTGCTAGTGTCCTAGTGACCTGCTGAGCTGGGGCTTCACCCCAGAAGGCTCCTCTGTACTCCTGTTTCTGTCTCAGACCATGTCCAGCTTCAGTCAGGGCTCATCAGCTCCAACCTGCACATGCTCACCCAATGCCCATCACCGGTATTGCCCATTTGAACACCTGAAGGACCAGGGCAATAGGAAAAAAGATGCATGCACAATCCATACAAAGGGAGAAGAAGATGATCCTGTCTCAGAATTCCCTTTTCCTTGTCCAATAAAGAAATCAGAATAACCCTTTCTAGAACCTCTAAACAGAGGGATAGGGGCTTGCTTGGACGCAAACAAAGCACTGAACAGGGCCATGCAGAGAAAAGCTGTTCCCTCCCAGGGACGTGCTGCTGTCATAGCTCCATGCAACTTAGCATTCATTTGGGGCTCATCTATTCACCCTTCGGTGCCTGACCTATAGTTGTTTGCATCTCAGCTAATCACCCAGACCTCTTTTGCAGGCAACAGAAAAAGACAAAGAAAGTATGTGCATGTGTGTCTGTCTGTGTGCACATGTGCTCATGTGTGTGCATGCATGCAATAGTGTGCCTAAGCAGAATTTTTTCTCAAAATTAAACATCTACATAGGTCAGATGAACAGTGCTTTATGAACATCTCAACCTCTCTTGGTTTAATTTAGGAACCTAGAACCTCACTGAGATGCAGGTGCCTGCTCTTGCGTGGATAAATCCCACCTGTTCTTTGAGGCTCTGATCTGGCAAAACATTCTCCTGTAACCAGCAGATAACTATGAACTGCTGGTCCCCCAGCCTCTGGTTACAGCAGCCTGGCTACTGCGTTCATGCTTTCTCTTGGTTCAATTCCATGTTTTGGCTACAAGAACATTTATTATTCAGATTATTCATTCTAACCATTGGTGGGCTCACCTGCTTAATGCTAAATGTCTTTGTTTAAAAAGAGTGCTCAGTAGGGCTTTTTCAGCACTGGTACTTTGTGAGTATCTCTCTCCCTTTTCAAGTTTCACGTGACTGGTCCCTCATTTGTCATTTGTAGCTCATATTTCTAACCCATCTTGAAACAGTTTGCGTAATGTCTCTATAGAGTTGCTTTTGTTTGCCATGTTGCCAAAACACCACGTCAGCCTGACTGGGTGAGGCAGTTCTCCTCTTCTTCCAGTGTAGAGTAAAACCCGCCTACAAAATCCTAAGCAATCACTAGGTTCGTTTACCATGGGGCACATAGGAAAAAGTGCTTTCAAAACAGGTAGCACATGACATTCAGTTGCTCCTTGCTGCATAAAATGAGTATTATTTTGGCATTTCAACAAGACGCAAGTTGTTCTGTGCTCAGATATAACAAACAGCAAATTATTCATTCTTGTGACTGGGGATCCACCTGGGGATCCATCAAAGGAAGTTGAGCTTGTTAGGTTGTTTATTAAAAAACCACTGAGAACTCAAGAGGTATGTAATTTCTCCTTAGGGATGACTAAGGTGACCTGGTCATTTCTTTCCTGCGGTGGAGGACTCCAACCTTCTGCTGAGAATGCAATTTCAGCCTAAGATGCAGTCCAGGGTTTCTGATCTGAGGTTCACCATTGCTGGAAGGGCTTCTTCCACATGCGTAGTTGCACACCACTGCTGGCACTGCTGATTGATCATCCACTCAAGCTGCCTCCCAGGCTGGACACGGCTCTTGGGCAGGACATAGCCTCTTTTGCAGAAACCCCTCAGTGGCCCCTGTGCAGTGCTCCCCTGCAAATATTCAGACCTGTGCCTTGCTCCCTCTGGCTTGGAGTTACATGTTCAACTTGAACCCTGGTGTCAAGCCAAACCAAGCTGCTGGTACAGGGCTGCAATACTTAGTTCATGTTTCCATTAGCTAATCATATCTCTTCATGCTGAGCAATAATATCCCACATAAATGAAGCAAAATGTTGGCTTAAAACAAATGTGGCGGGCAACTGCAACCAAGAACCAATCATCTGGAGAGCAGCAAACCAGGAAACAATGGAGAGTGACCTCAAAATCCTTCAGAAGAAGGTAACTCAACATTGCTAACATGAAATTACCAGGAGTTTCACTCCCAAAGCATCTTGAGTTAGTGGGGTTTTTTTTTAACCTGGATATACATTTCTCACATCTGGTCTCTGTTTGCTGGTCCCACAATTTGGAGAGCAGCAGTGGGCTCATCTCATCTCATCTGAAGGTCCATTTGAGGGGTTTGCATTAGGGTAAGGTGAAACTCCCCAAGGTGTCTCTGTTGATGAGATGAGATGAGATGAGATGAGATTACAAATGATTGCTTTCATTTATTCTGATGCCTGAGAGCATCAGAAGGGAATGGCTTTTGGGGTGTCAAACCTTTCCCCCCTGCTGGACATGCTGTTGCAGAATTAAGGAAGATAATTGAAGATTTTAAACTTAATTTTCATACCTTGGACCAAGCATATGACACACAAGTATACAGAGGAGAGATGGGGTTTAATCTAGCACAAAGACCTGCTTAGGCTGAGGGTTACAGAAAATAATAATTTTGTATTATTATTACTATTATTACATAAAATTTCTTGACACATGACAGCTGTAAAAACATATAGACGCTACAGCCATTTGAACACACCAGAGCCATCACTCATATGTTTTTAGTGTAAAAGTGTGGCTCACCAACCCCTGAGAATAACATGCAAACTTGCACATGAAGTTATGACATTGAACCGCTGCATGCACCGCCTTTACATCTGCACAATCTCCAGGGGAAAAACGTGCTCATGGTTTCTGACTCTGCAGTGCTAACAGTGCTGACTACCAGGGAGTGACACTAAACTTGGTGCTCTAAAAACACCTTGGATTTCTTTGCCTTTTAAACAATTTAACCTGACTTTGATATGCTCATGCGTGTGAGTGAGGCTCTCTACAATTACATTTCATAGCAATATAGACTTCCGTCTCAGAGTCCAGTTGAATTTTCAGTTCACTGCTGAGACCTTGTTGCTCTCCAGCACCGCTGTGCCCTCTCACTCGCTGCTGGAGCTGTGCTCTGGGTGCAGCATCAGATGTGCAACATGCTTCACAAAAGCCAGGAGAAGCAGTCACTCCTTTTGTAAGCTGAACTAAATGCAACAAAAGTAAACAGACCTGTTTCCCTTCCCTTTTAATAGCAGGTCAGTGACACAATATCTCTAATTAGCACTCACAGTTGGCCAGAGCTGAATTGCTGGGAAACCTTTGGCGGCCTGCAGGTATTTTGCCACCCTCACCTTTCATCAATGGTTACTTTCAATCAAACACTTCTGCTCTTGACTGGTATTACTTGAGCTGAAGAGCCAGCTGTTACAGTCTAGTCTTTGGACAGGGACAGAGGATTTTTGTTACCTGGGTGAAAAGAACAAAAAGGTGGGCAGAACGCAAAAATCAGCTTTCACAGACGTGTCTAACCTTTGTGAAATCGGGAAGAAAAATAGGCATGGGTTAGAAGGCAATTTAAATTCCTTCCCAGTGTTACCTATATCTGATCTAATAAGAGCTAAGAAAATGCTGGGTGTTATTTTCAAGCAGGAGTGGATGCATATGACATTCACTGTTTAGAACTGAGCCCTTAGTCTATAAAAGATAGTAGTAACATGTTTTTAATTCAGATCACAATGTACAGACACCCCTATATAAAAATAAATGTGTATACACATGCACATACATATCTGCATGCACATATTCCCATATGTATGAAAATAAAGTTATTAAAGAGATGGACTGAAGAGAGAGAAAAAAAATAGAGAAAGAGGGCAAGTTTTCACTCACTGGAGCAAAAGTCTTTCTTAGAACCACCACCAAGGAGGCGGCAGTGTAAAGTGGTCATGTTTTCACTGCCTCTGTTTCTCCCCTAGCTAGTGCTGTTCTTTCCTTTCTGGCCTCTGCAAAATAAATTAAGCGTAACAAAATGCTTTGTAACAGCCATGGTGCAGGAGTCCTCCAGGGCCCTGCTCCTGCTTTGTTTGTGAGGAAGGGTCTTTTCTACCATGAGCAGTTCTACACTGTGAAGGGCAAATGTTAAATCCTAGAAGGCAAAGCCCATTGCAGTGCTATGATTTTCAATCCCATGGGAGGGAAGGCACAGCTTATCACAGTGTTATGCACTGGCTGAAAAAATGAAAATGCGGTCTTGTCCCTAGTTACTGACAAAGAGCACAAATGCTTTCACTAAGTAATATTGCACAACTGAATATCATTTGACTCTATGAATGGCCCTACTCAGAAAGACAAGAACTCTTAAAAGAATAAAAATAGAAAATTCTGCAGGTTTTTCTTAGGAATCATCCTTTCAAATCAGCTATGACACACCTGGTAAACACGTGAGGCTTGATAGGGCTGAGTGGTATATTAGACTCTCTTCCCAGGGCTCCTATCTTAATTTTATCACAGCTCTCAGGAAATTAAATGCACTTTATATTGTTCCTTCATTTGTGATGTACCTGACCTTGGCCTAGATTTAGATTTTTCCAGTTGGATCAAACTGGGCAGTCATATTCCCTCCTTTCTGCTGTTGTTGAATCTGAAATATCTGAATTAATGAGGTCTCTTGTTTCGCTATCACATCATCTAAGATGCCAAAATGTTTACTTTCTCCCCAAGTGATATACAAAAGAATGAAAATGTAAACCATCTACTTGCTCCTTCAAACACTCCTTTATGTATAAACCACTAACCTAGGTACCTTTTACTTTCCAAGAGGTACACTGCAATACACAAAGAATGCTCAGGTTCTGTCAAATTTAACCACAAGTATAAAGATAATCCCAGGCATGATGTGCTTTAGACCCACTTAAACTGCAAAAATCAGCTTAACCAAACTGTCTGCTTATACTGTATCTTTGGACTAAGACTCTCAAATAGATAGCTCCCAGCTCACAGGATAAGCCAAAAGATACATTATGAGCTCAAACGAAACCATAAAGATTAGGGATAGCTAAGACTTTAATGTTCTTCTAATATTCATTTGGAAGTGGAACCTCTCTCTAATGGGAAAGGAGAGCTGAAAACCTAATAAAAATACTTGTACTCTATGTTTCATCTAATGAACGATCCTGTAACAAACTGTAATAGTTAAATAAGGCAAAAACCATTAAAGTGCTGTTGCTCTGGCCCTGCTGTCAGTTGGCATAACTCCATACCTTCAATGTAGCAAAAGCCAATTTAGCAGCAGCAGCAGATCTGGTGTACCGTGTTTGAAAAGAAGCAGATGAACATCTAATCAGTATGATGCAAGAGGCTTTCCTTTGGTTGTCTACATACTTCTACCATATGGACAGCTGAAACAATTTTCCACTTTTCGACTTGCAACCTGGTGAAAGGAGACAAATACCCATTTGTTGGCTATGACAGTCAGGAGGCAGGCAGCAGACACGATAGGCACTCTGAGTGTATATGTATCTAAGTGTTTCTGCAAACTAGCTGTGTACCCTAACTTCTGATAAATCTGTATTTAAGAACAGAAATACCATTGTTTCCTTCCTGGTCTGTAGGAAATACTCTATGGTTTGGGCTAAGATAATTAGCCACAAGTAAAGAATTTACCAGGATCAAATCAAGGAGGTGTCTTTTATTTAGCACAAAATATACAGAAAACGATTCTTCTCTCTTTTGATGCTTCTCTTCAGTCCAGAGGGATCTTGAGAAACTTGACTAGGACAACAGAAACCTCATGGAGTTCAACAGAGAGGTGCGAAGTTCTGCACCTGGAATTAACCCCATTCCGTCGTGCAGGCTGGGATCTGCCTTAATGAGCAGCAGTCCTGCTGAAGAGGAGCCGGGGATTATGGTGAACACCAGGTTCAATATAAGTAAGAGTGCACATGAGATGGTGAGGGAGCTGGGCTTGTTTAATCCAAGAGAGAGGAGGCTAAGGCATGATCAGGTGGCTTGAAGGGTAGTTAAACTACTTGAAGGGTAATTACAAAGATTGCAAAGGCAGATCCAGTAGGGGCAGGCAATATAACAAGGGAAAACATCTGTAAACTGCCATTTTGGAGGTTCAGGAGAAACATTTTCATCAGGAGGGTCCTGCAATGCTAAAGGAAGCTGCACAGGGAAGTGCTATAGTGTCCATCCTTGGAGGCTTTCAAGACGCAGCTAGGCAAAATCACAGCTGACCAGTAAATTGGATTATAGACCTCCAGGCGTCCTTTCTAACAAACACTGCTGTGTTTGTGATTCCTGTAACAGATATCCCATGCTTACCCACCTTCCTCTGTTGGTAATACCCATATTCTCCCAGATAAATGGAGTTTTTATGGTATGTCACAGAGTTCTGACAAAACACAGGTGCCTTTGAGCCTCTAAGAAAAACTTTGATTAGAAATCTCTTCTCTTTGGGATAATCTGTGTTACAGCTTTGTTTTTTTCTTCATATCCTCAGAGTATTGGAAAGCAAAGAAAAGAAAGATTCCAAATATGAACACGATTAAAAAAAAAAAAAAAAAAAAAGTACTAATAGAAGGGTATCTTCTGCTTTCAGCTACAGGAACTTTGTCTCATTTGAAAGAGGACTTCTAGTTACAGAGCCAAAAATCATTTATTATGAATAGGGCTACTAACAGACCTTTGCTTGCATGAATCCGAATGGAGGATGGGCCGCAGGCTCAGCTGGTGCAAGTTCAGCACGTAAGAGTCAGTGAAAATATTGTGATTTACACCAGCTGAGATATGGCTTTCTGTTTCTATTTTAATAAATCAGCTTTAAGAATAAATTTCTCCTTACTTGCCTGGTATGGTTCTGTTGAGATGTTTAACCACACTAACACAATGACTATGTTTTTAGCGCAAACCACAAATGAAACATCCTTTGTGCTACATAAAGCACATCTTCTAGCCGAGATTGATTTTAGAGGTGCTAATTATATTATACAGTGTTGCAGGAACTACAGTAATTCACTTCTAAAATCCATTTAATTTCTTTTTAATTACTCGTGTTTACCAATTCCTTTAGATTCGGAAAAGGCTCAAAATTGCAGTTAGCAAAGGAGGCTTGAAGAGGAATGATTAAGAACATCTGGCTTATACATAATTATACCAGACAATTTATTCCGCCTTTACCATTTCACTATAGCCATGGTAATGAGGTAGAGCTGGATTCTATCACTTTTCTGAACATTTAGAAGTAACTTACTGCACAGACAGTTTCAAATAACTGGCAATAACTGAAGTGTGTAAAACTAAACCTTGGAAGAAAGGGTGGCAGATGCTTTCCCTGACTAAATGGAACTGCCAGTCCCAGATGTGTGGTCAGCCTTTCCCATGAATGAATTCAGGCAAGCCTGAGTTTATCTGAAAGACTACCTGAATGTAACCATAGCAAACACCACGGACAGCTTGTTTTAGCTTAACAAAAGTACAAATCAATACTAAAATCATGTTCATTCTGCCAATATTTTATCTTTGGAAACAAACAGAAGTAAAGAAAAAAGCAGACAATGTCACACCATACAATTTCAAGGATTTTTTAAGTTAAACATTTCATTCTTGCTTTAAAAAGTTGAGTGCTATATGAACATAAAGGAGAAAGGAACTAAAGCATTTTACTTCCAAAACACATTCTTCTTAATTTTCCTTTGTGGACAACTTAAAAGATTTAGGTTCCTTGAAATTTGTGCAAGGCCAAATTTCCAAATCTTACTGAAGCAGAACTGCTTTTGAGCCAGCACATGCAGTGATCCCCCTCATGGTTGCTTTGCTTCTGCTGACCAGGGGGATCCTCAAATGAGTTCAAATGAGATAAATGAAGGTCCTTAAATATTTCTACATCTACAGCCTTTTGCCATCCCTTCAGCCCACTGAGTATCCCACCTAGGCAGTAGTCACAGGGGTGAGAGCAATAAGCAGGGCAGCAGCGGGAAAGGGAAGAGGGCCCTGTCTGGACTTTGCTCCTGCATCTCAACAATAATTGTCGGTTCTGGTATGCAACCCATACATTTTCATGGTACAAGTATAGTCAGGGGCACTTCAGGTCATAGTCAAGATCATGGTGGGGAAGATGTTCCAGTTAATCAGTGATTACTTTATTGCCTGTGAAAACATTACAAAAGCCAGTGTGCAGGCTACTGGACCAGTTCACATTAGAAAAGAGAGCACACTGCTGTTGCGTGGACAGTGACTTGCTTCCCAGACTTATGGCTGGCAAGTGGTGGGTTCACCATCCCTTGGTGTATTTAAGAACACACAGAACCTCATTTAAAAGAATTTAAAAGAACTTCAAGAAGAGCTGTGAGCTTCATAGATAAATTGCTGCCTGAATCTGGCTTTCAGCATGCAAGCAGTGAGACTGGCTGATCAGGGTGACTTTTTCTGGCCAAGGATCTGTTAATCTTATTCCCTAACTACCATCTTTTTGGATGTCTTTATTCTTAGCAACCATTGACTGGGCACAATCCAGACCTCTCTTCTGGGAAGTGCCACTAGCCACAGCATTACCAACAGCTTCTATTCCCATGGCACTGTAAGAACCTGGAAGACATCTCCTGAGAGCATTCCGGGGTGTCAGGACCAGCGTCAGGAATAACCACCAGACCCAGATGAATGCAGAAAGCCTGACTCCTCTATATGAGTTCTTAAAATAGAAAAATGAGCAAAAAAGAAATCAGTTAAATGTGCACTCCTTTCTGCACAACATTTCACAAGAAAAGTATTGCCATCACATTAATTTAGAGTCTCAAGAGTACAATTTGAAAACTAATAGCATTGCTTCTGAAAATTCTGCTTTATGGATTTCCGTAAGATATGTAATGGAAAAATCTAGCCCTACTATACAGTCAGTACAGTTTCAGATGGAAGGAGCCAAGGCTGAATAACAAAATATAAAGGGATAATAATAGGTTTGAAAGTTTTGGAGTGCTCAGTCTGTTATGCACCACCACAGTTTAGGGCCACCACAGCTCACCACTCAGGCCAGTTGATGGAGGGAAAGCTCACCCTCTCCACCTGGACTGGTCACTTGAAGGAACACTTCATACCTATGCATCAGCTAGGCCTCAAAGGAGGTGGGCTAGTGTATCCTCACAAACACTATGAATAGTTACTCTTCTCACCATGAAACTAATTGAAAAAGTAGTGATGCACCAGGCCACCAGCCACCCAACTTTATTTTTAAGGATGATAGGATACACTACATACAGTCCCCATGTACTGCAAGTAAGCAAAACCATAGGTAAGCAATATTCTCCAGTGTCCATTTTCTTTTGCCATTTCTTCAAGATCTTAGCCCACAACCTTCTTTATTCTGCTGTGTCCTGTCCTTATCATCATTTGTTATTGGCTCCTAGCTGCCATGTGGAACAGATTTCCTTTTTTTCATTCAGGGGATCTGTCAAGTCCACCACAGCACTGACCCTTATTTATCTTTTCTTGTGTCTTTGACTGCCTATTGCTCCATCTTCCCGTTTTTGTTTTGTGCAGTTTCAAAGAATCTTACTCTGGTCTATATTACTCTTGTGAATACAAGTGAGAGTTTTATTGAAGATTCAGCTTTTCTTCCTTGTTGCCTGTCTGCCAAATATTGAACTAAGTTATTTTGGAGACAACTGTTCAAATCTAGGCAACAAAAATGCATATGCTTACTCCTGTTTTAACCAGACAGACTTTATAGGATGCAGTCCAAACTTGATTTGAGTTGGCCCAGCAGCTTCCTTTACACAATTACATTAGCATTTCCCTGCATAAACTGAGTCTTAGAAAATTCACTGAAGAATGTCTTATTCTGCAAAAAACCCCACCATTTTTATAGGACAGGTGCATTTTCCCACCTCAAATTCAGTTTTCTTTTCATATATATCTTGCCTGTGCATACTTTTAAATTTCTGCAGAGGAATTTATTTCATACTCTTTCAGAGACTGAACCAAAAGATTTTTTTTTTTATTCTAGTGGTTGTTGTTTCATTTGAAGTACTTTATTTACATATTTGCATATCTCTTGCCATATGCAAATTCTGCATGTTTGGCCAGGTCATGATCCGATTCCTCCTTACAGTGCCAAAGTGACTCCTTGTATTTGAGTTATGTAACCCCTGATTTAAATTTGTTTAACTGAGATGATACGTTTTAAGTCTGGTCTGCACAACTCTAGTGACTGTAAATTTTCTTGGTTAGCACAAGATTGTGCATTGATATAAATGGCACCTTAAATCTTCCTTCCTGAAAACTACCTTTTGGTCACCAGTTCTCAATCCATTGAGACAACCAGGATAATTTTCAGGATGTGTCTAATGAAGACGCTCAAGCACAGAGCTCTATTAGCTGTCTTTACCATTGTTTTTTTTTTTAAAAAAAACCCAAACAGTATTTACTTGGATACTTCTGGCTATGGTGTCAGTCCACTTAGCAGAAGTTTTGCATGGAATCAAGTCTCACCAGACCCATCAGATCACCCGATTTTTTTTGAACTACAGCGTTGCTGTGGACAGCACAAGATGAACAAGAGGAAAAAAAAAAAAGCTAAGAGAAGGAAAAATTAAGTGAACTAAGTGGGGCAAACATGGAAACTCAGAAATTAGCTGGTCCAAAAATTTTATTTCTGTTAAGCTCTTGTTTTTACAGTCCTCATATAGCCCATTTCTTAGCCTGTGTATGTACCAATGTGCTACTGCTGTTCACTCTAGCTACACTCTAAACAGAATGAAATCTTTAGCCCTCAACAATGACAATTCCCTTCCTTTAATCAAATTTAAATTTAACCTTTATGATGGTATAAATCAGCAGTAGCACCAAACTGTTGAGGATACACATGGCTTTTGTTTTTTGACTTAAATTAACAGTATGCATTTATCAACATCAACTTCTGTTGTTTAATGAAGGGGAACATCACTTGCTGAAAGCAAGATTGTCTCTGAGCCATTTCAGGGGGGGTTGTGTGTGCATGCAAGGCCTGATAGATACAATACTTCATTTAAGAGAATCTGTTTTCAGTTGCTTATAGCTTTGCCATACTATCACTAAAATTTTCTACTCTGAGAATTCATATAAGGCAGGGGTTTCTTAGGCTTTTTGGTTTGGTTTTGGCTATTATGGAGTTATTTTCTCTTTTCTTTTTTGGGGAAAACTAGTTGAGAACAAAGTTTAAAACTTCTGAACAAGAATAGAAGAGAACAGGAAACACATTTTCCTTTACTGTCTTAAAATAATATTGGCAAGCCTTTTTGGTTTGTTTTGCTTTGCTTAATTTCATTAGAAACCATGACCATACTAGAATTCATTGCAGGTATGATCTTTGGGGTCACAGCTCTGCCTTTTCCTGCTGCTGTGAAAATCCACTAAATTATAAGGCTCAATTTAGTGGATTTTTCTGACCTTGGCTATTGATACTTTTGAAGGTGGCAGCTTCGGTTGCAAAAGATTGCACAGCCTCTGAGATGAGTGATCCCTCTTATATGCAACTAGCATGGAGCGCAAGCCATGGCCCCATGGGATACCACGTGCTGCAGCCTGCAGTGGTGAAAGTGGAGCTGGTCTTTCTCTTCAGTTACCACTGAAGGGTTGTGTAGCACTTGACTAGGTAAACAGAAAGGCTGTATGAGGACAGCTAGGATGACATACAGCCAAGATGAAGGGGATGAAAAACACACAGAATATGAAGCACTGATGGGGCAGAGACTGGGGGAAAGAAAGGGGGGAGACAA
This sequence comes from Morus bassanus, assembly GCA_031468815.1. Classification (NCBI taxonomy): domain Eukaryota; kingdom Metazoa; phylum Chordata; class Aves; order Suliformes; family Sulidae; genus Morus; species Morus bassanus. The sequence continues at coordinate 8,310,126 of CM062572.1, read as the reverse complement.
GAGCTTGGGAAGAGGATCCAGCAAAGTGACAGAATGGAGAAGAAAGAATGAAGTGACAAGACAGGGTCTGAACTTGGGAGAAGGGAATAAGACAGGATTGAACGGTACAACAGGAAAAAGAGAGCAAAAAAACAGGTTGGAGGGGTACAGCTGAAGAGCTTAGGCTTGTAGATGGAAGAACAGAAGGATCTAGTTGGGAATTCCAGGGAAAAACAATGATGCTTTGGAAACTTTCATTACAAATCTCTGAGCATATTCAGACACCCAAAAATCTGGTCATGTTACTACAGTGATAAAACCCAATTAGCGAGGAACAATATACTGAGGCTAAATAGCAGCAGTAAAAAAGGCTTGTAACTACACTTTGTCCAGCAAGGAGAAATGAATGGTGTCCACTGAGGTACTGAAGAAGACAGGAGGTTTAGACAGTGATCAGTCAATTAAAGACTCTATCATATAAAGTCTGCAAAAATGGACCTTGCACAAGCTCTTTAAACCTGGCAGTTACCTTCTGAGTGCATAACTCTGCACTTGACAATGTTCCTGGAAAGTCGTAATTTTCTCTGTAACAAGTGAGCTTTTAAGGTAAGAGTTTTGAAGCACTTGGTGGCAGTTGCTTTCCATTGACTGCAAGTGAGCCCAATACCAAGCTGTTTTAAAAGTCTCACTCTTATTTTACGTAAAGGTTTTCCTAAGGGCAGAAAGGCTTCTTAAGGTATGGAAAAGCGGTAGTGCCAACCAGACCACACTGAGGTAGGAAGCAAAACAGAAAAAAAAAGAAAATCTGCTACTTTTTTTCCTTAAAAAATGCAATACAGAGTTATATGGGACCCTCAGAGTATTTTAAATCCATCTCACACCATACTTGACTTGTCCCCTTTAAGAAATAGCTGATAATACTGTTTTCTTTCTGCCATTTTCCTCTCAGTTGATGGACATAGACAAGAAAGTCTTTATCAGTAAATAATAAAGCAATTATTTTTAACAATTTCAATTTCTCAGTTGAAATAAATAAACAATTATTTTTTCCTTAAGATCATTGCAGAAAATCAGCAGACCCTGTCTATGAAACAGAATATGTGTAGCTCATAGGCATTTACTTCTAGTCTTAACAAAAAGACCTTGCTTCACTGTCTACCATTGCTACCATTTGCAAAGATAGTAAATGCTTTAACTCCAGGAACTGATAAGCTCACGTCAGCCTACCAAGTCAGATTAATTACTATTCACCTGTACTGTTTTGGATGGCACAGCTTTTGTTTAATCCTTAAATTCTTCCTAGAATTAAAATACTTCCTATCTCCTTCCTTTGTACTGGACAGGTACCATCTGCAAATGCCTAATCTGCAAGTGGCCAGACTGATAAAAGAGCACCGTGCAATGGACCTGCTCAGTGGAGCTCATTATGCAGCACAGCAGATTTCAAACATACAATCAGTCATGCTAAGAGTGCCATTTTTGGAGGGTTGAGGTAAATGCAAGTGTACTATTCAACTCAGCTGACTTGATGTTGCTGAATTAGAAAATAAAACTAAAGAAGCTCTTCAAGTTATTGATTTCTGCAATGCATTGTATGCATTTATGTAAATCTAATTAAAACACTGTGCATAACCCAATTACGAGCTATTCCCTCACAGTAAGTTTTATATTTATCTAAGCCAGGCTGCACCAGCTGTGAGGCATAACCCTGGCTTTGCAAATAGCTGTTGTGTAACAGCTGAAGTGGTCAGACAAATACACTGATGATTTTGTCTTTCTGCTAATGAATCCTGTATTTGTGGATCAGGACCATTTTTTGCTGTATCAGGTTACTGAGTTTTACTTCATTGACTTATTTCTGCTATCAGATTGCTCAAGAGATAAGTTAAAGGTACAAATTAAAAGGCAAACATTTGAGAGGCTGAGGGACAACAGAAGACCTTCACTTTGGATGCTGCTAGCAAGTGGGGAGGCAGGTCTGAAGAGGTAGTATCACCACTCTGAATTGCTTTTTAGGGGAGGCAGTCTCCCTCCACTGGGAATACAGCAGCATTGGCAATACAGGGGACTGGACTTCCCATGCAAAGGTCTAATTCTAGGTGCTCTGAATAACCTTATTCTGGCCTTGAGGTTGAATAGAGCATCAGTGTTTAGATTTTGATGGGGATTGTACCAATGTTCATCAGAATTCCCCTGACATCCAGTAGATGCAGCTCCATCACCTGAGTAATAGTGGCAGAAGATGCAGCAGGGACCAGCTCTTGCCATTTTCAATGAATACTGCACATAAATCTTCCTGCAGCAGATCAACACTATGTTTGTGACAGTAATAGCCTCTGTATAATCTTTTCTAATGTTGGATGAAATATAAGATTCAGGGGGAGAAAACAGTAGACTCAACTTTTCTTTCCAGGAGTAGGGCTATCCCTAAACTTCCTTATCCCATCCAGGAACACTCTGAAGAAGTGCCCTCATTCAAGGCTCGACTCTGTGCTCTCCACAGTTTATGAAGAAGAGCTGTCACAGAAGAACCCTTCCTAAGTGTGGGAAAAGGGCAAAGGAGGAAAAAACTGGCTGAACAATATAAGAGGAGTAGTGGAGCAGGAAAGCCCAGTTAGTCATATGCAGAGGCAGAGAGAAGAGAAGGGGAAAGGACAAGACAGGGAGGCAATGCACTGGTGAGGGTGACACAGAGCCAAAGGGACTGTGAGCAGAGCATGGACAGGACAGCACAGAGCAACAGCGGGAAGAAAGGATGCAAGATGTCCTCCAGTGAGCCACTCACTATTTCATCCCTCTGAGGCAGGAATTGGTGCTGTTGGGTGGAAAGCCCAGCCAAGTTCTCACCTAGCACTCACAATAAATTATTTTTCTTTTCCTTACTCTGCTTCCTTGATGTCAGAGGCTCACAGGGACAGCTTAGCTGGCTACTAGCTTAGTATCTAGTCCCACTCAAGCAGCATTTTCCCAAGCAATGCTTCAACTCCCAACACAGTCACTGCAGAGGCAAAGCTGCTAGCTGCAGAGCAGCATGACGAGTAGCAGTCTCTCCCCATGTGACCTTTAAGAGTAAGCTTAGTACAGTGCTACAAGCACTCCCTGGGGCAACTGAGATTGACGTGGTACCTGAGCACGTGTACTACCCAACTCTGGGATTTCAAACTACATGCCATTTCCTTCCAGTTGGAGACAAGTTTATGAGCTTGAGCAGACAATAAAAGCTTCCCTCCATGCTAATGAAATGTCCAAGTCCTAATGGATTAGTAGTTTTCATATCAGATTAAATCTGCATTTTTGCTGATAAAGACACAAAAGTCACTCCTAATAGGCTTTCAGATTTTGTTAGCAAAAATACATCTCAATAGAGAACAGTGCCTATGGGATATGAACAGGACAGAAAAGGCACTAACACATTATGACGGACTGCTCAAAAACTCTGCTTTCCTCCAACTGGCCAGAACACAGTCAGGCAATGTGCAGAAGGCTATTGCTGATGTTCAGGAGCCCTGTGGGCACTTCCCTAGAAGCCCATGCACACCCAGCCTACCTCTGGTCTCCGCAGCAGTCCCCGGAGCTGTTCTGCAACCATGGTCATATACAGAGCCCCTGGAGCCAGGGGAAATTCTCCCACTGACTTCAAAAAGTTCAGGCCCTTTTGATAATAGAAGCTACTCCACATGTCTCTTTGTGAAGCCTCTGAATGAACAGAGGTCTCAATGCCTCACCAGTAACTTTCCACCCTAAACAACTGCAAGCATTATTTTGGGATACAATGCCAACCAGGCAATTCCTCCAGAAAGCTGCTTAGGCCATGTCTGTGCTGCTAAAGGAAACAGCCTCAGACACCAAGAGCAAGTGGAACCAGCTGGCTCACATCTATGCTGTTTAGAGCTTATCCTTTCTGTCCCAAATTTGTCTAGAAATATGTTGGAGAGGTCCACAACAGAGCTGGAGAGTGAGTTATCAGCTAAGCAATGTAGACGATAGAGGTCCAGCACTTAAGCTGGCTCCCTGTCTTTCATTTAGCAGCGTATATATTCCCTAGAAGTCTGGCAAAAGGTGGGGTAGGGCACTGCTGTGTGGTTGGACTACTCTGAAAACACAGAGCAATTCTGTGATGCTGGAGAGCAAAGCTTATGCACAGGGTGGTGGCATAGCTTACAGCCACTATAAGTCTCTCCTTGCAGGTGTGAATTGCTGGCTGGTGCCACACACTGAATCTCAGAGCCTGGATCCCCCTTCTCAGGCACCTCACCATTCCTGTGCAGCAGTGTTTTGTCATATGTCCCATTGCGATTTGCAAGCGTGCTAAAGCCCCTGCACATGTCAACCCTTTTGGTGACTCTTCTGTGGAAGTGGTTTAACGTACGGGGCAAAATTGACTCAACCTAAGGGTACTTTGCTGACATTTTGTACACATGGCTGGTGGGTTTCTTTTTTATTCTTTACCTTTTGAAACTTTTCCATTCGTTATTTTGGACCTTAATAGAGTGATACCATTTTCCATTTCAATCTGTGCCCCAGCTTGCTCCCCCACTTCCATTTCTGACTGACTCTAAGGTAACTTTTAGAAAGGAAGAAAAAGAGATAGATGAATTATGGCACTTAGAGTCAGAGAAAAAATTCTGAAGGGAAAATGTAATTAAGAAATAAATTGAAAAATGGAAGCACCTATGATACAATGGCCAGGAATGATTATTTTAGGGGGGAAACCATCGCAGACAGCTTAATTCCATTTCATTCTGTTTCTCTCAGGATTTGGACTGCTCATTTATTTGGATAAAATGTAAACTTCTACTTGCATTGTTAGATGTAATGAGTATTATTTTGCATTTAATTAAAATACTGACACATTCCCACTGCTGGAAAAGTTTCCATTGCTTTTCAGAAAGCACTAGGTCATTTGATTTATAGGGCATAGTTATTAACTGCTCAGCAAATACCTGGAATGGAAATAATTTTACCTGTTGGGAAAAGCTCTACCACTCCTGTAAAAACAAAGGTTTGAAAGAGATTGAAACGTCTGGAAGAAATTCAAGATGGGAAGGGAAAATACGCAGGAGGGTGGCTGTAAAAATGGTAGAATGACATTCTAAGTGTTTGATCAATGACTGATACAAATACAATTTTACATGGAAATGTGAGTACACTGGGACAGGAGGCACTGCTGGACCTGTGTAAAGTTTGGATTCAGTAGCTGGTTACCCAGGTTGAAGAGGGATGAGTTGCAATAAAAGTACTGACATCTCAAAAATGACATTCAGGCACTGAGCCAAAGCTTCCCACAGTCTGAATTTGCGTGGTATAAAAGAGAGCCTTTTCTTGAGTTTGCTACTTTTCCAGTAGCATTTCAAGTTGCTTCATTGCTATAGGAGAGGGTGACAGAGCAGAAGACAAATCCAAAATTGACCCGAAGTCCAAAATTGTAAGTCAGAAAAGTTCCGTTCAACAGCAACCCTGTGCTGTCAACCTCTTCCAGCTACCTCCTGACACTTCTTCTGCCCAACACCAAAACAACTCTTCCCAATACTGGACTTCTCATTCCTACCAAAGGCTGGCTAAGCATCTAGAAATCAGGTGGGGCAGTGACTCTCTGGAAATGCCTGCACTGTTCAGAGCTACACCTAACAAACTTACAGGATAAGGCCCTTACAGGATGGGGCCTATCTTCTCTGGCCATTTTTAAAAAATAAAGCAACTCAGTTTTTCAGTGCTTTTTTTGTCTGGAACAAGACAGGAACTGGAGAGCTGCCATAGCTATCGCTATGCTTCCAAGGAGGGAACTGGTCCCTTCATCTCTTGATGGTCTCGATCAACATTATATGATGGCACCATTCAGGAGGTACCTTGATGTGATGGGAATGGACTCTATCCTGGGATACTATGTGAACATTAGAGCTTGTCTCTAGCCCATCACACTTGCAGGTCCATCTCACAGGGCCTGGAAGCAAGGTCCCATAGATCTTCTCTAGTAACACAGGAATATGTTTCTCAGACGGGTGTGGAGCCATCACATCACCACAGAGCATTAAACCCTGTCACTATTTTTTCCAAAGTTAGAGGAAACTTCTGTCCTTTTTTCTTTTAAATTATCAGACACACAGGGAATCTTTGGTAGAAATTAACATTACAGAGTAAGAAACACTGCCTGAATGTGTCAATATTCCTTCTTCCTAGACAAGCTAGCTCTTTTTTTTTTTTTTTAATGTCTAAAGATAGATGGATGTGTCATGTTTGATATTTATACCTCAAATGATTTCAACATGCCTTAACTGAAATTCTGAGGAAAAACAAATCACTTCTGAACAGATCAGGAGTACAACAGGTGCTATAAGCAATCTCGATTCACAACTTCTTAACAGCAATTTTAGTATGCTACTCACTGTGCTACTACATATTTATCAATACAACCTTAACAGCTGAAAAAAGATTGAAGCTGCATAATCCCACCAGAGCATCACAAGGGAAGCCAGAGAAATGGATGAGATGACATTAATCTAGTTACTAGGTTTGTTAAATCTAAAGTACTTGTTAAAAGTAGAGATGAAAATTTTAAAATTGCTGCAATTAATTGTCACCAGAACTCTGAAACTTTGAGATAGCAAAGACCGACATAAAGAATAACTGAGCTGAATTTATAGCAATTATGTTGTCTTCAGCCTCTCTGAAAAACTTGCACAGAATCTAGTTAGCAATACATCAGACCTGGTAGGAATCCAGAACTGGTCTAGACAGCAAGGTTTCAAGTACTGGTGTCTCTGTCCCTGGAACTGGGAAGATTATTATGGATTTGAAAGTTTTTAACACAGCAACGCTGAGAACTACAGCAGCTGAAAGTTTTGTGAAAGACTGTTTTTACACTAGAAAATTACATTCTAGCAGATTGGAACCATATTGTGAGAATAGGGGTGTTCTGAGGAAAAAAACCAACAACAAACCAAAACAGAAAAGTGTTTTCAAAACAAGTATTTCAATATTGTTGCAACCAAACAGAATCATAGGCTCACAGAATGGATGAGGCTGGAAGTGATCCCTGGAGATCGTCTAGTCCTACGCCCATGCTCAAGGAGGGTCTTCCTAGGGCAGGTTGCTCAGGGCTGCTCACCTACCACGCGTGTTGTTTCACCCATTCTCCTAGAACATGGCCTACCTGCATTTTACAAAAGTTCTCAGATGCTTGTGAAATGAACACTGATGGTCAGGACCATGGATTTGTTAAGGTTAGAATATGAAGTTTATTGAAACAAGCTCTGTTTCAATATATTTAGGAATGTATTGGCTGATGCCAACAACTATAGCTGACTGAGGAAGTAGAGAAATCCTGGGTAATTTCAAGAATTTGTTTCCCAAATATTTGGCTCAGTGGAATCAAGGGAAGACTGTAGTCTTTCACAGATTGCACAAAGTATGTGCACAGAGCAGACACATTTATGAATGTTTGTTTTTAATACAGTAGCATGGAACAGTATTGAGCTTTTACTATGGTTCTGTGTATCTCAGCCTTTGGGGGTCTGTAGAGCAGTCCAAGGCCACTGCTCTGAAGGAAAGACACAAATGATTTCTTCAAATGACCACTTGATGTCACTTGACACCATGCTAATAACTTTGATGAAGCCCACTTCTGGGCAATAAACAAAGGTTCTTAGAACAAGGTGTCTGAAAATAAGAAAGCAAGGTGCTAAAAAAAGTACTATAAAAAGATCATATTTATTTGTTATGGGTTTGTCTACCGTTCTTGTAAACCAGTGTTGACAACCGCTAAATTACTTACAACAACACAATCTCTCTTGTCCAGAGAAGTATTGGTACTCGCTTTCTCTTCCAGAGAGAGTCTAGAATTAATCACTAAGACTAAGACTTATTAAGTTAGGATGTGCTCCTCACTTTTTAGGTGCCCAGTTTTGAAGAGCCATCAAAAAGACACGGAGTTTTCTAGACTACCCTTCCAAAAATAAGGTTCCATTAGCAATCCAGTGTCACTAGTCACTTTTAATGTTTTGGCTAAGTCTCAGATTTTCTCTCCCCTACAGCTTCATTCCTTATTGACATAGAGAATTTCACATTTCCCATGCATACGAAATACCAGCTCTGAAAACTAAGGCAAGATGCCATATTTCTTAATCTATCCAGTCCAAAGTAAAGTGAATTATTTTCCCCCAACAGCATTTTTCATACATCAGCATGACCTGAATTCTAATAAATTCACATGATCGCAGCCTTACAGTCTCTCCTCTCCCACTTTCCATTTATGTACTGCTGGGACACTGATTTATTTGTGACAGAATCCTTTATCCTGAGATTTGTATATGTTGGGTTTATCCCCTGGTATTCACTACTCAGGTGGTCTTGCCAGGAAATAGATCTGACTGTCTGTAAAATAAATGTTAACCCAGGACATTTTCAATCCCAGAGCTAGTTGAAATATTTTAGCCAGAAGAGATTTTCCTTGCAGTTTCATTGAAAGTGAAATGCTTCTCTGGATACTGTTTTAAAACTATTATTAGATAGAAAAAAGAAAATGACTTATTGAGGTTGTCCCATTTTGTTTTGAAAATGTCACAAGAGATTTGTTCTTACTTTAATCAAAGCAAAATGAGTGAGTCGTATTGCACTATATTTATAAAATATTTTATATTGGTTTTTATGTCTTTTTAGCATTTGAGTTGTTCCAAATTTAAACAGATTGGAACCTCTATTATCCAAAATGTTGAAGAATAGAATAGATTCTGCTTCTTGTTTGCCTTTCAGGATTGGCCTTTATCACAGAAAGAAAATAGCCAGTCCAGTGATATAAATGTCAGGTACTTGCTCTCATTTATGAAATGTTTTACTTGGACACTATACAGTCTTACCTGAGTAACAAGCTTTTCCTTGGCAAGGTTGTCTAAATCAATATGAATAGGCCAGTTGCATTCCTCATTCAGTGTAAGTCAACTGAAGACTGCAGAAACTCAATCCTTATGCTCAAGGACTGTCTAAAACCCCTCCAGACATCTCATTTATAATTTGTTGTGCCTTATCAGCTATCACTTTTCCTGCCTTGCCCCTCAATTCTTGGGTAGTGCTGGAAGGAGCTGTGGCAGATCCTTCTGTGAGGACTCCTTCAAGAAACGTGGGGGAGATGTGGAACCTTTCCAAAAACCTTCAAGGATGATGAAGTGATGCATTTAATCTCAACAACTGTCTGTAACAAATTTGCCTCTCCTCAGTAGCTGAGCTCCTGCTTGCTTTAGAGCATGTCAAGTCAAAAAAACCCCAAAGGCTTGGAGTCTGTATACACACCAGGAAGTTTTCCGCAGAGCTCTTTGGTAATATACTGTATGGAGCCACAGCTGGGAGGCACAAATAGACATTGCTGCAATACTATCGCCATGCTTATATCTGGGACAAGGGGAGGAGGGGTAGAAAAAGAGACAAGCTTGCAGGTTTCTGCATCCCACACCAAGCAATCCAAACGAAATCTGTTGTATAGTGAATCTGGCTGTAAATTTGGGCTAGCTGTGATTCCTTCAAGAGGACAGAGAATGTAAAAATGACTTTACATAGCAGACATAAACACCTGTTGGACATTTTTACCTCCCTTACTTTCCATAGAAACCAAAACTGGAATATTTCTAAAGATCATGATCCAAATGTGCCTCAGATATGTAGGAAAGGTATCCTCCATGCTCTTCTCTCTGGAAGGTGATGACTTGAATACTGCGGTTTTTATATTTGGGGGCATTTCTAGATGTGTCTGCCTATACCACTGCTCAGACCCATTTCTAAAGTTCTGGTCCCCAAAGGAACAAAAGAATAGGAATATTATTATCATAATTAACTCCCTTCCTTAGGGAGGTAACTTTAGAGACAAACCACTTTCCTGCACCGCCTTCTCTAGCTGCTAGTGCTTGCAGCTCTCCAGTGCTTTATAATCTCTGTTTCCACAAACACTGAGCAGATATTGGTGATTTATTCCTGTAATTATTGTGCTCTTGAATTTGTACCAAATGGAGTGTACAGTTCTTTGCTAAATATTGCAAGTTAAATCCCACTGGTCAGTATGGAGAAAAAAAAAAAACAACTAAAAAACTATTGAAGTTTATCTAAAGCACATTTCAGCCCTTGCTTGACAGTCCATCAAATAAGATGGTCTACAAGACAAAGATGAGAGAAGGAAGCACATGCAATCCATCTTCTTTCAGTGTAGGCAGTGCATGCAAGGTATTTATCTAGCGCTTTAAATTGTGTCCCTTGGCCCATTGCTTTAAAACGAGAGCTGACAAGAATTTCTAGGTGCAGGAAATTTTGCTATTTCACTGCAAATCAGAATGAAAACCATAAGTATTTTAAGAAATTATGAAAATAATAGGTAAAGCCACTTTCTCTTTGTTGCAGTCACAGAGTTGGGTTCTAATGCGCCCAGAGATGTGATAATGTTGAAAACTGACATAAAGCAAAAGCTTAAGAAAAACAACAAAGACAGAGATAATGACTGTATCCTACCAAAACAAAACAGTCTGCAGAAGCAGAAATGATGGAACCATCTGTTCTCATAGAAAAGCATATCTGCAGAAATTTTTTTAAAGTAGATGTGAAAGTGTAGTTGTTTGCTTAATTTGGGACTCCTGACCTCATGGTTTTGGTGCCAACTCACTGTAACCTTAATAAACAACGAAAAGCAAAAATCACCCAGGTAGTGAATCACTGGAGACAATGTCTTCAGAACCAGAACATGCCAGTGTTTTCTTTCCTTCCATAAGGTAGCAGCCTGAAAGGAAGTGGGTTTGCACTTACCTGCCAAGTTTTTCATGACCCTACATGAAAATTAAAGCACAAAAGGAGAAACTGGTTTCCTGAAACTCAGATTAGCAAAGTGATTTTGCACAAGCTCAGCTTTAGGTGTAGCACATGGCGCATTTGCATCTGAAGGTGGGTACCTCCCTCTGCCTTTTCCTGCACCTCAGCATAAATCTGAATGTCACTATTTTAGTTCAGTCATGTTGTGTATCGAATCACCAGTTACCCATAATTACTCCTCTCATTAGCATACATTACACTGCATTTTCCTTTCCATTTTCTTTTCTTCAGCTATGTTTCCGCTTGCATTAACTCAAGAAACTCTTAGGGCTAAATCTGATCTCGGAGAGTTGTAAATCAGGCAGCACCATAAATCAGGTGTCCACACTGGTGTAACAGCCATGTAAATGAGATTGAAAGAGACTTGCAATTTCATTCTATGGAAAGAAAGCTCTTTGCTTTTTCAGCAAGGTAACTTACCCTTCCTCCTGAAAGATGACCCCACTTAAATATGAATCCAGGAGGAAGTGGAATGAGCCTGAGCAGCACACGGCTAGCCCTGAATGCAAAACAGCAACAAGCAGTTCTCCCAGCAAGCTGAAAACCTGAGGGGTTGCACTACCAATAGTTAATGTTCTGTTGAACCCCTTTGAACTGTGATGAAGCCAGCTTTAAGAAGACTATTGCTTTGGATAAAATCACAAATTAAAATGAAAAATTGTGGCATAGGTTCACAGCTGTGTTTCATGTCCATGCTAATTTAAAGAAGGCAGACTTGAAAGCAATTTATTTACTAGATGTACTCTGGCTTTCCACCCAGGGGCATCAGGAAGGCACGCAGGTAGTTCATTAGGGTTCAGGATATATGGCAACTCTGTTGCAAACATTTGCCTTATAACTTCTCATATCAAATTCTTGCCAAAACTTCATATCAACACGTATAGTCAATTAGTGGAGACTGAGAGCAGGAAATGCCATCCAGAGTTCTCCCTGGCATTGATAAAACGCAACCGAGTGTTGCTCTGCATGATTCCCCCTCTCCAAGCAAAACTCCATTAGAATTTCAGAGCCACATTAATCACTCTGCAATGGCACAGCACAGACCTCAAGCATGCGGCAAGCTAATGGCTCACAGCTGTAACATGAGCTTCACCAGGAGCTAATCTAAGGATCTCTTGGCTGTCTCTCCAGTGACATGGGAGTGCAAAAAGGAAAACTAAAATAAATAGCTAACTGAAGTGCTCCATCAGAGTTAGGATCCTGCATGTAATGAAACCAGCTTCCCTCTTTCTGCCTCCCATCTCTGTAGCTCAAGAGGTGACCTGTACAATATTCATCATCAGCACGTGAAGAAGTCATATATTAGATTTGTAAAAGAATGAATGCCACAGACAGTGCTGTGATGTTCTGTACACCTTAAAATGCAGTGGGGAGGCTGTGATCCTTGACCCTCCCTGAAATGGCCCCTGGCTCTCACCATGCTTCTGCGTGCCCAAGTGCCCTTCCATCCTCACTGAGACACTACTCCCCACAAAGGGTGGTGGGCTGGGGCACTTACTAAACTCTCCTCAGAATCAAGAATTTTGGGCCAAAAATCTCTGCACACTGTGAGAAACACATGCTGGAAGTGGAACCCAGAAACCACCCCTGAAAGGAGGTAGCTTTTAGGAGGAGCAGTTCAGAAATTGTTGTTTCCCTTTTCACTTGTCAGAATCAGATTTCTTTGTTGATTATGTGTTTGACACAAAGATAGATCTCAGTAATTAATATCTTGTGTCGAGCTCATCTTACATTGCTGAAAGAAATAATTTGAGAGTGTCACTGTGATTCATTTGAACTATTGAACTCTGTAACATTTTCAGAAAGAAAATGCAGGATGACTCTATTTACAGGGCAGAAAGCACTGTAAACCACCTATTTATTTTCCTGAGAGCTTTCCTAGGGCACACATCAGCACAGATTCAATTTACAAAGGGTGTTTGAAAGCCAGGATACCACTCTAAAACAAAGCATTATGAACATAACAGACCTGCTACTCTTTTAAAGAGGGATAGATATCCTTCCTGGTCCCTCTGGACAATCCTCTTTGCACCTGCTTTGCTTCTCACCTTTCCCAGTGCTCCCTTCTTGGACTCCAAATACTGCTCAGATTTCCTTGATCTTGCTAATGCACACAAGGCTAGATGTGGACTACATATTTTTCCCTTCAAACCATTTGAATTAGCATCTCTTCAGCCCTTTCATGGGCTGCAACATCTGCAGTGCAAGGACAGTAAAAGTAGTGAGAAACCATGCAAAAGTCTGTTCCTATCCTTTCACAAAACATCTGAGGCAAGTAAGTCTTATGCTCAGGATTGTCTCATGCTCCCCATATTTAGGAGTTCAAGTTGCCTTAAAAGACATAAAGTGAATGTAAAACCCTGCAGTGAATCAGAAGAGGAACAGTGAGGGCAGTGGGCACTATGGACTAAAAATTCAGGCATCATGCCCCTCAGGAGTCAAAGAAAATGGGGATGAAAGCAATGGGACAAAAGAGATGCTTAAACTAAGGAGCTCGCCCATTTCCTGCCTCCTTGCTTTCTGTTGGTCAGTAAAGCTCAGCAGGATGAATTCTGTCCACAGCATCCCTATTTTCAGCCAGACACAAAGGGGATTTTCTTACTTTACCATAACTTTCTAAGGAGTCCTTGGCTACAGCTGTCTCTCTTTGGTTGCAGTAGTTTCTTTATTATTTTATGTTTCTTAGGACTTGGTACATTCATTTCTGAATATTTTATCTATTCACCACATGATACGTCCATCCCCAAATACTCAGAGGCAGAGTGAGACTTCCAGACAATCTCCTTCCATGACCCAACAGAGGGCACTTGCTCCTGAATGGGATGGAGATGGATGGGGAGCACACTTTGTCTCCTTGATCAGATCCTGCAAGTGACATCCAGGCAGTCTAAATTCTGCTCAAGTCCCAGTACTGATGCAGCCTGTCTGCTTTTCAGCACTGCTTAATCCTTGAATCTCTACAGTGTCCTCTCAGGCAGCGAGAAGTTTCCTTGGGTGTCCACAAGAAAAGGCAACATTTTCTTGGCTAAACTATCATGTCTGGGCCTCCAAAGCCTCAGACTTTTATGCTCCGTGAAAGACACACTCCATAGGGCAGTTGCCACCTTCCTTATAACAGCCAACAGTCAGAGGACTTGGCTTAAAATAACTTCAGCTGAGGGTCTTTGCTTGAAGGGATTTCAGTCCACCTCAGCTGCCTGTGTAAGAGTACGGGAGCCACCCAGCTACTGTGGGGTGGCGTTGCTGGGTGGATGAGGGTTGGGGCACACTTGCTGCCTTTCCTGGCACATTGAGTAGCCAGGAGCACAGGAATTGCAGGGCAGTGGGAGAGCACCTTTGAGAGAAAGTGACTGTAACTCCCCAGTTGGGACACACAGATGCCTGCGCATGGTGTGGAGCTGATCAAGTTGGATCTTCTCCTGGCTGCACTTAACCCAATCCATGAGGGCCTCATGTTGGATGCTGACAACTGAACTACATCTGTGGCTGGTGCAAGACCAAACTTCACCAGTGTTCAGGAATGCTGAGCCCATTGAACCAGCCGAGGATATAGTAGTTTTATGAACCTGACACTTATTTTTCAGAAAATATTTTAATATATATGTTACAATTCTTCAGTTTAGTTCTGACTAATGATTTGCTTTGTGTCCACAGAAATGGGGCAGAAATTAATGTAATGAAATTGGTTTAATGTCCTCCACAGCATTGGAATAAAATTTGAACAGAGTGCAAAAGGAGCTACAGATAGCACATTTATATCAAAGTGGAAGAAAGAAAATTCTTCACTCATCAGAAGTGTCCTAAAATAAGCACAGCAATATCAAAGGCAATTAGGGAGACAGTGATGTAACTCAAAGACATAATAAGCAGCCTTCTGTGATGCAGTTTATGAACAATTTATCACCACACTTCGGCTCCAACAAGAATATAGTCCAAGAAGCTACTGGCTTCAACTTACCTTTAGATCTCTATAACCGACTCATATTGATAGAGCCAGGACCTGACAGTTGTGATAAAATGAACTATTTCTAATTATTCAAACTCAACAAAGGGTTTTCTAACAAATACATCAAATATATTAAACTGAATCAATTTTCTTTTATGGATTCCCAGCACTACTAAAATCAGTGGATCAGTGGAGCAAAAAAAACAGTCTGTGGGTTGAAGTGACAGCATAAATCAATAACCAGATACAAATGTGAAGATAATTTATGCTCCTATTGAATCCCGTTGTTTTTTTTTTAAGCTCAGGTATTCCTAATGTGCTCCATGATATGTGCAGGACTGGGTATGTTCTGGGAGGCATGGTAGGATGGGGAGAGAAGGGGATTTGTAAGAGCTGACAGCATGCAGGGGTGGATAGAGTGAGGAGATCCAGCTCAGAGACTTGATGAGAGCTGTAGATGGTAGGCACAGTCCAAAGCCACAGTGGCTCTGAAAAGGAGCTCCTCACCCAGGCCTGGAGAGAGTCAGCAGCACTAGGGTTCATTATTGAGGGTCAGACCGCCCTGTGTGAAGAGTCTGTCACCAGGTAAAGGGGTGTAGATGATTTGCACTGCTACAGTCATGGGCACAGGGCTGCACCATGCAGAGATGCCAGCTTGGAGCTGCATTGGCACAGCATCATTTCCCAGCCAGTGAGTCCTGGTTTATGAAGCATCATCCTGATGTGACTAAAACATTTCCAGCTGTACTAACTTTTAGGGAAGCAGTTTGGGTGTCTATGACCTCCAACAGCATGGGAAGGAAGCACATTAAGATAAAATACACAGAGAGGATGTCCACTACTGGAGGCAGGAAGGGAGCATTAACATTGTGCACTATTTGCCTAGTGCACTAAATTAACACAAACCCCATGTTTACTCTAAAAAATCATTGCAGCAGTAGAGGAATTCGAAAAGCCTGTTCCAGACAAGAGAAGCCAGGGTGAGTGTGCTGGAAATGCACAAACACATCAAGTATGAAATGTATGGACACTTCAGAAAGGCTTTGTCAAGGAAAAACAGGCAAGCGGACACATGAGACTTCCCTGATCTTTCCTTCTGCAAATCAAGAAGATATGCAGCAGAGATGACAAGCCTGGGCCTGGTTTCCAGTGAGCCGGAGGCCCAAACTAGCCCATAGGTTTGTTTTATTTCTGATTCCAGACTCACATTCCTGGCTCTCAGGAATTAGGCTTCTCAGGGAGACATTTAAGAGTAGGGCACAGCAGCTGGACAAGATGTTTCTCTTTCCAGGATTACAGAAGGTGAAACATCATCAGTGAAATGGAACTGCATCAAAGTCAAATCACCTTTTCCCATTGCAAAGATGTTTTGAGGGTTCAGGCTCTTTGATGCGACTGGTGGAAAAAAAAACAGACGGGTGGTCCCAAACTGTCATCCAGTGATCTGGATACCAGCCCATCACCCTGCTACCCAACAAAATTTTTCACCTGAATGGCCCTAACCACTACGAACATGCTAAGGTCTCTCTGAGCCAGGCAATTCCACTAGAGTCACTGTGTCACAGTTGTCCTGAACTTGATGGGACACAAGGGAGGGAAATAGGTTGCATGACAACCAAGCAACCTTTGGCTTCCTAGTCTGAATGACCACACAATTTGGCACAAAGCCTGAACTGATTGCCCTTGCTCTGTAGCAAGTCACCCTCAGTATTCTGCAACTTAGCCAGAGGTGTTCTGCAATTATTACACACAAAGCAATTCCTGCTCCAATGACACAAAGAAGAAATATAAATGCTGATTTCCACTGTACAAACTGGAAAGAGAAACACTGGAGGATGTTGACTGAGCTACACCACACAAGGAGCTGCAGACACTAACCAGCACATGAGAAGCTCGTTAGTAGTACCATGGCCATGAGAAACACCAGGTGTGCTGGTACCTCTGCTGCAGACCACTTTTGCACATGCAGTCAGTCTAGCCGCCCCGCTACTCAGGGTAGGCTTGGCTCTGTGTCACAAGAGAAATGACTCTCAAGCTCCAACCTTCCCTTGTACATAGAGTTTCTGTGGTGTTTGCACACCATGGCCATTTGTCTAGCATTTCCAGAGGACTAAAAGCTAGAGCTGCTGGGTGACTGCGTGATCATTTCCCAATACAACACAGTGACAGGCTGCCTCTAGGGATGGTGGAGCTGGCAAATTGAAATGGGTGGCAAAACTGAGATCCAATGAGTAGCATGTGTAGGGCTTTGGGAACAGGACAGGCACTCTTATTCCAAAATGCATTCTTCAGAACATGATTCCTGTCCCTGGATTTGGGAAAAAGATGCCCCCATCATACCACTCATTTTCTCAGTATGGGGTAAGGCAGAAGATTCCTGGGCCCCCAGCTGACTTGTCCCAGCAGAGGGAAATGGGAAGAATGTCTTCTATTGCATGATGAGCAACATGTTACATAATGGACACATGGATTTCACTATAGTTTGTGTGATGGGAAGAAATCTCTTTACAAGTTGCCTGATGGGAACAAATTCCTTACACCATGGTAAATGAAGAAAGCAAACACTTACGTTTGTTTAAAACCTCCAGCATCTCCCCTTGCTCAGAGGATCCTCAAATTCCGTGTCCTATTTCCTTTTGTTAAACTGCTCAACTTCTCCATCCCTTCCTTTTAGGAATACCGGTGCCTTTTGTCACATACACTCCTGGTTATAAACCAAGTAAGAGTAGCTAAACTTGCTGGCAGATGGAACATTGATTATTTTGAGTTTCTTAGCCCCACAGCCACCACAAAAAACAAAGTTGAAGAACTAATAATTCTAGTTACACCAGCAAAGTGAAGAGCTGATACATTCCCTACAGAGTAACAAATTAAAATAAGCCTAAAGCAACAACCAATTTCTGAGTTTTCCATGTGTGTTTTTATTTCCATATCTCTGGCAGCTACCTGTAAGGAGGAGTATGTCAAAAGCTTCCCTTAACTCTGAATTTCAAGTATGAATTAAATTATTAATGTCAGCAGAAGCTCCACCACACTTATTTAGCCCATGCAGCATGGATCCTGACTGCCAGGCTGCCTGGGCTGCCTGCCTGAAGCTGGACAGGAGAGCCTTCCTCACGAGGAACCCTGTGGGAACTGGGGAGGTCTTGGTGAGCATGAGGGTGTTCAGCCTCAGCCATGTGAGAGTGAAAATAAAAATCTAGTTACTGCAGTCCCTTCTGAGGATATACTACCAGGTCTCACATCTCCTGCTCCCTCACTAGACTCCCATCACAGTCTATGGCATTTCTGAAAGACCATTGGTGCAACAAATTTTCCCTATATATTCTACAAGGATAAGAGGTTTTAGATTAGCAATGGTTAAACTGCTCTAAACTTTGGCCCAAGTCTCCAAAACCAACTGTATCATATATTTTGGCAGGTTTGGGAAAGTCTAACAGCTTCTTTTTTTATTATTATAATTATTATTATTATTATTTCTAAACATTTTCTGTGTTCAGCCTTCACCAGGAGTAGTGAGGCTACAAATGCCTCTTGGCATCTGTAGATAGTAATATCCCTCATTCTCTGATGGCAATGTACTTTTCAAGGCTCATATTCATAAATCTTCTAAATGCCTGGGAGATAATTAAGTACTACTGTGTACCACTATGGTAACCTAAGGCATAAAGAGGTTAAGAAATTTTTCATGCATTACCAACTGAGTCAGAGCTGGGTATTCAATCTCCAAGTCCTGATCCCTCATTTTTCTTCCAACCACTCACCAGCCATCCCTCTCCCAGTAACCAAGCAGTTTGGTAATTACAGTAAGATTTCCAAACTTTAGCTGCTGATTCTTTTTCTCCCCTTCAGCAAAATCATTAACTTTTAAGATTTAGCCCATTGCTCATGTAAATGGAAAACACATTTAAAAATCTTAGCACATAGGACTTGGGTTTTCATTAAGGAAAATGCACATCTCAGTGAGAGGGAGATGGGGCCAATTCCCACACCACTCAGTTGCTGTCTTCCCTTCTAAGGAATGTCTGATCCAGCAACCACACTCCTGCCTTGCAGCCACATTTGGATACCCAGCCTAATGCCAAGTGTACGTTATGACACCAGTGAGACAGCGGGAGGAGGTGAGATTTCACAGCAAGGTATAGGGAGAGAGGGGGAGAAAGAAGGAAAGGCAGTGGAGTAGGAGCACCACCGAAAGGCCATATCTCCTCAGATGAAAGTGTTTTGAAGGTTCCTGGTGCAGCATCTTTTTGCATGCCCCTTTCAAGCCCTCTTGCACAAATGAGGAGGACGGGCGTTTTATATTGCTTTGGGTCCCTGCCTGTGTTGGGCACATGGTCAGGCTAGATACTGATGAATTTGGCCAGAGGCCTCTAAATTGAATTCATGCCTTTTCCAAAGCAATTTTTATAAAGTGACACCAGCAGGTGTATTTTTCATTTTAAAACAAGAAGACTATTTCAACAGGGATTAATCCTGGACTGGAAGAAAAAAATCCTAGGACTAAGTTTTAGATATTAAATTTTTCAGCTTTTTAAACCAAGGTTTATAAAGGTTACCATCCACTACATTTCCTTGGGTCATACTCTACCGCTTCAGCCACTCAGTCTTGTTTCACCTCAAGCATTGCACACTCTTCTGCACTTTTGTCATAGTCCAGTGCTGTGGCTAAAACTAAGACACACCAAAGTCTTACCCCTTAGGGCTATCCAACACATGCCCCAAAAGGCAGGGTACACATGGGCTGTCTCCTCAACTGAAGACTCCTCTGGAGTCCAGGCCAGGCTTTCCTGGGCTGGAGGTCTGAGGACAAGCCTGTTTAGCAGGGAGCTATCTTTGCTAAGTAAAGTATATAACTGCACAACCCACCCAGTGGGGAGGTGGCAGGAAAGAGGGTCCTGAACAACTTTGACTTCTGTTTGAAGCCTCCATGAGTCTGATGGCTGGTCTGGTAAGACTGGTCCTCAGCCTGCCATCTGCAGTCTCTGATATTGAAAGAGCTAAGGCCACACCAATGGGATGATCTTTCCCCATTTTTGCTCCTTTCTTACAGGTAAAGCTGGCAGAAACAATCCTATTCTTCACAGGTCTCAGCAGCAGGGGCTACTGCAGGGAAACGAGGAGCTGGGTGCTGAGGGACCACCCCTGAAAAATCACCTATGGAGCTGTTGAGAGGCTCAAGTTATCCACCATGGATCACAGAAAGAGCTGAAGTACTGGAGACACAAGCCTCTGCTAAGTTCCTTAGATCTAAACAATGCCCTTTGATCACTTCTTGCTCCATACCCCCAAAACAGGCCTTATTTAAAGGAAACATTAGTGATCTCAGATGCCCAAAACAATCCAGTTAGCCACAGCTGTCCACCAAAAGTGGCTTTAAGCAGATTTGTTACAGGTATCTATCCCAAAATCCAAGGACCAGCTGATACAGTACCTGCCAAGCTATCTGCATTTTGGAAGCCAGGCAGATGCACCCCCTAGCTCTGCCTGAAGACTACTGACAGAAGCTGCTAAAGGAGCAGGTGCTTTGTGCAGACCTTATTACCAAAGAGGTTAAAAGATGACAGCTGTGAGAAAATGAAGCCATTTTCTGTGGAGTGGTTGCTGAAGGAGTGGGTGAACATATCTTGGAAAGGAGCCCTGTTACAGTTTTATTATTCAGGTGTGAAAGGAAAATTGTATATCCAGGAGACGTATGCTAAAATGCTGTTTTTCACATTTAACCTCACTCTTCTTTTTATAAGGTATGGAGAAGAAATGCTTCTTGCAGTGCAGCTAAAAGGAGACCTCTCCAGTGAGTCTGTCTGACTAGACTTTTGCAGTGTTTGGAGGCTGAAGTTGTCAATGCAGGTTCAAAACCCTATGCTGGGATTAAAATCAACTCTAAGTAGATACCTGAAGGCTCCCACTCCATCTGAGGGCATTTTTTGCAGAAGTTCTGGCTCACCATCATCAATATTCTACTAATTATTTTTAGAAAGAATAGGTCCACCAGAAAAGTTGCTTGGATTTGCAGAAAAAGGTCTAGTCCGTACCAATTCCTGTTAAAGGAAGAAAGCACAAAACAGCCTGAAAAAGATAGTCAGTCCTGGTCAGGCAGCAGAAAAACTACATAATTACAGATGCACTGAGGGAGTTAAGGTCTTGGCAAAATTAAAAGCTATTAAGACAATTACCTGCTTGTCTTAACAGAAAGCAAAACCAGCAAAGTTTTGCAGAGTCATTGTTGAAATACCAACCAGAATGCCTCTGCCTTACCGTAAGACACCACCTCATGCTCTATTTTCATCACCCTGGATTGTCCCTGGGAATAAAGCATTTTGTCTGATTTGTCAATATATCCAAGCAGGTTTGTAAGGCAAGAAGGTGACTGATGACTTCTCTTTTGGCTCTGTAGCCACATGATACAAGTGTCAGACTTTGGGGCTTTTACTGCTTGCATGCAATGGACAGTAAAAATTTCACATTTCTTTCTTATCTTGCTGCAGAATTTAATTTCTGGCTGGTCGCTTTTTTCTGCTTTCTCTGGGCACCAAAGTGCAGCCGAATTTCAACAGGAGAGGGAGGCTGCTTTTCTGGGACTTGTAATGACATTCTGCTCTCTGAAGTGTGCAGTGCTTGCACTCAACCACCAGGTTTGGGACTAGGAGGGAATTTTCCCTCCAGGTTAAGACTGGCAGGAAATTTTGAGGCTTTTCTGGCTTGCTTCTGTCATGTGCCTTCTCTCTCTTCCATAATCTTAAGGGAAATCTGTTTATCAAGTGCTCTGGTATCACAAGGGTGTAAAATATTGGTGATTCCCTCAACCTCTTCTGTCCTCTTTTTGTCATATGCTTATGCCATTTGCTCCCTTACTACAGGTCTTAGACGGGTCACAAATGGGCATGTTTTACGGTGCTTGTTCGTGTGAGGAGTAGCTTGTGGACTTTTTTCAACTACTGCTTGGTGCCCTGCTCTTGCAAAGGACTACATTCAGTGCCCTGGATGCCCTCTTCCAAGCCAATGTTTTCATATTTGATTTACCCTTCATTAAGTGCAAAAACCCCAACAATTCACAACAATGAGACAAAACATTACCAGGTTGCTAAGATTATACTGCAGGTATACATGAACCTGTCAATTCTAGTATATCAAGCGAACCTACTTAAAAACTGGGTTCTGTGTAGTGCAAAAATGCTCCGTAATATCTATGCTTTTTCTGCCATCATTCTATTCTGACAATGCCATGAACCCAATCCTCAAGGGTTTGATAAAGGAAGAGGAGGGCCAAACTCTTGCTAAAAATGTCCTGATAGTGGTTGCTTCAGGGTATGCTAGCAACATTAGGTTTCCCTTAGTACAAGAGCGATTTCATGCAGCATTTTAACCATGTGGTTAAAATGACCACTCTTTAGGAGCTACAGTTGATTATGAGGACTTTATTTGCCACTCATCCTGATTACCACCCTGCAGATCCTCTAGAGCAATGGCTAACATTACAATGCCAGTTTACATAACATACTTTACAGACAATTCAGTTTCAGCTTCTGAAAACAACAACTATTGCATGGAAAAATATCTCACTTGTTTTTCACTTACAAACACTGTAGTGAGTGTGTTGGCTTTCTAGTCTGATACATTTTCATTTGCTTCCGTTTCATATATGGATGATGTGGCACGTACAAGGTCAGTGTGTGGGTCTAGTGACACTCCAGCACACATATATTGAGTAGTTCCTTATGGTAACAAACATCTTCTAAAAATCTTTTCTGCTATGCTTTCTCCAGTGCCTTTGATCCATAGTAAGGAAGTTTCCTAGAAGCACTAATTAGTAATAGAATGATATAATGGATAATGGAACAAGCATTCTAACATGCACACAAATAAGACACAAATACATTTGCTTTTAAACAATCGCTAAATTAGCTTACTATATTTTAGTGCAAATATTTCTAGAAAAAGTTCTTGATGACTTGAAATATTACAGTAATTGATTTTGAAGCTATTCACCAACACAGTGGATTCATTTGTTAACGGGTATTGGGAATAGTTCTTGGATGCTGAATAATACACAGTCCAGAAAGTATGTGAATCTTTCCAATGTCCATACTCTGTAGCAAAGAAAATATTGATACTCTGGAAACATAGATATCAATGTAAAATATTTTGTTTTCACAGTATTGAATATTAATGGCATGATACCTATGTTCTCCATTAAAAATAAGGCATGCTATTTAAATGGACATCCTTCAGACACAAAATACAGATATTCAGTCAGGTGTATTTTTTTTTTCAGTTTTCCGGTCGGAAGTATTTAATTCATAACAGAGGCAGGTCAAAGGAAAGGAATACAAGGAGACTGTGTTAAGAGCCTGAGCATTCAGACCTCACTGGAAGCATTGATGGCTCTTTACAAGCTAACGTAGACCATATTGAACACTTTCAGTGCTTTTTCAGCAGCAAGATTGGGACTTGCAACTGAAACCTGTGGCCCACACTCAGGTTTCAGTAAGCCCAAAGCTAAGGCAATGAGCACAGGGAGGAGACTGGGAAGGGACTTACAACATTGTGGTCCCTTCTTTCAAGGAAACCTTCACCTGAGGGTGGGAGTGTGAGGTTGTGGCTGGGAAATACCCTTGACCACATCTCCTTTGTGTGTGGTCCTAAACATGGGCCTGTTCACACCCTGCTTCTGCTTGGTGCAGTTGCGAGGACAAACTCACTTAAAAATGCCACCTCTGAAAATGCTGTGCTTGGGCCATTCTCACCAGCAGTTATGTCTAGCTGGGCTCTCTTTGCCTTTGCTTTCCTCAGCCTCTGCCTTTCTGACCTACAGTACTGAGCTCTATGGAAAGGACAAACCAAAAAATGCAACTGAAAATCGTCACAACAGTGTGTGCTATTGCTCATCCTCTGCAGACCGCTGGCTGTGCCAGGGCTGCCCTATGAGCAGACAGTCCAGTTTGACCAGAGTCCATTAATTGTTCCTTTAAAAAATGACTCAAGATTTTGACTCAAGACCAGCCGGAGGGCTGCGAAGCACTTCAGAAATCATTGCAACCAACTGGCCCTGTGGTCAGCAAGGAGCTTTTTTTTTCTCACATTAGGTGACCCATTTCACATGTTTTCAAGGATTACTAGTCACAAAGCCAGAGTGAGCAAGAAATACAAATATTTGAGCTCCAGTGTTTGAAAATATCCTGCAGCAAGGCACCACTTGGCCTTCTGCTTCCATTAGATATGGGCTACCACCACCTTGATGGATTGAAGTGCTCATGCTCTGAGAAAATACATTGACAATGACACATCCATTCAGTTCTTAGGGTCACCATTGACTGCACTGCCCCAGTCAAGTTCATTCAAAGCAACATTTGTCTTGCTTATACCTGCCAGTGCTGCAGGGCTGTAAGTGAAGAACAGCCTTGACAGTCTGTTAATCAAAGGTCAGGAGAAAAGCAATTAAGAAACTTCAGCAATGCTCACCAGCAGACTTCTACCCTCTGAGCAGACTGCTTGTTGGGATGAGTTTGTTGCTCACTCCAGCAAAATAATATCTGCACAACATTTTACTTTGCCACAAGCAGAAAATCAGCAATGGCCTCAGCACTGTGTGCTTTACTCTAGCAAACCTCTAGTTTTCCTCCATGTATCCCAGTGCTATGCTATGAATTCCCAGGATCTAAAGATCTTAAAGCTGGGTGGTTAAAACATGATGCTATACATCCAGGCATTTAAGCCTCTGTGTAGACTAGTACCAAATCTTTCTTGAACTGAGCCCACTTTAAACAGGCACATATTTATTTGGATTGCAAAGTCAATAGTCTGAATGAACACCCACTACATCCACATCATTGTTTTGTATATTGCTGGACATGAAGACTACCTCAATATAAATGTCCTATCACATCAGGTGGCCTAGGTCCAAGCAAACCAAAGATCTTCATATGATGTCTGTGATTAATACTCAGATTCAGATTCTTCCAAAAAGACACCAAAATGCTGCCAAGCAGAAAGGATCTTATTAGACAAAGGTGTTCTACTGTGTCATGCAGTTTCTGAAGAAAAGAAATTGGGACTGTCTTACAACAGAAGCATAGACAGTCTTTTCCAACAAAAGTTCTTTCCCACCATTGCACATGTCTGTGATTTTGAAGAACAGATGCTGAAGGACAACAGCATTTGTTAGCTGTCCACAGAGATAGTCTAAGCGGGCAGTCAACCTCAGCTACTTTCGTTTCATCAGGATATGAATCAATGCACGCCTAACAACTGGCATTCAGGACCAAAGCTCCTAGTTTCGTATCTTTTTGTTCAAAAGATAACACATACCAATTGGAAATATGCGGATTTTTAATTAAATTTCTAAATCTGCACCAACAGTAGCATGCAGTTGTGCATTTCAGAGTAAAACTCTATATTTCAAACACTACAGACTCGGGCAAGAATGCAGCATTACTCGATAGTTCTCAATCTTGATTAAAACAGTATAAATTTGAGGCAAATTCTCTCATATAGTCAATTAATCCAGATTGACACTAAACCAACTGAGAACCCAAGAGCGATGGAATGTCTTTATAATGCTATTTTAATTTTTATCATCTTTATTGTCTTAAAATACTCCTTGTTTAATTCCATATAATGGCAACATGTAAATTTATTGTGATATTATTTAATAGTGTTTTCATTTGTAAACTCCCAATATACAAGTAGTAAAAGAAAGCAGCAGTTCTTAGTAGTTAGAGACACAAACAGAAGATCTTCTGTCTAGTTTCAGGTCTGCTGCTGACCTACTGAATACTATAAGTCATGCCTCTCTTTTACATTTGCCTGCTGCACAAGGACAGCCAACCCTCCTCTGTTCAGCACTCTGAAACCCACATATCTGTATTATTACCGATATACAACAGGGATGAAAAGACATTTAACTGAAGACTTGACTAAAGAGATTGGGTACAAGATGAACTTCTCCTGAGGTGTCTAATAACCTGTCATTAGAATGGCTACCATATCTCCACCTAGCCAGCCTCTTCCAAAGTTAATACCTATGGACAAATGACAAATTTTCTTTTCCTGTATTTGCCCATTTCCTGAACTGTCTTTTCACTTCCAACAGTTTCCATTTCTGGTCACAGTGTTTAATTCCACCAGTAAAGTCATTGAGTCATTTCATTTTTCACTTCCTTTTGCATTAACATAGGTGACCCACCAAACTCCCATGCTAACCCCCCCTCCCCAACCTGGTGTGGCACCTCTCAAAGAGATGAGAAGTTCCTGCAGAAATCTTTCTCCAGCATTTCTGACTTGGCACATTTAGATGAATTCAGCAACTGGCTTGTGTAACAAAATCAAATAAATCCCTTGACACAAGCAGAGTGAGAGGCCATACAGGCATTTCTGAGGCATTGTCTGGCATATAGTCTGCATAATATTAAGTGTTTTAAAAGCACAAATACTTTCTGGCTATGGAGCTTATGTTACAATATCCCTATAGGGTACATGAAACGTTGGTGCATGGCATTCTGAGCAAGTGACTCCCACTAGAGGAGTGAGTGTCTACTTTTGAAAACATTACTTTCTATTTCAGTTTAAGGATAGCTTGCTCATTTTCGTTGTTGTTGCTATAGCTGACTGATCCTATACTCTGGTGATATATTATTCTCCCTCGCCTGCCTTCACCAATCACTGTACAACTGTCAAAAGTGTTAGAACCAGTTGGCACAGTCACATCATGAGTGGGAACAAGCCAGGTCTTTTGGAAATCCTATGAATTTTCATAGCGTGAACAAGTTAGCTACAGAACCTGGCTGAAATTTTAGTGCTCTTCAAGACATTGAAAAAATCAGCCAGCACTTAACAGCTCTGAATTATTGAGGCTGGAGGTAAAAAAACCCACCCAATAACAAAAAGGCAGTCAGTCACAGAGGACAACTGTGAATTCTGCAAAAGCAATTGGAACATTTAATAGACTTTTTAAAAGCCCTGAATGAAGTCACAAAGTCCTCAGACATTGAATTAAAATATCCACAATAGCCTGTTCTGAAATGGAGCCTGGGATGTTTTAGAAGTTGAACAAATGGCAGACTTCATACTCAGTGCCAAGACTTCAATTCCAGCTTTTAGTTGCTTCACTTCAATATTGTCTAAACTTACTTTTTTTCCTGTGTGTTGAGATTTAGAAATGATATTGCTGTGCTGGCAAGAACTGTTATTAGGTGCTGAAAAATTCAATCATGCAGAAGCAAGTGGGGTAGGAGGAAATGTATGCCAGGTTATTTATTGTCTCTCTACAGGAGCCCTGTATTTTGTCAAGGCAGCATCCTAAGGAAAATTTCATTGTAGTTACAGAGACAAGATGACAATAGAAAATCCAGTTAAAAATCTGGAAATTCTGATAGTAACTCTTCATTCTGTCTAGTTTAATTCAGCTACATATCTTCAATATATGCCAATCTAATTAAGAACTGGTGAACAGCTATTAATAGAAATGTATCATGGATGCTAATAACGTGGGCTTTATGCCCCTGCCTAACAAAGATGATATGTTAGAAGTAATAGGAGTATTAGTGTTAGAGAGCTGCCACGCTTGCAAAGGCAGGTGCATGACTCCATGTGGGTAGGAACTTCCTATCCAAGAGCCCCTGTGAGTATTAACGGTGTACCTCTGCCTACATGATGCAAATGATTATGATTTATGGTTCCCAAGTGGTTTAAACGATGGCTGGTCTTCAAAAAACACAGGTGGGAAGGAATTTATCCAGAAAGAGAAGCAGTTTGTGAAACAGCATCTAATAACTATCATCTCCTCCACCCCTACACATAATCCTTTCTAGCTGTTACAGCCCTTTGAACCCCATTTTAAAAGAAATAAAGTCACAGCCTCTATCAGAGAAAGCTGAGCATAGACTAAGCACATTTCAGGCTAGAACTGGAGGCATCCTGCATAGAGGCAGATTCTAAGGCACTGCCAAAAACGTTGAGTGCAGCGGACATGGCTACCAGTCCAGTCAGGGTGGAGAGAGAATGTCTTCTCAGGGCTGGTACCACAACCTGGTGCTGCAGAAATTCAGCAACTTCCATGTTAGAAGGAAGAAGAGAAGGAAGATGGTCATCACAAAGCTTTAATGGATTTTTCTGTCAGCACATACTGGACTTACATCTCCATGATTAGACAGATATCATTAAGGGAGGAAGGGAACTCAGTGAGACTAAATTTTTAGGTCAACTGAACAGAAAATCAGATGCAACACAGACCAAAACCCCTTTGATTTCTTTCTCATTGTTGGTTATCTAAATGTAAGACATCCAAATCTGCCTTTCTGTTCTTTGGCTTTATTTTTTTGCTGTTTTTACACAAAATATCACGAATGGCAATGAAATAAAAACAAGTCCAAAAAGGCTGCTTGTTCAAGTTTTACAACAATAAGCACTTTTTTGACAAAATTGGGAAATTTTGCAGGAAGGTATCAAATTCCATCAGTGCTTTCACCAGGAAATTACATTTCACCGTGATACATTCAAATAATTTTGTTTCAATAGAATAATTTAAGCTACTATTATGACAAGCAGAAATAAGAGCAAAATGTTCTAAATTACCATTATGAAGCATTACGAGAAAGCCATTTCAATGTTTCAGGAACAAAAAATTTCCCAAAATTCAGCTGGTATTTAATTTTGATTTCTAGTGCTGGTTTGAAAATAAAATTGTAAGTTTCCTGCAGAATGAAAATTCAATTTTCTGACCAGCCACCTTCAGTTATAGCATTTCAAATGCAATTCGGAGGAATAAAAAGGGCCTAGTTTCACACACTGCTGTGGGGTGCTGCTCCAGATGTCTCTTGGCCTATTATCTTACTAGAACCTCCTTCTCTTCTTGCAGGCCAAGCACCAAAGAATATTTCATGGGCCACAGCAGTGAGCTGCACACAGCACATCACCCTGCAATAATAGCCAGGAGAGGTCTTGGTCACTTTAAAATGTTACAAAGCGAGATTCAGGCAAATCTAATAGACCAAAGAAAAGGAAACCTATTTCAGAGAGCGCTAGAAGGGAAGAAAAAGAAAGGAAATAGAGTTAAGAGAACCCATTTACAGATTGCAGGCTTCAGTGGGTCTTGCACAAAATTTGCAGAGACAGAATGGGTCACAAATGTTTTGTCCCTGTGTTTGATAATTTAGTCTTATACCTTCTGCTAAATTTTTTTTTTAAGTTATTTGTATCTAAGAAAGAGGGGAGGGAGACACCCCTAGGAATTTTAGTCTGTGTGCGGAGGCACCCACTTTACCCACATATTTGTTGTGCATTTCCTTCCTAGGCAGACCCTGCTTTTCTGGAAGGGTGAGTGCCTTATGGGAAGGCACTTTGGAAAGGTTTTTTTCTGCAGAGAACAGACAAGACAGGTATTTCTGTTGTCCCTTCTGGCCTGCACAATCTCACCATCCCCACCTGGACAATGGGAGCAATGGAGATGATGCACCCTGGTGGATTCACACAAAGAGGTTTATTTGAGGAATCACTTTCCCTCCAGCATGCTCAAGGAATTGCACAGTCACATTTAAACGTTCTCTTTTTTTCCCTTACTGGTAAATTTCACATCTGAAAATAGTGCTTCCTCAGCTGGGGAATAACATGGAGGGTTCCAGAGATGAGCATTGCATGCTGCAAAGTTCTTGAGCAAATTTGCCCAAGAAAAAGGGGTGAAGGCAGCATGCACATGGAGAGGCTGTGACGGACCGCTCTGCACTGAGGCAGCACCAAGGCATGTTATTCCACTCCAGCCACTGGGCATCATGAGAAAACCAGCTTGGATTCAAATGGGCTGGGACCCAAATGGGTTCTCTTGGTGCCACACACAGCCCCGTGCAGGGAGAGATGTACAACAGGGAGGTCTAGGCTGCTCCTCTAGTTTCTCTGCTACCCCATGGTATAAAAGCCAAAAAGTGTTGTTTGATGGCTCCTGCCACCGCCAGAGAGACCCCAACATGTTGCCTGGTCCTACAAGTGGGCTGCATGCCATGAAGTCAAAATGATACCTTTTGGGGGAGCAGAGAGATTGTTAGCAGCCAAGAGGCTGCTAATGTGACCTTTACCAGCACACACAGTGTCCTGTCCCTATCCTGCCTCCATAACAAACCACCCCTTTCATGGAGCAAGGAGCAAGATCCTTCAGCCTGACCCTCTGGAGGTCCTTGCCCTGGGAGCAAAATCTACGGGGTTGTCTAAGGCATCCCAAGTTTCCTGCATTTTCTGTCTCCTCACTGAGTTACATCTGAGTTGAAATGGGAGGTGAGGAGGGGTGGGGGTGGGTGGTAAAGTTAAAGGGTCCGAAAGAGGCCACAAGGTGAACCTGAGGACAGTAGAAAAGAACAAATGGCAAAATGCCTTTCTGGAGAGATTGCAGAGATGGGTGCACTGCACTGAACACCACTTTCAGCAGAGGGGCACATTGCCAGGATGTGACCTGGGCATGCATCTGAGCAGTTCTGAGTCCTGTCTGTGCCTTTCCTGGTGTGAAAGACATACTCCTGCAGGCTCTACAATAGGGACAATTTCATTTGTTTTTCATAGGTATCTGTCCTGAATATCCACCAGAATGCAGAGATATGATGTTGACAAGCCAACTATCAGCAGGGTTTTGTTTCGTAGCCTCTCTTTAATTGCAGTGTTAACTTGTTGAATACCACAATATTGCTTTCCCATGACCTTTGCTGTTACCCAGAGACTTCAGGGCAAGTTGGAGCAGCAGCTGTGGGGAGCAGCCAATTGCACTAGGCAATCTGCAACCAGAGGGACTAACACAAAAGCTCTAACTGAAGTGTGAAATTTGCCTTCCCCTCTCCTCTTAATGAGCCCTTCACATTTGAAACCCCTGTATCTACTCTACATATGGGGGGATAGCTGAGTGAATACAAATTATGGTATATTAATTAATTATGAATATTCATTAAGTGGTCTAACTAGTGTTAATGTGCTCCTGTCTGGGAGGGTCTCATTAGCATGACAGAAGGCTTTTTAAGAAGCACATTATTATTAGGGGACAAAGTATCTGGGAGAAATGAACAGTTGTCTGAAAGGCCAGAACATGTTATACACATCCAGATCCTGCTGGGAGATTTTCTTCCAGGGGATATGTGTATCTTCCGTGTCCATTAGGTCAAACTCTGGTCTGTTTGTATTCCTTGCTGATGCTTCATGTCTTAAGCATGCAAGCACACATAAAGCTAGTGCTGTTTCAGGACATACAACAGCGCTGATTCAAAGGAAATCTTTCCTGTGGTCATATCACAGCTCTGCTGGCTTTTATGTGCATTCCTGTTCTGAGGCGGGGGGTCCAGTTCACAAAATGAAAAGATCATCCCAAAGAAAATTTAAATTTTCCACCTGAGCCAATGTCGCATTTAAAAATCCTTTTAAAATAATCAGAATTATTTTATCTAACATCACCGATCTGCCTTTTTATCTCACACATTACAAGAAAAAATCCACACATTGGGATTATTAACAATGCCAGACAATAAAAATGTAGGAAAAAAAACCCAGAGAAATTAATGGCTTCTAAGAGGTAGAGGAGAAAGCATCTTCAACCCTTCTAAAAACACTTTCTCTTGACAGATGAATGTGGCTGCCCTCTTCACACATTCCTCAAGGAGAGGCTGCCAGAGCCAGACATAACCTGTATCTGCTACACTACCCCTTGTCATCTCACTACAACCTTGATCTTTGTCTCTACCATAGGAGAAAATAATCACATTTTCCACAATTATAATGAAATACTCTGAGTTCAGAGCACTTCACAAGCAAACTGCTAGGTATTACCCACATTGCATTATTAGGGCAATGCAGACAGAAAGGCAGGACTCCATGCCAAAAGTAATGTGGTAAGCTGGTGATGGGACTGGAGAAGGACACCCATCCACAACCTTCCAAGCCTATGCTGCCATCAGCCTTCCAGGACCAGTGTCCCCAGTCTGTCCCTGCAGTGGGGCAGGAGGTGACTGGGAGCATAGGGAAGTGCTGACTTGGGTTGCCTGGTCCTGATTTCCTTTTCAGGCTCTGGACCAGTGTACAAAGAAGTGCAGCCAAGCCAAGTCAAACTCCCTTGACAGAGGGACAGTGAATATTCTTTTATCGATAACAAGTTGCAACATTTTCAAAATATTTCCCTTGGATGCTTTTCACAGTATTGCCTGTTGGAGATCTGGGGTTGATTTTGGGGCAGAATAGATTTCCTTTTAAAAAGCAAGAGGCAGGTAAAGAATACCATGGTGGTAGAAACATGACATCTGTCTTCTAGTTACACCAGGATACACACAGCAAAACACCTAGTATCATTATAACACTTCATCTTTGAAGTGTATTGATGTCTTTTAGGCAGAAGTTCAAATACTGGCACAGTCCATCCAGCACTTCAGTATTCCCAAATACAGAAGAAGAATACCAAGTGTTTAACCAGCCTCAGACCTTCAGATAAGAGCTAAATCCTGCTTGTGCTGCAAGGTCATTCAGGAGTTCACAGAACAACTTCTCTTCAGGACGTGACTTCACTCATCCTTTCGTTACTTATCCTTGTACCCACAGCTACACAGTATATGTCACTCCTGGCTTCTTCCATTCATCAGGACATCCATGTAGTATCCTAAAAATGGTGGCACTTCAGTAGCGTAGGGTATTTATAACTTGGAGATGCCTCTGGATCCTTCAGCACAAAAGGCAGAGGAATCTGAGGCTTCCGTCTTCATTGCTTTTTGAACCAGCTCATGCACACTTAGCAAACACAGGGTAATTTTCAAACATTTCAGTCTCAGGACCACACAAGTGGGATGAGTTTGTGCAACAAGATCAGTAAAACATACCCAACTGGTCTGAAAACTTTGGCTCAATTAGAGGGAAATGAACTCTCCCAGTTCAGTCTCTGATAAAAAGCAGACTCCTTTATAACCTTCCCTGAGTGTTATGATAATCAACACCACAGCTCAGCTGTTAGTCTGTGATCAGGAGCTGTTTGGGATGGGAACAGCAGAGGATGCTTCACGCCAATGGATTAACACATCTATCTGGGGCAGTCGCAACACAGCCTACCAGTCCTACGTCTGGCTCATATCCATGCTACTCATCCCTTGCTCTCATAAAAGCTGAGCTCCATCTGCAAGCTTAAAAAAGGAAAAAACCAAGCAAACTTTTTCTCTCTCCATCAAATTCTGTCTAAGCAAGCGGCTTTCAAAAGGCTCAGCATTTTCTGAATTGCACATTCCCTTTATGTTTCTCAAAAAGTTCTTGCCCACAGTCACCTGATCTGTTTGAAAACCTTTGCCTTCACCACTAGGAAATTAGATGCACAATTGCATTTCCCCAGGGTTTCAGAATGGACTCCCTGGCTCACAAAACAGAGTGTGAAACAGGCAGGTTTATGTCTGAAATGCAGACAAATAAATGGTAGCTCACAGTGTGAGGATTTGTTTGTTTAGCAAAGACTCAGAATCAAAAAGGAAGACTTGAAAGGAAAGGGCAAATGTGGTCCTTATTTTGTCCACCACATGGAACTTCTTTTCTTAATCTTTCAGCCATTTGAATATGACTGCTCCTGGAGGCTGCCAAGATCAGAGAGATGAAAGGGCAATCCTTCATGTAAGCACCAGCCCTCCACTTTAAAAGCTCCTTGTGCACTCTCTCAACTTATGCCCCCAATTATATTATTTTAACATTTGAAAATGCTTTAGGACAGCAGATGCCTATTTCACTCGTGTAGTGTTCACACGTCATCACCTGCTTTCCCTGCGGCTGCCCTCTCCCACTTTAAACCGTCTCCTTTCTATGAAGATTAGCACAATAATCATGTATCCCAAAATGGAAAAGATGGGAAGACAGAGGAGGTGCAGTCCTCTGGTACATGCTAGCTATATCCCAGCCTGACCTGTGACAGGTCCCATGCCCTGAAGTGCTTGGTCAAATTACACCACTTCTGCTACAGGAGAAACAGTCAAGTTGGGTGCACACCTGTATAAAGGCTGTGTGCTGCAAATCACTGGTCCCTCACGATTGAGGCCCTGCTGGCTGCAGCCCGAGCCAAAAGCTGCTGCTGGGCTTGGTGACTTGAGCTCCAGATGGAGCTGGCAGAGCCAGAGGGGGAGGCAGTAAGGACCACACAACCCCAAGCAACTGTGGCTGTGGTGATGAAGATGAGGCAGTGAATCTCATGTGAAAGGATGAAGGGACAGTAGCAGACCATGCAGAGGAGGTTGGTTGGTTGTTTTTTTTTCAGAGTGGGAAAACATGAAGCCATATTCTGCCTATATGAAATTGTGTGGATAGCTGGTGAGGGCAGCCTGGCTTCCAAATCACGCTGAAGACAATGACAGTGTGAGGTCCATGCCACTTGTCAAGGAGACCCTGTCCTTAACTTGAGTGATGATTCCCACCCAAGAGGACTCCTGGAGCTACGACAAACTGGGACAACAGCTCAGCTTTCAGTTGTGTCCAGTGCATTTTGCACTCATAAGAACTCAGCTGGAAATTCGTCTAGTCCCACATCCAACCTCCCTGCTGTTTGAGGATGAAGCTAATAAGCCAGGCCTACCATAACAGCCAGCTAGCATCTTCTGATGAAAGCTAGATAGCTCCCCAAAGACCCAGGGGATGAGCTTCTGCACCTTGGGTTACCCACTGATGGAGTCTGTGAAAGAAACCAGAAGGTAATAAAGATACACCACTTAAAAAATCATATCTACATAATGAGTCCTGCAACTGCTTTCTTTACCCAGAGTGAGAAAGGCCCACGTAACTGGGAAAAACATTTAAAGCAATAAGAAGGCACTATTTCCTCCAGGTTGTTCACATAGACATTAACACTGCAGAGAGAGTTTGCAAGTCATCACGTCCTGCTGCAGAGCAGCTCACACAGCACAGTGCGTTGCATGGGCTGCCATCTTGGTCACCCTTATTGAACAATAAATCATGTACAGAAAGGGAGGAGCAGCTTTGTGCTGCTCTGTAAGGGTTTCTGATTAAGCATGCTGCTGCTTTTAATGACCCTCAAATATGGCATTTTAATGCCTGACAGGGTTGTGGTGCTTTGATTTTACAGTATCAAAGGCACATGAAAAACAGATTCAGATGATTAAGTTTATCAATATAAAATTTTGTTTCTCATTTCTTTGTAGAAAACTGCAGGGTTTAAGGCACAGAGAAGAGACAACACTATCCTTGTATGTCCTCATTACCTTTAGCCTCTTCACAGGTCTTACACTCATGGCCGAGTCATAACTAGTGACTACCAAATACCCATCTTTACCTGTGGATGGAGCCTGGGAAGGAATAATGAGAGCATTTTGAAGTGGGAAGGAGAAAGTTTAGAGCCTGAACCATTCCCTTGGCCTTGTTTTCTCCATTGCTGTCTGGCAGGACTTGTGCTGGTCCATCCTGACTTGCTGCCTGCTAGAAACCCTGAAGTGGGAAGGTGCAATCCTTACTGCTTTCAGTATCCACCGTCCTGCTACCCGAGCAAAATTCCAGGGATAAGCTTCATCTGGACATAGGGCAAGGGATGGGAAGGGAGTAGCTGGTCTAGCATCTCATTCCCCTTCACCTACAAGAGCACTCAGCTAAGCCTTTGGGAGATGCAGCCGCAGGATGCCCTTAGAGAACTTTCTCACTCAGCAGGGCCCCTCAAGGAACATGGGAAGAGAAGGAGAAATGTGTAAAGCATTTCTGTTAGCATGATAGCAGCAGTAAAGCTAAAGGGAATACTCTCTGAATGCAAATTCATAGCAGTGAAAATGTCTTAATTCCCACTGCCCCACAGCCTTTCCTCTCTGGTGGTACAGCCTTACCATGTGGTATATAATACACCTTCAGACTACAAGGTCAGGAGGAAATACTGCTAATATCCAGTCTGACTTTCAGTGTAATGTAGAACAGAGAACTTCCTGGGATTTCTCCCCATTTCAAGCACAGTTCTGTTCTAAAAAGTATCTAAGCTCATTTTAAGAGATGCCAGCAACAGACAGCTGACAAGAACGCTTCTCATTTGCTCCAGTGATTAGTTGCCATCACCATGAAAAATACAGTCTGTTTCTAGTCTGGTTTTGGCTTGGCTTAAATTTCCAGTGCCTGCATACAAGCCTATGAAAAGGAAGAGTTAGTTTAGCAAAGACGCACATATCACAATTGCCTTTTTCGACATCTACAGCATGAGGAAAAGCTCTTTCACTGGGCTTGTAACCCATTTTCTCAAAGACCACGTGTACCAGCCCTTCATAATGAATTCACCAAGAAGTTACACCCAGGTGACATCTTCTACTCTCTATTTAGATCTGTCACTGTAGTAAAGATTCTTTTTAAAAACCTGGTTCACAGAGGTTATTGCAGATGTCTGAGCTTCAAATACCCTGACCTACCCATTAAAATTATAACCTTAGTGTATGTTCAATAAGGGCTAAGAGTGCTTTGACTTCAGTGGAGTCCCCAAGCTTTATCACATTTTTCAAAACTAAATCTAGGCATTTTTTAATTTGAAACCAACTTGTTTTAGATAAGAATATTTAAAAAACAGCTTTGTGATACTTTTCTCTCACCTTCCAACCCATGGTAGCAACTCAGGTTGCAGTGAACCCAAAGTGTCTCTTTTGGACTATCTCAGAAGATGGAGTAGATGCAATTACTTGCATTCTTTAAAACATGATTGATCTAACGCTGTCACAGGAAAACTCATGCCAGATTCTGATGGCACAGACTCTGCTGAAGTGAACCTAAAATGTCACTCTGTGACTAAGATATATAATGAAAGGCAGAATAATTTTTTTTGAGCTTAGGTCAAAGATCCCTGATACCTCATGGAAAATTCTGAAACATGCTTGGAGATCATTTTGCTGACATATCATTTTCTATATATTTCTGTCTATTTTGAGCACAATCCTGTGCTCTCTTTGCCATCGATAGCCTACATACTTATGCAATATCCTGGGGTAGATATTCTGATACTTGGATGAAGAGGATCTTTCAAAGATTTGGACCTCATCTGCTACCATTGAGTATTTAACCAGATTTATGATCTTTTGGTAGACAAGTAATTAGGACACATGTCTAAAATTTTTTGGGGGAGGGAGATAACAACTTTTATTGTTCATCAAAAACTGCCGGCTGATTGACTGAAACCAAACCCTTCCAGAGGAATATACTGATTTTGATTATAACCTTGGTCAGGCAAGCTTTATTAATATCAGTGCAGAATTAATGATTCAAATGGGACACAAAGTTTCGCCTAACCTGAATAGGAAAGGGGCTGTTAACAAGATTATTCTTCCTCAAAATGAGTGTGCCCATTACAGGTGTACAGGGTATGAGTAAAGATTGTGAACCCAAATCTCCTGCAATCTAGGCAAATGTCCTTACAACCAAGCACTTGGCTAGTTGTGACAGTCTGTGTGTTTTCTACATTTCTGCTGTTGGAGCTGTTCCCTTCTGTATTGTAAATAAAAAGTAACAGGGAAAGCAGCAATTCTGCAGACTCAGATTTAGGACACTCACTCCCCAGGAATAGGGAAGAGTTTATATGTCAAGTTTATATGTCAGCAAAGCAGGAGACATATAAAAGAAACCAACAACTATCCTGAAGTAGCCATTTGTCACTTAGAAACTGGATAAATTCATCTGAGAAATAAAACTAGAGAGAGAAATACATTCTGAAGCTGGAAACACACTTGGACTGAATCTCATCTCATGGACATGGCTTTATCCTGAGTTTCCTGAGTCCTTTGCCCTTTGATCAGACACTTCACAGTTACTGTCTGCAATTGCAGATCAAAAGGTTCTGATCTCCTAAAGAACAGTTTTCCCACAAGGTACATGTCAGTACTGTCTGGGATGGAAAACAGCAGGGAACAAAG
Source organism: Morus bassanus (assembly GCA_031468815.1). Lineage (NCBI taxonomy): Eukaryota > Metazoa > Chordata > Aves > Suliformes > Sulidae > Morus > Morus bassanus. Next base: position 8,272,506 of record CM062572.1, on the reverse strand, counting down.
ATCACAGCCCAAGCAGGGCAGCATAGTCCTAGCCCTTAGGCCCTGGTCCTGAGTTACAAATACAATAATAAAAGAAAACACGACAATGAAAAGAAATTTTAAAGTTTCCCCACCAAAGATACCACAGTAAGACCTGCATATAGGGCAAATGTGGCTGTGAGCCTTGCATGGCAGCAGAAACAGCACAAGAGCAGAGGGGTACTTAACAGGGAGACCACGGCAATGTGGCATGCATCTCTGATTCCCAAAGTCTACACGTGCGACTGGTGGGTGAAGAACCCTTCAGTACTGCTTGCTGTGCACTGTTCCTCTCTTCCCTCATGTCCACAGCTGGTAAGGTAACCCATTCCCACTAGGCTCTTCCATCCACAAGAGAGGCTTATCAGTGAGTTAGCAATAAAATAAATGCATTCCTGAACATTTTTAGAAGGGAGTCATTGTTAAAACCAGACTAATAGAAAAGAAAGTATACAAAATTTGGAGGAGAAATTATCTGGGACCAAGTTCTCAGCAGCTCCGTACTGAGTGAACAGACTGACCTCTGCGGATTTATACCAGTGCTGACAATCAGCTGCATACCAAACGATAAGGGTGAGAAGCACTTGTAAAAATATGCAAAGATAAAGAAAACACAGATATCTACAATCTGAAAAGAAATGAGAATTGTTTATGAGGTAGTACTTTGGTTCCCAAGTGGATCATATCATGAAGCTGAAGGCAACAAGTAGTTGTGAGGTGGTTTGTTGGCTAATAAAATCGTTGACAATAAGACCACTAAACTGCATTTATTAAAAATAGATTAGTGTTGTGTTTGGCAGAATAAATAGCAGAAAGATTCAAAGCAAGGTAGCATGGCAATCAAATCTATCTATGCACAGCAATGACAAGAGTAGACAACAAATATCTTTCTTAGCAACTTGTTTGCATAATTGTCAAAAAAATACAGAAAACTATTGAAAAGGAAGCTGGTGCAAGAAAATTAAGTAAGAGGAAGAAAATATAAAGACAAGAACACCTACAAGGTCCTTGGATATATTTATAAAATGGTGTCATGCACTCGTTTATGTCTCCTCCGCATATAGAATAATAAACTCACTGAGGGAACATCCACACTTCTAAAAGTGTCACTTTAAATGAAATTTCTCTCAAAACCACACAGACTGAAGTATTTGAGTCATATCAAAACTTTGCAGTTTGATGTTGCTCCAACAGGTTACCTGCATTTTGCAATACAGTTTAATTGAAGATGTGCTCTGGCCCAATTAATGTAAATATCACAGTCCATTATCTTTTGTGGAACAGAACTTCTTATTTCCATTTATGCGATTTTCTTTATCAGAGAAAAACTTAAGGTGTGATTTAAAAGAAGGCAAGAGACAGGAACAGCGGAAACAGGCCCCATGCAAAAGACACTTTAAACCAGCAAATGTAACAATTTCCAGTCCTTGGAGGCTTAAGTCCAAATACAGAAAAAGAGATTCTGAATGGTGAAAATAACTAAGCATTGGAGCACAATGCGAAGGGGTGTTAATATAGTATACTATCATCTGACCTTTGCAAGTGAAGATCAGATGTTTTATTAAAATGTATACTCCATTTCAATCACAAATATCTGGCTCCAAGAAAAATAAGCTTCTCTGTGCAGGAGACCAAACCAGTTAACTACAATGGCTTGAACTCAATGAAAAGTGATAGCAGGATATGTATGCTACCTCTTGATAATAACAGCCTTTTGCTGGACCATTTTTGCTCATGGAGAGGATGAGACTTTCATCTGGGGGAAGAAGCAAGTAAATTTGGTACTGTGAGTGGAATATCGCTTCTGGGTTAACCAATGAGTGGGTATAAAACGTTTTGGAAAGTTTGCTTTGAATCAGACTCACTAGAAATTTCAGAGGTTGCTCTAAGACTTGTACAGCATGTCGTTACTGCAAAAAGCCAAGAAATCCCGCAAAAGTGGTTTTGCAGTTGGATCGGCACCTCTTCTCTCTCACCATGCAGACAGGCAGAGCATGTGTCATCCCAGCTCAGTGGGCATTGCGAAGGGGAGGTTTGAAGCAGCACTTATTTGGTCAAACTGCTTCCCCCTAAATTAATTTCAATGTGTTTTTAAGGAGCAGTCTTGGGGAGGGCTATTAAAATGTAAAAAACCTGGAGAGACATGCAGGCAGGAGTGACAGAGGCTCTGGGAAACCCTCATGGCTACTATAGTTCAGGTACTATAATCCCATTCTGGGCTATCATAATAAAAATCCTTTTGCTCTGGTATCTCTGTCACTAGAGACTCTTAACTATGTGAAATGGAGTGTGTGTTCTCATCAGGACTGGCATGAGAAATGTGTTTCCACAGAGAGTTTGCCAGGGGTGTGCTCTGTGAACAGGTACAAGGCCTGGCTGTGCTGGAAAAATGGCTAAATATTTCAGTTCCTAAAAAAAGTGGGCAAAAAATAATGGAACATGGGGTGCAATCACCGTCACCATCACAGTTTAAACTAGTAAGCAGATACTGCAGATTTTCTGGTATAATCTCAGATCTCATTCTTATCCCCAGAAGCAAACATTCACTACTTTTCTGCTATGATCACATTAGCAATCTTGTGGGGCACATCTTAGTTCGGCATGAGCAATTCCCAGAAGTGAGGACAGAAGTTTATAACAATGAAGTTAACTCAAGTGGAAAGATACTTGCAGGTACTGACATCATATTCCCCGCTGCAATCCTGCCTGTGCTGCAGCCAGTCCTCTGCTGTCAGGGGGACACAGCTCTGCCCTTGCACACAGCAAAGATCTTTGAATCACCATGCAACAGTTTACGATGAAGCTCCAGCCACAGCAATGAAATACAGCAATGTCTGCACTACAGAGGACTTAATAATCTCTCCAAAAGAACAATTGCCCTGGTTTCTCTGCCTCCGACTGATACATTTGTGCAGAAATTTTCTTCTACCCCTTGTCTTCTGTTTGCTTACATCGTTCAAGTACTACTGAGTTTTTGTACCTGCTTTATGCCACAGTCCCATGGAGCTCAGACCTTCACCCTGCAGACAGGAAGAGATCTGAGTCTGATTTCATCGCTGGATACCTTGAGGAATACAGGACATCCCTATTATGTATACCAACACAGTGAGATAAGTATCCAGGGTGCAGCTTTTCCCAAATTTTTGAGCCAACCACTGTTTGCTGGATACCTGGCCTCCAAACAGCTGCTGTGGACGCACAGATAAATCTCAGGGGTCCCAAAAGTCCATGCACCACATGGCTGAACTGCACACACACAACACAGCATCATCACATTCACAGTGAGTGTGCCTGGGATGTTAAGGGATCTCTGATCTGCACAGGGCTCACAAAATCTTTCTAACAGGACCCCTCAGCTCAACAGCTTCTCAGGGAACTGCTTCATCCAGCTATTTTTTCTTGCTGCTTCTTGGGACACTGGTGAATTACTTCATTCTCAACCCCACACTTCTTCCCTTGAATGCAGGGAGAATTTTAGCACATTATCCCCAAGGGTCAGAGTTTACCAAGGTTACCTTGAAAACCAAGGCCACCTGCTAACCACAGTTACTCATTTGGAGATCCCAAAAGCTGTCTGGACCTTGCTGTCAGGGAAGCCAAGAAGTTAAATTCTTGGATCTGAAATGGGAGCTGGCTCGTGTGGCCTGGGCTGAGCATGTTCATACCTGGCATGGCCCTGAAGAATACTCCATAGCTGGGCAGACAGATCTGAGAAGACAGTATTAGCACTTCAACTCACTTCTGTTAACTACCCCTGAATTTCAGAGCAATCAGCTCATTTGCCTGCACAGCCAAAGCCTCACCCAGCTCTCAGGCTGCATTTAGGAAGAAAGGAATGTCAAAATGGCATTTTACAAGCTACTGACGAAAAAGAATAGGAGTCTTATGCTGGTGGTCAATAATGCAGAAAAAGCACTGGATTTATCAACAAATGCATAGGCAATGAGTGCTGCGAGACAGAGCCATCCATCATGATTTTGTCTTTTGGGGTTGGGGAGGTTTATTGCCTGACTGGCATCTGCATAAGCAGCTGGACTGCATGTTACCAAAGGAGATTAAAATAATAAATATGATTAATTAACAGCATCAACACCAGTCACATATTTGCATTACTGGAGAATCTAATGGTTATAATAGCTTTAAGATAGTGGAGCAATAAGTTATACCATTTCTTAGCTATCCAGAGGAAAAGGTGAAATGAAATGGACTTACAGTGCCTGCCAGGTCTGCCTCTGACGCCAAGTCACCTTTTTCCAGATGAAGAATTGTAAGATTAAGCTCCTAATAGTTAGCAAATCTATTTCAAAAAGTATTTCATAAAAGAGTTTAAAGTCCCAGTTTGTTCAGGAATAGCCTGAGGCCTATTTTCCCACTCAGGGGCTTGGTTAGATTAAAAAGATTACGAAGGGAAGCAGCAAATTCTGCACCTCATAATGTTGTTAATACATGACTAAATCCCTATTTCTGAGAGATCTGCTCTAGCTCAAACAAAGGCTGGGTTGCAATGCGCAAGGCAGGAATTACTGGGAAGAATTCTCTGGCCCGAGTTAGGCAAGAGCTGAGAATGGAGTATTATAAACAGCCTCTTCTGGATTTAAATTATGGCTTTCTGGTCCACTGCCGTCTGGTGCAGGGATGTACAAACCTCATCCCTCTAAGCATGTGAGGACTCTCAGGGGATGCAGCCTCTGGGGAGGACACACAGGATTTGACCCTTTACCCTGCTCTCTGGTGTTCTGCTGGATCCACAGCTCCAGCCCACAGTCAAGGAAGCATTAAATAAACTTCCTCAACAGTGCTGCTTTCACACCCCATCCTGGCTATCACTCCCATTTGTGGCCCTGTGCAACAGCAAAAGCCCTGGAGAAGGAAGAAATGTTGGTGTTTCTTCCATTGCAACCTCCCTTGAGGGCATCTGACTCAAACCTTAATGTCTCACAAACTAACACAACAAACACAGAGGGTAGGCACTAAACTCCAGGTCTAAGGCAGGCAGACCCTGTGCTGACTGAGATGGTGAACTGAAGCTACAGCATAATGCAAGATGAAACCAAAGCTACTTTGGAGAGAATAAAGGAACACTTGCATCACACACCAAGAAAAGGGAAAAGGGAGGTATGTTTGATACTAGGACAAGCTAAGAAGCCATCTCTTGCCTCCCCTGGGAAGAACACCTGTGCTGTGCACTGGTTTACAGTCTGGTACATCATCAATACATGAGTTCAAGCTTTTTAGAGGCTGGATCTCTCTAGTGCTCCCAACTCTCATCTGTGCCTCTAACATCTGCTTTGGAGCTTGTCTGTAACCCTGTGGCAAATGCCACAAGTTCTGCCTGAGAGGATGCAGTCAACTCTCTGGGGACCACAGGACGCATAGGTGCTCATATCAACAGGGGCACTGGAGGCATGAACAATGCACACACTTACTTCTCAGTTCATTACCACTTGCATCAGTGTGCCTCACCCTCTTGGGCCATTTGCAAACCTCTTACCACATTTGGCTATAGTTTATCAGCAGTGTGTCCTTGCAGCAAAAAAAGACCAACTAAATACAGCCAGCAAGTAAAGGGAAGTGATCCTTCCCCTCTATTCAGTGCCTGTGGAACAGCATCTGGAGTGCTGTGCCTGTTTTGGACTAGAAGAGCTCCAGAGGTCCCTTTCAACCTAAATTATTCAATGATTACCAAGGTACTACCATGTTAGGGAAGGGTAACTAACAGATGTATTGCCTGTTTCATCACACACAGGTAACAGTTGTCTCTCCTGGGACTTTAAAATGTATTTCATTATGGAAGGGGGTACCAGGCAGGAGAGGGTGGAACATGCCCTAGAAATGACATTAGGATCACACTTAGCCAGTAGTGATGCACACAAAAGAAGAGGGGAAAAAAGAGCAATTCAGGCTAATGCTGACTGATGTGAAGAGGGAAAATACTGGATATTGGGAGAAGTTGTAAGGGCTTCTGACATAGGGGTGATATAGAGAGATATATAGAAATTCCAATTACTGCGGACTGCAAAATCACAAACAAACTATTTTCAAGCATTTTCTAATGTACCCTTAGTTAGGGCAAAATATACTGCCATATAATATTTTGATATTAAGATGGGCAAGCAAAAGGAGCAATTAATAAGGACAACAGCAAATAGATGGAGAAGTGAAGAGGTCCCATGCCTTTTGCAAGTCCAGAAAACATCCTAAGCTAAAAGTTTAGAGCAGAAGCTGCAGAAATCCTTCCATTCTTATATCAAACTCACTCCTCCTCAGAAAGAAGCAGGGGCACTGAGTGTACAGTTACAGTTCAGTTTAGGTGTTGCCTTGAACAGATGATATTGCATGAAGCTTGACTTTGTCTAAGATATTTTTAAATCAGATGCTAGACAGAATTACTTAAGAGTAGTCACGAAGCAAATGTCCATAAGATCTGATACAGGACAGAAAATAAGACAGTGAGGTTCTCTCTTGTACTTTTCAGCCTATGGGCTTGGTCTGTGATGGAGAAAGGGTGATAAAACCGGGATGTCAAGTGGAATATAAAATATCAGGAGCCACACCCTATGCAGATGCTGAGCACATAGTTGTTTCTTGGCAGATTTAAGTGAGTTTAACTTAAAACAGGCATTGAAGACACTTGCTGAGGACAGAGCTGTCAGATACTTGAGTTCACTGCCTGGGGTGTGTTTGATCTCTTCCTGTGGTATGAAGGAGTCTGAGTGCATGCTGAGGCTTTTCCCTCAGATAAATCTCATGGTGCCTGACTGATGCCTACAACGGGGGTCCTGGGCCACCAGCTTGACCCCCGGAAGGGGCCTGCACCTGCACTTTGCAACGTGGACACAGTCTGCTCAGTGACAATCACTGTTCAAAATATCCACAGGAACAGGGCAAGACCTGGGAAAACGACTGGGAAGAGTCGTCAAATGAAAATGTAAGAAGTAATATAGCCTGTACAAGAGTCTTCCACTGCGCAGGGCAATTTAATATACCTAACAGAGCTGTGCCTTAGCATTAAATGTCTGGCATGGATAATGCTTTCACATGGGCTAGGAAAAGGCATCTTTTCAAAATCTATTCAAAAAGCACACCACAGTTCAGTCTGCATTTCCAGTCACTTAGCCCTGTTCACCATTATTAGCTCCTTTTTTTCAATCCAAACTTTAGGAATATTTTTAATGGTAGAAATTACAATCTCAAACAGAATCTTTCTTTCTTAATACTGGTGTTCCTTCTTCAAAAGCAGCTCAGCTAAAACTTTCTTACTTCAGGTAATCCAGGCAAAAACAGAGACACAAAACCTTGGAGGAAATTCAAGTTAAAAAAGGAAATCACATATCAGGAAAATCAATTTCAAGAAGTCTTTCACAGACAAAGCTTCTTATACAGGAAACTGCTAGCAAAATTACTTCATTTTATTTATCCCAAGTGGAGGTTTCTCCTACAGGGAGTTTGAGCTAGACAAAAGGTAGCTGCATAAAAGGGTAGAACTGGGAATTCCTGATTCCTCTAAAGCACAAACACTAATAAAAAGCTATATCAAGTACTGAGAGGGAATTTTTAAAATTCTGTTTATTCTGACCCGTGGAAATTTTGGGAACTCCCGAATGTTTCCATCATACTCTGGGAGAAAATTAGGGCTCAATGTTTTTTGTTTCATTAAAGAAAAGAGACCGTGACTAATTGCATGAAGGGTGCTCAGCTGGACTCTGGCAAGCTGAGGGACAGGCACCACTCTGCCAGCTCAGACTGAAGAGTTAATCCTGGCTCTTCTGTCATCTCTAATTGCTTTGAGGATCGAGGTGCCAGACTTCCCCTTTTGGAGGAGATGTTCCACTTTTTAATCAAACTTGGGCAGAAGAGACAGGCAGGCTGGTTAGGGCATCCACCTGCAAAGCAGTACGTATGCTCTCCAGTGCCTGCTAAGTATTTCATGGCCAGTTAGACAGCAAAAGAGCTATAGTTTACCACTTTCTGAAGGCTGAGCTAATGCAACTTGTCTCAGTCCTGTGTCTTGGTGAAGGTGCTGAGTCAAGGTTATTAATTCTGGTTTCAGTTGTCCAGGGGGAATCTGGGCAGCCACAGCAAGAACTGTTACTTACATAGGTAGAATTTGTTCCTTAAAAGGATCATGTTCTGCACAGTTCCCAAATATGAGGCAAGCTATTTTATTCACATTGTATCCTCTGACAAAAACAGTGCTATATATTGGGGCCAATACAGTTGCTGTTGCTTGTTTTCAGTGCAGCTAAGAAAATTCTAAAAATAGAAAACAGTCAAAGAACCAAAACTCAACAGCAGCCTGCGTCATTGCTGTACATCTTCAAAACATAGCAATATAAGATGATAAATAAAAAAGAGAGAGAAAACCTCCAGGCCATAAAAACAGAGGAAAGGAATAAGTTTCTAAGGGGAAAAAATCCCTCTCAAATGTTGCAATTTTAAATGAAAAACAACCTAACATTAAGATTAGCATTTTATTCATTCCAAGACACAGAGAAATACCCTACTATGTAAAGAAAAAATACTATGGCCAATAAAGTCTTCCCTCTAAAGAAGTATAGAGAATTGTTCAGAGCCTTGTACCATCCTATAGCTTGTGGACCAAAGATTCCCCACCCCAAAACCAGCATCAAACTCACAGCTTCCTTGAAGCTCATGTTTGAGAAGGCTGATCAGTCAAGTCTAGGGTGGTGACAATCCCATATATTTCCTCATAAGCAGTTTCAGTGGCGAATTATCCTTATTGTCAAAATCACATTCCTTGTTTCCAGCACAACCTTGGCTGAATTTCCTGTCCACTTGTTTGATCACATTCTGTCTTTGCTAATTTGAAGACCATTTCCCCCATCTCAGAGGTCATCCACCTACAGAGCTGGTACACTAAAGCCACTTTCAAGCTCATTCTCCCCAGGGCACAATCCCAGGTCTGGAGCTGTTTCCACAGCTCTCTTCCAAGTCTTCCAGTCTCGGTTTTCAGGATGGCCACCAGAACTGAACATGTTATTCCAGTGATGGCCTTGCTAATGCCACCTCTCCTCACCTCCTAACCAACAGCACCTAGTCTGTGATACCCAAGGGTCACACCTGCCCTTGTGTCTCACCTGTGACTCCACAGCCACGTGTCTGGAATACCTGTCCCCACACACCCAGCTGCCTACTCCTGCCCTAAGGCCACTCTGTCCCCCTTCTACCTCCCCATGGTGGTTGTCCAGCCCTCTGGGCAGACACATGGTGAACTGGGATGAGAAACAAATGAGAGGGGAAAAAGACTGTAGAAGGTAAGACCCCAGGTTTTGGCAGCAATGTAGGCTTTGATCAGCTTATGAAATTGTGCTTTCAGAGCATTTCAGTGCCTCACCACAAACCTGTACCTCTTCTCTGAACAGAGGCAGAACCAAAACACCAACAGGTACTCCATGCTACACAGGCTACTTAAATCTAGTGAGGAGGACAGCATTCAGGCAACGGGAATGTGCCAGCTGGGGAGCAGAGCAGGCAGAGCTTCCTCTTGAAATAAGATCCCCAGTGACCTAGGATGAGTAACACTGGCATAGACCAATTCCCCTGAGAGCTGCTGAGCAGGTCTTTGGATGGGGCTGAAAGGAAACATAGGCTACATGGACTATCCAAGTCTTGATTCCCAAACTGGCCTCCTTGTTCCCTAATGGAAAAATAATGAATATTTCGTCTGCACATGTTCAGTGATATTTGTGCTCTCTGAGGATGAGTGTGAATCTCTGCTCCTTCTTCCACCCTTGCTGTTTATCACACTCAGGCAGTCAGCAGAGTTGCTGCCCCAGCCAGCACAAACTGATTATTTGTCTCCCTTTTTCTGCTAACCTAACTGCTTAAAATAAGGAGCACTTATTAATTGGCAAAATATTTATTTAACAACATGGGGGCAAGTGGGGAGTTGTTTTCACCTGCAGTCATGACTGTCTCTCTGGACACTATCCACGGTACATGAGCAGAATCCTTATTGCCTTCATGCCTGCATGGAAACAAGAAGTCTTGCTGCATGGGGGCAACTCTCCTTGTTCTGCAATATGAATTCTAAATTTAAACGTCATTAAAATTGCATCATGGAGCCTGAAGCCTTCTAAACAAAGCTGGTTAGATTGCATCCCAGAAGAAGCTGCTGCTGAAAGATAGTGTTTACTTATTCACCTTCTTTTAAATAGCATTATGCACTTAACTTCAGAGTAGAGTTTTAGGAAAGATAAAGACACTGATCACAGGTCCCAATTTTTTATTCTTCATTTTCTTCTGCATTTTACATCTATGTTAAGAACGTGACATTTTTTTTGTGTTAAAGCTAAGGAGGGCAGATTTGTGCCCCTTCAGGCAATTTAAATACAAAATACAAGCAGCTGTGTTTGGTAAGGCTTATCAAGTCCTGTAAATTAAAATTTCTTCTCAATTCCCACTGCTATTGCTGGGCTGCTACATGATAACAAAAACAGGAGGGGATTTTTTTTCCCTAAATTGCTTAAGAGCAAAAGTCTCACTAATTTTCAGTGTATCAGTTGGCACCCAAGACACCAAGCTGCTTTTGAAAGTCATATAGTGCATGTCTATATTTTTTATGATGGGATTTTCAGGCCTATAGACTCTTTGATAACAGCTCAATGTCTCAGAAGAAAGCAGCTTGCTCAGTTTGCCGGTGACCACTTCTAATGTCCCTGTTAGGCTTATAAATGGAATTAGTGAGGTTTTCAAAGGTTAGCACAGATTCACCACCAGAAGTTAAGCTCACATTTCTTATTGATAACGTTGTGTGTATGAGATAAAAATAAAGCAAAATTGAAACTCAAAAAACAGCTATCCCCACAGACACCATAACACTGAGGGGTGCAGCATGAATGCACCTCTCTATATCCACTGGCATGCTTTCAAGGTACAGATAAATATCTATTCACATGATAACATATATGTATATGACCTGGTGAGAGATTATAGCAGCCTTTTCCTTGATTTCTTATGCTCCCTTGCCTGGGGTTGCATCTTCTTACATATATAACACCAAGTGCAGGAAACCTGAAAGGGTTTCTGAGTACTTCTTTAGCAACCCTAAGCAGTACTATCACTATCTTATTGACAGATCTTCCTTACTGAGGTATTAAAGAGGTAAGGAAAATCAGAAGTGTGTCTTATACATGCCTTCTCCAGTATCACTAAGACAAACACAACCGAAAAACCACATTACTGTAGGACTGAGGAATGCAAAATATGTTAAACAAACAAGGGATCAATGGAAAGAAAAGACAAGGTGTTGCCTAACAAATCACTGAAAGCCCAATTGTGCCAGTGGGACGCACTGGATTAAGTGTAGTTTATAAATGTGAGTTTAAGGGCAGAGGTAGAAAGGTATGTGTCTAACTTTAAATGTGAAATCTTATATGAAAATACCTTATTTAAGGTATATTATGATCCTGATTATAAATTCCCCAGGCTCTCCTGGGGCCAATTTATAAAGGTTTATGTGCAAGCCTAATTGCTGGGAAATAAGAACACAGTGTTCTTTAATACACAAAGAAAACCTGACCAGAGTACTATGATCAGATGACTTCAGTAGTACCAAAGACGAAAACCTTACTGAGCTTGGAGCCAGCAGTTCTTAGAGAGATGTCTCAAGAGAAGTCACATTTTATGGGTACCTTACACACTGCAGACAGCTTGTTACTGAAGTTGATCAAAACATTTTCAACAGAAATCAAGGGAATGAGGATTTCTTGGGGTTTTGGGTTGGTTTTTTGGTCTTTTGCCCCATAAAAAGGGATTCTGCTTTTCTTGAAAAATTTCAACTTGCTAGAGAAAATGGAAAATGAAAGCACTTGGATTCTGAAAAGTTCTCAGATTTCAGCCAAAGAAAGGACACATGACTGGCATGATGTTGAAATGCCCCATGCTCTCTCCATCTCTCTGGGCTTGGTTTCCTATAAAAAGCATGGAGACAGAATTCAGGAGTCTCAGCAGGGTGCTTTGGGAGGACAGGGAGTCAGGAAGCCTCAGGGGAGAATGGATGCACAAGACGTTGAACTAGAGCTCCCACATTCTGCTTCAGCACCATTTCTAACTAGACCAGGAAGAGGAAGTGAGGGTGTGTTTGCCTGTTTTGGACAGGAAGAAATAAATAGCCTAAAACTTGACAGTTTCTAGTTTTATTGGCTGAAAAGTCAAAAATCTTCCAAAGGGAAGCCTTCCACCCCCTCTCTGATCCCTGACCACATTTGTTTGACCAGGTTTTCTAGGTACTGGCTTGCTGGTGCAGTGTTTCTTTTTAGGGAAAAAGAGGAGACTGTAGTCTGTCATATCTGAGGGAACTGGGTTAGAGACAAGAGACAGATGACAAGGGTGGTTGGGCATGGTGTTGGCAGGGTGTCAAGGGGAGCTGAGAGGGGGTGGGAACCATCTGCCTGGAGAAGGAGGTTGCTGAGATGGAGGTAAAGGGGGTGGCAGAAGGAGAACAAGTTTGCACTGCATTTCAGAAATACTTTTGGTTTAAGTTTGAGAGTAGGGTAAATGTGGACCCATTTGTAATCCACACATAGGGAAGTTATTAATGATGCTCAATATGAGCTTATTTTCATTGAACAAAAGGTGAGTGAACTCACACTCAGGAAGCTAACATTTGCCTTGCCTCATAAGGGTATGGCAATATTGAATCAACCTGCAGGGAAGTGAATTTCAGCTACAAAAAAGCTTAAAGTGTATAACTCATGATCCTTCTAGGTATATATGCCAGAGGGTCTAATCATAGGAATGTGAATGGCAACCAAAGATTCCTTCCCAGGTTTAAGTTATCCTTTCCCTGTGTGCATCACTCATCCTAGCATAAGCAGCTTCAGAGAGAAAAGCATCAGGTGTGTCTGTGACTATAACCCTAAACTGGAAGGCTAGTAGAACTCAGATCTTTGCAAGTTTTCTGGCCTTACAGAATAATGGGTATGTTCATGAAAAAAAAAAAAGGAGTAAATTCCTAGCTCATACCAGCTTAAGTAAATGCTAAGCATGGATCTCCAGCCAGGCAGCACTCAGAGAATACCAGCTATAACATAAGCTTTAGGAAAGCAGAGCTATAGATCATGCGGGAACAAAAGAAGGATGAAGAGGAAACCAAATTCACAGAAACAATTGATAAGGAAAGTGGCATTTTCTACAACTGTTCAAAATATTCAACTGAATACTAGTGTTCCAATATGAAACTGAGAAATTCGTGTCAGGGAAAACAATAAAACATCATGGAGCTGCAGGACACTCAGCTCTATAAAAAAATGACAACGCGGTCAGGAGCTTAGTAGTGTTGTGACATGAGCCCAGATGAACCAGAGGTCTCAGGTGGGTTTGCGAGAGCCTTTCCTATCTGGTGAAAAAAAAAGGAAAACCACAAAACTGTCAAATTTTATAAGAACTTGAAGCAGAATACTTCACTTCTTACATAAAGAATAATTGAAAATCACCAGGAAAGCTAGAAAGATAGAAGACAAATTAAAAGGGGCTTATCAGCTACCTTCCCCTCTACATCTTGGCAGAGCTGGTTCCAGCCTTCAGGATTTGCTTTGGCCAGCTCAAGGACTTTCTCATTCACAAAGAGTCTGTCAATCCCCCTAATTCCAGGGAAGGTTTTTGTCTCCATCTTCTGTGAGGTCTATCTTGTGCCCACACTCTTCTCAGACTCTTTCCTGTAATGCTTATGCTGTCTTTCTCCTCTTATCACCTGCTCCCTGGAAACGTCCCTCCTTGACCAGAATCCACCATCTCCCAGGTTGAAGCAATCTCCCTCCCTCCAGAGCTGCCACTCAAGAAAATGATTCAGAGGGACATAACATACAGACCAAAACCAATCCCATTAGACACTGCCCCTTGCATGCTTGGGAATACAGGTGCCTGTAAATTAGCAATTTTTGGGCTCCCCTCTTTGCATACCCAAACCTCTAGGCAGAAATTTGTGTTCATAAGCCATGAAATACTTTATGACACATCTACTGTCCAGACACTTCATAAAGCCTCTAAGGCTGGACCTGTTCTAAAAGTTGTATCACTCATCTTCATGGATAAAGAACACTGATGAAGACAGGACTTTGGGGAAATTTTCTGAATGGAAGTGTAGCCATGGAAATACAGATTTGATTATTTATCCTCCTCAGGATAAATGGATGGGGAGGATAGGAAAGGTTGAGGTTCAACACTTGAGTGTCTGGTTCACAGTCAAGCTCCTCACACATCAGAGGTCTCTGACACAGGCAGGGTAGAGACCTGTAGAGCTGTCTCCTGCAAGCCCAGCCAGAGTCCTAACTACTCATAATGGAGCCTCAGTCCCTCCTCCTCTTTCTGCCTCTCTAAAGAAAATATCATTGTAAACAATCCACCTCTATGGTAAGCTGTAGTTGTGAATCCTATAAAAATGTTCAAAATTAACTGTATTTGTGAACTCAAAATCAGCATAATGCTCAAGTATTTGCTGAATCCTACTGTGAAATCCTGTTGAGGTCAAACTACTTGGTACAGCCTACTCTGTTGCATTATCTTAAGTCTTTGGATTAAATAAAGTTAGACTAAGGGTGACAAACTTGCATATATGGCAGCTCATTTCCCCTATTTCTGAAATCCATAAAACTCCCCCCCATTTGGAATTCAGGATTCTTTCTTTTAAACAGATCTGACTGTATTACTTTCAGCTCTAGAGAAAGACCAAGCAGAAAGATACAGGTGGCAGATGCACAACACCTCTTCTTCACAGTAGTAGATTTCACATGGTATGAGCGCAAACCTATGGTTTTGTTTTCATATACACTAAATTGAATAATAAGCATTTGGGTTATCGCTGTATTAAAAGAATAAACCTGGTTCTACTTTTATCAGAATCTGAAAATACTGAAGGGGGTAATAACTGGAAATCTTATAAAATCCCCCCAAACCAAATAAATCTAAGATAAAAACCATAAAAAAATTATCTTTTCTCTGCTGAGCACTCACAGTGATTCCAGGACACCTGCTGGATATACCTCCCATCCAACATGGGTTTATGTGGAAAAGAGAAGCTAATTGCTGTCATGAAGGCAAATACAAAATTTTGTTATGGGGATGAATCCAACTACCCAGTATGCAACCAACCCTCCTGCAGTCAGGCTGAGTGGGAAGGGAGAGTATCCATGTCTGATGTCATGAAAATATTTTGGCATGCTATAGCACAATGGCCTGTTTCAATCACCACCAACAAAACCAGAGATGCCTGGAGCTCCTGCTCACCCACGGGGCTACCCTATCTCCTCATTTGGGCTGTTAACTGTTCAATACAGAAGGCTCCCACATGAGTCCCAGGGGACGCAAGGGCACATCTGTGAGTGACGTGATGTGGTCCAGAAATGGAAACATGTTCAGGTAAATAATTTGATCAACACTTGCAGAAGTGAACTGTTGCTCTCACATAGAGGGAACCAATTAAAAAGGAAAAGATGAAATTTGTCAGGTAATTTGTTCTCAGTGATTAATTAAACTAACTTTAAACAATTCCATTATTTAGTCTTCCCATGTCCTACTAATCTCAACCTCTTTCCCCCACCTCCCAATAAACCCTGTGCAAAAAAACAGAGGAATGATTAATTTTTTAGCATGAGACAGCCTGACCTTGTACTCCATTAAGCACAGTGTTTCCATAGTTTCCATGTAATTTGTCATGGATGAGTTCACCTATGTACCAAACAAACTCTTTATATTATCAACTTGCACACAAAATAAAATCTGAATTGCTGCTGTTTAATGAAAATATAAAACCCAAAGCGAAATTTTAACAGACACACATTCATATTGTCTGTAGAAGGCCAAAACCCGTTGTATTTTTAGGCTGTTTCTATGAAGTTGCAGGGCTTTTCATCAAACAAACAGACACTGCAGCATCCTTAGCATTTCTGAGCACGTGAATAAAGCAGAAACACCTTAGGATAAAGCCCGGATCCACTGCAATCAACAGTATTTGGGCCATTGATTTCAAAGGATCGTAAGGCTTCATAGCAACTTGTTAGAATTTAATTTCAGACCTTTAATTAAAAGCTTAATACCAGAGGTCCCATTGCTAAGGGCAGACATTAAAGGCCATCGTTCACCTGATGATTTCCTATCTTGTTTGCAGTTCTCCTTTGCTGCAGCGAAGGCGAAAGCTCTCCTGACAGCTCGTCAAGGTCTGGCATCCCCTCACACAGAGATGCATCAGATGGCTGGAGCAAACCAACAGAGGAACGGAGCAAGAGAAAAGGTAGCAGCAACATGGGTTTGCTCAGGTGAGGCAATGCATGCAGTCGGAGTGCTTGTTCTGATTGTGTTTGCTTTGGTAATAGGGATGACTGACCTGATAAGCTGTGCTACACTGCACTTGCCAGCATCAGCTGGCAGTGATCCAGACATGTAGTGGGAGGATTAGAGAGTGGCTTTGGGATGTGGGCTTTTTTCTCCTCACCTAAGTGCAAATGAGAGAGGCTGGCAAAAGGGATAAAATGTTAACTGGAAAACTTCTCACTCTCTTGGCTGCTAGAAAGTTTCATACATTTTCCTGAAAAGGTTTTTTCCTAAATCAGCCAAAGGACTTAGCTGTGAAAAAATAAACAGGAGAAATGTTTTGATTTAAAACTTTCTGTATGCCACAGTCCACACTTAAAGAGGAATGTTAGGGTTTTCTCCCCTAAATTTGCTGATGGAGAATAGTTCATGGTGAAATACAGCTAAACACAAGCAAAAAAAAGTTTCTGTGCAATCAGTTTCACATATCCAGATGTGTTCTTCCCACATCTCCATGTGTGAAACACATGAATGATCTTGCTTGAGCAACCTCTCAGAAAGTATCCAGGAGCACTGAGCACATGTGGACTTCCAAATTTGGGAGTCTTAAAGAAAAGACTGGATCCTTTTTATGAAGATAACAGGAGAACAGACTGTGGCACCCTTTCTTAACATACTGGTAGATGATTTAAAAGATAAAAGTATACTGCAGTCTTCAAACTCACCCCCAAGCTAGAGTAAAACATTACTGAAACTAGTAGAGCTGATAGAAAAGCAAGTATTTCTACATTAGGACAGTTCCTTGGGCAATGTAAAATGTCTTCATTCCATTGATTTCAATACAGTAACATCAGTTTAATCAAACAAGGATTGGTACAGGGAATAATGCTGCAGAACCCTCATGTAGGTGCTTAGTTGGAATTGCCCAACTAGGGAGTCAACACCACTTGCAAAAGTGATAAACAAGAAATTGCTTTTGCTATGATTGGGAAAGAATAGGTATGACTGCTTTCTTCTCCCAGTCCTGTTCATCTGTAGGGACAAGCAGTAGCTAATTTTCTGCTGTCCTTGAGAAATCAGTGCTTCCTGTACTGATTCATAGGCAAAAGCCACTGCAACATAGATGTTTATTGGTGCTCCGGGAGAGGGGGTGGGGGAGGGGAAAAAAATCAGAACACAAAACTATCTGTAAAGAGCTAACTGCACAAAGCTGTATTAATGTGAAGAAAATTTCCCCACCTGCAAACTGTAAAACTTTATCAGCAGTTTTGATGTGATAAAGTTACATCGGTGAAATAAATCTGCAGTGTGACTGAGTGCATGTGCACGCCTCTCTAACTTTATTGAGATTTTAGGTACTGCGTACCATGGTGGGGAAATGATTGATACCAGTGATGGTAGCTCAATTCTACGTCAGCACAGAGTCGTCAATCTTCTGGCACTCTTAAAAAGAAGCCTGAATAATGTTCTATTGATGTTCTGTAGAGCTTCTCCTTTCTGATGTTATGTATTATGGCTGCAGCTTCTTCCAAAATTGTAAAGATTTTTATTGTTTACAAAGTGAATTATGCTTTCATATCTTTTGCCTTACTGTTTTCCCAATTGCTTAGCAACAAGTCTCCACAAAGAAAAAAAACAGAACACTCTTTCTTTCATGTCGTACATCAACAGAATCTCTGGTACAACAGTGACCTCAGACAGCTTAACACCCAGGATGCATTTGGTCCATTATGTTAATCCTGATGTTCTGTAAAGAGTCTATATACATTAATATTTAAATATTTCATTTCTGTATCTGTAACTGTTCTAAGTCCTGGGGCTACAGCTTTATAAACACTATCTTCCACATTCAACATTTTTAAAACCTACACATTTCTAGTTTTTCCTTTTCAAGAGAAATCAGCCCAATTCCAGAACTTGACATAGGTCAGACTTGTGCTAGGTTGAAAAAAACCTGCAGTTACTGATCCACAAGTTGATATGTGCAACACTGGAAACAGACTTCTGTACCTGTAACCAATATATAGTATCTACAAAATTAGCATTACTGTTGTTTTAGCGTTTACTCTACATTTATTTGTACCTTGACAGCTACATCTCCTTTCTTTGGCTTAGAGTGAGTCCAATGTCCTAAACTGACTATTGTTATATGCTAGATGGAAGACCAATAGGTATAAAACTCTTCAATGTAGGTATTCCATGCTCCCAAAAGTATCTGAATGGGGAAAGAGAGACTGGGTGATGACAATGTACAAAAAGTAGGGGAGCAATCTGAGAAAATATCTCAATAACGTGAAAATAAATTACATCCTCTCAAAACAACACAAAGAGTCAAACTGGAAAATCAAGGAGGTGCCTGCCTTACATTGCCAAGGGAAAACCGCTGCATTACCTAATATTATTTTCTATCTTTAATTTTAATGAACATCAAGCTGCTATATTCAATGAAATGCATTCCCAAATGGGAAGGTTAAATAGGTTTACAGATTTATATTGGTTTTAGAGTGCACTGAGTCAGATGACTTCCAATAGATGCTAGTGTAGCTCAGTCAATCTTTAATATAATTCAGGAGATACACAATAAATACGAAGTGTGTACACACAGGCCAGAACACCTATGCATTGATCTAATGAGTTTGCTAGTGGCTGGAAGTTATAACAGTAGCCTGCTATATTTTGATTTAGAGGAGGGCTTCTGCTATTCATTGAATCATAGAATCATTAAGGTTAAGATCATCAAGTCCAACCACCAACCCAACACCACCACGCCTCCTAAACCATGTCCTGAATTGTCACCTGAATCATATCCATGCTATTCCGGTGACAAAGAACCTAAGTTTTCATGCTGAACCCCCCTGCCCCTACTGCCCTGACTCCTTCGTGTCTATGTGCAACACTGCTTTGGTATACCCCTATGCACTAGGTAAAATCCTAAGTGGAGTTCCCCTGTTGTGGAGAAATTAAGACATGTCATTGAAAACCTATAACCCAGTTCAAAGCAGGAAAGTCCTAGAAGGTTGTGTATGTTACTAAGGAGCTCACATTTCCAATTTATAAAGCCCTTTGATTTAGCATTTGGGTGACAGCTATCCCATCCCTGCTAAGTTAGCATGGCAATGCCTTTCCAGCATCTGACATGCAGCTTTTGGGAGTGAGTACATTTTCCAGATGAGCTGTTAGTGACTCCCTTTGTCCAATTCCACAGCTCACGTTTTACATTTCCAGGTGCATTTAATTTGTACATGCAAAGTAGAACTTGCCAAGAAAAAAGGAATGCCTAAATATGCTGGTGGAGTTGGGCATCCTTACAGGGACATCTGGATATCGTATATGCAGGATGGATACTGGGGACCTAGAATGATAAAGTTCTTTAAACCAAGGGAAGATTTTCAGATCCCTTGGGGTTTATTCTAAAGAGCAGAACCTATATTTCTTTACCTTGAAAACTGAGCCAATCTTCTCTGAACTTATTCAATGCACTTAGTGCTTTCAGAGCAAAATACATGCATTACGCCACAGAGTAAAAGGTAGGTAAGCAATGATTGTAAGGGGTTCTGTTAAACACAAGATGTACAGCAAGACTCCAGGACATAATTAATTGACAGTAATCAGCCCTACTAACATGCTTCAGTGCAGGGACTGAGATTTTCCTCTCCTGCCTTTATGATGAGCGTTATTAGTCATATTCACAGAGTAATGCATGCTTCAGTTTTACTAAATGAAACAGCTATCAAGAAGTAACTGTGCTATTCTGTACAATTCAACTCCAGGACACTTGATAAAAGGTTGGGCAGAGGAGTAGCTCTGGGATATCCTGTGATTTGGTCACAAGCCCTGGGTGAGAAGCACCTTCAGGTTCCACCCCTTCAGAAATGGGACCGAAAACACTTTGTTTCTGGGATTCATCACCTGACGCCCAAGTTTTCCCCTTGTTCATGCACAGAGCATCACTGATTGCGACACTGAGAAAGAACAGCCAAGAATTCACCTGTCTGCTCAAGGCTCACCCATTCAAAAGCAGGAAGGGCAGAGAACAGAGGTGGCAGATAGAAACTGTGCTCTGTAATCCTACAGCCAAAGACAATGCAGACCTGGAAACAGATGCAGGTAGTCCAGGAGACGGGTCTTCGGCATGGTAGCTCTCTTCTCTGCATTCGAAAAGACTCCTGACAAGAACTGTGAAAGACCTTCATTTGTGTTAAGAGAACCAGACACTGCTGGAGACTCTAGTTCAAATCACAGTTCAGCTGCATATGGGCTGCACAACTTCACATAAATTACCTGGATCTGACAGGGATCACAGCTTCCCTGGCTGTAAATTGAAATAATCACTCCACTTCTCTTCCTTGCAGAGCTTAGCAAGGCTGAAGTCCAATGAAGACTATGAGGTGCTACCAGGCAAATGAGGACCACAGAAGCCTGTAGACAGATGAACCTCTTAACACCTTACACAGCAAGCAAAAGCATTTACGACTACACTCAGTGCAGTTCACCTCTGTCCATTCTGCCCATTCTTGTGTCTGGAAAGCTGTCTACATATATATAGGAAGGTCTATGACTCTCAAGTATACCTTCCAGAAACACACCAGAGCAAGTCTGGGTGCAAATAGCTCTGCCCAATAGCAAAGACATTTATAAACTAAACCAGACATCCCTGCACACCTCATGTACAAGGTAAAAAAGCATCCTGTGCAAACAGTTCATATTCTCTAACCTTTTTCCACATTTGCCAGTGCAGGTAAAGGCCGGAAGGACTTATTCCAATAGATTGCTTCAGTGCTGTAACATTCTTTCAGACCAGAAGCTGAAAGAACCACCACCCCAGGCACATACTGCACAGCAGCATTTAAGCAGCAATGAGAAATCCAATATCCTTATTTGCAAAGCAATCACAGCTAAGGAAAGTATACCTGAAGGGTATGGGCAAGGCAATATGGGAAGACGAATTATTCCCCAAGGGAACGTTGCGTTCCACGCGCATTACTTTTACACAGAGTTGATTACTTCCAGTACCGTGCAAGGAGGTTGGCAAAGAGTACTTCAATGGCTGTTATTAGTGCTGATTTACAAGAAATCTAAAGTAATTTTTAAAGTATTGCAGGTTGGAAGAAGACATTAAAGTGTAGCAATCTGCATGCAAATATAGACTTAAAAAAAAACCCAACCAAAAACGTGTTGAGTTTCTAGCTGCAGCTCCCTTTTGAATTGATTCACCTGATAAACAGCTTGAGTTTTGCTGATTTCAGTAATTCTGCCCTGCTTTAGCTCACTTGTCTACATAAGTGCAATGAGTCTGTTTTGATTCCATACAGACAAGCTGATCAGCCACTGCATATGTACTAAGTTAGGGTCATGCCTAGTCCTTTCTTCTCCAACCCAAGGGGTCTTTACCTTCTTTAATGTTTCTTCAGCACAATAAACAAACCTTGACTTATTAGAGTAAGGTTTCCTATCCTGAAAGATCGAAAGACACTTAGCGGAAGAAAAAGCACAGAAAAACCCCATACCCAACAAATATTTCAAGTACCCAAGAATCACTCACTCAAGTTGAAATGCAGAGTTCTTCAGGACATGCTAGGCTCCCCACACACAACACCCCACAAGTTTAACAGAGAGAGGGGAGAATTGCATCAAACAGAAGGCTCAGAGGGAACATACTGAGGCAGCTCAGAGGGAACATACTGAGACAGCAGAACAAGTGTGTCACTCACTGGCAAGATCTCACCCTTTGAGCCATTGGGCCCAAGGCAGCTCTGTGCTGGAAGCTGTGCAAAGGCTGTAGCAAATTACTACAATGGCACTAACAAGTTGTACGTCTCAGCTGGGATTCCTAGTCTGGGCAGGACTCCCACTAACTCAGGTACGTGATCTATGAGTAGAGAATAAGGTCCTTCCAGCTGTGAAGGTGAGGTGTGACTTGGTTGAACCTGGATATATCTACAGGCTCTTGGTTACCCAGAGTGGGTCACCTAAAGTCTGTTTGAGACAACATCTAGTGTCTTGCAGAAGGATTTTTATAGTCATGGTTTTTATCACCTCCTTTGGGCCATGATGTCTTTGGGAACGTGCTGACCACAGGGATGTAATACCTAGAGCGCTAACTCAGTGAGAAGATGCACTACATATTTCAATAGAGCTTTGCAGGGAAACCACAATTTTTCACGTAAGCTTACACCACTGCAGGGATCAAGCCTGACTCTGCTCAGGTAAGGAAAACTGAGAAAGCAAAGCAATAGAAAAGGTATTGCTAACCTGAAGAGCTGCCACTGGATTTTGGGGGACTGGAGAGAGGAGGGACAAACCTAGGAGAGGTATTAAGATATACCCTGTCCTAGCAGTACTTTGGATGGTTTGTTATTTTAGCTCAGTGTGAGGGAAGGAGGAAGGAAATCCATAGTTATTGTCCTGATTCCTTGTTGCTGACTGTACACTACTGTAAGTACTACAGCTGGGTGAGTCATTCAGAAGAAATTGGTAATTTGACATTGTTGACCCATTTCCATTTCACAAATCATTTCCACCATGATATTTTTATAAATATATTATTTTTTTTTACAGTTACACTTCTGCAACAGTCTTTCTCAACTTCTATCAGGGTGAAGGCTGCTCATGAATTATTTATTGTTCAGTACATACGGTGTACTGATTTGTCACCAAATCTAGAAGGTGATGTGGAGGTTCATGGGTCAATTACAAAATGAGAAGCAACTCATATTTCTTTTGCTAACTTTTACCTAAACATGTTCACATAAGACTTTCAGATACCTTACTGCTTTCATTAAAAATATTTTTAACCAAAAGGTTTGGTTTATCTGTAAACATAGAAAATTAATAAAAAAGATTGTAGAAACCACAAGAGCAGGCTGTAAGACGTATTTGCTGAAATATGCCTTTGTGTGGATTTCTATTCTGCATGTGATTGGTGGTCCTTCTCAATCAGCATTTTTTACACATTCTTGAAATAAAAACGCATGCCAATAATTCTACATCTGATTCTGTAATATCTGTAACCAAAATACCCGAGTAATTTGCCAACAATACTGAAAATATATACATCTCACAAGTCTTTATTCTTTATAACCTATAAAGGGTACAGCCATCAATTTCAACACTTATTTGGTACATTACTTCTTTGCCATGTTGCTATCATAATCATAAAATGTGATTGATGTACCTTCATCCACTGTGTCTTTTAGACAGGTTTATTGGCTAAACTACGAATGTTCAAACCCAAAGCCTGTGTTCCTTTTACAGGAGAATACTTTATCATCACATTTCAAAAAGAAAAATCTATTTCAATTCCACTTCTAATCTGAATATGACTTTAGAATCAGCCTTCAGACAAAACTTATACAGCAGTGTATATGCTGTGTTGCATCTCAAACTTGTTTCATACTGATCCCTTCTAAGAATCTATCATCTAAATAATTATTTATTTATTACAGCTCTGCCAAAAAGTCAGAAATAATCTTTCACAAACTGTTTTATTTATTTTACTGTTGGCAAGACTATAGATCATGTACCCAGTTTTTATTGCATATGTAAATATAACTGTATGAGATAATTTGCAGATTCAAAGCAGAACAGCAAATAATTATGATGATAAAATAATGTTGGGAAAGGAATTTATCAAAGCCAGTTTATTGCTCAAATTATCAGCAAGCAATTCAAATTTGGAGTAAAGCAATAGTGGTCTAACTGTTAATGCTAATATTTATGCCCTAATTTTATTGCCATTCATGTAAGTGGCAAAGTTTCTATAGAGAGCAACTGAGAGCAGAACTAAACCAGACCTTAGGTTCTAAAACCATGGGTCTCACCACACACAGAAGATCACCACCTGAAAACTGCAAAAATATAAAGCTCAATTTTTGGTTTTTTTCCCCTAAGAACAGGGGCTGATTTTAATTAACAAGATGAAAATCTGAAATTATCCTTTCCCTTCTAACACAGGTAAAAACAAATGTCCCTAATGTCTTTGGGTTGAATGTTGAGAAAGTCAAGGCTAACATGTAGCAAATCAACACTGTACAAGTTACAAATAATCTTATTTTTCACTTTCAGAAAAGCCAGTGTGAAGTTTAGCATGAAATTAGTTCATGGAAGTACAATTTCAGTTTAGAGCAATCACCAGTGTCGGTCTGCAGACTGAGAAGGTCAACTGCCTTTGATCCAGTTCAGCTGGGGGATGAGCTGGAGCAGCAGAACCCACAGTGGCAAGCAGAAGAGGATGTCATGATGTGATGGGGGCATGAGAATTTCAGCCAGTCTCACATGGATGATGAAAGGAAGAATTTTCTGTGGGACAGGAACTAGGAGAAAAAGCTAAAGCAGCACTGTGTGGACTGACAGGAGGAGCAGCACTTCTGAAATGCAAGGGGGGACTGGAGAAGAGTAGTACTTCACCTGTGATGACATGAGACTGGGATCAAAGATGCACAATCCCAAATTCTCTATTTTAAACCACTGACAAACTCCTCAGAAAGCATGAGACAGTCTAGGTGTTAAAACTTCGGTGTGACTGAATCAGCCCTATCCCTAAACAGGGATCAGCTGTGCCTCCAGAAAAAGCTGGTGTTGCTGCAGGGATTGCAGGCGCACTTTCCTATTTTGCTGTAGCTGGGAATCTGAACACCAATGTCTATTAGTTTATGCCAAAGAAAACCAAACTAGTTTGCTGATCAAAGCTTTAGAGGCTTGAGCTCAATTTAAATCTCACCTTCATATTTTTAGTGGCCAATGAGTGCTACCAAAAGGATCAGAAGAGGCCAGAGAGGAATTAACCACTGATTATTAAATTAGAGAGAATATTCAATGCACTTCAGTCTCTCAAGTTAATGTTGAGCAGAAACATGTGGGCAGAGGTGCATCTTTCATTAAAAACACTGCACCAAAGTGAAGCTTGATCTATTATTCAATCAATGCTCTTTTGAAGCAAATGGTCATTTTACATCAAACCTTTTTCTTTTTTGTTTTCTTTTTAATGCCATGTCTACCGAGGGGGCGGGGGCACTAAATATGCCTGGACAGCATTCATTCAGCTGTAATGAGAAAGCAGGAAAAGGAAAGGAACAGTCTATTTATAAAGCTATAGAAGACACAGTAGTGGAGCCTCCTGCACTTTCTGTGGGTGCAGACAGATAAAAGGGCTTTGTTCAAATTTATTTTTTGGATGAGACCACAAGGAAGTTATTTATGCTTCTGGAAGCACATTGGAAGTCCATTTTTGCTGACAATAGAGGCCTCACAGGTGTATCTGACTACACCTTTATGCAAGGAGAAGAGAAAAGCTGCAGGAAGTAAATGGAACCAGTGACCCTGGCAGTGCTAAGACTGAGCAGGTAGAGCCGACAAGACAAATCAATAAAGAGTTTGCAGGTGTCTGTAAGACAAAGGCTTCTGCAAAATAAGTCTCTGCTGGCAAGGAAAGGCATTTGGCACATGGTTATGTATTAAAAGAAATGGTCTGGTAACAGCGTAAAGTGGAAGTCTGTCCTTTGAAATGAAAAAGGGAAAGAGCTCTTAGGGCACTGCCTGTGATGGTGAAGATGGTGGAATAGGATGAAAAGCAAAGCAGCTTTAAGTGGGAGAAGGGCTCCCTGCCTATGAAATGGCAGATGAGATGGCATCAGCGAGAGGCACACGTGAGCAAAGGCAAGAAAGCAGGAGACAAAACAGAAGGCAGCTTTGCAAAAACAGCTGCCAGTCAGAGACGATGGACTGGCAGGGAAGTCTGTGTGTGCATGTGCACATGCAGTGGAGGACTGCATGGAGTGACAGCATAGCAGTAGTTTCTGCAGAGAAATCATTTTGGAGGGTGATTAATGTGTGTATCCCAAGCAGTACCACCAGCTGTCTCAAAACTGAGGAGTTTCAGGTTCTTCCTTTACAGAGACCAAGAACAGCAGTTTACATCAGACCCTGTCCTAGAATAGTCCAGGCAGCAGCATGAAACTCAGTCATTAATCAGGAAAATGCCTCCTCTTTACAATCCAGATTTGCCACCAGCAGAGAACAAAGCTAGATTAGGAACTGAAGCCCTGCCAAAGTCAGTGGGAAACAACATAGGGACTTCATTTGGATCAGGCCTTTGTAAAGGATGGAACATACTGGGATACTGGAAAGTGGGACACAGGGTTCAACAGTGCTAGTTAAAGGACAAACACAGAAGTATCTGTCAGAAAAAGATGCTTAAAACATAATTTTGTGGGTTATCTGTGCATACTGTGTTTGGCTCGTTCAACCTTTCATCCACAGGGCATCAGACTGGTTAACAGCACACAGAACAGACCGGCCATTCCTGGTCTGGGAAAGTTTCCAATCACAGAATGGCTGAGGCTGGAAGGGACCTATGGAGATGGTGTAGTCGAAGCACCCTGCTCAAAGCATGGCCAGGGAGGGCAGGTTGTTCAGGTCTGTGTCCAGTCGGGGTTTGAATAGCTCCAATGATGGAGACTTCACAACCTCTCTGGGCAACCTGTTTCACTCGACCATATTCACAGTAAAAAAGTTTTCACATGTTTAAACAGAATTTCCTGCCTATTTGTGCCCCTAATGCAAGGTCTAAAAGTACAGTCACATAAGGATGGCCCATCTTGGCCCATGCTACATTGACCCTCTTGTCTTCCTCAAGGTTGCAGAAGGAACAGTTGAACAAATGCAAATCTATGTGCTCCCATTAGGAAAGGCTTAATACTCAGCTAAGAGACAGAAGAATGTCCTTATGGTCAAACCACACTGTTGATTTTTCAAATAACATGAGACGGAAAGAGACCTCTGTCCACCTCTCTTGAGGGAGGATCAGCTGTCCACAGCCATTCCTGAGCAACTGTCCCTGATCTTCTGCCATGAGGAGTGGTAACCATTGTGCTTTATAGAAAACACATCCCATCCCAGAGCCTAGCTCATGGGGGAGACCAGGGAGATAAGGCCACTGCACTACATACCACATATTTAATTATAGCAGCATTTCCAGATTGTTTTGACTGTCCGGGTTTCCAGGGGAAAGGAGAGGGTGGGGGGAGGGCAGGGAACAAAAACAAAAGCTTAGAAAAAAATTGAATCAGTCTTCTTGGGGACTTTGGTCAGATTTTGCTCTACGCTGTAGCTATGCTGTATCCAGAGACACCGCTGAAACCTCTGAGTTTGGCCATACTATGTTTGACTTTTTGCAGGAAGCCTGTTTGTTCAGAGAAACCATGCATACACACAGAACAAGCAAGCTGCAGGAAGCACTGTTTCAAGGGAACCATACTTTGAACACAGCCATCTCCATCATCCTCCACGAAGGAGGGGCATCCTCAATGCAACTACAGTTTGTCTTATTCTAGTCTTTTGCTCTGCAGTGAAGTTAACTGCATAACATTTTAAGTCTCCTGTTAAGCACTGTAAATTTGTGTCACCAGATGCACATATATTGTGCTCTATTTAGCAGGACTTTACTAACTAAAGTGCATATGTGAACTGAAAGGTATCATTTCTGTCACTCAAAGGATTATTTAGCACAACTCACTTGGGCAAAATGGGAACAAAATATTGAAGACATACTGAAGTACTTAATTTCTACCACACATTATATGTAATTCTGTCTCCTGTCCTTCAGCTTTGGATTGCTTGATTTATATATTTAGGTATATTAAATGTGATTTTCATTTCTAAACCTAAATAAGTAGAGTTTGCTTCATGGGGTAGGAAACACTTCAAAACACCATGGAACCTTTTCCCCCAATACTGCCTGACATTCCAGGTGAGCTTTCTTTGTTTCCACTTCCATTATGGTCTGGATTCCTGCAGTCAAATGACTAGCCAAATTAATTAATTTATTTATTTATTTTGGAGAGCAGTAACATTTGCAGAAAGCTGGCATTTTAAAGCTTGCAGAATAAGGTTCCACCGGAAAGAATCTTTCCCTCATTTTTATGCAAGCCTGCCCCATTCTGCTTGTGTACGTGGGACAAGGACACATAGAACAGAAGGAAAAGATTTGCAGAAGTCTGCTGAAGCAATAGTACTAAGGACAATCCACCCAAAGAAAGAACTGTAGCATTTTCCCACATGCTGTGAAAACCTCTTACCAGTCTGCTCCAACTTGTTCCAGATACATAAGCAAGCTGATAAACAGCTCTTGCTGGTTTTATTCCCCTAACTTTAATAATGCTTTAATATAGCATTGACAAGATTGTGCCTAGTAATTATTTAGAAGCTGCCTCATAGTCAGGTTTTGTTGCTGTATGTTTTTCAATTGTCAACAATTGAAGGGACAGTATTAAAATACCTCACCTAAAGTGTCTTTTCTTATCAGGCATTGTGATATAAAAAGAACTGGCAAAAAAAATATATTTCATTGCATATTTATACCTTTCAAAATCTCGGATTATTGAAGAACAGGAATGGAGGAACAAAACGGCATCCTCATTGTGCCGCTTCCTTTTATCATCTGGATGTTCAAATAAGACAGTGAGATGCAAACGTACATCTCTCTTTTAATAAATGGTTGCTCCTTGTGTTTTACCACATTACGTAGTGTCTGCTTTAGAAGACTGGCACGTTGCACCTATCATAACATGACTGGGGGCAAGATTTCAGATACAGTTCAGTGCATGACTGGAATAGAGAAGCATAACAAGATTCAGTGACTGGAAGCTGAAGTTAGAATATATTCAGGCAAAGAGAAATGAGCAAAATGTGAGGTGTGTTTAACCACAGCCCAAGGTAAAGTATGCCAGGTGTTTCTCTCTTTCATTTGAGGTCTTTCAATGAAGATTGGGTATCTTTTACAAAACATATGTTTTTCGTTAGAGCTGTAGCAGAAAAGGACAGAATAATATTTGAGAGAGAACGCAAGTCACATTTTTTAAAGCCTCAGAATTGTCCTAGCTGAACTCTAGCATTGCACCAGTCAGAGCTCTAGCATTTTGAGGCCAGAATCCAAAAGGACACAGGCGTGATGTCAAGGTCTGCACTGTGTAAAAATACTGTTCAAAGAAAAAAAATCACACTACTTAGTTACACATTGCACAAGGATTCGCACTTCAGTACGCTGAATAAGTGATACTTAAAAGTCAACCATTGCTGAAGTCAAGACGACATGTATCAAACTGCCACACTCTTGGACGTAGGTCTATACCTTGGGATTGCAGAAAAGAACATTAGGGAAATCAAAATTCAGGTTGAAGCCTTCTGCACTTAGCAGCTGACATGCCCATCCAGAATTCTATCTTCTGTACAACAAGACACGAATTAAAAAAACAAAGTCCTTCTATAGCCAAAAACCTAAGAGTTGTAAGGTCAGAAGAAGAGCAAAGAGGACAAAGACTTATTTGTTCAGTGCCAGGGAGTCAACAGACAACTGGCAGACCTGCATACCAATTTCTACCTCCTTGGGGGAACATTATTGCTTCAAAGATATGCCAGGCTGAATCATTAGAGACATAGTTTAGTGTTTTCTCAGATTTCACAAAGAATGTTCTTTTGTATTCAGTGCTACCCTGAATTATGGCTTAAAGATGAAAACCTGATGAGTGCCTGACCTCTTGAGCTAAAGTCCAGCCTCCTTACTGGTCACTTCTCTCATAATTTGACCAATATGCCGTTTTTCTCCTGTTGGAGTATCTTCTTATTGACAAAATACCAAGAGAAAAAAAAAAAAAAAAGCTCACTAACACTTGCCATATCTCCTTACTAGTTTTTAATGTTCTTTGTAAAAGTTCATGTTATCCTGCAGCTTTCCCAGCTCAGAACTGCTTTGATGTTTCTCCTCTCTCTTTTAAGGGTGTTTCTCCCCAGACCTCCACACCTTCCAGCTGGAGCATCTTTCTCCTCACTGCTTTTTCCTTTATTGGAGCTCATTCGTGGTGCTTTCTAACCAACCAACCAACCTGACCAACATTGTCAATAGTTTATTCTCACTTCTTCTTCCTAGGAAAGATACAATTCAAGGAACATCTTATTTTAAATAAACAACAAAATCCTTGCTCTTGGAACAGAGGGAGCATTAAAGATGAAAACAGCTTTGGCAGCCTTCTGGCTGCCAGCAGCCTTCCTGTTGCTGCTCTTTGGTCTCCAGCCCCATCAGTGGTGGTGGTCATCTATTCCTCACCTCTGTATGTTCCCACAACCTAGAGAGCAGCTTTACTTTTCCTGTGTCATTTCAGGAAATGCAGAACTCTGTTTTACAGATACTTTTCCACTGGAAATGTACCAACAATTACAAGAATTGATACCAAGCACTGCACTAGTCTGTCATACTGATTTTAGAAGCCAAATTATCCTCATTGGTCTCTGATTGCTACTCCTGTTACAAACTGCAAATTTAACATTGAATTCCCCCATTGTTAAGCAGAATGGAGAGTGACTGTCCCACTTTGAAAGCCACAAGTAACACTACTACATACCCAAACATGTTATACTTCAATTTTCCTTGTAAAACACTTTTTGTCAGAAATAAGCCATTAGCATCTCTTTTCTCCAAGGAGTTCAAACATAATCAACATATTTAGCACCTGCACAGCTTTTGTTGCTGCAGCAACTCCTCTCCTCTCATTCCCCATACTTACTTTAGTCACAAGTTTTACTAATTAGTACAGGCTTCTCTCACAGTTATCTCTCAGATATCAAAGTCTCTCACCATAACTCCCCAATTCCATTCATTACAGACTTCACTAGCCCAGTAGGGTACAGGCCCGAGGAAGATTTGTACCATTGACCAAGATTCAAATCTGGAAAGGGGAGTGACTACAGCACATGGAGGAAAGAAAGGAAGAAAGATGTTCTTCTGCTAATGTTTGAGATCCCCATGAATGTTCATAGAGGTTTTAATAGCAATGCAGTTGAGCTGGAATGGGGAAGTGATAACTTAAGCATGAAAAACTGAAGAATTTCTGGTTTTAATCAAGAAAAAAAGACACTAATTCTTATTTGCACCTCTTGTTAGCCTGATCTCCACTCACTGCCATGTCTAGAGTGCATTATTTCTACATACTGGTCCTAGTGGGCCAGATCACTGATATGCACCAGAAGTAAAAGGCGGTGAAGGAGGAATCCTATTCACTCACCAGATGGAGTCTGTGAACACACAGCCCCACTATGCTCCCAGTCAGAACCACAGCTTTTGCGAGAGCCCAGAGGTAAGCTCTGACCTACAAAACCCTGCATGAAATAAGATCTGCACGCTTGAGAGACAGCTTCGTTCCCCAAGCACAGCAGAGCTGGCTGGATTTGCCCTGCCAAAAGCAGCATATTGCTGGCAAAAGCCTCTGAAGGGCCCCACAACTTTGCGAGCCTTCCTTTCCTGGTGTCAGAAATGGGTCCTGCACCAAGTCTAAGTGCCTGCGGCAAGCAAAGCCAACCTTTTCAAGCAGGCATTCACTCAAGGCTGGAGCCTGACATTTCTTTGGGGAAACAAAGATCTGAGAAGTTTTTTTACAGTAACACAAATGTGTCAAATAGCTTTCTAACACAGGAGAGCAGACGCTGCTATTTCTGTCTTATAGCTTTAGACAGTAGCCAAGATTTTTCCAAGGCTGAGCAGGGGTTTGGGATGCCTCTGTTTTGGAAGACCTCTTAAAGAAATGCAATCTTAAGAAAGGAAGTGCTAAGCACTCCTTCACAGGGAGGTAACAGCATTCATCTCAATGCACCTGGGAGAGATCCCAGAAGACAGGGCACTTTGATTTCTATTTTAAATGGTACTGATAGATGACAAAACTTGGATGTATAGGCCCATACCCTGAAAGAAAATATTCTAAAAACATCATTTCATCTTTCCATCACTTTAAAGGGTTAGCTTTCTAGGAAGAATACTGATAAATTTGATAGAAAAAGATAATTACATCACAATAATTTACTGACCTTTTTATGGGGAATATTCCTTCAGCTACCCTAACTGCTCCAGATACAATCATAACTACAAGGAAAATTTACTCAATTGAGTAATTCATATAGCACATTACTGTATTAAACAACCCTCATGTTTTTTAAACATATTTTCAGAGATGCATAGTCTAAGAGAGTACAATTAGCTTAATGAGATTTAAATTACAGTAATGGACCTCATTAGGAGAAAAAGGTTATAAAGTCTTCAGCAGTTATTCCAAGGCTTGTGTTAACATAAGGAGACAAGGCTCCCAAGCTTCCTCCATAGTCAGTGAAGAGAAATAAGTTCCTGCAGAGAGCAAGAGTCAGTCCAGGAACCTAATTCAGATGTCCTGATTCATCCTCAGAGGATCATGTCTCTCACCATCAACTCTGAATAAAGCCTAAACAGGCCACCTTCCCAGAAAGAGAATATCCTTTGTGGTTGTCCACAACCCTCCACAGCTACTTATCTATTAGGAACATTCACTATTACCATTAGGATCTTCACTATTATTTCAAAACCTGGTACGGAAAGAGGCATTTTGATGAACTGGATGAAATCTATCGATATCCTCATTTTCCATAGAACAGCAGTGACCAAAACAATTTAAAATGTCACTTCCTATATTTCATAAGTAGACTGTGAGCCTTGTAAGATCCAATAATGGAGCTCCTGGTAAAAAAAAAGACTGAGTCTTGAGCCAGATTGCTTCTTGAATCTATTTGGATAAAGCATAAAGTGAACCTATTATACCCAGTCAATAACAGGATTAGTGAAAATAAGGCAGAGAACAAGAATCACAATACTGAACTCCAAGCCTTCTCTTATGTTCTGAGTTATTTTAAGAAGGTAAAATTTTTATTTTCTCTTCTTTATAACCATTATAGAACATTTCAGAAGGGAGTAGGGAATTATTTTAACGATTGAAAGGTTTGATAAGATGTTCTACAATGCGGAATTTACTACAATATAGAGAACAAAAAAAATGACAAATATTTTAAATGGGTGCAGTTTGGTATGTAAAGCTCTAACATCATAGGATTATATATCTATCAGCACTTGAAGTCTCCTGAATTCACACAGATTATAGTTTCTTGTGGCTATAAATAGCAGCTATGAAGGATTAAACATTCCCATGTTTCTTTCTCAATGGCAGCCTTTTACTGCCCTCTGAGTCTCATCTAATGACCAAGACCACTCTGTGGATTAGGTACCACTGTTTTACTCTCCCCTTTGGGATGCAGCATTTTTGGGCCCTTGTTCCACTCTTTGTGGGTGGTTCCCCCCGCCCCCCACAGCGGTCTGCCTTGCAGTCTGCTGCCTTCTACCAAGACAAAGACAAAAGCCCTCAGTATCATGTCATCTGTCATTCAGCAGACACATCCAAAAAGCCTCATTGATAAACGTTTCTTCTGCACAGCCCTTCTCCTGACCATCGCATTGCTGGCAAGGATTTGCAAGCAACTGGCCAACATCCCATTTTAAAGGCCAATCTATTGCCCTTCTCCATTTAGCAATAAGAAAATTGGTATCACTTCTTTGGTACTGCTTAGATCTTTCCAACCCAGTTTGTACTCAACTCTCATTACACCAAGGCAGCCAGGAACCTTCCTGTCCTCTCCTCTGTTGGCAGTGCTGCCTCTGAACTTTCCTATGGCACCCTCCCAGCTCATGTCCTTTTATGAACTTGGCATACCCAAATCCAGTACAAATGCAAATGTCTTTCTGCTGCTATTCTAGTAGTTTGTGTTTGCTCAATCAGTCCATATTCTCTTTCTTGCCTTCCAACACCTAAAAAAGATAAGCTTAAACAGCTTGACTTTTGAAGGGAGCTGTCATAACCCTGATTTTTTATTTTTTTTTTTTTTTAAAACAATACACCAGTATTCTGTTGGGCTTGATGCTTAGAATCCCACTAATAGCATCAGCAGTCTTTATGTCGTGGTAAAAATGTTGCTACAGCAAGGATTGCATATAGATGAAAACCCAAGGCTTATACTGGTTATTTTTTGGATTGGGGTTTTTCGTTGTTGCTTGTTGGTTTGGTTTTGTATTTTTTTTTTAATTATTAGATGAAACTATCTAATTGGAAATATAGACAAGCTTTTTGGCATTCTTCATATCAAAGGACATGACCCTGCCATCTGTCTGCCTAGTGAGATCTAATTATTTCTTCAGTTTATTAGCTTATTTCTCAGACTGATAACCCCTTGACTGTTAAGGAGGACCAAAGTTGTTAGAGAAGTGTGTTCACATAAATCAAATAAACAGAGTTAATCAGCATCACAAGAATTTGTTTAAACCAACTCCAGCCTAAACCCTAGTGTGTTAGAAACAAGATTAGCAGCAGGCAAGATGCCACATCATCTTTAGAAACAGCTCCAAAAATCCTTTTCATCTTCACATATACTTATTAACTGTGCATTGTACACATAATCTGACAAATATGGAGTACTTAATAGGTTAAGTGCATTAGTTTGTGTCACAGTAATATTAAATTGTTTACTTAATTAAAGCAATATTCTATAATTAAAAAATATTGCACAATACCTTGTATATTACCAAGTTCCTTCAACTACTCGAAAAGGACCTCAGTTTAAACAAGCTGGTCCTTTGCAAAGTTATCTGCATTCCAGACCTGTCACATCATAGTCTTTCTTATTCTATTCCCTAATTAATAAATCAGATGTTAATTATTTAATCAGACATTATCTATGTCAAGGGCAAATTACTTTTGTCATGTATTCCGTGCCATATCAACATTAAGCCTCTGCTTTTCTTTACCTTGTAAAGATTTTTTGGTTAAAATCATTAAGCTATGAATAACTTCTTGTTTCTCCCCTGTAAATTCACCTGTCTCCTGAGAGAAACAGTTATAATTTGTTCATCAAATGTTTTGCCAGTTTTCAATTACATATCCCAACCTCCAGTGAGTAAGATTAGCTGTAGGAAATTTTAAGAAACAATCCCTTCTTCACATATTTCCCCACATCAACCTGAAGCTACAACTATAAGATCAGCCTTTGATTTCTTCTTGGTAAGAAGAAAAGCTACATGTTCCCAAGTTTCAAAACTATTCTGGTTAAAGCATCACTATGTGATTTTCTCCAATATCTATCATTTGCATATCATTTGCAGATCACAAATGATGAGCAGAAAAAAAACCCAGCAAATACACACAGACAACAATACCATGGAGACATTTCCAGGATGTGAGAAATCTGAATTGCTCTCCTGAACAAAGGTGCCTGTCTTGGGTGTTAGAGCAGATAGTGTGCCAGAGATATCCAATGAAAAGAAACTGGAAGGGACTTTAATGGAAAATGGCCTGTATGAGCCTGAAAATGCTGACTTTAGACTGTCTCTTGAGCACAGATCTAAAACTTCAAAGGGAGGTGAGAAACCTTTGCAGCACTTGCATAGCATGTTTGGCAAAGCTGGCTATGACAATGGGGTATTTCTATGCATACAAAGTCAATTAAAAGAACACTGAAAATGCAGAAGTAGGAGTATGGAAGAAAAAGTGTAACCTATGTGGGACCCCAAAAGCACCACCTGAAAATCTTTTGGTTTTTCCAGGTTTTAAAATGGAATATTTATAGAGCAGAAGAGCTTTTGCAACAGAAGCAGCAATATCTTTTCAACTGAAGAAATGCAAGTTTCCAAAATGTTATTTCTGGCTCAAATCACTACCTTTTTATTGACAACATTCCAAAGTTGTAAAGCGTGGAGAATTTTACCAATGTTAGAAGTTGCACAAGCACAAAGAATAAAAAGATCCAGTCCTCCTCAAACTTGCAGTGCTACAACAGTTTAGTCAAGAGATTTCATATAAGCAGAAAACAGCTTTGAGTCCCAAAATGCATCACATCATCTGGAAATTTATCAAGATGTTGACCAGAAAGTCAGAAAACAGATGCAAATTGTCCTAGGAAATGAGCTGTCATATTTCAAATAGATTGTGAAGGAAGTGTGAGAATCAGGTATTTGAGAAGAGAAACACAAGAGTTTTTGTTGTTTTCATTGACAACTTTGAACCTTCGTCAAACACGTCTTGGATGCAGACATTAGTTAGTCTGAGAGCCACTGCTGAAGGAATTAACATTTCCACAGTGGATATAATACTTCAAACATGCTTTATTTTGTAGTTATTTGGAGGATGAGCTGTTCTTAAACTAGATCTAGTTCCTACTGATAACTCTGAGACAGAGACTTTTTGTCTGTATGGCACCAAGCACAAAGAGACTAAACCCAGCTAAGCATTGAAGAGTACAATGTCAACAGAGTACCTGTGCACAGGAGAAACCATCCTCATCAGAGATTTGTTTGAACAGGTTGAACAGACATCTTCAGAAAATGGTTTGAGCAGAATTAATTGTCCAGAGGGTCTTTACAGCTCTATAGTTTTGATTCATTAGGTATGAAGTCAGTGTTAAACTGCTGTTGCCACCTTGTTCATTCTTTTCAAGGGTCACACTAGCAATTTCTCAGCCCATGCTTAGTTTTCTCTACTGGGCTAGAGACCAGAAGACTTCTCTCTAAAACACAGCCAGGCCTGGGAAGGGTTGGACTGCAATATGAGAGTCAGAGGTGGCTCCATGCATACAAGGTCTAGGGGGAGATGTAAGGCAGGAGAGGTTGCAGAGGTAAGGTGATCTTCATGTGAGATGAGACCAAAGACAAGGACATTGGAATTCAGCTGCCCAGCTTGAGAGAACTCTTCCCTTGTTGTCTTTTAGCACTAAGATAATTCCAGGAACATTCCAGGAACATGAAGACTTTTTGGCTAACCAAGATAGCAATCAAATGCAAACATTCACATTAGGGAGCGTAAGTGACAGAGCTGCTAACTGGCAGTTCCCCGTAGCTTGTTATGCTAACAGGAGTTCAGCTATTGCTATAACAAGGATAGCATTACTGACAGATCCCCCGCACACAGGATACTGAAATCTTGACCCCTGTGAAGTCAGTGGGTGTCTGTCATTAAGTTAAGTGGGGACGTGACTCCGTCAGAACGCGCTAATGTTTCTTTTTTTATTCTCCACACACATGCATATGCACTTCTTCCTTCAGAAATACTCAAGTCTCAACAAAACCATCCTTTTCTGGATCAGTCACGCATAGAGTACCGAGAGCAAGAACTGTCCTTTAGCAACCTGCTTTCTAGGTAGGACTTACAGAAATAGGGCAGCCCGGCCTCTTCAAATAACAGCACATTCATGCCCAAGGTTTGCTGAAGGGCTTTTCAGGTGGCCAAAGAAAACTCCTGAACAAGCTGCAGTCTCCTCTGCCAGTTGGAGTAGGTAATGTGCACAGAGACAATGTAGGAATCCAGCATGCCAAACAGATGACAGGACTGGGCCATCTTGCAGGGGAAAGTTCTGTGTCGGGCTCTGTTAATCCAAAGGTCCTATCTGTGGTGTATCTCTGCTGGTAGCACCACTCTTCCTCCTTCTCAAACCATACAGACCAACCCAAGTGATGATAATCACAGACAATTGCCAACGGGCAGAAGAGAAGCTGTAATACCAGGCCACGAATCCACGAAACACAAAGCTAACACAGGGGAATGCAGAGTGTCTAGAAGACTTGGGAGTTAGGTTTGTGGCCTGACAGGACTCTTTGGGTGCTCTAAGTAGTACCCAATTCCACTGTTCCTCTCCCCTCCCCTGAAGCCACCTATGCGTTGGCTCTTCCTACCAGGGCTCTGGCTTACTCCAGAAGCTGCTGCTCCTCCAGGTAACACCTGGCATGCCCTTAGCACCACCAGTGCTGACTTTCTCAGGTGACCCTCTGGGCAGGACCACAATGTGGATAGCAAAGCAAAGCTCACTGCATTTACTGAAACATATGCATTTCCACTGTTGGCTCTGTCAGGACCACTACTAGGAACCAGTTAAATAAGACACAGAAGTATCTGCCACCACAGCAGAGAAACATGGGTAAACTTCTGCTCATTGTACCTGCATGAGCTACTCTCTGCTGTTTGTGCTTTTAATCTAAACCTTGCATAAAAGCAACATGCAGAAAAAAATGCCTACTGTTCAGACTATGCTGCAATCAGCAGTTATGAAGCATTTGAAATCAGTGGGGGAAAAAAAGGGATGTTTTTATTTCTGTCGTTCCCATGCTGAGGGATGCCAGGAAGGCCATCCCAGAAGAGTAGTCAAGTCGAAGTAGACTATAAATTTTAAAAACAACTCTGAACCTAGCACCCCAAAGCTAAGCTGGAGACAACAGCCTCTAAAACTACTTTTCAGATGTACAAACCATCATTTATATGACAGGAAGTTACTACAAAAAAGCATAGAATTTTTGTTTGGCAGATTCCAGGAGGAGACTTTATTATTGACATGGTGGCTGTTATTGTGTGAACCATATAAAGAAGTGGCTGAAATATTACACAATTCCAACATTAAGGCAACGAGTGATCTGGATAGCCTGTTGTGAGCACAGATCAGATCCTGAGCAGCTTTTTGGTAAAACACTAATCTTCAATTTTGAAAACTGAACTCAAGCCCAGATCCTCCCATGCTTAGGTAGTTTGCAGAGCATTGTATTCATCACTAAATCTGATATTCTGCCTTTTGAAGTCAAAGGGAAGCTTTTGGTTACTTACAGTCTCTGTATCATATCTGTTCTAATAAAGAAGAGCAGAACCAGGCAACTGAATATCAGATTTTATCATCCTGCACCTTTCCAACAGTATGACACAGACAGCATAGCACTGGAAGTTTTTACCAAACATGTCAGATAACATGAGGGGAGGAAATCTCTCACCTATGGAACTTAAAATTATTACATCTCTAAATGCAAGGCACAACTATTTTTATAAATCAATATGTTTCCAATAAAAAGATATATCATTTTTCTCTTGACTTGCCAGAAAATCAATTTAAGAACACAGCAGCACCCAAACTGTCTGCTTGTGAGCAGACCAGGGTCCTGTGCTGTTCCTTCTCTGGTCTTAAAGATTTTATCATCCCCAGAGCACGTCCTGTAAAGGAGTTCAATCCATCTACAATAGACTAGCTTTGTGAACACAAGCCAGGGATTCACAAAAACTGCCAGTTTTTCTCTAGACATGGCCCCAAAGCATATGCTTTTGACAGAAATGTCTTCTCTACTCCAGCAGTGATTTAATTTTCATATTTCAGATTCAAACCTCATCATTCATTCAATTCTGGAAGACAAACATTTCTCAGTTACCGTTGCCCATTTTTGCCTTCACTTCCAAACAGAATTAAACTTACACAACAGATGCCACTTGGCAGTGTGTGTATATACATAACTCCCAAAAAAGTTTTGAATCCCTCAGTCAATTTGTTACAGGAGTAAGACATCTCAAAAGATATTAAGTTTCCTACAGTTTCAATAGTAATATGTTTCAATAACAAAGAAGAAAGTTCCCAAAACAGTACTGCTCCCTTCTTATTAGACACCAGGAAACAGAGAGACACTCTGATTTTGGGGGATATCAGAAATATTTGCTAAAACATGAAAAACTTCACCTGCTGTTTCTATCTTGTTAGTAACCAAAGTACTCTCCACAGGACAGCAGCCTGTAATGTATAGTTGTAAGGAGCGAGGAGGAAGCTATCTATCTATCTATCCATCAGAAGTCAATTCCTTCCTTTCATTACTATTGTGATTCTTTACCTATGATACTTCATCCATGCCAGAAATACACTAAGAGTACAATTGGTAAAAATCAATGTGCATCCATTTGAATCACCAGTATATTTGGAGATCAGCATAGGAAAAAGTTCAGCTTCTGGAAGACAGAAGTACCATCATCACTGTCTGCATGCTAACCAGCCTGTGCCCAGCTAGGTTAAGCCTTGACCTATCTTGGCTATCCTAAAATCCAGAGCTTCTCTACTGTTAGATCATAACCTAAACAAAAAGGAAACCAGTTCTCTGCCTGCTGTGGATCTCTAATGTTTTCTCAGTTCTGATGCCACCCAAAAGAAGGCAGAGTATGCAGACAAAATAATCTGTGTAAGATAAAACCTGACATTAACTGGGACACAGACTCAAATCCAGAGATCTTCCTCTGCCCCACTGGTGCCCAGACTTCCCTCTGAAACCACAGGCTAATTTGGGACTTGGCCAATTGACACTTAACTCTTCTGCACAAACAGGGATCATTTCACCATAAGTCAGTAAGAAATCTAACTCAAAATAGTCCCTTAGCTCTATCTTTCCCCTTCATGACATTTTGAAGAAACAGGTCTAGATTTCTCTTTGGCAGGAGATGTAAAGAAAGCAAAGGTGAGCACCTCCTGGACACTAGCTCTAATTACAGACCTATTTGAAAAGGAAGGACTGGTACTGTCAATGCATCTACACATACAGAAGGAAAATACTTTTGCTCGTGCTGACATCCACACCACATTCAATGTTTTGACTCCTGAGCCAAGACTGACATCTATTTGCAACCCAGAGTAAAACCCCAACCTTCCTGAGGGCAGCAAGGTGTTTACTGGCAGGAAACACTAAGGAAAGTGATGTGCTTTGTTTTAGACCACGCTCCATACAACTACAAGCAGCACAGAGAAGGCAAGCACTGCTCACCACTCGTCTCAATCCATGAGCCAAAGGGCATCAGATGAACCTTGCCGGCATCAGGCTCTAAAGCAAACAAACAGAAGCAGTTCTCAAAACAGCTTGGAATTAAGCTGTGTAATGCCTTGCTGCTGGAGCTACAGACATCAGAAGGATGCACAGAGTTCAAAAATTGCTAGAAAATTTCATGGGAGGAAAATCCACCCTGGGCTATTAAAGATGAAGACATCACTGGTGGCTAAGGGGCAAGTAAGGACCCAGGGCAATTTTCCCCAAGTATGTGCTGCCAGAGGCAGGATGGTAAGCTAGACAGGCCTTTGGTCCAGCACAGCCACCATCCTCTTCTTTCCTTGGCTTTCCATTTTTAAGTTTTTGACTCCTTTCCTAGTTGGATATGGAGGATGTAGGAATACATGCTCAGGTACCTGCCTCAGCTGCTGACTAGGCAACAGGACACCCTGAGTTAGCCATCACAGTGATGGTCTTAAGCCCTTGAGGGGGAAATTTAGGGCTGGGTTTTAAAGGTCACCCCCTACAAGTAATCAGAAAAAGTGATGTGCCCAAATACCTTTCCACACACTGGTCCCAACCACTGATCTTACTACTTACTAGTAATGTTTGCAAACCACAGTGACCTCCTCTAATATAAGCAAGTAGCTTGGTGGTGCCTTTTTGTCAAAGAAAGGTATTTTGGGTCCATCTAGGCTCGTAAGCTGCTCTGCACTGTTCCACCAGCAGCCTGAATAAAATTAAAATTGCTCCCATCTCCCACTAGATTAATTGCTACTCTAACCTTAAGTCAGTGAAATAGAATGTCAGAGCTGAAACATGTAGTTTTCACAGCTAAAACAGGCAGGCAGGAGTGGGGAAAGGCAGTCAATTTTTCTTGACAAAGCAACAAAAGACCACAGAAGCTGCCAGGACAGAGAGAGACAGGCAACCTGGCTGCAACAGGTTGTCACTGGCAGAGACTACTGTGACACTAAAGTGATGCCCCCTCCTCATTGCAGCACAAATACCAAGACACAGCCAAAATATTCACTGGAAGGCAGCAGTTCCCAGAGGATGATCTACTACAGCCTCATTTCAGGTTAGGTATAACACACTGGTATGGACAGGCATGTAGCAGAAAGT
Organism: Morus bassanus; assembly: GCA_031468815.1. Taxonomy (NCBI): domain Eukaryota; kingdom Metazoa; phylum Chordata; class Aves; order Suliformes; family Sulidae; genus Morus; species Morus bassanus. The sequence goes on along the minus strand of CM062572.1, from coordinate 8,230,661 downwards.
CCATACAGAGGTTCTTGTTAACTCACATACAAGTTTTGACATGAGACAGGATGCTTATTTTGTATGGCCAAACTATGTTAACATGGGCCAAGAGGGCACTGGGATTCTCAGAGTTACTGTTTCAGCATGAAGCACTGTCTTGCTTTCTTTGTGATAACCTCCTGGCTTTTCAAATAAACAGTTCCAGTAGCTGGAATTAATTGGCCAAAACAAAGCCTAACCAGAAATAAAGGCAAACAATGAAATATAATGTGATTTTAGGTCTTGTCTGTCAACTTGATCCAGATACTAAAATTCACTGGGCAAACTAGTGCCTCTCCTCCACGTGGCCAAGTTCAGCTCTCAAAAGCACCAATGGAAAAAAAAGGCTTCTGAAAAGTGCAGAAATAATATGAAATGGAGAGCTGCAAATAATTTTATTGTGCTTAAAAATATGGCAAATAAACTCAAAGCAAAAACTTTACATCCAGGTCCTGCCAAAAGTTTCCATGTCTGATCACTGAACTGAACAGACCTTGCATAAGGACTACATTGCTTAGAGAAGTCCCATCCTCTGGCTTCCACCTCTTGCAGATGCCCATTTCTCCACAAACCAGAAGACAGGACACGGGTAGGGCATCTAGGGGGGGGAGAAATCACCTAACAGGTTTCTGTATTCAGAAGCATGGTTTTTGTAATGCTGCTTAACAGAATATCCCAGACTAAATACCACCAGTACCAAGCTTTGTCTGACGCCAGTCCATATTCACTGGATATGGATCTGTTTTATTTTTCTAAAAATCTACACAACTAAAACAGTCCTCCCCTGCTGTTCTGTTTGATCTTGCTCAAATATTTATAACATTCCTGAGCAAAAACACATACCAGTAGTATATGTTCTTTAGATTTCCACAGTGACAAGAGAACTTCAGATGCAGGAAATGTCTTCTGTATCTAGGGCCTTTTTTCCCCCCTTTAATACAAACACAGTGTCTTCAAGTACTCTCCCTTAATGAAGCCTATTATTATGTAAGGTATTTCAGGCTGAATGTGAAATAAATCATTTCATTGTACTTTTTCTTAAATGTTATATCTGGACATCCAAAAACTGAACTAGTTAATAATGCTCTTGGCAGATAAATTTTTATGCTATTATGAAATAAAAGCAAATCGATCTAGGATTAAGGTACTAGCCTACATTTCTTTTAAAGTCTTAATTACAAGTCCATTGATTTTTCTATAATGATACAGAACTGCACAATAAAATGGTTTTGCATTTTTGCACTCCTGGTATTTGCAGCATCAATAAGAAATGCAACTGTGACATGTGCTCTATTTTGCTATCTATTATAAGTGGAAATTAATATATGACGTCTTTTTGACATAAAACATTTAAAATAAATGTAAGTGGAAGATGGGAAGAGCAAAAAAAGATCATTATGCCTGGTTCATGAGCAAAAACTTGACACAAAAAGCTTAGACCCAGGTCATCTGTATTTCACCAAATCTAAATCATCTGTCCTCAGTTTCATAGCCACCCACATTGTTGCTCTCCTTATTATATCTCAGATTAATCAAAAGCCCAGAACTACCCAGGAACCAGTCTACAGTGGTTATGATTTCAAACCCCAGCACCTCTTACATCTTCCACCATTCTGCCTCCCACATTACTCACAGAAGCTCCTTGTAGTCTTCCAGAAAACCACTTTGGCCCTCTCCTCCCTCTTTCACCTGGGGAGGGTTACAGAAAACAGCCACAAGAACTTGCAAACTCTCTTTCTGTAGCCAGTCAGCACCTCAGCTTAGTCCACAGAGACTTTGATGCAGGAATGTTCTTTTTTCTCCATGTCATAGCAAAAAGTGAGCCACGTTATCAAGTTTAGTGTCTATCCAAGTCTGGTAATGAGCCTTTTCCCCCTCCACACACTACACAGTAAAGCAACATAAAGGAAATTCATACTTGCAGACAAAAGTTCCTTCTCTAATTCACAGCATGCTTAGCAAGAGAGGATAGATATGCATTGTACCTTTTTCTCCATACATCAACTGATGACTCAGCCTGGCAGTCCCACAAACAACATCTCAGACTAAAAGTTAATGCTCTAGCAAAGAGCTCTGTACTAGTTTGCTATTTATACTCTTTATGAAATGAACTTGCAAAAGTTCTGGCTCTCAGGGAGTCTACAGGTGTACATTCACATTCATGTGAGTCAATATTGGGTTCCTAATGGAGAGGTGTCATCTCAGCCACCAAATAAGTAGTGGCTCATAGAGGCTGCAGTTGTTTCAGTTGCTCTGTACATTTTCAAAGCCTAGCACTTAGCTTCTCAAACTTTGCCTTTTAAAAGAGTAAAACTTGCACAATTTTTTACATGCAGGATTGGGATAGGTTTGGGGATGACCTAGCACATACTGGGGGGTTTTTTAATAGCAAAACACCAGAAGGCTGTGCTGCCATTCAAAGAGATCTGGACAGGCTGAAGAGCTGGGCTGAGAGGAACCTAATGAAATTCAACAGAAGCAAGTGTAAGGTCCTGGGGAGTAACAACCCCACGCACCAGTACAGGTTGGGGGTTGACCTGCTGGAAAGCAGCTCTGCTGAGAAGGACCTGGGAGTGCTGGTGGGCAGCAGGTTGGCCATGAGCCAGCACTGGGCCCTTGTGGGCAAGAAGGCCAATGGTGCCCTGGGGTGCATTCAAAGGAGTGTGGGCAGCAGGGCGAGGGAAGTTGTCCTCCCCCTCTACTCCACCCTAGTGAGGCCACATCTGGAGTGCTGCGTCCAGTTCTGGGCCCCCCAGCACAAGAAAGACAGGGAACTACTGGAGAGAGTCCAGCGGAGAGCTACCAAGATGTTCAGGGGACTGGAGCATCTTCCTTATGAGGAAAGGCTGAGACACCTGCGTTTGTTCAGCCTGGAGAAGAGAAGACTGAGGGGGGATCTTATTAATGCTTATAAATATCTAAAGGGTGGGTGTCAAGAGGATGGGGCCAGACTCTTTTCTGTGGTGCCCAACGACAGGACAAGGGACAATGGGCACAAGTTGGAACACAGGAAGTTCCACCTGAATATGAGGAAAAACTTCTTTACTGTGAGGGTGCCAGAGCAGTGGAACAGGCTGCCCAGAGAGGTTGTGGGGTCTCCTTCCCTGGAGACATTCAAACCTCACCTAGATGCGGTCCTGTGCCCCCTGCTCTGGGTGTACCTGCTCAAGCAGGGGGGTTGGACGATATTATCTCCAGAGGTCCCTTCCAACCCCTACCATTCTGTGATTCTGAGTTATGGGAATATTTAATTACTAGTGCATCTTCTGTCTCGGAAGTATTATATATAGCCTATATGGTAAGTAGCTGAAAAGAAGAGGCAAAGTCTTGGGGATTTGTAAAGAATATGACAGAAATCTGAGTCACAAACCAAGATCCAAGGCCTACTATTGAATAAATAAACAAAATAAACCTCTGGGTTTCATGTCCAGCTTTTTCTCACATATCCTGAATCCAGGTGAGCATAGAAGAGATAGATGAGCTCTTTGATATCTTAATTTATGCAAACAACCTCATTGGTTCCCACCGTCCTGAAATGCTTGTGCTGTTTGAAGACAGTAAGAAATTGTCCACTTGAGAAACTATCAAATTGAGCACGGCACTGCTCTCCCCTCAGTAATTTTGGAGAATACACACATTATGGCAAACAGCTCTTTTGCTGGAGCTATTAGTTTATTTTCCTTCTGGTCACACTGCAGGCAGCGTTCCTCTTCTACATCCCATGGTACTGCATGTTCCAAAATTAATTCAACCCTAGGGCCAGGCTCAGCTAAACTTTTCCCCAGATTTGCACAATGGGGAAAGACAGAGCTAGTGGAGGAAAGAGGTGAAGTCAGATGCCTCCAGCTGCAGAAAGAGGAATGGAGAAGGAGGAAGCAGGCACAGGCTGATGGAGAAGTGTTTAAGAACAGCCACGGTGGAGGATCTGGGATGGCTTCAGGCAGTGAGAAGCAAGTAAGAGCAGAAAGGAATTGTCCAACAGGCTATGTTCCAAGTCTTGCCCACTGGTAATTGGGCTAAGATTACAAATCCATAAATAAAATACAAGTCACCCCAGCATAGAAGAAAAACAATTCAATACCAAAGAATTATGACCTAAGCAAATGTCCCCACCTCTGCAGACTGGCATAGCCAGGACAGACGTCAGACAGTCACAGCACACAGTCAGTAGCTCTTCACAGCATAAGGGCACAAATCGCTCGACGCACTCATTGACAGGCTGCACTTTGCCAAAGTTCCTGACAGCTGCCTGAGAATATGGTAGTGGCCAGCCATTGTGTTGACACCAGGAAAGGTGAATATTGGTGTCTGTAATACTTCCAAGTACATACCAAATGGGTCCTGTAATGACTGAGTCCTAACTGATATGGGAACATCAGAATTACATATGAAAACATGTATGCAGTTAAATATAAACTGTTGATCTGGATGCCAACAACAGCATGTTATATGCACAGCCCATAGAGTATGTGAGGCTGGCATCGGTCCATTACTGTTTAACCACAGCCCACTAGAGAGAGCTCACAGCAGACACAAAGGTGCATGAGCTCGGTTCCTGAACAGTTTTATTTCTGCCTCCCACATCAGATATTGCATGACCTATGCCTTCAATTCTGATGATTCCCTGTTTGGAATTGAGGTGGAGGATCATAAATCTGCTAGTTCTCATCAACACTGGCACCCCTGCAATAGGCTCAGATTTGGAAACACTCCTGCCACTAGGAGATGAACGCTTCATGAAATTTTAAAGTGCTTGCTTACTGCGTGCACAGTCCTCCCATACAAAGTAAAAGTGCCTTCACCATTCATATCCCAGTATCTTTCAAAGCAACACATTCAGGGAAAAATAGAGTGGTACTATGGAGCATACACTTGGCACCATTTGGGCTACAGAAACTCCTTTCTTATTCCAGGTCCCATCAGTAGAAACGGATTTGGGACAGACAGGAAGAGAATTAGTCTTGCAGAGAAGGAATGAGTTAAGGGAAGATTCAGAGGGTGCAAGTCTGACTGCTGTCAGCTGAGCTTTGCATGGGGAAAGAAGGTCTCTTCAGCCATCACTCAAAGGAGAGTAGCTACCTTGGGATAGGCACATCCCTAGTACTGACCAGCATCTTGCTAATCCAGACAGGAAACAAACAGCCCCTCTCCATCACACATCTCTCAGCTATATGTGGCTGCAGGTCAATCTGAGTTGCTGATTACACCACAGTAAACATCTGAGCTCTCTTGCTTTTGCCAGCATAAGCACATAATTTAAGGTTACAATTTTCTCCTGCCCATGACCAGCAGAGAAGCACAACCACCTCTAAGATGTTGGCGGCAGCACTTTGCTGCTCTGAGCCAACCCCATGTGGTCTGCCCTCCCCAGGACAAGGGACACTGTTCATGTGCTACAGCTGTTCAGAGCACAAGAACATTCTCTTACATGAGGGCACATTTGTATTTAGAAGTTTCAAACCTGAGCATAAAATGTATGACTTGAAAGTCACAGGAAGCAAAGACAGCTTAAAAAAGTAGGGGTAGAAATTGCAGATACCCTCAGAGCTGACGTGGAGACAGAGCCTTTGGGCATGCAGGTAAGGCCCGTGCTATGCTTGGGTCAACACATTTCTTGCCTCTTCAGCTGTAGCAGATAACTGACAGCTCTACCTTGGAAAACATTGACTCTAGGGCAGAAAATTAAACAAAAACCTGACAGCTTTTGCCTAGGAAACTGAAGTTGAAATCTTTCCCTCTGTGCCTCATAGGAATTGTATTTCGGACCCTACATAACTCTGGCTCACATTCCTACATGGACTGGACTCCTCAGTTACACTCTCAAAATACCTAAGCTACAGCCTCTGACTTTAGTATTTTTTGACCCATTGGCATTTCTGCAAGTGCCAGATCACAATCTCTGGACAAGAAGGTGAATGATTTTTTTTTCTTTTAATAAAAAATAAAGGGAGCAGGGAGGGCAGCTTTCTACAGCAAAAGCTTTGTTTAATAAAAAACAAATTTCCTGTCAAAACCATCTTTTATGGAAATATTTTAACAGGCTTTAAGGGTAGCACAGTGCACCTCTTGTCAGCAACCTTCTACCTTTGCATTTACAGCAGTGCTTTCTCTGTGTTTGTTCCAATAGAGACCATGTCTTTGGCTTTCAATCCTTCAAGTCCAAGACTTAAAGCAAAATGTCCTCTCCTACACAGAGCAGCCACTTTGTGAAGCTTTCTGTAGCTTTTATTTCCACAGTAGCTAATTTCTATTAGTTATATCCACATTCTGCACAGAAATAATGTTAGATGTCAAGCCAGATTAAAAATAACTCTCTCTCCCTCCTTTTCTAGAAAGGTATTTTTACCTGGAACATTTCTGTAACACAGTATAGCTCCAAAAGACCATATTGGTACAACTGAGGGAGCAGGAAGAAGCAACACAGGAGACAAGAAGGTCTTAAGCTGGCTCCAATCTTCACAGCCAAGACCTAAAGAATCTCACTGAGAATTTTCACCTGACTTTTAGAGAAAAATTATTTCTAGCAAATTGAGTCCTCCCAGGAAGAACTGGAGTGAAAAAAAAAAAAAGGTATTGAACTTCCATGAGCATCCTCCACACATATCCCTGTTTGAGAGAAGAACAATATTTCTGTTTACAACCATTAAAAATCAATCTGAATACACTTAATATTAAAGATCACTTCTAAATATTTCTTTGAGCTGCCAGGCAGTTTTTACCTACACACACACACACCAAACAGCAGGAAGCAGAGTTACTTTCCCAGCTCTCAAAATTCTCACTGGACAGTTAATTCAATTGGTATCTTCACTGTGATACAGTTAATGTCAGCAAGCTGAAAATCTGAAGGAATCATGCCTGTATATAGGCACTAAAATAATCCATCTCAAGATTGCAACTGAATCACATAATCAATTTCTGCTGAACCAAGTGTGTGCCATGAGGCATCTGGCATCTTATGGCTACTTCTAGGAATCATAACTTTGAATAAAAGTCCAGGAGGTACAAGAGATCCATCCATGCACAGAATTAAACCTCCTCACTTTCCTACTCCAAGTACAGCAGTGTTGTAAAATTGGCTGAAACAAATCTAAGGCCTCTCAAAAGAAATGTAATTATGTTGGCACCATGTGGAAGCAAGAGACCAGTGGACAACACCATGGTGTTCAAATACCAGAGCTCATATTAAGAAACAAGGAAAAGCCTGCCTGTCTTACCAAAGAAGGTGGGGAAGAGAGGGAGAATTTTGACTCTGAGATCCTGCACAAATAAGCAAGGACACAACACACAAGCACCCAGTGTTACCCTCCACAGAAGAGACCTGAAGGCAAGAGGGGAACTAAAACTTTATTCTTCAGCTCCTGTTTTTGCTCACAGCTAGGGAAATACTCCCCATGTTTCAAGGTGTCACTTGCAATAGGCTTTATTAAAGGAAAAAAAGAAAAAGCTCCACAAAACACCTAGCTGTTGTATCTTCCCCCATTAATGAGAAGAGAGACTACCCATTTCTCCCTACTTGCCCTGCACTTGGGGTGCTCTAATCTTTCCTTGGACTCTGAAACAGAGCTATAATAAAGAATGAGTCACTGATTTCTTATGGACATGTTAATTTTTATCTCAAATGGTGATAAATTGTCAGTTAGAGTGACACATTCAATTAAATGGACTTTAACACTTCCCCCCGCCCCCCACTCCCCTCTTAAGTACTTTACAGAGCTGCAGATTTCAGCTACTGTGTATGATGGGGGTGGTGGGAAACATCTCTGGTCTGCAGGTGGCTATTCAATACAATTTTGCATAGCACCCTAGGCACTGGAGATGGAGAAGTACACAAACACAAGGGGCTCAAATAAAGAGCTAAACTGAGATCACCAGATAGATGAGAAAGACAGGAGGAATTCACTGAAGGACTGTAAAGCTCAATTATCCATCTTGGCAGGCTTGGAGAATGTTTTCCCTCTGCACATTCACCCTATTTAATGCAATGAACTTGTGGCACATTCTCCAGATAGCTCAGCGTGTGAATTGATGCTATCTGCCAAAATTGGCTGGAGATTTTCAGATGAAAGAAATTTCTGTCAGAAAAATATTCCTACAGAAGGATCAAGAGCGTTGCACAGGAGCATGCTAATGCTACCAAAGTTTTGACAGGCAGCAGACAGCTTCCTCAAGAGCTCCAGCTACCAAAAAGACCTCCTGCAGACATGGGCAGCCCAGGCAGCCCACCCACCAAGCAAACTGCTAGGGCCAGATGCAGCTGAAGATCTTGGAGTTTCTGAAACCAGGTGTTTCTGGAGGAAGCAAGAATTTTTGAGGAGTTGAATCTTTGTCTTTTCTTAACTGGACTTTTTTCTGGGAGGAAAAGCACACTCTGTTTCCTACTAAATGCTAAAGCTGGCCACAGGCTGATATTTTCCAAATCCTCTTAAAGTGTTTGGTCACTTAATTCCCACAGCAATCTCAAGGGGCTTTCAGGGGCTCAGCTGGTCCATGCAAGTTTTCACAGGCAAGCCCATGTTTTTGTATGACCGGAAAAGCTAAGGGCAATTCTTTCAGAGCAAGAATCTGTGGCCGGCAGATTTTGTCCCAAAAGCAACAAGTGTAGAGCACTTTATGCATTGTTATGTGTCAGCCTCCTTTGAATAAAATATTGCTTAGAGGAATAAGAAAACAGATTTTAAGGTTTGGATTCAACTGGACAAAATTTAAATAGGCAAATAAAAAGTCAGTTGTCCAGACTCCTTTCTGACCAATGAAGAAATAGAAACTTCTAAGGTTCAATACATCTAACTGATTTTGGATAGCTGCCACGGCATGAAAAAATCACCACTTAAAAATATTAATTTTTCTCCATCTATACAACAAGTCATATCAGCTGCTTGCAGTGTAGATGTCTTGCTAGTTGAAGTTCATGAATCCCAGCTCAAAATGTCATCCCAACCCCAGGCACCTCTACAGTACTGGAGATAAAAACTGTACTAATAAAGACGGGAGAGTCTATGTTACACTTGAGGCCTGCAGGCAAAGGAAGCTTCCAGTCAACTGTAGCTGTAATTTCTAGTAACAAAACAGGTAAAGCAATCTCTGAGTTGGCAGCTTGTTTCTTTCTGAAGCTTAGGAGTTGTGGTTTTGCAGACGAGATACAGGGTAAGGTGAATTTTTACTCAGCTTCAACACTGTTGATGTTTTATTCTCATAAAATAGACACAGCTCCTTACTTCCAGAAGAACCCTATGATTTCTTTAAGTCCTCTGTGGTGGCAAAATTATTGCACATGCCAAAGAAACCCCCACACAAGTGAGATACTGTCTATGGCATCCATGTGACACAATAAAACCCAACAAGGGACAGCTGTCATTAGTCTGCTGCCAAATCAAGCAAGGATGCCAGAGATGGTTGAGGGATGAGATCCTCACCCAGCTGAATGCACTGTGTGACCTAAAACAGCAGTGCTCAGAGTGGATGCTCAAGGACGCACAAGCCTTGGAGCCACTATCTCCTGCAGCTTGCATGGCCAGCATAATTCTCAAAGGCCCTTTTTTCTGCAGAAGGGCTTCCTGACAATCCCAGGCACCCTACCCAAGCCTCCACCTTCTGACTCTTCCCTCTCATTCCCTACCATACCTCACCCCTTACACACTTGCAGTGGAGCCCCATGGCCCTCCAGCCCTCTGGCAAGAGGGGATAGACCTAGTGAAGGGTGCTGTGAGGGAGCAGATGGAAGCATGTTCCCTAGTAAGGAGCCACTCTCAGGAAGCCCCACAGATCATGAGCCCAGGAGCATAAGTCCATGTGCTCCAGCAGCAGTGTGGCAGCCTTTCCCATCGGGGGTCCAAGTGCAGCCTTCATGTGGCCTACTAAGTGGTTGACAGGCATGCATATGACCAGCTAAAGTCCATCTTCCTTCCCACTCCACACAAAGACTTGAGAAGGTCAACAGGTCTCAAAAGGTAATACAAAATTAGTTCATGAAAAGTAGGTCTCCACCAATTCCATGAACCAGGAGAGAATGAGACAAGGCTCAAGTTTTATTCAGAAAAATCTCTTACATACCCAGCTCCAAGGCAGTGAAACCTAAGTTTTCTACTCCACATATTAACTCCAGGTATGCAGTAGTTGCTTTCAGATTTTTGTTATGTAGATTTTGTTCCTTAACATTACATTTTCAATGCAAAATTTATGAAAGCTGAAAAATTGCAAGAATGCCCCCAGCAATGGCCTCATTGAAAGAAAGTAATATGCTTAAAATGCTACTAGTTTAACCTCTGAGGGAGCTATACATCAGAGAGAGCTAACACTCATGACTCACTGCCAAATGAAACTCAGCAAGCCACATAATGATAGAAGGACAAGGGCAATAAACTCCAGAGGAGTTCCTTAGCCTCCAATGGAGTCAAAGTCTCCATGAGACATGTCCCTGGAGAAGAAAGAAATGGGTGCCCACCCATTAAATGAATAAATATAAATACTTAAACCTGAAGACTTGTGCATTTGCTTTTCATCATTGCCCAAAGATAAAATGCATATGGGATATCAACAGAAGTTCTGATGCTTCAGCAGTTACCTAACAAAAGGTCGACACTGAAATACAGTTAATTTTAATCAAAATAAACAAACAAAAAAAATTCTCTCCAAACACAATTTAAAGCCATTAGGAGGAAGATATTCACTGCTTGTTGTAGTTTAAGCACCACAGGCAAGCAGATCCAGCTCTAAGGACCCTGGGCACCATGTTCACAGAAAGATACAGGTGTACAGATTTCTCCAAAGCATTCACTTTTACACAAACCTTTTCAAAAAGAGATGATTAGAAGAAAAATTACACTTTGAACTGGTATTTACTATATCCACTAGATAGTCACTGAACAGATGGTAAGTATACAACAGCAGTAATAACATTAGCAGCAGCAGAAATATAGAAGCAAATACCAGCAGCACCGATACTTCAAGGACTGGTCCAGGAACATACATAGTCAATTTTTTAAATAATGTATTAATCATACAGACTCACAAATGTTCCCAAGAATTTACGTGCTTCAATCCTTTGTCTGGATTATTTTTTATTTAAAATCAAAGTTACTATTGGATCTTGGGATGTGCATTCTAATTGCTATAAATAAATCATGAATGATTGGCTCAATGTATTTTTCCATGGCAACTTCTGCGTCACACACAGCGTTACATTTTTGAAAGAGAGCTATGTTCTTGGAGAGAGAGGCAAAGATTCACACTTAGGATGGGCTCGGTTCAGTTTTACAGTTTCTGTTAACGTAGAACATATATTAGCAATGAAACAGAATGGTTTTCAACTAATTGCAGATTCCTTAGGCACCAAAGCCTATATAGTGCCCTCTACCAGTGCAGAGTTGTGTGGTAAATTCCCATACAAAATGCAAGGCTTCTTGATTCTTTGTGCACAGATCCTCTGTGACTTCCTCAAATATGCAGCATCACACACCAGCAAAATCCTGTTCCATTTCTGTCTCACATTTGAGTACTAAGAAACCTGCCTCCTCAAGTTGCCAACAAGGAGGGGGAAGAAATTACTTTCCTGAGGTCTATGATCTAGTCTAAAACAGAAAGCTTGACTTCTGTGCCTAGTAGGTTGGGCCAAGAAAAAACATAAGAAGCTCCTTACAACACAGAATTTGGCCCTAGTATGATAAAACAAGCAAAATGTGAGTCGCAGGATATTATATTTTCCCCACTCCAAAAAAAAAGACAGTTCTACATTACTAAAAGTCACCCATCTGCATTAGAAAGGAAAATTCCCAAAGTGCAGATTTCCAACTATTTTCTGAAAGGAGCACATGGAATATTTAGTAATTTACAGAACTAACATCAATTTTTATTTATGAAGTAAGATTTGTACACTAATTTAGATGTTTCGATATCTGAAGCCCAGTAACCTTCGACTATTAATTAGGAGACCAAGTTTAAAGACTCAATGGTTTTTAAAACTATCAAAAGCATCCGAAAAATCCCATTTATAGCATGAAACAAGTTCTATAGCTCAGACAACACAATTTAGATGCACCTCCCAAGAGAAAATAGCAAAGAGTTTTAACTTCAAAACTACAAGAGTGTATTCCAGTTCCAGTGCAGGATGAAGCCTTCAAGAGGAACCATTCTCATCTGACTTTATCTAATCAAGAGTTCATGAGTACACCTGATCCTAGGTATCCCTCTACTTTTTAAGCTTCAGCCAGACCCTCCCAAACACTTAAGTTTTCAACCTGACTCTAAACCAAACCATGGTTTGGCCTTGGTTTCATCTTACTCAGTTTCACATAGTAGTATCTCAGAGCATCACTAGAAGCTTACATTAAATAGAACCCAGAGAAACCTATTTTGAAAATTAAATGGCAAGAGTCTCTCAGTCAAGAAGCTCAAGCTCTTCATATTTCATGGTCTTCATACTGTTTGCCTCTGAACAAGGGTTTTGACATCAGTTATTTACTCTGCATTTTCTAAGCAGTGTATATTTATGACATCCACTGCCTACATTACACAGTTTAATTTCCATCTATTCAGCAGCATTCATGTTTACATTCACTAACCTGCAGGAAACAACACATACCTTTGTTAAACAGCCATTTGTGGAGTAAAACTGTGGAGTAAAATTTATAGTGATATGCAAACAGGCTCTGTTATTTCCAGTTCATGGTGAGCATCAGGAGAGTAGGGTGAATTATCCATGCTGGGTAAAAATTCCACCTAAACTTTTTCCTAGGAGGAAGCTGAGTATTCCCTCATATAAACACATATTATTGTCTGTTTTCCAAAGAAAAGTTTGAGCTGTTATTGAATATTTTAGTCAAAATTTCCATTTCAAAATTTTCCTTTTGTTCACTTTCCATGTGGATCTGTTTTCATCAACTGTTTCCAAAAGGGAAAAATAAAGATAAATGTACATGTCCACAAAACTGCACTGGACAGCATGTTCCTTGGTGTTATCAGTTAAAAAAAGGGGAAGCATTCTATTTGACAGGAGAGATTTTTTTCATTATAATAACATACCTGATTTCAAGAAGAACTGAAACACTTCAATCTCTCAACCATTCAGTTTAAACTAAGCCCAACTAACCATGCGGTTTCCAGAGATGGGTAAAAATCTTGCATGGATTATGTAAAGTCTCTTAATAATTACAAATTATTGTTAACGGCAACAAAGCTATCTGAATAATAACAATCAGGCTCATGTTAATTATTACAGCTCTCCTGTTAAGGTACCTTACTGTCTCAGAGCTTCTAGACATAAGGCCAAATGAGAATGGCTTGTACTTCGTCATGCCAGTAAATCAAAATCACTTTAATTATTCTCCAGTGGGACTCCAAAGACTTCAAGTCAGCACGGCATGAGCCATATGTTTCCTTCTGTTTGGGCAATGCTAATTAGCAAAGTTGAAGAAATCCTATTTCAAAGTGATAAAGCACAAACCTCAGCATCTGTTTACCTGAGAAAAAGTAGTAATTTTAATTGCAATGAGTACACTTACTGCTGTATTAACAAGGAGGCTTTGAGGTTAAAGTATGAAACAACTTGTTTACATCCTCAGCTGGTGCAAGTCAATGTTGCTTCACAAAGCAGCTATGCTGAATGAGACCATTCCAGGCTGTAGCTGGTTGTGTTTCTCATCATTAAGCGCCTACAACCATGTGAAAACCTCCAGATCTAACACACTCCCTCACATGGGACAGCCTGAAGAAAGACTTTGCAAGAGGAAGAGGGTCACCTTTCAAGGCTTGAAGACATCTGCATTCTCTGACCAGGACCTACCCTTCTTCTGAAAGCAAAAGGAAATGTTTTATAAACCAGAAAATTCCTGTCACGAGCACTAGTGAAAAGGTCATTCCCCACAGCAAACTTTAGGACAAAATTTGTTGTCAGCCACGTGATTAGAGATGGCTGGAGAAGGGCTAAAAAGCAGAGTGTTAACACCAAAGCTTCTAACTTCATACTAATTCAAACAGTGTTGAGCCTTCCCAGATACACTTATCTTCTCATGATTAGTACAGCTTCAAACAACAAGGAGTTAAATCTATTTCAAGTGAACTATGTCTGGATTTTTCCAGCCAGTTGCAATACAGTGAACAATCTCCTTAATAAATTCAGCTTTGAGATTGTATTTACAGAGCACTGAGGGAATGGCTGAACCCCACTAAAGCTGTGAAACTGAACATGAAGACTGCAAATCAGAACCAACGCCCCACCATTTGTTCATGCTACTGCACAAAGCAAAGAGAAAAGAAGTAGGAAAACCTACCAGCAGCTGGAGAAACCTGACACTCTCTTGCCTGGTTTACTTTCTTAATCTCAATCCCATGCCTCAGCTACCACAATAATGTCTTTGAACTTATGTCTCCTTTGTTTCTACTCAAGAACAAAAACCAGAACAGATCAAATAAATGGGGGGGGGGAGGAGGGGGGAGGGGAGCTTTGCTAATAGCATTATTGCTTCATCAACTTTTGAAAGAAGATGGTACTGATGAAAGAAGGGTATTGATGATTACAGTCATCAGTACCACTTACCAGAGTGACCTCTGTAATTTCTTATCTTTTCCCCTGTGAATGCATCCAAATATATATAATTTCCTACACAGCTGCCATTTCACTGCCTTAAGTGACATCTCTCTGTGGATAATTGTTCACCTGTAGTCTTTCTTGATAATTTTCCAAGTATGTATCTCACGTCCCACTTCTTCCCCAGAATTTGGCTGCAGATGCCCCATTTTTATCAAGCTTCACTTACAAATTAGCAGAAGGGGAGGAGAAAACTATTTTAGGGGAAGAAAAGAAGAAAATCCTTCAATTGTTTCAAGACACTAATTATAAGTTAGAATGCAATTTTTAGAAAAAGTTTATATCTGCATTTAGAGTTTAGCAGGTCTAAATTATGCCATTATGAATATTATGTTAGCCTAATTAATAACTTACACTAAGAGTACACTGAAATTATATACCAATATATAGTGGATATTGTACACAGGCACCTCTTACTCAAAGAGACTTAAAGTGAAGTTATCAATTTTAAATCAGCTTGCTTTGATCTGGAAAACACTGGATTACTTGACAAACCTAAGAGTGACCCATTTTAAAATAGAATAAACACCTGATGTCTCAGCAGCCACTGTGGGTGAAATAAAATTTCTTCCCAGTCAACTGCATTCACCAGTGCATTTGAAAGGGTTTTACACTCACATTTTATCTTGCTTTGTTCTCAGGGGAGAAAAAAAAAAAAAACAAACCTCAAAAAAACAACATGGAACAATCCTATATCTATAGGGTTTCACACTGCATTTTCTCTAATCTAAGTTCTTTAACGTATAACACAATTTAACCCTGATATCAGATTCAGGAACTTACTGGCAAAGAGAAATAAACAAATGAGAAGATATCACTACTACTGCTGCCTGACCATGACCAGATTTCAAGGCATTTCCACACTTAAAATTACAGGGGACCTCAAGGAGGAGATAAGTTCCTCACTGTAGAAATGTTCAGGTACAGTTACTAGCAAGATACACAGCCAGATTTTTCTTGGAGGTACACAGTGATAGGATAAGAGAAAATGGACACAGTGGTCATTCCAATTAAAGATTAGAAACATATATACACACATGGGAAAAAAAAAAAAGAATCTCAATGAGAGTGGTCAAGCTCTGAAATGAGTTACCCAAGCTGGAGTCTCCATACTTGTAACTGAACTGGACAGGGCCCTGAGCAACCTGAAATAACCTGTCCTTAATTAGAGGAGAGAGTTGGACTTCCAGAAGTCCTTTCCAGCCTAAGTCACAAGTGACCCTATGATATATTTCATGAAGCATCTACAAGTTTCATTGGTCATTCAAATATGGTCTAAGGTTCTTCTGAAATCCATTCCACACCCCATAGACATACACCCCAAATCATATTTGGCACAAGAACATAATGAAAGAAGTTAAATAGACTACAACATTCAGTGAGAATGCACAGTCCTTCAGACACCTTTGGAGAAGATATTATTACAAGCATGTGGACCAAAAAATAAAATTGAAGTACTCCTAATGAGACCTCATTGTGGCAAACACCAAAATCAAAGAGGAAACACTAAAAAAAAACCCCAAACAACAAACCACAAAGAAAAGTAGAAGAGACAAGATGCTTCAGAGAAACCCCAAACTATAACTGTACCTCATTTGCACTGAACACTGTTGAAGACATGATGTAAGGCCTTTGTAGTAAGCTGGCAAATCTTCAGCATAGTATAAAAGCATTTTCCACCTACTTAGAAGGTGGTGCAATGTGGATGTATAATCATTTTCCCAGGGTGCTTGCGGTCTATTCCAAACAAGTGAGAGAAAAATTCATGAGTTCCCCATCTCTTTATTTCAAAGGTTCCTCTAGCAAGAATTGTTGTAGCAAACATATTTTGACCTACATTTAAATGTGTAGTGACCAATCTACATAATATCCCTTTTCACCAGCTTTTCAGAGTACTATCAGACAGATTTTTTTGCAAGTGATTTTATGGACTGTACGTAAAATTTTCTCTTTTTCTCACCTTTTAAGTCACTTTTTGTGTCTGTGGTCAATCTCCATGTTTAGTAAGCCTCCCTGACTCTTTATAAACCTTACTTGTCTTCATAAATTTGCATGCATAATTTCTTTATTAGGCACAGTCATTCCAGCCCCTCTAAATATTTATTTCCAGAAAGAACAGGTTCTGTTAAGCCATTATCAGTTGCAGTCTTACCTTCATGCTAACCTCCCTGCCTCCACCATAACCCTACAATAGCAACATCCAATTATACATGCCCATCAATTCCCTCATTCTGGGGAAATTGGGTCTTTTATATTCAGAAGCCTAGCTCTTTCCTTCACCTCCACAGCTTAATATACAAGGTCAAATCTAACAGTTATGTGATTTCTGCTCCCAAAAGTCTATAGCCTTTACTACTTCTTTTCCCCAGTACCTGTCATCTCCAGGATTGCCTTGTATCCAGTTGTTTCTTTTGTAACTTCCATTCAAATTCTAGCATCCTCAGTTTATTGAAATCCTTCATTTTCTATCCAATTATATCCTCATAAAACAAGAGACTAGTTCTCTTAATTTCTTTACTGCTTCAAGAAAAGCATATATTTAAGTACCTTGCTTAAAAAGGGTGTATTTCAGGATAAGTGAAATTCCTTCTCTCTGTGAAGCTATAGTAATTTACTAATTAGTTGTATAGTCTCATTCAGGTCAAGATGAAGAGCACCAAAAGATGCTGCTCTTCCCAGTTCATCAGTCTGACTTCAGACAAATAAGCTGCAGTCATAACCACAGGTAGAGTCTATTGTTACTGTAACTTAACTCCCCACACAAGCTTGAGACAAACAAGTAGGGATGAGTGCAATGCTTTGGTAGTAGGTACTTAGCATGCTTTGCCACATTACCTGGGATACATAGAGAAATAAATAATGTGTAGTTCCCAGTTTTCTCAAACTATTTTCACACACACAGACAAAATAGTTTGCAAGAAAAATAATCATCAGATGTCAGCCAGCCAACTCTCCAGATAATGGACTTTTTTATGCCTTCAGACTCTGAACTACCACAGTCATTGCAGAAAGGTCAGCATTTAAAGAGTTACAACAATGTTATTTAAAGGCTTTTTTTGCATTTAGAATAGTAATTAATTATCATAACATTGTTGGTTAGCTGCCACCCTCAGAGACCACCTGATTTATTGCTTTACCAGCAAAGCTTTGTTCTTAATAGAGTACTCTCCAATTCTTTGGAAAGTCTTAGATTTATACATCACAAGAAGTCACACAGCCTGGCTTGGACTGGCAGGATACCTGTCTCTTGTTCCTAGCTCTCTTCTTGATCTCCTCTGTGACTTGAGACAAGTTGCTTCACTTTGCACTGGTTCTGTCTTCTCTATTTGTAATCAGGACATAGACCATGTCCCTGGGAGGTGTCTGTGCAGCGCCTACCACAAACAAGGCTTTGAGTCTTAGTATCCATAAATGTAGGTGAAAAAATGGTACAGCATCCAAAATGAAGTGTCATAATCCACTGTTTTGTACAGTATAAAAAATTCCACCACTTACTATAAGGGAAAATAATGACAATCATTTTAAGCCCCATTAAAAAAATAAGATAAAGCTTTCTTCTGCGGAATTAGTATTAACAGTGTATTTTAAATGTACAGTAGTTATTACATTTAAAATACAAATAAAAATTTTGTGTAAGAAATGCACCTATACAGATATGAATAAGATGTGAATATGTATTTATTTTCAGCAAGGAACACTATATTCCAATTCTGGACAAACCCCGAGGCATTTAATATGGGAATCAGACCCAAACCAAACAAAATAGCACATGTTGATTCTTAGTCTCCATAACCAATACAATCGAATTCCAACTTCAGCATTTTACAGCAACGAAAAGGAGTAGATACATTTTTCTATAGAAATAGAAAACCTGAAGAGCTTTAATATTTTTGGCATTTATATTCACTCTGCAATATTTCTACATCAATCACCACCCACACATGCTTTGAAGACTGAAAGTAGATAGTAAGTCTAGCAGAACTTCATGGTGGGAGTGTGCGGTTTTTTTCTATCAAACCTTGAAAGTAGGCTTGTAAAAGGTAACTTAAAAAACCTGGTTAAATCCCAAGGATGTTAAAATTTGGGAACGGCTACTTATCTCCCAAGACTTAAATCAGTGGATTCACCATTTAAAGTAATTTTTAACTGAAGGTTGGATTATTTAAATTTTTAATTATTTTTTTTTTTTAAATAATGGTTTCTTTTAGTTCATGTAAGTATTTAGTTCGGGAAGCATTATTGGCTTTATTATGGAGGAGATCAGAATAGATGGCCAGTTATTCTCCTTTCTGGCCATGAAGATTTACAAAACCACCACCGAATTAGAGTAGGGAGAGAGGATGAAAAAACTGGTTCTCATTAGACCTTGGAAAGAGCCAGAGATGAGAAAAGATTGACCTTTCAGCCTAGTCTAACTTCTAACCACCTGGGTGACACTTCATAGAAGTTCACCCAATCATTCACATGATAACCACAAGGCTTCTGCTTGACCCAACATACAGCTTCCAGAAAAATTTCCTATCCTGATGCTTCTGCTTCAAATGATGGAGAATGCAACATATGCAGTCAGTGGTTTTGCTCATTTGCACCTGGGTAGAAAGTAGCCATATGAGAAGTTAATCCTGCAAGTCCTCTCAACAGAGCTAAGGAAAAAGAAAAACAAAACAGAAGACTACCACAAGGGCTTCATTTTGATTGATCTGAATTTTAGAGCAAGATAAGAATCAGTTCTTTTTCTACCAGAAAACTGGTAGCGTGCTAACCAGTGCTAACCAGTGCACTAACACCAAATACAAAAGCTTATATGACTAAAAAAATGTAGGTCCTAATTAAATTGTCTCCTCATGTGTGCCACTGGGGTAGGCAAAGATCCAAGATGAGCACTTTTGCTGGCATATCTGAGCATCCAAGCCTGAAGACAAGGCTTTTAGCAATTGACTCAGTAGCCACCTACTCAATATTTTCATTTCCCTATTGCATATTTCCTTCTCAGAGCAACATTGCAAAGAGTCTTTATTCTGGGCTCTGACTTACACAGAACTAAGCAAGGCAGCCAGCTCCCTTGTGAAGGAGTTCAAGATGATAAATTCACCCATGTTAATGCAATCTGACTCCTTGACTACTACAGGTTACAGCAAAAGCTCACAGCTGTGGGCAGCAGTGGGGGTCCTTTGTTCTTCCCCTTATGGAGCTCTTCTGCCTGGGGACACCTTTAAAGAAGATTCTCTGTGTTCACAGTCAGTGGTTAGTCCCTGCCAGAGAGCAAATAACTCTAATCCCCAAAGCTGTCGGGTTGAAGGGCCACAAACTGAGCAACGTCCTCTTATCTTGAAACAGCTCTACAACAGCACTATGCCCTTCCAGCCCCTGAGCCCTAGACTTGTTGTGGCTGTCAGGCACATTTGAAAGCTGGTCTGCAGGTTCACCATGAAGGGCTGTTAGGGGTGATGTGGTCACTGCTAGCCTTTTCCCCAACTCACACAGTCCCTACAAAAAACACAGAGTGTGCAAGAGCAGTCCTGCGACCACACTATACAGTGGGTTACCAGCTTGGGGCTTGAGCATGTGGTGGCATCACCTCATAATAATTCTGCCTGTAGATGTGATTCAAAGGCCAGGAGCTTTTTAAAAGACATATTAGAGTAGTAGTCTGTGGCAGCAAGGGCCATGCCACGCAGCTTGCTACAATACCTGTTGACAGACCAAGACTGCAGGACTGGAGGTCCTGCAGAACATAAGGGGGACCCCTCTGAGAGGTTCTAAGTATCCTGACCTTGTTCCCAGCCTTGCCAGGGGAAGCACCTAGGAAGGTATGCCAAAGGATTCATAGCACAAGCAGTCTGAGATCTTAGTTTTTAGGACACAGGTGGGTACTTGTGACAGAACAGCATGAACACAGCCAGCATGTGTACAGCAACTTGCTTGTGCTACACATTATTGCTACTTTCTCAGAGCTTTTAAAAGTGCAGAATACTGTAAGAGGTATGTTTGAACTATTTCTAATGGTAATTCTTTCCCCTAGCATCAAGCACACTGGTGCAGTGGCAGATATTCAGTGCCCTCTGGTCTATTCCTTTCAGACACATTCTTCAGCCCTGTGCACATGGAGGTGACTGTCACATTCCCCTCCAAGCGGTGCTTCACTAAATCTCTTCCCAGCACTAGCCCTGCAGGGAATTTAGCTTAGAATTAACAAGTGCCTGGAGTTTTAGATACTGGTTTTAGTTCTTGGCTTTTGTTTTTATTGGGATTTTTGTTTCAAGGTGCATATATACATACACAAAAATACTGCCAGGGTATTGTCATAATAATCTTATGGAAAATAATACTTCAGAAACTGGAAGGTATTCTTCCTACACTCCCACGTGCTCTGCTTCTAAAAGGCAAAGGAAGAAAGAACCAAGCAAAACACCAACCACATCCTCTGTTGGGCAGAGATTACACAGGAGAAGTCACAGACTGAAGTGAATAAAATTAATTGTTATAAACTCTTCTTTTTGAGGAGTTTATCATAAAAACTTGAACTACCCCTTTCCTGTTGTTGAATTGACACATTTTGGTTCTGAACAAATTAAATTTGGTTAATGTGGATGAGGTTTTGCTTAGATTTTATGCATTTACGTCCCACAGAAGGTATGAGAGTATATTCCTGCCTTCTGCAGGCTTTGCATAGGAATATAATGTTGTTTTCCCTTTGCTTTCCCTTTCTAATCTCTAATATATTTCTCTGAAACTGCAGATGTACTGAATCATCAAGCTTTGTGTTTATTTGCAGGGAATAACAAAAAAATTTCAAGCACGGGTAACTTTGCAGTGCTTTCCTTGCATTTTCAGTGTTTCCAAACTATACAGTTTTAATCTACCTCATTGATCTCTGACAGAATTAACAGGTAACATTTCTAGTCCTAAATTACTTACTTATCCTAAATATGCAATACTGTTAGAAGTGGGAGCAAGCAAGGCAAGCTGCTTTTAATCTCTGGTATTAGAAGGTGGAGGAATCACCCTGCTCCAATTCCCACCTAAAAAGTTCTCATCAGCCTGGGAATGGCTTCAGTGCCAGTTCTGAGCTAGGCAGCTCACTGACGAGCTTCAGAACAGCAATAAAAATAATCAACAACCTTCTGGAGCGTACATCACATCGAGTAATGGTGTTCACAGAACCAAGATGAAATACCAGTAACAGATTCAGTGGAGTCTTGACTACATGGGCACTAGAGGAGCAGCGGGGTGAGGAAATCAGACCAAAGAACTTAAAAAAAAAAAAGAAGTAGTGAATTTCTGGCTTTTAAACCTCAATCTAACAGAATATTTCAAAATGGAAGACACTTTTTATAGTAGTCCTACCGCAAGAGGAAAGCCTGTACACCACCCTAAAACCCTAACAGGTATTAAAAGCTGTGAAGTTTATCCACTACAGAACAGAAGGACAAAGACAAGGTCATTCACTGTGTGCAAGTGAAAGAACAAGGCTCCAAAATCCCCAAACAAACAGGGGCACAAAATAATCTCCTTGGCAAAGTTCTGCAGTATTTGAGCATCAGGAGAAAGTCAGAAGCAATATTATTGACTAACCAACCTGACATTTGGCTACCGAAATATCTAATTGTTACAGTTCCTACTAAGTGAAAGACACCAAATCCACCTCCAAGTGATGGCTTAGCACAGTTGACAACAGAATACAGAATATCAGCATTTTTTCCCTAGTGGGTTGAGAAAAAGAGGACAGTCCTAAAAGTTTCTCATTTGCCCATTGCCCTTTATCTTGCTTGACTTGTTGAATTTCAGCAGCACCTGAGGCCAAGTTCTGCTAATCAACCATTCCCATCTTCCTTCACCCTTTCCTGTAGGGAGGTGGGTGCAGAGAAGGTCTCCCAGGAGGACATGTGTGCTGGATACTACCACTAGTGCTGCCCACAGCCAGGTCAATCCACAGCATCCACACAAGAGGGACTGATAAGATGGAAGAAAACTCCCTCCTGCAGAAAGGAGCATGCATGGCATAATGCATCGAGCAGGAGGCTGCAAGGCTGGCTGAACACAGCCTGGAAGGTGGTATGTCTTTCCCCTGGCAAGTATTCAAGTCAGACCAAGTCTTCTGATCTAGAAGAAAATGATGCAACACATCTCAGTCTGATGGCAGAAACTGCTGGAGAACAGCAGACAAGTGTGAACCCCTTACAGAGAGGTAAGACAGATCACCTGGAACCTCATAACTGCAGGATGCCTTTGTTGACATGATTAAGGTCAAAAGACTAAAGAATCTAAATAATTTTATCTGTTTTCTGAGAAAACTCCCGCTGGGCAGCAATTTGTACTCAGCTATCTGTATTTTATTGGCAAAGCTGCAGCAGTCCTTTATAAAAAGTTCAGCCACAGACAACTTACTACATCCCAGTGGATATTTCATAGTAAACTGCTCAAGTCATTCTCCACCTCCCTGTTCTTCTTGTTTGCAAGCTACATACAAACAGAGTACAGATTTTTTTCCATTTTACTCAAAGGGTGTTTGCTAAGATTTCCATGCATAATCTTTGATCTGTGGATTGCTGCACATATCTGAAGTTCAAAATCTGATCTGCATCAATTGCTGGCAGGGGAATTTCAGCTGTGGGACTAAAAATGCAACTTTCAATATTCGCACCATAAATCTGATCATGAAAGTGTAGTATACATTTAAGAAATAGTAATAACTTTAGAAAACTGTGGCATAAAAGACCCTAGGTTTACTCTCTGGACTCAGTTTTCTAGGATGAGTAATTTATGTGGGAGAATTCATTCCAGTTCTCATTTTTTTATTCATTATCTTTCTGCTCCACCTAGCACCTCCCTAGTTTTGAAATTAAGGAAATAGAAAATCTTGATCAATTTTCTCATGACTTATGGCTTCATGCCTCCTTGCCCTTGTTCTTTTTTCTTAAAAAAACTCTCTTTTCTGTGCTAAACAGCCTCACTCCAGGCCATCTGCCCCCACAAGAAGCTTCCTTGCCTGTAGAATACACTCATTGCCCTGCACTGAACCTCTCTTAATTTCCCTCAATTCATCCTTTGTGCTGGTCCATATATTGGAAGGGGACAACATTGTTCATGGTCAGCACATTAGCTGCCTTAGTCCATCTGCCTGCGGATGAGCAGCCATGTTACAAGCCATGCTGGCCGTTTCCCAGGTGAGCACCCAGGGTACTGGTCTGATGCTCAGGTCCATCTTGTCCAGGTGATGACCCAGGTGGTGGGGGAGAGGACAGGTACAGAGCAGCCAGACATGTCCCCACCAGTCCTCTGCACTCACTGGACTGCAGTCACTGGCCTGTCAGGCTCAGCACCTTTCAGGAAAACTAAATTTACACCCACACACTTCCCCCCTCCCTCCCTCTAGACATTATTAAAAAAGCTTCATTCCCTGATGATTCACCAACACCTGGGAGCATGTTCTGCTTCTTGTTCATCTCCAACTAAAATCTTTTCTTCCCCTTAGCAACTGAACGGCAATCCTTCAAGATTTAAAAGAAATGAGAATGAGTGTGTAAGTGTATGCTCGCTTCCTTGGAGTGCATGAAAGGCTAATTACAGAAATTAAATGCTAATTTCTCAAGATTAATATAGGCAAGTAAAAGGCTTTTGCATTGTTTGCATAAGAGGCTACTTCAAAAGCTGTAATTTCTACCCTTCCTCCCCATGCTAGGTTACACCAGGTCAGGTTTTTAATTGGTGCTCATTAGCCAAGCTGTGGATGCTCCTTTCTGGTCAGTCCCTTTGCCCACAGGCGACTGCTGGCTGCGTATCCATAGTGCTAGGGAGAGGAAAGCAGACCCCCCTCCCAGCAACAGTGGCACTTTGAGCTCTGTCACCAGTGGCTTTCCTGACACCCTGTGGAGAAGTTTAAAGGGGAAGAAAATATATACAATGGCAAAATTTTTCAGTCCAACTCCTTTGTCTGCCAAGAAGACAGAAAAACCCTAACACATGCGTTCCTGAAATCTGCATTATTTTGTTGTGCTTATTAATGGGCACTGACTTCTATAACTTATTGTCACATTTGACCATGCTCAGAACACTCCAGGTCAACATATCCCATGAGTTGCCCCTTAAAGCATAGCACTGCAAGTGCCTCCATAAACTGGGGATCTAATATAAATTTAGACATACATATATATTTATATGTTTTGTCATATAAATCTTTCTCCAACACCAGAGAGGGTCTTGGCATATCACACTCTGATTACAGGTCAGACGGATGAATAAGTGTAAATGAACATAACTTACATTGTAACTCTCAAGCACAAGAAAAAGAAGTTGAAAATACCTTATTTCACTTTGATTCTCTAAGCCAGCTTTTAGCAAGCTACAGTCTAACCATGCTGACCTGGGCTCTCTAACAGGGATGATGACCCTACCAAAAGCATCAAGCCCACATCACAGCACAAACTGTATATTTGGTTAATGTCCAGGTTATCATTAGCTCTCTCTTAAGCAAGGATAGAGAGGCCCCAAACACATCAGAGCCCCACTCCATCGTGTGCCAGTGGGACAACAAGGAGTGGGATGAATGTAAAATGTATGCATTGCTGTTCTTAAAGCATTTTGGGTTTTGATGCACCGATGGGGGAAGTCAGTATTAGGTTTATGCTGATGGTCATCACTCAGTAAGAGCTTCACAACTACTCCTAGGAACTTCACCAGAGAAAGAATAACATAACTGCCCCTATTCAAAAGCTATAATAAGGTAGGGAAAGAAAAGGAAGTAATTCCGCATACCTATGTGCACATTTTAATTAAAGTTAACAAAAATAATTATACACTTGGGAAAGGCAAAGACAGGTCCTCAGAATATCAAGAGACCTATAAAAATTCTGGTGAAAGGCACCAAAACCTAAATAAAAAGGGGTACAATTATTCCCCACCACCCACCTCTGCTGAGTGTGGGAAGGGACAAGAATTACAGCAAGAGAAAGCATATGTCACGGATGGGTAATAGGGACAACTGAGAAACACTCTGAAAGGTCTTCTCAGTGTGGTACATCTGACCTGAAAGGATACAGCAACAGGATTTACTCACAGGACTCAGCACTGGGAAATGAAGAAGCAACTCTCAAAAAATAATTGGAAAGGGTTAAGATGAGCAAAAAGTGGAATGGGTTTTTAGGAGGCTGGTCACATTTGCATTTCACCTCTTTCAAGATCAGGACATGAAAACACAGAACCTCCTACATTCCTCACCTTGTTAAAAAGCACAGTGCTTCTTCCCTGCAATATTTCTACAGCAGACATCACGTTTGAGCTAGACATCAGAACAGGAAAATATCATTTACAGTAAGAGGATTGCATGCAAACATCTTTTGCCTCCAGCATAAATGCATGAAACTAAGTAGACCCTAGCTGATAAGCAACACAACAAGAATAGGTTTATTGAGCTGATATCCTACACATGCCTTTCTACATTAATTGTCCGGTAACTGCAGCTGACTCCATAGGGATGGTGAGGAAGCTGACATCATTAAGAAAAGAGAAAGAAGAGGCTTATAAGAAGATATCCTTTGAGCACCAGGTAGAGAAATGTTTCAGCAGTAATTTTAAACTCAACTGGATGCCTGCATTGGGTTTAACTCATGAATAACATGTATTGGTATAAAAGTAGAACCTCCTCATTTGATGTAAATAGTGCACAGCTTCTCAAAATATTTCACAGAGCAAGGAGAGGTGACACAGCTCAATACAAGAGTCTCAGGGACTCCTGTTGTTGCTGAGCAGACAATATATGCCAGCAGTTTTAAAGCACGATGCCTTGAGCTATTTAAGCTCTCGCTAAAACTTGTATCCACGCTTACAGCTCTGGTATAAGCAAAAGGCAACCAACATTTAGGATATGAACCTGGGATGTCACGTGGCTCTAATCAAAATTCAGAATCTTAATTACATTAATCCTTGGCACCAAATCTATACACAAGGAGTAATAGAGCACCGCCATTTTAATCTAGCTGAAATACCAGAATATGTTTTTTAAATCATGGTTCAAGTGGAGAATAGCCTAAACCAAACCTAATTTCCAAAAGATGTTGCAGAGGAAGTATAAATCCAACATGAAGTCTGCTAACTGTAGTAATAAAAAGGCAGCAGTATACGTTTCTGCTGTTGTTGATCTCCAGGTAGTAATCAAGAGAATTTCACTGCAACATTTGGATTACACTGGCATGAAGAACAAAGAAATAATCCATAGGTTACAGGGCCTCAGCAGGATAGGTACAGGTCTGCTGGAGGATTCTGAATAACTTCTCTGCTCTTGTTCGAAAGAAAAGGCTCACGGACTAAGCTGGTACATCACTAAAGATTCTCTCACTTTCCAAGCTTTCTGATCAGAATTTTCTTGTGCCTAAGTATCCATTACATATTCCTACAGACATTTTGCATAGAGGTTTGTCAGATCCAGCCACTTTACTAAGAGATGCTGATTAATAATAAACATCCCAAGAAATTTCAGGTGCAGGGCACCATACGGACATGTTATCCTTTCACACAAGAGACAGTAATCTAAATTCTTTTTAAATAATAGTGTCTGAATGCTTGTTCTGCCATCTAACAGAAGAGTCATGATATAATTGTGTAATAAATGTGCATGGTTCAAAAAAAGCATGCCAGATGATTCTCACGCTCAACAGCTCTCTCAGTGGCATCAGCCACAGGCATTTCCAACTAGCTGAACAACACTTAGGGAACTAAATTCTGGATTAAAAAATATATGTTGGTTCTCCTTGGTTTCCATAGGACCTATTTCAAAACAAAGGGCAGAATATGATACTGACGTCTGATTACTCAGAGATTGTGAAAAACATGAGAGTTCTGGAAAGGTTTTTTGCCAGATTACTGAATTGCTTTGCTTTAGATAGTAACTTAGAACCCTTTTTGGCAGCAATTACATGACATAACATACAGATGAGATGTGGCACACATTCCACCATATGGGTTAGAAAAAAGCAGATGTCTAGGGAATATCTTCAACTAAAAATATTGTGTCTTATCTGACTAAGAGAATTGTAAATATTTTAAATGATAGTCAGAATATTTAATTGCACTCTTTGAAATACTGGAATTTACATGCAAAATAAACTGACAATTAGATACAACACCTTGAAAATGTACTTTCCAGCTCTTTTCTGTGATTGCATTACAATAAAGATACATTCAATGTGTAAAAAAAAAAAGAACAGAGATCTTCTGGAGAATCTTCCAGTAAGAACAGAGGCAAAGGGAAATTCTAACTTCTTCCAAGACAGATTTTGGTTGCCTTTTAGAAAACAGTGAGAAAGGCCTGATGACCCAAAAGGCCTCTTCCTAGTGTTCACAAGTGTCTGAGCTAAAATTAGTTTCCCTTGGAAGCCAGCTGCAGAATATTTGAGATTCCATCACTTAACGTGCATCACCCATATGCTAATTTAGCAGACAAGAAAGAATGTCATGGAGGATATCAGAGTGAGTCATGCTAGAAAACTAAAAATCACTTTCTACATGACAGTGCCTTGCAGAAGCTGACTTCTGCTGCTTCAGCGCCTGGGGAGACAAGGCTCAGTATGCATTATACAACTCTCAATTTTTCGCATGCCAAGTGGTATTTGTGCAAACAAGAGAATTAGGAGTCTTAGACATTATTTGCTCAGGCAACAATCTGATTTGCATGTGAAAGCTGATGCTTGTAGATAAAGGCATAGGACCAAAGATATTTGTAGACTTCAAATAAACAAAAGCAATTGTAGATATTTCTATTATTTCAACAACTAAACTGGTTGAAAGGGACATTAAGATACAAATCAAATTTCAACACTAACTGAACACAGCACTCCCAGATCCCTACCCTTCCTGTGTGAAGTGGTATTAGACTTGTTTCAACTAGAAGTTAGATAAAATGATCCCAGCTGTCCATGGCAGGGTGGATAAGGGAGGGAAGGGGATGCTGTGCTGTCAGAGGGCTGTAGCAGTATGACCCAGCATGTCACAACCCTTTATGTCTTCTGGAGAGAGGAGATGCTGCTCCGTGCACCTTCTGTGCCAGCCTCCCTTCTCTCCAGTGAATCACCGCAGGGCAAACACACCTATAAATTTTTGTTCGAAATTTTTCGCTTTACTGCAATGGTCTTAATGGCATTTGTCACTTTTGGGCTCAGAAGCGCGAACGCTACTTCTCTCATCTGTGTTTTGTTCTCTGCATAGCTGGGCACAGGAAAGCAGAAAAGACTGGCTTTCAGAACCTGCTGTATTTCCAGGTGTGACCTTCTGATACTTGGCTGTGCATCCTGCAGCTGTGACAGTTACTGCTGTCCCTCCCTGCAGCCCAGACCTCTTGTCCACTGGCGTCTTGGCTTCAGTCCTCTGCTTCACAGCGGGGGAGCAACAGTAAGACCACAGCGGCAGCTTTCTGTATGAATAGACACACTCCTGATGAATCAAAGCACCCCAGTACCAAAGTATCCAGATCCCAGCCACACTACACCGTGGATTTATGGATGCAGCAAGAAAATTCCTAGCAATGGGGATGTAATTAATCACCACAAACATTTAGTATATACCGTCACAGTTTGCAAACCTGTTTTCTCCATCCCAAACTCGTGTCCATGGCTCAGAAGATGCCCAGGGAAAAAAGGTTGGCAGAGGCACCTTTTTCAACAGTTACTGTTTAGCTAAATATACGGCTTCTTTACCAGTGAAAGGAGCCAGATGGAGACTAGTCTCCATGGTATTATTTTAGCCAGATGACTTTGTCCACGTGGAACTCCCTACTGAACAGCTCATTGTAGAGTATCTTGTACCTGGCTCAGATATATCCAGACTGAGAAGAATCCTTCCAGTCCCACTTCACCTTTCTTCAAAGCAGGCTTCTCATCAGGGAATCCCAACTATGAGTTTCATCTTTTTGAGCGTAAAAATTTCAGACAGTTGAAGCTACTGCTGCTTCAACATGTTATAAAAATACTCTATAAAATGAAAAAAATATATTGGCTAAAAGAATTTAACAGGTCATGACTGCAGTTTAAGATATACTGTCATAAAAATGGACCAGCAGTACAAAGTACTGCATTGGTAGCACAACTTTAGGAAAGTGAAAAACAGCATCCAACATGAAACCCACCCCTTCATTAGAGGTGGAAGTTCCTGCATCAGTTATGCTTTCCGTCCATCCACTGGAATTCCTCTGGTTTGTTTGATTAAGGAAACAGAGACAAAATTTAACTTTGCACTGTTGCTAATCAGGTACTCACACCTTCTCAAACTCTAACAGGTTCAGCTGGTCGAGTTTTAACTGAGGACTTTGTGAACAATTTGCTTCCCCTCTTCCCCACCCTTAGACACGAGCATTTACCCCACGGGGCAAACATCCTGTTTGAGGGGAATCAAACCACATTTTTCTTCCTAAACTTTATGGAAAGATGTGCAGATGATCACCAGAAAGGGTGAAGCATAAGGCACAGGAAAGACAATTTTAGTCCTTCTCACCTTCCCTTGCATTACATGATAATGAAGTTGGTGAACCTTCACATTTTCTTCACCAAAATACACACAAACATATACTTCAACATGTAGAGATGACCCCACAATTTCATCTTAAAATTCAGAGCAAGCTGGTGAGTCTGTCCAGAAACAACTCACTCCAGATGTCGCCCCAGATATCAGGAAATGCACCTTCGACATTAACCCATTGGATAAAGGCGAACCCTGGGACTCAGCAGTGTCTGTTCCTGCGTAAAGTGGAGCAAGCTTTCAGCATTGCTGTAGACCTGCTTGTGCATCTAAATGGGCCAGAGCTGCTTGGGAATGGAGAATGGGATAGCATCCACAAGAAAAGCAATTGTACAGACCCCTCTGATACTCTAAGCAATTATGCATTTTGCTGCACATTGTCAGTGGCAGACTACATTATTTTATCAGTGGTATCATTCAGTCCAGTCAATAATACCAATAAATCCAAGGCCAATGCTCAGCAACTGAAAATTTAAATCTGATGGCTGGCATATAAATGTCCAGTGACACCTCATGATACTCTGGATAACGGGCAGGCATAGATGAAAAACAAATTCAATACTGCAAAAAAAAATTATAATTAGAAAATCTCTTTCAAACCTGATCTACAGAGCACAGACCACTTCTAAAGAAAGAGGGGGAATAGATGGAATCTGTAAATACAGTTTTGGTTCAAAACAGAGCCTTTCTATAAGGTTTAATGGGACAGGAACAAACAAAAAAAAAAAGTACTCAGAGAACAAAAGCATGACAGAAACTACAGGAAACTAAACAAAATAATAAATCAATCCCAGAAAAATATCTGAAATATAACCTAAATATATGCCAAAACTCTTAGGAATCTTGAGGAAGAAAATGAAATCGATGTGATTTCATGAATGATTCTGGTTTTCATTAAATCGTTTCTTACTTGAAAAGGCCTTGTTATTAAAAAAAAATGGGCTGTTCCAGAGGAGGATTTTCAGCTCCTAAGATTAAGACTGGATCTCTCTGTATCTCACACACACTAGTTTCACTGTGCGTAACACCAAATTCAAGAGATACCTCAGACCTATTTCTGTATTGTGTGAGGCAATAAGCAATGTCATCCTGTACAGCAAAAAAGGGAATTTAATCTCTTTCAATTTCCACTGCAGATCATTGAGTCATTACTGTTCTATTATGTTTTCAGGGCAGTAAATTAATACACTTTAAAGCCATTATCTAAACAGTCCATGAAAACAAGTCCACTGCCTGTGTCATTTCTTACTGTGTTGAAAAATCTCAGAAGGTAACTGAATGGAAGACGAGCTCAGACTGAAAAAAAGAAGACAGACCACATTTCTTGAAGCATTAAGTTGTTTTCTTAGCCTACTTCTGAATTTTCAGTGGCTTTTCCATGTTTATGCTGGAAGCAGGTGGTGTAATGCAATGTGTAGCTCAGATTCTGTGCTGTTACAGAACCACAAGATCACAGAAGGATGAGGCTGGAAGGCAGCTCTGAAGATCATCTCATCCAAAGCTGCTGCTCAGGCAGGGTCAGCTCGAGCAGGTTGCCCTGTTCAGGTACTCTGTAATTTCAGCAAGTCCCTACATGCATCTTAAACCAATACAGTTAAAATTGTTCTAGAATACTTAAGACATCTTAGCACAGGACTCTTAACACTTGCTATCTCCACTTGAGATACAGCCACGTGAGGTTTCATCACTGAAATCCTTCCTAACATGCTATGGGACTTCTCTGCTTTCACAAGATCTGTTCTGATCTTGGTGTCCAGGAGTGCTGCAGAACCGAGCTCTCGCTGCAACAGTAGGTGCCCTTGTCACTACATACCATATGAAGAAAATAAGAGCTTGAAGCATCACTGTTGCTGGCCTTCCTTAACTGCAGGAAGATGATGAACTTTAGCATCCATAAATTCTTATTCAGGAGAAAGAATAATATTTCTTCTGGGACAAACTGTGCTCATATCTTACTGGTTTTCCTGAAACTCTCAGCTTCTCTTTGTGAGATAAAATAAGAGGCTCACGTTGACTTATTACTTTCATAGTAACTTCTGAATTTTAAAAAAATGGAAGTGCATTAACCCTCTTGGAAATGGATTAAGCAGACCTTGAACAAATTGCTAACACTCTTTAAGGAACTCTTTACCATTAGTAAGAAGCCAAACACTCTCAGTAAAAAGTACCTTCACCTAGACTGCTTCTTCCACTAAACAAGAAGTGATACACACCATTAGCTTTCATTTAAATTATTTGGCAAACTGAAAGCTTCCTTTAAAATCCACTTGCTCAGAAAGTTCCTAACAGAATTGTGGCACAGTATATGAATAAAAAAAGGAGTGAGTGAAAATAATAGAGCTGATGGATGGATCATATTATTCCTGCCCAAGACCATCCTGTACCCCTATACTGCTCCATGTAACCAACACAGCATTTATGTGCTGGCCATCAATGAAGTGAAAAATCACTGCAGGTCTGTCTGCCACAAGAAATCTGACCTTTAGTAATCACAGATCTAGTTCCTATTCCCAGCATGCTGGGTCATAGAATTAGACCAAAAATCTGCAACCAAATTTGAGACACTGCAGGTTTTTTCAGAGCTGGCAGTCAGTTTCTCCATGCTGTACAGATAGGAGCCATTTGTCAAATACAGAAGTGTTAATATATGTCAGTGTTTGAACTTCAAGTACAGCTGAAGCTTGAAGGTGTTCATAGCCAAAGTAGTGACTTTATTTGTAGGTGAACAGTTAGCCTGAGATTTGTGAAGATCTGATTGACAGGATAAGGCACACACATGCAGTCAATTGCTGATGGCTGCAAGATCTGAATTACTGACACCACTTTTCCATGCTTGGTGCATTACAGATGTAGGCAGAAAGGGTGTTGCCACTGGGCTAGAGAGAAAGAAAGAGGCTTTGATCCCTTTACCATCAAGTTATCCTCCTTCAACTGGGAACCTTGTTTCAAAAATCTTGATGGGAACCAGGCAAGGAAAGTTCTGAATCCTTCCCCTTTCCTAAATCACTAGGTCCCATAGGGAAGGTGTATGAAGTCTTGCCTTTCCCATCCATCTGGTATGCGAAAGCTGCGTTACACCATCACAGCTACCATCGCACCAATGCTTTGCTGCCAACTATACCCCGCAAACCAGTGTAAATTTGGCCCCATCTCTGGTCCCAGCACAGTACAGACTAGGGCTGGAGGCAGGAAGGAAGGGCTGAGGAGTTCTGATTTTTCCATGGTCATCCATTTTTTACTGCAGTTGTCATTGCAGCAAGAAAGGTATCAAGAGCTTTAATCACTACCTCTCAAAACACGCAAGTTAGTACTTTTCTGTGCTTCCGGACAGAAGATTAGTGCAGCCTGGCTGCCAAACATGATTAATAACCCTGCAAGGGCCTTTGTACTGTATGCACTATTTGCCAAAAATGGCAGAAATCAGAAGAGAGGACGGTGCACTGCAATGACAGTTATTTCAGAGCCAGATGACTGTTTTTTGTGATTAAAGAACAAAATCAATTACATGAAGAAAACTCAGTGACATAAGCTCTTCTCTAGTTCCCTCCTCCCCAGGCCCCATCACCCCTCCTTCTTTAGAGTGTTGCTTGGCATTCCTGAGATTAATTTCAGGGCTGTAAAATAAACACTTCCAAAAATAGTAAGAGGAAATGGTAATCTTGCACAGTGGAGTTTGTTAGCTTATTTTCCAGAAACCAGAAGCCCTGTCTGCTTGAAACCCTTACTGCTCTGCACAGCAAGTCACAAGAAGATAAATGACTTTCCATGTCAGCAAAGACCAAGCACACTGCTGTTCTGGTGCAGAGGCTCAGGCTTCAGTGTATGTGAAAAGCAAGTGAGCAACACAGGGCTGGGGGGGCTGGGACAAACCCCAACACAGAAGACAACCTCTAGTCTCTCAAAACCCAATTCTGCCTGATGAACAGGTTGTCTATTGCAAGCCTAATCCATTCTTCAGAGCCATAGGTGGTCTCAGAGCCGTAGATGTCCCCGTCAGCATCAGCACCAAATTCACTAGAAACATCTCCAGGAAGCCTTTTAGCTTAGCCTGCAAACACCAGTTATGCAGGTTAATACCCTCCATAGCCACATGCACGCCCTCATTCCCTACCACTTTTGACCATTTAAACTCTGTTCCTCCCTGTAATCATGATCCTAGCACTGCCTGTCACCCCCAAGATGAGTTCATTATGTCTAATGTGGGAAAAGGACCTAGCTTGTTGTGCCAGTCACTTCATCCTCCAGGATAGCCAGCAACAAGGCAGCAATCACTGCAACAAATGTGAAACATGGCATTGAAAAATGTATGGTGACACTCCGTGGGAGAAGCGCAGTTTCCTGACTCCTCTAGCCAGCTGCAGCAGCCACTGTCCACCACAAAATTACTTCAAACAGAGTAATGGAAGTTAAAAAAAAAAAAAAAAAAAAAAAAAAAAAGCAAGGGTTTCTCCAGGCTGTAATTTCTAAATTGTCATGTTTCTGCTTCAAAGTACATACACAGCAGAGCTTAGATAAACTGGGATGATATTTGATAAGCATAGGATTCTTTGGGATGGGAGCTGGCATTTTTGTCTGAAGTCTAAATAACTGTACAATTAATTCTTCATAACATTTTGAGGCAGTAGAGAGGATCTGTTCTGCCAGTGGAGCATCCCCATCTGCTGTTGGAGAGTGGAAAGGGAGCAGCACATCCCCCACAAGGAAGCAAGCTGCAGAAGAGGAATCTGCCACCCAGCAGGATTGCCAGGAGCCTGTGTCAAAAGGTGGAGGAACAAGCATGACTTACAGAGAAATGTTACTTCCCAGCTCTGCTGTGGCCTTCACCAGAGCTCTATTGGAAAAACAAGTTTCTAGGTGCCATCATTTAAAAAGGGAAAATTTTTGAGAACAAACTTGCATGTAAACCAAGCAAAAGCATTGCTTTCCTAATCTTGTAAACAGCCTCAAGGAAATTTGAAGTCTCTAAGAGGGATAGTTGATGGTGACAGTTTAGATGCCAAAATACATTTAAATCTTTCACTGCTACTGATGACATGAAACCTGCAATAGGCAATACGTTTTAGCCAATTTTTTATGATACTCATCAGGTTTCATGCATTTCTAAAATTGAAAAAAAAATTAAATCTAGTACTTAAGTTCCAAAGGGATTCCAAAATGTATCTAAATGGAGGTAAAGGATTTTAAACTTTTCAGGGTCTGAAGATTACTGAATTCACACTCTTATCTTTGGTCATCTCCTAACTGACAAGGAGAAAACAAATAAATTATCAGACTAAGTACTGCACAGCATGGCAAGGATTTAGCAAGGGGCAATCGCAAAACTGAAATTAAGACATTAATAAGCCTGCCTGTCAGAGAAGATGTGGAATGATTCCAGACTAAAAACTTCAACACAGCTTTCTAATTACAGATTATTCTTCATCATAGCAGCATGATGAAAACAATCTTGATAAAGTTACCTATTCATCAGTTACTGTCATTTTCCCATAATAATAATCCTGCTTCTTACACAGAAAGCAAGAGCTCAAGATCTATCACTGGTACAGAAATGAACAGCTCCAGAAACTCGAGGGATATATTCTGAGAAAGCAAGCTATTCATCACTTTTCTCTGGCTCATTATTTCTGCGTGTGTGAAGTAGAAGTGGGCTAAAAATTAATGAGACAAGACTACTCCCGTGCTGAAGTTAAGCACCCACTTTTAACAGCATCCAAAGAAGAAACAGAATTCCTTGCACACTTGAAAAAAACTTGCCGAATTCAAGATTTTAATGCTGAAGAATGGCTGAAAGCTTCCTCAGAAGATGCCATATTTTCATGGTTGATTTAATCTGGAAAATAATATTTTCATCTTTAAAGTGATCCACCGTGGTCCTGAGGTTGCAATAGCTGTGCATGGGTACACAGCCACAGCTTGCAGATGAATGAGAAGGAGAAATCCAAACACTATTTTTACTGTATAGACAGCACTTAACTTGCTCCAAACCCATGTTTGGAGGTCTGTGTTTAGAAAGCATTAACATTTTCTTTATCCTCTACCTTATCACGCACTCCCCTCCTAAAAAGAAAAAAAAAAAAAAAGAAAGCAGATCTACGTATAGTTATCCCAAGTCTGAAAGATGACAAAGACACATGGGCCAGATTCTTCACTCATTGCTCCCATCTCTCAAGGATGGAGGGTTTAACTAACTCCCTCCAAGTGATCAAGGAACTTGATTGTCACCCCTACAGTAAACCACAAAAGAACTGGGATCCCCTTCCATGTGTAAAATAGGGAAATAATTACCTTTCCGCTCTCTCAAGCAAAAGTATTTCATCACCATTTTTCTTCAGGCTAAAAAGAACAGGGCCCATCTACCCAGAGCCAGCTCTTGAATTCAGGGTGTCTGTGGAGGGAGGTGAATCCTTGTGCACGTTCCATTGGTCATCCTATGCCAGCTTTCAAGTCCAGCTGTTACAAGCCCTTCCTCGTCACAACCCCTTCACCCCTCCTGGCTCGTCCTTTGCAACTGATACCTCTCTATCTTAGGAATCATCCCAGTCTTGTGCAAGATGCTTCCCTAGGTTGTAACAGAGAGCCCTAGCCTCATTCATACATGTTTTTTTCTGCTCCAGGAAGACTTCACCTCCTGCAGATCCAAATTCCTACCTTCATTCTAAGGATCAATCTCACGTTTCCTCAGGGAATGGGAATGCCTCTGTTGCACACTGCGTCTGTCGAGTAGTATCATGCACTAGAGCAGGAGTTTCCCACAGCAGACTCCTCACACATTTCTCTTACTCTTGTAATTTATTGACCAGTGCCTCTGGACCGCAGGAGCACAACACAAAGCCCCATGTCCTGAGGTGGTCTCCTAGAGAGCCAACAGGCCCACCTCTGCTCCTCAGAGAACACAAGATGGGGTCTTTTCAGATGTCTGTCCTGTAGCACACTGTAGCACAAACAGCTGAGGGGGTCTCTCCTTAAAGACATTGCTAGATCACCTGGCCGTAGGGAGGATTTGCATGAAAGGAAGGACACAGCATCAGAAATCTAGTTAAGGCTTTGATTCCTCAAAACCTTGTGCAGGGACGGTCCCAGTGAAATCAATTTGTAAAATTAAACACATGCATAAATGCTTGCAGAATTTAGGCCTAAAAGAGAGCAATTTCTCACACAGCCTGGGAGAAGCATATCCAGCAAAGGATATCCTACTTTTGAGTCAAAATAGGTTTCAATAAACTCACCAACTCCATATAAACATTCTTACAAGACCATATCCATTTTTTCCTGGAAGGCTATAAAAGGAACAAAACAGAATTGAAAATTATTATTATATCCTTATGCCTTAAAAAGATTGTTAAAGGCATCCAAGAAGTTGAGAAAATATTAAGCTGTAGGTTTTATTAAACTCTGAGGGAAAGTCAGGAGACCAGAAAAGATCACAACAACAGCACAGAGGCAATGACAAATTCCTAGAAACTGGTGGCTGGAAATCCAAATGAGCGAGTGTTGGGCTAAAATAATCTAATAATCTCTCTCCACTGTCAAATAACAAGTGGCAGGGGGAGAATTTCCAAGGTTTCCTGAAAGCTGAAACAATTTTCTCCTTTTATTTTGGAAAAAAAAGAATAAGCTGGTTTGCTAGATGAGGAAAATGGGACTTTGCTATAGAAATGGCAATCCTCCAGCAGTGGCAAACTAAGAAAACTAACACAGATGGTGAAACATCAGAAACTTTTCACTTAAAAAAGGAAAGGAAAGAGAGAAGCCTCTGAACATATAATGGGCAAAAATCACCAAGTGGTGATCATCTAAGCCCCTGCAAGGGGACTTCAAAACCACAGAGCCTATCTCAGCATGCTTAGGCCAATGTAGCTTTGACAACAAGACAATACCACTTTAGCAAGAGATAAGCCATAGTGAAAGTGGGGACCGGGAAGCAAGAAGGGCCCTAGGCATAAAGATGCATACAGGGGTGTTATGAAGAACATCATTAAAACCAGACAACAGATGCTTCTAGCACCACAGGAGGTGCCTTAAGCAGCATAAAAGTCTCAGCAAGGAGTTGCCTTGCTAACCTATGAACTCCTCGCACAAAACAAAGCCCTGAGCTCTTAAATATTAACCAGTATCAGATGTGTTTGCTTTGTGTGAGCACATGACTGGTAAAGCAGAAAGGAGACTTTGTTCTTTGAAGAAAACTACCTTACAGGCCATTTAAAACATAAGATATCAGCAAAGAACTCAAAGCAGCTGGGATACAATTACCTCCAGATAACTGCAGAAAACTGCATGCAGACAGGTGACGATCTCCTTACTGCAGCAATTTAGCAGATTGCTTAACCGAGAGTTCTATTTTGATAACTTTGCACATTAATCCAAACCACACTTTCCAAATCTAAGCAGTTTTACTAATGAATAATGAATTAATTTTCAAATAATTCTGATTATTCTTAGGGGGATTCTTAATAAATCTGTGATTTATTAGACACACGCTGCATTTCTTTGATGAGGAATTCAGTCTTTCAGGGAAAAAATGATGGTCCTACTCTCCCTTAAGCCTCATTCAGACTGTGACCCATACCCCACCCATGCCCACCCTCATCCCAGCTAATTCACATGTGAATTATAGTCTGGGGCACAGGTAACAGAATTTCCTTCATTCCAGCAGCAGCCTTATTTGGTAAAATCTACCACTTTGATGAAAGCAATGTCCTCATGGATGAGGATACTTTACTATGTTACATATCCTTCCCCTATCTCCTAAGAGAAGGAGAGTCAGAGCAATTAGAAGTATGGAGATGTCAGCATGAATTAAGTCACCATCAATAACACTTGTCATGCTTGTCTTCTTATACGTTTTCATGTAACTTGAAGTGTGCTTCTCTCCCAAAGAACAGAGCTACTGCTACAGAAGGTTTACATATGAAAATAATGACCAAAATGGAGTACATTTTTATTTCCGAGTAGAGAGTGGCTTTAGGAATGAGAGAAAATTGGATCAAAACTACAGGATTATTTTTTCCAGCATCCTGTCACTACCAACAGTAGGTACCAGCTGGTTCAACAGATGAGACAATGATGCTAAAATCATAGAATAACCTACCTACAGCAAAAAAAAAAAACAAAAAAACTACTGATTGATATATAAACAAGTTCTATTCTATTATATTTTTGTCCTGTCCACTGTAATTCTGGTGGTCTCTACAAATGATGTAGCTGTCCAGCATGACTCAGAAAAAGATTAAGAAATTATCTTGTCTGCATCGAGGGTTATGTGGAGTTTGATATATTAGGTGCACTGTGTAATATAACCAGTGTTCTCAATAACTACAGTATTGTGTCAAACATGATTTCTCTGTAGGTAATGAAAGCCTTGAAAACCAACAGCTGCAGCAGCAGAGCAAGATTGTTTTTCTAAATTACCAGAAAGAAAAGGCTTTCAATTGTTATGGGTTCTGCAGAGTCATTCACCTTTAGGGAGCTCTGCTGGGCATGTTAAAATTCACAAACCACACAACCTGTGGCATTACAAACATTAATATTTATTATTGCAAGAGCAGAAGCAACGCTCATATTTAATACCGTGAAAGTGACTACTGTGACCTCTCATGATTTCCACTGACATTAACAGGAGTTGGGGCTTTTCTCCCCCACACAGAGATAGGACCAACACAGATCTTCCCATTATTTTCAGGGAGAAAGACTTTAATGAGTTATACTGTAGGCAATGGGGAGTGGAAGTTAGAACAAGACCTCAACAGGTCCCTACTCATGTTGATGTTAAGTATTCTAATATTAATCTTTTAAAACTGAACTTTAAAAGAGAGGCAGATAATGGCTTAAGCTACATAGCCATGTGAGGCAGCAGAGAGTAGAAATTGCTCTTCCCTTTCAACGTGAAATATATTTCCTAGCAAGCAGGAGAGCTGGGTGAGCAGGGCAGGCTTTGTGAACATTTCCAGTCCTCACCTAGGCTGACAATGGCAGAAACCGGCTGGGGATGTGGCGTTTAAGCTACAACGTTAATCTGCAAGCCAAAGCAACACCTGCTTCTTCCTTCTCCACCCAGCCCTTCATGCATGCCACCACGGTGTTCATGGTAGGGGTACCCATTCCAGTGTACCCTAATGGAGGAAGCCATCCAGAAAGGGATGTGGGCTCCTGTCAACCTCATTACTTCTTGATTTCAGGTGGCATTCAGCAGCCTTTAGGAGAGCGAGTTTACAATGCTCAGCAGCTCAGGTTCAGAATATTTGGCTTATTTACTGTTTTCACTGATGCATCAAAACACAAGCACACAACCAACGCATTTTCATCCCAGCTGATTAATGTTTTTTTCTCTTGCCTGATCAGATCATCTTCCTTTTTTAACGATTATTGCTCCTCAACAGTGAAAGGACTACTCCAGCAATCCTTTTTTTTTCCCTTTTATATATATCTTTTCCAAGACTGTAAATCATCTCCAGCAAGGTTTTAGGAGCCTGTAGGCATGCTTCAACAAAACTATGATCAGCCCAACTTGTACTACTCAGAGGTTTCAAAACAAAATTTCACCTCCCAGGTAAAATTCACCCAAAGAGAAAAGAAGCCCTGCAGTTGAAGACACAATAACATCAACCCAAGGTTAGCAAATGTTCCTTAAATCCATTGGGATTGTCACTTAATATCCGCTGAGGAACTGACTCACTTCACCTACAAACCTGACCTCAAAACCAAACTATTCTTTCATTTCTTCCATTCAGGAATCTTAATGCATACTTTAACTCTGAGTTCACCCCCAGTGAAGCGCTTTCCATGACAACACAAATTTCCAAACCACAGCGCAGATGTGCAGCTGAACCTCCATTTTCAACGACTAGCATGTACCATCAGGGGCTGATGTTCAGATTACCCAATATTATTTTACAGCAGGCTCCCCTGAGCAAACTACATCCATCCAAATCCATCTCTACAGTATGCAAATCCTTGATGACTCTTCACTGGGTAGCACTGCACTACACTGCATTGTAGTATCTAAATATAGGACCCATATTTTTCCTCAACTAGTGGCTTCCAGGGGTCAGTTTCTCATCACTGGATAAACTAGTTTCTGTAAGGGCCCTGAAAGCATCTGCCTGCTGGGAGATTGGTCCCTGTACTGCCACCATGCTGTTACACCAAGCCCTGGCATCCCTTCCCTCGCTGCAGTCGGCCCTGGCAGTCTTTGCCCTTAAGCTGGTGCAGGGGTGATATATTCATCTTTAAAAACCAATACACGTTGTTATTAAGGCAGATTTTTAAGGCATGTACTTATATCTACAGATAACACTGAAATTTGATGAGCATTTACATACATGCAAACATACTGAGGAGATGAAGTTGCTTGTAGTGCTCTCCTTCCTCACTTCCTCTCCAGATTCTGCTTAGTGTTTTGAGATTTCCATTCACAAATTAGAATGTCTGGCAAAGTAGAAACACTCCCCCAGCTGGTTTTCATTAGCTCTGTTTCACAGGTTTATTATCCTGTACCAACATATACAACTGACCATGTGCTGTATTAATAATCATATGCAGGAACAACCTCTGGACAGATTTTTGTAGTGCCCAGCAATAAGTATATGTCACTTTAAAAATCATTTTGAGAAGTTACATGCTTGACCAACAGAAATATTTTCCTTGTATGTGCTCCTCTAGATGGCACTCAAATCTACATTTTCACTGTAATCAGCAAAAAAATTGGGCGGTAAATTTTGCAGGAATAAGGGTAAGGAAGAAAACTTCTCAAATTTGCAAGTGCTGAATAAGTTGTTTGGTGGGGCAGAGCTTCTGGGCAAGCTTCACATGGAAGCTCCCTTGCAAGCAGGCATGAACCACTGCTAGAATGGGATGTCCCTCCTTACACACCTTATATTTCCCCGGCCTCTGTTTTCCTGATTTGATCATGATTCTCTTCCTCAGTTCTGGTGTCTGACTTGGTAATTTTGGGTCTATCGAACAACGACATGTAAACTTAGGGAACAACATCAGAGAAATGTTGTGTGATCCAAATAAATGATACATGCCTAATACTCAAACAGACTCGTCAGAGAGTATGTGAGGAACACAGGCCACCAGCAGTTCTCATTAAAATATTTGGCCCTGCCTCAAAGATGTAGGAATGAAGAATGCATCAAGTTAGAGGTGGTCTGACAACCAAATACACTTCCTTTACAA
Source organism: Morus bassanus (assembly GCA_031468815.1). Taxonomy (NCBI): domain Eukaryota; kingdom Metazoa; phylum Chordata; class Aves; order Suliformes; family Sulidae; genus Morus; species Morus bassanus. The sequence goes on along the minus strand of CM062572.1, from coordinate 8,188,375 downwards.
GCCAATTTCTAAATGTTTTGCTGTATCTGCTTTCCCTGTATTAAGTGAAAGAATATGGGGAAAGAAAATACAGGATGCAAAAAGAGGCACGTCTGCACACATACATGCATAAAACTCAGGTTTGTAATGGATGAAAAGACTCAGATCTGTTTGTAACCATTCTCACTGCATGTAGAAACTGTGCTGTCATTATGAGGACATTTCAGCAGATAGTAGTGGTGATTTGTTTACTTTTGGGCAGGTATGAACAGATCAATATAGTTATTAGTGCATAGTATAACACATTCATATACTTCAGAATTTATATATGGTAAATGCTGTAATAACAAAGTGTTCATAAATGTCAGGTTTAGGCTTTGCTTCATTTTCAGATCCGAGAAAATTAAGAACACAGATTTTTTTCTGTAGGGGTAGATTGTTATTTTATTTTCATTGGAGACTGATAGAAGACAATCCTTATTTGGTCGTATCTCCAGAAATATTTGATTGACTACCCTTTTCTTCCTCCAACAAGATCAGTTCAGTTCTTACTGAAAATGTAATGATAGTTTGAGAAACTGGAACATTAGATGGGGTCCCATCAACTTCAAATTTTTCAGTGTCTGTTGCTGTCTCTTTAGGTGATAAGCTTTCTTGTGCTCCGCTACATGCTTTTCCACTCCTGCAGACACGTCCTTTTCAACACTTTCCACATGAAATTATATTTCAGGATCTACTCCAGCACTTTTCACATCCATTTTCACTCCTGAAACTTCTACCATTACATATTCCAGCTTAGCTGTAACATAAGCAGCATCTTCTGATCCCTTTGTTGTAGACCATTCACACTGAGGCCTTTTTAATCAACTTCCTTGCCTATCTTCTATAATTTTCATTGTACCCATAATCTTTCCTGTTTTAATTGCTGCCTCTTGACCTTAAACATCCAGCTCTTGCTTTGGAAGACAAACACCTATTTTTTCTTATTTTCCACCTGCAGTAATTTCAGTGATGATCATTTAAATTCTACTCCTGAAATGTCTAACCTGGTAGAGCTTTCTACTTCAGGAACCTCTCTATCCAGTGATTTGACTTTGTGCTCTTGAAGATATGGATCACATGTAGGGAACTTTTTTGGTAAACAGCTGGCTTGGTCAGTTTTTGAAACACTTATTTCAGTTTTAGACAATTCTGCTAAAGACACTGTGAATTCTGAAGTACGCATTTTTGTCCTTCAGCCCAGTCCTTAACTGTATCCGCACACATTTCAGTTTTTGGACTATTCACCCTAATGTCTTTGCAGGTAATGAAATATTTCCTCCCATCTCTGGCAGGCTAATGCCAGAACTCTTCACAAAATCTCCTCATTTTGCAATCCCTCCTTTTCCATTTGTAATTTCAGTGGTGGCATAGGGCAATAGGAAAGGCATTTTAAGGAATATTTCTTTCAGTTTGTATTTTGGCAGAGGCAATGCCTACCTGAGGCTTTTCCAGACTTCTTTCAACATCAACCTTAATCTCCCCCACACCCTCCACCCCCATTTTAAGTATGTCCAGACCAATACAGGTATTCTGTATTTTGGCATTTAAAAACATCCCTCCCTGATGTTCTTTGGTCTGAACTCCATCTTTTCTCTAATGTTCTCCTTTTATTTTCATTCTCTTCCCCTCAGGTAATCAACAGCTCCCTCTTCTCCAGGGTCTGACATACCAAATTTAAGTTCTGATGCTGGAACTCACACAAAAATTTCTGCTGTCATTTTTAGCTGGAGTAGCTCCACTTCTGATTTTGGAGAGCTGATTTCAGGCTCTGGCCCTTTCCTTTTTCTTAGGGAGATTCCAAACTTTGGGTCCTGGAATTTGGGCATTTTAGTTTTCCTTTGAAGACCTCCCAATTTAATCTTTCTTCCATCCACAAATGATGATCCACCGGTTCCTATTTCAGGGCTCCTCAGTTCAACTGAATCTCCTCCTCTGGTGAACTTAATACCTGTTTTTTTAATTATATCTTCAGCAGCAGAACTTGATTTTTTTTTCCCTAGGAAGTTTCAAATTCCACTTTAGAACTAATGTCACTTTCTGACAGTTCTCCCTTACAGCAAGAAATTCTAAATTTTGGGTTTCAGGATTTATGTATTTTAACTGTACATTCTATGTCACCCACAGATATTTCAGGAGCTGGTGTTTTCCCTCCTGGCTTCAGACTTTTTTGCTCTGAAAAACTGTCTTCATTTAAAATTTAAAAGTCTGTTGCAGAAAGATTCATATTAGCAAGAGATGATCTTTTTGATTCAGATTCTGGAATGTTCATTTGATATTTAGTAAGAGATGTGTCCCCTTTTGGTAATGCAGAATTCCATTCAATTTTAGAAGAATCAATATCATCTTTGGACAAACCCAAACCAGAAATTCTAAATATAGTGTTTGTAGAGGCTCTGTGACCCTTGCAGACAGAAAGAATTTTAGATCCAACACTCCTTGAAAGGGTAGCAGAAGTTTCCTCTGTTTCTGCATAAGAAAGATATTCTGACTGAAAAAATTTAGTTCCTGACCCACGCTTAACCTTCTTGGAAGGAGATGTGAGACAATGTTTGGGCAATTTAAAATGTCCAGTATTTTCAGTATTCTTAGCAGAGCCATTATCTGTTGTGTAAGCAGGTTTCATACCTTCTGGAACTTCCCCTAAAGATTCCTTCCTAAGCTTTCATAGTTCCACAGACTTCAGCCCGACCCCACCCCAAATATCCCAGATTTTGTTTTCTGAATTATTAGCATTTGTGTGTTATCTGCTGCTGTCTTTTTCTCTTGCTTCCAGGTGTTGTGTATAATTCTGCTTTAGCAGTGCCTTTTTCCAGACCTTTTACCTGTACGAATCCTTGTGCTGTGTGATCCATTACATCTATGTGAATTCCACCTTCTCCTTCTCTTTTGTCTGTTGTTCATTTCTGTTTCTTTTTTTTGGGATTTTGATGAGGCCTGTGGCATTTGTTTAGCTGAGGTCTCTTTCAGATCAGGTGTTTCTAAACTGGGCTTTGATATCCGTGTTGTTAGAGCTGGCACTTCTGGTGCAGTAAAATTTGATGTTGGTTCCTCATCTGTGTTTTTTTAATGCTTATTTCAACTTCAGGGTGCTTTTTTTGCATGGGTTGGAACACCATTTTTCATTTCTTTCAAGTCTTTTGTTAAAGTTTCAGAGCACTGCTTGGATTGCTAAAGTATTTACTTTTCAGTGCAGTACTTCAAAGCTAATCACAGCACTGATCCCTGGTGGCTGGCACTAATTTTGCAACTGGAAAAGAAAAAAGAAAGAATTACCTGGGACAATTCTTGGGTTGGTTCACTGCTGTTTCTCTTGTTTTACTCTGGTGTAACTTCAGTGACACATAGTTGTCTAGATCTGGAGCATGCAAGTATGGGGTGCTCCGTTCTCAGGACTTCAGTGATCCTGTGTAGTTTGTGTAGTTGGTTCATCTCACCATCCAGTAGGGCACATCCTTTGAGTCTAGGACACTACAGCTATCCTACATGTTGTAAGAGAGGTAAAACTTTTTAAATCAGATGCTTTAAGCAAAGGATACTTAGAATGATTATGCAACCAACACCTTTGAAATGTTCCTGCTGGTAAGACTGGGCAACTCAAAAATCCCAAGCAAATTAGGCACTCCACCACTTCACATAGTGAGAACTAAAAGATCTGTTTCCTGTTGGGATGGCCTTTTCAAACAGCAAATTACACTGCCAAGTGTTGTTCAGCATAGATGTACAAATGTAGACCTGGGGCTGATCACATGTAATCTGGGTTTGGATCAGGGGAGAAGTTTCTAGCTTTCTACCACCCATTGAACAGGCAAAGCAGTGGTGTATGAGCATAAGGGTGGCTTGAGATGCTTGGCCAAGAGCTGTCAGGCGATTGTTCAACTTGCCCTTGTTAGAGGGACTGTGGATCAAGGTTTGCCAAAATGTTGCCAATGTTGCCAGAAACATCCTGTGCTCTAGAGGGGCAAATCTGTCAGCATAAAAGGCTTCTTCCACCCACCTCACAGTGGGTAGGAAGGGAAAGAGTCCTCCTGTGAAAGCCCATAGGACTCTTTCCTACAAAATGGAGCAATGGACTTCTCTCTCTAAGACTAATGCAGATGTGGTGGAAATTGCATGGAAAGTTTTCCACTGAGGCCCTTGCATCCATCCTGACTTCCCCAAACTATGCCTACATGTATATTAATTATCCCTTCTACAGTAGGATAGGGAGACAGGATGATTAACAAAAGAGGTTATCGTTTCCCTTTTTTAACAATGTAGAAATAATTTCTACATGCAGGTCAGCAGTTTTCGTAGGCCTCCCTCATGTGCTTGGTATTATGCATATATCTTATTTTAAATAAGGATGTGCATCACTGCCATCATGGAGAGCTTCATCTGACTTGATGAAGCTATGGCACAGATGGGAAAAGGATGAAGTCAACCTTCAGGTAGCCCAGAGTGACCCCTACCTCAGGAGTTGCTAGCTGAAAAATAAATCCTTCAACACTTCTACACCTGGTAAGTCTGCCATGTAAAGTAGATAAACATGTCAGAGTATACAGCTTTGTCAGAATGTCTGCCCTGAGTAAAGGAGGAGAGATATGTAGGGGAGAAAATAATGTAGGTCAAGTTTACTAAGAGATTTTTTCATATAATTGTGAACCATTAAGAATGGAGTATGACAACTCCAAGTGCACAACCTGTGACAAGCACCACAGGAATTTCAGTCTGTGCGCTCAGAGTGGCACGGTGACAGCTAATGCTCTATAAAATTATCGTTCATTAAAAAAAAGAAACTGCTGGAGGAATTAATTCCACGCACTGTTTGTTGAACAGAACTCTAGGAACAGAAATGAGAAAACAAAAGTATCAATCACTACTCAATTTCTGACAGTCAGGATGGCATTTATTTTTCATTCTCACATGAGGATCCCTCAGAAAAGGCAACATGAAAAGAGTTTGCCATTTCAGTCAGCTTATCCCCCAAGCAATGAAAACCAGCAAATAGCCCCGCCTTCCAGCCAGCTGAGAACTTGCTTTTTCAATGGATTTGAATAGAATTTGTTTCTCACTGAGTTGCCTTTTGAAGATAGATATGCAGATAACTTGTTTTCATGCTTAAGCACCTTCTTAAGCATAGCCAATTTTTCTGGCTAAGGCGAGCACCTTAGGACAAATGCTAAATGCTAAAATGTGGGGGTTTTTTTTCCAGTGTCTGATGTTCTGAATGGTGGTGGCTTTGGAGAGAGCTCCAGATGATTCCCAGGTTTAACTGGGAAAGCTGGTAACAAGCAAGTATTGCATGCTTGACTCAGAACAATGCCCGAGGATTTGTTCTTCAAGGATCCAGTTTTTCCTCTTATTTTCCTTTAACAAGTTCTGCTCTGAAACTCATTTGCTGTTATTCCTTTGCTTCTGACAGTATACAATCTGCTTGGGATTTTTTTACTGGCAGCATGCTGCCTCACAGGAAATTAAGTACATTAAGTATCTTCCTTTCTTTTTCTAAATGCCAAAACTCATATCAAACTCTGGTTTTTATCCCCTTGATATCATATCCTGCACCCTGATTTACAATAAGCAGATTCATGCATCTTTGCTACAAGCTCTAAGGACTTAGACTTTTATGAAGGTTCAGGGTTGCAGTTAATAGTGACTTTCCTAAACTTGAGGTCTGAAACTGAGAAAGAAGTGACCTGATTTTTGCTGCACAGTAATGAGATTTGCAGTCAGACAGCAAATCAGCCAAGCAATGTCTACTAAGCAAGTATGCAGACTGAACAGAGCACTGGAAAATTAATGGTTTCTAATTAACTACTTTGCCATTGCAAGGGACTTCCAATTGGTCAAAAGATTATTTCATTTATATATCTGGCATGGGACTAATTATCAAACAGAATTCAACCAACCTGCAGAAAAGGCAATTTCCTATCCAGGAACAACTAAAAACCTTTTTGAGCCAGACTGGAATCCCAAATATTCCATAAACCTGGAAGATGAGCATAGTCAGAAAGACTAACTGGAGAGAGAGACTCTGAAGTGAATTAAAATATACTTTTAAAATAAAAATAAAAGCATATTTGAATCTTGTTCCCTGTGCAAAACAAGGAACTTCCTTCTTTATGTCTTTGTCAGAGAAATCGCTTCCTCATGGTGTCTGATGGTGTGAGAACTTCTCATAATTGAGTCCACCTGCAAAACCTTCAGTCAGTGTGCGACACTTCCTTTCCTGTGTGATTACCCCACCCCAGAGTTAATGAAATGCAGACAGTGGTACAAGACAATTTGTCTGGTATCAAAGTGAACATGAAAAATACAATCAGATCTTAATACATTAGAAAAGCAAAGCTCCAGCCCCAGCATGGTTACACCATGCCTGTGTCTGGACACAGCCCACTGATCCTGCAACCACATACCCCTGCGGGCTGACATCCCAACCCTGGCCCATCCCCACGGATGTGCCCAACACCCAGAGCTGGGGATGCCCTGGCTGGGGCGGTGGGATGGGGCCTGGCTATGGTGCCCTGCCCTGCTGACCTGGGGAGCCCCCAGCCCTCGCTGTGCGCTGACAATTTCAACATTAAGCTGCAAGTCAGTACAAACAACCTGAAGTCTTTTGGTCAAAGTCAAATCTAAGCTGAAGCTAAGCATTTTTTTTATATTCCCTACCAAAACAAACAGAAATAAACCTGTAGACTCATGGGCACTTTTCTGCTTTTTAATGGCAACTTAGTTCTCCTTTGAAGAAAAAAAATCTCAGAGAAAATATTGTGAGCAGCTTTCTTATAATCCAGCTGAGTTCACATAAATGAGGACTAAACTGAAAATTTTCACATAATCTTTTAAACTGTTTTTTTTTTTAAAGTCCCCATTTACAAGAGTAACTGTACAGAGACCTGCCCCAAGCTCCCTCCACCACATCAAGAATTTAAAATGATTTATTACTGAAGCTCTATCATTTACAATTATGTTCACTTCAGACCTTCTTTACTTTGACAATGAATGAAAAGTGACCTTTGAGAAGCTGTGAATTTGTCCCACTGTATCTTATTCTTTCACGCCACATTTTCTACAGAAATCTGTTACAGAAGAGCCGTCCTACAATCTCCCAGGTTTCATTTCTGCAAAAGTCAGCAGAATGAATTATAACAAAAAATGTGGCAACTCTTTCATTTATAAATTACATCTTTGCCAAGTGCTTCCCTGCTGCATAAAGCAGATTGTCACTTCTCACTTCAGTTCCTTGTGCTTTGTCCCACAGCTTGATAAGCATTTCTGCAAGTGTTACAAGATGGGATCTTATCCCTTCAGACAGACAGCTCTCTCACATGCACAGCAAGATGTGAAATGGAGAACTCTCCACAGAGGGGACTGCCAGACCAAAAGCAGATGTTGAGTGAAGTCTGAGGTTTCAGATAGGACAAGAAACCACGAGTGCTCTTAGACCCTTACTCAGTACACAAAAACAGGGATCGGAGGGAGAAGACACTGAGTTATCCAACTTCATGTTTCTTGCTGCTATCACTACCATGGCATCTAAAAGTTTTCCACCTACTGAGAACTAGACAGTCAAACTGCTGTACAATTTGTATTGGTCCTTTGTCTCTTTTTCCTTTATTCCTGGCAAAGTTTTCAGTGCCTAAAAAGGGTGCTTGATAGCAATACCATTCAAGGTGAATGGCTTTAAATCAAAGGTTTTCAGCTTCTCTCATGGTTATTATATCACTGCCTCAGCTGCTCTCTTCTTGAAGCTGGTTCCACAGGCAAATCCAGGAGTGCTTCAGTCCCTCGCTCTTCTGCTCCTCTTTGAATCCTGTCTCAGAAAGCATCGTTGTCTCTGCACAGTGCAATGAAATGGGATTATTCCCCAAAGAGGTCTCACCTTGAACGCGTCTGCCCTCCATGCACAATCTCATTTTTCTGTTATTGCCAGTGCCAGGGGTTTTTTTTTCCCTGCAGCAGGAGAATTTTCTTTTTAGTTTTCTGCTTTAAACAGGTAAAGACAGAAGTGTTGCCTTCTAAAGTGCCCAGAGAAAAGTCCTGGGATTTGCTTGGTGATAAGGAAAGGATTGGAACAAAAGAGTCACAAGATTTCAAATTCTGAAAGGAAAAAGATTGTTCATAAACTTATAGAAATGTCACAGGAATAAATGGATTTGCACAACAACAGACCAACTAAGAACAGAAATACTTCAGCACTTGACTGTAGGGGCTCATCCCATACCACTTTTTGCATTCTCCCCATCTCAGCTTCATCATTGCTCAAGCTTCAGTGCCAGGGAAAACAGATGCTAACACCACGTACAGACTGACAGTACAACAGTTGGTCAGGATCAGACCAACATTTCTCTGGGCTAAAAAGCTGTTCCCATTGCTACTTTCTGAGACATGGAGAATTTTGAATCAAGGCTAACGAGTGTGTGTTTTAAAAGGTACCTTCTACTTCAGTATTTGAAATCCCCTGGCACAGTACACCCCTGGGACTCTTTGTGCTCAGCTATGGTACTTTGCTTAAAAAAAAACAGAAATCATCCCTTAGAGCTTCCAGTCACTGACAAAGGCATCTACCAACTATCAGGTGGAAAGGACGGGAAGGCCAGAAATTCAAGTGCAATCCAGCATTTCACTAGTAAAAATTACTATGAGCATCTTCAACACAGATTAGCAAGACTGACTGTAATGGCAGAGGTATAAACTACATCAGGTAACAGATCTGTAGCTCCAGCCCAAGATCCAGCTGCCTGCCTGTCGTCGTTTACAGCTCTGCAAAATTGGCTCTTCTTTCCTGGAAAACTGTTGGTGAGCTGCAATAGTCTGTATGCTAATACCATGCAAGGAAAGGAGACGAGGGGGACACAGAAGTGAAGCTGCTGAGATGATAACAGTAATTCAAGAACACAAAAAAATACCAACATGAGAAGGTATAAAAGCCTAAGGACCACACTAGAAGATGGAAACTGAGCAAGACCGGGGATCTGCCATTCCAAAAAGCAGTACATCCCCACCTGACTGTCAGACTGCCTGGCCAGCAGAGACTCATTGGGTGCCTGCACATCCCTCTAGCATGCTGTGGATATCCTGCCTGCAGAGTAAAACAGTGCAGTTTCACAGTGCAGACATGACCAGTGCCCAGGAGCAATGCTGATGAGGACACATGAGTCAGGAGGGGCCACAGGATCCTGATGGGTAGATTGAAACAGTTTCTCAAGGAAAGAGAGGTTAAAAATTTTAGGACAGCAATGGAGAGAAAGATTGTCTCATTTTCTGAGCCTGAAGAACTACTTTCTCCCCTGCAACCACCCCAAGCTTTATAAAGCCCTTCTTTCGCAGAAACACAGACCTGCTACAGCAAGAAAATCCCTGCAGTGGTGTCATGTCCCATTCTGGGGACACCATTTCCCAAAATGAAGCCACACAGCTGTTAATGACTCAAAACCACTGTACTGCAAGGCCAGCAGGCTGTACAGTGCAGTACTGAAATGTCTAACAAGGTCTCACCAGCAAACACCTGCCTGGGAGACATAAAGCCTTGGGCTCAGATTAGCACGTCTGTCTGTGTTAGTTCCAGAGTGAGCTCTCTTCTATGTTTTCTGAACTCTTTAAACACATTATTACTGCATTCATCCAGGAAGTGTTGTCTGGGAGCTTTTTGTATTTGTATGACATTGGCGATCCCAGATCTTGACAAAGGAAAACTACTGCCTATTGCAGCCGCATGAAGTTTTAAAGTGTGACTGTGTCTCTGCATATTAGGGGTGGTACAGAGAAGAAATAGTCCTTGTCACTAAACGTACAATCACACAGACTCCCTTCTGCCCTTTTCTCTGAAGGATGAAGATTTCTGTCCTCACCTTGATGTACTAGTGCATATCAGAGGGTTACAGAAGGTAACACAGGAACCCTATAGCAGAATCAAGAACAAGATTCAGGTCTCCATTAAACAGAAGGTAATTTTTTCCACTTCTTATAAGGGAAGGTTTAGACACTGATTGCCAAAACTCAAAGGAAAATTCCCAAATTAACAGTTTCATCCTAAATAAATGAAGCCCTCCCTCCATTGAAGGCTGTAATTTCAGAGCACGACCCCACCTAAATGGACTCGATGATCCTTGTGGGTCCCTTCCAACTCAGGACATTCTATGATTCTAAACAGAGATGATTTGAGGAAGTACAAGGTAGCAAAGCTGAATCCCACTCTTAAAGACGGAAGGAAAAACAGATATAAATACCTTGTTTCTTCCCTACCAGTCCCCAGCAAAAAATAGGGCTGGGGGGAAAAAAAATCAATACATTAAAAAAAAAAAATCTAACTCTGCCTAAGCCATCCTCGACAGATTTTGTTTAAAGAATTTAAAGACAGGTTGAGTAACAGAGGCTCCACCTCCTATTCCAGTTTTTTGCTATTCTTAGAGCCAAAATTCTTATGCTAATTTAAACCTCCCTTGTTTTAATTTAAATTCATTATTACTGATCCTACCCACCATGTACTTGAACAGATTAATCCCCCACTCTCTGAAGCCATTTACACACTTAACACAATTGAGGACTGTTTTCCTTCTCCTTCAGTTCTCTCTGTTTTCCATTGCTTCCATCTTCCCATGTAACAAGTCCACTTTCTAGGTTCGTCATCAGCACCACAATTCACATCTAGACCATGTCTCACTGATCACATCCCTCTTGAATTGCAGTGCCTCTTGGGTTTGTAGGGTTTCCCTGCTTCCTACCTGTTTTTCCTCCCTTGCATTCGTGTAGCTGAAGGGTTCTGATCTGAGCCTTTAACACAGAGCCTGTCCTTCCCGCTATGCCTGCTCTGCTGATGTACCCCGCAGGGCATTGGCACCGTGTTGATAACACCTGTGTTTCCCACCACCACAACACACCTCACTAGTCCTGACAGATCCATTGTGTTCTTTAACAACCCACACCCAGGTACCTCCAGCACTGTTATGACTCCTTTACACATCAATTGAGAGAGTGACAAGCAAAGTTACATGACCCCTTCGGTTCCAGTGCCAGCTTGGACAGGTGACATCCCCAGGGAAGGAGCTGGGAACATTTCGGAATCTGGATTGCTGCTTTAAGTAAAATTGGTTTTAATTTCAAAATGTTGGCATGCTTGGGGGATGCTGCTAACGCTCTGCAACTGTCAGCACTTTGGCAGGGGCACAACTTGGCTTTCGGTGCCAATCTGTCTTTAGACATCACAGCCTGTAAACCTGCAGATGGAGTTTTCCACAAGCAGAAGCTGATATGTCAGAAGCTTGACAGTAGGATCCACTGGCCACAATCCAGCAGCACAGTCTCTCCCTCTCTGTGCCTGTGGAATGTGGGTTGAGTGAACAGGGAGCTAAAGCTACCTTCTCTGAGGGTTTGGGCACACCCCAGCAATCCCTTGTTCCCTCTTCTCCGAGAGAGGAAATGTAACAGGCTCTTTGCAGGAAAACTAAAAGCATAGGAGTGTTTATTGGCATGCATTTATTGTACCATAGACAAGCAGCTACCAAGATTACACCCAGTCTCAGCTTCGCTACCCACCAAGGTCAGTGGGTTTGTGTTTATTTTGGTGGGATTTTTTTAATTAATTTTATACAGTTCTGGCCTTAATGCCTTCTAGACCAAGTGCTTCACTCTGCTCAGTTCAGGAGCGACCACATCAGGTGCTGCACACTGCTCATGCTTTACTGGGGGCAATCAGATAATGGTGTAAGGGTCTCTTCAGTGCTAAAACCATGAAGGCACAAAAACAACATGTGAAATATGGAGTCTACTCCATAACCCAGGCCTGATATCCAGCACTGCACAGGCTACGCATTAAACCTGATATAGAAAAGAAGTACATACAAGAGTTTATAATAAAGGCAGCCTAGAAAAGACAAGACATTGAGGTCTATCCTGAAAACTGGTAATGGGACAGTGACAGGTCAGAACATTTATCCCTTCTCTCCCAGACTGTTTAGTACTGAAGCCAAGCTTAGTACAGACCAAGCTGTAAAAGGGATGGCTGAAGTATATACCAATGTTCTTCCAGCCTGCAAGAAAATAAGTTTAGAAAATGTTTACAAGCATTCCTTTAAGAGTGCCTTATCCATTTGACCTTTGAAAATAATTCAGATATTTTTAAACAACTACATTGCAGCCAACAAATAAAAACACCTAACAAGTATCACTACAATAATAGCATTTTGGAACATCCATTTATATCTGTTCTTTCTAGTTACCAAATATACACTCATGTCTAAATATTCACCAGATAATTTGATGTTTCTGAATATGACATTATGAAAACTATTCCACTCAAAGTAGTGGGAATACATTATGACTCACTCATGACATCTGCCTTAAGCCTAAAGAGTAATTTAAACTGGAGTATTTTATCAGGGAATTATTAATTTTGGAACCTAAATTAATGAGCATTAAACTGAGTGAATATCTAGAAAATATTACAAATGGGTGGGAGGGGAGAAAAACTACTTCATGACTCAGAACAAAATTCAAAATATCATAAAGGGGTATAATGTGCAGAGTAATTAAAAAAAAAAGGCTGTTCATGAAAAATCGAGTCAGATTATGTCTGAGGTAAAAGCCTACTAAGGGGAACAGCAGTGCCCCCTGCCACAACACCAGTACCAAGTCACTACAAGCAAGAAACAAAAGCACCTGTTTTCCATCAGCCCAAGTTTGTTATGATCTGAATGGGAAATTACCATGATGCAAAAATTTTAAGGACACATAAGCACTGAGTTTGAGAGTTTGAGTCAATAAAAAGTATTTTTTTAGGCTAGAAGACTCCACTTTCAACTGTAAAAGAACTTTGACTCAGTTGTGTCTCACTACAGCAGACGCTATACTAGGATGCACAAATAGGAGCACTGCCTGTAGGATGCAAAATAGTTTTTCCACTCCTTTCACCAGTGACAAGTCCAAGCTGGGATTTTCCCATGTGCAGCACTGCAATACAGTTGGGATGTCAGCTAGCTGAAGAGAGGCTGGAGAAGGCCATGAGATGCAGATGACTAGAAAATGTGATCTCTGAAGAAATACAGAGAAAGTTTAGCCTAGAAAAGAGAAACCTAAAAGGACACAGAGTCATGTTCATGTACATAAAGGCAGCTAAAAAGACAGTGGAAATAAACTCTTCTCCACATTCATGGTGAGGAGGGCAAGGAGTAGTAAGTTTAAATCATAACAGATGAAATTTCAGGCTGGCATAGCTTTAACATTTCTAACACTGAGCAAAGAAGCTGATGGGATGGAGAGGCAGTATTGGGATCCCATTTTAGAGAAAGAGTTTAAGCATAGTGTCAGGCTATTGGCATGTCAGGAATGGCAAAAGTAGAACTGATTATGTCTTGGGGGAGAAGAATGCTCTAGATAGCTGTTTGCTAATCATGGGAGATAAGGATTTTGAGCAGCCATTTCCTATGATTAGCAAATGGGCAGAATTCAGTTCCTACTCATACCAAAACCATTTCATCTGGCAGCATAAAGGCACCTAAAAGAGGACCTGAGATTAAAAATCAAACATGGAGCTTGGCAGGTGGTAATAGGTAGAGAGCATTTCAAACAATCTTTAGAGAATTTATGAAGTACACCATCTGAGGGTGATTGTCTCTCTCACACATGGAAATACATCTAATTAGAGGCATTTAACTTTTCCATCTTACACTTGGAATAGCCCACCCAGGACTCAGAGCATAGGCACCATCTGACAAGCTTTTAATGGGAACCCAGCAAGCCCTCAGTTGTTTGAAAGCATGATTACTAAACTGAATTTCCAAACTATATTTCTTGTCCTTTATGAAAAAATAATGAAGTTTTTCTCTGTGAGCATTTATAGTACTTCATGAATTTGGGATGAGTACTAGCAAGTAGTTTAAAAGCCAGTGAAACAATAGTAAATAAATGCATAAATACTTAGACTTAAACTTTTGATGCAATGGTTTCTCCTCCCAGAATTCTAATTAGCAAGGGGCAACTCACATGCCAGGCCTTGAAATGTGTGGTCTTTTACCTGACACAACCATTAACTTTTCAAGGACTCAAAGGGAGCTCCCACTCGGCTTTTTGCCTGCCTTGATACTCACTGATTTATAAAGCATTAGGGACCAGGTGGGTCATCTCATCTGATGTTCTGTTTAATGCCTCTGGCACTAGAAACCCCAAAACACAGAGGCACTGGAGAATACTAGTGCTCACAGACCATGAGGGCCCTAAGAAAGGGCATGAACTCAAGGGATTTCACATTTGTTCAGCCAAATAAGTGGTGGGAATATTCATGAAACCAGTCCACAGTTCCTGGGCTCCCATTTAAAACAACCCAAACTCCAACAACAACCTCCACACAAACCCGCAATATTGATTAGGATCATACTGTCTAAAAAAGCATAGGATAAGACTAAGCCCATGGAAGCATAGTAAGGCAAGTCAGAGGGATGAGAGATTAAATAAACCAGGTGATTTAAGACAGGAAGGTAGATAAGTGGAAGAGGAAGGAAAATTTTTACTGGATCTACAGAAATTTTGGGACTACCTCCCTCTGTGCCAATCAGTGAGTAATTGTTTCCCATCTTTTCTAACATAATAGCCCTCCATGCAGCTGCTTCCACAAACTCATAGATAGAAAGTTCAGTCTCCTGGAGACAGTGTGTTACGTCCTACCCAGAGTCTCTGGTGGAAACCTGTTGCGCAGTGCATGTGTAGAGTGTAGCTTGTGTCTGTCTGCCGGTGGGATAGAGAGAAGGTACCACTCTGTGCTGTATTTATCAGGAACCACCAAATGCAGTCATACAGAAAGCAATGTCAGCTCAGGTCCCTAGCAAAGGAAACCCTGGTTTAGTTCCTCCAACACTTACAGACTTCTTTCACCCCTGTCAGAAAGGTAGGGAGGAAGATGCATCTTCACCTGACCCAAAACCACCAATCTTAGTTTCTTGCTCTCTGCAATCCAAGTCATGGTTTTGGCCTAAATATTCAAGAAGAGAAAGTATATTTCTATAGAGTTCCTGGAGCTTTTCTTTGGGAATAAGACAATGAAGAAAGCAAAACATTTGCTTTGGTTCCCACCTCCCTCCTCCCACACCTCTCCTGGGAAGCAAAATTGCTGTGTATTTTGCATAAACCCAACAGCTGGAGAAGATAAAACCTCAGCAGAGCTTGCTTTCACTCTTGTGCTGCAGAGTAGTAAACCAGCACAAGCCCATAAGGGACATGTTTTGTGCTCACTAGTGCTCTCCTGTCACCATCCCGGAGCACAGTTCAGCATGAGCCAGCCAGAAACACAACCTTGGCAGGCAGAAGTGAGGGTCACTGCCATTTTCTCCTATACAGAGTTGCAGCAACAGGGAGATGTCCTTCCTCAGTAGCATTGGCTTGAATCCCTCCATGGAAGTAGGACAGCAGCCCTGAAATAAATAGCATATGAGCCTGATCTGAACAACCCCAGTCCAAACCCTATCCAGGTCTCCACAGTATGAAGAATAACACCTGCAGGATACCTTTGTGTAAACACTTCGAGGAACAAAATTCAGAGCTCCAGGCACAGTGTGTAAGACACTGTTTTAGACTCCAAAATAACACATCTCAGGTAGGAGCAGACGCAGGTGGTGCTGGCTGTGTGCTGTCCTCCTGAGTGCCTCCTTTATTGGCACAGAAACAACAGGTTATCTGATTATTATATACTAGATCTATTTGCAATATCAATGGTGATGCCAAGCTTCCACACAGCCTTGTTTCATTTATGAAAAAATACTGTTTTGATTTGCTTCTATGGGTTTTTTTTTTCCTGTGAGTCATGTATTTGGGGCCCTACATGAAGGGAGCATGAGCAACAGCAAAGCTTTCTAAAAACAGGAAGAGGAAAGCAACTGAAGCACAAGGCTGCAGACTGGAGACAATTTTAATATGAGGCTTTGTTGAACACAATTATGGAGCGTTGCCTTTTTTTTTTTTTTTAAGAAAACAAGGCCTAAGGAAATGTATTTTTTAAAAAATAACACCCAAGCATTTTCATGACAGAAGCAATAAGTGCAAGTTGCACAAACATCTCTCTCACGCATTCGCGAGTATGTCAGAACCCCCAGGGCAAAACTGTTACTGATCCAGTGACCTTCCTCCAAAAACACCCAAAGTTATTTGCATTATGACAGTGCAATGATTAAACTGAGATGAGGGCAGCCTCCTCCAAACTACCTGTTATGCAAGGCTAAATGCTCAAACCCCATTTTGTAGATCAGCTGGCATAGGTGGGGGGAGGAGAAACAAACTTCTAAGCCCTGAGCCTTTGTCCAAAACAAGTAGCAGGAAGCACTGCTGATATGCCTGGGACATCACTGTTTGCCCTTATTCACTGAACAGCAAAACCCAAGATGGAGAATTTTCCCTTTTGGTACAACACAAAGGAACTTTAACCAGGTTAAGCGACAAACAAGTTTGGGCAAGAAACATTTTGCATCCAGCATTGTATTCACAGTTGGCATCCCGAAGGAGAAAAACACAAGTCTGCTCCACGACTAGAAGAGATTAGTAATATCCACAAGATCAACTAATAAGCACTGCTGGTATTTTGTGAGCCTTGCTGCCTCTTCTCCAACCAGTGGGCACGTTAACAGCCACTCTCTGATTTCAAAGTGCTGGTGGTGGCAGGAAGGACAACTGACAGAGCTTTTCCTTGGTAAAAAAGGTTGGGTGTTGGTAAAGCTCTAACTCTCCTCTTTGTATAACCATGGTTGGATGCTTTGATTGATAATTTTCAACCGCTCATTAATATTTTATCTAAAAGCTGTACAGCAACCTTTTCTTAGTATGCAAGCAGGCTTTTGGCAGCTTGCAAAATAACAGATGAGTGTGCAAGATTGGCCAAGCGCCAATGGTTGCAGAGAGCTGGCTGGCAATTCCCTCTACAAGAATAGACTAGAATAGCCTAGAATATTTCAGTTGGAAGGGACCTACATCTAGTCCAACTAACCAACCAATTCAAGGCTCACCAGAGGTTAAAGCATTTTGTTAAGGGCATTGTGCAAATGCCTCTTAAACACTGAGAGGCTTGGGGCATCGACCACCTCTCAAGGAAGCCTGTTCCGGGGTTTGACCACCCTCTCAGTAAAGAAATGCTTCCTAATATGCAGTCTAAACCTCCCCTGGTGCAGCTTTGAACCATTCCCACATGTCCTATCACTGGATCCCAGGGACAAGAGCTCAGCACCTCCCTCTCCACTTCCCCTCCTCAGAAAGCTGTAGAGAGCAATGAGGTCACCCCTCAGCCTCCTTTTCTCCAAACTAGACAAGCCCAAAGTCCTTAGCCACTCCTCACAGGACATTCCTTCCAGCTCTTTCACCAGCTTTGTTGCCCTCCTCTGGACACATTCAAGGACCTTCACATCCTTCTTAAATTGTGGGGCCCCAAACTGCATACAGTATTCAAGGTGAGGCCGCAGCAATGCTGAATACAGTGGGATAATCACTTCTTTTGACTGGCTGGTTATACTGTTTGATGCACCCCAGGATGCAGTTTGCCCTCTTGACAGCCAGGGCACACTGCTGACTTGTATTGAGCCTGCATTTGACCAGCACACCCAGATCCCTTTCTGCAGGGTTGCTGTCCAGCCACTCCTCTCCCAATTTATACTTGTGCCCAGCATTACTCTGTCCTAGATGCAGGATCTGGCATTTGGACTTGTTAAGTTTCATCCCATTAATCATTGCCCAATGTTTCAATCTATCTAGATCCCTCTGCAAGGCATCTTGTCCCTCAAGCAGCCTGAGCAACCTCAGGAGGAGGCTATGGAAACCCTATGGCCAGGTCAAGTGCATTTTCATGGTTTACAGATTATCAGAACACTCTTGACTCTTCATGTTGACCTGAGAGCAATCTGTGATTTGCAGGGCCTGAATCTGGGCACCTAACATACAGCTTCAGGTCCTGAACCTTGACAGAAAACATGAAGGCTTGACACAACGACTGCACTTTGGGCTCAATATGCAGTATAAGCACACACAGCCTCGCTAGTTTGTCTAGTCCTGACTCCTGAAAACCGAGGAGTTTAGGTAACAAGGGGAGTGGAGAAAAAATAAGATACTGTCATAGAAGGAGAGAGTTTCCTCAAACACTACTTGCCACCAATCTGTTACTTCTGCCACAGCCAAGTCCCATTAATTTAAAGGAGCATTCCTGGCAAAACAAGACAAGCAAAGCCAAGCTAAGCAAAGCAAATGGATCTGGCAGCACTGCTGACAGAGGCAGGTGAATCCCAGCACTGTCAGCGCAATACTGTGTTTGCTTCAAAAGCAAGTGCTAAGTTTGCACTAATTTTCACACTCTTTATTTTTTTCCTTCCCCCCATCTTCACCTGGCATGATTTGTTGAGTAGTGCCCTGCCCAAAAGGAAGGGGAATTAATGAGGTTTCAGCTTTTCAATAGTCCTTTTGAGACTGTCTAAATTGCAAAGTTCAGCTGATCCCCTCCATCCTACCCACTTCTCCCCTTGCCCAGCTGGCCCAGCTTAAGAAAGCAGAGATGTGTGCCTTCAGCCATTAATGCTGTTAAAAGCCTGGGTCTAACACTATAGATATCCAGTACTCAAACACTATCATTGAGCTTCCAGAGAATAAACTATCTTGATTGAAGAATGGGCTCATTAAGGTAACAAACTGACAGCTTTGAGCAAGCTCCCTTTGCAGTTTCTAAATGCATCTGCTCAGATGGGATTAAAGATGCACTCCCAACTGGGAGGAAAGAATGGCCTTAATGTCAGGTCTGCCTCTGGCTACATCATTAAGCAATAAGACATGACAGGCAGTACGCTTCCAGGGGATTTTTTTTGCATACTTAAGTATACAGTGAGGTATAATGGTCAGAGCAAAGCAATCTTAGCCCTCAAGAGCTGTGATCACTGCACTGGTACGTATTATACACCACCCCACCCCCCAGCCCTATGTATTTCTAGTACAATAATACAAGGAACCAGTGAGAGCAGCATTTTTTACATCCCAAACCATTTTGGGTGAAATTCATCCCTGCTGCCTGAAACCCAAGTAATCAGGCTTTAGATAAAACACACACAAGTCTCTGTATCTATTAAAAAGGATTTGTGAGCAATCATTGGTTTAGAACTGCTAATAACAGGCCAAATCCTGAAGAAATCCCTGAGCAAATGTCGTGCCAAAATATTCACAGATGGATGTAGAGAGCCAGCACTGACCCCACAGCTCTTTGACATGTCATTGAGTGTAACTGCAGCAAACCAAGCTGTATCCCCTCGTGCATGACTCTTTTAAAGTCATGGAAGAGTGGTACATATATTGATGGATGACTCTACATCATCTACTGCCACCCTGATGTAGGTTTACTCTCAGCTAACACCCCTTCTGTGTAAGAGTCCCACTTATCATCACTGAAGCAAATAAAATGGTATTAGAGCAGTTCACCTTCTACTACTGGATACATGGGCAAAAAACATTCTTTTTGACCATGCAGGAGGTACAAGTACCCTTTCTAGTCACTCCTGAGGATAGTAAGCAACCCCTACAACCAGGGGAGTCCTACATCTGACACAGCTATGATTGCCAAATAGAGTAAGACAAATCCTGATGACTGGCTTGAGGGTGATAAACCCATCTTAAAAAGAGTAGGGTGGTCTTGCACCTCTCAGATCTCAAAAAATGGTGGGGACATTAATGTAGCAGGGTCCACCTATTCCTGCTTCCAGCGTGCCAGCCCCTCTCCATACGCTGCGTCTTGTAGCTCTCCTTGCCTCTGGCCTCAGAATTGCTGAAGTCACTACTGACTGCAGTTGCCTGAATTTACCCATATCCTGTTGCTTACTCAAATAAATTTTTCAGAGCAGAAGCTCTTTAAAAACCAGACACCTAAAAATGAAGATGCTGAAAATACCTTCAGGATGCTTTCCAAAAGCATAAACTCTTTCTTTCGGACTGCTATGAATGCAAAATACAGGCTACATATTTCATATCTTCACAAACCAAAAAGCAAGCCTGCTCTATATGCAGTCTGAATGTGATATTTATACACACCATGCAGGCAATTTAGGAAAGAAAAACTACACAAAAAGATGGTCAATGTGGAAATTATTCCTTGGCTCACAAAAAGCTAATCATATGATCAAACACCATACACTGAAAGAGCCAGGTGCTCACAACTGCTAACATAATCTCACCACTGCAAACGGTCTGCATCAAGAAAGCATCCTTACTTCAAACCGTAAGGGGCTATACCATCCCAGCAAAGCTATGAGCTATGTAGGATTTCTCTTACAAGTCTCTTACAATTTGTGTAAGTTGCTTAAATGAATGAATGTGAATGGGCTTAGGGCTGGCCAGCCCAGCACAACTAACAATTGGCAGCTTTAGACTCATTTAATACAGCTAGAGGCAACCTCTATTATCTGGGAGCTTAGAACTCCTTCCTGAGACAGGCTTAGCCAGAACAAACAAAGGTTATTTCTCTGCTTTGTTGAGATATGCAACCAAAGCGTTTCATATCAATAAGATATCACATAAAAGGGGAAAGGAAGACAAATATGACCCATTAGCCCTTTTTTTTTTTTGATGGAGCGAGTAAAGGGGGTCAGATCGTTACCATCATCTGAGCTGGTGAACTCCAATTACAGCCTAGCAAACCACCTCTCCTGTATGTTTTTATCAATTACTGAGATTGGCGTTCAAACTCCCAGCCTATAGTGCAGCCACAGCCTCACATTAAAGCATGAAAATTTAAACTCATCATGCTTTGCAATATTTACAAATCAATTAAAGTAATGCATCCAAATAGCAGTTGTCTAGGGCTGAGAAAAGCTGCTGAGATGGGATGCTTTCCATCAGCAAATCTGTTCCCATCTTTTATTTACAGGAATTTAAGAGAATTCATTAGTTATAGAACAATTCATATTTTAAGACAGGTGAAAGCCACGCAAGTGTACTATACCCAGTATCTCCCCCAAAACAGTATGTGCTCACAAATTTTTGTAGGAAATGCAGACTCTGGAACATTTCAGGCTAGAGACCCCCAGTGAAGAAACAACTAACTCTACTGCAGAGGGTCCCACCCAGGCTGTGCTACACAAACCTCTGCCAAGTGGAAGGTGGCCTGGTATAGAACCAGGAACTGGCCCTGCAAAGGAATCTGCCCCTGCACCATCATCCTCTGAAAACTTTGATAGTCCCTTCTCGACTACATATTTCCTACTGGCCTATTCCCAGAGAGAGTACAGCCTGGCAAGAGAACCAGCTTTCTAAATTCATATCTCTCCAACTTTTTCAAGCCTATGCAATAATGGATTATCTTGCAGCTTTAACGTGAGGCAGATTTTAAAAAGCTGTTTAAATTCTGTGCCATTCAAACCCTTTTTACACATTTGCTACAAAGTTCCTAGAAACAGAAGGGCCACGTTGCAAGAATATTCCCATTTATTTCGTTCACAGGTAGCTTTGTGTTACAAGTTCCTTTAGCAAGAAATATCAGTAATATGCTAGGATAGATTCTCTACCACCAAATGGAAAAGGGATTTCCTTGGTAGCCATCACAACCCATCCTACCATCATCCTTTCTGTAAATATGTACCCTTTAGGAACCAGGCAATGGAGAGAACCTGACTCGTCCCATGGGAAAACTACCTTCCTGCAAATTGCCTGACTTTGCTGGCTGTCAGTTTGTTGTTAGATAAGATGAAGTACCCTTTGAGAAGAGGATGCTCATGAAGAGAGCTACATAAGAAGCTAGATAAGTGTGTATTTACCAATACTATATAATTATTCTAAATGAGAATCCTCGTCTGAGAATCTTCAACAATATGAAGCTGAGAAACATTTAAAACTTTCCAATTACAGAAAACAAGGGATTCGTGCCATTTGAAATGGATGATTTTTAACAAGAGCATTTGTAAATGCAGAATATATAGACAAGGCAGATGATGGGAACTTGGGAAACACCCTTAACTTCAGCTGAACTTAGATTTCTTTCTAGAGTTACCAAGGCTACTCTTTTTCTTCTACATCCTTTCTTCCTCTGTCTCATGTTGCCCTCCCCACCCTGTGACTCCTGCCCGGAGGACTCCTCAGAACTGTCTCGAGAACCTAACATGTCTATGTTTTCCTGAAAAGTGGGTTCGTTCACCCAGTGTGCAAAACACCAAACTACACACAGAGTGGAGGTATTTTATTCATTTCATTTTGCACAAAGATGGGTGCTAGGTGGTAACTCCAAGAAGCTACCACACCGCACCAAGAAACTACAAGGTGTTTATACAGTTAAATGTGTCAGAAACAGCTAATATTCCTGCCTCCAGCTAATCATTGTTTAGTTTCTTTCTCACCTTATCTTAAAGGTACAGCTCTCTTTAAATTTGCCACGCATGCTCAGAGAGTAAGGGGCTTATTTGAGTAGGGGGTTTTCTGGCCTATGGGTGTGATTTTTAGTATTATAATGAAGATAGTTCACCTAAAGGACACTTAGGACACTTTTCTTGGGATATCATCTGTACAGCACATGGCACAGTGAGCCCTGTTCTTGATTCACCCGTAAACGTTACTGGAAGGAAACAAAATATAGCATCCTTGTTAACATATGAGTTATTTGTGGAAGACTCACAGCTTTTCCCATCAAGATGGGATTGTTTTGTTTTTAAAGGCTTCAGAAATGTTCTTCTGCTAGGTTTCCCCCAGCCCAGTTGTAACTTATTAAATGAGACTGCAAATTTACTTTGATCACTGTTCCTTCCCCTCATCTCCTCCGCCTTTTAGGGTTTCAGAAGAATCTTAGATTTACTTTATTCCTTTCTAAAGGCTTAATGCTGTTCTTTCCTTTCCTGACATCAGAAATCTGGGTAAGCACAGTTAGCCTTCTGGAAACCATCAGAGATGGACACAACTCTCTAGGGTCATCTGGAGTCTGTAGAGAACAGTACAGACACACTGCCTGCATAGGATAAGAAATACCCTTGGGTACAGCATATATATTGTTGGCATGTTAACCTGAATGCCAAGTACTGTCCTCTGGCTACAGCTTTACAAAAATATTACAAAGTTTATCAAGGAGATGCCTTGAAGGCCCTGTGATATGGAACATAGCTGGCTGAAACCTCCCCCTCCCCTCAAATAAAAATCAGTCCTGCAGTATGGTGTACACAGGCCATAGGTCTGTAGAGAGTCCCATAATAGAACTAGGAAAACAATGTCTTACAAGACTAAATACTTGACTTAATCTAAGAATATCTGGCAGCTGTGAATAAGGCAGCAGTTCTGCAAGTCTGGTAGAGTGTTGTTATCATTGCCTATATCAGTGTTCCTAAAGATTTTCTGCCAGAATACAATCTAGTTGTTGCATTTGATGTGAATGGACATCGAAGCACCCAGCTGCTTGTGACCGTCACTACCATTACATCAGGGATGCATCAGACACTAAATCAGGCTAGAAATTTCAGAAAATGGCACTATTTTGAGGCTTGCAACGTGTCTGGACTGTGCTAGAAGACAGCCTTCTCCCTTCACTCCTTTGTATGCTGGGGGACTTCCACGTGAAGGTCTCGTTCCATCTTTGGATTTCCTGTGCTCAGGAAAAATCAGGCTTTCTGCAGCTGGAGCTGGGCTGGAGCTCAGTTGGCTCCAGCCAAGCCTGGTAGTCAGAAACCACATAAGGAAGAGTTTTGGCCAGCGCTGCTGTGCTTGAATACAGACACAGAGAAAGCCAAGTTCTGGCACTCACACAAGTTTGCAATATAGAAGACTGGCAAATCTAGACTTGAAAATACTCATGGTTAATTAAAAATGGAGACATACTCCTGAGCCAAATACTGAGGCGGGAAGATATTTTTGTTAGGTGTCTTATCCCCTCCTCCATCCAAAATTTTTCCACAATGTTGGTTGTAAAAGAAAAAAAAAATCATCCCTTTTCTCTCAGTTTACAATTAATTCTTCAATTTGTTTACAAGACAGCAAGAGAATGACTTTCTATGAGGAGCTAAAATGCTTGTGGATCACTAGGAGTTCAAAGGATGTGGCATAAAAATACATTGGGGAGAATTACTATTTCTCATCAGCAGAATAATAGCAGGCAATGCACCTGAAGGTTAGAATACAATATTTGGAAGAAGTTATTGCTTTTACGTTTCATAGAATCATTTAGTTTGGAAAAGACCTTTACGATCATCAAGTCCAACTGTTAACCTAGCACTGTCAAGTCCACCACTAAACCATGTCCCTAAGCACCACATCTACGCGCCTTTTAAATACGTCCAGGCATGGTGACTCAACCACTTCCCTGGGCAGCCTGTTCCAATACTTGACAACCCTTTTGGTGAAAAAGTTTTTCCTAATATCCAGTCCAAATCTCCCCTGGCACAACTTGAGGCCATTTCCTCGCATCCTATCACTTGTTACTTGGGAGAAGAGACCAACACCCACCTCGCTACAACCTCCTTTCAGGTAGTTGTAGATAGCAATAAGGTCTCCCCTCAGCCTCCTCTTTTCAGACTAAACAATCCCAGTTCCCTCTCCTCATAAGACCCACTCTCCAGACCAGTCTTTTTGGGGCCAGTCTTGTTTAATATCTTTATCAATGATCTGGACAAGGGGATCAAATGGACCCTCTGTGAGTTTGCAGATGACACCAAGCTGGTTAGGACTGCTGATCTGCTTGAGGGTAGGAAGACTCTAATGTGGGATCTGGACAGGCTGGATTGATGGGCTGAGGCCAGTTGTATGAGGTTCAACAAGGCTCAGTGCCAGATCCTGCACTGGGGTCACAACAACCCCATGCAACACTACAGGCTTGGGGAAGAGTGGCTGGAAAGCTGCCTGGCAGAAAAGGACCTCAGGGTATTGGTTGACAGCTGGCTGAACATGAGCCAGCAGTGTGCCCAGGTGGCCAAGAAGGCCAACAGCATCCTGGCTTGTATCAGGAATAGTGTGGCCAGCAGGAGTAGGGAAGTGATTGTCCCCCTGTATTGGGCAGTGGTGAGGCCGCACCTTGAATATTGTGTTCAGTTTTGGGCCCCTCAGGACAAGAAGGACATTGGGGTGCTGGAGCGCATCCAAAGAAGGGCAAAGAAGCTGGTGAAGGGTCTGGAGAGTGGGTCTTATGAGGAGAGGGAACTGGGGTTGTTTAGTCTGGAAAAGAGGAGGCTGAGGGGAGACCTTATTGCTATCCACAACTACCTGAAAGGAGGTTGTAGCGAGGTGGGTGTTGGTCCCTTCTCCCAAGTTACTAGCAATAGGATGCAAGGAAATGGCCTCAAGTTGTGCCAGGGGAGGTTTAGATTGGATATTAGGAAAAATTTCTTTACTGAAAGAGTGGTCAGGCACTGGAACAGGTTGCCCAGAGAGGTGGTGGAGTTACCATCCCTGGAAGTATTCAAAAAACGCATAGTCATGGCACTTCAGGAAATGGTTTAGGGGGCATGGAGGTGTTGGGTTGACAGTTGGACTTGATGATCCTAGAGGTCTTTTCCAACCTTAATGATTCTATGATTCTATTCTGACTGGGTCTGACTGTCTAGTTGTCCTGTATGCGCCACTAAATGATTTGCTCCATAACCTTCCCCGGTACCAAGGTCAGACTGACAAGTCTGTAGTTCCCCCATTCTGCCTTCCAGCCCTTCTTGTAGATGGGCATCACATTTGTTAACCTGCAGTCAACTGGGACCTCACCATTTAGCCAGGACTGCTGACAAAGGATTGAAGGTGGCTTGGTGAGTCCTTCTGCCAGCTCCCTCAGTACCCTTGGTTGGATCCCATCCAGCCCCATAGACTTGTGTGTGTCTAAGTGGTGTAGCAGGTCACTAACAATTTCCCCTTGGATTATGGGGGATTCATTCTGCTCCCTATCCCTGTTTTCCATCTCGGGGGGGGCTGGGTACCCAGAGAACAACTGGTCTTACTATTAAAGACTGAGGCAAAGAACGTCTTAAGTATCTCGGCTTTTGTCACTGTGTTTCCCCCCACATCCAATAAAGGATGGAGTTTCTCCTTAGCTCTCCTTTTGTTGCTAATGTATTTATAGAAACATTTTTTATTGTCTTTTACAGCAATAGCCAGATTAAGTTCTAGCTGGACTTTGGCCCTTCTAATTTTCTCCCCGCATAAACTCATGACGTCTTTGTAGTCCTCCTGAGTTGCCTGCCCCTTCTTCCAAAGGTCATAAACTCTCCTTTTTTTCCTGAGTTCCAGCCAAAGCTCTCTGTTCAGCCAGGCCGGTCTTCTTGTCTTTTGGCACATGGGGAGAGCCTGCTCCTACGCCTTTAAGATTTCCTTCTTGAAGAACGTCCAGCTTTCCTGGACTCCTTTGCCCTTCAGGACTGCCTCCCAAGGGACTCTGTCAACCAGTCAACTGAACAGGCCAAAGTCTGCCCTCCAGAAGTCCAAGGGAACAGTTCTGCTGACCCCCCTTCCTTACTTCTCCAAGAATTTCTTTATTATCTGACATGAAAAACCTGAAATTTCTCCTGCATGTGACTCAAATATGAATAAAGCTCATAACAAAACATAATAGAAGAAAATGAAAAATTCCTGGCTGATATAGAGGCACCTGCACTGTGGCTAAATTATATTCTGGTTTTCAGCTCATTTGTTCATTCCTCCAGACAGCTACTGACCATGTTCTAGGGTATCTTAACTTTCTTGAGGGCCTCTTGATTTTGCTGACATTTTAATCATGCATCAGGGAGATTTTAAATAAATCAGGCAGTGCTATTGTCTAAGAATGAAAAAAACAGACAATACAAGCAGCATCTACAAATTGCTGCGGATATATACACAGAGAGCTGTGTTCCCTATCTACAGTACAGGTAATTTGTCTGCAGAGCTATGGGCTTTGACTGCTTAAACCAAGTTTGCCAGAAACTCTCACAACTTCGTCTGTATGGAAGTTCTTGTGGCAACTGAACCAGCAGTAACATGAGCAGACTGTTGTTTTGCCAAACTCATAATAACAGAAGACCACAAACTGAATCCACCTGGGAAGAAGAGCAAGAAAATATTTTCTTCTCATGTCAAGACCTCACACCTTATAGTTCAGGTCTAAAAGTCCCTAATCACACACACATTTGCTGGAATCCATTAAAAACAATTCTGGCACTCATCTGAGCTTTACATGGTTCCCACTTCAAGCACGTGTAAGAGGTCTCTTCATCTTAAAGATCAGTGGTCTCTTTTTGCTCAGACCCAGTCTCTGAGCCCAGAACTCCTCTTGGAGTTCAATGTGTCTAGAAGTCAAAATGCCAGGCAATAGAAAAGGGCCTAGAAGAGCTCTATGTCACTGCCTGATGTCATGCTAAAGCTGGGGTGGCAAAGGCCAGACAAACATCTCGGAGGTGTTGACCAGGAATCCAGAGACCTCAAGAACTGTATGTCCAACAAAACTGTATTGGAATAGATTTAAGCAATCTGACATCCTCCCCAGACTTTATTCTTCAGCATGTATTACTTATAATTGGTGCAGATTCTTCCCATCAGCAATTTCTCAACCGAGCAATGCAACTAAACATGCCATCTCCCACCATGTTGGGAGTACAGCCTTGGGCACTAAAAGCTTCCCAAGAACATCCCCTAGCAGATGGCATAAACTTAGTGAAATGTGGATGAGAAAGGGAATCCCCAAGAGATGCAGCGACAGCAGAGACACTGCAAAGCAGATATTATTTCTGTGTCCTCACAATCCATTTCCATATAGCTCTAGACTTTTCTCCTCATAGTATTCAGGACTTAAGCATCCTTAATGAATCACACTTTTCCAAGACACGGATGGAGAAGGGAGGAGTAAACAGCACTTCCTAATTTGTAGAGAGATCACTGAAACATCAAGGGCTTATCCCTAACATGTGGGATGTGAGATGAACAGAGCTAGCTCCAGATCAGCACGTAGATACACCAGCACTATTATATTAGCAGAAGCAAATAAATACCCTAGCAGACTTTTGCTGCCTCCAGGCCTTGGTTGTTTCCTTGCCCAGCTCCAAGCTCTGCAACATAGATGTACCTGCTGTCACTGAATTCCCCTGGGCTCTGCACACTGTGCTGCACCAAGGACTGAGGCACCTCAGGTAACAGTGATAAAGTACATCTCAAGTACAAGGTCATAAAGCAGGATCACAGACATGGAAGAAAAAAGTTTTCTGGGCCCAGGAAACAATAGGTGGACTACATCAAACAACCTAGCTGCATTTTATACAAGTTTTCTGCCCCTTTTCTCAAAGCCTCCTTCTCATACCTCCATGCACATGGGCACAAAATGCCCCAGGACATGAGATATGCAAGTTGCCCACTGGACAGCAGATTTGGGCTGGCTCCAGTGCCTTCAAGGGCTCCACAGCTCTGCCCGTCTTGGCAATCTGCACAGCACAAACACACATCGAGTTATCGCATAACATACCTAGTCAGATGTGACAAAGTAGGAGGCAATCTAACAGAAAACAATACAGCTCTCAGGATCAAGAGAAGGAGTCCTTTCTCATGTTAGAAATGCTTGTGGTTTGGTTACCAGACCAGCTTGGTGAGTCATGCATTAGAGGAGGCTTTCACTGTAATCAAATGCTTGAGCGTCCCACAGCATCAATAACCCCATCCAAAGTGAGACCTGCATAAATGAGCAAAAAAGTGCTGACATTAAAAATGATACACTGCAGTGAGTCACTCAATTAGCAACCTTTCTGAAACATTTAGTAGACAGAGAAGGGATGTCCTATCTGGTAAATGATTCACAACATGAAAGAACATAATACAGCAGCGATCAATCACAAAGGTGAATAAGCAGCAGCAGTTTTGTCCAGAGGCTGAGTAACATACGCAGCTACACATCAATACGATCCATGCTCCTGCTTCTTTCCACTTAGTTAAATGAGCACTACCAAGCATAAGCCGATTGTATCATGCGGTGTCTTATCTAAAGGGTGGAGATCAAAGAGATCACAGGGAGAGGTTTTCAGACATTCCACATAACTTTACCATTGCCAAACCCCTGCTGCAATAGTTGTCTGACTCCAGACAACACTTCAGAAGATCACAGGAAAGGAACTGTACAAATTCTACCTGAACAGAGACTTGGGTCTACTGGGAAAGCCTAGAAAATTTAATTTTAATCTAAGGTATTAGTTTCTACCATCTTTTGTAGAGATAAAGCCTGTACTTTCTCCTTCCCTATATGTTCAATCCTATCCCTATCCCAAATTTCATCATTCCCTCAATTGTGTTGAAATGTGGCCAAAATGTTCACTGTGCAGAGACTTTTTTCAGTTCAGGGATCCAGTCGGAGCCCAGCTTCCTTCCCTCCCCACCCAAGCTGTGCCAGCATGGTAACTGTGTGACTGACAGCAGGGCCAAGTCATTTTTGCCACCATAAAAAATTAATGTACTCTCTGCTGGGAAAGGACTCTGCTTTTACCTGTCACAAAGTGGATTGGAAAGATGCAGTCAACACAGGAATTACAATAAATAAAATCTAGTGATTGTGGCATTAGCAAGCATAACAGGTGAAGCAAAGTCAAGAAGTCAACATTGATGGAATATTTAAAAGGAACCCATTGTTCGGATCCCCACAAGCCATGCTCCTGGCTGCCCTGGTTCCTGCTCTGCAAACTGCCTCCCACCAGACCTCCCAGTCGTGATGGGCAAGTAGCAGCAGGCAGAGACAGGACGCCAGAGCAGAAGGTCTGTTCAATCATCAGTTTCATGTTCTCCTTCCATGCATGCGTACTTCAGGAACCAGTCTGCTCTACCACAGCACACAGCCAACCTTCCAGAGACAACTCCTGAAGATGGCAGAAACTTCTTTCACATAAGGAACAAGCCCTGCAATTTTTAGCAGTAAAGTTGGTTCTAACACGTAACTTGCCCTGCAGTAGTGCAAGGGGCATACACGGACACAGCAAGCCAACCTGCCTCTCCTAATACCTGCTCACAGAGTCTGAGTGAGGGTCAAGGGCTTTTCCCTTGCTTTCTCTGCAAATTGCAGACAACAGATTTGCACAGAGGAGAAAACAAACGGGTTGATTTGAGCCAATATTGGGAGAGCATGGGCCAGGAAATGTACTGAGAGGGCAAGCATGAGCGGAATAGGGTGGCTACACATTATAGGGAGGATGTCAAAAGGAGACAGGCTTACAGGGGATGCACAGGAAAGCTTGGGCTTTTTTTTCCTCCCCCTGGAGTACAGTCCTGAGTCCCCCTCTCTCTCCCATCTAGAGGCATTAGAAAGTACAAGGGGGCAGCTGAGAAGGTATGGCTCCTCTGCCTCCAGCCTTTGCTCACAGTGAATGACAACCTGTCCCTGCTACCACTTACTGTAACTCAAGAGCTGAGCAGCAACATGAACTTCAGAACAGCATAATCAGGGTGAGCAGGGAAAGTACTAGAGATTTCTTACTTAAAAAACTGTCACACACCCTCCCACACTGCAGTATTCTCAGTGGTCCTGAAAGCTAAGGACAGATGGTGGCTACTTGGGAAGAGCTGGGTTTGCTCAGCATCAGATAGGAATTCACCAGGTAGACAGAAAATCCATGCCACAAGGCATCCTCCAGCTGTGTTAAGTCATGAAATCATCCTCTTTCTGTCTTTGTGAAGAGCAGAAAGACTTTAAGGAACACACAGCATAACTGGAAAGGAGAGAGGTGGCTGGGCAGGTGGGCACTGCCTTGAGTAGATACAAGTTCCTTTCGTGGTGCTCATATACTACAAGTGTTTGATGGGTCCATGCAATATAGGAAGACTCACCCAAAGAAGAGATTTGTAGTCAGTGTAATATTACCCAATCTCTTTGCTCTCTTCTTAAAGGAAAACTCAGCATTTCATATGACAGGCAAGCAACATCCAAACAAACAAACAAACAAACAAAGAAATGCAGAACCCAGAGCCAAGTTCTTTAGCACTGGAAGTTTGACTCTACAAACTTAGTAGCTTTTTTCCTCCTTTTACAACATGCAAATACAGATAAAAATACTCTAATGTTGCTTATAAAACCTTTACAATGCTGTGTCTGGGGTGATCACATTATTCATAGGTTAGCAAGCCTTACATGAATAGTGGAGCTCATTCAGTTGATTTCTTATTCAACTTCTATACTGCAGTACATAATGGCACAGCGTGTCATAAACCCTCTAGAATACTATTTTAATGTCTTCCCCAAATATTTCTAATTTAGCATTACAACAGTTGCTTACAACTCCAAAGCCAAAACCAAATTCTTTGGAATGTGTGAACGTAAATGGGCAGAACTCAGAAAAGGCTTCAAGATAACCTAAGAAGCAAGAAAAAGCCTTTTCCCACACTTAAAGACTTTGTATTCACTCAGAATTTCAAAGAATAATGATGTTTTTCCCACTTCAGTAGAACACAATGGCCAGATCCAGCTGCAGAGATGGTATAAACCAAAACAGCTGACGTTGCAGTGGGATGTTCTGAGGAAGACACCTTGAGGTCTCTTTTCCACTCCCCCCTCCCCTCCTGTAAAACCATTCTGGTGTGAAGACACGAGATAAGGGCTTATTAAGCTTTCTTACCAACACTAGAGGCAAGAGAGAGTCTGTAAATCTCATTGTTTTGTTATTAATGTAGAAGTATTTTAACATACAGCAGTATATTAACTTGGAAGTTAGCCCAAGCTCTTCCATTACATGTCAGTGCCTCCAATCTGTTAATTAGACAGGAAAAACCCTAAGTACTCTCCTTTACCTAGACAAGCTCTCACTTTGATAGATTCCTGAGCTAACTTGAAAGAACTGCACAAAAGACTGTTCCGAGTGAGGCTTCCCATCTATCTCAAGAGCAGTCCCCAGTATGTGCTTTAGACATCTCAGACAAAGATGCGGGCAAAAGGCTGAATTCCAAAACAGCTGCCATGACCCAGTTTTACTTCAGCCTTCAAGAAACCCCGACGTGTCCATTATTTCTACATTTTTTACTTAATTCAGAGAAATCCAACCTTCCTTTCCAACCCGAGCTTAGAGGCCGGGGCAGTTTTGGGTTAAAGCCTTACCCTATAGGGTACTACGATATAACCTCCCTATCAAGTGATGAGCTGAGTTCAAAAGACATTGGCTTTAGGGCAGTCTTTCTTTTGGCTGAGTGCAGAAGGAATTATGTCTGTAGTACTACAAACTCTCCTAGGCCTGTTCTGCTCAAACCCAGATTACATTCAGCCTTTAGAAAAATCAAGCTATTTCCTAACTTTTCTCAACGTAATGGAATCAAGCCCCAGAGATTTTCAGCAAACCATGCCTGAAGAACACCTGTGTCAGATTAGGATCTCCAAAGTTAAACTATTCATATCATGTTTTGTTAGTTCTTACATAGTAGGAATATGTGAGCTCTTCATCACAAAACACAAGAGCACATTCAGTCAATTATTTCAGGATACTAAAGCAGGTTAACAGGAAGTATATGTAAGTAGATTGTCCTCAGACAACAACTTGCACTGTATTCAGTTTTTGTTGGCAAAAGCAACACTCCGTAAAGTTATGAAGCACCCCCTTCCAATTCTTTCAACTAGATACTAGATCATTTGGATGCTGTATGCCATTAGTCTGAGAGCAACAATCCCAAAAGAAGTCAAAGGGAGTATAACTGTTGTGAAACAGAAGTCAGACCCATAATGTGTCAACCACTCATTCAGCACGAGACTAAAGTATTTGAGTTTTTAATGATTTCGTTATGTTAATCCTGCCTTCAAAAGGTCATTAAGCTACAAGGAAGACCACAGGATACTCAGGCATAATGTTGTAGCTGGAATCTTTTCATCTCTTACTTAACACAGGCAACTTAATCACCAAAATGCAGTGCCATGTCAAAAACAACAACAACAACAAAACCAACAACAACAAAACCAACAACACCCCATCCCCTCCTCCCGCAAGAGTTTAGAGAAACACCTTTCTGGAAGCTGTTAGTGACCTCAGCACAAGCATATACAGTTTATAGGAAAAGATTTTATTAAAGAGTTTTTTGCTTAGCCAGTCCCAAAAGATCCCAAGTTTACATCCAGCACCACTTAAACAACCACTTATGTCCTTATACCTCAAATCTAACAATAAATTTTCATAACTGCTTTTCCTTTTCTAAAGAATTGAATAGAGAAAATAAGCATCAGAGTCTGAAGACTAGTCTGAATGTATTTTAGCAGTTAAACACACACTAAAGGAGGACAAAGTAGAGAGGCCCATGAGTTTGTGAATCTCAAAAATAACCTGCCCATTTACAAGCCATCATTACCTTGGCCACCGACTTCAAAGGGACTTTTGGGGTTTCCACCATATTCTGAATTGTTGCTTTGCCCATGTTCATTAGTTAGGATGAGATCTCTGAGTCAGCTAAGAAAGAAAGAAATGTGAGTTTCAGCTCTCTGCAGATCTGATTGTTGAACATTTTCAGCTGATTACATTACCCCCTGGCCTAAGCCGACTAATTACTTTAACTCAATTGAACGGTAATTGGATTGTTCCCTATAGCTATGGATCAATGCCACAGCATTGTGCTATTGATAATACAGTAAAAGCCTATTAAATCCATGGCCTTGTTGTGGGGAACAGTACATTTAAAGCAGATATTTTCTTCTATTATGAATACTTTTTCTCTTACTTAAATCATTGTAAGGGCATTAAAAATGTCTTTAGCAAGCTGCAGCAGAGTGAAAGAGCAGAAACTGGGCAACGGTTTCCTTCCAGGGAACAATTTTAGAAGATATTTTTTCTAAAGTTTACCTACTGAAGAGTTTCAAATACATATTTTAGATCCTTTGCCTGGAAAAACTTGTATTTGCAGAACTGCATCACAATTTTTTTCCAGTTTCCTAAGACAATAGTCAAAATTAGAGAAGACGGAATACATCTCCACAGCTCTAACCTCAGCTCTCTCTTTGTGACTTACCAAGAAACAGGGGCTTCCCTGAGTGATCCGCAGCACGCGGCCACATCCAGAGGCTAAACTATATACTAGGTGAACTTGTTATTGTAGAGCTTTCTATAACAAAGGAGGAGAAACTGACTTTCTCAAATGATGTTAACTGTCAGCCTTGCTGTGGCCAGCGGTTGCAGAGCTCAGTTGCACTGTTGAGCATTGTGCTCATCAGGGTGGGATGAGCAGGAGTGCTCTCTGCGCATGTGGGTGAGGGAGGAGCACCCATTGAGAAGATGAGCTGGAATTCAAGTCGAAGAGCCGCAACTCTGGGTGACAATTCACTACCCGCGTTCAGCAGGCAACCCAGAGGAGAAATCACTCGTGGCTTTACCACCCTTAACTCACAGGCTGTGTCTCCTTAGCAAGATACAAAAGTGCTCAAAAATGGGGCTGAACCACATGTTCAGCTCACAACTGCACTTGATCCCGAGAAGGCAACATTAATTCTGGCAGAAGAGTTCTCAAACACAGAGTATTTGAATCAGAAAGAGTTACAGATATCTGTAAGACCACAGCTGGCCTGCTGTAGGCTGTTTCATAAAGTTTTGTGTAAGTTAACCTAGAAAAAGGCTCTAATTTTTTATCATAGTCAAGGCAAATGTGTCTGGGTTCATTTCATGGTTGAGAAGAGTTTTCCCCTGGAATAAATGAGACCTTCAAACCTTCCTGCATCACCTCAGATGAAAACCACCTCCTCTCTGAACTCTTGACTCCTGTTAGCTTGCTGCAGCAGCACTCTGCACAGACAACAGGAAACTGGGATTTATTCCTCCAGGTACTGCCACTCTCTCTGCACAGGACAGCAACACAAAGCATGGGGAAAATGCATTGTTCCTGGCTCATGGTGATTGGTTTTGCATTTCCCGGTACCATTACAATGTGGCCTGAGCAGACACTTCAGGAGATGGCAGTGAACTATATAATGAAACTTTGGCATAGCCTGTTTAAACCTTACACCTGTTCCAAGAGCAGGGACTGAAGGTCTCTAAAACTCCTGCCTGAGGTGATTATATAGATGATTATTCACAAACAGAGCTTAATCCCAAACCCATGGAGACCTGTGGGAGTTTACTGACTAATGATCTGCAAGTTGCTACCCAGAGACTCCCCAAAGATTAATTATGTGCCAGACCTGCTCAGATTATAGGCCTGATTTACAACACCGTTTGGTGTTAAGCTTGCCCAACTCTTTCTATTATTCAGTTTACATTAAGTGTTTGTGCTGAAGTGTTCATATAGCTGCTTCAGGGAGCATTTCTGAAGAGCATTTAAAGCCAAACAGGTTAGTGGCTTCCAAGGGGAAAAAAAAAAAAAAAAGAAAATTACAGAAAGTTGTTGGCTTTGTCCTTGGTGCCGGATATGGGAGAGAGGTAGGGATTTTTAAGCTTTTATTTGAAATCCTCTAGCACACCCAAGCTGTGGGATGTGAGCAAGTAGAAAGGGGGTAGCATTCACCAACAGTGTGTTCTTTCATTCACCACATGAAGATCCACATTTGTGATTTTTGGCATTTCGACTTCTAAAATACCCAAGGACCCTATTCTGAGCTCCCATGGAAGATGAGGCTTTCCTACCATTTCAACCGGACATCACTGTGGGCAGTTCCAGGTCTGGATGGGAGCAATGGACCTCTCATTGGTAACATGTCCGCCTGGGCCTGGGCATGCTGTAGGAAGAGGAAGCACCTCATCCTCTTTCAAATGCAGAAGTGTCAAGAGGTGGGTGGGCAAAAGTGAGGGATTAATGTGCAAAGGGACAAGTTACAGAGAGGGATATAAACTGGTTAGGAAATAGGAAGACTGAAACTGGGAGGCAGAGAAGGTGAGGAATGAACTGGAGAGAGGTGGGAGATCAGGTGGGGATATGAGGGAATTCATACTTGTCACTTTTGAAGCAAGAGCCCAGAAATCCAGATATCTCCCACCATTTTGCTGTTTGTTATTATATATGAACATGTAGAAGAGGTAGCTTTAATATCTGTCTTGTAGTCCCTTCCTCAAATCTCTCATTTATTTATTTATTTATTTATTTTGTCAGCTGCTGTCCTCTTCCACCTGCAGAAGAATACTGAGGATCTTCAACAGAAGACAGACAAGCAGATGGTTCATGGTTGTATCCATGCCCCACGTAAGTACTCTCCTTCTGCCTGCATGGTGCGGCAGGAAAGGAGGCAAAGTTGCCTATGAAGGCCAAGGTAACCCAGTAAATGCCACCTGGTGTCACACAGACATGGAAGGAATGAACATAGGGAGATGATCTGGAGCAGTAAGCCTCCTCTACACAAGTTAGCTTCTGGGTGCATAAACCACTGGAAGAGCCTTCATTAGAGATTTTTTGAGAGAGTCTAACTTCCTGACTAGCCTTAATTGGCTCAATACACCAGGAGCAAGGCATTTGCTGGTTTGTAACAGATATGTGGGCATGGCAGAATAGGTCCATGGCCCAGTGGTTTCTGTTTCAGGCTGTGCTTGGCATATGTCCACAAGTTGGTGCATAAAATAGTTGCAGAGAGAGAACTGTCTAAGATGTTACAGAGATCCATTAACTTGTAAGCGAGTGTTGCCATGAGACTATTTGGAAAGGTAAGATAGCATCTCTAGAACAGAGCCTGTTTCACTGATAACATGGATTACAGGCTGTGTTGCAGTCATCTATCACTTAGAAGTTATGAGTCTGCAGTAGGGAGCAGTCTGAAAAGCCAGACATATACGTCAGGGATTTCCCCAATAAGAGGGTTACTCATCAAAACAGCACGAAGGAACCAAGCTGAGTATCTTCGCCGAGGCAGGAAAAAAGAAAAAAAATGACAAAGAGATAATGAGCATGCATAGGTGCAAAACCGTGGCTTCATCAAAGCCTCTTTCCAGTTTCTGGGGGATCTGGATTTCATCAAGACTCTGCTGCACTCTAAACACAGCTGCCACCTCTGAAGATCTAAGGGAGGTGTGGGGAGGACATCCAGGAGGCAGACCAGTGTCTTATTCCCAAACAAGACTTCACCCATCTATGGTGCAAGGCAGAGATAAAGGTCTTTCTATGGAAGGTCATTTATTCTGTGAACAGGATTCTTTCAGCTGTACAGGATGGTTATATTGCGTCTACATCCAGCCACCAGTCCCAGAAGGCAAAGCCAAAGTACTGAAATGAATAAATAGAAGGTGTTAGAGCTGTGGTTATTCCTGCAGTCCACATCACATAGAGCAGGCTAATATAAGGACCCTAAATTCCTTTGATCTTCACCCCTAGTTGATCGCAAGCTCCTTTGGTCAGGAAGGACTGTTTTCCAGGAACATGCTCCAGCATCACTTGCTCAAGTGTTTTACATTTTCTGACATAGTTTTTTTGACCTCTGTCAAGGGCAGGCCGCAGGACTGGGCAGACTGTCCTTCTCATCCAGCAACAGGACCCTGCACAGGCATCGAGTCAGCAAATTAGAAATTGGATTGGGGAAAAAATGGCTTTACTGGATTGTCTTGCTGATAATCTCCCTGACTTCAAAGCTCACATCTGTCTCATGAGGTGGGGGATGGTTTCTAACTTTAGTTGACCTAAATTACTTCCAGCCTTCCTCTGCAGCACACAGCAACACAGAATCTTTGCACCGTGCCTTTGATCATTGCATCTCTGAAATAAACTGGCCTGCATGTCTCTGCAAAGAAAGCCTTACAGGCAAAGGCATTTAGATGAAGACCATTGGTGGTTCGGCTGTCCTCAACATGATTATTCTCTGATTTGGAGTGGCAGCAGGGGGACCTGAGCACAAAACAGGCTTTCGTTGCAAGGTGCTGAGATTTTGTGCAGTCCTATCACATCTGAGAGCAGTTCCTCACCTAAGGGGAAGAGTCATGCTCTGGTTTTCCATAAGGTGGTCCTGTAGGTAGAAAAAACAAGCTTTCCTGAAGTCTTAGTTAAGAAAATAATTATGCAAAGACCTACAGCCTGCCTCAACCCCTGCCTAACCTTTAACTTCATTGGGCACAGGAGACTGGGCCATTTTTCCCCTGTATCCTACAATCTTTCCCATCCCTCTTTGCCTCTTATCCCCTCAACACTGAATTAACATAAAGTTACGTATGAAAAAGATGCTTAGAATTAGAGAATTTATGTTGGGATTCAGGACTTTAATGGCTCGTATTTTTCTCTCAAATTAATTTCTAGTGTCTACAGCAGTGGTATTCCTGCTGGGCAGGGTGAATGCAGTTCTTGTCCTTCGGTGCTGGGATGATTTTTGGTCATCATCTATACTTAAAACTCCGCTGACTTAGCTGCAATGGTAGGAAAATAACTGTAGAATTCTCAGGGAGATTTGGGACTTTCACTTCTGTTATTTCAAAGAAAAGTGAAACTCAAGCAAAAAAGTACAGCATCTCAGAAAAGGGTAAGGCCATTTTTAAACACCACAAATTAGCAGAATACAGCAAAACTCAGGCTTCTGCCTATTCATAGATGCGACCATTCTAAAAAGTGAGAAAAGGGAGAAGAGGTGGGGTTTTGTTGAAAAAAATTTAAAACCCCTTAAACAGCAGGATATCATGTACCTGCTATTAAACTCCATCTGGCACTAACCCTGCAGGCAAGTAACAAGCCAAGTCAATCTTTTTTTTTTTTTTTTTTTGGGGGGGGGGGGGGGGAGGGGAGACTGATTTTAGCAGAAGCTGTAGAAGCAAAATTTGTTTGAACTGTTTCTGCACATCTTTTTGTCATGCACTTGCAATTTTTAAAACTATTTTAAAACAGGGTGGTAAATGTGTTAAATAGGTCACTCTCTGTGTCCAGCACAGAGATAAGAGGCTGTTTATAACTCCAACTGCAGAACTTTGGCTCTTGAGCTCAACTGGTAACTGCTTACACGGCAGGTCCCCAGTGCTTGCCCAGAAGGCAAATGTTACAGTCAGAGAAAATAAATAAATCTGACTGCTCTCATGTTTAGCCTTGCTCCAGCACACTAATACTTCTATATATGGCAGCCCTGGAGCTCTGGTACACAGACACCACAGAGGAACACATGATGAGTTGGAGAAGCAGTCCAAAAAAGTTAAAACATGAGACAAGGAGGCAAACTGGATGGTTTTGCAAGATTAAGCTGGGAGAAAGTAGGTGACATTTCTGCCAAAGAGGACTTGGGTCCTGCAGCTGCTCACAGAAGTGACACACAATGACACTGTTTGACTCAAAAAGGAGAAGCTACAGGAGGGGTCCACAGGAGACAGACACCAAGAGACACATAAAGCAAAGTCAGCATTGATCCAGCACTGCCTAGGCCAGGACAAAAGTGAAGACAAGAGCAATGTAATGCATAGCATGGGTGGATATTGGGGTAGGCACAGCCTTGGTATCCACCGAGGAAAATATTCTAGCCTATGCAGGTGATGGAGGAGCTGGCAGAATGTAAGCAAACACCACCTGAGACTGCCTCCCCTTTTCCTTGGACAGAGAAACCTCCATGGCTGGAGGTCCCTCCATCACAGCCTGGGTTGTAGTATGGGGAGGATTTCAGGTGTCCCAAGGTTACAGGATTTTTTTTTTTTTCTTTATGGCTTGTTAACATAAAGGATGGAGGAAGATGAATCAAAATGTGTTCTGACCCTTTTTTGCAGGGCAGCTGCACCCTAACTCCTTGGGAAGCCATGGGAGCTCATGATGGGAGCTGCAGGGAGAAAGCTCAAAGAATTGGGTCTCTACCTGTAGGTGACAAGGGACTGCTCCAGGGTGGATCAGCCTCTCCAGGTGTCAGAGAGCCAGGAGGTAAAACACCAGCCCCAAGACAAGTGGGCAATGTGCTCAGTCTAATCTGTCCAGGCACCTGTATGCCTCTGCCAGTGTCCCTATAAGGGGCAGCGCCACCAAAGCAGAGACGCTAGAGCTTTAACACCCTGTCAAGATGCCAAAAAGTAGTGCTGGAACTTCTCCAGTGCACGTGGTAATTCAATCCAGTCAAAAGTAGGTAAATGCCAGTTACCCTGCATTTTTCCCAGAGCCAAGGCTCTATATGAGCCAGAGAGAGCAAAGGACGCCTTTCCAGGAGCCATGGCCAGCATGCTGAGAAAGAGATTTTTATAGCTGCAGTTTCTGCAGTCTAGAGAGGATAAGAAGAGATGGGGAGGGAAGCGGCTGCCAATGTGTAAAAGATAATACACAAATAAGTGTTGTAAAAGTCTTCTATCTGCTGGAGTAAAATGCAGTAAGGTCTAATTCAGATCTCCCTTAGGGACAGCTTTCAAATGCTATGTAGAATGAAACATGGGAATACACCACCTGGAGAAGGCGGTGGAGCCTCCATCTTCTGCAGAACACTATAAGCAAGGAGTCAAATAGTGTCAAACCCAAGATAAGGGATTAAATTGATATGTAGAGTCCCACACAGACTCTTCAAGAGCTGTATTTCAAAACAGCCAAGAGCCACATTTCTGCAGTGTCTACTATCCTGCATAAGTGCTTTTGCATCCCATTGGGACTGCTCCTGTCTTTGAGTTGTACTAAAGCCTCAAGAAGACTGTGACCAAGACCTGTAAAAAGGGGATTATAAAACAAAGTCTCTGCTTTCTCTTCCCTTGTGCCTCCCAGAAGCACTATTTAAAACCAGAACCCTAAGTCCAGGTCTGGCCATGAAGAATCCATGACTTCCAAGGCTTTGCAAACTTCTAAGGTTTTATTGGAGTTGATACCATTTTATAGTAGACCAGTAGGGCATCAGCCCATCTGTGGATTACACTGTACCTTTTTTGCCATTCAAGAGGTAATCCGTCATTAGGGTGTATTACAGGAGGGGTTTAAACACCTCTCTGTTTGCA
This sequence comes from Morus bassanus, assembly GCA_031468815.1. Lineage (NCBI taxonomy): Eukaryota > Metazoa > Chordata > Aves > Suliformes > Sulidae > Morus > Morus bassanus. Next base: position 8,147,693 of record CM062572.1, on the reverse strand, counting down.
CAGGAATTAGCTAAACTTCTACCTACCTCCTTTGTGGGCCATTTGTACCCAGTGGAAGGAAGGAATCCAGGAGGCTGTGTTGCACCAAAGCTTTGAAAGCAACGAGGTGTCTGGTCCAGAAATATCTCTTTTTATGGATAAATGCTGTTAGAGATGTAGGAGTTATCAGGGCAGAAATACTTCAGACACAGAAACTGAAAAGTTCCAGCTGATAGCTGAAATGAGCTTATGAGACATGTTTTGGAGAGCCAGGAGACCAAAGGATATGGTGACCAAGTAGGAACAAGGAATTAGATCAGTAAATCCTCTCATCATATGCAACCCTGCCCAGGATAAAAACATCACCAGAAAAACAAAAGTAAGCACTGTGGGTGGTGAATGCTGTTCTTGGTCTTCTCATTTCTGCTGTTCTTCTGCCCTTTTGTAACTGCTTTTGGGCACAGCAAGAAAAGTGTGGAAACAAATCAAGAATCAGTTGTACACAGGAGGAGCAAAATCTCAGACAGCAGCTAACGGGAAGCAGAACATATGTTTACTGTCATCTTCCTCCCCGCATTTGAAAAGCCACCTTAATTCCAAGGGGGAGAAAAATCCTTCTGCAAGTCTCTTGGAAGAGAGGAGAGCACCTCATCAGCTGGGTGCTGGCTCAGCTCTCAGCGGTGGTTCATTTTCCTTCATCTGTGCCACCCTCCCCAGCGCACTGATGGAGCCTGTGATTAATTCAGCTCTTTACTTGAGTTTAATGCTGTTCCACAGTCATTTTGTGGAAGTTGTTTCTCTCCTGTGGCAGAAAGCATCACATTTTGCATGCATGTCTGTGGGTTGTTGTTCCAGACTGATGGCTCGTACTGCTGCCACTCTCAGGAATGTCCCTTCCACCATCCACACCCTGCCGCCGGGGAGGGCACAGGTCACTCCCCATCATACAGAAGGTCCAAGAGCCCATTAGGGGGATGGGACTGACCCAGGCTGGTGCAGGCATGAGGGGCAGCACAGTGCCCTGAACCCAAACAATGCAAACCTTGAGCATGGCTTTAAAATACAAACCAACCTGCACATTGCTGCCTGGGGAGAGAAAGGGGAGTGAAAGAAGGAATAAAGAGAAGAAGTAACGAATTTCACTTCTGACACTCTCATTTAAGCACAAAAACAACTATATAATCTCTTTAATCTACAATCAAACCTTATCAATTTAGCCCACAGGGATGATTTCTCCTACACAAATGCATTTTGTGCATCTAGTTCATTTGCACAACCAGCTTACTAGGAGACCGTAGGGCAGTTCATATCTGGAACTGGACCAAACTGGAATTCATTACAGGCTGCAGGACAAGGAGGATTAAAACTGGACCATGCACAAACAAACCATGAGAAAATGACAAATTGCAGGTCTAGGGCTCCTGTGTATAACACAGCATTAGACACATATCCCAAAAGAAGAAGCACTTTTATGCACTTAATTCCTTCACCAAAAACATAATAAACAGTCCCTATAGGTTTCTACTACTTAATTCTCTGTTTTGTTTCATTTTTTCCCAAGAAGTTTACTTGGCCCCAAGCCAAAGTTATCTGTGGAATGTATCACCACAGTGGTTCCTCGGGTCTGATGGCAGCACTGAGAAACAGAAGTGTACAGCCATAAAGTGCTTAAAAAATAGGCAAGTATTAAATTAGTTTAAAAAATCAAACTTGTAATATTGCATATTAAGATGAGGGTCACCTTGTTCATTGCCACACACAAGTCACCTTGGAGAAGAACTTACTCCCATGGATGATAGGAGCCAATCTTTCCCAAATGTAGTCCATCCATGTTTTCTCTTGCCTTCTCTAAGGAGGATGAAGGTTTTGCTTTTCAGATGAGTAGTTTTTACTTTGTGTCCTGGATATTGTTGGCTCCTGGACAGTCCCACTTAGCAGCTCCACAGCATGGGCACTGCCACAGTCATGTCTGTGTGAGATCAGAGCACAAAGTACCAGAAGCATTCAGCATCATCAGGCTAAGACAAACTTTCACAGGTGGAAATTTACCTCCAATGATGGTTTCAGCTGGGATGTGAGCAACCAGGTCATCTGGTCATCCTTTCGCTGTTGCAGGAAGATTTCATGGCACAGCTTCCTGACAAAGTTTTTTTCTACAGGCTGAGATTGGACAGGTAGTTAAAAGATTCTGAGAGAGAGCAAGGATATAAAACTAAAAGAAAACAAAAAAAAAAAAAAGCCTTGAGCTAACAAATTAATGAGGATGTATGCGACACAAAGAAAAAAATACTTAATGAGTTTTTAAGGACATTTTGTTTTGCAAAACATTCATGGCCACATGCTAACCATGACATGTCACAGCCAACATATTTGTTTGTTATGAATGTTTGACTTCAGTTGCTCACCAGGAAGATGCAAGGTACTCTTATTAGAAGGCCTGTCACTAGGAAATCAAAGCTTGCTAATTAATATAACTCGCCAAAACAGACGACGGGTTAGAGGTGTAGACAGTAATATTTATACATTTATTTCTGAAGCAACCTCTTTCATCTCATAATTTGTATTATTTTTATGGTCTCCAGAATGAAAACTCTCTATTTCATTGATCCTTTCAGAGAGGTGAAGCATGCCTGACTTTATACTACTAAATCTGCAACTGTACACACTTCCTTTCCCCTCAAAAAACAATCACAGTGGCCAGACCCACAGCTCTACCCTCAGCTTCATTTGTAGTGTTCATATTTCTGGGTCTTGTTATTCAGTCCTTGACCTCTCCTTAATCTGGATCTTGAAAAATAAGTTGGCAGCCACAGATTGTTTGAAGGTTTTTATGTCCCACAAAAGGGAAGTTCGAGAGTTTATCTTCTTTTTTCAGTGGAAGGCAGGGCTGCTACTAGGAAAAAAGAGGTTTTGCCTGTTGTGATCTTGATATAGTTGTTAAAAATCTTGAAGCTTTATTCTTATTATATTTGATAAAGGATAAAGAGGAATATAAACCAGTAACTAACTGGGATGAAGAAGAAACTACTGGTAATAAGAGGGTATGTGATATGACTCCTTGCACTCCCAGATACTGTCAAGAGCATAACTAGACATACACCATATGTGTATGTATGTTATTTATCACCATAATTCTTACTGCACAGGGCAATATTTTGTTTTTGTTTCCTCTCTGCATTTCTCCTTCATCCCCAGGAATGAATCAGCCAGTAGCAAAGCCATCTGCACAAACTCACTCGTGTGACAAGTCACCATTAAACTGGTTTCTGGTCTTCACTTGCTCCTGCATTCCCCACCACCAGTCCCAATCCCCAACCCACCACACGCACTTTAAGTCTGCACAGCATCAGTGGAAGTTTGCTTCAAAAGAAGGAGCCAATGTGCCTTAATGGCCTGAAGTCATCACAGTTTTTCACACAAGAGGTTTACAACACGGCGATTTTCTAATGTGGGCATGCTCTGGACAGCATTAGTGTAACACAAGGCATTGCAGAGGGAGCAGATCCAGCTCCTGCATCGAGGATTGGGATAGATTTTTAAGTATTGGTGTGAAGGCAGATTGTCTCCTCATCAGTCATAGCACTATAAATATTAACCTAATGTTGATTTAAAAGCTATTTCTCCTGTTCTTGCTCTGCAGTAGCAGCTTCCAGCATTGACGACAGAAACGCTCAGAGTTTCTGAAGTTCATATTACAGGGACAGAGTAAGATTTCCCAGGCTCAGGATTTCCTGATTAACACTGATGCCTAACACGCTGAGCTCCAGCTCTCTCAATACACAGAGGGGTGGATTACAGACAACAGCTTGAGCGTCACTCAAGGGCACAATGTGGGCTATTTCTCCTGCCTGTTTTCTTTCCTGAGTTGTCCACCTTTTTTTCTTTTTTTTCCCTTTTTCTTTTAATATGCAGTATTTTTTATACCCTTGGGGTAGGGGGAGGACAGATATCTTACCTGTAGAGAATTTCATGTCAGAGTTCAGGATACTGTTTCCTAGCACAGGTAAGACAATGAGAAACCATCACTACCCCCAGTAGGGAACCAATATAACCTTCTGTCTAATACCTTCTGTCCTATAGCTATCACACTGGCACTTGCAGCAGACAGACTGAGCATTATGTTTTCCTGAGTTCAAAGCTGAACTCACAGTCTCCCCAGCCCCTGCTAGCAGGCGTTCCTGTTTTTATCTTCTTTCTCCAGTATGACCTGAAATTAATGAGAACAGTTAATATTCTGGTCTTGACAAAGGGATCTACACCCCCAGCCAACACACCTGTCTCCTGGCGTTGTAGGGTGATATATCCAGAATCAATTTTGCATCTTAGTGTCCAAACCACCAAAACAAACAGAAAAAGGCAGGAGTCAAGAAACTGGATAAAAAAGACTTCACTCTGTATTGGCCAAGAAACCCTTAATGCTTCATGTCATGCTTTAGAAAATCACTTTAGCCTAAGACTCACTTAGTGATTACAGTCCCATTTCAGACCCAGATACCCAAGCGAAGCTCTGATGGAAGGTTTAGAAAAGGCCTTTTAGCCACAGACAGGGAGATCAATCTGTTTAGTCTCAAAAGGCAGAGAGTGGGAGGCAACTTGATTACACTGTCTTCACATGGGGAAGATAACGGGCACTTAAAAGGGATTCTTAATCTAGGAGAGAGGCTTAACAAAATACTTGTGGCTAGAAGCTGAGTCCAGACCAGTTCCAATTAGAAACGAGACACTTTTAAAAAGTAATTTAAAAAACCGCCACCTATTTAAGTGGTTTTGACCACTGGGACAGTCTACTTGGAAAGGACAGAGTCTCCACACCAGGACTGGATGCTTTCTGGGAGGTGTCCTGCAGTCACCCCTTACGGAGACCAAGAGGGAAACCCAGCTGGAATTTACCAAAATCTCACCCAGCAGCTCCTTTTGAGCTTAGCCTAGTCCCCAAAATAGTTCCATAAAGAAGATGAAATATCCCTTCCTAGCAATGACAGCGCAGTGCTATTTTGGTCCAAATCTACCTGGGCTTTAGCAGAGTTTGTGTGCTGAACTGCCCTATCAAAATTATCATTGAAATGAAGAGACCACCCAAAACAGCCAGTCCAATGCCTGTTTTGCTGCGTTAATACCTTACCCCATCTGGGTCTTGTCTGCTGTCATCCTTTCACGTGTATGTTTGAACCAGAACAGAAGCTGCCTTGCGTAGGAAAGCAATATATTTACAGACATCTATAGTACAGCCTTCCATGATATGCTTCTGCACCCACCATCCCATAGGCAGGAAAAGCAAAAGTGGGTTGACTAGAAGCACACGCAATGGACAGACCTATATTTCACTCCATTTATGCACATTCATTCCCACTGTGTTAAGTAGCGAGCAGTACTAGCCTTCCCCATACCAGTGTCTGTCATTAATCAGTATATAGAGAGATGCTACCACCAGTTACAGGGCTATAAAAGCTCTAGGTTATGCAGAAGTGGTTCCACAGGAATCAATAGGGCAGCATGGCTGTTTCTCCTGGCACATTCGTACTCAGCTTCTGCGTACCAAAAAGAAAACAATACCATGAGTTCCCAGAAAAATGAAATGTCTTGCTCCAAAAACACAAATGCCACGAGGACACAAGCTATATAATACAACTGGTTCTCTCTCTGCAAGGATTTCAAAGGAAACAGTTTGCTCACTGACCAGCATCAGATCCCATTAGTGATTCTGAAGTACAATGCTGTTTGATTTATTTATCAAAGCTGATATTTTCAAAGAAGTTTAAAGGAAACTTGGTCATCTGGGAGGGGAGGGGGTGGGACACAGGGAGGTGCAGCACAAAAAGCTCTCATCTAGAATGGCCTTTTCAAAAAGTTGAAGTTTCGTAAAGGTTTCTCTAAGTCCCCAAAAGCTTTTATTGAAAGAGTTACACACTTCCCTACCCAACACCTACCCAGGAGCACCAAACACAGACGTTCAGAGGGGTTTGTGTACACATGCAACCCCCTGTGAGCAATGCAGAAGACTTTATCCATGGAGCACTTGCTTATGGTTTTAACCTGGCAGCCCTTCCTTGCTTGCTCCTCTGTCTTTTCAGGAGGCAGCATATACCTATGTGTGGAAAAAAATACATTAAATATGACACCGTAGCCTAGAAAAGACAAAGAACAATTTTCCATGCCAGGTAGTTTCTAACTCATACATGAGCTGGCAAACACATTTCCTCAGGAGTTTGTGGAGAAGAGCAACATGCTACATCAGCCACCAGCAGCGAGCAGGGCAGTCCTGCCTGCCCTGCCCACACTGGCTGGTGCTTGGTCCTTGTACTGGAGACCCATTCCTCTTCTCAGCTGCAGTGAAATTCTCCAACAGCTGCTAAAAATTATCATGGGATAAAGTCTATTGTATTCTGAACAATTTGCTGCCCTCTGTAGTCCAAGCAGAGCTTTATTCAATCCATGGCAGGAACATTACTACTTTTAATTGAATTCCTCCACTGACCTTTAGAAGTTTGGGCCCAAGACGGCACAAGAAAAAGGCAGTGATGACAGGTCCAACTGGGCAAGCAACAAAGTCACCCTGCCAAGTGCGTGTCGTCACCGAGGGAGTCATCCCAAGAGTTTCCCATTGCCAAGGAAGCACTCCCCAGGAGTCAATCATCACAGGAACCATCCTGCAGCTAAAAAGGGGACAAACATGGCATAGGGCAATACCCCTAAGCCTGGCTTGCTGCTCATGTTTCTAGCTGCTCTGCTGTGTCTGTAAGCTACAGGAATTCAAAGCTGGACAAGAAATGTGCAAAGGCTGTGTGAAGCTGAAAAAAAAAAAGAACCACAACAGCCTGAGCAGAGACCCCCAGAGAGGCACAACTCTTTAGCATACTTTAACGCATCTGCAGATATGACATTTCCTTTGTGAAGCTCGAGCTCCTAGCCTGCTGCATTTCTTTCCAGTGAGTTAACCAGAAAAAGGGAGCTCAGCCCATCGTCCGGACTCTGCGGACACCTGCCAAGCCCGCAAATACCAAGGATGTCACCAAAATCGGGAATAAACCTCGTAACACTAATGTAGTGTTAAAAGGCCGGCATTCTTTATTTACGGTGCCGGGAACATGGGGGATGACTCCTCCTCAAGTGTGTTCACCTTTACATTAAAAATCACCAGTTTTTATACCTTTTTTTTGTCGAGTCACGCTGTTTAACATAAAATTACGTACAACGCTTGCTATTAACATACAATGTTCACTATTAACTTTTAACCTTTGCATTGATTGGTTTCTTTGATCATATAACCTCATTGGTAAGGGTCAGGGGGTCTCCAAGCAACATTACTGGTGCGTAACAGGTCAAATTGCCTTGGTTCCACAAGACTTAACAAAGATAGTAACTAACTAATACAGTTATTGTTTCAGGATTCTAACAAAATTCTTCTACTCAATTCTTTACCCGTTTCTGTTAGTTTCTCAGAACAAACAGTAGCTACCTGGTGAGGTTTCTACAGTCACGCGTTTCACAACACACAATATTCTATCATTCTGTTTAATTCCCCACCACCTTGGTTACATTTCCCCCCTTTGGAAATTTTGAAATAATCATTCTTTTCAATACTTCCATCACTAATCAACATCTTATTAATACTGATTTAGTTCACCGTATGATGGTGGGAGCGTCATTAGTTGAACCATTCAAACTTTGACGCTGTCCTTTAGCTATTGCAAGTGTAATTTTGCGATCAACAGCAACTCTTCTTGCGAACTCCTTTTTCAAACCATGATAAATGAGTAATATTACCAAGAATATTAATAATAATAATAATAATAACGCGGTACCAATTAAGGATTTTACCCAGGAACCCAGGTTCCATCCCAATCCACTGAAAATTTTGTCAAACCAATTCTCCTGCATGTCTTGTTGAATCTCTTGAGTGTCTTTTTCTATTTGCCCTAATAAATCCAAATCATGTTCAACATCCTGAGTAACACTTGGGATATGTATGCAGCAATGATCTATCCTATCCTTCCGATATCCGCAAACTCCATGCTCTTTCAATAAGAGCATATGCAAAGCCATTCTATTTTGTAAAGTCATCTTCGAGGTTGCTTGTAACTGCAGATTTAATTGTCTGAATCCTTTCTTTGTCACATTAGCCAATCTTTCTACCTGACCTGTCAACCTGTATAACCAGGCCTTATTTCTATGGGTTGACAAGGGAGTCAATAAAGATTCTAAGGCCCATCCCAATTTAACTCCTGTTGAGGGTTCATTCCATTCTGCATCATCAATTTGTGATCTCTTTGTCCGTATCAACTTTAAATTTTCAGAGCCTCCTCTAAAAGGAGCTTTCTTCCAAATTGGGCATAATGTCAGCATTCCTAAAGTGATTTGTTTCACTCTCCCATCCATCGGTAAATGGGTGGTCCAAGTTCCATCACTCATTGCCCAAACTAAATGCCCTGGACTTTGAATGGTAGATTTTCTACAACTAAATATGACCCCTCTTCTGATTTTATACGTGTCAGTCAAATTTAAGTCATTCTTAAGTCCTCTACACCAACATCCAGATTTCAATGCAGCTGCTAAGGGAGGGACATCTTGAATTGCTTTATTAACCGTACTACAATTATATATCTTTTTACAGCTCCACCAGGACATTATGTCTTCCTTTTTCCGAGATGTTGTCCCTTTATCATTGACTGATGGGAAGGCTGCAAAGACTGTTCCATCCCAAGTAAAACGCCAGGGGGCATCGGCCATGTACTGGAATTGGGATAAGAGGGTCATAGACCATACTGAAGCCCAGGTTTCTTTCTCTCCTTGTTTAGTTTGGTTGCCACATTCCTTAACAATCCTGGCAGCTTCCTGTAGCGTTCCTACGCCTTTCTGCCCTGTACTCACTTCTTGACATAATTTTTCATCTCTAGTCTCTACCGTACTCAAGTTAGTCGTTAAGATTCCCCAAGGAATAGATTCCCCTACTGTTCTCAGGATTGGGAGACATGCAGTTATTTGGGTCACATTTTGCAAGTTAGCAAATTCTTTTATCAATCCCACCATTAAATTTTCTTCTGGAGTTCTCCTTGGGATGTGTATCAACTGTTCTGCTTCTATTGGCGGCGGATCTTCACTCTCTGCCCTCCTTTCTACTTGATCTGCCTTTCCCCCAAACTATGCTCCCATCATCATCAGCTGCCAAATCAAAATCCATTTCCCCATATTTCACCCTGAGACCCCCCCTTTTTAAACATATTTTAAAGTCAGTTTTGCAGTCCCTGGATCCCTATTGATGATTTTCCATGACGGGGCCTTCTTCACTCAAGTGTAGTGTATCCACGGTTCCACCCCTCTGACTTTGATTGCAGTGTATGTTGTTAACAGTACCTGGAAGAGTCCCTTCCACTTCTCCTGCAGTGGTTCAGAGTTCCAAGTGCTTATATACACAAGATCACCTGGCTGATTCTGATGTACAGGCGGATCCAAGGCAAGCGATCTAACCAACACAACACATCTCCGGAGTGCTCCAAGGACTTTTCCTGAAGAAATCGGATATCTTTTTAAATCAGTTTCCCCAGCTACCTTCATATCGCCTGGGATTAAAGGAGTCTGGTAGGGTTTGCCATACAGAATTTCATATGGACTTACACCGTCTCTTGATCTCGGTTGGATCCTAACTCTCAAGAGAGCTAATGGTAAAGCCTGTGGCCACTTTAAAGATGTTTGCTGGCAAATTTTACTTATTTGTCTTTTCAGCATTTGATTCATCCTCTCAATTGTCCCACTTGATTGTGGTCTCCAGGGGGTATGTAGGTCCCATTTTATGCCCAAAACGTTACCAATTTGTTGAACTATATCTGCCACAAAATGTGGTCGTCTATCAGAGCACATTCCTATTGGCACCCCAAATCTTGGTATTATTTCCTTTAACAATATTTTAACCACTTCTCTAGCTTTGTTGGTGCAGCACGGGGAAGCTTCTGGCCATCCAGAAAATGTATCAATTAGTACTAACAAATACCTATATCCATTTTGTCTGGGTAACTCAGAGAAATCAATTTGCCAGTAATCTCTGGGAGAATTTCCTTGTTTTGTTACTCCTAAAGGTGGTTTCTTTTGGTTGAGGGGATTATTTTTAAGACAGATTGGACACTTAGCTACTATTGATTTAACTATTCCTGTCATTCCCACACACACTATAGAGGTTTTCAAACTCGAAACCATGGCATCTACTCCCCAATGTGTTTGTTCATGCTTTTCTCTTGCTAGTTCTATCATGACTTGTGGAGTTACTATTACCTGTTTCTCCGGCGTTCCCCACCATCCTTCCCCATTTTGTGATGCTTTTAATTGTTCTGCTAATTGATCATCCGATCTATTATATTTCGGTTTTAAATTTGGAAGTTTTGTTTGTTTTACTGGTACTAGTGCAAGGATACCTTGTTCTGCCGCCTCCTTTGCAGCTTTATCTGCCAATCGATTACCTCTGTTTACAGCCGTCTGACCAAATTGATGAGCTTTACAACGCATTACCGCCACCTCCTTTGGTCTCTGCACGTCTTCCAGAAGTTGGAGAATTTCTTCTTTGTACTTTATAGATGTTCCTTGGGCTGACAGCAGTCCTCTTTCTTTCCAGATAGCTCCATGAGCATGGATCACACCAAACGCATATTTAGAATCAGTCCAAATATTTACCCTTTTTCCTTCTGCTATTCGCAGAGCCCGCCTTAACGCCACCAGTTCTGCTTTCTGTGCTGAGGTATTTGTAGGCAATGTCCCTGACTCCGACACCTCAGTGGTGGTGACGACAGCATACCCGGCCATTCGCTTTCCTTCTTGCACAAAGCTGCTCCCATCTGTAAAGAATTCCAGATCAGGATGCTCCAGAGGTGCATCTCTCAGGTCCGGTCTGCTGGAATAGACTTGTTCAATAGTTAGCAGGCAATCATGTTCTAAATTCCCTGTTGGACTTTCTGTTGATGGGAATATTGCTGGGTTAACACTTGGTGTGGTTTTTAATTCCACACCATCTTGTGCCAATAGGACAACCTGATATTTCAGCATCCTGCTGGGGGATAACCAATGACCCTCCTTTTGCTCTAAGACAGCTATTACCATATGTGGTGCATACACTACCATCTTTTGACCCATGGTCAGTTTTGGAGCCTCTCGGATCAGCAATACTGTTGCTGCCACAGCACGCAAAGATCCCGGCCATCCTTTACTTACATTATCAAGTTGTTTGGAGAAGTATCCCACCAGTCTCTTCCAGGATCCCAGCTGTTGTGCCAGCACCCCAAACGCCAGATGTTGCCTTTCGTGTACAAACAACTCAAAAGGTTTGGTCACATCAGGTAATCCTAAAGCAGGAGCCATCATCAGCGCCTTTCTCAGTTCTTTGAATGACTTCCGACATTCAGGCGTCCAAGTCAGATACCGATCTTTGGATTCTTTTAAAGCCTCATATAGTGGCCTCACATACAGTCCATAGTTCAGAACGCAGACTCGACACCATCCAATCATCCCCAGAAAAGCTCTTAGTTCGTTTGGGCTGCTGGGTTCAGGAATTTGACAAATAGCTTCCTTTCTTTCATTCCCTAATTGTCTTTGTCCTTGAGATATTTCAAATCCCAAATAAATCACTGCTTCTTTCCCTATCTGGGCCTTATTTCTGGAAACTCTGTACCCCCCTTGGCCCAGAAAATTTAATAAACTGATAGTAATTTCAAAACATTTTTCTTTACTCTCTGCTGCTATCAAAATGTCATCCACATATTGTAACAATGTGCCTCCCCCTTGGTTCTGTTTTTTCCATATCTCTAATTCCTTTGGCAACTGATTCCCAAATAGCGTAGGGCTATTTTTGAATGCTTGCGGAAGTACAGTCCATGTTAACTGCGTCCTTCGTCCTGTAGCGGGGCTTTCCCATTCAAAAGCAAATATGCTTTGTTTTTTTATATCCAGGGGTATGCAAAAGAAGGCATCCTTTAAATCCAGTACAGTAAACCATTTATGTTCCTCTTTTAAAGAGGTCAATAAAGTGTATGGATTAGCCACTACTGGGTGTATATCTTGAACTATCTGATTTATAGCTCTTAAATCCTGAACTAGTCGATATTCCTTACCTCCAGATTTCTTTACAGGCAATATGGGAGTTTGTATTCTGATTCATATTCTACTAAAGCCCATATTCTAAAAATTTCATAATTAACCCCGCTAATCCTTTTCGAGCCTCCCACTTAATAGGGTATTGTTTTTGTCTTACCGGCTTGGCTCCAGGTTTTAACGTTACTTTTACCGGCTCTGCCAATTTAGATCGTCCCGGAACTTCACTCGCCCGGACCAAAGGAATTACTGCATTTTCCGCTTCTTCTGGAATCCGTTCTTCCCTGAAAGAATCCTGTAACATAAACACTCTTGCCTCTATGGCTTTTGATTCTGGTATTAGTAATTTAATCTCTCCATCTTTGAAAGTTATTTGTGCATCTAGTTTACTTAAGAGATCTCGCCCCAACAAAGGCAGTGGACATTCAGGCATATACAGAAACTGGTGAGTTACCAGCTGTTCTCCCAATTTAAACTTTAATCGTTCTAGAAAAGGCCGATTTTCTTTTTGCCCTGTCGCACCAACAACATTTACTGATTTATGACTAAATTTCCCTTTACATGTATTCAATACCGAGTAAGTGGCCCCCGTATCTATCAAAAATTCTATTTCTTCATCCCCTAGCTTCAGTGTAACCAGAGGTTCAGCTAGGGTTGATTCCCCCGGTCCCCTTCATAATTCTTCATCCACAGTCATTAATTTAATTGCCCAGGGAGTTGGATCTAATTCTCCAGCTTTGGGGCACTCTTTTTTCCAGTGCCCACGTTCCTTGCAAATAGCACATTGATCTTCGGCCAGTCGGGGATTTACCTTCCTCCTTTCTCCAACATTCCTTCCCCGTCCTCTTCCTCTACCTCTTTGATTATTCTCAGTTAAAATCGCCAGTAATTTTCCATCCCTCCGTGCTTGCCTCATTTCTTTTTCCTTTTCCCTATTATTAGATACAGCCCAGGCAGTTTCAAGCATCTTACCCAAATCTCTAGATTCAGGTCCTTCCAATTTCTGGAGTTTCTTTCTAAGGCCTGGGGCCGATGGACACATAAATATAGAGGCCAATTGTATCGCCTCTTCTGGTTTATCTGGATCCAAATTAGTATATTTTCTAGCAGTCACCCTCAGTCTTTCCATAAAGGCTGACGGGGACTCCTTTGAGTCTTGTCTTACTTCATAAATTTTTGACCAATTTATTGCTTTTGGCATTGCGTGTTTAACACCATATAAAATCCACCTCTGATATCTATTCAGCATTCCTCTGGGTCCCGGTTGATTAGGCTCCCATTCAGGATTTACGGATGGAAAATTCTGGTCCACTGTCCCCTCTAAATCCCCATTAGCATGTGCTCCCTCCACCTGTTTTCTGGCAGTATTCAATACCATTTTCTTGTCAGTTTCGTCAAGCAGAGTATCCAATATCACTTGTAAATCATTCCAATCAGGATCTTGAGTTCTAATTATTGTTTCAATTACCCTAGCTACTTTTTTGGGATCCTCCCGGTAGGTACTGGCAGTCTGTTCCCATAATCTTAAATCAGTAATTGAAAAAGGAGCTTTCACCATCACTGGACCATCATTCCCCACTGCTTCGCGGAGAGGGGCTTGGATGGAAGTCGGTCCCGCTTCCCCCCTCCTTCCCCATGTTCTTCTTGAAATTGGGCTAAATCCCCCTGATTCCCCTTCCATTTGAGGGGCAGAAGGATTATCATTCTCCAAATTTTGGATCTCTCTTCCCCTTTCCCACCTCCGGTGAGGAGCAACCGTTAATTCAATATCCTCCTCCTCAGCTCCATTCTTGAAACAATTCTCTTCAGTATTACAAATAGAACAACCCCTTTTTGAGTTCTCATCACATCCTCCCTTTTTCAAAACCATCATCATAGAGTTATACGGGTGTATCCCACACTCTTTCTGCCATTCTGGATGATTCTGCAGTGTAAAGAACAAATGAACGTATGCCATCTCTTCCCATTTACCTTCCCTTTTACAAAACAACATTAATTGCAAGATAGTATTGTATTGCAATGTCCCGTTTTCTGGCCATTTCTCCCCACTCTCCAATCTATACATTGGCCACCAATGATTGCAATATTCTATTAATTGTTTCCGAGTCAGAGGACTGACCTTCCAGATCTTTCCAGTGCCTCAAGATACATCCAAAAGGTGTTTCTTTTGGGATGGGTTTCTTACTCGGAAACATGCCCATCTTCCCGAGACTAGTGGGTGTGATCGTGCACTATCACAGGCACTAGTCAGAGGCACCCCAACCCCCGCTGAAGCTCCCTCTGGGACTCCAGCCCCCTGCCGGAAATCCCACCCTCCTTGCCCAGGACCCTAGCCCAACCCTGCGAGGCTTTCGCCGCGTATTATAGGCAGGCGTTACCTGTGGGGACTCCAACCCCGTAGAGGTACCTGCCAGCCCAACTCTGCGTAGCTTTCGCCGCGCCTTACGAGCAGGCTGGTGGAACTCATACCCACGTTACTTCAATCCCTTAAAAGAATGCCTTATTACCTTTCCCAGGGGACTTGCTCAGAATTCTTCGGTCGGGGGATCAGAGGTTCTCCCCGAGGATCCCTCGGTGCCGGCTGGAGGTCCCGTGGTCCCACGGATCCATCGAGATTCACAAGCAGTGTCCCATCTGGGGTGCCAAAACTGTCACCGAAATCGGGAATAAACCTCGTAACACTAATGTAGTGTTAAAAGGCAGGCATTCTTTATTTACGGTGCCGGGAACATGGGGGATGACTCCTCCTCAAGCGTGTTCACCTTTACATTAAAAATCACCAGTTTTTATACCTTTTTTTTTTGTCGAGTCACGCTGTTTAACATAAAATTACGTACAACGCTTGCTATTAACATACAATGTTCACTATTAACTTTTAACCTTTGCATTGATTGGTTTCTTTGATCATATAACCTCATTGGTAAGGGTCAGGGGGTCTCCAAGCAACATTACTGGTGCGTAACAGGTCAAATTGCCTTGGTTCCACAAGACTTAACAAAGATAGTAACTAACTAATACAGTTATTGTTTCAGGATTCTAACAAAATTCTTCTACTCAATTCTTTACCCGTTTCTATTAGTTTCTCAGAACAAACAGTAGCTACCTGGTGAGGTTTCTACAGTCACGAGTTTCACAACACACAATATTCTATCATTCTGTTTAATTCCCCACCACCTTGGTTACAAGGAGAGCTGAGGTTTGGAGACCAGAGGGGCTGAACCACAGGGTCCCACCGGCCAGCACAGGCATGACACGTAATTGAATGGCTGACAATATGTTCAGGAGATCAAGGACCTCTTCGCCTCTGATGGCACATGGCCCCACTACTTAGATTATTCATAAAAGAGGGAGCACGGTTCAAAATAAACTGAAGCTCCTATTTTCACAGCCCCACTATCCTGAAGCAATTTCCCCCCTTCCCTCCCAACCCACTGCCTTTATTAAAACTAATCATAAAGCTTCCAACAGGAGAAAAAAAGCTCTTTCATTGCAAACTGATGAGGTTTACAGCCAGGTTTTTCCCCAAAGAAAACAGTTTCTGCTTTTCAGCCTTTCCCAATTACGTTGGTACAACACATTTCTCAAGGTGACAGGTGCTCTGGGTTTAATGTAACCTAAATAAAGTCTGCAGGTAGATGTCGCCCTCCAGTGGTGAAAATAAAGACACACAGCTATGCATTTTTTCTTTGTGTTTATAGGAGGCAGAATTATCATAATGGGCAACGATTGCTGCTTATTCTCTCTCCTGGTGGCATCTGGGGGTGCCAATGCACAGAAGACGTTAAATCTAGCCCTGGGCCTGAGTTGGGCACATGGGCTCCATCCCACAATGACCACGGCTCAGGGGCTGAGAACAGATAGCAGTAAGCACAAAGCTGAGCCATGTGAACCTTTCAGAGGAGCAAGGCTTCTCCATGTACAACCTCACCTGACTGAGCAGGGTGTCCCTCTGCCAAGGAGTCCCTCAAACCAGATGCAGGGTGTGCCATACCCTAGCAATCAGGGTACCCTCCCATCCTAATTCAGGCCCAGTCCTGCCTGTTTAGTCTCTTGGCACCCAGGTAACACCCAAACCACCAAGCTTGGGTTGGACGTTGCCTGTGGGCTACTTCGTGCTCAGTCCCATTCTCTAGAAGACATCACTGCCATTTCACTGTAATTGCAGATGGTCTTCCATCACCTTTTCATTGAAACAGAGCCAATATCGATGCTCAGACAACAAACCTGGCAGATCTTGGTCATCCAGGGGCATTTTCCCCACTCTATGGACTAATTCCTACCTGCACAATGTAGGGATTATTTGCTGCTACTTAAGGTCCTGCAAGAAGCAAAAGGAGGAGGAGCAGGACATGAGCCCAGGACAGACAACTTAATTCACTCCTTGTGGCTCTGGCCACCACTGTCTTACATGATGTGAGCACTGGGGCTGAGCCTGGGTTACATTCCCATCCACCCTTTCAACACCAGATCATGAGGAGGGCCTCTTGTGAATAAGTCAGAGCAGCTCCTTGCATTTTGTTATGCTCACATCAGGCCTCTGCAGTGCTCAGCAACTAACATACACCACACTGCTTCTCAAGACAGCGGAGGACACCAAACTGTCGAGATTTGGATACAGTATGGGTCCAATTGCTAACAAAAAACTCAAAATAATGTTCCAAACAGGTCTGGAGGGAGTCTTGGTTTGGGGCTCCCTGTCCGTAGGAATCGGGGTCCTTTGAGACCCAACCCAGACAGCACCTATCACTGCACTCATACCTGAGCTCATGTCAACAGCTCTCCCAGTCTACTTTCCCACACAGCTCTATTACAGCAATATTCCAGCCATTCTTCAATGTAGCAGTGCCATCTTCAGGCAAAAAGCCTGCCCTACACTCCTCTGCTGGGGGTAGTGACTCGCCAGGGAGCGAGAGCAAGGCACACTGCAGGGCAGACTCGAGTCCCCAGCGGTATCAGTATTTAACTTACCATTGTCCCGTGTTAGCTGCAGCTTGCCCTCACTTTCCAGCTGATCCTGAGACTTGAGAACTGCAAATGCCAGATCCATGTGAGCCTTTTTAGGCTTGTAACCTTTCCCACCCAATGTTCATAATATTGATTGTTTTTCTTTTTTTTTTTTTTTTTTTAATCAAAAGTGGGGCCAGAGCAGACACTGCTGAGATTGTCCATCAACCCCTGGTCACTACTTCACTCAGACCCATATCCCAAGACACAGATTACAAGGTAAAACAACCACACATGAAGAGTAACTCCTCGGTAGCCCAGTGCAAGGCTCTTGTGAGCTGAAACCTTCCACCTCTTCCAGCCAAAATTTTTCTCCTGATTCAGATACTCCCACAAAAGCCTTTCCATTCCCAGCAGGTTTTATTCTGCAGCCCATGTGTCTGAATGGCAATGGGAGCTGGACTTCAGCTTTCCTCCGGAGCAGACATGTCTTCACCTCAGCTATCTGCATATGGACCTGTGCCCCAAAGGGCACTGAGATGCCCATCAGACACAAAATTTTGCAGAAAAATATCTAATTGCACTAATGCTGTAAGCAAGGGGCCCATCTCATTTTGCTCATCAGTAATGGCGATCTGATTCCACGATGCAAAGGCTGCAGATGTAGGGCGGGGTATCACCCTCTAGACCTGGCCATGCCCTGGATTGGATTGATACATGCTACCGCAACACAGGACGCCTAAGTCCTTATGGCACTGCCACAATGGAAATGTTCGCACAGTCCCACCCTGTGGCTCCATACACCTACCAAATCCCAAGGTTTCTCTGGATGACACCACCTTGAGCTGCAAACCCTGCCTGGGCTGCAGAGCTTTGGGAGAGACCCTGTCTGCCTGGGACACAGTGCAATCAGCCTTTGGGAATGCTCTCTGAGTAAGGTACTGATGACCACGGCTGTGTATGGGGACACACTGTGACAATCCCGTGGCTCCCCCCAGCATCCCAGCAAGGGCCAGGGGCCAACAGAGTGCCCTGACCATGCTGCTTGCACTGGACATTCACACTGGAAGGCACCATAGGGGATGGTGTAATGGGATGGTCTTAGCACAAATGAAATATCTGCATGGTCCTGAGCCTCAAAGGATAAAGTGGGAGAGCAATATCAGCTCCCCACTATGAACAAGAGATTCTGGCACCTTACAGGGAGAAAGACCTTTACCTTCCCAACCATCCATCCTCTTCCCTAACAGCAGATGTTACACACAACCCTTTTTGCTGCAAATTGACAATTTCCACTAAACAGTTTGTTTCAGGAAAAGCCGCCTTCCACCAGTAAGAGCTACAATTTGGCACCATTCAGCCCAGCTGGGGATAATTTACCATCACTGGTACATCAGTCTGTGGGCAGCAAGGCAGTGTAGACTGTCCTGCTGTGCTAGAAAAGCCAGGAGGTTGCAATGCTCTGCAGCACATTTCAGCCAGAAGCTCAAAGCATCGCCTAGTTTGGCGAACAGCCTGCTTATCTTAGGGTCTGAATTAATTAAGCCCTGAAATGCATGGATCGTGAGATGTAATGGTGAATTATGGCTTTCAGCTGGATTCCCTGGGTCCTGTGCCAGCTGCTCCACGAGTGTGGGCTGGCAGTGCCAAGGTAGGGCAGCCCAGCAGCTGCTTTGATTCCAACTGGCTGCAAATGGTCGTAAAGAGCAAAAAACAAAATACAGCTGAGAGCAAAGCAAGCCCCCGGTGGTCTGGCCACAATGCTCTCACCACCTCCTTTAGCAGCAAAGGAATTGGTGTGGAGGACCCCGCCTTCAGCCTGCAGCACAATTTGCCTTGTGGCAGGATGATTCCCACAGCTTTGAAAATATCCATGATAGGAAAGTATTTGCATGGGTTGGACAACATAGCATGGTTGTGCTGGGAGGTGGGAAGCTGCTACACTGCCTTGTATTTCCACACTGAATGAGTTTTCTCCAGGATTGCACCAAGCCCAAGGCTCAGCATCTCCTACCAGTGTGGTGTATCCTCAGGGGTAGCAGCTCACACTCAGGATCCAGGAGGAATTTTGGCCACCTGAACACATCTCTCTGTGATATGCCACCCCAGAGGCCCTTGGCCGTTCACACATAATATGGGGAGCAAACAGGACAAACCTGCAGATATGCAGCCTACCTCTTTTAAGCAGCCCATTCCTGTAAATCATGCACGTACCCATGCCAAGGTCTAGGTATTGCTTTTTGATTAAAGAGGAGAGGTTCAGAGATGGGTAAAGGGCTGTGTCCGATGAAGAACATCTTAGGATTTGGGTTGTGGCTGCTTAATCCTGGTAACATCACATTCAAACAAGGTATGTAGGGGGCTCAGGATCGGTGGTTTCAGAGCCGTCCTCAGGTTGACAACATGCAGCTGCTCTCTCCTAATGCAGCACCATCAGAGGAGATGACTGATTTACTGCTGTGCCTATGGCAGCTGGTTGCAATGCTCTGGTCCTTAAAAAAGCTGGGCCTGTAGCCCCCTGATGGTACGAGAGCCCTGGCTGGAGGTGGGTACTGAGGTACTCAGTCTGGGAGATATTTCCCTGTGGCTGCTTTGAGAGGCTCCTGTGCAGTGAGGAAAGTTCATCCTTTTGTAAAGAGTTCTCCTTTTCAATATCCTTAAAATGTTTTCATGTTTTGTTTCAGTTTCTTAAGGAAAAAGAACCCCAAAGAAAAAAAGCCCTGAGGATGAGGTAGTGGGAGATATTTGCACTATAACCAGTATTTTTGGTAAAAATTCCTATTTTCCTGAACTGCTCCAGTAACTACCTATTTTGCCTGTCATCCTTCTGCAGCATCTGGAAGGTACCCTGCAGAACATCGTTAGGAAAATGGTTCCTTTCACATTTTTAAATAAATTAAATAAACAAAGTAAAGGAGAAGGGTCTTGCAAGCCCATAGGCAAGTAGGGATGCAAACAATGGGATCCAGGCATGACAAGAGAATGCCAGGGTTTTCATGGGATCCAGAGGAGTTGCCCCAGCTCTGCACTGATGTCAGGTATGCCAGATGAGTCCAGGTTCATCCAAGGGATCCAGGTCCCTCAAAGAATCCGTGGGTTTAAAATTTTTCTGGGGATTGATTGTGTTAGAAACCTTTCTTTAGTAACTGTACATGTTAACTTGTTACCCAAACAGCATATATTCAGTGACAGTTCATCTGGTTCAATAGAAATAGATCTTTATTAATAACATGCATATTATATGTATATTTAAAATACATATACATTTTTCTACTATTCACTTTAGAAAACAATTTCATAAAAACCTTTAATCAGGTCCCAAATAATTTTAAACATTAAAAAGCCATTTTTTGTTATAGAACCAGTAGGTATTATTCCAATTAAGTGGTGTATAATCACCATGTATTTAACATAATGCAGGCTCATGCATTTCAATAGAAATAGGTGTTCCCTTTTCTGCTTTGTTAATCATGTCAAATATATGATGATATACTTGACAACACCTGCCACAGTTATTATATGCAATTGTGATTCCCTGCTGAGAGCGCGCTGTACAGATGGCATTTAAAAGCTGGAGACAACTTTTTTACAACTTTCTGAGTTCCTGTGAGGGGCGTCTGGCATTGTAGGTAACCCAGAACCCAGTTACGACAGAAACCAGAAAAACAATTTCATGAACAGTGAAGAGGAAAGCAATCTAAAAAAGAAGAGAAGAGTAAATTGCCATATACCCTCTGTTTTCATTGCAAACAGGTCAGGGCTGTGTTTCCCAAGGCCCTGCCAAGTACCAAACCGGAGCTGTATAGAGTGCACAGAGTTATCATCAGCTATACATGGTTTGCAGATTTACAGAACATATACAAAGGCTCATATGAGGATGGGACTTTAAGGCACGATAGTCCATATACTCAACACATTCATTGAAAACAAAAGTTCAATTTACAGTGCAATATAAATGTATTCAAGAACTCAAGCGGCAGCTCAATAATCACTTTCACTGATAATTAGGCAATTGAGGAGTATTTCTGCGGTGCACAGCAGCCCCAGCCCTGCACACACTCATACGCATGCTGAGCGTCAAGTACATGAGGTGCCTCTCTGGCTTTGGCGAGAGGATCTGTGCAAAGAAACTTAGATGATAAATGAAGCATTTACAGGATCAGGGCCCTAATATTTTGGGGTGTCTGCACCAGGCTGTACAGGCAGAGATGCTGCCCCGCTGAGCCAGGCTGCCTCCCGGCATCTGTACCCCTCTTGCCTTCAGCCACAGCTCATGCAGCTCCAGAAGGTGACCCCCCCACATACACCCACACACCCACGCCATGCCTCCCATGGAGCCACCACCACCTCTTCTGCAACCAGGATCAGGCCTAGCATTTACAGCCACTTAAGGAAAAGCTGCACAAAGAAAACTTAACTCATTTAAACGCTAATTACAGTCAAGTGTGCTGCTATTCCTAGATGAAAATGAATTGTCCTAAGCCAGTTATTTTCAAAATGATCAGCTATCATTTCCAAGTCTGTCCTTGTCACCCACCTCATCTATATTCTCTCTGATGAATATACTATCTCCAAGGCAACTGAGTCAAAGGGAAGGAAGGACTTTCTTTACATCCAGTGCAAACATAGCCCATATGTGGGAGTTCCTACTGCAGTCATAATAGAATATATATATATATCTATCACTGAAAGTTGACCACCTACAGACAGATTCACACATCAGAAGCCAGAAGAGCTGAATTGTAGCTACAAACCCAAAAAAGAAAAATCACTGTATGTAGCTGTATTAAAATGCTGGTACCCAGTAACTTGGTAACTAAATGTTAAAATCAGCATATAGTTGAAAAAATGTCAAATTAAATATTTCAGGAGTAACTTGCAATGTTCCTGCAGCTTTGTACTTTATCACCCCATAAACTATGGTTTTTAAGCACTAAAGTAGAATATTTCAGACCCACTTTTCAACAGCACAAATCACTGCAAAAAGCGGAAGGCAGTAAAAACTTGAGCACACTTAAAATATTTAGAATTGTGGACCTTTGATTCAATTTTGTATCAAAAAGTCAACCATAAAAAACCAATTTGTTTTCTAGAAAGAAATAATCAATTTTAACAGCTCCTAGAGCAAGTAGAAATAAAAATATCATCAGACAATGTTTTTTTGTTCAAGAAAACAACATGAGAAAAACGTGAGTAAAATATCATCCTCTTTCCCAGGTAGCCCAAGGAGTTTTGTTATCTGATCCAGATTTTTGTCTGTTATGTCTGTTCAGTTATCGTAACACCTCATCAGAGAAGCTTTCAATGGGCAAGAAAGTATCTGCCTCTTCCAGCAGGCAAGGAAGTTACTCTTCAAAGATGAATCTGACAGAGGCAATGAGTTTTTTCAGGTGAAGTTAAATGCTTTAATCCTACTGAGCTTTTTTATTCCACTTAAACATTACTAATTTTACATAAAAAGTTTTGTTTATTGAGGCCAGAACCATCCTCTGAATACAGCAAAGTAGGTCAGTGAGAGAAAAAAAGCATTTTTAGCATTTTATGTAGCTGCTAGATCATTATGAATTCAGGCAAAAATGGACACTAAGACAAAAAAATAATGCATAAATCAGATCACCTCAGAGTGGAAAATCACATAGTTTGGAAAATCAGAAGACAGAAGTAATTTTCCTTTACTACCTCACATTCTTCTAATGTCCCTACCCCAGCCCCGAAGTCCTCATGAGGCGTGCAAGGTGCCGGCAGAGGCCAGAGAGCTCTTTGGGGGATAATGGCACCTCTCACTACAGCCATCATATCATCAGCCTACATCTGCGCAGCAGACTGGTTTCGCTGCCAGCTTTTACTGGCAGTACTAGGGCTGTTCCACACACCTGACAATTAGCCTGGCCATTCTCAGCCGGCCCCTGTCACGATGGGCATGGCCACTTTTAGCTGGAGATTTCTCAAACGATGCCAAATGGGAGCTTAATCGTTCACATGATTTTGGGCTGGCGAAAGCCCAGGGGCAGCAGGAATATAACCACACACATAGCCAAGCAGCTCTGACACCAAATTACACTGACCGAGGGTTTAAAGACACCCTTTTGTAAGAGACAAGTAAATATGCCTTGTCTCAAAATAAAAACAAAAACCCGAACATTCATCATGACTAACAGCACCTCCCAAACAGCACTGCCCTGTTTTTCCAGCCTTCCCACAATATCCGTGCTGTTTACGTTCTCCAGTTTGCAGGTTATCCTCATTTTGAATTAGACTGTTGCCTTTTTTTTTTCCTTCATTTAGAAAAATATCTGGATTTCACCATTTCCTTCTGTCTCCTAAACCTGTACTGGCTTCTAACTACTGATATCAGAGTTAACTTTGCTCCTCACACAACCTGCTTTTGCCTTTCTGTCTTTTCTCCTGCACTAACATGTGCCTGAGAGTTGCAATGATATGTGCAACACACACAACTAGGATCCTCTAAGCAAGGTTACAGGAGGAATCCTACATGAAGCACGTCCCTGGCAAGCAATGGTATTTGTTCATACTGTATAATGCATCAGCCACATCTGCATGAGCAAAGCCTTTCAAAATAAAAAATTAGGTTCTTAGATACATATCTGCTTCCAGCTGAGTGTGCGCTATTCTTTACTTTGTTTTAAAGCTTTAAAGTGGTGACAGCCAGCAAAGCAAAGCCGGTTTCTTCACTGTAAGCCAACAGACCTGTAGGACTTTGACAGGCTTTGGATCATCTCGTGTGTTTGTTCAGCAATTCTGGGATGTGAGTCACCTGCAGGTGACCTGCAGGTGTATCGGTAACAGATAGTTTACAGGCTCATTAATCACATTTCCCCAGGTTAATAGTGCAATCTTTGCTTTTGACCCCATTGCTGGAGCATCATCTTTTCCCTTATATTACTCTTTGGTATTTTCATGACATAGCTTTGGCAGCTATAAAACTTTCCACTTGTAGTCATCAATTTGCTGAACATCTTTCATGTCATAGCTTGTGAAATATATATTTACATATTCTAAGGTTAATTCCCAGATTGAAATTCGTCATTTCACTTAACCTGAAATGCTATTACTAATGCTGAGTAGTTTCATCAGGAGAACCTCTGAGGTTTTACTAACATCTGTCAGATACATTCATTCTCTATCTATGAGAATTAGCATTGTTTTTCTGCTTTTTCTATTCTACATAAAAAGAAATTACTGTCTATTCCCTAGCACCAATGTGAGACTCTGGCCAAACAGCAAATTAGCATGCAAAAAAGTATTAGGGAAACAGCTAGGGAAAGAATCAAATGAAGTTAAGGAAACACTGATGACAGGCTGAAGAAACAATCTTTCCTGTGAGTCATTCTGGTTTGTATTAAAATAGCAAAGTAGATACCAGCTAAGAGATAATATAAGTAAAAGGTGAATGCAATTATTTAAAAAAAAAAAAAAAAAACAACAACTTGCAAATCTAAGTACAGAGTGTCTCGTAAGTAGCAAGTGAGTTAAGTCTCTGAAAATCCTAAGCAAAAGGCTGTTTCCTTTGGCACTGACTCCTTCATGGTCAAAGCATTTGTCAAAGAAACTTTCTGCCTATGCCCTTGCAGTAAGTAACTTGCATTTTACTCCTCACTGTTAGACTACTCCACTGCTTTGGGGGCTCCCCTTCCACTGGGGATGGCATAATTTAACTGCAAAGTGATTTTGAATGCCTGTATCTACACACAGATAACTTAAATGCAGCTTTGTTTCTACAAAACACATTGCGCGCAGTCTCTGCAGACAAGAACCTCCGTATTGCACCAGCTCTGTGTGTATGGCAAGGTACTTCATAACCAGGGCGTTAACAGCGGGGACTGCAGACCATTATTCAAAGTACCTTCCACTCAGCTCTGAACACATCCGCCTTTGATCACAAGTATATCTGCAATTAGTGCCTCATCTTAACATCTCAATAAGCAGTTCAAGCATTCAGAAACAAACATCAGTGGGTCTAACAGCTACTTTAATTCATTTTATAAATAAGCAATTGAGAATTTTGCTCCAAGTGGCTGCTCGCGTAGCCCATTCCGTAAACGGCGTTCTCTGCAGAGTAAGGCACGATGCGATACGAATGCAGCTCTTCATAATAGAGCGACTGGGAACAGCACTCCTGTACCATAAACTTCAGCCGTTTTCGTGCATCAGAGTAAGCAGTCCTATAACATGGAGCCTCCTTAAAGTATTCATAGCTCTCCCTCTCTGTCTCTAGGTGAATCTTCCTCAACAGATTGTTAATTAATACAGACCTACGGAGATAGGCTTCAGGGTCATCCAGGAATCGGAGTTTCTGGAGAGAAAGTTTTAGAATACAAGTCCGGTCCTCGGGTAGTATCAGGTGCTGGGGAGTAAAGAGCAAGCAAATGGGTCTTTAGCATCGAGGAATGAAACCAAGGGAGGATGGGGTCTGGAATGAGAGAGCTACTTACTTTTGGACAATACTCATGGTAATCTTGATGTAAATGTTCTTCTTCTGCATATTTTCTCTTAAAGTAGGCTACTTTCGACGTCGTTAATGTCTTTGGTAGGCCCCGATCAGATCAGCTCTGCATAAAACGAGAAGAAAAAGCGGGTCGGTAATGCTTGCTGCCACGGTGGCTGTAAATCACACGGTCTGGGGTGTGTAGGGGAAGGAGGGGTCCAGAGGTGGGATGCAGCCAGGATGACACACAGCCTCAACCTCCAGCCCGGAACCCACTGGAAAAATAATTGAGAGCCTGGCAAATGTGAAGGCATTTCTGAGCTGGCACCCTGAGGCTTGCCAGCACAGCAAGCCCTGCTCCAGAGTGACAACCACAGCACCAGACGCACGCTGCCCCTGCCGGGCAGGGTCTCCAGATCCTACAACCGAGCAGGGTACCCCTGGCCAGCCACAGCCTCGCAGAGCTAGGCGAGAGAGATGCCCAAGCTGGGAAGGTCACCAGGCACTGCAGGAGGGACTGGGATGGGACCTTATGTCTACAGAACAGGGGTCCCTGTGCCATGCTGCGGGGTGTGTGGGACAAGGGATGGGTTTTAATTTCCACACACCACGCACAGAGCTCGTGGCTTCCCTAGAAAACCGATACAGAATGTATTCACTAGATGGTAGTGTCGTCCCAGAGAAGCAGGAGAGCCCTAGCTTGGTGGGAGGGTGATGGAGCTGGTTTGGTCTCTGCATTGCTTCAGTTTTTCAGGGCACAGAGGATGGAGGCTCAGCCTTTGGGCTAAGAGAAGGGACTACTGGGGCTTTTGTCCTGTGACAAGAGCCCAATGGAGGTCTGCTCCCCTAGAGCAGAGCCCTGGAGACGACCAGGGCTCTCCACACACCCGCAGCCAGGCCTGGCAGGGTGCTCCGAGCTCGCTCATCTCTATGGAAATGTGACATGGTGCTAATTCAGCATCTTAATGAGATCTGTAACTTCAGTGGTATTCAGTCCCGGTAAGAGCCAGGACTGGGTTTTGCTTTTCTATACAAGACAAGACAGCATGTGCATTTGCGGTTGGCATCATCACCTCCCAAACCCCCTCTCTTGTAAGAAATTTCTGTTGTTTGCTTTTAAATGCACTATTTTTTTTAAACTTATTATGCTGACATTTAAAGGCAGCCCAGGGAAAGAAAGTATCCACAGCCACTTTTTAGAATAACTCAAAATCAGGTCCTATGGGATATGTTTTCTTCCCCAAACTGAGATCTCCTTATGGGGGTATTTGAAACAGATTTTCTGAGGAAATAAAGGACTTTGTTTGGGGCTGCTTCTCTGCCACAGTAGAAAAGCCAAAAGGTATTGCACAACCAAAACACAGACCTCATGTCACTGGAAGGATCCTGGCATGGGGCATGGGGGGCTTCTTGAGTCCTAGCTGCAGGTGGGAGTCAAAAGATACCCACATAACTATTTCAGGGACTGGTGGCATCTCTCCTTCACCGGCAGGAAGGAGTAATGTCCACTCCCTTCCTTCCTCTACATCAAGAACCCACAAGAAGGGGCTGAAGAAGAAATCCCCTAATAAGAGAGTCTTCTTGTGTTTTCTCCCTGAATTTCAAGTCTGTGAGGATGGAGGTTTCCCATAAAGGATGCTACAAATCTGGGCAGAAAACTCTTGCCTGGTGGATTAACACCTCATTTGGAGCCAAGACCCCCAGCCCTGCTCTGGGGCCCCGCCTGACATGGATTGCACAAAACGGCAGCATTTCCCCAGGAGAAGGACCAGCGCTCTTGCAGCGGGACAGCGCTACACTTCAGTCAGCCTGGACCACCGCACACACCAGAGACACTCCCTGCACCAGTCTCAGCTCTCAAGGACAAGGGTGCAGCTGCGGTCTTCACGGCTCTGTTAGCATTGAGTAGCTGCAAACATTGGTTTAAATTCATATGCAGCAACCTTTATTGCTTGCAGGTTTTATCCTAGTATTTGAATTACACCAGAGCATGAACATCCTGGACATTTAATTACTCTGATATTAGGTTCTCCTAGGTGAAAACCCCACTGCTGTGTTATCTGAGCTCAATCACAAATGCATTTATCCTCCCAGTGCCGTGGGATGGGAGAACATTAGTTTTACTCGCATCACTCTGAGGAACACAAAGGTACAGAAAGATGAAGTGACATCCCTGCAGCCACCCAGGCTGTCGGGGCTGGGAAAGGAGCCAAACTCTGCGTACAGGCTCATAAGCCAACCGTGGGCCCATCCTTCCCCTTCAAACTGAGCCTCTAAATGCTAAAACTTGATCCCTAGTGGTTTTCAGTAAAAAGGTTGGAAGCACAGACCTAACATTGCCTATGCGCAGCGCAAGCAGAAAATCGGCCCGAGTGCAGGGGCAAGAGACACAACCACAGTGTGCGGAGTATTACAGCTCAGTCCTTCAGCTCCGCCGGCTCCATGCAAACATTTCCTTTGCTGCTCCTGGCCACAGGAATTCCTCTCCCTGCCCCAGAGATGGAGGGTGACAGTGGGACATTCAGTGACCCCTGAGCTCAGGTGGCCCTGGAGACACCAGCAAACAGCAGGGAGCCAGGCAAGGAGCCTTGGCAAGGAGCCGCTGGAGCACTGGCACCCTGGCCCTGGGAGGGAGGGAGGGCTGTGTTCTAGCACATGCCGCGAGCTGGGGGCTGATGCTGGCTGGCAGAAGCAGACAGAAAGAACTGTATTTTGCAGAGGGACACATATGACCATCCTGGCAGTGGGTTCATTGAGCATCCAACTAGCACTCCCTTTCTGGGGTTATGTTCGACACCAGCCTGGGACATACCTCCTGGGTGCAAAGTGGTCAGCCGTATTTAAATTCCTAAAGACCTTACATGAGACAAAGCAGCAAAGTTATAACAACCCTCCATAACTTGGTTTAGTAGCAAGAAAGGGAAATGAAGGCAAATGAACACCAAGCACACCTCTGGGCTGTAAGGTTGGTTTTAAATGTGTTCCACTTCTAAGTGAAAGGCTACACTCTAAGAGCAAAGTAGCCACAAGCCGCTCGACACCACACTAGCTGTTAGCAAATTCCAAAAATTCCAGATCTGCAGGGCTTGGGGCACCCACTTCCCCAGCCCAGCAGTTCCCATGGGTTGTCACAGGTGGCCCAACTTCTACCGCCTCTCTCCAGGAGGGAAGGGGTGCTGCCTGCATGCCTGCAGCAACAGGATGAGAACGTGAACCAAAGGCAAGCGAGTCCCATCGCAGGGCTGCTTCACAGAAGCTCAAGGTCTGCTCTTGTGCTCAGTGTAGCTGCCATCCCACCACCACCCATCTCGTTATCACTGTCATCTTTTGTGGCTGCTGGTGGTGTCCACACATCTGTCTGCAGGTGCAGGGGAATGAGAGCATGACCTGTGCCCTTGCACTCTGCCCTC
This sequence comes from Morus bassanus, assembly GCA_031468815.1. Classification (NCBI taxonomy): domain Eukaryota; kingdom Metazoa; phylum Chordata; class Aves; order Suliformes; family Sulidae; genus Morus; species Morus bassanus. Next base: position 8,118,845 of record CM062572.1, on the reverse strand, counting down.
CACACCAGCACCAATCCTAGAACTTACAAGGGGCACCTCTTCTTGCGGAAGGCTTGCAAGGACCAAGCCTTTCTCTAGTACTTAGCTCGGACTCGCTCTGTGTGTGCCTAAAGGCTGCTTGGCCAGAGTTACAGGCATACAAGGCTGTAGTAATGCCGCAGTGAATCAGACCCTTAGTGTTTTGTTTAAATATAAACATATTGAATCAGTGCTTTTTGTGTAGAAGCCTATTCTCGCGAGCCAAGTGTTTTGACAGTTACAGCAAGGTGGTATGAGTCACTGCCTCTGCCTCAGTCAAGCTCAGAGACAGATACATCTTAATCACATTACATTTTTTCAGCACTACACCACAAGTCAAGGCACAGGGCCAAATTTCTCCACAGGGACTAACCAGCGTAGCACTGAGTCCTGATTGTAAGGTTTGTCCTTCCAGCCTGGATAAACCTTGGAAAAGCACATTCAGCATCCCACTAGCGTTCAGCTGCAAGCCCTCTGCTAGTCACCAAGGGCTTGGTAAAATTTGCAACAGCAGGCAGCGCTGCCAGGGCTCAGGAGCCACAGGGCAGGAGCTGCCTGCTCACGCTGGCCAGTGTTTACACCCCGCCGGTGCGTGCCTGCTCTGAATGCACGGCACATCAGAGCACAGCGGCTGTAGCTGCCATTAACGCTAATGGAAGTTTGAAGCATAAATCCCACACACGGCAGTGAGGGAATAGACGCCTCTGTCTCAAGCCTGGATCTCTCAAATGCAGCTTCACGAGGGCTTTAATTGTACTTTTGAAAGAGCAAAATGTGCCTGTTCCTATTTATTTCTCCAGGAATAATTACAGAGCTCTATGGTGGGGTACCCACAGAGTTATTAGGCGTGTTTGGACAGAGAGTTATCTTATCTAAATTGGATTGGAAATAGATTTATAATGCTGCAACTTCACAGTTGAACTGCAAATGGCAAGAAATTCTCTTCATCTGGCCCCTGCACTCCCGCATCACCCCAGTGACAAGATCCCCTCTTTGGCACAGATTAGTGCCCGGTGATTTCTACAGGGCTGCAAGTTAGCCCAGACAGGAGGCAAGACAGAGTTCAACAGATAATTGAACAGCCAGGAAGAAAACACAAAGCTTGTGCTTTTCCATCTCAGGCTACGGAGAGGGATCTGCAAGCTCCGGGTCTGCACAGCAGCTCTGCCCCAGAGCTCATACATGAGACCTTGGGAGCATTCCCACACCTGCCTGTGCCTCCACCTCTCCTACCTTTCCTCAGGAAGAAAATTCATCCCTGCCTGCTCCATGCTGCAGTGAAAGGGGTTGTACGAGCAGGAACTATTGCCTTGTTGATGCAGACGTCTGCAGGGGGTAAGCACAGAGGCTCGCTGGCCAAGCCAGACCTGCCTGACGGAGGCTGGGCGCAGAAGGGGTTGAGGCAAATGTGCTGGTGCCCTGCAGGGTTCCCTCTCGCAGTGTAAGGGAGGATAATCAATATGCAAGCTAAAGCTGGCTGAGACAGAAACCATTTCTCAGCATCTCTTGCATGCACAAATAGAAAACCTGAGGCTTCTGAGCACACAGAAATTGGCGTTTATTATCAGCAGGAGATGCGACTTTGACATGGCAGGAAATATCATCATGTCCTTGCGACTGCTGTCAAACTGCAGTGATAAATTCCCCTGTCTCTAACGTTAGCAGCACTCGCAATTAGGGAGTGCTCAGCTGAAACCCTCCTCTGATTTCACAGGCTATGCTGCTGCATTTCCCTTCTTCCAGGGGCAGGAAAAGCAGCTGGTCCCACTGTGGGATTCCCAGGTGATAATGCAAAGCTACCAGACTACAGGCAGATGAACATGTGGATCGAAAACACATGCCAGCCCCAGGATTTCACACGGACTGCCAATCGATTGCAGTGCTTCCAAAGTATAGGGTCTTATTCCTCGCTCAGGCAGAAAGAGCCCCCTTTAATTGACCTACGGAAAGGTGGGGACCCACAGCCATGCTGTTGTCTGCTGGCTGGAGCTGCTGGCTTTGCCCTTCAAAACTGCCTTTCTTTTAATTTGCTAATTGCTTTGCAGATCTCCCTAATTGCAGATTCTCCCTGGGCACAGGTGTGTGCAAGACACAAGCATCTGAATAGCTCTCATAAGTGCATAAAGACACGAGACTTAACGACTGAGTGACTATTCCTGTCTCACTCCTCGTAGTCCCACTGCTTTTATCAATAGAATAAAATCATATTTCTAGCTTCACCCTCTTTAACCCAAGTAATTTCCCTCACTCTGAAGGCAAGCCTGACCAGTTGAAGTCTGCAAACTTGTTAGTTACCTGAGGATGCGGAGTCAATCTGCAAAGGGTCTTTCTGGGATAATCTCAGCAGTTCTGGTAAGATTTCCTCCTTGCACGGGCTCAGCGAGCATTTCTGGCAGCACAGCACTGCTGAACGGTTACCTGCCATGGTGGATCAAGGAGAAACACACATGGTTCAGGTGGCAAAGTCAGGACATACATGGCAAGTAGCTGGACTACAAGACAGGAAAGTGCTCTTTCAGAAATTCCACAGGGCTTAATAACAGGAAAAATAAGAGTTCTGATGTCACATCCAATTCTCTAACTTTGACCTTTCTTCCTGGACTCCCTTTCAGACATCAGAGAAGTAAAATAAAACATTAAGAAAAATCATTTCAGTCTCTCAGTGGTATAGCTGTAATCCTCTCGGAGCAAATGCTGCAAAAATACAGCTTGCTCCTCTGAATATCCGGAAGTTTCCTGAGCTAGAACATGATTGCTGCCCTGAACACCACCTTTTAAAACAGCACATCATTTTCTCCATTAATTCTTGTCGGCCTTGGAGGAAAGCTAAAGGGGTAATATTAAAACCACACCATTATTTTGAGTAGTAGCATTAATTTCCTATCACACCCACGCATACACACCCACACTGCCTGCAGAGTAATACAGGTCTGGCGAAAGTCAGATTACCGTTGTTATTTAACAGTTATTGCAGCGTGCGTGTTTCAGTGTTTGCCTTACATACGGTACAGTTTCTAGGCTGCAAGTAGATGGAGCAGTATCCGGCTGACGCTTTGCCTTCTGCGGGGAGTGTTTACCATGCTGTAGTAAGAATATTTCCCACTCCGGGAGAAAAATGATCACGGATATGCATGTGCATACCCAAACTCTGAACTTTTACATGTGTGTGCAGAGAAACTCACATTTTTTTATGTACATGAATGAAAATAAACAGGTCTAAATCCTGCAAGAGAGAAACAGAGAGCGTGTGTGTGTGCGTATTCATGTCTCGCAGCTATAAGACATCTATATTTAGATAGTTGTCTCATCCCAGAGGATGATACTTCGCTAACGGGCAATGAAAGAGTAGCTATGGTTACTTTTCAGAGTTCGGCTTTGACCGTAAAAAGATTACTCTATTTAAAATGACCTTTCACAGAGCATGCTAGAGTCCAGCAGAGCAGCAGGCACCTCTGCCTGCAGCCCGTAGCACTGCAGGGCGAGTGGCAAGCCTCCCTCTTAAGCTCTTTGCCCTCTTCCACGATGCAGCAAAGCCGAGAGCTCACAAACAAATACAAAACTTACTCCACGCCAAGAGCCACCCGCCAAAGCCATTTGGGCAGATCCCGCCAGCAGAGCCCCAGGCCGGCTGGCTGCCACGGACAACGCCACGGCTTGCTGTCCCCAGCCACCGCCAGCCCAACGGCACTTACCCAGCGAGCCCCGGCTCCAGAGGGAGGGCTGCTCCCCGTCCTGCCCCGGCCGCTCGGAGCCGCCTGCTGCTCCTGGAGGAGGTGGTGGCGGTGGAGGTGGCGGTGGCAGCTTCTGCGGGTCCCTGCAGCCACTGAGGAGCGCATCACCTCCCGGCCGCAGCCCGCGGAGGTGGGTGCCCAGATGTTCCCGGCGCGGATTGGTCCAGCGGGAGCAGATGTTGCCCGGTTGCTAGGAGCGTTGCTAGGAGCGTTGCTAGGAGACGGTGACGCTCTCTCCATCACTGGCGCGACTCGAGGCCGCGGGGAGGGAGGGAGGGAGGAAGGGAAAAAGGGAGGGGGAGGTCCCGCCGCCACCGGGATGCTCCGCGGCGGGACGGGACGGGACGGGGCGGGCGGGACGCCGGGCTGCAGGGTGAGCCAGGGATGGAGCAGATGCAGCGGCTCAGAGCTGGAAAGGCGGTGAGGAGCTGCCTGGGGCGCCGCGGCAGGGGATGGGGACGTGAAGCGCCAGAGCTAGAGGGGGGACAGCCCTGCTCCGAGCCTGGGGCGGAGGGGAGCATGAAACCTCGCATCAGGGCAGGCTGAAGGATGTACGGAGCGGATCGGCAGGCGCAGGGGAAGAGCCGAGGGGTACCGGGTGCCTGCTTCAGGGCAAGATTGGGAGAAACATCACCCGGTGCCTGGAAGGACTGGAGGGAGCAGTAAGTTCAATTTGGAACTGCTGGCAGTAAGGGCTGAGAGCCGAACTCTTCTGCTCTCTCTCTGGGTCATGCTCCTCTTCCCTCCCAATTTATGTTGGTCCCTCCTTCCTTCATGCCCACTGCCAGATCTTGGCACATTTTTTTCCCTGAGCCTTTGGGATGCCCCGCCACTGTGCCCTGTGTCTCTCTGGCTGTGGCACATACACCCATGACCCCAAAGAGGCACCACAGCACTCTCAAATCCTATGGGCAGAAATTGGGTTTGCTGCAGGAATAGAAGCCACAAAGGAAAACAACCCAAACTGTCTCTTCTCCCAAACAAAACAGCAGGTCACTGGGGTGTGGGGCAACTCCTGCATCTCAGCCAGACAGGGGGATTTTACTACTGAGCACCCTCCTCATGGCAATAGGTGGGATATCCGACTCAGCCTACCCTGACCACCAAGGGTCCAGCCAGCAAGGCTCAGAAAAAGTTTAAAAGCAGTAAGTAAAATCTTACTTGTGCAGTGTGCACAAAAGGGAGAAATCTCTTTCCCAAAGATCCTAACCCTATAGGTAGATACCAGCAGATAGGAGAGTATAAAAATTCTTTTTAAAAACCTGTTTCTCCAGCCAGCTATGTGTAGGGGTCTTCCCTGGAAGAAGTATGACACTCCCAGACTTGGGAAAAGGGGCTGTACAAGATGAGCTTTTCTGGAAAGCCAGATCAGTGCCAATGACTGCGCTGAAGTTACCAGCACAAGACTGGCTTAGATCAGCCCCAGCACCCAGCCTGGGCTTTGCTCAGCACCTTTCTCCAAGAGAAAACCTCCTTAGACAATAAATTTTTATCTGTGCCTCCCCACTGTGTCTATGTCCACACAACTACCATAGGTGCCACCACTGCTCCTGAGAGCCTCATGGTCATGCCACAACCACCCCTGTTTGAGCAGTTGTGCACTCCAGCCTGTGCCTCATCCTAATGCTGAAGGTGACTCAAAGGCTCAGCCAATGCTAAAAACAAGGCAAGGTGCTGTGGGAACACATTCAGTTTGGCAGCATCTGAAGCTCCCGGGCAATCCCGTTCTCTTGTGAACTGGAAGATGGGTGCCCCACACATGTCATATCTGGGCATGTCACTGCTGGTAGGACACATCCCTTCCCTCTGGTTGCTCCAGGGTCTCCATGAAGGTCCTGCAGAGCAGCATGCACCATGCTTAGTCTTCCTCCCTCTTACACGGTGGGAATGGAGGCACACTTCATTTGTCATTCAGCTGATCAATATCTCATCCAAGTTTTAACAAACCGAGTCTTGGCAAGCCCAAGTCCCAGCTAACATACGTCAACACAACAGCCTCAAACCACTCACTCCATTGACTTTGAGTATCTGGTTGTTTGGTACTCAGTATGTACTGACATGCATGTGCACGCACACAGCTCCTCTGGTCTTTGCAGTCTGAGAAAAGATCAGTCACGGCCATATACTTACTTCAAATTATCTCTGAAGCTCTGCTTCTTTTATTGAGAAGTCAAATGAACTCAAACTAATTTCAAATTTGAATTTTCTAGGACAATAGGAAAGCACTGGAATTTAATTGATTTTGATTACCTGCCTTATTATTAGGCTGCCAGTAGCGATAGTTCAGGTTGGTGTAATTTTAAATTTACTGTGAGATGAATCTGACATTTCTCTGCTGCTGAATAGAGGACTTGAGCAATTCTTCAGCTCTTCACAAAGATGTCATAATTAATTCAGTAATATCACTTCTGTAAGCGGAGATAGAAAAGGAAGACACAGAAGCACCTACTCTGCGTCTAAGAGCTGAATGAACGACAGGCTTAGTTACTCCAGTCTTCCTGAAATTGACTGCGTTTTTTTTTAACATTCAACACAATTTCTGCCTGTCAGCACACAAGCAGGACTTATTAGCTGGCAATAATTTACAGTGAAAAAGGTCAGCTAATCTTTCCACAGCTGGCTCCAAGAAGCATTTCCATCCCCTGATCAGCCTGGAGCAAATTCTTCTGCAATCCAAGTCTAGCTGCTTTTCTTTGTTCCCTTTCTGAGGGGGTAGAGAGCGCAGGGAATCAGATCCCCTGCCAGTATAAACGATCATTGCTCTTCTGGCTGAATGGGACCTCCATCAAGATGAACAGCAGATGCCCTATCCCACCTCACTCCATCCCACCCCATCCCATCCCATCTGAACCCCTTCCTCTTGCCATGGGAGCACGAGAGATCGCCTCCCCTCCCTGTCTGAAGAGGAGCTTTCCCCTCTGCCAGGGATGCCTGGTCAGGAATCACTGCCCTGCTGAAGTGCACGATGTTTTAATGCAATGGAAATTAAACAGAACTGTGAACTGGGACCAAAGTCTCTGTTGACAGTGATATTATTTGAAAAGATAAGACTTTAAATGTGTACTGCACAAGATAAAACCTGGACAGGCAGACAATAGAAAGGTACCTTTTTTTCTTTTTTTTTTTTAGTCTTTTGAAAGCAAGATTGCCTAGCATAGTCAGTGCTATAATAAATATATGTTTTTAAATGGTTTAGAGCAATTGGGAATATACAAACCCAGAACATTAGCATTTACTTTACTTTAACTGCCTCACAGAATTAGAAAAAAACAGTTCTTTCATTTCAAAGCAGTTACATCTCCTCAAGCCAACTGTTAAAGAAAAATGAATTACATTAATGTGCCCTTTCGAATTTAAGCACCAAACATTCAGAAGATGTGTGTATAAAAGCACCAGCGCTCCCAGGCAGCATATACCTACACACATGCTGTGTTTCTAAACACAGCATGCAGACGGCATTTTCAAAAGATAAAATGTACCTGAAATGTTTAGCATTTGTACCTGAAACACCAGGCAGTTTCAGATGTGAGGAGTTATACCCTGGACCAATTTTTATCCCTGGCCTGGCCCACTCAGCTGCCTCCGACATACATAGACCCTCAAAGGCTTTCCCAGCTGTCGGCTTGTCACAGCAAGTGGAGATGAGTAGCTCCAGTTTCTGGACTGTGTTCATGCCTCCCAATGGTTGACCAAGCTCGGAGGGACTGGATGACTTGGGAGGCTAATCCTGCCTGTGTCTAAAATGCAGCCTGTGCATTTCATCCTAAAAGACCAGCTCTTTCTCCTTCTCTTTTTCCTGTACTAGAACTATATTTTTCTGCTCTATCTTCCAATTCATTGTACAATACAAGTTGTCAGTATTTTAAAACTTGTTAATTTTTTTTGACCTTTTGCATTTAAAAAAACTTCAAAAAATGTCAGAAACAAGCTGGGGAAAAGCAGAACTAATAAAGTCTGTTTTCCTACACATTTGTGCTCTTTATCCCCTACATCATCCTTACCACTGACAACCAAATTCCACCACGCCCTCCTGGACACCTCCAGCTCAACCAGAGAGAGCACAAGAGGCAGCACACGCTGTAGCTAGTCTGGAGCTGCACGCCATCATGATGGACCAGCTGACTGACCCTTGGCCATCAAACCTACTTCTTTCTGCTTCTCTGTAAGTGATCCTCTGCCAGGTGACAAAATTTGTAGAAGCATAATTGTCTTTGAGAGAGTTGCCCTTCTTTCAAGTGTGATTGAAATTGGCCAACCTGTTAAAAAATTATGATGGTGGGGGAGAGACTGGCGAGAAGACAGATGGCAGACAGCTCAGCTTCTTTAGCCTCCACTGAGCTGATTGAGAAGTGGGAATGCTTTCACCCTCTCATGAAAAATGATATCACTCTTTCGTTGAAATTCAAAACTTAGTTTCCGAACATTAAAAATGTGACTTTTCCAACTGGTCAAAATTAGGATGAGATCAGGGATGTCTAGGCAAAACAATACTTGGTGCTTCGCCAAGGAATGAAGCTGCTCTGTGCAATGAAATAAAATGTAGCTAGAACAAGATAATCGGAACAATAAAACAAAACACAGCCAAGAACCCCTGGGGAGCCCAGCAAGACCCACACGTGCTCATGCTGAACAGCGGGCGTCCCAGCAAGAGCAGCAACAAGTGGATTGCTAAGCCCACTGTCATATTTGCATGGTGGTGGTGTACACCAAGCACATAGAAAGCCCAAGTATTTTACTACTGATTTTACAGGTGGCCTCAGACCAGTCATTTAGGCCAAGCTGCCCAAGTCTTGGCACCAATACATATGGCCCATTCCCCGAGTGCAATGCCAGCAGCTTCACCGTAGCATGTGCCGAGCTTGCACGGGGACACAGGCAAGTCTGCCCAGAGAAATAAAACGAACGCCACTTTGGTTGGCCCTGTGCTGGTGACCAGTCTGAGAAAACCCACCCATTGTGACAATACCACCAGCTCCTCTGTCAGCACACAGTGGCTGAGGACACCACACAAGGACATCATGAGGCTGCGGGATCAGCAAAGCAAGTACAGTGTCCCCAAGTCCTTTAGAGTAATTACTGGTACCCCTTAGGATTTGATTTACATGGGAGAAATAGTGTGGAGTGGGTGAGGGAATTGAGGCCAGGAGTTGGGCAGGGTGAATTTCAAGTGGTTTCCAGAAAAATGCATGGAGTGAAACGGTGTTATGAATAATCAGGCCAGGAAAGCATTGCCCCGGCACTAACTCAGGCCATGCCACTGCCTTGGCACCAGTGCCCATCCGAGCTCCCAAACCCCAGAGTAACTCACAGACGGTGCCTGGTTCTGCAGATCTCCCTCTGTGCCCAGAGGAGCTGCCAGGGGGCCTGACTGCAACCCAGAGCAAACCCCCAGCCCCACCTCTGCAGCCAGCCCTAACGCTGAGATCTCCAAACCCACAAAATTTCACCAGCACTTTCCCAACCGCTCACCTCTCAGCTGAGCCTGGTCATCTCACCAACATTAGTCCTTAGGAAAACACATTTTTCATCACCAATTTGCACCAAGTAGGGCAAGTTTTCCTGAACTCCCTCGTGTCTCTCGAGTCTCCCAGTCTATCTTTCAGATGAAGGGGCCTGGGCTGGGTTTTTCGTGTACCCAGACGTGGCTTGCACTGGCTGCCATTGCTGAGGCTTCCAGGGACTAAAGCTACCAACCGCCGCCAGAAAAAGAAACTCTATTTCTGGGCTGGTCTTGGAAAGCCAGCCCTGCAGATGCCAGCAGGGATTCAGGAATTGTGGTTTCTCATGTCGCCCTCAAAGACGGCACTGCTATTCTGAGAGGAACAAACTACCCCCAGTTCAAAATCAACAATTTGGAAATTTTTTTAGCTTCTGTATTTCTCTGTCTTAATGTAGGCACAGATTACAACTGTGACCTGGCAGAAGTCAACCACACAGAAAGGAAAGAGGAAATGGAAAGGAAAGGAAAGGAAAGGAAAGGAAAGGAAAGGAAAGGAAAGGAAAGGAAAGGAAAGGAAAGGAAAGGAAAGGAAAGGAAAGGAAAGGAAAGGAAAGGAAAGGAAAGGAAAGGAAAGGAAAAGGGAAATGAAAAGGAAAAGGAAAAGGGAAAGGAAAAGGAAAAGGGAAAGGAAAAGGAAAAGGGAAAGGAAAAGAAAAGGGAAAGGAAAGGAAAAGAAAAGGGAAAGAAAAAGAAAAGAGAAGGGAAGGGAAAAGAAAAGAGAAGGGGAAAGAACAGGGAAGAGAAAAGAAAAAAGGAAGGGAAAGGAAAAGGGAAAGGAAAAGACTATTTCAGTTGGAAGGGACCTACAATGATCATCTAGTCCAACTGCCTGACCACTTCAGGGCTGACCAAGTTAAAGCATATTGTTAAGGGCATTGTCCAAAAGCCTTTTAAACACTGACAGGCTTGGGGCGTCGACCACCTCTCTAGGAAGCCTGTTCCAGTACATTACTACCGAAGGTATGTGCAAGCGTAAGTGGCCACCAGGTAAAGACATACCCCTCACTGCTGCAGTGATGTGCCTGGTGCCCTATCAGCCCAATTTCAGCTCTCCAGCCCAGTGCTTGAGCTCTTACCTCTGTTTTCAAGGCAAGAAACATCCACCCCGCGGCCACCCCAACTGTTACGGGGGCATCCCTCAGTATCCCACACACATGGCCAGGATGTCAACAAAGCTGGTATCTACACACAGGAGACAAACTGGTGGCATTGACCTCCACACGTCCTGGTGCAGGTACCAACACATCCATAGGAGAAGTGATGGCTGAGGGACCACCTCAGAGCTGGGTGCGAGGGGCTGCTCCCCCAACTCCTGCTGGGGGCTGGATGAGAGATGGGGGAACACCAGACATCAACTGCATAGCCAGCACTTTTCCTTCCCCACATAGGGCTGGCTGAAAAGCAGTATACTGTGGGAGGAGGCAGAGATGCAGCAGGACATGGGAACCTCTTCAGTCCCCCAAAGCCCCCCAGCAGCCTCTGCCTGCTGCCGCAGGGCCCCTCTGTCAGTGCGGATGGACAGGGGGACCGAGGGGGAGATATTTCCCATTCCTCCCAGTTATGCATTATGCACCGGACACCTGCATCCTTGTTCTGAACAAAACACGTCCACCTCTCCTAGATGCATATTCACTCTGTTCTGCCACAATACAAACAAAAAGGAAGATACGCCAGTTTTGCATGTCTACATGAGCCATCTGCTTCTATTTTATTCATAAAAACCTGTAACAACAGCATTCACCATAACAAAATAAGACTGTTTCTAAGGTGTGGATGGTTGTATGTGTGTGTGGATAATTTCAGGGCACAATTCTGCAGAAGCTGAGTTTAATGCTTTTTTTTCCAGTCAGATATCATCTAGACATTAGTATTCCTAACACAGCATATAATTAGCGAGAGGCAATATATTGTATGATCATGCACGTTAGCACTTAAGTAGAATAAAAATGTTTCATTGTCAAGTACATGAAAAGCTAAGAATAAACCCGTACCACTCTTCGTGTTGAATATCCAAACATCTTTTCATCATATTTTTCATCTTTTTTATCACAGTTTTGCACTTCAGATATCTCTTTCAATCACATACACAGCAAGTGAAATGATGCTCATATCATTCCGGTGAACTCACCAGTCAATACCAGCCATTTATTAAGTAGATTGAAGGTACACTTTTCAGTGCAAATCTTTGAACTTTACAAAAGTGAAAAGGGTATATGAATTTGTTTCTTATAACCTTCAAGGGATGAACAATTCTCCTTTTATAGATTTATTTATCATAAAAATAATACAGCAATAAATTCAAGCTCTAGAAGACTTGCTTTTGCAGCAGCAGAAGTTAGCGACCTGGCATTTTTATTCATTTGTCTGTATTGTTATTATTTAAAGTGATCGATTTATGGATAAGTTTTGTGCTTGTCCCTCTCAGGTTGAGAAAGGAGAGCTGAAATCTCTATTACTCTTGATGCACCCTCAGCCACAGGGCTGAATTATTCCAAATACCAACTGGCTCGCTACCTGCCCGTGGTCTGTGCTGAGTATCACAGCAATGATAGAAAAAAACCTCAAAGGCAGATTATTCTACTGCACACCAGGAGGGAGATGCCGTAAGTCGGCTTACAACGCTGTCCTGCGGCAATGCACTCCGGCAGCGATGGATGTCCACCTGCAAAGCCGGTGGAGGGGAAGGACTACCATGTCATGGGGTGCGCAGAGGAAAGAGGAGATGCACACACACACCTCAGGCACTGCATCGCCAGTGTTCAGCTGTGAGTGCAGCAGCGAGACAACAAAACCTGTACCTGCCAGAAATGGTATATCGTTCCAATCTGGAAAGAAGCCAATACACACTTAAAATAACTTACTCTATACAGTATATTTAAATCAACAGTCAAATGTACATTGAGATGTGCTTCATGCAAAATGCCTGGAGGCACTCTATCACAAAACACATTTTTATATATACACAAGTATAAATGCCACATACTATTTAAATGCTAAGTCTACCAAATTATTACTTCATTTACTAATCTTGACAAACAAAGCTCTCTGCTGGGAAAAAGCCAATGAAGTTACAGCTGAGAATACAGCCCAGCAAGACAAAAACCACAGCAGTGCCAGCAGAGGACTACGGGAGAGATGTGGTACTGGTTTAATTGGAAAACTTGTGCTTGAGGTGCCACATAGTGACAGCAAGAGATTAGAGGACAGGTTTTATCCTGAGCACCATGAACATAAAATATTGCTACCAGGCACGGACCTGACTTGGAGCAGATCTCTACAGATATTAATGAGAAGATGGGAGATGCGATGATGGAGACAGTGTGATGGAAAAGCACCTGGAAAGTGTTAACAAGACACAACAAGGATGAGGAAAGCTGGCAAAATTACATGATTTTTCCCAGCTGCTAATGAGGAGAAAAATTTGCAAAGTTCTCCTAAGTCTGAGAAATTAAGGGAGAGGGAAGTATTTGGCACAATAAAATGCCTTCCCTGGAGGTCAAGGCTAATTAATGGTCGTGGGACTCAGGAAAGAATTCAGCTTTTGTCTGAATCCTGAATCCTTCTCGTTCTTCGCCCATGGCCAAGATCAGCATTTCATCTCATTACACAACAAGATCAGGGGATAGACACCTCCAGAGTATTTGGTATCTATTTGATGGTCACCCATTACAATCAGGAGGAAACTCAAGAGCCAGGAGGTGATGTCCTCACTTCCTCACACCTGCAGCTGCCCCAGGAGATGCAATTTCTGTTAAACCAATTTTGTTAAGTAAAACCCAACAATCTGCTTTCCAATTTCCTAAAGAGATGAGCAACTAACAGGTCTGAATGGAGCTTCATAGCTCCCATCTGGCTTTTAGGCTTCTTCTTCAATTTTTCGCAGCCTCAGCTGCCTAACGCTCACCGGATGCAACATGTACAGTGTTTTGTTGTGCAAGATCACATGGACTACCAGAGCCCACCTGCATTGCTGTCAAGCAGCAAAGACTTTCTTCATCAGTGGTACCTTGTAGGATTCAGGTTTTATGTCCCTGTGACAGGCAATACCCAAATCCCATGCAGGTTCACAAATTAGGATCGAAAATGTCTCAACACTGGACTTGTATGTGCCTTATACAAGCACTGGGTTTTCTCTGCTCTGTGTGTAAAGACCTCTCTAGTGACAGTGCTTTGCTCAGGCTGTTCAGCTCTGCAGCGAGATCTCAAAATTTATCCTCCCATGAGAAACTCAGGAGCAGAGCAGGGGAAAAAAAATCTCACCTTCAGCCTTCTATTTTGGGGGAGCAGCACAGGGAGAGCCCAGGCCGCAGCTCTCCTCTTCCACCCTTGTTTATACAGATGGCTTGTGTGGAGAAGAGAGAGATTGTAATGCTAGAAGAGATGAATGGTATCTACCAAGTTCTTTATCCAGGCTACAGTATTGACCTATATCTGCTTCATAAAGGTGAAAAAACATGGAGAGCTGTGTGGGTTGAGCGGGAACATCTTCATGCTGCCAGCTGGCAAACAGCTTGGGGATTACAGCATGAGGATTAATAGCCTTTGTCATTTGTAAGTGCAGATGCTAACCTTACTCACATGACAGACTGATCTTCTTTGGATTCTGTGCCTGTTTGCTGTTCCAGAAAGATGACCTTGGGCTGCGGTGAGAGACAAAATATTTACACATTCATTTCTTAAGGCCTACAGCGTAGGCTGCAGGAAGACACGAGCTCATTCTGCACTGAAAAGAAAAAAAAAAAAAGGCAAAAAAAAAAAAGCTGTATGTCTTCAGCAGACCTGGAGCTAAGGAATCATGCAGAGAAACTGGGTTTCATCTCGGGCTTGATGCCACTGCAGCCCGACTGTGCTGCTTTCTGGAGCACAGAGTGAGCAAACTCCCAGCTCTACAGCAGCAGAAGCACACTAAGAGCCTTCCCTCCGTACCACCTTCCCGGCCACTGCTTGGGGTTTTCATTTCTTGCACAACAGCTTGTTAAATCTGCACCAGATTCCAAATAAACACCCAAACCAGCTATGCTGAATTATCCTGTATGTCTTTCCAAGCTTTAGGATCTGTCAGCTTCTGGCTGCTTTTATCACAGAAGCAGATCAGCTGGGAGCCAGCATCACTGCCTGGGGTATGAGAATGTATCTGCTGGGGTAGCACACGCTGAAGGAAAAACCTGCCTCATTCAAAGTGTGAGCTCTTCTACAAACCCTGGCTGCTTTTTTTTCCCCCTCAAACCATAGTTACAAACATCACAGTTAGTACATCTTAAATGGAAAGCGGATGCTCCTGCATACTAATTCCTTCAGGCTCTGTTGTCCTTTTACAGAGCACAATGCTTATGAAAAAAAGGAGGAAAGCAAACACAGAACAGGTTGTTTCCTCTGTCTTTAACTCAGTCCACACTGAGGTGAACGCGTGTCACTACTTTGTAATTATTAAAGTATCCGAGCCCAATGAACAAGCTTCGAACTCCACAAGCAGACTAGAGATCAGGGAGGCAAGGTCTTGATAATGAGCATCATAACTTTAAGATGACCCCTCCAGGAGTCAGCTCCCCTTGAGCCCAGGGATAATGCGATAGGGAAGGCCATATTCTTTGCTCAGCCTTTCTGTCCACCTTTTGTGCTGAAGGGCAGAAGACAGCTGAGAGGCAGAGAGACGAAGTGCAGTGATCATACAGATTAAAGATGATGATAAATATGGGAGTGGAAAGAAAGCTCTGCAGGCACACTAGCTCCAAGGTCATCGCCAGCTTCAACTGAAGGAGAAAATGAACTGCCACCAGAGGAAATGCCTGCTCCTCTGCCAAGCTGCCACCTCAGGCTTTACGCTGGAGAAATGATCAATAGCAGCTGGCAGCCTTTGGTTCTGTGCGTCCAAGAACATCTAAAGACATTCATGTCTGAAGATCAGTCGACTATGTAAAGCACCAAATAACTTCTCTGGATCTGCAGCCACTAAAAATATATCCAAGTATTGTCCCTGTGCCCCAGGAGCTACACACCCCACATTACACTGGAAGGCAATCGCAGACAAGCCAGAGCAACAGGAGCAAGCAGGCCACAGCAGGGTCCAGGTAATTAAAGACACTGGTAAAAATGAAACCCAAACAAATCAAACGAAGTAGCAAATCGTCCAGATAAAGCCTTTACAAATGGGCACTTCAGGAAGCTATAGCTGTAGCTCAGTGGGCTAAAAGAGGTACTCAGTTCTGTGGGCATCAGTTGAAAGTCACCATTATTACAGGGAATATAAACGTGGTGAGATCATTCTGTTCTGTTGTCGATACACATTTAAAATAACAGCACAAAGCCTAGCAGGTCAGGGGCGTGCTGGCTGGAGAGAGACTAAGGAAGGAACAGACTGCAGCTAGCTGAATGACGCTGTTCAAGATACAGAGATGTATCCAGAGCACTTGCCCACAATAGTCTGGGCTTATGCCAGTGCAGTTAGTTCCTTCCCACACAACGGTTTTGTGGGTTTTCAGGCTTCCCCCCGCACCCACCCCAAGAGAAGAAAATTCAAATAAGCTACAACGGGATTCCAGACAGTGGTGTCAAAATGGGCTGAATTATCTTAGAAAACATGAGCGCATTAGGAAACCTCCACGCATTAGGATCTGCAAGCACCCAAGCATTCCCAGAAACAGGTCAGCCATTGCCTTCCCGCTCGCTGAACGTCTCACGACTGTTGTCCCCTCCTGGAGCCCCACAGAAGCAGAGATTGGGCATCAGCACCTACATGGACAAAGGCCAGCAGAGCACAGGATCCCAAGTCTACTGACCACCACCAATTGAGAGCCAAGTGCGAGTCAAGATTCCCAAGGAACGGAAAACTTTCCAGAAATTTAGTCTTGTCAGCCAGTTCCAAAGGAAACAAGGAATTAAAGCAGTGACTGAAAGGGCGGTGGTATTTACACAAGACCGACCATGAGCACAAGTCCAGCCTGTATCAATATTAGCAATGACTAATTCAACCTGTCAATGGGAAGAATTACAGGAGCTCTGGAATATGAGGGAGCTGCTGCAAAGCCTTCATTTCACAGACAGTCGACACTGAAAAGAAAAATAAACCACAAAAGCAACACAAATCCCAAAGTACAGCTAGCAAGCACAAGCACCCCCAGCACTCTGTTCATCCCAAGATTCCTAAATTCCTCCATTGCTTCAGTAGGAACTTAATGAACCCACAAATGCACTGCTCAAGGCACAGATTTGCCAACAGGTTTAGCAGCAGCTCCAAAAACCCAGTGCTCCCCTTGCCTCATCCCTTTTCCCTTCCCTCAAAATTTTTCTGGTAAAACATCAGGCCAAAATGTTGATGCAAGGATGCAGCAACCTGCTTCCATTTGAGAGCAAAGTTTCAACATGTGCTTAGATATTCACTTACTCTACGTAAGCTATTTTCACTTGCTTTCCTCTGACTCCCAATACTCTACACTGAAATTATATATTAAAATTCAATTCCCTTAATGCTGTATCTTCAGAAAAGATCTTGATGTGAAAATGGCATGGAAGTCCAAAACCAGTTTACTTCATTGCTTTTTAAAATGATCTTTTCCAAGAATTTTTTTTTAATCACACTATTACAAATCTGGGTTATTTCCAGTTCACTGCTGAAACATATTATCAACTTATACATTTCCCTTAGCTAATCATTAAGCATAAGCAACACTTTGCAGGTTCAAGAAGTTACAAAGAGAATCTCAATAAGTTTATTATACATACACATCCCAGATAATAAAATTACTTATAAACACTTGTATATACATTTTACCCAGTTCAGGAAAAAAGATGCAGAGATTGGAAAACAACTGAAATCAGCAAATGCATCTTTTGAATTGGGCTGTTTCCTTCCTACTTTTTTCCCCAGAAGAAAAGTACATCATAAAAAAGCATTTCTATTCTGCTGGTTACCACTCAAATGCTCATTTTCTGTCACATTGGTAATACAGCAGCATTAACAGTGCAGACAAAAATGTATTTGTTTGCTGAGCTGTATTTGGGTTAGATCCTGCTTTGTGATACAAAGCCCCAGTAGTGCAAAGCAGATATGCCAGCTTATCTAGGCAGTGGAGGACAACCCTCCTGCATAGGAAACCCACCAGTCTCACCAGAAAAATGATGCTTAGACAGGTAAGTGATAAGAGTATATAAAACCATGGCCTGTAGAATAATTTGTGCCACCTGTACCAGAAGTCCTTCTACATGCAGATTATTCTGTCTGCCTTTTGAGGACAGACAAAGCCTGTGCGTATCACACCAAGTGATAACCTGTGTGTTCACACCACTGTTCCGCAGGGTCTGGCTAGCCTGGATGTGATGCAAACCAGCATCAATTTTGGTCAAACAGCCAGTGCCAAAATTTGCACTAGTTAGATTTGCACAGCACCGTTGAAGGGAAGGAGACAACTGTGGTGCAGCAGGAGGCAGAATTTGGTGCCAGGTCTCAGCAAATGACAAAAACAAAACACAAAGTGATTCAGTACAGACAAACCTTTTCAGCAAAATATTTCCCATGTCTTGCTGTCGTCAGCAGGAATGGGGAAATGCCAGCCCTCTCTTGGAGAGTGGGGGGAACAGGTGACTGGGCAGCTGAGAGTATTTGAAGATCTCAGCACCTTACTGCCTACGTACCACCACTATGCTAGACGATTAACATCCTCTGCTGTGTCTCACACAGCATCGCAACAGCTAACGACTGCTAAACTTTCAATAGTCAAGTAGCAGATTAAGACATGTCCCTTATCCGTCACCTCCATGAGTTCAACTCGCAGAGACAGGACAAAAGATTAAAAAGGAAAATGACAACATAGTCTGAAAAGTAACTACATAAAAGTGTCATCACCTCATCCAGCAAGCCTGCTCCTTGCATTGTTTTCAGTTAGAGGCAGGAAGCCTAATACTCTTCTCTGATGTTAGGTCAGCAGAGCCAGCAGCCCCTCTATAGGGGTCCCATGGATTCTAACCCTTGCCCGCAAGAGAGCTCGCCCCGAAGATGAGGTGACATGGTCTGGCATCCTTTACTGCTCAGCATGCAGTGGTCCCCTTTCAGATCTCGAGGAGATATTACAGGATAGCATATTTGAAGAAGAGCCCTCAGCAAACTGATTTGTGCTTAACAGAATTGCAGAGAAATCACGGATCTAAAGCCTTCCTGTGTACTGCTCACAGAAATGCTTTTCTGAACGAACCTCGCTTTTAGAAAACAAAGTAACACATAGGCAAAACAATGATGCAGAAAAGAGTGATTCAGGCACAAAGGTGGATGTGCAGCTTGTTCTGGTCTTTTTTGGTATTCGTGATGACAGAAGCCATGAACTTCAAGTAAGCATCTAAACATGCATTGTATAATTGCAATATAAAACTGATGCTAGTTATCTCCTGTGTAAACCTATGGCAATGCAGGCTAACAAGTGCACAGGATGCCTAACTGAAAATACTGGTAAAGTTTAGTCCTAATATCAATTGTTAGTACAGAAGAACAGCAGTAATTTTGAGGCACTTAAAAGTTGACAGAGAATTCAAGAGTGCTTTCCCATGCTGCCTGAAAAATGTATCATCCAGTCTACAGTGGTATCAAATGCTTATTTCTAGGACTTAGAAACATGATAACAAAAGGGAGAGAATGTGATCTGCATGCAGGTTAGCCTTTCTGTGAGCTATCTGCGCATCAAGAATATTTGCAAACTTCATTAATATAAATAAAGGGAGGGAGGGAAGAGAGAGTTTTCCCACAAGAAAACGGCATTGAAGTCAGTCTGTGATGATTAAGCCTGTGACAAAATGAGCGAGACAATGACTCAGGAGAGGATTTTGTAGGTTTTCCCATTGCTTTCCCCTAGGGTTAATTATTTGGATGTAGAAAATGCAGGACAACCTGGAAACGCAAGAACTAAACTTGCTTCCCAGGCCTTGCCACCTTCAATACCCATGACTGCTGACACTGAAAAGTCAGGTTAAAGTGTACGTGACCTGTCGGAGCATGGTGCTTGCCATGGGATAGCTGTTTTCTGCTGACTGAGAACAAGGGAATACAGCCCATAGTCCCAGGACCTGCAGGCTGCCCTGGTAACCACTAGGACTCCAGTAGCATGTGCCACCTGCAGACCTGCGTCCCCTTTGAGTCCTTCATTTCCTGCCAATGACTTTGCTCTTCCTCTCCGCTGCTGTTCTGACCCATAGAAATCCAGCCGATCATCTCTTTGCGCTTCATACTGCGTCTGTTGAATATGGAGATCATTAGCGTGACATCAGAGAGCTGGAAGAGGGCAATCTGGAAGATGAAAGTTTCCTTGTAGACGGGGTTGGGCTGTCCTCGACGGATGGAGGTCTTGCAGCGAGACATCTCCTGGCCCACAGAGTTGAGCAGGCAGAGCTTTCCATAGGTGTCTAGGACAAAGAAGAGGAAATAACATTTGGCATGAGTAGCAGATTAAATGAAAGCCCCAAGCGGTCAAAAAACACCCAAAAACCTCCAAGTAGAGCAGTTTTGCCTGCAGTAAATAACAGATGAGGGCTGGACTGCTCTCCCTAGTACGATCCATGGAACAAGGAGAAGCAGGTGAAAGCACCTCTTGGATTTCCTCATATTCAGCTGGAGAGGAAAAGGAAGGAAACTGATGAGTGTTTCAGCCCTACTCTCATGGGAACAGCAAGAAATCTGGTTCCCAAGCCTAGCAAACCTGCCTAAGACTAACCAAAACCATGAGCATCTCTATGGATTCTCCACATCAAATGGTGTGTCTCCACCTTCCCGTCTTCTCCCTCACAATCAAGCCTTGTTGGGGCTGTCTTACCAGAGCTTCCTGCACTTGCCTCTCCACCACTCTCCTTTGGAAGAATGCCTCTATGACCTATTATTTGAGATAGCAAACAAAAAGGGTCCTGAAAAAGAGGGAGAGGAAACCTGCATACAGAGTGAAACCATCTGATCTCGCATGATGAGATCAAGGCCTGTTCCAAATTCTCATCTTACTTTTTTGGTGGACTCAAGGTCAATTTTCTTCACTATTTAAGTCAATACAAGGAGTAAAAATGCTTAGTAGATACAGGGAACGGATGGTCCAAGTCAGTGTTCCTGTAAATCCACCCTTAAAAGTCTTGCTGCCTCCTGTATTAATTAGTTCACCTCTGTTATGTGGTTGCTAATGCTGTGGTCCCAG
Organism: Morus bassanus; assembly: GCA_031468815.1. Lineage (NCBI taxonomy): Eukaryota > Metazoa > Chordata > Aves > Suliformes > Sulidae > Morus > Morus bassanus. The sequence goes on along the minus strand of CM062572.1, from coordinate 8,098,440 downwards.
ACAGAGCTGTGTGGTCCTAATGCTCCGCAGACCCAGCTCAGTGTAAATTTTCACACCGCTCTGCATGTGACAGTAACAGATCACTTGGCTAGAAAAGTCCCCTCCTAACCCCTTCGTAATCTGTGCCTGGGTTTCTGCAAGTGAGTATTATTTCAGAGCATAGTGAAGATAGGAAATAAATAACAAGCCTCCACCTCTTGTCTACAGCATGTCTATCCTCTTCTGTTCCCGTTTGATGTGCTATTTTACGCACTTATCTACTGAGCAACACAAGGTGTGAAATTACACTTCAGGTGTGAAAACACTTCTGTGTCTCCAAAGCAGGGCTCTCCGCTCCTCTCAAACTGTTCCACTGAAAAAGCTGTCAGGACTGACAATCGAGGAGCAAATTGTGAGCCTGCACAGCTGTACAGCTATCGAGTTACTGTGGGGAAAGTTCAGCCCAATAATTAGCTGGGGGTGCCAGCTTGGCTCCCAGCGTAACACTGGAGATGAAGTAGATCTTGCCAACAAAGACCTACTCATTAGACAGAAAAGCAGCTCTCTGACATGAAACAGTTTCCTGATTGTATCTGGGAAGGAAAGAACTGCTTTATCAAGAGGTGGACTAATTCCCATAGTAATATTCAGTGTTGGTGGTGCTCAGGGACTGAAATCTGTGACAACTCCAGACCCACCAGAAACACAAAGCCCAAGAGAGGACTCTCTCTTCTAGCTGAAATCAATGTGGAACCACACAAGATAACTACCAGACACAAACTCTTGCAGTGCTCATAGAGATGTCACTTTGCTTTGCGCTGACAAACCATAACGTGCACTGAAATATTCCTCCTGTGGAAGTCCTGGTTGCTGGTCTGAGGCTGCAGGGAACTCCCTGGAAATAAAAATAAGTGGGGAGTAGGGTTTTTATATTTTTTTAATGTAGTCACCCTTTTTTTGTGAGGAGGAGATTTCAAAAGTGAAAAATCTCTGCCAGGATGATTTTTAAATACAAATTAGCAGCTAATTAGTACAATTCCCTGTTTGAATTTGACACTTTTTCTTTCTTTCAGTTTGAAAGCTTACATTTTCTACATATTTTCAGAGCATTTTCCAAACCCCATTCATAGGCAGAAAGCTGGAGGGGCTTGTTTCTGCTGACACACAGGAGAGGTGAGTGCTGAGACCCAAGAATTCATGGAGATGAGACCCTCTCTATTTGCTCCTGGCCCAGTGCCTCTGTTTTTCTCTAGATATGTCCCTGGTGTCATATCACTTTCCCCACTACCCTCTGAGAATTGCTTTGCTGAGGGTGAGGGCATTTGATTGGGATCACAGTAGGGGCTGGGAACAGTCAGCAAGGGCAGAGCTGGGGCATGGAGCAGCACTGGAAAGGTCATGCCCCTGGACCTCTTGGCAGCTCCTGGGAGGGTTTCCCCAGCTGAACAGAGCAGCAGTATGCAGCCAAGGACCGCTACAAACACCCTCACTGCTATCCCACCTGAGCATGGCAATGTGCAAATAGCTAACAGCAAATGAAGTACTCTTTTAGCTTATCTTCCCATACTACTTCAGGGAAAGGTCACCCACACATGCCTGTACCTGGTTTTCTGAGAAGATGGGGAGAGGACTGAGGTCTAGATTTTCCTCTCAGTAAACCTTGCGATCATCCTTCCTTCTGACTGCCATCAGTATTGGCAGCTCAGGTGGGATTCATCACACCTAACCACAGGTACATATCTTTAAGCAGTCCCCTACAGAGACAACCAAGTTACAGTCAATACTATCAAAGCATCATATGACATAATTCAGCAAAGATCTAGTAGCCAATGCTACCATTACAGATGATTTAGGTTTTAACACTAAAGCAAGTGCCACAGCTAAAACACCTCATAGGATGCTGTTTCAGGATGACCCAGTTAATTTTCCAGGCAATGAATGGATGAATTTCTTGCAGTCATAAACTCTAGGATGTCAAATCCCTGACTTAGGCCTCAACTTTTGCAAGTGAGGGGTAATATAGCTGATTTTAAAGAAAACCAAGCATCATACCACCAATGACTTAAACCCAACAGAGATCAATGCCAGAAAATTAGGCTTTTTCTTTAATACTCATTAGATCTGCTACATAATTCTGTACAGTACCAAGGTTGGTGGGGATTCTTGTAGGTATCATCTGGATCAGGCAAGGATGCGCAGGCTGGACCAAGACTATGCTCAGGACAGAGCTAATACTAGGAGCCCTATTCATCCCCATGTAAACATAGGCACAAAACCAGTGCAAGTGACAACTAAATCAGGCTGCTAATTCTTCTCAAATTTATTCCACTGGGTGTATTTTACCAGCCAAAAGAATCAAGCTTGCCTGAACGGAAATAAAAGAGTAGGTGTGGATAATATATTTAGCATCTGAAATTTGCTTTGCAGAGCCGGTACGTATGAGGCTGGGCTGTTATTCTGCTTCACTAACTACATTTTAAGATTCTTTAAGATTTAAGATTGGTTTGCCCTAACTGCATTGTGCTCCTTGCAGCATTTTTTTAGGTGTTCCATCAGGAAACACTTCCTAGTTCTCCTTGTGGTCCAGCCTCATCCTCTGAGATGGAAAGCTTTCCCCTTCGGTTGGTTTTGCCAAAGAAAATCCATCCCCAGATACATGGTGAAATTAGTGAAACTACAGCAAGGATGAACTTGAAAATTTGCTGAGGAATGTATGTGTGCGAGCATCTATTCATTATGAAGGCAAACATTTTCCATCTAATTACATGCTCAGATTCAGTGATGGCCTCATTACTGTGGTATCTCAGCACTTTACACTCTTCAGTGTATTTACTTTCATGCCACCTCTGTCAAGCACAAAAGGAGAGGAGAGATTAAGGCTTACATTCTTTAAAATGCCTAAGTGCTCACCTTCTATTTAGGCACCTATCTCACTGACATGGAGAAGAGTGAGACCTCTTAATATCTGGGGGTGTTGAGACTACAGCTTGCCCATGGTTACACAAAAGTCTGTAAGGAAGCAGGAACAAAGTCTAATTTTGCCGAGACCCATTTTAACACCACATCTACCAGGCTCTCTCTTCCATTTATGCTTTGGAACAGAAGTTCTTGCTACAGATCATTTTTAGTCTAAATTCATCTTTCATCTCTGGTATGACTGAACAATGGTCATGTATACACAAAATATCAACACCTCTGCATTTAATACCAGAGTGAAAAGCACTAAATCAAGGAATGCTTCAAGAAGCCAGACACATTTTGGGCTGGCGCTGCATAATCTTACTCCAGGGATTTGGCCAAACCTCTCCTCATGCAGACTGCTCTGTCACCATCAACACTGCCCCAACCATAAAACACCTCTTGAGAGCTCATCTGCAAAGGCAATCAGTTTATCCACGATTCTTCTAATGACCCATTTCTGTCATCATTCTTCTAAGGGAACTAACTGATAATGACAACTCAGGGGAATAATCAACTATAATTTATATGTTCCTGTTTTTGGAGCAGGGACCACAGTATGCATTCTGCTTTCATTTACCCTAAGCTCTACCATTATTAATAAAGCTGACCCGTGAACAAAAACACTGCAATACAAAAGTGTCCAACTCCCTGCTTGAATTTATATTTAGAAAGGAAATAAACAACCAAAGACTCCTGACCCCTTAGGTCTGTGGACTGCAGGGTACAACACAGTGCTGTATGGACTTCCCCACCTGTGCTCCAGGCAAGCTAGCTCATTTCCAAAAGCAGTATAACCATGTCAGCATGCTGCAATCCAGACTAATAACACCTGCAGTAAAATAAAACCTTGGGCCTAGAGCTTAATTTCACCCACCTGTCATGCCCACACTCCTAGCCTACGTAATGAACGGCAGCATTGAGTGGCAAAGCAGCCCCAGAGCTCAACCCTGTGGTACTCAGCTCAAGGCGATGTCTCTGTTTGAGACCCAGAAGACCATTGCTCCATTAGCACATGGCTTTACCTCCCCATTAAACCGGCAGTGGGGCAGATATCCTGTGACCCTGGCTCACTGCAGCTGGATTGGAAAAACAGCAGGGAGCAGAATTGCACCCAAGCTTTTGTTCCCAAACCCCATCATGAAAGTCTGGATTAGGCCAGAGGCAGCTTGTGGTCTACTCTATATACCATACAAGAGCTGAGAGCTGCCTACTACATTGCTGAGGAGCCAACTTTCCTTCTCCTATTCCACCAAGTCTCTGCTGCTCAGGTCCCCTCTCCTTCAGCTGGCAGCTCTCATGCAAGGGAGAGGCTGGGATCTGGCAACCTTCATTATGTGTGAGTCATTGGAGAACAGACCGGCAGTACTTTTAATTTAAAATGCAGCAGAAGGGAGTGCACTGCCCCCTGGAAGCACTCTTTGGCCTGAGGGGAGAGAGTTGCCAGCATCAATGACTGGAAGCAATGCCCTGGTCTCTCGGGAAGAAAGGCCGCTTCCAGAGAGCCTCTGAGCTCAGTTTCTTGGTGATCTTCCTCTGCTGTCACAAAGCCCCATGTCCACTCCATTTTACAGTGCCAGTCCTCACCTGGGACACACATCAGGCTGTAGAGCCAGCTTATCACCTCCCTGCACTCACCAGCCCTGAGGAGGTGCAGGTTTAATCCAGGCTTACACAGGAAAGTGTAACCAAGGTGGTGGGGAATTAAACAGAATGATAGAATATTGTGTGTTGTGAAACTCGTGCCTGTAGAAACCTCACCAGGTAGCTACTGTTTGTTCTGAGAAACTAATAGAAACGGGTAAAGAATTGAGTAGAAGAATTTTGTTAGAATCCCGAAACAATAACTGTATTAGTTAGTTACTATCTTTGTTAAGTCTTGTGGAACCAAGGCAATTTGACCTGTTACGCACCAGTAATGTTGCTTGGAGACCCCCTGACCCTTACCAATGAAGTTATATGATCAAAGAAACCAATCAATGCAAAGGTTAAAAGTTAATAGTGAACATTGTATGTTAATAGCAAGCGTTGTACGTAATTTTATGTTAAACAGCGTGACTCGACAAAAAAAAGGTATAAAAACTGGTGATTTTTAATGTAAAGGTGAACACACTTGAGGAGGAGTTATCCCCCATGTTCCCGGCACCGTAAATAAAGAATGCCGGCCTTTTAACACTACATTAGTGTTACGAGGTTTATTCCCGATTTCGGTGACAGTTTTGGCACCCCAGATGGGACACTGCTTGTGAATCTCGATGGATCCATGGGACCACGGGACCTCCAGCCGGCACCGAGGGATCCTCGGGGAGAACCTCTGATCCCCAGACCGAAGAATTCTGAGCAAGTCCCCTGGGAAAGGTAATAAGGCATTCTTTTAAGGGATTGAAGTAACGTGGGTATGAGTTCCACCAGCCTGCTCGTAAGGCGCGGCGAAAGCTACGCAGAGTTGGGCTGGCAGGTATCTCTACGGGGTTGGAGTCCCCACAGGTAACGCCTGCCTATAATACGCGGCGAAAGCCTCGCAGGGTTGGGCTAGGGTCCTGGGCAAGGAGGGTGGGATTTCCGGCAGGGGGCTGGAGTCCCAGAGGGAGCTTCAACGGGGGTTGGGGTGCCTCTGACTAGTGCCTGTGATAGTGCACGATCACACCCACTAGTCTCGGGAAGATGGGCATGTTTCCGAGTAAGAAGCCCATCCCAAAAGAAACACCTTTGGGATGTATCTTGAGGCACTGGAAAGATCTGGAAGGTCAGTCCTCTGACTCGGAAACAATTAATAGAATATTGCAATCATTGGTGGCCAATGTAGAGATTGGAGAGTGGGGAGAAATGGCCAGAAAACGGGACATTGCAATACAATACTATCTTGCAATTAATGTTGTTTTGTAAAAGGGAAGGTAAATGGGAAGAGATGGCATATGTTCATTTGTTCTTTACACTGCAGAATCATCCAGAATGGCAGAAAGAGTGTGGGATACACCCGTATAACTCTATGATGATGGTTTTGAAAAAGGGAGGATGTGATGAGAACTCAAAAAGGGGTTGTTCTATTTGTAATACTGAAGAGAATTGTTTCAAGAATGGAGCTGAGGAGGAGGATATTGAATTAACGGTTGCTCCTCACCGGAGGTGGGAAAGGGGAAGAGAGATCCAAAATTTGGAGAATGATAATCCTTCTGCCCCTCAAATGGAAGGGGAATCAGGGGGATTTAGCCCAATTTCAAGAAGAACATGGGGAAGGAGGGGGGAAGCGGGACCGACTTCCATCCAAGCCCCTCTCTGCGAAGCAGTGGGGAATGATGGTCCAGTGATGGTGAAAGCTCCTTTTTCAATTACTGATTTAAGATTATGGGAACAGACTGCCAGTACCTACCGGGAGGATCCCGAAAAAGTAGCTAGGGTAATTGAAACAATAATTAGAACTCAAGATCCTGATTGGAATGATTTACAAGTGATATTGGATACTCTGCTTGACGAAACTGACAAGAAAATGGTATTGAATACTGCCAGAAAACAGGTGGAGGGAGCACATGCTAATGGGGATTTAGAGGGGACAGTGGACCAGAATTTTCCATCCGTAAATCCTGAATGGGACCCTAATCAACCGGGATCCAGAGGAATGCTGAATAGATATCAGAGGTGGATTTTATATGGTGTTAAACACGCAATGCCAAAAGCAATAAATTGGTCAAAAATTTATGAAGTAAGACAAGACTCAAAGGAGTCCCCGTCAGCCTTTATGGAAAGACTGAGGGTGACTGCTAGAAAATATACTAATTTGGATCCAGATAAACCAGAAGAGGCGATACAATTGGCCTCTATATTTATGTGTCCATCGGCCCCAGGCCTTAGAAAGAAACTCCAGAAATTGGAAGGACCTGAATCTAGAGATTTGGGTAAGATGCTTGAAACTGCCTGGGCTGTATCTAATAATAGGGAAAAGGAAAAAGAAATGAGGCAAGCACGGAGGGATGGAAAATTACTGGCGATTTTAACTGAGAATAATCAAAGAGGTAGAGGAAGAGGACGGGGAAGGAATGTTGGAGAAAGGAGGAAGGTAAATCCCCGACTGGCCGAAGATCAATGTGCTATTTGCAAGGAACGTGGGCACTGGAAAAAAGAGTGCCCCAAAGCTGGAGAATTAGATCCAACTCCCTGGGCAATTAAATTAATGACTGTGGATGAAGAATTATGAAGGGGACCGGGGGAATCAACCCTAGCTGAACCTCTGGTTACACTGAAGCTAGGGGATGAAGAAATAGAATTTTTGATAGATACAGGGGCCACTTACTCGGTATTGAATACATGTAAAGGGAAATTTAGTCATAAATCAGTAAATGTTGTTGGTGCGACAGGGCAAAAAGAAAATCGGCCTTTTCTAGAACGATTAAAGTTTAAATTGGGAGAACAGTTGGTAACTCACCAGTTTCTGTATATGCCTGAATGTCCACTGCCTTTGTTGGGGCGAGATCTCTTAAGTAAACTAGATGCACAAATAACTTTCAAAGATGGAGAGATTAAATTACTAATACCAGAATCAAAAGCCATAGAGGCAAGAGTGTTTATGTTACAGGATTCTTTCAGGGAAGAACGGATTCCAGAAGAAGCGGAAAATGCAGTAATTCCTTTGGTCCGGGCGAGTGAAGTTCCGGGGCGATCTAAATTGGCAGAGCCGGTAAAAGTAACGTTAAAACCTGGAGCCAAGCCGGTAAGACAAAAACAATACCCTATTAAGTGGGAGGCTCGAAAAGGATTAGCGGGGTTAATTATGAAATTTTTAGAATATGGGCTTTTAGTAGAATGTGAATCAGAATACAAACTCCCATATTGCCTGTAAAGAAATCTGGAGGTAAGGAATATCGACTAGTTCAGGATTTAAGAGCTATAAATCAGATAGTTCAAGATATACACCCAGTAGTGGCTAATCCATACACTTTATTGACCTCTTTAAAAGAGGAACATAAATGGTTTACTGTACTGGATTTAAAGGATGCCTTCTTTTGCATACCCCTGGATATAAAAAAACAAAGCATATTTGCTTTTGAATGGGAAAGCCCCGCTACAGGACGAAGGACGCAGTTAACATGGACTGTACTTCCGCAAGCATTCAAAAATAGCCCTACGCTATTTGGGAATCAGTTGCCAAAGGAATTAGAGATATGGAAAAAACAGAACCAAGGGGGAGGCACATTGTTACAATATGTGGATGACATTTTGATAGCAGCAGAGAGTAAAGAAAAATGTTTTGAAATTACTATCAGTTTATTAAATTTTCTGGGCCAAGGGGGGTACAGAGTTTCCAGAAATAAGGCCCAGATAGGGAAAGAAGCAGTGATTTATTTGGGATTTGAAATATCTCAAGGACAAAGACAATTAGGGAATGAAAGAAAGGAAGCTATTTGTCAAATTCCTGAACCCAGCAGCCCAAAGGAACTAAGAGCTTTTCTGGGGATGATTGGATGGTGTCGAGTCTGCGTTCTGAACTATGGACTGTATGTGAGGCCACTATATGAGGCTTTAAAAGAATCCAAAGATCGGTATCTGACTTGGACGCCTGAATGTCAGAAGTCATTCAAAGAACTGAGAAAGGCGCTGATGATGGCTCCTGCTTTAGGATTACCTGATGTGACCAAACCTTTTGAGTTGTTTGTACACGAAAGGCAACATCTGGCGTTTGGGGTGCTGGCACAACGGCTGGGATCCTGGAAGAGACTGGTGGGATACTTCTCCAAACAACTTGATAATGTAAGTAAAGGATGGCCGGGATCTTTGCGTGCTGTGGCAGCAACAGTATTGCTGATCCGAGAGGCTCCAAAACTGACCATGGGTCAAAAGATGGTAGTGTATGCACCACATATGGTAATAGCTGTCTTAGAGCAAAAGGAGGGTCATTGGTTATCCCCCAGCAGGATGCTGAAATATCAGGTTGTCCTATTGGCACAAGATGGCGTGGAATTAAAAACCACACCAATTGTTAACCCAGCAATATTCCCATCAACAGAAAGTCCAACAGGGAATTTAGAACATGATTGCCTGCTAACTATTGAACAAGTCTATTCCAGCAGACCGGACCTGAGAGATGCACCTCTGGAGCATCCTGATCTGGAATTCTTTACAGATGGGAGCAGCTTTGTGCAAGAAGGAAAGCGAATGGCCGGGTATGCTGTCGTCACCACCACTGAGGTGTCGGAGTCAGGGACATTGCCTACAAATACCTCAGCACAGAAAGCAGAACTGGTGGCGTTAAGGCGGGCTCTGCGAATAGCAGAAGGAAAAAGGGTAAATATTTGGACTGATTCTAAATATGCGTTTGGTGTGATCCATGCTCATGGAGCTATCTGGAAAGAAAGAGGACTGCTGTCAGCCCAAGGAACATCTATAAAGTACAAAGAAGAAATTCTCCAACTTCTGGAAGACGTGCAGAGACCAAAGGAGGTGGCGGTAATGCGTTGTAAAGCTCATCAATTTGGTCAGACGGCTGTAAACAGAGGTAATCGATTGGCAGATAAAGCTGCAAAGGAGGCGGCAGAACAAGGTATCCTTGCACTAGTACCAGTAAAACAAACAAAACTTCCAAATTTAAAACCAAAATATAATAGATCGGATAATCAATTAGCAGAACAATTAAAAGCATCACAAAATGAGGAAGGATGGTGGGGAACGCCGGAGAAACAGGTAATAGTAACTCCACAAGTCATGATAGAACTAGCAAGAGAAAAGCATGAGCAAACACATTGGGGAGTAGATGCCATGGTTTCGAGTTTGAACACCTCTATAGTGTGTGTGGGAATGACAGGAATAGTTAAATCAATAGTAGCTAAGTGTCCAATCTGTCTTAAAAATAATCCCCTCAACCAAAATAAACCACCTTTAGGAGTAACAAAACAAGGAAATTCTCCCAGAGATTACTGGCAAATTGATTTCTCTGAGTTACCCAGACAAAATGGATATAGGTATTTGTTAGTACTAATTGATACATTTTCTGGATGGCCAGAAGCTTCCCCGTGCTGCACCAACAAAGCTAGAGAAGTGGTTAAAATATTGTTAAAGGAAATAATACCAAGATTTGGGGTGCCAATAGGAATGTGCTCTGATAGACGACCACATTTTGTGGCAGATATAGTTCAACAAATTGGTAAAGTTTTGGGCATAAAATGGGACCTACATACCCCCTGGAGACCACAATCAAGTGGGACAATTGAGAGGATGAATCAAATGCTGAAAAGACAAATAAGTAAAATTTGCCAGCAAACATCTTTAAAGTGGCCACAGGCTTTACCATTAGCTCTCTTGAGAGTTAGGATCCAACCGAGATCAAGAGACGGTGTAAGTCCATATGAAATTCTGTATGGCAAACCCTACCAGACTCCTTTAATCCCAGGCGATATGAAGGTAGCTGGGGAAACTGATTTAAAAAGATATCCGATTTCTTCAGGAAAAGTCCTTGGAGCACTCCGGAGATGTGTTGTGTTGGTTAGATCGCTTGCCTTGGATCCGCCTGTACATCAGAATCAGCCAGGTGATCTTGTGTATATAAGCACTTGGAACTCTGAACCACTGCAGGAGAAGTGGAAGGGACTCTTCCAGGTACTGTTAACAACATACACTGCAATCAAAGTCAGAGGGGTGGAACCGTGGATACACTACACTCGAGTGAAGAAGGCCCCGTCATGGAAAATCATCAATAGGGATCCAGGGACTGCAAAACTGACTTTAAAATATGTTTAAAAAGGGGGGGTCTCAGGGTGAAATATGGGGAAATGGATTTTGATTTGGCAGCTGATGATGATGGGAGCATAGTTTGGGGGAAAGGCAGATCAAGTAGAAAGGAGGGCAGAGAGTGAAGATCCGCCGCCAATAGAAGCAGAACAGTTGATACACATCCCAAGGAGAACTCCAGAAGAAAATTTAATGGTGGGATTGATAAAAGAATTTGCTAACTTGCAAAATGTGACCCAAATAACTGCATGTCTCCCAATCCTGAGAACAGTAGGGGAATCTATTCCTTGGGGAATCTTAACGACTAACTTGAGTACGGTAGAGACTAGAGATGAAAAATTATGTCAAGAAGTGAGTACAGGGCAGAAAGGCATAGGAACGCTACAGGAAGCTGCCAGGATTGTTAAGGAATGTGGCAACCAAACTAAACAAGGAGAGAAAGAAACCTGGGCTTCAGTATGGTCTATGACCCTCTTATCCCAATTCCAGTACATGGCCGATGCCCCCTGGCGTTTTACTTGGGATGGAACAGTCTTTGCAGCCTTCCCATCAGTCAATGATAAAGGGACAACATCTCGGAAAAAGGAAGACATAATGTCCTGGTGGAGCTGTAAAAAGATATATAATTGTAGTACGGTTAATAAAGCAATTCAAGATGTCCCTCCCTTAGCAGCTGCATTGAAATCTGGATGTTGGTGTAGAGGACTTAAGAATGACTTAAATTTGACTGACACGTATAAAATCAGAAGAGGGGTCATATTTAGTTGTAGAAAATCTACCATTCAAAGTCCAGGGCATTTAGTTTGGGCAATGAGTGATGGAACTTGGACCACCCATTTACCGATGGATGGGAGAGTGAAACAAATCACTTTAGGAATGCTGACATTATGCCCAATTTGGAAGAAAGCTCCTTTTAGAGGAGGCTCTGAAAATTTAAAGTTGATACGGACAAAGAGATCACAAATTGATGATGCAGAATGGAATGAACCCTCAACAGGAGTTAAATTGGGATGGGCCTTAGAATCTTCATTGACTCCCTTGTCAACCCATAGAAATAAGGCCTGGTTATACAGGTTGACAGGTCAGGTAGAAAGATTGGCTAATGTGACAAAGAAAGGATTCAGACAATTAAATCTGCAGTTACAAGCAACCTCGAAGATGACTTTACAAAATAGAATGGCTTTGCATATGCTCTTATTGAAAGAGCATGGAGTTTGCGGATATCGGAAGGATAGGATAGATCATTGCTGCATACATATCCCAAGTGTTACTCAGGATGTTGAACATGATTTGGATTTATTAGGGCAAATAGAAAAAGACACTCAAGAGATTCAACAAGACATGCAGGAGAATTGGTTTGACAAAATTTTCAGTGGATTGGGATGGAACCTGGGTTCCTGGGTAAAATCCTTAATTGGTACCGCGTTATTATTATTATTATTATTAATATTCTTGGTAATATTACTCATTTATCATGGTTTGGAAAAGGAGTTCGCAAGAAGAGTTGCTGTTGATCGCAAAAATTACACTTGCAATAGCTAAAGGACAGCGTCAAAGTTTGAATGGTTCAACTAATGATGCTCCCACCATCATACGGTGAACTAAATCAGTATTAATAAGATGTTGATTAGTGATGGAAGTATTGAAAAGAATGATTATTTCAAAATTTCCAAAGGGGGGAAATGTAACCAAGGTGGTGGGGAATTAAACAGAATGATAGAATATTGTGTGTTGTGAAACTCGTGACTGTAGAAACCTCACCAGGTAGCTACTGTTTGTTCTGAGAAACTAATAGAAACGGGTAAAGAATTGAGTAGAAGAATTTTGTTAGAATCCTGAAACAATAACTGTATTAGTTAGTTACTATCTTTGTTAAGTCTTGTGGAACCAAGGCAATTTGACCTGTTACGCACCAGTAATGTTGCTTGGAGACCCCCTGACCCTTACCAATGAAGTTATATGATCAAAGAAACCAATCAATGCAAAGGTTAAAAGTTAATAGTGAACATTGTATGTTAATAGCAAGCGTTGTACGTAATTTTATGTTAAACAGCGTGACTCGACAGAAAAAAAAGGTATAAAAACTGGTGATTTTTAATGTAAAGGTGAACACGCTTGAGGAGGAGTCATCCCCCATGTTCCCGGCACCGTAAATAAAGAATGCCGGCCTTTTAACACTACATTAGTGTTATGAGGTTTATTCCCGATTTCGGTGACAAAAGCATAACGCAGACACCTCTCCAGATATACAAGGTGACTCTCCCCTAATAAGGGTATTTCAACACTTCCCAAAACATAGAGTGGGCTTTATGCATTGCTGCTGCCTCAGAGAGTGGGTGGGAACTTTAACCGAGAGCATAATCAGAAAGCATGAACGCACAGCTTCTCAGCAACGGCAACTGTAGCAGCATGATGTAAGGATGCTTAAGCCTGGCTTTTCTCACCTCCAGCAGTGGTGCCCACAGGTAAAGCTTTATTATACAACCTGTCATCAGATCTCCTGCAAACACTGCTCAGTAGAGTCACTGCAGATTTGCACTAAAGATTCGGCTCCAACTGAAATTTGGAATTAGGAGAGTTCTCCCCTGGAAGCAATGGCTTTTTCTTCTGCTTGTTTTGGGGTGGGAGTGGATGGGGAGCAATGATTTTTTTTTCTTGTTCACAGCTATGGGAGTGGGAGAGGCATCACCATACATTCCACTTCAAATGTACCCCTTTGATTCAGAAATATCTTCATTTTATACACAGCAAGTGTAACACGGATTATACTTTTCATAGACCTTTTGGAAATACAGAAGTACTGAAAAAATTACTGAATAACTGCAAGCTATCACTGGATGTCTATTTATCATGGAACACCTCCCACAAAAATCTCACAATTGCTCCCTACAAGTCCATTATTTTGTGACTCGCTTTTCTGAGCCGAATCAGTCCCAGGTCTCACATGTGATGGGAAGGGCTGTACCAAGCCAGTCCATCCACCCAACAGTACGCAATGCCATATGCCTTAGTAAATCTATAAAAATATGGCAAATATGGCATACGCTGATTGTCTCCCAAATACTCTCCCAGTCTCCAGTGATTTGTGACTCAAGAAATTCCTCAGTCAGAGGCAGTGTCTTCGTATTTAATGGTCCTCAGTGGATCTTTCTTTGTGAACTTGTCGTGCGCTGTACCAAACTCAGGTAGACTTTTAGCATTCACAATGTTCTGCAGTGAGGAACTCAATAGCGTAAGTGAAGAGCCGTCTCCTCTTCATGACCTACTACCTCCTCGCTTCATTTTATGATCCTTTGGTTTTGTATCAGGAGAGACAATGAATAACCATTGCCAATTCACTTTCTCAACAACACTTATACCATAGACCTCTGTGAAATCTTCCCCTGTCTCCCTCTGTTGTGGCATCATAGGAGGTACAGTCTATTCAGCTGCAGCTTGCTGGAAGCTGTTCCCGTACCCCTGATTGTCTCTGTCACTGCTCATCGCATCTTTCCAGTTCTGCCATATTCTATTTGAATGCAGGGAGCCAAAACTGTACATGGTATTCACTGGACTGCTGTGTATTTACAGTCAAATACCAATTTTTCATTTTATCCCCTGTATATTCCTAACCTTTGATGTGCTTTTTCACTATTGCTGCTGATCCTTGAGTGGACGTTTTCCTGGAGCTATTTACTATAAGCCTAATATTTCACTCCCAAGTGGCTCTGAGTCCATCCAGATCAGGTTTGAATTCCACCCCTGCCCCCAGACAATACCTTACATTCATCCACACTTCATCTTCCACCTCACTGCCCAGCTGCTCATTACTAGACATCCTTCTGGGGCTCCTTGCAGCTGGCCTCATCTTTACTACCCTGAACAAAACTTTCTCAGTTGATCTTATTGTTAAGTTTATTCTAGCTATATTCAAAGATGGGCAATGAAAAGACGCAGGAGAGGTGATCTTGTACAAGCTTACTGTGACTGACTGGCACGTACTCAGCAGCGAGCAACTGCCCAGCACCTATTCTGCTCTGTTAAAAAAGCTCTCCAGACTGAATCTGCCCCAGCTTGCCCTGGTACAGATCCCCTTTTTATTACTGATGAGATGGGAGCATGAATTACAAAGCTTTAGAAGGTGAAGTAAGCTCTCTGTTCAGTGCTAGATATGCAGGTTAAAAGTTAATTTTTTTTTTATTCAGCTTCCTGGTCTGAGTGGGAGCAATTAAAGAAATTAACCTGTGCCTTAGTTCTCCAGGAATGAAGCAGGGATAATAACTTTCCTTCCCTCACAAACAAGTTGATAAAATAAAATCCACTAATAGCTTTCAAGCACTCTGATATCAGAGCAACAAATACTGTGTAAGGATCCTAATTTTTCTATGGGAGCATCTTCCATACTTCTTGGCGTTGTTGTCTGTGGCTCAGGTAGATGTTTGTTTTCAGACAAGTCTTTACTTCAAGAACTTCTCCTGTTCCCAACAGAAATTCTGAGAGCTTGTTCTCTCCCTTCTGTCTTTTCCAGCATTAATGCTATTGTATTTGTTTGAAGGGGTTAATATGCTGCTGGTATAATAACTATCATGTATGGTTGTAATTATTATGAATGATTAATTCTGCAGCTGCTGAAAAGTTTGGAGGACTTTTTTTAGGCAAGGGAATATCTTTACAATAGTCCTTCTCAAATTGCATTACATACATACACAAACCCCAAAAGAAACACGGAAGGGGGAAGAGCGAAGGCTGGATTAGAGGAGAGCGAGCTGCACCCAGCAGAGCAGCTGATGAAGGTTAAACATCACGTGGGCAGAGACCATCTCTCTGTTGTGTGTTTATACACAGACTAGAGCAAATGATCTCTGGCCCACCACTACAATCCCAAGGCACTACTACCATGCACATAGCATGTAACTGGTTATAAATTTTTAAAGACGTGTCTGCCAGTGGTGTAGGCTTCTCTTGTTACTTTTTTAATAGTAAATGTCCTTTAAATGAACATACTGCGTTTTGTTCTAAGAAGATACAATACCACAGACCAAAATATGAACCACTACAAAATGCTAGCACAGGTTAATGATTTTTACAAAAACCAAAGAGAATGAGGTTTCCACATTCCACACAAACCAAAGCACTAAACCATTAGCACTAAAATACTGAGGGTGTCCACATCTGACAAACCCGTAGATGTTTTTCTGCATTAGGTATTTTGGCACACACTGATAATTTACAGTCCAATGCTGCAGCCATACTCTTGAGTGCTCTTAAGTGCTCTGAGTGATAATGGATCTATTTGTGTGATCAGGGACTGTAGACTCAGGCCTATAACTCAGCATGTTCCCCAGAACAATACCTGGACACTTATCCTTGACCAAACTACCCTTAAATCCCACACACGTGACCTGAACAGAAGACACTGCCTGCAAGATTTAAGTCTCTGTAAGCTGTCCAGCTGTTTCCTAAGCCAGTTATTACCCATGTAAGCACCCATGACTTTGATATTTACCTGACTCAGTTTAACACTCTGCATCCCATTTAAAGGTTTAAGTGAAGGAGAAGATGTGCACAGGAACAACTGAGCATGCACAATCTTCCTTTCCTTCTCCAGAAAACCATCTGCTTTAGTCTTTGCAGTCTGTAACATCTAAAATCACCAATGCCCCAGTCCAGTTCCTTCTTCTGTACACAGCAAAATCTCTGTGCAAGGATGCTGAGGAGGGAGCGCGCACACTGCAGGAGATGCTGAGCTCATCTGTGCAAGACCCCAGGTGGCAGAGAAGAGGGTCAAGGTGGGCAAAAAGCACAGCTGGAGAATTTGCTGTCGTGCAAGACTCTCCTGTCATTCCCCATAGCTGCAGCTATCATCAGCAGCCAATACTAAAGGCACTGGGCTGCGACAGGACCACATATGGATATTGTATAGGCTCTGTGCGTGCAGGGCTGGGAATGACGATGGACCCTGCCCATAGACTTCTCTCAGTCTTCCCATAAATGGTTGCCCTGAATAGCAGTTTGGGCTTGGAATTTAAGTGTCCTGAAGCGCTATTATGTCTGAAATCCCCATGATACTTTAAAGAAATAAATCACTCCCTCTGAGCCTCAAACAACAGAACCACAGACAGAATGTATTTGAGAAAACACAAGGGCTATTTGCTCACCCTCTAGAAAGGGAGGTAGCAGTTTTAGTTTTCACCTCATGAAGGGCTTATCAAGCATCTCATTCAGCCACCAGCATGTTTCAGACAGTAACGATCGGACCTCACAGCACTCCTCTGCAGTGCCTGCAGGAGTTATCAGTGAATTGCTACTCCAGCATCTGAAACAAGTACTGGTTTTCTTCCGTTTTTTTAACTTCTTTCAGTTTCTGCTTCACTGGGTTTTCCTTTTCTCACCACACTACTGGGAACTTTGTAGGCGCAGAAGAACAATGCAGAATGTAGAAGAAACAATGTGACTTGGAATAAAAGCAGCAGATTTTGATAGGTTCGTAATTTGCCTGTAATCATTTATGAATTTCCATGTTTCACCTAAGAACTGATCTAACACTGAGAGATACTGGTCTGACAATGCTAAAGTTGATCTGGATACAGAAAGGATGCAAAGAAACAACTGAAGATAGCCTTAACAGCAAAGATGGAAAAACCGTTATGAAACAATGTCAGGACTATTAGTTTAGGTGGCTGACAGAAGACTTTGGCTAGCTTACCAAACAGATTTAACTAGGCTTCTCTGAAGTCCTACAAACTCAGAAATGGAAAATTCAGGCAGAATTTAAAATGAAAGCTCCCTCGAGGAATGCCTTTTTTTCTCATATCTTGCTCCTGTTCTCATCTCATCAACAAACACAAAATGCTTCTCAGGTTTAAAGATGCTGCCAACCAAGCTACTGCACTCCTGTGTGTCCACCAGCTAAAAAGCAGAATGGGATGTCTACTCAAGGCAGCTAAACTTTCCCATGCTGAAAGCTAACCTGTGCACACATGGCTATTCTGCTAAACCCCATCCCACCAGAGGTCCAGGACAGACACAGCTCCCCAGCACTCACAGACAGTGAGTTACAGGGTTACTCAGCTTACTGCAACACATGGAGCTATACAACATGCACCCAGAAAGACATTCATTAGAAGAATACAAAAAACATCAGTAATTTGTTCATGATATTGCAGGTAGTAAGCTGGAAGGCAATCATTTGAGTTCTCTGCAGTAATGACATTTCGTTTATGGGAAAAGAGTGGGGCATTGCGGATGCCTGATCCAGCCAGATACAAGACAACTTCTGCAGGGCCTGATTTAAGAAGTGCTGCATAATCCTCATCTTCAAGCAGCTAAGAGACAAAACTCCAACACCATAGGTGGATACATGAAAACATGCCAGAAAAAAACTGCAGCAAATTAACTTGGACCTATATCGGGACTACTTTAATTTCATTTATGAGAATAAAACTTTAGGATGTATCTACACTGCAGCATATATAAACACAGCTTGCTTGCTAGAGCATGTGGTAAGACTCTTGTCTTAGTCTACCTTTGCTTTAAATTACTAAAAAGGTTCCATCTTGAAACTTTTTAATAAAACATGTACTTGCAAACAAGAACGTGTCTGTAAGTAACTCACATGGAGACCTGTGTTGCCACAGCTAATACAAGACTAGCTAGGGCCACACAGACTGGGGTCATGTGTTTTACTGTTGCATAGACTTGCCCCTAATTCTTGAGGGACTGACTAATGACACAGATTGTTTCTGTAATACACTGAAGTACAGTTTAGTGGAAACTGAAATATTACATAAATGTTTTGCTAGCTCTAGGCCAAAGAGCACAGCATCTTGCAAAAGCAATCTTAGCATTTTGCAAGCTGGAGATACTATGTCAAATCCAGTGAATGCAAGGAACTGTCAAAGGTTATTACCTTTGACAGGCAGGCAACCACATCACAAAAAGCAAACACAGCAACAAATAAAAAAATGTTATTTCACATTGCCATTAGCTGCTGGTTTCAGACAGGAGGCAAAAGGACAATACGAGATGAATACAGCACTGCCATTCAAGCCCTGAATGAGGCACACCAGCAGCAAAGCAGATAACACCATGCACTATGGCTGCATGACCCCATCTATATTGTGGGCATTAGCACCGTCCATCTACTATCCACCTCAAGGACTAACTACAGCTCAGGGACTAACTAAACCTACTGTAAGGCAATTTCCATTTTTTCCTTTAGGTATTGGAGGAAGGAAAACTCAACTGTTGTGACCCAGAAGAACTACTTTCTGCAGAAGATTTTTTTGTGCAGCAGTAGAGAATTCACAGCAGCAGGATCCTCAAAGGGCCTAAAGCACCAGGTCACCTAGCACTCAGCAGCACAGCAAGGGGACTAAACAAAGTATAGCCCTGGGAAACACTTAATGGCCCTAGGCAAGGCCTCTGTAGATCACATGGTAACATATAATCACTTGAAAAGCACTTTCTTTTTATGGATCTGCTGAGAATTACTCTGTGCTTTGGGTATAATAGCACTTTTGCCATAATCAGACATTGTATAGGTATATGCAATAAAAGAGACATTCAGGTATTACTGTCCCGTTAGCTGTGTCTTCATATGATTGCCTCCAATTACCCTGTAAAATTTACCAGCACATGTATTTGAAATAATGCTTTTAATTTTCAATCAGATACTCTGCAAGGAAACCCAGCTCAGAAATGACATAATTTAATATCTTGAGGAAGAAAATAAAAAGCAAATTTTGACTCAACCGTGTTATTTAATAGCAGTGGAAGTACTTACCAGGTGGCCTATTAATTGCGAGGTTTCGGAAATGACTGCCTTTGATCATCTCCACTGACAGCCGCCCCGTAGTGGCATTGTACGACAATCCCACGAGCAGCTCTGGCACCCCTCCATGTGACAGGGACTGTGTTGAAGAAGCGCTATCACTGTGAGAGATTGCTGACAGACTAAGCTGAGAGTCTGCACTCTGCAGGGAAAGAGCACTGAAAGTCTCATCAGGACGTTCACCACCACCCTCCCTTAATTTATACCTTGTAGCCTTGTTTAGTAAGATCTCTCTTAAGAAATGACAATGACTAAGAATGAATTATTATGGGGCACCAGAAGAATCAGAGCATCACTTTTACAAAAACACATCGCTGAACTTTCTCATTAAAGATGAGGAACTCTGCATAATGTGTTATCACTAGTGTAAATCAAAGTCTCTGAGACAAGCATACATCCTACTACATCAAACGCACAGTAAATCTCCTTGACAATGACTTTTGGATGGAATGCATTTTGCAGTTTGGGTTTTTCTGGTCATGTACTGTGTATTTTCCTTCTTTCTTTCCTTGCTACCATAATGGTCTCTCTACCCCCTCTTCACCCGGAGATGTTTTACTCATTTCGTGTGCACAACCTCTCACTGAGCTTTTTGTAGACAATGAATCACAACAGAGCTCATCTACACAGGTTGATTGGCATAGCCAGAGCTGGATACAACTGTGATGTGCATGGAAGACTATGAAGCAGCACAGCCAGTTCCTCCTCACATGACCCACCTCTCCACTTCCATCTGTCACGAAAATGAACATTACTAAGCATTTCTGGTAACATGGAAACTGCACAATGCAGAGATCCACAAGCTAGTAGTTAGTGCCAAATGAGGTAGCTCTTGCACTGGTCCACCAACATAATGGCACACAAGAACTACTGTCCTTGTTGAAATTAAGATGCAATTAGTCTTGGTGGTTCCGGGACCAACCTACTATTTCTTCGTGGCACAGTATTTGATGACTTGTGTAGATGTAGATCTACATGATTTTGTGTAAGCTTGCTAGCTGAGCCATAGTTAATAAGGCAGAGCTTTGTGTAGGGAAAACATGCCCTGTGCTTCCCCTTACTGATAACTGTTTAAGTGACAGTAGGACAGATCCACCAGTTGCATCCTAACAGCCCTGAATGAAACATATCAGGCACAGCAGGTCCCCATTCACCAGATGAACAATTTTATGGACTCCATATTTCTTTCATCAAACTTACACTCAAATTACTCCTTGGCTCCAACACCAACGTCACCTTTGCTTCCCCGTCCTGGCTGATGTTGCTCAGGTAGAACAACTGCTCTCCCATCATCTTCTCTCCAATCATCTTGTGCACCGCATAGAGGCGGAAACGAATGGCATGGCTGCTTAACTCCTCTGGCTCTAGCTTACTGAAGGTAATTTTATCCTTGAACATGGGGATGGGTCCTCGCTGAACACTTGTCTTGCCCCTCTGTTTTTTGCTAGGCATCAGGACGGTGTGTACCTGCCAAGTGTTCACACCACTGCGGTCTTTGTCTGGGATATCCCTGGCCTCCAAGATAGTAACTACTAGCTTTTGACTTGAGGCTTTATAGTTGAAGATGACATCTAGATCACCACATTTGCAGATGGGCACATGAGCACCATGATGAGCTGATACACTGTTCACTTCATCATGTTCCTGCAAAGAGAAGGAAGAAGTAAAACCTCCATTGGAGTTCAACTGCCTCTGTGATCCCAACTCTATTCAAAAAAAGGGGTTTTTTTGAGCATTTCTCACTTGTGCTTGCAAGGGTAGGCAGTTGCTCTGCAAAATAAGGATCCCACTGTTTCTTGAAAAGCCAGTGCTAGTTAATTGCCTGATTTTGTGTAATAATCCCCATACAATCTAGTAAGCAACAGCACTTGTTGAAACATTTCCAACAAAAAGTTTCATCAATATTTAAGTGTTTTACAGGAGACTGTTAATTTGCAAAAATTCTACATAGGGAAAACTAAACAAAGGGTTTTTTAAAATTTCATTCATGTCAATTTTGAGGCATTAATAAAACTTTTTGGTTTGATTTGATTAAAAAAGACAACTTAACCTATTACTTTGAACATACACTGAAATTTCTTCAAAATGGATTTTTTTTTACATTACCAGAATCAAACAATTCAGTCAAGCCTGCTGACTTTTTGGATATTTTGTTCTGTTGGAAATTAAAAAAATTAAGCACTGTGTTCAAGTTGATGTCAGAATTTCTTGCAGAATGTAAATTCCATTTATAGATGCTACCCTGTAATTCAATACTTTTCCTACAGCTAAAGCAATGATAACAGAGAAAAACAGTCTGATTAAATACATATTGATTCTTTATTCCCTTTTTAAATCTCCCAAGAGAAGCATCTGTTCCTTCTGTTCAGTTTGGATACTAATACATTCAGAATAAAAATTCAAAATAAACAATCAAAACATGTGCAGACCAATTCACACAGAATCTTTTACCTACTTTTAAAACAAAAATCATCTTGATAAAAGAAGACAAAAACCATGGATGCTCACCTTACCTTTTGATGAGTGGGTGTGTGCGTTTCTATTCAAAAGTGTTTTTTTATCTTAGAGCTACAATGTGCTTCATGTGATAAAGGGGTTGCTATAGTGATCAATGATTTGTATTTAAACATGAGTATACACTGTATTAGGGAAAGATTTTCAGTTAATAGCCAGAAGGTGAATTAAGGCCTGTCACTAGCAGTCTGAATCATCCTCCTCCTCAAACATTTATCTTCTTTCGCATTTCAAGTAACACTTCTTTTCAATATAGGAATCTTATTGTTTAGAGTACAGACGATGGGCCATAGGACTTCTGATGTAATTTCCTTCAGAAGTGTCTAGGGTGGCAAGTCTCTCAAACAAGACCTCAGACAAACCTCAAAACTTATATCTACTTCTGGTCAATCTTCTTTTCAAGTGATCAGCCTCATCTGCCATGACATGCAAAGCTCTGGCTTTTCATATTTTCATAGGTGTTTAAGGGATTTGTGTATGTGAATACGAAAGTCAATGTATGCACATTAGTGATGGAGACCTGCTGTCATACATCTTGCAGAAGGAATGTCAAAGACAGAAAAATCACTGTTGGACAGCACATGAAATGACTTGGTTGCCCATAAAAATGCCTTTCTGTATGAACAGCAGGCTGCAAAGACAAAAATGCAAGGCAGGCCAGATTGCCAGGAGAGAACGTGATGTTATGCAAATATAAGTGCTGCTGTGTAGCTCTCAAGTTATTTCTGTCTGGTTGATGAAATAATATTTAAGAAGGAAACATAATGGGATTGCGCTTGATTCATGTTTCCCTCTACATGTTCATCCCTCCCCACTTTCATCTGTTCATTTGCTACTGAGGAGATGGAATCAATGCACATTTGAGAACTACTGCTAAAGTGTGGAGACACCTGTGCTTGTGGCATAACTGTTCGTTCATCTACATGCCTGAGCTGGTGAATGTGAACTCCCATGTGTCACCATAAACCCACAGGTACAAAGATCCAAGAGGCACCCTCCTACCCCAACAGGGCTGAGTATCTCATCTTCTGGCAGCGTGTAGGGCTGACTGAAGGACAGCTGTCTGGTTTTTGACAGAACAGCTAGAAAGGATCTGGATTTCAGGAAACCTCAAATTATGCTACTAGAGCTGTGGCCACATCCATTGCAGAGAAAACTGCATGAACTAGAGGCAGAAAGGGAAATAGAAATGCCAACCTCTGTGGCAGTGGCCTTTCCATGGGCAACCAAGCTTTAGAGACCTCATGGGCTGGCCCTTTCAGAGAGCACTGTGCTATCTGGGACTCACCCCTGTACAGATTTTCAGCCCACACAGCTTATAGATGCTCAGTCTTCTTTCTGTGGAAGTCATTGACAGAATTCCCCTTGGCTTTTGGAGCTCAGCTGGGGCTATGAGCCCTTTGTGAACATATTGGTTACACAGACACTTAAACCGGGATCCAAGGAAAGTGTGGGTTTTAGATACTTCATCTGAATTTCTTTCTTTCCCTCTTCCCAGCACAGTTTTTGAGATGTCAAGCCAAGTATACTGACTGACACTGTATGTCTAACCCGGTTGTTCAGGGCAGCCAATATCCACTTCTCTAGGTAAAGTAAGTCCATTTTTGCCAGAGAAACCTGAAAGAGCACTAATTAGAGACAAGGCTTGAAATGGTACTTGTGGTTCCACTGCAGGGGCATAAAATTATCATTTTTGTCTCTAAAGAGAGGTCCTTTGAGTGGAGCATAATAGCGCTTGGACATTTCTGGCATGTCAGAACATTTAGTTCCTGCAATAAAAAGTCTTTCATTAATCCACACAATACCTTTGGATGAGAAGCTGCTTGTAGTAAATAAACTGGGACTTGGGCATATCTGCCCCCTGATGCTATAACCATTCTTTGCATTTTTAAAATGTAGATACCAGGAGCAAAACAAGGTATGTATTCCAAAGAAATATAAGAGGGCACTAGAGACATTGCAACACATGTAAACGATGGCAATGTACATCAAATGTGGAAAAGGAGAAATGAGACTCAGACGGGCAGACAAACAGCGCGTGTCAGAGGCACACAGCAAAGAGAGGGCAGGGCTGCCGCCATGCAGAGTTCCCATGCGTTGTGAGTATTTTGTGAGACTGGTTTGTGCAGCAAACCAAAATGCCACTCAAAACACCCCTTAGGACTGGAGTATATGCACCGAGGAGCTGCTTTCCATCTCTTTAACTGGCTGCAGGCAGCATGCTCTGAGGAAAGGAACCTTTCCCTCAAAGCCTTGTTACTCACAGTGTGAGGGAGGTATTAATTTCCACAGCTGAAAAACAGTCTCTTTTAACTCAGGCAGAAGATGTGACCTTTGTGCTGTTTTTTAATATGTCTGATGCAGGCTGATTTTTTTTCAGAAATTTAATCTTGTGGTAAAATAATAATGAAAACCAACACATCACTCAAAGATTATAAAAGAAAGGGGATGCTAAGTCATCAGGTGTTTACAATGCCTTAAAATCTGTAATGTTTTCTTGAGGCTTCAAAATAAAGGCACAGAACTAAGGCAAAGCATAGGAGCTTTCAGGCTCTCTCCTTCCCTGGAAGGTTGTCTGGTACCAAAGGGGACCAGAGTGGTGGTCACTTGGCCAAGTCATGGGCCATCCCCACCAGTTGCCTCCAGCTTTCCAGATGCTTCCCATTGTCTAAGCCACAGAAACCACCGAGAAAAAGAGGCACAGATCTAACCCAGTGACCACACATCATGTCCCTAGACACACACCCTGCACATACTGCCAGTAACAAAGCCCTGGGCCATTGCTAAATGATAGTAAATGCTGTCAGGCAGCTAATGGCTCCAATTTCAGTTCAAAGATTGCAGTCAGAAATCAAGCAGTAAAACAGCTTCTCTGAATGAGTGTTAGTAGCAAGGGGTAAAATAGAAGAAAAAGGAGAAACACATAGAGAGGGGTGTATGTTCACACACACAGGAGTACCGTTATCTTGTGCTGTGCTGATCAATTTTTCACTTCATTTCTCCCCTAATGTTTTTTGGCCCCCAATATCCTTCAAAAGCTTACACCATGTGTAATAAATGACGATTCACCATACCTCAGGGCTCCAAGCCGATGAACTGTCAGTAGCATCATTTATTTCAAATCCCTGGTTGGTAAATGCTGTCTTCATTTCCAAACGTCCTTCCGTGGCTTGGCAGCTAACGCCATCAGCAATGCTGGACTCCATCCTAGGCCCTTTATACTGCCCAGTGCTCCTACTCTCAATTGTTGTTCTTGAATCAACAGATACATGGTCATCTTCACAATAGGATAGGTTGTCTCGGTAACTCCGTTGGCTTAGTCCATCCAGATCTAACAATTTTCAGCAAGAAAATAATTTCAGAGGGATTAGAATAAATTCCTCCCCTTCTACTTCCCAAAATGTGCCTTTCTCTCCTTTCTTTTGTTTTTGTTTTTTTTCCCCTCATCTCCAGTGTATGCAAGAAACAGCTGCTACTTTTGAGTACTGAAGCATTGAACTTATAAAATAACAAATCCTGTATAAATCAGCATTTGATGGAATGGACGTGGCTGTTTCTCACCCCATCCTGAACTGAGAAACCAGTTGCCTTTACCTGAAGAATTTAACGACCAAATGCAATTATCAATGGACTGTTTGGGATATTCAAGTGCCTTGGGGCTGCAAAGGAGCTCCAAAGCAAACACCTCCATGAAAACACAGGTCAAATTACGGAAAAGCACAGCATAGGCCTGATGAACAGGTATCAGCATTTTCCTTCTATGCAGGAGGAGGAGGAGGAGGAAAGGACAGGAGTTAGCATTGCCCTCAAGGGGATAGTGCTGGTGAGGAAAGGAGTTTCACGGAGATAACAGAGTGCCACCATGACCCTATCACCCATTCCTGAGAGCTTGGGTGTGCATGACCAGCCCCAGAAGCCAACTAGGAATCTCCAAATCCCATGTTTGGGCTAAATTGTTCCAAGGGAAACTGAGAGGAGATGTGTTCCCTAACTTCCTGACTGCTTTTATTAGTTTTAATTCATCTGATCCTATGCGCTTACTCCATGGGGGAAAGTAAGGTTCATCAATGAGAATAAAATAATCTTCTCTGGTTCAGACCACAGACTCCTCCTCTGCACCACTGAAGTCTCTATTTTGAACACAGGGCACTTTTCTCTACTTGAGGGCATCAGCAAGAGCTCTCTGGGTGGAGCAACACAGATTATTACATGTGCAGGGACACAGATGAAAATAACATTATGATTTGGACTCAAATGTGTTATGCAAGCACTTTCAGAAGAAAACCAAGGACCTTCCTCCTCCTAATGCATCTGATGCCTTGCTTTAGAAACACAAAGAGCTAGATTCTGCCTCCATGTCTTTCAAATAAGCAAGGAGCAGTTACAGTGAAAGAAAACAAGTTGTGCTTCCAGACAGCTGATGACAGTAATGAAAACGGAACGGCTTCCTTTGCAAACACAACTATTTGGAGCTTAAAGGTTTCACAGAATGGCTGAGATTGGAAGGGGCCTCTGGACATTACCTTGTTCACCTACCCTGGCCAAGCAGGTCTTGTTTCTTCTCAAACCTAAAGGTTTGTTCTCAAGAAGGTCATTACTATAGAACAATAATTCTTTTTTTTTTCTTCAAATTTGGTCTCCAACTCAAATCTTTGAAAAATAGTATTAATTACAGTGTTTAATAGAAAACAATTAGTTTGCTTTGGTTTAGATGAATCAGTTTTCATTCCCTGCCTGATAAATGAGACAGGGAACCTGGTGACAACTGACATGGAGAAGGCTGAGGTACCCAACTACATTTTGCCTCAGTTTTCACTGGCAATTGCTTGTCCTACATCTCTCAAGTCCCTGAATCTCAAGGCAGGGACTGGAGGAATGAAGTCCCACCCATGATAGGAGAAGATCAGGTTTGAGACCCTATGAGGGACCTGAACGTACACAAGTCCATGGGACCTGATGAGATGCATCCCAGTGTCCTGAGGGAACTGGCTATGTAGTTGTTAAGCCACTCTCCATCAGACTTGAAAAGTCATGGCAGTCAGGGAAGCCCCCAATGACCAGAAAAAGGGGAACTTTGCACCCATTCTTTAAAAGGGTAAAAAGGAGGACCCTGGGAACTACCAATCAGTCAGCCTCACCTCTGTGCCCAGTCAGATCATGGAACAGATCTTTCTGGAAGATATGTCAAGGCATATGGATGACAGGAAGGTGATTAGACACAGTCAATATGGCTTCACAAAGAGCAAACCCTGCCTGACTAATCTGGTGGCCGCCTACGATAGAGTGACTGCATTGGTGGATAGGGAAAGAGCAACAGATGTCATCTAACTTGACTTCTGTAAGGCCTTTGACATGGCCCCACATAACATCCTTGTCTCTAAATTAGAGAGATATGGATTTGATGGATAGACTCTCTGATGGATAAGGAGTTGGCTGCAAGGCCTCATACAAAGAGTTGCAGTCAATGGCTCAATGTCCAAATGGAGATCAGTAACAAGTGAAGTCCCTCAGGGGTCTGTATTGGGACTGGTACTCTTCAGTATCTTTATTAATGACATAGACAGTGGGATTGAGTGCACCCACAGCAAGTTTGTAGGTATGGTGCAGTTGATACACTTGAGGGAAGGGATGCCATCCAGAGGGACTTGGACAGGCTTGAGAAGCAGGCAAACGTGAACCTCATGAAGTTCAACAAGGCCAAGTGCAAGGTCCTGCACCTGGGTCAGGGCAGCCCCCACTACCAGTACAAACTGGGAGATGAACTGTTTGAGAGCAGCCCTGCAGAGAAGGACTTGGGGATACTGGTGGATGAAAAATTGGATATGAGCCAGCAATGTGTGCTTACAGCCCAGAAAGCCAACCATATCCTGGGCTGCAACAAAAGC
The DNA here is from genome assembly GCA_031468815.1 of Morus bassanus. Taxonomy (NCBI): domain Eukaryota; kingdom Metazoa; phylum Chordata; class Aves; order Suliformes; family Sulidae; genus Morus; species Morus bassanus. The sequence goes on along the minus strand of CM062572.1, from coordinate 8,070,576 downwards.
AGCGTGGCCAGCAGGTCAAGGGAAGTGATTCTCCCCCCCTACTCTACTCTTGAGAGACCCCACCTGGAGTACTGCATCCAGCTCTGGGGTGCCCAACATAAGAAGGGCATGGACCTGCTGGAGCAGGTCCAAAGGAGGGCCATGAAAATGGTCAGAGGGCTGGAACACCTCTTCTATGAAGAAAAGCTGAGAGAGTTGGGATTGCTCAGTCTGGAGAAGAAAAGGTGTTGGGAAGACCTTATTGCTACTTTTCAATACTTAAAAGGGGCTTATAAAAGATGGAGAGAGACTTTTTGCCAGGGCCTGTAATGATAGCACAAGGAATAATGGTTTTAAACTGAAAGAGGGTAGACTTAGATTGGATATAAGGAAGAAATTCTTTACTATGAGGTGATGAGACACTGGAACAGGTTGCCCAGAGAAGTTGTGGATGCCCCATCATTGGAAGTGTTCAAAGTCAGGCTGGATGGGGCTTTGAGCAACCTGATCATGGCAGGGGGGTTGGACTAGATGATCTTTAAAGGTCCCTTCCAACCCAAGCCATTCTATGATTCTCTACACATCCTTCTGTCTAGTAGAAAAAAAGCCTAAATCTTTCAGAGTAGAAGAAATTCTGTGTTTGGCCTTAGCAGCAGATATGGTATTTCTGATTAATACCTGCTCCACAAAAAAAAACAAAACAAAAAAAAAAAAAAAAAAAAAAAAAAAAAAAAAAACCAACAACAAAACCAACCAACCCAAAACCAAAAAACCCAGTCAAAACCAAAACCAAAACACCAACCCCACAACAAGGGGAATGGGGATTATACTCAGAAAACATTTCCTGGAGGTGTGCAGAAGTCCTTGCCCGTCCCCTTGGCTTCTCTTTCAATTTAACAGCTCAGAGATTAGGAGAATAACTTTATCCCCTTTCTTCAACTACGAATGGTCTCACATTCTCCCTCCCAGTAAAATGTTTCAAGCATGGGCACTTCAGCAGAGAAGTCTGAAAGCACCTCACAGCTTTGTAATTATGGTCCTCTTCTGAGATGTGGGAGATGGTCCTTTGGATGAAAGAGGGATCCAAATTCAGATCTCTCAAATCCCAGGTGAGTGCTCTTCTCACTCCCTTCTGAAATGCGAAACTCACCTCTTCTCCTCCTCATTCTCCCATCTGGCAGACCTAGTCCTGAAACCAAGAGCCCTCATTGTCTCGCCTCTGCCCTGAGCTGAAACTCTTGACTGAGGGTAGAAAGTAATTTGATTTTTTGCCATTACTCCCATTCTTTTCTACAACTTCAGAAAACAGAAAGAAGTAAACATAAGAATGTAAGCAAGAAATAAAATAACAGAAATTCCACAAATTTACTGAGACTGAATGGGTACAGGCGCTCCTTAAGGCATTTAATTAGCAAGCCAATGTCTAATACACATTTTAAACAGTAGGTCATCCATCAAAGCACACACCACACAGCAGGCTTTCAGAATAAAATGTTACTGTAGTAAGAAATTATCCTCACACAATTGTCTTGTGGTTTTGACTCCTGCTGGGATAATATCTAGATCAATAATAGAGGAATTTTCAAAAACTACATTAAAGCCATAAAAGGCTATTCATAACAGGAGAACTCCAGAAATATATTAATAGAGCAAGCCATCTCTCTAAGACTCAGGCACAAAATGAATGTGTTAGGAAAGCAAATGTAATATTCAGGGAAAGGAAGGGAAAAGGTGATTCACCAAAACCATTTAGTGAAACAGTCTGGCTTTTCCTTTAAATTTAAAGTAGTTTGGTAAGAGATAATCACTTAAAAATACCAGTATTAGAGGATCATTACAGGTCATAGCCCAACTATACAGTCTAGAAAAACTACACCTCTCCAATTACATCCATTCTAATGTTATTAACAGTCTAACATTATTAACAGTTGGACTTGATCTTAAAGGTCTTTTCCAACCTAAATGAATCTATGATTTTATGATTATATTCACAAAAAAAATGGTCAAAACAGAAGTTCTTCATGCAAAGGAAAAGGTCAGAGCAGTAAAATGCCTGTAATTTACCTGAGAGATCTTTAAGGAAGAAAATGTCAACTGTCTTATGAATATCTGACATGAATAAGCAGCACAGCATCAGGGATATACGTTGAGACAGCATTACCTAACTATCTGAACTTTAATTAGCCAGGAGTCCCAGCAAAGCAATAGCAGCCAATTCTAAAATTAAGGGCAGATGGCACTGTACACTAAAAGAGCACTGTTTTTTTCAGTTTTGTCCCCAACCTTTCCCTGTTGTGTCATGTGTGCCCACGAGCCAAGAAAGAGGCAAGGGGATTACTGGGGAACAGAAATCACCAACAAATCAGGAAAATCTGTAATCAAGTTTAGAGAACTGGCTATGAAGAAACTGTGACTTTCGTCAGATGAAAGGATGAGCATCACCTCCAAATAGAGCTCTAACAGGTACTAGGACATGGAAGCATCTCTCCAAAGATGCAGGGAAAGCTCAGCACATCAAACACTGAAAATCAGGCTGGAAAATACTGTGAAGTCCCCCTCTCATACTGGCAGGTAAACAGCCTGGTTAGCCTACAGTATATTTCTTCTTTTTCAATGATATGCAATCTCTCAGTTTTTTGAAGCATTACAATGTGCTAAAGAAACATCCTGAGAGGCCTCATCAGCTCCTAAAACACACTGCCAGAGTTAAAAGATGGAGTCTAGTAGATCTTGCTAAATTAAGACTGCATAGTTCATTGACCAGCAAGAAACACTGAGATGAAGAGTTTAATGTGTGCCTGTTACCTGTGCTGACTCAGGTGATGTTTGCTCTGTGGACTGCAGTGAATCACTGTGCTTTTACAAGAAAAAGCACGTCTTGTCTTTGTGATTTTCCAAAATGAAAGAAATTTGATCCCTTCTTCTAGACTGTATATAAACACATGCTGAAAGTTCAGAACCTGTTTAAATTTGGTCCAGAGGAGGAAAGGATTTCAGTATAGATCCAGGTACTTCTGGACTCCTAGCTACTAGGAGTGATTTTCAAACCCCCCTTCCTGAAAGACAGTAACAGCAGCAGAGATACGAATTAGTGGGACTGAGGCATATTTGTCCAAAAACCAGCAGTAATCATCTTGCTTGGCCTTTGCTACAGACCCAGTTCCAAATCACTCTGCAGTACCCTGGCACCACATGCTCCTTTGCACCGAACCAAACCAGATGCAGGGAGACCAAGCAGTGCTTCTGCCCCTGGTTATTTTGAGATTAGCCATCAAAAAGTGCTAAAAAAACTCCCTAGAAGAGCCTCAAAGGAGCAGAATCATTATCTAATTACAGTAAATCTAAACAAAAATGGCTTGTAAATTTTAGGGGTTAAAGAGAAAAAGCATCTTAAATTTCAAGTGACATTATGCAATCAGGCCAAGATTGTTTAATTTACCACATGCTGGGTAATAGCCTGAGAAGACTCCTTGTTTCCAGAACTAAAACAGGCTCTTTATTAACAGGGTGATTTGCAGAGAGGCTGTGGGCAGAGCTGGCATTCAAGCCATTTAGCTCCCCAGAGCATCCTCCAAACACTTCCTTCCTGCAGTGTGCACTCCTCTTTCCAAGCTCTATTCAGGTTATTACAAAGATTTCTACCAGGTGAAAAGTTAAAGCTAGATGAGTCCAAAGTGCAGACTGTCAACACTGATAACAGAAACAGAGGGTCAAGGAAAATTTCATGTAAGAACATGATGTGAGAAGACTTTGCCATATGTCAAGGTTGAGTGGGAGAGAAGCTATTCAGGGCTCTCTGAGATGCTCAACTTTGCTGTATACCTAAGTTTGTTATAGATTTCTGATTCTGTAAGAAAACGAAACTGCCAGCTGTATGAGTAAAAGGTCTGTTAAGAGAACACAAAGAGAAGTCTTGGGCAGAGTCTAAAGAAAGTCTGAAATTGCCATGATCCCAATCTGGACCCAGCACTTTCGAAAGATCCTTCATCCCTCCCACCCAGAAAGGTCCAGAGGATCTGCTCAGCTGAAACATTGCTTGATACACCATCAAGGCACAATGATGGCTTTATATGCACAAACTTTTCTATGGTTTGTGATCACGGCACCAGCTAGGGGCCAAAATGGACTCTCACACAAATGGAGTTCTCGGACCAGCAACTGGGGGGTAGCAGGGTGTGGGATTATCTGGGATTTACCCCAACCACTCAGCTTTTCTCCCAAATAAATGTCTCATACTGGGAGTTGTGGGTGTGTGTAACTATCACTGTACACCCAGTAACAGCAGCTCTACATGCCTCAGAAACCTCTCTGGCTTTGAAGGAGACCTGAGATACCCAAGAATTAGTTTATAGGCATTTCTTTGTAACAAAGGGTCTAATCTTGAGCTTAGTGAAGAATAGGGCAGAGAACCCTATCTTGGTGACAACAGACTTCAACATCTGGTTTCATCTAGTTTCTGAACAGCTATTTAAACAATATTACTATTACCCCTGAAAAGTAAGAACAACTCTGCAGCATGTTGTGCCAGAAGAAGAGTTTGATGGAGGGCCATATCTTGAAATGATCGCTCTAATCAGAGGGTGCATCAAAATCAAGCAATTTTATTTCAGAATTAAAACATTCTATGGAATAAAAAACAAAGGGCACTTTCATGGCTCTTCCCTCTAATGAACTTCTCTAGATTTTAGAATGTGATCAGGCCAATTTTCTAAGTAGCTACACTTTTAAATGCATTTCATCTCTGTTTGTATAAAAGAGTCATTACATTAGTCCATAGAAGATCATAAAATTCTTCCCTTCTGTGCCATAAATTTTTAGTTTCTGTCATTGCCTGACATTTGGCGTATGCGCTGGCAAATGATTCAGCATAATTCATTCACTGTTCACCTTGTGTTTGCAAAGCTGTTACAAAAGGCAACATTCAACTTCTGCTAAAAGGCTTGCTAAAGAAATTACTTAAGTGGCACTGACCAAAAATAATTAGAACAAAGTCCTGCAGTCTTTACTCTGGCAAAATTGGCAATAAAATCCATTAAAATCCCTGTGGATTAGGAGCCAGAATTCAAAAGCCGTAGACAGTTAATGGAAAGATCTTCATGGACTTCAGCAGGGCTTGGATCCAGACTCTTCCCTCTAAGTATTTTACAAATGAGCTGCAGGTAACCAATAAGGAAACCAAATTTAGTAAGAGAGAAAGCAAGATTCAGGACTTGTTCTCCACAACAAAAGAACCTCTCCATGTTGAGGCTACAGATCTTGAAGACTCCAACTTTTTTAATCTTATTTCATGCAAACAGTACCTTTGCATTCAGATACCTCTGTACTGTACTCCTCATGGCTGGAGAGCAAACGGCTGAATTTGGGTCTATGCCCCACGCCTGCTGGTGTTGCTTTTTCAGATGCTTCTGATCGAAAACTTTGTGAGCATGACACAGAGATCTCAAACTGCTTAATCACCTCACCATTGCTGCCTGAAGATGCTGTCTGTTCTTCATCCTCCCCGTAACTGTTTACTGGGAGAAAAACACAACTCGGGCTTTAGACAGTCTGCTGCCCTTGGCCAAGAAGCCAGATGACACGGCACACTTCTAGCTCTCAGACGGACCTTCTGGGGAGAAAGCTGGAACCAAGGGTTTAGGCAGGACTGGGGAATGAACTTGAGAATCACCTGCTTCTTCAACCTCTGGAAAGCCTGTGAATGTCATAGTGTATCAGCAACATGCACATATTATTAGACCTTGCCCAACTCTGCTTCCCTTATTTTTTTTAAAAAATGAAGATATTTAACAGAGCAGAACACAAAGTAAGACTACACACACAGAGAACCACTCATAAAATCATTAGCATGTGCAAAGACAAAGTAGTAAGCAAGGGACTTGAAAACTTGGCCATGCTTCCGTTCCCCTTCAGCTCCTGCTAAGGTGGAGAGGGAACTTCTTTTGTGCAGAAAAAGCAACTCAGATGTAACCTGCTCTGGGTAACACCATGAACATATAAATACAGCACAGGGCTAACAGGCACTGCTGACTCCATCTGCCAGCAGCAGAGGAACTCAGGAGACCAATGTAAATTGTAACCTTTAAAAGTGAAGATACGCATTTGAGCACGTTGCTGAGTGCCTTCCCCTCCTGCTACCAACACGTGCTTTGAATATGAGACGACTGCACCCTCATTACTGCGTGAATATCCACCAGATGGGGGAAGGAGGGTTCAATACATACTATATATACTTGGCCTTGCTTTGTCAGGATGAAAATGCAGAGGCATTTTGCTGATCTCCCTGCCATCAGTATCAAGGAAGCACAACAGCAGGACGTTTTGACCCACCGACATGCACAGAGAAGGGAGCAGTGGGGACGACAGGCAGTCAGTGGGTACGTGCATGTCTGTGTACACACATGTGAACAAGCCAGCTGTCAAGTGTGGTTGGTCCGCTGATATGGTTGCCAAGACTCGCTTTGATAATCGCCATGGCAAACCCGAGCAGCTGAACAAATGGGCATTGCAGACAAACGCGTGGAGGGCAGCTTTCTCAGTGACACTGCCTGGTTTCGAGGGGGAAAGCACTTTTTTTCACCTCAAATCTCACAGTAATCACACGGCTAGAGATGGGGAAACCCGATCCTGCTTTTATACACTGTGTTAGGTCAATTAAAAATCTGCAGTATAAACTTAATGACAACTGCTGTCACTGTTCCATAAATTTACCTGCTGCTGCACAGAAGACAGCATTCCTCAGGCAGAAAGGACAGAGCAAGGAAGCTGGCAGTGCCAAAGTAAACTGCTCCCACCACCAGCCCAACAGAAGCTGACTTCTTCCATGCCACCACACTGGTAGATCTGACCCTTTGGTCTGATTTGCCACAGTTTGACAATAAGCCTGCTGTTCCTTCTAGAAAATTGCTCTCAATTGGAGGAAGAAGGTAAATGTTCCTATTCTGATAAAAATGAAAGCAGTTTTAGACACTAGTTTGTAAATGGTCAGTGACCAGCTACAATAAAAATTGATTATTTTATGCAAGCTGTTAAAAATAAGTTTCTTTGATATTTTTTAAAATAAAAATTATTTCAAGATGTAACAACCCTATGGCCTAAATGCGCTACAATCTATTCAAATAGTCAAAACATAAAAACTAAACATTCCTTTTCAGCCAACTCTGTTGTCACTTCACTACCTGCAGCTCATGCAACCTCTACAAAATTAATTTACATGCTCAACAAATGCTGGCAAGTTCTATTTATATGTGTATATCTTTTGGGTATTTAAGATAAAAAAATAAAAATTATTCCAGTTTAAAAATAAGTCCACTTTTCACTCAAAGAGCTGGCCAAAAATCCTGAGTAAAATATCTTCAGTAATCAAGCCACATCTTTCACCATTTTCTAAAACAACTGTAACATTAAAACTCTGGGTCCGTGGGCACAAGGCTGTATACTTAAATATATGCGCTTTAACCTAGCATACAATTCTGGTTATTATAAGAAATTTCGCAAAGGCCACATGGATGCAGCATTCCTGGACTGCTCCCGAAAGGGCACTCCCTGGGTGACCTGCATGCAACTCCCTGCAAAATAGAGCAGAACCCTTTTTCTAGGACAAAAGGGGAAGGGTGAAGGGATGGAGGGGAGGAGTTTGACCCACTTCGATATATTACTGGCCGCTTGACTTTGACTTCAACTTTACAAATCCCCAAAGCATCACTGCATCACTTGTTATAACACTGGATGCTATTTCTTACTAGCGTTTGGAAGGATACAGGCTAATTAGAGGGTGGTACTGGGAAATCTGTAACAAAAGCTTGATACGTCTGCTGCTGAATGTCTGCCTGAGCAGCTACAGCTCCCTGTCAACTTAATATCTCTGTATTAATAAAATTAACTTTACCCAGGGGAGAGAAAAACGTTCACCATTCAAACATACAAGTGTCCTGATTAGGAAAGGACAAGGGGGAAACATTTTCTATATCACCATGGAAACTTAAATAAAGGACCCATAATTACAATCTAAATTCTGGAAAGATAATGAATACAACTTGAGATCTGCAGATGTTGTATAGCATATACATATTTCGAGCAACTTCAACTCAATTACTTCTATGCAGCATCTGTTTTACAAATCAACCTCCCACCACTCATAAGGAGGCACATGGGATTTATTTTTTTTTCCCAGAGGAGACAGTGGGGGAGGAAGGAGAGTGACCTCTTTTTCTGGCAAGGTATTTCAAACTACCACTATTTATTCAGAAATTTCAAACACCCAATCAGTTACAAGGTTAGCTTAAAGGCATCCAAATACACTAAGCTAAAATGCATGAAATAAATAATTCAAGAATTCTCTGCAGTGTTACCAAGTATAAAGAATAACTTATCATTTGCTCAAAGCTTATCCAAGAAAAAAAAATTACCTAATAAAATACATAGTGTAGGTGTAAAATATAGATGTCCTGCATGCATCCTGTCTGCCTGCATGTTAAAAAAATCCCAAACTAACAACAACACTCATTTTGGCTGAACAATGGAAAGCTCACGAATGCCAAATTTTTGCTTTCCTAGACATTTAATGCTGCCCTTCTGTGTCTACTTTCTTCTTAAAGATTTTGATTCTGCTTTACGGAAGTCAGTGAGAATTTCAATGGGAGCATCACCAAGCCCTGAAGGAAGCAGAAGTACTATACAAAAAAAATGTATTTGATCATATAACCAAAGACAGTATCAGTACATCTATACATAATGCATGTACTCGGAGGATCCCAGGAGCGCTCTGTGCCATGTTCTTTGCTATTATAGAAGCAGACACATAGGCCTGGCCTTAAAATTTTCATGATCAGGATGACATAGAGAAACAGTGATCTGCAACAGCTCCTAACTCAGCAAAACCCAGAACTGTACACAGAAAGAAAAGTGTTTTTCTTCTGGAAAACTGCAAACAATGGATATGTTAAAGCTTCTCAAAAAAAGGAGGAACATTTTGTAAAAGGGAACATTTAGCAATACATGTGGAGTTGCTACTACCAATTCCCATGCAACTGCAGCTCTGAGTTCAATGTCTTCAATCTGGAGTCATCTTCTTGCTCTTGCTGTCAACCATTTGAACTGGGAGTTCAAACGAAAGCACGAAGTACTGCAACTACCTGATTGATGGGTTTGACTAGGGAGGAGAGTATCCCATACCTTCATTTATGATCAAAACTATTTGGAGATACAATCCAATCATCAGAAATCCTTTTTATAAAACAGAAACAAAATCCAAAACATCCACCTAGACCTCAAATGTACTTAAAATTGATGGAGAATGTGCTGTGACACAGTAAACTCATGTTTCTACACATGCCATTATGGACACAAAGACCATGCACGGTGACCGTGCACCCTTGACTAACACAGACTGGTCATTTACTAACAAACAGAAGGCAGCCTTCACCTGGGCCTTCTCCTTGCACCCAGACCCATGTAGTTTTGTCCCTTTTCTGGTAGGTATACCAACCAGGGACCCATTCAGTGCCCAGTGGTAAACATAAGGTCCCTCTTTGCTGAGTGACAAGTCACAGCGTCCTGCTTTTGCAACACATCAATCTCTACCTCTTCATCTGTCCTCACACCATGACCAAAGCAACTAGGAGCTCTCCGAGGTGAACGCACTTGGGTGTTTGCATGTGATGCAGGCAGAGAGAATCTTGGCAGCTTTCATACCAGGGGTCATTTCCAACAAAAAGAAAAAAAAAAAAAAGGCAAACAAAAAAAGTCAGAGAGTTATTAGAAACAAGTCATTATTTGGCTCTGACCATCAAGCACCTCCATAGCCAAACAGTACAGCAGTCAGGGCAATAAACACCAATTGTGTACACTACTGTGCAAAGAAATAGAGAACTGCCCACAGGAAACAGCATGAAAATCAACATCTTTTCCTGTTGCTTTTTTCCTACTCCCAAATTTGGATTTAAAAAATAGGAACATGGGATTCAGCTTCAAATTGACTGTCACTTTGCTGCCTAAGGTTCCTCCATAGCTAAAGGAAATGGCAGCCAAGAAACAGAAGCACAATCACCCCTGATTTTCCCAATCACCTACTTTACATTTTACATGTAGAGTAAGCATGAGTCAGGCTTCATTTAAGCTACTGGGTTTTGTTAGCACAGGGACAGGATTTGTGGAGAAGTGGAAGAAAAGACGAGATTACACACTGTAGGAGACACTGCTAAGCCAGGAAAACCCCTGGTGTGGATGCAGTTACATCCATGAGTCAGCCCATACCCCTTTGCCAGCCCAGGTTAGGTTGCTTGAAGAAAACATGCAGCTGCAGAGGCAGAAAAGCACCTTCTGTCAGCAGATGCTGTGTCTACGCTGGGGACACCGCAGGGCACAGGTGTAGCTGTGTATGCTCTGGGGTGTGGGGCTGTAAATGCTCATGGACTCGGAAACTAAACAAATTGCTGATCCCAATGCCCAATGAGTTAGAAAACACTGTCCTTTCCTTCCAATGAAAAACAACTTTCACTTTATAAGCATTATTTTTATGACAGGTTTCCTAGTAGCTTTCATACCACAATGAATTCCTTCAGATTCCCCATCAATCGCCTATTCTACTTGTCTGCTTGGCTTGGATATGCACTTCTTCTAATGCAAGGGAGTCACTTTGTAAGCTCTCTCCACTACATTTAAGGAATTTTCTCTCAGTTGGCACTAGATTCTTCCAGAAAATGGCCTTCCACTTAGCAGAAATCAAACTGGCCAAGGAAATGCCTGGGAAACCCAGGACATTGACTCCTGACAACCTCCTTAAAGCACAGTTTCACTACACGACACTCACAACCTGCTAGACCCAGTGTATGAACGCTGATTACATACCATTCATAGCACCCAACACTGTAACCATTAGCTGCACACCCACAAGTCTTTGTTTGCTGATTAACAGGGTGGAAATCAACTCCCTCGCAAAGATATTTGTTTGGGGTTGCTACGGATAACAACTGCATTGCAACAAGGCAGATATTTATTTTCCCACTTATTTTTCTAATTGAAACTTTCTGTTTGCTACCAGAGGGTTGATTCACCACAGCCTCCCTTTACCACCACTGTAACACCACCGTTTCCATGGCACTCCTGGGAAAATCACAGACTTCAGCAGCAGCAGTGGGTGAGGATGTGGTGCAACAAGACTCACATGCGTTCAGAACCAAAGCTGTCACCCAAAAAGGACAATCCTGTCCTCCTCCCCTTCCCCTCTTCCCCTTGTTTCAGTTTTAGCCAACGCAGTGAGTGGCCAACTCACCTGATTCAAAAGTAATAGGGAAGGGGCTGGTAACTCTCAGCTGAAGCAACGAGCTGGTCCAGTTTGCCCCACCGTGGCATGCTCGCGAGGCCAGACATGGAAAGCAGCACAACTGTGTGATCAGGGAAGGACACTCGATCTCAGCTACAGTTTTACATCAGCTACTGACAACTGCAAAACTGCACCCTCAGGCCCAATGGTTTTATAGCTACATTATTTATAGCAATAAGTCTAGACCCCAAAATTGACCCTGTGACACAGAGCTGCAGCAAACCTCAGTGCTCTCATTAATCCAAATTCAGGGCTTTCTCTCAGGCACCACAACTCTCATACTATTTGCCGGAAAATACTCCCACACAGATTATGCTGCTATGTATAGACCGTATGGGCTTGAATCTCTCAGCAGAAGGAGAGAAAGGTCTCCAAGTGTGCAGCTTGCATGGGCAAGCACTCACGCCCAGAGCAATGAGTCCCTCTAGGGATGCTTCATCTCACATGGATACTAAGCTCTCTAGACAGGGGAGCACCCGCCTGAACATCAGGGAACTTTTAGGTAGGGTGATGAAGCCATGAGAGCATCAGCTATTTTCATGGTCATTTGAAGGAATTTTCTACAGATTTTGCTATGGACTGTTTTAAGATTCAGCTTAAGTCATTCATGCCAGTCTGCAAACAGGTACTCATGAAACCTCCCTAACTCAATCTGAGGAAACTGCATGAGAATCATGCAAACAGGATGTGCAGAGGTACAGCCCAACCACACTTTCCTCATTACCTGGAAGACCCACACAGACCAACAATGCCATCCACTGTCTACAGAACTGCACATTTTTTTCCTCCATGACTGATGTCCCTCTTTTCTTTCATTGCAGTCTTTCCCCTTGGTTACTAAAACTGTTTCAGGAGTCTATGAGGCCACTGAAAATGATGACTGCTGCGAACAGGTCATTACAACAGCCAAAAATGAACTGGGCACAAGGAAGTCATATCCATACCCCTATCTGGCAAGAGGTGAGGACCAACACCAGCTCACCTTTTGGCAGGTGATCCCATCTCATGTAAGCTTACATCAGTGTTTTTTGTGCTGTTAAGCAATGCAAAGAGGCTAGGAGGAAATAGAGATGGATTATCCATGCTTCCAAAAGTCCTAATGGTCATTCCCTTCTGCAAGCGTTTGCCTGCCATCATGGGTTTGCATAAGTAGCCATCTCCAAAGCTGGCCAAGCTAGCAGAAAAACAAACAAAAAAAAAACCACCCAGAAATTACAAAAAGTACTACTGTTTGTATCAGCACACAGAAATACTATGTTCCAGCTCTGCACAGAATGCTGCTAGTATGCCTGCACGTAACCTCCACCACAACGCAATGAGATCATTCACACCTGCCTCGCCTGTAGTAGGAGATGGAAGGTGAGGAGGCAGGGTTTCTAGGAGAGAGGCAGCACGTCCCAGATGCTGCCAAGATGCTGTTTATTGGTAAATGAAGCCTCCTGAGTCCTAAACAACCTTCCCAGAGGAAGATAGAGTCGCAACTGCCATATGGGGAGTGGGAAGAGGATGCCACTTAGCAGAAGTGGATCAGAAAATACATGCACAAACACACACGCTCACACACACAATTTGTTCTGTAACTGCACTGAATGGCAAAATCCATTTCTTCCTCTCAAATACATCCTTCTCCATACAGCTTATGCAACCTTCTAGATGGCAAGAGCAGATGACAAGTACTCCTGAACAGACCATCCTTCCTCATGTCCCCTAGGGAGCTAGGCACAAGGAAGCTCTGCCTACCAGACAAGGAACTTGGTGAAAACCCAAACTACTGATCTACTGTGGGCTTACAAAGATACTGTGTCTAAAATCACTGACTGAGGACGAACAGCAATGTTGACAGGCCCAAGACAGAGCCCGCAATGGTAGCACCTTTGGAAATTTGTGTTTTGAACCACTCTTTGATTTCATTCACCCAACTGTAAAGCTGACATACCACCATCCACCTTCCTCTTGGGGCTATTGTGTAATGTCATCACTACTTACTTTTGGCATCATGGATGAAGATGCCTTGTAATTTGAAACTTTGAAAAGACAGAACTGCAAAGAAGTACTTTAAATATAAAAAGGAACCACCTTCACAGGGACAAAAGTCTCTGCACAAACACTTTCTGAGTCGTTCTGATTTTTCCAGAGAGAAAGCATTCAATGCAAACTCACGTCCACACTTCATTTCAGAAAGCTGTGGACTCATACCACATTTTTCAGAGACGAGATGCATATCCCCAGTCAAGTTAGCGCTTTCTCCCACTCGAGCAGCCAGAAGAATTTTCTGTGAAGTGCTTTTGTCCACTGTCTGTCTTTGCTTTCCTCACTCAGTCCTAGTGGTGCTATTGATTCAGTGTAGCCTCTTGAAATGTCCTGCTTTGAGTACAGGCACTGATTTTTATATGGCTACATTCTGGCCAGAGCACTGGCTGGCTCCATAGCCAGACAGGTGATAAAATTCATCAACGCTTAGGATCTTTACATGGAAATTGGCCATTTATCTATTTCAGTCTGAGGTTCAAGCATAAGTTTTATTTATCACACAAGCAACATCTTTTTCTTATGGGTATATTTTGCTATATGGGTTTATAGGACCTAATGAAAACTCATTTCTTGCCTAGGAATTCCTGGCCATATGAAGGGTCATTGACTGAGATCAGGAGTGCTCATATAGAGCAGAAAGAATAATTTCCTCTACTACAGCAATTACTGGCAAAAATCAATGACCCCTGTTAAGCTGGAGGCCAAGGTAAGTAAATGCAATAGTGCTTTCTAGTTTTAAAAACCTCCCAGAGCCTCAGAGGCATGCCGCCCTTTAGACATGAATTGAGGATAACTATCTAGCCATCTAGACAAGATTCCTATTAGAACATCAAACTTCCTAGTATTCCAAGGTCAAAAAATTTATTTTAGTGCAACTGAAATGCAATCTTTAGCTAGCACTGAGATTGTCTAATTGATGGAAAAAAATCTCCAAAGACTTCATGCAGTTTAAGTGTAGTGCTCACCTATAAATTACACTAGTGTTATGAACACAGTGTCAGACAGCTCGGGAGACTCTTCAATCACAGAACTCGCAGTGCAAAAATAGTTCAGCTCTGATTCAGAAGACTCAGCTCTGATGGTGTGTCTGTCCCCATGCCTTTTCAGAGCAGTGTCTGCTGAAACTGCTAACTTAACGGTCACTTGGACTTTTTGTTTGCAAAGGACATGGGCCCTGAGGAAGAAGTGGGCTAAAGCCATTGCATTCATGGCACAATTATTGCTGCTCTTCACCTTTTTTGTTACTACTTGTTTTTTTCTCTATAGATTCAGGCTGGGAAGCAGACTGGCCAGCTCTACCCCTCTGCTTGCAGTGCACTACTTTTAGAAGTGGCTTGTTGCTCCACTGCTTTTTTTTCGGTTCTTAAGCCAAATGTGCAATGATGGATTTGGCAGCCATGCTCTCGCCAGCCACCCCCAGTCAGCTGAGCAGCAGTAGCTTAGCTGCAGGGGAATGCAAAGGCTGCTCTCTCCCTGTTCTGAGATGGGAGACAGTTTCTCTATCAGAAACACTGAGGTTAGACAATGAATGAGGGTCTCAAGAAAGCTGCAAGAGCAAGTTCATCTGTATTTGCAAAATTTACAACTACATGATTTGCAAATGGTGGCAGGGATCTGCATGCCTGGAAGGGTCTGCCTTCCCATCATTAACCTCTTAAACCAAACACCTGGCTTTGCAATATTTCCTGCTGAACTATCTCCTCATTTTTAAACTGTGGATCAAAAACATCCAACGTGAAGAACTTCTCCCTGCATTTGTTTGAAACCTTGGCACAACATTACTAGCATCATTTAAGTCCAGACCAGGACTCAGCGGCAGCCAAACCTGCACCCTGCTGATTAATTAGCATGCCTCACAGTGTCTAACAGACATTTGACTTAAGAACCCAAGAATTTCACTGCTCAAACAATTTATTAGATCCCTAAGCCTAAAAATGGTTTTCAATAATGTATGTGCTGCTTTGGGGCCTCAGAAAAGCTACTCTGGGAGTGAGGAAACATTTCCCAGGAGACAAAAATGTGATCAAAAACATATTTGATAAAAAGGAGAAGGGGTCATAATGTTTTTTAACTGCAATTTTATTTCATATCAGAAGCATGCTCTAAGTTTAAGAGTGGGGAACAACTATTGGATTTTGTTCTGCATGTTTTTTAAAACAAAGTGATTCTCATCTAGGGTTGGCAGGGTTTTTTCCCCCTAAACCCAATAAACTATATATTGGAATGACCTTGTAACAGGTTTCTGTGGTTCTTTAATCACCAGTGGCTGCTAAATGAAGCATATCTATTTTCTCTGTTACATTACTATTGGCAACCAGGTCTTCAGTAAGTGCCCAGAAATATTTCCATGGCAACAAAAAGCATTCAGCATTGCTACTGTTTTGTGCCAATTTAGCTTTAAAATATTCTATTGTGGAGAGAAATATGGTACATTAAGTGAAATAAAGTCAAGATGCAATGTTCTGAAAAGAATATAAGGATAAACAGGAAACATGTATTTTGCAGAAATGGGGAAAAAAATGCCAAATGGAAGGAAAATACTCAAAGCTAATATTAATGCTACTGAACGCCTTTGCTGAATATCAGCAAGTCCATATGCTCACTTACATTGTCACTTAAGGTTAGATAACAAAGCTAACAGAAATAAGGATACCTCAAACATCTTCTCTTGATCATTTTAATCCATGACTGAAATTTTAAGTTGCCAGGGTATTACAGCCTCTCTGCATGTCTAGGTTACCATCAGAAGAGTTCATACTCTTGATGTTAGAGAAAGAATCTAAAGGAAAAAGAGGAAATAAAGAGTTGAAAAATTAAATACAAAGACCATGTGTGTGTTTTGGAAGTGAAGGGTCACTTAGAAGAGCAAAACGAGTTTCTCCACATCAAAGATCTTGTGGAAGGCATTTTCAAATCACAGTTCAGAACTTTCTCTCCTATTATACAACTTAGATAGTTCTGAGACAAAAAGGCATCAGCACCCAGCCCTCCAACTCTCAAACAGCCAACTTCATGACTATAAAGTCTTGAGACCATTGGATGGCCCTTTGTGCAGCACATGCAGAGCTAAAAAGATCAAAGACTATTTGAGAGCATTTGTAGTGACATTCCCTCTGGTGTAAAAAGCTACGCAATGCCCTCTAAAGTGCTTCACGTGGAAGTAGAGAGCTCTGGGCAGCAGCAATGTAGGTGCTGGGGAGCTCTGTAAGGCCAGCCTTCCAGTCCAAAATGGCTCCAGACAGCTTACTGAGAAGGAAAGCCAATAAATATTAAGGAAGTCCAACAGCAACTTGATCAGTACCTGCTCTCAGCTGGGAGAGAGGTTCAGAGTGACCCTCCCCTTTAGCTGCAGTGACGGATTACTCTGGCATCTGTCTGTCACTCTATGTGTCTCTCTCCAGGAAAATTCATCTGGTCCCTCACATACTCCTAAGGACCCTCTTTCTCAAATGTCCCTGCAGACAAGACTGCAGGTGAGAAACGGCCCTGACAGTGACAGCAGCCCATTCCTGGCCCCCATTTCCCTGAGAGCTCACCCATTTTTCTCCCATCCACTGTGAACAAGGGTGTAGTCCAGAGACAGGACAAAGATCTGGAGACCACCATCGGAATAATGCACTTGGCGTGCGGCTGCTCCCCAGCCTACTCTGAGGAGCCCCAGGATTTGCCATGAATCACTCTAACAGCCCCTCTTAGGGGTACAGGCTCTGCAGGACACAAGGTTGTGTCCTGGATAGCACTTGTCCAGGAGGATCCATGGCCCCAGCACTCCCTGGAAGGACACTACGTGCCCTGCTCCATGGCATATGTGTACAGACTGGACACATGATCCAAGCACACACAGTAAATCCAGCCCTGCAGCATTGACTTGGTGCCTATGAACAAACACTGTGGTAAGGATATCACACAGGCAATCTATAGGGGTATCAGAAGGTAGGGGATCTGTACAGGTTACAGGCTGGGCTCCAAGAGATACAGCTCTGGGGTGCTTAACCTGAGAATTGGCATTCATTCATTTGGAGTATGAAAACAAGCAGTCCCAATTTGGGAGACAGAACAGCTAGACCAAAAGCTCTTTTTAAATTATTTACTGCCTGGCCATAACAGTGTGAGGAATAGTAATAAAGAAAAGAGCTAATTTTAACATTCATTAAAGAACACCATCAAGGTTTATACCCTCTCAGTCTGATATTCCTATTAAATACGAAAACAAACAGGCTGATCTTCCGCAGTCTGCACAGAAATGGCTAAATATGTAAGACTTCACTAGAAGCTAAGAGTGATGAAAAGCTCTTGGTCACTATAAAACAAACACTTTCAAGAGCATCTACTGCCTGATTCAGAAAAAAAGGAATTTAGATATTTGAAGCCAAATTCTGAAGACCCTCAGTGAGTATCAAGTTCTTCATCAGCTCAATATTGTAGACCCCCACCCACCCACCTCTTCTCCCTTATCCCCCTTCCTAGGATGTTCATAAAGTGTGGCTTTACCAGAGCAAGACCCAAGGATGGTGTCAGCAGGACTGCAGCTTTGCTGGTTGTGGATGGGACAGATGTCTCCATCAGTCCTCTGTGACCCACGTAACTTCCCAGCCACATTTATGGTGATATTTACTGAGTACAAGTCACGTGGCTGAAATTCAGTCCTGAACACAATTGCCTGAAAAGCTGTTCATGTCACTTAATGATCAGAAGTCATAGTTAGGCCTATTTAAAACTGAGAATATCAAATTCGGTTCTCCTTCCCATAATCTCCTGCCTGCTGTCCTCTTCAGTCTTATTTGAAAAGCCTGTGGGGGTGGTGGGAGGAGAGGAAAGCGATTTGGGAGCCTTTCATCCATAAAATCATGAGATATGGCTGGCTTTTTAGTACAGCATTTCACAGCACATGGCAGTAACATCTTGAGATTCCTGGCACAAAGAAACAAGGTTTGAGATTATATATATCTTTAATAGCAATGACGCAAAGGCAGATGGTTCTCAAAGCAAAAGCTTAAGGCTAAACACTCCCTTTGAAGGGTCCTGCTATCAGAAACAAAACATGGGGGGAGCAAAATACTCCTTGCTACAGCGATATGGCCTGATTGACTTCTAATACACAGCATTTCACCCTGGAGATTTCCACTTATTTCAATGAGATTAGTTTCACAAATGAGAGAAGAATCAGAAACAGAAGAAGAAAGGTTAGATTTTTCTTTGGGATTTGGGGAGTTTTATTTTAGCTGTGGAAAACAAAGACAACACAGAACATAATGAGCAGATTAGCAACTGAATCAAATCAATATCAGAAAAGAGAGATCTAGATAATACTGTCAGGGTGTGTGCTAGCTGCTTACCTGCAAATCTTGCCTTGCCATTATTACTTTTTAAGGAGCCATTCATGCTTAGGTTGTGCTCATGGCCTCCCATCCTCATAGAGGGCTCACCTTCTTCCTCAGCGATGGTAGGAAGTCGATCAAGCGGCTGGAGATCTTCATTCATCCAGTAGGATCCATTGGCTGTCAAAGACCTGGTGCTTTCAACACACTGCTCTGGTAAGTTGCTGGTATTTTTAACCCATTTTTGCCTCTTCAGACCCATGTCAGAGCCATGAGGAAGGGCTTGTGAAGCAAGATCAGGACCCCCAATGTGACCATCTTCTCTAGGATACAAGTAATCCTCATCCCAGAGGTCCAGGTGTCGTTCATCATCTGATTCCTCAGAATAATCCTCATAAACTCCTCCATTATTCTCCAAGTCCCGGTTCTTCTCTTCTTCTGACTTACGACCCACTCCACTCAAATTCAGCAGTGACGCAGCTATAGAGTCTCCTGCTTGTTGGATAGCTTCGTATATTTGAGACATCCAAGATGACAGTGGCTGAAGGAAATTCTGAGCAGCCTCAGAAGCCATGTTTAACACTATGCCAGTATCCGGTGATCAGTTGTTCAACTTTGCCAGCATGTCACTTATAATTCAGGGAGCTACAGAATAAGCACCATAAGAGATTACTGTAAATTGCTTGTCCATCAACACCTGTCGACACACTATCTACATAATATGTCTAGATCTGAGAGGAGAAATAGAAAAAGGACTTCTACCCATTGAGAATACCACTAGAAATCCAGAAATGATGGACAAATTACACATAATCCTGCAGAGATCTGGAAAGCTTTCATTCAATTGCTAAACCTTATATAAAAATAAAAGCACAGAACATTAGAGCGGAAGTACCTTTTCTGAAGTGCACACATTCTGGTTACAGCTGTCAACAGACCTGGTAAAAAAAGTACAAAACAACTTGCAGTGAAAAACATCAAATGATCTCCTGGCCCTGACTTCCACAACACCCTTATCATTAGCAAGTCCAGGTGGGGAAATTAAAGGGTGGAGAACTGGGGAAGAATTATGTTTTGATTGATTAAAGTGACAGGCCTAAAGCATGCAGAACCAGCCCATGGCAGACAACTATCTCAAAGGCTTTGCTCCAGAAAGGCTCTGAAGAAGCCCCCTTTGCCCATAGAGTAACACAACCCAGCGCTGTTTTGTCCTTCACAGAAACAAGCAAAACACAGGAGGTAGGATATTATGGGTATGAAATTCCTGGGAACAGGAATGAGTTAGCAAAAGCATTGATACCATGTCACTATGCCCATTATAACCCATAGTGGCTGGAATAAGCTACTGGTTGTGGCTGAAGCAGGTATATCTTCACTGTGAAAGAAGACACAGCCCAGATCTTTATAGCACTTCTTCAGTACAGAGCAATCATGCTAAAAGAATTATAAAAGTTGGCATATTTTAACTGTAATTTAAGTAGTGCCTCACCTGGAATAACCATGTCTGTAGAATTGTAAATATTAACCATTTGGATCAAGATAAACTCAGAGATATGACTTTTCTGAAGTTGGGGATGGAGACAAGGCTGTTCCTACCCTGTCTTCTCAAAACTCAGCTAAACCTTAAATAAAAACATAGGCCTTTTTTGCTTTCATAACTTGCAGAAAGTTAAGGTGCCTTTTTACCCGATATACATCTTCCCACATTATCACAAGACAGATATTCTTTTAGGAACTCTGAGAAGAAGGAAAAACCTAGAAATAGGATGATGGGTTTAGGAAGAAAGAATTAAATAGTTGCAGATCTTAGGCTAAAAGAAAACTAAAAGGAAGCAAAAAGAAGCTTCAAAAATTAATACCAGTGTCTTGCTGAATTTAGAGGTCTAGCAGCAATCAAACTATAGAAGGGTAAATACAGTATAAGCAGCAAGAAAATAAGCTCAGCAGCAATACGTATTACCTTGTGAAATGGCCTCCAGAGAAATGTACTGGGAATCCCAAAGTTTTGGATTTTTAAATGGATCATGGACAAGGAGGTCCCACCTTGCTTAGGGAGCAGCTTCTCTACATATGAGATCAGTGACTTAAGAGGTCTTTACC
The DNA here is from genome assembly GCA_031468815.1 of Morus bassanus. Taxonomy (NCBI): domain Eukaryota; kingdom Metazoa; phylum Chordata; class Aves; order Suliformes; family Sulidae; genus Morus; species Morus bassanus. The sequence continues at coordinate 8,049,828 of CM062572.1, read as the reverse complement.
TTTTGAAACACTTGTGCCAAATAATTTTGTTCAGTGATGTTGACTTACAGTGCAGGCACTTCCAACAAGTTTATTAACAGCTTCAGTATGTACTAAGAACTACAGTCCTAACAAGGGCAGTAAATGAACACAGGTTACTAGAGCCATTTTAAAAGCTGATGGCTGTTACAAACTCTCCAGGCTCGGGGCACACACTGTTCCAGTACCCACCTGTCAACCGCTGGCCTCTGGCTCAGCTGCTGGGACCCAGGTAACACTCCCTGCCATGCATTAAATCTTTGGCAAAGAACAGACAATGTCATGGCGTAACCTCCCAGCTGAGCCATTCCCTTCATCGACTCTCCTCTTTTCAACCCTGCCCTTGTTGAAGCCTCTCTGCTTTGTGCAACTTATTGTCTCATAGACCTAAACTGATGACACACTCCAAACAACACATTTTCAGCATAATGCAGATTTGCTACTGGTAAGTCACAGCACCAGAGAAGTCACTGGGAGGAGACGGTACTTCTAACAGTAAGATTCTCCCAGGCATGGAAGGAGGTAAATTTGGGTGGGTAAGTACTGGATACTGGATACATTTTTAACCTGTCATTTATTTACAGGCAACAGCAAATGAATCTCCGATTTCTGATGAAAGGAGGACTTCACAACACTCTGCCTCAGCAGCAAGATATATGAGAGCAGTAGTCGTTGGGGGGCTGCAGGCATCCAGGAGTGAGAGCTAAACAATGCAGATAAAACATATGGGTGCTAAAATGAAGCTCTGATCTTTCTAAAAATCAACAGAACATAGACTTGTGATATTTGCATAGAGAATAATTAGCTCCTCTTGTTATTAGATTTCAGAGCTAACACTCAATTTGTCCAACAGAGCCATCCCACTTCTCCCGGATGGTGTGGCTGACTGCACCACGGCTCGGGCAAACATTGCGGTGCTGCACAAGAAACTCCGCGTTAGGGAGGTTGGTATCCCAGCTAGAAAGACGGAGGTAATTTTAGTCATGGAATCAAAGCAGTGATCTACAGTCACCTGCAGGGCTTGGATGTGGTCACCCAGTCACCTGAAGAGGCAGGTAAGACTTGAATCTGCATCTTTCATGTACCAAGTAGTTGCCCCAATCATCTTGCTATAAGTAGGTTGGGGGGAACATGATGCATACACATGTCTACACACATCCACAATTCTACTCAAGACCTGGAAATTTGTCTGAATTAAAGCTGGAAAACCCCAACAAATGGTTTGATTTCAGTTTATAGACAACGGATAGACACTGAAGTATATTTCACCCCAAAAATCCGAATTGCTTTAGTAACTCCTGCAACACACCTGTACAACTTGCAATCCAGTGCCTACATAATCCCTATGGCAAAAGCAACACAATTTCCAGGGTGCATGACTCTGTTCAGCCTTTGTTTGGCTTTCTCTCCTGTCATCTCCCTCTTACTCAAGACTCCACAGTCAGTGATATGCTGAACAACTGGCGCTCAACTGAATTATAAATCGCTTATTTTTGGACTTGAAGCAGATGGATAAAATGTGTAACAAGCTGCAGACAAGTTTAGGCGGGCAACATTTTTACAAACTCAATAGAGGATCAAAGGGGGCTGAGCTCTGTTATAGGCTTGCTGTTTCCCAGGAGCTCTCTCCCGTAATTAGCAGGCACTGCTCTAACTGGGTGTTTATGATATATTTCACAACATGGCCTTTTCAACATAATGGATTTTTAGTTTTGAATTCTTTAGCAATTTTGACTTGCATTAGGAAAAAAGTATAAAAGGACTGAGAAGAGCATTTAAAATCTGTGGGAAAGAAAATCCATTTCTTTTTAAAAGCATTCATCAAAAAAAAAAAGAGAGAAAAAAAACAGTTTAGCAAATTCACTTCAAGTTCCATCCTCTAAAACTAACCACAAGAATTTTCACACTGAATCGTCTGCTTAACTCAAAGTTGTTATTTTTTCTTCTCTTGGAAAATCAGATAGCTAAAAGGATCAATGTTAAGCCTCTCACAGAAACCATCATAACCTTTATTACAATCTATATTCCCTTGTCTTGATAGGATCATTATTCCTGAGTAGCATTCCCATTGAGAGGTGCAATTACTGTATAGCTAAAAAAAGACGACTATTAGCAGAATTTCAAACACTACCACAATGCAGAGGTTTGTAATATTAGCAAAGTGTCTTTCAATCTTCTTGATATGCAGGCTCCTAAAAAACTGCCATCAGATGTGCATTTCTTACAATGATTTCCCTTATCCAAGCTGTTGTAGAGCGTAGGCACAAACTTCCTTTTCTCCATTTTTTGTGTGGCCCTTGCAAAAGTTCCCTACCAAACTCCTCGCTTACAGGGAGGCTTGTAGACCACCGGTTGAAAAGTGTCCCAGCATATAACAACTGAACAATTTTCAAGTGAGTGTTTATTTCTGAAACACTAAGTGAGGAAGAAATCACAGCCTCACCTCTCTGCCTGGGAATGTACTGTCCTGTGTAGAGACACAAGAAAAGGAAATCTGCTCCCAGCTTCCAAAGATCAGAAGACATCTTTGTATCACTCTTTTAGAAAGATGAACCTCTTTTGCCACTGCCAAGAAAATTGTACCAAAAACCTTTTTTAGCAGTTTGGGCAAGTTGCTTAATCCATCTGTCCACAACTGAAACTCTGAGCACTGTGCTGGCTCACCGGTTTAGACAGCCACACTACAGGTACCCAGAGGAACGATTCCTGCCTTGCACACTTCTCAGAAATTTTAATTAAGCCATTGATAATGATTTACCTTATTTCCTGATCTCATACAGAAGGCATCAGCCCCTCAAGCTGACCTGGCATGCCACAGATGGTATCCATAGACAGGAGCTTTATTTGTGTGGACACCTAGGAAAAGCAGTGTTACAGACCCACCATGAAGCCTTGCTCCAAGCTTAGGAAAAAATACCTAAAACAAGGTGAATCTAAGCCTGGGCTGATGCCCAGAACATCAAGGGTCTGTGTGAAAGGCAAAGCCATTTTGCTGTTCATGAAATGAGGAAGTAAGGAAGGCTTGGAGGGGTAAGATGATTTAATAACTCTTTTTAAGCTACTGAAAACTATAATGAGCCAGATCCTCCTTTCAGACTGGAGCCCAATTAGCACACATGTAAAATAGCAGACGGGAGATTAGAAATGTACTCTGCTGAAGGCATGCAGCAGCAGCACTGGGCCAAGAAATCCTCTATCCTAGTTCTGGGAACAATCTGGACTCTTTGCTCCTCCTGTAGTTGCCAGAATCATGTTTAACAAGATACTAGCAAAGCCCTTCCATCCTCACAGTGAAGGATAACCAAACATTGCTACGATGAAACTGTATTTCCAGTTAAAATTGTCACAGTGCCAAAACCAGCCTGTACACTTGAAGCTGATCAGTTGATTGGAGCCTCTTGCAGAAGCGTTATGAGGAAAGTTCACAGACAGTACCCAAGGCTCACATCAACTGTGAGCGTCACTGCTGACCAAGCTTCCCTAAGGTAAAACAAAACAGAAAAGACAGAACATCTTGGTACCTTCTTGGCCGACGTGCTATAATGCTATTTATGTAGCTGAATTTAAAGCAAAAAAGAGAAGACAGAGGCACTTTCCAAGTGATTATGTGCTTTGTAATAATACTTTTCAGCTGGTGATTCAGAAACTCCAGGGCATTCAAGGAAGATCTAATGGTTTATGCCAATAAATTACACATGTCTAATTGGAAACATTCATGGGTTACAAATCAACAGGCAATGCATTGGTCCTGCAAGCCCCAAAAGGGTGAAGTGAAAACAAAGACGAGATCAGACAGACAGCAATGCACCCTGCTGTATAGGGTTTAGCCTAAGCAGAGGAAGCCTGCAGACTTATTCCTCACTCCCAAATCACCTCATGTCTTTGCAGGCAGCTCAATACTAGTGATGCTGTGCCAAATTATTTGTAAAAATTGACACCCAAATGACAGAAGTGGTTTTGATCATAGAATTTAGCCCCATGGTGTTTCCTCCTTCTTCCCATTCCTCTGTTGCATGCTCTCCTTTTGTCAAAAATAATGGCAACAATTACTGATCCTCACAGTTTCAGTGGGATGGGGAGAAGAGGAAAGGGATAGAAGAAAAAAGGAATTATGCAAATGTGACATTAATTGTTCAAAACTGCGGAGCCTTTTTCAAAAAACCCAGGTCTCTTCACCATATAGAGTATATGGTGATAAATTCAGGCAAAAAAGTGCTCCTAGAAGACCAGCATCAGATGCTCAGAAGGTCCACCACCGACAGGGCTAAGGAGCTGATGGCGATTTCCTATGCTGACCGCTGCACACCTTTGTTTTTGCTTAGACTGTAAGACCTCCTGAACTCAGAAGTGTGTTCGTTTCATGTAAGTCCAGTGCACTCACAAAACAGGGAATCTGTAACTGCATGCATAGATACTATTGCCACCAAAATATTAATACAAACCTTGAGGGAATTTTCAGGAGAGAGAAAATGCAAACACCTTCCTTGACCATAATATTTGGCCTGGATACACCAGAGAGCCAGATTCTCCCTCGGCACTGGTGTTAAGTCCAGAGTCACTCCACTGAAGCCAGTCACATCCTCCAAATCAAAATAAGGTCCTTTGCATATAAAGAGCCACTTGTCACCAAAGGTACAAAAACTAACAGTTCTGTGCCAAGTGGTAGTACAAAAAGCAACAACGAATAACTTTATATTTCTCAAACTGAGGGTTACGAAAGGGGCATAAAGAACGTCACAGATCACTGGAGTATTAGAAAATTGGTGTAAGTAGTGGCAACTGTGCTCTTTCAAGGTAAAGGAGTGAGAAACATCTGTAATTACTGGATTAGGGAAATGAAAGAAGAAACCCGCAGTCAGAAATTACAGCACATTCTGTAATTGAGTTGCTGTCGTTTGTTGGCTTGCATGAAGACAGAAGAGCCATAAGGAAATCACAAGTTCAAAAGGCTGGAGAAACACCAATTTACACCACCACTCGAACCCACCCACCTGTGCTGTCAAGCTGTTGTCGTAGAGCAGCAAACTCAAGACACCGAGTCCCCACCCTGCCTGCAATCATGCTACCCAGTCTGCAACAACTGAACAAGCCAGGGTCAATCAGAGCAATTACTTGCACGGAAATTAGCAGTGGGAGAGCATGTCTAGCTGTTTAACACAATGAAGATATTTCAGAAACGTTTAGAGGAGTCACCCTGTTACTGTTACTCCTTCTTTCCCCCCACACACACTCCATCCTTACAGAGCCTATGGAAATTGCTCTTTACGGACCACCATCGAGCAGTGCAGACGGTGCTGTTTGGGAACCACAGCCCTAAGTGGCAAATGCAGTAGATGATTATCCATTCCTGGTTACCCATCTTTATGTGTGCACATGGCTATGTCCGTAGCTCCCACCTCCTTTACTTCTGGTAAGTCAACCACCAGTCCAGCCAGACATGCTGGGAGGCTGAGGAATCAGTGGGAAAACCAGACCTAGTTTCAAATGATTTAAAAGAATTCGGAGCCATAGATCTGAGCAGGCGGTTGTCCCTACCAACTTAGAAACTGCTCCCTCAGCTACTCTTACCCTTCATTTAATTCACTCTTGTTACAAACAGGCTCTCTGATGTCTGATGTTACAAGCAGGCATCAGTGGCAACATTCACGCTGTCCCACGTCCAACCACTCTTCCTATGAGTCTCTATAAAGGCAACTGAGAGAGAAAACAATTTAGAAGAGTGGCTTCACTTGGGCACAGAGAAACTTCCCTTTCCAGAGTTCCTCTCCCTCCTGCCACTGGCTGGTTAAGGAACCTAACACCCTGGCTGAGCTATGTGCCTCAACTAGGTGACATGAATAACCCCAGAATTTGCACCTTGGTGAGGACAACGGAGGTTCAGAGCTACTGGATCTCAGCATCAGGGTTACAAAGCTCAACCACAATTGTATTGCTTTGCAGAAGGACATTCACATGCTTTCCACAACTTACCATGTTGTTAGAGGAAGCCAGCCTACTGTGCATGCCAGACTGTCACGCTCACCCACTTGTTTCTAAACATGAAGCTAAGCCTCTGCTAGCATATGACAGTCCCACAAGCTGCACATGATGGGACCCCAGTGCCTGGCTGAGCCCAGGGCTACACTGACAAAACAAAGTCAACTTCCAGGCAGCACGGCTCAGTCCTGCCTTTGTTGAGTGTTATGTGTTGATGCTTTCCTTAAAGCCTCAGCTACAGGAGATCAGTGGTTTATATAAGAACCGCATCTTTGTTTGTTTATTTTTGTCCTGGTTTTGGCTGGGATAGTGTTAATTTTCTTCCTAGTAGCCAGTATAGTGTTGTGTTTTGGATTTAGTATGAGAATGATGTTGATAGCAACAACTAAAACATCAGTGTGTTAAGTAGTGCTTACACGAAGTCAAGGACTTTCCCGTTTCTCAAGCTCTACCGACTGAGAAGGCTGGGAGTGCACAAGAAGCTGGGAGGGGGCACAGCCAGGACAGCTGACCCAAACTGGCCAAGGGGATATTCCATACCATATGACATCATGCTTAGTATGTAAACCAGGGGAAAGGTGGCCGGTGGGCTGCTGCTCGGGGACTGGCTGGGCATCAGTTGGTGGGTGATGAGCAACTGCATCATGCCACCACTTGCTTTGTATATTCTTCTATTATTATTGTTGTTGTTATTATTATTACTGTTTTATTTTATTTCAATTATTAAAAACTGTTCTTATCTCAAACCATGAGGTTTTGGGTTTGGTTCCCCCCCCCCGCCTTTTACTCTTCCAATTCTCTCCCCCATCCCACTGGGTGGGGGGAGTGAGCGAGCGGCTGTGTGGTGCCCAGTTGCTGGCTGGGGTTAAACCACAATTTTAAGTGTGCTGCTCGCCCCAGAGGCTAGAGCAGTGGCTGTGCAGAAAGGCTTGAGAACATGAACTGAAAGCGCTCTCAAGGCTGATAAGACAGAAGGGACAAATGGAAAAAAATGTTTCTTCAAACCTCATGATGTTTAAGCTGATTTCATATATCAGGAGTACATGCTTAACATCAAGACAAGTATTCAAGGCAAGGCACAACTGGCATATTTTCATATAAAGCAAGATCAGGAAACTACAATTTCTTTCCCAGTCTCAGGTGTCATCATTATAAAAAGATTACGGCACAGAACAAAGAGGGCCCTTTTCTTTTCTGAGTCACAGCACTGAAGCACACGGTTAGATACAGCCCTTTACACATGGGTTTGCCCAGCACTGTCACATGTTTCTGTGAAGTTCATTTCATCCATGAACTTTCAAAGCAAAGGGCTCAGCAACACTATAAACACCGTATGTAAGAACACCATCACCGCCTCTTGGTCCTTGGTACTACAGGAAGGGACACCGAACCATCACAGCATCAAAAGGTTTTACATGAGACCCCATGGACATCTGTCAGGCCTCTGTTCGAGGGAAGGTCCTCCTTCCTTGCATGGGGGGATGCTCCAAGGGAAAACTTCACCCCCTGACACACTCCCCCACCACCTGAAAGATCACCAATGCTGTGAGAAACCAATCCTGCTGACTCCATTAAGGCCAAAGGTGTGGTGTTTAAACTTTCCCTCACTAAGGAATCCTGCACATGACCTACATCAAGGCTCTACATCACTCCAGTCAGCTCAGGACTGCTTCACACCACCACTGCTTCCTTCTGCACATGTTTGGGCATAGCCAAGCAAGCTTCATACATGTGAAGTTAACTCTGTGCTACCCTCCTATCGGTTACGTGTTTACCAGCTTCTCTGTCAAGCTTTGCAGCCTGCTCCGAGCTCTCCCTTGCAGTGCCAAGTCCATCCTAAATACAGGCTGGCTGTGTCCAGACGAGCTCCAGCCCGCACAGTGAATGGACTTCTGCAGCTGAGTGAGAGGCAATCAGGGCAGCACATCTTGCTCAAGAGAGGGGCTCATCACTAAGGTTAGTGAACCCATCAAGAATAGGATCCACAAAAGCCTCAAGTATCAAAAACATTATCCATTATGTCCCAGTAATTAAGAGGCTTTGTCCTGGAGCCTCCTGAAAGGTTTTCAATTAATTCTTCATTTTCACAAAGATCTTTCCCTTATCTTGTTCCTTTCATAAGGACACAAACTGTGCAATTAAAATTAAATTAGGAATAAACCAGCCAGATGTATCCTAGAGCCATGACGATGGAAACACCTATTTCATTCTGTCACTTGCCTCGTTCTGACATCAGGCTCTATACAGAAAAGCAAAAGCAACAACAAAAAAAAAAGACTTTGACACTTTACAGTACATTTTCTGAGTGTCAGCCTGTGCACCTGCAAAGTGCAGAGTAGACAAATTTGCTTATGTTTCTATACCAACTCTTTTTTATCAGTAGATAACTCAAAACTCAACTAGGTCCAAGGACAAGAGAAACATCTCATGCACTGAACCCATATACACCTTCTCAGGTGACAGCTTTCACTTACCTATGCTGTTGCAAATTGGGCTTTATCCTACTGCAGATGTTATAGTCATGCCAGGGGGATCAAAATGCAAAACACTTTCTCTCCTATTTACACAGTTGTAAAGGTGATAGTCATAGCAGACAGATATGTTCTAACCAGTCTTAATACCAGATAGAATCACAGAATCATAGAATCAGTGAGGTTGGAAAAGACCTCTAAGATCATTATGTCCAACCACCAACCCAACACCACCATGCCTCCTAAACCATGTCCTGAAGTGCCACGTCTACATGTTTTTTGAACACCTCCAGGGATGGGGACTCCACCACCTCTCTGGGCAGCCTGTTCCAGTGCCTGACCACTCCTTCAGTGAAGAAATTTTTCCTAATATCCAATCTAAACCTCCCCTGATGCAGCTTGAGGCCATTTCCTCTCACCCTATCACTAGTAACTTGGGAGAAGAGACCAACACCCATCTCACTACAGCCTCCTTTCAGGTAGCTGTAGAGAGCGAGAAGGTCTCCCCTCAGCCTCCTCTTCTCCAGGATAAACAACCCCAGCTCCCTCAGCTGCTCCTCATAAGACTTGTGCTCCAGACCCTTCACCAGCTTCATTGCCCTTCTCTGGACACGCTCCAGCACCTCAATGTCCTTCTTGTACTGAGAGGCCCAAAACTGACACAGTATTTGAGGTGCGGCCTCACCAGTGCTGAGTACACGGGGATGATCACTGCCCTACTCCTGCTGGCCACAGTATTCCCGATACAAGCCAGGATGCTGTTGCCTTCTTGGCCACCTGGGCACACTGCTGGCTCATATTCAGCCGGCTGTCCACCAGCACCCCCAGGTCCTTCTCTGCCGGGCAGCTTTCCCAAGCCTCTCTTGTGTTTCCCAAGCACTCTTCCCCAAGCCTGCAGCGTTGCATGGGGTTGTTGTGATCCAAGTGCAGGACCCGGCACTGACCCTTGTTGAACCTCATACAGTTGACCTCGGCCCATCGATCCAGCCTGTCCAGATCCCTCTGCACAGCCTTCCTACCCTCGAGCAGATCAACACTCCTAACCAACTTGGTGTCATCTGCAAACTTACTGAGGGTGCACTCAGTCCTCTCATCCAGATCATTGATAAAAATATTAAACAAGACTGGCCCCAAAACTGAGCCCTGGGGAACACCACTCTTGGCCAGCCGCCAACTGGATTTAGCTCCATTCACCACAACTCTCTGGGCTCAGCCATCCAGGCAGTTTTTTACCCAGTGGAGACTACGCCTGTCTAACCCATGACATGTGGAGAAGCAAAAATATTTCCCCAATTTGAGAGCTTAGAACTGGGAAGAATAATCATTAGTGGGTTACATGTTAAAGAACAGCAGAGTCTTTAGAATCAAGATCTCCTTGTAACAAACACAGCTCACCAGAAAAAGTTGAGAAGAGGAAAAGTGAATGCTAACCAGTAAGTTACACATTAGAAACACTCCCATCCTGCTCCTTTCTACCCAGCAAAGTCAGATTCCAAATTTGAATCAAATTTGCTTGTCAACACTCCTCCTGGGAGAAGTCCCTCACCAGGCAACTGCCATGCTAGAAACAGCCTTTCCTGGCTTCCCAGCCCAAACTCAGGCTCCAGGTTTCTACATTCACCACATGACATACTATGTTAGCCCAGGGTTTAATCTATTCTCTCATGCTGCTGTCCTTTAAAATCATTAGCATTTCCTACATGCATATTCCATATTGGCCTTGCAAGTATCAAAACGCTATGGTAAAATTTAAACTAAATATAGAGATGATATTTTTAAATAGCTCTTAGCTCCAGCTCGCCAGGCTGATTTTGTTTGAACGGAAAAAAGCAGGCTCCAACTTTAAGCTTCCATTGTAATTAATGATTACAACACATTCCTCTGCCGTATCAGATTTAGCACCTCATTAATGTGTGTGGTATTTTGCTTGTACGGCACAGCTGTAGTTAAATTTGAATTAGTGTTTCCATTATAAACCCATGTTTTCAAAGGTTTATTACTCAGACACATAAGATTTAGTCTGAAATGAAAATTGCCATCGAGTGTGTCAGCTGGGAAGCAATTTTTTGTCCTTCAAAATTTGGAAGGAACAAAACAAAAAAAGCAAGCCACCCTGTTTATTAATAATTCTCATTTTAAAAAGCATTGCAAATACATGTTTACATGATAGCCTGTGACAGCTCCATAGAATGTCAACGCCCACACACTCCTGGGAGATGTGTCATCTTAAAAACCGAAATAAAAACCACATTTTTACACCACTTGATAGGAGGCGAAAAGAAGGGAAGAAAGACTTAAAAATAATATCAGTGAAGGAACTTATTAAAAAAACCCATAGTCTTTGTTTAGAAACATTAAAGTTAGGACTTTCAATGGAGAGGGGGGTGGGTGGAATAATTTCAAGTACCATTTGTACTTTTAACTTTTTGGTGCCTGTCCCTGGCTCACTAATGCACTTAGCAAGAAGCAGTCAGTCCCACTGTCTTCCTATCACATGTGGCATCCAAGCCTTCCACTGTCCATAAATCCTGGACTCCTAAGGCGTAACCAGATCACGCCCTTTGCAACAGCCATGCTGTACTCAGTGTACAAGGAAAATGTACAACAAAAAAACCTCCAGGGGCTCCACGCTTTGTGATCGTGCCCTTCTACTAAACCACCGAGAAGCAGACTTCTTAATTGGGAGGCTTTTGAGGCCTCTTCTTGGCTGATTATTTCCATGATTATACACTTATGACATACAAATTTACAAATAAATCTATGATGAAATTACCAAATTCTCAGTTACCACCATTACCAGAATGAATGCATTTTTGATGGCTGAGAATCATTAAAATGTTATTTTTGTAACACAGTAAAATTCCCAGTTATTTTGACTCCAGGACTCATGGGTTTACCCAAGACCTAATGTTTCCAGACAAGAACAAAACAGAGGAAAGAGCATGTAATAGCTACTACAAGAAAACCAGGACAGCTGTATCCTTCATGAGCAGAAAGGCGGTGTCGTTACTCACAATTGCTCACATTTTGCTCTTCACTGGATTAACAAAACACTCCCACAACAGACAGAGTGGGGAGTGTGCTTTTTCCCCAGTGTTGCCCTCCATTTTTCAAGAGATTACTCCAGACAACAAAGATAATGGTAGCAATTGCATATCCATTTGATCAAGTTCTGGAGGTTACTACAGTCTATCCAAAACCCTACTGTTTTCCACACAAATAACCCAAGACACAGCAAATGGGTCTATCTCTGTCCTCCCAGCAATCAAAGCCTCAGGAAGATTCTGTACATCAAAGGCAGTATAATACTGTGATACTTACCAAGGCCCTCATGAACTCTGGACTTTTCTTTGTAGTGTTTTCCTCTCCCTTGTTGTTCCAGGCATGGGAGCCCACTGCTCTTTTCAAAGCAGAGCTTCTTGTCAATGAAGTGGAGGAGGACTGCAGGGAAGATAATGAAGACTCCAACTGCAGACAAAAACCCAACAGCCTCAGGAGTAACTAGGAACAGGAAGTCAGAAAGAAAACATCAGTGCAAGTGGAAAAAAATGCCCAGAGAAGGATGTGGTTTAACCACATTTGTATCCATGGCTTTTGCTTCCCCATCCTCTCCCCAGATGAAATAGCGATGAAATTCAGCAGAACTTGGACTTGCTTTAAATGGATACAACACCCACATTGGGCCAGTCTACTGAGGACATTGACAACAGGGTACATTAAACACCAAACTTGGTTCCAATTAAGGTCTTCATTTCTGTCAAATGATGAGCTCCAACACAGGAAAGACTAACTAATTTTAATAAACTTTCATATCAATGCAGAATTCCACCAGCTTCAAGAAAGACACTCTCAATCTATACTGCAACAAGAATCCAGCCAAGAAAGGGCAGTAGCTCATAAATCGTTTCTGCACAGCTTGCAGTAAGTTCTTAGGGAAGGCTGTGGGGAGGATTAGGTCGGGGGGTGAAAGGCCCCAACACCTCCTTTGCAATTTATTTTCTCTAAAACCATCAGATTACACCATAATGGTACTCACTAACTTCATTACATTTACTAAGAACCAGGTTAATGTATAGCCTATGATCCTCATTCAACTGATACTTTACCCTTAAGTAAGAAGTATATTACTGTACTACATAATTACCATTCTATGCTGCAAAAGACCAGCCTCCAGCTCAGGTAATTTAGTTTAGCTCCCTTGGTGTCAGGTTTGGCCACATGTAATGAGCACAGTGGTTTTGCACCAGCTGACAACCTAGTCCTATATGTCAACATCCCTGTGTCAAACTGTAGAGAAACAGACTTATTTCAATTTATCACGTTCTGCCTCTACCACTGGGTCTGCAACAAACCGCAGGCGCCAGCAAAAAGCTTTTAAAGCCATTTCACCTCTCTCACACATATCAAAATGCCAAAACAAGGGACAAACACTGCATACATCATCCGATGCAGATGGCAAGGGCACACACATCAAAAACTGTAATTGCCATCTGCAAAAAGAAAAAAAAAAAAAGAAAAGAAAAAATTAAATTGGCTTGTTATTCTGGTAATTACTTCACCAGGAAAGGGTGAAGTTCAGTTGTTCAATTCAAGTCAAAGACCCCATAAAAATGAAACATCAGCAGCATCAGTGGCACACCAGGGATGCCTGTGATTGCAAAGCTGCAGCTCACAGATGAGATGAGCAGGAGGAAAGGATGTAAACAGAGCCAGCCCTGCCTGTGAAACATCCCACTGGGAGTTTACAAGACTTGACTCAGCGAAAGACTTAGGCTAGAAGAGCTACGCTGTCTCCAGTTACAGCCTTGATAACGCACAGTAGGACGATGATCTAGGGGATTAAAAAAACCTAAATTAATACAAGCCAACCTGCCTCAATTGGAAACAAAAATCACCAATGCATAGCAGCAGCCCACATGCAAAACAGACGAGTGTTTGGGACTGAACCCAGAATATGGGTTGCACGAACTCTAGAGGTGGTCCTGACCTTGCTCACTCCGGCCTAAGGAAGGAACAGAAATATGCACTGAATTACAGCAGCTTAAATGACAACAAGATCAAGTCTACATTTCCATTGCCCTCTTCTGCATGGGCACAGTCACTTCTCTGGCGATTACTTCTGTATTCCCCTTGTGCCACACCAGCTCTAAGCAGGGTCCATGAAGACAGTGGGTCTCCCTGCCAGCACTGAAATTTGGTGCCACAGCTTCCCTGGATAATTTGGCAGGCACATACTGGCCCTATCTTCCCCTCAGACCTCAACCCAGGGAGCAGGGCTGGCAACGTGAGATTGGCTAAGTGATACATCTACTCTGGCTATTTTCAGCTGCTGAAGTCACAATTAAGTGGCTGCTGGAGCCAAGTATAAATCAAAGAAGCTGAGTATAAATCAAAGTAGCCATAACCCCAGATTATACAGGACGGCCTGGCTAGGTCCCATCACTGCCTCCTCCTTCGCCTGAGCATAGCATAGGCAGGAAGGATTATGCTCTACCTTAAAAATAAAACACTTGGGATCACCACATTTCAGCACACAAGTGTGTGTTTGTGCGCACGTGTGCATGCACGCGTGTTCACCACAAGCTCACATGCACGTGTGTGTGCGTGTGCGCAAGCTCACATGCATGTGTGTATATGTGCATCTGTGAAGCTGGAGCAGGTACATAGCAAACTGACAATCATGTTTTGAAGGTTTTGTGCGAGTGATTTCATTGTAGAGGGTGTGATGTAGAGGGGTGGCAAGGACACCGCTGTTACTGTTTATTAAGTTTATAAATCTCAGCTCTGACCCCAAGGAGGTGCCAGAGTTTCCCCTTTTCAGACAGGGCACAAGCAAGCCACCAATACTTTCAAACACAAATTTTCCAACACATGCTCCAATAAGCTACATGACCCCCAGCTGCAGAAATCCTCAAAGTGCCCCTTTCTCCAACAGACCTGCACGGTATCTTGCAAAATCCCAGAGGAAAAAGCAGACCCTTGACTAGGCCAGGCATCCTGAAAGAAAGTTTGGAGACAAATTACCAGCTGCTATCCACTCGCTCTAAAGGATCTCAGACTGGCACAACAGCATTATTGCCCATCTGTTCTTGTTTCCTGGTCAGCTACAGAGGAAGAAGAAAGTAATAGTGCAGTGGCATAGGACTTGGGACAACCCTTCACGTTTCCCCTACTCCTTGGGGCAGAGATGTAAAAGGCACCTCCTGTCAGAGCTCACAAAATGTCCAGCAGCAACTTCTAGGAGGAGGCTTTCAAAGCTGAACACTAACAACTGTGCCTGCACAGCCGCCAAGGTTTTAGGAGCACAGGTAGGAAGGGACTGCACAGACCCCTCCCCAAACATCCTGAACAGCAAAGACTATTAGTCAGCTACCAGCAAGGGCTGAGATCCCCGCACCATCCCTCCCTTCACTGTAAGCACCAAGCAAAGAGGAAAGGTGCCCAGAAGGACCACGACAGCTCTGGCAGGAACTGGCACCTCCTGCACAGGTGGCTCCCGCAGCAAACCAGAGAGTCCATCTCCTAAAGAAGGTCTGCCCAGCTGTGAGGAGGTGGCTGGGACTTCTGCAGCACAAGGCAAAGGAGCTTATGCATCCTGCCCCACGGCTCTAAGCAGAAGTTTCCCCTCCTCTCCCCCATGTTATCTGTGCCATATACTAGAGGTTTGTGCCACAGCGTCTCTGAGACAGGGCTGTGATTTTGCACCTGAGCACTGTCTCACATACGTGGGTAGAAACTTTACAGTCTGTGCACCTGGCTCCAGCTGGAAGCTCATATCCCTCTGTGATGGGAGGCATGCTGGCTCTCTGCTCCTCCATCATCAAGAGGAAAACATGCTGCACCTGCATTCGGTCCTGACCACGTGGCCCAGCTTTCCTCTCAACCCTCAGCTGAATGACTTTCTCTGCAGACTTGAAACTCTAGGCTAAGACTACGCCTAGGAAATTACTGTAAAACTGATTTGGAGCAGAGCTCTGTTCTGGCTTGTGGTGGGATGTCTTGGCCTGGGAGGGTGTTGAGGAGGAAGGGCAGCAGAAATGCACACACATCACTTGTGTTACAGCATTGCTGGAGTACCACAGTATTTACTTTATGATATAAATATGAATTATGATACAAAAATAAATTTTTACTCACAGAGTAAAATGTCCAGCCTTACAGCAATAGATGAAAGACTGTACCTGAGCGCAAGAAGAGGAGATGTAGCAAGGCATTTAACTGTTGGTTCAAACCCTGGGCACCCAAGTCCAGGGAAGGACCTGGCCACCATGTGCTTTGGGACGTGAACAGTCCATTCAGCCAGGACGCTCCCCAATCACTTACCCATTTTTAAGTTAAGAAATTAATGCCGTAGACGCCTTTGTGCAATGCCACAATGGGTCCACACACTCTGTTGCCCCAGGTGAGAGCACAAGCCAAGAAACAGTGTTTGCGTTCCCGGCAAGTTGAGGGCGTGCATAACCACACACACTCTTTTGCATACACTGCTTAAGAACAAACGAGGTACAGCATGAAGGGCACCAAGCTAGGAAAGAGGAGATCAGAGATGGCAGTGAGATCAACAGAAGACATCTGACAGAGAACACAGGGAGCACAAGACATTACAATGCTGTTCCTGCTCCAATCTCTCCCTCAGAGCTTCCTCCACACTACAAGATGACTTCAGGAGAGAGTCTGTCTGGAAGAGCAGGAGGGAAGTATTGGCCACGCCATTATGTGCATTGAATCCAGCTGGGTATTTGGCTTGTAGCAGGTTTCACAGGGATTCTGCTAGCAGATTTGGCCCCTCCAGATAGACCAGGACCAGGAGAATGAATGGAAGAAGTACCACAATAGATTCACTTGGAAAGTCTGCAATTAACAAAACCTTCATTCAGCTTTGCAGGGGTTAAATTTTGCATGAAATCCTATTCCAGACACTAGCTCTTTAATTCCATTTGATACCAAGCTTCCTGCAAAAAGAATGTTTACTGGTACTTTTTAATTACAAAAAAACCCATAAATTGTCTGTTTTACTGTCTGTGCTAATTACATTTCATTATATAATTGGAGTAAGCTATGATTTTCCTGCTGGTTCCCATGACATTTTTCATTATCAACCACTAATTGTCTAGCATGCACACTGCATTGTGAACCAAGTAGGCTGATGCGTGGGCAGAAGTTCTAGCGAAAGCTGCAAGGCGCTAGAAGTGCACGTTATTATTATTACTATTAAGATGTATTAGAAAGTTTCCACCTACTTGCATACCTACATATCCTCATCCCTATCAGCAGTGTCACAGCACAGCAAAGCACAGGAGTCCGTCTATAACAAGCCTCATGCTTAGCAAGGCTCAGCAACTACTGAAGGAGAGTTATGTGGAGTGAAATGATGACAGCAGCCCCACTGCAAGGACAAGTTCCCTGCTGGCTGCAATGGAAACACCAAGAAGGTTTCTCAGTCACTTCTTCTACTCAGTGCCCAAAGTACATGGGAATCAGGATCTTGTCACTTTGCTCACTCACAAGCTAAGGCCAAGGTTGTAAAGGAAAGTAGTGCCATATGTGGATTCCCAAAGGAGTAGGGTAACTAATGGGATCTTTCTAAGAGAGCAAGACAGAAGAAAGGTAAATGGTTTTCATGAGCCACCACTAACACTGTTTCCATTATAGCAAAACCTCTAACGAATCCATATCTATGCAAGCTCAGAAAGTGCCACAAAGGGTAAAGCAACACATTGCATGCAGCATTTCATAAATTCAGACCAAGAGAAGCTGTAGGCACCAATTCTTCATACAGCAAACTGCTAGAATAAGGAGCACATGACCACTGCTCCCCAGATCATCGTTATCAGCCTCGGACAGGTGGCAATTCTATTCATGTGCACCACACACACAATACACAAACACTTCAGAAATAAATGTGTGTTTTCACAGGATTGCAGTTCTCTCCCGATATCTATTTCAAAGGAGACAAAGCCCGACCCTTCCTAACAGCACTGTGAGGGAACAGTTGTATAACTCCTCCTCTTCTCCTCAAGGTGATCCACAAATACATTATCAGCAACGCAATTGGCGCTGTAGCAGAAGGGTGAAATTCCCACCCAAGGCAGGAGGACTTGCCCTGCATCGAGGTTCAGTTTCACACACTTTATTTTTATGTGCTGATTTACAGATAGCAAGAATGAGGAAGCTCGCCAGTCCTTTTATATAAGGAATATGAAGGACTGGAAAGACATTTTTGACCTGACTATTCTTCTATTAACTTTGACTGATCAAAGGGTGGAAGAATGGGTCCATTCGTAGACGTTGCTGATGTGTTTGCAGGTCACCTTTAAAGATTTAAGGTGCCCGTATGGCATATGACATAGGCGTGCAATTTCAAAGGTCTCAGAGACAGTACAGCAACTTCATCTCCTTTTCTTCTGTGACCCACATAACCCCAGTAGTCAAACACCTTGCAGGCTTCAATATGGTTATCCCCCCCAGCAACTCCATGCAGCAGGGAAACACTAACACAACTGCCCCACAGGAGGGGAGCCACAGCACAGACACAACGCAGAGCAGTGGAAGTTAGGCCCAAAAGAACAATCAGGAAAATCCCATCCATCTACACAGGCACTTCAGTGCCTAGAAATACCTCACTTTTCACCCCAAGGCTGAGGCTCCCAATCAGATCATCTACAGCACCTTCCTACAGATGACACCACAGGAACAGCTGTGGGCCTCCAGGCATCTCCTCAGTCACCTCAAGTCACCTGAAAGCCACAGGACCGGCATTTCTGCCCTCAAAGCTTGATTCTGCTCAGGGAGGCAATCCAGTAGAGGTGCCCAACACCTCCTGGCAACACTGAGTTCAAGGGAAGGCACATCAGGCACAACAGGGGACGTGGAGGTGGTGGCAGTGACTGAACCTAATAAAGGGAAGGCCTGAGATAAATCCTCCTTTAAACCCACGTTTTCCTTTTCCCAGCACCATGTTACAGGTGCACAACTAGAGGAGGACACACTCTACCATCTATGCTGAGTTTGGCTCACTGTGCAGCCTGTTTTGGGGCCAGCAGCAGGGCCAGCATGGTTCCACCTGATTGTTTTCAAGCTGCTCACTGAGGTTCAAAAAGGGCAGACCCAGACTCGAGTTCTCAGGATGCTGTCTGGACTTCACCGAGTATGTGCTGTAGATAAATGACCAGGTTGTAAATACTGGGATGGCAAATCTCAGACCATTCAGCAGCTCACCTGTCAGAGCCAAATGCCAGCAACAAGGAGGCCTAAGTTCAAGGCTTTCCCTGAGACTGGATCTTCCACCTTACAAAGGCTGCTATATAGCTTGCCATATACTACCCTGTGGCAGCACTGTTTTCCCAGCAGCAGAAATCCCACTCTGGCCTTAAGCGATGCTCCTGATGTCATCTGCAACCAAGCAGACACAGCTCTGTGAAATATTCTGCCTTCAACAAAAGGCATTTTCCAATTAGAAAAGATGAAGTATTAGTTTTGCTAGATGTGTTTCAAACAACTGTGGAGCACTAGTGCAAGTCAACAGCAAGTACACAGTGTTTGTAAATGGTGATGCCTGATGTTCTGCATCCAGAAGAGTCCTGGCTCTCACCCTGCTCCTCCATCTGTAAGCACACACACCACAAATATGGATGAAACAAGGGAACAGAAGTGTTTCCTAATGGACAGGGGAGCATTCACGCTGTCTAACAGAGGTGACTCAAGTAACAACCTAGGCCTCTAAAGAGTGATTTGGAGACTAATTGTCAATCTTAGAAGTAATCTTAGAAAAGGCTCCAATTCAGTACGGTATTTAAAATTCATAGAAGTAAACAGGGCCAGGGAGGCTGAGAATTTGGGCAGTGCAGCACCCGAATTGTCATTCACAAACTGAAAGCTGGTCCCCTCCATGTCAGCACTGAAGAGGTTTAACAGGGACAGCACAAGGAACCTCGTGGTACCCATCCAGCCTTGGCCCTCCTGTAGCACCACCAGTCCCTGCCGGGATTGTTCTCAGAGTTGGGCCAACAGCTGAGATAATCAAAGTGAAAACACCAGCCTTCATAACTGTTTGTCTCAGTCCTCCTCCAGACCAGTGAAGAAAAATTAGAACCAGGCAGAAAATTACTTTCCCAATCCACAATTTATGAGAAACCCTTACACTCAAGTCTCTTCTCTGTCATTCCTTCTCTATCTCAACACACACTAATCTCCGAGCTATGCTCAAATTCTCAGTTTTGCATGCTGGAACTATTTTCTATTGTAAGAACAGCCATCACACAAAGCAATGAGGGGACTAACTTGGTGGTCAAAACTTTCACCTAAGATGTACGAAAGCAAGAAAAAGGCTGTAGTGGTGACTATCTATCCAATTCTGAATTAGTTCAAATGAGAGAAAGAAGCTAGTCCCTAAAAGCCAATCTCCTGCTGTTTAGGGCTCTCGTGTTAGAGATGAGACCTGTACTCAAATGCAAGTCTGAATCAAGCAGGACAGAGACTTGAACTTGCCCCTTCCACATGTCCTTCAACTGTCTGACCTCCAGAAAACCTACTGCAGTAGCAAGGGACAGCTGGTTTCTCTCACCAACACCATGCTGTGCTCAGAGAGGAATTCCATCCTGAATAAGGACACAACTCAGGTCTATGTAAGTTTTTTCAAGATGAGGTATTTCTTAGAAAAAGTTATAATTTAAACAGAATTTAATTGTCCGACAAGACCATGTTTTCTTAGAAGGTTCTCAGCCTGCTCTTACTGTAGTAGGTTTGTCTTTGCTCATGTCCCAGGCTTGTTTTCAGTCACAGTACAACACAGAGTTCATAATCGGATACATTTTGTCATAGCTGGTAGAAAGGGAAGACTAGGGCTGTCAGTCTGCCACCTTCCTTGAATGCTGAAGTCACACTTTTTTTTTTTTTCTTTTCCTTAAAGACAACTTCTTTGTTGCCATGGTATCACTAATGCAGTATTTTGAGACAGGGAAAGAAGATAACTGTGCATCATCACAATGACACATCTATCAACTGCCATCCTCTCAAAAAGGGTAAATAAGTAAGGATGCCAATGTAGACTTTTAAAGGCTCCTCCACCCTTTTTAATTTCTCCCTCTCACATACCAACTGCTGTCTACAAAGGCCAGGCCTTGGTTTTATGACAGAGAAGGTCAGAATTTGTCTCAGCAAGCAGCGGCTAGGTTTATTTAATTCCTTCTCTTCTCCCCATGCTACATGACACCAGCTGAGGTACACACTCACAAGAGAACAGGAGCACCTGCATGTTCAGAAAATGCCAGCCTGGCTCCCCATGTTTAACCATGAGGTGACTGCTCCACAATTCCTGCTTGCACAATGTTTTCTTCCTAAGCTAATAAGATATCTACTGCTGAGCACAACTCACACTTATCTCAACAGCAAGAGAAAACAAAAAGGGCACTCTGATGGTGTCTCCCATATACCACCTTCAGCTCACCAGGTATGGTCTTGTTAGCCTTGTAGCACGTCTTTCCTGTCACCGCTAGAATTACTTTAGAGAGATCTTTACTAATTTAGCAAATGAAGGCCTTTCACTCAACACAATGGCATTTCCGTCCTTGACCGTGCAAATGAGAACACTGCATCACGTCCCTTCCAAAATCTCAGAGAAAGCTCTGCACACCGCTGGTGCAACCCTGTTCTCTCAGTAAAACCAGGGAACAGTCACAGTGAGAGATGCCCATGTCCCAACAGACTCCCTGACTTTGAGTCCAGATCAATGAACGGGCAACGACACGATGACTTTCAGCACACCACCACTGCCGCAGTGGCATTCACAGTGGTGACATGATGAGCTTTTCATCTCCCAGGCAGTGCAAAAGGAGGAATGATGTAATGAAATGAAAACTTATATAAGCTGTATTTATCAAGGCTTCTGCACAGAGGAGGGAGTGGAGAGCAACAAGCGAAGCAGTGACAGAACGTCAAATTGGAAGGATCCCTGGTATGGGTCAAGAATTCAAGAGAAAGCACAGAGTCCTCTACCAAACAAAAATAAGTATTTTACATTTGGGAGAGAGAGGAAAGGGGAGTAGAAAGGAGGATCTCAGTTGCTGCTTCTCTCTTATTTGGGAGGATAACAAAGAGTAAGTTGTCTCCACTCAGAACTGAAGTGCTCTCACCTCTTCAAAGAGGAGTCTAATTGGGATCTTTATGCTCTCATGTACTTATTTTTCTCATCCACCAAACCTTGTTCTTAGTTCCACAGATTTGACCCAAGGCAGAATGACTCACCACAGCAAAAGGCTGGACAGCAGCTTTTTTTTTTTTTCAAAGACCTAAATAAACCCTACTCCATCAATTGACCAAGGACGATGCAGCTGTAAACCTCTCGCTGAAGGCTGTGCGTTGCCCTGGCAACCTGTCTGATCTCCATTGCTCCAGGGACTGGAAATGTGCTGCCAACAGGAGATTTCAGCTAATCAAACCAAATCTCTTAATATTTAGACGATTTCCGATCTGCAGAGAGCAGGCCATGTGCCCACAGAAAGCAGGGCACCCTTCAAACACAGCCCTGGCTCCTCTTTGACCCATTATTTGTTGGCTCCTTGTAGGCCACAAACATCTCCTGACAGCTACCGAAGGAGATGAGGGGGCGGCAACGTGCTTGCTGTCTGCACAGCAGCTCCACGCCCGCACTCAGCACATGTCCCGCAGGCTGCAGATAGGACAGGCAGCGAGGAGACCGGCTGCCTGCTGAGAGCTGCCTGCAGGCAGCAGGACCCTTACAGGGTCCATGCCTCAACCCCTGACCTTTGAAGAAAAAAAAAAAAATTTCCAATATTGGTAACATACACTCCCTACAGGCCTGGTGCTACATATTTTGAGCCTTCTCAATCCACTCTGTCCCTTTTTCAGCTCCCATTAAACACATCCAGGTAACAGCAGTGGCACACTGCTGACCAAAAAGAAAAAATGGGACATCTGTGTATTTCTCGACCTTTCTAGACCGGGGACTGCTGTCTGTTCTGCAGCGCAGAACACCTGCTTTATTCTAAAACTTCTAATTGTCAATGCTAAAAGGGCAGCTTTGGTGGCTAATTTTACCTCGAAAGCACAACCAGTAATTGATTTTTTTTTTTTTTTTTAAAGTAGAAACAAGAGCAACCTTTCTTCAGCTCCACTAAAGGTTTCCGGCCCCTGCATTTAAGCACAGCCACAAAGACAGACAATCAGTCTGGCATTTAGCACAACCAAGGGGCCACAAAAAGAGGCACGAACAGCTGACAGGAGAAGAATTTCCTACAGTCCCACTGCTGCCAAGACACAAAATTGTTTGGTGGTGATGAGATTCACGTCCATGAAGAGCCACCAATTACCATCTAACAACCATCAGCGATACATCACCTAAGATGGCTCTGACTATGACCTTTCCAGGCAATTGCCAAGGAATTGGAGGATTTGAACAGCAGAGTCAAGCCTGGCATTCAGGCCTTCCTCCTCCTGGGTCATTCTTTACTCATCTCAGAGGACACTAACCCACTACTCTCTGAACCTAAAAGCCCTACACTAAGTTTCATTCCACACATGTTGCTTGCTGCCAGATTAACTCATGGTATTGCCACAATTGGTGGTGGGGGGACAGGACCCTTAGATGTTTTTTGTCCTGGTATAGAGGATATCTGCACAGGAGATGCTGCCCCACCATGCAGCTCCGTGGGACCTGGGCTAGCTAGCAAACTCAGGCTCCTGCTCTTGAAGAATGGGATGGAGGAATTGTTGGTATTTAAAAGGGAGCCCTGAAGCGGAAGAAGGCTGCTCATAAAGCAGGGTGTGGTTTCAAAGAAAGAGCATACTCTGTAAGATTTCTAGGCCTCTGGTATCGACCAAGTGACCTACGCCCTGGGAAAATATGTTCTAACAATAACAAAAGCCATTAAAACAAATGCTTGGGGAAAAAAATGCCAGTGGCTTCTAGAGTCATGTATTTAATAGAGTGAAGAGCTTAGCAAGTACTGCCACCTTCTACCATGTCACTGTGAACATTTCTCTATCCACATTAGTATAACAAACCAGCTAACTTATTACTAGGACTGCATGGAGAAGGGCGTGAACTGAAGTCATCACTCAGCTAATGAAGGGCTCTGTGACAAGAGAAAGGCAATGAAGTCCCACAGATATAAGGAAGAAGGAACCAGAGCTGCTTTTAATGGCCAGGACAGCAGCTGGCTCCCTACGTGTGCTTTCCCACCTTGTTCTTTCCTATATCACACCTTCTTTCTACTCCAGACGATCCTCAGCCTTGCTTAATCTCAGTTCAGCCAAACTGAATCAAAGATGGATTCTGGGGCTTATGACCAAAATATCTGTCTCTACAGGGCATGGAGAATCAAAAGCATGGAAATCAAAAGCAAAGTTGTCAATCTAATGGGGTGCAGGAATGATCTCAGAGAAAGCAAATGCCAATGATGCAAGACGCCCTCCATAATTCCTTTGAAAAAGCCATGTGCAGGGCAGGATCCCAGCACTACAAAACCTGTGAGAAGTGCCCCCTCCTGATGAAAGCGACCACAACGCTGCCTTGGAGGATTCATTTGCGTTAACAAGTCTCAAAGCATCCACCCGGAGTTTCTTTCAAGCAAAAGCTGTGACGTCAGACCGTTCTCAGGGATAAATGGAGAGCCAAGCCACTTCAGAGCCAGAAGAAGAGTGAGAAGGGGGAGGCAGATAGAGGCGACCGTTAGCCAAAACAGATGCAATGGAGACAGACTAAAATAGATGCCACATATTTCAAGGGCTTCTGCAGTTCTGATGCTCCAGTCCAGCCCACGTGAGCAAACATTCACACACACACACTATCTGCAAAACACTTGACATAAAGGACCACAAGAATCAAGTGCAGCATGTTTCTTGGGTGTTTTCAGACACACTGAGCCAAGCTATGGAGTCTACTCACTATTTTATTTGGATTTCTTCAGCTATTTTCTCCCACAGCCATCATGCTACATTTAGGTCCTTTTTTTAACCTACCTCAGTCACAAATATATCCATGGCTTCTCTTGCACAGTGATCAGATGTGCCCTCTGCTTAACACGAATGCAAATACTCTGCACTTGTGTTACTCATTATGGATCTAGAATTATGGTCTTACTACTGCTTTACAGTAAAATCCCAAATGACAGCAGGAAACAGCACAATGTCAAAGCAGAAAACAGAAGAAAAGGCTAACTCCCATTCCATTACTTGCAATTTCCAAGACCTTTGTATTTCAAGAAAACCAAAGAAGCATGCAAATCCGAAGTAACAAGTGTTGGTAACACATGATTTGCTTTTCAGACTGTAATTGTCACCAAAGTAACAAACTAGGAAATCTATCTTCTCACCAAGAAACAGCCACAAATCATTCAAAACATTAGACTTACCTAATCGCATTTACATAAAGCAGCAAAACAAGTCAAACCAGTAACAAAATTTCCCAAGAACACTTTTCTCACAAACAACACATTTCAAAGCTTTCTCCCCGGGACAGGTTGCTAAATCCTTGAGACCTACGGTGTTCACACAAGCTGGGCAAAGCTGAAGAGAAGCACAGTCCTGAGTTTCAAAAACAGGAGTGGTGCTCGTGCTCTTGCTCTTTTCTCTGCATGTGCTTGTTGATTTAATGTCCCAAGAAAGAAGGAAGGCTGCTGGTTGGTAAACATGTGACAGCTACCAAAGGAATGCTAGCCAGAGAAATGAGATAAAGCAGCCTATGCCGCTTCCGGCAGGGTTTGTTTAAAAACTACTGCCTCACCTGCAGCTCTCCTACTGCTCTCACCTTATGAGTGTTAGGTCTGTATTCAAACAATTATCTTACTGACAGATTTGCCTAAAAAAATTTGCCCTTCATTTATCATGAAATTGTAAGTGATTTTCCTCTCCTGTACAGAGATACAATTTATTACTCGGCTTAAATTCACACTCTGGTCACAAATATTTTTGATCCACTTTAGAAATGTACCTTTTCCACACTGGAATCCCACAGATTCGCAGTGAAAAAGTAAAGTAAGGATCACAGTGGGCATTTAGTCAAAACCAAAGTGTTTCATCTCCAGGGAGTAGCCTACCCCTTGCATCCGACAGGCCTCAGCCAGTCATTACTTCCCTGAAGGGCTCTGCCCACCCTCCGGCCAGGCCCTGCTCCATCACTGTGGGCTCCCAGGCTGGAAGAGCAAAGCTGCACCAGCAGCTCTGTGCTTGCTGACAGAGTTTGTATACACAGAGGTAAAAACTATTCTTAGAGCAAAAGGTGTAAGCACAGCACTGATCCTAATGCATACCAGGTGATCTACCTACTACACACCCATGAACAGTTGGAGATTTCATCTTGGAAACTGTCTCATAAAGTCACACTTCATTTAAAAAAAAAAAAAAAAATAAAAAAAAGTAGAGAATGGTCTTCAACTCCTGGTTTTTTGTTTTTGGGGGTTTTTTTGTTGTGTTTTTTTTTTTTTTTTAACCTTAATGTATATTTTAAGGAATGCTCCGTGATACTTACTGTGAGATCACATCCTGTTTTCATTATCCACACAACTGCTGCCTTGAACATGCATTTTGGATGTAGACTTGATTCCCAGTAGAAGAAGGGTTATTTTTCCCCAGCATTCAGGGCAAATCCATCCCCACTGTCTCTGCCTATAAAAGGTCTCTCTGCAGTAAAACTGGAGCTCTTCCTAGCAATTTATTAATTAGTGCAAAATTTTGTTTCCAGCTTTTAGAATATCTGGTGCTCCTCAAAAACACCATGGAAAGGCTGTAACATAAAAATCACACACCTCAACCCAGCTACTCACAATGCTCAGAACATAAGAGAGCATGGGGAAGGTGGACAGAAAATGGGGGAAAGGAGGGGAGTACACTCCCACTCAGCAGGGGCTTGCAGACCTGACTGCTCACAGCCAAGGGGGCTTCTGGCCCCATTGCCTACAGCAATTTGTAAGTTGGCTCTAATCAGCTATCAGCAGTATCTTGCCCCTCTAAGGTAAGCTGCTCCCTGAGGCAATTTTCTGCAGGTGTTCCTAATGCAACTCTTTCCCCTCACCTTCCCCACTCCCCCCACCCCAAAAAAAAGGCATTCTGATGATCTTGTTTATAAAAGCTGCTGCCTGGCAGATCCCTGAAGAGTAGTCCAGATTGGCATCTTCAAAATAAAAGCTACTCACAAAGAGCTCAAGAGGGAGGAAAAAAGTCCTTGTTGAGCAGACATGAAGCCCCTTGACTTACACGAGTATTACCGCACCAGAGGGATCAGGCAACCAAAGAGCGTGTCTGGTTCCCCTGGGCTGTGTGATGGCTGCAGGCAAAAGGCGCAGGATGGGCAGAGCCCTGGTGAAAGGCCACTGTTGGGGACATGTGCCTTTCAGCAGGGCTCTTTGCAGACTCACAGCCTCTTCCCTGTCTCTGTGATGCCAACATCAGGCATGGCTGAGTGATCATGCTGATCAGCCATATGAGGTCCCAGAGCAGGAGGCAGCGGCCATGGCACTGTGCTAAAAATATGCAAGGGCACAGCAGAGCAACAAGGGAAACACAAAGTCTAGTTATGTCAGACTAGTCACTGAAGCCAACTGATTGAGCAAGTTTCATCCATTGCCCAGGAGACTTGCCTTGTCTGCTAAGCCAATGGGAGATTTCCCTGCTAATTTAGAAGTGAACACCAATCCCTTGTAGCAGCTCCAGAAGGGAGGCAGTGAAATGAGTTGCCAAAGAGAGAGGAAGGCCCCAGGTTCAACACAGCTTACCCAGGAAAATCATCCTCCACCCATGCCACTGCCACTGAGTTAGCATTGCACCAGAGAAGCCACTTACTCCAAACTTCTTCCCATTGATTATTCTACTATTCCCTTACTTTCGAGCTCCTCCCTTTGTAACTTTCACTGTAGCACCTAATATCTTTACTGTGGTAATATGTTGTTTATTCACTTTTATACAAATTTCTCCAGAATTCCTCGGGACTGTCTTATCTATGAAGGAAAATGGGACACCATTTAAGTCTTCCCCTCTGACTCGCATGCACTCAGCTGCCTTCCTTGCTGTCCCACATTAAGTTCTTACTCTAAGCTTTACTCTTGAATCCATCATTTATAAAGTTGCAAGAGAAAAAGTAATCCAGAAATAATGCCACAATAATGTTAGGAGAATAAACTCTTGTCCTTGTCAACTCGACACTGCCCTTTTTCTGGTTTTTTTTTTTTTTTTTTTAAGAAACGTTGTGCTAAAAGAGCTAGCGCACAATTGGCAGAAATTCAAATACATTTTCAGATGTAGCCAGTTTTTATTATTATTTGTCACCCACCAGCTAAACTATAGAAATATTCCCTTTATGTCCCGTTAAATGTCAAGCTGATATTTTTAAAACCTGGACAATGTATTTCACATGAACCTTTACACCATTATTTTAAAGATCAAACATCCTTTCACCTGGGAGCCACTGCACAGCCGGTTCCCCCAGCAACACGATGTGCTTCCAGCTTGGCCAGGCAGCGAGATCCCTTTCAGGCGTCCGCTGCCGAACCGGCGCCCGGCCGCACACGCTCTCCTTCAAAGCTCCACTGAAAGCTCTTTGCCAAGGCGCCTCTGAGAGAACCCCTCATAAATTGATTTCTAATTCTTCTTTTTCAAGGTGCACCAGGCTTACATCTCTCAGAGCAGGGGGGAGAGGGTATTTCTTCTGAGCTTTTTCATTGATCTGAATTTGCCTTTTTAATTTAAAGCCACACAAAGTCCTCGCTGCCTTTGCACGCCACGCTCTTCCTCCCCAGACAGGCAGCAGCCCGCCACGCTGAGCTGAACAGAGACAAGTGTCTTTCAGACTCCCCCTCCCCTGATGTGGATAATAAGGCACCTCATGCTGCAACAAACCCAGAGTAAAAACTAGGCCAGCACGTGCCCAGTAGTCACCTCCCAGCCAGGCGATGTCATCTCTCCCTTCAATTAATTAATTCGGCTCATTATGGGCAAAGCCACCCCACGGGGCGACACCTGCACTGACCCAGACCCATTATCAAGCGGCGAGGGAAGGGGAGAGAGGAGGCTTTGCAAATGCTGGGAGGAGGAGGGAGCCAGGGGGGACCCCAGGACTCCGGAGGCCTCCCGAGAGCCCCGCTCCTGCTGCCGGCTGCCCCCACTGCCCTCACAGCCCCTCACCCATCCCCAGGCCCCACGTCCCCGCGTGCCTTTCTGGAGAGCAAAGGACTCACAGGGACCCCAACAGCATAAGCGCCCTGAGCCTGGCCAAGAGATCGACCCCGGCGTAGCTCAGTTATGTCAAGAAAAAGAGGCTTCACGCTGGCATGGCTGATTTCATTCCTTCACAGAACAGCAGCCATACAATACCTGCCATGATGCTCCACCAGTATTTAACATGCACCACTGTCATTTTAGTTCCTTTGCAAAACAATTATCACAGCACACAGCATTTGCTAGAGGTAAACTTGGCTGAACAAGGCCATTAATGTGCAGGCAAAGCAGCATAGCAATAAGACTGCACACAAGCAGCAATGACTCACACTTTCACTTTGTTCACTACATTAAGCCGTCCTCAATATTCTCTAGACTTGCAAAAACAAATACATCTCCTACTTCTTGGGCTCAAAGTAAAATTATTCTTCCCCCTCTGCCCCAAGCCTTATTCAAAAGAAATATAAGACAAAAGAGAGAGCTGTGTACAACAGAGTCAGGCCTCTGAATCAAGAGCCTCAAAACTGGAAAACTTTATGAAACAGACTTCAGGTCAGTGCAATTCTCACTCCTCTTACCAAGGTATGAATATACAAGTGAAACATCTCTGGCATGTCTTGCTGAACTCACCCAGTGTCTGCCCAGTACTCCACTCCTCTGGGCTAACAGAATACAGCAGCAGACTATACTTAAAGGAAGATGCCTGAGCTAGGTACGTGTGAAGTCAGAAATATTTACATAACACATTCCTAAGTCATATTCACCTGCTGTTTGCTAACAAGTATAGAAGACAAGAGGAAACTGTCTTAGCAGAAGCAGTGTTTCAGTTAAACACGAACCTGGACTCCACACCATTTCCTCACAAAAATTTCTATGAAGCAGTACAGACCAAATGCACAGCCTTGTTTACCTGAAACCACACTTGAAAACTAACTGAAATGAGACTTTAAACCATTACCCGCAAATAAAAAGGTTAGCTTCACCTATAGTCCAAAATATCAACAAAATCCAAGTGCCCACTAAGCCTGTAGAAGAGAAATCTGACCTGGCTTGCCAAAATATGCAAAGAGAGAAATTGTGCCTGTTTAGATTACTAAGTCAGCAGTAATTTGATCAAACAGTTTCTCTGTGGCTATTCCAGTATGTGCTGCTTGATGGCTGGGCTTGCTACAATGCTGTGTACCTGCACACTTCACAGATGGGTTTTTGGATCCAATCCTGACTTCTACCCCAAGTTTGGGCTCTGGGGCTCACTTATTCCAGTGGAAAAGTTTTGCACTAATTTAATACTACCTGAAGTGGATCTAGCAGTCCAGTTAACAGAAATTTGCAGAAGTTTCAGGAGAACCCCAGGGTCTCTGGTCTCTGTTGCAACCCACATTTCTTCTGCTGTGACAGCGAAGGTGGGAGGAAGGAAAGCCTGGAGCAGCACTCAGTCCAGTGGGATGCCCAGCAAAGACAAGTTGGCATGCAAATCAATCCCTAGAAACAAAGCAAGCACACAGGCCAACTCAAACTCCACAAGACATGGATTTCCAAAGAAAAAGTCTATGTACACAAGGGTGGCTTAAGTCTATTTAGAGACCTGAAAATCAATGGCAAGGATTTTCTTTTTGTAATTAAAGGTGGGTGGGTTTTTTTAAAAAAATAATAATCATAGAATCATAGAATCATTAAGGTTGGAAAAGACCTCTAGGATCATCAAGTCAAACCGTCAACCCAACACTACCATGCCTCCTAAACCACGTCCTGAAGTGCCACGTCTATGCATTTTTTTAACTCCTCCAGGGAATGAGGACTCCACCACCTCTGTGGGCAGCCTGTTCCAGTGCCTGACCACTCCTTCAGTGAAGAAATTTTTCCTAATATCCAATCTAAACCTCCCCTGATGCAGCTTGAGGCCATTTCCTTGCGTCCTATCGCTACTAACTTGGGAGAAGGGACCAACACCCACCTCACTACAACCTCCTTTCAGGTAGCTGTAGAGAGTGATAAGGTCTCCCCTCAGCTTCCTCTTCTCCAGGCTAAACAACCCCAGTTCCTTCAACCTCTCCCCACAAGACCTGGTCTCCAGACCCTTCACCAGCTTCTTTGTCCTTCTCTGGACACGCTCCAGCACCCCAATGTCCTTCTTGTCCTGAGGGGCCCAAAACTGAACACAATATTCAAGGTGCGGCCTCACCAGTGCTGCACTGAAAAAGAGTGTTGCCAGAAATACGACCAAAACCATTACAACTGCAGATGAGATGAAGGGAGGCTGGAATTCCCCAGAGAAACAGCAGGGTTTGATCAGAAATCAAGAAACAGATGATCGGTGTTCTTCACCTTGCAACTGAGTCCACATAGTATTTTGGAAACACCAAACTAGGTGGAGAGCTTGTGGGTTACACGAGTCCAGCTTGCAAGCAAGAGTATGGAGAAGAGCAGAAATAAAATCTCCAAACATGCAAGCAGAGATCCACAGGCAATGGCTCTGTCCAGGGAAGGAACCAAAACAAGAACGCAAATACCAAGTCAGCACATAGGCTAAAGCAACGTAGCTGGACAGATGAGACAAACAGACCTGGAATACAGGCAATAGCAACCACTCTACCATGGAAGGTGATATGAGAGGCAGAGAGGAAAACACCCACCCTAACAGCTATCTTGACAGAGATGAGGGAGACAGAACCAAATACCCCAGGAAGAAAAAAAAAAAACAGCAAACAGCAACATGTGCACTGATTGAGAACACTGCCAAATAAGAAGAGGATGCCTCCAGAGTGGCTTTAGCTAATTCAAACACTTGCCATGTACAAACACTACAATCTAAGCCCAGCGACACTGATAAGCAGCAGTGTCAGACTGAAGGAAAGGGTCCAGCTGCTTGTGATACACAGTAAATCATCTGGAGATGCATGAGCAAATGCAGGCGGCCAATAAGGAGCCCAAAACACCAGGAATGTTATCACAAAACCTTCACAGTACTTGACACGCACAAGCACTGTCATCTGTCCATGCTCAGCACACGTGAATGACAGCCGGGGATCTGCCTGGAGTGCATCACCACAAGCAGAGAAAAGGAGGACGCCAGGGCCACGCTGCCAACGCAGCCCAGCTCCAGCTGTGCTCTGAAACAAACGTTTGTCTGAATGTAGATAGGAAGGGGGGAAAAATGAATACTTTTAACAACAGATATCAAAACAATGGTCCTCAAAAACTTTCAGTAACTCTGAAGAGCAACTCAAATGCATTGGCGAATGCCCATGCCCCAGAACACGTAGGCAATCCACACTTTAAACGGATCAATTATGATTCCAGAGTCTGTGCAACTCCACTTGAATGCAATATAGTTATCTACGAGCAATGAAAGGAAAATCAAACAATGAAACAGAGACTAACAGTGCAGGCAAAACGTACAGAGGGGATTCACCATCAGTAAAGACACAGCTGCAAGGGTAGTCCAGCCCAGGATTTGACTGGAGGGCAAAAAAAAGATGGTGCTTTCAGCGATAACAACATGCTTTAGGTCACAGAAGTGACAAAAGGGACACAAAAGTCGTTAAGAGAAAGCCAAACAAAGCTGGCAGCTTCTACAATACAGGCACCAAGGACCTTAAACAACATAGCAGCGATGAGTGTGTCTGGGCTCCACTTGTCAATCAGCTGTGGGAAGCAATGGAAAAAGTCAGTGGAGGACCTCCAAGGTTCAGAGTGGTGAGAAGATGAACCAAAAGAAAGTTGTGGTACATTAAGAGACAGCCTACATAATTGCCCATGGCAATTTAGTTTATTTAATTAAGTGTATTAACGCTGGTAAATCAGAGATTTGAACGTTTGTTACTAGAAAGGGAATGGATGTGATTTTCTGGAGCATCATAGCAAAACTCAGCATCAACAAAACAAGCAAAGTACAGTCCATTTACCCCCTTCCTGCAGAAAAATGAAGTTAGAAGGGAGCTCAGAGAACCATCCAGGAGCTTGTACATAGGCCTGGCTGAGAAAAAAAAAAAAAAATCACCCCTCATGTCATTTTAGACGAGGATGTCAGCAGTGGCTTGCTCCCCTCAGGACAGTGCCACAGGCTCTAACCGGATCCCTTCACTGCCCTTTGCTTCAGCCCTGGCACAGACCACACTAACATAAATGAGTTTTGCTGTGCAGGAAGACTAACTGTTTGTACACATTTATTCTGCTTTGTTTAATTTTATCTTATTTCGCAGTGCATCTTCAATTTAAAACTCCTAATAGATGGCAGTTAACATCACTGAGTGATTATTAACTACTGCGGCTTGGTAAATGAGAACCTTAGCTCAAAAGTCAAGTTTTAGATTTCAGCAGTGTCAAACATTAACTTAGGAAGTGATTTAGATGAAAATTAAGACCTTTGAATAAAACTACTTTTAAACCCTAAAGAATAAGTTTAGACTGTATTGCTCAGGCAGCCAGTTTTCAAGATATTTAATTTCAAGGAGAGATGACAGATTTCAGCTGAATTTTAATAGTGGGGTAAAACTACTGAGTGTAATTAGTTAAAGCATCTACAGAACTTAGTTTTTAAATTCCCACTTAAGGAAGCTAAGTAAAGTAACTTTTATTACATTTCAGAGCTTATAATAATTAAATTTACAGTATATCCACAGAATTCAATAGAATAAACTGGTTATAAATCTCAGAGCATAAAACTGGTTTGCAGAGGTAGCACATAAGTGATTCCCAGCCTTTCTGCAAGGTGCCACCCATTGAGAGAGCTGATTAGTCAGTCTTTGATTAATTGCCTGCTGTGTAAGAGCCAGGGTCAATCTACTCAATTAGGTGAAGGTCTGGTGGAGATCAGAGATGTAAATCAAAACCTATGGCAAATGCTTCAGCACAAGATGAGAAAGTACCAGCAGCCTCCCTTCCCTGCATGGACCCCTCTCCCCCAGGCAGCCTGCTCTCCAACCACAGCTGTAAGCAGATGCCGAGAAAAGAGCAAGAACGGGACGCCCACATGCGCCTTCTCCTTAGTAGCCTTCCCACCTCCAGCCATGTTCATTTGTAAGGATTTTTTGAACCTGACATGGCTTGTTTTCTTCCAGGTACTTAACCAGCCTCACACTGAATCCAGGTAAACTTTTTGCACCCAACACACCCTTCAGAAGAGATCTCTGCAGATCTACCACCCGCTGCATGAAAAAGGTCCAGCTCCTTCTGTTTCTCCTGAAGCCAGCTCCCTTTGGTACCTCTCAGGCCTTGCTGAGGCAGTGAACAAGCGCTCCCTGCCCACGTCTCCATTACTACTCACGTAAGTCTGTATATCTGATGATCCCCCAAAGTTAATCTCTTTTGCTGATTTATGAGTCTTTGTCAATTAGTCATGGCCAGTACCAGCAATGTCCACACTGTTGACCTAGCCGCTTATGCAGGACCTCCTCCAGTTCTGCTATATCCTTTTGTAAATGAGGGGACCAAAACCGCACACAGTACTCAAGGTAAACTCTAGGTTTACACAACAGCACAGTGGCGTTTCCTACAATAAAGGACAGCTTGCTGACAAGATCAGGCAATTCTCCATCTTCAGAGACAGAAAGCACTGTGCCAAGGAGCGCAGAGACACGGGCTGCATCCACCGCGGTCCCCAGGCGGTCACACCTCTCAATGGGCAAGCCCCGTGCTGCTGCAGGAGAGGAGGGACTCATGTAAGAGGGACACAGCACGATAAGGCTCAAGGGAAGAGAAAACCCAGTGGGAAGCTGTAACTCCCCAAAAATGAGAAGCAGGAGAACATCAGAGCAAGCGAGGCCAGTGGGGAAATGGTGCGACGTGTTAAAAAAGCAGATTAAGATCAGTTTAAAACCAGCCAGGTTGTGACACTGTCCACACGGCTACAGGAGACTGGGTATGTAGACAGAAAACAGAAATTATTTGAAACTACAGTTACCCCACATAGACTGGGAAACTATCTTGACAGGGTGATGAAAACACTGTATTTTTAAACATTATAAATAACTAGTTAAAAACCTGTAATAGAAAAGCAGCTAGTCCCCAGTGACACAGGAGAACAGCTATTCTTCAACACCCTATAGAAGAAAAAAAGCCCACAGAAATCTAAGCAATAAACTTGGATTTGAAAAAGGAGAACTACATAAAAATCAGTGTAGCAGTAAAAAGAAATAGCCGGAAATGTGAAAATACTTCCAGGAGACCATGTATAGGTACCTTAGGAAACCATCAGGATACTTATATCATCAATTCAAAATACTTTAAAAAGACCAAAAAAATCAATTTGTTGTTTGGGGTAGGACAGCAGATTAAGGCAATTACTGGCAGTAAAGACAAAAAGGGGAAAAAGAATATCCTTCAGAATGTGAATATCATGTTCAGAGGAGGAAAAGAAAAGAAGATCATGAACTTTTGGCAAGTTAAACGGAATCATAGGAGGGCAGACCAAAAAACAACTGTGGTAAGCAACTTCCTAACAGCATAAAAATTTAATTACAACTCTTTTTCAAGTGTTGCAGAAATAGGACGCCTTCCTGAGAGCTGGTGGGGTCAGAGATGAAGGTGTACAAGGAACACTCATGATGATAGGGCCAGAGTATGAAAGCCAAATTTTGCACCAGTGTTACCTGCAGAGAAGCTGAAGGACATAATTCAGCTATTTTCACTCAGAAAAGGGATCTCGGTTACTGTCCAAATAGTTCCTTGAAAATAGCTCAGTGTTCAGTAACAAGGCAAATAAAGAAATACTGTGAAAACTAGTAAGACCACAAAAACAGTATTGCTACTACAAATCCATACTGCACCCCTTTTCTTCACTACAATGCAGAAGTCTTGAAAAGGTTATAATAGAGCCACACTGAGACAGGCAACTTGGATAATGAGGGGTCTGAGACGGCTTCTACTCAAGGAAAAAACTTGACTGTTTCAGATAAAGAGGTAATTATGGGATGAGGGCAGGGATGGAGGAGTAATAAAACGGTAAGTGGTATGGAGGTGGCAAATAAGGAATGAATTGTAACCACTCCTCTCTAGAAAACAACTAGAGGGCATACAAGAAAATAAGAAGGTATAAGGTACAAAACACAATGCACAGAAATAATGTTTAATGCAACACAAGACTACTGAACTCACTGCTGCAGGATGTTGCAGGGGCTGGAAGCATAAATGGGTTCAAAAAGCAAAGAGATAAAAGGAGTATGGGTTCATCACAGGCTATCAAGCACAGAAGCCCTACTGAAACCTCTGGGTTAGAAAGTCCCTGAACAGCTGATTGTCAGAAGCTGGGAACACATAGCCAAACTCTGTTTTTAAACATTCTCCCCAGGTACTTGCTACCAGCCAGCATCAGGGATCTTTGCTTTGACACAGCACAACCATTCTTCTGGCAGTGCACCACAGATTGCTTTTTTTGTTTTACTTTTTAATTATTTTAAAATTTAAAAATAATCTGAACCCGTATGATTGCAAGCTGTTAACAAAAGATGAAAAATTAACTTGGTTGCAGCTGCTTGGGTTGCAGCTTTCGCTCGGTAGATCAAACAAATAACCTGTTCCAGTAGCTTTACCTGTCAAATAAACATTTCTGATCATTTGCTTGAAGTCAGAGGCAGCAGTCCCAGCAGAAATGGTATCTGAAAGCTAGTCACACTGTTAATCACCCAGCAACTAACAGCGCACCACGCCAGCCCAACTGGTGTGCTATGTACACACCAGTCAATACCAGTCCCCTGGTCCTGTAACTCAACTGTACAAAAGTATCACGGATATTGCATAATCCAATTTGATTGAAAAACATCCCATTATTTTTTGAATGAAAAACTCTCAACTTGGAGGGGAAATCTTCACATTAGCCTAGACTCCCTTGGACTTTCTTGCAGTTTTTAGACATCCAAGTAGGGAAAAAAGAGGCGAGGGAAAATGGAGATGGAAGGAAGAAGGGAGAGAAGGTAAAGTAGAAAAGCTAAAACCAATAGGAAAAGTCCCCCCTCAACTGAGTGACAAAACAGTTCAGCTTCCAACTTTGAAAATGAGAATTTCTCCCAGAAAAATGACAGTATCTCTTTATTTACCTTTTTCTTTGATGCTGCCAAGCTCAGCTGCCAGGAAAATAAGTTGAATAAAAATGTTTTGACCAGCTTTGCCTAGAACACTCAATTAGTGGTGAAGGGCAGAGCAGGAAAGGGGGGGGGGGGGGGGGGGGGGAAGAGAAGAGGCCAGCAGCTGGGCAGCAAACAAAGCCAGCCTGACAGAGAGAAGCTGGCAGCACCCAGGCCACCAAGCACCTGACAAACCTAAGTTCAAGGTAACACATCCAGCCCTTTATCTCAAGCAAGGCTTATCCTTTGAAGGATGCCCTATACCATCTTCTCCAGAGAATCCCACCAGGCTGCCCAGGTCCCTCGGACCCTGCCAGCTTAGCTCCTCCGACAAGATCTGCGGGGCCTCTCAGGTCCTTGGATCCAGCAACAGGAATGGCTGGTGCTGAAAATAGATCAGGAGGCTCGTTAGGAACCAGTCGCCATGATGACAGTCACCAAGCTGGGTTAATATGACTCTAACCACGCTTCATGCACTCAAGTAACTGCTCAAATATAGCTGGTAGGCCAGTCTCCTTTCAGTGCTCAGATTCACGCTCTTCCTTTCCTTTCCTGTTCTCTCTTTTATTAATATAATATACCTCTCTGGCATCTCTAACTTAACACTCCACTTGTTGGCTGGCTGACAGGTCTCAAAAAAGCATGTCTTTCCACTGCAAGCGCAAATCTGTTTAATCTTGTATGGATAAGGTATATCACTTAAGTACCTTTTTCTCCCCCTGCTTTTCTGCAGGAAAAAGGAAAGAAGTTTGAAAAAAGAATGACAGCAATGTTTTAACCTAAACGGGAGCAATTTGCATGCAAATCAGATTTTTCAGGTGCCACAGAAGATGTGGGGGCCCTGCCAATCTGGAGGGAAGAAATAAAAAGAAGGGTGAATTTGACACAAATACTGTCAAGTGATGAACCCACAACTTTTAGTTTCTTCCCTAGGGCAAAGTGTCCTGGAAAGAGTCTCTTCTGTACTACCTACGCATTTATTTTCATTCTCATTGACACTACCATTGTAAGACAAAGAACCTGTTTCTTCTTTTATTTATATGCCTTCTGAAAGCCCCTTGCATGCAAGTCCTACAAATGTAGTCAATATGTGAGTAGGTGCAGCTGGATGTAAACCCAAGTGGGAAGTGGTTTTGTTACCGAACTTGATGAGAAAATGAGTTATACGATCAATAAAGTAGCACCAGACTGTAGAGGAAGAGTCATATGATGTACTATACAGCACCCAGACATTATCACCAATAAATCATGGTACTATGGGAGTTAGCAGAGGCACAACAGGGGTGCTAAAGCTGCTGAGAACAGAGGAGCTGTGAGCACCCCAGGGAAGGCAGCAGTCTGCCACCAGCACTTTAGCTCAAGCAGTTTCTCCCTCCTAACAGCATTTCTCCCAACAGTTAGCATTTGTTACACATGGGAAAAAATCTTTACACTCCAGAGCTGGCACTCCTTGTCACAGGTAGGGTTATTTGCATCTCTCAGAGAAAGACCTTTCAAACAATGATTCCCATGGACATTTATCCTCTTCTGGCAGCACCAAAGTAATCTTTTGGGGAACCTGAACAAACTGAGCCCTGTGGCAGGGGATGCCACAGCTCTCCACGCTTAGGACCACTGCACCACACCATGAAGCAGCAATGTAGCCATTCAAACTAGATCCATAGCACTGCCACACAGAGGCAGACAACATTTTGACAAAAGCCTCACCATCAGATTGACCGGTTTTATCTTATACTTGAAAATGCAGGGACAGCAACCAGAGGAAAATAACCCGCCTTTGCCTTCCCGTGGATTCTGCACAACTGACCTGCCGTACCAGAAGACAGTCTCCAGCAACCAGGTTAGCAAACAAGATACAGCCGTCATTTACTAACACGAACGCACACCTGGTCTTAGAAAACCTGTATCAAGCACAAGTTTTGCAAGTATTCGCTTTTCCACTTTCTACTTCGACGTTCCTGATATGTTAGTATAATTTACCACCACTGTTCTTACAAAAGTGTTACACCCTTTCTAAAATAAAACAGGGCTATGTGACAGATCTAAAACAGCTAAATGCATCAGAGCAATTAGCAGTTCTGCTGCTTTTATGGCTCTTATTGGAATTCTGATCTCAAGCGAAAAGCCAGTTCTCCAGTGAGGAAATACGGTGGCTCTGCATACGGGCTCCATCTGCCGGCACACTGCTCTCCCGGCTCTGCTCAGTATATAGTAAACTGAAACAAAACCTACACAGCCATCAATTAAATTTTTCTTCTCGCAGCCTATGAATTTCAATAAATACACCATCTGTTCATCTTCTGTGTGGGAGTTCAGTCATCTTCTTGGCAGCAATATTATTCTAGAGCAATTACCTGTGTCTTTATCACCTATCATTGTGCTTCATCATCTTTTCATCATGTGTAAAAACCAACCACTTTATTACTACAATTTCTGTAGGCAGCCTGGTCCTGTTAGTTACCATGGAGATGATCTGTCAAAAGAAGTCTACATTTAAAGAAGTAAAAGCTGAGAAAAGGAGTAGGAGAGAAACACAACGAGCCTGAAATGAACTTGTTTCTCCAAGTCAGAGTTTAAACGCAAAAGGCACATCTCAGGCAGCAACACTGAGATGCCACTAACAACCTAGTTAGGAATCCATCAACCTGCCAATACAGAGGATGAGTCAATGACTCACAAGCATTACAATACGCTCAGAGGTCAGAGACTCGGCTTTAATCCCTCAGCCAAGTCCCATGACCTGCTGTTAGGAAGGCCAATTTCTTATTACTATAAATCAAAAGATAAAATAGGGGGAGGGAGGACAGGCTGGAACGGCAGGCAGGCAGCAACAGCAACTTTCCCCTCCCTGGCAGTCACTAGCAAGACAATGAATTTATATCAGCTGCACTATAGTTTATACCTATTCCTGAAAATCTCTTTGAATTAATCTCTTTCTTTCCCAACCTCACTCTGGTTTTGCTCCACTTTCTCTCACCCCTTCCATGGATTCCTGCCTAGCTCTCCTCTTTTGCTCCTTCCCTCACAAGCTGCACATTGCTCTCCTTCTCCTTCCATAAAACACACACACTTGCAGCTGTTCTACCTCTCTCTTTCCAAATTCCTATATATTTCAAAAGCAGCTGTCATTGCCAACTATTTACAGATGCTTGCTCCCTCACCCACCCACATACACCCCCTGCCTTCACTTGATGAAATCCTGTTTTCCTCTCTGAATTTCTTCATCTCCTCCAGCTTTCCAGCTCCCATCCTTCCAAGCTGTAATTGCTCTCATGTTACTGCAGGAAAAATATTAGCAAAGTACAAAGGACTTGCTGATGCTCTGTGTTTCTAGGATGCGTCATTAGCAGCC
Organism: Morus bassanus; assembly: GCA_031468815.1. Classification (NCBI taxonomy): domain Eukaryota; kingdom Metazoa; phylum Chordata; class Aves; order Suliformes; family Sulidae; genus Morus; species Morus bassanus. The sequence continues at coordinate 8,009,785 of CM062572.1, read as the reverse complement.
TTGAGCTGAAACATGCCGGGCTGCAAACTGCTGTGGTTCAATTCATCCTCGTATCTCTGAAAGAAATAAGCAATCTCAGAGCTATCCAATTTGTTTAATATCAAGTACACATGCGCTGAGTTTTAATGATGTGGATTGTCATTCTCGATTGCAAGAGTACAAAAAATGCCCACCTATTCACTATGTGCACAGCTACCTTCCACAGTAGAATTACCCCAATCTTGCAAATCATAAGAAGATAGGGTGGGAGGAAACATTTTCCAAAAGGTCTCCAAGCTTAAAACCACATTAATTTCTGTCTGTCCACCTTGAGACACAAGGTACTCAATTTCCGTAAGTGCTAGGTGCCCATACTTTCCATGGGTTTCTGCCTGCAGAAAACTTTCTACATTAGGAAGCTGAGTCTAAACAGCATCAAATTTAGGTACTGCAAATGAGACAGATGTCTACCAATCTGGGACTAAGCAACTACCAGGGTATTAAAAAAGGCACTGTAGCAGAAATAATGCTTGGGTTCAGCAGTGAGAAACTTCAGTGCTTACCTTCTGAGAAAAGAAGGAGGGGAGATAAAATAGGAGGAGGGATTACAATAAAATAGGCAGGAAAGAAGAGAGAGTGAAGAAAATTAAAAAATAAAAATCAGGAATGCACTGCATCAGAGTTTAGAGCAGAAATCTCATGGACAAAACCAAAAATATCAAATCTGAAAAAAACCCAGCTTTGCTGAGGAAATATGAACTAAGCAAGAAAAACCAAATTCTGATCTCAAATCTATTTTCCCTGAAAGTTTATTATGGAGCAGAAGTTCTTTTCAACTGTCCCCTTAGCAGAAGTGCTATTGAAGAGACTGAAACCAGAGATAGATCAGACACTGCAACAGCGTCAGCTGCTGAGGAAACGGCACCCACACACCCTTCTTTATCTTTAAAGGTATGGGCCTTGTGTTTCCTCTCTCTCTTTCGATACCTTTTGCAATCAGGTTGAGCCATCAGCTTCCATATGGCGTTTTACCTTCTAAAAGACAGGCCCGGGGAGAGTCACATCCCTGCTCTTTAGCATGGCTGGTTGCTGCACAGATTGGATGGAGATGGAGATGTGCCCAGGCTAAAAAGTGGTTTCCAGCATCCTGGGCCAACTTGAGCCGCCACTTGGTAGGCATGCTGTTCTTCTGCTTCTGCTAACCTCATTTCCTCCAGCCAAGCCTTCCAGACAGACTCAGTGGATGCTGACTCCCTGCATAGGATCTCTGTGCCCTTCCAAGGCAGATGCCCTCGACCAGCAGCATCTGTGCTGCCTCTGCCCTTAGCCAGTGCTGGCAGGCAACGGGGGCAGACACTGGTTCTGCTCGCCTCCTCCCCTTTCCTGCCCTGCTGCTGCTGGGGCTGCTCTGCCTGGGGCAGCAACACCTGGCAGCAGGACACCCCAATGCATGCCACCAGATATAGTCCACCACTAAGGCTTGGACAGCAAGGTCCTCATCTGTCACTCCCATTCTCCCAAACCCTCAGCAGCTTTGCCAAAAATTACTACTTCTGCTTATTCTTTGGCTTGAACAGATGTTCCCAGTCACTGCTGTGTGCTCATACAGTGATTCTCCCTCTTAGGGCTCTTACAAAGGCATGCAGGAGAGGGAGAAGGGAAAGCACTACAGGGCTTCTGGTTTGTCGCAGCCTGGCCACCCACAGCTTGCAAAAGATGGGAAGAGCAAGGAGCAGGTGATGACAGGCAGGCAAGAATAAAAATGGAGTACAGGATAAAGAAGGATAAAGATTTACTCTTCAGATGAAATCTAATACACACAAGCCAACCCAATGCACACACTGCTCCATAAAACAGCCAGAGTATCCACCAGGAATAGCCCTTCCAGCTCCCTTGGGGGACAGAGGAGGGGAAACCAGTATGTCGCCTCTCGCTCCCCTCTAGAGAGCCAAAAGCACATTTCCCCACTGGCACCCAGGAGCTGCTGCAGCAGCGACATGCCAGATTACTGGTCAGATCAGGCACGAATTGCTCCCCAGACCAGGGTGGCACAACATAGGCAAGGGGAAACAGTGGCATATACAGCAACTCCACTAACATCAGCAGGCTATGCATGAGGGTCAGCAGGCCTGCACCTTCCCAGAGCAGCCTGCCACTGCTGGGAGCACTGCAGAGCCCACACCGCTCCTCCTGATGGGGATCTGTGCCTGGACGAGGGCAGAAGGTATCTGCTCATCCCTCAGCAGCGTCACACATCTACAGCTTTCCTAACAGTCAATATGACCTTCCAGCTGTGTGTACAGCCATCACCTTCCCAGCCTTGAACTGACTGGGACAGGACTAGAGACAACATGGGGTTTGGCTGCTTTCAGATGACACCTACAATCCATCTCCTCCATGGCCTTGTATGATCATCCCTTGGCATGACAAAATTAACATGTGGACTCAGCACAGATATTCATGAGCTGTACTGGCATTTGGCAATCCAAGTGTAAAACAAGCAATGGCTAGACAGAGCAGGCTGGGATAACACGCGGCATGCCAGATGCTCATCCAGCACAAGGTCACTATTGCCTGATTTTACTTCACCAGTAGCAGCCACATGGTCGGACCATGTGCTTCGAACTGTGCTTCGAACAGTCATAAATTTATTCCACCCAGTGATCTATCATCACTCTTCATCAAACCACAAGGTAGGGAGAGCAACGGGAAAGGCACAGGAAGAAGAGCAGCACTAAGAAGGGAGAAAAATAGATTTAATCACTTAACAAAAGGCATCATCAACCTTTTGTTCAGAATTGATTTTTGCCAAAGAACCAAACAGAAGACAACCTTGCACCTTTCATGGTTTTGCAGGTATAAACAAACCAACAAAGCTAATCCAGTCATCCTGTCTGCAGGAGTAATCCAGAAACCAGAGCTCCCACACCAGTACAAGCAGCCCTCGGTGAGAAACAGGTAGCCAAAAAGCCAGGGTCCCTTGCAGGCACAGAGGAGGCTGCCTGCCTTCTCACAGACAGGCTCGCGTCATTTATCTGGAGTTCTGTGACAAACGGATGCAAATACTTTAATAAACCCAATTTTGATAAAATGGTAACTTGTATTGCATTAGCACTTTCACGATGTCTGCCAAGGCTGAGCCACCGCAGCTCAGGGTGCTGCTACATGGAGCGCCGATATGGCACCTTCCTCTGCCTGTGTGCAGGAGAGCTTGCAGGCACAATGGGGAAGGGGTAGAACACAGACCACACACCAACATCGGTGGCAGGGACAGAAACCAGGACCTAATGATGCCCAAAATGCCAATCTGAAGGATTAGGTTAATGAAGAGGTATCATTAACACCTTTCACTCTTTCCTGTAACTCTGTAATTATTACATAGCCATACACAAAGCAATCCATATTTCTGTGATCAAAGCAGTGTTAATTATTTCAGCTTACAGCATGTTTCTATCCTCAGTTCAGCAGTAGCCTTGACTTGCTCCTTAAAAACTTATCAATAAAAGTATTCCTAGCCTCACCCTAGGGCAGCAGTTTACTGGCAGTGCTAGATAAAGTGTACAGTCAGCACCACCCACACCAGTCTGCCTGGCAGAGGAGCTGGGCTGGACTGGATTCAAAGGCAGCTCACGCTGGGGAGATGGTGAGATGCAAATCATCAATTCTGACAACAGCCAGGTGGAAAAACAGGAGCTCCCTCAGAGCTTTTGGGGAAAAAATGTCAGAAGATCACATCCCTTGATGTCTCATGTCACTTTAGGAACTCAAGTGCTTTTTTATTTTTCCGTATATATTACTGATTTATTGGTTGTTCCACAGGCTTTTTACAGCTTTTTTATTAAAGAGCAATTAAAGCAGGCAGCCAAAGTCAAACTAGACCTGAAGAGGCAGAAAGACCTGAGCAAACAGATTTTCTTTCCCCAGTACAGGTTTGAGGAAGACAGAGAGAGACACTAGATCTAGGTGACGTTTTACCTTGTGTCTGCAGGTAGCCACATGCATCATAGTGCAAATTCTTGAAAATATCATTGACAATTCCCTTCAGATGATTTCCTGCCCTTGTTACTTACAGATATTTCAAGAACAGAGTAAAGCTTTATGCTGTCTTCTACTAATATTGATGCACAATGCCAGCAGAGTACTTCAGGGACATCCTGCTTTGTACCCCTCACATAAATGCAAGCACACATCACCTGACTTTCAGCGAAACAGACCAGCAATCCACTTGCACCACACTGCCTCCTGCACCAGTCAAATCCGGGATCTTTCACCCCTAAGCTGTCAATTTTTCCTCTACTTTAAAGCCCAAACTCAACTTGAAATTCTCAGACACGGGTTTGCAAGTCCTCAGGAAGCTCAGAGCATTTATCCTCTCCAGAGAACAGCTCATCACACAAGTTTGCTGCCAGCAATGGAAGATGGATAGGATTTTCCTGATTAATATAAAAATAGTATATAAATACTTCCAGCAAAAACCATTATAATTGTCACTGATTACTCTAGGGCTGGAGAATGAAACTCTCTCATACAAAAAGAACGTGGAAGTGAAAGGATCACCAAAAAAACCCAGATGAGCCCCAAGATGATCATACTTGCAAAAAGTTAGGGAAACTCTTGTGTAAAGTGAACACGTTACTCTTGGGGCAGTACTGGGAATCAAACGCTCTTCTCAGCAGAAGCCTTCAGCTGCAGCAGAGCTCTAGCAAGGCACCCCTGGCCTGACATGGTACAATCTCTGCAAAACAGGATCAAGAGATTGGCTTGCTGTCTGTCGGCTCCATACGTGACATTGCATTAGATGATGCAGCAGAGTCTTCAGCTGGCTTCAAGCTAGTTTGCACAAGTAGTGGAGACAGTCTAGCCCCGGCAGAAATGCCCAGCTAATTAATCTTGCCAAGGATTATTTTGCAGGATAGACTGCCTGTAAGCTTCTCTGGAATCTAGCCTTTTCATCTGTAAAGAGTCCTCTACAACTACTGCGCACTTACAGCCAAGAGACACCAGTGCCATGTCCAGCTGACACCACTGGGCTGCACATTCTTGCTCCTTCACTGAGGTGAAATTTTACATGGGGGCACCCCATGTGGTTGGTTGCCTTTGCCTTTGGCACTATGGGGCTGTGACCATCCCTGCATGAGGCACAAGAAGCAGTTCTTCCTCTTTCCTCAGTACTGCTGCATACTGCACCTAGTGTCTGGTAGCGTACTGGGGATAAAGAAAAGGACAATATAAATGCCCATTGAAAAATACCCAAAAAAAAGTTGTGGAAAACATGACACACAAGGAGATATGAAGAAAGGGGGAACCATTTAGGCTGAAAAGAGGAGGGGGAGAAATAAAAAATCACTATGGATAGAAGGGGGATTATCTGATCTCTGTATCTATTAGATACAATGCTTAAATTGCAGCAAGAAAACCTGTCAGGAGTGAGTTGGATACAGTTCATCCAGGTGTGGAGCAAGGGAACAGAGCTGTGGTCCTTTCCAGTTTTATTTTCTGTGATTATCTGTGCCCCTCAGCACTCATGGGTCAAGACACCCTCCTGCTGATTAGTGCACAAAGCCAGCCAAAATAGGATTTAGTTCCCATTTTGTTGAAGCTACAGAGTTTTGTCACAAAACAATAATGTTACTGTGTAGCCTCGCGTTCTAAACATCCAAACAAAAAAGAGTAAAAAAATAACCACAACTAAGCAATGAAAAAGACAGTAATTCTACAAAAGGAAACTCAGTATTAAAATCCATTAGGCAGAGAAACACAGACTCTATTAAATTTATTGCTTGGTTTCAGGACTTGGGAAGAGTCTCTTCATTTCCTGTACCTCTTGAGTATTTACTATGTCCCTATGAGCTAAGTCTTCCAGAGTCATTTTAATGTCATGTTCTAAGCACTTCTGCATTGTAAATCATCGATTTTTATCTCCTTCTCCCAATCAATGCAAAGATATTTATGCTGAACACATAAAAGCTCTTGACACTATAGAAAAACCAATTACACCCTGCAAGATGTTTGCTTTTGGTCGTTGACATCATGGAATTACCCATTACACTTTGCACATACCTGCCATTTACAGGAAAGCAGTGTGACCTTGCCCGCCTGAAGCTTGCATCTCTGCGACCTGGTGAAGCAACGTGGCAGGAGCTTGCAGCAGAGATAGCCATCCCTGCTGAACTGCAAATTGTGAAAGCTGGGAGAAATCACAAAAGCAGAAGCAGTTCTCATGTCAGTCCCACTCCTGTGCTCCTACCAGACATTGCTTGCTGTCAGACAAAATGCTGGTTAGATCTTTCTTCTAACCACTGCAATCATGCCTCCCTCCACAGCCCAAGGGGCAGACTGGAAAACTTCATTATGTCTCTGTGTTTGCCAGTGCTTCAAGGATGAGCCCTGCATCCACCCTCTGCCAGTGCACCAGGCTGGTCCTTCTGTCTCTTCCCAGTCCTACACACTGGGCTAGCAATGACTATATTGAAACTCCAGGGCAGACACAAACTGAAGCATCTGCAAGCTCCTGTTATAGTAATTGTCTAGACCACACCATGATCCCTTTTCACTTGTCCAACCTAGTTTCCTTCTCTTGAATAACGCTGCATCCTTCCTGGATGCACTCAGGACACTGGGCACAAAAATACAGAGCACACTTGGATGGCTCCCCCGCTCTGTGCTACTGGCAAGACAGGTTCACGGGATGAGCCAGGAACCAGGCCTTTTATCTTGGCAAAACTGCGACAGACTTTTCAAGCCTCTGAGTGGTTTATGCTCATGACAGCCACCAGTCCCTGTCTTGCACTTTCTTCTTCTAGCATCAGCAATTCACATCTTCCTAGCAAAGCACCGATGAGTCTGTGCTCCCTGGAAAGGACCCACCATCAAAGGACCTCCCAGGAGGTGCAGTCTCCCTAGCCTCAGCATCACACTCTCTCCCATGTCACCAGCTCAGCAATGAAAAGGAGGTTTCCTGCCATGCTATGACTGACAGAGGGATGCGCCCTGCTGTCACACAACTTGGTACTTGCTTTCTCACATATTAAACAGGAAAGTGTTTCACTCAGCACTAAAACGAGCAGCGGTATTTGAGGAACAAGTGTGTTGAACACGCAGGAGCGTGCTGTACCTTCCCTAGCATTGCTGTGAACTTAGCTTTCCCATTTCAGGTGTTTGTCCAGATTTTATCTGAAGTTGACACATGCCTGTAGCCCCAACAGGTGAGGGGCAGCCTTCACAACTAGCTCAAGAGAACTGCATCTCATTTTAAAACCTTGGTAAGGTCTTCTTCCAGTGTAGAAGGCTAATTCCAGTGAAGTCAGGGAACTGTGATGATTACATCAGATCCAGCCTGCAAGCCATAAGCACACCTTTAATAAAAGTATATAAAGAGAGAGAATATTAAACACTCAATGGTCATCGTTCTCTCTGCTGGTTGCAAGAGCAAGAATTACAAAAGCAGTGACATCAGCAGAAGCTTTAGGGCCTGGAGTCATCATGCTTGATTCTCTAAGATCCCAACTGACCCAGCTGAGGGAGGCAGAAGTCTCTCTCATTAGTTGAGCAATTAACTTTTTGTGTGTCTGGTAGATACAAGTTCCAGGCACCACATGGGATATTTATTCATTCATAGCCGAACTGCTTATACTAAATCTGTTTTAAGTTTTTGCACTTTTCCTTAGAGGAAGTTGGACTTTTTATCTCTTGTTGTCAAAACAGGCAGAACTCAGCCAAGTTCACTGCAGATTGCCCCAAAAAAGGGAAAAAAAGGGCAATAAAAAGCCCCACTGTGTTTACAAACTGACAGCCATACTTTGACTCTCAAATTTTAGGAAAAAATCTACCCCCTGCTCCCATTATCCATTCGCTTCTGAACACCTGGAACATCAGGCAAAGGAATGGTGTGAGAATGCCAAGCAGATACTGAGGGTAGAAGCAGGAGTAGAGAAGAGGTCCCTCATGTTAAAGACGTTGACAGAGATGTGCACACAAAAGAAATGCTAAAGACAAGAATTTGCAGCATATCAGTTCAATGGCATAAAACCCTCTGGCTATCTCTCTTCTTCAAAAATCAAAGCACTCTTATATAATAACAGTATAAAATTAAGCTGATTTCATACTCTTTAATCTAAATCAAGTAAGACAGCACATGTGGCTCAGTTTTAAACCGTAGAGGAAATAACAACCTTCATTCAGGAGACTGTGTGGACAGGGATTTGGCATCATTCTGTTAAACCACTTTATGGTCACACCTTAGTTAATTAGAAAACACATAGGGAAATTAATTGGTACAAACATAAATTAACAGTGATCTCTATGTAATACCTATGCAACAGTCATCAGGCAGTAGTCAATCAGATTGATTCAAGATCAATTCAAGATCAAGATCAATCAGATCAGATCCAAAAAGACTCTCACCAATAGGTCTCCGATTTGACAACGCTACATTTTGGTGTCTGAAAAGCAGGGTGGTCCAACAGGCAGTTTGTTCAATTCACCTGGCCAGCTGAACAAACCAATGGGCCACCACCAGCCCTGAAAAATGCTCTGCACTTCCTAGGCTGGGGAGTCAATCGGACTGATGCATACCTGCTCTGTCACAATACCTGCCCCTGACTGCAGACTCAGGCAGACCTGGAATCTGAAGGAAGGAAACCTAGCGAGGAAAGTCCACTGGGCTCAGAGAAGGCCAAGGACAACATCTGAGGGGAAGAAAATGAAAGAAGGCAGTGCATTTGCAGTGGTCTGGAAGAGACCATATCAAACAAAAATGTAACCACATTGCACGTACACTGACAAAGCACAGGTACCTTCATCGCGCTCTCTGCAGCACAACACATCCTTGGTATCGTTGTGCTGTTCAATCATCAGTCTGCAGTCATCCTTCCCAACTACAGCATCTTCCCTATAGGAGGCAGGGCAGGAGACTCCTGCACTTCACAGCCAGGAGCTGAGGACCTGAGCCACATCACACAGTGGCTGGAGCCGAGTCTTCTGCTCGCTGTTGACATTGCATGGCCCTGTGGAATGCAGAGGAGCAGGAAAGTCCCCTTAAACAGTCTGCGATCCCTCCGCTGTAACAGCCCCCTCTTGCAACAGAGGGTTGTCTCCAGCCTTAGATACTAGTAGCTTCCAAAGACTGGAGAGAGGGTAGATAGGTATTGCTGCAACAAGAGAAATAAGGCATGGCAGAATTGTGGCATTATAGGTCTCATATACCTTTTCTTCAAGCAGAACTGAAGAAAATAAAGCAAGCAGATAGAAGTGAGAGGGAAAACACTACTTTTTTAAAAATTATTATTCTGCAAGTACATATAAGTAATTTTCCTTCACTCAAATTGCAGGGAGAGCATGTTGCATCTTATTTTTCAGCTCAGTCATGTAAAGTCCTGTCTCTGCTATCCACAGCTCTCCTTTTCCTATCATCATCTCTAATTTGCACAGATGAACAAAGTGCACTCTATTTAGAAAACAAAGAAACATGTATTTCAAAAGCATCAAAGAAAGTTAAAAACACTTTGCACAGGGATGCGCGCTATGTGATTTCCGTAACATATAAGGTAGCAGCTGTATGTCATTACATTATTGGAAGAAAGAGTCCCTAAACAGAAACGATGTACAGCAAAGAGAGTCAGTTGTTTAATGCTGAGTCCACACACAGATTTTTGCATGCACCCAGAGCAACTATTTGGGATAATCTTCTCCTTCCTGCTGTGAAAGGCAGTCAGTTTTAATTTGGAAGAAGCATTGCTGCTGTGAAAGTTGACAGAAATCTATCATCTACTGACTTACAGAGTGATGTTGGTAGCACAATCCTTGCTCAGGCACCTGTCTGTTGGATTTCAGCACTGACTCCCCAATGCCCATCACTGAAGGGACCTGCAACGTGAACGATGCCCCAACTCTGTGCACATCCCCAGTACATGCACCTGTGTGAGCAGCGTGCAGGTGCTGCACACGCCTGCAGTGAAAGGCAGCCTATGGCACCTCCAGAAGGACAGTGAAGACAAAGCAGTAACCCTTGCTGATGACTATAAAACAGCGGGTATTACTGTATGTGCCTATTATTTGCTTCAGAGCTATCAGGGGAAGAGGGTCACGTAAGCCAAGCACAGCGTCCAGAACATCCTTTGAGATAAGTGTGTGCACGTGTGCACACATGCATGTCCACATGCACCCTTCCAAAGAGAAGTGGAGGCATCTGAGCGTGATTCCCCAATGTAACTCACAGCAAGCAAGTGCTCAGAGGACAACAGGTTCTGCAGGTCTCGTGTGCTGCAAGATCTGGATTTCAGTTCACTTTGCAGAGACATATAAGGTCACAGGCTGGAGATCTGAACTCTCTCATAAAGCAAAAATCCACGCCAAATGCTCATTAGACAATCACCCAGCTGCACACAAACTGTTTATTGGGTAGCAAGGAGCTACCGACTCCTTCTGACAGCATAAGCAGCCTCTAGGTTGTGGCTCAACATCCTTAAGAGCAGCTTGACATACTGAATCAACACCCTGTCATTTTGAATGCAGCCTTGTAATATTATCTGTAGACATGTGTGTATGGCACATCTGAGCTCCCACCTAAAATTAATTCGAAACCTTCCAGCACAGGGAAAATTCGCTTCAAGCTGTGCTCTGCTGACATGATGATTTATTGATTTATCTCTCCACAAGGAAAACAGAGAGCACCTCCAGTCAAAGGATGTTACATTACGAGACTGTCCTGGAGGAGGGGTAAAGCAATGTGAAAACAAATAGTTCTTTTGTGGGCTCTGCTAGGTGCACTGGAAGGATGAATTTGGATTTGTTTGTTTCCTTAAATCATACATAAATATCCTATAAGTTTTTTCAAGAGAATAAAACCTTTTCAACACGAGTATAGCCAGCCTAATGCTCAAAGTTCCTCTAAAGAGTGGGTCAAGTCGTCTTGGTACAAAAATTTTCATTACTCAAAACTTTCTGGGTAATAATAATAACAAAAACTTTTCCTTTTACTTAATTCTGTATTATTTTTAACTATTTTAAGCAACCATCCTGCAGAGTAAGATTGCTATAAAAAAAAAACCTGGAGGTACTGGGATGCTGCACTGCCCTCTAGAGTCTCTGTCACTTTCTCATTCCAGCACCGAAACGCAGATTCTTACAAAATTGGCTCTAAAGACATCACAGAGGGGAGTGCTGTCTACCAGATACGAAGCACAGCCAATAATTAAGACAAGAGTTCAGATTCAGACTCTTCAAGTGGTTCTCAGTGTTATTTTGGACAATATCTGCCCCCTCAGCCCTCGCCTCTGTTTCAAAAGGCATATCTATAAAATAAGGCATTGCATTTTAGGAAGGACTTTCAATATCAGTATCTCTATATCCTACAGAAATAAAGATGCTAACAAAGGTCAAAACAAATATTGTCGTTTTTTCTTACTTGCTCCCTTCCCAAAAGCCATAACTATTCCTGTAACTCAGATCACAGGATGAAGAATCTACCCGGCTCCTTCCAAGATGGAAAATTGCTGTACTCAGACCTGCTGCGTTCAAACTCTGTGCAGTGCTAGAGAAAGATGGATATTGCTCCCATGAGTGCTTTGTTTTGATTTTAAATTAGTTTCAGTTCCTTTCCCTCAAATTCATAATGAAAGATTCCCCAACACAGCTCACTACTATACATACATATCCATCTGCATGCAGCCAACCACCATCATTTTTTTCCATTCATAAGCTGGCAAGGAAAGGACAAAACATACCTTAACCCTAGCATACAAAAACTACATCAAATACCTTCCACTGATACCACATCCTAACAACCTTGTAGCAGGACGTGGTCTAGATACATTTTGCCCTCCTGCGCTGGGGTTGGTAGAGCATCTTCTACACATCATTTCAGACCTCTTGCTTCACCCCTACTAGTTATACATCTGAGCAGCCCATACGCTGTCCCAACATGTGACATCTGCCATTCTGTTTTGAAATACACAAATATATTCTTTGTAATTAAACAGTGCTCAAAGGCTGTAGGTGATTTCAGCATTCCCAAACAAGCTCCCAGTAAGAGATAGCTTACACCCTAAAAATCGCTTGGAGCCTAAAGAAGGAACAAACAGGGGATGAAATAAGGACAGAACCCATCTTGTTTGATTTGTCACTGTCCACATCAAATTGCACAAAGGCTGTGGGAGATGATTAATTTAAAGTATGTAACGGATACATGCCTGAAGGTACACACACACAAAGTACCCTTGAAAGAACACAGAGACATGGCTGAGCCAGCCCCCTGCTGTCCATTATCAGCTGACGTGCTGACCTTCTCAGCACCACAGCAGTAATAGTGAGTTCAGCTCTGCAGAAGGTCTCAGCTTCATGAACCAGATGGGAGAAAAGGAGCAGGAGTAAGGAGCTCTGGGGAAAATGGGAGGGGGCTGGAAAGACTGCCCAGTTGCTAAAAGACATGCTCCAGATTACAAAACCAGGACTGTCGGGACCCCTCTCAAAGAGCTTGGTGTTTATATTAAGTCTTATGCAGCCATGGGAAATGAAGCATCACTAGAAGATGGTCCTGGACACTGCCCAGACCTGCTGCTGGATGGCAGTGGGAACATCGAGGACTACATTTTGTGTGTGCCATTTCTAGGGACAGAGGATAGGGGCACAGAACACAGCTCTTAAGAGTTTCTCTGGCTACATGCCAGCATCTTGAAGAGGACTGAGGTCTCCAGGAGACATCATGATTCCTTAGTCTCCAGCAAACATCGTAAGAGTCAAGAGGTTGGGGTTTTAGGGTTGTTCCCTGAAGTTTGCCTGTTTTCCCAAGCTCCACATCATCTCTGTTGTACCCTGTCCCACGAGGCTTGAGCTTGCATGGAAATTACAGCACATTAAACTCACTCCATGGCCTAAGTAAAGCACCTTGCGTGACAACTGGAGCTGCCCAGGGGATTTTCTATCACCTTTTCTATTAAAGACAGAAAAGATGACTCATCTGCTAAAAGGCACACTATGTTGGATATCACAAACACAACCTTGAGTCTTTAGCTTAGCAAGGCTCAGTGTAACCAAGTTCCTGCTCCATCGCATGACACAGGGACTTCCCAAAGGCAAACTTACTCTACAGTTTACTCTCTCTGCCTGTCTCTGCCAGGCTGGGTCCCCATGTCTGCCTTTAGCTGTCTCTTGGTTTGGGTTTGAACTCAGCTCGTTCTTCTGAAGCCTCTCAGATGGAAGCAGGAAGGAGTTTGCTGTTTAATAATGATGGCAAAGACATCACTGTCAGGAACAAGATGTGAATGGACAAACATGCTCTGGTGTTTTAAATGCTTCCCAATTCTTCTGAAAGTGTTACATTCTTTTGGCTTACCCATCTTCACCTGCACCCTCCTCCCCACCCCTCCATCCTCAGGGATCTCTGGACATGCTGAATTTTGTCTTTCCAGCACCAGTTCCTTGGAGCTATGGGCACGCAGCTGCCACGTGGATGTTACAGCAAGGGTGAGCCTCAGTTCAAAATGAAGACAGCAAAACCCAGTCTCCTGTAGGTAGGTGTGCACTAGGCATCCCAGCTCCCATCACACTCCGTGGATCGCCACTCAGTACAGCCCGGGAAGCTCACAGAGCCACTCAGCTGAGCGCTCACTATGAGTCTACTTCACAGTGAGTTGAATCACTCTTCAGCTTCGTGGACTGTCCCAACTAGATCTGCATTAACTGTAATGGGAGCTTACATGCCTACCACACACCTTCACGTTGGTTTTATCTCACACCGAACCAAACCTCTGTTCTCAGACCCATCACAATGGCATACAGGTGTGTGCTCTTTGGGAAGCCACACACCTTGCTTAACATATAGTGTATGCAACATTACCATAATTGAACCCATGCAAGTTTTATGTCTGAACAAGAGTTCAGTATACATTCCCTATTTGCATCATTCTAAAAAAATGGGGGGTGGGGGTAGGTTGTTTTGTGGGTTTGGTTTGGTTGGGTTCTTTTTTGTTTTTTAACACAAAAGATTACATTCACTCCACTAATTCAGTACTGTCCCCTCAATGTTTCGTTACTCCTTAGGCAATGTTTTTGGAAACTACTGAGCAAACTGCAAACACTGAGATACTGTTATCTCCATCCAAGACAAAGTTGGAAAGCTTTTAAGTTGGCCAAATGTACATCACATTGAATCACACTCAATTAACCTAATCAAGTATTTCTCTAATGAAAACATACGTTTCTGGGCTGGCAGTTTCTGACTCAACCACAAGTCATTCATTGTTAAGGGAAAACCATTAGAAAAACCATCTGTTCCCTTTAAATAGAGAAGCTATTTTTACCTTCATGATGAGCCCAAGTAATTATGAAACAAGTGGAGTAGGTTTCAAAAAGAAAAAGAAAAAGAGAGGGCAAGACAGCTGCTACCTTGTGATTATCACAGTACAAACATGTTGCTAACCATGAGCAGTTTAGGCCTTAACACTCCTCATCCTGCTACACATTATGTAACCTATTGTCATCCCATTAGCTGAAGCTACACTGTATATGCTACAGGGAGGCATAGGGGTTAGAGCGCAGAAGAGTGAGATTTGGTGAATGAGTATTTACATACTAGAACTGAACGTCAACAGAATCCCAAAGTTAAAGTTCTCAGAAAAGGGTTGATTTCAAAGGAAATCAGTGACAAAGTCCCACGCAACTGTTATTTTTAGGTGCCAGATTCAAAACTGGAGTCCTCAAAATCATCAGTCAGTTGACACCTAATCCTAGGGGATCTGACATTTTCTGCATTACAGTTCCCCAGGCACCCACCTGCTCACCGAAACCATGATAACATTAACCAAATCAGCAGAACTCCCTTATGCCTAATCCTTTCCGTAACCCCCAACACAGAAACTTCTCCCTACATTTCCCGATGAGCTTATCTATTACCAAAGAGATGAAGCACCGTATAAGATCAAGTGGGCAGCACCTTCCCTCCAGCAGTTGCGTGACTATGGCTACAAGACAGGACAGCCCTGAGCAGAAGTCCTTGGTTTGCCTAGAAAGATCTGAACCCCAGCATCCACCCTGCCCTAGCCTACAGAGTCCTCCTGGAGCACAACAACTCTCAGTACACCCTGCTGAAGCTGCTCCATTTAAATGCTCAATGGACCAAAGAGAAACACCAAAGGAGTGCAACTCCACCGTGCGCTAGTGAGAGAGTTACCTGACACAAGGCAATCCTGACTTCTTGCTCATGCTCCAGTGGTTGCTGATGCTAACTCCTGAGAACACGGGCAACAGTTCAGGAGCCTGAAGGCTCCTCTTTCCAGTCTCAGAAAGGGGCACATCTCCACACTATGCTGCTCCGCGTTTCATATTAACTGACTTAAAACAATTCACACTCAAGCTGCCAGCTGTAGGGTTTCCCATGGAGACACTTGACTGACCACTGGAGAACAAGTCTGATGAGGAGCAGCTGAGGGAGCTGGGGTTGTTTAGCCTGGAGAAGAGGAGGCTGAGGGGAGACCTTCTCACTCTCTACAGCTACCTGAAAAGGGGTTGTGGTGAGGTGAGTGTTGGTCTCTTCTCCCAAGTTAGTAGCGATAGGACGCAAGGAAATGGCCTCAAGCTGCATCAGGGGAGGTTTAGATTGGATATTAGGAAAAATTTCTTCACTGAAGGAGTGGTCAGGCACTGGAACAGGCTGCCCAGAGAGGTGGTGGAGTCCCCATCCCTGGAGGTGTTCAAAAACATGTAGACGTGGCACTTCAGGACATGGTTTAGGAGGCATGGTGGTGTTGGGTCGGTGGTTGGACTTGATCTTAGAGGTCTTTTTCAACCTTAGTGATTCTATGATATGTGACTATTCTGTTTATGGTCTGACAAGAGCTCACCATGGATCTTGCTGCAGTGTCTAGGAAGGAAACATTTCGCCAATGTCTCCAACTTGTGAGTGAGTATGCCAAGCACAAACTCCTAATTTTCCACTGCCCCAACTCTGGAACCTTCTAGTCATGGATTTAATGCTCCAAATGAACACGAGAAGTCGCAGACTGCCTATGACTCATCTACTGGTTTCAGCAAGGGACACTCACGAATGGTGCTCGGTGACTCCCAGCAGGCAAGGGCTGCTGAGCAACACCATACGAGCAAGTGCTCCTTCTCCTTCCCAAGGGGCCAGCTCTACACAGCTCTCCTTCCCCTGGTTTCAAGGGAGAGCAAAACACAAACCAAGGCAACAGCAGAAGCTCTGATGGCATCCCTCTGCCAGGCAGGAGACAGGGAGAGTTCAGGAGAGTAAAGAACTGAACTGGGAAAAAGCAAGAAAGCAATGGGAAAGCAAATGGGGAGAAGAATAGCAGCTCTGGAGGTCTGTCCTTGTGCCTTCAGCAGGGCAAATATGTGACTATGTGTCCTGCACAGGTCCTGCTGAGGAAGCACTAAAAACAAATGGGCTCACAAGAATCACTCCTTCCCATCTCTGAGACTGCATATTGGGAAACCTTTAATCCTTTTCCCCTAAAAGGGGGACCTGCAGCTCTGTTGCCAGAGTTGCTATCAGATTTAAGTTATTTGGTGTTTTTCTTAACTCTGTAGCACTTGGAATCATGTCATCACAAAAGAGAAACTCAGCTTTGTTTTATATTTTCGTTTCTAGCTCACACGTTTGCAGAAGAAATATCTGAAAACCAGAGGTGGACAGACTAACGGTCAGTCAGGACATGTGCTCTTTTTGAGACTTGATACTACTGATTTTTCAACATTAGCTTACAGGCTTGGGAGGCCTGGGTCATGGTTTTGGAGCACGTGGCAACACTGTCACCTTGACCTTCTCACAGGGCTTGAAAGATATCATTCTGACACACCTAAACCAATTTTCAGAGTGGCCAGGAACAGCACATCTCCTGCCTCCTCTGCCTCTCCTGACTATTGCAGCACATGCTACAGCATGCCCCAGTGATAAAGAGGAAATCCATGAGCAGCACCAAACCAGGACACATTGAGTTGTGTCAGCGTAGCCAGCACAACCATCAGTTTGAGGACTCCTCCTTCAGGGCAGCACTTCCCATTTTTCTTTACTAAATTATAACTCTTTGGTCATTTTGGAGCATTTTGTCATTTTGGACAGACCAGATCATGTGGCCAGCCATAGGGTTCCCAGGTAATCAAAAAGGTGGGAGGTTGCCAGTATTTGGGCCAAAATGAGAGGATCATCAGATACAAACAAGTCAAGATTCTGTAAGTGAGCGGTGGGATCACTGTGTTTTCCCACCCATGAAGTGTCCCTTACTATGGCTCTCCATGACATTAGGTGCACATCATATGGGTTTCAGCTGCATTAAATTGTTGTCATGTGGTTCCTGGAGCCAGGCAGGTTGACCACCCTTGATACACAGCAACATGAATAGCACAGACAGAAAAGCCTGCAGGCTGTCAGATCCCTCATCCTCCCTCTGCCTTAAAAAACATGGCAGAACTTCCCAACATAAATTAGGGCAATAGGAATACACCTTAATTTGTTTACAGGCTGTATTCTGACTTCAGCATCACGAAATGCACTCTGCTTCCACTGAAAAGCCTATGATACACCATATACAGCCAAATAAAATCCAAGTTAAGTGGGGGAACGCTTATTAATTTTATACTGAAATGCAGGTAACAAATCAAGTAATTCAAACTGCAGAACAAAAACCAAAGCACTGCTGCAAAATGCTGTGAGCATTTGTACATCTCATCTATTACAGCTTCAGTAAAACCTTAACAAGCATTTACTTTGAAGTACAGCAACAGAACTACCTGGACTCATTTCTCAGCAGGGCTTTCTGCACAGCTGTATGACCCACACAAGGACTGATGAATATAATTGCAGGGTCAAAGGTACAGAACTTCTAAAGTAATTTCTGCAACTGCAAGATAAAATAACTTGTAACTATACCCATGCTTCATGAAGCATACCCCTTTTTTTTAAAGGGCTGTTTATATGCAATTATCACAACTTCACCAACTAAAATCTAAGCCTTCATCAAACAATAATAGGTATTTTACCTAAGTGTGTGGATCCTGAAGCAAATGATGAGGGGAGAGTCTCAGCTGTTATAACAAATAACTCTTCTAGTCATTGTGGCAGTGCAAAAAATGCCTTCTTTCCTTTCATCTGCTCCTCTGGAAAGAAACTCAGAGGATTTCAACTGCTGCAAAACAAGAAAGAGGACAGAAACCTCCCACACATCAAACATTTTGTGCGTGATTTTTATGATGATTGTGTTGTTCTTCACGGCTGACTCGAAGTTTTTAAGCACAAAGGGTAATCATAGCATGTTATGCAAAATGGGCTTCAAACAGCAAAGCTTCTTAAGTATTTTCAACAAAAGTTATTGATAGAAAATGTTGGTTCCAAAGAGTCACTAGGAAACAAGAGAGAAGAAAGACCCACTCCAGAACAGGCAGTGTTTCACCCCCCTCTGCCATTGTCTGATAAAAAGTTTTAGGTTCATTTTGTCCAGTACAAAAGAGTGTAAAACCAAAAACCAAAAAAACCCCCAACCCAACCAAAACCAAACAAAAACAAGCAAAAAAAAAAAAACAAAACCAAACCCCAGCCTCAATATAGGAAAATGACTACATCTTCTCAGAAATTCACTCGAAACTCCTGACATCGTGATACTCTACCCACAGTTCTGATAAGTGCCAAAAATATTCCAACTAGCACTTGTCATCAAAAGACAAGTCTCCTTCAAACAGAAGCCCTGCACTAACATCTCCCAAATCGACTCGAGCAGTGCCTTTGCTACTGTATGGGTATTTTTGAACTTTCCTGGGATGATTCATGATGCCAGAGAATCCCACTCTCCAATTTTAAGGCTTGCCCTGTCCTTGGGGATGGAAAGTCTCAGGACTGAGATTATTTCTGAAATAATTATCAGAAACTGAGCCAACTGAGTTGTGCCGTTTATTTACTACAACTCAAACATTAAACAACACAGTTACTTGGTTTGGAGATGCATGTGAAAACATAATGGAAAACCACATTTATAACCACACATATAGGCTGGACCCTTACACTAATTTCACTGAAGGAGATCTTTCCTGGAAGAAGGAAGTGTCTGTCTTCTCCACAGGTCTCTCTTCAGCTCAGTGTCTGTCCTCTCTCCCTGACTCTTCTTTCCATGCTTTTCTCCAATTTATAACCTCAGTACTTCAGAAACCACATTATAATACTTTTCCCAAAGGGGAACTCTCTACCTACACTTAGTTTTTATTCAAACCTGTGCTTCCTGAGCATGACTAGACAAAGTCTTCTACCAATGACCGTCCTGGCTCTTAGTTACCAGTAGTTTGTTAACCCATTGTGAAAAAACCCTTTCCCCTCCACCCATCAGGCCAGCAACGTCAGTGCCTAACTTCCTTCTGGCACTGCAAGGCACACCTCATCTAAACATCCCATGCACAAGCAGCAATTTATACTGACGGCTGGGAGATGCTGCATGTAGTTCACTGTTAGCTCGAGAGAGAGAGAGTAAACACAACGCTGACCAAATAACTTCAGTGACAACTCACTGCAAAACCAGCACAGCACCTGGTCTAAAACCACTAAAGCACCTCTAACGTCTTTGAGACACACGTTTAAGGAAGCAGGTATATCTTATCTGCAGCCAACACACAGACACCGCAGACAATGAGGTATCTTAGTCATGCTTTCTTAAAGAGTCCATTAAAAAGGAAGGGTCACCATATCTTAGCAAAACACAGACTGTGCAAAGCCCCAGAGATCTTTGCATCGGGAACTGCAACCCAACTTGAAATCACATAACACAGAGGTAAAGACCGAACACTGCAAAATCCCTTTGGATGCTGCAATCTCTTTCAGCCAGCCGTGTGACAGTGCAGAGCACAGCAGGCCACTGGTCCCCTCTCTAGTTCCCAAGCGAGCCATGCGCATCTGGCCAGCGCACAAATACCTGAGGCACACACGCGTCTGTCTATGAACTAGGTCTGTGTGTTCATTAGTTAATTAATAATTCCCTTTAGCAGTTTAAACAGCACAAACTATTGGAACAGCCTGCAATGAGCAAATCAGACAAATGCTGCAGAAAGGAAGCGCCCGCAAGGCACCCAAAGACCTTTGTGTACCAAGCCAAGGAGCTGCCACCTCCTCCCAGGTCTGTTTGTTGGCAGGACTTGTGGCCTCGACTGGCCGCTCCTGAGATTTACGCTTTGCTGCAAGCCTCACTTCCTTGTCTCTCTCAGAGCAAAATTAAATACTGAAAAAGAGAAAAAACTATTACAAATTGCTTGCTGTAGACAACAAGATCCCAATAATTACCTTTTTAAAAAGTGGCTCAAACGCTTTTCTTCTGACCAAATTCACAATACCAGCAGGAATCAGCAGTGTGCAGATGCCCTCTGTCTGCAGAATCCCCCCACCACTTGAAGAACTAATGCTTAGGAAAAGAGAAAGTACCACACCAAAGAGCAGTAAGTTCTTTTAGAATGCTCTTCTCTTTCAGTCACAGTGAGATACCGAAAAGAGCTGAGTAGATTTGTGTAAAAATTACTGGGTTTTGGTTCAGTTGCCAAACATTTTCATTTCAACTGCGCAAGCACTTGGTTCTCAGGATGATGTGATGGGAGACGCCTGGGGGGATTTTTTTTTAAATTTGTATACATTACCAAATATGCTCTCTAGACACTTCTGAGATGTAAATCACATTCTGATTTTCAACATTTTCATAAGAAATGCTTAAGTGTTTCCAAACTCTTTTTCTTGACCAAAATAAGTAGTTTTGGTATTCGCAAAACTGTATTTTTTATAATACCAGCCATCTGAAAACATGTCTGCCAGCTGTAGGAATAAGCACTATCTGCAAGTTCCCAGATGCTTTCAAACCCTATCAAAGCCAATTACAGCTAATTAAGGCTGACCCTCACTCTTTGGAGGCACCCAGTATCTTGTACATTTGAGTCACAAAAGCTCAATAATAATAATAATAATAACAATAATAATAATATAGGTAATAAACATACCTAGCTTATATATAACACATTTCATTACAAAGCACTACAAAAACAGCAAAGGGAAACAGGTACAGGGAGGGGAAGCAAAATGCCATGGTCTCTAAAGAAGTCAGCAGCAGAGCAAGGACTGATGGCCAACACAAGTCCCAGCCGTGCCTCCTGCATGAGGCCAAGAGAGACATGAAAGGTACTTGTGAAACGGACAGGTCAGAATGGTGAGAGGTACCCTAAGAATGAAAATAAACCAGCCCCATTGCATCATACAATTTATTCCAAGCCAGAAATGAGGACTGTGCTAATGAAAGGATGCCATCCAGCTGTTCCACACGTGCACATAATGCAGCTGTGCTCCTACAAGCACAGGAAGGAATAAGTGTGAGTTTGTGTTTGTATATTGTCATGGTTTTAGCTGGGATAGTTAGTTTTCTTCACTGCAGCTAGTATAGTGCTGTGTTTTAGACTTAGTATGAAAATAATGTTGATAACACACTAATGTTTTAGTTGTTGCTAGGTAGTGCTTACACTAGTCAAGGCCTTTTCCAGCTTCCCATGCTCTGCCAGGTGCACAAGAAGCCGGGAGGGGAGGGGATACAACAGGAGAGCTGATCCGAATTGGCCAAAGGGATATTCCATATCATGTGACGTCATGCCCAGGATATTAACTGGGAGGAGTTGGCCAGGGGAAGCAGCGATGGCGGCTCAGGGACCGGCAGCATCGGTCGGCGGGTGGTGAGCGGTTGCAGCACTTGTTGTTTAGTTTGGTTTCTTTTTTTTTTTTCCTTCTTCCAAGGTTTCATCTCTCTCTCGCTCATTATTTTCCATTATATTATTATTATTATTGCTGTTTTATTTTAATTATTAAACTGTTCTTATCTCAACCCACGAGTTTCCTTACTTTGGCCCTTCTGATTCTCTCCCCCATCCCACAGGGGTGGGGGGAGTGAGCGAGCGGCTGTGTGGTGCTCAGTTGCTGACCGGAGTTAAACCACAACAGTCCTTTTCTGGCGCCCAACGTGGGGCCCAAAGGGTTTGAGATAATAACAGTTGCTGGTCACAGCATTGATTCATCTGTTCTCGATAGTAGTTCAGACCTACACCATGCTGATTTTGAAGTACATGTTAAAGATTGGTGTTGGGTTTTGTAGTTTGCTGTGCTCTGCAGTGGTTAGAGATGTTTTGCCTAGGAGATCTGTTATTAAAACACTGGCCTTGAGTTTTATCAGTTATTTGGGTCTTGCATGGAAGCCGTTACTGTACTTCGGGTACCACCTCATGGAGACAATTAGCAATTATACCTCCTCCTCTGAGAGGTTTTTTATGGAGGAAATACAGAATGGCACCTTATCTACCATCTTCTGTAATGTCTCCTCCTTCATTACAACTTTTCTGTATCTTGAACATCCTTGGGTAGTTAAGATACATCTGTTGGTATTCCTACGGCAGATTGTTTCGGTTTTGTCTAAGGTTAATAAGCAATTCAAGAATATCATCCAGAGATCTGCCCCAAGGCTCGATAATTATGGGTGGCAGGGTATGTGGGATAGTATGGGCAAATGCCTAAGACGGTGGGCACCTCCAGCATTTTGGGACTTCACCCCTGAACAAATGCAGAATCCTGAAAAATTAGTAGAATATTTGGAGGAAGTATGTTGTCACCCTGGCAATTCCAGAGAGATACAAATCACTGCAATGTGTTGGGGCCTGGCCCATGCCTACCGAGCCCTGTTTAACACTATTCAGTACCCCCAAGGGGAAGAGAAGGTCTCTGGATCTAAAAAGACAAAGAAAGGGAAAACGACAAGCACTGCGGCCACTCAAACCCCCACGACAGGCCCTGCGGCTGCTCCAAGCCCAACGACAGGCACTGTGACCACTCAAACACCCAGGACAGACACTGCAGCTGAATCAGAGAATCAACCTGTGCCAGTATCCGTCGCCCCTATACAAAAGAAGAAATCTTGGAAGAGAAAGTCAACTCATTTAGAAAGAGATGATGGAAAAGCAGAGCCATCATGAGGAGAGGAGGAGGAAGAGGAAGAACTCAGAAACAAAATGGAAACCACCCGATCCCTATCCTTGAGTGAGTTGCGAGATATGCAAAAAGATTTCGGCCATCTCATCAAGGTGAGCATGTTGTCAGCTGGCTGCTCCGATGCTGGGATAATGGGGCCAGTAGGCTGGAACTAGAGGGTAAGGAAGCCAAACAACTGGGATCCCTTTCTAGGGAAGGGGGCATTGACAAAGCAATTGGAAAAGGGACACAAGGCCTCAGCCTCTGGAGGCGACTCCTGTCTGCTGTGAAAGAAAGGTATCCCTTCAAGGAAGAGGTTATATATCGCCCTGGAAAATGGGCCACCATACAGAAAGGTATCCAATACCTGAGGGAATTAGCCGTGCTTGAGGTGATTTATGGTGACCTGGGTAGTGAACAGTCATCCAAAGATCCAGATGAAGCCCAGTGCGCACGACCCATGTGGCGGAAGTTTGTATGGAGCGCACCATCATCCCATGTAAACTCCCTGGCAGTAATGTCCTGGAAAGATGAAGAGGCACCAACAGTGGGGAATGTGATTGATAAACTCCGGGATTACGAAGCACATGTCTCTTCCTCCCTCGTCTCAGCTGTGGAGAAATTGTCCCGGAAGGTTCAGCAACTTGAAGAGGATATGTCCTACTCCCTACCTGTACAGACCAGTATCTCGGCCATTAGGAGTAAGCGTCCTTCTGCTCAAGAGAGAAGATACACACCACGGGCCACCCTATGGTTTTACCTGCACAACCACGGAGAGGACATGAGGAAGTGGGATGGAAAATCTACCTCGACCCTAGAGCCACGGGTACATGAGTTGCAAGGAAAAACAATCACTCAAGGGGGGACCTCCAGGAAAGTTGCTGCTCCAGTTTCCAGTAAGCAATTCCCCAGACAGTGGAGTAGAAGCAAGTGCTGATTCTATCCATGATCTTAGTAGAGAGACTTCTGATTCCCATTCACAAGAAGTGGGTTGCGAATTCTGCAGTTGGAATTAGAGGGACCCTGCCTCCAGCCAGGTGGAGGAAAGGGACAACTGGGTTTACTGGACTGTGTGGATCCGATGGCCTGGCACATCTGACCCACAGGAGTATAAGGCTCTAGTGGACACCGGTGCACAGTGCACCCTAATGCCATCAAACTATGTAGGGGCAGAACCCATTTGTATTGCTGGAGTGACAGGGGGATCCCAAGAGCTAACTGTATTGGAGGCAGAAGCGAGCCTAACCGGGAATGAGTGGCAAAAGCTCCCCATTGTGACTGGCCCAGAGGCTCCGTGCATCTTTGGCATAGACTACCTCAGGAGAGGGTATTTCAAGGACCCAAAAGGGTACAGGTGGGCTTTTGGTATAGCTGCCTTGGAGACGGAGGAAATTAAACAGCTGTCTACTTTGCCCGGTCTTTCGAAGGACCCTTTTGTTGTGGGGTTGCTGAAGGTCAAAGAACAACAGGTGCCAATTGCCACCACAACAGTGCACCGGCGGCAATACCGCACCAACCGAGACTCCCTGATTCCCATCCGTGAGCTCATTCGGCGACTGGAGAGCCAAGGAGTGATCAGTAAGACCCGCTCACCCTTTAACAGTCCCATATGGCCAGTGTGGAAGTCTAATGGAGAGTGGAGACTAACAGTAGACTATTGTGGCCTGAACGAAGTCACTCCGCCACTGAGTGCTGCCGTGCCGGACATGCTAGAACTTCAATACGAACTGGAGTCAAAGGTAGCCAAGTGGTATGCCACAATTGATATCGCTAATGCATTCTTCTCAATCCCTCTGGCAGCAGAGTGCAGGCCACAGTTTGCTTTCACTTGGAGGGGTGTCCAGTACACCTGGAATCGACTGCCCCAGGGGTGGAAACACAGCCCTACCATTTGCCATGGACTGATCCATACTGCACTGGAACAGGGTGGAGCTCCGGAACACCTTCAGTACATTGATGACATCATCGTGTGGGGCAACACAGCAGAAGATGTTTTTGAGAAAGGGAAGAAAATAGTCCAAATCCTTCTGAAGGCTGGTTTTGCCATAAAACAAAGTAAAGTGAAGGGACCTGCACAGGAGATTCAGTTTTGGGGAATAAAATGGCAAGATGGACGTCGGCAGATCCCAATGGATGTGATCAACAAAATAACAGCCATGTCTCCACCAACTAGCAAAAAGGAAACACAGGCTTTTTTAGGCGTTGTGGGTTTTTGGAGAATGCATATTCCAAATTACAGTCTGATTGTAAGCCCTCTCTATCAAGTGACCCGGAAGAAGAATGATTTCAAATGGGGCCCTGAGCCATGACAAGCCTTTGAACAGATAAAGCAGAAGATAGTTCATGCAGTAGCCCTTGGGCCAGTCCAGGCAGGACAAGACGTAAAAAACATGCTCTACACTGCAGCCGGGGAGAATGGCCCTACCCGGAGCCTCTGGCAGAAAGCACCAGGGGAGACCCGAGGTCGGCCCCTAGGGTATTGGAGTCGGGGATACAGAGGGTCCAAAGCACGCTACACTCCAACTGAAAAAGAGAGATTGGCAGCATATGAAGGGGTTCGAGCAGCTTCAGAAGTGATCGGTACTGAAGCACAGCTCCTCCTGGCACCCCGACCACCAGTGCTGGGCTGGATGTTCAAAGGGAGGGTCCCCTCTACACATCCTGCAACTGATGCTACGTGGAGTAAGTGGGTCGCACTGATCACCCAACAGGCTCGAATAGGAAACCCCAGTCGCCCAGGAATCTTGGAAGTGATCATGGACTGGCCAGAAGGCAAAGATTTTGGAATATCGCCAGAGGAGGAGGTGACACGTGCTGAAGAGGCCCCACTGTATAACAAACTGCCAGAAAATGAGAAGCAATATGCCCTGTTTACTGATGGGTCCTGTCGTCTGGTGGGAAAGCATCGGAGATGGAAGGCAGCTGTATGGAGTCCTATACGGCAAGTCGCAGAAACGGCTGAAGGAGAAGGTGAATCGAGTCAATTTGCAGAAGTAAAGGCCATCCAGCTGGCTTTAGACATTGCTGAACGAGAAAAATGGCCAGTGCTCTATCTCTATACTGACTCATGGATGGTGACAAATGCCCTGTGTGGGTGGTTACAGCAGTGGAAGCAGAACAACTGGCAGCGCAGAGGCAAACCCATCTGGGCTGCTGCATTGTGGCAAGATATTTCTGCCCGGGTAGAGAACCTGGTTGTGAAGGTACGTCATGTGGATGCTCATGTTCCCAAGAGTCAGGCCACTGAAGAACATCAGAACAACCAGCAGGTGGATCAGGCTGCTGAGATTGAAGTGGCTTAGGTGGATCTGGACTAGCAACATAAGGGTGAATTATTTATAGCTCGGTGGGCCCATGACACCTCAGGCCATCAAGGAAGAGGTGAAACGTACAGATGGGCTCGTGATCGAGGGGTGGACTTGACCATGGACGCTATTGCACAGGTCATCCATGAATGTGAAACATGCGCTGCAATCAAGCAAGCCAAGCAGGTAAAACCTCTGTGGTATGGAGGACGGTGGCTGAAGTATAAATATGGGGAGGCCTGGCAGATTGATTATATCACACTGCCACAAACCTGCCAAGGCAAACGCCATGTGCTTACAATGGTGGAAGCAACCACCGGATGGCTGGAAACATCCCGTGCCCCATGCCACCGCCCGGAACACTATCCTGGGCCTTGAAAAACAAGTCTTATGGCGACATGGCACCCCAGAAAGAATTGAGTCAGACAATGGGACTCATTTCCGAAACAACCTCACAGACACCTGGGCCAAAGAGCACAGCACTGAGTGGGTGTATCACATCCCCTGTCATGCACCAGCCTCTGGGAAAATTGAACAATACAATGGACTGTTAAAGACTACACTGAGAGCAATGCGGGGTGGGACATTCAAACACTGGGATACACATTTAGCAAAAGCCACCTGGTTAGTCAACACTAGGGGATCTGCCAATCGAGCTGGGCCTGCCCAATCGGAACTCTTACGTACTGGGGAAGGGGATAAAGTCCCTGTAGTGCATGTAAAAAATATGCTGGGGAAAACCGTCTGGGTTATTCCTGTCTCGGGCAAGGGCAAACCCATTTGTGGGATTGCTTTTGCTCGAGGACCCGGGTGCACTTGGTGGGTGATGCGGGAGGATGGAGGAGTTTGATGTGTGCCTCAAGGGGATTTGATTTTGGGTGAAATTAGCCAATGAACTGAATGGTATGCTGTTAATTGCTATATAATGTTGCATGTCATCACTCCTATGGTTGCTATATGCCACATCAATGGTATCATAGTAAGAATTTCCAAAATTAATGAAGAATGAACTTTGATTGAACCCAGCCAAGTGTAGCAGTGATGGAACAAAGACTGACTTCAGCATGCAACAATGCAACACCACACAGACCATCTCTCCGGCCTTGAAAGACTGTTACGATAGATGGAGCCCAACGTTATGGACTAAATGAACTCAGTGGATATTTGTGGACCCTCTACAGACATTTTACAGGGGTGGTCCATAGACTAAGGGAATGATAAATGATATCTGTGCGTGTTATCAAAGGATGGGAAGGCAGGTGGTGGTTATTGAGGTCGTATTGGATAGTATGGGACCTGAGCATGACGTAAATGGTATGGAATAAGGGGTGAATAGTGTCATGGTTTTAGCTGGGATAGTTAGTTTTCTTCACTGCAGCTAGTATAGTGCTGTGTTTTAGACTTAGTATGAAAATAATGTTGATAACACACTAATGTTTTAGTTGTTGCTAGGTAGTGCTTACACTAGTCAAGGCCTTTTCCAGCTTCCCATGCTCTGCCAGGTGCACAAGAAGCCGGGAGGGGAGGGGATACAACAGGAGAGCTGATCCGAATTGGCCAAAGGGATATTCCATATCATGTGACGTCATGCCCAGGATATTAACTGGGGGGAGTTGGCCAGGGGAAGCAGCGATGGCGGCTCAGGGACCGGCAGCGTCGGTCGGCAGGTGGTGAACAGTTGCAGCACTTGTTGTTTAGTTTTGTTTCTTTTTTTTTTTTCCTTCTTCCAAGGTTTCATCTCTCTCTCGCTCATTATTTTCCATTATATTATTATTATTATTGCTGTTTTATTTTAATTATTAAACTGTTCTTATCTCAACCCACGAGTTTCCTTACTTTGGCCTTTCTGATTCTCTCCCCCATCCCACAGGGGTGGGGGGAGTGAGCGAGCGGCTGCGTGGTGCTTAGTTGCTGACTGGGGTTAAACCACAACATATATGGAGAGTGATACCTTCCTTGACCAACACCCTGTATACATCCTCCTCAACCGTACACTTTGTTCTTGATATCATAACCTCTCTTGGCTTATGCAGTCCCCCTTTCACACCTCCAACTATTCCTTTACATGATCTTCCCATCCTCCTCTATGCCCTCCCCATCTCCCTGAGCTTCCCAGGAGAACTATTCTTTCTTTTTCTCCTTCCCACCTGACTTCCAGTCTCGGCCTCTATCGTTTGTTCATGACTCACAGCTCTGCCTCCACTCCAGGCTTACCTTTCCATCCACACTAGATCTTGGCATGCCTTTCCAGTGTTCTTGCTGTACATCATGTGAATGAGCTGAAACTTCAAAATGGCACAGCTCCTAATTTTGTTTGGCTTAAAATCAGGACATTTTCTTGTCTCAGAACTTGCTCTGGGGTTTCACACAGAGGAAACTTCCTAGTTTATGTACAATGTCT
Source organism: Morus bassanus (assembly GCA_031468815.1). NCBI lineage: Eukaryota > Metazoa > Chordata > Aves > Suliformes > Sulidae > Morus > Morus bassanus. The sequence continues at coordinate 7,981,131 of CM062572.1, read as the reverse complement.
GTATGGTTATGCACTTTGCAATCTACCCATACTCTTTCAACTCCCTTCATAGTCTTTTCCATTTTGATTCCTGTAAGCTGCCCTTCTCTGGACTTCACAAATGGCACCTTGTCCTCCTCATACCCACTGAGAAGGCTGCCACAAAGGTCACTTTTCATTGCTTTAACCAAGTCCTCCAGCTGGTCACACTGCTGATGGATAACATTGCTGTTGGCAATTTTAACTGACTGTTTAGCCACTCATTTAACCCTTCAACACAAAAGCAGTCTATCTTACACGTAAAAAGGAAGATATCTAAGAAGTCCACTCCAGATAGCGCAGCTAACATAGTATCCATGACTGATTAAAACATGCCTAATTGGATTTGTTTACAGACACCATAATAGGTTGAGTACACACATATCAGAAAAATGGTTGATAACTATACCCTCCTCTGAGTGGGAATTCATCTCCCAAAACTACATGAAGAACAATCAGTGCAAAGTCTGAGTGCCTAAATAGCAACTGAAAGCACCAGTTTGTAGAGTTAGTGTCTTCCCAGCCCCAAGATAGATTAGGCTCAAGCCCTTGCTGAATAATTGATCAAACTTTCTCATTGCACAATCAGAGCAATCAGCAATAGATCATACAAATGGAAAGCGAACACAAAGTCTCCTTAATGACTACTTAACCCCACCAATCATGAAGTCAGCCTATCTGAGGCACATAAGAGGCTGCTTTTCAAACTAAAGCCACCTGATGTTTTTAGATAACCTCCCCTGGTAATTATGACTACTCCTATTTACATAAGAGTCATCTCTAGAGCTGAGCAGCACCACAGAAGGACTTAACCAGGCCAGATGGTACACACTTGTTTTCCACGTGCACAGGAACCAAAAGAACACTTCAAGAAAGTAACGCGCAATAAACGTTACAGACTACTGCAGATGGGTCCCTCGGGAAGTGCTGGCATCATTACTTAGAGCAAAGGGAAGCCACAGCGCTTCATTTTACAAACCCCGACACAGCTCACAGCGCTCTGGCTGCCACAGTGTTTCCAGCACAGGGCCCCAGCGCATCCACAGACGCACCACCACACTCACAAGACTTCCTCCTTAATTGCCCGTCTGCACTGAGCGGGACCCATTTCACGGTGACCTAAGCATACTAAATCAGTGCTACAGCCATTACCAGCAAGGCTCTGGGGCCACACTTGATTTAAGGTGTCCTACATGCTCAAAAATGTTTGGTTTGGTACCTCACTTGTGTCTTCAAACCTCTAAAAGTATTTTTAAAAAGCCTGGCTCTAGGGTCCACAAGCGCAGTGGCCCTTTAGCTTTTATTTTGTCAAAGAAGGAACGCTGCCTACACCCCTGCAACTGCATCACAATTCTTCAGCTGAAGCACTCCCCACCCTCTCCTAGAGCATATAAAGTTACCTGTCTTTGCAAAAAAGAATGCCCCAAACAAACTCCTCAGAGGCAGCGTACCTGGAGAATACCCCCCCACTTGAATCAAAACAGGAAGGAAACAGATTTAAAACGTTCTCCTATTTATTTTGCAAGCCATTTTGAAGTCTGACTACGTATTTGAATGTTTTCTCATGGGGACAGGTGCATAAGCACAAATACAAGCTCTTTATAAAAGTAACTGTGTTTCACACAGTTAGAAAAGAAAACATATTTGCAATTAATATTTTCCACAAAGCAGGCATTTTTCAAGATTTGCTTTCAACACAGCCAGATGTGATGCAGGTGTATTATTAGCAAGAATTTAAGCAATGCTATGACAAATGAAACAAGAGAGGTAACACAAAAATTAACTGGAAATAAAAGAATCTAACAGCTCTAATTATTTTACAATAGCAGGTTTTTCATATGCACCAGTGTGGCAGTGAAAGCCTTCCACAGTTATATGCAATTTTACAGTCAGGCATCAAGCACACAGGTGCAGGAGGTGAATTCCTAGGGCAACCAGCTCACAATGGCAGCTGAGTCACAGCCTGAGGTGAGAGACCCCGACCACCATGGGTTACTGTCATAACAACTCCTCTAGGCTCCTTCCTCCCTGAGCAACTCAGGACTGACCACACGTTATAGGAGACAGAGCTCAATCTGCTAGGATGCCCTGAGAAACACAGTACTGAGGGATCATCCTTGCCACAGAAAGGAGTTTTACCTGCACCTGAGAGATGCTGAGCTGCAACAGGTACATATCTTCCCAGACTGCACGTCAGGCATGTTAACTCCTAACACCACCATAAAAATTCAAGACTCACATCTTCATGCCATCTAGAAAGACACGGGAAGCTAACCAACAAGGCTCTGGATTGCTGTTGGCAGTTTAGTCACTTATTTTTTTTTAAAGAAGCATCTACCAGTCTTGCCTGTAGTTTCATATTAACAAGGATCTTAAGAGCCAAGAGAAGGAGAGTATCCTCCTCTGGATTGCTGTACCAGACTTGCATCCTCCTCCTAGCATCTTCTGTAAGGGGAATAATTCACTTAGGATTCACTTACTGTGCCTGGGATCTTATTACTGCACTAATAAGTATCAGTGCCACATTATGTCACCGTGATAGCCATGTACATGAAGTGATACAAATACACAGGTATAGATTATTTAATTAAGAGCTTGTTCAAACAACCAACAGACCTTTAGCAGAGTGAAGTTGCCTTTGGGTGCAATACAGCCAGCACACTCATCCACGCAACCAACAGGGTTGCTGATGTGAAATGTGGTTAGGCCCCGATGCCGCAGAACTGTGGTAGAGAACTTGGGCATCCCTATAACACTGCCAGTTTCTCTACACATCCTAAGCCAGGAAAAACAAAACCCAGATACAATAACATGAACTTTCAAATGAAAGCCAATGTATTTCCAGTATTTCAAAACTACTCTGAACAGTCACATGTATATCTACCTTTTAAATATATTCTCTTGGGAGGTTTTTAATTTAAAAATGTACAGAACATACTTAATACCGTGACGATACCATATTTAATACCATTAGAAGTGTATTCAAATGATCCACAGTATTTTGTTCTCTTTAGCACTGACCTGAACTGCGTCCAAGCTGTAGCCATTTCAAACTGGGCTGAAGCCCAAGTTACTGGAGACCAAACTTCCCTCGCTTCTGGTCCTTCAGCCAGCAGGAACGATGAATTATTTAACAATAAAAATCAGAGCGGACTGCTGTAACATGTATCTCTGATCACCTCAGGTCATCACCACCACCTTTTCTGGCAGCCCAGAACCACAGAGGAAGAGAGACCCCCTGGCTATTATTCCCTTTTCTGAAGAACAGCTCTGATAAAAGGACAGAAGTTGACACTACCTCAGCTACCAGGATGCCCCTGCTCCTCCCGAAGCTCCACGATCAACAAGAACCCCCAGTTCTGCTGATGGTGCCACTGCTCCATGCAAGTACAGGCAGGGTTGGCATCTGCTGAGGTGTCTGTTGGATATAAAGCTGAACAGAACAATTCAGATTTTCCCACTTCAATAAAAATCAGAATTTATATCTGAGTGGAATTTAATACAAGTACACCAGGTCCAAGGAATGCCAGCTTATTCATTTTAATATTAAGCTTCCCTCAGGTCTTTTTTACTTCAAGTTATTATTTCTCAATCAAAGCATTTAGTAATTTTCAAACAGATGAGGAATTAACTGTTAGATGTGCTTACCAAGATTAGATATCACAAGCCACCAAGTAACTTAATGAACACAAATCATGCGGGTAGCCTTGAAAGCAGAACACTCGAGAGCAAATATCTCAGCTCTAAAGGACGAGACAACTAAGGCTGAGATACAGAGCAGGGAGGAAGAAAAGACACTTGCCAGATCTGGACTGGCACACAAAACAATGAGCAGTGGAAGGTACTCCAATGGCTCTGGACTAAGTCAGATGAGTTTAACAGGGTTTATTAGCTCAGGTCTCACTGTGGCACCAGCGAGAGGTGGTGGCAGCCCCAGGACAGCAACACATGGAAGGAACCACAAAGAACAGCAACCAACAAAGCACAAACGTTTCCAACTTCCTAAAGCAAAGCTCAGCTAAAAGCAGGTTGGGAAATGTTGATCCACACCAAAGCTTCAGCAGCGGAACTGTAAGACGATGCATATGTCTCCAGGCCACCTTCTTACGCTTAAAACCACTGCATCAACACTTCACCATTGCAGTGATCAACACACTGATAATACTTCATGGTGAATTCCCTCCCTTGTATTTGTTAGGCTTATGAGGAGTTAACTTACAGCATCCTAAGTAACTGCTTAATGTTCTGTTTGCTGCTCTCTTAGTTCAATCTCCTCACGCTTACAATAAGAGAAAAAACAGCATAACGTGACTAAGTTAAAATTCTAGAAAAAAATTCATCAAATTCCCCTTCGCTAGGAAGAACACCAACATTCTGGGTGCCCAGGTCTGATCTCAGAGCTACAACCTCCAAAATGAAATCTCACTTGCTCCTCTTCTTACCCCTGCTACAATCCCGGGCTGGGAGAGCCTGTCCACACAGCTGACCCAAGCACCCTGTACACCCCGAAACCAACAGCACAGGGTCAGGGTGGAGGGAGCTCTGCTGTTCCCACACCTTAACCAGTTGCTCACCAACTACCTCAGCCCAAAGGCTGAGCCTACTACCAGAAGAAGAGATAGAGTAAACAAATGATACTTCTTGTATTTGAAGGAGACAGCGTTGTTCTTGTTTAAGGAACAAAGCAACAGCTCGGCTGACTTTTGGGTCAGAAGGATGTCTAATTAATTAAATATTATAAAATTATCCATTTCATACTTGCGCAGCAGGAACAGACATGAGGAGCCAACCCACGATGTTTTTATTAATTCATAAAATACTATACAATATAAACTAATGATAATTCAGTTACGTACTGAGCATTATCAGCGCCTTCGGATCTCTGCTTTGAGGATCTAACTAACAAAAGGACAGATTCTGCTAGGTAAAGGCATACCATTACTCTGAATGAACGAGGTCAGTTGCTATAATTCTCCTAAGGCCACCTTAAAGCAATGAACAACTCCGCGTCATGTCAGCCTGGGCCTTGACCGAGATGACCCTTCCTTAGGGACAGAGCCTCAAAAGAAAGCGAGGAACAGTAAGCACAAATGAACATCACCAAATGACAAAGGGAAGAGAGAAATCAGATTCCCTGTTAAGCCCAATCTTTTTGAAAAGTCCAAGCCTAGGATTTTGCTCCTGAGAGCTTATAAACTGCCATGTGCCATCCTGACATCTTTTAAAGGCTCATGTGATTATTTTTCCCCAACCTGGCAAAAGATAACAGCAAAATCAACCCAGCAGCCTTCAGCCAGCGTCGATGTTGGTGTTTCTATAGTAAATCAGGAAGAGACCGGCGGGACCGTGGCGAACGGTAGCAAGTCAGGTTTTAACTCAACGGTGTTGTGACCTGATATATTAAGAGAAATACCTGCCTTCCGTGCAGCAGCAGCACTACTGCAGCCAAGAGCTAAGCCAGGGCAGTACATGCCATCGGGCAGCAACCGAACCAGTCAAAAACCAGAGGGCGATCATCCCTAAAATCATTTGTATTGTAGCGTGGTTAGAAAACCCAACAACTCCGAGTCTCTCAGATGCAGACAGGTCTCCCATAATTACAAGAACACCTGTTCTTCATTAGTATCTTAAAAGCAGGCTCTCCTATTCCTTGATTCTCCCTAAAATTCGTGCCCGCCCGCCCATCTCTCCCCGAGCGGAGGGCACAGGCAGCACGCCCCCGCCGCCATGGCCACCCGACCAGCCCCTGCGAGACCCGGGCGGCGCGAGGAGGGGGCGCCGCCCGCAGCCGGCCCCGGCGGCGCGGCCAGGCCTCCTCACACAGGACGAGGAGGAGGAGGAGGAGGAGGAGGAGGAGGAGGAGACCCCACGCACCCCCTCCTCCCGCCCAGCCGGGCCCCGCGGCCGCGGGCCAGCCTGCGGAGGGTGCCCGCCGGTCCCAGGGGCGGCGCCGCCGGAGCTGGGGCCCGGCTCCCCCCCGCCGCCGCGGCTCCCCCTCAGCGCCCCGCTCCCCTCAGCCCGGGCCGGCGGCGGGCGCCTGAGCCCCCTCCCCGGGGAGGCCGCCCCGGGCGCCGCCCGCACTCACCGTCCGTCGCCATGGCCGCGGCGGCGGCCCGGCCTCCCGCGCTCGCTGCCCGGTGGTGGCGGCGGAGCCCCGCGGCGAGGCGGGGAGGGGTCGCGGTGCCCCGCACGGCGCCTGCCCGCCTCGGCGCGGGGAGGGAGCGGGGCGCGGCGGGGGGGGGGGGGGTCCCCCGGGGCTGCGGGCAGGAGCGGCGCTGCCTCCCTTCCCCCCCTCCCCCGCGGCGGTGCCGCCCCCGGGGCAGCGGCTGCCGGGGCGGGCTGGGCGCGGGGCGAAGCCGTGAAAGGCGGCGGGCCCGCAGCCCGGCTGCAGCCGCCCCGCGACCCCCCGCGCCCAGCCGGGTCCGGGCACCGCGCGGGCGGGACGCCGGGCGAGTTCGCGGGAAATAATCCAACTCGGGAGGGTAAGCGGCTTCACCCCGCCTTCCGAAATCGCGTGCCGTCTGTTGTCGCCAGTCCTCAGGGCCGTAAGGACCCGTTAGTGGCGTTGCGTAAAATACCACCGCCAACTCCACCCTCACCTGGATGGATATTGTCAACACGCAGCCCCGTGTCAAAAACTAAGTGGAGGCAGAGCAAGATGCGCTGAGCCTGTCCCCGAGTTTTAAATGCTACCTCACTTCTCATCACACACCCAAACCTCTCTTCTAAAGAAACAAGTTACTCCCCATCTCCGATAACCTTTAATAGCTGATGTCTGGGCCTTATGCCCTCCGCTATTTTCCATATCCAGGTTTACATTTCTGTGACTAAAGAGGTTTGGTGTCTGTTACAGAAAGCTCAAGCCGTTGCAAGATAATTTCGCTTCGCATGTTTCGATTGCAGCCGAACTACGGCGCAGCATCGAGAAGGCTGACCCAAGTCCTGCGGTGCTAGGAGCAAGACAGGGTTTTAGCACGTTCTTGCAGTCCCGTTTCCAAGTGCTGGGTCACATACAGATGGAGGAGGGAAGTATTCAGTTACCAGGCTTAATCGGGTGCCCAGATTTGAGGACAAAGATGGAAATGGGGTGAGGAAGCCAGGTCCATGCAGCAAGCTTTGTAAGATGTGAATGGGCGATTCCAGAAGTATAATGAACTTGAAAATGAAACATTCCAGAAAAGAAGGGACAAAATATCTGTGTCATTTGAAGAACTCGCTATGCATGTGTGATGAGAGAATGTAAATTCTCTGCATAGGGTCCTGTTTTGTAAAACATTTAAGTATAGGACTAGAAGGAACCTCAAGGTATCCTCTAGTCCATCTCCCATCTCCAAAGCAGGATTAGGTCGACCTCAGACAACCACAACTCACGTTTTTCCAACATTGTTTTGAACTCCTACAGTAAAAGCGTCTCTGCTGTTTATTATAAGACCAAACTGTGTATTTAACTGCAAAAATCTCTTAAGTAGATTCATGTTGCTGTAAATTGTATAGCTCTGTCTGAATGAACATGGAGAACAATTAATCACCGTTTGCCTAAACACATATTACAAAGCTGTAAAGACCGTTCACTCTCAAACCCTTTCTTTTCCAGACCAAACTCTCCTGCAGTCTGTTTTCTTTTTGTTGCCCCCTTTTTCTTCAGGATTCTTTAATTATTCTAGAGGTGACTTCTACACGCTCCCCAAACTGTATGCAACACAGATCACCGCTGCCATCCATGGCATTTGGACATTTGGAACTTTTCACATCAGCCCCATACTGCTGATCCACCTCTGGTTTGAGGGCTGCAAAACCCTCCAGACTGAGAACAGCTGCTTACACAAGCATTCCTGAGCTGATATTTGCATTTAATCTGTCCTTACAAGTGCAGCCTTTTGCACCCGCCTTTACTTAATTAGACCTTGTTGATTTCTCCCATTATAAGAATAAAAATTAGATCGGAAAATGTCTTCCACTTAGCAGTTTCTAAACTGATGTCACCTATAAGTGTTTTAAGTTTATTCTGCTTTTCATCACCCACATTATAGTTGTAAACATTGCACAGCACTAGTTCAAACCTCCACTTTGAGGATCGTTTAGCTGTGCCAAAGAAACAGTGATTGCTATTGTATGAACCTAGTTCTTCAGTCAGCTGTATATCCAGCTTAGAGATGTTTCAGCCAAACCGTATTTCTCTAATTTATTTACGAAAACTCTAACAACACCCAGATACATACTGTCACGTTGCCTCACTCGATCCTCCAGGTCAGCCGGAAGTTAGACTGGTATTACAGAGATGAAGTTTCCTTGCAGCCTTCGACTACTGTATTAGCTGAGGCTATAACCAGGAAAGAATATACTAGAAAACAACATTCTTGAAGTCTAGACTTACTGTTGTTGGCGGGTGGGGGGTAGGCTGTTTTTTTTTTTAATGACAGCTGCTTGCTTCAATGAAGCATTTTAGGAAGTCCCTCTCCTGTTTTTAAAAGCCTGTAATTACCCATCAGACTGCAGCAAGGGATTTTTATTTTTTTTTTTAAAGAGATTACACCAGCATTATGAAACTTTGCTTACAGCTGCCTCAGAATTCTCAGGATTACTGCTTTGAAATATTACTACTGCATATAGTCAGCAGTTCTAAGCTCATCCTTAAGCATAACTTTCATTTTACATCTATGTAATTTTACAAACAAATTAAAGAACACTTGTTTTCATAATAAAAATATCAAAATAACTGCTAGTTGAATGCACCCAACTTCATGCCTAGTCAAGCCTTTGCATGCTTCTGATGTCGATTTGCAAATCATTTTCAGAAGTGTATGCAGGAAGACTCATGTCACTGAATATTGAAAATCCTGAAAAATTCTCCTACTCAGCTCTTGGGATGGTTCAAATATACAAGGAGAGGCAAACAAGATGGTCACATTATGAAAAAGTGCCACTGTAGGGAACAGTATTAAACACATTCCTTAAATATGTTAAAATAAACATTCCATATATATGGAATCAATAATTTAGCTGAAAACAGCCTGTCAAGAAAGTGACAAATAAGCTTTTGTAGCTGTGTTTAATCTTTAGCTTCCTTGAGAAAGGTACCTGCAAGCCAGAGGGAAACAGAAAAAGAAGAATCTCTTTCAAGTTTCCCTTTAAGAGAAGAACCCAATACCACGTAGCTGGAAGACATAGCTTAACCTCGGTGCCTAGAAACAGCAGAAGAGGATTGGTCCTCTAAAGTTCATCCTTAAGCAACTTCCGAAGTGAAGAAACTCGTAAGAAATTATTAATTTCAAGCTGTATTCCTAATATCTGCTAGAAAGAACTCTCCCTCTTCATCTATATCTTTCTTAGCCATGCAGGGGTTTCCCAAGAAGAGATTCAAGTACTCCCAAGGTAACTCATCTACAAATTGCCACCCTGTTACACCTATACTGCTATGCATCCCCTGCAATGCAAGGATACCAGAAAGCTTCTCCGTCAGCCTGCACACCCATACCCGAAGCAGCAGCTGGCACTGGCAGAACAATTTTGACCAAAAAAGTCTGGTTAAGTTTTCCTTAAGACGTCTCTTTGTCTCCTGTATCTGCTCATCAAAAATTAGGAGCAGAAATGCATAGAGCCAGAATGCGTTTATGCTGGTAACAGAATATTCAATTGTTCGGTTTACTACACAGTAAGGTTTTGGCTTTATTATAGCGTTTCCTCTTTCCCCATTAACAAGGTTTTGAGCGCAACACTGGTGCTTATTAGTTTTTCTAGTGTCCAACCTGTTCTGTCATTTAGGCACATTCCTTACCAACTAATGCATCTAATACAGGCCCATTTTACATTCAAATAATTTATATTTCCGCTTAGTGTTTCTTCTTCTACGTAAGGGCACTTCAATTCCTTTGGCCTTAGAGAGTCATACTACCAAACTAGTTCACTCAGTTTAGGCCCCTTTTATATTCAAAATCTTTCTATTTTGTATTCCTTCTTGTAGGAGAGGACATCTCAGCTCCTTTGGCCTTTCTTGATAGTACAGCTACGATCAGATGGAGAAAATACCAAGGAGAATAAATATCCACATTCTTGCATTGTTGCGGTCAGAAGGGGGTATTTAAGGCTACAGCCTTACAGGGCTGTACGATGACCCCAATTCTAGTGCTTGTTACTGTTTACAGAAAAGGCTCCAGCTTACAATTCTCAGTCTGTTTGCTTTTTCTGCAGTACTGTTACCTAGCAATCATTTCCCCGTTCTGTACCTGTACTCAGTACTGAGCTTCATGTTTATTTCCACACCCACTTCTTCCACATCACCTCTCCAATTTGTAATGATCATTTTGAATTCTAGTCCTGTCCTTGTACAGCTTAGGGTCATCTGCAGAATTAATAAATGCATATTATATTTCTTCATTCAAATGTCCAGTGATAGCGGATCTGCTGGAGACAGAGTACAATAAAAGGCTTATCACCACCAAGTTCATTTCCCACACCTGTGGGATCAAACCACGATAAACATTGCTGAAATTGCACACTAGAAAATGGAGCAAGTAAACTGTGAAAAATTATTTATTGTACTAATTTTAAACAGTCAGTAACCTTATGTTCAGAGATAAATGTTTCCAAACACGTCTCATACAGACAAATATTTTGTGAGCTGTTCTTTTAACAGTCTCAGCTAAAAACATCATTGCAGATCAACATGAGTTCCAAGTGATAACTCGCACTGCACAAACTAAATACAACAAGCAACCATCTTCTCTTTCCATCTCAAACAGGGCACAGCAACTTTGTCTCCCACAAGAAGCACTCACCAGGTGAATAAAGGCACCAGGTGCTGTACCATGAGACAGCTAAGGTATACCAGTCACTACCAGTATTCCAGTGTCACCTGGAGTTCTGGTCCCAGACACTTCTCGTTGTACGTTCAAAGGCATCCAAAACAAGCACTTTGTGTTACCTCTGACATTTACATTTTGTCGTTAAAATTAACATTAGTGCTTCTCCAACTGGATCCTCTAACATCGTCTTTTCCTCTTGGGGAGAGATACTTCTGAAAGGAAATAAAGAGATTTTTCTGACAAGCTTTTCAATCTATCGTCCCTCATGGGAACAATTAAAGTAGAATTAATTCTGCCCAGCAAAGGAAATAAATTGGATGAGCTCCTGAGATCCCCTCCCAATCCCTCTCCCCATGGTTTTATATACGAAAAAAATCTTTCTAGATTCTACAGCACGCTATCATTCAAAATATCAATTAAAATTCCATTGATGAACAAAACACTGTACTTCAAAACTTATTCAACCTTGAGAGCTTTCTGCTCCTCATGAACACCTCTAAGATTTCATTGTGAATTTGACAAGTGGAATACTCACAAAATTAAGTGCAAAATACCTGAAGAGGTTGCTTATGGCTATTTTTAATGCTTCAGAACTTGCTGGCAAATTTTGAGAAATGGAGAATGTTCCTGATTTAGAAAGAAACTTTTTGAACACAACAACTTGAAGGAAAAGTAAGTACATAAAGTACAATATTAAATGCACCACTGTGCCTTCAATCTGACCATTTAAAATTGAATGAATTCACATCGTCTACAACTAAGGTGATCAGAGAATGTAATCTCATTTCAGTACTAGAAGATGCGCTTTTGCTTTTAAAAAGAGCAAATATAAATGTGCTACCTCACTACAAATGTATTTTAACAGTTATTATGCTCCCTTGTATGAAATATCCTTCCATTACATACAATTTTGGATAGTAAATTAACTCCAAAAGATATACTCCTCACACTCATCTATGTCATTAAAGCTTTCCAGAAGTTGCACTTAACCCTTTGCTCCCCCTTTAAGCAACCTAATTAAATCCTACTCTGTTCAGGGTAAGAACCAGTACCTCTGGTCTATCAAGTCTGCCTTCTGCTACACAAGCAAGACCCATCAGTCTTAAACTAGCTAGAACTACCAGTGGAAATCACGCCTTTAGCTGGCCAGCTCCTCTCCCAGGAGCACTAACCGTGATTGAGAGATGGCAGCAAAGCAGTACCTCAAGATAAAAAGGATGCAATTTTCTTTGTACAGTGGCTGTTCCACAGTGCTTATATTCTCCTCCAGCAATACTGAGAACAGACTGTGAAGATTCTGAGTTGCAGATCAGTTCAAAGTCATCTAACATCTCAATTCGTACTATACGCATTTGATGCTTCTGTAGAGCAACTCCACCACCAGCTTTAAGAAACCTACTTTACTGTTGCTTCCAAATAAAAATTACATTATTTCCAGTAACGTGAGTGGTAGCAAAGTCATCCACTCTTGTGCTGCAGTTCCCAGAATCCTACCCCAACTATGTCAGACAACTTCTAATATAGCAGAGGACACTATTACTGTACACGTATACTAGAACTTAACACTTGAAGCATTGCCCAGCTGAAAGTAATGCTATAGGGGAAACTTCTATGTCCCCTCACTTCCACAAAGGTGAAGGCAGCAAGGGCTATTCTGACCTCCAGCAGAGATTACCCAGAGCTACCAGAACAAGTATCTTCTGTAAGTGTGAGAATGACCAAAAAAATCACTTTTCCCTATACATTGAAGCTCTTCAAGCCAGAATTGTATTATAGAAGAGTAGAAGAGTAAGCTTCCTTTAAACTGGACCAGTTTTAACTCTGAACACACTGTAATGAAATCTATGCAGAAAAAACATGACTCACAGGATTTTGCCACCACATGTGTGCTCGTAACTAAGTTTAAGAGCAAAGCTTCAATTTTCATGCAACAATTTACAGGCTAAAAAGTAGCCTAGCTTTTGCAAGGCAGCAACATGTGGTCCAAAATACCAGCTTTAGTTTCAGAAAAAACACAGCATAATAGAAAAACAAGTCACGGGTTTGTTAGAATTTCAATCACTGTACCTTCTTCATCTGAGTCATCTTCTTCTGTGATTACAGGCATCCCAATATGCCGAGTAACAGTTTCCTTTGCCACTTGCATTTCACCTGCAAATAGATTTTTTTTTTTTTTTAGGAAAAACTGTCAGCTTTTTTTTTGTTTTGCTTCTACATCTCAAATCCAGCCATTAAAAAATTGTTCACTTGCTGCTCTCCTGACTTTCTAGTCACAGGCTATGGAGAATCACCTATGTTTCACAGTACCTTCATACAGCTCACTAAAGAAACCTTCAATAACAAGTAATTAACACTACAAGTTTAAAGCATACTAATCACCAACTCAGTCCAGAGATAATTCAAAATGCCCTTATTCCTCTACAACACTTCATCTACTGTTTTAAAGTGAAGCAAAGGCAACATTGCCTAATGCCCACCTCTGAAGAGGGTTGAATTTTCTCAGTAACTTTTTTTCTAGCAGAAGCTAAGTAAGTCAGAAAAACAGAGTTTGGAACTTTGAAATAAAATCCTTGTCTTCAAAATAAAGTTAATTCAAAACTATTTTGCTGTTCAATTTCATTTAACCTTTAATAAATAATAAGTAAATTAAAAACTTAAATGGCAGAGCAACTTCCATCAGTTCAAAAGTTGGATATCAGAAAGACAATTTCCTTCAGAGAAGTAATTTCTCATGTTTTCAGAACTGGGAGACCAAAAGATTAAAGAAAATCTTGGAAGACAAAAAAAAGATGCATAAGCAGGGATGTGCAAATACCTAGAAAGCAAACTGCACCAATCCAGATGACATAAATGCTACAACAGTAAAATAACTATATCAATCACTGGTCAGTTCAGATACGCCAACGATCAGCAACACCAGATACGATCGCTCCAAGAGAGACCTGAAATAGATCAGTGATCTCCCTCTCCTTCCTCACCTCCTCTTTTGATCTAGCAAAGCACCCCTCAAGTACCAGGTCTTACACTTATCTCACGTCGAAATAAGTCAGTCCTCAAGTTCTGAGATTTGATCTCTTTCAGAATATATTGACATAAATGATGACACAATACAACAAGAATCCATATAAATGGCTAATCCTTGAAGTTCTTGGTCCCAGCATCATACTTTCAACAAACTTCACAAATAAAAGGAATTAAAAAGATACTAACTTAGCAGCTTTGGATCAGGTAAGTCTATTTTTTTGGAAGAAGTTCTGGTCTGAGGCAAAGAGGAGTTCCCAGCCCAATTTTCTTACTTCTAAAAACATTCACCATGTCCTCGCTTACTCTGTTACATTCCATTTGTACTTATTCTCCCTATAGGCATTTTCACTCTGCAGGCAGCCATTCTTGTCAGCCACAAAATTCTATCCTCTCCACAACATTCAAGGGGAGATTTAATATTTCATATTTCTTGTTAAAAGTTTGAAGTCTTTTTCAGACTACATTAAGCAAGGGCCTTCACTGAGCGCATACAGAGATATCCCAATGCTTCTTATATGAGTATAGGTAAATGAGAACAGTATCATGTACAACCAGTTAAAAGTATTTCCTTCCAGGATGCATTTCAAAGTAAGAAAAAAGGTCCCAAAGATTGGACATAAGTACTCTGTACCTCTTTTTAAAAAGCTTGCTCCTTAAAATTGTTTTTATTCCTAGCTAAAATTATAATGCTCAGGAAAAAATGAAGTAGAATTACAGAACAGAACCACAAAAAACAAGTCACAGGTGTATAAAAAACCCTCCTGTCAAGAAGGGAAAAGTTAAGTCTAGCTATAAACTAAACAAATCTAGAACTCTTATAATGTAATAATTGCAATACTGAGATTAAGTAAACAATTTGACTACATCAGTTGTTGACAAAGATTCGTATTCACATGGAAGTACTAAAAATTTCAGTAACGAACAAAATAAATAATGAGTATCAGATGGAAGAAGAATGACTGATGTGGTAGTGCAGGTACTAGTCTTAGAAAGCAATCATCGTCATTAAGATATTAATATCATTTTCTCTTCAGAAATATTAGAGGATATTCCTTCAAATGCTCAGGAACAGAATAGAAACAGGCAAGGTTTACTTTGGATTTCACAAAGATAGTATGAACTATCAACATTATCAGATAGGCTGATTTTCATCAAAAAGATAGCTTCAAAAGTAGAAGCTATCTGTCAGAAGAAGAAACAGACACGTATCTTAATCTCCAGTGTGTTTGTTATATTGCAGTCAGAAAAATTAAGACACTGTCACACAGGACATGTTTTTCCAAGGTCAGTCCTACTAATTCTTCTCCCAAGTTACTAGCGATAGGATGCGAGGAAATGGCCTCAAGCTGCATCAGGGGAGGTTTAGATTGGATATTAGGAAAAATTTCTTCACTGAAAGAGTGGTCAGGCACTGGAACAGGCTGCCCACAGAGGTGGTGGAGTCCCCATCCCTGGAGGAGTTAAAAAAATGCATAGACGTGGCACTTCAGGACATGGTTTAGGAGGCATGGTAGTGTTGGGTTGACGGTTTGACTTGATGATCCTAGAGGTCTTTTCCAACCTTAATGATTCTATAATTCTATGATTTTTCTCTGGAAAGGCATATGTATGAGTCTTCAGACTAACAATATATTGCAAGCATTCATGTTGTCTTGTTACCTGACCAGAGTGTGGAAAACAGACAGAAAGGTTCAGTTACAATAGGGGCATCACAAAACATTTATTGAATCTTCTACCTCCATTGATCAATAGTAAAATTAAACCCAGCTGCCTCAGCTAGCAAAGCAATGGGTAAACTTTTGCAGTCTCTCCAGGTTCACGAACGCAATGAAGGAATACCTTTGATTTCCAAAGAATCTCTCCTCCTTGCTGGCTGTGATCTCCTACTGTTTTTTTTACTTCGGTTTGGAGATTTCCCATAACTTGATCCTGATTCAGAAGATTCTAATTTTACTTGACGATGTCTTCTGGATTTGGAAGCCTAGAACCCAAAGGTACATATGAATGATACAAAAAAGCTAAACTTCTACAGCCAGATATTACTGTACCTCAGCCAGTACTTTACAAGTCAGCAAGGACCAAAGCATCAACTTCCACGTCCAGGCAGAGAAGGGATGGAATGGGAGGGAGGGAGGGAGGGAAGATTCCCACTACTTACCATTCTTCAGTTTTAACAGGACAATGCCCTTCTATGATTTAATGGGGGTATCACTTAAAATTCAGGTAATGAAACATTCATTATTTTCAAACCATTCTCTGTTGGCATCGACCTACACCATGTTGCACAGCCCTATGTGCAAGCAAAAGGAATGCTTCCAAAAACTGCTGCACCATAAAGCCTACTTACTGTCATATTTTGCTTAGGTGCCTAGAAAACAGTATCACTGCATATTCACAAGTCTGGACTGTGGTACATTCCAGAGCTCTGTTTCACTTAATAATGTGTTTTTCAATAAGAGATTTTAATAAACAAGGAAAGTTGTGATGTTTCTCATAGGCCTGCTATAAAAAAGACAAATCAACAATTTATTTAAAGTAGCAGTTATTGAAACAATGTTTCCAAGAACTTCCAACTGACTCTAAACCCCCAAGTTCCATTTTTGCAAGCATCTTCAGAGATTCCAATATCTAAGCTTCAAGGAATTTGAGCAATTAAACTCACAAGTATTTTTATTCCATCTACTTAAAATTCCATCTACTTAAACGGAATGTAGACATCAAAAGATATCTTGCAAATTAAAATCCCCCAAGCATAGACTATATCTGCACTGTTTCCATAAAACTAACAAGAATACTAAGAGCTTCAGGTTTCCCCAATGTGTTAGGAAAACCAGAACATTCAAAGGTTGAATTAAAGAGCGCAGTTTTAACTCACTCCTTTCTGACACAGCATTTACATTAAACTGGTACTTAAAAGTGCTCTTTAAAAATAAATACATCCCTAGCATCAAATTTTATACCTACCTCAACAACTGCAGAGTAAGACCTGTATTTGATTCTAGCCAATGCATTTGCTCTTTCAGAACCCTGCGAAGAAACAGAGATCAGTCAGAAAGAGTTTTCATATTCCATTATAGCAGTATTGAAATGAAATATCACATCAGACAATCACTTGAGCAATATCTCACTACAGCTGTAATTCTATAATTATAATTAGTTCTATAAAATTAGAATGCCGCCAAACTGTTACTTAAAGAAAAAATTAAAAAGGCAGACCACAATCTTGGTTGCCTGCACTGTTACAAAGTCCAGGAGGAGAAAATCAAATTTGAAACTTCATGTCTTACAAAAATTCAAGTACAACATGAGATAATTTTGTAGCATCAAAAATGGATACTGATTATAGTTGAGACTCCAGAAGGAACCATAAAGGAGTTTGGCTAAGAAAATACAGTTCCTTCCCCTCCTTACCAGAAAGAGACTTTTTATTACGAGCATCCAAGAGCTATCACAGCAGCGAGTGCTCACAGCTTAACAGAAAACAATGCAATTTAAAAACAAAACAAAACAAAACATCCCCAACCCAACCAGCCCCGCTAGCTATTTCTGGAACTTACTTTGACACTATCAAGCCTTGACCTACACTGCTTAGGCCTGTGATGTGAAGTCAAGAAACTAATGGATTTGGCCTACACAACATAGCAATTTAGTTCATTTTTCTTACCTCTGATTCTAGCAAAGCCCCTTCATCCTTTTTGTTTGATATTTCATCAGTTTCCTTAGCATTTAGGAATAATTTCTGAAAAAAAAAAAAAAAAAAAAAATAATAATTTTTAAAATGTCTGTCATATACAAGGCAGCTAAAATCGAAGAATTATGAAAAACAAAACAAGTATTTACACATAGGCCCGTTTTCTTCATCAGTCTTACACTATGGCCTTTCCTTGATCCAAGAATACGTGTTACAGAGGAATTTCATATGGTCATTCTAATACTGCCCGTAAGTCACATCTTCCAGGGCCTACCTCTCAGCAATCACTTACCTTATCATAGAGGAAGTACCACATACAAGTCCATGTCCTTCTCCCCATACCATAACTCTGCTTAGGGTTTTACTCATTCCAAGTCTTCCAGGTTACAGTTCCTTCTACTTAAATTTGAGATTTACAATGTATGCACAGAGGTAATTACACCAAGACAGTCAGTTCTTACATATTCACACAATCTGTTAAGCTGCCACAGCACAATGGTTGATACTACCTACCATTCTGTTCTGCTGCCATTCATGATGTTCCAAGGTTATGTCTTTAAGAGTAACTACAAAATCATCTTTTATCAAGCTCAGAGCCTTGTCTGGCTGGGATTTGTCAGCTGAAATGACACACTTCATTTTCTGATAGTGGTCATGAATATTCATCAGTTCCTAAAATAAAAAAAAGATACTTTTTCAGGGAAAAAAGAGATTCCAGCAGTAAAGCAATATTAGTCCTCAGTGAACAAAATCAGGGTTATACAAACCATTCTAAGGAGACCATTGAACTAGCAGAAGTGTTAGAAACAGATTCTCTTTCTATCAGTTCAGTTTTAGGGAGTCTAGCAATTCTGCTACCTAGCACTGTCCCATCAGTCCATCAAATAAGCAAAAGAAGAAAGTATTTTCATTATTTAAGAAGGAAGTCTCAGTGATACTCAGGATCAGTGTTCACAGAGGTTTCAATCTGACATGGCGGTCTATTTTCATCTCTTCGGAGGAAGCATTTTAATTCTTCCTTTTGAGGAAGGCCTTCTCACCCTCCCATTTCACCAGATTTCTGATTTTTGTGCCACTGTAGTCAACCTTACTGATGATACATATTTGCTAGCAGCAACTAGAAAAACCTGTAAAGAAAGATCTGCTACTGAGTCATAATGAGCAATATGAGAACCTATACTTGGCTTGAATTACTCTGTTTTTTATAAAACATATTATCTATTAAATAAAACAAAGTTTTAAAAGGAGAAATAAAGGTTAGAGAAGACTATAAACTTGCAAATGGATAAATCTATATTACTGCAAGTATCAAGCCTGCAGCTGCAACCTGCAGATGTACCACAACAAACATGCTTCCCTGCCCGCCATTTTCCATTGTCCTCTGCCTAAAGTGACAGCTGACCTGATTTATACCCTTCCCCTTTTACATCTTACTGAGGCAAAACAACAAAACATTAGAGCATATTTCAGTATTGAAAAAGGTACCACAATTATTCCAAAATAAATGCTGTGTTTCTGAGCATTTGGTAAAATTGCTGGCACAGAGTATTACCCTAATCTGCATTCCATAAGAAGACTTACAAAGGACAAGCCTGTGCTAATAAGAGAAGTTACAGCTCTTGGACAACAGAAGAAGAAAAACAAAACAAAGAAAACCCCCAGAGATTAATCTGTAGTTTAAAAGTTCCTGTACCTCCAATACATCATTAGTGATGAGGCTGTTCACTCTGTTACTTGGGTCCTTAAATTCCTCTTTAAATTGGTTTTCCTGAATCTTCTTCTTAGTTCTGTAGTTTAGCTAAAGCAAGAGACAATGCTTTGTAACTTAAACAGCAAACTTAGAATGGCACCTCCTCTCAAAAAGTCTCACTGCATATCCAACCATCAAGAGATGCTGAAAGGCATAAAACCATCTCATCAAAAATAGCATGCAGCTTTACTGTCAAGTGCTCAGTCAGCACTTTTCAAAAATTATTCCCTAGTCAAGAATTTAATCCAGCACCCAGACTCAAGAGTTTGACATTTCCACAACTTATAGGCCATCTCAAACCTAATAAGAGCATTAGATACTGAAAAAAATATTTTCAGGTGAGAAGCATGCTGCATTCAAACACCCTCTAAGCTTTACATCACATACCTACCTACATAAAGCAAGACCTATTACATTTCAACACAACATCAAAGCTAAGCTAAACACGAGCGCTGCTGAAGTGTCAGCCATTGAAAGCTGAAGATATTTTATTAAAAATGGTAAATCATTAATGTAATAACTCACTAGCTTTGGCATTGCTGTGAAATGGAATGCTCTGGCAAGTCGCAGACTCCTAAAGATGTACGCTGCATCATAATGCTGGGAGTCTATCAGATCCTGTTGAAATTTCTGGATTTCAGGCCAATCCTTCAGTGCGATTCTGATCTGCAACAAAACAGTTGTGTACTGTCACACCGACCTGCATATTTCAACAAATAAAAATGAATTCAGCTGACTACTGTGATCACGTTATACTACACACAATACTTGGATGTCTAGGGTGTAACATGTCACACGATCACAGAACTACAGAATGGATCCTACTATAACATTTGTTACTACTATCAAAATTCTATGCAGACAAGCTTATTGTACTGTTGTGTTAAATACTCTCACTGCAGTTGCCTTCTTTGACAGTGACATGGAACACAAGCCCTCTTTGACATTTGAAAAAGTTAACTCTTCACATTCCAAGACACCTGAAACAATACACACCCAGGAGACTCTCACTCACTAGATGATTAGGAAATAATACTTGTACCGTGATTTGCTGTCAGTGAAATGCTCATAAAAGTATCCCTACCGTCTTGCTTTCCTTCCTCTCCCATGTACTCTGCCCGCTTCATTTTCTCTCTACCTAAGTTAGCTTCTTTGATAATTCCTGGACTCTCTAACAGTTGCTATACGGCAGTGGTTTTAAAATTCCCTAAATTCATCTCCATAAAAGGTATTGACTTCTCTGAAGTTAAGATATGAGATGTAATAGCATTATTGTAGAATACTTAAACTTCAGTTTCTTATTTAAATAATTTGGACTCAATTGTGCATATGCACACAACATACAGCACACAGTTTCCAAGTAAACCACCTCTCCTTGCACGGAGTTTCCAACTCCTTTATATACTGGTCTTCTGTCCTAGAAGCAGCAAGGGGACTTGTCACTCAGGCATTCACCCTTTCAACCTATTTAGGAATTCCACTTCTGGTTAACAGGAACTGGAAATAATTTGGCCAGTCTTCATTCTGTTGAAATTCTAAGGGAAAACTGGGGCTGTAATGGCATTCTCCACAGAGCTGATGAGCCCATTCTCTGTTCCCATTTTGAAAGCTCATCTTTTTCATTTTTGAACAGAGGAGGGCTTCCTATCTGGCAAACAAGACTCCTGAGATCACAGCTACAATTTAGGAGGCATACATAAAATTTTAGTCACCACCATGCACGTATTCAAACCCAAAGGTGTCTGAAAGGCTACCTCTTCCAAAGGGACCATCTGGTTCTAAATATTTTTATTTTAAGAAAGTAAGACAAAGTGCCCTACCCATTTATGATGACAAAAAAGACAGGATTATACCATATATCTTACATCTAGTATCTCCTGAGAATAAAACCTCAAGAACAATTACCTTTTGTTTTGGCTGGCAAAGCTGTGTATTATAGAGCCCATACAGAAGATACAGGCCACCAACTCGAATCTGGAAAGCATATGGGGGCAAGAAGTACTGTTGTGCCAGTTCTAAAGTCTTCTTCGTGAGCTTATTCCTCTCCAAAGCTCTTATTCTACCACTACAGTAAACAAGAAGGAAGCATGTTAAAGCAAGTAACTATGAAAGTGCAGGTTTTAGAAAATTCCTAATGCAGAAACAAGTTTTAGGTTTTTTTAAGATATAGGGCTCAAATTCTGGGAAGTCTTCAAAGGCAGTCAGTCCTTAAGCTCTCGCACAACACTACATGTAATTCCCTGTATTAAATTACATGTAAAGTGAAAATGAAATACCCTAGAATCGTATTTTTTAATCTCATATCGCAAGCGCTGCATCAAACTCCCTGAAGCATCAGTGTTCAAATCACACGCAGTACTAACATACAAAATAAACTGAACGAATAACTGTTTTTTTCAGTATTACACAGGGACCGCTGCTTCACTGCTCTTTACCCACACACCAGCCGGGCGAACCCCTCCCAAAACCCACGGCTGAAGGGACGCACGGCTCACCCCCACCGCCCCCGGAGCCCCCCGCACCGCTAAGGGACAAGCTCAGCAGCGGGGAGCTGCGGGCCTTGGGATGGGGGGACAGACTCCCTGAGGCGAGGCGAGGCGAGAGGACGCGAAAGGGCGGCGTCGCTGAGGGCCCGCAGGAGGGCGGCCGGGCCGGCCGGGGCGCCTCACTCACTAGAAGATGGTGTGGAAGCGGCGCTCCCGCCATAGCTCGGCGAAGCGCTCGAAGCGGACGGTGTCGGCCTCCTGGAAGGCACCGAGCAGCTCCTCGCAGTCCTCCTGCAGCCCCGGCACCGCGCTCATCCCGGCCCCGCGCTCGCCCCGCTCCCCGCGCATGCGCCGCCGCCCCGCAACGCCCCCGGGGCGCCCGCGCCGGCTCCCCCGCGCATGCGCGCTCCCCGGTGCCGGGAGGCGCAGCTCCGGCTGCTCCGTGAGGGAGCGCGGCCGCGGCGGTGACAGGACCCAGCTCCGCCCGCCCCGGGGGTGGCTGTCCCCCCCGCCCCGCGGGCACAGAGCCCGGCGCGCCCCTCGGCCGGCCCCGGGCGCAGTCGGGGAGGTCAGCCCGCGGGGAGGAGGGCGTTTGGGCGGGGAAGGAGCGGCCGGCGGGCTCGGCCGGGCGGCCGCCGCCGTACAGCGGCCCCGGGGGTACCGGTGGGGCCTCGGCCTTCCCCGCAGAAGCCGCCCGCGGTGACCTCGCCGGCCCGCAGCCCGGCAGTCCCGGGAACGGCGGGGTGTTCTGAGGGAAAGGGCCGTGTGGACGTGCCGCCCCGCCACGCTCCCGGCCGGCGGCTGCGGGAAGCGCCGTTTCCGCCTGAGCGAGCGCGGCGGCGGGCAGGGGCTCGGCCGGCGGCTCAGCCGGCTGCCGCCCGCCCCCCGCATGCACGGCCACACGTAGGCGGCCGGGGCGAGCCGGGCGGGCGGGGAGGGGGCCGCGGCTGCCGAGCCGCACGTAGGGTGGGTGGGCGCGGCCTCGCCGGCGGCGCGGAGCCGGGCGGGCGGCGGGGGCTCTCCTGCCCCAAAGGCCCACGTCGGGGCGAGCAGCTGCCGAGGCGGCCCGGGGAGAGGAGCGCTGGCGTCGGAGAGGGAGCCCCCGCGCCCCGAGTGAGTACGGACCCGCGGTGCCGGGGGAGGCGGGCGGGCAGCGAGGACCGGCTCGGGGCGGTCGCAGGGGGTTTCCTGGGAGAGTCGTTTGTGGTGCTGGCTCCCCGCCCCGGGCAGCCCGGCAGCCCTCCGGCAGCTCCCAGGAGGGTTTAGGCACGGGGCTCTGCCTTCGGGGCGCCGCCGCGGTTGCCGTGATCGGCGGCCGAGGCTCGGTCGGGGGCGGGCTGCGGTCTTGTGGGAGCCGGGCTGGGCGGCAGCAGCGCCTGCGGGAGAGGGCCTGAGTGGTTCTGCACCCGTGGGGGGAGAAAGGGGGCTCTGTGCT
Source organism: Morus bassanus (assembly GCA_031468815.1). NCBI lineage: Eukaryota > Metazoa > Chordata > Aves > Suliformes > Sulidae > Morus > Morus bassanus. The sequence goes on along the minus strand of CM062572.1, from coordinate 7,957,925 downwards.
TGGCTGGTGGGAGGTCGCCCCTGTGCTCGGGGAGCCTTAGCGGGTGAAAAAAGGCATGCAGGAAAAGCAGCAGGGGATGGTGTGTCGGGTGATGCCTTTAGGAGGATGTGTAAACCTGCAGGAGTTTCGCGCCGTGGTCAGGCTAAAGATTCGCATATCACTGTCTTAAATAATCGTGCACCGTAGAATGAATTATAAATTCTGCTGGCTCTGGTACTGTGATGCTCTCCAGTTCACCATTAGCATCAACTAGTTAATCTAAAGGTCGCTCCTTACGGCTAGGCACTTCAAGCTGTCAGCTCCTACAATGATAGTAGCTTTCACAAGGCTTCAGGCACAAAAGCATCTTTCTGTATTTATTATATTTCCCAAAAGGTTGCTGGAATCCGACCTTTACTCGCCTGTATAGATGAGCAGGAAATGAACGGCCATCAGCTAACCGGCTCTTGTCTTTAAGCACTGCTGATTGCCACTTTCATTGATGGCAGGAACAGAAGCGTTACCAGAGCCGTTACACAGGAACCGGGCACGTTTTAGCAGCTGCAGGGGGAGAGCTGCACCTGCTGGGTTCTGGTGTGGCTTTTTTTTTTTCTTTTTTCTTTTTCTTTTTTCTTTCTGAAAAGACATTTTCATCTATCATTTGGATTCATGTTTAGAGATGTAGGACAGTAACCCCGTTCATCCAGCATGTGACACTCTCTTCAACAGATTGTACTGATTTTGAAACAGAATGCTAACACTGCTGGGAAAACAGTTATAATGTCCTCTCCCCTAAGGACTTAAGGATTCAAAGCACAAGCAAGTTAATAATTGGCACATCAAGTTCATCATTACAGGTCAAGCCAAGCCCTACTTAGTTACAGGAGCTATCCCTTCATTTAAAAGGAGCAGAGGAGCTTGGTTCTGGAGTGATGCAGAATTTGTAAAGCTTGAGTGTGTGTTCTGATTTTTTTTTTGTATTTTAAGCATGCAGCGAGTGTTGTGATTCCTCAGAGATGGTGTTTCAAGAAATGCTAGATGGAATTTTTTTTTTCTAAGGCAGATGGGGCTGCATATCATGATGCTTTCATTGTGTAAGATGATGCAAGATGTAGTGAGGATGAGGCTGTTGTGCCCGTGTTAACGTGTGCTAAGTCTTTCCTTGCAGAAACTTTGGCTACAGTGTAAAGAATGAAAATGCAGAGGAATAAAAGAGCAAGTGCCTGTAGAATTCCCCTTCTGTGGTGTATACAATGAAATATAGTGTCAATTTTTAGGCTAATTAATACTCTTGATAAGTTGTGTGTTTTCATCTACTGCTCCTCTAGATTTTTCATTAGTACATTTTAATTCTTAATAGACTGGCTTCCAAACTAAAGAAAAATATTTAAGAAAATAATTAGATGATGTAAGGAAGAGTGTCCTGGTTACTATATCTTCTTTGTGTTCTTATTTAACTGCTAAACAAAAGGATGAAGTCCTGTTTGCCCTATTAATTCCTAGCTTGTAAGTTGTGAGTTAAAAAGCCATTTATCCTGCATAGCTGTAAATAACAGGGGGTTCTCCAGTTGCACATGGCACAAGACAACTTTTTTTAGATACCTTGTATGATTGTATTAGAACACATTTTCAAACTGAAAACATGAACATCAATCATGTTTTCATGGATTTTTATGAAAATAAATCACAGATATATTATCAAATAGTGTATTCAAACTTCTGTATGTACAAATGTATCACTAATACCAAATAACCTGATTACTGTGACAGCAGTTGCACAAGCCTTCTGCTTTCAGACTTCCCAACAAAGCGAAAACATTGCAAAAGCTTTTTGATCTATGCAATAGGAAGTGGTATTGACCTAACAAGACAGCAGGAGTCCTGTCAAGTTATTTGCATGTACTGAGAGCAACTGAAATCACCTGGAGATGTCATCTGGGAGTCAGGCTAGTTTCTGTTTTGTTACTAAGGGCATTCTTGATGTGATTACTCAAAGAGGCTTCATAAATGTTCTCTGTCCCTCTGGCTCCACAGCTGTTGCTCTCTCCTCTCTTTAGCTTCCTGTCGGAAAGCCTACAGTCCCTAATGTCCCATTTGTTAAATTATAAGTGCTTAACCTCTTTTGTTCATGCATAAGGTCTGCTTAATTCAGGTGGGATAACCATTGTGTCTAAGGTGAACAGGCTTCAGCTGTAAGGGCAAGAAAGAATTTGTAAATGCTTTTGGAAAACAGACCACATGTATTCTTAGTGTCAAAGTTTCTGACTTCAGTAGTAGATAAGTCAGACTTCAAACATGCCAGGACTTTTAGTTATGCTGTGCAGTGATTATTCAGTTCACTTCAAAAAGTGGTTTTGCCATCTGCCATCTCCATCTTTTAGAATGGAGATAACGGCTGAACAGAAAAATCACAAATGTCACAAATTAGAAACAAACCCTCTCTTTTATTGAATTTTATACTGTTACACAATCAAAAAGAAATACAGTCACAAGTATGTCAAAATGTTTCAAGAGAAATATCGATTGCAATAAGTTGTACTTGGTTCCAAAAAAAGAATTCCATTAAAATATACCACTTCTTCATGAGAGAATACTGCTATTATTCACAAAATCTACCATATTGTATAAATCCAGTAGCAAACTCTGTAACTTTTTGGTAACTTGGCAAGCCTTGCTCAAGGTAAACAGGGAAGCAGAAGGAAAATGACAACTCGTTTCTAGGATTTGGATCAAAAATCACAGGTCTCCAGAATGGAGCTTTCCAGGGAGTCAAGTGCCTAATTAAATATGCCATTAGCAATGAAAGCTGGATACCCAACTGACGTGAATTCCTATGAAGATGGTCTCCCTCCAAAGTACTCCTGGCCTGTGAAATGTTTGTTTTCATGCTGGAAGATTACAGTTTGAATAATGTGCGTAAGTGCAGGGACATATGAGTGAGATGTGTGTTCTGTTCAGTAGCAGCTCATCAGGGGGACAGGAACAGATGGTTGACCTGGGGCATGTCTAGCTGTTGCCTGTTGACAGTGCTCAGGTACTCGCCACCTCCACAGCCCTGTTCATCAAAGGATTCACTCAGCAGTGTCATGGGGGAAGGCTTGCCCACAGACACTGGTGAAACAGCCCACATTTCTGCCTTTAGCTACTATTGTTTAGCTGTTTAATTAAACAGCTTTTTAAATAATGACAAATTACTATTAAATATGCAGCAGTTTAACCTGTAATCATCAGACTTTTTTGATTCCTACAGTTATATTTCATTGGAAGCAGAGCTGATCAATTCGTCCAAAATAAGCTTTGAAGTCTTTAAATTGTCACCTGTGTTATGTGTAAAGTCTTAATTGTCCTTTCTGGCCGTAATCTGTGATTCTTTCATTCAATAATTACTTAGAGTTTAATGTATGTACACAGACACACAGAACAGAAACTTAATAGCACATTGTTTCCATTTCAAATATCAACATACAGTCCTACCTCACTACATGGGAGGAGGGCATGTTAGAAAGGTGTACTTTGGACTCCAGGCTACCTTAATTTACTTGATCTCAGGTGTAATATTAAGTTACAGGACAGCAAACTTAACTTACTTTTTGGGAGCTACAGCTGTAGTTATAATTAACTACTTTCAGGTAAAGGAATAAATGTCATCATAAATACCAGTTTAATTAAAAAATCCTTTACCTTTTACAAAACCATCACTGGTGTTGGTAAAAACATCAGTTAGAATCCATATGTAAAAAATAATCATTGTGCTATGCCACAAAGAAGGCATGGCTTGACTACTGCTGTAGTTACGATAACCTTCTGGAAGCTAACTTTGTTATTCTCCTCAGGTTATTTCCACATAAATCTAGCATGTTTCATATGCAGAAGGAAACACTGTATCTACCTACAGTTTCTTCTTTACTACTGGTGAAGAATAAATGCTCTGATGTAGTGCTTCAATTTAAAAGGTAGCAAGTCAAAGAAATTATTTAAAATCACCGAGAAAAACCATTTAGAAATTAATGTATTCTAGAATCTTGTCCTCCAAAGTAGGTTTAGAATCAGGCTGTATAGTCCTAGAGACTAAGAAAAAAAAAAAGGAACAAAAAAACTCCACAAACCAACAACAAAACAAGCAGCTAAAAGGTATATTTCTAGATTTCAGAAACTTGCATCTGCATTTAGCAAAGCTCATACAAGGCCTGAGCAATTACTGTTACTTTCCCATGCTTTCTTCAGTGTCTCTACAAGGTTTGGTGTGGGTTTTGGTTTGTTTGTTGTTTTTTTTTTCTTCAATTTTGGGGGTTTTTTCCCCCCTAGAGTAAACCAATACACCTACGGAAGTTCATTCCATTAACTGCTTGTTTCAGTCACTTTTACCAGGACGTTATTATGTAAAATAAAAAATATGATAGTTTGGAAGATTCTTAGATGAAACATGGCTCATTTAAATCCACAGCTGCTGTCATTAAGACCAGAGATGACTGCAGTGGGCTCAAAATCATAAATCATGGGGGTCACAAGTTTTCTTCCTCTTTTTAACATGGATTTTTTTCTGAAAATTTACTGCCCTCTTAAAGTATGCTGAAGAGGAACTGACAGATCTAAACAGGTCAGGTTCCTCTAAAATAAGGTCAAGAGAGTAGCAGAACATCATCAAGTAGGAAGGGATGAAGTTTCTCCTGGGAGATGGAAAGGGATAACCCACCAGGCCAGCTCAAAGCTTGCCGGGGCAGTAAGAGAAGCAGAACCCACTTGTACCTTCCATATGCCTATAACGCTCTCCTCACTATCTCACAGGAGCATCATGTCAATCCATGCAGAGCTAAGCTTAAGGGATGCCCCCACCAGCTGGTGCTTTAACTAAGCCTTTAGCAACTTTACTATTAAACCTTTTAACTCGTGACAGAGAAAGAGATGCCATGGAAAAAATAGCATCCCAGAAACTCTTACACAGCAGGTACACAGGAGCTCTGCTGTTTTTATCCACAGAATGTCATAAGCTTTGTACACCTAAAGGCTGCATTAAAAAAAAATCTTCAACATTCAGTAGCAGATACATATATATTCAAAATGTTCTCTGCACGAAGATTCAAATCCAGGTTAGCGCACCTACATATTTTTTCCTCTCTTTGTACAACTTCTACTCAAACTTTAAGTGTGCAACCATCTTGTGCTACCAGTGCCTTATCTTTTTTTTTAAACGGAGACTATTAGTTACCAACTAGTTTAATACAGTTCTGTCAGTTTGAAACAAGCACCTTTCAGTGAAACAGTAATTTTAGAAAACAGGTTAGACTTACAGAATCATAAAATCATAGAATTATTAAGGTTGGAAAAGACCCCTAGGATCATCAAGTCCAACCATCAACTCAACACTACCATGCCTCCTATGTACCACTATATTGATTTCAAAAGACTCAAGAGTCCAATGAAACCAAAGTTTCCAAAATAATTCTTGTGACACTCCACATTTGATTTCATACATTGAAATTTTTTTTAACTAGTTTGAAGAATGCACAGAATATCTTGACCGTATTTACACATTACAAGGTTGTATCAGTAGCATTGGGTTTTATGACAGCAAAGTGAGAAAAGTCACCTAGTCAAAGTTACTGAGTCAACAGCACAAGAATGTAGAACAAGCTTTATCATCAAGTACCAGCTTAATTTTTAATCATGCAGTTTTGTGATAAAAATCCACCTTTAATTGATTACTCCTGGGAATTTTACTTTTTCCTGCTTTCCAGTGTTACCTTGATAAAGCTTCCAGAGACAAGCCTTTAAGCTGTTTATAAGGAAGAAACTTTCCACTCTAAAAGTAACACAAATACACTGTCTCCTCACTTTCAAGTTTGCTGACTGGTACGATAACAGATTTAAAAGTTTAACATCTTTGGCGAGCGGTAGTACAACACTGTCTAGGAGACTTCAGTACTGAAAAGGCTCAATTAATTAACAAGGAGATGTTACAATCGAAATAAGGAAGCAATGATTTCCAATCAACTCTAAGTTAAAAAGGGAACACGGATGAACAATAACCACTAACAAAAATATAAATTATCTCATTTCTCTCAGATAACACACTCCCCAAGGGGGCCTGGTCCACATATAGTTTATTGATGTAAGAAAACAATACAGTTAGTGTTAGATCCAACCACAAAGAGTAAAAGAATGAGTGAATGAAGGTTTTGTACAGTACATATAGGAAAATAAGATGTCTGTGACAACTATATATTTCTAAATAAAAAGGCTTCTAAATATATTCAAGTTACTGAAATCTACATGAAAACATATGGATGTTAATAGCAACAAGGTGCATAAAACCAAAACATCAAAATATTGAGCAACTCAATGAAGTACTAGATAAAACTTTGCTAACAATGCAAGATGTTTTACAATCTGCTTGAAATATCACCTATACCACACAGGGTAAGCTGAACATTTAGATTTAAGATCATACACAATATTAGCATTAACTTCAACAACTACAGGCAGGGAATTTTTTTTTTTTCAAGCTGGCAAAGTGACTACTTTAAGAACATCAAACTCTCTAAATTGAGAACATATCCAAATAAAATGCTGCTAGCCCTTTCCAGATAAAGCCTTTCCTTTGACTAACCACACTCATTTAAGTCAGAAGCATAAGACAGCATTTAAGAACAATTCATATTACATGACTAAAATAATGACATAATCCAGGTTTAAACATGATTTTTTCATAGGCAAAAAAAAGAAGATTCTTCTTAAAAACTAGTTTTTTATAAATGCAGAATATATTGCATGAGGAACTGCTGGTATTTTTTAAGAAAATATATTGTGCGATTGTGGCTACAATGCACTGCTGCAAAGCATTGTTGTTTCTTATAAAAACTATTAAAATAAAAAACTTATTTGAACATAAAGAGTAAGAGAGCACAAGTCTTCCAACTACCTGTGACAAGCAGGATGGAAGTATCGCCAGTTTCTCCTGTGTTGACATTTTACTAACGATAAGTTTTGGTGACCAACTCCCCAGCCAAAAAATAAATATTTTTTTAAAATCAGGTGCATATTTCAAAGCTGCTATTGCAAGTGTGTTTTAAATGTAATGGACTTAAAAGTGTATGTACCAAAGAATTATAAAAATGCACTCTAGTTTGAGTTACTGTTACATAAAGAACATATTAAAAAGACTGTCAAAATAAGTAGAAAGGGGATCAAAACTGAACTAACTGAATTAGTGCAGTACTGTAGCCAGGCTTCTAAAATCAGATATAGAAAATATAAATAGACTGCTTTAGGTGATGATTCACCAGTGTCCAAGAAAGGAACAAGTATTGTGAAAGCTCAGTTAACTTGATCCAGAGCTCTGAGCAGTTCTTCACCCTGTAGCAGGTTTCTGTTGCCTTGTATGGGAGCGTTTACTTCGCAATCATAACTCGTGAGCTGGGGCAGTCCACTTTCATCCATCGACTGCCCTAGAAGTTTACTTGCTATGTCTAAAAAGGGAGGGGAAGGAGAAAGAGTGTACTTTATTCATCATGCTTAGCCTTTTCTCCAGAATTCTTCTTAAAGGAGGTAAGTTTGGTTGTGTTCTTGTCACTCGGTTCTCTTTCACACAGCCCCTCTCCACCCCCCTCTACATATTAAATGAAGATACTAACCAGTTGATAGTAGAATGATTGTCTTTTGTTCCACTCCATTATGACCATTTGTTTTGCATCCCTTTACACGTTTCCAAGCAAGTGATGCATTTCCTCCACGGTCACCTGTCTGCTGGAATAAAGACCCCTAAAAAGAAAGAAACATAAATCTTTATTGAATACTGTATCTTCCTAGCCCTCCATGTCCCTCTTCCAAACAGTTCCCGTCACTAATTACTAATGTAGGCATTGTTACAATTAAAAGTGGACTTCATTCAGAACTTGGGGAGAAATACATTTCCAAGTACACTGGCCTTGAAAATTATTTAAAAGAAAACTGAATCCGATTTCAAGATCTTACTTCTTACAGAAAACAATTACTAAATCCTGGTTATCATCAGTTGCCATACTCGAGATTGGCATGTACATGTACACACACACACCCATTTAATTACCACTGCTCTTGCGTGAGTAAGCATCAGGTTTTCACTGAAGTCTCTATTGGATTTCTGCACTGGAATTAATAGTGTAGACAGGAGATTCAGGAACCTCGGTAGGTCAATTCTATCTAAATTCAAGATGTAAATTCTGCTTGCACTCCAGTTATTGCCACCAAGCCATCTGACCCAAGTCTTGTGGGGAATGCAGTCCTAAGCCATTCTATTGCAGATAGGGCTCCTTAGCATATCGTTTTGACAGAAGCACAGAAGATACGAAGATTAGAAAGCTTTTAAGGGCCCCATGTAATTAGGATAAGTAAGAAGAAGCTGCCACTGAAACAGATGGGATGGAAGGAAAAAACGCCATCTTAGTATCAAGTTTGCTAGCAAAAGTAGTTGAATCTGCAAAGTTTTGTCTTGTTATTAGTACTGACTGCTGAAAAAGAGGAAAAAGTATTTCAGAACACTGCCATTGTCCTGAACACTTAAAATAGTAAAGAACATATGTTTTCAGGTTATAAAACATTCATGCAAGTCAAAAGGACAGCTGTATAATAGAAGTTACAGTTAAACAACTCAGACTTAGAAGCTGCATTTCATAGTAAGGTCAGTCACCTGCATTGTTGCTGGTTTGTTTTGGGTGGTGCGTTGTTTTTTTTTTTTTTTTTTTTACTGTGCAATATAGCCCTTCATATTAAGAAAGATACAGCTAATATCTTTTTTCAATGTAATGCTTTGGAACATTATTTCATAATCTTACTATAACACATCTTGCCCTTGTCTAATTCTCCTGTTTTCTACAAAACTAAAGTAGTATTTTACTTTGGTCTTCACTAATTTTCACTCTTTGCAAAACAAGTCCCGCTTCCTTACAGCTAAGAAGTCATGGCAGGTTTTTGCACAATCCCAGAATACCATGTATTATAAGCCTGGATTTAACATCATTTTTTTTCTGTGCATGTGCAAGGCCTAGTTCATCCTCTCAGAAATCCATTGTGGAGAAAGAAGCCAAACAACAAAAGCACTTGCTTGAAATAATATCAGTAAGACCCAGCTACGTGGAAAATTCAGCTTCTGACTGTGCAGAAACCATCAAAATATTTATAACATTTTTTTTCAGATACAGAAAAAAGAAAGGTTTAGCAAAGGATGAAATTTGAACCTATTAGCATTAAAAAGTCACTAAGCATAGAAGCCTGAACACTATTACAGCAGTTAATACAGAGCTGCTTGTGTTCTGTGTATTTAATGACATCCCATGCTATTTTGAATATTTTATCAGCAACACCGACAGCTGTAGCACCATTGCACGAGAAAAGGCAATGGAAGGCAATAAAGTGTCTTGCAGAGCTGTGAATTCTTACAGGGCTACTGGAAGCAACAGAACAACATGCATGAAAGTGCAAAGCATTTAGCAAATGAAAACAATGGCATAAGTATGATTTTTTTTTTTTTTTTTTAAATAAAGTCTGCTTGCCTCATAGGAAAAAATGGACATATAAAAGCTTTCTCAGCTCTTCTAGAGGAAAGCAATGATAAAGACAGTATACAGTGATTTGTCTCATGCCCAAACCAGAATGCTAGTACAGGATTAATTCATAGTTCAGAAGAAAAATAATCCCGCACTGTAAGACATGATGGATGACTACGCCTAGGAGATGGACCGCTAGAGAAACAAAGAAACTCAAAGGCTACGTTGCAGTAGAAGAACTAACTGTGCAAAACTTAAGTGGGAACTTGCAATGAAGGCAGGAAGAGAGATAACAGTATGTAATGGCAAAGCTCAAGATTTCAAAATACTAAGAACTGACAGTAAGAGACAAAGGTTATGGCGACAAAATACCCTTGCAGAAAATAAGCTGGATAGCCCCAATCAAGGGACACAAATCTAAGAATACCTAAAAAGTTTCTCTTGAATAGCTAGGACAGATGATGATGAGCTACACACTAGTCACACACACTAATACTAGACAGAATGGAATGAAATGAAAGGGGTAGTAATATACATTTGCTAAGTTATATGAATTCTATTCCCTTATGGTTCAGATGGTCTTGCTATCTGATCAAAGGAATCTCAGATCCGATGGAAAAACGAAAGCATAGAAAGAAGAGTAAGAACACTATCTCCAGTATTGACAAACAGGAAAATTGAGTTTGAACTCAAAAGTGAAATAAATATGGCAATTATAAATTTAAATGTGATGTCTTACATTTGTGCATATTCTACTGAAGAACATATATGTTCACAAAAGAGTATCTTCTACCTAATCAAGAAATGTGCTTGGGTATAGAGGGCTCTTTTGAAACAGCTGACAGTAAAAGAGAGCTAAAATCAGCATCTGCATATATGTGGGAATTTCACTATCGAACAATCCTCTCTGCTCCCAAGATTCCACTGCACACCAACAGCTAAACTCAGGAGTCTGCACTGATGCCTCATTTCAGAAATTGCAAGGTTAAAAGTGAATATTTGAAAATGGTAAAACAAAACTCACAATTCCAACTGCCTGAAAAAGTGAACCATCATGTTCCATTTTTCGTTTTCTCTGAGCATTATGCAAAGCTAGCATCTTTGGATTTAGTTCTTCATCCATTGCAGTAGATCTAAGAAAAATTGATTCAGGCTGTTAAGACGTTTCTACTATCCTCAGGCCATTCTTCTTTTGCGGACACTTATATACAATATCACAGAACTGAATTTATGAACTATACTACTTTTCTTTCACAATTGACTCATTTCAATTATCATTGTCTATAAGCATAGCAAATGTTAGCTTTTAATCTTGCTGTGAAGCTCAGAATGAGTTATAACAAAAATTTTAAAGTCTTTGCAGAAAAAAAACAGCATAAAAGTTCAGCAATTCACTTTCAACAGAAAGAAGGGAGGGAAGGGTGAGGAGAAGTCTATTCTGACTATTTCTATGTGCAGATAAAGCTTCTACGTATCAAAGGTCTGATGTTTGACTTTGTAGGATTTTCTATCATGATAAATATCTGCTATAAATGCCACAGTCCATCATTATGAAATACGGCTCGTTTTAAAAGCAATACATGTAGCACACAGACTGCAGTCGCCTCTTACCTCATAACGAAGCAGACAAGAAAAGCACCAGAAATATTGCGTGGGTATAACTATTTGTAAATTGCCTACGGCATTCTTTTAAAAAGGCTGCATGTCAGATACAAGAGCAGAACAAAATTACGAACACAGTTTGCATACAGCAGCTGCCTATTACGGAAGATGTTTATGTAAAAGCTACTGTGAAATTAACTTAAGGGAAGCTTACTATATCAAAAAAATTTGTTTGTAATATCCAAATTTAAACATATCAATTTCTACATTGAAGTAGAATGCTGAAGACAACATACAACAGTTGGCAGTATTTAAGTGTATTATATCTAATTTCTTCAATGGATACACTAGGGCTTAAGCTTCACTTTTAAAATACCTTTTATTCAGAGTGACTGTTAGCAAGCTGGGCACTCCTGGACAAGATTTTTCCGTCTGATCCAATGTTCCTTTTCCTGCTCTGATCGGTGATGCAGTTCGACTCCTGTTGCCACTGTAAGGTGATGCTGGGGCACTACTCGTTTCACTGATTATGTGGACAGGGGATGAAGGAACAATTAGCGTCTTCACGTCATCCACACGTTCTGTTACTGGTTTTATTTCATCAGCAGTACTTGATGGCGTCTGAGTCTGCTGAAATATGGTAACCGTGGCTGTGTTTTGAGAGCCGGATGAACTGCTTTCCAGTGGAGATAGCTGATCAAAGGATCGCAACTGGAAGTCATCATCCATTGGGATGTAAGGAGCCAACATCTCCAAATCTAAATCAGTTTCCTAGAAAATGCAAGAGGTAGAAATTATAAATATGTCAGAACATCTCAGCTAAGACTTCATGGCTTCATTAAGGCTCTTCCTTTTAACAATTTTTTTGCAATTTATTTTAAAAAAAATATTACATAAAAGGGAAAGGAGGTTCCTGAAGACCTTTCTAAGAGAAAGAGAAGCACATGCACAATGAGAATACGTATTAAGATGATACAGAATCTTAAAATACTGTACATTACCTGAGTAGAGAATGGATTTTTTGCTTCTGTATCTATCGCAAAGAGTTTCTCCACTAGTTCCAGTTTGAATTCATTAGCCATATCATTATCCACATCAAAGCAGTAGTCATTGGGACTACTGGGCTGTGAAAACAATTTGAGTGCGGTTTTACATTTCTATCATTACATCATTTTGCATTGTATCTACAGATTCTCTCAAAAATGTTCTAACGTAAAAGCTAATTCCAAGCTATAGTTGCACAAAATTTAAATGGGAAAGGAAAACACTTACATTTATCTGTTTACATTGAAATTTACCCTATTTGGGAAGCACGCGATTAGTTGGAACCTTGAAGTAGCCTCCACAGTAATTTATTGCAACTAATTTGCTGTTTACAGAAGTTGTCTCTGAACCATTCTTTTCTAGAAAGACCAATCCCAAGCTCTTCTTACTTCCATCAGGTGTTACTGCATGCATTTGCAAGACTTACTTCAATGAAAAGATATTTGCTCCACAAGCCCCAACAGCACATAGGTTTTAATGACAGTGTATCCAAATTACTTAACTAACCTCAGGTGAACTTTGGCTGGTACTTGCATCAGAAGGGCTGGTTGGTTGCTCTTGCACCTGAGGCATGGTAAAAGAAAGTTCGAGTGGCTCTGTGTTTGGCTCCAGCTTTGATACAACTTCTCTATTGAGCGCAGGATCAGCATTGCTACGAAGTGGCTTTGTAGTTTCAGAGGCAGGTAGTGGGGACATTGCCATATTTATATTCTGCAATTTCTCACTGGATGAGGGGAGCATTACATCATTATACAAAGGAACTTCATCACATTGTTGTTCATCAGACTCTATAAAAATTAAAAGAAACCATCAACCTAAGTAACAATACTGAGCGTGTCTATGGACCTCATTAAATTTAAATAGCAGCTGAAATACCACTAGACAAGTGATACTGGGAGGGTATTTTTCAAAATTTACTGTAAAATACTAACTTTACTAATTAGCATGCTGTCCAATTTAAACACACACCCACCATTACTGCTGAAATCTAGAGAGATAATTGTGTCTCCAGCAGCTGGGGCCAGCACAGTTAAAGCATCTGGTTCCTGTTTAAGTTTTTCAAAAAGGTTGTTGGTATCATCCAGGTCATCTTTGCTGAATATTTTGGTCATTTTCATATCAGGAGACTCCACTGGTTTCAGCATACACTCAGTTTGTCCAAGGGAGAAAATCAAGTCCTTCTGGACAATTCCACTGTCAGACAGAGAGGAAGATAACTGTTAAAGAACAGCTAAAAGGAATAAATTCAAGCTTAGCAGTTTTGTAAGTTGGTAAAAAAACCAAACAAAACCAAAACAAAAAAAAACCCAACCCCACACCACAAAATTACCAGGACAGGAGCTTTAAGAATTCTTTTTTTCTTACTCATTCTTTCCTCAAATGTAGGAGACAAAGTAAGCACTAATTGTGGTGTCATCAAAAAAAGTAACAAAAAACCCCATGCTTTTCTGAAAGCATTGAGAAAGTAAGAAAAAAAAAAAAAGATATTTCTGAAAACACTTTTCTTTGTTTTAAATGAACGTACAATATGTTGATAGATTGATACTGGTACATTCACTGAAGTTTTGAAAAACTAATTTAGGACTATTATACAGTAGCAGAAAAACAGTCAACAAGTCTGCCTTCAGTTGAAGCTTTCAATCAAAAGAGGAATTCTAAGGAAGAAAAAGATAAATGGGATTAAGACAGACACCATTACTGCTGCTCTGACTCCATGACTGAAAGTTATTAGTGAAATCAACTGCTCCAGACTGTGGACAAAGGTTAGAGAGTTGTCTAGAATGCACACAAATTCTCAAATGCTTCCATCACAACAGACTAGAGGAGGCTGGCCCTATACTCATTTGCCTGCAAGAGACCTTCCCACTGACATCACAAGATTAAAAAAGTATTTTGTTTCAAATACAATTCCTGATCCTAGAACTGGCAGCATTCTAAGCAAAAATTTCACTGGCAGGAAAAATAGTAACATCGTAACATATGCAACAGGGGCCACATTCTCAGTTAAAAAAAAAAAGACAGTGCCATCAGTGTCTGACTTCATCTTCAATAAAAACGACGACAGAAAATAGAAACTTACCTCAACACGTAGTTTACGCACACTATGCACTGCGGCTGAGAATTCTTAGTGTTGTATATAACAGTTGCTTGAGTTTCAACCCAGACATAGCCACCTTGTTTAGCAAGCATTCTGTACTGTCCTGTTGTCACTTGCCCTTTTGTGAACACTAAAAGCAGAAAGGACACCAGCTTTAATTACAGGCAAAAAACCCAAATGAAACCATTAAAGATAAGTATTAACTGCAGACTAGTATCTGCAATGAAAAGAAAGCCCTTGTTCTGCTGCTGCTTCCCTACCCACCCACCCCACCCCATGCTGTATCTCATCTCTTGTAGTCCGAGGGTTTTAAATACATCTTTTCACTTACTATCGTGGTGTGTTTTGGTCAGATGATCAGAATCCAGCGCATGATAGTATTCATAGATTGAGCGACCCAGGAGTTCCTCTGGTTCATATCCCATCAACTCTGTAATTCTTTAAAAGAAGGGAAAAAAATTGCTAAGTAAAAGCAGACATGGAGTACCACAAATATTAGAGCATTGGGTTGCTCGCACATCTAGAAAAATCCTAAGAGTCACTTCCATACACATTAGCAGCAATTTTGGTTTACTGGGAGTTTTCATTTTGAAATAAATAGCTATTTTTTATGCTTCTTTAAAAAAAAGAAATTTCAGCAGGCACAGATCTTTACTTCTCATTGAATCTTTATAAATCATGTCCTGTGGTGGACAGGATTAAGTAAATCCCTGCTTTCCAGATTTTTTTTTTTTTTTTTTTTTTTTGCTTAGAAGTAGACCAGCTACTTATGGACTGGCATATCCAGCTTACACAAATATGAGAATTTAATAAAATAAAAGACATGCTTCAACAGTTTTAAATTTGCAACTATAAGAAATTAGGAATCAGATTTATTCTTCCCACTGTCAACCACTGCCATCTTTTAAAGAAAACAGTATTTTCTTCAGCCCCCAGAGGGCAGTACTAACCAGGGGAATGCATTTATTTTGCCCTATTCTACATGCAGAAGGTGACAGAGTAAGTACCTTTTATGTGACACCATCAGTCCTAGAAAGGTAAAGTTACTGCAAAGGACAGAAAATAATCTGCACTAACCTCTCTTGGCATCTAAACTGCAGCAACTAATTAGAAGTTCGTTTTTGTGATAAAGAAAAGGAAATACATAAACAACCCAACCAAACAAAAGACCCTCAAAACAACAAAAAACGCCAAGCCAATGTTGTCTTTCACTTCTGTTTTTCAAATTTGTCAGGCTAAGTTTCCATATGATAGTAAGAGCAGTCTTACCTATTTGACTACATCCATGATTTGTACCAGAACACAAAATCTCATTTTCAACAGCAGATGTATTGTATTAGAAGTACAGCTAAACTTTTGGGGTTTTTTTGGACTAGCGAAAGCAGACACTGATCTCCTGAGGAAGGGAGCGGGGGGAAGTGGTAGCAATAAAATGCATCTGAGAAGTATTACACACAGACTCTTTTCCATTGCCAAAATGCACCATTATCTTTGACAAACCTAAAATCCTTCCTGTTTTTTCAGTGCCCAGAAGTTTCTTCTCATTTCAGTTTAGTTGCTGCCACTACACTAAAGACCATTTTGAACAACTAGTTAACTGCAGGCAAAGGATTTATTCCAAAGTAATAACCCTGCACCCTCCCTAGATTTAAAAATCTGGCTTTTAAGTAAGACATCCTCATCAGTTAGTAAAAGCCAAAGCATCCCAGTGATGATTCCATTGCACAGATGAATCAAGTTAACAAGTAAGACTACATAAATAAGGCCAACATTAGCCAAGATGTACTGACCCTGCAAACCCTTCACATGAATTCGTTAAGTACAAAATATATATTACCTTTCATCACAATAGGAAAATTTCATATCAAGACTGTGACGACTGAGGAACGTTTTACTGTCCAAGGGGACCTCAATATTTGACGGATGAGGAATAGGTTCACAGATCAACACCAGACACGTCATGGGAGGCTTTTTGTAGCCACAGTGAGTTTGATTACCACATGTGTCGTATACACGAATGTGTCCAGTGCAGTGCAGCACCTATGGGAAAGTTGCATTTTAAGAAGAGACCAGGTTCTTGTCTGTCGGATGACACATCGTATTTCCATTTTTCCCCTCCCCACCCTCGATGTGATAGCAACAACAGAAAGGCAGCAGTGCTTTCAAACGGATGGCTGAAGGGGAGCGGCAGTTCTCCCCCCTCATGCTACGCAGCCTGCGATGAGTACACAGGCTGCCAACTTGCCTCTCGAGTGCTGGCTGAAGCAACGCTAGACATTTCTGCATTTCTGTGAACTGTTGTTCTTTGAATGTTACCTTAATGTCGACACGGATAAGCAATTGCCACAACAAAAGGTATCTTACTATTTAAATTTGAAAGTTACAGTAATAGTAGCAACCTCCATTTTAGACCTTCTGCAGAATTGATGTTAGAGATCAAATATATTCTTCGAGAGACAAGAAGTTTTGCATTTTATGTTTTGTTTTGGTTTTTTTTAACCATTCTGAAGTAGAAATTTTTCAGACAGCAGCAAAGAAGTTGTTTGATCCAGAATAACTAAATTTAAAGTTACAAAAGAGAACTGTGAGCCATAATACCACTCACTGCAGTAAAAGGTTACTTTTTGTCCAGAGGAGAAAATGCGTTCACTGCAGAAAGTTATCAGACTGGGCTCTTTTTGTTCCAAATGTTACAAAAGGGATAGCCAGCACCTTTAGAGAGACCTCAACTGCCACATTTACAGCGTCAAATCAAAAGAAATCAGGTATCAGCATAAGTGATGTCAAGTATTTTTTTTCTCAGAGGAGAAGGCTTTACGCAAACATACTAGAAATTATAATTACTAAATAATAAATGACCTCTAATTTAAAATGGAGAGTTCATTAAGAGTTTTGAAAAACTAATTTTAAAACATTGTTTCAGTTACCTCTGTGATGTATTCAGCATTAAAATTCAGCATATTGAAGCACAACCATTATATTAGTTAAGTACTTAGCGAAATTCAAGCTCATTACATGAAGTAAAAATGTTGAAATATAGTCTTATGACATCTGAAGAGGAAGCTGCCAAACTACGTAAATATTCCTCTGCATTAGTTACCTTCCACGTAGCAGACTTTATATTCACTGTTCTTCCCCTGCTAGTCAGTGTACACTTCATTCTGAGAAAAAAGCTGCGCTCCGTGTTTTGCTCTTTGCCCTTTTTCACAGGACCTAGCAAAAGCAAATAGTAAACCAATTCTTAAGCTCTTGGATCATCTTCCAAAGGCATGAAAAAAGAAAAGTGTTATAAAACTCTATGACTAGGGGAATACCCAAAAAATAAAAAGGATTGATAAACCTAACAGCACTTCCGACAATAACACTTTTCAGAATGAGTTTTACTGTGAGGTAGGCAAAAAAGTGAAGTTTCAATGTTTTAAGATCAGTATTTTATTTGTAGCCAACTCCACACTTGGGGAGGGGCGGGGAGAAAGAGAGAGTGATTGAAAATCTAATATATTTTAAAATCATGACAGAGGACAAGAAAAGCATGTGTAGAATAAGAAGTACTGTTGAGTTGGTTTCCATTGAAATGCATCAGTAAATCACTGCAGGAAGGTTCAAATCAAATACGTTTTCAGGACTGCAGTATTTTAAGTTTTTCAATTCAGAATTAACAACTCTGCCATTTACATGCATCCGAATATTTCCACAGCAATTTACACTCTTAGAGTAAACGAGGACCATGTTTTTAAGCACATTATTAGCATTCTTGGGGGTAAAAAAAAAAGAAATCCTAATACAAATTAATATCGGTGGCACTAATTTTTTAGCCTTACTTGCTAACAGCAGGCTTTAACTTAAAGTTTTGCCTTTACAGGGAGAACCTTTCAGAGTCAATTACTAGCTAGGCTATTCTGGGCAAAGAAAATGCAAACTGATCCTATCAGGAGAGCTGCAAGCAGCTCGCTGTGCATGGAAGAAGGAAATAAAGCACCTAGGATAAGGAGCAGTGGAAGAGAGTTTGCCAAGGCATGCTAAGCAGCAAGGACCAAGTCACGGCAGAGGGTGGAACTTCAGAACATGTGAGCTTACTTCTGATACAAGTTTATGCAATAATTTCTTCTCATCCTCCACAAACAATAGTAGCTATGAAATTCTTCATGGCAGCTCGCACTGCAACTACTGGCTTGACAAAATTCATTAGAAAAATGTTAAAGCCCCTATGCCTCTGCCAGAAGCAACAGACAATGTAGCAAAGACTAACAGGGACAAGCCTACTTTATGCCACATCAAAACATTCTCAGTAAAGGGGGAGGGGGGGGGAGGGTGTGAGAAAAAAAATCAGGGTTCAGAGAAGCAGCCAACACTTATTTAATTCAGTATGTTTTTAAAAGAGTTAAACCAATCTAGAAATTCATAGTTGAAGATCACACAACGTTATTGTTACCAAGTCCTCATGTTTAAGGCTCTGCTTTAAGTAGCAACTGTAAAACATGAAGCAACTTTCTCAAGTCTGATTCAGCATGGGACATTATTTTTAAAATTGCTAGCTTTAGAAGTTCAAAAAGCGACTTTGTAGAAATCAGAATGCAGTTCAGTTTCTGCCAATCACATTTATATTCATTTGCACCTGTACAATTCCAAAGGGGAGTATTTAATACTCAATTCAAAACCAAAATAATTCCACTGATGTAAGAGCTGCAGTAGAATGCAACCTGGGACTACTAATAAATATAAAATTGTACTATTATTGCTGTAATTTAGACTTTTGTCTGCCAACTTCATTTGCGAAACAGATTTAGTAATAACACTTTCCAGACATCTCATTCCAGACTGGTCAATTTAGACACACTAGGGTTGGTTTGCATTAAACAGTAATATGACATTTTTAAGAATAAGCTTTGCAACAAGACCAGTTTTTACACCGCCTTAGTGAAGCTGTTTCCCCGCCCCTCCCAGATGCATTACTGTATTCCAAAGGGTGGGAGGGGAGTCTAATCTAGCCTTAAAAACATACCTCAATAATAAAGGCAGACAAGTTTAGAAAATGTTTACAAAATCAAAGTCGGGGTCCTTAATGCTATGATGACTTATCAGGTCTCTTTCACCGAGTTAAATAGAATGACAACATAAAAGACTTCTGATTTACAGTGCTACACGAAAGCAGAGGTCAGGCTTGGTAATCTGTGTAGATTCAGAGTCCATATAACCCTTGTTTGATGAAACAGGAATTAGAGAGGTCAGATTTTAGGCTTCTAACAACTGAGTAAAGCAGATTTGTTTGGAGGTGTGCAGGCTGCCAAGCCTTTATAATCATTAACAAACTTTTAGAAGGCGTAGAAGCAGTAATTTCATGGGCAGTTGTTAAATTCAAAAGCATACAGAATATGTGAACATGGTGTCCTCCCTTGGATGGAGAAGAGTCAGAAATCTATGAAAAGATACCAATTTCATGCACCAATTAAAAGGTGCAGAGAAGTGTCAATCCCAAAGCCCTTTTTGGGGCTGTCCAAGTATTCCCCAATTAGTTTTTCAGTGTCCTAAATATAGTATCTTTAGTATACCACCACAGATTCTGGAAGAAACCATTTGCTTTTAAGTTGTCCCGTAAAGGCAAGCCCAGACCAAGACACATGCACCGATTTAACTTCTCCATATCCTTCTATAGCAATTGCTTAAGATCATTCTCATTCAACCTACCTCTGATTTTATTCCTGTAGGCAAGCTAATTTTTTCCACCCTCAATAACTCCATTTTAGTCATTAATTTTGTTTTAGATTAAAGAGTACTAATGAAGACTCATCTCTCCTACAATTAGGATATTGCCAAAACATTCTGGTTATTTCTGTTGTTAGTATCTCCGAACAAAGTTTATTTTGAGATTTAAGCAGCAAAACATGCTACTAGTTTGTTCTCTCGACACCTTTTTCTGGCAGATATCCAACTGTACTAATGCCAACAGGAACTATCCATAAGTAAATTAAATAATTTTTTTCTTTCTTCTCACCATTTCTGTGTGTAAGCATTTCTCTCAGCTCTTCATGGTCACATGGATGAGTGAAGTCAAATACACTGTGCCCCGTCAACTCAAACTGCAAAAAACAAGAGGTATACGGGCGTCTCATTTTACATATACAAAAATTTAACAACTTTTAGAGATTTGAAACAGTCTTGGGAAGTGTCAGTATTTCACCTGAGTGAGTCCCATACACTTGTTCACGTTTTCAGACATGTAAATCATGTCCCCATCTTCGGACAGAACCATGACAAATCCATCAAGAGCTTTCAAGTAGAAACAGTTCAGTTCCTTCTCCATTTTGGCCTCTGTCTCCAGCTCACCTACAAGTAGCCACACATTTTCGTTAAACTAAACATCAGCCATTCTTCACTTACCATCAGGAATGACTTCTGGCACCAGTCTGCAAGGAGTAAATCTTGCAGGACTGTTCAAAACCAGTATAATTCACTTAGATAAGCAATCAATTAAATTCTTCAAGCTCTAGTAATGGTATCACAAATCACAGAAAATCAGAGTGAGGTTAAACCAATGAACCTTTCATATTAAGGAAGGTTAAATTTAAGTTCCTTCCATCAAAGGAAAAAGTCTACATGGCAAAAACATTACCATTTGTCTCAAAAAGGCATTATAAACATTTCTCAGGGGCTGCCTAGGAGGCATTGCAGAGTATGGCTACCAGTTACTCCTCAATACCATATAGATAGGCATGCATGAGTACAAATAGCCAGTACAGCATCCATAGCCTGCTATACAGACACTGGTTCATAAACTAACTCAGATAATCCTGTAGTTGCATGGGAAGGTGTACTGCGGAGACAGACATATCCTCAGCTAACTTCACCTTCAGTGGAGTACAAAATTACAAAAAAATTCCTTGCAGTTTATATTAAGGAGAAGCACCTACAGTTAGCTAAGCCAGCCTTGCACCAACCACCTACAGTTTAGTAAAGCACAGCTGTAGCAACCAACTCTAGGGGGAAAAAAGACAGTTAAGTGAAAGAAATCAACTCTGGGAGAAGGGTCAAATAGCTGAGACTGAAAATGGCAGTATGGCTGTGGTGAGCCAACTAGGATCATCAGAACAGAAAGGGAAAAACAAAGTCCATTGGACAGGCACAGTCCTGTGCCATCACCAAAAGCCTGTTTCTACTGTAAGGTCTTCCACTTTTCCATAGAAAGGATGCAACTACTGATGTATTTATTTATATAACAGCTGATAGGTTTGTGAAATAGCTTCTTCCTCAATATACCATCAGCCGCTTTTCCAGACTGCTACGTTATTCAATTACCAGCATCTAGCAGCTTTCTCATGCGCAAGTAGCTGATGGTCAGTCTCATAATGGACGCCTTGTCCAGGTGTGCGCTCACGGTGTGGGGCAGGGGCAGCTGATGAGCAAGCTCGTAGAATACTTCCGATTCCTTGCTCCTTCGGCACCGGGCTGCATCTCTTGACTTCTCTTTTCTGCGTTCCGAGCTAATCCTATATAAACAAAGTTTGGGGTTAATATAGGAAACAGAGTTCTCTGTGCAAGTTAGATTTGAAACTAAGCTGCCCAGTAGGCAATTAACCAGTTATCGAAGTTGAATAATTTAAAACCTCAGTTTAAAAGCGTAAAGGTAATTCTGTATATAGAGTTCTGCCACAGTTGGGCTCTGCCAGAACTAAATTGAAACCCAGAGTCTTCCAACAAGATCAGTTCTTCAGACAGACATCTACGTACTCAGAACTGTTCCTGAAGTGCTTATCTTGTACCTTGACTGCTGCCTCTCTAGCCTCCAAATCCTGTTTCCTTCCTCTCTCCTAACCCCTTAAGTCTATATAAAACACTACAGCTTAAGTTATTTCTAGCTCGATGTTCGAGTAGTATCATGCACAGTCTCCAAGTTCTTCCCTTTTACCATCCTTACAAAGCCCACCTAATGGGTCAGATAAGCAAGGATATTGATTTAGCATCAGGTGTCCTGCTTTTCAAGTGATCCAAAAAGCCCCTTTCCCAGTTCTCTTTCTCCAGTATAGCCCCTTCAATAGTCTCCCCTATACTAGAAAACTCCAGCTGTTAAGAAGTTACCTCATTTTCCTTCCATTGCCTCTGTTAGACTCGCCTCCCCCAGGGCGCATGAAGTAAAGGAAAGCTCACTAAGAGCAAGCACCGAAACAACCAAGACTCTCTGTCAGTCAGTAACATGGATAATTCTCCCTTTTCCCAGTTCCCACACTGGCTCACATTTGTCTCCTGCATCTGTCACGTGAGTTTTAAACTAAGCATTTTGAGACAGGAGCTCCCAATTTTTCTTACATTTGAACAAGAACTCAGTGCTTCTGTGGTCCCCGAGGAAATTATACAACTGCAGTTAAATGTGCTTTCATTTTTAAATGGACAATACAAAAGTAGACAATATTATTGTATAAAAAAGAAAAATGGACATTTATGTCTTCCGAAGGCACCCTATCTTCATTTTGCATACACCTGAGATACAAAAGGCAGTTGCGCTAGCCTGTAGGATCCCCCTTTTTCCATCGACTTACATGAAAGTTTTAAGATAAACCTATGCCTACAAACACTGCTTTTATAATTCAAAGTTGCACACCTTTTAATGTTATCAGAGAGATTAAGTGTCACTAGTTGAAAAAGAGGAAATAAACCACTGCGTTATTTACTGCCAACAGTTTAGGAATTACTTTTTTCAAATTTCACTAGACTTAAGAGTCACGTACTACCACGACCAAATTCACATTGCTAAGTCTGCAGATCTGTGCAAAAACACTTCTTAATTAGCACACATCTTGTGAGAGGTACCACAAATTATAGAGGAAAGCTATTCACAAGCTGATATTGCCTGGGAAATAACAAACCAGATTCAAAGTAAGCAGTCAGATACATATCCAAAGGAACACGTTTTCAGTCCTTCACCTGATGTGCTATCCGCAATAGCCAAAAACCTGCTTAGTTTGTGCAGAAACATGCAAGCAACGATACTATTAAGACTGACATTGGAAGCATGAATGCCTTTAAACACAAAAGAGGTTTAATAAACTCTGATGAAGACAAAGTAAGCCATCAGAATTTCTTCTGTGATTACCTTCATTTTCTCCAACTTCATAAAACTGTACAGCATCCCCATCCATCCACACTCCCACCATCCTCTCCTCTCCTCCTACCCTCTGCCACTGCCAGCAGAAGGAAGCACTAGAAGCCTGATTTTCAGAACAGTAAGTTTTATAAGAGCTCAGAATAGGATTATGTTTTCTCCTTTGGTGGCAAAATCAGGCTACTAGATCACAGAAATACTATTTCTATGAAATGAGAAACATTAATAAATCAATGTAATATTAATGGAGGTCTTTGGAAAACTAACTTATGGGTATTATAGTACTAAAAAAATTCCAGAGATACAATAGTTCTATCTGCTTCTGTGAATATAAGCTCGTGTTCCTCAGAAGGGTAGCCTAAAATATCTGATATTTCCCATATTGCAGATTTTTTTCACATTCAATTTCCCTGTGACAACAGATGTTCCTGCTCTAGTCATCTAGTCTGAGAAGCTTGAGGCTCCTGACATACAGGTATATCCGGAAACAGCCATTATGAGAAGTCTGACCTTTAACAATACTGAAAAAATATTTTAGCTATATAACCTGAGTGATCAAACATTCCTTACTGAAGACAGGCCTCAAGTACCTTTTCTCTTGGTGGAAAACTAAGGGTGGAAGTGAAAAATCATCTGGATTCTTTGTCCTCTTTTTTGGACCACAGATTTCACTGACAAAGGTGAAACAAGTAATCATGCTGCCTTAGACAGATTCACCTTTATACCTCTGATTTTTCTTTGTTGGCTACTCATTCAAAACCCCTTCAGCTGCAGAAATTTCTTCCTACAATAGAAACTCAAGGGAGAATTACTGGAAGTAATTGGTTTCCACCTGCCTAGATGCCTGCAGTTTTGCCACGGCTTCCTTTTCAACAGCAGACACTCTTTAAGTTAAAAACCCGATGCTTTGGCAATAATGCTGCACACTTCAAGTCTTCAAGCAAGAGATGAAAAAAAACAGACCCTCAACTCAAGTTGCGATCTCAGCCCCCTTTCCCTTCTGAAAGCTTAACATTTGTGAAAATATTTCAGCTAGTTTCTAGATTTTTGCTTGGTTTTAGCACATTTAGCAGGAGACTTCAACATAAACAGTCAAAACTTCTCACAACCATTGAATTATTAATTACCGACTGAAACGCTGCTCAAATCAAGCTCATAGCGCCTCCGTTAAAAATTAATCCTGGAGTAAGAGAATCAAGTGCTGCCTGCTGGAGCACTGCCTGACTTTCCGATGGGCAAAACTCAAGGCAAAGTGAAATGCTGGTACCAGCAGGTGCTGTCCAAGCAGCAGAGTCTCCTCTCCCTCTTACTAGGTATTTCCTTTCTAGAAAGGCTACTGCTCTAGATAGATATTTAAACTGTACAGCACAACCGTTTGCTATTTTTAGCTGCTGTTTAAAACTAAGCTGTAACCAATCTGAGTAAAACCCAGTAGTTTAAATAGGAAGATTAACTACCAGCTTCAAAGAGCATTTCTTTAATGGATCAAATTAATAGGGAAAAAGTCTTTCACAAATGAGGTTTAATTACCACGTGAAGTCAGAGTTGCCTCAATATGGGATGCCACCAAATAATAAAAAAAAAAAGAAAAATTAAAATCCTTTCCTGTTGCAACTACTCTAAGCTTTGTTACTTATAGTTGCATAGAATAAATGAAAAAACACACAATCAGCATGTGTTTTGACCACAAATTTCTGTGTAGTCAATTAAAGGATGCTGAATTCCTGTGAAGAAAGTATATTTCCTAAGTGAGCTCTCTCTCAACTAGGGGAAAAAAAGGGAGCTCAAGGAAGAGGACATTAAACACTCAGATGTGAACTACCACAAAATCAGCTTAAATAAATCATATCGTTTAAGAGAGATTTTCAGAACTGCCCCTGTGTAAAGCTCAGGGTCTTCACAACAGAAATACCATTCTGTAGAGACAACAGGAAACCCAGCTCCATTTAAAACAAACCCCAAACCTAAGAGCTGTATTGCAACCTTCTGCTATCAGTCTTGCATGAAAGAGAAACCCCTAAAGACTCAGGAGAAAACCTCAGCTGAAGAGCGATTATATGTGCAATGAAAATATCAGAAATGCCGGTGCTAGACAGGAAATTGCATGCATTTTCAGGTATGATGTTTCCTGCACAATTTCAGTGCCAGACATTCATTTCCATTTTGTATTTCTGCCTCCAGAATACAGAAGCAGAGAGCAATCCAAAGCAGGTTATGCATCATAGCTCACAGAAAGCAGTGTTTCACTGACAGTTTTAAATCCAATACTAGGCACTTGTTATATGTAAGAGGTGTTTACACACAATAGCTCAATAAACATCTGAGTTCCAAAAGACATTTGAGTTAGAGACCCAGAGCAAAAAAGCTATTTCACCACCAGGATTCACTGCAGCTGAACCGAGAGCTCAGCTGAAGGATATTACCCAGGCTTCCACTCACTGCCTCAAATCAAAAAGGCTTTAAAATGCAGCAAAGTGAATATAAACGAAGTTTTACAGCAAGCAAGAATTGGCCCAACAGCCTTCAGAACAAAGCACGCCAGCAGCAATCCCACACGCACCAGTTACAGATGTTAACATGGCCTCTCTACTCAAATGTGCAACTCCTGTCGTTATGGTTATATGAACCACTTGGGCCAGAGCGTCTCTCAAACGATATATATCATTCCCCATACCATCCCAAAGACCCCTCCACCCACCACTGCCTATTGCTACAAGTGATTCCCCAATTGTCTAAATACAGCCCACAGTTTTCACCTCCTTGAGCATAAAACTAATCAATGGCCACATTTAAAGCAGATGTGTTCCCGCTTATTTACCAGCAGCAAATAAGGGCAAAAAGAACCCTGGAAAATACCGTCAGTAACTGATAAATTTCAATTAAAAATAACTACATTAAAAATGGTCAATGGACAGATTTCAACACAGGTAGCATGTCGACTTTGTCTCCTTCTAGCTTTTTTAAATCAGGGCCCAGTGTTAAGGAAAATTTGACATTGTGTACACAATGCTACATTACCAGAAGACATCAGGGGTTTTCCTGTATGTTGCTTTACTGCTGTTACCTTTTTTCTAGCCTTTCTCCCATTCTAACTTACTGTTTCTCTAACCAGGTAGATTTTGCCCTAAACGTGTTTTTAATTCCCATGTAAAGTAGTACTGTAAATGTATTCATTAATCCAGGTTTTGAGAACACTCTAAAAAAATAAGCATCTTCTGATAGCAATTCACGTTTTTCTCTTTAGAATTGTTTTCTACAATCGAGTGGCTTTGTATTTTTCATGGCATCTGTCCTTGAACAGTTTCACAGAAGCATACCATGTGGAAACAATATAATCCAAATGAATAATGTGCCTCAAATCTGGTAACATCTCATTACTGAACTTCAGCTAGTTTTCCGTTCTGCCATTAATTCCCATCATTTGCCAGAACAAGATTCACACTCAATACTTCAATGATAGGTACGACCTCCCCTCAGACTGTAAATCTAGTATGGGAAATACCTGGCTTAGTAATGGAGTCACAAAGACCATATCCATTATAACACAGCTTCTGTTTTTCTTTGTTATGCAAAAAAAGGATGCAGCTATTACAATACAATAATACATTAACATTATATGTCATCATTATGGTATTGAAAGTTAGAAAGTAGACCTGTAAGTGGCCTTGTATTTAGCTTTTAAGGTTTAACTTATTCCTGCAGTTGATACAAAACTTGGTCATCTTTTCATGCCTAGCCTAAACCAGGTATTTCTGCCAACACAGCTGTTTGGGACAGAGGTACAACCCCCAGTTTGCAGCCATACCCCAGCAGAACACCCTAACGCTGGTACCATTACAGCAGCATCACAGTGTCACTGTGTTCCTATGGACTGTCTGAAGAGCTCAACCCCAGGCACATCCATGCCGACTGCTCTCGCCTACAGCGCAAGAGCACACCAAGGAAATACCAAAGACATACAAGCTCACTTAAAAGGCGCAGACTGCCGAAGAGTGTGTTACAACAGAGCTCCACTCTTTTGACTGCGCTGAATATGCAGCCATTCGTTTTTCTTCACTGTTTGTTTGTTAGATCTTTATTTTGTCCACAGCTGCTAGCCACAATACTTACTAAATTATTCTTCCATGGAAAGTCCCAGGCACATCTAGCACTTAACACAGAGAGACTAAAACAGTGTAACTCAACTTCCCTAAAGACAATTTCGTATGAAAAATGGGTTTATAATGTAAGAGAACACTGCTCAAATCCAGTTATTTAAACATATGGTGAGCTAACGATGCAAGTATTCTTCCAAAGAAAAACAACCAACCCACCCAAAAACCCCCAAAAAACAAAAGCCCCTCATCTTCCACCTGGCATAGATGGAGAACATGCCAGTTAGCCCCCTTACCCCCTAAAAAATAACTTTCTAATTGAAGTTGATCAGCTAGGGACAACAGAGCTGTAGTGTTAACGCTATCAAGTCTTGAGACAGACCCGCACAAACATTGCCCAGAGTCGCTGGCAGCCCCGAAAGCCCCATCCCTTCTCGCCTCCCAGCCCAGCAGTAACATACTGGTCAGGCCTGACCAGCAGCCGAGACGCAGCAGCCCTGACTGTTCATCGCTCAGCAGGCAAACAATAACATAGGTTACAAGTAGGGGCAACTGGGTACACTACAGTCAGTCTTGCAAGGGAGCCCCCATCTTTGCTGTTTAAAGATGAGAAAACCCAGGCAATGGGGTGGGGAGGAAAGGGGCCAGAGGAGCAGCTTCATCTCCTGTGCCGACTTATGGGGCTGCTTGGTTCTGGTATCCAAGCTCTCCTCCCAGTGGTGGGGGAAAAGACATTTCACACTGCACTCTCAAACACTTACTGCAAAGTCTAAATTTTCAGTTGAACAGGCAGGCTTCCCAGGAACTGTGATATATTTGCAAATTCACCACAAATTTTACTTTTTCCAAATTGGAGGGGTGCTCCTTCCTTCTATAGCTGCATTACAGAATTAGCGCAATCTCTCAGCTACCAGTTCACAATGAACTCAGGGTTACAGCTTTGCCTCTTCTTGCTTTAACATGATTTTCTTTTCAAGTATTATTACTTTCACCATTATGGCCAATTTTATTTACCAGTTCTCTTTATCTTATAGTCTGTATAGAGTTCTTGTGAGGAAAATACCAAACAAACAGAAAAACCCCACACCCGAATATCATGTGTAATCACAAGCATGTGATTTTCTAGAAGAAAGTCTTGCTCATTATGAATTAATGAGCATTACCACCCAGTAATCCAACCCAGGAAAAGAAATCAGAAGTTCCTTACATTAAGAAAGATTTAAAAGATTTAACTGCAGAAACTAGCATAATATCCAAGCAGAGACACCTCCTCTGCATGTAAACTGTTCAAATTAATTCCTTTGTATATTACCTTCTAACAGAGCAATTCAAACCATTTTCTTTACATGAGGGTAGTTACAGGCATTTACCATAACTTGACTACCACCAAAAAAACCCTCACTGAAAAAACCCTAACAAATTAAGAGAGCAAGCAGGCAGTTCAGACTGAATTAGCTACAGCGGCACAAACGTTCTGTGTGAACACTGAAACCCATCGCTGTTCGCAAAATGATAGTGGGGAGAGGCAGCAAGAAGAGAGTCCACTGAGCTACATGTTAACTTACAAAGTAAAGTCTTACTATCAAGACCGGGAAGTCTATATAGAGAGACATTTTACAGACAGGTAGGTGACGGCACATAAGATTCGGCAGCAGAGCCTGAAACTCCTGAAACCAGCACAGGACCACACTGCCAAGATTATCCGTCACCTGGATTTGGCCTTGAACTGACCTGAAACCCCAACTACCTCCCTGCTTAGAAAGTGTGAGTAAGAAGGTGAAAGCTTCCAAAATTAGTATTTCTAATTCAGAATGTGGTGAAGTGATTCTGCTATGCCTTACTACACAATGTAACCCACTGATATTTTACCTTTGCATAGCAATTTACTGTTTTAAAATAACCACATGGCATACAGTGGTTGGTTGTAAGAAAATTCTAATTTTTTTCAGCTTGGTTATTTGGCCTTTTCCTAGAATACAGCATTATTTTTTTTTCTTCTAATTAGCTGTGCTCTGCCCTTCAGGATGAAAGACACATGGTAGTTAAATTGTGTTTATTATTACAGAAAAACCACAGCTATTCAAAAGAGATCTCTAAACATGGACTTGACAGAACTAGCCACTAAGTGCTCCCCTCCCTTCAGCCCTCCTGCTTTTGCTTCTACCAAGCTCACAAAAAAAGATGCAAAACATATCCCCAAGATATCTGTCAGGCTCTCAGTTAACAGTGCTTTAGCTACAAACTGGTCTATCTTCAGACAGATGCAGACTCTTGATAAAGTAACTAATTTTAGTCTAAATCATGGCTTTAAAAAATGTAATTTATTTTATGTCATTGCATTCAGGTTTTCCAGACTGGAGGCTGGACTTTTTCCCCTCACTGTTTCCATCGAAATTCTCATCCCTTCACCTCCCATTCCTCAACCACTTTCAGTTAACAGGGTATTTCACAATCAAAGGTTTTAAGAACTTAAAAAAAAAAGAGCAGAAGTAAGAGGTAGAAAATTATATTTTTCTGTATGAATAAAGAACAAACAGATCCACTAAGCAGTCAAGAAAAACGCTCACAACAATAGCTAGGACAAAAAAGCCTGCAGCAATGTCTGCTCAACATCCAGTAGATTCAATAGGGTGCAAAGAAAAAGTCCTTTCTGAAGGACTGAGCACCAAAAACTCCCGTTCCCAGCTACACCGTGTAGAGCTTCTCATTTCTTTAGCTTAGCTAGTAGAGGCTGCAGCCTTTATATTCGATGTGGATTACTTCAAGTCCTGTGTTCCTTGGAGCATATTCCCATCTCTTCCAATGGATGTGAGGAGGGGGCAAATGTAAGGAGGTAAGCCTCTGGTAACGCCCTTTCTAGCATATGAGTCCATTTACTAATCTCACTTGCAAGCAGCATGAAATAACTTCACAAAAACAGGAGCCTTGGCCTCAACTTCTTTTGCTTCTCAAAATGCAAGAATTTTCATGAAGTAACACCAATCTGGTTTTGGTTTAGGACTGACAGTGAGACAACTCATTCTGGTAAACACACTGTGTCATCTTTTTCACATAACTCTTCCAGGAGTATTACAAATTGAGTTAAAAAGGTTGTTAAATAAAGTTACTTGGTAAAACCTTCCACTGTTGTAAATATAATAGCACAGTTCAGTGCTGCTGATTCAGTTTTCTCAATTCTTCACTTGAACTTCAGGCTCTATTTTAATGTAGTGAGTTACAAGATCTGTTGTAACATTTTTCCTCAAAATGCTTAACAAGCATTCATTCACACCACAGCAAATTAAACAGAAGCTGCACAGTGTCTCTCCTAACACACACAAAGGTTATTACGTATTGGATATCTTTATGGAACGACTAATGGATCACCTTGACACACCAGTTCTTCAGTGCCAGCAGAGCCATTTCAAATGTCTTGATACTAAAATACCTCAATGTTTTAAAAGGCTACAATTCTGTACAAGTCCCAGTATTATCAGGCTTCAAGAAAAAGAAATGAGGAATTATGCATACGATGAATCTCCTCTTTATCAATGCACTTACTCTGAGATCTTGGACCAAACCCCCAGGCTGGTATGAACAGGCGTAGCTTCAATGAACCTGTGCTAATTTACATCAACTGAGGCTATGGCTCCACATCAAAGAACCCTAAAGTGTTCGTCACCTCCATAAACTGTATTTAAAAAAAATACATATATATGCTGGCATGTATTCACTTGATTTCATGTTCATGTTTCTAATAATTCCAGAACCTAATTTTCATAGAGACTTTTATTCTAAGTTAAATAGCAGAGCTCTCGGTAGAGGAAAACCTTAGTAGCCTTCATATCCAATGGTAATTTGGAAACCTGTATCCTTCTTGATTTTTCAGTCATTAGTTACAGTAAAAAGGCTCACCTTCTCTCCTGGGCCATTTTTGTAGTTCCCAATGTCATAAAACCCCCAAGTGTCTCCCATTTTGGAGCAGTATTCAGTGGAAAACTCAGATTCTCTTGCATGCTCTTCTGCCTGCTCTAATACAAAGGAGGTTTCTCAAGAGAGGCTCAAAATCCTCAAACTTTCTCAAATTCAAAAGAGAAAGGGCTGTTATAACATGAAAAGATGATTAAGGTTGAAGTTCTTTCCACGCATTACCTAGGTGGTTTTTCTGAGGCATGTAAACACCTGCCTATATAACTGTGTATGTGAAGATAAAAGCAGCATTTGAGCTGATGACTTGTAATCTGGAACATTCCTTCCTTTTGGACATCAGCTGGCTAGAAACGGGTTACTGTGCCTTCTTCCTAAGGTTCTTTCGAGATTTGTTTTTGTTTTGAAGCTGTTTATTTTTTAAAGAACACATATTGTAATCGGATCGGTATTTGCATCTCCTTGAAAGAGCAGTATCATCAGGAAAATCTAGAAGCTCTCATATACCGCCACTGAACTTCCCCCCCGGGTTTACTTAACAATGCATACCC
Organism: Morus bassanus; assembly: GCA_031468815.1. Lineage (NCBI taxonomy): Eukaryota > Metazoa > Chordata > Aves > Suliformes > Sulidae > Morus > Morus bassanus. The sequence goes on along the minus strand of CM062572.1, from coordinate 7,926,036 downwards.
TACAATCATACAAGAATTATTTTGTTGGCATACCATAACACCAAGCTCTTCAAGAATAAATTGAAATAATACTGCCAAACCCTCTTCTGCAGTACAAAAAAAAAAAGTCGAAAATCAGCAGTTTCTGTCATTCAGTGTCCTCTTTGATACCAAAAATCTCACACGAGCCTACTTGAAATCCAGCCTTCTAACATAAATTGGTGCAATACTACTACTGAACAACACAAACACACTCAAGAATCCATTGTGCTACGTAGGCTTAGCAAGAGTCTTCAAGGCTTTCAGGTCAGAAGCACGCCAAAGTGAACATGCGCACTCTTAAAAACCTCAGAAGGATTTGGGCTTATACCACAACACTGCTGACATTTGCTACTGTTAGTATTTATTGACTTTTTTTTTTCCACTTCACCATCAGCAGAGTCCTGGAAACAGCCTTATAAACTCCATGCATTATAGTTCAAGGATAGGGAGGAACAAAGGTCTACAGTCGCTTTCACAATATGCAGAGGAGGAAGCAAGCACCTGTAAGTAAATGCATGCTGTTACATTGCTGACTGAAGTCTTACACATGATAAGGATGGTCTTCTCTGGCCTCTCTTCTGGTGGCAGTAGAAACACAGCATGCAACTGTGCTTCTTAAGGCTTACAAAGGACGTACTTTAGCATGATCGTAGCCTAACCTAAGTAAGGCCTTGATGGACATTTCTGAGAAGAGAGGAAACAACCAGAAAATGGGGATGGCAATTAAATGAGGGAATAAGATGGATTATCCACTTTATACCTCCACCTTTAAACTAACAGCTGACTTAATTGCCAGACTTGAGTTGCTGATAACAGTATGCAGCTACATTTGTTCCCTCCCTCCCAAAAATGGCACAGGATGTGCTTTCAGAGACACCAGACAGGGAAAGCATTTATACAGAGGGCAGCATTGCTATAAAAGCTTGAAAGTACTTGAAATAAAAACCTCTTACCATCCCATCACCCTGTAGGGAGCACCTGACAACCTGGACTGTCTGATCACATCTACACTAGACCTCTCCACTAACTGTGGACTGGTTCTTGGTATTTCAGGCATGCCAACCCTCACTGAGGACTGGAGACACTATGATTTAAAAGGGCAAAACAAGTGTAACTAAACAAAACCCAGAAAACCCTCCCACTGCTTCCATCAACATACTGCCAAATACTCAGACCTTCACTGATAAAAGGAAACCAAAGCACCAACAGTGCAAAATTATGGAAAATATCTGCAGCAGGCAAATCATCCACAGCTACTCTTCCCTCATTTTCAGTGCCTTGACAATGAGGAAGAAGGGCAGTAGCATTACACCGTTGCCTTCATCTTTAGTGGGCGCTGGGAAGTCATTTCTGATCACTTTCATTGAAGGAACTCAAAACTGTTACATGTTTGAGGAAATGGCAAAGAACAGACAACGCAGTCACTACCACCAGGTAAGCCCTATGGCAAGGCAAACAACCCAGAAAAATCCAAAAAGCAATAATACACCGTTCTGTAAGCCAGAAACCTCTCTGCCCTCCCTGTACACGCGGGGATACTCTACAGGAGATTTACTGAAAGATTTCTCCTCTTCTTACAACACGTAGAGAGGTACAGTTAGAGTATATACAAAAGGTTTTTGTATTCGCTTTTGACTCTAGTAATGGTGGCTCAGTTCCGCCAGCATTGAAAGAAATTAAGAGACCAAAAAAAAAGAAGCAATGGCACTTACAATCCTAAAGACCTCACACAGGTTTAAAAAAAACCAGCAGTAGCCACTGCCCCTCATAGCCAGCGGCACAGGACCTGGGCTTCTCGAACAGATTTATGGAGCTGGACCTCAGTGGCAGAGATCCAGCAGCAAAACCCTGGTCTTTCAAATCATCCTCTTAGACACTAGATGTTAAGTTTCAAGTCCCACCTCTGAGAAACTGAAAGTCTGAAGTTTTTCTGCAAGACACTCAGGATGTTAAATTCCACCGTTTTATACCATCTTAAGATTCAGACTGAGCACTCAAGAAATAACCTTTTTAAATCCTTCTGCTTCTCAATTTTATCGAGCACCAGTACCATTAAATATATATATATTATGCTACAGTGAGAACTTAAAACAATCCAAGATTCATTTCTCCAGTATATCTACCACCTGCAAGCCACTACCAATGTAACCAGTAACCCTACATGGCTCATTTACTTAAAATGGTGCAAAAATTACTCTGCTAATAGTGAAGTGTCACGCCACAGACCTGGAGAAAAACTTTTCATAGCATCAACCACCTGCACACTAGAGTTTGTTAAAAGAATTTTGAGAAAAATCAGCATACTTCTCAACAAAAGCCTGAAATTTGAATCAAACCAAAGTCAATAAGCAAACAAAGCTCCCACCAACGCTGTTTTACCCACTCCATGCAATGAGACAAACTCGCTCCTTGTAGCATGTGGGGGAAAAACCGAGGAGCACATGAAAATTTTACAACTACTGAAGGACAGCGAAAACCCAAACAACTCAATACCTAATCATGTTGCTGATACTTGGTTTCTTATGGAATCTTGACCCCTTGTACATATACGAGAAGCTCAGGACTACATCAAAGAACAGATTCAACAAACCACTATAGGAATCCATGCTTCCAGTTACTCTTAAGACTAAATTTCACTTATACAAGACCAAGACACACGCTTGGTCAAATTCTGTAATTTCTGCATCTCACAGCACGTAATTAAACAAACTACAAGTTTCACTTTTAACTATCAAGAGCTAAACACTACCCAAATACAAGCACAGGGAGGGACAAGGAATAAAAGGATCTTAACACATGCCAAAATTGAAGTGCACTGTGTATACAATCAGCCAAAGTTTTATCATGGAAGAGCAGGACTGGAAGGTCTTCCCCCTTTAAGGTATTCTGAACATGGACACCGCCAAACTTAAACCCTTCTAAAACAACCCAGGCTCTTGAAAAATGCTTGAGATATTCAATAAGTTCTCTGGTGAGCTCATATCCTTCCTTTTTTGCTTAGCCATCTTTGCTCAACTGCACATTCACAGCCCCCAGGTTGAGCATACCACAGATACAGCTTTATGTTTTTGATTAAAATGTACCCTACAACAGAAGTAATCTGAATATTCCTTACTGTTTTATCAGAAACGTTCCCAACTTTGAATTCAGTCTACAGGAAACAGAAAACAACAAATTCTCTTTCTTAAGCCCTGCCTTTAGGAAGGAAGGATAAGCTCTGCATACCGATTCTTACATTCTGAAGAAAGCAGATTACATCCAGGATAAGGAAATTGCAAAAGAAGTACCCAAGTGGGACAGAATGGTAAGTAAAAAAAATAACAAATGCTCAAGGGGGGGGGGGACGACGGACACACCACAAACCAACCCAAAACAAAAACCAGCAACAGAGAACAACTCGAGTCTCAAACCCCCTTTCTAGACCTGCCACTAAATCAGGGCAGCAGAGCAAAGCACAGAATAATCATTTCTGTTGCAACGTTTTCTCCCAGGCTTCTCAAAAGCCATTAGCTCTGAGTAGAAAAAACAAAGGTTACAGAATCGGTGCCACCCTCAGGTGCCCCACTGTAAGGATTTTGTTAGACCAAAAGCTGCTTCTCTCCCACCCACCCCCCCCATCCCCTGCACCGTCGTAACAACTCCAACTCATCCCGGCGATGATACTGGCCTAGAGGTGAAGCGCTCCCTGCTCACAAGCCCAGCGCCCTGCGCTCCCGGCTCCAGCTCTGCACAAAGCTCACCATCCATTTTAAAAGCCAGCCAGGCTCCTCTCCAACACAACTTATACGCTTTAATACTTATTGCGTTTAACATACTCAGGTGACCCTTTGACACAAGAGCGGAGAAAATCCATCTCAAAAAAAAAAAAAAAAGGTATCAATAACAATATAAACAAGCGGCGTCTTCTGCAGATGGCGATTACGGCAATTAATCCCTCCACAAAGCGCGCCGGTGGAGCACCAACGCAGAAATCTGGTCACCCAAATACTCAAACTCCCTAACTTCACCATGTAACAAAGGCTTTTAAGGCTTTTATTTCCCCCTCCTAATTTGAGCTAACAACCCTTGGTGAATTATTCATACTCAACTCACATTGCCCAGCGGCCATCCACCGCCCCCACCCCCCCGCGGGTTTTGGGTTTGTTGTTTTGGTTTTTTGGGGTTTGTTTTTTTTTTTTTTTTTTTTGGGGGGGGGGGTTGGGTTTGATTTTTTTTTTTTTAAACTTAATATTTCCAGATTCCACAAGGGCCCTTTCCTGCACAAAACCCGAGCGCCACAGGCTCGGCGGCCGCCTGGAGTAAAGCGCCATCAATGCCGAGCCGCTCCTTTCCCGAGGCGAGGGCAGCCCCCGGCCCCGGCGCCGCTCGGCCGAGGCCGGGCGCCCCCCCCCCCCGGCCCCCCGCCCGCCCCGGCTCTCTGCCTTTCGGCGCGGAGGCCGCCCGGGCGCGACGGCTGATGGCGCGGGGAGCGGGGCCCACGCACCGCCCCACGGCCGCCACGGGCAGAAAACACGCCAAGGCTCTCCCCACGCGCGGACACGCGTGCCACGCCGGGCCGGGCCGGCGGGACAGCTCCCGCCGCGGCAGAGCGCCGCACCGCACGGAGCCCCCCCCCCCCCCCTCCCCGCACCGGCTGCGGGGCCCCGGCCCGCTCCCCCCGCCGACAAAATGGCGACGTGGACGGCGGGGAGGAGGAGGAGGAGGAGGAGGAGGAATGAAAGAGCGAAGCGCTCCGCGGGCCGGGGAAGCGCGGGGGGGACGGAGGACGGGGAGGGGGCGGCGGTAACAAAGCGGGGGGACGGCGGCGGGGTAGCGGCGGCAGCCCCGGGGCGGGGGGAAGCGGGCCCCCCCCCGGGGCCGGGCGGCGAGCGGGCAGCGCTGCCGGCGCAGGCCGAGCCCCGGCACCGCGGGGCGGGCAGCTCGGGAGGCCGCGGCGCCGGCCGGCGGTACCTCTTCTTGTCGGTGACGCCGCCGGGGCTCTCCATGGCGGCGGGCGGGCGGGCGGGCTGGCTTCTCCTCCCGCCGGCTCCCTGGGTGCGAGGCGGGCGGCTCCAATGGCCGCCACGGGGCGCGGGGAGATGGCGGCGCGGCCGGGAAGGGGCCGGGTCTGGGGCCGCGTGGGCTCAGAGCATCGGGGCAGAGCTGCGGGGAGGTGCGGGCGGCGAAGGGCGCAGCGGCGGCGGTGGGCGGTGCGGGGCTGGGCGCCGAGGAGGAGGAGGAGGAGGCGGCGGCGAGGGCGGGCGCGGCCGGCCCGGGCCCCGCGGTGCGCCAGTGAGGAGCGGCGGCGCGGCCCGGCCCCTCGGCCGGCGGGGTCAGCTGAGCGCTCAGCTGGGAGGGGGGGGCGCCTCACGCGTGGGGCTGTGTGCGGGGCGGGACCGCCGGCACCCCGCCCCGCCGGGCTGCGGGCACGGGCACCGGCACCGGCACCCCCCCCGCCCCGCCGGGCTGCGGGCACCGGCACCCCCCCTGCCCCGCCGGGCTGCGGGCACCGGCACCGGCACCCCCCCGCCCCGCCGGGCTGCGGGCACCGGCACCCCCGGCACCCCCCCCCTGCCCCGCCGGGCTGCGGGCACGGGCACCGGCACCCCCCCCGCCCCGCCGGGCTGCGGGCACCGGCACCCCCGGCACCCCCCCCCTGCCCCGCCGGGCTGCGGGCACCGGCACCGGCACCCCCCCCGCCCCGCCGGGCTGCGGGCACGGGCACCGGCACCCCCCCCCGCCCCGCCGGGCTGCGGGCACCGGCACCCCCGGCACCCCCCCCCTGCCCCGCCGGGCTGCGGGCACCGGCACCCCCCCCGCCCCGCTGGGCTGCGGGCACGGGCACCTCCCCCCCACCCCGCCGGGCTGCGGGCACCGGCACCCCCGGCACCCCCCCCCCGCCCCGCCGGGCTGCGGGCACAGGCACCGGCACCCCCGGCCCCCCCCACCCCGCACCCCGGCGGGCAGGCAGCGGCGGGGGGCTCACCCCAGCCCGGGCTCCCCTGCTTTCACGCCAAGCAACATCGTTAAAAAGTCGCCAAAAATCATACCGCCGCCCCCCCAGAGCCCGCCGGCACGGGTGCACATTTATGGGCATATCGCGTATCTTTATTATTATTTTTGGTAGGGGACTTTCTTTTCCAATGCTTGACTCCTTGCTGGAGTCCTAAACCCAGGACGTTTCCAGTTAAAAGAGTTCAAAACCTCATATTAATTGAAGGGAATCGCCAACTGCATGGCCGGCCGGGCCCCAACGGTACCGCACCGATCATTAAGCGCATTTCGAGCCAGTTTTACAACTTCCAAAAGCCCAACACACCAAGGCAGAGCCAGAAAGGCTGGACGGGGGCTGCGGGGAGGCTCCACGTCCCCGCTGCCCTCCCCTCCACCCGGGTGGGTTCGAACCCCGCCGCCAAGCTCCGGCTCAGGCCTGGCGGGACGCGGGCCTCCTCTCGCAGCTCTCTGTCCCTCGCCGTTCCTTTACATCTTGTAGGCTTCCTCCAGCAAGGACGTTAAGGGATCGTATGGAGCTCAACCTTACGAGACTACTCGATTCGCAGCTCAGAGGTAATGATACCTTTAAAAACAAGCAGCTTTGACAGGCATAAGTAATACCCTTGCCCTCCTGTGTGCACATGGGATGTTGTAAGAAACACCTGCAGGGCAAAGCGATGTCGTTTCAGTACGCCACCTTCCTAACGCTTCTGCGGTGGGTTCCGAACTTCCAGGTAATGAGCAATTGTTTTTGCATACAGCCATGGGTGTTTTGTAGTTTGGTTGTTTTTTTTTTTTTAAATTTCTGTTGAAGAAAAAGCAGTGACCATGACATTTAATAGAAATCACAAGGAGTTTCTGTATGAAATTAATTGCTTCTGCCCGCAACGGTCAGATATGCAGAAGCAGCACAGGTGCTATAGATTCCTTTTATTCATTTAAGGCTTCTCATCCAAACGCTGGCAAAGCCCAGCTTTACTTAGCTTATGAGATGTGACAACACAATAGCCCGTGGCAGCGTGGCTGTGGACTGCTGGTATTTCTGTTGTTCTCTACTCACTGGAGCCTCAAGAAGAGAAATAATCAAAGCGAGACTTAAACTCGGGTCTCTTGCATAAGTAACAACAAGCCCCACACGAGCTCATGGGCAACTTCATCTTTCAAAACTAGGTCTAGGCAGTTTAAACATAGGGACAAATTCACTCATGCACAGCAGCCGTGCACCGTTCTGGTACAGTCACAGGGTCACCATAACAGCCCCTAAGGAATTTCCCTGGTGAAATGGGGGGATCTCCTGGCAGGTGCAGTAATGACATTCCCAGCTCAGTGCCACCTTCCCCATCAGAGCCCCTGCCACAAGGAACGCCGCGGAGGCATTTCAGTAGTGAAGTGGTGCTACCAGAGGTACTTCCCATGCCTTAGAGGAGGCTGGTAAAACTCAGAGCAGCCATTGTAGCTTCTCTAATCTGTGTGTGAGGATGAAGTGGTTCCCGGTGAGACAGCCAGACTCAAAAGCGAAAGCCTCTTTTGCACTTCAGCTGCAATCTCAGTGCTCACACTCAACGACCAAGTGGCATCGATGTGGTCCAGACCGGGGACTGCCTAGCTGTAACGCTACAGAACCTGGCTTATCCCACCCAGTAGGCTCTTATTTTCAGTCCTACAGCTGTCACTCCTTTGAAAGACTATTTTGGTGCCCATATTTTGGATGTCTTAGGATCCGCTTGTGCACCTTTATTACCATTATCCAAAGTCACATAGTGTGCGATACATTGAAAGGGCTCCTCGTTGAGTACTCTCACACTAGGTTCTGATCATTTTAAATCATTCAGGCACAAAGGCTCGAGCTGTGTTAGCAATCCCTGAGTAAAAGACACTGCAGAAAAGTCTCAGTCTACGAATTACCAACACTGCTCAAGTTAATTGTTCAAAGATGTCAGACTTCCCAGCATGAACTGGCTGAGGAGCTGTGAGTAAGTGCTGTGGTCTCCTTACTAGACACATTTCTCTCATGCCAAACATGCTTACCCCAAGCTCATAATAAAGAATACTGCATCAAAAACCAACTGTGTTTCAGGAGGATGTTAGTGGAAACTTGTTCAGCAATAAGTGTTTCATACTAGAGCAGCTCTAGAGAGATGTTAAGCAAACGCTCTCGCCCCCCCACATCCTCCCCCTTATTAAACTTTTCTGTCACTCCACTAATATTCTGCATGTACATTTTCTTTCCCGCTTTGCCAGTGGCTGATAACAGAAACATTACAGTATATAATGCCTTAGTCACTTTTCTTGACCTTTATTGCTGTGCTAAGTTCATACTCCAACTTACGTTAAGAGAACTTCCTGAATAAAATAGTGTTTGCATATGACTAATTAGGGCAAATGCACAAGCTGATGAGTCAGCAAACGGCTCGGTGAGGACAGTGGCAGGGATTCAGCAGCAGAACAAATCAGCATGAGGATGGGCGATATGCTCCTGTCTGGCTTCAGATCTGTCTGCCGATGGGTCAGTTCTCACCGTGATGGGCTCTGTATGCATTAACTCTCAGGACCCAAACGCATCCCTATCGATATTGATTGGCAAGACTTCTGCTGACTTCAGTGGGAAGAAGAGCAGGGGCTTAGTTTTCTCAGGCATCTTCCCTCTGAAGAACACTTACCATTTCTGAGCATGGACTTACCAGGTGGAGGGTGTTAAGGAGAAGTAAGGACTCCCTCCGTTTATCTTGCTGGAGCTGGCGACTGACATTGCATGGGATGTCACTGTAACAACCCACCCACAGCACTGGCTTTCCTGGGTTTTGACTTCGTAGTACAGCTCCTTGCAGTTAGGGAATTAATATTCATTGATTCAGTAAATACGCACGGTGCTGTAAGGAAGGGCACATACTAATCTAGTAGTCTATGGATGTGTGACTAGAAAACCTCCCTCACCCACAGCAGCCCTGTGGGAGCGTTTACTTGAAAGAGAAATGCCACAAGGTCGCTAAGGCTGTGCGGACCCATGGCTCTGGTACGTAGGCTGCCGATGATCTAATGCTCATTACTGTGACTTACTATGCTTAACAGTGCAAGAACCTGAGCTCTCTGGTGGTCAACTCATCTTGCAATAGATAAGTGAATTGAAATTTGAGTTAAATTCAAACCAAACATCTGGTAGTGAAAGCCTAATGCTGCTGTTTCTCAAATACGAAATATCGTCTCAAACAAGAGTACGTGATGGCAGACACAATCTCTCTTTGGCAACTGTTACTTCCACTGGTCTTCTCTAACCTTAGCGCTTCTCCTCTCCTTCTTGTGCCAGGATCTTATTTATTTTTCTTTTCGCATTTGCAAAATCTACATTTTTTAAACTATGACCGCCTCTTAAAGCCTGCTTGACTCAGTGCACATTTAGGCATTTGGAAATACTCTCTTGACTGTGATTTCTGCACAGAGATGTACACCAATGTGGGTAAGAAATTCTGCAGTATAATAAAAGCACTATGTCCAATTCAGTGTAATTAGATTTGGGAGAAGGATTTTCTACCCATGAAAGGAATTTACCAGATGAAAGCATAAGGCAAGCAGGCGCTCAGCAGGCTATGCCGTACATTTTCACCAGTTGGCTGCATCCTGCCAACTCCAGGCCACTCCTGTGCAGATATTGCCAATTGTACAGTGGTTTTCCTGATGTGGACAAAAAGCAGGATGGAATTTTAAAATCGTCCTTACAGAAAAGATGGGTTTGTGGTCAAAGCCCTGAACGAAGACTCAGGGAGCTGAGGTTCAGTTCGAGGCTTCCTGTGGGACATTGCACAAATCACTTAGAGAAAGGCTTTCGGATTTCAGTGCTGCAATCCTTTGCCACAGTGCCGAGCGGAGGAGTTCACTGCATGCCAGGCATGGAGTCTGGCTCCTCATGCAGCAGATCTGGGACCTGCGCAGGAGCCTCAGAAACCAGCTGAGGAGGAAGTGATGGGGATAACAACAACGGGAACACTGAAAAAAGGAGTGCTGCTTGGACCCATGGCCTTGCCAAGGCCACGTCCAGTGTTTGGCCTTCAAGATATTTCTCTGTGCTCAGGATCCTCGTCTGGTGACTCTGACCTGCAGCTAGGTGCAGCGATGGGACTTGGAAAGAGTAGCCGAAGTCTGGGGGGTAAAGCACTGTCTTGGAGGTCAGAGATGCTTGTTCAATCTCTGCCCTGTCCAGCTCAGACCGGGGTTTGGTACCCATGTGGGCAAAGCCTCACTTCTTCCCTCATCTGTGAGCTGTTTCACTTTAGCCCTTAAACTGCCATGTACAGAGAGGCACTTGGGGACACGGGGAAGCTGGGTTTAAATCCTTGCTCCAAATCAGGCAAAAGAGAGATTTGGGCACAAATTTGCCCCACTCAGCATTTGGAGGGTGCAGGGGTGCCTAAACAGCAGGTTTGGTGCTCCTCAGCTCAGTCCTGAGTACACTTGAGCCTATCAAGCACTATTTTCCTGGCCATGGGTCTTACTGTGTAAGATGGAGACACAAAGATTTCCTTCCCTCTCCTCCTCGCCTCTGCTCACACACTCCGAGCACAACTTTCTCATGAGGCCGCGGTGACCGGCGCAGCACGGTCTGTCGTCACACCGGTAAGCAGGGCACCAGCTGGTTTTGCTTGTGACCCACAAAGTGTTTTTAACCTACATCTCTGGAGCCAGCAAGACACTCCCAATATGCCAATCAGCCCATAACACCTCATACCTACCAGGCTAGTTTTACTTTCTTCTTTGCCCAGCTTCCCTTTTGAAGGTACTATAAACACAAGTGAAATGCTTTGACGACACGTAAGGGAAACCAGACGAGCAGTCAGCAGATGTAGCATGAACTGTGCGACAGTCTTTGCATAAGCTATAACCTAGAGGAGAGGGAAAATGTGTTTCTCAGAAGGAGACGTAGTTTCAATTCCATGCACATTTCTGACTCCTACAGCTAGTTATGATCCGCAGGAACGTTCTAAAAGAGGTTTCTTCTTCCTTTCTTTGATCCTTTTCATCCCTTCTACCAAGCCCCTTGTTATTTTACAGCCTGGACCGCAAGTTTCTCACATGGAGCAAGAAAGATTCAGAAATAAATCAAAAGATGAAATTGAATGGGCTTTACTTGTAATTAAAATGTAAAGGGGACCACACTATTTTACCTGATCCAAAACTGAGAACTGTTTAAAATTCTGGGTTTTTTCCTGTTTTGGCATTAAAACACACTTTCTTTCCAATGATACAGTTCCTTAAGTGTTTCTACTTAACATTTCCCCAACTTGGATCTAGCTGAAACACAAAGGACTTGAGGTTTTATTTGTTTGTTTGTTTGTTTTCCCGCAACACATTAGAAAATGCAGTGCAAGCTTTAATGACTGTTTCTGTTTTAACATGCCTTTTGGAGGACTGTAGGCATTTATGGGGGAATGAGGTAATTAATATATTACTTAGGCATGCAAAGACAAGTTGGAAGCAGCTGTCTTTCTTCTCTTGATATGGCAACACAATCGTTAAAATAATGGCTTCTTATATCTTTTTTCCCTCTCTGTGTTCACAGACCACTCAAGTTGCTTAAGTCAAAGCTTTAAGAGCTCACCATGTTTTCAGGACCAGTAATTTCTCTCCCACACTGTCATCTCACTTATTTGCAGTAGCAAAATGAAAATCAATATCACAATCCCTTTAAGGAAATGTTGGTATTCAAATAAACTCAAAAGCTCCCATGTTCTCATTTCAGCCTCTAAAAAATTTCTTTTATAGTACATCCATTTCTCTTCCAGACTCAGTTTTTCCACCTATTAGCTAGAACCACAGCCTTCACAGATGTGGTGAGAAGATGTGAGTTGAGCTGATCCAGCCAGCTGTGAGAGGTGTCAGGTACCTCAGAGTCTGGGATCCACAAGCAGATGAAGGAAGGATCAGGTCTTGTTGCTCCCTGCCTTGCAGAAAGCCAGGTGGGTAGGTGAGGGGGGATGCCTAAACCAGTGTTTCTTAATTGCAGGGTCAAGGAACCAATCATTGCTCTAGGCAGCAATAAGCACTTTGCCAGCTTGATAACAACGGAGCTGAGACACAGATTACAGTTCCTTTAATTTTCTTCCAGTTAATTAAATGATCAATTGCACTATTGGCTTTCAGCCACAGCAATGCCAGCTGAAATGAACTCTCCAGTTTATGAGAGGCTAATCAATAGGCATCATTTGCAGCAGTGACACAGGTTTTTATTTTAAAGCCAAATATCAAAATGCAGAGGCAAAATACTGCTGTTATTCACAGCAAATTGAGATCTTCTTCTGCCCCCAAAAAATCCCTATGAAGGGAGGAATGACACAAGTAGTTACAGCTTTAGCTTGGGTTGTGTTTTCACTTCTCTGTTTACCATAGACTTCCTGCATGACCACAGACAAAACACTTAGGTCCAGATACACAAAGATATTCAGGCAACTGAGATAAAAATCAGGTGGACTTAGATACATAAATAGTTTGTGGATCTGGTCCTTTGGAAGAGAGGCTGAGTTCTCCACTCACGAATGGGATGATAGGTACTTTCCAGCAGAACTGCAGCAACTCCCATCACGGAAGACAAGGGCCAAGTAAGAGCTGAGGAAAGGCAGCGACTGAACAGCTCAAGGGTATTTGACCACAAAGCAGCATCTGAGCACTCTGCCTGGTGTCTTCTCCTTAGTGCTACCCACCTCAGCCAGCAGTAACAGAGACCGATGTCCCCTTTGATCTCTTTCCAGCTGTTTCTCAGTTCAAACTCTTCATTACCAGGGACTTTAGCTGGAGACAGAGTGGAGTGCAGGAAGGGTGAAGTGCAGGGCGGTGAAACAAGGACCACTACTGTTGGGTTGTCAGGGCACTTTGGCAGGTGGGAAAATTAAAAAAAAAAACCAACCACTTGAGGCATAGAATGGGCTGGGGGCATTTCTATATTGTTAATGAAGAATTCGGCAATCCTGGTAGGTTGTGGTAGGAGCTAACAAGCACAGCATTTCAGAGACCAGGAAAACCCTGGGTTCGTATGTCAAAAGATGTCAACACAGGATGGAAGGAGTTTGCCAAGGAACTGAGTAAGCAAAATTCAGAACCATAATGACAAAGTTGATGCACCAAACCTCTCTTTGCTATCTGATATCACATGTTAAGTAATGAAACTCTTCATCAATAAGAGGCAACTCAGGAGCGTGGGAAACAAAGATCTCGTAGGAACTGGATCTAGATAAGAATGACCACAGACCTCACCATTTTCAGAACCAAATGAAAATTTGTTTATGCTGCCAGCTTTTGCTCAGTGCAAGCCTTTAGTACCTATAGGTATTCATGCACCAGCAGAGAGAGATACACACAAGCTAATCAGGTTTTCTTTTTCCTATTGTCTTGAAAAGGAAAAAAAGTTAGTTCATGGATGTAATTTTCATTTTTAGACAGTCGAGAAGTCCTCAGTTCATCACGAACAAAATACCTCACCAAAAAAATGGATGGCAAGGTCAGAAAACAGTTAAATTTCATCATTATTTCATGGTTGCTGCCTTTATTAAAAAAAAAAAAGTAATGCAAGAGGACCATAGCAATAGCATCTCTACTACTCATTTACATTACTAGAACTGTTACGCAAAACTGAGAGAAGACAGTACTGCCCGCAATCTTCCCCAGGTGAAAGCCAGCATAGGCCTGAGTACAGCAGCTCATGGGTTATTGATAGGACTAGCAGCTGAGCATTAAACCATCTTCTCCCAAAGCAGCAGCAAACGAAACCTAACTGGCGGAATAGAACATGGTTTCTAGAGAAGGAAGAATTCACCATTCTGGTGTAACAGCAACAGTTTTGCAGGGTTTTAAATTGATTTAAGTTTGAAAACAAGCAAACAAAAATCAACCCCTTAGGTACCAAGATCCATAGGAGACATAATCAAGGTGAACTGTGCCAGGAATTCACAAGCCAAGGAGTCTCAGTAGCTGTTAGAGGCGTATGTATCACTGTAAGTGATTTATTGGGCAGGAACGCATGCCCAGCTTCCCTGGTGCTCTCAGTGTGACATGCCCAGAGCACCGCACCCTCACCCATCTGCCAAGCATCCCTAAGGCTCAGGCAGACAGAAAAAGGCCAGCAAGTGATAGGGTTAGGGAGAAAGAAACACTTCAGTGACATCTCAGGCTCCTCTATAGCCAGCCTCCCTGACTGAGCAATGCCTCTTATGTTGCACCTTGGTGTGATCTTGCTTCCCTGCAGGTACACGCAGAGGGGAGGGCAGAGGAGAGCCCATGCGAGGTGCCCCCAGTGCATCAGGCTGCTGGAAAGGCAGGGACAGGCAGGCTGCTCCGACTGTGTCGGCTTCTCAGTGGAAAATCAGAAACATAGCCACAATAATAAAACCCAACAGAAAACACCCCCTCCTCCCTCACAGACGCGCAGGCTTGGCTCAACCCAAAGGTCAGCTCATTGCCAGTCCATTGACTTCTTCAAGATCACGTAGGCAGCCAGTCAGGTTCTCATGGATACATCCTAAGTTTCCAAATTCACAGATCTGTGCGGTAACCACTAAACTTCCTGGCAGGGATTTTTTACAGACAAAAAGTCCCTCACATGCTTTTACCCCATCAAGAAAAGACAAGTAGCTTGCATCATACAAGTTTTATTATTTTTCCCTGCAAAGAAAACTCATCTTAAAAAATGGGCTGAAAATGACTTAAACGAGCTGAAAACTACCCAGGAGCAATGTTTATTTTGCAGAACATAGTTATCTCATGTCCAGGAGCCCTCATTAATTTGAAAAGTTTCCACATGACCTCAGAGTTTCTGTAGCATGTGTGAGTGTCCTGCAGCCTCTGCTGCACATACGGTGGTAAAGAAATTGTTACTGCAGCCCTGTGGAAAGAGTAATGAAGTTCTCTCTATCAAGTCTGAGACAGCAAAACCAGTTTATTTTTTAAAATAAATTATAAAACTGCACATCTCAGTGCAAGTACTTAATTGGTTGATATGCATGCTCACCTAAAAAATGCTGCTAAGCAGAGGTAGCTGCTGGTCACAGGGTTATGGCCTGTGTCAGACACAGGTATGCTTCCTGAGATTGAATGTGGCCAGCTTTGAAGTGCTGGGTGTCAGTGAAATCAGGCCAAGCTCTTGCAGGCTCATAGGAGGGGTATGAGGAAAATATAATTTCCTGGAGTTAGCTAACACATCTGACCAGAGAAAGTCAATCACCTCATCGATTAGTATCTCTTCTTCTGTTGGCCCTCTCTAATCTCTCCTGCCTGGGCAACTCCTCCCAAATGCCTCATTGCAATTAAAGCATAAATACATTAGGAACTCCCTGTTATAAACTCGCTCGCAAGCCACGCGGTGCTGCCAAGCCTGGCCGTGACAGTGGGACTCTGCCTCATCGCTGGCTGCTTTCCTGTGCCAGGAGTATCGATCAGTCACTCTGAAACAACGTCAGAGTTCATGTCCCGTTATAGCATGATTTTGACCTTTACGAAGTGACTGCAGCCTCTGCGGGTCGTGTGGTGTTAAACAGGGCTGGGTTCAGGTGACCGTCCCTGTTCCCTGCTCCCAGGCAGCTCCTGCCCCAGCACCCACTTTCTTTTCCGCTTGGCTAGGCCAGAAGTTGTCCTTTCTCCTTTCAGGTGATGGGAAGCATTTGTCATCCATCATTCATGCAATGGCATATTGCAACTCTCTGGTTAGCACTCGCTACGGCAGCCAAGCAGACACTCGGATGTGCTGCCTGCAGAGCCTGGCAGGGAAACCCAGGGCTTTCCCCTCAAATATTCAGCATATCTCCAGGAATACAGAGCCCAGCCATGGAAACCTGTGTCTCCGCTTACCTTGCTGGGCATGCAGCGGTTTGGAGTGGGGTTTTTGTGATGCTGAGGCACAGGGGGTTTGATGGGAAACCATTGTCTGCGGTGCCCAGGGGACACACACCAGGTGTGATAGCCCCCACAGAGCAGGGACTCTCTCGCTGCCAAGTTGAGGGGATGTGCATGGAAGAGGGCAGGACGGGCAGTGAGAAGGCGCTGACTCTGTAATCCCTCCTGTACGCACATGATCTCTGCTCTCCCGAGTCACCTCTGTGACATTTTGCTGTGGCAGGTCGTAAGCAGCAGTTCCCCAGGTACGAAATGGGACACTTCTCCAAAGCACGTTGAGTTTTGCTCAGTTCACCAACGCTGCTGAGTGCATGAGCTTCCAGGCCAGCCATTCCCCCTTTGCTGCTCCATTTCTTCTGCATATCAGCATGGCCAAGTCCATTTCCCCTGTGGTGAAATGAGGAGATAAAGAGTTATTTTAAAGTCCTGGAGACATGTGTGAGAGCAGGGCGAGGGCCTCTGCTTGTTTACACACACTTTTGGTGGAAAAATGAAGAGGTGAGCATGGGAAGAGGGAGGCTTTCCCAGGGCATCCTGCTGAGCTGTCCTTGGAGGTCCCCAAGCTCCTAAACCACACAGGGGATGGGTAAAAGGATGGAGGTGGCCGGAGAGCACGGGGATAGTAAACACATGACTCAGGCATGAAGTGGTTTCAGCAGAGGGACGGTAATGCACAAGCAATAAAATGGGAGCTACCAGCACAACATTTCCTGTTAACCACATACCAGACTCACTCGGCTTTCCAAGGAGAAGACACCAGGGAGAGGAAGGAGGGATCTGCCTAGGAGCCATGTCTTGGTCTGTGCCAAAACACTAGCCTAGACGTAAAAGATGAGAAACTCCCATCACAACCCAGAGGGGTCCAGGTATGCGTGAGAGCTGCAGCAGGCAATAAGAAATAAATCAGGGGCAGAAACAGGGGTAGCGCTGGAGAGAGCCAGGTGAAAGCCCACAGCCTGGCAGAGGGCTGGGCAGCACCGGGGAGCACAGCCACCCAGCTTGGGCTCTGCGTGGGACTGGCAGGTCGGCTCCTCAGGACGCATGATGTGGGGCTTTCCTGGGTGGGCTCTGCTTGTTTTTCCTCTCTAGAAAAGAGAATTTATGCTAAGGCAGGTATCCAGAACCACTCACTGTGTGCTGCTGGTTTTGGAGCAGCCCTGCCATCACTGCCATCAGGAAAGCCGGCGTTGTGGGTTGCTTTAATAAATGCTTTCTGCAAGCAGCCTCTTAATGGGATCTTTTGCCTCTGGAGGATGTGACGTGCAGTAACAGTCTGTCTGCAGAAACACTTGCCTGTCTGTCTGCAGAAATAGGCCAAACATGGAGTTTTCTCCTCATTCACACACACAAAAAAAAAGGTTTGGTTTTTTTTAACTTAAAAACTCACGTGCTTTCGCGCTGTCAGCCACTGGGGGAGAGTTTTTCTCTCCGTCACACACAGTGGGATCTGCTGCCAGGCTGCCGTAGAGTAGCTGCTCGGAGTGCCTCTGTTTATACTCGTGGAATATATTTTATGCTTCTCAACGCCTGGATTTACTGAAGTCCAGCATTTATGGAAAGTTGCCGGATATTAAAAAAAGGCACTAGGATTAAAACTGTAAAAATGTACAATATTAATAGCAGCACTGATTTTTTTAAAAGAGTTAACTTACGTAGAAAATATAGCTGACCGCATTTCATGAATGTTTAAAGGATGAGTGGTATTTTGTGGCAAAATACTGCTCTCTGTGACAGGTGGGGAGGGAGCATCTGGGGCAGAGGGACTCAATGACATAAATTTGTCTTCCTGTGTATTTTGGAACACGATTTATTTGTGTTCATTGAAATGACAGCTTTTCTGGTAATTTCTTCCTTTCCCAGCAAAGAAGCCGTAATCTCCTTACTGGAAATTGTACTATTTATGCAGAAAATCCTGCCTCTGAGATTGCTTGAGATCACGAGTTATGTAACCCAAACAGATGGAGGTGGAACTTTTTTTGTAATGTCAAGTCATATTACAATCCCAACAGGCTGCAATCATTTATCAGCTCATTTACAGCACAGAAAAAATAGACTGAGGGTTTTAAATGTGCATTTAATATACACTTACGTAGTAACACTTATGCCCATGACAAGACTGTCACTAAATACCAATAATAGTAATAACGCTTATTAAGGATTTTCCTCATTCTTATGAACAGAAGGACTCTGTGTGATACACGTAATAATATGTACATGGTATTATGACCGTCATCCTGCAAAGACATGTATATAGTTGTATTTACACGTTGGATAGATGTGGTTATCTGCATCGCTGCTATGAAGTTAAATCTGAGAGTACCTGGGAGATCAAACTGGTGAATAAGCAGGAAGGAGGAGCTACAGGAGAGCTGGAGAGAAGCAGGACAGGGCAGGGCAATCAGTGTGAAGAACCTGATTAATGCTGTCCAGTTCAACTCTTGAGCAATGTTAAGTCTTGTAATGATGAATCATCCACCCAGCTCCCAGCCAATCACATGCACACACTGTAGAAGCCAATATATAATATACAATACCTAGTTTTAAAATTTGCATTAGCTTAATAGTCCATCTGCTAACATGATCAGGCAGATAAAATCCTAAAAAGCTCAATTACACTTGCAGAAATTTTATCCTTTTTTGTTACTAACGTGGCTGTTCTTATTTCTCGTGAGTTTGAGCTCAGGTGAATCAAGACCACAGGAAAAAGAGGATGAAAAGGGATGGGAGGGAAAGGTAGAAAGCAAACGTTATCCCAAAATAAAGTGAAAATAAATGGAGTATCTAGGTGCTCCTAAAACTGAAGGGAGCTTGATCAGATGAATTTGGGAGGAAGAAAGAATAATTTGAACCCAAATCTAATTTTCTATCAAGCTGAAGTGCAACCAGGGCTAAAAAAAGCCACACAAGTTTAAATACGGTCTTAGTCCAACCACATTATATACTTTTATTCCATTCTGTGGGAATTCTCCATGTGACACACTTGCATATTTGGGTCCAAACTGTAATCTGAGGCTCAAACCATGGCAAGGAGCTTTGCTAGAGAAGAGCTTTCAAGAAAACCTCAGGAAGCGAAAGCAGAGCTCCTGGTATAATACAATACTTTCTGCAAAAGCAAAACCAAAGCAGAGGCATAGATAGCTGCCAAGGCTGGGTTCAGGGGTCTGTTTATGGAGCTTGACCCCTGTGGACCTGGCTGTGTGTTGTATTTAGCTATTATTGCACAACCACCACTTTGCTCCAGCACGCTGCTTTATTATGCTGAGGTTTGCCAGCAAGGGGTGTAAAGTGGCTGGAACAGGCTCTGGTCCAGGGAATGTAATGGAGACCCCAAGATCTGGTCTGCCTCGACCACCCTCTGCTACCCTTCCACACAGTCATGGTGGGAGTTTTTCCTCTTTTTTTGGAACTGCTGTGGTACTTGCTCGCTGGGTTGTAATTCCTGAGTGCATGCCTTAGTGGGATGCTGTGAGCCAGAGCTCACCTCTATGCTGCAACCAGGGATGACGGCAACAGCCCTGCCACAAGACCAAACCTTATGTTTTTATCCCATCTTTCATTTTGCTAAAACCTGAACACTTCCTCTGGTGAATGCTTTTAGGGGACCAACCTGGCAAATTGAACCTAAGAGCTGCTTGCAGCCAGGCGCTGCACCACCAGCCGTTTGCCGGTCTCACCACTGACACCAGGTCTTCCACTGAGAATATTTCTAAGCAGGACAACAAAAACCAAGTCAGCAGGAGTTAAGCATTTAAATCCAGATGTGGTTATGGGCTCTAAATTCCCTCATCCCCTCAAAGTTCAATTTTTTTCCTCTCATATTTAAGACTGCAGAGAGAACAACAGATTTTCATAAAGCATCAAGTGATGGAGGTTTTTGAAAGACGGTCAGACAGTAGGATGAATTACAACATTTCAAAGACAGTCCCAGTTTTAGCCAGGGACTTGCTATTTCTTATACGCAATGCTATGCAACACCTTGACCTCCTTTCTTCTGGATTGGGGGCTTTACCTACTTGGTACTACAAATGTGAGAAAAATTATAATGGGTTTTTAATTAATCCTGGATCTTGGCCAGTGATTAATGCAGTCAGATGCTTTTCTATTAGCCAAAACTTCAAAGATCCCATTTTTTTTGTCACAAGGAAAGAAATGAGCTTCTGCTCCTGCTTGTAAATATATGTAAATGTTTAACTGAGCAGGATTTTGCTCAGGCTTATAAAGTGTGCTTTCTTTAGAATAGCTTTTCCCTGGATGATGTAATTTACTTGACTGGGTATTTTCTACTCTTGCACAACTGTGTTAGTCGATCTAAGCAGATTAATCTATGCACCAACCTGGCACTCGCTTTGCCAAACAGTTATTCAGTACCCCGTAAAAAAAAGGATTGTTATTTTAGGGAGGCAAAAGGATCACTTCTCTGTGCCCGAGATGACTTTCAGATGGATGTTAGTCTGTTTGTGTGTAAATAGGTCTAAAGCCCCAAGGACCAACGGCCTGGATGAGCCAGATACTGTATTAGCAGTTACATAACAGAAGCAGCACTAAGAGGAGAAAAAAAATGCTGGATTTTTTTTTTCCCCCACTGTTACAATGACAGTCCGGAGTCAGATGATTTAAAGGACATGGGGATGATTTTAAAGGGAGCATCCACAGCACTGGCTAAGCTTACACGTCCCTTCCTAAATCTTCAGCCCCCAAAACCTCTTCATAGAGTCTGGGTTTGTAGAGGATGGGGGAAAAAAAGAGGGAGAGGAGAAATAAGGAGGTTTATTTTTAGTGGAAATGACTCTCAGTCAGGGGAAAGGTGATAGACTGATAGCTTTCAGTAAACATTTTGTTTAAACCTAAAGCACAGACTGTGGGAAGCAGATTCAAGTCATCTCCGTAACACGCTCCAAAATGCTTCAACATCACTCCGTCAGTCTGCCCCTAAGGGTGAGATAATTACGGCTGTGCTGTCTGAATGAGGGATTTTTTGGTTCACTGACCAAAAATTTATTTTAAATCAACTTGAAATGAAAATTTCACTCCTTTTTTTTTTAGGGTTTTGGGGAAGTTGACATTTTCCCTCTTTTCACTCAAAATTATTAATGTAATTCAGACAATATTCAAGAAAACACCATTTTTCATTAGGACTAAGGAGATTTTATGGGGAAAAAAATGACCATTAATATTTTTGCCATTGTAAAAGTACTTCCTAAATTCAACTCAGGTACTTGGTCACTCCAAAACTGCAGGATCATGTGGGGAAATTTCTTCCTGGGCTTCTAGTGATCTCTGAATTAATATTCAATTCCTCAATATCTCTGCATATTACAGGCATAGATTTGATACATCCAATCACATCTCCCTCTTGTGGCTACTTCCCAGGACTAAAACAACCTGCTATTTACTCGGCATTATATGGGATTATGTAGGTTGCTTCTTTCACTAGCGCTTCGTTTTCCAGCCTGAAACCCTGCTGATGACAGTACGTGGGTGTTCGAGAGGCTACACCACCATTTCTTGCCTTGTGCTTCCCAACAAGATGCCACCAACCGCAACTCTGGGCTTGGGGACGCTGATGTCAAACGAGAGGGTCCCGCTAGCACCACACCAACCAGCTCATCCTTTAGACAAGCCAAGAGAGATGTTGGCAAAGAAAATGCTTCTGTATCTGCAGAATGGGCAGCTGAATAAACCCACTAACTAGACTATCCTGATGAAACATGGGCTTTATAAGATGCTTTGCCCTCCAGAGCCCTTGTGCAGATTTCCCCCTAAATTGCAGCATTTTGCTGCTCCCCGCTTGGGTTTTACAAATAGCTGCTTTTATAACTACATTTATCCTCCTGCTAACGGTTTCACAGCAAATGATATTTCATTTTGATGAGAAGGCTTTTGAGCAGTAGCCAAATCACTCCAGGCAGAGCAGATTTTGTTTTCCTACAGTTTAATCAGTAGAAAATTAAGTGGCCAATATTGTGCTTCCACAGACATGGAGGTGAGCAGCCACCTTTGCTTGGATGAGTTTTTCCTCTCCCTCACTCCCTGGGACATAACCAGGAGTCAAAAGTCATGCTGTCTAACATAAATCCGACAGTCCCAATCCTCAGCCCATGTAAACTGGCGTCGCTCCATCGGGTGAGCTGCAGATTTACAGCCTTCATCAGTCAGCAGGTACACAGCATCCATCACAGAATAGTCCCCTATTAGCTGACCTCTCTAATTTGTTAAAAAGTCAATTTACCCTTTTAAGAGGAAATTGAGGACAAAATTCAAATTCCTGTTTGTCCTCTTGCCTCAAGAGGAAGGCAGCTCCTAAGCAGCTTCTGGCAGCTGGTCAGACAGTATGAAAAGCCACTGAAATTATACATATATATATGGGGGTTTTTTTCAAGCTGTCTGAAAGGGTCAAGGCTGGCTGCGCCAAAGGAAGGTGTTTCTAGGCAAATGTTAATGTGACACTCTGTTTGGAGGGGTGACTCAGCCACAGAAATATGTGCCTTTTATCACACCTTTCAAACTCTGTAATAAGCAAGTTTAGGGGACTTCAGTCTGCTTATTGCATGGTGGAATTCAGCTCAAATTCTCCATTCAAAAGATGTTTATCTCACAGGTTTTAGCTAATGTCAAACTGTATAGACTAAATGCTTTCCGAGGGGTATGTACTTTATGCATGAAATACAATACTTGTGTTACTTTAAAAAGGACCCAGCATCATTATCTAGATGATGGTTTTCCAGCACATGCCTGAATGATGACAGGAGACCTGCAAATCCTGCAAAGATTTGTCCCCATAAAGTCTCACTTTACAGCAAAAGACTTATTACACATCCGGTGCCCCATCCTCGGGAGTGAAAACTCCTTGCTGGGACTCCAGGCTCTTTCCAGAGGAGTTTTATGCAGGTCGGTATGGAGGAACGCTGCCAGCAGCTGCCGGTCCCTGTGGCCAGCAGAGCTTTAGTGCTCGGCCTTTTACATGGGGTCATCTGAGGTTAAAAGCAAGGCAGGGGCTGCGTTGGCTTAGGCTCCTCCTGCCCTCTTCTAATCACGATCAAACCAAAACTCATTTCGGTGCTGGGCCTGGCTCCCCTACTTCAGCCCGGCGGGGGGAATTTCCCACCTGCTTCACTGGGTTTTTAAGGGGAGACATCTGCAAACTCCAGCTCTTGCCCCAGCTTTCCACGTGGAGCGTGTTTGAGCAGGCTCTGCTGGCTGAGACCCGGCAGGCTGGAGCCAGGAGTGACAGGAGCAGCCTAGAGATGCCCATGCTGGCCAGGCACAGGTTGGATGCGAATAAGCCCCGTTGAGATGAAGGGGCCAGGCTGCAGCACTAAGCAAACCCAGCTGAGCTGCCTCCGACCCCAAACGGGTCAGCCCCGTGCTGCCAGTTGTCCCCTTTGCAGCATCCAGAGCCCATGGAGGGGGAAAGATCAGTGCATTTGATAGGGAAGGAGCATCTTCCAGCACTGCCTTGGCATTAAGTGGCTTTCCTGGGAAGGCAGCTGCCGATAGCCGGTCATAGGAGAGGGAAGGGGAGGGTGGTGGCAGGGAATACCCTGTCGCTTTTCTCCAGGTTTCCTCATCTTGAGAGTCAGCACTTTATCATATCGCTGGCGGAAACTATTTAAAGGCTGCTTAATTAGCCTGTGGTCTCAGGCAGTTCCTGTGCTGACTGCTAGATGGGTCTGGGCGATACCACAGGGTTCATTTTGTCAGATGGAAAAAGTTTTCATGTAAACCACAGTTAAACCCGTGTGTTTGCCTGACTACGAGGTGGGCTGGGGGGACAGCAAATGGAGGTGAGAGGGGGCAGGCATGTCAGATGGTAGGATTTGTTTGTTCAATGTCCTGATAGGAAGTGACAGGCTCTAGATCAGCTGGATTTCAGCAGGTCTCACCTCTGAAGCGCTTCTCTGCTCTCGACTCCCTTGTGCCACGGCGGGTGGGAGGATGGGAATTGCTTCTTGGAGAAAAGTCGCTCAGCATCTGAAACAACCGTTCCGTGTTTTGCCCACCACATCCTGCCACGTAGCTCACGGCCAGTGTAGCCGGTGTTTTCCTCTCTTTTTTTGACCTGAAATCTCACAAAAGCCTTTTTTTTTTGTAGGACCCACCCCTACTATGAGCTGTGCCTCGGGTACCACCACCGCAGCAGCTCCACCTCGCCTCCCCTCACCTGCACCAGGGCGCCGGGCCACAGCGCTGGGGGATCGAGGGTCAGAAAAGGACCCTTCATCTGTTTCATGCCAATAGCAGGGACTGAGTTAAAGCTTTTAATCACTTGCTAAAATTACTGTTAAATTAGGTAGTTAACTCAGCTGTTCACTCAGCCGAGAAACCTTCTTTTCAGCTGGGACACCTAGCTGCTTGCCCCCATGTTTGGGCCAAACTCCAAGCAAAGCCAAGCTACAGTTCCTGAGTTAGATGGGGAACCAAAATCAGAGGCCTGGAGACTTTTCCTCGCTGCCCCAACTCCTCAGGGGTGTGACCCCCATTCAATCCCCCCCCCCCCGACCCCGATCTGTTGCTCACACCTCCATAGGGATGGCTCCCAGAGCTGGCTGATCCTGCCTGTAGCAGGGCTCCCACCTCCTCCGTCTCATAGCCCCCAGCGCACACCTCCCTCCCACCCCCCAAAGTCCCTCAGCTGGCGTGAATACATACCATGCAGCTTGGGGCTCTTCCTTATGCACAGGGGTGTCCCTAAACATACATCTACCTCTGCTGTTATGCATAAAAAAGCAGTTGTATAGAAGTATGTGCATGCATGTGAATATAGTCATATGTTATAGGGAAATGTTTCTCCCACAAATGTCCAGAAAAGAGCGATCTGGGATTGCCTGTTGCTGATTTTTCTCATCTTTACACCCACACATGCAGCAGAGGGTTGTGCAGGCAATAACAACTGGAAATAGATTTCTGAAGAAGTTTAAATTAAGAATATTTTCCTCTGCTTAGGCAGGCATTTGACAGTGTAATTCTTAAATATACTTTATTGCTATTCAATTTAATACTCATGAAGGATTACATATCTGCTTCATTGCAAGTCTGGCAGGATTAGAAGAGTAGTGTCTGCTTAGTGTTTCTAAAACATCAAACACTACAAAGCCCCGAGCAAGAAACCTTTTCTAAGGGCTGCAAAATGCCAAGGGTCCGGGGAATTGCACTGTGCCAGGAAATCTGATGGCGTGCCCTTTGAGGAGCTCCGCATTTCAGCTGCTGAAGCACGTGGTGACAGAGATGCAGCCACTGCAGAAATCCCCTCTGCACCTCCAAATTCTGCTCCTTGGCAGCGTAAAACTGCTGGCTTCAACCCAGGCAGCTGGCTGGGGGGGGTGGGAGCTCACACCCCTTCTCTGCGGGATGAAAAATACTAGGATTTGGGATTTAAATAGTATTTGCAATATTCACATTGCAAGTAATTGTTCATAGTTGCATTGTTCGTAATGATCTCCCTCTTCCTTAGAGATATATATATATATATATATGGAAAGAAAGTCAGTTCCCCTAGTGCTGAAACTACGGATTTGTAGTGGGGATGTTAAATCCTCGTTAGTGCAGGAGGTGTAGCCTGGGATGGGATGAGCCAGGCTGGCTCAGACCCTCCTGGCATGGCGAGGAGATTGGCACAATGCCCTTTGAGGGATCTGTCTCTTTAAAATTATCCTCAGTTTCTCAAAAGAGGCTGAAAGTCAATATTGTTTTCTCTAATTAATGGCCTCTCCAGCTCAGGCACCAGCCTTAGGCAAATCCACCCCAAAAATCCCCTGGAATAAACACCTCCACTTTGATGATAGCGTATGAGGTGACTTGCCTTGCGTTACAGTAAATTGGCATGTGGGAAGAGCAAACCAGCCTCGCCGCTTCCCCGCTGCCTCCGGAAAGCTCCTGGGAGTGGGATCCTCCGCCCTCCATCTTCAAGGAAACTGGGACTGTGCCCTGCGAGTTGGAGCCAGTCATTGCCAGGCTCTGAAGGGCCAGAAGCACTGCATATAGGTACAAAGCAGGGGCAGGGAAGCATATTTTTGATTCAGCTGCTATTAGGGCGACTCTGGCATCTATAAAGATGAATTAGTTCTGGTTATTTCTAGGCGTAAGGGTTTGGCACTAGAACCCGTAGAAAAAAACCACTTGAGCTACAGCAATGGGGTTTTTTTAATATTATTATTATTATTATTGTGTTTTCCTTTTTACAGCTAATGAGTATTTGCCTCCAGGAAAGGGAGCATGCATGGTAGGAAGGCTGCAGGTGCTGGAGGCAAAGCTGATCTACAGAAGGTGAACAACAGCAAAGCTGTGCCTCGTGATAGGTAACAGATGAACATGGAGAGGATTCGCCCATCTCTGGCAAGATGTGAGATCCAGGAATACCCAGAAAGTTCATTTTCTGCGACAAAGGGGAAAGAAGGAGTTAGAAAACAAAAATCACTCTAAGAGTTGTCTTCAAAACTCCGGCAGCAGATTTAAATGTAATCTCCAATTACTTCTTCACCTCTACAGCTCAGCTCAAATTCCTCAGGACTGTTTCCTTTACAACAAAGACACAGAAACTTGAAAGAAAAAAATAATCAAAGCAGCTAACAAATCATGAAGGAAAAAAGGCTTCTTAAAACAGTGAGTGAGCCAGGTCTCTCTTCATTTGCCTAAGGAGAGCCCAAAGACAGAGCCTTGCAGTTGCTTACTAAAAGATGGGGTCACATGGGAAGCCTCTTGGCTAAATCCTCCACCCCAAAACCCACAACTAGGCTCAGGTGAGCCTCGTTTAAAGCTGTGCTTCCAAACCGAGCTGCTTGCACTGAAAAAAAGCCGGGGGGCATGGGAGAAATGCAGGCGAGCCCCGGAGGCAGCAGGGCAGAGCATTTGCCCAGGGCTGGGAAAGGGGTCAGAGACCTCACCAGGGGCTCCCAGTATCCGACCCTCACCTGCAATTACCCAGCCCTAATTAGCCTGATGGGAAATGTAATTTTTCATGAACAGAGTACCCCATAATTTTTCATGGGAGGGTGTCACCGTATCACAGCTTCAGTGATACCAGTTTGAATCATCAGCTCGAAATGAGATAGCAGCATCAACCAAGAATAAATATTTCCCTCCTCAGCTCAGATTTGTGGTCATTGGAGGCTGATGCGAGCACGGGAGGACCCATGGGTACCCAATATGGGGCACAGCAGCTTTTTCACAGGTGGCCTGGTGGGAAGCAGACCTCCGAGTCACACTCAGAATTTGTGGATAATTCATTATCCAGCCCACAGTAGTAAATGCCGCACAGTGTATACGCTCCCAACACAAGACTGATTGCTCTGGCAGCAACCGGTGCACTCCTGGGAAGTTTCCTTTGCATTAAGTGCTTTTGACACTAATGTTGGTGCCTAAGCAAACACATTAGGATGACTAAAACACCCGGACTGCTAGGAATCACAGAGCACACATGCTGGAAACGCAGCGGCAGGCCCAGCACAAGAGAAAAGCAATGTGCTTTTGTTTTTAAGGCTGGCCCTTGGTCTATCCTGCCTTTGCACGGTTTTAAGTTGCGTTTGGTAAGGTGCCTATGGGTGAGGCGATACTTCCTCGTAACACTTCAGTGCTATTTAAATATTAAGCAGACCTAAATATTCTGCATTAAAAAGTCACGTGCATGGATTATGCTTATGTGAACAGTAATTGGATTTGATTGTGCTCTTTACAGGTATGGGAAGTAAACCCACAGCCTGCACTTGGTAGTATTACAAAGTTATAAGGACAGCTGAAATGAGAAAAAGGTCAGGTTCGTTGCCCATATTACTTGGTGCTGCTGCACAGCACTGAAGGTTTTGTTGCACAGATCTGCAGCCCAGATATTCCCATTTGGAAGAACCTGAGATTCAGGGGATTATAAAGGATGCGTGGGAGTATTAGGCAGTTCTCCATGCTGAAGATGAAAAAGACTCTCATAGAAATATTTAATGGCCTTTGAAACAAGAATAAAGCATGCAGGATATTTTTAGAAGCCCGCCTGCACTTGCCAACACCTGCATCTGCTGATGGCAGGAGCTCCCAAGTGTCGACACCCAGCACCTCTCATTGCTACACTGCTCCAGATTTATACAAGATTATCTGCTGCAGCCACAAGAAAAGGGGGAGCGTGAAATGCACATGCTTGGCTGAAGCAGGGAGTGTAACCCTCTACAGCATCCCTGAAAAGTCACCTCTGAAAAACTTCAAGGACCTTGGTTCCCCTTTTGCAAACCGAGACTATGTTTGTGCTTCGAAGATGCCACCCTGGAGCACCGGGGGTTGCATGTTGGGAATATCCCGTAGTGCACAAGAAGGACCGAGGTGGGACTTCCCCAGCAAGACTTTGACAGGTCCCTTCTTTACCCATCTCTCCTTTTGGTTAAGGACATGGTATTTCCAACTCGGTCATCTGTTTTGGACTTCTTTCTGGAGAGCCATCCAAAGACACTGGCGCTAGTCAGTTATGGAAATGCTGGAGTGATGCGAGTTAAAATTTCTCTGGAACTCACACTTCAAAGCAGCATAAAAATACAGAGCGGTTCAAGTGTTTTGCATGTTTACCTACCACTCCAAAGAATGGTTAGAAGCAGGTTGATAAGTGGGGGGTTGTAATTGTCCTCTGTGTTTTTCCTTTCACCCCATTTGCCATTAATTTCCTTAAAAATAGACACACACACATTGGAAAGAAGCATTTTCCCATGAAAGACTACCAATGCCAGACTGTGTAAGTTCTTAGGAAATTACTTGTTATTACTTGTTTGGTTTTTGATATTAAAAATTTGTAGTGTCTGAATTTTCCAGCAAGAGAAACTTAATCGTATTGTATAAGAATTATCCCAGGCCAGTAATAACATTTCTGAAGGAACCAGTCATGGAAAACATGTTTCTCAGAACTGTTCTCAGGACAAAAAATTTCCTAGGAAAATCTAAAACTCAAAAAAAAAAAAAGGAAAATTGAAACCAAGGGACTCAGGATAGAGCTGGAACTGCTGTGCAGGAGTGATACGTGGGAATTTAATGTGTTTCTGTTCCTAATAAGAAGGTTTTTCTCCTTCACCAGGACAGCTAACTGTTGTGCTTTAGATTACAAAGGGCCATCTCACATGGGAATAACAACAGTAAAACTATCAGTTTATAGGGGTTGTGCTGTAGAGATCCACACACCCCACCCATCAACCCTTGGGCTCTGTGTGAAAGTCCAGGATGGCTTTCTCTTTGCATGGTCTCCTCTCTAGTCCTGAGCAGACCTTGGAGGAGAAACCACCTCTCCATCCCAGTGCCTTCTGCTCCAGCTGCGTGGGCAGGCGCAGGCACCTCTCCGGAAAGCTAATGAGACATGTTATCAGCTTAACCCTTCGGGGTGCTCTGGTTTTCAGGGTACAGCCAGGCACCTCTCTTGACATCCAGCCCCGTGCAGGCTGGCTGGCTGCTCCCTGCTGAGGGGGGCATGAACCCAGGCCACTGTCCCCAGGACCTCCCCTCGCTTGCTAAGCATAGTTGCAGGGGCGTGCTCTTTTTCTACCCAGAGCCATACATGGAAAATATATTTTGCTGACAGTGTCATATCTGTCAATTCTCCTATTAAAAGAGTAGACATGAGTTTTGTCTCTGCTAAGGCTTGTATGTGCAGTAAAAGCCCTTCTATCAACAGAGGCACCAAGGAAACGAGCTGGCTAAAAACCAGCTAAACTGTACAAGATCCTATCTATCATCTCACAGCCTGTTGGATTATTGCCTGCTTGCGCTGAGGGCGTTCAGCTGGAGCAGGGTCGGGGACCAGGGATCAGGGGAGAAAGGAGCCACGGTGCCCTCAAGCCCTCTTTTGGGATTGCCTTTGCATCTGCCATCTTGCTGTGCTTTGTACTTGCTGGGCTCCTTTCCACGGAGGGAGGGCATCTCTCCTTTCCAACAGGGCATCCTCACTCTGCACCCTGAAGATCCAGAGAAAGTCTGGAAAAAGGCTAGACAGGGAGGAGAAAAAGAGAGAAAAAAAAAAAGGTCTTTCAGCCCTACCAAAGCCTGTAAGGAGCAGCATTAACTCGATAAATGCTATTCACTAGTAGCAGTAATGATTTGTTTGGGAAACAGATTAATTTGGAGCCAGTCTGACATAGATCTTTCTTTTCCCCTGTACTTATTGTTACCACTCGGAGTCTTTTGCTGTGATCTAAGGGCATGTTGCAGAGCTGAGCTCTGCAATAAGCATAGTAGTCTTGGATTATTCACTTACCGAGCCAACGGGGAGGATCTTTGTAACAGGGGGCCAAGGGCAATTCCAATCTCATTCTGAAAAGCCGCATTTCATTCAGGCATCCTTTGAGGATCAGAGTTTCTCCATCATCTGAAGCTATTGCCTTAATCTAAATTGTTGGTTCAATTGCCTTCCATGAATTTAGCACTTAAAGGGATTATGGCAAAAAAGCTCTAATTTTCCTTCTGACCTTTTAGCATCATCAAATGAAAGCTGGGACATCGGCAAAGGAATTTTAAGTAAATAATTGTTTTGTAGTGACTGTATGTTTGTGAGCCAAACGCTGCCCCTACCCTAATCCTTGCTCCCTATATGGAGCAGAGTCCTCTGCCGTAGTCTTCTGGGTTTGGCTTTACATCGTCCTCACCAACAGGACAGAACTTGCAAACAAGGCAAGAGAGCAGCGATCCAAATAAAAATCAGAGAGATGAGGCTGCTCTGCTTGAGCCCCAGCAAGTTCTCAAAATGGGCTGTTGCTGAAATCCTGACCTTGTTTGCTCTTGGGTTGCCTGAGCTGCTGCCTACCCTGTAGCCAAGATTAATTAATTCTAGTATTGATGTGTCGAGCAACTGCCATGAAATCATAAAACAAGCAGAAGGCTGTCGGCATCCCGTAAAACTTGAGGAAAAGACAGGGAGCAAACATGTAGGGATTTACAGTGCGGCACACAGAGCTAGCGCAGCTATAATCTCAGGTTGTGTTGCCTAAAAAGAAGCAGATCAGGTACCTCATTCTGCTCTGTATTACCCTGGGCAGAAGTTGATGGACTTACATGGCATAATGCAGATCCTTATTCCTTTGATGTTTCATCTCTTACACCAGGTAAGGAACTGGACTGTGAAGTCTGCTTTTTGCAGACAAGTTTAGTTACAGTGTTGAGCTGTAGGTTTAGATCTCCTTTTCGCCCTCAGAGCTCATCTTTGTCTCCTCCCTGGTCCTGTGTTGGCTCCCCTCGCTGTCACTTCATACAGTTGCAGCGACACTGCTGGAGTTAGAAAAACTATTTTAGAGGTGTGGTTCATGCTCATGGAGGGGAAAGCTAAGCAGTTGTGCAAGCCTTTATTGGTTGCAAGAAACAGCAAGGCTGGAAGGAGAGCTGGAAGGAGGCATACCCTGTGGCAGGAGCCTCTCATCACCATCCCCTCGAAGGAAAAGGTCCACGGGTCGCTTGGGCAGCACACGGTGGTGCTGGGGCACATGAGGTTGGGGTAGATGGCTCGTGCCATAGTGGGTCTATAGGGCTGGAACGGGGAGCCAGATCCACAGCAGCATCGCTTTGCAGCGGAGTGCACATGAGGCCAAATCCTTTGTGCTTTTGCAGGTCTTTTCTCTTAGACACTGGCTCCTTAGGAGGGAACCACCTCTTGCAACATCTCTGCTTTTTCTAGTACAATGAGCCCCTGTCAGGATCCTTCACTTACTCCAGTACCAAAGTACAGGGGAACCACAAACAAGAAACATAGTGTTATAACACTGTTGTGCTGTCACAAGCCATCCCAGCTAAAAATAAACTGCTGGGATAGACTGGCAGCCTAAACAAGCGTCACACTTTCTTTCACCAAATGCCATAAGGAAGACACCCATCAAGAGCACTAACTCAGTCAGGGCACAAATAACTTCAAATACTGAGATGAGTTTCATTTCTTGCCTCTCTTCTGAGTGTAAGTCCCACCTAGCCCTCTCCTGCTCCTCTGTCCTCAGCAAGCAGTCTGGAGCCTCTGGGATTTCTCCGATTCTTCAGTTTGAAGATTTTTTTTCCCCCTTTCATCACTTTAGGGTATTCCATGTAGCCCTGGGAGGGTAAATCCCCCTGCAGGGAAAGGAACAACCCTCACCTTTGCTTTAAGTTGAGTTCAAGTGACCTGTGGTTCTTAGCTCACACCTTCATGTTTTGCCACGATATGCAAGTTTTGCACAGCTTTACAGGGAGAGGGAGAACCAGCCTTGCAGAAAACCACCCGCAGGCAGACAAAGGCCAGCAACAAAGCGCAGCGAGCTGTTTTGTCTGAGCCTGGACTGCTCTGTCTCTGGCTTTTGCCGGGACTGGCAGCAGTCAAAAAGCAGGCTAGTTTTCTCAGCTGATCTTGCTTTAGTCTTACCAGGTTATCTGAAGTTCAGCTCTCCCCCCTTGCCCCACTGTGAGCTGAATGGAGTGTGATACCTGCCCTGAATCACAGCTGTGCCAGGCTGCCCACAGCACACCGTGCTGTTGCTTGTAAAAAGCCGTGCTAGGCAGGTTCCTATCAGCTCCTCACCTGTTAAGACAAGCTGGAGAGAGTTAAGGTGTCCTGTGACGCTCCTGAGGACACTTTTGCAAAGCTGCCCAGTGTGCATCGGACCTGGTCCTGCTGCAGCCAGTAGCTTCCCACAAGACCGAGACGACAGCTCCCAGCTTCGGAGGCCATGCTGTGTGTCTCACTTATACAAGATTTTCCTTCCCTCTCCCCACACTTTATTTTCAGTGTTTTCCAGCTCTGTGAGAGAGCCTCAAATGCAGAGGTGAGGTGCCTCCTCACAAGACCCACCGGCTTCTCCATGAAGATGCTGCCGGGCTCAGTGGGAAGCCTGCCATCCGCCTTCTGTTATTCCTCAGTCCTGCCATGCTACAGAGCTCGACACTGGGATGCGGTCCAGAAAGTTTTTGGATTTCACCAATCTAAAATTAATGAGTGGGGCTGGCACAGCCCCCGTGCCAGCCCTGGCTCCAGCACATCCCCATGAACACCATCGATGGCAGCAGAGACATCCCCAGTCCCCCTTACTGGGCCCAGGCATATGTGGCCATGTCACCAAAAGGAGCCATCCCTTTATCACTCACTTTGTCTGCTTTGTATCCAAAATAGCCACACTCAGGCACTCAATGCACGGTCACCAAGACATGCCCAGGAGGAAACCTCCCACCCTTTAGCCTCCTGCTTTGCCTTTTGGCCTTTCAAAAAGACTTGGACCAAGTAAGGGGACAGGATGCTGGCAAGCAGAGCTAAGAATAGGCTGCAGGTGGCAAGGAACAATACTTTTTCCTCTAGTATCAAGCAGGAACGGAGCCAGTGGGGCAGGTCAGGCTGCCTTCCTGCGCTGCCTGGACACGGGCAGTCATGCTCTGGCGATAGGTGATGTTCAGCCCTCAGCTGGCCCCCATGGCAGGCACTATGGACACCTTGTCCTCGAGGCTGGCTGCAGAATTATAAGCTGGCTTGTGCTGATATGGCACAGGGAGAGCTGGAAGAGAAAACGCACACTGGCTCTTCATCTGCCCTTGTGCAGCATGTCTCCTTTACCAGTGCAGAGCAACAGTGGGAGATGCAATGGTGGGAGATGCATACGGTTCACCATGGGCACCCAGTTAGGAAAATTTACACAATGTGCCCAGTTTCAAGGTCTCGAAAAGTTTTGATTCAGAGATGCCAAACCACTTCCAAGTTAAAGCAAAAGTATCCTTGATGTTCCCTCATCCAAGGGTTAAATTTTTAGTGTGGCTTAGCACAGCACCTCACTTGGACACCACTGAGTGATGGCAGAGTGTTTTTTGGTGCTCAGATCTCTTTGCTGCAGGGCTTTGGAGCTGCAGGTGGGATCATTTGCAGCTTTGCTGAAACAGTTCATCACCAGAGTCCCTCTCGGGGCTGCTTGGCAGGAAGCGGCGCGGGGCTGGGGAGTGTGGGGTGCAAGGAATGGGGCCAGACCACCTCCAAACACTGCTCCCACCCCAATCAGAGTCGGAGCAGGCACAGGCATGAGCTGAGCCAATGTTAACCAAATGAAAAAGAGTTTTGACTGAGGCCAGTGAGTGAGGGATGCACTTCAGCTCCTTGTAACAAACCATTGCAGCTTCAACCCCATGGAAAGGTTTGCTCTTGCAGAAATTGCTGAAAAAAACCAAGGCACAGAAAGTCATGGGCAGGTCCATCTGTGACCAGTATGCTTTGAGTGTCATTTCTTCAAGTTATTAGCAGATATAATGAGAAAATTAAAAATGCCTCATTCCTATGGGGGGTTTGGGAGTGAAACCATGCCCTGGCTGGATCAGACCCTAAGAAAGGCAGAGGCAGCGAGAGTGCAGGAGCAGGCTCCCATCTCCCTGTGCATGGCTGCCGAGCTGCAGCTAGCCTGAAAGGCAGAGCAGAAGACTACAAAGCCACACGCAGCTGATTATGCCTTTCACTCGCCTTCATTTGCTGATTGCAAGGCCGGGAAGGAGGGAAGCAGACAGTACAATTAAAGCAGCTAAAGGTTGTTGTCAGAGATGCAAAGCAGAGATGCAGTTCCCCAACCTCCCGGCTGGCCTGTTATACGCCAGTCCTCCGAGACGTCTGGGGACAGACTGAAAACCACAGCCTGATGGTGCTGGGCAGCATCGAGTCCTTGGTCCCTACAAGATAACAGAGACCGGGATGTGCCCTTTGCAATAATCCTGGAAGAAAACAAAGAAAGAGCTGGCGCTGGAGCTGGACCTGCAGCTCTCTGAGATGGGATGAATTATGCCTTGCTAGAGAGGAGCCAATGCTTACAGAGTGTTAATTCACACGAACAGGAATTTGGCCCCGTATATTTGAAGCTACTGTACTGAATCCCTCACCGTTGGCTGCAGATGTAGTGGCAGTGCATCAGCACCAAGGGGTGAAGCGGGGTCCTGGCCTCCGGCAAAGCTCCTTCAGTGTCGGGGAGAGCAATCAGCTCCGGTTTGAGCAGAGCTCAGCACCTCCCAGATTGCCTATAGAAACACCGCAGTACTGCAAACACTCCTCCGGTTTTTGTATTTTTTCAATCAGCAAACAGCTCAGCCTGACTTTTCCCTGTTTCTACATAAATGCTTAAAATTCTCCTGAAATGGCCTTTTAAAATTTTCCATTTTAAAAGGAAAAAAAAAAAAAAAAGCTGCATGTAGCCAAGACAGACAATATTGGCTGGCTATAGGATTTATGCTGCATCATTGTTATATTTGGCTCTCCCTAATGTCAATAACTATTGTACTTTTAAGGCCGCATTAAAAAGATAAAAAAGGAACAAGCCAAGGACAGTTCAGGCCAAACTTCGGTACTGTTGAGTTGGTTGAATATACAAAGCAGCTGCTTTAAGGTCCAGAATCAATATTTTCACATCAGAGCGCTGCACAAAACACAAACCAGAGAAATTGGGGAGGTTTTGACAGGATTTTCTTTGGAAAGTCCTGGCTGGGCTCAGGCGGCTTTGGAGGTTGGGCTGGCGAGGAGTCAAGGCTGCAGGAAGCCTTTACAGGAGCTTTGGGCAGGGAAACATCCAAGTGTTTTACAGCTCCGCAGCTGTATGGACCAAAGTGGAATTTGCGGGGCTACAACTATTTTCCACTGGATCTGCTGGGAGCTGTAGCTGCTACTCTGTGGGATAAATTTGGTCCTGTGGTGACTTGAATTTCCTCACATGAAGAAAAACATTTTCCCGCTAGTTTATGTGTCCTAAAATATACCAAGAAGAGGAAAGTCGAGCCAGACGGTGCAGAGCAGATAGTAACCCCATTTCTTGGACCCCACGTTATCCTCCCAGCTGACTGTTCTGCTGAATAAATGGTGCTGCGGGGATGATAAGTTGTTACGCCACTGCTTGAAGAGTAAATTACTGCTTTGTGAGCAAAAGCAGCAAGGTTAGTTCATCAGATATAACTTGTTTCTGTTAGGAAGGAAAAGCTCAAGCCAAGGAGCTTCTCTCCACAAAAGCAAAATTTGTAAAGTAATTCACGCCAGCAAGTTATTACTTTTCTGATCAAAGCGAGTTTAAGATTAATAGAGAATCTCCCCACATACAACATGTATATGCACATGAATACCATGTCTCAACTGCTCTCTAGCTCCAGGAGATAGGAAGGTGGGGCAGCGGTAAAAGCTGGATTCATCCAGAAGGAAACCAGCACAGCACACAGACAGCTGACTTATGAGGAGAAAAGAAAGCAAAATCCAAATAAAACCAAGATCAAAAAGAAAAAAAGTCCTGAGATGTGAGAGGGATGCTCAGTGCCCTGGTGCTGGGCTGGGTTTGCCTTTCCTTGTTCGAGATTATCTTTTGCTAGTTTACTGTTACAATTTGAGAAGTCCTTGAAAATAAAATTGAAGTGAAATCTTAAACTCTAACTTGGCCATGGTTTTCCAGGGTCTGCTTTTGCCTGGACGCCTACACAAGGAGGGCCAGGCTCTCCGAAAGCTTAAAACATCCTTGCCAGGGAGGGAAGAAACCGCTAAGTCAGGGACAGAAAACATCCCTCAAGGCCAGTGCTGACCACCATGAGCTGCTACTGGAAATCAGTGTCCCATGAAGGTGGCCCAGCAGCTTGGGCTGGGTATGAGGCAGTGTAAGAAAGGCAGAAGCAAGCCCCGAATACATCCCCAGACTCTCTCCAACAAGGTTGAGCAGCTCCTCTCCTCAGCCTGCAACACCCCAGCACCTCCTATTTATACACCCTGCACCCCGTAATTGCCTCGCTTGGTGCTTTAATCAGCTGCAGCATAAATACATGGGTGCAGTAAACTGATGCCAGCAGGGAAGCAGCCTCACCTTGCTCAGGCTCCCTGATGGGGCGGGGGGGGAGCAGAGAAAAAGGGGCTGTGTAGGGTAGCCAACACTATGGTGTGGGGCAGGGGGAAAGATTTGCAAACCCCCCCTATCAGACCCCAGCCCTGATGGCAGCTCTTGGATGCTGCAGGGGTGCAAAATGTCTGCTCTGCACGCCAGCCTCGCCAGTGTATGGCAATGGCTGTACCCACCCGCCACCCCCAAGGGCAGCTGGAAACTCCCCATGTGATTTCACCTGGGCTAGGGCACACTCCTGCCGGGACAGCCCGTGAGCTGCCGGAGGACCTCCATCCTGAGAAGGACAGCCATGAATTGTGCTCCTGAGGACCTCAACCCTCTCGCCCTGCAGAGGGGAGTAAAACAAGACACCGGGCATGTCCACGTGTGTGGTGTTTGGGCCCATTTCAGGGTGGTTTGAGCCTCTGGGATACTCTCCCCTCACTACCCAGCCACATTTGCTAGCAGAGCATGCTGGAGAGCATCCAGGATGCTGCAGAGGGCAGAGATGTCCGAGGACAGATTAAACTGGGGAAAACCTGTATATTCTGCAGCCTCCCGTCCGCACCCATCCTTGGCTTCTTGAGCAACTCTAGTTGCCTGATTTGCCCTATTCCTGTTCCAAAACGGCAGGGATTGATTTGCCAGTTCAGGCTGACAGGGGTGTTGAAGAGGCCAGCCTGACTCAGCGGGTGCAGAGGGCTGTGACTCACATCAGAGGGTGGATTTCACCCAAGCCCTTGCTGCCTTGATGCCTTGCTGCCTCACCGCCGGGACGCAGAAGGTGCTGGCTCCGTGGTGGGCAGCCAACACTTGGCTGCCTGCCTCTCCATCAGCAAGGCAACGCCATTGGGATCAGCAGTGTTTTGACCTTATAACCTGGATCTGCAAACCAGGGGTGAGAAGGAGCAGAGCACCACGGGAGTGGCAATGCCAACCCCAGGGTGGGTGGGCAGGAGCCAGAAACATACTGGGTGCTGTGGTTAAATCCCCTTGGGACAGTGATTAGTCAGCTCTAACATGCGCCTCGGGAAGGTGGTGGGGATGCTGGGCCAGCCCAGCTAACAGGGCCAGACTGGAAACTCCAGCAGTTTGCAAACAGAGTTTGGAAATGCCCAGCAGGTCAGGAGATGAGCAACGGCATGCCGGGAAGGGGGAAATGGAGGGGCAAAGTAGTAAAAAGCTCTGATAAGAAAGGCCCTGTAATCAGAACAAATATTGAGTGATTCAGCAGCAGCTGATCAAGGAAGGAGTATATGTCTTGCAGTGTTTGACTTGCCGGTTGTGATGGCACAACAGCCTCCAACAAAGCAAAGGAGCAAATGCAGGTGGCTCCCCCCGTCGCTGTGCCATCTGCTCAGCTTCTGCAGTGGGGACCCCAAAAAACTGGCCTCTGCGCTTCCTTCAACTGAAAATGATGCCTCCTCCTGCAGCGAGTGCAGGTCTTTGTCCTGCAGGGATGGCAGCAGCATGCAGCACCGGCCACCGGGTAGGAGGCCAAGACAAACAGCTGAGTTGTTTGCTGCGTGTCCCGGTAGACAAATACTGCTGGCAACCCACGTTACCTCACCAGGGGATGTTGCAAAAAATGCAGTCCCCTCCTAGCCAAGACTTGTAACAGGGGCAAACAGCCAAGGGCAACTAAATGTCCCGACAGCCTGTGTTATTTGCTCACACGGGGCAGGTCTACCTTTAGCCCTCATTTCACAGTGCTGGGACGCAGCCCCCTCAATGCTCACACCACCTCGGCTCTGGGCTCCGTGGCTGGGTCAGTGCCTGGCATGGCTATTGCCTTTTACTTCCCCCCAAATCCCCGCAGCAGGTAGTTAGGAGAGGGCTCACTCACCCTTTTCCCTGAAAAGGCACTGGGAGGTGTCATGTAATGCTCCACATAGGGCTTTGCTGCGCTCAGGCGTTGGTCACGGGTGGGCTTTCCATCACCATTGCCAGGAATACAGGCTTGGAGCCCAGGCTAAACACCACCCATCAGAAACTTCAATCTCTTGAATGAGACCTAGAGATGCAATGGAAGAAAGCAAACAGGGAAAAAACCCAGTCCAACCCCAGCACTTCCCAATACCATGACCCAAAGTTTACTTCTGAAAATCCAGGCTCTCACCCTGTGTGTAAGACACACCCACGCTTCCTGCTGGCTCTACCCTCTTGCTCACAGCATGGCCATCGTTTCGCAATACCTAGCTGGCAAAGAATTCATCTTTCCTAGCAGATGTGAGCTGGGGGTCTCTGATGTGCGGGACACCCATACCTGCCTCCCCTTTGCTCTTGGCTATCGCAGATAGGCCATGGCTCAGAGGAAGGCTAGTGGGACACCTTTGCCTATGGAAAACCAGTAAAGTTCAGGGAGGAAAAGAGCCAAAACGGCAACAAAAAACTAGTGCTTGATCATATGGATGCCCGCACCGTGACAGGGTGGAGGTCGAGGAGGTTGCTTGATTGCACAGGTCTTTCCACACTCCCTGCACCCTTCCCACCCATTGTGCCAGCGCGGGCGGCGGGGAGAGCCCAGCGGAGGGGTGCTGCGGCAGGGCTGGGCTCGCGCGCAGTGGAGCTGAAAGCTGCTCTGCTGGAGCAACCCGGGGAAGAGTGGGAATAACTCCCTGTGCTGAGCACCTCTCTCCTTTCATGGGAAAAGGTGAGCATCTCGGGTCCCACTATGGTGCTGAGCAAGGAGCAGCACCCACCCTCCCTGCCGGTGGCAGAGGGGACTCCTGGCCATGCCATCTCCAAAGCTGGCAATCCAAAACCATGGCAACACTCTGCTCTTACAACTCGGACCCACAGCAGACACGTCCCTACCCAGACAGGCAGAACCATGATTATTTACACCAGCTTCAAGTGCTAAGTGAGCACAGGAGTAGTTTGGCAAGCTGGGTAAATGAACAACAACCAACCCCCTCCAAAACAAAACACAGGCAGAAATGGTGATAAAATAAACTTTTCAGAGATCAGATTTATACTTCCTCCTTGGTACAACACTGCTCCTCCCAAACAGGGAGCTGAAATTCCACCAGAGAATCATAGATGGTCAAAAACACAGGAGAGGGAGGAGGATAAATGAGACAATACAAAGATCATGTAGGTACCAAGTGAGGTGTGTCTATGGGCTGGCACGACTTAATGTGGATTTGCAAAGACCTGTCCACTGATTGACCAACCTGTGAGTGCCAAGATGCAGCTAACCCTGACCTACTAACCAGATTAGTGGGAGATGGAAAGTCCCTACAAGACCTGTGGCCACTGGCTAAGAAGTAGGGAAAAAAAGTCAAGCAGAGGAATTTACTCCCCTGAAGAGCACAGCTCATGGGACAAAAATGCATGGCCTTGCTGTTGCCCAACTGTTCGAGCTTCCCCGTCAGCTTAAGTCAAATATCATTGGGGTTACGGCAGCCACCACCGACTGTGGTTCCTGCAGCTGGCGATGCACAGTGCCCTTTTGGGGGTCACCACTGCTGCTCCAGCCCTGCGCTTCCCACCTCACTGTACCTCCCCAGCCACCTTCAGTGGCTTTGCCAGCGAAGAGGGAGAGCAATAAGTGGGATGTGGTGTGAATTCTGGGATGTGTTACCAACGCACTGGTCAGCATGTGAGGAAAATATGAAATGTTTGTCACAGGCTTCTTGCCATGGGCGCTTGCTGCTAAATTGGCTTTGCATTGAGATTTTGTGCTCCATCTATAGAGTCCATGGGAAAGCAGGTAGTGAAACATCATGGACCTGCCAAGAAAACCAATAGCTCTGCCAGCCCCCCTGGAGCCCGGTGAAGAGCTGCTCCCATGCGGCACATCGCCCCAAGACCGCCCAGTGCCTGCTCTGTCCACTGTGGCCACTTTCCCTGCCCACACCCCAGCCCCAGCCGGCTGCCCTGGGCTCCTCGGTGGTGCAAGAGCTGCAGCCCATTGCATCACCCTCGCTCCATCTCCCCTGGGCAGGACTTCATCAGTCCCAAACCTGGCAGCTTCCCCTGGGGGAACTTGGACAGCTGGCCCCAGCCGGCCAAGAGGAGGTGGGGCAACGCTTGCCCTGTGCCCCGGAAAATACTCAATGTTTTGAATCATTTCCTGGTCCCAGGTCGTGCCAAAGCCAAGACCTTTCCCAGTTCCTGGCGAGCAGCACCAGTTCCTGGTGATCTCCTGGGACAGAGAGGGAGCACTCTCCTCCAAGACCTCTGTGCCAGCTCCTGTCTGCTTGCAAAGACTTGCCCCAGAGGGACGGGGTTGATGGGTTTTCAAGTGCCTGGAAAGAGTTGTTATGGGCACGTATTCAGATTTACCCATTACCAGTGAGATGATTTTACTCAGATTCCTGGGAGACCAGAAATGAAGGCAGAAGTGGAGCAATTAGCCTCTGAGGAAAGGACGGAGAGGTGAAGGTTTAACGGCAGGGTGGCTGTTTCTCAGCATAGTGGGGCCCGGGTGCTGCCGGGAATGCCACGGTAATACCGTGGGAAAGAAACTGGTGCAAAAACATAGCTCCCCTTGGGCTGGAGAGCACCCGGAGACGCTGCTCCTCCTTCTCCATGGCCTTTTTCGTGGGCTGGGAGGCATTGCAAAGCCCTCTGTTCTCCTGGCCACCTGCAGCGGGGTGGCCTGTGGCTCTGCTCCCAGCCCAACACAGCAGAGTCTTAAAAGCAGATGCAAACCCTGTTCACATAAAAATAAAGTTATCAAGAGCTTTTGGCCTGAGGGAGTCCGTGAACTCCTGTGGGTGAATGGGCTGGTACCAGAGCCAGCTGAGGACCTTGGGGCACCCAGCTGCATATCAGGCGATGCAGAGAGGGCAGCTAAGCCATCGCTGGGCATTGCTGTATCGCACCCACAATGTTTTAGGCCTTCCATTGTGGGCTTTTCTATTTTTGACTTTCCGCCTAATCGCATAAGCTGCTTTCCAGAGTAATTACAGCATTCACAGCTTTCATTGACTTCCTTCAAAACCGAGAGCGAGGTTTACTAGGAGGGAGATGCCAGAGCCGCGCTCACTTTGACGTGGTTTATTCACCTGGATGGTCCATGGGCTTCAAATAACGCCAGGCAGACAGGCAGGCAGGCAGCAGGGCAAGTGAAGGGCTAGCAGTGCCTGGCTGGCCTCTGCCACCACTTATTTTGTTGGCAACTAAGAAGCAAAGTATCTGATAAAGAAAACTGTTTACAGCTCTCTCCACACAGCATAAGCTGAACTAGAAAGCCAAATCACTCTCCAATCCACAATAAACAGTGGGTGTTGGGTTTTAAAGAGCATCTCACCGTGACCTCGATGGCTCACTTTATGTGTGGTGGCATGGAAGGGAGCCCAAAGGTGAAAAGGCTTAATTAGTAATACTTCAAGCTGATTACTACGGCCCATATATAGGGTGACCTGCATCTACTATCACTTAGCATGGTAATGACTAAGTACAGCATGTGGTTTAAATATCTCCCTAATGCTAAAGCTAAATGCAGCTATAGCCCTAACCCTCTAATTGACTGATTCTAAATATGATAGATTAGCTTTCCATCTCATTATATGTATCTAATCAGGGGATGAGGGCGTGTATACCCTTGGACACATAGTTTTTCATTTCTACTGCCCTACAACAGCAATTAAAAGAAAATGACTTGTCTACTCGGGTTTGTTGCAGGCTTATCTTTTACCTCATCTCAGAAAGCTGCCGGATTCACTTTACGATGGTAATAAAAATAAGCTGCAGAATCCTGCTTCTTTGTGGACACCAAGATTTAGAAACGTAAATGTTGCCTGTGTGACCTTTGCCTGATGACCCTAAATTGGCGTGGGGCTCTTCCTGCCTGTGGTCATTGCCCCATAACAACCAGCTCATGGGCAGCAGTGCCCAACGGGAAAGGCTGGGAGCAAGAAGCAGGGGAGGGTCTTGGCACAAACAACAGCTTAGGCTTCAATTGCCAATTCTCAATGAGGACGCTCATTTAGATATTGTCTAAAAGAAGTTTCCTGATTCCAGCAACCAGCTGTATGGGCTGCCTTTTCCTGCGGTCACCATGCCCAGCTGCAAGGTCCTGCACATCAGGCAGGCTCTACTCCCCTATGAACTGCTCACCATGGCCCCAGCCTGAGGACACAGGTGGGTGGAGGACTAAGGCAAAGTCCCTGAGTGACCTCATGTGCATCTTCCAGCCCAGCTGAGTGCTAATAAGCTTGCTGCATTTAGGCTTTCACTCCAGGTCCAGGTAGCTCCAGGCACCTCCTTGCTCATGCCTTGTCTCTGCCTAGGAGCTGGTCTCCAAAGCAGGATGCCATGGGCCAGTGGCCTGGTGTTGAACTCCAGTTGCTGCTGGGGCCTCCTAAGCTACTTGTTAGTGCTTGGGAATCCCCAAGATACGATCGTGCTCCACCAAAAACAAGGGACACCTTGAGGTGTACATGAGGTCACCTTCAAAATTTGGCCACCATCAACAGGCCCCCTGGAGACCTCCCTCTGGCCAGGAGGCGCATCCTTTCCTGCTGGGAGGCAAGAACATCCACCTGTCCCTCCCAGCCCCTCTGCCTGGGCCTGGCTAAATGGGAGAGAAGAGGAGGTCACCAGCTTCTTGCCTAAGATGCTTTCAGAGGAACTGAGGATCACCTATGTCTAACAAACCTCCGTTGTTAGCATGGCCACGGGTCCTTTGCTTCCTCTATGTTGAACCCAATATAGAGGCTACAGAGCCAAAACAAAGGCCTTTATGGGCACGCTAGCTGGTCCAGACCAGTGCTGATAGGTCTATACGCAGACACAGAGTAATTCACCATGCGGAGATGAGCCATGTTATAATTTTGTCATTTTTCCACTCAAGTGTCCCAGGCACTGATTGCAGTTTGGGGATTTTCCATCTCAGACAAATTACCGGGCTCCACCGAAATAGCTGAGAGACAGCCCCATTTCGGGTTACAAGATCTTCACCAGATCGGCAACAGCAGAGTACCCCTCCATGTGCGTGAGGGAAATGCCTGCCATGGGCAGGGGACTCAGGGCCATGGTAAATTGTTGCCATGTAAGGAAAATTAAAGGAGTCAGGGTAACAGATTAGAGAAGGCATCCCGAGCTGGCAGGGGAAATTCTTGCTCATTAGAAGCAAAAACAAAAGACAGCCTCCAATTGCCAGGGTGTAATTTAGACCCAGGCTCTACGTGGCAATTTTCATGGGTCTGCAGGGAACCCCAGTGAAACTCTGTGATGAAGGTTCCCACAAGTGGAAGGATTTTGCTTAAGTCCAGGCCTAGCTGAGCAGGTTTAAAGGTCATACTTGCCTTCTTTCCACCACTTAAAATTGAGTTTTCAGCTACTGAGATTAGCATTTGAAAGGGAACACGATCCTGTGACATATGGCTCACTTGACCAGTTTCCTTAGGCAGTCGGAGGCAGGTTTTCTTCAGTGTCCAGAGAAGTGACAGAAGCAGGGAGCTGAACAAAACCACCACCCTGCCTTCCCCTTGGAGAAAGAGTTAGCGACGAGCAAGAATAAAGGGCCTGGGAAGTGGCAAACAGAAAGGTTGCCCCAAGGAGAGCAACATGTTCAGATATGTCTATCAGATAACAATACTAAAGCTCAAGCCCCAGAGTGTGTTCACAGAGCTTAAAAATAATGGTGACTCAGT
Organism: Morus bassanus; assembly: GCA_031468815.1. NCBI lineage: Eukaryota > Metazoa > Chordata > Aves > Suliformes > Sulidae > Morus > Morus bassanus. The sequence continues at coordinate 7,881,797 of CM062572.1, read as the reverse complement.
TCTAGGTGAAATACTTACTCACCCATAATACTGCCCTTCTTCCTCAAGTCAGAAGGTTTGAGCTACCGATGGTGCTGCCTTCACTTCAAGTTTGGGAGACACCAAGATCCCAGAACCTAGAGAAGACATTGGCCAGAGTCTTGTTGTCATTTTCAAACCCAGTGACTCAGTATTTGGGGTGAACATGACACTATGTTCACCCTTCTGAACTTCTCAGTTCAGAAGAAATCTGTGATTAGCAATGAACTCTAGTAAAGGTTCTTAACACATTCTTTCTTCTAGACTCTGCATTTGGGAAAAGAAAGAAAGACTTTTGTGCAGAAGGTATCTCTGGGCAGTAGACAGGCCTGTAATGGCTAGGAGGCCTGGAACTCTTTTCCATCTGAGTCTAGAAGATGATGAAGATATATATAAAATTGCTTCTCACTACCATTCCAACCACAGCACACCTTGACTAGTCTCCAAAAATGGCTTTATTGACAACTCTTGCAATGTTCTTCTATCTTGGCATACGTGGTGGCTATGATGGTGGTGTTGCTGTTGTTGCAGTGGTTTGAAGATCTTGAGATCTTGTTCCTGAAATCAAGTGAGATGAAGGTGAAATGGGTTTAAGAAGAAACACAGTTTTAGTTCTCACTGTTGTAGAAAAACTGAGGCTCTGACCCCAGTCCATGTTAAACATTTGGAAATGAGAAACTAGGTGAAGGAGCGGGGAAGGAAGCACTGGAGGTACTGAGTCACTAGTTTTGAGCAATCCTGAACTCACTGCTAAAATCTCTCATCTCCACTTTTATAAGACCTGTTGCCAACAACAGCCGTGGGAGCTCAGAGCTGAAGCAGGAGAGCTGACACCACAGGCAAGTTAAAACTGTTTCAGGGCTAAAACCTTTGTACTGACACATTACCTGTGGGAGCCCACGCAGTGAACTCTCCATCTGTCTGACCCAAGCTCGTTTCAAGCTCCCTTCTTGGGATGAAAGGGTTTGGGGATGTTCCTCAGCAATTCTGCCTGGCAGCCTTTTGCCACAATGGCTTCTAAGTCCCACCATCCCCGAGACCTGTGGTCCCCAAGTCTCCTCGATCAAACCACCCTCATCGAGGCAAAGGCATCTACCTTCCCCAGTGTGGATAGGGGCAGAGATGAAAGCGTGACTTTCTCGTATGTCTTTAGTAGTTGCCTACAAGTGTCCTTTGGTACTTCTGAAATATACTCTGCCCTCTCGGTCACAGCCCAGAGCTGTGACTCCATTTTTTAGAGGACACCCTCCTGTCCCCTCTCTTTCCTAGCTTCTAATACAAGGCGTGAGAAGGGAGATAGCCTGGCCTTCTCCCACAGCTTCCAGTCATGTATGGACATCACTGGGACACTGGCTGTACCAGAGTTCCCACCACCTTGTTCAGGACCAGAAGACACCCAGGTAGCCAACTGCCAACACAACTTATCATTCCTCCACACTTTTTAGCCTCCTGTTCTTCCTACAGGCTTGGGTCCATCAGCAGGACACGTCCAGCCGATGACAGCCTGAGGAGCGATGCAGAGTGCTGTGCCCAGGGGAAGGCAGGACGGGCAGCAGGGCGGGTGGGCAACGGCAGCACGGGCCGCAGGAGGCAAAAGGTGACATGCTTGTGCAAGGACTGAAACGCTGCTGAGCAAGCCCTACGCACAGCAACTAAACAGCATGTAAATGCCTTCCCCAGCCTTCCTCTTCTCTTTTTTCCACTCCTGTGCCTCCCGTATGCTGCATACCCTGTTATGTGGGTTTTGAGACAGGGAGGCAAGGGACTGCACTGTGGTGACTATACATAAAGAACAGGAAGAGGTGGAAAAATACCTAAAACCCATGCCCTCTGTTCTCACAGTTTTATCACCCAACTCTTGGTGTTCAGCATTTTCCTCCAAGCTCCAGTGCCTGGCTTCACATCAATTTGTGGACCCCAGCTTTCATCTAAAAGAATTATAATTACATGACATTCCAGCTACTATTGATGTGGAGAAGTGCAAGTCAGAATCCAAAATATTCATAATCCAGATGTTAAAAAAGAAAAAACCAAACAAAAAGACTCTGACATTTATTATTTTGGAAAGCTCTTGATTTCTGAGTGAGCCATAATTTTCAGACAACCTTACTCATCATTTTTGAATGCTTCGGTTTGGCAGCCTTGTATGTATTTAGTAATACAAACCCTGACTTGCAGCTTCCAATGAGAATCCTAATGGCATGATAAGACAGATTTTCATCTCATTCATGTCATTTCCAAATATCAGGAAATTTACTTAACAGCAAGAGTTGTAAAAGCTGTGAAATACTCTCCCTGGGGAGGAGCAGAAACTTCCTGACCACACACTTGAACAGCTGAACAAACCAACAGAGAGCAGGGAGCAGCAAATGGCTCTTTACTTTCTGGCCAAGGGACAGAGCAGATGATCCCAGACACGTTTTCCTCTTCATCCCTCCTGGCTCTGGGTATTGCTAATCAAGTCCTCATACCACAGCCACTGGAGCCTCTCTCATATCCAACTGGAGAAACAGCAACTTCTGCAGGAGGAGCACGCAGCTTCAAGGGAAAATACCGTTGCAAACCATTTAGGACTTCACAAGGGTTAAGGAACATGTGCCAGTCTTTGAGAATGCATTCAAAGCATCTTCATCCAGCAGTTAGAATTGCATTTTTAACATCAAAATCCCTTCGGCGCTTGGAGTCTGTGAGGTTTTTTTTTTTCCATTGCTTATCAAGCAGTGGTATTAAAAATGATGTCGTTGGCAGCACAGCCAGCCTGAGTAGATGCGAGACGATTTTCATCTATTCATTCTAGACCATCTGCTTCTTACCCTCAACTTTCAAAGGCCTTGAATGAGATGTAGGCCACTGAATTTTATAGCTAAATTTCATGAACCTCTTTGAAAATGAAAGGATTGCACAGAACACAAATTTAGAGACATCAAAGGGACCTTCCCTTTTCATGCAAGCACTAAAAGCAGTGCAAAGGGAACTAATTATAATTTGCTCTATTGCCAGTTTTCACACTGGAGCAAATACAAGCATTTTATGCTTTAAACCTTACAAACCCATGGCTGCCAGCTTAATATACTCCTAAAGCCAGGACCAAATTAATAGACTAAAACCATCTTGTATCCACTCAGGCAAGCAATGAAGCCAAAAGAGCTGGCAGGCTAGCTCATGGATAAATTCTTTCTTTTTTTGTATCCCTGCTTTGTTTAAAAGCAAAACCCAATATTTCTTTACATATTCAATGGCAGCGCAGGCACTAATTCAGCTTTTTCAAAAGCAAAGCTATTGCATAGATACTTTTTATTGAGCTGATCTTCATCCATTCTGCCGACAGAGTCTGGAGGGAACACAATTGAAATGGCAGCTCCTCGTAAAAAGTACGGGAGAGTTCAGGGATCTCAGCCAAATGTGGCTGACTCAGGATCTGCTGACTCGAGTGGCTGAAATCATTACGTAGACATGTGAGTTCCAGGCAGGCAATGGAGAGGAAGAGCTGCCCTAAACTGTGAAGCAAGATCCAGGTGAAATTGTGAAAATCAAGGAAATGACTTTTACAGCAGAACACTAGGCTTCTAGTGCAAGCACAGATCGGCACATGTGCTTTGCCGTGAGGGTGATGGTAGGGCAGAGTGACCCAGACACCACTTGAAATCAATGAAAAGTGAAGCTGGGGAAGAATCTCCCTTTGATATTTGATCCCTGCCCCATCAAGCTAACAAGCCCTGGGCCAAAGCAGGTACTGGCTGGCCACGGCAGGAGCTTTTCCTGCTCCCCAGGGTGGCCTTAGACACCATTTCACATCTTCCAGAGATCTACAAGCTCTCCGATCTACAGTTCACAAAAATCCTAATGGAGCACCTACAGAGGTGTCTTAGTTTCCATTCCCAAGCTTTCAGAGGACAGGTTGGTGGATATTGCTACACCAATAAAAGCCTCCAAAGGTGAATATTCCACATTCTTCATACAGTAAGTGGTGTAAGCAAAGCTGCTTGGATCTTGGGGCCATGGAGACAGGATCACATTTTGATGTTGAAGACAACTGGAATCAGTCCAGAAGGTCTCCAGAGCCCCAAGGAATAACGGGACGATACCAGCATCCTGGCAAAGAAGTGTATCACTCGCTGTTCTCCTGCATTGACCTCCAGGGCAGGAGAGGTCATTCATAATCCTCAACAGTGGGAGAGTCAAAAAGCTGTCAACACAAAATTCATAGAAAGCTTTGGTGCTCCCACTCTCGGTGGCCAGCTTAGCTGCACTCACCCCTTGCCAAGCGAGCACTGCTGCAGTCATAACGCTGGGAAATGGCGTGAGGAGTTGCCTAGGGTCATGTCTGCACCAGAGAGGTGAACACTACACTTAATTCACACATGAATAAGATGCCACAGTGGCCCCCTCATGCAAATGCATTCACCCCTGTACCGTTTCTTCCTATATGGGAAAGCAATTCAAGCTAGCCTGCACAACTGGTTCTTGGATCATTTTTCTGGATAGCCTCTCTTGCTTCTCCCGCTTATACTATACAACCTGTCTTTCCTCCTCTCTTGCTCTGCTTTGAAGAAGCTGGGTATCTATATAGACCAGCAAAGGGACAAGAGGCTGGCTGGCTGCAATGTGGCCAGAAGATGCCAATGGAAGGGAGGGAAGACCAGAGGATGAAGCTGTGCTTACATGAAAGAGGAGATGCAGAAAAGAAAGAGGGAGAACTGGTGCAAAGCACAAGCACAAAGGCAAGAAGCGTCCAAGGGTAACTGAACCTCTGCCTCACCTGTCAAACAGTTCAGCGGGTGGTTTAGGAGTGGAAGTAAAAGGGACTCAGTCAAGTAGAGAGGGCTTGGGTGGGAAGGGGTGATACTTGTATGTAGAGCTCAGCTTTGATTTCCTATTTCTAACTTGGTCTCACAGCAGGTGAAAACGTACATACTGGTGGGTCTGTGCTGTAACGGGGCTTGTACCTGTGTAATTTCCTTGAGAAAGGCTTCTGCTCCCCTACGTCACCCCCACAGCGGTGCAGTGGTGCAAGGTCTGTGCAGAAACGTCCCTCTCTGCTGCACCTCACCCTTCACTCAAGTTAAAGCATGTGACTAGCCCTACACAAACATCATCAGTTTTACAAGAGGTTAGAAATCCTTCTTCTTCTCCAGTAATTCATATCTGTCCAAGGAAGAGGCTATAATCCTGACATACAGTTTCAAGACCAGCAAGGAGTGCAAAGGTGCACCAAGGAGCTACAGAAAAATCATCCAACTTCCAGAAGAACAGGGAAAGCACAGAACCATCTCCTAGAGTGTCTGGTTTCTACAAACTGTGCTGAAAAATTGTCTCAGTCTGCCTGTAGTAGAGGCCTGAGGCTGCAACTGATAAGAAGTGCCCTGAGAGTAATAAGCCCTTAAATCCAAACGAAACCAAGTCACCCTGTTTCTTAGATAAGGTTTATCATTCTCATGGGAGAAAGCTGTCCTTTTTTGTTACCTGTTGGTCAATGACTGCTTTCAAGCAGTTTGCCAGCTCTGTGGCTCCCATCGCAATAATGCTACAAATAATTTAAGTGCCACCACTTTGGATCAAAATTTTAATGAGGCACTGAACCCACAAAAGGGGCTCTGTATAGCATAATTAAATAGAATGGGCCTAAATAAACAGTAAGGTTTTACAAGTTACGTTATAGTTGAAAACAGCTGGGAGGCAAAGAAAGGAGCATTGAAGATGCATGATGTAAAAAGGCATTTCACAGAATGCAAACACTAAAACTTTTCATATCGCACAAACAGTAAAACACTACGAGCACATGATTTCCCTTTGATTTCGAAGAATCTGTGCGGGGCACAGGGCATTTGTTTTTTTCCTTCTGCTAGTCAGCACAATGAAATATTTCACATGGAAACCCAAACAGCGGCAAAGAGAGCCATTTGTCCTTCGGAAAGAAATAAATACTGCAGAAACTGGTAAGGTCAGTAGGAACATCTGGTTCAGTCAGGCCATGGGATGCTGGATTACGGCTCCAAAATGCCAGACAGTGCTGGGACTCCTCAAAATAGTCTTGCAAACAATCAGAATTGTAACAAGTCTATTTGGCTCAGAGCTGCAAGACACTTGTTTCACGCTCACACCGACTCCTCGAATCCACTGCAAGTGGTGACATTCAGGCTGAGCCAACTAGCTCAGCATTCAATTCTCTGTCTGCATCAGCTATTTACAATACCATGTTTGTTTCACCCTTGTCAATATTTGATCCAAGAGCTGCATAAACCCTACAAACACAGGAAGGTTTCAATTTCACATTAAGGTAATGTTGACAGTGGTGCTGCTGTATTGCATAAAGTCAGTGCACTGTTACTCCTTGAGAATGAAATTTCTGGTAAACTTCGTTTTCATTTCATTTCCCCCCAGTCCTCTCAGCAGCCCTTCCCCAGAGCCATAGCTATTGCTGCAGTTCTGGGCTTGTGAATGAAAAGTTTCTAAATTCATCTTGGTTTATCATCGGAAGAATTCCTTCTTCAATGGGAGTCAGAATGGGCTCCTCTTTTATAAAATCTGGATCAAAGTTGCTCACGTCATCTTTGGATTTCTGTCAAACGGAAAAACAAAGGAAAAAAATGTCAAAAATACATATCATCTGCTTGATACTCGCTCTGCATCTTTATTCTGGTCTTGAGTGTAACGAACCGTCACCTCCATAACCCAGGCTAAGCTTACTGAAAGCTTTTTCTGGGGTTGGACTGGGAGCAGCTGAGTGCACCCACAGAGCCTCTTACAGTGCAAAGCCTTTTAGAGCCTCTACAGGCTTCTGACAGGGAAACCACTCTCTGATTTAACTGACACCACCTCTGACGCGTTGCCTGCCCGGACATGGTAGGGCAGGGCACATAAATCAGTTCCCTTCCTCAAGTGGCAGCACAGACCCAGCCATTCGAAGCGGTTATCAGCCGTGTTTCCCATTAGCTGACTCCACACAGTCCCTCCTTATCTGCAGAGTGTCTCAGCTGGGTTTTGGAGGGGGGGTTGCGTACACTCCTCTATGTGCGAGCCATTAAACTTGCACAATAATGAATTACTGGGCCGTGGGAAGACAAATGGCTTGCCTCCAGGTGCTGGATTCCTTGCTGCATGCCACAAAGTGGGACTGTTTACAATGCACACACACAAACTGGGTTTGTGGCACATTTTGACACGGCATGTGTTTTTCCTGCATCCAGAACAAGGTTTTATTGACATTGAAGTCTAATGTTCCCAGATCCTGTTCAGCTCATGGTGGACAGAGGAGGCTCGCTTAGCCTTTGATTCAGGTCAAGAAACAACTCAAGAGCCTGATCTTGAGCTGCCACAGCTCCTCTGACTGCCTGATCCTGCACCCAGTGATTTTCATGGAGCAGGACTGGCTTGACCATTGCCACTAAGAGCTTGCAGAGTGACCACAGCATGAGACAAAGCCACTACAGGCGACAATTTCAAAGGCAAGGAAGCCACAGAGACAACCTTGGAAAGGCTCTCTATAGAGAGCAGCACTCCTCTATCACACAGCATCCTTAGGGCTGTGTGGCACCACTGGGAAAAGGGGCAGCACTGTGTCCTCTGCAGCCTGTCTGCCATTTGAACCACTCAGCTGACAGCAGCCTGAGCCCGGAACACCATGCTGGGGACTCTACAGACAGCGAGAGACAAGAGACAGACAGCCCAGTTGTGAAGGCGTAGGTGGAGGGGGCAGGATGAGGATTACTTACGCTGTTTTATACTTGGGGCAAGGCAAAGGGTAGTTAGGTGCCTAATCTGCTGCAGTTGCTTTTACAAACCTGCCTCTTTTGGCTGAGCTACCTTTGAAAATCCAGCATGGAGGCAAAAAGTAACCTGTACAACATCAGGTGGCCAACCAGCAGCCAGGCCAAGACCAGAGACCTAACCTCCTGGCTCCTGGGCCAGGGCTTTTGTGCCAAGGTTGCCCTTCCTTCACCTCCTTTCTTGTCTCACGGGAAAAAACCTGCTTATGGAGCCCAGAGGAGAAAAAAAACCAGGGATCCCTTTCCCCCACCCCTCCTTCCTACGTACAATTCGGGGCCTGAATGGTGGCTCCATCTGACGCTGGTTCAGCAGGTCCCAGTCCAGATCTTTGAAGTAGGAGTGCCGCAGAATTGCGCTCTCACCACCCAGCCCAGGGCTGCCCAGCCGCATGTTGGGGTTCTTCGTCATGAACTGCAAAACAAAAAGGGCTGTTTGTTTCCTCCCATCCGGCAGGGCCACAGGAGAGGGACCTGTTAGCAGTTGAACAAAAGCTTGTCCTCAGCTTTCCTGTTGAACCCAGTTGCTGGCCAGACTTCTCAATTTCATTGTACTAGAACCGCATGCAAGGAACTTGACTCATTCTCTAGAGGAAGAAGTCAGGGTGTATTTCTCCTTGGTCCCTTTTCTTTTGGTTAAATCCTTGGTTACCACAATAAGAAAAGACAGTTGAATTGCATCGTTTGCAACATTATAAATGTTGCACAGTGGTTTTGGTGGTTATTTATTTCTGTATTAATTTCTCAGGAATACAAGCTTGCTCTCAAATGCTGCTCACCAGCCAGCCAGGCTTTGGACTGGAGTCAGTCCTGAGCTGTGTCTTTTTCCTAAACCTCAGCCTGCTGAAGTGCAGCCAGAAGCCTACGCTTTCCTTCCTGTCATCTCAGGAAACAGAGGAAAATGAGCAAGTCACTGGCTTTTAGAGCCCCCCAAACCCTGAGCAGATGAGAGCAGACAGGGGACCATCTCCTCTCTCAATGGTGAAACTCTAAAAGAGGATTTCTTTGTCTAACATTTTTACTCTGCTACCAGTGAAAAGAAATCTCAAACCTCAGCCAAAGTGCCCTGATTTGCCAGGAAGCAATGAGAAAAGCCGTACATCATGCACACAGTGCGAGAGGGCTCTAGCGGGTGCCCTTTAGGTCCCAACAAGAATGATAAAGTGTGAGTGCTGTGGGTATTTCTTAAGGGGAAGGGAAATATTGGGGGAGGGGGGGAATCCTTCCCCCAGGCAGGAAAAGAGCTAGTTAGCTTGTTAATTTAGGATTATAGTTCTTAAAAATTCAGTAAAAACCAATCTTTCCCCTCCCCTCAAGTATTTCTAATTCATTAGAGAAATCAGGTTATGTTTAAACTGGGAAAATAGCCGCTTTTATTTGCCTATTGAAACAGGAGCATAAAGCAAGCTCTGGTGGAGGTGTCCAGACGATTTCCTCGAAGATGAAAGAGCATTATGTTTAGCAAATAGCTGAACCAGCCAAACCAGACAATCGGTCACTGTTTCGGGAATGACCAAGTCTGCTGCATCTCGGCAATGGGGAAATGAAAAGAAGGGGAGGTGCAGCGAGAGACCAACTTCATTCTGAATGTAGGAGCTTTTCAGAAGGTACAAATTCTCCTAGGACAAGTGGATAAAAGGTCCAGTCATTCCCTACCTAGAGAGAAGACAGGAAAAAGAAAGACGACTGCCAGATTTATTTTAGAAGTCTCCCCAATACCCCATCCTGAGGGGGCTTCAGAGTCAAAGTAGATGGGGCATCTGCAGCTGAGACCCTGCAGGACCCCAGACTCTGCTGACATTAGCACAAAAAACCCAGCTCCAGCCTGACCTCCTGAGCCCTTCGAGGACGTGTGCTGCCATGGGATTCGCTATGGCAGAACTATTTTCCACCACTCCACCCCAAAGCATCAGTAGAAAGTGCTGCTGAGCGCACCCAGATTTTTAAGAGCAGTCACCAGGACAGCAGCAAAGCCAACGTGGCTCTCTGCAGCCAGGGTCTTCCCATGCTCTCTCTGGATTCTTCAGCCTTTGGTTATACAACATTTCCATGGTCAGGCCCAAGGACAAGCACAATTTCTCCATCTCCCCGACCCTTTCAACCTGTTTTTCTCCCTTCCTACCAGCAGAACCCAAACACTATTTGTTTCCCAAGAGACTCTGCCCTAAAATTTCTGTGGGATACTGATCTCTAGACAACAGCTTGGTTTCCAAACCAGAAACGGGTCAAGCCAAAAGCTCTGAGACCTGGTTTAGACAAGCCTTTGCAAGTCTTAAACTAAACTTCTTTGGTTTGCAAAACAGGTCAGAAATCTCCTGGCAGCCCCATCTTTCTCTAGAAATTCCCTGCCCAGCTTCTTTGTCCCCACAGGTGGATATCTGCACCTCACTAGCTCTTATTTGCATTGTTGGAACACCTAGAAAGCTCAAACAAGATCAGAGCTCACTGGTGCTGGAAGTGGTATAAACCAAAACAGTCCAAAAAGACAAGACAAAGAGGAGAGAAGGAGAGCTGGGAATACGTCCCATGTCTCCTGGCTCTTGACCTACCGCCACCTCCATTACACCAGGAAGCTTCTGCTAAATCTGGAGGGGAAAAAAAAAAATCACGAAAGCAGATAATCTCTGAAAAGGGCTGGTAACATGCTTTGCTTGGGTTCCCATTCATGCTCAACCATGTAAGACCAAAACCTAAACTGGACCGCCCATTCCCAGATCAGTTCAGAGCCCTGGGATATAAAAGTGTGTTTACATTCATATTTGCTCGCTTTATTCCACATGATGCCAAAATTGCACAAGCGAAGGCATCCAATGCGACAAGCTGAGAGCCAATGTAAATGCATTCCTGGCTGCTTAAAACACCCTTTTTGTTAGGACAATGTAGATTATCCATGGGGCGTCCCTTGAGGTGGGCCGTTTTGAGCTCTGAAAAAGCAAAACATAATATTCAAAACAAAATGACAGTTCAAATTCAACAGCTCAAATTTTCACATTGGACCCGCAGATTGGGTCTCTACCTCAGCTGGGTAACTCTAGGCACCATCTACCCTGTGTTGGGTGCTCAAAGGAGGCAGGAGGAGAGCAAAGGCTTCAAATTCACCCACTGCTGGAACACGTCACCCGGTCTGGCTGCTGAGAGCGATGCTGGGCTTCCACAAAACCCTACTGAATTAATCCTTGCCTCTGACAGGAGTGAGCTGACCTATGGGACACCTGATCAAACAGCACCTTCCCCAGCTGTCAGGCATGAGCCCAGTGCTGCTGCCTCTCTTGCTCTGTAAAAACAGGGCTTTGAAGCACAAGGGTACCAAGGGCTGGAGTGATCCACCAGCACCATAAATCACTCTGGACAGGTTTCTCTAATCTTGTTTCCCAGATATTGCAACCCACTAACACAGGCTATCAGGACCTTGAAAGTGAATATAAGTCATGCATTCTACAAAGAGTATCAACGCAGTGTGAAGAGGCCTCCCTTTCATGTCAGTCAAACACATACTGATCTGCTCCAACAGAAGGGTGGGATATAATTTCAAGGGATGATCAGTCTTTTATCGTTAACTTACATCCCTGAAAAACATATTGTACATTGCACTGAGACCTCTCAATTGCATCTGTGCATGGGAACTGGCACTGAAAACATTTTCGTTAAACATCATCATGCAGTATGTGAAATACGTTCCCGTATTCTGGGCAGCCGCAGCATCCCTGCAGGTTACTCACCCTGTGGATGTACACATGCCTCCATACCCGGAGGCTGTGACAGAAAATGAGAGATTGGCCATTGCTGCTCTTCCGTTACATAAAATCTCCTGGTGAATTTTGGAAATGGCCAGACTGTCACTGCCTGGTGAAGGTGGGGTGTTTTCTCTGGGAAGCGGCTCCAGCCTTTATTTGACAATTGGGCTGAAAAGCAGGTGTGCAAACTGTGACTCCAACAGAGACAGTACTGATGCTTTGCACTGGAACAGTTACCTGCCTTACTGTAAGAGGTACATAAAATTAAAGGATGAAAATTTTGAAGACAGTTTCCACTAAAATGAATAACTAACCCTCTCAAACACTAACTGAATTCACCAGAAATTAATGCACTGACAAAAAAAGTAGATAAAGTTTTAGTTTGTGTTGTCCAATATGTCAGGGAAAACCAAAAGGCTATAATCACTTCTCAAAGGCTCAAAAGCCCATGAATCCTTCTCTTTCTCTCTCTCTGCCTTAGGCAGTACTGACATTTCTCTGCTGCAATAGGATAGCATCTGATGGCCAGTCTCATGCCACCTCTGCTCTTTGACGGCACTTCTAGCAAAGCAAACAAAGAACCTGGGATTTCTGAGGAATTTAATTAGAAGGCCAGCCTTCATCTCCGAAATAAGCAGCTGGAGCCCATACCCATGTCTCTGACCATGTAAGAAGCACTTCTGAACCAAACAGCAGGGGAAAGGGTAAAGCTGAGTGCTCAGAGCACACATGGGCACAGAGACACTGCCCTCTGCACACATGCAGGCTGTGCAGGACAAAGGTTTTTTGAAGTGCAGCTAATCTTTCACCTGATCCCTTCAGCTGCATTCAGAAACAGCTGGAAAATGTCTTACAAAGTATTGGCTGTTCCTGGCATTCATGGGAAGGCCAGAGTTAGACTCCTGCTTCACAAGTCGGACAGCCCTAAACATCCTTCCAAGTACAACCCTCCAATGTTTTTGCAGGTGATGAGAGAAGATGTTCAGCAGAAAGTTTTCTGCAGCAAAACGTCATCTCCTAATGTTTATTGAGTATCTCTAATTTTGCATGATAATCCAGAATCCAGCATGAATCTCAACCTCTGGCACACAAACACAGAAACTGTGAAGAAATACAGAAAAAAATTCAACAGTAACAATGACAAGGCAAACCAGAGATGTTCCTGAGCAAAAAGAAACATGTAATCACCCAAATCCAAGATGCCTCCCAGCAAAACCAAGAGCAAGACTATTAATCTTAAACCTGAGCCAGGCCGTCAAGCCCTCACTCTGTGATCACATCCAACCATGGGGAATTATCCCATTCCCAGTGCAAAGAACCCCTTGGGAGCAGCCTCAGACTGGGTCCTTTTGGGCTACACCAGTTTGTCGTGCAGCAAACTTGAGTGAGGCTCTCACTGACCTCAGCTAACCCTCTCAACAGCATCGCAGCCAAAAACAGCAGCTGGAATGAGCCAAAAACATGACTTCACAAGATCATTTGCAAACATTTACTGAAAGAAAATGCAGCAAGCCATGACAAGAAATTAAAAGCTGGAGATCAGTCCACGGAGGGCCCGTGAAGTTACAAGGAAAAAATGCAGACATAGCAGTGCCAACCATTAGGAAAAATCTGCATCAGCCCTAGAAGCTCAGCCTGCGAGCAGGTGAGGAAGAGCAGGGGACCTGCGCCAGTCCTCCCCTTCACCCACTACATGGCTTGGACCGTGCTGGGAAGGGCTCCAGGTCTCCCAGTCTGCTGGGCAAGGCTGTACTGGACTTCTCTGGTGCTGCTCACATGCAGCATTGCAACTTGTGTCTCAAGAGGCTGGGTTTGCAAATCAGACTAACGGCCTGGAAGTCAGTGAAAAGATGTTTGCACAAAACAGATGTTTCCAAGCATTAACTTCCTTGAATTTAAAAGTTTCCTTTCTCAATACTGGAATCGCTGATAGGTTTCTATGTAATTCATGTATGCGCTATTTGCATCATCATAATTAATTTCATGAGTAATATCACAGTGACTAGATTACAGGAAATTGCGTCATGTTCTAGGAGAACATTAACAAGCCCAGACCCCTTCACAGAAGTAACGCACTTCAGGAAGGGGAATACAACTTTCTGCTCAGCCATTCCCTTCACATTGGCAGCCTTCTGGACAAGGAAGAAATCATTATTTCTTGTATTAAAGAAAGTCTTAGATACACCAGCTCCCATCAGGACTCTGTCGCCCTGGTCAGGGCACATTTACCTTGTAAGAGAAAGCCCATGCCCCTGAGCAGCTCATCTTTCAAACGCAAGCACAGGGCAGAGATGGAAGCTCTCTCCCATCTTACAGGCAGGGAACAGAGGCCCAGAGAAATTCATAACTTCATTGTGCCAGGAGCTCAAGGGCAGCCCATCGCAAATATAATGGCAGACCCTCAGTCTCACCTTCTCTCCATCACAGCTTCCAGGTGCTTCAACGAGCCTCTATTCAGGACCGTGCCAACACAATACTCAGCCCCAACCCCCTCCATTATAGGAAAGAAAGATTTCCCTGTTCATGATATTAACATTTCTTGCCTGATGGTGTTTCTGCCATGTTGCTACCAAAGTGAAAAGCAGCAGAAGCAGCACAGAAGATGAACGCCCCACAGCCTCCCCTCTAGTAATAAGGGAGAACAGGGAGATCGGGAGATACCCAACATGCTTCTCTTCATTAAGATTCATGAGCTAAACTAACAGGGCAGAAATTAACTTGAAAGGAAATAAGATTTCTCAAAGATCTATTTGATCTCAGACAAAAGGGAATCGTTATATAAATAGAGCAATTACTCTAATTAAGGCTTCCCTCCATGAATCTCTTGACTGAATGCTGCAGTTGCTGAAAACAGTTTGGCTGCCTATTATGTAAGGCAAACAAACCCACAGTCTGGGGTTTCATTAGCCTTCATCCACCCCTAAACAAAGGAGAAGAAAGATGGCTCTATGGGTCCGTCTGTCAATGTCTGTATTATTTTTAATGATTGGAAGCCAGGAGGCATTAGCATAGCAGAGACTTTTTTTTCCTCTTTCTCACTTTTTTTTTTTTAATAAAAAGCTGTTCCTTGAGCCAGACTTGTCTTTTGCTCTCTTGGGCAAGGCTCCCATCACCCTCCACCACAGTCCTGCCAGGGCGATGCTCACAAGTGTATCTCACTTCCTCATACAAGAGCAATCCAGGGCTCAGACACACAAGTGGGTTATGGAGAGCGAGGTAGTCAGCACAGCCTGATTTCACTAAATGGTATCAGCTGAAGCTCCACAACCCTGGGAGCAGGGTGGTTGGAGGGCTCTCCCATGGGAGTCCTTGTACAGCAGCTCACCTGGTGCCTGGTAACTTAAACTGCAGCAATTCAGCTGTGGGTGTGAGCCGGGTGCTTGGGAGCCCGAGTCCTACTGACCTTCAGTGAGGATTGTGCTGCTGAGAATAGGACTCAGAGTCATTGCGGCTCTCTTGAGTGCTACCTCTATTTTACACTGTGGATTTGCTTTGACTGTAGCCATTAGAGGCCACATGGCATTTCAGCTTCCTACCCTACACACAGTAGGATCGATTGCTAAAAGCCCTAATTTGTGCTAGTACAATTCATCGTGGTGCTGAGCCAGAATATGGCCCATGCATGCACAGGGTACATCTACCCCCATGCTAGGGTCCTGGCTCCAGAAAACTGTGAGCAGGTGAAATCCTTCACTGCAGAGAAGTTCCATTGAGTGCAGTGCCAGGGCTCAGAAGTACAAGACCGCCCTGAAAGCATTTTAAGGGGTTGAGGAAGAGAGAGAGAGAGAGAGTGAGATCTTAGTTATTCCCTTTTCCAGATAAAAAAGGAGTGGGAAGGGAGGTAAAAACCAGTCTTCAGCCGTGCTCCTAAAAGCCAGAAGACTGTAACACTAAGCATGACAGCAGTCACATATTCAATGCACCGGCCGCAGGCAAGAAGGACAAAATGTCAGTGCAGTGGATATTAAGCAGATAAATTTGATCTTGCTTTCCTGTAGTGCAGAAATGGCTGCTTGATGCTGCCCAGTCAAAGCTCGAGGGAACAAGAAGGATTAACTGTATTGCAAACAGTGCTGAGCAAGAGAGACTAGCAAAATAAACCAAGGTAGATAAAGCAACTCATGCATGGAATACACACATCTGGCTCCAAATCTCCTGGTGGTGTAAACTGATGTAATTTTGCTGACAATCACCAGGAGAGAACTTGGCCCAAAACATGGGAATTAAATGTTGTCTGAATAGCTACAAACTTCCTTGCTGTGCTGAAATCTACCTGTTTCCCTGCCTCTCCCCACTCATCAACACTAATGCAGAATGAAAAGGCCACAAATATCAAATGCACATTGGCCCCTGATGATAGCTAGTGATTCATGACACCTCTGCCTTTGGTACTCCTGTAATAAACAATAATAAACAGAAATTAACTTTAGTCATTAGATATATGGAATATTTAACATAGGTTTTGGTCAAGATGTCACTCCAGAAATCTGTGTTTTCAGAACTGGTGAGTCCACCCCAGTTCCCACATGGGTCACCAGCTGCACGGGCTGCTCAGACAGTATCAAACTCCAGCTGCTGTTTTTAAATTACCCTGGATTGGACTACAGGTACAACATGGGGATATGCAGGTCAATTACTAAATCAATATATCAATCAGAGTAACACAAACACGGAGGGAGAATGAGCATCGCGCTTATTAACAGACTGGGGGCATGATCCCACTCTCATTTTAAGCAGTAGTAAAATCTCCCTAGGGTTGCATGGGAAAACAATTAATCATTTTCTGATAGTCTTGTCAAGAGGAATTGGGAATCTATTACACAACCCTGGGTGGCCTATTTACATAGGGTCAAGTACAAAGGGGACTAAAGTGCCCCAGACAAACCTGTAAAGGCCAATTAAGAAAAAAAAAAATCACAGGAAAATACTTCAAAGGAGCTTTTTTGTGGCCCTGGTTATATTTCAATTCTTTTAATTTTAAAGTTCCTGAAAAGACACAGCAGGTCAGAAAGTTCAAAGCTGGAAGGACGAGTAAGACCTACAGCCCTGAATAGCTCGGACAGTCAGAGATTTGTTACCGCTATAGTAGTGCTGAGACCTCCCAGTTAGATGGACTGGTCCCTCCACTGGGGGCTGCACAGCAAGAGCTGGTCCCATCATTCAGCGATCATTCCCATCTCCAGGTCGGACCCAGGTTCTCAAGGGAATCCTTGAGCCTTCCCCCAAGATTGGATTTTAATGGACTTCACCAAAACGCCTTTGAGGGTCTATAATCACACTGTTTAACTGTGGCAGAGCTGCTAAGAAGGGAGCTTCTCAACAGTTGCTTACAAGTCTTGGGTTTGGCCATGGGAATTGCTTCTTCCCAAGCACCTAGGAACAAGCAGAAAAAGAAGAGGGGGAAGACAAAGCCGGCACAATGAGTGCTCCTTCACTTTTTTTCCTATTCCTGGCAGGAAAGAGGAGGATGAGTCACACCTGACATTACAATAGGCAGGGGTAGGAGCTTTTGTTATGAAGCAAATCTGAGCCTGCATGACACGGACTTAAACAAGAAGCTAATTTCAGCCTATTGGAAAGGGAAAGGTAAAAGACCTAATGGCTACTTCAAGATAATTTTGGCCTTGGCAAGCTATGTAGAGACAGCTTCAGTTTTCTTTCACAGTGAATTATTCAGAAGCATGGGACTATTACTGTGGGGAAGAGGAGCACATCAGAAAGGGGTGTGATCGATTGGCAGAAGAGATTAAAAACAGCGGGGAAAGCTGTTTGCTGTTTGAGAATTAGGAGGTAAAGAGTAAGAGACAGCATGTTACAGAGATGGATATGCACACTCAGGCAAAAGAGGTAAGAAGGCAATCTGTGGTGGAGCACAGCCTTGTCACTTCACCACAGTGTATATTTATGGCAAAAATGGTCTAGACAAGAGATCATTTAAAACTGCAGAACTCTTTCCCAGTTGGGAAACAACAGGCTCCACACTCCTGCTTTTGCTGCAGAGGCTCATGAGCCAACCAGGAAATGCAAGATGAAAGCATTTCTAAGACACAAAATAAAGAAAAAAATGTTTACACAGATCTGGCAGAGAGATTCAAATATTGGCCTAAGTCTGACAGTCAGAGCTTAATCAAACTGTGCAAGAGGATTTATTGAGCCTGCCAACTCTGAAGAGATGCCAAGGAGAATAATTTATTGGCATATTTGAAGGCATTTTTAATATCTGCCTTTGTTAGCAGGCTCCTCAGCTCTGAGGATAAAGCAATGAGCTCATCTAGTTCCCTCTTTGATTTCAGTGGGCCCACCATTGTGTTGTTCCTTTTCCTTTTAATCTTTGTGTAAAAAAATACTCCCAGCATCTGGTTCATTCAGAAACAAGTTCATTCTGGCGGTTCCAGCACTGCACATGAAATGGATTATCTACCTTTTTCTGTCTGTTGGAAAGAACGAACCTGGCCCGGATCTGTAGGATGCAAGTGCAAAGGAGAGACATATGCCTTGTCCAGAGTGACGTAAAGGAAACATAGGCAACGTTACACCATCAGCATCTGGCTGTCTTGTTCCACACCTTGTAAGCGTTCAGGAGAGGCCTGGGGAGCACAAACAGGGGGTTTGGTCTAGCTCACACAGTGGCCAAACTGACTGCCCAGGACTTAGGGAAAAGGCGAGGCACAAAGGCAGCAGGAAGCACATACGCACTGCGCTTGGATGTGCCAAGCAAAGCACAACCCAGGTATTTTGAGTCATGTGTTGCTTGCTGTAGCATGCAGGGAGCATGCAGACACCTACTGTGGTGTATGAGCTGATGACAGCTAGTTCTGACCCCCCAGTATCCAAGGGTGTTGGACCCCAAGCGAGTGCAGTGTATGAAGAGAATAAACTTCTCCAAAATTCAGAAGACCTCACCCTCCGGGCTGATTTTAGGGGCGAGCAGCTGCAGTAAGTAGGCAGCCTGGACCATCCATGTCTCTCCTGAACTTAGATATCCTTGCCAGCAGTCCAAAACCAGCCCTTTCCCCTCCACTCCTCTGTCACAGCAGACTGGTCACTTTGATTACATTAAAAAATCTGCCTCTAAGTCTTTATGCTGTGAAAACCATGGCCTCTGCTTCCTCTCCTCATTAATGGCATTTTCAAGTTGCTTACAAGCAGTGGGGCCAGTCTGGTTCAGCACTGAGCACTCACCATCCAGAAAGCCTTTCTGAAAATAAGCTGCAGCACATGCAAAAGGGATCCTCACCGAGGGTTTGGGCAATCATGGTGGCATCCCCTTAGGATGGGTAGCTTACTCGGCAGCACAGCTCAGCGTTCATTTTGCTTTCTCTCCTTCAGCTGGGCCTGGGTGAGGTGCCCTAGGGAAACTTCTTTTCTGTATCTCTCCAATATTCTTTTTTTTCAGCCCATTATTGTAAGTGAATGCAGCACAGCCTGAGTCCCCAAGGGATCTGCTGGAGCTGTTGTCCTGCATCCAGCCAGACTGGACTGCCCTCTGCTCTGACCATGCAGGACATTAAAAGTTCCTCAGAATTTCTTCAGAATGGCCAAAAATAACCACTCAAACCCTGTACTCCCCGAATAATCCTGGATTTAACTCACACAAACATAATAATCAAATTTATTTCTCATTAGGAGACATCATTCAGAATTCCTGAGAAATCACAGACTGGTAGTGGTTGGAAGGGACCTCTGGAGATCATCTCATCCAACCTCCCTGCTTGAGCAGGCACACCCAGAGAAGGGGGCACAGGACTGTGTCCAGGTGGGTTTTGAATGTCTCCAGGGAAGGAGACCCCACAACGTCTCTGGGCAGCCTGTTCCACTGCTCTGTCACCCTCACACTAAAGAAGTTTTTCCTCATATTCAGGTGGAACTTCCTGTGTTCCAACTTGTGCCCATTGTCCCTTATCCTGTCGTTGGGCACCACTGAAAAGAGTCTGGCCCCATCCTCTTGACACCCACCCTTCAGATATTTATAAGCATTAATAAGATCCCCCCTCAGTCTCCTCTTCTCCAGGCTAAACAAACCCAGGTCTCTCAGCCTTTCCTCATAAGAGAGATGATGGGCTTGTTTCACCAGAAGGAGAGGCGGAGGAGGGCACCCTTCAGATTTATTTCTTTCTCATCTAGTGTCACCTGAATATTTAGGGAAGACGAAAACCCTAACATACACACACACAATTCTCCAACTGCCACCTAACTTATTTCTACATATGCATACAGATACACAAGGCATTTCTACAATTCACTATCAGTGCCCTCTAACTTAACCTCCTATTTTAAGGTAGAATTGGGCCACATTTTGAAATAATATCCACAGGCTTCCCCCAGCAACTCAAGAGAAATTGCTGGTGGAGCAATACACTACTCATTATAGCACCTTGTGGGGAAGTCTCTTGTGTCTGATGGTTTCGTGAGTGACTGAGGGACCTAAGGCAGCCTCACATTCACTCTTCTGGGCAGCAAAGGAATGACAAACTTCTGTAGAAACTTTTGAGTGGCTTTTTTAATTAACAAGATGAAAATTGGCCAAGCTGTTGTGGAAGGGCCCCCATACCTCTCTCTCACTGAAGATGAAGTGGCTGGTTGCTGTCTGCACTGCAACATTCCTGAGCCCTTTTCTTGGTCTCCAGAATAACCTGTGTGTGCTGCCTCCGACCAAAGGGGGAGTTATACTGCCAGCGAGCCCTTGGTATTGAATATTGGTGCGTGTGCTAGCTGTACAAACAAGCCAAAAAACCTAAGGAACTAACTGAAAAGCCCTAGCTTCTGGGTTTCAGTCTGTTACATGGGCTCACAGGAATGGGAGAAGAGGCTTTTCCTTTCTAGATCAGGGCTTTTTTGACTTCTTGATCAGGTTTCAAGGCTGCCTGGAGGCAAAGGGGTTGGATTTAAACTGTGGCACATTTAACCATTCCCCCTCCCGTTGCTCCCAAGAGCCATGCAAGCTCCCTCTTGGCTGCTGGCAGAAGCTGGGAAGGAAATCCCAACTCCCTCACATTGTACTCCAACAGCCAAAAATGAGTCCATAAAGCACAGGTCATCAGAGCAGGACCTGGCTCCTGCTGACCCACAGTGCATCGCTATTGCTGCAGCTGAGTTTGAAGCGCTAATTCCCAAACACAACAGCCCCTTGATGTTAACCTGGCAGAGCAAAGGGGATTTTAAGCAAGTCTGCAAGAGCAAAGTCTAAAGGAGGACACAGAGGTGGTGGGGGGGGGTGTGTGTGTTAGACTTTAGTGATGTTGTCAGGGTGCAGAAAGCGCCAGGGTATCCAGAGGGGGGAAGTGAACTCAGTGACACGAAGCAGCAGAGAGTTCACTAAACCAGAGTATTTGCCTTCTGAGTCAGCATCGCTTCCAGGCTATTGTTCTCTAGAAAAACAGATCAACTTCAAGTTTTTCTTTTGCATCCTTGGCACTGTATTACTGACATCATTTTTCTCCAAGATATGGGTCATGTTTGCTCTCAGCTGAGCTCCCTCACCTTTTCAGTTCTCACCCTTCACACTAATCCATCAGCATTTGGATTCCCCTATGCTGTTCCACCTGCGCTGAGCAGGAGTGCAGGCTGCTAAAACCACAGCCAATTTCCTCTCCACCTTCCCCTTTTCTTGCCTGGTGTTTATTTTTCATGTGAAAACCACTTGGAGGGGGACATAACCATTTTTGCACAGTCTCTTAACTCCAGTAGTGTTTTCTTCAAAATGCATGTTTTTAACCAGCTGGAGGGAGAACAGGCTTTAGTCTCATTTGTGCCCCCAAAATATACAGCTACAGACAAGGCTGCCCAAGCCTCATTTCCGCTAGGCCAGAAGTGTTTCAGAGCTCACATTAAGGCTGGAAGTTGGCACACAAATGCCAAGAGACACCCTCAGCTTCAGCAGACTCAGCTGTGACAGCAGATCAGAAATCCAGGGTGCAGAAGGCAGAGCAATGCTAACACTTCCGTGAGGAGATGCTGCTTTCTAGCTCCTGCTGTTACCTGGCTCTGAGAGAAAAAACATCTAAGCTGCAATTGCTCATCCAAGTTTCCAAGCCTTTGGGCCAACCATTGCTCCTTCAGATCATCAGTCCACGGAGAGACTCAACAGGCTTAGCCCTTCTCTCCTCATCTGAAACCAGACTTGGAAAGGAAAATCCCTGCAGCTTTCCCAGTGAATTTGCTTCCCATTACACCATTGACTTTTTGTCAAGACCCAGTTTTCACTGTGTCCCTTCATTCTCCCCTCCAACTAAGCCTGACTGTTAGCAAGACAGTGTGATTGAATTGCATTTGAGAAAGTCATACACGAAGCGAGTGAAGCATGCTGCCAAAATACCACCCCGCTTACGGGAAACAAGAGGATTGTATTTCATTCCGCAGTTCACTCAGCTGAATCCCAAAGCCTCTGGCTGCCTGGAAAGCCACCCTCTTTGCTTAAGCACTTTGTGCTAGGGACAATTTACAAATTCAGAACATCGACATGCTATAACAAAGCAAACTCCAGCTGCACTCTCACTGTGAAAGATACGGTGCAGCAGTCTCTGCTCTCTGCGTGCTCACAAAGTTTCTCTTTCACAGTCTCTTCGTCATCAGACACTGGTGACTACTCTGTCAGCTGATGGCAAAGAGTATTTGAAAGAACTTCTTTTACACAAACCCAATAGCTCCTCTGAAATAAGCTCCTTGTGACTGCATTCAGGTAGGGCTCCAGAGAAACCTTTTTTTGGGGGAATCAAAATCAAAGAAAAACTTACATTTAGAATGAGCTGAAGTGGTCTGAATTCATACTGCAGCAATTCTCCTTTTCTGCACTTTTTTTACTCCCACAAGCAAATCCATGCCCAGTTCAACTTGCTTACACAAGCAGGGGAGACCTCAGTTTGAGTCTTCTCCACCTGACTTGAACCATCAATACCTAAATTCCCCAGTGACACACTCAGACGGAGCAGAGTACACGAGTGAGATTTTCTACTTCCCTCCTCTGGGAGTATTGAATCCTGCAAAATCATGCTCGTTTACACTGATTTAGCTCTGCCCTACTCTTTACCCAGCTCTTGAGGGAATATATCAAGGACAAAAAAAAAAAAAGGGAAACAGATAAAAACTTATTTTTCTAGGGCATAAATATTTCTGCTTTTAATTCTAAACAAGGTCCCGGGGCATTGAAGTTGTTTTTGTTTTCCTTGGCACCAGTGCTCAAAAACACACCAGGAACACCCAGTGATGTAAATGAGGTCCTAAGGAAGTATTTTGGTTATTATCAGGAAACTGCAAGAGATGAACAGGATGCAACCTTCAGAAATCAGGTGGTTTCTGATCAGGGGAAATTGGTGAAGCACAATTATGGTAAACAAAAGCAAAACAAAATAACAGCATCTGTGAAATGGGTCCTAAAACCTATTATCCTTGTTTACAATGAAGCTCTTCATGAAGGCTTTCTAAACCTAGATATATCCATTTGTAGAGCATCTCTAAGCACCTACACCTAATTGCATCTTCCTAGCAGAAGAATTTGATTTTCGTTTCAGAGCTTTGTACCACTCAAGACTAAGCGAATTCTCACTAGTCCTGTTCAAGGTTAGAGGCCAGAAGCTTTAGTGAGGGGATAATCCAGTTATTAAGGCTATTAAGGCCTTAGCCTGCAATACAAGAGACCCAGGTTTAATTCCCTGGTCTTCCATAGGCTTCCCATGCCATGTAATTATTTACAATCACTTATGTCACTGCAGTAGTTGAGTGCTCTGATTTTCCAGAGCTCTTAATATCATTGGTTAGAAGGCACTGTCACAGCTATAAATCAGGGAGTTCAAGCTCATTTTTTGTTGGAGGTAAACACAGTAGTGATTAGAAGATGCTCACATGGTAATAATGCTGTATCTAAGAGAAATAATATTAGCATCAGAAGTCTGTGAGAAAAAACCCCCACATATTCAGCAACTAGAAAATCAACTGTCTTCCTTCATAAAATAGCCATAAGGGAATAAAAAAAGACAGGTTCACCACTCTGTGTTATACTGACACCTGAAAATACAGACCAAATGTTATCAGTACACTGCAAATACAATACCTCAGCAGTGGTTGTATTTGTTATCATTGAAAAGAAATCAAAGTGTGTGGGTTTCCTCTATTTTAATCTAGAGCCTGAGACAGTTTCATGACAGGATGTTTCCTTCCCGTTAAAGCCAACATGCTCTGATGACTCCAAAAGCTCAGCATATGAAAGGGAAGAGGAAATGAGGAACTCTTCTAGTGAAGAACTCTTGAACCCAAAAGCAGCTACTATGAGGTTGCAGAAATTCAGGCTGTAGCCAGCTATCATCGGTGCTATAACATGATGCAAGAGTCACCTCCAGGTAGCAGCCACCCAGGGAACAGAAACACTGAAGAACTGAAAGACCAGTAAAAATTTCAGTTGCAACTTCTCACTAGTTAATCACAAGGCTCCCGGTTATGCCCTAAATTTCAGCCTTTTCCCCAAAACAGACATCTCCTAGTAGTGCAGTGCTTCTCTTGAGCAACGCGCGTGCATTTCAGAGAGCCAGTTTTGTTTTCATTTGGGTTTCACCAGCAATACATGATACAGCAGACAAGCAGAGCGGCTGGAGAAAGGACCTTTTTTCAGGCAAGTAACCAGCAATTGCCAAGTTGACTGTGCAGTTTTGAAGACACCCAGTCAAGCCCTATTTAAATTCTTAGCTCCCTCCTCAATTCTGGCCCTCTTTCTCCAGTGCCACTCATCATGCTGCTGCTTGTTAATCGCAGAAGGGACCCACTGTTAAAAGCTGGGCTCTGAACATGGCCTAGAGCAGCCTGGGGTGACTGCAGCTTTCACTGGCTGTTTCTATGAGATTCCTATCAGAATTAGGAAAATAAGCATTTCATCATTAAGAGGCTAATACACAAATCATATTTTATTATACCCTGAAATTCCTGTTATGATGATCATCTATCTGACCATATTTTACTTCCTTCTCATACTTATGCAAGATACCTGCAACAAATCCACTCTGCCATTACTTGTCACTGCAGAAGAGGAATTGGCTGAGGCATTCAAGAGTCCCAACCCAACAACATGAATGCTGCTCCAGAAGCTGCAAGGAGTCTAAAGTTCACATTTTTTTATTTTAAATATGTTGCAGGTTATTTCCAAAACCCAAGAGGGCCTTCAGCATGACAAATGATCCCTCCTGAGTACAACCTGGCATTTCAAAGCACAACCCTTTGCCTCCTCAAGAAGTGGGTTTCATTCTTAGTTTTCTGTGGAATTTATTAGATGCATTTTCAGCTACAGAAAGTAATTGCTCAGTTCATATCCAACAGAAACCTTTCAGCAGAAAACTCCCAGATTCTCACTACTAAAGATCTGATGAAAACAAACTCTCCTCTTTCCTTTAAATGGTCGTCATTCATTAACCCATTTCTGTAAGTCAGTGCTCCACAAGTTATTATAAATTACGATCCTTACCAACTATTTCTTTGGCCCTCTATTACCATAATAGTTAGTAGTATCCAGTCTTAAATGCATCTTTGTTTTCAGTGCTTTTGCAAGGAAAGGATATACTCTGATCCTCCTCTCTCTAAAGGGTGCTTAGAGATATTATGTGGTTTGATCAGGGGCAGGAAGAAGTCAGCAGCAGAACAGCCAAGTTAGGTCTTCTGATTCCTAGGTTAACACCCTCGTCATGTAATCACCTTTTGATTCATTACAGTAAAGCCAGGGAGTTCCAGTGCACTGGGCACTGCTTGTACATACACAGCCTGAAACCTTAAAAAGCTTCATTCCCATGTCACAGGCAAAGATGCGAGGCACATGGATAAGAAGCTTCTGGGAAAATTCAGGAGTATGTGGAAGAACAATGGCTAAGTGTGGCCAGCAACAGCTCTCCTCAAACTGCTTGCTGTGCAGCCCCATTTTTTTTTCTCCCAAACACACAAAAATCAAAAACCTGTCTTTGTATGCAGGTAGACAGCAATCCCTGAGGTTGGCTGATACTACCAACAGTCAGAAGGAAGGATTATCATGAAGACTTTACTTCTTTGCCTCTCCAGTTGCATGGAAATCATACGGTGACTACTGATTAAATATTGTGCATACCTGCTGCTTCTCTTCTGGAAGATGACCATATGTTGTAAATCATTAAGTCAGCAGGCAAATGCCCAGACACACACATGCACACACTTTGCCTGCCAAGTTGGCTGCTGAACCATATAAAGGACATAACTATGCAAACACACCTAAGTGTGGCAGGATTTTTTTTTTTGTTTACCCTTCAATCCAAGATAAGAAAAAGGTCAGGGTAACCATGATTTCTGAGTGTACATACCCCAGCCCTGTTTTCTTTTGCTAGATTAGGCTGAAGAAAGCCAGGGCAGAGAGCACGCAAACAGCCAAAGGAACTCACTGCTTTGAGGATTGCCACAGCGTCCTGCTGGAGCCACGTCGGGTAGACAACTTCGTCATTCAGAATTGCCTCGAAGAGGTCATCCTCGTTCTCTGCCTCAAAGGGCGCATGGCCACACAGCATCTCATACAGCAGCACGCCCATGGCCCACCAGTCTACGTCAGGGCCATACAGCATCTCCTGCAGGATCTGAAGAAGGGACGTGAAAGAAATATCAACGCTGAAACTTCTTGGAAGAAAAAGGATCTGGAAACATTAACGCAGAAATTCTCGCTACGTCCTAACAGCTCTCTCTGCTAGGCTGGCTGTATGTCCAGGAATACATAGGTGATCTCAAGCTGGGAACCTCCAGATCAGCACAATGATACATCAGATGCATTAAACAAGGGCTGAACTAGCTTGGTGGTTCACAGGGTCACCTGGGAAACAAGCTTTTAGAAATTATGCTAGGGCTTAGCGGGAGGAGAAGGGGCATTTCAGTAAAACTGGCTGAGCCTCAGAAGCGGCAGAGCAGCCGTGTGTGTGGGTTGACATCACCTTTTCCTTGCCCCTGGGAATTAAATGCTTACCCGGCTCCAATGGCAAGGCTTTCAGCTGGAGAGGGGAAGGAGTGAGAGTGTGTGAGAAAGGCACAAACACCAACCACAGACAAAAATTCAATTGTGTTGAAGAAGGATCTGAAACCCTGTCAGAACATCTGGCAGCATCTGGAGGGCAGCTGTTCCTTAAAGAGGTATTTATTAATTTTGTAGTGAGATTGGGGAATGACAGGGAACGGAGGAGGAGGTAGAAAAAGGAACTGGGAAACGAGGGAGAATTCCATCTCCTTTCAAATCAAACTGGGTCAGTATCTTTAGGTGCTTCTCAAGATTTTTGCAGCTGTGCCTCCATTTTTCACCTCATGTTTCCTAAAGAAAGATATAGGCTTATCTTTGTGCCTACAGCAGCCTGAAGGTTTGCTCATGCTTTGCTTGCACAAGAGACTGACAATACAAGTATACATCTAGGAGAAAACCTTATACCTGGCAGTCAAATAAGGTGTAACTAGAGACACCAGAGAGTACACTTGCTGTTCCAAAGCTAACCTACACTTTTCATAGTGTAACCAAGTTTTCCTGGCCAAAGAAAGGTTCCCTATACCTCCGGAGCGATGTAGTCTGGTGTACCACAGAAGGTGGCTGTGGTAATGCCATCGTGAATGCCCTCTTTGCACATTCCAAAGTCTGCCAGCTTGCAGTGACCCTCGCAGTCCAGCAGCACATTGTCCAGCTTCAGGTCCCTGCAACGAGAATCATTCACTGAGTCGCTGCGTGCTTGGAGCAGCCCCAGCACAAATGGAGGCAGCGTCCCAGGCCTCAGAAGCTTAACCTGTAAACTGGACAAGCCTCATCATCATAAAAAAATAAACAGAAGTCATGCAGGAGGGGTTTTCTTTTGCTTCATCTCTTACAAAAGGGAGGGAGGAACAAACATCATTCTTCCGAACTGCATTTAATATGGGCAGGTGCTATACGAGTTCGCCCACATGGCTTTCCAAACACACCACAAGCCTGGCTGGCAGAGCTCCTGCTCATTTAGCTCTGGGACTCACTGGAGCAGAGATTGCCAGAGCTGTCAAATTGCGTAATGATGTTATGATGCAGCAAAATTCACCACACGGGACGTGCTCTGATTCAGCAAAGTGCTGCGCTGGGAGCACACAGCTGAAGCCGGGGAGGCATGCAAGAACTCTTCAGAGGGGCAGCAGAATCCCTCTTCTCCTGAAGCGTGGGGGATTAATTTCCCAGACTTCCCTGTATTGGGGCAAGCCTGACTGATAAACCCCACCGGGAGTGTTATCGAAGCTGAGAAGAAAAGAAACTCCCTGCCAACACCACGCCACATGTGCAGGGAGACTCTTAGGCCAGCATGGGATGCCTCCATCACAAGGCTAAGTCTTAAAGTCCTCCCAGATGTATCAATTCCAGCGGGACTACACTAATTTAAGAAGTGAATGTCTCCCTAGTGCTCATTGGGGTGGGGAACCTCCTTGTCACTGTCACAAGAGACCTGCAGCCAAACAAGCTGCAGAAAGGCACATTTTCCAATACGTCAGCTCTAACAGCCTGGGAGCTCCTCATCAAAAGCAGAGCTGCCAAAATGACAGAGCCCTAACAAAGCTTATCAGTTTGCCTGACCTTGGGATTGCCTGAGGGAATAGCCCGCAGTCAGAAGTGCCGTCAGGAACGTGACCAGAAAGCACAAGGTCATCTGCAGACTTAGGCAATGCCTTCCTAAAAATACATACCAGCTCATAGCACCTCTGCTTTTCAGCTGCCAGACAAGCTCAAGGCACTGTCACAGATGGAGGAAAGGAGCTATGATGGGAGCTCTGTGCAGTACAAATAGGTCACAGTTCATCTTTTGAACTCTCTCAGGTATCAGCCCAAGAGTTGCACAGAGCCCTCACAGCAGCTCTGAGGCAGGGAAGTGTTACCATCACCATTTTACTGAGATGGAGGACACCTTATAGGTCTAGACAAAGGCACTTTCAAAGTCATTCAGATGCCCAGATAAGAATCAAATAACTAAATATATTTGAGGGTCTCAGGGCCCTTTCATTAAATCCATGCTGGAACTTGATCCATTTTGCCCTCTGGTTGGACATAGATTTCCCTGGGAAGGGAGAGCAATGGGGAGGGTGGTAACATAGGTGGTAGCATCTCCATATCAATATGAAAACCTATGGGTGAGCTGAAATCTGAATCCAGCTTGATCCTGTTCATCCTCCATCTATGATCTTAAAGTGAAAATCAGGTGGTCAATTGCTCTGCTGTGCACTGGCATTTCTACAGCCCACACCACCACTGGAAGCCTCTCTAGAGCTCAAGACGGCTCTCCCTCAACTTCACTGTTGCGGTGGAAAGATCGATGATGCATTGTGCTAGACAATCAGAGCCACAACCTGTCCTAAAGAGATAAGAAAAAGTATTATTAGCCTCTTTTGAACAGATGGGAAAGCAAGGGGCGGAGGTTAAGAAATTTGCCCATGTCCCCTAGAGCCAAGACTGAACACCAGCTTCCTGAATTCCAGCTCCGGATCTTAATTGCAAGATCGTACATCCTCTCTCTTCAACTGTAACACGGCATGGCAAACACAAGCCAGCAAAAGGCCTCTGCAATGAGGCTGCCCTTCCTAGCAGGCCCACCAGCTATCCGGTGGCCAGTGAAATTTGGATGCCGAGGACAGTGCCCATGCCTGTCTTATGATGCAGTGTTTGCTCTGGGGTGGGATGCTCAGCAGAAGACACTTATTTTTCCCCTTCTGAGACTCAAAAATGGCTGCTAAGGCATGTGGGCAAAGGCTCATCCTGGAAAGGCTTTAGGCGAGCACAGTGAGAGCTATTGTACGTGCTCACCCATGACAGTATGCCTTCAGCAGCAGTTTACAGCCAAAGCTCCTGTTGCTCTTCCCTGTGGTTCCTGGCAAAGCAGGGAAGCCCTCCAAGCATGAAGGCAGGCCTTGTTTCCAGGAATCTGCAATGATGTGGTTGAAACGCGCAGTTTATTCTTGGCTCGGTTTTAAATGCAGCAAACACCTTTTCAGTCCTGGGCAGGCCTGAATGTTAGGAGGGGCTCCTAAAGGTGCGACTGGAAGGGGAACTTTGGTGAACCTCCTTGGAGATCCCCATTCCAAACTCACTCCCCACTCTCTCACTGGAGATCCCCTCACTCCCCAAAACATCTGCCACGTCCTGGCATGCTTTGGGAATACCTTAAAATACACCTTACTTATACCAGAGGCAGCAGAAACGCAGTCACGTACATTGACTGAGTGAGCAGGTTACAGTCCCTCACGGCCTGAGGAGCAGAGGGAAGACACAGCTACAAAGCAGGGCCATCTCTGCAGACCAGACCACCAGCCACTGTGCCACTTCCCAGCCTCTGCCCCACAGGACTTACTGCAGAAAGCCCGAAATCCCCAATAGCTGTATAATGCATGATGGTCACCATCAAGACGGCAGGAGCTTCTGCAGGTGCAAGAGCACTCTGTGCTTGCTGCGTCCTCCTAGAGAACCTCTACATATGTAATAGCCATTAAATTTAAACTGTCTGCCTCTCGTTGAGCGAGTACAGTTTTAACCACCCAAGGCAAACCTCCAGCCCTTTGGCTTCTCTACATTGCACATTAAACCCATTAAGATCGCCTGTTGTCTCCTCCTGCAGTTGGGATACCAGCTTCTCCTGACTTCTTTCCAGCAACGTGAAATCCAAAACTTGCGTTTTCTATTTTTACATAACCTGTAACGTGACATTAATCTGCTCTCACTTGCTCAGGCACTCTGGCTACATGCAGATCATTTTAGAAGAGGACCTCCCATGACCAAACAAGACTTCTCAATGCTCTTCACTTGGCAAGGCCAAGAAGATGGCCCCACGTGTCCCCCTTGGAGTGGGTCTCACGGGCCAGCACAGCAGCAGGCTCAGCCACGTGGCTCCTCTCTGGCAGCCCCATAGGATAATTCTCTGGGAAAGTCATGGTTTGGTCTCATGTTTGAGCATCTGTCTCAAGCGATCTCAGCAGTCCTAAGCTCTGTACTCGCTGCTCAACATTGACAGGTCTCCCCATGTGTTGTATCCTGTGAACCAGCACAGCCACATGAGAGGAAAAACACTGACAGGTTTCTGATATTTACAAGGAGCTCTTCATTTTCACAGCAAGGATTCCGGGAAGCTGATGAAACTGGAAGTCATCCAGCTCAGAAAGCCCAAATCTACCTCATTTCCTCAATACTTGCATTTTCCATTCAATATTTTTAGCAGTTCAGTGAAGCAACAACGGCAGAGAGGTTTTCTGAGGGCTGCGTTTCTAAGGTCCTGCTGAGGCTCTGCCTTTCACTGGCAAACCTCCACTGGAAAACAGGCTTCACCCCAACTCAGAAAGGCAGCCTTTGTCCTCGCAGGCAGCTATGGCACATCGGCTTAACGGCCTCTGTTTAGTCTAGACCCAGAAGAAATGACAAAATGAGCTGCTTCAGCGTCACTCGCTGGAAGAGGTATTCTTTATACATCTGCCGCTTGAGTTTAACATTTGTAAAAAAACCAAAATTACAATTGCAGATGATCTGGTCCTTTTCTGAAGCATTTGTCAAATGCAATTTCCCTGCACCAGAGAGCTTTGCCAGTGAATAGGTGTTATACACGTTCCTGCCACTCGCTCTGCTCAGATCATCTCACTCGTGATGTAGAAACTATATTTGAAAGGATGAGATTTGGGGTTTTTTTCCTCTTTTGGTTTCACCATCCTGTGTTGTAAGGGCTGTGCATGTAGTAAGGATCTTCTTTGCAGGAGTAGTGGTGGCAGAAAGTAGCTTCCAGTTTCAGTGCCTTGGTTAGAGGTTCTCCCAGGTTTGGTAATTCCAAAAGTCCAGTTTAAAGCTCATAAAAGCCTGCTGTTCCCATCTTAATGCAAATCATTTAATCATGAAAGATGTAGGTACAGAGCAGTGGGAGCTAGCCACAAACATAGGCGTGACTCGTGTAATACTCTACCCAAACGTTAAAAAATATATATATATACACACAATTAAAAAGAAAATCTCCAAACCTGAAATTAGCTAAATTAATAATTTTGGCATTTCTGAAAGAAAAAATTTTGCTTTTTCAAGTCTTCAGCATGCAAGACCATTTAGACACTCTTTTGGGATGAGCAAATATGCATTCAAACCCCCTTTGCAAGCAGGGAGTGGATTTTGATTTTTCTCCACCTCTTCTGCTGGAGTCATTTTACCTCACAGAAATACTGAAATCTCCATCATGATGGAGAAAAATGTGTTTCTCTTGCCTGCTCTGGTAGCCAAAGCAATACACGTTTCCAACTCCTGCTCCAGTGAAATTGTAATTATTTTTTGCAAAATGAAGCAACTTCAACACAAGAGAACGAAAGATATACAACCTGCGGAATAGCACAGTTGGTAAGGTACTTATTGAAGAGGTAGGATTTTTCAAGTTGGAGGCCTTGCTCCAAATACAGTGGACAACAGATTTAAACCAATATTTCGATTAAATAAGGAGGAGAACAGATGGTGGTCTCAGTTTTATGTAAAGTCCTAAATAGCACTAAATATGAAGCTAATATTGTTTCCCGTTTTATTTTGCATTCATTAACAACACCCAAACCAAAATATTTTATTTTACCTGAAACCAACACTCTCTTGAGTTACAAAAAAACACCGTTGCTTTAAAAAAGCCCTAACAATTATTTTGGGCCCACAAAACCTGAAGCAATTTTCTATCTACCTTTCCACACCAAATTTTGGAGACTCAGTTACCAAATTCAAGTTAAATCATTATTTTCACAATTCCACTCCCACTGGCTTTGGACTAGGGACCTCCACATTTTGATCCCAAGATTTCATGCCACTTTGGGAATTAAGGCTATTTCCAATCCCATGTGCCTTGGGTTGTAGAGAACTCGCTTAAAAATTCCTTCACAGAAAATGATTCACATCTCCCACATTTTTCTAATAACCACCAAACATCATTTATTTTTATGCTCAAGTTTTTATAACCAGAAACTCATATTCTCACAGCATCAAGGAATAGTCAAGCAAATTGCCTAAGCAGTGGCAAAGCTGAGTGTCAGCAGGCAGCAGTAAATACAGGCTAAAGAAGACACCTGCAATATATTCTACCAGAGCTAAGACATAAAAACCCAGGCTGAGCTGCTGATATTGCTTAGTTGCTACTACATCTTTAGGGTAGGGGGAAATACTGAAATCAAAAATGAAAAAACAGGTTACTGGCCTTTGAAAAAGGGAGCCACAAAGCAGAGATCAGAAAAAAAAAAAAAAAAAAAAAATCAAGCTGCAGCTGGAGAAAAACAGTTTGAAATCCTGAGTTTTGCTGCCAAATAAGAGGATGAGCTGTTGTTCCCTTCCAGCCTCGGAGGCTTCCTCTAATTTGACCCCTGTCCTACTTCAAAGGTGAAAATCAGGATAGCTGGAGCTTACAGAGGGCACCCTCTTGGGTGCAGAACCAAGCAAAGAACCGGAGGTAAGGTTCAGCGCTGTTATACAGCATATAACCAATGTGTAGCCACTTACACCACCACTTGGGGCTGACATGCTGAGATGGAAAGCTTTATGTGCCCACAGCTTCACAATGCAACCCCTAAATCCTGTGGGATTTAGTCCACGTGCTCTGTCCTTCCAGGCACTGCATGAAGTAATGTCAAAATACAATGCAGGGACAGCAAAATGTAACTTCAACTCCTTGTTTTCTTGAAAAACATTCTCTTGGTTAAAGAAAACGTTCCTCCTAGTTTCCAATCAACTTCTGAGGTGCAAACCCATTCAGACCACCAGTATGCAGACAGCCCGACTACGGCAGGCATACTGCAACTTGCAATGCAAAGTAACAGGACAGAAATGAAGGGAAGATCTCTCCAGATATCTGTAATTCAAAATAACTAGAAAGTAGGAATGAAACGTAGCAAAGTGCCCTTCTGCACTGTCCTAACAGCCAGAAGTTGCTTCCAAAAGCTGACCACACTTAAGTGATTAGGGATTGTAAATACAGACACAACAGCACCAGACTGAACTTCTGCATTTCTCAGAAACAAAGCAAGAGCAGAAATATGACATAATGATACAAGAATCGAATTCAGACCCGGAATAAGTGGTATGAGTGAGTGAAACTCCACTGAAAATTAACACTCGTTGCTAGGCCATACAACAGGAGACAGCCGTCTGTCCTTGCCAGCTGCTTTGTGCGGGTGTGGGAGGCAGAGGAGGCTCGTGGGGAAGGTTGACCCCACAGGCATCTCAGTACCTGAGCAGTTCTCCAGCCAGGAGCCAAGCACCATTGCTGGGGATTTGACGGCCTCATCCCTCCACAGCACATCGTACAGACTCCGCAGAGGTCTGTGGAGTGGGAACGTGTCAGAATATAACAGACCCCCATGGCTTTTCTCTGCTTCACCTAACCCACCCACATTGGCATACAGAGCACAAACCTTTTGAAATGCTCTGCACCTGTGTGTTAGGATAAAGGCATGATGGATTATGGCCACACTGCCTCCAAAGCAGGCTCCACCTCTCCAGCAGACGCCAGGATGGTATAGGGTGATCCAATACGGACTCATATCTGGGGTCAGATACAACGTCAGAACGCACAGCTGAACTTCCCTGAAAACTCACAGCAGAGCACATGGCCAAGGACTGCTCTGGAGGGCAAGGTCACGGGTGTTTAAATTTGTGCAAGACAGAGGGAGATCCTCATACCCACCCGCATCTGTGCTCTTCAGTATGTCCAAAGGCACTCTATCGGTCTTATGCACTCACTGGGATAAGTCTGACTAAGCTTTAAAATACCTTCTTGCTCTGTTGCGTGGGCTTCAGACCAAACTCTGATTGGCAAGTACTTGTATCCAGAAGCGCTCTGTTATTACATTTTAATCTTAAAGTCAAGCAGCCCTTCAAGCATAAGGACAAGTTTCTGCAAGCCATCTGCCTGGGTTAAGGCAGCACCATGGGTTTTTTGGTGGAGATGGGCTGCAACCTGGTGCTGCCGGCTCCCCATCTGCCTGATCTCTTCCTGCTGGCGGGGTCTCTCTGGAAGCTGGTTCCACAGACCACATCAGAGCATTGGTCCCATCCCAGCATTCCCCGGGCTGCCGCTCCAGAGATGAAGCAGTGCCCAAGGCGTTGACTTCTCTTATGGCAAAGGAGCTGGCATTACCCAGGATCCAAGACCTCTCTGATGGTTTGAAGCGCCAGCAGTCCCACCTCCCCTCCCTCTGGGCACTTCAGAAAAGCATCTGTGGAAGCTAACACAATTACCAACATGAGTTCATTGCTATTGAAATGAATAAGCATGATTCATCCTCCAGTTAAATTAGGGTGGTAGGCTAAAGTATACAGGCATAGACCAAAAAAACCCTCAGCATACCACAACAGATAATCACAAAGCTTCCACCACGTTAGTGGGTCTGAACCCAAGTGGTACACATCCAGTGGGACCCCACAGGTGCCCTGAGTCCCTGCAGGGTCAGGCACACCTATAAGCTTCCCCTTTATTATATGCATGGCAGCTGTAAGAGAGCTAATGATAGTTTCCAAAGGCAGCTTTACAAGGGCAAAAAGACACTCTTGTGAAATGGGGCAGCCAAAAGCCAGAGCCATTACTGCTGAAACACAGACGCGCTGGAGATTGCTACGCTGGAGTAATCCCAAAGATGGCGCAATCCATATATATTTATGTGTCCACATTTGTGTGCGTACATTTCTTTTATATATATGTATATATAATATATATATTATTTGCTGCACTTTTATGTGGGACTCCAGTTAGGAAGGAGGAGTTACACTTGAGGTATTTCCCCGAATCCCAGAGCAAACGTCCTGCCATTTACTGCGGGAAGGCGAGAGGTAGACAGAAAAAGGCTTCGTGTCCAGCTCTTGGTATGCACGCCACGCACTCTCTCTCCAGATGAACCGCCAGCCCAGTCCTGTGATACACTCCTCGGTCCCACTGGGCAGCGACACTGGAATTTGTTGGCCCTGAAACATCACTTGCTGAGTCGCTCCCAACAGAGCTTCTATTTTACCCTTGCCAGAAAAAGAGGGAAGAGAAAAAAAAAACCCAAACCACAATGCTTCTTTCTGTGAGTCCCCTTGTCTGAAGTCTTCAGAGGAGGCATACAACAGACGCGAGACCCAAATGCACGAAGAAGAATCACATGTGGACTTATGACTGACGGTGCCAAGAGAGGTTAAAAAGCATAAGCCTATTATGTCACCTTGACAAAAATAGACCAACGTTGATTCAAAGCCTGATACAGAAATGAAAATGAAATCAGGCTTGTCCTCGCAGTACAACATGGTCTCAACACTTCAAGATGGAGTGAAAGAGTTACCCAGGATTAACCATCACCAACTGCCCACAGCCCACCATAGAGCTGCTCAAAGGCCCTGTCCCAGCTCTGAGCTGTCCTGGTAGGACTGCATTGCTGAAAAGGCTTCTCCTTCCACTGGTACAGAGTGACATGTCCCCATTTCACCACTGTGTGCCACTAAGCCTACCCTGGGGGACTTAGACAGTAGCTCACACCAAAGCAACTCTCCTGAGCTCTCACTGCTAATCTCACAGCTGCCATGAAATCCACCCTCCCCACACTCAGAGTCTTGGGAGGAGTGTTTCACTCCAGAAAATACCAAAGGGAAAAAAAAATATCAATAAAGGTGGCCCTATCCATCATGATCACATGTGCAAACTGCCTCTGGCAACGACTTGGGCAGCAAACAAACCTGTGCTAGTATTGGTAATGCCAGCAGGGCTTTGTGGGGAAGAAGACACTCCTGCATTGAATCTGTATGTCTAGACAGGCAGACTTCTCCATATTCATCCGATATGGATAAGATTTGCTTTACTCTGAGCCTGATCCTGAATCCAGAGAAATCAGCTGAAAAAGGCCTGTCAAATTCAATCAATTTTGGATTAGACCCTTAGAAAAAAAAATTACTTAACCTTATTAAGGCTCTGAATTACAGATCCAGATTTATAAAGCTAAGGCTACAGGTGCTAATCTACTTTCTATAATGGAATGAACAAAGTGGAAGGCAAAAGTACTGTATTTTTAGACAGGATTTTTAAAAGTACTTTGGCCTGTAGATTTCCACTGCCAAATTTACTATTACCTTTTGAAGAAGCAACACTTCGCCAGCATGGATGCCTTTGAAAATCTCATCATCTGCACTGATTTTTTATGCGCATGCCTCCATGCTAGTGACACATTGTGGGCACAAAGCACACAGGCACCCCAGTGCTGTGCAAGAGGGGGTACTGCCTAGTCCCCCCAGGAACAAAGTTTAAATATATTTCCTAGGAGATGCTGTCTTGAGAGTTGTTTCTTAAAAAACTGAGACCATCACTAATATCATTGATTCTCTTTTTTCTAGGACTCTGGCGAACCTGCAGGCAAAGTGCTTTCCTGACTGCTCTGATCTCTCTGCTTCTCACCACAACAATCACTTAAATAGCAACAGTGAAATCAGATGGAAGAGGTATTTGTAGGAGCCTAGCAAATGGGTCATTATCCCAAGATTTAGTTTCTCATTTCATGTGGATTACTGTTGCTATTCACTCATTACAGGTGATTCATGCAGGGCTGTGTGAAGTCCAAGTACCCTGGATAAGCAGGGCAGAGCCAGGTGAAATTCCTGGCTGGGCACGCCAAGCTCTCTGCAATCCCGCTTCCACTTCTGGGGACTCCTCCCAAGTTGTCTGCATGCAGGAACCAGCAACATTGAGCTTTGTGCCAGGCCAACAGGGACAGACTAGATCCCCAGTGCCACCCCAGCAACCACAGGGGCAGCAAACAGACCCCAAACTGCCTGTGAACAATGCTGGCTGTATTGTCCCCGTGTCACCTCAGGTATTTAACCCATGAGTCTCTTTGGTCAGGGCTCCCTCTCCAGCTAGCAGAGGGAGACAGGTGCTTTCCCAAGGCAGTTCAGCCCCTCTAAAACTTGACTCGCCAGCTGGCAAGGCTGTCTAAGTTCCCAAATTAGATGCCTTAGCTAGTTGCCTGATTGCAAGCAAAGCAGAAGTAACTTAGAGCAGGAGTCAATCAATGCTCAGCTGACATGGCTACCATGCACAGAAAGCTGCCAACTCCCTTGTTCCTATAATATATGAAACAAATGAATCAGAACATGAAAATAAGCCCTGTCTTAACTGACCCCATCTAAAAAAAGGATAGAAACGGGACCTGAATGAAGGTCTCTCTTTACACTGCTCACCTCTTGAGTTTTTAGCCCACAGATCTGTCAAGTCCCTGCAACCCAACTGGCATCACCCTAGTCTGCAGTAGAGCACTTTGGGCCACGGAGGAGCATACCCATGTACTGCACGTGTCTGGGAATATGCCTCTTGGCATGACTCAGCCTTCTGTGGCACCACACTAAAAGACTGCTTTCCAGACCAAATATTACATTCCTCCCCCCCAATAAACAAGCCAGCCCCTCCACAGGCATCTACAGTCACATCCTTGCAATATTAAGAATCAGCACCCCTTTCTTTTCATCACCCAATACACAGAGTATCAGCTCCTGGGGGCAGAACTTGAAAGTTTGTGTAAGGGAAGCAAAGGGGCATTTTAAGGACAGAAAAGGGAATAATGACTAGCTGAAGCGTGCAGCAAGCTCCAGCTAAGATGGAAATTTGGGGGTGTTACCCGTGACTAGCATGTGCCTTTCAGTTGGCTGATTCAGAGTCAATTCATGCTGTGACTCTGTGTGTTCACTCTTCTTTCCAGGACCAGGATGCTTTGCTTGCTAGAAGGTAGCTGCGACAACTGGGGAAGATCT
The DNA here is from genome assembly GCA_031468815.1 of Morus bassanus. Lineage (NCBI taxonomy): Eukaryota > Metazoa > Chordata > Aves > Suliformes > Sulidae > Morus > Morus bassanus. The sequence goes on along the minus strand of CM062572.1, from coordinate 7,843,551 downwards.
GAAGCTGTTGGGTCCCTCTCGCTTACACAGGCCTTGACTGTATAGTTGAGTATAAATCCCTTGATTATAAATCCCTTTCTGCAGGAAGAAGACACCACAAATTCTCACTGAAACTTATTTCTAATCTAGGGAGACAAGAAACAACAGGCAAATCAGACAGAAATCTTTGCTGAGAGATGTGATGACGCCACACCAGATCAAAACCCAGAATTAAAGATTTTGTATCTAAACCTCCCATGTTTACACAGGCCAGAATTGCACAACAATACACATTTTCTGTCACAATACAAAAGTTAGTCAACTTGAAGGCAAGATGTTTTTCAAAAACTGCTTGTCTGTGCTTGCTGAAGGTACACTCAGGTGACATCTAAAATGCATTGTTTTTTAGCTCTTGTCCTCATCAAAGTTTAGCATACTCCACTTACAAGGCTATATTTTTATTTTGTGGCAGGAAAGCAGTTCTTAATGTTATTGACAATTCCAGTGGGTTCAGTTATCAAGTACTTCAAACTCATCTGCACGGTCAAGTGCCGCTACTCTTAGACTGGACTGCTGTTTTCAGATACTCTCCCCATGAATAAATAATTGATTGAGGACTAATGGAAGACCATAGAGGCCCAGGGGAAGCAGGACAACTCTTTACTGCCCTGAGAAAAAGGAACAAAAAGTGAATTATTTTAATTTTAACATGCTGAAATACATCACCCACAAAAGATACATTAAAGCTAATGAATTCCTGGAACTGTTCTAGATAGACCATGCAGACAAGGAGCAATAGATGACCTGTGTCCTCTCTGCACTTTGGGGACACCATACACGTGAGGTTTACCTGTCCCCCATTTCTGTTCTCAAGCAGACATCACAGTGCATTGCTTTACAAATGGTTTGCAACCCTCTTCATGATTTTGCACGAGAAATGATTTCACGGTAGGATTGTGAGAGCAGAGAACGCTGCATGGGGGATGATGGTGCGGGTGCTACAGCATACTCCATGCTAGACCGTAACAGGAAATCAACCACACCATGACATAGCAGCCACTTTCACATCAAGATTACGTCAATGTGCATTAGGAATCAACTTTTAAACACAGGGATACTTTCACTTCCCACCCCACATTGTCCCTGTGGTGACTTGGGAAGCACCACAGTGATAGAAATGCAAACCCAGCTTGCTTCCTCTCCAGCCAATTCCTTAATTTTTTACTACTGGTTTTGAATCTCTGCATTTCCATCAGGCATGCCTGTGTCTCCACAGCCACCCCCGCTACCTGGAACTCAACCCTCAGGCATGGTTCTCTGCCCCCAGACCAGGTGCCTGCTGTCACTGCTGGTACCACCAGCAACCTGCACCATAGCTGGAATGACTCAAAAAAGAAAACGCCCAACAAGAAGACAACCCTTATCAACAGCCTTTCATTCCCCCATAGCAACTAAAGCACGCTCCCAGCACAGCTCTGCCCAGACAAGGAGCGGGTACAGCTGACACCCAGCATGATGTCTGGATGCGGCAGGCTCTGCCCCAGAGCTAATCCAAGCTTCAAGGATCAGGCAGAAACACTTTTTGCTGCGCATCCCCAGACAAGCCTGTATGGCAGATTTCTTCACCCAGTACTTCTCCATCCCAGCTTCCTATCTCAAGGCGAAGTGCTCCACAGCCTAGCGGCTCTGGTGCCCACACAGCACCTTCATACAACAGACGTCAGAGCTCCGGCACTAGTGACGCATTACTCAAACACGCGGTGACTTGCTGTTAAACCCAGCAACCGAGCAAGCAGAGCTCCCCTTTGTCCTTGGTTGCCCTAGGCAGCTGGAGCTTTTTCTGGCACCTGACTAGCAACCCTGTGGCTTTTACCTCATGTGCAGAAATGAGACAGAACATGGATTCAGGCGCAGCTTCTTCCCACATCTTTAAAGGAAAGTGTTCGGGTTTAGCACTGGCTGGCCGCTAAGGTGACATCAGGGCTGCTTTTTAGAAGCTAAGGACAGCAAGGTCCCTCTCTTCTGGCGATTTAAGCCTTCTCCTCCAGCAGCATGGCCACACTGCTTTCCTACCTGAACCTGCCCTTCCATGCCCTGTCCCATCCAAGCTTTTTGGGGCAGCAAGGGCGCTATATGCCTTGTAGGCATGGTGCCCTGCAGGGAGGTGCAGCAATGGCAGGGGAATCCAGCGCTTGCCCATGGACTACAACCAACCTCAGCAGCAAGAGGAAGGCCCTGTGCATGGCACAGCTGCAGGCTTCACCCTCGGCAGAGGACAGCACTTCTCATTACTCATGTCACAAGCAGTTATAGGAATCCAGAAATGTCCCACGTTGCTCCGGCCAAGCTGCATCATGGCTCTCTGTGGTGCTACCACAGGACTTCAGCTGGGCCCATCCTCCCTATCACACCCCCTGCTTTTTGCCAAACTCCAATGCATTTGATCGCATCATGCAGTCCCCTGCTGCGCAGCACTGTCCCCTTACACAGGCTGAGTCATTCCTAGGATCAAGTACCATTCAGATGAGCAAGACTGGAAAAATCTTCCCCGCCTCTGTGAGAGTCCTATATTAACCTGGTGTTGGTATAAACCACAGATTACTTCATGACTTTCTGGCACCCACAATCTACATCATCAGCCAGTGAGTGGGATGGGCGATATACGCATGAGAGCGCCTGGGTGAAACCACAGAAGGGTTAACCCTGCAGCAGGCTGAGAGAAAACGGGACTGTACAGAGGGCTCTCAGAGGAGCCAGAGGCTGTGACTCACTGGGAGGGGCTGCACAAAAACAGGGCTTCCAGCAAGGCCCACAGGAATTTCTTTAGGGACATTCTTCCCCCAGAGACAGGCGAGGGAAGGTGCCTCACCTTTCCCATCACAGAGTGGATCCCGTGATTGCCCTACCAGGAGGGGAATCGTTATTGTCTGGCCTATTGTTTCCAGCCTGGCTAAAAACTGGATGACAGGAGACTAATTACTTCACTGGAGGAAAAAAAAAAAAACCCACAAAAAAAACCCCAAACACAACAAAAAAAAACCAGTCTGGAGTGACCAAATTATTTTGTAGACTGTTGTTGTTTGGGTTTGTTTCCATCCTGGCTTAACAAGACTTAATGACTTCAGTTACAGGAGGATGGGGGGAGGAAAGCCGTTAGGGTGAGAACATGATCCGCCCAGACATCTCTGGCCCAGCACACACTTCTACCCTAGCCAACCTCTGCAGCCCTGCTGGAAACAGGGCGTTGCATCCATCCATCCGTCCTTCCCTCCTTCCTCCGGCTCATCAGAATGAGGAAGGTGGCTGAGACTAAAGGGAAATGTTAAGTTTTCCTTTTTTATCTGTCTGAGTGGAAGTGCCAGCCCTTCCCGCAGCTCAAATACTTCAGCATGTTAGCTATGCTCGGCAGTGTCTCCAGAAAAACTGCTGTCCCTTATCAGTGGCAGGGAAACAAAGGGAAAATGTCCCAAAAGAACAGATGCTCCAGGAAAAAGCAGTAGAGCCCAAAGCCTGTAAAATAAAGTTTGTTTGTTTTGCTTGCAGAAGCCACACTGAATCTTCTGAGACCTCTTCTGGTGTCCAGAGAAACAGAATGAAACCTAAAGCCAAGACACGTAATTAATGTTGAAATTCTTCCTTACATAACAGTGCGTAGGATGCTGCCACTCACTTGGCCAATGCTGCAAAAGGCCTTCTAACACAGGCCAAAAAAAAGCCTGCGAGCGAATGAGTGATGCCTGTTATACCCAGTGGCTATAAGCGTCCTACACACTCAGTGTGGGCTTCAGGGAATTAGGGATCAGGAGCCTATAGGAATTCTGTGCTCACATCTGTAAGCCAGCTTTATTGAGGGACAGCCATCTTCTAAGTGGACACATCCCCCTGGGAACAGGAAAACAGCTTGAACCATCCCAAACCACAGCAAGGTCTCAAGGAAGGCACAAGCAGAACAAAGACTTGGAAATATTAGGAGCTTCCCTAGAGAAGAGGTGGAGAATTTCAGCACAAGTCTGGTTGTAAGAAAGTGAAGAGAAAGTCGGGAAGGCTCTTAGTCAGTCAAAGAATGACTTCAATTAACCTGTCCTAGACACGACCGAACATGGAGATACCTGATACTCCACGCCACATTTAACTCATGCAGAGGTAACAGCTAGGCCTCCAGAAACCGTCATTTGACATCCCCTCCCTTCCACATGTTCCCAGTCCAATGTCAGCTTACTGGTTCATGGCAATAGTTGGAATTTGCTGTCTTGCTTCCTGGCCAGCAGGGATCCAGAGTTGCCACCAGCTGATGCTGGGAAGCAGCATCCAACAGCTCTGGCAGGAACTTCTCCTGACTGCCCTGCGGCGTGGGGAAAGCTGTCAGTCCTGAAGGACCCCAAAGGCAGCTGTGACTGGAGATGATGAGGTGCAGTAAATAGGGCAGGCTGCAAAACAGTTTTCCATTCATTTTATCACACAAAATACCTGTCTTTCCCCCGGGGCTATCCCTGTCAGGTAGTCACCAATTTGAGTGAGCAGGGCAATTTTGCTAGATCAAAAGAGTGTAGGGGGGCGTGCAACACAGGGGCTCTCCACTCATGAATCAGACTTCAGCCCACTCAAGCCACAGACGTCCTGTGGCTTTAGAGGTTCGAAAGCCAGTCTCATTTTGCTCTGACTCCTTTTCAAAACATCGTGATTTCCAACAAGAAGCACAAGTTAGTATTGCCTTTCTGACAGCAGACAGGAAAGTATGTTGCAAGTGGCTCACAGATAAAAGCTATCTATTTAACAGATACGGTGCAATAAATGTTTATTTGGGCATTTTCTCTTTGTGTAGAGATAGGGAAAAAAATGGTGTTTTCAGGTGAGAGTTACACTAGTCCCATTTCAAACCCACCACCAGCAGATTGGCTACCATTGATCAGCCATCACAACTTTGAAATTAACTCTGCAGTTCAAGGCATGAGTTGGACTGGCTGAATCTTTGCTGGCTTGCTGCATCCCGAGCAGCACAGAGGAGACGGAGAGCTGTAACCCTGCCACAGGGGTTGGCCCTGGCCCCGAAGAGACCCCAGTGGGAGCAGGACTGGCAGGACCAGTTCTTGCTCCATGGTCCATGCTGATGCAAGGGTAGAGTGGCCGGGCAGTGGCATAGCCTGACGTTTGCAGTGGGTGGGCTGTCTCTTTAGGAGCTTGGCCAGCTGGCAAGAGTCAAAGCAGCTCCTTGGCTTTCTCATTTATCAAGGCTGGGCAGAGAAGCAAGAAGTAGGAGCCAGCTGCCAAGATTTTTGCTCCCTTCTGTGCTCAACAGTGGCTGAAGGTAGAAATTCTGGCTGTAAAGCTGCTGTTTGGGCACCAGGTTTCAAACTAGTGATATGAGAAGTACTGAAATGGGGAGGTCCAGCTAGAAAGAATGGTTATAAAAGAACAGGGAAAACTTACAAGAAGGTGCAGGCAAAAGCAAAGGCTAAATTAAGTGGATAAGATTGTGTCAAAATCCCCAAAACATAGATAAGCACACAATTCCTCAACTTATGGTCAAGACATACTGACAGACAGAAGTAGAAAGCACTCTAATTCACCTTTTAGGCACGAGTAATCAAGGACACGGGACCTTGCTACATTTTCATACTCAGGTAAATGTCAAAAGGAATGTAACCAGATCCAGAGAAGGGAGGAGAAAACCCGAAACCTACATGCTAAATGTCACACACCAGCTCAGCCTCTAACACGGGTGCACAGAGCCTGCAGGCCAAAATGTGCTGCAGCCTTGCTACGACAGCACATGCAAGCCTATTTGAAAGCCCATAAAGAGTTTGACGGGATCGCTTCCTGCTGCCCCTTCTACCATACAGATTTGCACATGGAATAATTTCCCCCTGCTACCATGCACAGATAACCCTGCTTTTCCCAATTCCCCCCAGCCCTGTCCCCTCCTTCAGCCCCCTTCCTTTTCCACCACAATAAACAAAAAAGCCATGACCCACTTTGGCAAGGCACTATGACACTGCTGCGTTCCCCAAAATGGCGTAGATCAGAAATGGTTCAGATGCAAACATTCACATCCTTATTGGATGGACTTTGCCACAGCAGTATGCCTGGATCGGAGATTTACCCAGTAAATAACCTCTTCTAGCTAGAAATAATTCTCCTGATTCAGGAGCACTACTCCACTCTTCTGCCGAGAGATTTGTGAAAGCGGCTCTAGATGTTAATAATAAATTATACTTGTGAAACTTTAATTGATTCAGAAGCAATCAGCTCAGAGTGTGGAGGATCTCTGTGGTTTTGAATATATCACACCTCGTACACGGTTGAGACGTGAAGGCTTGCTCCCGTTTCCATTGTTGTCAGCTGGAATACCGCCACCTGCTTTAGTGGAATAATAATCAGGTAATACAATTCCAAGACTAAATTGTGCCTTTAGGCACAGCCTCATAAAACAGGAGGTTCTTGATCCTATTAACAGTAAAGTTATGACTCAGAGGCCAAATGATGAGTAATGCTTTCCCCTTACTCCATGGGAATAGGCTTTGCAATCTGCATCCTGGCCTGCACCAGCAGCTAACTACAAGCCCCAGCACCAGCTTGGCTGGCGCGCAGAGGGTAGAAGCACAGCCGTGCCCAGCATCCTGCCCAGGGTACTGCCAGCAGAAGATGGAATTTTCTCCCATAGAAATTTTGAATTGTAAAATAGACAACTATTACTGCTGTGTTGCCATGTAATATTGTTCTATGATTCTATGATTAATAGTTGAAATTTTCCACTGCTGTATTATTTTTAGTTTATTTCTGTATCATTACAGGAAGCTGATGACTCTGAACTAGAACCTAAAGACAAGGTATTACAATTGCACCACTGATATTAAAAGTTGCTGGGTGACTTTACAAAATTCTTCTGTTTGCATAAAACCAGAGTACCTACATGCTCACTGGCATAAAGAACAAAATCTAAACCTTGGGATTACTGACCAAGGAAACATCAGGTGCTGATCTTGCTATAGCTATAAAAAATAAGTCAAATTCTCCCTGGATAGCTATGGCAGTTGCTGCAGGCCAAGTATGTCAACAATACTGATTTTCTCATTGTCTCCCTTACATATATGGTAGCTTCACCCGCTGCAACACGTCATGTTGCAAGAAATCTTCCATTTCAGCAAGTCAGAGGGAGCAGACGCAACAGCATTTTGTTGGCATAATCTTTGTTTTAAAAAATTGTACAAAACATTTATTAAGGTTGACAGAGACCTTTTCCTCAGCTATATATATCAGCCTCCCTAATGCTAACTCAGGGGTCATATTCTCTGACATTAATATTGAAAGCTTCCTCGATTGAGGGTGGGTAAAAAGATCAACAAAATGATTAATGCTGGGCAATTTTGGAGATCTCAGAGCAAAAGTTTTCAGAATAGGGTCCTTAAAATTATAGGCCTGAATGCCCTTGATATCAGGGAACACATTAAAAGCCAGATGAGCCTGGCTAAAAAGGTAGCAATAATATTTAGGGGTGTTTTTTAAAAATAGATTTTACATAACATCTTAAAATTTATTTCAATTTTTTTTTTTTTCTCCTCATGACCTTTCACCTCTAAAAAAAGAAGGAAGAGGACAGGAAAGGCAGAAAAATGGTCTTTTTGTAGAAGAGACTTTCTTAGTTGCAGAAGTTCTAACCTAAATATTCCCAGGTGCTCTGGGACTTAAAGATTGAGTCTAATTCTGGGCTCCTTTCTTTAAGAACTTGGCTGTAATTGTTACCCGTAGCTATTTCTTAAATTGCATCTGCATGCTTTTTAATTGTGAAATGCCTTTATAAGTATGTATTTATTAGTCATGAAAAGAATGACAGAACACAAGTTGCATCTAATCACTTATCCCCTGCACGGATGAGCAGTATTGCTTATTTTTATTGTGCCAGGACCAAAATTCCCCACTAACACCAAGTTCTCTTTTCAAACATTCGGTAAATGAGAGTCCGTGCCTGTAAGAGTGTAGTACACAAGTTATTACATGCAAATGTAACAACTACACCAAAGCAGAAGAAGAGTGAAAGTACAAGGGACTTGCATTTAGGTAAAGGTTACCCAGCCTCAGGGCAGGTGGATGAACTAGGCAAACTCTTGAGGGCCCTTCGAGCTCTGTTTTTTAATGATTTATACAAACTCATTATGTGCAGGGTTTGCAGGTTTCAAATCAATCCCTTTAAATAACCATAAAGGAAAAGTAGACACTAGCAGAGCCAATAACTTCTGTAGGCTATTCAGTAGTCCTTAGTCATGTGGAAAGTTGCATTAAAGTTCACAGACTATATACAGTGGAATCAATGGGGCACAGAGATCTGATATGTGGATCTCAAAACAGGACTGCTCTTCGTAAGCATAACTGTAAATCAGGACTAAACTGTCCTACACAGTGACTGATTAAACATGACATGGAAACGTGAGAGGCTGGGTTTTTTTCTCTCCACTTTCCATTTGATCAAGTGCAGAGAAACAACACTTTAAACACTGCATGCCAGAGGCTGTAAAAGAGCCCAGCTTGCAAGCATGCAACAACCACATCTGAGTGGAAAACAATGTGGAAGATGCACTGTCTAGAAGCACAAATCAGTCTACAGGAGCTGTTGACTGTTGGATAAGATAGCCACAGACATTATTACACTCCTGACCCTAAGAGACATTCCGTTATATTTTCTAAAGCTTAATGAAGCGCTTCCAGAGACTCCAGCATGAAAATTTCTCTTCTGCACTATGCAGTTGTTGTAGGGATGGGGCTGTTGGTATGCTATTCTGTGCCAATTTGCAGCTTTTAGCTGATTTGCTGCACTCATTCACCATAAAATCAGCTTATATTTCATTCCTTACGCTGTTCTCATAGCATAGCATACCTTTCATTTTGTCCTTCTTATATATATATATCTGCTCTTGTCTTCAGGGCCCCAATCCAGGAAAGCACCGAGTCTAGGAGCTCTCCTGAATCAAGGTCTCGAAGCAATAGGGACCAGATCCCACAGCTAAGGTTATGGTGCTCCACAGAGTGAAAACTCACACCTGTTTTGGCACTGGCTGAGCTGTTTCCCACCCTCTCCTCTCAGATGCAAACAATATGCCTCTACCTGCATGCAGCCAAACCAGGGTGAGGAAGAGGGAAGCATCAAATACAGCAAAGACTACCTACAGATGCATCTACTGTAGCACATTCAAGCAAAAACTTTCAAAAAGCTTAAAAACACCTCATTAAACAAAAGATTTATCTTTATTTGCTAAGAAAACAAAGCCAGGCATAGCACCTAAGTAAACCAATGGTAATCCCTGGATAGCCAGCCAGTTTGCCTTGCAGGGCACTGCTGGTATCAGTCACAGATCCAGTTCAACTGCTAATTTACCTCCCTGGGGAAAGACCCTTGACTTCAGGGGAAATAAGATCTGTCTCCAGATGTGAAAAAGGGCATAAGATGAGAATAAACAAAATCACCAGTTGCCAAAAAAGCCTCCAAAAAACCAGAGAGAGAACATGAGGGATCCCATGTCTACAACGTCTTGACCCATGGAAAAAGCAAACGGTGCACTAGTAGGAGTTGCTATGTTAACAGTGGCTCTATGTAATTAGGAAAGGCATTCAGCTCCTGTTTTCAGCATGTAATTTCTAATTTATTTTGCTGAAAGAAACTTCAGTGTTGTTTCAGTTAATAAGAGTCTTTCCAGCAAAACTGGTCTCTGTAAAAGGCTTATGTAAACCTTCCTCCAAGTGTCACAGGCTTATTGTTTGAACTGGCAGGGAATTAACATGTTGCAAAAAACTCATTCCCTACAGAAGCCAACAGTCGTAAGACATACAGCTGCAGACCTGATGGGTCTCCTTCACTAAGGAAAGGTGCTGATTCCAGAGACCTGGCCAGTATCCAGCAATCCTTCCAGATCCCAGAGTAGATGGAGCTTTTCCCTGTCATAAGGAGCACCACACATACGAAGGTGATGCTTTCAGATAACACACAGAAAAAGTAAACGCTGTTAATGAGCCCATCATATTTTCCCCAGAGATAGTGTTCAGCCCCAAGGTAAGACCATGTTCTCATCTGGATAATTGCACACTTATCTTTTGCCTTCTAAAGGGACCATGCATCCTATTGAACACAGTCAAGTCACGGGACCTGCTTAATGGTTTGCTGCCTTTTATCTCAGTGGCTGGTGCCACATCAGAGGATGGGGACTTTGTGCACACCATCCCACACTGAGAGGTGTGATGGAGCACAAGCAGACCCTGAGCATCTGTGGAAGGGCCAGTTGTGTCAGAAACATCAATACAGACACAAATGCAGTGGAATAAGCTACCCAGCATGAGCCCTCAGGATAAAACCAAGATTCTTTCAGCAAGCCAACCAGTTCTCCCAAGCTCTCCAGCCCAGCCTTTCAGCTCGCCTGGCTCTCAATCAGCTATATTACCTACATGCTACATTACTGATACCCTTAACGATATATCTGCCACTGTGCTGTGCCAAGCAGCGGGCTGGGTCATGTATCTCTCTCTACTATCCAACTCCATACACAGGACTGGCAAAACCAGCACTGAAGTGCAGGGTGCAAAGGTGACACTGCCTCTGCTTCCAGATATAGCTAACCCAAAGCCAGTTCAGGTATGTCACCATGCACTGCATGCTGTATCACCTCTGCGGGTAGTGGAGACATTCTGAAAAGCGACCATCTCATCCTCCCAGTGAGACACATTTGCAGAGGGAGAGAAAGGAGGTTTGTCATAAAAATCAAGACCATGCCACTAGGCTGGGTTGACTGCTCCATGTTGCCTGTAAAAAGGCCATTATCTTTCTGAAATTGAAAAAGTCAGCAGGGCAAACCCCTAAGCCCCTCCTCAAAAAAAAAAAACCCAAAAAACAAACAAACAAAAAAACCAACAAAAACCCCACAACAACTAAGTTTAAGAAAACATTTGCATTTGCCCTCAGTACACAGGTAGGATGCCTCTACTGAGGGACACTATGTAGGTGACCCTGGCAAGTGGACCTATCCACTAGCAAAGCTGTACACCAACCTAGGCAAAGGTTTGAATTTGAGGGTAGCAGGGCAGACCAGCCATTCTTACAGTAAGGCTACATGGAATGAAAATTCTTACTTTTAAAATAAACCCTTATAATAATTTACTATCTCTTTGCTTTTTAGAAGACTGAGTGGACTAGCTCACTTGCATTGAATAAGCCACTGGGCAATCTAATACTGCTCAGATATGCATGCTGTTTTGTTTTATTTCCGGCATGCACAGAAGCCAAAATATGCTTCCCTTACCCTAGGAACTGCTGAACTGGAAAGTGAAAGGCAGGAAGAGCTGCCTCAAGAAAAATAGCGCATACAGTCTTTAGATAAAAATCACAAACCAACCTACCTACCTGCAGCATAGGACCCAGCGTACTATTTTCCTTTAGAAGTAAACTTAAGGAAAGCAGCAGTGCAAGAATACTGCCCTGTGAGCAAAGATTTTATCTACAATAGCTTTGATTTTGATTATCGCCTAACCTTTTCCTGGCAACATACCGCAGGAGCTGATCCCAAATATGTCCTTGTCCTACTCCTCTGTGTGGTGCACAATATACTATGATTTGACATGTTGAAAAGCTTGCTTTCATGGCTGGATTCATTCTAGTCCTGCCCCCTGTATGATGGGATAAGGAGCCACACTGTACTTGTCAACATTTTTTTCAGGAAGCAACTATAAATAGGCACTGCTGAGTTGACAGATAAAACTCAGCTTAGGGTAAGACAGATGTTTCCTTGATAAGGCCAGAAAGCCATACCTCCTTTGCAGTGTTGCAAATGATTTTTTTTTTTTTAAAAAAAGTGTCTGTGAAACTGAAACCTCTCTTTTGAAAACCCCAAATACACACATGTACATTTATGTGACTCCTATTCTAGCCAGGGCTTAGTAACAGAAGACAGACTTTCCTCAAAGTGAGAAGCAAACTTACTGAAAATTTCAGTTGCATCATGAAAATCATCCTATGTGAGCACCAATCCAGCAGTAAACCTGGTTTTGATGTTTAAAAGTCACATATAACCAAAATCTGCCTCAGGAACCCCAGTCTTATGGACTCACAGTAGCAGTTACAGAAATACTGCACTATGGCTATTTCAAATTGTGTATGTGTGGCCAGAAAAGGAATCAACAAACACCTGATTTTAGCTGTTATGAGCATTGTTTCACCCCAGGTCAAAGTGACACATTTCAGCTACTTTTCAATGAATTTTCAGTGCCAGTTCTCAAGCCTCTCTAGCAGTTCAAAGGAGAGAAGACCCAGCTTTTGGCAGCACTTGTGGCAAAAGCAACCTGACTTAACAGGAGAATGCTCATCGTGTTGGTAAATGCAGACTCTCTCCTGAACTGCATAATCTTGAAGGGGGCAAGGAAAAATATTATGTTTAAGTTTAGCCCAGAAGAAAAAGAAATTACCCAGTGTATTCTAGGCCAGCAACTCTCTTACTCCATTGACCCTGGGAATCCAGAAAGAAAAGGCATATTGAACAGCTTGTGGCAAAACACTTTCTGGTCAGGCTTTTCCTGGTGTCTCTCCCCCCTGCTCCCAACCTCCTAAGCAAGCACTCACATTCTGATCATAAAATCTCCCAACTCTCTTACACAAGTGCAGTGATCCCCTTCTGAGTATCTCCTTCCATCTTGCAGACTCCCTCCAGGAGCCCAGTGTTCATGACCCAACAGAAGCAATCTCAGGTCAGTTCAGCCACAGCCCGCAGCTCTCTCCCCTTACATCTTCCAGAACAGAGTCACCCCGACTAATTTTAAAAAAACAAGTCATCCCTGTGCAAATCTGCCCTGTGCTGCTGAAGCTACCTGACTCCACGGCTCAACCAGTTTCTCAACAAGATCAAAGCCCGTGCAGTTGTTCAAGGAGCTTTTCAATTACTCCTCCAGTTTCTATCATGAATTACGGCAGCACCTGAAGAGTGCCAAAACCCACAGGGATCGATTACTCCTGCCCTGTGACAGGCAGCAGGCTGGGGGGGGGGACAGGACAAGCTGTAAGCACAGTGGCATTACATTATGCACAGACACAGTTTTGCTGCTGAATGATTGACAATAACTACTGGATGTCACTATTTTAAGGATAATGTCATTTGCGTAATTATCTGGCAGGGTCTCTCTTCAGCAGCTGGCATTATTCACAAGGGAAGAATTAGACTGAAATCCAGTTGTAGAGTAAGTAGATTTGCTATTCTATGGAGACAATCACAGTGCTTTAGACGCTCAATACGTACGGTATATATCACTAGTAATTTTCATACTCTCAGGACTCACAGAATATTAAAATGACACTCCTCTATTTCACTGTGCCACATATATGGTATGATTTCATACTTAAAAATAATTTCATATACTCTATCCTCACCTGACCATCTGTTTTTGACTGGAACTCAAGCTAGGAAGAGAATGACAAGTTGCTTTTTCTTGAGTTATCCTGTCATCTCACTATCTGATAGGAAAGTTTTCCCCGCATGGGCCCCGGCCCTTTGGCCACTTTAGCCCTCAGCTATTCTGGTTTTAGTGTGTTCAAACCGGGGTTTATCTGATATGGGAGGATGCACTACTAAATACAGGACTGCATTGCCTGGGTTAAACAACGCAAAGCCCCAAACCAAATGGCATTTGGCCCGACCCACAGTCTGAAACGGTACTAACAGGCCTGACTGGGATTGGAACTGGTCTCCTCCTTGACCCAGTTGCAGGTTGCAGCTGTACAACCGTAACCAAGCAGCAAAAAGATAGAGTTGACATTATTCTTTGCAGTGCTGGCACGCCACAAGTGGGACTGAGCAGGGCTAGAGCAGACCATACTCAAATATGCATGCTTTGCTGTAGGAACCCAGGTAACAGTATCCAAAGAAAACAACTGACTGTTCCTCCTTTCCAGAGCTCTGCGCAAGAGGATGCTGGAGATGTTCTGCAAAGCATGTCAGAAAGAAACCTTTCTGTATAACCAGACTGTCTCAGTGCTGACATCTCCCTGCTCTAGCTGCCCTGTTCCACCCCAGAAGAGGTCTTGCTCTGCCCCTGGCTCACATGGGAAGACGCTGGTCGAATGGTCACCTTGGTCAGGGAGGCCTCTGCAAAGCAGACTGGCTGCCTGATCCATGCCTTGATACCCAAGCCAACAGTGGAGCACTTTGGCAGTATAGAAGTGAACAAATATAACCAAACTGTGCCCCCAACTACAGAGTAATGACAAAAAAAAAAAAAAAAAAAAAAAAGAGCGCTGCGTATGGGAAACGGCTTCCTGAGAACAGCCTTGAGACCCGGGAGCGGAAGCTGATGCTGAAAGGCAATGATGCTCCAGTCCTGGTACAAACACAAAGACGCCATACACGGACAGGAAGGAAAAGCGCCTGCTGTAGGATCATGGCAGGAATGAAAAGACTTTTAGTGGTTGAACTGAGGGGCGCCGGGTAGGTACATCAAATAGATAGGGTTTAAACACAGGCCTGCAGTTAATGTGGGGAAACAAAGAGGCTTGGGTGTTACCAGCACACATTTGCCTTCAAGGAACAAGGCACACAGTGGCAAAAGCAACAGCTCCTTTCATTTACCTCCCAGAAAATCTAGGAAGGTTTCACTTAATGCCTCTCCCTTTGCCGGTTTGACATGTGCTCTGCGGCGGCAGGACAGGCCCAGAGCAGCATGGCAGAGGCCTCTGTCGGTCAGCAGCAACGCCCAGGAGCCACGCAGGCACCTGGGGTGCAGACAAGGGGCAGCTCTGGGACTGATATAAACCAGCTACGTCTGCAGAGCAACGTGAATTGACACCAGTGCAAAATCTAGCCCCTTTGCCTCAGAAGGAAAACCTGTTTTTCTACATGCTCACACACACGTCATAGGAAGACTCTCCTTGTAGTCAATACTGCAGCCAGAAATTTCACTCCTCCTGGAAGGTGGTGCACCTTGGACAATGTGTAGGGGGAAAGTGGAGGTACTGTTATCCCAACTGACAACTTGTTCCTGGTGGACAGCAAGTGACAGTTATTTATTCAAGCAGAAATCTCAAGCTATCATGTCAGCCATGGGGTTCAGACAAAGAGAATGAATGAATGAATGCAGAGCTCACCGATAAATGATGCCTCTTTCATGGAGAAACATAAGGGCTGAAATAATTTCTGCAGCATAAAACCGGGCCCGATCTTCATCGAAGCGACGTGACTTCTGAATATGGAACATCAAGTCCCCGCCATTTACGAACTCCATCACAAAGAACAGGCGATCCTTCACACATGCAAATACAACAGATATGAACAGCATTAATCATATCCTCTGTCAGGCTTAGAAAATTCTAAGTAAAACTATTATTTCCCTCCCAAAAAAACAGATTAAGCGCCCAGGAGAAATTGCAGGGGGTGGAATGGTAGTGGGAGTGAATTCTGATTTTTTTCAGGAAAGATTACGTCAATACCAGGAAGATCTGTTAGTACCTCCTTGCCCTGCACTCCTCCCAAAAATTTTGCCCCCAGTCATGAAATTAATTCCTGTTCATGTGTGGCTTAGGCATATCAGTAGGTGTGTGCTCATCACTAACCAGCTCCTGTTAGGTTCCCCTGAACTGTCCTTAGCCTGAATCAGCAGAGGATGATATCCCTTCAACAGGACTCTCTGAGCTGAGTAAGCACAAGAGAAATCTGTAAAAAGTCACTTGCTCCCTACTAAACAGCTCAGATCTCTGGGGAAAGATGCTCTGTAATATAATGTGCATAACCAGACTACTCACAGACTGCAGCACAGCAGCAACACAAGAGCTCAGGAACAGCAATGACGATGTTGTCTCAAGGGTATCTCAACACTATTTCTGGGGAATGAGAGCTGTTTTCCAGAATGGGATTTCCTGCCAAACACTTGCCTGGCAACAGCTGCCTTTTGAGCCCTCAGATTTCAGCTTTTCTCGTAGCTCCCATTAACCTGCAGAGACCTCTGGGTGATGAGGGAACTGATAAGGATGAAGTATAAACCAAAGTTTCTGCTGGGCAGAAAAGCAACCTGTTCAATAAAGTTCAGCTCATTAACCACAGCTGCTGGTCTCTCAGGTTTCTTTTTTGGCTTTGTTCTGGTTTTTGCAAGAGTCTACAGATAGGGAGGCACTTGCTTAAGCTGCATCCTCAACAGTCTGGATATGGGTTTAGTGCGTGCCAAAGCAGTACTCGCTTAATTGCAAGAGGAAGGACACACAGTGATTTGTCACAAAACTAAACCCTAGATTTGTTGCAGTCTGGTTCAGAAATTTCCCCTAGTAATTGTTTCAGGACATTCAGTATTGATTGTTTCAGTTTTACTCAGAATATCAGGAACAAGCAGACTGGAAAAAAGAGGCATAGAATTCAGTTGAGACCAGTCAGCCTTTTAATGGCACATTTGCCCTTCTTTCCCCACAAGTCTCTTCCCAGGTCTGATGTTAATCATCTACAAGCTAGTTTTAAACCCTCTTCTAAGTTTAAGAGGATAAGCATTGTTATGCTCCGCTTTCTGGCAGCCACCCAGCTTGAAATGACTACTGGTATTAACATCTTGAGATGCACACAACAGAAGAAAAGCAACCAGGAATTCTTTCATTCCTCTCTGGACATGAGCAGGAAAGCAAATGGCTCATGACAGATGAGGATAGCTTGCTTTTTGTCACCATCCTGGGCTCTGCTCAACAGCTCCTTCTGGGCTCCTTCCAGAAGCTAAGATAGATGCGTTCCCAGCAATCTCACAATACTACTGCATGTAGCACCAAGGATACATGTTAAGTGCTATCTCCAGTCCATATAAACAACAATACTTCATTGTTTCACTCTGCCCTTATTACAGGGCTGCTGAAAGACACTCAAGCTGGCTCATCTACAGCAGTAGTCTAAGCCAGAGCAGCACAAACCGTGCAAACCCACCATCAACCTTGGCTCTTCAGCCCACATCCGGTCTCTAATGCCACATCTTCGCTGCAGTTGGTTGAACTGAGTCTGACTATGCTGTGCCTACCTGTTCGGCAACGCTTCCTCCAGCTGCAGCGCAGATATCACCCCTGCCTCGCCAGTCAGGTCAGCTTTTACATCTCCTTGTTATTCTTTCCCACCTCCTTCGTTGCTGATCTCTCCATATGCCACATGCTTATCTAGCCCAGCTTGTCCAGGCATCTCTTCAAGCCCGTACTTAAAAAAGAAATCCCTCTTGCCAGATCTCCAACAGGAATTAATTTAATTTACCAGCAACCTGATGAGGGATGTGTGTGTATATTTATTTAAGTAATATATATGCTTGTATAAACATGCATACAGTTAGGTGAACATGCATACATTTTCTACTCTTTCCTTAAAAGTGAGCTTCAGGGAAACAAAGTTAACTCCTGCTATTTTAAAACACACATGTCCTGCTTCTCCAGTGCTGGCAAAGCTCGATGGTCCCTCTGGATGTACTTGTCTGTACTACGATGCTTAAAGGCAGATACTACTTCTTGCTCAAATGTTCAGGTGAGCACAGAAACAGCTGGTTTTAAAATTCACATCACTGCTGACATGGAGTTAGTATTTTTTTTGTTACAAACAGCTCTTGCTTCAGACTAACTGCAAACCTGAGCAAGTATCATCGCATGTGTTACACGGTGCTCACAAGCATAACAGCTAATGCCTCACCTCCACCCATTGTCTCATTTCACAGGTGAAGCATAAACAGGGATTTAATTACTAAAGCTCTCCCATTTAGGCCTAACAAAACTTTGGACTACCCAGTTTCCTTTTTTTTTTTTTTTAAAAAGAGTCCAGCTAATTGTTTGTCCAGTTTTCTAACACTTAGAAATGCCATGAGGTTGCTGAAGAAAAGAGCAGGATGGGTATTACAATCTGTTTAATAATACAGCATTCGTGCATTGGCCTGCTACACACCTGGCAACAATATTATAAAAATCAGCACTAATGACCACCCTTTGGGGACCAGGATCTAAGAGTCAAGCAAGGCCTTCCATTTTTACACTTAAGCAAGGCCATCAGCTTGCCAAACTGTAAAGGCCATCTACATCGCCAGGAATCATTAAGAAATAAAATAAACAGTTGTATTTTATGGAAGAAAGAAAAAAAATTAAAAAGGCAGTTTGCAGCAGGCAGAGTACGAGTGAATAAATAGCTTAAATAGGGACCAGGAAAAGGAAATCTTAAAACAGCAGAGAGTTCAGATACTTGCAAATTTGACCCGACAGAGTTATGTGCCTCCTTTCTTAGGGTCTAGCAGCAAGAACTGGGAGGAGTTGAAAGCTGGAGTGTTTTTTGACAGGGCTTAACACTGAGATCCTCGCATTTCTATTTTTCTATTTTGCATTGCTCAGAAGTCTTCCCTGATCTGCTATCTCTCTTTGACGTTGGCAAAAGTAAGAAAAGAGCATTTGAGTAAACAGGAAGCGGTGACGCGAAAGCCTTCGCAGCAACGGCAGCCACATGAGGAAATCATGTTGCACCATTTCTGGACTGGGATCGAGATGAAAAAAACCACTGAGCAATTGTTACTGTAAATTAAAAAAAACACTTGGAGGAAACAAATAAGTCCGTGGGATCAGGTGGGCTCATTTCAAGGCTGGCCGACATCTAGAGACTAGCCCTGCCAATTCCAGTGCAACAGAGATGTATGGGGTTTTTTTAATTTGTTTAAATTTCAGTTTGCCATCTGTATTTGTTCACCTATTAGCACGGCAAGGGCTGCTGGAAGCACATGCTATGTGCTAAGGACAGTGTTTGACAGCAATTATATATACCCACTTTATTTGTTTGTTGTCTTAGCGGGGTGTTGGTGGGGCTTGAAGAGAGTCCCTGATGGCAAAAGCCACTGGGTGGGACAATCCACATGCTGGTTACTGCCCCTTGCAAACACAAGCACTCACTGAAATCCAACTCAAACATCACTTGAATGCTTTGTCCTCACCAGCTCTACTAGAAAGCTGTTTTGAATCCTCATACCTTTCCTCTTCATCATCACAGAGGGAAAAAAAAAATCCAGATTTTATTGAAAGAGCACCCTTTCCCTCCCCATGCCCAAAAAAGGCCAGTGTGATGGCTAACTTCCACTCCCTTCCAATTAAGAGTCATAGCTGACATCCATGTACAGCCCACACAAGACCGAAGACCTCTGAAGACAGCTAGGGTGAGAAGCCTATCTCCAATCACAGGCTTTCATGCTACGTAAGTGGACAGGGCAGCACCACTGCCCCAGTTTGGGCAGTGTAGAGGAAGGAGATGGGGAAAAGACAAGCATTTCCTACGTGCAGACATGGAAGAAGATAATAGCAAAGCTGCCTCCTCTAGCTGCCGCCGTACAAGAGCTGCTGTGCCAAGGGCAGTATGGAGGCCAGAGGGGACTTCTCTCAAGAGGGTCATTGGTGGAGTTTCAGGACACCCACTGGAAAACACCAGCAGGGTCTCTCCAGCCTCCAGAGCCACCAGAAATAGGCTTGGACGAGCTCTGCACATCCCCGTTGCAGCAGAGCTCTCCCAACCACTGCTTCTGCCCACACTGATTCCTCTGCAGAACAAGGGGCTGAGCCGCCCCACCAAGGACACATCCCAGCAGTAATTTCACCCAAGCCTCCTCTTTAGCTGACAGCTGCCATATAAGGCAGCATCTAGAGGATAAGGTGACCTGGTTAAATGCTGTTTAGAGCAATGGTTCAATTTCCACTCACACACACACCCCCCAAAAAAAAAAAAATCAGCCTGGTTCAGGAATTCCACTAAGTTTGCATTTCATCTTTTTGGAAATAATTCACGCACACAACTCCTTAGGAAATCAGTTTTGGGCTCATTCTGAGTTCACTGAGGCCAAAGGGTTTCCCCAAGAAAACAGTTGTTTCTCACTGTTTTGGCAGTTTATGCTTTGCAGAGCACGCTTTCAAATTTATCTCCATACAGAGACAGCTGTGTCACTGCTTCCCAGCAGAAGTTTATTGTTTCCAAAAAGAGTAGCAGGGCTTAGGAAGCTTGCAAGCAAATTATTACAAGATAATTACAAGAGCTGGCAGGCTCCCTCAGCATTCCCAATGTTCCTGTTCTCCCTTCGAGGTCCACAACCCCCACACAAAGCAATCTGCCTCAGGTCTTGCTGGGAGCACGCAAACAAACCATGCTGTCTCAGTACCAGGCTTCAGAAAGCCACGTGTCCAACTCCCCCAGCAGCGCAAGTGGCCATCCGTATCTGGGTCAAGTCACACCAAAGCACAGGACCCGGAGGAGGAATAATAAACAGGTTTGTTTCTCAATATTTATCTTCAGAGGAGTAACACAACCATGAACCAGGCTCAGATGCTGCTCTGTGCTGAAATGCTTCCCCTCCTACCCGGCCCTTTGACAAGGCAGTGCTGCATCCTTGCGAGCTGCCTGCTGCTCCCCGCTAAGAGGTTTACAGGAGGGCAGGCTGAATGTTCAGGGGGGTTATACACGGCAGCGTTTCAAAACCAGAGAGGATTGTAGGTGTCATCAGAACGGACTCACCAAGCGGGAATTGCCAAGACAACCTTTGCACACACACGTGTGCACAAGAGCTGAAGCAGATGTAATGAGCTCAGCCCCACAATTCCGGACAGTGTCAGAGCCACGCTCACCTGACTGCGATGCAGCAAGACAATGACTTATGCTAGGTGAAGATTTGGTCCTTTGATTTCAAGTCAGAATAATTACATTAAGCAGAGGAGAAGAAATACTCTTCACTATGCTTGCTCAGTCAGAATTATTTGCACACATTAGTGATGCTTCTTAAACACAGCCACAGCGATGACTGCCATGGCACCTGCTGCTGCTCCGCTCGCCGCCACGGCCCAAGACTCCCAGACGAACAAGGCAGCAGCAGAAAGGCGGCAGGTTTTACAGCCATCTGCTAGCTGATTTTTGGTACTCTATTAGCCGTTTTACCTCTCTGCTTCAGTGACTGCGGACGTACATGCCAGCCTCAGGAACCACTTCTGCCTAGGAGAAATCAAGCCACAGCAAGACAGTGAGCGTGCCACAGATGGCACATACAGCCCCTGGGGCTGTCAAGACAGGGAAAATGATTGTGCGTCGCACCGGATCCAAAAGGCTGAGAAAGGGAAGGTTTCTTTCTTCTGCTGGTTTTGGGGTGGTTTTTAGCCAGAAGGAGGTGCAGTAAAAATTCAGCAAACTCATAAAGGGGGTAAGGCACCTGCGGTGGCTCCTCCAGGCTGGGCAGCTGGTGAGCACGGTTCTGAGAAGCACAGGTTGCTCTCCCACACTGGTCTCATTTTTAGCTCCTTTAACGGAGAGTCACTGGCGTCATTGTCACAGCTACAGGAACGGGGCAGTTATCACCAGTTATCGCTTAAAACCGCACTCTGCTATCTGACGCTGCTGATAGTGGGCACAACGCAGGCTTTCCTACGCCACTGCAGCGAGGCACATAAACATCGCCTAGAGAGTAACAAATTGGCTCTTGCCATTTGCATAAATAAACTCTGCAGGGTCCCTCGGGGTAAAGGCTGCCTCCCGTGCGCATGTGTGCACAGCACAGTATTAACACTGAGTTCATTCCAGAAGAGCTGAACAATGACAACCACAACCCAGGATGAGCTGATGGGAGTTACGGGTTCCCACCTGCCCCAGGGGAAAAAAAAAAAAAAAAAAAAAATTAAATAAAACAAATCACGAATCTAACTACACCCTCCAAATTTCTGCCCCTGTTTTCTTAACCATGCAGCTGAAATTTCAAGCTCACACGCTGGAGAGTTTTTGTAACACGCAAATTCAGTGATTTCTCTGGAACAATGCATCCTTTGGGATACGCAAGTGAACCATACGCGCGTCCTTCCTCCTCATCCCCTCCCCTCAAGATGGTCTAATTCACAGCAGGATTACATGATTAGCTCATGTTTTGACTAGAAACTTTTACTCAACATACACTCAAACGGATGCTTTTTATCACTCTTGTTCATCTGTATCTGCTCCATTAAAAACAAAACAAAAACACCAACTAGAAAAAAAAACTCAGATACTAGGTCAACCTATTAAATCACATACAAAAAAAAAAATGTTGTGTAATCCCAATTAAAAAAAAAAAGCCAGCTTGGCCATCATTAGAACAAAATATCAAAAAAATACAAAACAAATTGAAAGAAGAAATAAAATCAAATCTTCCCCTCCAGACCTTTTAAAATGGCATACAAAACTACATACACAGTCCTTCCCACCTGAAAGATCAGAAAACAAAGGGCTGGCTGAACTTCAAGGGGAATAAATTGAGGAATAAGGAACTAGAATGTATCAAGCTATAGACATCACCTGTTAATCAAAGATTTATAGGACATCTGCATCCCTCAGCTGGTGCTGGTATCGTGGTGTCTCGGAAGAGAGTAGCTCTGTAAAGATCATGGTCTTTTTACAGCTCTCAGTTCAGAAAAAAGCTACTGGAATTGGTGTTTCCAGTTTGGAGTGACCAACCTGAGACAGCTCTGGCCTGTTTTTAAAAATACTGAACTCTGCAGTATCTGCTGGCCTCTAGACTGTGCTGGGGAAGGCTAGGGACCTCTACAAGCTCAGCCAGAGGTCTTCAGGAAAATTAAGAGTGCTGAAACACCCAAAGGCCACTTGGAAATGGCTTGCTATGAGAGCTCTGTGGATCCATCCTCTCACCTTAAACGTCACCTAGAAAGCAATACGGATTCAGAGAGACTGAAACCTAAAGCACTGCTGGGTCACACCTCAGCTAGTTACCTCTTCTCTGAGCTTCGACTGCCTTTACCCCCACCCTTGCTCCTCGATACTGACTGGCACCTGCTCGCTTGGGCTGCTTGCGAGTTGCTTTCATTTTGATCCCTTTTTATGCCACAGCTTCCTTGATTTTAAGGCCAAAGAAAAATAATAGTTTCATGCACTGTGGCTAACCACAGGCAACAGCATCTCCTTCAGCTACCCTTGCACTAAGCTTGATAATTTGGCTGTTACAGTCTCTCCCATAAGCCACTGCAGATGGAGACTGGCATTTTCTCAGCTCCATAAAAATGCAAGTATCCAAAGTCCCTCAACAAACAGGGGTGGGAAAGTTACACTCAGGAGCTACCACATGATGATGGCAGCTAACCCTTCAGTTTATGTTTTCACTTCAGCTCATATCACCTCATTGTGCAGCCTAAGTGTGGACACCCAGCAAAGTTCACAGATAAAATCAGAAATGTCAGTCTGATCTTGTTTCATCTTCTGCAAGCAAAACCACTCTGCCTACAAAAAAAAAAAAGCCAAAACCCCAACCCATATGTTCCTGCAACGAAAAGACCACCACAAGGTGTTACTGTGCACATCAGAAAGCCCGAGCCTTTCGGACCAGACTTTGGAGGCCTCACACATCTGGTTTACTGGCAACTTGGGCCAGCATGCCAGCAAAGATGTCATGGGTTTTTGGTGGATGTGAACACTGTAAAACCACAGAAAGACAGAGTTTTGACCAGTCTGCCTTTATTTGGTGCTAGGCAGGGCAGGAGCCAGAGAAAGGCAGAAACCAACTGCCTCTCCTGTGGTCGCAAAGTCAACGTGAGGGCACCACGGCACACACACCTGCAGAAGTCACACTGGAGAGCAATGGTGGCGAGAGGAAATTCCCCTGTACCTCCCTGTCCAATAGCCCCCCAAAAAACCTAACCTCCTGCCCCAGGGCCCCAGGTAAAGCACAACTCAAGCTCCTTCAAGCCTGAATTCAGAAGGACTCTTCAGCAAGCCCCCAGCGGGGTGCCCTTTCTTGCCTGTGTTTACAGCCACAAGGCATGCAAGGCCATACCAAGCCTTTCGGAAAAGGCCAGGCCTATGAACAGGATGTCCCCGTCACCATCTTCACTTGATTTCAGCTGGCAGCAACAAAACTGAAGCTCACACTCATCTTCCAGCACCGTGGCTTGGGGCTAGCAACAGTCTTGGTGCTCAAGAACAGGGGAAAAAGTCTCAATGGTTGCGGAAAAGCATCTAAGAAGTGCACTTGGCTGTCAGGCGTATGCAAAGGTCGAGTTGTGTCTCCCCAACATGCCAGAGAGGGAAGGCTGGGGGTTTAGAGTCTGGGAGATGATCAAAGTTGTCGTCTCTGCTCCCAAAGGGCTCCCTCTCAGCACCTTTCAAAGAGAACATCAAAGAGGCCTCACTGCTTCCTTACCACCCACCAGCACGCTCCAAGGCCTGTGTCAGGACGCTTGTTCATCTAACCAGAGCCCCAGGAAGGCTGCCACTGCCTTTCCAGCCTTCCTCACCTCCACCATGCCAGGGACTGCCCCGGGGCTGCCCTGTGCTCTACTCACTTGGTGACAGTGGAGTGGCTTGTGGACAACCAGGGTGTTGCTGCAGTTTCCCTGGAGCGACCATGACCAAGGGACTCCCCTGGAGGGACCATGACTGAAGGACTCCAAGGACATACAAGGACACCTAGACCTCTCCTGTGGCATCCAGGGACCAACGGGTGGGTGAGCAGCCAGCCAGCTGCCATTGTTCAGTCCCACCGCTTTTGCTGGTGGCTGATTGGCCCTCATTTGAAACTTATGCCCCTGCCAAAGGCTCCAGGTTAGCCCTAACACTTCTAGGAGGTGAAATACAGGCTCAGCTCTCTAAACACCTGGGTGGTCCATGACACAATGCCCACACTGACCCTGGGAGAACTGTTTGAGCACCCCGGGAGCCAGCAGAGACGTGGAGAAACCTTCCCTTTCCATGTTGAGAGCATGACATCAGCTCACAGCTAACGGGGGTGGAAAACTGCGTGCTGGCCAGCAGGCTGCCCTCATAAAATGGGACCAGTTCAATGATTAGCTGCCCTGGAGTCCCTGGGCCAGTCCCTACTGGCTTCAATAGCATCCCTGCTAGCTATTACCTCAAAAGGACACTCATTATAGAAAATCATGTCTCTCTGCCAAGTTCTCATGTCTCACTATTTTTGGAACGACATGGGCAGGCTCTGTGCCTCAGCCACCATCAGCAGAGCCACACAGAGAGCAAATCCATATAACGATCAGGCTAGCACGGACAGTGCTGGAAACAGCATCGCCTCAGGGACGGTCCCCTAGAAGCACCCTGCGGTCATGAGAAAAGGGATAAGGGCAATAAACATAAAACCCAGAAGCTATTTGACACTATTTGCATGGGAAGCTGATCTCCCCCAGCCCTTTTCATTCTCATGCATATGAGTGGAGACAAAAGGATTTAAAAGCAAACCACCTGTGCAGGAAGGATGGTTCCTAAACCCCAAAGACTACAGGCCCTACTTACTACAAACTTATTTAATTAAAACATTCCAGCATCCACATTCCCCAGGATTAAATTACTGATTTAGCTATTTATACATATAGCCTCTTTCACCTGTTCTAGGACAGTATTGCTGAGGTGTTGGATGATACCAGCAGCAGGTAAATGGAAACAAACATTTTTTGGTGTTTGTGACCCCTAAAGCAGAATCCACGATTACCCACAGGTCAGCCCCAGCACCTGTCAGCAACTCACAGATTACTGCAGCAGGAGCACAATCCTCTCTGACACTAAAGAATGATTCTAAGGCCCTACAAAAAGCAGGGGTAAATGGCTTAGGCAAGGTGGAAAGTTCCCAAGGCAAGGCTTTCAATTAAAAAAAAAAAAAATTAAAAAAACAGATGTGGTGAGCAAGGAAGGCCTCGCAGAGATGCAAGTGGAGCAGGACTTAAACTGCCCCCCGCCCCCCCCAGCCCCACAAGGGACCAGCAGGACTCCTTCCTTGTCTTTCACAGGAAAGGAATCTGGAGGTGCAAGTCCAAAACTGCCCAGCCCAGCACTGGGCACGCAGAGGGCCATGTCCAGCCTCTGCCCAGCCTGCTGTGCAGCTAATATTTCCTCTCTAGGCTCTGAAAACTGTGGCCTACACCAGGCAGAGACAACGCTTGCAGCTCCTACCACCTAGTGGCTGCAATATTTCTCTGTGACAGAGCAAGGAGGCTGTTTGGACGTCAGGCAGCCTCAGCCCACCCTGGGGAAATAAAACAACCCTTGCTAGTGAGTATCACTTACGCTGGAGCTGAGATTAAATTAGGACCACACTTAGCACAGAGGCAGCACAAGAGAACAGAAAACCTTTCTGAAAACCATTTGCAGCTAATGTAAACACAGAAAAAACTCAGCTAGCTCTAGAACAGGTGAGCAAAAGTAGCAGCAATATAGACGAACTCAGGCAATGTATTGCTGTTCCTAGTACTTGTGCCAGCTGAGCTAATGCTACATTACTAGCACTACATGACATCGCACTGTGCAGCATGGACATGCCCCAGGCTGTTTAAGTCAGCCCTAGGCTGTGTAAGTCAGGAAAAAAGTTTGCCGGTTTGGGTGGAATATTATACAAGAGTCAGAATTCAAATGGCTCTAGATCCAGCCAAACCCTCAAACCCTTTAAACGCTCTGTCCTCAAACTGCTGCAGCATTTCAGATCCTTCCAAGGTCCTTCCTTTCCAGTTTCCACAATTTCCTCTTGAACTGGGCCAGGGGCGGGGAAGAGGGTGTGGAGCAGGGCATAACTGTACACCCCTATTCTAGGTGCAGCCTCACCAGCACCATACAAAGGGGATAACGACTTCCCCTGAGCTCCTGAAGCAGCCCAGTATATAATTTAACTTATGTGTAATGAGACTGCACTGCTGGCTCATACTGAACTTGGCACTTACCATAAGCCCCAGGTACCTTCCAGCTGGGCTAGTACCCTGCCAGTTAGTCCCAGCCTGTCTTGATGCATCTTATGGGATCAGGCTCTGACTTTGCTTCGACAGATGGTAAGAAGCTTCAAAATGGCTAGTTCTTGAAAAATTCCTAAATGCAGGCCCAGTAGGTCATTATTTACCCAGGATCTCAATGGCAGACTGCAGTCATGCTCTGTTTTTTATAACATGAACTGTTAATACCACATTTTCAGAGTTTGGGCCGTAACTGTGATACATGTGATGTGGTTTCCATGTAATTGCAAGTGAAACTAGGTATTGTTTTGTGTAACCCTCCCCCCAACTCCAAACACAAGAAAGTGCTTTGGCATTTTTAAATATGGCAGGCTTAAATTTTGAATAAGTGGTTACTGTTTTATTTTAATATATATGTACACAGATATATATTCTTTTCTGCCAGGTTCATGTTAATGGAGGGGCTAACCCAATGTCATGTAAAGAACGAGCAGAAACCTTAAGTACTGTATCAGCCCAGTTAAGCCCTCCTGGAAGGACTCTGTCCAATGAATACTCTGCTGTTGCAATCTTTTCTCTATTATAGCAAAGGGATTTAATTATGCTTTTATAAGCAATTTACATCTGGTTATTCTGGATTGAGGTGGGTGTCACTGAGTGCAGAACATGGACAAAAGACACAATGAACCACAATAGTCTGAAACCTACTTTTTCTCCTGTAAACTCTTCCCTTTTTGGTTTTGTTTATTATTTGAGGGAAGTGGTTTTCTGTTACTGACAATGCAGATAATGAAACAAAGGTGGATTCAAGTAAAAGAGGAACCTGGGAAAGACTGGAAACAGCAGGGTCCTGCTATGACAAGCACCACTCCCTTGGCACCCTTTCAGAGACTGACCAGCTCCGCATTCAAGGCAGCAAGGGCTGCGGGGTTCTTCCCTCCACTCCTCTGATGAGAAGCTGGTCCAGAAATTCCTGTTCCAGGCTGCTCTACTGTTTAGCAACCTCCTTTTCATTTCCAGTCTAACTGTATCCATGGCCAGTCTAGACTCATTTAATCTTAGCCAGCATCTTGACAGCTTTGTTTCTCTCCTCAGTGTTCGACATCTGCAGACATCAATCAGATCCTCTTTTTGCTTTCAATTTGCTAGTCTAAACAGGCTGAGTTCTTCCCTTTTTTTTTTTCCCCTTTGCAAAAGACTCCGCAATTACTTCATCAGCCCAGAAGACCTTGTCTGCACCCATAGCGGACTGCATTCATTTTTTGAACATGACGGACAGTACTAGCACAGTGACCTTAAATCTTCCCTAACTTCATGGGAAATACCGAACACAGCCCATGAGCACACTTGCTATTTTCACATCTACACTGCAATTCAGCAAGCAAAGCCATAGCAAAGAGCATAGCAACGAGTGGCAAAAGCCGCTGCTATCCCACATCTGACCTCAAAGAGCACACATCAATACTGGATTTTTCTGATATTTTACATTAAAACTTCAGGAAAGCCATTAGAATTTGGGCCCTGTGTCTTCGTATTATGAAATAAAAGAGGAGTTTCCTTGGTTACTAGTGACAACAGTGAGCTTTAAGTTTTGTTTCTGCGATACAGCACAGCTGCTCTGTGAACCACATAAGCTCTATATAAAAAACCCAAACCCAAAAAAACCCAAAAAACAAAGCACCTAATTTCTATTACATGAGTCTACCCCAGGGCTCCACCCTAAACGAGCACAACTCAAACTCCATAGCTGGCTGTTGCATCACCCCAATGAGAAGAGAAACAGGTGGGTGGCAGGATGCATTTGTCTGCCTTTTTTTTTTTTGTTTTGTTAGTATTTTGGTTTTATGTAGGAGGAGTGAAGCCACAATTAAAAAGGCAAGTTTCTCCTGCCTCTTCTAAGAGGAAAACAAGCTCTATTACCATTTAGCAATGGACAAGAAGCAACTGGAAAGGAGCCCAGGGAGTTTGGAAGAGCTACACTGCAGAAAATGCTTTGGTCCTAATAACAGCTTAGCTTGGGGACTCCCAAACTTACCTTGCTGGGACACAGCTGTAGCCACTGCCTCCATTACAGCCACTCCTCCCCCTCCACCACCCACATCAGCAACAAGCTCCCACCCACATGCACACACCAGAGGAGGCTCTAAGCTGGACAGGCAGCACATGTGCAGTCCTCCACTGAGGTATACATACCAAAAGGGACAGCAATACTATCATTTGTCTTATCTACACAAGAAGAAATACCAACTGTATATGAATCTAATTCAGTGTCCACCCATGTCAGTAAGATCCTTTCCAGTAACCCCAGAAGGATCTTTCATTCACTTCTGAGCAGTATACAAAGGCTAGTAGATACAAGAGGCTACCCTTGCTTCCAAGTACAATTCATTGAGGTTTGCAAATAATCCAATGTAAATACAGTCCTGTTAAAATTCAGGTAGCAAGACAGCAGAGCCTGAGATCGTACAGCAACCAGAGGACACTGCGGGTCTGTAGTCATTTGCACATACGCATTTGGAAACATTCAACGGCACAGGGCTGTTTCTAGGGAAGACACAAAGAAAGGCTTCCCTGTTATTACCATTTTGTTAAGTAGCCTAGAAACAAGCCAGGATTTTGTTTGCCAAATGCCCAGCAGATGTTAGAGGTGGAATATAGCAGAGTGCTCTGTTCACTCTTGAGCAGAAAGGTTTCTCCTGCATCTAAGGTGGACAATTATAACAGGCCATGGACGAAATACACCGGGGAGTGCCTCTGTCCTGAACGTGCCAGCCAGTGTCAGGAGGAAGGCTGTCCACTGCCCAGGCTGTACTTACAGGAGTCTGGAAGCAACAGTAGAGCTTGGTGAGGAATGGGTGGTTCCTTGCTAAGGAAAGGATGCGTTTCTCAGTCATGGTGCATTCAACATCATCATCTTGAAGAATGACATCCTTCTTCAACACCTTCACTGCATAGAGCTGCCCACTCTCTTTCATCTTGGCAAGCATCACCTAAACCAAAGGGGAGAGTGAATCACAAGGGCTGAGCCCTCAGCTTCTATGAGCAACACAGAGCCTTTCGCACCTTCTCACACTAGAAAGGTCAGTTATCTCATGACCAGGCTTGTGGATGCAAGTGAAACTTGTTAGTTTGTTAGTATGGGCATCAGTGTAAAATCAATGACACACATGCTACTGTCTGCAGCAGGCTTCTCCAGATAGAAATGCCCACACATGTTGCTCCAATGTCTGGCGTGGCATTAGCTGGTCGAAGCTCATCCACTGTGTCAGGGCAAACCCCCTGAGCAGTGCCATCCACCCCACTTCCCTCCTCAGTTATCAAATTCAAATGTGCCATTTCACATTGGCTTTGTGGCAAAGCAGAGAAACAGAACCCCCATCTCACTGCATCTGAAACAACTGCTTTGTTTCCTTTAAAGGAAAAGTCTTTACACGCTCCAAGAAACGCTGCCCAAAGGAGTGCTAATGCACACACTTGCAATTTCTGGTATGGGCCCTGGCATGCAGCTGTTCCTTTGGGTGCTAATTTTTTCCTTTTTTGTGATATCCAATTCTGCACTTTGCTGTCAGCTTGCTTTCTCTTCCCTTTCCTCCATGCTGTCTGTAACCAACCTTGTTTTACAAAGCATACACACTGGACAGTCTGTGTGCCACATTATGAAATAACTTCATCTACCTTGGAGCTTCTTAAATCAGGAACATAGTTTTCCCCAAAAGAGCCACGAATAACTCTCACCTTTCCAAAGCTGCCCTTTCCCAATACACGAAGGAAGGTTAAGTCTTTGATCCCAAGTTTGCTCGCTGAACTTTCACTAACATTGTTGCCATCTTTCACGCTGCCTTTTCCCTGATGTCTCAAAGTAGATCTTGAAACCAGTTTCTGCAGAGGAAAGTAAATAAATATCAGTCAGCATAGAAATTGTACTTTTGCCTCAGAGGTGTACACAAGTAGTCAACCCACCAACCTGGGCATCTAGGACCTGTTCAGATGCACCGTATGGCCACTGGAACACAAAGCACGTTGGTACCACCACCCTGCATAGCAGTTACACGTGGCCGGCCAACCTCGGCACTGCGCAGAGCTGTGCTGAGATGTCAACAGTGGTTCCTGACCTCGACATGCTAAGTTGCAAACCCACTGCCTAGCAGATCCAAGAGGCAAGCCTGCCTCTCTTAATCTGCACTCCCCAGGAAAATAAGACAGTGTGGAAATCCAAGTCTCCTATCTAACAGAGCGAGGAGCACTGCATAATTTCTGCCATATGCAAAGTGCTGGTGAGATCTAGAACCCAAGCAGATTTCATCTGAATCTCTTAGGTTTCTATATGATTTTAAGACCCTTACTCAAAGCCCAGTTCAGTGGGACCCAAACTTCAAAATATTTTTCTTTCCCACAGCTGGGCTGCTGGCTTCCTCCACTGCTGTAAATTCAATGGAAGGCTGTTCATTCCCATGCCAGCAGTGAGGTGTCTGCATTTTCAGGAATTGTACCAGTATTCGCACACATTTCTAGAGCTTCTGTTTTTGCAGTATACGAAGATCAAGTCAACCTCCAGTGCCCTCTGTTCATAGCTCTCCGGGTATGAGTACGCCTATAAACCACGAGTACTTTTATTCAGTTTATTAGCCCGAACAAAGTCACACGGACTTCTTGAGCTCCACCTTGTGACTACTTTGTTGTAAAGCAAAATTCTTTTCTCACTGCCACAGAAATGGCAACCCCAGCCATGGGGAAAGAACTAAGAGCATTCAGGACAGCATCCAGCAAAACTCCCAACAGATTTAAGCTTACAGCACAGAGTCTGAACGCTTTCTGAGAGCCTTTAGCTCACAAATAACGAGAAGAGATTGTTAAACACCAAGCACAGATTTTTATTTCCCTGTTTTCATCTCCTTTTGATGTGCAGGTTAAGCAAACAACAAATGCTAACAAGCGCTGATTTTAACAGAACTGGCAAGGGAGTGTGGGACTTATGTTTCCCTGTAACTCCCAGGATAACTGTCCCCCTGAACTGCTACAGCAGGAAGAGCTAAGATAAGGAAGTCTCATTTGCTACAAACCAACTGAAATCAAAAGGGGCCGCACAGCCTAATGAGCAGGCTGGGCTGATACCGTATCATGTGGTCAACCCATGTAGCTGACTAACTGTTTGACAAGATTTACCAGGTCTGGCAAGCATGTTTTGGGTTTTAATATTTTTGTTTTGGTCAAATAAAAATAAATAGACCAACATTTTATTATGGGTTATTCCATTTTCAAGCAAACTCAATTTTCAAAACTGCTAGCAAAGGAAATGTGATGAAAACTTTTTATCAAATGACAGCTCTGATTTCCATTACCCTTTATTTTCACTCAAGCTCTTACAGTGTGTCTTAAACTCTCTGAATAGACTCAGATATACAACAGCTGGATTTTTAGGATGCCTTAATTACTGACAAGCAGAAATTGCACACGTATGTCCCAACCCTGGTAACAAGCTCACTAGGACCCTGGCTTGGACAGCAAAGACCAGAGATCATGATGTGTTGACAGGGACCACAGATTCTACCTGGGGAAACTGTAATGAAGAGTGAAATGGTTTCCCCAAAATCATTCAGAAAAACAGTGACAAAGCAGGGAAGAGAACCCAGGCCTCTTGCTGAGCTCTTCTTACGCTCCATTCCAAGCCACGTATGCAGACAGTGCATTTGTGTTTTCAGGAAAGGTGAAAAAAAAAGAGGTATTGGCATGAATTATATTGACCATTAATTAGTTCGGGGTCTTATTCTCCTCTCATTCATGCCAAACAGACAAAAAAGTCAATGGAGTCACAGCACTGTGAAACATAAGCAGACAATAAAGCAACACCTATAGACTAAAGCCTCTGTCAGGGTAAACCTGGATATAGAGACATCCGTTTTCCATGTGAAGTCTTTGCCAGAAGCCACATACAGTAATAACCTACTCATGCAGTCGACCACCCAACACCATCTGCCATAACTGAAGTCTCTGACTTCTCCTGTACCCATATAAAGACTCAGTTGTAAATGTTTTAAATAAGAAAAAGACTCACCGAATTTGGGGAAATGCTTCCTGGTTGCAGACCCATGCATGCCAAGGTTTTAGCAAGCTCTGCTGAGTTCACTCCACAGTTTGGTGCAACATTTGCTTGGCATCGGATGTGGACATTCATTTTACAGACTAGCAGGGGTGATGGTAGGGATGGAAAGCAAAAAGCAAAGGAACAATTAAAATAACTTGGACGGATTTATCACTGAGAAATAATTTAGCAATTCTGCTTCAGAAATATACCCATCTGGATCTACCCTAGGTCTTTAAACTAAAAGGATTTTTGCCACTGATCTCAGCAGAAACAAAATTAGGACTCTTATGAGAGAGTAAAGTCCTGAAAATCAGGCATATACTCCAAACTCTCCAAGCAGCATGCCACATTGCCTGAAGCTATTCATAAGCACGTTTGTCAGGTATATAAATACCGTTGCAGCTACACCTGCAGGTAAAATTAGGATTTATAATGCCACAGAATTTGCAGCAAACTTTCCCTGCATTCGCAGGTATCTAATTTTAAAGATCTATTGTTCGGTGGGAAACCAAAATCTTTCTTGCTTTCACTGGTGGACACACGTACACCCTCTTGTGGGAGATGAAGGCAAACGGAAACTGTTTGTTATCCATATGATTTTACAGTCTGGATCACTGAAACAAAAACATAACACCAGGACATGCTTTGTCATCAATTAACAGTGTGAGAGGGTAGTCAGCCTAAAGCAATGACCTTTTTTATCCCCTCGGATGCCTTTTCATTGCCTTATCTCATTAGCTAAGGAAAAGCCTTTGGGTAAAGGGAAAA
The DNA here is from genome assembly GCA_031468815.1 of Morus bassanus. Classification (NCBI taxonomy): domain Eukaryota; kingdom Metazoa; phylum Chordata; class Aves; order Suliformes; family Sulidae; genus Morus; species Morus bassanus. The sequence goes on along the minus strand of CM062572.1, from coordinate 7,810,057 downwards.
AAATGAATGCAGGAAGCAGCAATACCCAAGAATATTTTCAATAATGCCAGCTAAACAAAGCTGTACTCAAAGTGCAAAGCAGAGTCCTTCTGGAAGCCTGAGATTAAAAAGCAGACCAGTGTTTTTGTTAGTTCTTGCAAAGATGAATATTCATTGCTCGGCTTTCTCTTGAAGGTTGCACAAATCAAGCCCACATAGTGCATCAAGAGTCTAAAAATATACGTATTTTGTGAAAAGGCTACAGTAAGAAGCTGCTCACTTTTACACTGTAGGCCCTGTCGCATGATTCCCCAGAGCAAGGAACCGCAGTGGTCACAGAAAGTTGGGACTTTGTAGTTGTGGACGCTGAACTTATGAGGAATATTGATTCCAAACCTCTGTTCAGTCACCTGAGGCACCAAAAGAAAAGCACAGATTTAAAATTCAAATATATATATATATAAACTGATGTTCATTTACATAAAGGCACTTAAGTGCAAAACTATGAAAATAATCACAACTCAGAAAATGTCCCAATCCATCACCTCACTGAGGTTTACTCCAAGTGAACATTGAGTGACCAGCCTCACCTGCTGTAAGCCTGCTCTGGTTTCCTTACCCATCAGGCTGGACTACCTGACAAAGCAGATTTTAAAAAGAGCTGCCTAGCCAATTTTAAATTCTTAAAACCAAGTTAGAATTAGAAGTGCGGATTACCTCATCACAAACCTATCACACTGACATGCCACATATAAATTGTGTTAGCTACAGCATTTTGTAACTCACCAGTTTTCAAATTATTAACTTGCATACTATGTGCAAACATGGAACTTTAGGTCAAACTGTTGATTTTATTAAGTTTAATATAGAATAGCTTTCCCAGCTCCGCCTAAAATTCTCATTCCTCTTCTCACCCTCCTTGTTATTAACAGTCTTTCATTTCAAGCCCACATTTCGCTTTATTGCTTGCTCTCATCCCCTTTTTAACCTTGTTCTTTTCCAACTGTGAATCACGCAGATCTCAAAGACACCTTAGAAAAAGTTAGAATGGCTGAAGAAACTCATCCCCATTGAACCTCTTCATTACTTTCCATTTTGTGACTCAACATGCAGATCCTGGAAGACTGAGCGGCAACTCACAACTTCACAAAGAAAAGTCAGGGGTGCGAATGAAACAATGAGTTTAAAGTGGGCAGTGGCTCCTCACCTTTGACTTCTTGTGAAGTAGCTTAGAGGTATTATAAAACCTTCACAATCCTAGAAGAGGGGTGAGGAGACTCACCATTTAACTTGCACTTTAGCCTTAAGCATTTTAACTTATTTTCACCTGCTTTGGCAAGGGGTCATTTTAAGAAGTCTAGCTCAGCAGTTCAGAGGCAAGAAATAACGAGCAAAGGCAATTGTTTATCTGCACTGGAAAGAAGGTTTCTGCATGGCACACAATACAGAGCTACCTCCCGATTAAAAATATTTTGACTGAATTTTTGTCAAACAGTTATTAAACAATTTCCGGTTACAGAAATGAGGCATGCAATGTACAGGGCAGTTTTAGATGGGTATGTTACTCCTGCCAAATACAGCCAAAACTAGCAAGAAATAAAACCTTCAGAAACACAAGTTATGCAAGGGTTCTTTATTACAACATAAATAATTTCATAGAGTAAAGGTGTGGAGCAATGACTAAATGAGGACTTTAAATTACCAGAAAAGAAAAAAGAGGCATAATAAAGACCAGCGGTTAAGTTTTAAAGCCGGAGAAATCCACATTAAGAACTGGGCACCAAATTTTGATGACAACACAGTTAATCATGAAAGAAAAATACCAAGGGAAACAGTGGATTTGCTACTTCTTGATGTCTTCCAATGCAGACAACCATGCATTCCTAAACTATGTGCTAGTCCAACCAGTTACTGGAATTAACAGAAGAACAACCCGATGATATTGCATGGCCTTTATGCATGTCCCTATCACTCTTCCTTACTTTAAAAATCTATGAATAAAGATAACACAGAGTAAATTCTATTATAGGACAACCCCCAGCAATCCAGAAAACCTAAGGATTCACAAATTACAATGACCCAAAATAAACACCATGACTTTACCTTGAGATCAGTCTTGTTACTATTGTTTTGGCACGTGCAAGCTGTAACAATTAGATGATGACAGCGCTTGTGTACAACACAGGTGCATACTAGGAAATAAAAGAGACATGCTGAAAAGAGCTGTTGAAAGACTCAGGACACATCAACCCATCAGCTCGGTTCTTTAAGGCTCAGCTCTATCATCAGGACACAGTAAAGATGTGAAAAATAATTGGTGGCTTGGAATTTCCAAAATCTCGTAACAGATCTGGAGATCTCCAACCCATTGCAACAGAAACTCTACACTGGATCATTCATACAGCCTAGAAGACAGCTGCCAATATAAAATTTGGGCGATGCCCACAGAAATAACAATGTAACTTCACAAACGAAATAAAAAAATGCTGTTTAAATTATCCAGTGGAGAGTATTTCTCACAACACACACAAACAATATTAGAGAACACAGGTCTGAGATACCAAAAGCCATCCCTACATCTCAGTGGCATAGTGTCTCTTACGCTGGATACCTGAGTGAGTCCTGCCCAGGTTATGTTGTCATTAAAGCTCAGTACAATGCCTGAATCTGGGGAGCTGGGTAACAACAGCAGAATGGTGCTGTGTCTGGGCTAATTAGCTAGTCCACATCAAGAGGGCTAATCAGCCCAGCAGAGTTGGGTTCTCTCCAGGTGTGAAGCTGGCTTGGAATGAACATGGATTCCTCCACTCCATAACAAAGCATGCACTGTAGATACCACCAAGGGCCATAGCTACTGTCTACATAAGGAGATTTTTGTATTGGAAACTGTATGTTGCAGATGTGTTGCAGGGCCTACACCATTGTATTTGTTGCTGACTCAAGCTTGCACTCATAAGGGTCTATCAATAACATTCACTTTCACCCAGAAATTTTATACAGGGTATCAATTTTGTTTACATGTAGCTTCCTTTCATATGAAGACACCAGGGCCCTATTATATTGCACAAGAAACAGGTTGTGTTAGAAGGCTATACTGAGTGACCATACACTTGTGAGGCAAGTAATTAAATAAAAAAAAAAATCTTACCATAGAAAAAGGGAAAGGAAAAACAATAATTAAGTGCAGTGCAAACAAGCATCACATACACCTATACAGCCAAAACACGCACTCAGACAAAAGTGCTGCACCAGCCCACAAGGCTGCCCTTTGAAGTCACATCCCTAGTTTCACTTTGTTGAACCCCAGAGGTGGAGAAAGGAAGAGGGTGGCCATTCCAGTAGGATACTTCGTGTCCCAATACCAGCTGAACACTGTTCTGAAGGGACCCTGGATCTCTCAAGCGCAGCTGGGTGTTGCATGTACTCAGCAACTCAGTGAATCTGCACAGGAGGAAAACTGTGGCTGAAACGCAGCAACCAGACCCCTAGGTGTTTGCATGAATGTGGGTGGTTGCTCCTGCATGCATGCAAGCCATCAGCCTGACAGCTGCTCAAACGCACAACTTTGGCTGGCTGGGGAGGAAGAGGAGTGGTGACTTCAGAAGAGCTTGTAACCGCAGGATGTCTCAGCAGCACAGGAGAGTGCTCCTGAGACAGCACATCCTGCACACACGCCGTGCAGGAGCAGAGCACCTTACCTTGGCACTGGTATCCCTGCTTCCCAAACACGCCCCTGTTCAAAATAAAATATGAACATAATTTAATATCAGAAAGACAGTCGTCTTGCAGATTGTTTACAGAAGAGAGAGCCAAAATGCAAGAGGATCCCAAATGACCAGATCCCTGTGGCAAAACTGCCCAGCAATAATGGTGCAATTCAGCACAGGTGTGTGAGAGCATAACAAAGCACTGCAAGGGCCATAGCTTACAGGACAGGCTGTCAGCATGTATGTTATTCCCCATATTCCCCCTCACTCCAGTTTCTGAAATACCTCACTTTATTACAACACACACCACACTTATTAGACTGATCCCAGCAGCCCACACCCTGTTATTATCTCTCCCACTCCACGCTCTTTTGAGACATATCCAAGCTTTTCTCGCTGCTCTGCCTACTCCCCCACATGTATCACCCCACACCTCACACCTCTGATGGCTTTTCTGTTCCCAGGCATTTTCTCTCATCTTTCAAGCAACTTTCAAGTTTTTTCTCAGTGTAATCTCAAAGCTCCATTCAAGTTAATATCTGGGGTCTTTCTTCAGATAGCTTGGGTTACTTTTTTCGCCCCTGAAATAACACCCACACTCACAAGTGAGGAACACTGCCCCATCCCCACACCCTCCCACTTTGCTTCCAGCATCCAAGATACACATCACCTCTGGCCTCTCTGCAGTAGACTCCAGTTTGCAGCATAAATGTACCCTGCTAACCTGATGGCCAAGGGGAGTCACTTTACCCTTGGTAAAGTGCTGGGTGACTGATTCAGATCAGGGGTGGCATGCTGGTCCCCAAAACACGAAGGGATGGGAAGCTCCGCACCACCACATTCGAGCCGTTCTTACCAGATGAACTCCCTGCAGTGCGAGCAGTATGTAGGCTGTCGCAGGTAGGTAGCCATGAATTTGTGCCCGTTCACTTGATGCACTCGCCTTCGCATCGCCCGCTGGCGTTTCCGAGTGAGGTTCTTAAAAATTCGATCCCTCTGGAGGGTCCCTATGCAAAGGAAAAAAGAAAAAAAATTTTACATGATCACGCACAGTTATTACTCCTGTTTTTGCTACGGCACAAAATGCTTTCAAAGACCACAATTACATCCCTGGTTTAGAAGTCGGGGGACCACACTCTAGAACAAGGAAAGCATCTTGGACAGGCAGCAGAGGAAGTTAATTGCAAAGGCCCCTTTAGCTCAAAATTACATTCTTCATCTAGAAATAACTGCCTTTTCCCATCTTCCTCTCACCCCTCTCCCATGTTAAGACATGTCAGTAACCCATTAATTCACAAGCTGTAAACAGACCAGAAGCTCAAGGCTAATGAGTTATTATAACTCACGGCTTTTTAGGCAATAACTCCTGAAAACATGACTGCGTGCAAGCAACTGACCAGCCCCGCAGGGCATCACCCCACTTGCCATGCCAAAGCGACACCTTGCTCGGTGAATGGTGTTTACCCAGTTTCCCATGCTGCACTTCAATATCACCATTTGTAGCGATTTTGCTTCCTGTATTGGATAAAAATGCACAACCTAATTTTTCAAGGTCTCTTAGTTGTTTGATATGTTCCACTCTCAGCTTTCTTTAAAGGGCTCGTTTTCCAAAGGGTAGATAATATTTTAAAGTTCTGGGAAGCAGGGACCCAGGAACTACTGGCATTCAAATCTGAATTGTCCCAAAATTTAATTTAATTTTTTTCTTTTTTCACTGGGTTTAGTTCAGCCATATAACCATTTCCTAGCAAAGCTCAATTTACACAAAACAAGTGTTAAAAGGCAGAACTGAGCTCTAGATTGAGAAAGCCATTCCCATACAGCAGCAGCCATCTGACTTGCAAATCACAGCCAGCTGGCCTCTGGGATCCTTGCACAGACCAGGTTGGACTCAGATGAGCTTCCCAGATCAAAGCCCCATCTGGGGCCCACTTACCTCATAAGAAAGAAATTAAATTTGCAGTTTTCAAGTTAGTTGCTTTCTGAAGGACAGGATGATAGGTTAGGCCCTGCTAACAAGTGCATTTTGGGGATACACAACGGAGTCCTCTACAGGTGACTGTGCACCGACATACATACTCAGGACTCTTGTTCTGAGTGCGAACTGGGTGCAAGACAAATGCCAGCTATTGCCAAACCCTCTGCACGGATGTAATGACACAGAAAGGGACAGGCAGTCTGTAAACTTCCCACCCATCTGATCGTCCCTGAGCAGTGGATTGGCATCGGTACCCAAACACAGCTGTTACCCTACCACTTCATTTACCCATAAAAACGGGACAGAGCATTTCCCTACTTTCAACTAGCTTTGTTGATTAACCACTGGGGGGGGGGGGGGAGGGAGGGAAAAAGCTGTCAGCCTGATCAAGGCTTGAAATGTAAGAGTCCCACATCACATGCATTATTTCCTGGTCCTCTTTGTAGGAGTGGAGATAAGGGAAGCCATCCTGTCAGTACTGAACCCAGCCACTTCAAAGGGCCATGAGCCACACAATGTATTCCCCTCAGTACTCTTGCCACACAGGTTTAGAAGCAAAGCCAGCCATAAAGCTCAAAAGGGGTTTTTTTTCTGCTGTGTTCTCCCAGCCACTTGTGCATGTGTCCCCTCCACAGGCACTAATGGAAACTTCCCACCTGATGGCATAACTGCGACATGGAGCACGGCTTGACTTTAAGATAGCTTGCTTTTATTTTTAAAATGGAAGTGCATGCTATAAATTAGGATTTTCCATTTAAAACAACACAAAAAAAAAAGGATGTGGTAGGGCTGATCCAAGCACTTAACAGAAACCTGCTTTCTTCACTGCAGAGCTTCAAGCAGCTGGGCAGAGAGACTGGCACAGAAAAGTCTGCCTTTGTAGAGAAGTGCTTAAACATGTGTTTAATTCTCGCTGAAGTCAACAGGACTCAGGGGACCACAGGAATTGCCAGACTGAATAAGAACATTGGTCCACCTAGTTCAGCATCCTGCCTTTGTCAGTGGGCAACCAGAAACACATGACAGCAAGATGGAGGAACCCTGCAGCTGGGAGATAATTTGCCTCTTTCCCACACACAAGATGTCATTTTGATCTCCAGAAGTGAGAGCTGATGTGCGGAGGTTTAATATCCCTTCCAAACATTCAATCATCATTGCATAATTTCAATAGCCTCATTACCCACCAAAGGAAACATGACTGAGAAGAACTTCAAGAAGTCAACCAGTTCATCCCTCTTCCCCAAACAGAGGATCAAGAGCCAGTTGCTTTGCTGGCCCAAGCCTCCTGCAACTTCACATGAGAATTTAAAAAAAAAAAAAAAAAATCCTTATAGTATTACAGAATTTGCCCACCTTTAAATTCAAGAGAACATCCCCTAGATCTAGGTTTAAGCATACACTTAAGTGTCTTCCTGGATCAGGGCCAAACACCTCAGCTGGCAAAGTATCCTGTCTTGGTGTTTAGCACGTACAGGAGAACTTCCAAGGCATGGAAAGGGAAGAGCAGGGTTTGTGAGTGGGCAACGAGCACATAAGTAAATCACCTAAAGAAGCAATCCAGTTATCAGCTTGCTTCATACCAGCTGCTCTATTAGAAGCCAAACAGCTGATGCCCTTTAAGTTCATGCACTCACATTTACCAGAGTTTAAGAGAATATGTTCCCAATTTAGTTCATGTAGTTTCTGGTTTTGTTACGGTTCCCCTCAAGGATCAGCATGGGTAATTGCCCCCCGCAGTGCTCTCCCATGCAGCAAGAAGCCCACACGCAGCCAAGAGCAAACCAACCCTTTACACCAAGAATAGGGGACACTGGAAGGTGGCCTGCAAAGCTGCCAAGTGGGACACTGCTGTGCATCGCTGTGGTTTGCCTGCCTTCAGAGAGACTGCAATTTTTGAAATGGTTCAGGAAGGTCAAATAATGACAGGCATTTACTTTTTCATGGGCAGCAGGGGAAGTCTCCATGCTGCCTGCACTGGTGGATCACACCCACGGCTGGCCTTGAGCCGTCTCCTCCAAGCTGTACTTGGCCTCCATCTCCTGTTCTCTGTCTTTTTTTTCTTTTTTCTTTTTTAAAGGATCATTAATATTTAAAACATTCCTCAAATCTCACATTTTCCCACACTACTTTGCTGCATTACCCTGCCAATTTCTCCAGATGCTGCATATCTTCCAGGTGATCCTCACCCATGCTTATATTCACCTCACATTACATTATAACAAATCTAAGTGTTACTAAGCAGGAAACTGACTTCAGCAAGGCCTGGATTACTTTTCATACACAATCAGCTCTTTTGAGCACTGCTCTTCCCATTTCCTGATGCCGTCTCGAGTGAAAAGGGGAGGGAGAGCACAACTTCAGCCACACCTCAGGCCCAGGCGTAGCTGCAGGAGACTGTCTACCACATGATCTAGTGGATCTACATATACAACCACATCCCACAGAATAAATCCTTCTTTCAGAGGGCTTAGGCACTCACCCATCCCACACACCGCACCACGGAGCAGGCAAGCTCAACCCTCCAACAAGGCGCAAGTGATTTTGAATGGTGGAGCGTACCGCTAACAAAACCACCTTCCTCCTAACAACCAGCCTCCCCAGCCACCAAGGTGGCAGTTCCTCAACTCACACCCATCACATCTGCTAAAGGGCTCCCAGGGCCGCTAGGCGAGAGGCTGCTTGCAGAAACCATCGATGCAGCGCTGAAGTCTTACTAGTGGGCAGGGTGGCCAACACAGCAGCCCCTCCTGTCCCTCACCTTCAGTGTCAGAGGATGTAAGGTCACCATAGACATTCTCCCCACTCGTGTTCTGGCCAGTTTTCTATGGAATATGTATTTTCCTTCTGCATGCGGAGAGCATTTTACAAAACAAAGCAGCTCTAGACGACTTCAGGAGACCCAGACTTTTAAAAGCCTCTAATCTCTGGTAAACCAACAACCACCATGAATGGTTCAAATGTCCAAATACTGCTATAAAAACAGGCAAGTAATTGCTCAGTGAAGGGAGTTGTCCACATCCATAGTTAAATTTGGACATCTCTAACTATGAGGTATTTACTGAGCCTGGCTCTGTGCAAAAGTAACTACAAAGTTAAATACTAAAAAGCCTCTTCCCCTTTCCTCCTCTCCACTCATGCCCAACACGTGTTTATGGCAGTGGAAATTATGCACGCAGAGAGAGAGGAGAATAAATAACCCACCGAGTCATCTGAGGACATCTGCATGCACTAGCACACCGCTCACCCACTCAGCAGCCTCATTACGGTGCCCTACCTGCCCCCTGACCTTACCTGATCCTGCCCTTCCCAGCCAGAGATCCCCCCGCTTTTTCTCTCCCCCCCCCCCCCCGCCCCCCATTTTTTATTCCAGGGGGTAATTTCAGTTAAGTCCTTACAGTGGTGGCATAACTACAGCAGGAAGACAAGGGGAAGAGCTGCAGGGTGAAGTGGTGTGTGTGTGTAACTGTTTGCCTCAAGTAGTTAAAGCTTGTCAGGTCTCATCTATCGGAAATCAATCTCACCGTCGTGCTATCACCCGCTGTTATAACGTCGGCGTGACAAAGGTCATTTGGGTACATCCCCATACATGACATCTTCTAGTGTTATACTCCTATATACATCAATGGAATTTTCCTTGGAAAGAAATAAAGATATTCAAAAAGCAATGTAAAAAGCCTTAAAGCAATAATGCTAGCAGATTAAAACTGAATTAAGCCTTTTTTTATTATTAGCAGCAACAGTACACACATTTTCCTATGCTCCCCTGGGAGCACCGCAGCAAGATCCCATTGCACTAAGTGATACATGAGCGCAGAGCAGAGACCAACCACTGAACTTACTAGACTGTAAAAAGCAAGACAGCAGATTGACAGACCCCTCGCCTCTCACAAGCGCCACAGCACTGAACCACCATTTCGGATCAGGCTAAACGCTCAGCTAGCCCATGCCCTTATGGTGAGTTGTAATGGGTGCCTTAGGAAAAGAATATAAAAACCAGATCAAGTAAATGAGGGGGAATGTTTGCACACACACACACCCCCTCTAGCCATCACTATGGAGGTGTTCTCTCAATATTTCCTTACAGCGGGCTTCCTCACATCTACAGAATATAAACAGAGGCTAAACCAAAATGAACCAAGATGTTTATTTTCCAAGCCAGAAAACATGTCTTATGACAAAAATGCCTTACAACAGCTTGGTATCTTTTAACCAGGAGTTTTATCATCATAATCCCGTGAATGGTCAAAACCACAGGAAGCCTTACTAATTAAAACATTATAAACACAACACAGTGTTGAAGAGGTTGGCAGCCTGACTCTGGAAAGGGAAGAGGATTTAAAAAGCTACAACCCAAAGTGGTATTTCCATTGCTGATTGTTCTGCTTCCCTAGTATTAGTGCTGCAGAGTGAAAACCTTTCTTTTCCTAACTACTGCAAAGTTTTCTCTTCAGTTCCCCTCAAAAGCCACTTGAATGCGTGAATCGGCCAGCTGGAAAACTGCCACATCCACAGAGATCGTGTTAACCACACGGGGTTTCTCCTCCACTTCACGTCCCTCAAAGTTTACGTCCTTCTGCTGCTTTTGCCAGTCTGTGCACGAAACCAGATTGGTTCAAATCCCAGGAGAGGCTCATTGCAAAGCAACATGTGGCACATCAAACACAGGCTGGGACTTAACGTTTGATCCAGCTGCTGTTTTCCCCTCTAAAACTGGGTCAAGTTTTGTATGAAGACCACAGAAAGAGCCAGCTAATGCTGGCAAGTCTAGGCTGTCTTATACTAGGACTTGACAGAAAACCCATGTTAATGGGTAGTTCATTTTTTAAGATGCCAATCCATCAATGGAACAGGAACACAAATGCTTGGACTCCAAAAAAATAAGAGTTTTCCCACTCATGAGTATGAAACAGCATTATCAGCAGTCTTGGAAATGCAAAAACATGTAATCATCCCTATATCAAATCACACAGAACTTTGCACTCAAGGCAAGGTCTCTGTTTCTCGTCCAAGTGCTGAAGTAGGGCAGATCCATCTTCCTTGTTTTCCTGCCAGGTCTAGGACATAAATTTATCTCAGCTCTCAGCAATTAGCAGCATTTGAGTACTGAGGCTGAACGATGATGTTTCAGTGCAGAAGCAGTGAGAACAGGATCAATGAGTTTCACACAACAATATTAGTGAGCATTACACTGTTCAGCTACAGCTACAAAAGCCCTTCATAGGCTTATTTCTAGAATTACACAATGACGCCAAAGCTCTGGCAGCACCAGTAGGTGGGATAGCAGAGCTGAGAGGACACGACTCCATGCTTGCCAGGCTTACCAGCTACAGCTCTGCTCCATCCATCACTACTAACCTCACCATCACCCTCACCAGTGTGGAACTGGGGTCCAGGACCTTTTGGGGGGCTCACTTTTCTTCACTCAGTCTCTTGCACTTGTATGTAGCAGTGCCAGGGAGAGCAGGACAGCTCGGCAGAGCTGGAGTCACCAGTACGTGGCCGCTGGGAGCCGTCCACATGTGCAGGAGGGGAGAGGGCTGCAAAGCAGAGGGTAGAGCCTAGTGCTGGGGCTGAAGGAAGAATAGCTGCTTTTTATCTGTTTGCATAAGGTCTGTGAGAACATGAGAGAGGAGGAAGAAGGTGGCTTGAGAAACTCTTAAAACAAGTATTCTGTTGCCGCTTCGAGTCTACCAACCAGTTATGAATACCATACAGGTTATTTTGCATAGAATTTTAATCATGATTGCCACACAGGTTTTCAGACATGCACAAGGCAGCTCAAAAACATTATTCTCCACATCTGCTTTTACAAGTTATTTCTGGGAAAATTTTTTTAGACATCTACTTGTAGATGTTGACAGTCATGAAGCAAGGCACGGCAGCATGTTGCACAAGGCTGAAAAATATGAATGGTAAAGCCTTTCCATTGATTTCTGTAGTGGGTAACAACGAACTGAGCAAACGGGATACTGAGGATAACAAAAGACTACAGCAAACATGAGCAACCCCATGCCATAAGAGACCAAGTTCTCAAACACAGATCGTTGCATGCCAGCCCATTTGTGCTTTCCAGGCCACAGGCTGCAGAAATGCTGCTGGCTGCCAAGGAGGGTGTGTTTGAAGGCAACAGCCACCTCCCTGTGCTTCCCTCTCCCTTCTCTTTACAGCCACACCACTGTGAGAGAAGGAAGGGGACAGCCCCATTTTTCACCCTGTGCTTGTTTCTCTGCCAAGAGCAAGAAAGGTTTTACCTGCGTTCCATTTTATCATTCCATCTCTGCAGGTTTTACATTTGTTTGGAGATGGTAACCTCATGATACTTCTGTTTGCAAGAGAGACCAGACTGGGGTGATAATGGCGGAGAACTGACTCAGCTTGCACAAAGAGGAGATGCCAGGAGAGAAGGATTTTATTTGAAATTAGAGGAGGGACTTGAAGAAGACAGCAGAAACTTGAGCACCGAACTGAGCCCTTCAGAGCCCCAGACTGGCACTGTAACTGGAAGGCCTCGTATCTGTCCCATACCCAGACGGAGACACACGATACCCATGCAGATTGGAAAAGCAAAATAAATTAGTCAGGTCATATCCAGTGAGATAAGATATGTTCTTCCTTCTGGCTGTAGTTGAACATGGTCTTCCAGCAGCAGTAGCAGTCCAAAAAGACACCCCAGCCCCACTGCTCCCTCCTCATGACAGAGTCCCCTCCCTGCCATCTCAGACCTGCCGGCATGGCTCCATCTGCAACTGCTCCATAACCCACTCCTGTCACATTGATGTGGGCTAAGAACACGAAACAAAACCACCCAGAAAACCCCTATTTTTAAGAATTTAAGTTGACCCACACAAATAGTGAGAAACAGGCAGTAATAACCGCCTCCCCTCCTCAGCTGCAGGCAGAATGGCACATCTGCTTGCAGTCTCAATTTTATCAAAAGATGGGGACAATCCTTCTCCCTACTTTAAGATGTGCAAATAATACTAGTACTTCGTACTTCTTACTGCATTGCTCATTAAAGCCTTAATGAACTGATTCCTCTCCCTCCTCCCCTCCCCTCACCAATTATAATCATTATTATTTCCTTGTGCTTTGGCAAGTGAATTTCCATTGTAAAACCTCCTGTTAGTCCTTCCCACCTATTAAACTCAAGAGAAAAATGTTGAGATGTGATTTATTAGGGAAGGAAACCATTTAAATACATTATTAATTAAAAACAGGAAAATAAAACTAACAAAGCAACTTTGATCTTTTCCATGATTAATTCATGCACCAGAAGCCCTCTGCACCATAAGTTTTAGAAGATTTCAAACTACGCTGGCTACAGAGCAGAATTAGCACTAATGGAGTGACAGCATTTATAGGTCAAAGCTACCAGGACTTGTGCAAAATCCTTGAGAAAAGCAGAATTGGCAGGCTGGGCAAACAGCAGGGAGATCCTGAACCTTCCCCTGCTCCCGACGCCTCAGGGCTCGTGCGTGTTGTAACCATCAGCAACTCACATGCTCGTAGGTGGCTGCGCAGTAGATATCACAACATGCTATTAGGAGGCCCTACCCACACAGGGAAGCACGAGCTCCAAGTTAAACCTATTTTTAACCAGATGCAGTTTAAAACTATTTTTAAGTAGATGCTCTGGGGACATCCTTCTTTGGGGCTATGTGGCCAGCTTCAGAATTAAAATCATCCACTTTGATATTAAAACAAGAGCGTCCACACAAGGTTTTACAATCAGCTAAATCTGCTTAAAATTCGTGCCTTTAAGTTTAAGGAGTGCAACTTTTCCAGAGATATGGGCTTAACATCTGTCTCAAAGAAGGAGCACCAGGAAAATATTCTTTATGTAACATGAGACGAAATGCACAAAGAAACCAGGATCAACAGAAAGCCAGTTGAAATGGGACTATCAAGCAGCTTGTATCCAGAAGGACCCACAGGTTTCCAGCAATTCCACAAATGACAACCACGTTCCTCAACATGGCAACCATCCATAGAGCAAAACCTCAAGTCTTCCTCACCAGGGGCACCTTTCAGTGGGAAAGCAAATTGTAACACAAAATGCAACTGTAATCTAGTCAGGAACAAATTAATTGGGAGAGCTAATTAACTAGGACAAGTTAAACATTCCCCTTTTTCTGCTGTTGGGGCCTCTGACTGCTGTTGTGCGACATCTCAGCCTTTCCCCAGTCCCTGCAGGTACACTGGCCTTGTGCTCACCTGAGAGGGTGACCAACACCTGAATCACCTCTCTGCAACACCTGGATTCTCCTGGTTGACTGGTCACCCAGCAGTTGCACAGACCCAGCCCAAGTGGCCTGGCTGCATACTCAGCTCTGATTACACAGCCGATTCCCAGTACTCTTGAGATTTCCATGTGGCAGCTTGCTAGTAAGTTCTCTAATTGCAACAGCCTTAAAAAGCAGGTTGTTTACCATGTCGCTCTCCCACACAGATTCTCACATACCATGGGCTGAGCAAGACGCTGCCACAGCAAAGCATCTGTCAGAAAGAATACATTTAGCCTCTTGTATTCCAAGCTTATTGCTACCATGAAGATATCTGCCAAAACGCAGCACCTCTTCTCATCAAGACAGTCCCTGCCTTGGTAATGCGGCAAGGAAATACTCAGTGCTCAAGTGTTCAAGCTAGCAATCACACTTGGCTTCATCGCACAGCCTGTCCTAAAACACTTCTGCAGATGGCACGGACCATTACTGCTCTGCCACGCACCGCACCCCTCCTAGTGCTGGCAGATTATTATTATTTCCCAGAGGGATTTCCCAAGGGCTGCAGGCCAGGAGGGGCGGCACATTCAGAAAACACAGCTGTCCCCGACAGCTTTCCATGCAGCTAACACAGCCAGACCTGATCTATCCCCCTTCCCCATCTCCTCCCCAACAGAGTTTTCACCCTGCAATACATATTTCTCCATTTCTGAGAAACTTCTCTAAGATTTCAAAAGCAGATGTCCCAAATCCATACAAATACAGCTTTAGAAACGCTGGGTGCCACATGGAGAGGGTGTTGCTTGCCTTGGCTCAGGATCTCTTTATACGTAGAGAGAGGGAAGGACCCTGCCAGTCTCACCAGCTCCATAACAGCCACCAGTGCCACCAACCAATTTTATTCTCGCAAACGGGGGCCCTTTCCACCAGGTGTAAGAGCAGCAGTAATAAGTATGTATTCTACCTCCCCGCAGGCTCTCCCATCTCACTCCTCTCAATTAATGAGCAAGCAGAGGTGGTGAGCGGGAAGAAAGTCACTTTCTCCAACAGCTTGAGAAAGACACCTAAAACCTGCACCTCTTTTCATCTTTTCTCCCCAGTCCCTCAATGGGGAAGGAACACATGGGGAGGGAACTTGTGACAGGAGATGAAAATGACAGGAGATGAAAGCCAGCCTGCAGTTTGATGCTCACCACAGCCCTTACACAGATTTAAGCAGCTCTCCCCCCATACGGCACCCTGCCTTTCCTTCCAGCACTCCCTTCCACATAGCCATTTTCCAGCAGATCAGTTTCCAAATCTGGTTTACCATGCACCCCACAAACAGCTGCACTGGACGATGTGGGGTGTGAAAGCAATCTGGGGGGAAAAAATCAGCCAGACTTCATTGTGCCTTCTGTAGGGTCTGTATCCCTAGCATCCAGGCTCTGCACTCCTCCTTACAGCACAGCCCGAAGCCGCGTGTGCTGCTGGATTCAGCCCAGTGTGCCCACCGCATGGGACATAGGGTGCCTCTACAGCTAAGGTGTGCAATGGCCCTCATGTGCAAGTTATCATCAGCCCTTTGGGATGCGACATTGGAGCCTTTCTCTCAAGGACTTGTTTTTCTCGCCTTACCTCATATTCACAAGCGAAATACAGGACCAGAGACAATGCAAGTAAAAACGTGTGTAGGACCAGACTGAGGCCCCACATTCCTCACCCACCACTTAAGTACTTCTGAGCTGGGCTGGCAAGAGAAG
Organism: Morus bassanus; assembly: GCA_031468815.1. Classification (NCBI taxonomy): domain Eukaryota; kingdom Metazoa; phylum Chordata; class Aves; order Suliformes; family Sulidae; genus Morus; species Morus bassanus. Next base: position 7,794,429 of record CM062572.1, on the reverse strand, counting down.
AAATGTCTTTCTGCCTCTGCTCTTGCTGATCTGCAAGACTACATAGTAAACCTATAGGAAGGGCAAATTTTAGACACAAAAACTCAGCATTTCCTGACTTTTAAGAGTTTAATTTTCTAACATTAGTGATCTCCTTCAAACAAAAATTTTTCTGTTTTTACAACACTTTCCTAAACAAAGAAAACTATCACTGTAAGTAAGTTCATCTACTGGAACTGGAGCAGCCTTCCCCCTCTACAGTCCTGGTTCACCAGCACAGCTGTAGCCTCAAACACACAGCTCCAGGGAGAGGGGGTAGCACTAACAGCGGAATACTTCACAGGAAAGGGCTATGCTCTGCTGTGCAGATCCAGTACTAGCAATGGACGGACACACTTGCTCAACAAGTCTGACAGCTAGACGGCAGAAAAGAGCTGAGATTCTAGGATTAAAAACTTGGTTCCAGATTCTAGCAAGGAATGGGCTTTGCTAGTCACAACTCTTCTGCTGCAGCCTTTCTTCATCCTCTGCAGCTCCTCTACCATCTGTCCGTCCATATTCTCCCCTTCTCACCTTCTTTAACATTTTGAGCTTCTTTAAGCTTCTTCTTCCTTAGGTCTCCTGCCCATACCCACCCATCACCACTCCCCACACCAGTCTCCTACTTCCTTCTCTCTCTCCTTATATCTCTTTCTCTGTCCTTCTTCCACATTCTTATGGCTCTATCCCTTCTCTGAGTGACTTTTCCCAGCGTTTCCACCATTCACTGTCCTTGTCCCGTGTCCCAGCAGACAAGACATGGAGAGCAGGACACCTGCTCAGCCAGCCCTCCTGCCTTCCTCCCTCCTCTGTGCCACCGCCGGGGATCCCCCTCTTGCCCTGCTGCAGCACCCCGAGCCAGTGCTGAGCTCAAACAGAGGACGAATCTGGCCCAAAACCAACCCACACCCCTGCTCCAAATTTGCTCAGCTCCCCAGTCCAGCCAGCTGGTGCAGAACTGGCCCCATGCGAGGCCAGCCCAAGGGAAACCCAAGAGCATCCTTTTCAGACAGACAGATTTACCCTCAATTATGAAACCGCCTCAGTCCCCTATCTGCAACTACCAGCAGTGTCGGCATTGCCAGGAGGAACAGTCACCACGGTGGGAATCTGCTCAGTGCAGGTGGTGTCCACTGCCCTCAAAGCCGCACTGATCTCATGCAGTTTCTCCCAGAAGATTACAAATGCATAGGTTTTCCCAGAGACAGGAGAAGACAGATGGAGATGGAGGCTCTCAGCCCTCCCACCCTCTCCTCTGCCAAGCTTGAGGTCGCCCTGGCAAAACAACATCAGGATCTCTTCACTCAAAGCTCTATTTTGATTCAGCATCTCATTCTGGAAAACAACTGAATCATTTCTTCTGAAGCACTCCAGAAAACCGCTGGCACTGAACAGCAGGAAACTCAGCGTTTTATGCTGGGCATGCTCAGGAACAACCCAAAACAGGGGCATATAAATTGCAAGCACAAGTATTTACCCCCAAAAGAGCCCCTAGAAGATGAGCTCTACTTCCCACAGCTCCATGTCAGCTCACCTAAAGCTGAAGACCCTGTTCTGCTTGGCTATTAGCAAGATCTTGCCCTGCTCCAGTGAGGTGCAGGAATGGACTGCCACAACATCCACAACATGCAGCAGGCTGATGCTGCTGGTCCTCCTTGTGTCTGCAGGGCCAGAGGGAACCTTGCCCCCCGCCCCGCGCAAGCGCTAACGATGCATGAACACCTTCCAGGTAAATGAAGGTAATTAAGCACGGTGGCACAACAGTATCTTGTTACCTCACGCATCCTCTCATGCCAACAGGCCCAGCAGATCTGCTCACGCACCGAGTCCAGCACTGCCCCATAAGCAGCCAGGTGACAGGGACTTCTGGACACGACACACTGGGCTGCCAGACACCCAGACACAAGGAAAACCTTCAGCTGTGGTGGTACCACCTAAATTAGGAGTCTCCTCCAGCAGCCAGAGTTGACAGACAGGGATATTAAGTGGGACGCAGGCTAATTTAGTAGTCAGCGGAGATGAGGTTAAAAAAAAAAAAAAAACCCAAACCATGTGGTTTTGTATTTTTTTTCTCCAGTTTCTGCTACAGATTTACTGCGTGACCCTAAGTAAACTACTGGGGCTTTTGGACAGCCATCCACGTATTTCAACAGCCAAGCACCTTGCAAATTGTGGTCTAGGGGAATTCAGGCCCAGCCATAACGTGTGCTGGTGTATGGGGCACCCCCCACTTCACCCCAGTCCAGGGCATCATCCAGGTGGCCCTCAACCACAGTACGCGCAGAGGGAGATGGCCATGAAACAGCACCCCCCAGCACAGGGTGCAGCAGCCGGGGTCAGGGCTGCTGTCATCATCCCTGGCCACAGGATCACGGTCCCGACCTCCAACGGCTTCGTGCTCGGCTCCTTCCAGCCCACATTTGCCACTCAGCACAAATAGCTGCTCCAGCGTGGTGCTGTCCTCCAAGGCCAAGTAGATAGATTTAAGCTCCTCTGAGAACCACTGCCACTTCTTCCAGGAATCACGTTAAAATAAAGCAAAATTCTCTGTTCCTCATTACAGCCAGGAACACTGAAATCCCAGAGCAGATTGCAAGCTTGCATATTTATACCTAGGTTTCAGAGCCCAGACAAAACACAGCCCACTGAGGAAGCAAAGTTAACCCTGATATTGCTGTTTGTTCCATGTCTGGATATCTAAGCAGTTGGCAGATCTTGGCAAGTCATGAATTACTGCTGAAAACGTCTCAGCATTAGACATCCTGCAATAGCTGTGGAGCTTAAATGGATCATTTTCCAAGAAATAAAGGTAGTCTGGTGGTTATGCAGCAGGCTGGGGTGCTGTTCACCTCCTGGCTCTGCATTGGAGTCCTTCCATAACGCTGAGCAAAGCATATCATTTCCCAGGGCCTAGATCTTCAGCAATCAGGAATAAACAGTTTGGGGGTGTTTTTTTCCCCCTGCTGAAATCTTCTTTTCCTGTGAAAACCCAGAATTTACCAAACTTTCCTTTTCTTTCTTTTTTTTTTAATGGAAGGGAGGCATATGTGATATATAAGAGTGCCAGGGTACAAAACGCCTGGGGTCTCTCTGCAATATTTAAATGAGAAATGCAATATGTAAATTTTGAAGGCTTCACTTTAAAACAAAATTGCTCACACTGTCCTCCCACCATAAACAGTAGTAATTATTCATTATCCTCAAGTTCATCCACTTTGTCTAACTTCCAAGGCTGGAATGTCTCTCATTACAGTGACCCCTTCTCATGCTACTGTCAGCTTGAACAGGACAAGTGAATGGCAGTGCCCGGGAAGATGCAGTATAGTCCCTCCTCCTATCGGCAACTTGTAGCCCAAAGGTCATCTCCAGTGCTGCTGAGCTTTGACATCCTTGTGCTTAACTCATGGACGCTTCATGACAAGGATAGATCTGCTCTTGCTCCCATTGGCTTGGCTGACAGATCTCCGTTGGAGCGCAGGGTTGAAGAGTCTCACCTCCAGGACAGCAATACCTGCCCAAGGCTTCAAGATCAGCCTCTGGAATTGCCTTTTACTTTTTAACCTGATTGCCACCTTGCAGCAAGGCTGGGGGTCCAGTGAAGTTCACCGGCCTCCCACGCATATGCATAGCATCTGTGGACAACATTCTTGGTCTCTGCAAGGGCTCAATCTTCTCCAGAGTGCACTTCGGGTGGATTTTCTCACCCATAGGGCTTGACATTGTTCTGACCCATTTCCATCTGGAAATGCAGAGTTGACCCAACATGGAGTGCACCTGGAAACCCCTTGCCTGCAGCATGCACATATGTGACAAGTGTAAAACACTGGAAAAAGTGTAGGCACTGGAAAAAAAATACAGGTGTATGAAAAAATGACATGTCCAGCTGCTCTCTTCCACATAAGATTTTGGGCTAGACATTGAAGACCTCCATATTCTCAGACTGTGAATGAAAGATATCGAAACTTTCTTTATCCTATTCTGCATTGATATTGCTTATTTAGATCAGAAGGTTCTCTGGACAGCATCTACTACATGCCTTAAAGTTCTCCTGCTTGGGCTAGTAACCCAAAAGAGAAGAGTGACCCAACTAGCCAGGGGCTGAGAACAGGGCATTTTTCATTCCTGGTTCCTAGTTCCAATAATTATTCCCTTGACTATAAAAAACAGGCTGAAAACTGTCATTGCAGTTTACAGAATACTGGTAAACATCTTTTTTCTCTCTGTTCTGCAAGAAGCTAATAATGTATCTGCAACAGAGATTTTGTGGGGCTGAGGAGCTACATCACAGTACAGAGCAAGGACCTTCTTAGCACGCCACCTATGTACTATTTGAGACTTTATGGCTGCAGATCTTTACTGGCGCCTGAGGAAATGCTATTTCTTAAGACAAAAACCACTTCACATTAGAAAAAATATATTCTAAGAAAAACAACAGCAAAAGACTAAGAGTCTTCATGCCTGAGAACAAACCATCCCAAACTCATGATGTGACAGTTGCAAACTGAAGAAGCATTTCCGGCTCTAGAGGCAGGTTCAGGCTTCCTTGCTGCTGCAAAGCCTACTGACATTAAATATTTAGCAATGGGTGCTATATCTGCTCTACCAAGTCACTTGGCTTTTCAATATTCTCATTGTTCTATTTCTTGCCCAGAACTCAAATTTGTCTTTGTCTTTCCTGACACTGAAAGAAAAGAAACAACCATTACTTACCTCACAACGATGAAATTAAAGTTGAACTTCAAGCCAGAATTATCACTTTGAGTGACAACATTAAGAAAAAAAAGCAAATTGCAAGAGTTCAAAGCACTAAAATAGAAGCACTTTATTTCCTACAGGGCTTGCTTCATTCATTAATTCAGTCAAATAATTACTTTGCATTAATTTCATTAGCTTTGCTCAAAATTAAAAAGAGCAAATATCAAGAGAGGTGGCAAACTGAGGGCACAGCAACACACCTTGCATGCAAAGCTGCAAGGGGACTCAGCTTGCTGTAGAACTCCAGTACTGCAAGGGGGAGAGGTTCATGCCATCCTTCAGGCACACACCTGGGGTCTCTCGGTGTCCAGTCTGGCCTCACTACAGCAAAACACCAACCCGTGCACTATCATCTGCTCTTAAGTATCTCTACTAACTTCTCACAGGTGTCCCAGAAGCACCAACAACACAAGTAATTCACCCACACTCATTGTAAGGCTTTTTATTTCAAATCAATCACCCCCTGCCCAAGAAGAAAGTAATTCGTGGCTTGCCCTTTCACAGCTGAAACCGGTATTCGGTAGCAAAGAGAGACAAGTAACGGAGAGCAGGTCTGAATTCATGCCGCCGACACTGACTGTGCAACACTCGATGGGACACCCCGATAGCATCAGAGTCACTTGCTACAAACACACAAGCCCCAAAGACTGAGCCTCCTCAGAGGCACCAGGACACCTTCAGCTAGAGCCAGGAGGAGCTAGATGACACCCCAGGAAAGCACAAAAAACCGTACTCTGGCAAACCACCCTGGAGAACTGCAACGGCCCCCAGTCAATGGCATCTTCCTGCCAAGGTGCTCCCAGGTGCTTTCCAGGAGTGGTGAGGAAGATGACCTTAGTCGGGAGCTGCCCACCTGGAAATGGTTACGGCCAAGGTTAGGAGAAAAGGTACAAGATTAGGAAGCTTTACATACTGCAGAGCACTACCTGGTTTAGAGAACAATAAAGGAGAAACTTTCCTTTAAAGGAGGCTTAAAACAGAGTTGAGATCTTGTGGATTGTCTCAGAGATCCTGGCACACACATGGGTCATCACAGGGAGGGAGGCAGGACACTAACGGTTCAGCTTAACCACAGCTCCTGTGGTCCTCAGGGCTGGGCAGAGCTGCAATGCCTTCTGACAGCTACAGCTTTGCTTGGTCCCACACACAGCACGCTGCGCCCTGCTCCCGTCCCCAGCTCCTCAGCTGACAACGTGCCTCGTGTCCATGGGTGACGCACATCCACAGCAAACACAGACCTCTCAGAGAAGCCATTTTTCTTATTTTAAAAGGAGAAAGGGGAAAGGAGACACAAAGAGAAGGAGATGTAAGAAATGCTAAAGACACCATCGGAAAAAAACAAACAAACAAATATATTAATATCCAGAGTAAAAAGAATAAGGAAATTTAAAAAGAAATCATAATGTTGATGACTTGGGAAAAAAATCTCATTATCAGGCAGGTTAAATAAAGAAATCCCAGGAAAGATTAAATAAAATTCTTTGAGGGAGGGAGGTGGGGGATGGAAATCGATTCCTAAGCAATGCCTGAAGTTTGGCAGGCAGAAGTCAGTCCTCACCTTCTCTACAAAACAGCCTGGAGTGAAACAGGTCTTGGGGCAGTGAGGGAGATGGTTGGAGAAGACAGTGCCTCCCTCCACCCCAGCCCGGTGCCAGGTCCACCGGGACCCAGCACTGCCTGCAGAGACACAGTCATGCTTGGAGAGGTAATCTCCTCCCAAGGTAAGGAGATTTTCATTTTAATTTTGCACTGGTCGCTTTACACAGGAAATGTCAGCTGAATGAGGGGAGTTAATGCAATCAGATATAGCTTAGCACAGCAACAAATACATCCAGCAGAGAAAATAAAGATAGGCAGGGATAATTTCATTAGACTTCCCCTTGCTTCCTATTGCTCCGTTCCTTTCTCTTCATGACAAATACCCTTACTTTTAACAAGTGAAACAGGCATATTTTCCTGCCTCAAAACAGCAGGTTAACACTGACGGACAGAAGAGCCATACGCGAACATACAAAGGACTAACCTTCCAGCTGTACTTTTTCTATACTGCCCTCATCCTGACGGCACACAAACACTTCTGTCGGACAGGCTGTGCCCCTCACAGGAGTGCCACACTTCTTCCCCATCTCCACCGTAGGTGAAGCAGAACCAAATTAAACTTTTGGTCAAAAGAACTTTTGATCAAACAAAAAAACAACCACTTCTGAAGCTAAAGAAAGTACATGCTGCCAACACCACCAGGACTGTCTATTTTGGGTAAGCTTTCTAGGACAATTCAGTCTCAGGTGGACCTAACCTCTCCGGCTTTTTTGTTTGCTTGGTTTTGTGGGGGTTTTTTCCTTCTTCCTCCCCTCCCTCCTCTCTTTAGACACTTTTTGGGATTTTACTTTACTGGAGTTAGACAACAGTGGCTGAGACCCTGAGTTTGGCTGTTTCCATAAACAAAACAACTAGCTTGGCACAAAACATCTCTGAGATGAATCACGTGTTGGCAGGGTAAGGACCAGCAGTAGGCACTGACCCTCCAACCTTTGCTTAGTGGAGCTCTCAGAGGCTTTTCAAGGGAAGACGCTCCCCACAGTTCAAACTGACTCCCCTACATTATCCTTTTGTCCCCACAGTCTACTGAAAGCGATGAGGCAAGAGCTGCTAAAAAAGCTTGTGGGTGGCTTGAAGAGTTGGTCTACAGACACTGCCATGTTGCCCTTTTTAACTGCTGGAGTCTGGGGTTTTTTGCAGCACCACAACACCATTGCTGGATTCTTTTCAGAGCAGGAAATGCATCAAGTTACACACTTAACCATTTATAAGTCACAAGAAAATAATCAAAAGTACTAAACATCATATTGTTTGGAACTCCACACGGGTCTATGTTCTACCCTGATGGGGTCTAATGTGAGCTAACATTGGGTTTTCTGTGTACCCATAGACATGCACAGCCTTCGCATGGTCTCTGACATGTTAGCCATAACTAGCAGTGAGGATGTGGTAGCGGCTGCCCTCCAGGTTAAAGCAAACAAGTGGGAAGCCCCTTTTTGCGTTTCAGATTCTGAGTTAGTCAGACTCCTTTCCAAAAACTTAAATTTCAAATACAATTCTGAGCCTTCACATTTCCAGGAAAAAATGAGAGGAAAAAATAGAATAAAACATGATGTTATGAAAGGGACCTCACCATTTTTCAGAAGGAAACCCCTCACTGACGGATGCTTCCACTATCCAATGATTGGGAGAAGTCAGTATCTGCACTCAGGCTTGCCCTGCATTATGTCTATTCTTGGAAACTCCACATGTGACCACACATGGGACTAACCAGCCAATAAAAGCCCCAAGAGCTGCCTTTGATCTTCCTGTTCTGTAAGTCCACACATCCTCAATAATGACAGCGGAAAGAGAAGTAAACTGTTTCCAACATTTCCCATTTTCCTTGGAAAGCAGTAGCGGTACAAACATTTGAGTTCTCCATCTCTAACCTTTGAGACCTTGTTAGCAACATGCCTTAATAGCTTAGCCACCAGCATGAGTCTGAACAACACTTTGGATTTATGCTCAAGCCCACCATCGCTGCTCAACCCTGCTTTAAATGGCCAAGCATGACACGCTTGCACTTGGATACAAACTGGCACACTGGTCAGTAAAAGCACTCTAGTTCTTGATCTCAATACAACTCTCTCTCCATCATCGGCTGTATCATAGGCAATTAGAGCCAATTTCTAATGTCCTTTTCACCCCTATTGGTGCCTAAGAGCCATTGCCTTGGACCTGCAAAAAAGTCCTCCATGTCTCCCAAGCACACCGTTGCACTCTCCCTGTTCTTTGGTTACAAATAGAAAGCTTCTCCCAAATTAACTTGAAAAAGTAAACCTCATGTCTCCCTGTCAAAGCACAGCTGCAGGGAGCATATCCCTAGAGGAGAAAGGGTAAATGATCTGTTAACATTTTATGCATGGATAAATGTGAGAGCCATTCCCAGACCCCAGAGTTAACACCTGGGCAGAGTAAAACATGCATTGCTACTTGACAGATAAAGAACTGAAAGGTGCAGTGATGCTATGTGGCCTGCGCAGCTTTACATGGGAAGTGAACTTCACTGGAAAAGTGAGTTCTGGTCCTCTGCCCTGCTGCAGTGCCAGGGTGTGACACTCCTCATCCTCTCCATCACTCCAAAACCATACATTTCCTTAGGAGTCAAAGCCAGCCAGGCTTTCTGTTCATGTCTCCCTCCTAACATACCTCCTGCAAGGAGGATTACACCCTGCCTACAGTCCCTGGGAGTAAGAGCAGCCCCAGCTGCAAATCCTGCCACTGCTTCCACGCCACACCACGGGGCTGGGAGTGCTGCCACTGCAGAGGACACCATCTCCCTACAAACCCTTGCTGGGCCCTCAGGTGTGGCTCAGCTGATCACAGACTGGGTTGGGCTCAAACACTTTGAAAGGCCACAGCTGTCCTGCCAGGAGCAGAGCACTCCTGGGGTGTAAACCACCCAAAGAAAACCAAAAGCTTCACCAGCTCGTCTGATGCAGCAGCTCCCCTTCAAGCAGCTGCCCAGGGCCCAGCACACATCAGGCTGCAAGCTCAGCAAGAGTGAGACAGCTCCCCAAAAGCATCCGAGTAAAGTACAAGCTTGTATTCAAACCTGCATTTGAAAAACAAAGGCAGTGGCATTGACAGGCCTGGGCACCCAGCACAAGGTGTGAGCTCGGGGAGCTGCTAGGCAGGAGAGCAGAGCTCCCCCGTAACCCTTGAAGCAAGCACGCCTCCAGCTTGCACCCTCCTCACATCCAAGATGGAGCACGGCAGGATGGGCTGCCCATGCTGCAGCCCCCAGCACAGCCTTTGTGCTGAGCAATCAGTTTCTGGAGCAGAACAAGAGAAAGCATTAAAAATCCAGCTCTCCCAGACTGCAGATAACAAAGAGCGGAGCAGATCCTGACTTGATTCTTGGCTTCTGTACAGAAAACACCCCCCAACAAATGCAGTTTGAGGCTGCAGCTAAAACAAATAAGAACCATGGTGTAGGTCTGAAGAAAACAACCTTTTTTTGAGCCCCATCCCAGATTTCCTGGGCTCCTCCAGCAGAGCTCACGTCCATGCTCATAGCTGGTATCACAGTAAATAACAAGGAAATTAAAAACATCACTCTATAAAAGATAGTTACAGAAAAAAAAATCCACCCGGATACTTTTTCAGGGCAGCTGTTGCACTAAAAAACTTCTAAGTTTCCTGTGCAAAGTGAACTCGGGAAACAGAAATGCACATGAAGTAGATGGGAATCATTATGGAATAAAAGTCACCCAGATGGTTTAAACATGTTCTATTTTAAACATGCTCTACACACTCCTTAGCTTGCCCTTCAAGAGGCACCCAGGTGAAAAGTACAAGTGACAAAAACAATCCATTTGAAGGACGACTTCAGATAAATAAACCAGATCAAGCATGAATCTGCTCCCCGGGTCCGAGATCGGGCCAACAGCAGAGCCAGCACACGCAGTGTGACCCATTACGAACGGCCCCTTCCAGATTTCCCTCATCGCTCAAGAAATCTGTGGCGCACAACCGCACACAGCCCATGTGAAGAATGCCATCCGCTCATATACTGCTTGGTAAGTGATGGCAAGAGTATACGCCAGAGCCCAGCTCTTAATGGAAACAAGCCAAAATAATTCCCTTACCTTCCGTGAAGCTGCCTGTAAGAGTTATGACGACAAACACTTTGCCTTCTGGCTCCAAATCCACCTGAAAAAGTAAAGGAAACATTAGAAGAGTGTTTTTCAAGGCAAAATCTCTTCTTGGGATTTTGCATGGTAAATCTTGCTAATGTTTGATAATATTTGAAGTTCTATATATGTCCTCATGCACACCCTTAATTTTACCAAAAAAATCAAGCATCCATGGCTCAAATTGTTCAACATTCAGGGCTCCATAAAAAATAAGGAACTTCATTCCTTCTTTTTCCTAGAATTGCTGAACAATCTCAACCTTGCTAGAGGAAATAGAGATTAAAAAAAAAATGGTTAACAGTGTTCCAGTTTGTCAGAAAAATGAAGTGGGAGTAACATTAAAAACACACAATTCTCTGAAAAGATCTATGCTGTTTGGTGAATTATATGGGTATTTCCTCCCTGTTATATCTTATCCCATTGAAATTGTTTCAGGCTCTCAAAATACCATCAGTACTGCTCATTTCTTACATAAATCACCTTTTGGCCTTAAACCATAGAAAATAGGAAACTCTTAGTGCTGTTACCTAAGGACTTGTGGTCGTTTAACCTAAATTAGAGAGAGATAGAGAGATACAGAATATAATTTTAGGGATCAGAGATTCAATCCAAGTGTTGGTCAACCTGTCCTTGAAAGAAGGTATTTATTGTCTGGTGAGAAGACTTTTCATTTTTAATTATATTTTTAATTAAGGTCTTGCTTTTGGGTTTGTTTTTTTTGTTCACCAGCTAGTTTTTAGCAAAAATCACATCTAAGGATCCCTGAAGTTTGAGTCAGGCTGTCACAGAGAAATCTCACTTTAAAACAAAAACAAAACAAAAAAAAAAAAACCCAACAACAAAAAAAACGAACAAGGCACCCCCAATACACCCCCAAATTGCAAGGTTAAAGTTAGCAAAGAGGAGATTCACACCTCGTGGGTATCCGTAATGTGTGCAGAACAGAAATTCTGAAAATAGAGCTCTCTGGACGAATGAGTAAAGATGATAGTTCAAACCCCCTCTGCTCTTGTACAGCCACCTTTCCTTGGTCTGGCAGAAATAGAAGCAAGTCTTCTACATCAGCAGCACCAAGTCTCATCACGAAGGTGCCCAGAATTTAATACACCCTGGTGTGCACACTGTGGAGTACAAAAGTATTTCCCAGTCCTGCAAGAAAGGTTGATGAGCCCAGGCTCCCTCTTTTTACTTGGGTAACAAACTATGTATCCTGCCAACCCTTTGATTCCTCTCCAGTGTTATCACACATCACATCACTCAAATAAACCTCTAACCATAAGCCTAAGCTCCCAGAGCAAGTGTCTGGACCACCACTAATCCAGGCAACATTTGCCCATGGTTTGCTAAACCCTGCCATGCACCAAGCAGTCCTTTTAAGGGAACAACATTAAGATAGAGTTCAACTTTCGCTTTTACCTGTATGTATCTAACAGAGGAGCCAAACAGCCATGCTACAAATGGACAGAAAGTATCTGCATGGCTATAAGTAGGGGAAGAAGGTGTCCAAGCTAGACTGACTCTACAGTGTTAGGGTATAGCAGCGCTTTCTGCTGGCATCTCCACGCCCAGGGATGGTAACTGCAGCTTCACTAACACGAGCCAAGATAAAATCTTCTGGGGTGAGGGGGAAGCACAGACAACACACACCATCACCATACATTTCCCTAGCCTACAATTTGTTGCAGAAGTAGATAAATTGTTTTTCAAACTATTGGGAATTTGTTAGGATGAGCAGAGCAAATATTTTCAGAGAAAGGAGAGAACATCCTATTCAAACGACTCTAGCTACAGCCCAGAAGTGATACATGTCTATCATTTGGGATCTATCTATGTTTGGGATACAAAACAGAGAAGCTAGAACTGCTGTGGAAAATACTATCAAAACATTGATTTTATGGACACTATATTTTCCACTAAAAAAAAAACCTCACGGGGAAAATTTAATTTAAATATTTAGCTTTGACTCAATATTTTCATATTTGCTTGGGCTTCTTACTACACTAGCTTTAGGAAGCTATATTTGAACAGCCCTCTGTCTCCATTAATATGAAAGACATTCCACAAATAAACTTCAACTCCAGTGATATCATGCATCATTTTTGCCTAAATTTCAATTCACTGGAGAGATACACAGCTTTATAAAGAAACAGTTCTTTCAAAAATATATAATATCTATGTATATATATACATATACTGTCACCCAAACTGATTTATGGCATATCAAGAATTCAGATTTTATGGGAAAATCCTTCCTGACTTAGGTTTCCAAAATCATTCTTCAGTGCTTATTTTTCTGCCAGTCTCCATACACAGCAGTATGCTAAACTCTTGCTTTCACATTCACAAACAGGATCCTTCCTCCCTTCTTCTGACATACATTGTCTCCGGTGGGATACCGAGCAAATCCTGCACTCCTTGTTTAGTCTTAAAAGCAAAGGCTTGTCAAGATACAAGCAGCGGGGCTGAGACCAGGAGATGCACAAAAGCATCATCCACCTTCAACACAGGGCACAAACAAATATTGGTCCAAACTCTGTGATGCACCTTGCTCTCCATCACTGCAAATGGGACTCCTCTGCCCAGGGTAGCATAGTCTTGCAAAACAGAAACAAAATAATTCTGAAAGTGATAACAGGAGATTAATGAGAGTTATAAAACAATCTCTCTCCCCTCCAGACTCCAAGATTAAAGATCAGTCAAATCCCCTACACCAACTAAGCAGCCATGCTCATATTATACCACAGTTCAAGAGCACTCAATAAAGAGGATCTAGCTACACTCAAGATTTTCTCACAGCAAATGTTAGAAGGATCTAATGAAAAATTACAGCTGAAAGGCTCCAAAATGAGGACTGCAGCCCCAGCATGCCAGGAGCTGCTGAAACTTTGGCACACCAGCACCCCACTGGATGCAGGGACAACAGTGAAATCTTGTCCTATACAAGAGGGTAAACCAGACAGTCTTAAGAGCTTCTCTGGTCTTAAATTGCAACATCAACAACAAAAGATAAGATACAATGAAATTAAATAATTAATAGACCACTGGTAAAAGTCTGGCTTTTAGACCTGCTGTGATCACCTTTAAAGATAAAGTTTGACCAGCTAAGTAGCAGCCAATGCCATATCTGAGATCAACTCCCAGATATGTAGAATGTGCCTGAAACAGAAAATAATCTCTGACCTAGAAAATTGAAAGGAAAACATCTGACTACAGAGCTGCCCTCCCATGAGCCTGCCCGAGATCAGACGATCGATCGAGCAGCTCCCGGACAGCAACACCCACCTGACGAGACGTGCTTCCTCTTGTCATCGCACAGACCCCCAGCCCCGTACCACAGCCACACAACGTGGAGGGACCCCATGCCGATGGCAGGTAACTCTCATGAGGTCCTCACACTTGCTGGACCACAACCCGCGATGCCTGTGCGGCCAGACAGATACTCACACGCTGAGCCAGCATGCGCAGCAAGCGGCTTGCTAAGCCCGGGCCCTGGGGCTAACCTCAGCCACCCTCGCAGCACGGTTCGCCATGTTCCTGCCCCTGCTTTACACCTTCATTACTGCCTTCGTGCTTCGCGGTGCAGCTACAGAAACAGCACATGCTTCAGGGTAGCTTTACCGACCCAGCAAGCAACTGCAGCCACATTTGGGCATGCAGAAATATGCCCATAACCATCTGAAACCAGATGCCCACAAACGAGTAATGTGGTACCCTACTTCTCCCCCAGAAGGAGGAACTCCTAATATAAGCCCTCCTTCAATTTCTTCAGTCACTAAAGAACTTCTATCACTAGCACCTACTTCCACAGACTGAGAAGACTTCTCACTATGCTCTGTTATTAAATAAGATTCAAGCACTTCAAAAGGAAGCAACTGGAAGCAAAGGACTGGCCCTCCAGCCATAGAAGGGATAACCCTATCCAGTGACGGCTGGCTGGCGGCCCAGGCCCTGACTGCGCGCCGGCAAGGCTCCGGCAAGGCTCCGGCAATGTCGGTACCTCCCAGCATCAGCGAACACCCTCGGGATCCAGTCTCACAACAGCAGTGCAGGTGAAACGCAAGTACCACGCATACACCAAGTTTTGCTTCACACTTCTTTCCTTTTTCTTCCCAGCATTGACCGTGGCTGCTTAAAAGCTAAAAACTATGTTTTTACAGAGAAACAGAGGCCACAGTATTATTCTTGACAGAATTACTGAAGGCCAAATCAGTTCAGGTCAACAATGCAGCCGATCTTTCTCAAAGAAAGCAGGAGAGGCTCAGAGAAATTCAACAGCCTGAGGGCAGCACAGATGATGCTAAGGGGAAACTCCTATATCATAGCATGGGAGATAAGTGATATACAGAAATGTAACCATCTGTACGTATTTGACAACAATATTCAAAGAGTAATAAGTACAGAGAAAAGTTTCCTAATGCCAAAATCTATTTAGCACAGTACAACTTCTTTGAGGGAATTGCAGAATTCTGCCTGGAAGGCTTAGTATCGGAGCAGGAGATGCACCACAGTGGGAAAAGTCCTGTTGTATTGGGAGAAGCAAAGGAGAAGTCTGAATTTTTATGCATGCATGATATTGCAAATGCTATGAGGTAAGCTGGTCTCC
Source organism: Morus bassanus (assembly GCA_031468815.1). Taxonomy (NCBI): domain Eukaryota; kingdom Metazoa; phylum Chordata; class Aves; order Suliformes; family Sulidae; genus Morus; species Morus bassanus. The sequence continues at coordinate 7,779,333 of CM062572.1, read as the reverse complement.
AAATAAATCAAACTAAACTGGTGGCATGCAGCATCACACCATTGGCATGCACAGCTGTAAACAGTAATCACCCTCGCCTCTCTCTGGTGCTTTAATCCTCAGCCTAGTCCCCCAGAGAACAACTGGGAAGAAAAACATTGACTTTCTGGCTGTTTTTGAGGTAACTTGGCCAAGTTTTAGTTAACCGGGAGAGGAAAGCATGCTTATCAGTGCAGTAAAGCCTTTAATCGCCACTCTCTTCTAGTTCAAGGAAATGGAAGACAGCACGTTCCTCCAGAGCACAAAGGGTGGATAAGAACAACTGCTGGAGCTCAGGAACCCCCTTTGTATCTGTAAGAACAACACAGGATTTTGGCCCAGAGCTAAGCATACACTTCAACTTCTGTTGAACTTCACAGCCATACCTAAGAGAAAACAAGTGCTGGAGGATTTTGGCAAGCGAGCTGGAAATGAGCAGGTAAGGACCGATGAGTTCAGCCGCAGTTTCATTACGCTTCCATTGTGAGATGCAACACTTTGGCAGCAAGGCTGAACAGAGGACCGAGGAGGACCTTGCTCCTAATTGAAACCACTCACACAGTGCCCCATGCCTGAACTTGCCGAGATCGCGCAGCTCCACGTGACTTCAAAGGGAGCTGCAAGGGATTGGCTTCCCACAAGGAGGGGCCTCAGTCAACCGTCTCACACACCTTCTCCAGAAAAGGACTGTACTAATGTTGTTCCCGACAAAGCAGGTGTTATTTACTCCCCTTCTCTGAGTTACAAAAAAGAGTTAGTTTAGAAGCAAACAGATGCGGGAAACCAAAACAGGACTCCTTACTCATAAGCCTTCACACATATAATAAAAACTGGTCGCGCGTGATTCATCAATGGAAGAGGTTTGGAAAACAAATTCAGAAGGAGGGTAATCTCTCAGGCAACGTATCAACACCCAGCTGAAGCATGCACTGAACTCGAAGAGCAGGTATAGTCAGTCAGCCTCTGAGAGAGCCTGGCATGCCTCTGAAAAAACTCGCCACGGATGGGAAGAGGCAGATCCGAAGGGTGGCTTCCCGCCAGTGAGTCGCTTGCTCTCCAAAATGGAGACGAGGTGGACAAGGCGGACCTCCAGGATGAAGAGACATCTTCAACGCTGCATCTGGCACGAACATTAATTCTTGCAAACACAAGATCAGAATATATTTTTCCTCCCCTCTCACAACAGATAGCCCAGTCTGTGAAGACTGATCTGAAGTACACTGAAATCAGTGGGAATCTTTTTATTGCCTTTGGATCAGACACAAAAGATGACTGCATTTACCCTGGAGCCCAGAACATCCTTTCTCCCATTGCTGCTCCATCCTTTCTTCCCCACAGGCACAATTAGTAAGCATCCTAGAAGTACAACCTTTTTCTAAGCCATGTCAATGCTGACGTGGCTTCAAAAACAGAACAAGCCAGACACTTGCAGTGAATAAAGCAAATATAAAAGCTACCTGGGGACTTAATTAGCTTAATTAAACAAGTAGCTGTATCCTTTGACTTCCTACGCAATTTTTAAATTTAATTAACAGAACTGCATATATAATCAGTCATTTGTAGAGGCAATTCCCAAGGCTCTGTTCAGCTGAAAGAGCTGAAAGTCTGGGTTAGGCTAAAGCTGGTTTTTCACATGCCTCTAGTCATTTCTTTTAATTTTTCTTGTTTAAGCTCCTAACAGATCATGGTTATGGAATGTCAGCTCCTTCTGTATTTTAATAAGGTAGCACCTCCACCTGAGCATGCCTTTGTTGGACAGGTCAAGTAGCAACTTTCTCAACCAAATACACAGTGTCTGGATTAATCAGTCACTCTTGTGTATGTTTTGAGACTGACAGACACCTGTCTATCAAGTCAAGCACCTCTGAAAAATCCTTAGGGCTCTCTCGTACAAAGGGATTTTGCATTTCCAGACCAACAGATTAAAGTATTTTTCCTACAAATGCACAGCATGCAATTTTTAAGATTCAAATCAGTGTGCCTAAAAAAAAAAAATGTGGTGCCAAGTATCTTCTCATTCCTGCAAAGGCTGGCAAGTGCTTAGGGCAGTAATTTCCACTGCAGGTGCCAAGGGTAGACATGGACAGTTTCTCAATAACCCACGGCAAGGTCCGTGCAGGGGAGGCCCTAGGAGATACCATTTGGTGAACGGCAGCGACCCCAGCTCTTGTTCCACCCAGGCTTTGAATCTGGTGCTGCCAAACAGCAACACGTGCCTGCTCCCACCAAGGTTTCATTTTGATGCCAGGTCTCAAAACAAAGAGCAAGCACAGGGTGACACAACGCTGCGGAAAGGCTGCCAATCCCACCTCTAACTGGTAGGTCCACGCATCATGCTGAATTCACAGAGCATCAAAGCCCTCGCAGCTCACTGATTCCAGCTGCAGTCGATGCACCTAGAGAAGATACCTGGTCCCTTGGGGGTCAGCCTGGCCATCCCCTGGTAGGGGACAAAGGCTTAAAACTTCAGCATCCTGCAAGTGATGGTAACTGTCAAAGTTTCAGGGGGAAAAAGAAACCTTTCCAACAACTACTACTGCCATATGTTTAAGACTCCGGAGGTAAACCCACAAATGGGTGGAAAGTTAGTCTCTCGTAACTCCTATAACCAGTTATTCCAGCTATTACTGTAATATTGTCATTCTAATTTTTTGTTCCAGGACAGCTGTTTAAAATATTACTTTTGTTTTCAGTCAAGCTGCATAATTATAAGCTGTGCGCCAGCCATGAACAACCATGCATAACTAATGACTCTTAGCCAATCCTGGACTCTTTAATCAATTTTAGTCTGGTTTCATGCAAGAGACTACCCACCTCAACAGGAGATTTGCTCGGGTAGGAAGAGCAAGGGCTGCAATGAGATTCACCTATCCTGTGAAAATTCCTCCCAAGAAAACCTGCTTGAAGGGCTAAAATAAAATATAGATAAAAAAGGAGGTTTCAAATCTTAAAAAAAAATACAATTTTCAAAAGCATGAGCCAAAGCCTACTCCTAATGGAGTTACACCAACTTATATTGCTTTTAAGAAATCCCATCTCTAAAACAACCAATGATTCATGAGTAATAGTTGCAGGTGGCTGCTCTTTAGTATATTAGAAAAAAATTGTAGGGTTATGAAATTAAGAAGAGAGAGAGACACACAGTTGGTTCAGGGACTATTATATTTCTGTTCTTCTTATTTTTAAAGAACAACTCCTCCTCTCTGGAGGGATTTCTGATCTCTTTTTCCTGACTTAAGTTCCTCGAAGACCGGGCATTGACCCCAACAGTACCACCGCTGAGCAAGAATCCATTCCTTCAGAAATTTAAGTGAAACTCAAAATTAAATGGGAGATGGAGGAGAGCCTAAGAGTCCCATGCACACACTGGAGTCTGCAACAGAGGAGGGCTTTCATCCACAACCCCAAGACAAGTGTGGGACTAGAAGTGACTAGGGTGGTAAACAGGCCAAGAAGAAAACACGAAAGATGACCAGCCCCTAGCAGCAAGGGTTCAGTCTCTGAGGGCACAGAACAGGCCAAGCGTGGGACAACTCTGCAAACTGCCCACGAACAGCAAAGCAGGTATGGAAACTCTCACCTTGGAGCCTTCCCCTCTCAATTCAGCGGGGCGGTTTGTTGTCAACCCTCCCCAGCGGGGCCCCACGGGTCAGGGGAGGAAGGTGGTCTCCCACGCTGCTGCCAGCTCGCTGTCAGCAGCTCTCGAAGCGGCATGCACAGCCCGAGCTTACCGCAGGCAGCTCTGCAATTGCCGGGGCACAGCCACGCTGCGGCGCGCGGCTTCCTGTCCTACGCGGCTCCTGCAGCGAGCCACCGCTGCCAGAGAGCTCCTGTACAGCGAGATGGGGTAAGCTGGTGGAGCAGCACTACTGGGATACAGAGCCCTGGAAGGCCAAGGTCTCCCCTTTTGGGCGAAGCATTGGGGAACGGATAGGAGCAAGGCAGCAAAAAGCCTGCTCTGATCCAACCTCGCAGCCAGGGGCTCACAGGCAACTGCTCCACTTTCCCACCTGGCCAACAAACGGCATCTCATTCGCTCTAGTGACTGTACATGGAGGCCAGGGGAGATGTCAGGCAGAGAGCAAAGGCTGCTCTGCACCTCCCTGCACAGCCTCTGCTACCCAGCTGACTGCAGAGAGCAGGGGCAGGACCCCACTTCCTGGGGGGGCTCTCAACACCTTCGTGCCGCCTCCCCCAGCTCCCTCCCACAGCCTGTACGACCACAGCCCATGTGAAACCAAGATCGCGTGAGCAGGACGTGTTCTGCCTTTCCCTACCACATGCACATACAAGCAGACCTTTAGTTCTGCTGTGCACAATTAAACATACATCTTGCTTTGTAACACCATGCCAAATACCACCATGTCCAGTCCACTGGATTTTCCTCCCAACTCTTCTTGCCTTCCTCCTACAGCTATTTTTTTTAAAGGAGGGGCAGCGGGCAGAAAAATCACAGATTACTTTCATTTCCTAACAGGCAGATACTGATACCAATGCAGGACCACTAAATTAAAGGACAGCAAATGCAGGGCTTTGTTTTCAGCTGTTTGAACACTTGATTACAGCAAATACACCTATGCACACATTTGGTAGCTGGTATCAGATGCGTGGAAATCTGCCTGCAAACTCCTATATATGCAACTGCAGGTAAAAGAGGCTGAAAGTGGGACAGGGTCTCTGCACTTGAGAGGACTTAGGAGCTTTGACAAACAAACAATAATCTTCTATTTCTATTCAATGAACAGTAACAACAAGTCAATAAACCTCAACAACCAGTTATTACCAACAAAACAAAAATCTTTCAACAGCTACAGAGCCCTGGGACACCACTCTAGCTACTACATTCTGGACACATGAGTTGCAAAGGGATGATGCTCACATTTTACATCTCTCACTAAGCACAGAACGCAGGAAATGCTGTTTTCTGCTTCCAAGTTCTGGAGATGATCAACAAACATATTTTCCATCACATATATCAACTCAATGTAACTTGGCAGAAAAAACAGGAAATTGTGCCAGCTTTGCTGCTTACAGTAATAAAGAAATAAATCACTGACAGGTGCCAAGCAGGCAAGTTGGTGGCACTTCCCATTTGGAAACACTCCAAGGGACATAGCAATGATTTGGTGAGTGTTGTTTCCTCAAAGTAAAACACTGACATAGCTGAGCTTAGCACCGATGCAATGTTCCACGACAAGGAAAGGGCAGGTGAGTGCTAGCGAGGGAGCAAGCCCAGGTAGCCCATGTACCAGCCAGTGCACACCAGAGACCGGGGTTTTGCCTGGAAAGGAAGAGAACAGGCACCAGGTGGAAATACAGAAGAAGAAACAAAAAGATTGAGCAGAGAAGCAATGACAATGCTCTCAGTCTTGAGAAGTGTTCCAAGGCACGGGATTCACCTGCAGTTTTAATTAACCTTATTAACAATCCTAGGCAGGCTTATGAATCATTCGTGACTTTACATTAAGCAGCAAAGCCTGCATCACGGTCTAAGGTTCTCTGTTCAAGGTACTCTTGTTGGTCACCCAAGGATCGTCACCGCACAGCTACAGCAGGTGAGAACTGTGTCTCCTAGGGGAAATCCACTGGGTTGTACAATGCCAGACAGGGCCCTCAATATCTGTTCATAGATCCAGCCCAAGGAATTGTGGACCACTAAACGAGCTGCAGTACTCTGCAGAGAACCCCTCTGCAGTTGTTGCCCCAGTACCTTGCTCTTTTACACACTTGCTTTGTTCTCCAGTATTCAGTGCTGGAAAATAGTTTCTTGTTATTCATAGGTTTTATTGCATAATCCTAAACTTCTGTGAAATTCTTCTCATTCGAGGCTCCATTAGGTGTGTCACTATTTATGAAATATCTTCCTACTACATATAATTAATTTGGTGTACTGCTGCTTTTCCATTTTTGTCCAATAGCCCTTTCTTCTTTATAAAACCATGCCACAGCTGATGAGATCACAAACCATTAAAATCTATTAGTCCTCCAGATATAATCCATCAAATTTCTCAACACCCCAGGTAGAAAGGGGAAAGGTCACAACTTTCTGCTACTCCAACCATTTCTGACAGAGACTCACTTTTGAAGAGCCAAATCCCGTCTTTTGAATAACAGTTAAAAAGTTAAGTCCTGGTGGTATAGCAAAAGGCAATCTACTGGAAAAGTCCAGCTATTTATGGTGCTTGATCACTACTACTGGGTGCTGTGAAACAAAAAAAAAGGATCCCAGAGCGAGATACAGTAAGAATCTCAATGCCTGCAGCTTGATGGCAGGAAGGTGGGGTTCCACAATAAGAGATTCCAATGCAAACCAAAAACTCTGCAGAGGGCTTGATTTGCAAGCACCTACCCTCTTCTTCCCTTCGACACCGAGTCTTGAAAAGATCTATACTTAGTAGAGGGCCTTGCAATACCAAACCCTATGCTGTTCAGTTGGCAAATGTTTTGTTTGCTGCACGAGGGGCCAACAGCTATCTGTCCTCACCATTGCTCACCTACCTCAGCCTGACTTCCAGAGCTGTTGTACACTGGGGATAGCTGGAACCCCAAAACATGGATGGTAGGGCTAAGGGAACCTCCATGCCAGGTAGGCCCACAGTGCTTGCTTTCACCCAGGGAAGCTTCCCACACAGGCTGCCATCCTCTTGTTGCAGCCCTGGTATCGTATTCCTACAGCGGTGTTGCTGTATCTCTCCTAAAGGCAATACGATGTACGAAAAGAGTTGCATATATGAGATCATACACATCTCCACCTTTTCAACCAAAGGCCGCAAAGCCCCTTGGGGTGCTGGGGGAAACCCTACACCACCTATTTTATAGACAAGAAAAGTAATGTGCGGGGATGGCAGGAGCAGAGCTAGAAACAGTGTTTGTGGTTTTCAAAAGCCTGACCTAGCACACTGCATGGCAGGCATGCTGCCTTGAAAAAGTGCAAGGAAGACTCTACAGCACCCATGAAAGCAATGTATGTCTGGACTGCAGAGCGGTTCAGACATCAAGAGTCAATTGCTCCATGGCACCAGAACCTATCATTCTTTCCAGTGACTAGAAGGCCTTGCTCTAAGTGCATTGGGCGGGAGAATGGGACAACACCACCACCACCTCTGTCAGTATCACAATGAATTAAGTTGCGTGCAAAATCAAGATATGAGCAATATTTCTGACAAAAAGCGTGGTTTCAAATGACATGTCTCAGTGGCGTGCCAGTCTTTAGAACTACAGCTCCCATCACACAGATATCCCCAATTAAAGCCGTAACTGCATTACTCATCCTTAGTGAGGATACAAAAAGGAGGGATTAATTCCAGCAACTCATGAAACCAGGATCCCGGTATGGGCTGTAACACCAGGGAGAAGCCCAACCACCTATGCTCTGACCATTCTTTCCAGATCTTGAATTAGTCACAGTGACTTCTTCCTTCCTTCTCTCCCATCCTCACCTGGCAGTTTCTTAACACTGAAACTATTAAGGACTAACATTTATATCCAGCTAGCATTAATTCAGCACATCTCCTCTCACGCTTTATGTTGCAAGATGATCTGTCAAGTGATTTGAGACAGCAGGATGAAAAGCAAGCTATCAAATATGGGTGGTGTCTCACAGGAGAGAATCTGCTTGGGACACAGGGAAAGATGGAGAGGAAGGTTAAAAGTATTTTAGCTCACACACTAACCCCTCTCCCATTCCCCGCCAACAGTTTATGGGATTAACATCCCTGGTACACACATCCCAGAATTTCATGTAAAAGCAGTAGCAGTTTCTGGCCGCACAGCCAATTAGATGTTTCTAAAGGTACAAAAAAAAGGAGTGCCAAGGCGTGCACTCCCCCAGCATTCCTGAAGGTATGATGCTTGCTCCTGATGTCCAGATGTTACCGCTCACGTCTGCACTCTAATCCCACGAGGTCCAACACTGGGAGTCACAGTCAAGTCTTCACGCAGCAAAAAGAATGTAGGTTGGGATCCAGTACGCAGCTGACAACACCCAGAAAGGACATGCCATTGCCAGCATTTGTTTTGCCAAGTTAGATCATTTGTACAGTGGTTTTTGTGGGTTTTTCTGTTTGCTCTTCTTTGGGGGGGGGGGGGGGGGGGGGGGGGGAGAGGGGAAACGTACAATAAAAATATTTCTGTAAAACAGCAGTTAAAAAAAAAGGGTGCGTAGATGAGGTTCTTCCCAGTAAAGGACACAGGGTCGTATATTTGTACTGCAAGGATTATGAGGTGAAAAAAGAGTCCTGAAATCCTGAAGCCAAGCACTAAGAGACAGACTGTCCAAGACCGAGCAATTTTTAGTCCTATCAAGTCTGTGATTACAGTTTTCCTCATCTGCCTCATGAGAGAGATGATCTCACCACGCACTTGTGACCATACAGTCATAGCTGTGACTCCAGCAATTGAGTTGAGATGGGAAGGAGCTGCAGAGCATCGGTCTTCAGCCTTCTCCAGGCCACCGGACGGGTGACAAGGCGCTGTGTCACTGGGATTTGCTGTTCAGCTGACCCAGCCATCTGCCTCCATCTGAAGGAGGCGGCACTTCTGGGGTTTGCGTGCAACTGCAAGCCAACAGGCAGCTTGCTGTCATCTACCAACAGCATGTTGTCACGTATTTCCCCCTTTTAATATTTCTTTTTCCTTTCCAAAGCATGGTTTCAAGATGAGGAAGCACTTCTCAACCAACGTGACCAATATATACCTTGGATTAAAAAAAAAGGAGGCCAAGGAGGAGGGGGAAATGCAGAAAGGGTCTGTAGAGGAAAAAGGTCAGAACATGGTTGGAGTGATTTTGCTCACACGTCAATCGAGAACGTAACCTGATGCTGATCACATTTCCCATTCGAAGCGCAAGATCACCTGCAAAGCTGCAGATAAATGTTCTTCTCTTCAGACAGAGCTTTTGCTGGGGATCACTGCAAGTCAAAGCACATGGCAATCCTAGGTAAGCCAAGAGCAGGACAGGCTCCGTTAAAAGGCTCTCATATTTAGGACAACTGCTGTCATGTTCCCTCCTTGATAAATCTTTAGTTTCTTTGTGAATGGAAGGCCTAGCATTTTATCTGTGCAACGGCCAGTGTTGCATGTGCTTTATATTACAAACACACCTGCTTTTAACTTTTAACTCCAGCCCACTAGCTAAAACATTTAAAAGTATAAATTCCCTTCTGGAGAAAAATACTTCCCTACCTGGGTGGCACTGCTAATGTGGACCTTGCGCTTCTCTTCCCATTGACAAACAGCCCTTGCTGAGGGGGGACACACTACCTTAATTCCCAAAGCAAAATTTTATTCACTCCACAAGTCACATCAATTTTAGTCTTATAACCTTAACCAGAGCGCTTTCACCAGCTGAGGACAGAAATCCCTTGAACAGCATTTATCTTCTTTCAAAATAAAATCAAATAACTTCCCTTCTTTAAGGTTTACCGAGCCCTGTAATATAAAGCCGAGAAGCCAGTCAAACAGTTCCTCTCCTCTGTACAAGCAGGATGCTCAGTAACAACCTTGGGAGGAAGAAAATGAAAGAGATACAGTCCCTCTAATAACTGCCATATATCCAATGAAGTGAACCATTACAAATGCAGTCCCTTAAGAAAGATGATAAAACACCTAACGCTGTTCAACTCCTAGTATGCATGATATTGAAAGAGCCCCAGATAAGACTACAGAAGTGGAGTTAGATCGTAAACTAGCTGCACTGGAGCTGCTGACTAGATCCTTACCACCGCTGCACCGTGAGTTTTGGCTTTTTATGTATCTGAAAGTCTCCTCTTGCAGCCCAGCAGCACTTGAAAGGCTTCTGGGACATTCTGGGACACACACAGTAATATGAAGCACTGGGGTGGTTTTGGATACTGAGATAGAAAGTCTGAACAAGTAGCGACCCACGGAAAATTCGTAGTGAGACGTGGAAAGATCTGGTACTCTTTAAACACCTACATGTTCTGGCTGTGGCTTTGAAGCAAGCCACAACACTGTCTATTGTAAAGAGCACCGTTCCTGTGGAAACAGTTGCTTAATATCGTTAGAGATTAAGTAAGAATAAATACTATAGATGTACAGAATTTTGCAACTACCCATTTACTGACTAAAAATATATATATTTAAAAGAAAAAAAAAGGTCCTGTTCTTATTGTTGACAGTGAAAAAATTATCAGGCACAGATGAAGAGTATTTTTGTGCAGCTGAAATAATTAAAAAAAAAACCAAACAACTCACAGTTCTCTGCAAACAAAATTTCATATGCCCAGGACTATTAACATAAGGACACTGTTTAGTCAACCTAGAAACGAACCACAAAACTTATACTGAGAAAATGTTTATGAGCTTTTCTGAGGTGAGAAAGATGCTTTCAGAACAATCTTCCAGGAGCCAAGCACAGCGGCAAAGGTTGTTTAAAACCAGCAAGCCTCAGTTACTCTTCTCACCCAACGTTCACGTTCAAAACAGGAACAGGCACTTCCAAAATGTTACTAAAATACGAAGTGGCATTGCTTAAAAACAATGAGTACTGCATATCCATTGCTGAGGCAAGTCTTTTTGCAGTAAGCTTATTTATATATAGAAATAAATCCACTGACCTCATATTAATCACAAACACTCCTTTCTCTACGACAAAGGAAAATGACAAACTTGAAGGACACATCAGAAACCTTCCGAGATCACACCCACATAAGCCAAAACATATGATGACTTCAATGATCATTGCTTCTCTTTGAAGAAATCCACCCAGACCCTACAATTTTATTCTTGACAAAATCAGAAGAGTGCAATTCTAAGATGAACCACCTGATGATTTTGGATATAGCTTCAATTCTCCATTCTAAGGTTCTTCTAAAATTCTGGAGTTCTAAAGTTCTTAATTCGAAGAGTTTTACCCAACAAAGTGGTAACCAGAGGGAACACAACCAGTCAAAGGGATTTCTCCTCATTGAACACAGCACTAAGCGAGAGCTGAAATGAGTGTGTGTTGAGTCCTGTCTGCCCCACAACATACATGCATTCACAGGCATTTCTACACCACGAGCATTAACATCCTGCACTCCTGCAGAGGTGCAGCCACATGCAGCAACTGCTCACCCAAGACAAGCTAAAAGACACAGCTTTCAACACACCTTCGGTGGAGCTTAGGTAACATCAGAGTGGGGTTTTGTACATGTCCAGCAGTGGTTGTAGTTAACTGCTAGGAAGAGCTTAGGGTTGATTATGCACTGATAAATCATTAACCAAGTTCTTCAGTAGATACAAACTAAAGGGAAAAGGCATCTTGGTATCAAGCTTTGATCAAATGGAGATTACTGTCCCCAGCCCCCCCAAAAGCTTCCCTCCCTTTTTCTTCCGGCCGTCACCACTCCTTTGCAAAGGCAGCAGAATGGACGCTGCTCTCACACAGCTCCAAAACCACAGCTCACCGCATTAACTCATTCGGCCTTTGACTGATCTTTTATTTAGCAAGCTCGGCTGTGAAATGGAGTAGGCGAGAAGCAGAGACACGAGCAGGAAGCACTCTACCTCTCCTGCTGCACAGCGACTGCCCATGGGGCAGAGGAGGACAAAAACCTGCTGGGTATCCTCCTAGATCTGCCCTGCACAAACTGCCAGAGCTCACAAGTCACAAGCCTGCTGAAAAAGTGCTCCATCATGGTTAAACACAAAAAACATTCCTAGTCTGGATGACTTTGTAAGCATTCATCCAACTGAAAAGGGTTTCATTCACACTAGTACATGAACATATTTTGCCTACAAGGGGCTGAAAACCATTCTGTGAGGATGTGCAGTGTAGCCTGAATTTTTGATGCTTTATTCCCGAGCCTGCCAGACACTCTGGAATCCAAGAGTTTGCTCTCCATTTCAACACTGTCACTCCAAAACAACAACAAGCCCTAAGGATTTGAATACAGTGAGCCCTGACCTGTAGAGATAGCACTGTATTGGTAAATGCAGGGGTCCTGCTGTCCTCCAGCTAGAGCTAGATATCTTAGCCTCAGCCTGTACAGGCCTGGAACATGCAAGAGAAACCACATCTGCTTCTGTAACATCGCTGCCCATTTGTTTTGTATGCATCATACTCCTGTTGTCCTTCAAAGGGAAAGGATAGAGCTCTACTGTCTGGGCTCACTAGCACAGCTCTAGAACTTGCTCCTTTCTTGGACATGAGTGCAATGAACTTGACACTGTTCTAGGCTCACACAAAAAACCATTCAGCAAGATTTTGCAAAGGAAAGTGAAACATGTTCCTTCCTAGAATCAAGAAGATGGAAAACTTTATCATCTTTATTGGCAACACAGGCTAAACGTTACTTGAGCTAACTATTTGAAAATGTGGTAAAAATTAGTTACTATCATTAAGTACTGATGGGGTTGTCACAATAGGGGCTAATTTTTGAGAGGAAGATGGCTTAACTTGACACAGCTGTGTTTCTACCCAGTTTTGCTCCACACCAAACCAAGAACAGCTTAGTTGCTTGTATAGTAGCTACGAAGTCACCACAGTTACGTCCCACTATGTTAAGGAAGACTTAAACCAGCATTTTTTCCTAGCGCAGGTCTGTAAGCTGCCACATCACGAGTCCCTTGCAGAAACAAGAGGCTGAAACTTCTAAGAAAGGAAACTGACTGTAGGGGCACTTCCAGCAATCTCCAATAGGTCACCTCACAAGCCAGTCTTGCGAGCAATTCTTGTGGGAGTACCCAAAGCTCCTACACTGGACTTTTTACTGTTATTAAGGAAACAGATAATGAAGTGATATGCGTGGGGCCCCATCTTGCAAACTGATTATCAACAGCAATACTCCCACAAAGCCCTATTAGAAGATGGAGGATCACCCTACACATTTGACACCACTGTAGCTCTTGTATCAAATAATGTGTTCCAACCAAGTAGCTTTGACAAGAAACCCCACCATTGATTCGGACCGCACGGGAACATTTTCCTCACGTGGTTGTATTTTTCTTCCAGGCTCAGGAGCAAAGTGCCTTACAGAATAAATTTTCACTGAATATATTAATGTTAGATGCCTCAGTCTGTGAATGACCTAGATAATAAATACATTGCAAGGAAGCCAGTTCCTTTCTCTTTCTCAAAGCTCCATGAGCACTCACTGTGCTCAATAAATAATGTACAACCCAGCCATCATTATAAACCCTTGTTGCATGCAAGAAAGAGGAAAGAAATGTGTCTGGTTCTCCTCCCAATTAGACCGGTGCAAAGCTGGCAGTGTAACTCCATTGATGCTATTGGGAATCCACCGATGTAAACCCGGCAAGCAAAAGCAGAGGCAAGAACAGGGCTCCTGTTCTGCTGAAATTTCACAGAAGACACAGGCAAACTTTTTACAGATCGACATTTTACAAGTAGTAAGAAAGGAGGAAGACGACTTCCACGTTGATGTTATTAAAAATAGATGCCAGAAAGAAGTGAGGCATGGAGAGCAGCTTCTTATGGACTATGCCAGAGTTTACACGTGAGGGAAGGATAAGAATTAGGCCCCACTGCATGAAAGCTTTCTCCCTCTCTTCTTCAGATTTAAAGCACTTATATTTTAAAAGAATTAAAGGATACGAGATAGAAGAAAACATTCAGTAAATCAATCCCCAGATTTCACCACTTAGAACGTATTTTTCCTCTGCTCTTCAGTCCTGGGAAAAGCAGCCAACAAGCTATCTGGCCTTGTTTACTGAAGAAAATAAATGCAGGACAAAGTAGGAATTCAAACAGGATAAGCTAGTCTTTCATTAGTTGTTCTTGATCTAGAAGACCTTCATTATTCTGAAGGAACTTAGCCCAGAATTGAATACATTTAGTACAGGATGAGCACACTGTCCAGTCTAGGTGGAGAAAATCACTCTAGAAACTAACTCACACATAGACAAGCCAACTCCAGTGCTATCAGAGACAGCATTTATTTGCAACTATTTTGTCAGATAAAAGCCCTTAGGAGTACTGACATCCCATGCTTTTTACTGTCATAGTAAATCTGTCACACTCTTTCTTATCCAGACCGTTGAGACAGCCAGCTCCATCAAACTGACACAACCCTAAATGATCTTTCTGACAGCGCACGTCTCTCTCTGACTCATACCTACAGCACTTGGCATAGTTATGACTGGTCCCTGCCCGAACCTACTACAGCACCTATAAAACTGTCAATGATGGCAAATATTTTCTATCCAAAAGCAATAAAAGGATTCCCAACCTAAGACCCCTTTGCTACCATAGGAGGTTTAAGATACTAAAGCAAGTGGAAATGTATATGAAGACTTGAATTTACAAGTGATACCCTGCTTACATGACAGAGTAAAATTAAATTTACTCAAGAGAAAAACACAAAATACAGTACTCTGCTAAAATGGAGATGAATGACAAAGACCTAAAGAAAAAAAATAAGAAACAAGCAAAGGAAAAAGAGAAACCACAGAGCAGGCCAGAGAGAGGGCTAGAAACCAGAAGTGCTGTAGGAAGGTATGAGCTGCTTTTTCGGACCAAATCAGACCAGCTGACAAGTTAAAATCCTGCCTCTAAGGATGGCTTATACTAAACATATGAGACAAAGGCAGGAAAAACATCTCAGTGTTCAGATATGGAACTACTGTCTCAAACCTCTCCTCAGCCCCTAAATGCACATTGTCAGGCTATCTGTCAGTATGTGTGTCTTACTATTAGGTGTAATGTCCTGGGACAGCACAGATACGCAGCCTGTTTCCTCACATCCTCTCCGTTACTCGCCTCCATCTGAGAGAGCTCTGCTGATCTGTCAAGTGATTGCATGCTGCAACTGATTTTATCAATTTATTTTTCTTAAAATGCACATCATGCACCAAATCACACATTTAGAAATAGGTCTTGCATGGACATATTTTCCTCCTCTCCTCCTTTTGACAAAAATATGTGTATTGCAATAAAAAGTTTAAAAAAAGTCAAAAAATTCCACTAAGGCCTACACAGCATTGTCATGTTGGTTAAAAAAAAAAGAGAATAAATATTCTATTGCCCATCTCACAAACTGAAGTCAGCTACCAAAGCTGCTCAGCTTTTGTGTCTGCACAAGTACTTCATCTCCTGTCTATTCAACAGCAAGGAGACCTCTCCTGGAAGGAGTCTGGACAGCTGCCACCGTATCACTGATACAAATACAATCAACTCACTCATGAAACTCAATACTTATGAAACTTGGCAGGTGAATACCAAGAAAAAGCCTTTATGTAATGTCATCTTCAGGTTCACACTCCCCTCCCTCCTCCCCGCCAACATTTTTTTGTATTGGCAAAGCTCGTGGGTAACTACAGTCATAGCAGCATGCTTTTACTCCAGTGCAAGCTGCGCCAACACGAAGGGCAGGTCTACACCATCTAATGGAGCACAGAAATTCCCATCCAGCAACAAGGAGGGCCAGCGAATAAGCTGAAATCTCATCCCAGACCTGAAGTCTCAAACACCCTGTGTCTGTGCAGCCCAGGGCTGCCATCCTTCCCAGGCTGGGCTTCCTTGGTTTGCAAGGTGGCACTCAGAGGAGACAACCCTGGATGTGACATCCATCTGCCAGACACACAAGACATCCCCTGTCTGCAGCGGATGCACCTCTCCGTCTTGAGGGCTGTATCCCTCCATCAGGACACAGATCACCAGTAGGCTAGAGAGCACGAGGCTTCCTGGAGATGCAGTGGGTCCCACAAGGAAGACAGTGGCCGAGAACATGCTGGTGGCTGCCAGAGCAACTCTTCTGCCTGCAACCTGCCCCCTGCCCCACATCTGAGGAGCCCCAGGAAAGACCAAAGCAGGGAGCAGGCTGTCAGCCGGTAAAACTGCTCTGGCAGGCCTGTGGGATAGATCTGGTCATCGATTAGATGCCTCTGGTCTAGTGTAACAAGGGCACAAGGGCACACATGGCCTCGCAGGGGCAGTGAAAAAGCGATTTTTTCCATCACCTTGGGCCCAGCACAGACGCTGAGATTTTTGCACTGAATATCGGTAGCACCAGAATTGCTGAGGAACACTTGCTCTTGCACAGCATTACATTAGCACAACAAAACCTAGCTTGTTGTATCTGTTCGTGGCGCTGGCTCTCAAAATAAAGCAGTATGGTTTCCTCAGCAATTGACTTCCCTGAGCAATGAGAACATCTCATGATGTCAAAGAATAAAAAAATGTCATTGGCATTGCAGAAATTTAAGTCATTTGTCTGGCCTACCCTAAGTGGCTTAGCAACATTAATTGGACGCTTCAGGATGCACTTTGTTTTAGACATACATTTGCTATCTTTGATATAATTATAAAGCAAATCTTTCCCTCGCAACCAGCCAGGTCTTCTTGTACCAGCACAACCAAGGGCATGGCTCGGGAAAGGAACAACCACCTGGTGAGCTCCACCAGGACACGACGCCAGGTTAGTTAGCCAGGACTCCAGCCTGGTTCACTCCACAGCCCCACAAATAACACAGGGGTGGAATAAATGAACAAAACAAAGATTGCTCGCTGTCTCTAGAAGACATTAAGTTTGCAGCATGGTTTGACATATATTAACTGCGTGCCTAAATAGGCTGAGATTTGGGAGGCAAGAAGGTGCAATGCCTGATCCAGAATCATTTAAAAAGCTGCCAGCAACTCATTTCACTTGGTAACTCTTCTGCTCGTGTTTTTCTCCATGGTTACACAAAAGGTCCCCGATTTCTTGATTGTATTAGCAAAGCATAATAGCTACAATCAAGCCTAAAACATCAAAGGAGCCTTAATAGTTTGCAAAGAAAGGGTGGGAGTCTTATTCACTTCAGTAAGGGATATGCTTTCATATTGAATTACACTGTAAATCAGTAGACTTTCTAATGGCATTTCAATAGCTTAAACAGCCCCCTTGACAATCTTTTTTGCGGGGTTTATTGCCTATAAGCTCAAAATGGCCAGAAACCAAATCATTACTCAGAAAATACTCCAAATGGAAAGCCTCAGACATCCCGGACAAAATGTATTTTTACAGAAAGACCTGTGGTAAAAGCTAAACGTGAAGTGTGAACAGAGTGAGGCGAGGCCCGCAGGGTGCAGAGAGCAGGACTGGGGACAGAGCTGTGTAGAGCGCTGGGCTCGCTTGTGCTGCAGTCACCCCGCTGCCACCCTCTTCCTCCTCTGCACACAGCCTCCCTGAAAAGAGCAACCCCAGGGCTGGGGGCGCAGGTCTTCAAACACCCTCAGGAGCTTCTTCTGCCGTGACTAATGCTGCTGAAGGAGACACAGGCAGCAGCCCTTGGCCTGCCCCCTCTCCCTCTGACCGGGGCTTGCAGGTAAATTCAGTGGCAACGCCACCAGCTGAGGAACAGGCAGCAGGAGAAATAGAAAGCTAAAGCTGGCATCAAAGTCAACCCCGCACCCCAGCAACCACTTTAGCAAAGGCTTCAACAAACGACTCCAAAAAACCTTGTGTGACCATGCGAGCTGGGGCCTCTCCCAGCCACCCCCTCCACCCCACGCCGAGAAGCTGCCACCAAGCCGGAGGGCCGAAGCACCGGTGCGTGGGCTGGCAGGCAAAGGCAGCGCGGGCTGACAAGCCAGCTGTGTAGGGAGCAGACCGGGCTCTAGCTGGAAACCTACGTGCCCACCACGCTGTGGAGCCAGAGGGCCTGGGTGCCTTTCTGTGGTGTTTGGGCTGAGCTTTCGGCTCAGCGGCTGCTCGCCGCCAGGGAAAGCGACGTGGTGATACTTGCACAGCCAAACTGCACTGGGTGGGAAAGCGTGCTCCTCTCCCACACACCTCTCCAACGTTCCCAGAGCCCTTCCCAACTCCAACAGCATCAAAGCAACGATTCTCGAGACGTAGCCGTGGAAAAAGAGACTAAGGAACACACTAGAAAGCCAGTACTGCAGGAGGACCAGGCACCCAGCTGCATGAAGGACAGCCAAACTCATATACTGCTGGACCCAGTTCAAAGCCAGGGCATGAACTCCAGTCCCACAGACCCCTACTGACATCCCAGTGGCTCCGACCACTGGAAACTGGCTCTTCTCATGCTTTGACCAAATCTTTCCAGCCTAACACACTCTCAAGCAAAATGCCTATGTTCTCCAAGGATGCTCACAGTTGCCTGACAGGCCATTTATTGGGGAGGAGCTCATGGGTGAGCAAGAAACAGGACTCCTAACTAGCTCAACTTCTGATGCTGAAACAGGGCAGTAAACATGCAGCTCTTTGTGACACAATCAACTCTAGACATTCTCATCTGCCTTGATCAGTAAAACTGACTAGCATCACACACCCCAGGATTATTTAATACCTGAGACATCGCAACAATTTTTGCTTTATTTGTTTATTACAGCCTTTGTTTTAGGCTGCAGGGCACTCCCGGGTAGCCTTGGTGCATGGGACTCTGCTGGCATTTTGAAGGGTTTGTTTGTAGGGCCAAAGGACAGCTGTATGCTAAAGGAAGGAAACAGAAGCCGAAATTCTGGTAGCTTTCAAAAACCATCTTACCTTCTGCAGTAGGTGTTTCTCTCCATTATTCCCATTCAATATAATAATTGCATATCAGTAATAATAATTACTGAAACAACTTAAAACTCATCAAGAAATAGGGAAGGAGCTTAGTTTACTCAAGCCTGGTTTGCAATTGACGTGCAGCGTGACTTTCACACAGATCAGAGATCTGCACTATGTTTGTAGTTATCGTATGCATGGAAACAGAAATCATACAGACAGATCCCTATTGCTCTTTACCTCAGCCTGCTACTGACATATGGAAGGAGACACCATTTACTCCCCCTCTACAAGCTGCAGTCCATCTCTCCAGGTGGGCACAGGCTGATGCAGACACAAACCACTGCATTGCAAAATCCTCTGTCAACACCTATGAAGTATTTTTGGCTTCCTGATGCAAGTTTTGCCCACCTGGAGAACACTCTGCAGTGAAGTGGGAGTTAAAACAAGAAGCAACTGTATCGTATTTGACCTGCAGCACCCTGGCTCTCTGCCGAGGTCATGATGTCCTGGGGAAGAAGTTGCATTCTCCTTCAACTCTTCAATTTAATGTTCAATAAATACAACCGCATATAAACATGGGTAAAACACAATTCTTTTTGCCTTAAGAAAGAAACAATCATAGGAAAGGATACAGGCAAAAAAGCTCAAGGTAAGGAATGCATGAGAATTATTTGCCTTAATCTCTTCCTGCACACATGAGCAAATGGTAACAAACTCATCAGGAAGTTGTGATTGGCTCGTTAATCTTATAGTGCATCTGTTATCTAATTTCCTTCAGTATACTCTGATAATTCGCTACTTCAAGATCAAGGTTTAATTTTAACTCCTTGTTAAAGTCCTACAATTTATTATATTGCTACCCAGGGAGTAATAAATTTATTTAAAATTGTAATTAAATAATTCCCTAGAAAGAATGCAATTCAGTATCTCTAAATAGTGTTTTCCCAAGCTTAAAAATCACTTCAGCTACTACATAAAACTCACAGGAATAATCCTAAGAATTGTAAACATCTCCCCTTTCAGTTACAACTCAATACTCCAACTTATTTGTGTTGCTTCACTGACATATGGCTGCTTCCTATACTGCACTCGGAGACAGCTGAAGAGGAGATATCACCTTTTAAAGATGCCTATGCCGAGTAAAGAGATCTTGGCACGTGCTAGTGCAAAATTAAACACTTTAAACAACAAGTTTCGACCCTGATGTAAATCATAACATAACAGCATTCAGATAGCAGCCAGCTTAATTCTCTACTGCGTTGCACCTGGCAGGGTCATGCGCACCTGTGTAAAATGCTACCATTCAGGTTTGCACAATTTCACACCCACACAGGAAAATGCCTACCAGAAAGAACATGGTACTGAGATATCTCCCCCGGTTTTAACTCCATTAAAGCATGTCGAAGGCAAGATGGTATTTAATTGACAATATTAATGAAAACTACTGCTCTGCAACTTGACAAGTAAATATAAAAAATGGAAAGTGGAAGGATCTTGAAGTTAATAAGCTCTTACAGATTTGATCTGTGTAAAGTTAGTCAAATGTGTTTAACAACTAATGCACAAAAAATATCCAGACCATGCTAATGTGTTTACTAGGAAACTTCAGAAAACAATCAAAATGGTTAGAAGAAAAAGGGTCATTTTTGAAGAGTCTCTGGAACATGGATTTTAATGCAACCCATGAACAGAGAACTCTGTCCCAGTACCCAGTGGGATGACTCAGGTGCATAAGCATTACTGATGAGACAGTTCATGTCCATACACTTAGTCATGTGCATAAGTGTTTGGGGTCATAATTGCAGTGACATACCTGCAAGTCATCTGGGAAGCACCAATGCTTGCACACCAACTGCTCCTACCTGCCTCTCACTGACACTCCTGCGGTTGTCACAAGAGGTGGTGACCAATGTTACAACTAATCACTTTTTTTTCAGCAGGAGAAAATCCACGTTTATAAATGGAGCAGCATGAGCCTGAGAGCTCACACCAAAACTTTCAGGCTGGCACGTGAGCTGAGGGACTGTCCCGGGAAATCCCCAGTAGCTCAGCTCTCCGGAGGAGAGCTCAGGGAGCAGAGGCAGCCAGGTGCCCTGCTCTGTTTGGCTGCTATCAATGCAAGGAGCGTTTAGAGTTTACCGGTATGTTGTTGTCCTTGACTCCGAAAAGTGAACGTAAAAATTCTATTTCAAATCAGAATGAGAAATCGTGCACAGCCAAGTAAGCATAAGCCAGGTTAAACTTCGAGGATTCACAAATTTTTCCCTCGCTCCATTCACTCCTTCCTTGCCTGTATGTGCTTTTGCTTTGGGGATGGAAAAAGGGCAGCATGAAGGATTTCAGAGCGGAGGTGTTGCAAATCATCTACAAATCCCTTGTGGTGTCTTGTGTGGTGCCAGCAGTTCAGGGACTTTGGGTTAGTACAAACCAGCATTTCCTATCCTTCTGATTACACAAAACCCCGTGACAGCCTTGCTGGATTTATCAAGACATATTAAATTATCAGGGCAAGATGCTGTTCCCTGTCATCACGTGACCCTGGCTGCACGCTATGCAAGATGCGAACGACGCAAATCAAAAGGGAGGGGAGAGGAGAAGGGGAACAGAAGGCTAACACTTGCTCACTCCCTACTAAATTCACCTCAGTTGTAATTTTTAGGTATTAACTGAAAAGGAGGGCAGCAGCTCTTAGCCTCTGTCTACATGCCTAGATAAAACATCAGTTTACATCAGTCTAGTTAAAAACCCTCACTGATTTCCCAGCCCTCTGCACCCATCAACTCATGGGTACAGGAGTTCATAAAACACGTGCCTATCCACCAGGGATAAGAAACTTTTCCCTCACCAACGACCAAAGAAGCATTTCAGGCCACAGACTGTATCTGTCCTGAAAATCAGCACTGCAGGATGGGTGAAATGAAAGAAACAGCGGGCCCCTGGACACGCATGCATCCACACCGGAGGCAATATTATTATAGATATTTTAGTAATGTAAATAAGGCCACCACCTTTGCAAGAGAGCAGTCCCATCCCACGTGCAGCCAGACCCAGTGCGAGCGGGACTCCAGCCTCCCGAGAGGAAACACCCCCATCAAATGCAAAGAAAACCCTCAAAACCACAGCTCTCTATACTGAGCTCACTCCTTTGCCCTGGCCCATTGGGGTCCATTCTCTATTTAAAACTGTTCTAGCACAAGTCCCAGGAGCAGTTTCTCTCCAGTGGCACAACTAGCCTGGGATGCTGGGTACGCACCCACAAAGCAAAACCCCGTGAACTCTGCTCTGGCTGTGCTGTCAGGAGCAACACCTGAGCTAACTCGTTCGAGGCTAGCTTGGATCCCTCTGCCTAACACAAAATCGCATTAGTGACTGCCTGAGAAAGACCACCATTAATTACTGCATGACCTCAAGCTTATCCACAGGGTATCTAAGTACACCATAAAAAAAAAAAACCAAAACAGTACCAATATACACCTATTAATCAATCCTGCGACTGGTATTTCCCTGTAATCGCCCCAGAGGTGTAGCATCACACCTCAGTCACAGACACCGGCTGAGAACAGAAAGCACCAGCGTTCTCCCCAGCGATACGATCGAGATGCCTATCTGTTCTCTACAGTGTCAGCTCTCTCTCCTCCACGTCTGATTTTATTGTGGTGGTTACCTGGCCACGCGTGCTGAACTTCCTGGCCTCAAAAAGTTAATACCTATCTCAACCTCAGAAATTCTCAGCTCTTCTGCATCTACTCTACCCAGTAGAAATGCCTTTTTTTTTTTCTTTTTCTTTTTTAACCTAACACTTACAAGTAAACAACTGTCTGGATTAATACAGTCACTTCCTCCCGTACAGTACTGGGAAACAAAGGCACAACTTTAGAGCCTGTACTATTCCTTTCACTTACCATTAGGACTAAGAGAAAAATGAGGTTCTCTGGGCCGGATGCAAGTGACATCTATTTGGAAATAACCTAGAATTAGCTGTAAGCGAAACTGTGTTCAACCAGCGCAGCAGCGTACATGACAGACACAAGACTAGTCCTGCCATTCTGTTAAGAAGTCAAAGAAATTCGCATGCACACATCAAAAAATTGCGCAAGCATGTGTAGATCTGAGCAGATCTAGGAGCCAGGTATCCAAATTTTCAAGTACGTCTCTGTGCACTAAGCAAAAGAGGGAAGGTACATGATCGTGTGAGTCTGCAGGTGTACTTTGCTGGTTACGTACTGCAAGCCTCTTCTCTGCTAGTCTGCTAGGAGAGACTTTGCAGCCCTCGGCTACAGGCTGTTGACCCTCAAGCTATGACAGCTGAGACTTTTTGTTCTTAGGGTCCCAAAACACATCAGCTGAAATAGCAGCCTAAATTGCATTCTAAGCAAACCTAAAGCACAGGAGCACAAACGCATAAAGGTACACCTGCGTACACGCAGACACACAGGCCAGGCTGCGTGCATCTGCAGCGCAGGCAAGCAAGGACAAGCCCCAGCTCTACAAGTACCCTTCCAGCGCCTTCATTCATTCAGAGGGGAGCACGGCTCCAGCTTCTCCGTGAGATGGCTACTCACCCAGCCTTCGAAGCTGTCGCTGGGGCCCGCGGAGCGCAAGAGGTCCTGGAAGTGCAAGGTGCAGTTGGCCACAAAGTCATCGTAGCCGATGGGGGTGTCGTGGAAGACGGACAGCTCAATCTGGTGGCCGTCGGTAACCGTGGCAGAGAACTCCTCGTTGTAGGTAGGTTTGTTGGTCTTCTGCTTGGTGCTGGTCTGCCCAACGCGCACCTGGTCCACGCTGACGGTGACATAAGGGTCCAAGAGCTGGTAGCCCTTGCGGAAGAGCGAGTGGCGGAGGGACCAGCGGGTGGGCTGCAGGCCCACCGCCTCCCCGATCCGCACCTTCAGGTACCCGTTGAACTTCATGGCTCCGGACATGGCCGCCCCCCCGGGGCGCCCGGGAGCCCGGAGGAGAGCCAGACCCCGCTCCGGCGGCGCCGGGCCGGCAGCCAGCCCCGCCGCGCCTCTTCAGGGGGCCGGGCGGCGGGGGCGCGCCCGCCCCCGGGCCATGGCGGGGCCCCGGAACCGCCGCCCCCCGCGCACCGCCCGCCTCCCGCGGCAGCGGGCAGCCGCTCCGCCGCCCGACCCGACCCGACCCGGCCCGGCCCGGCCCGGCCCCGCTCCGCTCCGCCGCAGCGCCCGGCCCGGGCCTCTCCTGCCGAGGGGGAGCGGCTCGGCTCGGCACGGCGCGGCGCGGCGCGGCGGGGGACACCTGGGGCGTGGGGCTGCGCCGGGCGGGGCGGAGCCGCGAACCCGCGGCGGGAGGGCGGGCCCGGGGTGGGGAGCGGGCGGGACGGGCGCTCGCACGGCTCGGCTCGGCTCGGCACGGCACGGCACGGCACGGCTCGGTGCCGCCCGGCGGGGCGAGGCGGGGCGGAACCCCCGCCGTTCGCACAGGTGCGGCCGGCAGCGGCAGCAGGCAGGAGCACCCCCGGGAGGCGGCGAGCGAGGGGCAGCCGCCCGCCGAGCCCCGAGCAGCGCGGCGGGGAAAACCGCGGCGGTGCCGGGTTTGAGCCTCGTCGGACCGCCTCGCCCTGCAAATGCGGGGCGCGCCCCTCCACCGGAGCGGCCCCCCGGGGCTCCCAAACACCCCCCCCCCCGGCTGCCGTCGCCCCGTCCCCGCCTCCCGGGCGCGCCCGGTCCCACCCGCGGCGTGGCGGTGGCACAGCTGCGCGGGGAGGGGAGTCAAAGGGCGCGGCGTTATCTCGTCTGCTTTGTACCTTTTCCTTTACCCAGGCGTTTTACAGCATCGGAATGCTGTAGCGGCGCGTGTAACTGGGTAAGGTGTAGAGAGAATATAAAGATTTTAGCTTTTATAATAGCTTTTGCTATTGGAAAGTTTATTGTTACAACTCTGCCGTTTGGGATTAATTGCGTGTGATTAACGTTCTTGGCTCTTGGCGCGCAGGGTTTCTTTTGGGGTGGCTTTCGTTTGGTTTTTCATTGCACTTAATAAAGTCAGAGTTTAAATACTTTTAATTACTTTCCAAAGTTCACGGTGAAATGGTGCGGGCTGGGTAGGGGAACAACGTAATCCTGCTTTCCCAGTTACCGTTTGGCTGATGTTGTCAGAATTAGGTTGCAGTCCCTGCAGCGGAAGAAGATGTGGCCATTGGAATGTCCCCGTCGCAGCTAGATGGTCCCAAGGCTGGCTGAGAGCAGGCAGCCTCTTTTCTGTGTGCGTGTTTCTTTCCTTTTTTCTTTTCTTTTACTTTTCCAGCCTATTCCTCTCCCCTCACCCCTTCATCTTTCACATTCTACCTGTTTCCTAGCGGACTGCCTCTGGTTTCCCACCCCCTTTCCTCCTTGCCCGCCTCCCCATACCCTTTTCTCCTTCCAGATGCTCCTCATTTTGCAGGAGCACGGAGCCAAGGCTCCTTCCAGCCTCCTATTGCCTCCTCAGGAGAGAGCAGGTGGAACAGGTTCAGTAATGTGATCATTCCTCACATGGAAGCAACAGTTCTGCCAGAAAAACTCATAGACCCTTAAATCAGACTTTTTGACAGGTCTCCTTCCAAGGCTTTTAAGTTCCTTGATCTATCACTGTCAGATGGAGAAAGAAGTGTTTAAGAATTTTTTGAGCTTGGTTAGGACAGTTCGTCCTGGGGAGGAATGCAGGCTTAATCTCAGAAATCACCAAACTGCGCAAAACCCAGCCACAGGTTCTGGGATCTTGTCTCCAGGACTGACCAGCCCCAGGTCTTTTGACAGAAGGCATGGCCGAGCAAACACAGAGTAGGCTGTTCCCACAAAAGACTTAAAGATTTAGGAATTTTTTTGTTGGGTTGATGTTCCTTTTGAAATGCATTTTAGCATTAGCAATGATCATTCTGGGTCGTTTTCTTTTCCCTACAGATATCCTGTTCTTAATCTTCATACCTTCTTGGATTCCTCCATCACATAGCAGTGAGCTGTCAGAAATAAACATTTATCAGCTGTATATCTGCTGTCGCTTTAATTTCTTGATTCACCACTGTTCTTCTTTCATGACACCGTAAAATAAAAAAGCCCCTTAATTTACCTTCTCAAGAGCATCTTTATTTGTCATTTTGCACTTTCATCGCCTTTACCCTTCCTCATCATGAGCTGTCCCTTGGATTCCATATGAGCCAGGACAGAATCCATACCGCCCTTCACGGGCAACCCACAGTTCTTAGAAGACTTCACCAGGACCCTCTGCAACGGCTGCAGACAAGACTTAAAGACAGCCTGAACTTTAAAGCACTCAGAATGAATGTCCACAGGATGAGGCTGAAGGCCTTGTAAAGGCTGGAACACTCACTCTTTAAACTTCAAATCATCAAACATAGATTTTACTTTGCTCAGAGGCCTTCAAAGAGCTCAGCGCAATAGCAATTAATAATGTTGATTTTAAAAATAACACGTTTTGGCTTAGTGCAGCATGTCTTGTTTGCCTCTAAGTTTCCTGTGCTAGATCTTTTCGCTTTATAGAAATTAAAACCTCTGTAGGCTCCCCCAACAGTGCAGATAAACCCTTTTCAGAAGTCTGAATATCAACTTAGATTCACAAGAGCTCTTGGAGGTTGGAGACTATAGTTAATAGATAAACAGGAACTACAGTCACAAACTGCTATAATAGTGTCAAAATTCTTCTCTTTACCTTTTCCTCAGTTTTCTGAGGAAGCAGAGATGAAAGCCTTCCCAAGCAACTTGTTTGAAGTAACAACCGGCTCACATATTCACTGGTGCAAACAGGGAGAAAACCAAAATCTGTTAGTTAAAGGTTCAGGTGGTGCCATTTCCCCTGCTTAATCACACAAGGTGAAGTACTTTGCTGCACTGGAGTTTCATATATAATAGCAATAGGAAAGGGGACTTAAAGAACTTTTTCAATACATTGGTTCATTGGAGTCTCCTGTGATAACATGATTCCTGTACCTGGGCCTTTAAAAAACCAGCAAGTATTGTAAAACTCATGGAAAAAACAGGTGAGCTATAGTTATAAATATTTCTGATGAGCAGCAGTACCCATTGCTAGCCAGTTTTCCATTGGAGGAAAAAATCAATCCTGTGGACTCACATGATGTGAATCTAATTAATTTTGTTTATCCACTTGAACCGGTATGGAACAGATCATCTCAAACAGCATCTGAACACACCCCTATTCTAAACTCCCAGCCAAAGCCCAAATGTCCTGTTCTCAGAACTGAGTAGTGACGTGAAGTCAGAACATACCCTGCCTACTCTCCAGACATCCAAGCAGCAGAAAAACATCCTCAGTTCAGTATATTCTACCAGGAATCAAAACAACCCGGCACACAATGACCTTGCAAGGCTGAATGCAGCAGCACCATCTGGTGATGGCTGCATTGATCCTCCTTGCACGGCTCTCAGTGCCAGGCAGGTCTGCAGGAGCATGGCTTCTCTTCTCTTCCCCAGCAGGAGCTCAGAGACCAGGCTCCAGACATGGCAAGTTGATTCATTTTGTGCCCTCAAGTGTTCAGGGAGGCTGAGCTCTTCCTGGCACTTCCTGCCAAGCCTGCGTGGTTTCCTGAGCAGTCGGACGATGACACATAGATGTACAAGAAATCTGCTGAGAAGAATGAACAGATCTCCTGATGTTGTGCCTGAGCAGCAGCACGGTGGATGGCATGCAATGGCAACAAATACAAAATAAAGCACGTGAGGCGATACAATCTGAATTACAGGTAAATTACAGGATAAACAAACAGGTAACAGGCAATCTTACTAACCTTCTACCACTCTAGGAGAAGACTTTAGTGTAGTGGTGGAAAAAACAGGTTAGTGCTCACCAACTATCAAAAAGATAAATAGACTATCAGTAACTATTAGAAACAGAACTAAGAGCAAAGCCAAAACTGTCACGTAGGCACTGTATAAGTGATACACCCATACCATTTGCATTGTGTGCAAGACTGCTTCTCCCTCCAGCTCAAAAAATGCAGAGTAGAACTAGAAAAGGCACAGAAAAAGATGATGAAGGTGATCAAAGGAATGAAACACGGTTGGGAAGGGAGAGAGACTGCCTAGCTTAAGATTTCTGGGTCTGGGAAAGAATGACTGAAGAGGAAATGTGAGTGGGATCTGTACAATCATAAAGCATATGAGCTGGATGAATGGGAAAGGATTTTTCATTCTTTCCCAGACAAGACCTAAAGGACACTTGCTAAAATTTTGAGGTAGAAGGTTCAAAACATACAGAAGCAAACACCTTTTCACGGAATGCATAATTATAGTACAGAATTCATTGCCAAAAATGGAGGGCAGAAATATTAATAGCCTCATAAAGGACTAGATATTTATGGAGGATGGACTTACTAGCGGCTACTGACCATGAGATAAACCCTGGCCCAGGAACTTAAACCACAAATTGCCAGCTAGAGGATTCAACAGAGGAAGGACCACTCTGCATTTCTCTTATTTCTTATCCTTTTCTGCTTAAGCATCTTATTTCTTACTCTGAAGCCTCAGTTACTGGCCACTCTTTGGAACAGCATCGCTCAGGTATGATGAATCTAGGAGGGACCCAGTGTGCCTATTATGTTCCTCTGGATTGCAATTTCCATATCTAAGTAAGAAAACTCAGGAGCAACACCTCTTTAGGCTGTTTTAGACACCATTCCCTGCACATGGGTGAATGGCCAAAGACAGGAACAACTCTCCGAGTTTACTCTTGCATTCTTCCTTCAGGTCACAATAACCTTAAGGATAGGTTGATGCAAGTTCTCTTTATGTTTTTGGGAGTCCATCTGGAACACTTGCAGTTCCAGAGCTTGGCTAAGCCCTGTTGTAAGTTTGTGATTTAAGCTTGGCCTCATCTCACACTACAGCTACACACAAATTAGAGGCCATTCATGCACCATGTAAAAACCTCCACTTCTCTTTCCTACCAAAGTGTGCATTATTCCCTTCACCAGTAACCTATAATTCTGTAGTAATTTAGTATCGTCCCCATTTGGCAAGTTAAGGGCAAATGCTTAAATTGCTCTACTTTAAATTTCTACTGAACACTGGTTACATTCAGAAGTGAGTCTGTAAAGCGATGGAAAAACTTTGGCTTTCACAACTACCATTGCACAAATGCTACTGACGTTTCTTGTAAATGGAACTGCAGTTAAATACACTTTAAAAATACAAAAATTAAAAGAGCTGTAGAGGCTAGTGAAGCAGGAACTAACTCTATTTGGTTCCTCTATTAATTTTAGTCTATTTATACAACTTCCCTTTTATAGTTCTTTCTATAAGAGTGCTTGTTAAACCTCTAAATAATGACAGCTGCTAAAAACTGAATATCCCATGTGTGGAATCGTTTGTGGTCTGGGGAAAAAAAAAAAAAAAGAATAAAGATCAAATTCCTCTCTAATGATAATAATTACGGGATCAATCCAAAACTCACTGAAGTCAAAAGAAAAGCTGCCACTGATTTAAGCTATACAAGAATCAGGCCTGGTTTGTATGTCTGCTGTTACTCCTGATTTATTCCAGTGCAAACTAGAAAAAGAGATTTAGCCTAATATCAGCTTTTCTTCGTTAGCATGCATACTTATTTTCCACTACTAAATTGGAGCTCACCTGATCCTTATTATTTTTTATTTTTTGGAAAACACCAGGTCATTTTATAAAGTGCTGGTATTATAAACTGCAGAATATAGTTTATAAGAGCACTAACTCCTACAAGCCAGCCATTAATACAACTAATGGCCTGTTTGTTGTATTAAACTGCTCTCATTTGTCTGGGTCCATTAACAAATGCAGTGGTCATTAACTGTTAACAGCAACTCAGTTATTAGATTTTATTACTTGTACAGGAAACACTGGAGAACAAACTGATTGTTTTGGTTTACTGGGGCTTATTTCTTTCCCGGCAGTCTTGCCCTATTATTTATAATTCAGCTCCTCACTTATTTGCAAACATGACTGACACACTCAGAAATGGGTTCAAGCCATCCATGTCGACAGTCAGTTCACATGCCAGCCCCTCCTGCCAGCCCCACCTAGGCCAACAAACCTCTCCTTTGAACCAGAGAGCTCCGAGGCATCAGGTGTTTGGAGTGGTCTCTGCTTTTCTGATTTTTTTTCTGTATCTTTTTGTTGGGCAGCAGCTTCCACCCACATATACAATAATGGAATTTAAGTAAAAGATACGTTAATATGTATCTAGGAGGCTGTAAAATCTGCTTCATTCATGGTTCTCTCTAATTCACCAAAATCCAGCGGTCAAGTTCAAAAATATCTTTTACTTCCTCTTCATTGGGACTGATGTATCAAGTAAGGGTGATCTCTTTCTGTCTTGCGCAAACATTTAGTCCAGATAATTTGGGAGGTCTCTTCTGGCCTTGTGGTTTACAAATAAGCTTAGAGCCACAGTCTTGCAAACGCTTGTATGTGAGGAATATTACCCAGTATTATCAAGATCTGAAAGACCTTCCACATTCTGAATGTTGAAGACACCTGATGCACACCTTACTTGCTCTGCTTTCTTCACCCTGATTCAGTTCAAAGCAATGGCAAAACAATACCAGTGTCAAATTGTCATGAAGAAACGGCAGCAGCTTGTCATGGAAGTGGCTTTCATCAAGCAGTCTGAGCAGTTTTCTTCAACCTGCAGTGCCATGATACACAAATGAGGGAGGAGACACCCAGAAACGTGTTGTTAGTGCTCTCTGGAAGCAGGATCTTCCGGACTCCCACCAATCAGTGTTAGGCCTGACTGGTGTTGCAAGACAACTATCAGTACTTCAGAGGTGGAGCTATGTGACATGACTGTGGCTTACCCTCTGTGGGGATGGGTATATTTAATGAAACTGAAATAACTCAGTTTCTGAGCTATTGGTTTTTTTCTACTGCACTGCGGTTATTAATGGTACTTATAAGTTTTTCTCTCCTCCTACAAAGGCACAAGCGTACATGTGGTATAAATGATCCTACCTGTTCACTAGAGGCTTGGGTCAATCATAAAGATAGGGCCACAGCCAGCACAGTGGCATAGTATCAGTGGCACACGTAGTGCTTAACTTGCTGAAGAAGAAAGGCCACAGTCCTCCAAATAAAGTGATTCACAATGCACTATCTGAACACGTTGCACTGGAGTTGCCCCACCAATCCTCTTCTCATTTGGCTTGTGAAATAGGGTCTTGTCATGGTTTGATTACACACAAAGTGGTCAGAGGATGCTCATGGAATGCAAATTTGGCCAAATTATATCAGCCCAGTGCTATCTGCAAACCCATTTGGATGCTATGGCAGCCAATGGATCCAACACAGCACCAAGAGGAAAAAGGTGAGAGATTTTGCTAAGAACAGGCTCAAGACACTGCTAGTTTGTATGACCAGCACAGGTGATTAGAAAGTGCTTTTATTATCCCTGGGGCAGAGGTTAAAGCCTCTTCTGTGTGCCCATGCCTGGGTCTCATATGGTATGTGTATGGGGATGTGTAGTGTTGTGGTGCTGGGGACTGAAAGTTACTTATCTGCTCCTGCCTATAAACAAGGTACTTCTGACACAACTTCCCTCCTATCAGCTTCTGATAACAACTTCCTTCCTACCCTCTTTCCCAAGCTAGCACGTGCTAACATATTGTGCAACAAAACCAGTCGGACAAGAAATTTAAGACGTAGTTAAGAAGCCCAAGGATGTGCACATTATGGCATTAAGAAGCTGACATCAGCATCAGCAGAGACTCACTAGGAATGGCCCCAGATCATCGGGCATGTATGCATTCTCCTTACCTTGCGGTGACAGGGTAGAATAAAAAGAGCATCTCTGCCTCTTTCAGCTCCTGGTATAGCTCAGAACATATTAAATCCCAGGATTTTCCATGAACAGCAGGACTGTTCAAGCACAGAGGAGATCCCACAGTCCTTGCTTTACATACAGAAAGTAGGTGCCAGAGCTGTGATCTAGACCCTTGTTACAAAAAGGCTGAGTGCCCCAATCCCTGCCCCTGAATGAGATACTGTGCCATTGTACCAACCTCCCTTCCTGTTTCCTCTCTTTCTCCCTTGGGCTCCTCTTGCAGAAAGAGGCCTATCTAGCAGTCACTGTACACTTCGTGCAGCATGTTATTCCTTCTTTTTGTTCCCACTGGATCATGTTTCTTTCTCCAAGGATCTGGGTGTCAGCTCAGCAAAGGAAGAGATGCTGCCACAGCAACTGAAGAGCACATGATGATTTGCCAGTGCACCCAGCCACAAAACACCAACAGGCTGACCCTTCCATTTGTGAGATACCTTTGTTTATACTCTCCATATTACTCTGGTCAGGAGCTGCTGCCTAAGCCAAGATGATGAGCCCTGGATCCATGTGGTAAGAGCTTCACATTCAGCTCATTTTAAAAGAAAGTGAATTAGGAAATTACGTTAATATTCAGAGGGGAGAGTCAGGCCAGGGCCCCTCACTGCAGCAGGGTGTAGCTTTATTTCAGATCAAGGAGACTTAGCCCCAGTGTTCCCGATCAGAGAAGCAAGATTTTAGTGAGGACGAGCACTCGGCTTTCAAACCCATGGTTCCCTTGTCTCTGCAGCACACACCTGATCAGGCACAGATGCACATCTCTGAGGTAAAAGATGCCAAGATACCCTGGAGGAAAGATAGTTTCTGGAAGTAGGTACCTGCCACAGCCAAATAAACTTTGCCTGCTTCTGGATCAACAGGACAGACTCCCAGCTGCGCTAGACCTTGTGCAGGTGTCAACATGATGTCTCTGGGAGAAGAACTCTGCTGGCTATGGAGAGCTGGGGGCTGCATTGCTGAGGAGATACAGAGAAGTTTAGCAGGCAGCTCCAAGGGCTTCCATGCTCTGGTCCTGAGAAGACAAAGTGACACCCCTGCCTGCTGGCATTCAGTGAGGAATAATCTCCGTGAGAAACCAGCATGAACTGTGCCCAACTGCCTGGTCCTCGTGGAAGAGTCTGAAACTGAAATGGGTGAAACAGCAAATGATGGAGAGCTTGGTAAACAAAACCACTGCAGTGGTTGCCAGAGATCTGTTTAAGAACTAGCATTCCAAATGTTCCCCAGAAGTGTTTATCTAATATGAATATTATTCCTTAAGAAGTAGGATGTTTTTCTTTTCCTGAGTAGTTTAACTTTGCATTTAAAAGACTGAACTATGACCTGCGCTAAAACAATAGTAGATACTGTTTAACAGTAAGTAGGCTAAAGAGGAGAGAAAGAGAAATGTATTAATGTTATGGGACTATTATGACTACACATTGCAGACTCATTATATTCGCTAATAATACCTGAGTTGACT
Source organism: Morus bassanus (assembly GCA_031468815.1). Classification (NCBI taxonomy): domain Eukaryota; kingdom Metazoa; phylum Chordata; class Aves; order Suliformes; family Sulidae; genus Morus; species Morus bassanus. The sequence goes on along the minus strand of CM062572.1, from coordinate 7,746,576 downwards.
CCTTTAACACTGGCAAAGGATCAGCAAGCCCTCAAAGTTCTTTTTTCGGTCAAGACTTAGCCTGATCTTTCAGTTCCCTGCCATGCCTCTCACTAAATTCCTTTTTCTCATTAAAAAAAAAAGTCCCATCTGCCAAGAACTGCGCATCCTTTTCTTCATCTCAAGTGTTGACCTCTGTTGCACTGAAATGCAGGAGTTCACCAATAATCTCTGTTTATCTGTACATTTTCTAGTAACCACAAGAGCTATCATCTTTAATACCTAGAGAGCAGATGGGAGTTGAAAAGCCAGCAGAAAAGGCTTAGAATGAATGGAGTTAAAAATATAATGAGGTGAGTGTACTATAGAGAACATAATGATGACAAAGAATGGTCAAAGGAAGAAGGGAAAAATTACTTGGACTAGGTGACTAGAAGAAAAAGAAACACATAGGAGGTATTGGGCATTATTTTACCTTTACATTCTACATAAGGAATATAGATTTTTTTTCTTCAGTCCCTTACAAAGAACTCTCCTCTTGGTTCAGAACCAAAGCCCAAAACATCCCCCAGCATATGATTAAAATGCTGTGGCAAGGCTGCACTTCTGGGATATGCTGTGCATCAGATGAATACCTATGTTTCTGCTTTAATCATTACTGATAGGAAGAAAACATGCTGTGTATGCACTTTTACTGAGATCTTTAATATGTCGGTAAATCATAAGAACTCTGTGACACCAAGATGCCATCCCAAGTACTCATTGAGACAAACTGTTAGCTTCCTAATTACTTAAAATAACACCTCTGTTGGTGCACACCTACAAGTAAAAGTTACCTGCATGTCCGCATCCCCACTCCATGGTGGTTACCACAGCGATACTCTCCCCTTCTTTGGAATTAAGAGTATAGGCTCAGCCACTAAATACCAGTGTAGGCTCGAGCGCAGCCCTCTCTCACATATTGCACTGAGAAATTCTGAAATGTCTGTGAAGAAACAGGGAGAAACAATAGTCAGGACCTCCCTGTCCATCCCATTTCTGCTGGGAAGCCCCAAATTCTGCACAGAGGCAGCAAACTGTAATCATATGGATGCTCCTGCTGAGCTGCAGCTCACTTTGAATAATAAGCAGAGGAAAAAAGGAATATCTCAGGATTACTCTAAAACTTCGAGGCCCTGCTCCAAAATCTTAGAACTTATAAAACATTTAGAAAATAGAAGGTGTAGCTACACTGTGCAAGAGAAAGCACCCCCACATACACAACGCTGCATCAGACAGAAACTCAAGTGCAGAGCTGTGAAAACCAGGTTTTCTTCTCTATCAAAGACCTCTAGATGGAGCCACCCCTTCTGTTTTCAAACCAAGCAACAGCTAGTGATGTACTGCCAGCCATCAGGCAAGGCAAAAGAAGTGTAATGCTGTGTGAGGGAAGCAAGCTTAGGCATTTGCAGCATGAGAGCATCCTTTTGCATGCGTGTTTTGCTGTCGTTAGATATTCTAAGCTTTTTCATAATCCTTCGAGAAACCAGCTGTGTTGCCAATGCCCTTGTATTGCTTTAAAAGTCAGCCCTTCCAGAAGAGTAACATTTGGTAGTGAAAAGAGAGTCAAACTGGACTGCAGACTGCTGAGATCCGAATGTAACCAACATGCTAGATCCGCAGCTGGACAGAGATCAGCCAAATTAATTTCTCTCAGTGGTGTGGCACTGACGTACAGAAGCCTGCGAGCTGAGCTCAGTGCTGGACTAGGTCCCTTTGAAGAGGGAAAGACTGCAAAAACTGGGTCACCAAAGAATTCCTTTGCCTCCCATGATGGGGGGCTTCATTTCTGCAGGGTCTACCCCTTCCATGGATTATGGTAGCAATTCTCCCAGCAGAGCCAGACAGTCAGAAGAGAACTAACTGACTGTGCAAGTATCACACTTAGCCTGCGTGATCCCGTAAGCCTGGAGAACAAGCCTTGAGGGTACCACCGTGCCAGCACTATAAGCAGACAGGAGGAAATACTAACGATGTTTTGTCCCTCTTTGCACTGTATTATTCCCACCAGGCCTGAGAACCACAAAGCCCTTATTTTGGAAGGATTAAAGCTACACATATCTCCCTTTAAAAATCACCCCAAAACCCACCTACACCCTGTCACCCTTGCACAGGGTGAAGAGCGCAGATGGGCAGGGTCCAGAGTCAGCATTTCATTTCCCCTTATTTCTCATCAGCCCTAAAAAAGCCCCTGGGAAGGCAAGGCATCCCTGCCCTCCCTTGGCAGCTGCTGTGTTTCACTGCTGCCGGTGCCTGTTCCACTAGAGGGTACCCTCACCCCGCAGCGGTGCTGCGCGGGGAGCTCTGCTGAGTGCTGCTCCTAATGAAACCTGAAGGCCAGGCCCAGGAAAGTAAAAATCAAACTTTACAGAAAAGCATGCTGTAATTTTATGATGCACTTTAATTTGATTCTGTTTAGTTAGAGCCACCCCCTGGGCAGCCTGGGACCGCACCGCGCAGCGTACGGCTGTGCTTTCAACTAACAGCTCCAGCCTCTTCCAAGGACATAAATGTTAAAGCCTCCTGTGCAATCAAAGCTGAAAATGACTCTGGGGAGTAAATGAAAAAAAACCAGGAGGCCCACAGGAGCTCACATTTAAAATACATATTTAATCTTTTTAAAGGGATAAGAGCAAAAATGTTTAGATCTCTAACATTATTTGCATTATAGCAGTGCCTGAGGGAACTCAAATAAGCATAGCACTGCCTTGTGCTAGGAACTGGATGAACACCTAGTAAGAAGCACACAGCTTGTCCTACATAACTTGCAATCAAAACAGACAAGGCATAAGGGAAGAAGGAAAACAGACCAAAGAGGGGAAAAGTGGTGGCCCAAGACTACCCTGCAGATGGGACAGAGCCAGGAGTAGGACCCAGGTCACCCAGTTCCCCCACCAGGGTCCTCCTCCTTGGCTCACACTCTCTCAAATACCATATGTTCACAGCGTGCCCTGGTTTCACTGTGGTTTGTTTTTTCCGGCGAGGTTACAAACATGGATGCACAGCTCTTCTGAAAGCCAGGTCCCCTGCAGTCCAGTTTCAGCTAAACTAAAGCAGGTCACAGGAAAGACCTAGCATGAGTAAACATTAGTCTGAACTGTGACCTGGTGAAAAGAACCAAGTATTTGGAAATGCCACCTCTTTTCATGTCAATGGAAAATACACCCAGCACTTCAAGCTCTGCCTGTTCCAATACCTCCCATATCCCTGGAGATTAGTGGCAAAGTCTGCACCTGGCATATTCTAAGGGAAGCTTGGAAGGACTTAGTGAGCAGTTTCGCTCACATAACTGGCTATGCTAACAGTCAATTTTTCATCCAGATTAGGGATATCATCCTGGAATTCATGCAACTCCATCTTACTTCAGTGGGAAGAAACAACTCTTGGCTACAGCGAGCAAACTCCCTACCCTTGTTCTGCTCCATATTGGTGCAAGACCTGGTTTGCTTGGTTTGCCTTCTACTGAGCCAGGATCTTCATTTATATTCTTACACTGGAAACTGCAGGAAAAACTTCCTCTCAGGTTCGTTCCATTAGCACCCACTTTCCAACAGTTCCTTCCCTACTCACAGCTCTTTAGATGCCAGTGAAGGTGGAATATGGAAGGTGGATCAGATAGGACAGTATATCCCCAGGATAGAATAGATCAGGGGAAAAAATATGCAACGTTCTATATCCTAAGAAACCCAACAGCCTCAAACAAATGAAAACAACAGCTTATGTGAATATTTGGAATTGCTCCAGGGGTGTCACTGATGATCAAATTATGAAGGAAAAGTTAAGATATGTAACAGCCTGAGGTCCTTCACAGCAAATGCAGTAGGTAGGGCAGCAGGGAATTGTCCAGCAAAATGGATTGAAACATTCTACTGAAACAAAGCCCTCTGATGGGAGAGGTGCTGGTTTCCACCCAGCTCCAAGAGGGAACCCTGGCTTGGCCCAGGATGGGATTTTGGTCAGCATTAGAGACAGGTCAGCAGACAAGGGACTTCCACGGGTTGTAGCACACCAAGGTGTAAATCCTAGGTTTGCAAAAGGACTTGAACTTGGGTCTTCAACATCTCTAGGGATTGCCCTAACCACAGGGCTGTTTGCTGTTTTGGAACCAGCTGTCTTATTCACACAGCATTTTTGTAGTAAAAGGAGAAAAATAAAAAAAAAACCAGCATTAATAACAGAAAAAAGTTTTCTTCAGAGGGCTAAAAAATTATTTGCTTCCCCATACTAATTACTTAGCATCTACCTTACATGCCTGAAGCTGTCCCTGATGTCTAATGAGCAAGTTGGATGGAAGGGATTTTTGTGAGCTGGGCACTACTGGACTTGATTTGAGAGCCAGGAAAACCTGTATGCAGGTACTGACATCTGTCCTTACTGCAGAAATTGTTGAAACCCCATTGACATTGCTGGGGAACTTTCCTGTCTGAAAAAGGCGTATAAGGATCCGTCCTGCAACATTAAATGTGACTGTTATGAAACTTGTCCAGATAGAGTTGGTGGTTCATTTTTCATTCAAACTTTTTTCTTTTTCTTTTATATTCTTTTTTTTTTTTTTTTTTGGGGGGGGGGGGGGGGGGGGAGGTGGATAAACCATGACAGATTTCTCACATAAAATTATATGGTGTGGTTTTGACTAATATGAACATTTCTGATGTATGTGTCTATACAGCGCTGCTTGTAAAACATTTTAGGAGCCTTGTGCACAAGATGTGTTCTGATATAGGTGGATTATACACGAACAAGCAGTGCAATGAATGCACACTCAACACGCTCCCCAAAACCCCCGTGGGTTGGTAGATATCAAAAACAGAACCTGAAATTCCCTTTTGGAAGCCTTACATGCATGCTTGGAGCTCTTTCCCTGCATTCGATTGACTGATTTACAAAATGAATAGCAGATGAAAGGCTGTCACTTCCCTGCTGATTTTGACAGTGGCTGCACCCTTGTGGCAATCAATGTTTTTTAATGGAGAACACCATGTTTTTCAACTGGATTTCATAGCTGTATTTTGACATTCTGTTTATGACAGAGAATTATTTGTTATTGAATCCTTAATGGTCCATAGCATCAACTTCATTCTAATTACCAAGGCAGCCAAGTAATAGTTTTCTCCATTTACAGATATTTGTAAGACTATAACCAGAAAGAAAGCCATGAGTGACTAGGCCAGTAAACAGTGCAGTTTGCTGACTAGTGTTTGTTTTATAACCTTTGGCACATCTTGATATGTACATAATAATAGTTCTTAACCCATAAATAATATTTTACAGAGGTCATACTATAGTTATTTAAGTTCAGGGGTTTATTTCCCAGAACACTAAGTAGCTGTGAATGAATTATGTTTAGTCTGATCTGCCACAGAAGGGTCATAAACTTATAAGTTGTAGCAAACCATAGAATATTACTCCTGTATGTCAGGCAAACTGTAAATGTAAAAGAATAATGCTTGATAAGGGGAAAGTCTTTTTATTTTGTTAAAGTGATATATGTTCCTAGGGAAAGACTATAAAAATTCATGTTAACTTAAGTGACAATTTGGGCAATCTCTCCACATACAGCTTGTGAATTCTGCTTGCTACAGGGGACTCTCTCTGCATGTCTGTGAGGCTACAAACTCCATTCTGAGCAGGCAATCTTTTTCTTTCTTGGCTCCCTTTGGCTTACAGTGTCCCAGAATCCACAGGAGGCGATGAGAGAAACTTTTGTGCCTTTGCATAGGGCTAATAAAAAAAGGGATCATTAAACATTGCCACTAGCCTGTTCAACTGAAACAGCCTTGGACAAAGAGAAGGCTACTACCTCATTTATTAAGTTTGATAAACAAATAAGGGACAGAGAGGGAAGAGAACTAAGCTGCTGATCATCAGGTAGGGACTTTGATCACTTTGGAAGCCACTCGGGGTCACCTGACAAGGGAGGGTACAGCAGAAAGCAGTGGCGGGGAATTGAAAACGAAGAGGCCAAAGGGACTGTACGTTCTGGGAAAGACGCCATGTGCAGGAAACAGGAGATGGGGGCATGCTTTTATAACAGAAGGATATTTGTTAATTGCAAGACCAGCTGAGATAAAGAAATCCAGCCAAAGAGGAGCAGAAAAGGCTCCCAAGTCCTGAAGAGAAGACATAGGCAGTAAGAGTGAGAAAGAGCCAGACCTACAAGAACCCTGCCTTGATCCCAAAAAACACAAAACCAAGGAAAGCAGGGGAGTGCATCTGAGTCTGTATGGTTTTGGTGTTGATTATAGTAATGACTTCAAAACAATAACTGAATTTAGAACTTTCTGCAAAACCTGAGTTTCTATGTGCCTCCACTGTCCCTTGTCCCCAAAACAGTGAACTGCAAGGTTAGAGCCCTAGGAAAGGGCGGGTTTAGGCAAGGAGAAAGAAAAACACTGGTCCTGAGGTTGTTCAGGTGCTGGACCAGTAACTCCTATTTCAGGGAAGAGGTAACAGATCCTGTACTGGGATTACGCCCAGGACAGAGCCCCCAGTGCCAGCTAACCTGACGAATGGATGCGGGAGAGCCAGCTCACAGCATACAGGCCCACGCTCATGGCCCCAGCAGCAGCTTGCACACTCGAGTCCGTGCCACGCTTCCCTTCCCCGGGGCCTGCCCTGCCTCGCCTGTGGCAGGGCCAGCACTGTGCTGTCCCAACCTTTCTGTTACCAGATGAACTGGAGAAAACCGAGGGCTCTTAAAAATCTGAAAAGTTTCATGTGTGACCTTTAAGGGATGCCGTACTGAGGCGGTGACAACTTCTCAAAACAGAAATAAAGTATGAACCAAGAGGATCAATAATGAAGATCAGATCATTCTGGTTCTCCAGAATTTTCCGACTCCAACCAACTACTTTGCTCCCACTGACTGCAGGGGGCCTTGCTGTGAAATTCTAGCTGGCCTGGAGACTTTTTAGAAGAGGACATAAATAAAAATAAAGCAAAAAGTTACCAGCTGCATTTTTCAAGTTTGCACTGCTAGTGCTGGATGCCTAAATCCAGGATTAGCTGTTGTGAGAGTGCTGTGGAATGGTGAGACAGGACCTAGTTCACCACCCAGCTGAGCCCTCTGTTATTTGCAAGTTGTGTTAATGTTCTGGCACTTCCTTCTATACAGAATCAGTTCTGCCTAAATGAATACTTGCATACCGGTGGGGGAGATTTTTAAAGTAAAAAGATGACTGAATTGTTGAGTTCCCACTGAAAGCCAGCAGGAGATACATGCCTAACTTGTTCATTTGCCTTGAAAAACTCCAGTGAGTATTACTTTGAAATTCATTAGCTATTAAAAAGAAAATAAAATTTGGGTGATTTTTCTTGACTTTAAGAAATTTAAGAACAAATTATTTCTTCCGTGTGCAACCTTTGAGGGAACTTTGTGGAACTCATAAAAACAAGTCTTTAAAAAAAAAATAAAAATGCTCTTAATTGTTCTGACCATAGTGCAAGTATTCCAATTCATAGATATTTTCTTATGATGCTGAACTGGAATTGAATTGTAATTTCTGGGGGTGAGAGTCTAAAACAAAGGGCTTCTGTGAACTGCATAACTTCTGAAACCTGGTTTCCTGTGGCTGTCTCATGCTTGGATCATCCTGTGTCTAATATAGCCTGAACTCCAGCAGAGGCTTCTCCTCTTCTTGGGATCCTCAGTATGACTGTTTCTCATATATTTCCCATTTCTATTAATACAGCAGAGGCTGTGCTGCAGCCTTTCTCTCAGCAGGGGCATTCATTTGCATCTTTCTCATTTACACAGACACCTGTTTCCATAAAACCTGTAGGAATCCTCTCTGAATCCTTACTTTGAATCTTCTTCCTGTTTGTCTGATTTGGTTGAAATTCCCTAAAAATTTTAAAACTTTTCTTGAGTAAATGGAAGCCAGAAATACAGGTGTGGGGAAAATGTGATGTGTTACTTAATTTGATTTGTTTCCTTATCCCTAACCATAAGGATAATTTCAGCTATATTTTATCAATTAATTTCTTTATTGTGAAATTTCAATTCAAAATAATGGGGAAATAAAATAAACTGACTAACCATAACATCTCCTATACCCAGAGAAGTTTAAGGAACAGTGAACTTGGGCTCCCTGCTGATCCAAAGAAGTGACATGTCACAAAGCTCCTGGCTGTCCTCTGTGACCATCCATTTCAGAGTTACCAGCAGAAGGTCATGTTGTATTTTTTATTATCTGTATTTTAATTCAAGCATTTGAGATTACAGCAAATAACATCACTGTTATATAAAGCATAATAATTGCTCAGTCCTTTACTTGCCACCCTCAGCCACCAGACAACAGTGGGATATTAAAAGGTTCATAGATATTTCCTAGGTAGTGAAACCCCACGAAACAATGTAGTATAAAGATTATCAGTCTTCAAGGCCACTTTATACATACGTGCCATTGCCCTGGACTGGACAGAAGATACATAGTGACATTCCTATTATTGCTAGGGCTTATACAGCGAATAGGACTGTGATTTTAATGCATGAAGGTCTTGCGCTTGATTTCTGAGGGCAATACATTTTGTTTCATTGCGGTAAAGAGGACATTTACAAAACAAGGCATCTTAAAACCTGACATAATTGTCTGATCAGAAGGAAACATCAGCTTATTACTTACTCAATAAGTTGTATTTATTCAATGCTTTGAATAAACAGATGATGCCCTCAGGGATGCTATTGTGCCAAGCAACATACAAGTAAAGAATGAAGAATGGTCGTCTTCTCCCAAGAGGTCTCATGCCCATGCCTAGTTCTGTTAAACATATGGGAAGTTCAGCATCTGGCCCCATAGGCCCGTTTGTGACCATCAGTTCCCTGCTGCCTACACATACCTGTTATAAACACAGCAGCTCTGTGTTGTTCACAGGAGACATCACTTTAAGCTGCAGCTTTCCATGCCTGCACTTTTTGATGAACCAAAATCCTCCACTGGTGTCACTGAAGTATCTAAGCGAAGCTTAGTCAAGCAAGCAAAGTCAACAGCTGTTGGTTGCCTAAATAAAACTGGAAGTATCCTTTTGAAAATCCTAGCCCTGGAATTTTAGGTGCACCAGGAATACAAAATGAGACTCTGTCTGCCACTATTACTAAACACAATATATGATAATTCATTTAAGATCCTGTATTCATCCTTTCCAGACATGAATCATTTTCTAGCACCACAAAACATCAGTCAAGCACCATTCTTTGCTCCCTGTATTTTACAGTGTAGTCAACCTTGACTAATCATCCTAATTATGTCTGTCTGGTACTCAGGACTGCAGCACACCCCTTTTCCCACAAAAATACACACACACACACAAGATTAGCAATACTTTGAACATACCATGTTTTCTTCCCAGCTTTCAAAAGTGGCAATTCTAAATTACTGAGATCATTATTTGTTAATTATAATAGTGCCTAAAAATTACAAATACTATTTTTCAAACAGAACACAGATAGAGAGAGATGTAAAAGCCCTGTACATGAAAGGCCCAGAGACACAATCTAGTTACAGCAGTTCAAGTTACCACAGGTCAACAAAAACATAGTTACTGAGCACATGTCTGTTCTTAATCTGTTGCAGGTAAGACATAAAATGCATTAACTCAAACCTCTTCTACTGAGATGTAAGTGAACAGGTTTTACCTTGCTTTTGTTGCAGGTTAAAACCATTGCTCCAGTGAAGAAGTACTGCTGTGGTGTTAAGCCAGGGAAACTCCCTAGGGCACCTGAGCCCCACGGCACTCCCCGCATCACACAGGCAAGGGTGCAATCACCCCGGCGGACCGTGGGTCTATGGGGTGCTGTGAAGCACAAGGCCCAACACATGTGCTTCCTACTACCCTCTGCAAAAAGGGCAGATTAATAGATAATTAACATGTATTGACTTGTCTTGCGGTGCTTCTAAAATGTGTTTTGCGTTATGTTTTTGTAACAGTTGGCCAGCAAGCTTTGACCTGCGAGGGTTAGGACAAATACCTGCACAGCTGGAGCCTTCGGTGGCCAATCGCAGTCCCGCTCTCATCATTTCCCAGTTTTATAAATGTAAATATTGGAGGTCTTGTTTAAACCTTCAGAACCTAAACATGTCATCACTATTAATAACATATGTTATAAGACACCACATGCTGGCAAAATAACCTGCAGTAAATGACACCAAAAATATTGAAAAGCTTAGCAGAAAATTGAAACTCATTAATGGTACACTGTGCAGTTTGGCATACAACTACAGGCAAGAATTCCACACAATGGGACTGTGTGAGTGCTAACAGCAGGCTCCCACAAGATAAAATAAACTTGTTTTATGGACATGAGGAATTGATTTTTAATGAGATTCTGCTCAGCCGTAACATCATCCTGGGAGGGTGCGCTGGTTTTCCCCTTGCCTCTGGTGCAAAATTATAGTTTGCAGAATAAAGACACATTTAAATTAGGCCTATGGATTTGCACCTTCATCATATTAAGTGAAAAGTAGGTGTTATCCTAGGTCTGAGTATAAAATGGTTGTTAAAATGCCTACAAAAAAGATCTCTTCCCCACATTACCTATCTGTATGTTCTGGGATTGAGATCGGAGGTCAGCCCACAGGCAGAACAAGACACTCCTTGAGTTCTTTAGGAGATAAATTATTTTACAAGCTTGTTTCCTGAGGACAGAAGATTAGTAAAAAAGGAGATAAATCTCTCTCTTTAGAGAAGCTGAGTACAGGCATTTGAATTTATCTTTTCATGTCCAGATCTCAACTGTCTGTTAAGAAAACATGAAAAATGTAAAGATGTGATCAAACTTGCAGTGTGATGTCAAACCGCTGACACATTCAGTCACAGCAAGAAAGGACTGTCCCTTTGCTGCTATTCACATTTGATTATCTTTCTTGTTCATTCTATCAATTAAAACCAATACTAAACCTCCTCTTTGAACTCCAGAAAGAAAACCAGAGTCAAACAGATGGAAAGTGCCTTGTAACCAGGCAGCACCTGGGGAAAAACAGAATACAAAAGCAAGACCAGCTATCAAGCCTCTTCAGCTTTAAACTCAAAACATTTTCTTTACAAAGAAATCACAGTTTTGCTTCGCAAATCAATGTCACTTGGCCCTGAACAAGCTGAGCTGCACAGTGTTGTTGCTTTTCTTTCCTCTCTGCTGTTAGGTTTGCACTGTTTGTGTGCAATCATTGGCTTTTAATTGCCTTCTATTGCCTATTTCATTTGTCAATAAATAGAAAGTGCAGACCTATCACCAAAGGCCTTACATCTGTTTCTCATACATCTTAGCCACCCATGGTGCCTTAAGCTAAAGCTATCCCCTACTGCTAACCAGGCTACCAGTTTATTAGGGTTTTTTCCCCTGCCCTTTTAAAAAGATGAAAGTTCCTAAAAGCTTTTTTTGTGCAAGTGATGGTTGAAGTTAATGAAGTAAGCATCTGTTAGGTGAGAGAAGGTCACCCTGGGGTTGGGCACCTCCCAGTGGTGGAACTGGCATTAACCCAGCGATTAGTATGTGATGACAACACCTTAAAGATAATTAGTTGACAATGAGTTGAGAGCCTGTTAACCCCTTTAACACCTTATAGTTTATGATTATAATGAAACACTTTGGGACAAAACAAAATAGATCTAGTTTTCCTTGAGTGATTTACCATTTTTTTGGTGTTTCGCTTATCATTTTTGTGACCTCCTTCCAAAGAAAGAAACAGCTGCCAGCAGCCCAGAGCATGTTTCTTTATCTTTATCAACCAGGGACGAAATGTAGCACCAGCTTTCTGTCCATTTTTCTCCACTAGCTATGAGGTTAGACTCTTTGGCCTGGGGTAGGAGCCATTGCTGGGGTAGACACATGAGAACAGATCTATTTAAGTTAATGGCATTTCTCAAGTGACTGAAGGCTAAAATGTCAAGTTAATTTTTTTTCAGGTGTTTTTTCACACTGATGTGGACATAACCCTGCAATTTTAATGGAGGCCATTGGATTTGACTCACCTGAGTGTTACAGCAAGGCTCACTCAGGCTTTCCCCAGAAACAAGGGCTACTTAGCAGAACAAGAAAGAGGCTTACATAAACTAAGTGGTAAGAAAGGCAGGATCAGGCCACATCTCCATTTGATTGAAGCAAACAGGAAACAGCATTGATCATGGGTGCGGGGGGGGGGGAGGAGAAGGAAGCAAATGGAGAACAATTGGCAGTCTGCTGTGATTTATATACACTGGTATTTCCCATCTTCATTCATTCACTCAATGTGTTTAATCACAACATGAGAGCTCAAATTATGACTGGCAGTAGCTCAAGAAATTTGGCATTAGCAAAGGAAAACAAATCCATACACAGCATTCAAGAAAAGCCTGTCTTGAGACTAAAAATAAAATTCCATTTAATTTAAAAAGATGTATTTCTTGCTTCCCTCTTCTTTTCCACTTTCTAGTTTGATGTGATACAGGCAGTGCTGGTGAGAAAATTTTATGAGAACGTGTCCTTGCACCATGCTTTTGACACAGACCCAGAACAAGGACTTGTCTTGCTTTCATGAGGTTTAGCATAGGACTTCTATTGATTTCACCAGGAAGAGGCTTTAAGTTTGGAATATACTCAAATACATGGCTATCTAAGCTGTTCTGTAAACTTTCTGAAATGTGCCCATCATTAACAGTTACCAGGCTACTAGGATGCACAATACTTCCACACAATTCTCATTTCTCCTGTGCCTCCCATTTCAGTCCTTTAAAGAGCTTTAAAAACATCAGTAAATTAAGTTCCATTGTGGCAAACCCTCCCTGGAGAGACTTATTCCCAGGTGACAGGCAAGGCAAGGCTCACAAAGGATCCCCACAGCAGTTACAACCCAGACCTCCTGGCTCCCAGCCTTATGCTTTACTGCTAATTAAATACATCTAGCTTAATGCAGAAATTGTAGAGAGTTTTGTTATGCTTTTTAGATTTAAAGGCAATATATGGATTCAGCACTGTATCGAATGTCCATAAATTCAAAAATAAAGTATTTCCAGCAATTTCTAAGTCCCTTATTAACTAGCTTGTACTACTGGGTAGTACTGAGCTTAAGGAAAACTTGCTATCATTCACCTTAATAGACTTCTAGGAATAGAAAAACTGTCCTTCTCCAAAAGTCAGGACTTTATTATCCAAAACTGATTCACCTCTCTGATGTTATAACCATCAGTTCTTTTAGCAGTGAAAAGAGCTCGGAATAATTTCATCTAAAACAAAGTTAGTTAGCAAACGTAATTTGCTATTGTAGGTAGATGGGTCATAAAATCAGAATTCCTGGAATACATCATTGATTGTTTGCGTCTTGATTATTAAAGGTGATTCAGGGTTAATTAATCAATCTGCTCCATGACACAGCAGAAAAATGTGCTTAAAATGCCATACAGAATGAGATTCTCTTGCCTGAGGGGTACTGCTCTCATACTGGTCTTTAGATTTACTGGTCCCTCTTCCTGCAACCCTTAAATGCATGATTAGTCACAATGTTAAGTACAGAACTATTTGTCTGACTATGAATTTCAAAAATATAGCTTGTAATTAATGATGGATTTAAAAGAACAACTTTATGGGCTGAAACACCAGATAGTATAAAAAGGCCTGGATCCACTGGCTTCAGCAGAGCTACAGAAATTTATGCCAGATGAGGATCTGTCCTCATCTCTACAAAATCTTTTTTAGCCAGTTATTTCCTTTATCCATTTTTAAAGTACTTTAGAACACCGCTCTGGGGAACCCATCTAAAATATCTGTTTATACTGGGATTCTGTGTCAAGCTGCACAATCCTGTTGAATTCAGCTCTTACCTGCCTTGTTATCTCATCAAAAATGATGAAGCCTCATGCTGATTTCAGCATACATGAATCCAGAAAACATGCAACTTGGACAGGTATGTTGGAAACTGGAGCTATGCAAAAGAATAGCTGGATGTGGAATAAGTGGAATTATCAAGGACATCAGGGAACGGTGCTCTTTTTTTGTACAATTCACAATTTCTTTCAAAGATGCTTACAGCACTGTTGCCACCACCCTGCTCTGTTGTGGGCTGCTGCCTCCTCGGCGGGGGTCAATCCAGCTGACTTTCCAGCTAGATTTGCATTATCCCAGCAAAATGGGAACAGCTGGTTTGGTTTTGTTCATCATAAAGTATTTCCTTAAGAATTTTCAAGCCATATAGTAAGGTGTCCAGGCATTTTCAGCTCTCAATGAGAAAAATCTGTCAATGTACAAGGATTTGCATATTTGGTATTTCACCCCACCGTCTAATCTCACAAATAGGCCAAACAAAAGCATATAGGCTGTATAGGTTAGGTATTTTGATGGAGCAACAGTATGTTACTCATGTCTTATAACCAGTAAGGAACAGTATGAGCTGGACATTTTGACAGACATTACTATTACTACTTAGTTTCACAACATTGTTCTACAGAGGTGTGACGACAGCCAAAATGCAAAGCCATGCAATGGCTAATCTCATCAGCAGCTTCTGTGACAGCATTCTTACTAGCCAGAAAAGTTCTCCCAGACTGGAGAGAAGCAGGAACAGGATGGATATGCACATCCTGTTGTTCAGTCATGAAACCTACTCGACTGGCTGCTCAGCAAAATGGTCACTGCTTAAGTAAATGTCTTCAAATGAAGAGGTTACCAGCATTAAGTCATTTGAAAAAGAAGATCTCTGATGAGCAGTACTGCAGATGGAGAAATTTTCCATTGGTATAGAACTAAATAAATATTCCTCTCTCAATGTCAGCAAAATGCCTCCGCCAGCACAGCCAAGAAAAAGAAGGAAACCAGCGTGGGAGCCAGCACACAACCTTGTTTGGAGCTGCTTGAGACAGGAATGGAGTCTGATAGGTTGCCATTTTCCATACACTGGCCATCACGGAAAAAGAAAGTGACAGAAATAAACTTTGTGGGGCTTCAAAGAGATGAACAAAATTTTCCAGACCCCCTTGTGATTTTACAGTGTTAAAAGCTATTGCTAGATCAACCAACAAATTTGCTCCCAAGCCCTTTTCCTGAAGTTGACAGAGATCCTATCTATAGAGCATGACCAGACCTAAATCCACTAAAACTTAGGGAAATGCTGAGACTATGTGAGGATCTTTTTAATGACAGAGACTAGGAAAACGCCAGGAGAATTGTCATGTTTGCTTTGTCGCCTTTACATTTAGAGAAGTTTATACAAGTTGCAAGACTGTGTCATTAGCTTTTGCTTTCAGATAATGCTAAGATTTAAGCAAGCTTCCTTCTAGAAGGGTAATCACATGCCTCCAAAAGTCACTTGTCCTTACGTTTATCGAATAGCAGCCTATGTTTGTCATGTCTCATACCACATAGTTATCTGTGGCCTGTTTTTCAGGCCAGCAATGTTACTGCAACTTCACCATGACTTATTAGTACTACTGCTGGTCTGCCCATGAATGCCAGCTTTGAGGTTTCCCTATTTGTACAGCAGCTGGTATCTGTTCTGAGGCTCTTCCAGTATCCACAGCTTGTGAGCTGAGGCACACTCAGTAGCAAGTAACACCAATCCTGTCATTTTCTCTGAACCAAGTTGTCCAATTTATTCTAAATTATAAAGCTAAGAAGTGACTTAAGACCCATAATAAAGAGGCAACAAACCTTAATAATCCTCTTTTCATATGAAAGTTTCCGTGGATAAAGAGTCTGCTTCTGCCCAGGTCAGAATAACTTTTTATAGCTTGAATTTAAGGGCAGGAAGGGACTTACGCAGCGTGTTGCCTCATGGGGGACCTTGCCCATTTGACAGACCTGTCCAAGGGCCACCCGGCATGGGAGACTGGAATTTATAAAAAGAATCTCTTATCAGCCCTTTTAGGGAGGGAGGGATACTGACTTCATTTTCTGGAGGAAAAGACAAGGGGATTTATCCTAGAATTAGAAGGCTCTGAGTGAAAAGCATGTGAGAGGGTTGAGGAAAGTTAAAAAAGCAAATATGCAAGAAGTGTTTATTTTTTTTTAAATCTGTATATTTCTCTCAGAAGCTGATGTAGATTAGTACCATCATTAATTAACAAAATTTGAAAACTTTATTCATCAATTGTTTGTGTTTTTGCTATTATATGCCTCTGAAAATATGACTTCTAAGACTAGAGAACATAAAAACTTGGAGCTCTGCAGAGGATATTCATACTAGCTGGAGTGTCTTTGAGATTTTGTGGAGGTTTCCAGTGGACAATAAGGTCCATTTTTGCAAAAGAGAACAGAGAAAAGGCACGTTAGGAAGCATGCCAGATAGAGGAGGACTGAGGTAATGTTATGTCCAATCCATACCAAGGGAAGATTAAGGATAAGCAGGCCTTGCGTAGTAAAAGCCACACATATGAGCCAGTTTTGTGTCCAGCTGGAGAAACTCTACCAGGGCCATGTGACACACAATGTTCAGTTTTTGTTAACATCTGTGTGGTCTAATTTTCTATTACTGTCAGCAAGTTATTTCTAAGAGTGCCAGGTTATTTTGTCCATAAACATTGCCCCCATCACACATTTCTAATTTTAACCCTATTTGTCTCCAGTTGATTTACATTTGGCCAGAAGCAAATTACCTATTGGAAGCATTTATTGAAAATTAATTAGGTGGCTAAAATACCTCCAGCAGATTCTGTTAACAGTGTCTGTTCCTTGTGGTTCTCCAGAATTCAGCATTTTCCAGTTAAAACACCTAGCAATTAAAAAAAATCCATAAAGTAAATGATATAATTAGTTCCAGAATGGAACTTAGTCTCTTTGAAATCAGACGCTTTCTTCTAAGGCTACAGTGCCATACAATAGCAAGGGGTTTATAGTGCCAGGGGATTTTCGATAAAGGAGAGAGTAAGCACTTAAAATAGCTAAGTCACTGCATGAAGCAAAATGAAGGTGTCCTTGCTAGCTTAAAATCGGCCAGGTATACAGGATCACTGTGCAAATACCAAAGTGAGGAAAGGAGAGAAGACAAGATGTATGAAGTGAGATTAAAAGGAAAAATACAGGATTAAATCAGAGGCAATCACAGCACCCAAGAACATGGAAAAACACACTGCATCTCTCTAAAGAAAAGCCAGGATGTTAACATGATTTACTGCAAATAGTTCCACAACATTAAAATGAGTTTTTATTTTCTGTGTGTGCTGCTTCAAAGAACAACTCTGTGGGCTCATAAAAATGCAGAGAACAAATAGGGGCCTCTAAGACCAATTTATATGCCATGCCCACTGTGCACTGAGACACATATAATCTGTAAAATGTCAGCTTCAAAGTTCCACAGAGATTGGTGTTAACCCTGACCCCCGACCTTGCCGACTCTAGCTGGGCCCTCATGCTCTCTTAACCAGCTGTTTTAGATAAATGTGCTCCATTTTTAAAGAGATTGTCTCAGAGTTTTACGTGAATTGTAGTAATATTATTAACTCTCGTTGAAAAAACCACCTTAACCGAGAGTCTTTACAGATGGGCCAATCAAAGTCTTACCCCATGCAGAGAGTGGTGGGTTAATAAATATGTCATTGGACTGAAAATATTTAAACAACACCGGGAGAAAAGAGCAAGGCATACGACAAAAGGAAAGCATATTAGTACTGTTTCCTGTCAAAATACACAGAGGAAGCACTTTACTTTGACCATTTTCCTCATAAAGAGACACGGTAGGCCAAAACAAACAAAGCTAAGGAATCTGGTTTATCCCACTGTTGGATACCGAGGACAATCAACTTAAATGAAGTAAGGTTGAGTGACCAAAATCAGGTTCTCCTTGACAAGACTGTTAATTGAACATATCAGCATAGCTAATCACACAAACTGTTGCCCCGTTGATCAATACTTCCATTTTATAAGGCCTTGTATATGTTTTTCATATTTTACTTTATGTATCTCTCCAAAGGTAGGTGGGGGATTAGCCACTCATGGTCCATCGGAAGTCCAAAAGTATGATGTAGCCTGCTGGTTTGGTAAACCATGGACAAAGTCTAAATCATCCTCTTGGAAGGAAAATGTCGAAGTTCAAGGGCAGACACTATATTTTAGATAACAAAGAAGCAGCTGGTGTCCACTCATAATAAATAAAAATAAGTTGGGGTCAGAAATACAAGTCAACTGGCTCCCCATTCACTGAACATGAGCCAAAGACAACTGGAGTAAAAGGGAAAGCTCAGAATGAATTCACGAGGTTTTGACTCAAACCCACTGTTAATCCAGACCTACTTTTCATGTAGATGGGGTAAGAATATATCCACGATGTGGATTTTTTCTACACGGAAAACTCATCCACATGAGTCTACATGGACTCAGATTTCCACGGGACTTGGGTCTGGCTCTTCAGCACTGCATTCAGAAACCACCCACCCTTCTGGTTTTTGCTACACATATGCTCAAAAATTTTCTGAATAGATAAAAGAATAAAATGTAACTCTGTAGAAGCCACAACAAACACAAAAATACTGCATGTAGCTTAAAAAAATAGAAGATTTAGAAATATTCCTGTTCTTTAATAAATATAAAAATATTTCAAGCCACTGTTTAAAATACTGCAGCCAAATTGTCTTCACACTATTTACTTTCAGGAACCACAGTACAAACCAATCTTCTCACTGTGCTTCTGAAGCCTCATTATCGTCTTTCTGGGTTAGCAAATAACCATAACGTTGAGAAATCAAATACATGACTGTCAGAACATGGAAAGTCAAAACTGAAAGCTCAGTTTTTGCTCTTCCCTTCAGTACCTCATGACTCAAAAAAGAAAACCTCCATATCATGACCAGTTGTTTGGTTGTTACTGTAACAGAAACAAGAATCTTATTCACTCACATTCACAGTACCCTGCTGGCAAAATTGACTCAGTTTTAAGCATCAAAATGAAATGGACAAGAAAGGTGAGTTTGAAGAATAACTCACCATCATCCAAGCTTTAGCATATTTAAACATTTGCTTTCTCAGCTGTCTTTACCTTAAAGTCTGAAATTTTCCAAATTCTTTGACAATGCCAATAAATTAGGTTTGAAAGTTATTTTCCACATTATTGGATTCATGTTTTCTAAACAGAGTATAACCTTGCACTAGAAAATGCAAAACACACACAGACCTATGGGCACGAGAAGTTGACAGAGACTCAATGAATGAAACAGGAGAGAAACAAACAGAGGCTTCAATAGATATAATAAATGCAAACAAAAAATACAAAGAAATACAAACAATAAATGTATAAATACAAACATATAATTATTTAATGTTTAGTATTAAATGTATATAACCTATAATTTAATAGTTAATGTAACATAAAAATATAAAATAATTTCCAACAAAGGAAACATTAGGAAGTCTGATGATGATCCTTTACAGAGGACTGATCTGTGGCTGCTTTGTTTTTGTTAGCCTTCTTTAATACCTAAATTGGCTCCCTAGAAAATCTGTTTGTTTTTGAAATGTGATCTCCTTAAATGGCACAGGAGAGAAAATGAGTTTAAATTACAGGGAAAACAAGTTTGTGAAGGTAAACGTTTTGTTTTCTAAATCCCCAAAATAGGTTAATAGTTTTGAGTTCTGTGAACTTCAGGAGGTTTGCCCTTCCGCACTTGAAATATTTACTTGCTGTTCCCACTTGTGTCAAGAGAAAATCTGTTGACTAACAGGAAAGCAAAAAAGGACATGAACACATGAACCAACCTAAATAAGAAACATGTTTCTCAATGCTTGTTTATGGTAAAAATCCAATTACGGTTCCTCAGGATGTCTGAACAGTATGACAAAGCCCTTGGGAGGTAGTAGATCTGTCTTGATTTCAATTACAGCTCTTTTGAGGAATAAGAAGCTGTTCATCCTTGAAGTTGATCCATTTTTTTAAACGAAATATTGTTTCTCCTAGAAGCATGAACCCATCTTTTCCTCTCATTAGGATGCTATGAACTCCATGTGGAAATCAAACAGGAAGCACATCATGGAACAGCAGTAACCCTCTTTGTTTGTAAACCCTCCACAGATTTGTAAATCTAACCTTACATTTCTTTCTGCATCACCTCTGTACTTTGCACATCCAACCCAGGGCTTTGTCCTCTCCCCCTTGGCACTACTTGCTTGTTGGTAGCACTCCCATGTTACTAGTTCGCTTTTAAAACTCTCTGTGGGGAAAAAAACTTCTCTTGCTTACCCTTAATCTGGTCACTGCCTTTCTTGTGTTAATAGAGGCATCACAGCCCTGTGGTTAAGGTACTGGCCTCATATTTGGCAAACTCGGACTCACATCCTTTCTCTACCAAGGACCTCCTGTGTGGCCTTGGGTGAATCACAAAAGGCTTAATTGTAAAGCATCTTTTGGTGCCCAACTCACAAACACAGCTCTTCAGCACCCTAGATGCAGTGCTACTTGAGCCTATACATGTAGATTACCACCTCACAGTCTCTTGTTGCTAGGCATGTGTACAGCCACTCCAGCACTGACCACATGTACAACAACTCCAACTGTTCAGCCACGAGGCAACTTTTACCAGATTCCACACAGCACAAAACATCAAGAAAAGAGATGTGTGGAAAGGTGTTGCTTTTATGTATCCCGTATAGAGAAGGTGGGAACTTTCCCCACAGATGTGCTAAGCTTCACATCTTTCCTGCCCAATTCAAGCCTCTCACCTTCCTAGAGATTTTCCTAATTACTGCACTATAGGATATGCGGAGGTAAGTCTTTTTCAGTCTCTCCTGTTTGTACAAAATAATTAAATGCTTATTGGAACAACTGCTGTTGCCCAAGTGATTGTGCTAATCACCAAGGTAGAATAATTCACCCTGCTGACCCTTCACGCATCTAAGCATTTAGAAAAATTATTCCTTGTAACATTACGGAGCTGCAGTTTTCAACAGTTTTCAATTTACAAGCCCCCTATTTTTTTTTTTTTTTCTGAAAGAGGTATGTATCCTTGTATAGAGAATTTAAACCAACTGACAATCAGCTTGCTTCTGTTAGTTGTTTTTCATGGTCCTCTGGGGAGTATTCTACAGACTCCCAAAGGTACACAGCCCAGAGGCTGAAAAACACTGTTGCAAAGGAAAAAAAGCACAGGTTTAATAACATTGGCTCATTCTCCTGAGGCCTTAAGGCTGCTGCCTTCATAATGCATGTTCTGCAGACCTTGGCTCCGAGAAGATGGAATACGAGACACAATCTAGATGTTCACCTGCCAAGTGAGGAAAAGCCCCTCCCAATGAGACACAAGTATTGACACAGGAGGTCACTAAAACCAAGTGTTTGCTGTTGTGATGATGTGGGTTCGAAAAGACAGATGTGTGTGAAACAAGATCCTCTGTTCCATAAGATCCCACTGTACTATAAGAAAGTCATATGGGAACTCTTACACAAGTGGAGACTGCTAAGTTTTGAGTTGCAAAAGACATGGTTTGCTCCCCTTCCCCCTCCCTGCAAACAAAAAGGGAGAGAAAGGGACATGTCCCTACCTGATGTTGATGGAAAGCACATTTCAGCTAATCTGGAGGTATTTCTGAACTGCGGTTTATGGTAATAACGTTACAGCTGCAATACCTGATTGTTAGAATCACCCTAAGATATTCATGACCAGTAGGTGCTCAGCCTGAACAGGGTGAAAAAAATGCAATAACCAACAAATTTGCAGGCATTCTGACATCTTATTTCTCTGAGGAGTTAGAGAGATAAGAGAAGTCAGGATTTTGCACTTAAAGATTTGTTTCGTAATCACTTTATGCTCCCCTTAATCACTGGAGAGAAAGAAGATGAACTAGACCGTTCCACGTCTAGTTCATCTGAATTGCTTCAGACATCCTCAATAAGATAAATCACACACTCCATGTGCCTCTCTCTCCATGGACTATAAAGAAATGCAGAATATTAGCACAGTGCAGAGGACTACACTGTAGGCACTTCCATTTGGACAAATGAAACCCACCCCTCACGTTTAACTAGTGCTGGTTCAAACTTTCTGGTGGAATAGCAAAAATGTAATGTCTTCAGCAAAGAAAACATTCATTGCTGTAATCAACTTTGCAGACACATTTTTATTTTCCTGTTGGGAGCCTGGGATATTTACCTTTGGTCAATATTCATTTCTGCACACATGAGTCACCAAAATAGGGGCTGCAGGCCAAGTACCTCAAGGCCCTGTAGGTTGCGATGCGTAGCTGGACTGTGTTTCCTGTGATGGACTGTGGCAGTTTTGGCAACCGGGAGAGAAAAATACAGCTACTACTTATCTGGAGCTGCAACAAACTCCTCTAATCTGGTCTTGCATATGAAGGGGATTGGGATGAAAATGCTGAAGAGCTGAAAGCCAGATGGCTGAGGAGCAGAGGCTGAGCTTATTCAAAAAGAAAGCCTCCTGGAAGCAAGCAGGGAACTGAAGTAGCTCAAGAGCCCAGTGACCGTGGTATAATCGAAACGAAATCCTGCTTCAAATCAATTACTTAAGTACTTTGCCTTGGGCAAAAAATATAGGCATTTTACTAAATTCCAGTGTATTTTTGCAGCACATAGACTACAGAGGAGTAATTAAGACCATAATTAAATTTTCAGTAAAAGGCTAAAGCAGAAATATGAGGAATAATGTAGGTATTGGTGGACATTGCATTGCTGTGCTTTTCCATTGCATTGGTTATGGTAGGTGTTTGCCAGTTGGCACTAAGCAGAATAGTGGCTGGTTGTCAGATGATTACCAACCATGACATTGTCAGGTTTCCTGATTTCTAACTCCGGACAGCTTGCCCAACAGCAATCACATTTATACTGTCTATGGAAGGGGAAATCCCTGTGCTCATGGTTTGTACTTTTTTTCTACCTGAAGTAATGCTTCTTCCCAAAATAGTATTTTGAGCATAAGTTCTTCCTTAGCTACCTCCCATAGCATAGTGCAGAGTTGGGGGAATGAAAGCAGTATGCTGATGGCTGCAATGTGAATATAACATAAAGTGGAAACAACCAGTACTTTGGGGGAGAAAGCTTGTCTTCCTCTTCTGGGTTTGTGCAGCTTCAACAATGGTAGGAATAAGGACAATAACAGACAGTAACAGGGAGAGTGAACAATAAATAATAGCAGGGACTTAAGTTCTTCCTGGCCAGTCAAGATGCAAGCCCTGAAACTCCACAGAGGTCCAGAAACATGAAACCCAAACCAGAATCAGAGTGTCTTTGCTGCCAGCTGTGGCTCTGAAAAAACAATCAATGGGAACAGAATTGAACACTACCAGTCCATCACAACAGAAGCAGGAACCAAGGCTATGTTTCTCAATGCCAAAGAGAAATAACCACATACAAAATACATCTGAAAACCAAGAACTTTCCGGCACTTAGAAACCAGGGCTCAAAAGCTCCATTTCAACAATAACCTGTTTTTTTCAGTACCCAAAGCCAAGGCAGTGATACATTAACAGATTTTTAGGACATAAGGAATCATTGTGATAATCAAATTAGATTCCCTGCATAACACAAGCACAGAACTTTTCCCTGACACTTCTGTATCCAGACATGCAATTCACCTAGATCTCAGATGTAATTTCAGTCATGCTATTTTGCCATTTTAAAAAGTGAGAAGGGCACACAAATCCAATGAAAAGCAAGTTGGACATATAGTAAAGCTGTTAAGTGTTCATAGAAACACTACCTCTTCTGTGGAACTGTAGCCAGTATCAACTTTAAGAGTCCAAGCGATGGAGTTTCAAGCATCCTTAGGCAATGCTTGTGGTGTGATTATCTCTTCAGGACTATTTTATTCTTTGGTGTGACTTCTCTGCTGCTATTTTTTACATGATAATTTGATTTTTTTGTTAACATTCTCATGCCTGGCTCTACATTTGAGAGCTTGATGTAGTTGCAAAACCTCTTTGCTCTGTCTGCCCCCTTTGTTATTCTTGCAAAAAGAAATCTCTCTTTGTGGAAGTTAGGGTTCCTGGAAAAACAAATCTTCATGTTTTGACCATTGGTTTTATATTTATACTTCCTTTGCTAGGTATCAAACCTACCACTTTTTTTATAGATAATTTTAGCTTTATTTCCTTAAGAAAGAAGTGTTGTGCTCTCATGGTGTCCGTGGCTATAGTTCTGTGTGGATTTAAAGCAGGTGCTGCCAGTGTAAAGAAAAAATACTTGCACCCGCTCACCTCACTCCTCCTGTCCACCCACTTCTGCCTCTGCAGGAAGTGTTCGTACAGCCTTGCAGCAAATCAGATGAGGGAATGGTGCTGAAAAAAGATAAGCCATGCAGTCTTATTAACCCAAACCCAATCATTCACACATTTTTAAGTGTGATCAGTTTACCACCCGGCTGTGTAAATGCCTGTGCCAAGAACACTCCGAGAGGAGCAATGGGCAGCCTGCGGCGAGCACAGAGGGAGAAGGGCATTGCATTTTTCAGTGGTCAGCTTAAAGGGTCACCAAACTACTCCATGTGTGCATGCATGTGCGTGCACGTGTTCATCAGTCTTTGCAGTTCCCTCCCTCTCCCTGTATAGCTCTTAAATCTGTCTGGCAATCTCAACCAAACCTAACAGCAGGGCTGAGGACTCAAATACGTCAAGTTCCTACTTCTTAAATAGACATTGGAAAAGGGGAGAGATTGAAGTCAGAAACTCCTCAGAGGAGAAAAACCACAGTGTGAGCTCACCTCTTATCAGCCATCAGAGAATCCACATGTGCAACCACTTCAGAGACTTTGATGTTATTAGACACCAAAGCATCCACACTGGAAAGACACAGGAAGCCTGGCTTCACAAGTTCCACTGCTCACTGAGCAACTTGTTAGCTGTTTTTGGGTCTCCAAAGAATCTGTGGTGCTGACTGTACAAGAACAACTCACTCTGGCACTGGCAAGTAATTAGAAGGAAAAGAACCAGAACAGCCATTAAAACAGTCAAGGCAACTTTTTGATCTAGGACCCTTTAAAAAAAAAAAGAAGAAGAAGAAGACAGAAGAAAAAAGACTTAAACTAAGTTTCAGCATGTAGGAGGAGAAACACTTCCCATTCTGACACTCACACACACAAATGCGCCCTGTCCCCCATCTCAGGTTTGGAGGCCTGGAAATTCCATTTCCAAGGGGGCTTGGAAAAATGTTAATACCCTTTTCAGTGTTAGGCTGAGTTTCACCATCATGTAACCTTTCAAATTCATAGCAAAATGTGGCCTGTCCTAGGGCCTGACAACCACTTTCACCCTGAATAAAACCAGTGAGAAGTTTATTACACTTCACAACCATTCTGTGCATCCATGGGAGCAAATGAAACCCTCTTTGAGGAGGGCCGGAGCTCACACAAAAATTTCACCTGCCCCTGTCTGTAAACATACACTAGGAGTTTGACTGAAGAAAATGGAGAAAGAGGAAAGACTTTCTCCAAAAAATGGGAGAACACTTTTTATTGCTACTACTGCAAGCCACGGTTTCATTCCCTCTAGTTTTCCTTAGACTTGTTTCACTTTGTCCTGCAGAGGTCGGTCTTGCCTGCAACACTCTGCAAAGTAGCACGCTCTCATGCTCTGCAAACAGCACGGTCTATCCCACTCTCCTAAAACACTTCAGGGATTAGGAGAATCAAAGTTTGGGAAGGTTTCATCCCCCCAAAAAAAGCTTTGTTGGAGTTTCTCTGTACAACAGAGATGCATTGTTTTTACAAGAATTTGTGTTCCAAAAAAAAAAAAAGTTATGATCTTCCTAAATTGTATCATCTATCCCACGAAAAGCAAAAAGCAAAGGATAAATCTTACTTCCCCCAAAACTCTGGTAACTGGAGAATGAACTAGTCACAATTGATGAGTTTGGATATAAATATGCCGAAACAAGGCTTTTTACTGCCTTTTTCGGCCCAGCCTTTGCCCTTGCACTAGCCAAGATCTCTGGACATAAGATACAAAGTAAAGCAAATCCCTAATGCAATCAGCTTTTCTTCCCTTGCAATGAACACACACGTTCTCCACATTGGGATGCAGCCTTGCTCCTGAAGCGGTACCAGAACACAATCTCAGAGACTACAGCATGCTTTAAATCCTGCTCTAACTCTGCAATTCTCAAATGTATGACTGTAGACATCTCTTCCTGACATTGCACCCCATGGGTATACTGCACAAAATGGACTAACGTCCTTCAGGAGGAGAAAAAACCCACCCCAGTTCCAAAGCAATGAAGCACTGCAATTTTGCTTATTTACCCTACATAAGATTTGACGTATCAAGTGCTAAAAGCTCCTTGCCTCTGCACTGCAAGGGGGGTTTCTTATCTCCTCTATGCCACTGAAACATGAGCTGAGTGGCAGCTCTCTGCTAAGCTGGTTTCGAAGGTGATTTCACTAACGTTTTCCAAACCAATTCAACTTTCCCACCATCTCAGGCCCAATCCCCAGCTAGAAGTATTTAGTGTGGCAGCTGCTTCCTGAGACATTTGGCCTCCTGAATGCATTCCTTTGGGACTAGGAAAAGGATTTGAAGGAAGCCGGAGGTAGTTCACTTTTCAGCATTTTGTGGTCAGCCTCCTCTCCTCATCTGCAGCCCTGTCAGTCAGGATCCTCGGGTTAGAAGGAAGGAGAAATCCCTGTCAGCTTAAGTAACCTGGAAAGAAGCAGGGGCTCAGAACAGAGACAGATCTTCAGCTTGCATTTGTGTGAAGGCCAATTAAGTCAGGAATCTTGTTTAAGACCCAACTGCTGTCAGAGAGGGGACAACATCTTTGCTTTTTTGTAGGAAGATTAAGAATTAATGAGTAGGAATGAAGGCAAAAGTTCACCTGAGGAAACAAGGAGTTTGTCTGGAAGGCCACAGGGTCCTTTATTTAGACTTTATCCTGCCTTGTGCATTCCTATCTATTGCTTCATATTGTCATGTGCTGGTTTGGATGAGCAGCTAATAGCAGCTGGCCTGATTTAACCGACAGCTTGAGATTACCTTCAAACCAAGCAGGACAAATTTGTGCTACCGTAGATGTGGATGTAGATGACCTGACTCCTACCTATGCCTTCTATTACAGGCAGGATTTCCTTATAACCTCTCAATACTTTCCAGGTGAAATCACTGAATCCCTACTGGGGATTACATATAGGCTGGATCACAGAGAAGTAGATTTTTGTCCATAGTTATTATGTCTCATTATTCTTGTCTGGCAAATGTATACTCTCACCTTTATTTGTCACCTTTCCTGCTCTTACACTTGTAAATGCTCCCCACAAGTTAAAAATATTTCTGAAGTGACTAGTCAAATATATAAAACAGATGCACGATTGCATCTTGGGATGAATTAATTCTGTCTGTGTGTGAGCAAGAGAATAAATGTGTGGGTAGATCAGGGAATATATTGGACTAAGCACAGCAGCTGATTTTTAAATCTCTAGATCTTGATCACTGTTTCTTTGTGTCTGTTTTTCTCCCCTCTTATTTAGAGGGGGAATCAAACAATGACATTTTAAAAGGTAATCCCATGCTGAGTATCACATTTTAATTTAAATCAAACTACCTTAAGATAAGGCCAAAATGTATCCAACACTTTTAATTTCTGTGTTTCTGTCATTTGAAGTATAAGTTTAAAATAGCCAAATTGGCAGGAATTTTCCTTTAAACTAGTAAGGCAAGGAGCCAGCTCTGTAGGCCTTCTTTCAGATCAGTTCCTGTAACCTTTGCTACCAGCAGGCAGTACAAATACTGGGATTTATAGGTGCAAATTAGGCTACCACATACACTGTGGCAGACATTGACACGCGGAGATGCAGGTTCCCTCAGAGTATTTTGAACAACTGTTCTTTGTCTGAGAGTTTGACAACCCGGCACTATGTCTCGAGTGTCAGGGCTACAGCGAGTTTTATGGCTAGGCTCAGATCTTCTCAATTACTTATATCACGCTGTATTGAGAGAGACAGTGGGACATTGCTCTTTTGAGAAGGCAAGCAACACTCGCGTAATTAATTCCTCACCTCTGAAAATCTGCGTTATATATTCACATCCTCCATACTGTCATGTGCTTCATGACAGAAGTATTAACATAGCGACCAACAAAGCTGTAACTAATGGCAAAAGGAATGGCTAGTGAAGGAGGTTCTGCATAACCGTATGACTGTCTAGGAACCTGGATGGGGCATTTGGATCACTGAATCTAATTTGGGGTACCATAAGCAACCTGTCATCAACTTTTCCAAAAATTAAAAGCCATGTGCCCAGGACAACAGCCACTAGCCACTTTCATTAACTATGGAGCATGGCTTGCTTTCACATCATCTGCTTTGTTACCTTTAGTAGGACAAGTGTTAAAATAAATGATGGTTTGTGTGCACGGTATTGGTTTGACTCTAAAGAGAACTCAATTCATTACTTGATACCTTCTCACACAGCCTTGGGCATGGGAAGCCCAGATCCATCAGACACAGTGAGTTGGTCTATTTATGGCAATGGAAATTGTGTTCTGAACTATTTTGAGGTGATTGAGTTTTTCAGTTTTCAGGTTTTGGTGATTCAGTTTTCAACCTATAAAATTCCCTGTTTGCTTATTAACTGTGATCTATTTTCATGGGAAGACTGTGAGCACGAATGTATGTTTTGACATATTTCACATACATATCTTTTGCTCGTGTTACACTGCTGAGGCCAGGACAGACAAACACCTAGAAAAGGAATGATAGCCATACTGAACAGGCAAGATTTGGTCCTCTTTGTTTATACTGTTTCTTTTGCATTCTACGTTAGAAAGGAGATGTGAAGGGGCCAAATCTAGTTTATTTTCTCACACTTTTATTATATAGTTGTGTGTAAATATCCAGACTCATGCAATCTAAAATAATGCATTAATGCCCTTGTAAAAATTCAGCCCTTCTGCTTTTCTAAGGAGCCTGCTAAAAGAAACAGCTACAGGGTCAATCTCAGGTATAATAGAATTTTAGGCTTCAACAATAAAATAGTTGGTGGTCTCTAATGCTACTGCCTTTAAAACATTCCTGGGTTTTATTAGGATAACCCATAAGTCTGGAAAGTCCCACCCTAAGAGCAGCAGCAGCTTTTGTTCAGAGAACACAAGTTTCTTCTTGTACAATGTTGGACTCAAGGGTGTCTGAACTATGAATGGGTGGCTAAGGGCATAATAGGCAACAGGTTTCAGACTTTTATGAGTGGGGGGAGAAAGGCAGCCCTACATTGTGGTGCTATATGTATAACACTACCTGAAACATGAAAGGACTGCATCCAGCTCCTGTTATACATGGTCAGATCCTCAACAGGTATAATGTAATGAAGCTCCACAGATCTCCAGGGAGCTGTGCTGATTTACATTCCCAGATCTGGCCATATATCTACACACCATATGTTGTCCTTAAGCAAACAGAGAATGCACAGATTTCTTCAGCAAAATTTTCTATGAAACCACATGCAAATTAATGTTGTTCCTGAAATGCATGAAACATACCTGTGCAGAGCTAAAAGGCAGTTTCTGAGATACACAGTCATTTGTTCCACTGCAGATTACCAAGTTGCTCCTTTTCTTTCTAAAATGCCTAGAAAATAATGCCTAGAAAATAAAGTTTTTATGAAACTGCATTTCTTCTTGGTTTATTATTGCTGACTGACCTCATGAGCTAACTTTTCAGAGGAGCACATGTGAATTTATTTACATACGTGCCAATTATATTAATAGAAGTTGCAATGACTCATCACTGCACATTGCTAAAAATCCTCCCTCATCTCATCTTCACAGTGAGCTTTCTGTTCCGTGTGAATTTCCTCAGCTTACCTTGCTAGATGTTCAGACATCCTTACTCTCTTGGGAAGAAAAGTTCACTTTTCTTTCTGAGATGGCAAGCACTCAGCCTGCCAGCCCAGTGAACAGATGTGCAGCACCTTGTCTTTGTTGCAAGGACCACTGTACACTACAATCCCACTTGGCATTCAAACCCCAGCTATCTTCTTGGCAGAGAACAGCTGCTCGCTCTGCTCTCTCTTGGTCCGTGTTCAGTGATGCTTTAAGACCACACAAGGATACAAGCAGTAAGAACACATCATTCAGATTTGAAACGCTTTTGCAGTATCATAACATTTGTATAAGATAAGGCTGGAGCTGGCTGGACTGTTATATACTTCATATAGATAATATTTGTTAATTAATAGTTTTTCTCTATCCCCGTTTCGCTCTTTTACATAGCTCCCACATCTTTGTTTTTTCCCAATCTTCCTGCCTTCCTCTTTCTCAGTCCCACTTGATTTTTCTCCCTGTTCTTTATTCTCATGGCCTCACCTTCACAAAATACAATCCAGCCACAATCAAACTGAACCTGAAAACCTTATAGCGGTTGCATACATACAAGATTAAGCAAAATGCTCAGTATACATAAACACCTGCAGGTAAGTGGGCAGCATTACTCAAAGTACTTATGGCAGACTTTACAAAACTGCTCTGCGTTGGCCCGACACAGCTTCCAAAGAGGGCTTTTGAAACTCCCGCTGCAATATTTTAAACTCCTGATGTAAAATTCAGAAACGATTTCTAAAGAATACTGTGTTCCTTGAAAAAAATAACTGATGGTGGTGGTTTATAGACCAGAGTCCAGACAGGGGGTTTTTCTTTGTAAGGACTATGAACGTGTTCACAATTTAGACTGTCAGTCTGTCTGAGTGAAAGACAGAACTGGAATAGCTGAGGTGTTTTGCATAAAACTGTCTTGACAGTCGTATTTTAGATATGGCCCCATGTGGGCAGCTATTTCGGTGCCCTGCTTTTAGTTAAGTATCTGCAGGTAACCTTAGAGGGTAAGAGCAGTACTTCTCAAGTGAGTTTCGGCAAGAATTCCTTGATTAGAGCTAATAGATGTTAAGTGTACGGTACATCAGTAACCAGATTTTTTGATGGCACTGCTGTTGACAGAATATTTCAGACAATTTTACTTTTTTGTACAAAGGAATCAAATGAAAAAGTGGTCCCTGCCCCAAAGAACTGGCATTCATGTCAGACCAAAATAACAGTCGTTTCCACTTCTGTAGCGATGCAAAGGGGCAGATGAGGGTGCAAATTTTTAGCACAAAACCAGAGGAAAGAAAGAGTGTAAGTGTTGCAATCCAGGACCATTGTAGAGCACAGCCATGGAGCCTCAGAGAGTGTAAGCAACCTCCCCCAAGAGCTCACAGGTCACATCACAGGGCTGAGCTGAACCAAACTGAACCCAAGTCTGTCAAGTCCCAAGCCAGTGCTTTAACCATCCTTCCACTTAGGCAGCTTTACCCAGGTAGCCTCAGAGGTCCAAATTCTGCCCAGGGGTACATGTTGGCCTCATTAACTTACTCTAAATAAGAGCTGTGAGCAGAACTTAGCCCACAGCAAGCAAGATTTATGGACTGAAAATGCCACATACTTTGCTTTTTATTCAGTGAGAAAAAAAAGCTTGAAACAAGCCGAGCAAAGTAAATGAATCAAGACCGCATATTTTTCATTCTGCAAACAAGAAAATATATACATGTGAACATAAAAAACACAGGTGCCCAAACACTGCAGTTGCCTCCTAAATCTGCTATAAAGCACAAATGGCTATGTTATACCTGTCTCTAGACAGATACATAAATTACTTTTTTTTTTTGGAGGGGGAAAAATCATCTTAAGTGAGCTTTGTTTTTGCATCTTTTCCCCTAAGGCCCTGTGGCCTTTTTACTTAAGTGTGTATAGGTGCCATGCTCTTTGAACATAAACTGCACAACAGTTTATTCTCAACAGGAAAAGGCAAAGCTTTGCTTATGCTGCATTCCTAATATTTTTTGCAGTTTATGGAAAACTCCCATGAACAGAGTACAACACAGTAAGCTTTCTCTGCTAATATGCTGTCTAGACTGCCTAAAATATGAGTTCTCCTTGCCTACCGTGTATCATGGCTTAAACTTTTGACCTTGTTTCTTTTCCTTTTGACCACTTCATAGGTTTTGACCCTTTTAAAATATTTAATACCAAAATGGCATGTCACCCAAGCTGCTGGGGACATAAGAACAAGAACTCTTAAAACCTCTCCTTTATTGTGAAGTTGAAAAAACTGACTGCAATCTAACATAAAAAGTTAGAAAATGGCTTCCACCTTCATAGTCTCCAACATACGGCACCTTCCCATGCTGGGTGACATTGATGCATTATAGAAGTGACAGCAGACTTTTCTGTAACACCATCACATACGTGCTAGAAGGGGCAGAGGGTTCGTCGTAGAACCATACAAACACTGGGGCATTGCTAATGCATGCCTTTGATTTCTGTTTATGGCCCCCAAGTTGAGTGATCTGTCTTGTTGGCACCAACCTGACTATTTTTAAATGATGTAGCAGCTGGCTCAACACATACTTCAGAGATTTATGTTCATGTTGCAAAGCCCTCTTACTGAAAGGGAAACTCTGGAGTAGCTTCTACTAGCTTACCCCATACACAGATCCAGTCTACATACTTCATCCCAGACCACCGTAGCATACATTTTAACTAAAAAAAAAGCAGTGAGATATATAAGGGAAGACAAATATGGAACAACAAAGGCAACAATGAAACATTTGAGGGTTTACAAACCTTTAAGTTCTTGAACTACAAGGCATAATTCTGGAGTTCTCATGCTGCAGAGTCAGACAAACTCTTGATGGGCATTAAATGAAAGAAATTGGCCCTTCCTATGAAATGAAATATAGAAGCAGAGTTAATTCCCGCACTTGCAGAAGTACATGGATAGACACATACCCACATGAACTTAGATGTGCTCATATTTCAGTAACAGAGCAAAACAGCCGCACTGGAGATGACTGTGCTGATTATTATAATCAGGTATTAGTTTATGGAGGAGATCTAGCAACACCCATGTCTGATGAAGAACCACAGAATATTTCACCTAAGCTTTTCACATGCTAGCACTAACAATTGCTAAAGATACTCTTTTGCATGGAAGTGCTTAATTTGATATTTGGCCTACAATGCCTCTCCGTTACAAATAGTCTGAACAAAATCCTGTGGTTAACAGTCATTCCAGAAGTGGCTGATCAGCCTTGCCTTCACAGAGGTCTAGAAATCCAACAGTCCATAAGGGAATATTTTTCATTACTGCCTAGAAAAATATACGTAATTCCTGGCACTATTTTCCTAGCTAACTCAAGGTGGGCACTTGTATGAACTGGAGATCTGCAAAAGAACTAACAGTGTCCCTACACAAACGCGGGAAACCGTCCCACTACAGTCTGTATATTTAGTCCTGTTGTGATGGGACAGGCATTTACCAAACAAGCTTAAGATGTGAGTCCCATCGTAAGGAACCCAATGTTGATGGCGGGGGCAGTTTCTACCGCTAACTGCCACAAAATGCTGTGAGTTTATTGCAGCTCCAGTGCTACAAGGGGGAATCTCCATGCCCCTACAACATGAAGAAAGAGAAACAACGATCCCATCTGATGTGTGTATGGGTTAGCTTCTATTCGGCTGTGTCTGTTAAAAGTCAGTTTTAACATAAGGTTACAAAGCATTGCTACCTCTATTTGGAGAGCAAAAAGTAACTGACTGAATGAAATTGTGACAACCCGACCCCTTCCCCCATGTTACCACACAGCTGAACTTGTAACACTGACTTAAGAAAGCTGCACAGACCATGAGACAAATTCCTGAGCCTGAGAGAGTTTAAGCGAGACAGAACTGTGATGTGCAGCCTCTCATCTCATTTCTGAATCCTCCCAGAAGGCATGCACAGGGCAACAAGATCTCTGCCAGTTTACTGCGAGGAGATTTCAGCTCTTTGGAGCCTGGCATCGCCCTGCCCCCTACCCCACCCTCCAAATCCATCCTTCACACCCCACACACCCCAGTCCGGACCAGTTTTGCCCATCCCCAGAGCAGCCCCAGCTCACTCCACTGAGCTTTGCCCCTGAGCCCACCTGGGCAGCACAGAGGGCAGCAGGCATCGCCACAGGACTAGAGCTCTGATAGAGGCAGGTGTGAACACTGCTCTCCTTCTCAACAGCTTGGATTGGCTGCTCTGGCCCCCTAGAGGCGGGCCTATGTGTTGGGCAGCCAATCAGAGGAGCTGTTCCTTGCTTGTCCTCGTCCCTCAGCACAGGCAGACTCTCCTCATGGTGGGCATTGCTGGGTGGGGGCTCTGGCAGTGCTGTGAGGCACGAAGCTCCCCAGCACCTGGGGCGAACAAGATGGCAGTGAGAGCCTGTGAGCCTGCACATCCCATTAAATCCATGCGATGGCTGCAAAGCTGCCGTTGGAAAAACTGGCAAGAGCTGCACACACAGAGAAGGAACAAATTGCCATAAGCCTCCCCAGGGGAGTCTCCTCTTTGCCTCTGAAGCCCATCCTCTGCCAAACCCCAAGCTAGACAAGCTGTAGGAGGCCATACAGTCCTTTTTCTCCCTTAACTTCTCCGTGTTGTTAACCACGGCAGCAGGGTTTAATCCTTTTTGCTCCATCTGAGAACTGAGAGTGGCTGAAAGCGGAGGGGAAGCTCTGTCCATGTCAGGACGGGGGCATCCTGAATTCAGAAATTCCTTCTGCACTGAGTCTGGCCATGGAGGTAGCGCTGTAACTGCATCTAATTTTGCTCCTTCAGCTTCTCTCTAGTTGTTTCCTGTGCTGTCTGGTTCACTATCCTGAAGTAAATCACTTTTAAAAGAGATATTTCATAAAAATGTCCAAAATCAACTGGTGTTCAAACACTTGGATTATGGAAAAATTTTAACAGTATAAAAATTTAAACCACAGGGAACATATACTAGGAGATTATTCCTCCCTCTCTCAGTCTTATTATAAGGTTAGTATTGGACCCATTTGGACCTCGTGGTGAATTCCTCACCCAAGCGATCTCCAGGATTTCTCAGGCACCTATGCCGGTGATCACAGCTCAGCTTTACTGGGTGCTGTGGACCTGAAGGGTAACCAGACCCAGCTGTATTCTCTGTCCAGGCTCTTCCCCTGCTCCAAAAGCATTTCAGTTTACTCACAGGAGGTTTCTGTTAGCAGCACTAACACTGAGGGTTTCCTACATACATTAGCCAAGCCCTCAGTCTGACAGTCAGCCATAGCTTTCTCTCCTTCATTAGTGCCTAATTAATCTTTCTTTTCTACATCTCTTCAAATCTCACTGTCCTAATAACTAAGCTCTAGCCTCTAATCTTTGACATTATGAGCAAATAAATCTTTAGTTTCTGTTCTTCCCTGGCCTCAGTTTGTGCCAGGCTTTTCCTGTGGTAGAACGGGAAATCCACCTCCTCTCCTTTCCCGTGAACCATTTTTCAGGGGTTTTATACCCTATACAGGGACTTGTTTTAATTTTACAGTTTAGGAGGACCCACATCTAAGAAGTCAAAGAAACCACAGCTCGTCATCATAGTACCACCAGTTCAGGCAGCTTTCCTCCCCTCTGCCTAAACGGGCATTGAGCTCCTCCTCAGCAGCCTAGGGACCAGAAGCACGCCAAGCCCATCACCCTTCCTTGGGGCTGGCTGCTTGTGGGGCTGGAGCACACTTCTCCCAGGCTTTGTTTCTGAAATAGAGTCTCTGGTCACATAAAATTAGAGCTAAAAAATCAAGCAATGGCAGTTCATTGGAAGGTATGGTGAGGTGATTGGCAGAAAATTAACTTCATCCAAACTGGAAAAGCCAGAGAGCAAGTCTGTAAAGCCTATGTTAAACATACATATAGAGATATATGCATGCGCTTACGCACACACACATTTATTGTCCATACATCTGTGTCTCAGCTTCATTCAGGCCTAAGCAAAAATCCTTCTAATCTGTAACAGGCACTATGGCTGTCACCCCTGTGATATTTCAGTGCCTCACTGCCTCTAATGTTTTTTAGCTAATATTAGGAAATACTGGCCAAAATCCTTTGAGAACAATAGGAATCTTTCCATCAGCCCCCTTGGGTTTCAGATCAGGACCTGAAATCCTGGTCTAAGCCAAAATCTGTACATTGTCCTCTCTCTTTTCACTCTGATTTTCCCATGTCTGCCGCAATTCCCTGTCTTTCTTACAACATCTGGTAGAGTTTTTTATGCATCTATATCTGAGGGCTGAATTAGACACATGACTTTTAAATTGCTTAAAATATTTTGACATCTTCCAACCTACTCCTAAATCCTACAGATGGGTCAAATTATCCACTAAGATCTGCTCAGTGGGTCTCACTCTAGTGTTTTCTTGTCCCTAAATGTGCAAAACAATTATGTGAAAAGGAAAAAAAGCTTAAATTGTAATTAAATTATAATTAAAGTTTAAATTTATGGTGCTGAGCTGAGGAGATAAGTTCAGCTAAACATTTTGTCAGCATGTAGCAAACCAAATGTGAATAAGGAATTGATATTGTCTGTACATCTTCTTGGTGTTCTTGTATGCATTTTTACTTGTACATCTCAAAAGCTAACACTGTAGTGATACAGATTTCAGGCATGTATTGAATATGTGCACACCATAATATTGATACATTTATAATGGTCTTCATATGGAAAATTCTAGCAAGTTCAAATGATTTGCTAAGATTTTGTTTAGGTATTCATGTCTGAACCAGAAACTCTCCAGAGGGTCATTTGCTTGTTTGATAAATCAGAAAAGAACACATTTTTATACAAGTATTTTAATACAGGAAATATGAGTCTAGTCAGTATCTTTCCAAATACATGCGTCTGAGTGGTTTTTGATGTGAAATGCTGCTTAATGTCTTTTAAAGTACTATTTAAACAACTTCACATGAGCAACTACGAATCAACATGTCTCCCATTTTCTAACACTAAAAGACCAATGCTAAATAAATGCTTTTTAGAATCATATATAATGAATAAAACAGAAAGAAAGTAGAAGGGGAAAAGAAAACAGCAACAAGGCATTATTTAGAATATGTATTACCCCAAAAATGTAAATGGTCACCCCTAGTTTGGCTCTCTAATGGAAAAGAAATAACATGAAATTGGGCAATTAGAGACCTTTTGCTGAGGTATGACTCAGCCTGCTGCATTTTGTGAGGGCTGGCAGGAATGGCACTGGGAGTACTGAGCAGTGTCCAGGCAGGCCAGAAGCAACTGATTTATGGCATAAAGAAGGGTGTAGCCAGAGAATAACTTCTAACAAACGCATCTAAAAATGAGCTGTAAAGAAATGATGGATTGATAGCAAAGAGCAGGCCCCCAGGAAATGCTGGGGTTTGAAAGCTCCCATTTAACTCTGGTTTAATTCTGTTTTGAGTGGAACCAGCAGAGGGAGAGGAGGCTTTTCCCAGAAATCATATTTTTACATTGTAAAGTGTAGAGCAATTCAGACAAAGAGTCCCAAGCATCTTGAGAGACGAAATGGAAGACAAAGCTGGTTGCCAAACATGCACTAGCTATGTTTGCAGAGTTTTCCTTTCAGAAAAATAAAATCTAAGCCTTTTGGTAGAATGGCTTATCAGAAGGATTTCTGAGCAAGCATCCATATATGAGGTGGGGAGTGTGATCTATAATACAGTAAGCTACATGAATGGGAGTAATCACTCAATGTTTTGGATGTTGAGTTGTTGAGATAGAGGGAGTGCACCAAAAATGCTGATCAAAGGCTGGAGAAAATGACGGATAGACACTTAAACAGCTTGGACTGTTTTACTCATCAAAAACAAACAAACAGAAGACTGAGAAGTGACTTAATGACACTATGTAAGTCTCTCCATCAAAATGCCAAGTACTGAAGGCTCTCTAACCCAAAAAGGAATGGCATCACAAAAACCCATAGGTGCAGGAAAGAGTTTTAACTCTTGGAAGGAAACATTGAACAGAGAGTTAGTTGCAGGGACTCATCACCAAGGAAAGTGAGAGGCTTTCTGTCTCTTTATGTGTTCAGATCAGGACACGATGCCTTTCTGGAAAAGAGGTTTCAGCCAAACCCAGTTTAGTCTTGTGCCAAACTCAAATTACTGGTCTCAAAAGACAGTTACCCCTAGTAAGTGGATTACTCTTTGCTAAACTAGACTAGATAATCTAATGGTCCACTCTGACCCTAAATTATCTGTCTTTAAGTCTTTATTTGCCCACTTCAATGAGTGTGGATACAAACGGTAGTGTTAAATTAACATGCCTATTGAGATTTGTATTAGCATATGATTTCTGGGTTGGAAAAGCCTCAATCCGGTTTATGGGAGCACTTAAGCATATATTAAAGTTCCACTGAATCCACCAGGACCCAATCTCACGCCCTAATGTGCATTCCTGAAGTACACTGTAGAAAATAAAGATATCCGTGTAAAGTGAAGTACATAATGCTTGGTAACATAGCATCCATGTTTTCCACGTTTCCAGTGTCCTTAGTTATTTTAAAACTTCTCTCTTCCCAAGTGCAGATAGTTCCAAAATAAGAAAAAAAAAATGGCATAATGATGTTGATGTTAATTGCAGTACATGTGGACCAATTGCACTGCCTTTTATTACAATTGCTCAGCATTCGCCATTGTAATGTCCTGATTTTGATTGCTTATAGTTTATGAAAATGCAATTGCATGAACTGAGAGTTCTCACATATTCCAGAAGCCTCAGGTTGAATGTTTGGGACTTTTAAAAAGATTAATTTATTCAAAACAAAGGAGTTGTCTCTTTCAAAAAAATAGGGTTGGGAGAAACATACTGCTTTATCTATGTTAAAACAATTCTAGTACCTCTTCTATAAATAGCTGTTGCGCTTCTTGCCTTCTGAGTGAAGAACTCGAGAGCTGGTAAGTTGTTGGAAGGTGACTTTTGCTATGCCTATGAAAATCTCCCCCATACAGCACAAGCAAGAAGCTTCTGAAAAACTCACAGTTCCCACATGCTCAGAAAACACTTTTTATATGTCTGCTATTAAAAAAAAAAAAAAAAAAAAACACACACAAAAAAACACTTTTACTGAGCATGTTCAACTACCTTACAGCTCCTAGTGCTGTTCAGACTGGACTGGGACCTCACCACAGGGCAGTTATGGATGCCTGTGGGGACTCAGAAGGACTGTCTCTGTAATTATTGCTCTGTCATTTGGGTATGAGGACATGGGCACTGAGAACAGGTCCTTGTCTCTTCTGTGGCTTCTCCCCTGGTGTTCAGCCAGCGCAAAGTAGAGAGCAGCCTTATTCAAATGTAGAGGGGACAAAAGCTGCTCTGGGCAAGGGCAGAGGAAACGAGATGTGCAGGTTAATTTTGTGAAACGGATACACTTGAGTAATTGGACTGTAAAGAACAATAGGGCTGAATTAAGATTGCACAGGCAGCCCTGGTTTGGGTAGTTTCTGAGTTTTGTGGACCCTGTTTTGCATCTATGATGTTGTTCCTCCACTTTATATGAGATGTGTAATACCTCAGCACAACCAGTATGCAGTAACAAACTGTCCCGAAGCGGTATCGTTCTGCTGTCCCCAGCATACAGCTCACTCTCCTTGGCAGACAAACAGCACACCTTACTTCCCTGAGTATTTCTCCTCTCTCATTTTACTTTTTTTTTTTTTTCTCTCCAGCAGTTTCCAATCCTGATGGTCCTCATTCCCACCTACATGTACCTTTGTGGCTTTCTCCCATTTTTCTTCACATCTTCTTTGGTCTGTGCCCCTGTACCTTCCATGTGTATTTTACAGCCCTTCTTACACAGCTTGCAAGTGTGAGTAGTCCCTTTCCAGATCAGTTCTTCTGTCTCCCCAGTGTCTTCTCTCATTTCACTTGCCCTTTTCCTTTGCTATTCTCTTCCTCTCCAGATCTTTTTTTCTAATTTTTCTAGTTTTTCTTGTCTCTGGCAGTATTTTCTCTAGTTCCTATCTCCTGATTCCCTAACCTATTAATCTATTCTAAGTTCTCATCCACTCTCTCCTTGAAACCACTAAATTTCTTGCATCCATAACATGCTCTGGTAGGGATTTTCACAGCCCTGTTACCATCATGTGAAGAAACACTTTCTGTTGTTTTTAACCTGTCTCTTACTAGCTCCATATCATGCCCACTAGTGCTCGTATTAGAAAAGACAGTGAAGAGCTGATCCCTGCTCAACCTCTCCTTAGCATTTGTGTTGCTGTAGACCTCTGTCATACCTCCCCTCCCCGCCCTCCCCAATCTGTTTCTTTTCCACATTCAATCATTTCTCACGTGGAAGTCATTCCAAACCTTTGATCATCTTTTTTGCCTGTTCTTGAACCTTTTCCAGTTTACTATATATTTTTTTTCAGATGAGGGGACAGAACAACACACGTTATTTTAGGTGTGGATGAACCATGGCTATAGAGAGTGATGAAGTGATTTCTGTTTTCCTTTCTATTCCTTTCCTAATAATTTCCTAACATTTGATTTGTTGGGTTTTTTTTTTTTTTCTGGTGTCTTCTGAGCCCTGAGCTGATGTTTTCATTCAAGGTTCACTTCTTAGTGGTAATAGTCAGCTCAGAGCCCATCATTTTATAATGAATCTAGGATTGTTTTTCCCCACATGCATCGCTTTATGTTTATATACACTGAATTTCATCTGTCATTTTATTGCTCAGTCACTCAGCCTCATAAGGACCTTCTGCAATTCTTCACCCTTCACAATCCCACTGTTAAAAACCAACAGGAAGCCTGTGGCTCCTTTTTCTCGGGAAAGGTTAGCAGGGTCTGAGCAATGCAGAGAGACTCATCTTTGTGCAAAGTCGTCTGGATGAGCTCCTGTTATGCTTTCCTCAGGACAAACTGGACACTCTCAGGGAGGCTGGGCAAGATCCTGCTGGCAAACAAGGAGACTACCTAGCACGCCTCCACAAATGCACTGCAGTCTTCGCCTAACCAGGGCCTGAAAGCATGGGTATATGAGCATGGGGAGGAGCAAGGCAGGCTTACCCTGTACAGCTGCACATGTTGCTTGGGAGTTAGACTGGCTATGGTACAGCCACACGTCTGCTCATGTCAGCTCATAAAAGAAAAAAAAAAGAAATCACCTTTGGTTTAAAGTTTGCCCCCTCTGTGCCCCCCTTTTTTTTCCCCTCTCTGCTTCAAAAGAAAGACAGGTTTGAGTCTGACTCTGAAGCACCCTCTGCTACAGTATGTGCCATTTACTTTAGTAAGGCTGATTAAGTCATGCATTTACAAGTAGACCTTCCATCAGAGCTAATTTAAAGCAGATGTTCTGGGTTCCACAGCCAGGGAGGCATCAATCTGAGAATTGCAAGGGTCTCTGTAAGAGCACTGTTTTTACTGCACTTTATAGCGCACTGGGAGGAGGTTAATTGGTGTAAAAGTTTAATTTCAAATAAGGATCCCCTTTTAAAGTTGCATATATGCATATACTTTTTATGGAGCGTTATATTACAAAGTCAAAGTGGGGGAGAAAAATCATCCAAAAACATTGCAGGATCAAAGACAGCCAACCTGTCAAATGCTAAGATATTTTTATGAGGAAATAGGACTCACATTTTCTCCAGAAGACGCAGAGAGAAGTAAGGAGTGGAAAAATATTTAACTAGATTCCATGGTATATTAGGAGAAGGAGAAAAAAAACACCCATGCCAATATGTTGGTTTCAGAACCTTCTGGCTTGGCTTCTGCTGCTGAAAATATTGGCAAGAAAATGCTCTGCACTGGGATTATTTATTAGAAAAGCAATAGATTTGTACAGTTTAACAATAGAGGGAGGATTCAGAATCGTCCATTTGCTCCGTGTTCTAACTTTCAACTACTTTTGGTTTTTTATTTGCAAGCCAGAATAACTATACTTATCCCTTGAAATGATCATCAGCACTGGCTTAGCATAATTTTATTATTTGATTAATTGTATTGCCTATGGAGGGGTTATGGCCTGTTTCTTACACTGAAAACTGCACAGGCTACTCTCAGATGGGAGACCAGTTTTCTTATGGATCTTAAGTCATTTACATTTACATTTTATATTTATCAGAAGTTATCAGATTTTTGTCTTTAGTAAAGACAACACCAAAAGAAACTGTCTTTACTTTGAACTTCAGTCTAGTTTTGCAGGCAATATAGACTATGGCAGTATTCAGCTCTAGAAAGGCTCTCCCTCCCTCCCTCCTGAGGGAGAATCTCATTAAGTCTTGCTGCTCTTCCTGCCTTGTATTACAGTAGGACCTACAGGCCTCGGCCAAACTTGCTTAGCGCTTTCCAAACCATGGTCTTGACAAAGCACCTTAATGAGGTTAAGACAGATAAAGACAGGCCTATAATCACTTTCTGCAAATGAGAAATGAATTATTTACTCAAGACTCTAGGAAAACTATGCCTGGAGACTTTATACAACACTTCTTACATCCCAGCCTAGAGCCCCAGTCACAGCAGGTTCAGTTTCTGTTCCCGGTGAAGACTTCTCATCAAAAAAAACGTGACAGCAAAGCTCTTATCTGTTACTTCTCCTTTCCTGTCTGTTCAATGCAGAGTCATTTCACACTTGCATGACTGAGGGAGTTTTTTGTGGAGTTCAGTGTAGAGGATCATTTCAGACTTTGTGGGCTGAGGGTGACAGACACGCCAAGCCCTATCTCATGCTCCTCTTCTCCTCCTTGGCAAGGACTGTATTTCAGGCATCCGTAGTGTTGTGCTGCACCAAGACCTCCATGGTGATGTTCAGCCTCATGTTTGAATCTGCTACATGGGATCCACATGGCATTAGCCAAAGTGCCCACTGAGTTCCTCACCTCTGTCCATACGTGGCACTCTTGGCTGCTATGGGGAGGGCACTGTCCCAGCTTGGTGAGGCTCAGGAACAAGGAACATGTGGCACCTGAGAAGGGGGAGGGAGGAGTTTACTTTGGAGAATTCCCAACAGGAGCTGAACACTGGGCAAGCTGGAGGTGCAGACATGCAGGACATTTCCCAGACAGCAGAACAGTGCAGGTGTTGTAACTACACCGGCTGAATGGGCACTTTTATCATGGGCAATGTGGTGAAGAGATTGGCAGGATTTGATTGTTTTTGAAAAATTCTTTTCCCAAAATTAAGAGTAGCTGTGTAGAAGGACTCAATCCTCAGAGCTTTCATGACTGGGAAGGGCATACCAAGCCCATCAGTAAATATGCTATTTCAAAGGGCAGCTCAAAAAGGTATTGATATGATCAGTGAAGTTCCTGTGCAGGGTTTGCACCTATTCTTTATAGTCTAGTTTAGTGGTACACAGAGACCTGAGTGGGCTTTGTGCCCAAGGAAGAATATTATCCTTCAAGGGATACAGAACTAACAATCTCATAATGTATTGGAGCCAAACCAGGCAGAGCACACTGGGCCAAATGCATACTGACTGGAAATCCTGTGATTTCAGAAGGCTAAAAC
This sequence comes from Morus bassanus, assembly GCA_031468815.1. NCBI lineage: Eukaryota > Metazoa > Chordata > Aves > Suliformes > Sulidae > Morus > Morus bassanus. The sequence goes on along the minus strand of CM062572.1, from coordinate 7,703,381 downwards.
ACGGACGAATTTGAACCAATGTGCTTTGAGTTTAGAATAGATGCCAAGTAGTAACCATTCCCATGTGAAAATAGCTAACATATCTCTTGGAGACCAGCATGTTCCAATGAAGTGCATGAACTTAAGGATTTTTTTCTTTCCAGGTGAATAATGCAAGAATAAATTAAAAGCAGGAAATCCTGATAAGTGCTACAAGGATGTCCATGCTACAAGAACATCAATCCCCATCTTCTTGGGCTCCCTTTTTCAACACCTTCTTCCTCATTAATCTCACTTTCAAAGTTCTGAAAGAAGTTGCTGCCAAGCCCGCTATCTGGGGCCAGGCAGATTTTTATACTATAGCCATTTGGATTATGTATTGCAGTTTTGTTAAAATACAGGGACACTGCCCGAAAAGCAATTACTACCCAGTTTATACAAGATGACAGCAGACTTCAGGTTCTTTACCTTTGTTTTGTCTTTGAAAAAGTCACCTCTGAAAAGATTTGCTTAAAAATGCCACGCAGTAATTTTCAGCCCCAAAAACACAAACTGTGAGGTCTTCCAGTTAGCAAATACTGAAATCTGGAGTCAGCTTTTCCAAAAGGTCTTCTGGAGCACATTAGAGTCCTTCTGACTTTAATAGGGTCTTTTGTTTTAGCCTTTATTGACATCCATATGTCCCTAGTAACTTGGGATCTCTTCACCTTTTAAGGCTTAGACTTGCAGTTCTCCAAATAGGAGGAGAGATTACTGCTGCAACCTCATATCAGGTTCTCCTGTTGACTAGTCTATGCAACTTCCAGCTTGATAAACTCTTTGCTTTGTACATCCCATTTGCAGGTGCATAGGTTTCCTCATGACTTGTCAAGGAAAAGAAGTTAGTTTCTCACTTTGCTTTCTGACTTTTTCCATGTCCTTTAAAGTACTGTAATGTCAACTTAAGCTTTACTGCCTCCCTGAAATGGAGGAGAAAAACTGACAAATGTTGATCCATCTTTCAAATATTAATACCATGTTGATAAAGCCCAAAGCCAATAATTCCTCTGTTAGATACCTTTGATACAGAATTATACTGCAGAGGGTATAGATGAGGGTGAGCTAGTGCCGGGACTTTCCCAAAAGCATGGAAAACTAAAGATGGGTGTAAGTCAGATGTTCTCTTCTTTATGCTGCTGTGAAGGCTCCAAGTTGTCAAGAGTTGGTCAGATCTGCCCAGCTGGAAGATTTCTCCATCGGGGGTGAAAGATGACATCCTGAGACAGCTTTCAGCCATGACATTCACTGCTCATTAGGGACAACTTGTGTTTTATCCTGATTTTTCAGCTGCTCAAATGTCCATGGGGGACTGAAAACGTCTGAACTGCTCATGTCTAAGCCAAAACTTTAAGATCTGAATGCAAGAGTGGGTCTAACCCTGGAGGTCTAACATGATCATTTCCATCAGCTACATCTTTTTCCTTTCCTCATGTACCTGTTACTTGTCTCTAACATCAGTGGGGAACTGCTCGCCTAGAAATACCAGCATGGGTGGGACTTCACAGTGAGATAATTCTTAAATCACTCAACTTTTATAGTGAAACATGCTAAATAATCAGAAATACCACCATACTGCAGGTGTATGTTTTCATCATTATTTTCCTTCCTCCATTTCTAAATACACCAGTTGATTTGATGCTCATAGAAACAGGAAACAAAATGTAGGACTGTGTCCTTGGATGCGTGTCCATGGATCCTGGACTCTTGCTGCTGGTGTCAAATGGACGCTATGCACAGCACCCCATTCAGCTCTGCCAACACATTTCTTGCTCCCCACTAACTTATGATGTCACTTGGAGCAAAACTCATCTCAATATCTTACTTTTATTACGGTAACTCTGTTGCAAAGCTGAAAATAAAAGCAGCGGTACCCTGGCTTCTCAGCTGGTATAAAAAGGAGATCTGCATCAGTTTATGCCAGCTGAGGATGTGGTTCAAGCTGTTTGGGGAGTTTGGGGTTGGGTTTTTTTCCCTGCAAGCTGTTTGCCATAATCTCAAGGACATTAGAAAAATGTTAACATCAGCCAGTTGGGGCGGGAGTGCAAAAACCCTGAAAATTTAATATAGTTGCAGAGCACTTTTTGTTTTTTCCATTAGCTGATATTCTCAGGTTACCAGAAAGGAATTCATTGTACTTCTCCACATTCACTGCTAGTGAAACGAGAGATTGAAAGTTTTTAGAATAAATGGCCAGGCCGAAAACTAGCAGCACTTGTGCTGAGGTTTGGGTAAGGGCCTTTACAGATTCAAGGCTGACTAGGCATCTATTTCCTGGTCCTCGGTGATAAGACTAGGAAGTGCAGGAAATTCATTGTCTTCAGCTTGCCACTGCTGGCTTGCTGCAATAGCTATACATCTCACAAAGGACTGACACGTTCAAAATGTCCATGCCAATCTACAGCTGCCTTTAATCGTATACAGATTTATGAGACACCCCCCAAACCCCCTGTGGAGATCCAGAAACCATGCTTTGTTTTGACTTGACATACATTTTTCCATTTAAGATTAAGAAGTATGAGCCCTATTAGACTGTATTGCAGCTAGGAAGTAGAAGGGGTAAAGCTCTGTCTGAAATGGAGGAAATGATGATGTAATTTTGAACCGTTAAGGGCTGAAGGGATTAAAAGATTTGGAGTAGGATTTGGAAAGTCTCTGGTGTTGCGTACAGTAGGTCTATATTGCCTGCCTCGCCATCTGGACAGAGAAGGCCTTTTTCCTATTTACCGGTTTGGGGGTTGTTGTTATAGCTGTGCAGCTCACGAGCACTGCTGCACTTAATGCTCCACCATCATTTCCATCATAAACCCTTTTTTCCCTTGAGGGACTACAACGTCACAGTAAATATTTGCTGCAGGGTAAAGCTTGCCACTGAGGTCTGGTGTCAGGTCTAAGAGCAGCAGGGGCATGAGGCAGGATCAGGCTTGGAAGCTTTCCACCTTATAGTAACATTACACTTACCTCATTTTCTAAAGTGAACATTTCTAGCCATTATCAACAACCATGGACCAAAGGCTGATGCTCCTTTTCCATGGGTTTGGACCAGTTCGCTGTCCAGTCCATGCAAGGATTTATAATCTGACCAGTTTGGTGGTAGGACATGTGCCCTGGGTGATCCTGGCCAGCTACATCTCGCACGAAGGGACATGTGGAACCTCAGCAGGCTCAGCAGCACACTGGCTGAGCTGCATGCTGGCTCAGCAGTGCTGGTGACCCCAGGCAGTTGGCCTCCTGATTCAGTTTTGTGCTTTCTGATGCACCAAGCAGGAGCTGTACGAAGAGGGAAGTGGCTGTTGTTCCTCAGCCTCCCCTTGGCTATTCTGCTCTTACAAAAGAGGTCCAAGAGAACAGGGATGAAGTCATTGCTTGGTATAGAAATTACGCTATTGTTCCATGCTGCTGAAGTCCTATAGCTGGTCCTCGCAGTGTTATCTTCCAGCAGTTCAATAGTATTTGGGATCTCACTAGTTGTTTCCATTAAGAGAAGAAATTAACTTTAATTTTTTTTACCTCCATAATCAAAACCTCTTTATGAACTCAAATCCTCTTTATTAACCAAATCTAGTTTCTCTGAGCAGAGCAGGAATCAAATAACATGTGGGGCCACACCTGGTTCTATTGCAAACAACTGCTCACCCATATTTTCTCCCTTTCTGTATTATTTTCTCAAGGTTGGGCTGCAAGCATACCTCCGGCTGCAGCTCAGGTCCCTTGCTCCCTTTTCTGTTTGCTCCCTTGCCCGCTCTGCTGCTCCTCTCATGTACAGTCACACGATCACAATCAGAGCTATATGTTGTCCTGCTTGTATTGTCAGAAATGTTTTTGTTAAGTTCTTCACGGAAATTTGAATTTTCCAATTAAAAATATGCCCATATCAAGTACATGACATGGATATCAAGCTAAGAATAAGTTAACAAATGGCAAGACAATAAATTATTTCTTAGTCTCTAAGAGCAGAAGTGATAGTTTGCCAAGTGTTCTTGCCAGACTTTAAAGGATGAACAAACCCCATCAATGCTCTAAACACATGGAAAGTAAGTATACATGGAAAAAAGTGGGCATATCCCCTAGCAAAATTCTAATTGAGAAACTGCATTGCAAGTATATTTTCAAAGCCTGTTCTGTAATTACTCTGCTATATGGAAACACAGCATGAATTTGTGGTCTGCCTCTATTAGTTTTAATCACAAAGCAAGCAAATAAAATCAGCCATTTAGACATGCTGAAATAACTTTAAGGGCCTGATCAATTTGCAAGAGCAATCACAGTTGCAGATCAGAAGTTATTTAAAAATCAAAGTGCATCAGTCTAATTCAAGAGGCTTCCAAAGACCTGCTTTCTTATCTGCCTCCGAAGTCAGAAAGAATTGAGTGTAATATGCTCTGATAACAACTTTCACAATTTCCTTATCTGAACAGAAATAGCACAGGGACTGTCTCACTAAGGTGACTGTAAATCAAAAATGAAGCAACAGTTTTAGTGGAGCCTCTGGGATTTATATCAGCTGAAGACGGGACCATACCATTATAGCATACAAGCTGGCCATAAAGACAGTGTTAAATGAATCTTAAAAACTTTAAAAGAGATCCAATTTACTTTCAGAAATAGTCAGTGATTTACAGGATTTGTATTCCTCTATTATTTTTATTATTATTTTATTGCAAGGTTCATCCAGGGTCAATTGAGACTCCAGAGCTCTCCAAAGCTGAGCTGTGCCTGTTGCAGAGGCTAATACAAGACCTAATACTGAGGAAGGGAGGTCATTTCTATCTGTCCCATACCTGGGCATACATTTATGCTGGGGAGTGGGGTGCACAGGCAGGTCTGGGGATAACATCTCTAGAGCATAGCAAACCTTGTGGGTCCCAACAGGAGCACTGAGATTGCCCAAACAGAACTGTTTTCAGCAGCATAAAACACTCTTAGCAGGTACATCCTGCTTGGTTCCTGAGGTGCTACTCTGTGGTTACAGAAGATAATCCTATGTAAGCTAGAGGACAGCTTGTGGACATTGTCCCACATTTCTGCTTGGATTCATATGAATCTGGTGATCATCTTAATTGAAAAAAGAAGGACTGAGTGACACAAGTACACACATGGACATAGTATTCTCATTTAGAAAGGCCAGAAAACCATAAGTGACCAGAAGAAAAATATTGGGCCAAATCCAAAAGTCCTCTTTGCTCAAAACTATTCCACAAAGACAAAGAGAGTGTCTATCAAGGGATCACAAGCCTTAGCAAAGCTGAAATAATATGGCAAAGTTTTATAGGCTGCCCCAGTGCATGCAGTTAGGGGATAAATGTACACAACCAAAGCCAATATTGCTTGCCAGTGGCTGAGAACCAGAGAAGATACAGTTTTGACTCCTTTTTTCTTCTCTTTCTCTATCTGTGCCATCTTCAGAGCAGTTACAGATAGCCATCCAGCAGAAGATTTCAATGCTCAGACTGAGTTCTGCAGCCTTTTTGCGGATCAGTTGTGCATATTTCTCAAGATACTTTTGATACTTTGAAAAGTATCTCAAGATACCTTGTAATAAGCAATACTTTCCTGATTATAAGCAGCAGTTGACAGGTAGGCTGAAAACAACAACCTGTTTTACCCAAACTGTGGGTTTGACCCACAGTTGTCACCTGGATAGATATACTGTACCATCAGTTAGTCCTTATGCCTGGAAAGAGTCTGGTCCCTCCTTCCCTAAGCCCTGACAGACAGGTGGACTTTTGCCATCAACCTGGGGGGAAGCTCCCCTTCAGTTCCAGATGCATGAAATTAAATCTGTAAGTTCTGGTCAGTATTGCCATTGCTGGCTTTCACAGGGTTGTTTAAAAGGGCTTTTTCCCATTGTTTTTCCAAGGACCTGCCCAAAAATGTTTCCATCCAAACCACCATCACGCAAGACTCCAGCAGAGGAGCAAAGAACAATAGCGCACAAGGTTCCAAGTTCAATAGCAATTTCAAGGATTTCAGCTGTCACAGTTAATTAGTGGCAGTTTCTCTCAGGCCTCCTTTGCTTAACCCCTGAAGGACAAGGCTTGGAAAAATGCTGATGGAGAGGCCAAGAGAGGTCAAAAGACCACTTTTGTAGCAGCCAGGAATTATTAAGAAAGCAAAACTAAAGAATGTAATGTGTTATGAAGTGAAAATTTCAGACAAAATGAGATTCAACTTCTATTTCCACTTTTGCTAAAGAAAGGAGGCATGAGCCTGGAGGGTGGGGTCCGGAGTCCGGACCGGATTTTGGGCAGGGTTATTTTAGAAAGCTGAACACAGTCCAACTGTTGTTCAGGGCAAGCACTTCCCAACTTTAGGGTATTTTAAAAAAAATCTGGATCCTGATCTGAAATCTGTGGCTTGGGCTTGTTTCTAAGCATTTCTTTTTCTTGCAAAAGAGAAAAGGCATCATATGGTAAGCCACGGTAGAAGAACACTGGAGCTCTGCTTGCTTACAGGAAACTACCTTGGCATGCCTTACCTTCCAAAAGGTGTAGTATGCTTGCTAGATACAAGACTGAAAGTCAGAAAAATTGGGAAATCCAATGTTCCCAAACACTGATGCACAAACCACTTCTCAACGATACACTGGACCAGATCCTGACTCCTCTGTGTGAAGACCCCTGACATCCTGAGCAAGCATGTCCACGCAGACTGTGCCAGAGGATGCTGTCTGGGTGCAGCCTCCTCTCTCGCAGCTCAGGGAAGCAATGCTTCCGCAGCAGCTACCAACCTGCATCATGAGAACTGTTGGCCTTTTGAGGTCACCACCTCCAAAACAATAAGGCCCAGGACACAATACCCTTGCCCCAGTCCATAGCAGGTCTCATGACAAGGGCCAGTCCCCATCACGTGGGCCGACACAGCACAAGCATCACCTGAGCCAGCCCAGGTCTCGTGAGAGGGCCATGTCCCCTTAGTTGGATCAGGGGGTGGTGGGGATGCCCCTTACTGCAGGTTTTATCACACAGTGCACACATCAGGATTAAAAGTTGTCCCCTGACACAGCCAGGGGATTGCGAGAGCTCCCCAGGCCAGAGCTTGAGAGAGGAGTCAATGGAGGAAAACATGGCACAGGGATTTCAACCTGCAATATGAGAAGGCCCATATTTTATGGGGAGTTAGCAGCCCTGCCAGGCATTGCTTGCTATATGCAACCCTCTGAGCCAGTTTGTTACTCCTGCAGCAGAGAGATGGATTAAACCTGTGGGACAGAGGGAGCATCTGAGCAAGCAGGACATGGCAAGGCTTAGTGCTTCTACCAACGCTGAACACAGCCTCTTGCTCCTTTTAGTCAATTTAGTCTCCAGACATGCTTCCACCCCTGCCTATGGGCTTGCCCAGCTTCTGCAGCTACTGGCAGGACCCCTCCTGCAGGAGCCTCCTCCTTGGCTGCCCCCTTTTCCCCCCCATGCTCACGCACAACTCATGGGCAGAAGCAGCAGCTCAGCTCTGCACAGGGGATCAGTACAATTCTCTGGCACAGCAAGACTGGAGGCCTGAGTCCTAGTTTGTTATCAGTCCTCTACCAGAGTGGAAACAGGCAAGTCCCTTTGCCTGACTAGTGAAATGGGGCACCCTGCCAATGTCTCGCTCTGCTGCTGGTGTGGTACGTCGCAGAGCGGGAATCCATCAATCCACAGAGAGCACTGTCTCTTCAAGAAGCAACCTCAGCTGGCTCTTAGCCCAGCTTGCTTTTATCCTGAACACATGGGAGGGCAGGGGCTGTCCCTTATAACATAGAATCATAGAATCATTAAGGTTGGAAAAGACCTCTAGGATCATCAAGTCCAACCACCAACCCAATACCCCCAGGCCTCCTAAACCATGTCCTGAAGTGCCACATCTACACATTTTCTGAACTCCTTCAGGGATGGTGACTCCACCACCTCTCTGGGCAGCCTGTTCCAGTGCCTGACCACTCTTGCAGTAAAGAATTTTTTCCTAATATCTAATCTAAACCTCCCCTGATGCAGCTTGAGGCTATTTCCTCTTGTCCTATCGCTAGTAACTTGAGAGAAGAGACCAAAACCCGCATTTCTGCCACGCTTTCCTGCACCTTACTGGGGTGTCAGGACCAGCAGTGCCCAGTCTTTGCTGACCCCATACAACACAGTACTTTGCTCCCTCTGTCTCCATTTTAATGCGTTCATGTCCTGTGAATGTGAACACTGTCACAGATGGGAACAGACCAAATTTAGGAGTTGTCCTGCTGGATACAGCAAAGGTAGCTCAGTAGAAATCAGGGGCCTACTCAGAATATCTGCACTTTGGTGTTACCTGAGATACATCATTTGTAGTTGCTGATGTTATTCCTAAGCCTTCTGTCCATCTTGCAAACAGCAACAGCTGAAGTATGGGTAAATCCTCCAGCACATCTCCAGAGAAAACAAGAGACCCTCATATTCAAGGAAAATGCTTGTCACAGTCTCTCTGTGACAGCTCAGCATTGGATATGAATGAGGGGAGAAGCTGACAGCAGGTGGAGATCTTCAGGCTAACTACCTTAAACAATTTGCCTGCAGGTGCAGTGCAGGTGGTCTGAGCCCTTAGGTGCTGACCTAGGAAAAGCAATGGGAATCCTGCATCCACCACTGCTCCTGTCTGCTGGCATGCTGAAAAAATCCAGATTCCACATCTTAATCCACAGTTAACAGTTTAGGGTTGCTTCTCTACATGTTTTGAAGGAGGAAAAATAAGTTTGATCCTGAGGAAAAGTTTACCTCGGTTCACTATAGTAGCTTGCTACATGTCAGCTTTAAAATAACCCCGAAGCAGAGAATTTACCTGCAGATTAGAAGAGCATTACATCAGTTAAACCCAGTAGGTGTTTAAAAAACAAACCAAAACACACATTCTTTCCTGGGGCTGGCAAAGCAGCTAGTGGGAGTCACACCCTCTTGAACAACTGCCCTCTGATGTTTTAAGATATTCAGGGGTTTTAGTTAGTTAGTGACAAACACCCTGCTTCCTCCTGAAATGGGCTCAAATTCTCCTCCAGACCACTGACTTGAGGGCTGCTGTGGCTGCATTAAGTTTTACAGCTAATTAACAGCTCTTTAGTGTAAGCCAATTTCTCAGGACCTTGAGAGTTACCGTAATTTCTAAGGTGAAGTAGTAATTTATACCAGTGAGAGCTAGACTCTCGGATTATCAGAAAAATCTCATTTCTGGAAACAAATAAAAAAGCTACACCAGTATTCTGTACTTTGACATACAGGAATATGTTATGAATAAGGTTCTTAGTTTATGCTACATGCTCTACTGGTTTCTAAAATCAGATACATCAGGTATTTTTTAATGTTGCATGTGCAATGCTTGGGTTTTATCCCAAGAAGCAATTATAAGCCTTTCCACACCCAGGGAAAACATTGGTCAAGACTCAGACAGGCTGATTCCAAATTCATCAAGAACCTAAAGGCTTTGCTCACATGCTTAGGGCCAAAATTCTGGGTGGGGGCAGACAACAACTTCCTAGGGAGTTCTCATTCAGATTGCAGAAGATTCCCTTAAACCCAGCATGGACTGAGGATGTGAATGTCCCCCCGTGAATTTTAGGATGAAGAAATTCAAAGTATTCAGAGTCTACTTCAAAATTCACTTTTTTTCACAAAAGTTGTCCTCTGGTGTCAAAAGCTGAAATGCAACAAGGAGGTACAGAAAAGGATAAAAAAAAAATGACTGTACAAAGAAGGAAAGAGCAGAAGTATTGAAAGCAAAGGAATTCCAGGCCGCTCAGCATATCTGAAATTCATGTTCCTCCTTTACAACTGGGAACCTGCCTTACCATAAGAGAAACCATTATTATAGCACCCTCTTTGTGATCTGAGGGGCACCTTGTGCACACAGCAGGCTAGATCAGACCCAAGAGGCAATGGATTTTTAAGTTCTTTGGAGAGGAGCTGAAAGCAAATGGGTTTTGCTTTTGGTGCAGTTACAGGACAACTCTGTAACATATAACATTTTTAATAATAAATATGTGCAGACCTGTAACTACTAGTGTATGTACACGTGGATGTTTGCCACCTCCCTTGACCCGGATGGTTTCAGAGCGTTTTCACGAGGAGAATACATATGCTGACTTGTAGTCAGATGCCACTTCACTGCCGTTCTGTTTATTTTTAGGAAATGCAAACTGATCCCCATGTGCCAGGACACGGTGGGATCAAACAGCAGGAGGCCGTTTCTCTGCTCACCCTTTAGGCCTTGTGCTCGCTACCACAAAGCTTTTGTTCTTTGCTCTTTTTCAGGATGTGCCTTATGTTTGCTTTATCCCTTGCTGCTCTTGCCCGCTCTGCTTTATCAAATAGCATCGGCCCCTTTATTATAGGAAATAGAATATGTCCTGGGAATGTTGATATACCTCTAGCCTCACAACTCGGTTTTTTACCATTTGCCCTATGTTCTGCTCTGGTTTTTTCAGCTGCCACTAAATAAAGGAGCTGTTTCACAGAAAGGAAGACAGCAGCTATGCCACCACCACTAACCTGAGACCAAACACACTCTTTGGGAGCCTGTTTTCCAGGGGAACAGCATGCTCTGTCCATCTTCGCCTGCCTCTTGCTGGGTCCACACCAAGCAGAAAAAAGGACCGTGGACAGATTATAAATGGCACAAGCATAATCAGGCAGCCACTATTTTTTGTCATGATGTTTTCATACCACGAGCTCAGTCTGAGCTCTCTCCTATACAAACCTCCTGGGGGATTTTTAATCTTCCTGCTTGTTTTTGTTCCATCTGTCTTTTCAGAGAGTCCCTGAGGAATATTTATTCTTTCTTTGGAATCTGCTGTCTCTTTCATAAACTCTTTCTCACTTCTCCTATAAAAACATATCCAGGACAGAACTCCTTCCAGTTTCCAATTTAATTTTATTCCTGGGCACTTTATACCCAGTTGTTTCCATGCTGTGGTTGTGCCTTAACTTGAGTAGCTCTTTTCCATCCCTGGTGTTCTCCCCCACAATGTGTGAAAGGTAAATTATTTCTTTTCAGGGCTCCTCACATTTCTTTTTGTTTCAGATGGGCTGCCTTGAGCTTATCACAGACCACTTATAAACAGTTTATGAGATCCCCTTCAAAGACTTTGGCATGCATCAGGATATCAGCTAGATACGACACACCGGACAAAAGGCACGTACCACACAGCAGCCTCTTTATTAGCGGATGGTGCATTTTCAAGCTGAAAGCCATCCTTTAAATGAGTACAAGCCTTGTCTTGCACTAAGGGCAAGGCTTTTCTCTTCCTGTCTTTTGTATCCACCACTATAATTCTTGATCTAATAAGGAAAGCCTGGCTGAATCCGCTACAGCATTCTGAACGCCATCTCTTCATGCAGTACTCATCTTTTTAAATGATTGAATTTAACTTTCTGGTGTTCACTCAGAAACTGGTGCTGTCATATTATTTCATAGCAAGAACTGGACAAAGGTCAGGGCTTGACTGCATGTTTAATGATGCTTAGTTAATCCATTTTTTTGGTAGTGCATAAAGCCTCTTCTCCTTTTGTGCATAGTAAGTGGTAGAGTCATTGTTTAATGCGAAATTTCTGCCAGTGCTTGGACCAGTTTTAACACCTATACTTCTATGAGATCTGGAAAATAAATCCTCATTCCTTTTCAGAAAGTGCCTTAAACTGTTGTTTTTCCCCCATTTAGAGGTACTGCCCTGTGCTGGCACTAGTCCAAGGACAATTCAGAGAACTTACTCGCACTCCACTTTTGTCTTCAGCCCTTTGCCCCTCCACACACACATCTATGATAACCACATTTTGCCATCATTCCTCATTTTATAATTTTCTGCTGTTTATCAGAAATGCTCAGTAGGCAAGCAGGAATACTTGCTCCACAAAAGCCCAGATTCCCCGAAACCTTGGTGCAGGTCTCAACCATCCTGCACTTTTCTTCTCTTGGAAGCCTATCACAGGAGGAAGTTGTTATGATTGTTTCTGTCCCTGGAGGCAAAAGAAGTCATGCACAGCAAATAAGGTGCAAGTACCTGCCCTCCCAACCCTGAACCACATGTTAAAAAGGGCATTTCCACCAAATTGTTGTGAACGCCTTTCCTCACTCTGGTCTAATGAAATTCAGATTGGTCAGTAATTCCTTTGCTACCTTGGCTGATCAGTCTTTGGGCTCAGACCCCAGAGATTCAGTTTTTAATTCCTGTTTAAGCCCTTTTTGGACAGATTCCCCCATCACTGACACCAGTCAAAGACTTGGTTTTGGATCCCTTGTTCTCTGCCTGTTTTCACATGCCTACGTCCACTGCCTGTGCGTGCTCCCAATGGTTACGTTCAGTTGCCAACGTACCTCCTCTCCTGCCGTTCGACTGCCATGACCTAACCCGCCATAAGCTAACTCTGCAGCTTTGTGCCACCTCCTTCTCTAGCCCGTGTTGGGGGAGAGGCTTGCATTGGGCACTTCTGAAATTCTGTTATGGATTATTTTGTATGGTTAAAGGCTTTTTCTGCCGCCAGGATTTTTTGTTGTTGTTGTTTAATTGCAAAGTGGAAGACTGTAACAGAACTTTTTCCTCCTTATTATGCCAGTGCAATTTTTCTTGCTTTATGGGGATTGAGCAATGTTCCAAGTCACAAAGCCACCAAGTATTCCCTCTCAGCAGCACTACATTCAGAATGATCTACTTGCATATTCCTCTGTAAAAGCTGCTGCTGCTTTTAATGAATAGCTGCAAAGACCAAGTCATGTTCTGTAAACCATTTCCACAGCCTCTTGGAGTGGCTGTTTTTCTTTTGCTGATACTGAATGTCAAAGCCCACTTGTGAATTTATAAATAGATCCATTGCCAATTCATCCTGGAAGACCTCAGTGTGCCAGGAACACACATTTCCTCTGCTTCTCTACCCTTTCAAGTAGGGCATCTCCCTTCCCTCCACTTCAAGCTTTTGACTCTTCCCAGGCCAGCTTAGGTTAGTGGCTGGTGCCAAACTATACACCAAGGACTTGTACAAAGTCTAGATAATTCAGCTTTTTTTTTTTCTTTTTTTTTTTTTTCTATCCGGCAGTAAATCTTGCAGCAGCATCAAAGCTGGGCTGCTCGGGTTCATGCTTACAAACCCATCTGTGTTCATCCTTCCCAGTCAGCCTTTTAGACCATAATGTTGAGCTAAGCTGAAAAACCTTTGAGGAGTCTTCCCCTCCCAGTGCAATTTTGCATTATTTGAGAAAATAAAACCTCCCTTATTCACACGTCTCAGAGTTACTGATAGGTATAGAAAAGTGCTAAAAACATCTTGTTTTAGCCAAATTCTCTATCTGGTCCAGCTCCCACATTAAGAAGGCTGACTTTCACTGTTCTCTGTGACCCTTTTGTCACCTTAGTCAGGCAATTTTTCAGTTCCCAAAAAGCAACTGCAGAATCAGGAATTAATTTGCTGCATCATCATCTTCTGCATCATCAAGTGCTATATAACCGGAGGAATGTAAGAAAATGAATCAGTCTTTTTTTTTAGACTATATTTTTAGGCTTTTTCAGGTTACATCAATCTATTTTTAGACTAAATAACTAACGTCTTCACTCACTGTCTGCTGGTTAGTCCTGACAGCAGGAGGATTGTGGAAAGGGATGTATGTAGTCTATGTTGAGAAGTGAATGTACAGGGCAGCCTTTCGTCCTGCGTTCCAGTTGCCAGTAGTCTTTGTGCCGAAGTTGTGCATAGGGAAAGGGCATAGTGGAAAAAGCATATCTGGACATAGCAAAGGGAGGAGAGGACCAGCAACCACCACATTTCCGTCCACATAAAGTTAAAGCGAAAAATGTAGCATCGGTAAGTTTAAATGCAAGCTGCCATTCACTTGTCAAGAAGGTCCACAGTGCTTCATAAGAAATGGTTGTTCCTGTAATGCAGCATGATCTGAGATGAGATTGGGTTTCGGTTCAAAGTTTGAGTTTGTTTTTTGGAAATAAAAAAAAAAACCCAAAGCTCTAAAAAAGTCAGTGATGCAGCTTTGTTATATGGCATACAATGTCTGAGTCGATGAAGTGATGGCACTTCATTAAATGGGTACTTTAACATAGAAAAAGCCATAGTGAGAAACAGGGACTAGACATGAAAGCCAGGCAATTCCACATGAGCAGCTCTGCACACGTGTTTAAGTGGGGGTCCTTAATCATTGGAGCAATCCCCAGAGGGCACAGGTGGATTGGTGTGTATCTTGTCATCTCTTCAGATGAAGCAATGGAGCTTGGGGTGGGGGTAGGGGACAGTTATGTGTTAGGCAAACACAACATAAGCTTTAGTCAAATGTAAGCTATTTAACTCAGAAAGGAGGTAGAAGTGGATGAAATTTAATATCCAAGACATTAGAGTGGATGTTAAAGTCCCTCTGGACTTCAGCCTCTCTTTTCATATATAGTCAAGGATTTTCTAGGTTAGAGCCAGTTTTTCCAGTGGAGCACCTTGCTTGAAAATCTTTTGGGTCTTTTACTCCTTTGGAACACAACCCAAACACCGCATATCTGAACTTGCCCACTTTGTTCTTTTCTTTTTGAGAACCTGGCAGGGAACATATGATCCTGTAAAAGCATTGCAGGGTGTTGGGGCTCTCCTCGTTCCTGCCACAGATAGCCGATTACATACCACCAAAAAAAAAAAAAAAAAAAAAATCAGTGCAAAGGGAGAAGAGCACTTTATAATTAAGACCCCTTAAATAGTTTTCCTGGCTTCATTTTACAAAATCTGATTCACCCTGGCTCAAGTTGGGAGGAATCAGTGTTCAAACCTGCAGAGATATTATCTGCCTTTGAAATACTTAGAAAAACTCTCAGCCTTATTTGGAAAAGTTAAATCTGCCATGATAACCAAGGCCTTGATTTACTGGGAGGAGAGAAGGGTCCTAAACACCTTTGCCCTCCAGCTTAACTCCTGCTCTGTCTGTGTGGCACCCTCAGGCTTTTCATACTTGTTTCCAGAGCACCCCACAACGTCCCAGGCAACCTCCCAGGGGGCTAAAGCCCTCTTTCCCCTATTAATGCAAGACCATGTAACACATGCTCCTACATCAGTGATACATGCACGGATGCACAGCCCTTCTCCTGTGCCTCCCCTACAGTACCAGGGCCACAGTGCTGGGTTCAGGCTGTGGGAGAGAGAGGGAACACAGACATTCCCCTTGCCAGCTGTGGGATATCAGTATCCCATAAGCCAGCATTTTCCAGTGTCTCAGCCTACAGCACACAGGACAGGATGAGAGCTGGACTGGCAGGTCATGTGCAGGGATAAAGGACACTTTGGGTCTTCTAGCAGGGACAGAGCTGGAGTGGGGGAATGTGCCTTCTCCTGGGACACCTTTGACCTTAGGGGTTTTGTTGGTGGCACAACCTCATCCTCCCTAGCACCATCACCCTGCTCTTTGCTGTGAACCCCAAACACCAGTGGTCCCCCAGCAGCATCAGGTGCCAGCAGGATTATGGTGCTGGGTTCATGGGGCAGAATAGGCCCCATGGCGCTGTGCTGTGACAGCAAGAAAGCCACCCTGGGCAGCCGGGGCTGGGAGACGGGAGCTGGCTGTGCTCACAAGAGCCGGCGGGGTGTGTGTAATGGTTCTGCATCCAGAAGACTGGCAACATATCACTTAACATTTACATAGTCACCAGTGACACAAGACTTGGCAGCTCCTCAAAGATGAGCAGAGGTTTGGAAATCAAAGCTATTTTTAATTCCCAAGCATTTCCATCATACTCACTAGGTGTCTTTGTATTCTGCAAGGAGATAAGGCAACCAGAAGTGTGTAAAAGTGGTGAAAAAACCACCCTCCTCAATTTGACACAAATTTTTTACCATTTGCTAGAGGATGGCTACACCCCCCCACCTTAAAACGTGAGTTTCCTTCATTATAGAAATACTTTTTTTTTTCTTTTAAAAGCCAGTGGAATGTGGACAATGAACAATTTCGTATTTAGAAGCCAACTTTTCATCAGGGTTTATCCTTTTGATTTGGAAACTAGCTCATTTAAGCTGGAAAATTCTGTGAAATGTTGCAATAAAAGAGGCTCTATTTTTGTATTAGCTAAAATATGCACACACAGAAACCCAAGCAGTACAAAAGCAAGCAAACAAAGAAGTGCCCAGCCCATAAGCTCTGAGTTGCTTAAAATTTCTTATTTCAAGTACAAATGCCACATAGGTCCTTGCCATCTCTAATAATAATGCAAGCTGCCACCCAACAACAGCATAACATTTCCACGAGGCAGTATATTTTTCCCTGTGAAACATAACTTAGCGAATGTGGCTTCAGCTGCCTAAATGTCATCTAAGTCTGTTGCAATCTGCTGTAAACTTTCAAGACACTAGTCATATGTCATAAACTCACAACAATTTCTGGATTTGCTTTAGGACTAAAATGTTCCTGGGCAAAAACAATTCACTAAGGAAGAAATCCTATCCTCTGGTTTTTTTCCTGATTCCCTAGAAGTAGCTTCTCGCTGATTTTTTTTTTCCCCACTTTCTTGCCTGGTTCTGTGCATGCCATTTTACTTCATAAATCGGATCCAACCCAGTTCCATCAATCAGAAATGGGAGTATCTTGCTTTTCTGTATTGCAAAGTAGAGCAGTAATTGCACATACTGTTTGAGAAAAAAAAAAAAAAGGAGAATCCGAATCCAGGATAGGCTTCTGGCCAAAGCAGCTCAGATTTTCCATCTCATCTGCAACTGAGATATGAAAAGCACAGGTTAGGACTGGGCAGCAGCCTCCAACAGCAGAAGTCCTATTTCTGGCAATCTTCTTCCCAAACTTTGTGTGTGTGACTCAAGTTATGGGCTTTTAGACCAAATACATTGAAAATAGGTATGAGGAGGAAGCATTCAAACACTGCATCAAAGTTTAAGGGAAAGGTTTTTTACATTCATATGAAGCCCACATATACTTGCTGGCAGGTATTTATAGATCATGACTGTAGGAACTCTGATCTACAGTCAAGAGGTGGGATAAGTTACATGAATTCAGTGCTGCCAGTTCAACATCATTTCCTTTCAACACCATGACCAAATTGCCTTGATTTTCACACCTGTAAAATGGGGATAATACTTATCCCTATTACACAGGATAGTGTTATAAACATTAGTTAAATTATTTGGAGAAGCACCGACTTCATATTGTAAAATAATTTTATCTGTCTAGCTGGTATTATATGGGAGGAGCTGAAATCTAAACCACAAAAGTGAGGGAGAAAGGAAGCATAATTTCCTGTCGGTGTGATGTACTCTGCAAGTGCGACTAAGAATACAAAACCAAGGGACCTTGCGAGAAAAGGCTTTTTCAGCCTGCTTTCCCCCCTTTCACCAGGTTGTGCTCATGCAATGCCACGGTCCTCAGTAAAGGCATTCCTCTTTACCCAGTGTGCGAGGAGAACCCAGTTCTTTCACCTAAAATCAATTTTCCTTAGATTCCAGAGCAGCTATGGTGCTATGTGCCAGCAGCTCTCTCCTATCTTGCATGCCCGTGCTGTATGCAGTTGTCCCCTCTGGTTGCATAAATAAATTAGAGGAACCACCACAGTACAGCTGAAAAAGCAATGGAAAATCCAGCCAGCCAGGAAGCTTTTTCTTCTTGATTTCTGTGAAGTTCTCCATGTTTGGCAAGCTTTGTAAACTCAGTGGTGGGAACTGAAAAGGAAAAACCATCACGTACAATTTTCTGTGGCTTGCAAAAGTGAAATAAATCAAGAGATAATACAGCAAGGCATCTGTGATACAAGATTTGGTTTGTGAATGTTTAAAGCATTTAATCTCTGTCCCTACGGCTTCCAGTTCTGGTTGCTGGGACTTTATTATTTTACCTATTTTGTAAGGTATAATCACTTATATCTCAAGAATTTTCTGGCTGTGTTCCATATTCCCCTTTGCATGACTTGGATAAATCTCCATAACGCTGTCCATCTGTCCCTCTTTTCTGCCTTCTGATTTATCACCTGAAAATTTTCCACATGACACCAGTGCAGTCCCCATTGTCACCAGTGGGGCCAGCCGTGCCGCCTCGTTATTTCCACCCCCTTGCTGCCTCATCAGAGCTAGGCCAGGTATCTCTATCTGAGCCACAGTCACTCTGCTCAGGCAGATGGGCACCCCCATATCCCCCCATCCAAGGGGCAGGCATGAGGTGAGCTTACCGTCGCCACCATGGTCTTGTCCATCCATCCACTGTGCCATTGTACATCCCCTTTTCCACCTCTTCACCCAGAGTGATGACAAGTAGCATAGCTTAGGTTAGTGTGGGAGACCTGGGGAGCCGCCACAACCCCAACATGAAGCTGAGACTTTACCAACAGCCACTGGCCCTGGCAGTCTGCACAGAGGAGACAAGAAAAGGGTGAAAGAGGGACTGGCAAACAGCCCAGCTGTTTGGTTTTTTGGCAAATTGGTGGAAGAGCTGAAAATAGACCCTGCTGCCTCACCTTATTCAGCCCCACATGGACTCCTCTCTGCCTCCAAATTCTAGTTCTCCCAGGGGTCGTGCAGGGACCCCTGCACCCAGTAGGTCTCTGTCGTGCCTGTTGTTAGATCTTAGCTATGACTGCTGAATTCTCATTTAATAGGCAAGTTTCTTTTACTCTTCTTCCAGAACAAGGAGCTTAAGCCTTACAAGATCTCCTAGGAACTTTCAGCTCTCCTTTGGGGAGATATTTCTTTCTATTGAAGGGAAAATTTCCCAGTAACTCTTCTGCTGCTGGGCACTGAGACCAGAGACAGCGCTGCACTGCTCCCTCATCCTTTCCTAAGGGACTCACACATCCCAGGCTGTGCCCTCTACCTTTAGTTTCCCGTTCTCGTTCCAGCTTGTCTGCTTGAATTCATTCAAAGGTGTAAGAAAAAAAACCTCTTGGGACTGTCTGTCCTGTGCTGCACCCACCGCCGTAAAACCTCGGCTGCTGTACTACTGGTTCTTATCAGCCATCACACCTTAAAGTATAGAAGGTGTGTCTAATATTAGCCAGGAAACGTCACAGTGAAGACCTGGACTTTTTCAGCTAATCGGTATTAATAACTTCCTATGTTTGAAGACAGCCCATAGGAAATGCAGCC
The DNA here is from genome assembly GCA_031468815.1 of Morus bassanus. Classification (NCBI taxonomy): domain Eukaryota; kingdom Metazoa; phylum Chordata; class Aves; order Suliformes; family Sulidae; genus Morus; species Morus bassanus. The sequence goes on along the minus strand of CM062572.1, from coordinate 7,684,326 downwards.
TGACTCATCTACCCTGTAATTAGATGAACTGCTCGAAAAAGTGCAGGTGGCTGCACCACAAAGGCACATTAGCCAAGGTACAGAATACGCCTCTGACCAAAGGGCAGATAATAGCAGCAATAATTTCCTTCCACTGATATAATATAAAAAAGCAGTATTTCTGGCAGATTTGGCATCTGGCTGAGGCTGGAAACACAAGCAGTCATTTTCTTTCTCTCTCTTATCTCACTCAAGGGAAATCTGTAATATGCACAAAGCCTTGATTTATTTTTTACACTCTCACAAATTACTGGAAAACAATTATGCAGTTAAATTTCATGAAAAACAGAAGATATTCAGGCCTATTTGCTATATAGGTTATACCTAGATTGTGATTCTTACCAAAGATATTTGTTTACTGTGTTCATTTTTCCTGCCAAGTTCTGCCATATATCACTTTTATGTATCTGAAGGCCATGGTGTAATGCAATATGAAGCTATGAATGGGATAAAGTTACATATTCTCCATTGATTTTCCATTGTGTCCATTATCTTTAATGCTGGAATGCAAGTTAGTACGAGGGCCGGAAGCCTCTGCACCTCCGCGCTGACTGCTGCCTTATGAAAACCATCCCCAGGGGACAGATAAAATCAGCTGCAAGTTGCACAGAGGAGACAGGAGTCCCCCAAAGTGTCCGGCTTAATGAGGGAAGTGGGTGGCTCGCCCGTCTGTAGGAAAGAGAGAAGGAGAAGGTAGACTCGGGGAGGGGGACATGAGGGGCTGGGAGGAAACCAGAGACAGGCTGGACATGAAGGCAGGGGAAGGAAAAGAGAGGGAGAGGAAGGGAGCATGACAGATCTGCCCTAAGGCTTCTTAGCAGTGGAGAAATGTTTTTTGCGTGCGTAACAAAGGAGGAAAAGAAAGACATTTGTGGTGCATGATGCTCCTATGATGCTGTTGTTCCCTGCTGCAAAGTCCCCCAGGCACCACCAGCATCGCTGCCTGGGAGAGCAGTGCTCAAAAGCCATCGCTCCCCAATCCCAGGTCTTGTGGAAAGCAAGCTGAGGTCTCACTGCCATTGCTGCTCAGCGCCATGGGTCAGGATGAGCAGGGAGGGTGTTTTCAGGCAGCATGGGAGGTTGCCACCATGGCAGCTCAGGCCAAAGGCCAAGCATCGGCACTCGGGTGCGAGGAAGATGAGCGGGATGGGAGGATGCAGCTGCCTGGGGAAAGCAGGCCGCTCAGGCTTGCCGCCCAGATGGGCCCAATTGCACTGGGACTAGATGTTAACACTAGCTCTCTAACAAGCTTCTCAAATCGCATTTTTTAAAGCTGTGTGTTAACAGAAAACAACTGTTCAAATTTAGCAAGTTCCAGCACCACTTTCACCCTTGTTACGTCTGGGCTGCAGGAGTAAGAAACACCACTGCCACTTAATTTTTCATTCCTCTCGCAAAGGGTTAGAGCAGTTAGTCATGCAAGTGGTCGCCTTGGATGATCCCACGCAAGCAATCCCAGCAGGATTTCTCCATGTGTGACTAACTGCTCCTCCCATGAGGCCAGAGCTTCCCATTGGGAAGGCAAAGGACTCCCCATTTTAGCAGCAGAGCTGTCTGTAATCTTAACTCCGCAGTCACTGCTGCTGCCCCTGAAATGTATTTTTAAGATCAAAATTCTTCTGCAGGACAAGTGACCTGTTCGTCTTTGTCTGGCCTTTACTGCTCTGGCTACTCTCGTTGACATCTGTGACTAATTCGTGATCTATGAAACCGAGCTGTGACCAATACAAAAAATCTTTATTAAAACCCTGCCAGGCTGATCAGCAGGCATTTCTCGGGAAAGCTGCTCAAGAAGAGCTGGCTGTGAGTAACTCCATGGGACAACATTTCTGGAATGAGCATCTCATCACGGCTCACCTTGAAGCACATCAGCTCGCAGCTGTGGACAAGCCACCTTGCTTCACCTGTAACCCTCGGGACAGAGCTCAGGGACCTTCATCCAAATTTTCCTCCAGTTATTTTGCCTGGTAGAGAAGAGGCTGAAGCTGACATAGAGCAAGACCTTTCCAGCTCACGCAAGAAAAATCTGGTACCTTGTTTTGCTATTTTAGCAGGGGGAGAACATGAGCCAGGCTCCTTCCCACCTGCCCCCCTCACTATATGTTTGTGTATGTGCATGTGCTGCGCAGCAGGACCCCTTTTCTCATTTAAACAGCCAATTAAAGCCTACTTTGGCACTTAGCACATGACATCAACTTGCAGTACTTAAGCTGCCTAGCACAGTGTGAATTTAATTTGATAAAGGGGCAACTAATAAAGATCTTGGAAGGCTGGTTAAAGTTCATTAAGCCTTTCCTTTCAACATACACTTCCCTCCAGTGCAAAAGCTTGCGTCTATTTTTTTTTTTAAAAGCTGTGTTATATCCTGCCACCAGAAAAGGTGCCTGTGTCACATCCCGACAGAGTATATTTAAAGTCTCACTGTCAAAGTCATGTCAGGCCTTGGTTCTTTGCCCAGAAATGTGCAGAAAGAAAAATAAAAGCCCCTTTCCCTGAGTGCAGGGCGAGGAGTGCAACGCGGGTTGGTGCAGGCAAGCTCCTGAGAGGGGAATTGGGCTTCTGTCACACTGAGCTGCATTCACCCTCCTTCTCTTGAGCCATCCATAATTCCAGATGGCTTTCATAAACAGATGAGGAGGCTCCTCTGAGTTCACTGGTTTAATGAAGCCCGTATGGCTGACTCATGTAATAAGTATTTAATCATGCTGATGAAAATAATTTTTAAAACTTCCACCACACACAGTGCTGTTCCCTGTGCAGCCGTGGAGCTGATAACACAACATCACAGCCAAGGAACCTCCGTTTTCCAGAGCGTCTCCAGGTGCCTGCCTTGACGTTCATCAAGGGGTTATAAACGTGCACATGCATTTGTGCATTGCCAGCCTCTAACAAGGACCTGTTCATCTTTGAAAACAGTCATCAAATCACCTACAGAAGTGCCACAAAAGGCATCTTTTTTTAAGCTCCACATTCCCTGAGCAGCTGTTTCAGAGGTCACTCAAGGGTTAACACTTCAGTGTTTATATCTTCTCATTAGTTTCTGTTTGTGCTCTCAAATGCCCATGCCTTAAAAATTTGCAGAGCTTAAGTGGTCTCCATTTGTAAACAGAGAAATGCCACAATACCGTGCAAATACTGAGTCATCTTAGGCGGAAATTGTTTCTCTTGTCAGCAGAAGTAATCATCAATGCCACAAAAGACATGGGCCTTCATCATTTCCAGAGCATGGACCTAAACAAATGCATGTAAGTCCATTACGTGGCAACTGGTGGGCCATACAATTTTAGTACATTTTAAGCTAGCTCCAAAAAGTCGGTCCTCCTCCTTTCCTCCAGAGAAAACCCAGAGCTGATGGTCCCTTCAGAGCAGGCTGCACACAGAGGGTGGGGTGACCCTCCCTGGGACAAGGCTGGGGGCCTTAGACCTCTTCTCATGTGCTGTTGTCACCCAAATAGTCTCATGTGGGCTGGAAGACTCAATGCCAAGATTTGAACTTGTTCCTTGGGGGATAAGGTCCATAAATCGCTACCTTGGAGGGTCAGAAAGGGCTGGAAAAGTCAATGCGGTCTGAGAACGAGAGAGGCCACCTTGCATGGGCTGTAGCACTGAGAAAGTTCAAGGTGCTCTGCCAGGTACTGAGTTTGTTTCCGTGAAAGGCTGAAAGAATAAACATTAACTCTAGGGCTGGATTCCTGTTGTCATGTTTGTCCTTACCCTTACAACTGGCTCATCACCATTCAGCAGGTCCACTCACTTCTTCTGAGAGCTCTGGGGAAAGGAAGACGATGAATCCCATACAGTTCCGCACAGGCTCCCGGCCACAGAGGGCTGTAACCCTGGTTTTATGTGCATGGAATTTTGTGGGTCAGTCCAAATTTTGACAGGCAGATATTTTTTATCATCAGTTGAATTAGATTTAATTTTAAGTGTTGGGGGCAAGGCCACTTGAAGAGCTTTGATTTGTAAGATTATCTTTTCCAAATTCTAGAAATGTTGAAAGCTGAAGGTGTGTTTGCAGTATGTTATCAGTTACAAGATCGCTTACATCTCGATGGCGAAAAGGCTTATTTTCTGACATGAGACCAAACAAAATCTCCACTTTGTGTCACTAACAGTTAGTTTCCTTTTGTAAGCAATTCTTTGTTCTAATCACTGAAATGTAGCACAGTGTTCGTGGCTTTAGAAACTGGGTGTATTTTAATATCCCTCACTTGATTTTACAATAGACATTTTTTCACTTCTAAACATGCACGTGTTGAAAAGATACCAATATAGGCTGAACAGAAAGATGACTGTCATACTGCCTCATCCACTTATAAACAGTGTGCCCAGGAATTACCCCATGCTTTCTGAGTGACTGAGATGCCCTTTGTGCATAGTAGGTGCTGCTATAAATAGTTGTTCCTTGGTGGTTAGTGTTTAAGTCTTCAAGACTGGGAAGCGTTCAAAATTGGGAAGTCTTCTGGTTAACTTGGAATCATATTGCTGTAGCACCTAGATATACCTCCAAATAACTGGAGCATTACAGTCTTTAGAGGCTTGATAACAAAATCCAGAGTTCACTTGTATAAAGTGCTTCATCCTCCCATTCATGAGCTTATGAATTTTGGAGCTGTAGGATCAAACTCCACAAGTGCAGGAATTCTGCACCCCTTCTTGTATCTCACTTCAGAGCACCTAATTAAGATGTCATTGTGACTTTTCAGAAGAGCACCTTAATCAGAAAATCACTGGAACTGTGGAGAGGTCTCAATTTCCTTGGTTATGACTTCAAACTCTGGAGCTAAAGGACACCAAGAAGAGAGCTTAATGCCTATAAATCTTGTAGTGTGAACTGATTCACGACTCAGACAAAGGGCCCAAGCCCCTAAGAGTCAGGAGAACAACCCTTTAAAATACAGTTTGCTACTATCGCTGGAAACTTTAACCCACTGGCTTCACACTCAGAAGGTTTAAGCTGCAAATGGCAGGAAAGGATTTATGTGTTCCTCTGAACAAAATACGTCAGGGTAGGAAAACTTGACCCGACAGTTTTGAGACATGCCTGCCATAAATAACCAATTGATTGGCTGACTCGCAAAGCCATTAGCAGGCGTGAGGTGCCTGCTGAGATTCAGACACCGCATAAAATGCTGGCGGTGCCAGCAAAATGGACACGGCAATTGGCTATGCAGTTGTCTTCCAGCAGACCACTCAGGAGGGCTCGTGAAAAATTGAGAGGCTTTCATCTTGCTCGTTTGACACCATAGCTCTGGAAGGGGATTGTGCGTGGGATCCAGTCTGTCGTGGGCAAAGGGGGAAGAAAAGAGAGATAAAATGACCACCTTGTGCTTGAGCAGTAAATCATCTGGAAGAGTAAAAGTATTGCAAATGAAGTTGGAGATCCTGCCTTGACAGTTGCAGACGATGAGTCTTTTCTGCTGTAAATCACCACAGCTGCCAAGTGGCACTGGTAGGTCGGAGCTAATGGGGCTTTCCACCCACTGAAAAGTGGCAGCAGCAGTTACAGGAGAAGGGAATTTGGTGACTCAGATCACAGGCTGTGAGGTGAGAGGACCAGAGGTTATGTTCTACTATCTGAGAATGGGACATTTTTACCTTTTCCCTCCATCCCTTTTCCCTCCCAAAGAATGCACGTGATGCACCCTTCTTCACTCTCACTACTGCAGCCACACTTTCTGGACTTGGGTTGTTCTTTTTGCAGTGTCCCACCCTGATGGCAAGGGGAAAGATAAGAGCAGTGGAAGTCCCCTGGAGCTCTGCCTACCAAGTCTTTCATTCTGGAGAAGAGCAGGCAGTAGGAAGCAGAGCAGGCATGATGCTGGTCTACTCCAGACACTCATTTATACCAATCTGAGACAAATGCACCATGAAATTGAGTAGGAATCTGGGTGTAAATGGCTACATAAACAGCAGCCTAACGACGAACCAGAGCCAGTTCCTCAGGGAGGCTGCGGCTTCGGGCATTAGCCTTGAACAAGCAAAGATGGAGCCTTGTTCCAGTATCAAACATGAGATGAGAAGTGGCAGCTGGGAGATAAAAGGCAGGTATGAGGAATGTGGGTATGTGAAATTACATTCAATCTGATCCTGCTCAGAGTCTCAAGTTCTTTCCCGGCTCTTCCCGCTCAAGGAGATAGTGGGCCAGCTCACAAGGACCAGCTCCCTTGGTGGTTATCTCCTCCTGTGTTAGCCAGATTGCCCCTTGTACTGGCTTTTAGAGGAGTGAGAAAGTCCTCAGTCCTGACACTGCCACCACTCAAACCCATTGGCTCTTTCAGATCCAGAGGATTCCTCCACTATGTAGGACTTGGTTCCTCCAGACAGTTTTTCATTTTATGGATTGGATTCAACAGTTTGGTTTTTTTTTTCCCCTCCAGGGAGTGAAGGCCTGCAAAGGAAGAATTGGTTCCAAATAATTGCCTTTACACAGATGCACTGGCTGAGTATTGACATGCTGCTGCCCAGGTGGTTTCCTGGTGGCTCTTAAAACATCAGAAATGGTGAGCACCAGCAGAGGATTCATCTGCTTACAGAAATCTGGCCCTATTCCTATGAACTACAAGACTGTACAAGCGTGACTGTGCCTGAAGTCTCACTAGCTAATCTCAGGTTTTATTATAGTCCTCTGCTATCCCAGCAACGTCTTTCAAAGAGGCAAAAATATCTCAATCTCCCCACCCAGCTCTAGTCCCCCCATTTCAATGCCACAAACATTCATGCTTGCATGCAGTGCTGTCAGAAGCCTTCCAGCAGAGCAATCTGCAGGCCAATGAGCATCACTGGAGTGAAGACCTCATCCATGCTCAAAGCACTGTCCCCAGAACTCGTGGCATCACTTTAGTCAACGCATTCAAAGCACTGAGGGTTGGCATTGCCAGAGACTGGTATTCATGACTCCTCTTCACACCAGTTTGCCCTGTGGTTTCTAAAACTGGAAGCTGAAGTAACAGACACAGGAAAAAAGGAAATCAACTAAATATTTCCCATCTCTGGAATATGGAAAGATGGGGGTTCCCAGGTTGGATGGGGTGTCTCTGCTATCAGGAAGAAAAGGCAAGAGAAGGTCAAGGGAGAAGGACTTTGTGTCTCAAAACACAGAGGAAACTGCTGCCAAATACTTTGAATTTATTCTCCCTTCTTTTTTGTTGTTCTTTTTTTGAACTGAAATCAGCCTTAGGCAAGGGATTGGAGGCAAGAAGCTGTTGGGATCTTGCTTCTGTTTTGCAGGCAGTAGTTCCTTTGAATTCACAGGCTTTTCATATAAATTAGGGAGATAAGAATGATCATATTTAATAAGAACAGGAGCTCAGCACCTCATCTCTGACAGCAGTCAGTAATAAATGCTTTGGAAACAAGTATCAGAAAGGGAAGAGCAGTTGTCCCGCAGTCAGCCAGCTTCTAGCCCACAGTACTTTAGAGTCTTCTGAAGACAGATGTTGTATCCATACGGCTTCTGCAATGAACAAGCACTTTCACTTTTGCTTCCTTTAACCTTGCTGTTGGGCAATTTCCTTAGGCACCATCTAGGCCTGGTTTTATGGGATAAAGTGAATAACGGCTCCATGTTCACTTCATAACTACCGAGGGCTCGGTCTATGTCCCCTCCTTGCTAGCTTCTTTCCAAGAAGTGTCTTACTCTCTTTGAACTGCCTGTTTTTTTTGAAACTTAACACTACATTTTGTACAAATATTTTGCTACAGGAGAGAAAGTACTTGATTTTGGAAGTGTCATTTTAATACACACAGCGCAAATGTTTATAAATACATACCTGCACACAGACACGGTGCTTGTCAAAACACATTCAAAGGATACCTAGCTTCTTTCGCATTACATACTCGGAGTGAAAATAACCAGCTATATTTAACCCAGATCCAAGCCCAGACTAAATTATTTTAAAGGTCAATTAAAGAACAGAAAATCTCTCTAGCTAAGAGATAAAAAGCTCCGAGTCATCTGCAATTCCAAGAGCTTTAACAGAACTAAAGCTCAGAATGAGAAAGTGTAATTAAGTACAATTTCATATAAAAGCCATTGACAACTCCAAGTTTCTATACCTGCCAAGACCTGAATTCAGATGACTGCATTTGGCCTACAGCAGTTGATGGAAACTCCATCACTCACCACACTGATGTAGTTATTTGGAAACCAACGGCTCTTGGCAGAGAAAATACATTTCAGCTTCTGTTGAATGACTGCACATATGATGAGCAGAAGACGAGATAGACCAATAACTGGTGCTCAAATTTGGATTATGTTTTGGCTGGTGCTTAAAGTTCAGGTCTGAGGCCAAGTGAAGGCTAGAATTTAGCCTGCAATGTAATCCCAAAATCACATGGACTCTCTTCCTCAGGTATTGGACTCGGTGGCAGAAACCTGGGGGTATTTTCTCCCTTGCGATAGCGCATCCGCCAGTTTGGCAGGCGCTGCTGTGCTTGCTGCATTCCTGTTGGCCCTATGTGAGTCAGCTCTGGAAAACTCTTATTTAACCACAACTGGAAAAGAAAGAGAGAAAAAAAACCGAGCCAAAACCCACAGATCAAATATGTAAGACGGGTTTGAGCCACAAAGTCCAGTTTTCTACCCTGACAGCCTGCATGATCTCAGCTCAGAGATCCCAATGCAGTCCCCGCAACAGCCACAGACAGCCAAAAGAAGCGCTTGCAGAGCTGAGACCCCGCTTCAGTCACCCAGCATCAGCCAGGCAGGCGATAGCAGTCCAACCCAGAGAGCAATGAACTCAGCAAGCCAAATCCCTGAAGAAACATCGGTATTTGTTCTCTCCCGCTGCTTGGAAAAGCTATTTCCAGAACTTAACTCAACACCTTCCTTCAACCTCAGAACGCCTCCTTGGGTAAACATAATCACCTTCCAGGTTTGGGCCTTACACAGAAAGAGATCAGTCCACATAGGGATGATATTTAGCACAGGTCACAGTTTAAAATGCCATCAAAAATATCTGGAAGGGCATTCATGTTTCAGCTTTGCCATCAGCCCTAAGGTGAGGACACCTCAGCGCGTCTGCTCAAGGCGTGGATTTGTGACGTGCACCAGAACATTTGTGCAATAAGCAGAAATGACGGCCCAGCTCCATTTCTTTGTATAGGCTGCGATTTCTTAATGTGTCCGACACATTGGGAACCCATTCGAAAAGCAGTGATGGAAAACTTGGAAAGCAAATGGAAGTGAAGAAAAGCCCTTGGTGTAATTTTACAGTGTGTGAAAGACTTAAAGCAAGAAACACAACCAGATGCCACAAGGAAACTACTTTCAATTAGTTCTGCTTTGTGTTATACCTACTGATGAAAAATAAAAACAAATTCATTCTGTCAACAGCTCTATCTATAGCATAATCCTTAAATGAACTCATCCGTCAAACTGGTCTCCTCTGGCAAAACATATTACAATCCCTGTTTCTCAGCTGTGTGAATCAATCATCTGTTTCCCAAACCCATTGGTCAACATCTTAGGAACTCAATATATTTTTATTGCGCTAAACAAGCCAGTTGCAGGGCACCAACTTCACCACACCACCTATGAACAAAGTGTTCATCTATTAGCAAACTCTGCGATTCCAGGGGAGCTATTCCCCTGTCAAGGTTACATGGTAAATGCGCCTGACCTGGAACAAAAGCAGACCTCAGCCTTCTTGCCCCAGCAGCGTACACAGGATGTGCTGCTGCTCACGGCTGGACAAAGCAAGAGCACCGAAAAACAAACCAGATTTTTTTTCTAGGTGGACAGTTCAGAAAGTGATGTTTGAACTAGAAGAAACAGAGGTATACATATGCACTTTTGAGACAAAGCTAATGGTTCACATTGAAGTTGCAGCAGCAGAACCCCACCAAAAACACAGACATCACTGGCCGTATTCAGTCACATTTGCAATATTGTTCAGTGGTGTACGTTCCCCATACTCGATGCAGGACCTTGAAGTGGGGGGTCCCTTCCTGGGGCTCTGAAGGCTGCTGCAGCCCAAGAGCACAACCTCCTTCAAGCAAAGGGATCCTGTGAGAGGAAGACCTGCTCTCATTCCCATGTCATTGATGGGAATATGCAGGTACAGCCATAATCCATCCTGGAGGTACAAAGGGATGTAGGTGTGGGGGTTTCCGAGGGTTTTGGTGCCTGACCTCCCAAGCCAGGCTAAGAGGCAGAATTGGCCAGGCCAAGTTGATACGTGCTGTGCTCTGCATGAGCCACGTCAGGACGGAGTGGTCAGAGAACAACTTTAGTCATCATCACTGAGGGCTGAAACGTGCCTCAAAGTCATCCTTGAAATCCTGTTTCCCACCAAGACTCACTCGTGCTGTGAACAGAGACTTGTGCAGTTGGTGCTTCTGCCTTCACGATATTGGTTGATAGAAAAATCTACTAAAAGTGTAATGCAAACCTGGGAGTTTCTTGCAGGTGTATTAGCTTAGCCAGGCAAACTACAGCAGTGGTCTTACCTGAGGCCACCTTATGAAAGCTTATTACTTAGTTGTATTTTAACTATTAAAATGACAACTTCTATGAAATTTACTGTGGATCCCTCAAAATAATTTATCATGCAGGTACCAGCACAGACATCTAAGGGATTTTGAGCAAAGGAGACATATCAAGGATACCCTGGTCTTACTGTCCCAGCAATGGTACCAGCTACTTTTGGCATTACAGGAGCAGCAATATCCCACCAATAGCATACTGGTTCAAGATAAATGTCCATCATCTCCCATGGATTTCAGTTATCTGGGATATTTGGGAAATTTTGCTTCTGGATTTGAAATTTTTTGATATAAGTCTTTACAAAAAGCCGAACCTTTCAGAAAGATCTGGGTAACATTTTCTTGAGTCCTGGGGTGGAAGCAGAATGGCAGAGGACTCTCTCCACCAACAAGGAGATCTTACAGAGGTCTGTTACTGATCAGCTTGGATCAACATGAAAAGTGGCCAGAGACGTATCTCTGAATACGCTGCAGGAAGCAGAGCAAGTTACCAGGCTTAAAAAAAATAGAACATGAACTTTTTAGCCACATTTTTAACAATATCAGAGTTTATTGAAAGGCTAGGCAGGTTGGAGGAAAGCAAGATACATCCCCAGTGTGGCAACCTGCCTCTTCCAGGACGAAGACTGACCATGGCCAAACTCAAGGAACCTATGTGTCCTCTTCAGCAGGTACTAAGTCTCAGCTGCAGGAGAACACTGAAGGTGGTGCATATAGGTATCAATAAATTTCACTGCTGAAGGCAGTAAAGACAACAGGATTCTTAGTTTGATGTGGATTTTGACAGCTCAGGCATGCTCTGCCCAGGGCTCCCAGACCCGGCTGGTCTCGGCGCTGGGCCTGGCAGCCCGAGGAGGAGGAAGGGGGGAATTTGTCCGAGCTGAAACCAAAGTCAGGCTTCCCTGAGGAACAAAGTCACGTCTCCCAGACACGCGTATGCTGGGGGAATCTTGGGGCAGACAGGTGCCTGGCCCACATCCGCACGCGGGGACAGACCAGGAATTTTCTGAGTTAAATGTCTCCAGCACCAATACCCTTGGGAGGAATAAAAAGTTGCCAGCAGGGCTGGCTGAAAAACAAAGCAAACAAGGCATGTATCACTGGAGAGTCAAATAATCCCTGTGCGGCGAACAAAGTCAAGTTCGAGGAATGAAACCTCACTGCTCGCAGGCAGTGGCTGCTGAGGGCATGTGTGCTGTGGAACCAGCCTCCGGAAAGTCATCTGGTGTTCATCTTCCCCAAACCCAAAAATAACCACCCCAAATCCCCCGGCATCACCACGGAGAGGCAGCCTCAGTATCTTTCCTCTGTCAGAGGAGCCACACACACGCAACACACCAGTGGAAGCAGCAGAAGGGATGCGCTTAGCTCTGCCCAGGAGCTCGCTCCCTTCTTTACTGAAGGACCTGCTGTGATTCCCTGCCCTACACCATGGGCTGAGGCCGCCCACCCCTCCTGCCCTCACTGGCTCATTGTTCAAAACCTCATCTGTAAATGAAGCTAAAAGACCCGCTAAGGGCATCACCAAATCCAAGGATTCAAGCCTGTGAGTCAGCCCCACACTTTGCTCATGATCTGGCCTTGAACACCATGAGGTTTTTGACAACGACGCATTGAGCATGCCTTCGCCGTGCTTTCTATGTCCCAGATCTGCTCTACAGTCACAAGAAGTAAAAAGATTTTTCTTTTCAAAAATGAAATTCTTTCTACTGGCACGACCTCTGAGCCTAAAGCCTCTGTACAAGTATCAGGTATTGCTAATTCATACCGAAGCAGTGAAAATTGGCGACGTGGCACAGTCCTGCTGCTCACCCTGGGACTCCGTAGTCAGATTTCGGTGCAGACATGGGATCACTTAAAAAAAAAAAAATCCACATCAGTGCCATTAAAGAAGTATCAAGATACTTGAACTCTGATGGAGATAAACATAGTCTGTTCAAGGAAAGGTGAAAAATATCCTCAATGTTCATAGCATTTTTCAGAAAGAAAAAAAATTTGTTTAGATGAGGCAGACGCAAGAACTAACATCAAGTCCAGTCCCTGTTGGTCTCTTCCCAAAATCTCCAGGGGAAGACAGCGGGTGTCGGGGGCCAGACGTGGGCCTGGCTGTGGGACTGGGGCTGCTTTGGGCTTTTTCCACCACAAGGACGCTGGGCCAAGGGCAACCTTTACCTAGCCCAAAACAACCTTTGTTTTGCTGAGGTTTTTTGTCATAATTAAAGCAGCATGATGCAAGACAAAACATGCAATCCTCAAAAACAGGTTAGATAAACAAGAAGGCGGCTGCTCAGCACGCAACTGTGCTCCCAGCTGGGAGCAGAGCTCCACAGGTGCCCAGGGCACGGCAAGCCCAGCCTAAGCCAGGGGATGGCTTCGGGCTGGGCTGGGGTTGCCCACTGGGGCATTGCTGGGCATGAGCTGTCCCCCCAGCCCAGCCCCAAGTGTTTCCTCCTGCCCTGCTCAAAAAACATCGATGCACAGGCTGGGGGCTCACCCTGGCAAGGCACGTGGGGACCGTGCTGCAGAGCTCTTGCCCTTACCATCAGGGCATTTGTGCTCCCAGTCACTGCATCCCGCTGTCCTCAGAGAGCTGCCCTGAACACTTGTGCCCTTCACATCCCTGGGATGGCGTCGCCCCCCAGGCCCGGTGCTGTGACAAGCTATAAATATTCCTCCCAACCTTCCCTCATCACTCAAGTCCCTGGCACCCCGGCGGTGGCCGCAGCAGCCCACGGAGCAACCCGCAGCCCCCGGCCGGTGCGGGGGCACCACCTGCTTCCCCCTCCCAGCGGGGTGCCCACGGAAGCTTGAAGCCCTGGGGGGAATGGGACATGCCGCAGGCTCTCCCAGAGACACCGGCAGATTAGTGGCTCTATTTTTCAAGTGGATTCTCTCCCACCCCCTCCAACTTTCATTCAATTTACAATATAAGACAACTTGGCAGGACAGGCAGGGTCTATATATAAATCCCGGTGGCCATTTCGTCAAAGAAACCTCAATGAGCAAATGGCCTCTGTACCTGGAATGCGGGTTTATGCAAGTGACAGGTCAGCAAAGCAGCTGCCCTCTTTCCTCGCAGCACAATGGGGATAGCAGAGATGCCATCAGCACTATTTCTTTCCTATCCTGCTGTGCACTAAAAAATTTATTCTAGGAACATTAGGGAGCAGGGGAGTAAAAATAGATATGCAGGTTCAGCAAATGGCTCCCTCCACTCCTTGTGTTTCATCCTTTTTTTGCAGAGAATAGAAGCAAAAAGAGTTCCGTTACTCTATGTTTGCTCAGCAGCTCCTGATAACAACACTCACTGCTTTATGGGCTCATTTTTAAAATGCTTCCAGCAACCTGGGCATTTCTGCGGTTCTGTTTAAACCAGAAGAGATGGGGGTTTTAAAAGATCAGCCTGGGCGGGAAGTGTCAAAACGTTTGCTGCAACGGCTCCAGATGAAGCTGTTTTGCCTATCGCTAGCGGCAGCAACTAACATTAACCACGTGGTAAAGAGAGTAAGAATTAAGGTTTACTTTGCTCCAAGACCTCTTGCCCAGGGGTGAGCAGCCTGCAGAGCCGTCCTGGGCACCAACCCCAGTCCCTCGTGCTCTTGCCACCCTGACCCTGAGTCCCACATATGTCCCAAGGCTGAGGCCAGGTGGGAGGCAGCTCCCACAGCCGCTCGCTGAAGTTCTGGCTCAGTGAAGCTGGGCTGAGCGCAAACCAGCTGGAGCTGCTGGGATGCAGCAACAAACCCTGCAGCTGCTGTGCCCATACAACGTGCCCATTGCAGAGGGGTGTGATGGCCAACTTTGCCTGGTCCCCAGAGAAGTGACAGTGGTTAAATAATCCTGGCGTTAACACTGGTGGAGTCATTTTGGTGAAGCAGCCTGGGAGGTGCCACACTGGTGCTGGGAGCATCTCCCACCCGCTGAGCCACCCCCTGTGGCTTTTTTAGACCCTCAGGGACAGGCAAGCGTGTTTATGGCCAGCTCAAAAGAGGCTGAGTGACAGGCTTTGACCTCGGGCTCTCTGGTTGAAGGCGGAGGATGAAGCTACAAGATGGGTCACTACAATAGGACCATTGCGGGGGGTGAGGGCAGACCAGACAACCGTGGCAGGGAGGCGCAGGCAGCTGAGGCATGGGGGGTGACAGAAGCAGCGGGGCTGATGTCCCCATCCCAGCCCACAGACCCCCTGCACGGCAGGACTGGTGCCACAGGGCTGTGCTTTTGATCACACGCTCTGCTCTGGGTTGGCAAAACACCACAGTTGCATGAAGCAGCCCAGGAAATCCTTCCTGTCCCCTTGCTGCCTCTTCCCCTCCACCCTTGGCCACCTTCCTCCTGCCCTTGGGGACAGCAGGGATGGGGAATCCTTTTGCCTTAGTGATCTTTAGCCTTGGCCTCTCTGTAGCTGGAGCAACCTCCAGCAGTCCTGCAGCCGCTCCAGGACCAGCCTGGTTGTACCAGAGCCCAGCCTGGGCAAAGGGAGCCCCTCGTTAGGGGCCGGATCCTGAAAATTCAGGCTTCACTGAGAGCGTCCAGCATTTAGGCTGGAAGCGTTCAGCTTCCCCAGCAGCAGGATGACACCAGAAAAGGGGATTGACCCTTGGGCACCCCTGTCACGCCCTTGTGCCCTTTATCATCACTCAAAGCCCCTGGGCTGGCATGGGACAACAGAGAGCTTCTGAATTCACCAAATTACTAATAAAACCTCACCTGTTTTTACAGGCAATGTCCATTGGACTCTGATCTTTAGATCTTCCCAGTCAAGCGCGTTCCCTCTGCAGCGCAGAAAGGGACTTCAATCCCCAGCTTCCCAAAAGCTCATTTAACAGCAAGCTGTAGGGACAAGGAATTTTAATAGAAGGCAAATTAAGCACTTTATAACTCACTTCCAGATTGATTTATATGGCCAAGGCTGCTCCGCTACTCCTTCACAGAGAAAAGATCCCTAAAGCAAACACCTTCAAAGGACTGATCCAATTCTTCAAGTCAGGAGAGGCAAACCCTGCAAGTCAAAGATGGGGCTAAAATGTGCACAAAACCCCCAAACCGCTCCAAATCTCCATGTGATAGATCTCTTCAGCCATTCCCTGAATCCCAGATGCTGGAGCCTAACGGATAACACTGAGCTACCAAAACACTGATGTACGCGGAGTTTCTGTACGCCTAGCGAAACACTGTGCTTAGCATTACATTTTTAAAAGATTCAATTTCTCAGCATTAAGGTTCGTTTCAAAGCAAGGAATTTCACTCGGTCTCTCCTGGGACCCCTAAACCCCTTGTGTTTGCATTCCAGCCCCGCAGAGGGAGTGAGGTGTGGCGGGGAAGTGCTCAGGCTAAGTATTTCCCCCTTTGCAGTGTGCTGGAGAATGTGCGGTGACACCTCCGCTCAAAGGGAAAGGCCTTGTTTAGACAAGACATGGCAAACACAAGGCCCCTGCCCTGGTGGAACGGCTTTGGTGGCTGGAAGAAGGTCAAATATCGACTTTAAGAACACTGAAAAATGGGGGTGGATGGGGGTTGGAAATCTGTCTGTGGTTTCCATGTATCTCCAGCCTGAGGCTTTGCATCCCTTGGGAAAAATGTCATTCCTTGGCTTCCGACCCACCAAATTGTCAGATTAGAGAATGGCAAGACAGAGATCTTCGACTAACGTTTGGCAGCCAGGCCAAGACAATGTCTCTCCACCATCATTCGAGTAATCTCCCATTGGAAAAGGACCAGACGAATGTTCCCGTTGCTCAGATGGTTCCAGAAGAAACGACTTGTAAACAGCAGCGGAAACCATGCCAGCAAATACCAAAAGGAAAACCGTACCATTTCAACAATTTTGGAGCTGGCTTCAGCAGCCATGCTCTGGTAAGTATTAAAAGTGACCATATCCATGCAGCTCCCTGCCCTGCCGTGGCTGCCAGGGAGCATCCCTGACCTCGCAGGGCACACCTCGTTGTGCAACGCTGTCCCCTGAGACATGGATCTTTCTCCCTAATCCCATCTGGTGATCACGTTGTGCAAGAGGCCTGGTTGCCTTGACGGTATCATTGCTTGCGTAACAGCTGAGGCTGTTCTTACTCATCCCCACCTCGAACCCCTTCTGACCCTTGGGAAGGGATGTGCCGCAGTACAGCGGGCAACCCCAAAGTGCCACGGGAATGACTCCATTGGTCTCAGCACCCACCAAATCTGAAGCAGCCCATTTTCGTGCAACAGGGTTTATGGATAAATATGCATTGATACATTAAAAGGGAGTTTTAGCTCTTCACTCCGCCTTTCCTTACTACTAGTGCCTGGCAAGCTGCAGTCTGTAAGCAGGACCTCACTGTGCTGCGTCGCTCCTGAGAAGAGCACGTCCAGGAGGGGTAAAAGGACCAATGTCCTGAAGATGCAACAATGTTTGGGGCATAAATTCCACATAGCTTTGTTGAGAAAAATATGCGCGGTGACCCTGTACTCAAACATGTAGACAGCATCAAAAGGGCAGTGAAGGCTATAAGCCTGCTCTGGAGCCTGGGCAGAGGAATGAGCTATGGAAATGTTGTCTCAGACACTTTCTAGTGACCTCAACTCTCCCCGTTTGAGCAAAGAAGTTACCTCCAGACAGACCTTCCATCCGCATCCCTTAACCTGCCGCGTGCGATTTCACCTATAGCTCTGCACCACTGAACTCCAAGCCCTGACAAACTTGGTCAGTACCCGGTCAGTGAGCAACAGCAGAAATTCCCCTGCACCCCTACCCAAATCTCAGGGGTGAGTGAGCCTCAGACAGGTTCCTACGACCGCGGGATGACTGGCAAGTAAAATGGAGCAAGAGGAGGAGAAGGTCGGTGCTATTTCAGAAGTTCGCCCCAATGCCATACAGACACGGGTTAACAGGTACGCCCTCAGCACAGCTTCTGCCCAGGCTGTCTCTGCGTCCGCATTTGGTACCCACCAACATGAACCCGATTCTGTCTCACACCTCAGGCTCTTCAAAGCTTAGGCCTGAAGGATATCGATTTATATATTTGGAGAAAGAGAACTGAATTGTAGCCAATAAAAAGCATGAATTCAGCCATTTCTCTCTTTAACAGGGATGGAAGCTGTTCACCAAAATCCTGAAGCAAAAATCTAAACACGCAGCCCCTGAGCTATGCCCAGTGCCAGACCTGTAAGCATCTATAAAATACACAGGCTACTTAAAGCCTTCCTACAGGAGATTCACAGCCACGAGCTGCACAAACCCAGCTGGGGAAATGCTATGCTAAAGCCCCGCTTCCAGACCGACGTACAAAATGAAACAGCAGAGCGTGACCAGAGGAGGCAAGAATAGTGCCCGAGATTTTCATGGCCCTCGACTCCAGCCCTAAAGGTTCTGTGCCATCATAACCACATCCCAAATCTTTTCTCCATCCCTGCATGTAAATCCCATTATCAAGCAGAGCTACCTGGGAGGGTGGAGAGACCAGGCCCACGGGAACACCGTCCCACTCCGGTCGATGGAGCGGCGAGACCGGGCACCTGAAAGGCAACAGCCTGAAACAACCACCCCGAGCTTCCAGGGCTCGTTAACTCTCCTCTGGCCAGATCTGTGATTTGCTACATGATGCGTGGAACAATAATTTCCACCCTTGGTCTTCAGAAAAGTAGTTCTGCAACCCGGGCTGATTAGCCACTGCACCAGCCTCCCCGTTCGTCGTGTAAATCTAGTGCCTTCGATTACATCATGCCAGAAAACTGAAATGTAAGTCAGATGGTGAAGGCATTAATGGCAGCACTGTAAAGGCTCAACAATGCAAACCTTCCCAAAATGAACTGTCTTGACCTTTGCCGGGCTGACAATAAAAGTGTGACATCATGTGCAAACGAGCTTTAAATTTAAACCAGGTGCAGAGAGCTGCCTGGCGTCGTGCGGCTGCTGTATAAACCACTAACATGCGAGCGGCGATGCTGGAGGCAAGAGAAATGCCAAGCATGGACAGGACCCACTCGGCAACAAAAACAGGTACGAGCAGCCGCTGTGGTGCAAGACCAAATTCTGCATCACACTTGAAAAAGCCGGGGTTTGTGCTATTTGGTACCAGTTCTAGCCAGGGCAAACATTATTAAGTAAACGCAAATTTGCTGATATTTATTTCCACGTGTGTGAGCATTCCTACAGCTCTGGAATCCAGCCAGCAGCACAATAATGAGGTTTTTCCATTTTTCGCTTCTATTCAGGCCTCCCTTAGACCTCGCAAAGCGCTTTGAGCTGTGCTCACAGGTTGTCAGTCACGGCTGTTAGAAAGCACCACGATTTACAGCCAAAAAGCACGTCCCTGCTCCAGAGCCCCTCCAGGGCAGCCATCATCCCTCTCGCTACTACCCTGCAACGAAATGGCCTACTTCCCTGGCTGACCCTCACCTTGCTGCACAGGGTGGCCCTTCCTAAAGGGGTTTCCATGAGCAGTTTTCCACCCCGCCTCGCTCTGCCAGGCCAGCCAGGCACCCACTGTCCACGGCCCGGAGGCAGTGCTGGCACGGGGCGGCATGCTGCACAGCCACGGCCTCTGGCGTCTCTTCTGCTGCCTCTTGCTTTATAGAGGGGAGTAGAACAGCGCAGAAGAGGCAGGTTTGCTGTTGATGAAACCGATACCTGAGAGGATGCCAACAAAGCAGTTCTCACTGGACAAGTTATTTTCTACATCCTTTGTGTTTTGGGGAACAGAGTTCAAAGAGTAAAATTGAGCACTGAGAGCAGACAGGTCCGGGAAGAGCAATTCCGAACAGCTTCCCGGACCATGTCTCGCATCCATTTCAAGCTGGGTGCTGCAAGACATCGCCCGCAGAGCAGAGTGGGGACCACACAGAACCGCGTGGATGAAGGAGAACAGGCGTAAGCGCACAACTACACCACCACCAGCAAATCTGGAACCATTTTTAAGAAAGACACCCTTCCCTGGCGAGAGTAATGCTACAGCCTGAGCTGGGGCTAGCACCAGCACCACCGCACGTCAGGAACTAACCGCAGAGACGACAACGCTTGGTTATTTCTCTAAGCAGGCACGTTACGCACAAAGCAAAGATGACAATCAAATGAGTTATGCAAAAACTGTACTTTATTTTCTGGGTTTTTTTGGAACGTGCCCTGGCTGTTCCACGGGGAATCTGAGGGAGGGAAAACTCAAAATAGGAAACTTGTACAACATACAGGTTTGACACGAGCTAGGCAAGTTTTCCATACAGATAATTCTTTTTAACAATTCCAATTCCACATGAAGCATGGTTGAATGATCACTACTGAAACACAAATACAAAAAACACCACCACAAACTGCAGAAATTAGGCAGCACTTTTGTAATACTGAAAATTTTCTCCCATCGGCAGTCAGCTGTTCAAGGATTTACCATCTGCCCTAGCAACTCAATCAGAGATCCTGTTGCACCACCATGTTTTCATCCTCATTAAGAGGATTGAAAGGGTAGGAAATATGGCACCTTGAGTATCTTACACACGACACGTACGATTTAAGAAGTCCAAATCAGCACAGTCTTCCCATGTTGCAAAGTTAAGATGTCTCCATGCTTCAAAAAGACAAATTCTTACAAGAACAGACATGATGGGCACACCAAAAAGGTCTGCCTGCGCATTGAACCTTTGGTGATGGGCAGCGGTGGGCATGAGCCTGCAGGGCAGGGATAAAGCAGTGCTTTCCCTGATCCACAGCCTCTCACCCAGGCTGCACTGCCCCGATGATCACTTGGACCGTTCTGCTAACGGCGCATTCCCGCTCAGTGCCGTGTAACTGGTATTAATGCAAAACTGAAGTGAAGAGGAAGGTGAAAGGAGGGACAGAGAGAGGATAGGACAGTTTTAGTGTCTCAATTTTCACTATACAGGGACACAAGAGAGAATTTTAAACAAACTTATTGCCGTGAAAATCAACATATTAAGATACAAACTGCTTAGAAACATGGGAATAAAACACGAGCATTTGCCAGAATACAAAGGCAGGTTTCGAGCGCTTTTGTTTTGCAGCACTCGTTCCTGCAATGCTGTTTACAAAAGACACTCTCCACACCCAGCTTACCACAATCCATCTGAAATTTGAGCAGCCTTCAAATGGACAAGGAATGGAAATAGGAGAATGAGAGAAAACAAATCAAAGTCCACCAATTAATTTTCATCTCTTGTATTGTTCTGGTTCAGCTGGGGAAAGGCAACCTTTCCAAGGGAGTTCAGAAATGCTCCAGGCCCCCTCATCCATCCCTGTCAAGTCCTCAGAAAAGAAGATTGGAAAATGCTAACTACAGGTAATGCAGCCAAACCACTGAAATTTATAAATCTAGAAATTCAGGGGAAAAGAAATCTGTACACAAGAATAGAGGGAAAAAATATATATATTTAGCAACATGTGAGGGAGCAGAGAGTTCCAGATTGGAGGCCTGTTTTGCTCAAAAATCTCATGCAAGTGCACAATTGTGGTGAAACCCTTACAGGGACACAATGAACAGAACAGCCTGTAGGAGATGCAAAGGATAAAAATAGTGTCCTCACTCTGCTTTTTCATTGTGGACGACGCTCCTACCTTCTTCTAAATTCGGTAATAGAAGTTCTTTCTCTTTCTGCCCTTCTAACTCTTTTTCAGATGAAAGATAACACACATTCTCTAACCCCCCTGTGCTGCTATCCTTTCCGCACTGCAGCCAAAATGTAATAACAGAGCTCCAGCAGAGGTGTGAATTGCTTCCATTCATCCTCACCGAGTATTAACTTCATACACTGGTATTCATCATTCCAAAGTCTACTTATTAGGATAGTTAGTTAACAGCCAGGCTCGTTAGGATAATACCCAGGGATTAAAAACGATAATGTAGTGATTTCCGTAGCATTACAGGAATCAACTGCAAAATTAACACTGTATTTCAGGTATCTTCTCAGTCCCATTTTTTAAGACGATGAACACAAACCCAACTCCCTGTGTACGAACAGACTATTACAGTGCACGGCAAGGCTCAGCTTTTTCAGGGGGAGGAGGAAAGAGCAAAAAGCTTAGCAAAACTTTGCCAACATTCTGCACCTTCACAGATAATCTAAATCTTCAGTGTAAAGTCTTGCTGGTCAGAGTTTAAAATAAAGTGGCTGCAGTGATTACAAGTATTACTCAATAGTATGCTACAAGAGTGTATGATAAATGAGAAACAATTTCCATAAAATTTCTAATAAATATTCCTCCTAAATTCTAGTGTCTGAAAGAACCCTACAGTTCATTCACATGAATGTAAGGTCTCCCATTTTCCTAGAAGGTTTTGTTTCAGATAGAAAAATCACTTCCTGACTGATGCACAGCTGTCAATGCTTTCTCAAGGTACCCTTTTATAAGGTAAATATTTAGCTTTTCACACTACTGCCAGAGATACCCCGACTGCCTGAATCCCTACAGTATAACAAAGCCTGTGAAACGCAGCTATCAGAGGGTAGCCACAGGCAGGAAGGCAGCTACATCTGGTTATCAAGAGTTAAACAAGCTGGGAGAACTGCAAGAATAAAGGCAAAACAGAGAGCCTCAACCATTAATGCTGAGAAAGTCTGATCGATCCCTTGATCAAAGGAGGCCAGAGACCTCTCAAGTTAGAGGCATCCCCTACGTGCACACACACACTTTAACCTGCTGAAGCAAAACTGCTGGGCAAAGCGTGAGGTTTTATAAGAAAAACGTGCTAACTAACGGCTGCTGCTGCTCAAAACAAGGTGGTCCCGCTCCTACCACCCCCCCACACCCTTCTTGTCCCCTAAGTGAGCTCACTCAGTTCATTTTTTTGGCAGATAACGGCCACATCTTGCGATCTTGCGGTCGCGTTGGTTTTCTGCTTGTTTCTGCCAGTGCCATAGAAGTAGCTGTGGACTTCTGGCCAAGAGCGGACACGCTGTTTCTGGTACTGACAAACTACTGGATGGCTCACCTCATGTCATGAAACCTCTGCTAGAAACTTTAGTTTAAAAATAACTGCTGTCTTTTCCAGGTATTCTTTTCTTTGGGATCCCACCAAAACTTCTGAGTTAGTTCCCAGGCCTCCCCACGCATGTCTATTTCCATTTTAAACTCATAAGGAGAAGAATATTCCCCAGGCAAAAAGGAGTCCTGAAGCAGTACAAAGCTGCACCACCTGGGTGCCTTCAGGCCATCTATTAAAAATGAGAAGTATCTTACAGATCCTGAGAGAGCCAAGCAATCTGTTGGCATGAGAAATTCTAGTCTGTCAGCTCAGGAATAAAGAAGGTGATTCCAACTCTGCTATTTGCTGTTCCACAGACAGGTGAGGATCAAGCACATTCAGTCAGGGTTATGTGAATGTTGGCACACCAATCAGTGTCTTCCAAATCCAATGTGACTTAATTAAAAAGGCTAATAGCACAGACCCACTGCTAAGAAGTTGGAAATGCCAGGCGCTGGGGCATCTCCCTTATCTCAACTGATAAAACCTAAGTCAACATATTAACAGAACTGTCTCAGCAGGACTTTCTAGCAATAGTCAACTCATTTGCTAACTGTGCACCTTATGGACAGAAAAAATTATTTAAATGTCGCTTACTAGCTGCTTTCATATTACATAAATGTATTATTTTGCTATGATTCACTTGTGTCTTATTCCATTTCTCAGATGTAAAAGTGCTAAGCTAAATTAAAAGAAATATTGCATCTGGAAATAATGAAGAACTTTCCCACTCTCTAAAGCTTGCCATTTGAGGCTGAGGTCTAATTTCTTAACCTTACACAAGCCATTTCCGTGGAGACTCAGCTTCCTTAGGGCATGAAGTCTCTGAAGAGATTAGGCTATTTTAAAGACATCAGATCCCACCTGATAGAAACAAATTTTAAAAACCTTACCACAATATCAGCCACTGCTTTCATTCTGCTAATAGGAGGAACTTTTGTGGTGGGCACTCAATACCATATTTAACAGAGCCCCGTTGGTGTTGAAAATTGCATTCACATCTCATTTACGAAAAAAAAAAAAAAGGAATTATAAAAGGGTACATGGAAATTTATAGAGATCCAAGATAAAATTAGGGTTCCATAAATGTAAGATTTCCTTTCTCTTCAACAGAGGCAGAATTTCACCTTTCAAGCCCAAACCTTCTCTGACATACAACAGTATATAGAATATAGAAACACTCTATTTCCAACACTAAACACTTTTTCTTTTTCTCTCTTATTCCCATTTTTAAAAGGTCTTTCACTAGGAGGAATACTGAGGTGCATTGAATAATATTAAAAAGTAGATATTAATTGAAAAATGTCTATTATTAACTGCAAAATGGAAATACTTCCTAGTGCTACTAAAAGCTGTAGATGGGCAAAGCCTTCTAATTTAAAAATTACTTCAGTATGATTCAAGTACCCTGAGGTATAAGAACTGTATTATAAAAACAATTAACAAATACTATCATGAAATGCCCATTAAACTGGGCTAAGGCAGCTGGTTTCTGGATCCACGTTAGGATAAATTAGGGTAAACATTTGGAATCGGGAAGTTCTTAATATGAACTAGCTGAAATTTTGGAAATTATTCAAGCAATAGAAGTCTTTCACTGTTCAGGATAATGTGCGCATTATCCTAAATGCACATGTCAAGTTATGCACATCACGATTCGTGTACCACCTATCCATCTCATTGTCTTTAAAAGAGAAGTTATTTCATCGTTCTGCTTTTGTTCACCATGTGCACTAAACCATTTTTGCATTGCAAAATTCTCAAGAGATCTTTTTACCTGTCAGAATTACATCATTAAAAACTAGTATTTTAGAATGGCAAAGACTAGTGTCCGATAACTGAAGAGAGTGACTCAAGACTGAAGAAGGAACGTCAGTAACACAGTGAAAAAGAGCATTACTTCTTCCATACACAGCTTTGGTCCGTGTTCTCTTTAGGATGTCCAGGGTTCACGTCAGTAGTTTTGACACATCTCTGGTTCTTGCTGTCCTTCCGAAGCTCAGTTCAGACAGTGACAATAGGCTGTTATTGATCAATCCAATTTAAAATTATTAGAACTAAACTGAAAAGGCCAACACAAATGCCAAAAATAACCAGTGCACATGCCTGTGAAGAAAGAAAAGAAAAAATTAGTGCTTTACTGAAGGAAGCATTTGACATTTCTAAGGCTTATAACTAATGATGAAAAAACCTACAGGAACAGGTTTAAATAGTGTCTTTTAAAATAATCTTTAAGGTTTCAAATTACTCAGTCTTCAAACACAAGGTATCTGCTTAGTGGGAAACTGAACTAAGCCTGCTCTGGGATAGTTTCATTGGGCACTCTCAGAGCAGTCTGGTTTGCTTGCTCAGACTACCCACCTAAAAAAAAAAAAAAAAAAAAAAAAAAAAAAAAAAAAAATCACTTTCCCTTTACAATTCTGAAGCAATTAAGAAACTGAATTTGTATTTTACTGAAAATATAAGTCAAGTTACAATGGATTCTTTACATTTTTGAATAGCCGGATGATAGTAAAACCACAGTTCAAGAGACAGTAGATTACCAATTTACAACAAGGCCCCAAATCTGTTGGAACTCGTCAAGACTTTAAATGGTCAGAGAGCATCATTATTAGATTTTCTTTCAAATTCTCTGTTTTGTCAATACAAGAGCAGCTCTATGAATCATAAGAATGGCAGAAGGACTATGTATGAACAGTCTGACAGCATTCTAGCCACTGTTATGAAGTTGCTCTGCTGAGCAGTGGTTAAAATGAAGACAAACAGTTACTGTGCAAAAAGTAGGCTGCTGCACAAATTCCAACTAGAACTCAACCTATCACACCACAAGAGAAACCATAAAAAGGAGGGGGAAAAAAAAAAGGAAGGGGGGGGAGAGAGATGTTTTTGAGAAGGCTTACGTAGAAAACAAGCATAAATACTGTTTCACTTAAATGCAGTTTGGCTTTGTCCCAGCTGCCCAGACAACATCAGAGTAATGCGTAAAAACTGAGGAGAAATTGGATTAAAAGTCAACATCTGAAAACTATAGGGAAAAGCATGTATTCAGATCAACGGTCCGGCATACAGACATACTGCTAGTCAAAAATCTCTTGTGAAGAAGGAGTTTCAGAAAGACTAGAGCTATCATGAAGGATAAAAGAAAATGCTCACAGATTTTGTGAACTGCAATGGGAACAAGAACTTTGCCCTTTGGATTACATGCTTTATGACGTATTAAGATGCATCTAAAATGAGCCTGTTTAAATATAATTAACACACATGAAAAAAAAGCATACCCCAATTTTCTGTGGTGATAAAAAGTCCTCTCTGCTAAGTTTAAGATAAAATAGTCCAGGATATACAAAAAGCAAACATGTTGATGTGGTTGAACCTTTAAAAACAGAAAGTAAGTTTTTATTTAGAGCAAGACTGGAGTAAATTAGCTTATCATAATACTGAGTTATTTGAAGAAAAGTTAAAAAAAAATCAAAAAACAAAAACAACAACCACAACAACTTACCAACTACTCCAAATACATTTTTAATGTCTGGCACGTACATTGCAAACAAAACAACAATTGTATTCAGTGTTAAAGTGACAAGGATATGGCAAATCCACGACACAGGAAGATGAGAGAAAAATACCATCAACACAGCTTTCCTTGCCTACACAATATGAAGAGAAACATTGCATGGGTAAATACACACATATACATATCTTTTAATCTTATCTCAATTTCATAAACTTAAGAATTCAATCATTCCAGATGTGAAAGAACATTTTAAAAATCAAAATGCAAAAAAATTAGTAACAGTTAAAAATGTTTTGTCTTTCTGTAGTACAGAATTTACTTTAGTATTAAAGCAGTATTTATCACGTGGCCATTAGTCTTAAGGAAGTAGTCCTTTTTTGCACGGACAAAAGAAGAGGGGCATAAAGCTTCGTCTCTTTAAGCATGCTTGGTAGCAAATGTCAGCATGTTGCCAACTGATATGCAATCTATACACTACTTCTACATTCACAGTTTTGCATGCACAATCTTTTTTGGTCATAATTGAATGAATTTTCAGTTCTACCATGGTACTGATAAACTAAAGTAGGACTTTTCGGTGAAATAGGTCAATATGTGTTTTTAATTTACAATCAAATTGAGTTTTCAAGTATAAGTGTGTTTGTGTGTGGGTGCGTGCATGTAGAAAGGAAAAACCCAGTCAGCAAAACTCAATTTAAGAGGGGGAAAAAAAAATCAAACTAAATAAACTTTAGAAGTTCTGAACTCTCTAAATTAAAACCAATGCTGTGGGCTAGTTTTAATCTGAAATCTGTCTCAAGAGCACAAATTAGCTTAGTGGTTAGTTGTTATTTTGGAGCTCTCATGGAACATATGCAAATATGTGGTCTTTGATCAATCACTTGACAAGTGAATAAGATACACAAGACTAGATGTGACTCAAATATTGCAGTCTGCAAAGCATTAGCGTTACTATTGCTTATGCCAGCTTCAAAACGTTTAGGAGTACTTACTGGGAAATGGATTAGAGGGACTGTCAAAAGCACAGCAAACAGTATCGCTACTTTAACAGTCATGATGAGAATATCATGTGGCAGGTACCTGCTGTAACCTTGTAGCAATTCAGAGTCCACTTTGTCTGAAAACCAGAAAATTAATTGGTTTGTTAATCATTTGAGAACTAAGATAATTAGCAACGCATATTAAGCTTACATTCAAATTGATCAATTTCCTTGACCTGACATGAAGCCAAGTATATCATACTGTAAAACCTGTTCTATGTGTCTGAGACAGTCAACACCAGATTCTTTTGGTTCACCTAGAAGCGAGAAACAAATTAATTTTGCTAAATTGGCTGAATTGCATTTCCTTTTTTTTTTTTCTCCCCAGAAACATTAGGTGATATGCAAGGTAAAATTTCATGATTTGAAAGAAAAGCTCGAATTCTAATTTAAAGGAAGAAAGAAATGTTCAAAACTATGTTAGCGTATGTGCTTTTGCTGGCTATAGTTAGCAATGTATTGCTGGGTGACATGGAAAAGGATAACTAGCATCAGTTACACCTCTAAAAATATTTATTAAAAAAAAAAAACAACAACAAAACCCCAAAACTATTGAAAATTGACACTGATTTTTTCCTATACCAAATGAGTAGACAAGTGCAACACAAGGACAGGACACCCGAAGGCTGTCATTTTGGATTCTTATAGCACCCAGAGAACAATCGTGGACCACACTGGCAACGCACCCAACCAGGCCAACACTTTCAAACAACAGCTCTGTTTTCTTCAGCAGTAAGAATCCCATGTGCTATCCACCCTATGCATGTTTAGCTTTGCAAAACTGACTCTACTGTGGGATTACTATAGTATCGTATACCACGGATACACCATCGTGAGCGTTACTTTTATACTATTCAAGGCAGAAGTGGGGCGCAAAGTGATGAATCAGTGACGAATCCTTCACCTTTGATTTTTGCCCTTTTAAGGTGAAAAGTTTCACTAAGTTAACAGCAAAAGTCAGAGCCCAGAAAGCGGTCTGCTACCCTGACTCTTTTTTTTTGGCATACCCTGACTCAATGCTTTTTTGGACTTCAGAATGGACCAAAATTTCCAAAGTCCAGTCGCTGTATGAAGTTTCAGATTCACAGAAAACAGAATACACCATCTGAACCACAAAAAGATGAAGCATGTCTCATTTCAAAGAGGGAACTCTTTTTTTGTTTTCAATTTAAAATAAAATGTTTTACATTTTCTCAGACTGGTGTTTTAGGAACAGGGAACAGATTCTCTTTATTTAACGAAATAAGTTAATTAAACAAGACGACCAAAAAGTGAAAAAATGGAGAAGCAGCTTGCAAGGGCGGGGAGGGGGGAAAATCTTTTGCAGACATATCCACTGTTGGTTCCAGTGTTTTAGGCTCTTGAGTCTAAGAGTTACTAAAAGAAATGAGGCTTGCAGAAAACCAGAAATGTTCCCAGTGAAACAGACTAAAAGACTAGGGTCAAGACAGGGTCTTGTCCCAAAGAAATCATGATGGTGAAGGTAACAGAAACTGGGGTGGTTGCTAGGACTACTACCATTTTTCTTATTTCCTTTTTATTTTAAACTTCTTGTTGAGATCTCATCTGGAGACAGATGGTTATCCTGCACTGCCTGCTGAATCTCTCAAACTCTCAGAGTGGCACTCAAAATGGTATTTTCCTATAAACCACATGGAGACAGTCAGAAAACAGAAATAGTGGCCTATATGCTATCAGGGGTTTCATGACTCCCCATACAATTTTTCAAAGGATTATGAGTGCCGAGGGAACATTTTCAGACAGTTATAATCAGACATACACTTATACCTGAGAAAAAGGTGCAAAATTCCCTAGGAATTTGGAGTTAGTAGCTGCTGAAAGCCAACATTCTTGGTGCTTTGTCAGACACTATCTCAACCCCAAGATCAAGAAATATAAAACACTCTGAAAGGAGAGGAAACCCTAAGCGGAACACTTCTGTCTTACTGCCTTACTGTTCCTCACAAGAATTTTTATTCATTCCAATCAACACAGGTTAACATGTGGTCATCTCACAGAAAGGGTGAGTTTTCAAGGAGACATTGGAAGAGTCCTCATAGGTGACTGTGATGCATTTATGTGACAGCATTTGTAGGATATTACTCCAGAAGACAGATCACCAAGTAGAGGTGACTCAATTTGACAATGCTTGCTGCATAAGCAAAACACACCATAACACAAATTTAAAGCAGGATACACAGAGCCAAATGACATTTCTTAGAAGAGGCATCACACTGTGACATTATATGACAGGATACTAAAATTGCTGTATGAAATACACGCTCACGTACACCTGCCAAGGTTATGATGGACCTTTAAAAAAAGCCACTACGTACAGCCAATCTGTAACCAAAAGTATTCAAGAGTCCAAATGCAGAGTTATTAAATTGGTACTGAAGCACGTTGCCATGTAAGTTCCACAGCAAACAGAACTGAAAGATGTCTGTAGAATTTGGTAGGGCAAGTTTCATACCCTGCTTTTCTGTTTGGTAGAAAAGGTACATTTACTTCGTCAAGCACTATGCTGACAACATTTCTAAGAAACGTGTGTTTCTTGGTTCAGTTCATGTATCAAACAAATATCACTTCTGGCTCAGGAAGAGCATGCAACACAAATTATTACAGATAGGAAGCAAATGCTAGGAAGCCCAACACAAACCTTATCCTTTTAAATTTTTAAATCCTTCCCTACTCTCTTGTCATTGACCTCCACTGAAGTCGAGACACAAAACTAGATGGGCGCTTCCTCTGATTCAGACCTTCTAATTTTTTTATGTTCCTTGTTGATTTTTTTCTGGAGTCCTCTAGTTTGTCTTTACATTACACACAAACAAAGGTACCATGAAGAAGACACTTTGTGCAATCCTTTAAAATAAAGCTTTCCTAAATTGGAAAAAAAATTCCCATGAATCATCCACTTCCAGCAGATTTCTAGTGAAATAGCTAGCATTAGTTCCAATTAATTTGTAAAAACACAAAAACAAAACAAAGTCATACATGCTTTGTACCCAAGCTGTATCAGACAGGGAAAACATGCTGCAAATGCAAACCTTCATGCCTACCTAACATGGACTAGCTTGCTGTGGGTCAAATTCCCCTCATAAAAGGTAGCAGCCTCAGTGCTACTTACACTACAAATGTGCTGGGATATCACAGGGTTAATAAGTGATAAATGTTGCTAGAAGATACAGCCTTAGAACAGACCTTTCAAACTTGCTGGACAAGCAGACTATTATCAGATCTCAAAATTTCTCACGGACCATGATAAATCCATTCCCAGCTTTTAAGGGAAAATAATATACAGTCCAACATACAGTGGCAATCAGTGGCCTAATTACATAGGATTAGACAGCATCAACACACCATCAGCTACAGTTCCAGGACCAATATCTTGTCTCTACAGCATTTTAGGGCATAAACCCTGCAAAGTTTACCTACATTATACATTGAGAAGTCAATGAGACTGTAATACTTTGGGGTGTTAGGCATATTCTTAAGTCTTCACAGGAACAAGATTTCTGAGGATTCAAGTGTACCAATGCACAAACAAGCCTGAAGTACTCCAGACAAAATGCATTTATCATTTATTATTAGTCTTCATTCTAAAGAATACTTGAAGAATATACTTACCATAAAATGTCAGGTACCCAAAGAGAGCAGACATGAAGTAAATTAGGAAACTCAGGCCAATTCCTGTCACAGTTACATTCTGCATTCTACTTTTGGATGGACTAAAATGCAAAAAAACCCAGAAAATTAAGTGTTGCTTAATCTCTATTGTGGACTATTAAACACAATGCAATTTATGTAAAAAAAAAAAAAAAAAAAAGCAGCTTGCCTTTCATAAGAAAGTATCTTCTTAATTTAAGGCCACAGAGTATTTGCTGAGCTCTGTGCTGTCAGTAACATTTAGGGGTTTTAGAAGTATTTTTAATCTAGTAATTAAAGGGCACTTTTCATGCAGACAACTAACACTGTCCCCATCTTGTAGGTAATTCAGATATACCAGAGTATTTTTTAAATGAAAATTTTGATTTATACAGGATGATAGATATTCAGAGCCAGGAACAGAATCTGGGTCAAAAAAACCACTGAATCAGATGTGGCCAAATGCAGATTCAGTTACAGCAATAAAAATTAACTAGTAAGTACCTTAGCAAATGACCTTTTTTCTCCAGATTGCCCAGGCCAGGACAATGTACTGACATTGATGATGGAACCATATTTGCTATTTTTCTCTCCTGTAAGAGAGGAAAAGCCAGTACAGACTAAAACTGTACATTTCCCAAAAACATGAACGCTACTTAGTTTGCATTGTCTGATGGCACTGACTACAAGAAGGGCTGGAAGGAGGATCCGGGGAACTACAAGCCTGTCAGTCTGACCTCAGTGCCGGTGAAGGTTATGGAGCAGATCATCCTCAGTGCCATCACACGGCACGTGCAGGACAACCAGATGATCAGGCCCAGTCAGCATGTGTTTATGAAAGGCAAGTCCTGCTCGACTAACCTGATCTCCTTCTATGACAAGGTGACCTGCTTAGTGGATGACGGAAAGGTTGTGCATGTTATCTACCTGGACTTTAGTAAAGCCTTTGGCAGCATTTCCCACAGCATTCTCCTGGAGAAACCGGCTACTCACGGCTTGGACAGGCATACTCTTCGCTGGGTAAAAAACTGGCTGGATGGCCGAGCCCAGAGAGTTGTGGTGAACGGAGCTAAATCCAGTTGGTGGCCAGTCACAAGTGGTGTTCCCCAGGGCTCAGTTTTGGGGCCAGTCTTGTTTAATATCTTTATCAATGATCTGGATGAGGGGATCGAGTGGACCCTCCGTAAGTTTGCAGATGACACCAAGTTGGGCAGGAGTGTCGATCTGCTCGAGGGTAGGAAGGATCTGCAGAGGGATCTGGACAGGCTGGATTGATAGGCTGAGGCCAACTGTATGAGGTTCAACAAGGGTCAGTGCTGGATCCTGCACTTTGGTAACAACAACCCCAGGCAACGCTGCAGGCTTGGGGAAGAGTGGCTGGAAAGCTGCCCGGCAGAAAAGGACCTGGGGGTGTTGGCTGAGCACCGGCTGGACATGAGCCAGCAGTGTGCCCAGGTGGCCAAGAAGGCCAACAGCATCCTGGCTTCTATCAGGAATAGTGTGGCCAGCAGGAGCAGGGCAGTGATCGTGCCCCTGTACTCAGCACTGGTGAGGCTGCACCTCAAATACTGTGTTCAGTTTTGGGCCCCTCACTACAAGGAGGACACTGAGGTGCTGGAGTGTGGTGTCCAAAGAAGAGCACCGAAGCTGGTGAAGGGTCTAGAGCACAAGTCTTATGAGGAGCAGCTGAGGGAACTGGGGTTGTTTAGCCTGGAGAAAAGGAGGCTGAGGGGAGACCTTATCGCTCTCTACAGCTACCTGAAAGGAGGTTGTAGCGAGGCGGGGATCAGTCTCTTCTCCCAAGTAACAAGCAATAGCACGAGAAGAAATGGCCTCAAGTTGTGCCAGGGGAGGTTTAGATTGGATATTAGGAAAAATTTCTTCACTGAAAGGGTTATCAAGCATTGGAACAGGCTGCCCAGGGAAGTGGCTGAGTGACCATCCCTGGACGTATTTAAAAGACGTGTAGAAGTGGTGCTGAGGGACAGGGTGTAGTGGTGGGCTTGGCATTGGTGGGTTAATTTCCAAACTAAATGATTCTATGATTCTATTCTATGATTCTATGAAAATAAAAATTATTCAAGATCAATTTAGGGAAAAAATTACAGAAAGCCTATCATTATATCTTAATATTGCATGTGTTTTCATACATTACCTTTGGAGCTCACAATAGATGGGTAAGACTGAGGTATGGCAGAGAAAAGAGAAGGCCATAGTTGGTATTGCATAAGCACTCTAAAATAGAAGAAAAACATTTTGTAGGTTGTTTGTTTTACAGATGGTTGGAAATATATCTGGATGAATTCAGAATTCTGTTCAAGCATTGGAGTCAGTGGAAATTTTTCCATGATAATGCTTTGAAATAAATCTCCACAACACAGAATGGCATCTCTGAATCATTCCACAAAAAATGGACCTTTTCAACTAGTATCTCTTCAAGTGGTGGTCACAGCTTACTATTTCATGATCAGGAAAGGTCATGCTGTCTATAAGCCAACAACTGAAAGATTCTTTTTAGCTATATTGAGGCCAAGTACTTACATAAAAAGAGTAGGATTTGCCCCAGAGTCAGTATATCATTCATGAAATTTTCTAAGAATTTTTCTAAATTCTAATATCCATAGCTACCTGTCAAATTACTGATTCCTTCATCCTGACTTCACTATTTTCTTATTACTCCTTCACAAAAATTTGGATACAGCATCCAGAAAATATAACATGCTTTGGCACCTAAAGTTTTAAGATAGTTATATAATTAGAGTTGCAACCACACAATTAGTGGTATATTATTCCAAAAACTTGTAACAGAAGAGATGAATCATCTAGTATAGCTTACTCCAATTGCCAAGTGGAATAAGCTGAACTATGACAAACACTTTTGTGCTGACATAATCAAGCCCATTGTGGTAAAAATATGCAACCTTCTATTGATAAAGTTAAAATTAAAAAAGAAGTAGAGACAAGTCCCAAGATTCTTCAAAGCACAAAAGGCCAGACAAAAGGCCAGGATCTCACAGTAGTTGTTTCTCGTCAAAGCAAAATTTCTTCTTTGATGTACAGATAACATTTGTCTCATGTTTGCATTGCCCAAGTTGTTTTGGGGGTCTTTTTTCCTCTCTTTTTCTTGGAAGGGTGGGGGTAGATTTTGTTTTTTCAGACAAATGCAACGAACTGTGTCCCTCCTAAATTCCACTATGCTACAGGCCTATCCCAGATTTATTCTTCCCTTTTTCCCTTCCTCTTCACCCCACAGAGACTGGAGTTCTACATGATACTTCCTCTCCTGCAAGCCTTGATGGGTGGTGACATGATTTAAATGCCACATTAATTAACAAATACCAGACCTGGCATCCAATGAGATGCACAAGGTTGTACTACGCCTGAAGAATTAGCTTCAGGTAAAAAAAAAAACAAAAACAAAAAAACCCGTCAGTTTAGGTCCAGGCAGTTTCAGGAAACCTGTTCTACCTCGCCAGGAACTAAAAGTGTGCATACAGCCAAGTAGCATTGACTTCCAGCTGAGGGCATATTAAGTTGGCTGGATCTGACTGCATCATGAGGCTGACCACTGCTGCATCTGTTATACTTTATACTTTGGTCATATTTGCAAAATGTCTTCATAAATGCTAACTTGGGACAGCCAGCTTTCACATAAAAACGAAAGAGTGAGAATGGATAACACTTGGCAGCAGGTATAGGAAATATTTCAGCAGCCTATAACTAGTTTTACAGAAGAATAGCTTACCCTGGATAGAGTTTAAGCCCCAATACTTTAAAAACCACCACCCCCCCTTTAAGTTTGCGTATTGTTAATAGAGATTACCTCTTTTGAAAGATGAAAGAACTTTGCTTTACAATCCCCAGTAGAATTTGAAACCTGCAAGACATACATGCAAAAAAATGGCATAATGAAAGAATAAGCCCAAACCACAGACACGAAACTTTTTAGTTTCTGTGATGATTAAGAAGAGAAGGAATTTAAATTACACGTAATTCTGAAAGTGTTAATGTAAAAAAACTATTACAGTTACTAATAAAATTAGAACTTCAAAACAGCATGCACTTTACCTGTAAAGTCTCTGTGGCACTACTTAGAGGTAGAGGACAAGGGATTGACCATTTTTTTATCATAATCTGCAAAGACAGCATATTTAATGTATGAATGATACCCTAAAAATCAGTTTAAATTGAGATATACATAGCTAAAATATCAGACTGTTGGTATACAAAGCAGGGAGCTACACCCATAGTAAATTAACAGGCTTGACTGGTAGATAGTTAGGCCACAAGAGGGAACTTAACAGAAAAACTTGTCAGTGCCATTCCATACAGCTGCTTACTATGCACAGCTGGCAGCCTTATGGTGTGCTTATCTGGAGGTGGTGCTCTGAAATGAGCTCTGACATTAACTGAAATGCAACCAGCACTCCACACTCACTCTCTCTGTGCTCCACACTAACTGCCTCCCGTACAGAATAGCTGCTGTGTTAGCTATCCCAGGCTCTTTCCCTAAGTAGACAAGCCCTTAACAGAGATAGAGCAGAGCCTGGGGCTAATCTTAAAAGGCAGAAACATATGGTTTGGACTAGAAAGCAAAGGAAAAACAATAAATGCAATTATTGTCCCAGAATGTCATTGGGGCTTTAGCTACACCCTGCTGGTTTAGGGACTGCCAAGTAACAGGGCTGAAAATCAAAGGGAAATTAAAATAAGAAATGTTACCTCCTTTTTCAGGAGCCTAGTTTAAAATGATAGTTGAATTGCTCTCCTCACCCTAATTAATTTCCTATTGTAGTTGCCTGGCTTTAGAGGTTATGATTCTTCTGAAGCCTAGAGCAAATAATTAAAAACTTAATTAAAGACCCGGATTCACGAGAAGAATAACATGGAAGAGAGCGCTTCTCCTGGCTCAGAGAACTACTTTTTGCTTGCAGCCAAGTGGTGTTTCCCAGAGGATAAGCATTAGATGCTCCCTCTTGTCACCAGAGCCAGGAGAAGCAAACAAGCGCCACCTCTGGACAAAATGTGGGGAAAGGAAACTGCGGGTACACAGCACACTCAGTCCATTGTGGCAATAACACATCTTAAATTGCATGACTAAGAACAACTAACAACAACTCAAGGCATGGAACTAGGTAGTAGCTTGCTCAACACAGTCTGCAAACTCTGTGAAAAAGGATTGTCAACTGAAATCCTCCAACCATGTTTCCAACACTAAACTGGCACTGCTTTATACCAGGAGATCTGTTCTTACCCACTTACTGACTGGCTAAACTGTCTCCTCTGTGCAGTGTGAACTGCAGCCTCATCTGAGGAAGGGTGTAAGAAGGGACAGGAACATGCTGGTAGTACATCAAGAAGTTCGAGCAAGCAAGGGAGAAGGAGGAAAGGACCAAACACCAATCTATAACTTGGGCCTGACTCTGCCACATGGGTCACCCCTGCTTCAACTCTTTCTTGCGCACTAAGTGGCGAGAAGCTACGAGCTGAGACACAGATGCAGACTGCTGCTGCAGTAATACCACAACCGTGGATGCGTGGCTGTGCTACCTCCCCAGGAAGCCCAAACTTGTTGGCTAGCCGAAGACATTTATGAGGCTGAGCAAGAAGGCAAAATATTTTTTCTAGGATATCTCTGTGTATTTATTTCCCGTATCTGGGTGCCTTTAAAGAAGACATTTTGAAGGCTCCAAGGTAGAAGGCTTTGTGGGAACTCCAGCTAAGGCTGGAATAGGCTTCCTGAGCAATGAAAAGGGGCATGAAGCTAAAGGGCAAGCTTTGGGGAAAGTAACGTGTGCCTGGCAGCAGTGGGGGCAGGGTTTCCTGCAAGCTAAAGAGCAAAGATTATATATAAACGCTGCAGAGGGGGGACAAGACAAGACAAACATAAAAAGCTGAAGAACATTTTTCTAAAATGACATTAATAATACAGATTAAGAACAGACTGAAATGGAAATAAAAGGAGACAAAATAAAACGCACTATGAGCATTTAAAGTCTGTAATTATATCTGCCCACCTGCTTAATTATTCAAATCTGTTTGGGTTTCCAATTGTAGCTGACTCCATACTTCTAATGAGATCCCCCCCCAACAGGAAGAGATTTTTAAGTCGGCAGCACAGCCCAGTTAGCTGAGCAGTCATGCAGGCAGCAGAGACAATCTTCCTCTGGAACTTTAAGCCTATTTCATATAAATGTTGTCTTTTGAGTATAACAAAGATTTGGTTGTAAGTGAAAAAACCCTAAAACCTAAAGAGATTCTAGTGGAAATAGGGTCTTTTAAACCCACATCAAAAGCACTGCTAAAAAATAAAGTTAGAGGCTCAAAATGTTCTAATATACTCAGTGATGTTGCTTTTTTCGTATCCTGCGGAGGGAAAACAGGAATCCCTTTTTTCCAGCAGTACTGACAGCACTCGGCAAAGAGGGGCTCTTGGTGCGTAACAACATTCATTACATTTGGCAGGTTCCAAATCTGCATCACATTTTGTTCTGGCAACATAAACAAGGATTTAGAAAAATACCATAAGGAATCATTAACACCTTTGTTGAACAAGCTACCAATAGGGCTGTCTCCACAAAAAAAAAAAAAAAAGAAAAATGTCTTTACTCTTCACCAATATTCAATATAGCAAGAGGGGAGGCAATAAAAAAAAAAGTTTAATGATCACATTTAATTTCTTTTCACTTCGGATTCAAGTCAGGAAAGTATCCAACAATCAGAAACAAAAGCGCTCAGGACCTCACAGAATCTGGCTTTGAATTAATGGTTACATAGATTTGTTTTTCTTCCAGATCAGCTCATCTCAGTGTTTTCATCACTCTTTTCCAAGTCAGGACTATAACTAGTATATTAACTTTAAAGGAAAAGATACTGAAGCACAGAGGGGAGACACGTGACCTGCCAAAGCCCCACAGCGGAGCACAGAGAACAAAGAGTAGTCTCTAGACCTTTTGCTCAGTGCACTCATTAGACCATACTGACCAAGATATATGCTGTCTATTGTACTTATCTTTTCTGCAGGCTGTATTCAAACTGTGGCTTGCTGGCAAAAAGCTGAACAGATGGTATGCACTTGAAAATGCACAGAATTATTGTATATGCAAAATATAAATGTATTACTTCCATATGACTTACACAATTTTCTTCTGGAACAAATTAAAACATATCTGCCATACAGAAATTAACATTGTGCAAACTAAAACACCATTTCAACAGTACATATCACCCACTTCAAAGCATTAGATATGAAAACTAAACCGCAGTCAATGCCTTTGTGTTTCAGTACCTAAAGAAGTCAGAGAGAATATTGTGAAGAGTATTAGTTTTCTTTAAATATCCATAACGGCTTTTAAAAACGTTGACCTCAATTAGATTTACACAATTAGATGTGGCTGCTTCTTTGTCATTTAATAACAAAGAGTAAGCATAAAAATGTAACCATTTCATAAGAAATCCAGTAGTCTGCGTACTCCTTCCTTAGTACTTTCTACCTACTTTTTTTGACAATCAAAACTAAACCCTAGCTTAAATCATCCCAGCTTGACATGTCTGCACACAAGTCTTGCTTACACACTTGCCTTTTCTGAGCCCAAAATTGTTTTCAAATGCATCCACCCATTACAACAGCTTTCTTCAGAGATGCACACACATTCCCACTGAAATCCAGGAGCTGAACTTGCTTTAAAACTCTTGCAACTAGCTTCAGCCAAAGGCCTATTTCAGCAATACAGTTAGTGCTTTTTCTTTTTTTTTTTTTCTTTTAAGATAAATTTTAGGAGAGAGGTCAAAAGTTAAAGTAATTTATAAATATTACAAATGAATTTCCATTAGCTCTGGCGAGGCTGTGGCTGCTCCTCAATGCTCAGCTTAGGAAGAATACTTCCCAAGGTCCTACAAACACTACAGTTCTCCAGGGACACCCTAGGGAGATGTTTTGACAGCTTTGAAGTTTGGTTTTATCACATGGTTTAGTTCCTAATGGATTGCCTTGGTCTCCTGGATGGCATGTTTGTTCAACTTGCCTTCAACTCTGTTTATCCCTTTGTAAAACAGGTATTAAATGCAAGTCAATGCAAGCCAGAAAGACAGGGGAGAGGGGGAACGTTCTTCTGGGCTCCCAAGTAAGATACTTGTTTCTACACCTAGAT
Source organism: Morus bassanus (assembly GCA_031468815.1). Lineage (NCBI taxonomy): Eukaryota > Metazoa > Chordata > Aves > Suliformes > Sulidae > Morus > Morus bassanus. Next base: position 7,645,499 of record CM062572.1, on the reverse strand, counting down.
AACAGAGCGTGAGTTGCTTGCTTGTGCTACATATTACACACGTGCATTAACATACTTTTTCCCTGTAAAAAGAAAAATAGTGCAACTTAGAGGCACATTTTCCCTCTTAGATCTGCTTAGCAGGTCTCACTTTTGGTATTTGGAAACATCTACCTCACAGGGGCCTTGAGAGGGTGAACATCAGGGTCAAAAACCCCCATATGGCTCAGAGAAAAGAACTTTTCCTTTCAGCGGGAAAGAAGAATAAGGTCATTGACGTATTAATGAATCTTGTAAACTGCCTTAATGAAGTTCTAGTTTTCTTTGCCTTTTTCTGAACCCTGTCACTCCATTATACATGTAAATTTAATTTATTTGGAGTATATTAAATTTTCTTCTGCACTAGTTGCAGTAAGTAATAGTTAGAAGCTAAGAAAACAGAATTGCATTCCACTACTAGCAGGGAAACAAAAGTCTATGTGCCAGCTCCCTTCACCGCACTGTCAGCAAAACAAAAATATTGTTACATTTACCAGTCCAAAATAAAATTATTTTAAATCTTTTCACATGCTTGAAAGTTCATATACATTTCCATGCCTCAGCAAAACAAATGTAATGTGTCCAAGCAAGCACATACTGAATTTAAGGAAAACTCTAAATTTCACGTAAAAAATTAAGGGGGGAGGGGAAGACAATTCATTTCAAAACAGGCTTATGAAAACATTCAAACAATAAGAAAAAAAAACAGAGAAGCTGCGCACAGATTTTTAACTTACCACAAGAGCAAAGTACACCATAAAGAAAAATGATAAACTACTTGTGTAGCCAAGAAAGCCTGTAAAATAACAGTAAAAATAAAAGAGAATTTATAAGGAAAGTGATCCTAATGTACAGCTAAAGCTTTACATTTTAGGCATGTTTTCTATTACAGTGCTTGGTATCTGGGGCTTAGGACTCAGAATAACAACATTCCAACTGCCTGTCACAGATCATTTATGTAGTTTTGTAGGGCAGAATTAGAACTGGCTTACCACTAATGGCACGCTGTAAGTAAATGCAGCTCTTTAATGTTCTGCTGTAAAGATTTTATTTTAGTATTGCAGACAAAATACTACTGCAACCCAAGTAATAGGTTAACTAGGCAGGGCTGGAAGGCAGAACACACTACAACAACTTAAGTAATCCCCACCATCACCAGCCCCCTGCCAGTTAAAATAAATAAATAACCCATTAAGGTTTTAAAGTCTTCAATTGTAATTGCTACTAAAGTAGAATAATATTCGCTTCTCTCCTTTAATTACTCACCAATTTTAGGAAGAAGCGCAAGAGGAAAAACAATGCAGACTGAAGTAATCAGCAGCAGCAGTCTCCCATCAAGGTACCAAGACCTGTTGGAATACCTGTTTATGACTGATACAAAGCTCAAGAGTCCTGAAATACATGTTCTACTCTAAAACCATGATCTTCGACAAAATACCCACCAGGACAAGAAAAATAAATAATTTCCAATCTCACATGCTATTTACATGAATTTGTATTCCTAGTTGCTATATTGTGATATAAAATAGAGTTCCCAGATAACGAGGAAGGATAGCACCATCCCATAATGAACCAGCGTGGCAGGCAAAGTTTCATAGCCAAGTGCCTGCATGGATCAGAGGTCTGATGCGTGTAAAGTTATTTCTCAGCAGCACACTATGCAAATCCCTGCCCTTATTCAAAGCAAGGATCAGAGGGAAGGGTATTTCATACTCTACAGATTTCCAGTAGAAGTACTTACAAAGTACACTACATATATCTTGAATTGGATTACACCGAGTGGCATATTTACACAACTGGAAGAAACAGAACCATTAATTCCCACTTACTGCTGAACTTCCCTTCCAGTTTATTATGCCTACATGACCTTAATTCCTTACCATTTCCAAGAGGTGTGAAATAGAAAGCTAAGCTACCCAACCTAGTTGTTTGGAAATTCAGGTATGTTTTCAAAACATACCAACTTTCTCTTCTGCCCAAGTTTCATTCCACTTACCATCACAGCATTCAAACAATGGAAGAAAACAGCAAGTAAATCAACTGCCAGTTAACTTGAAATGATGTTTGCTGTCCAGGGGTGATATAAGAAAGAACAGCAATACAGAGAATTTTCTTATCTTTAACTTTGCACAAAGTGATCGCTCATTCTTTGCATAGATCCACACAAAAATTAAAGGACAGAAGGGATGGAAATCATGCTAGTAAAATCTGCTGGAATGTTTATACATAAAACTATAGATATTAAAAAAAGCATTGTAGATGCATATGAAGTCTTAATGCATTTAAAATCTCTTCAAAGTATCAAAATCTCATCTCCAAACTGATGAAAGTACAGATGTGTAAGTTGTTAAGAAACAGAAACATCTTGAGGGTGGCTCCCCCTAACTTGGTAATAACCATATCCTGTACTGATAAACATCTTGCACATCAGCCTCCGACTTTACTACCTATAAACACCTTGGCCTTTGACCTTCAAGTTTATTTAGTCCAGGATATGGTTAGCACCTAATAAACAGGCAGCACCTCAGATTATCATAAGGAAAGTAGCATAACACCTGTGTTAAAGAAAAATTACCATATACATATATTAACTACTGTCATACATCATGGACAACCACTTGTGTCACTCGTTGAAAAAAATAAGTAATATAAATGAACAGAGAAGTTTCAAGGTTGAGGGCATCTTCACCATATCAAAAATCAAAGTAACCCTTAAGTAACAATATCCATATTACAAATTACTCAGAATACATCACTCATCAAAAAAATGTATTACTAGGCTAGGTCTGCTACTGCTACAGTGAAAAAACCAACTTTGCCAAGATCAGCTCCCTGCTGTAGTATTCTTCATGTTGTTGACATTTAGCATTCACCTATTTTTAAACTTTTTCTTTCTTTCTAGTATGGTGGATGTTCAGATTAGGAGGAACAGTATCATAGCAGTAGGCAAAAGTATAATGAGTGCTGCACTCTGTGTCCATGTGGGACCTCGGTTTTAAGTCTCCCGATTCTAAGCATGCAGCAAACCCACCATTGCCATCGTAGCTCACGAGCTCAGCAGGCCAGAGAAAAAATTATTTTGGTTACTTTGTGGTAAATGAAAAACAATTTGGGGGGGGAGGGTGAAAAGAAAGAGAAAAACTGCAATGAGGTGATGGGAAGGAGAAAAAATAATTTTGTAAACTGCTTAATTTTGGAATACTACTTCTGTTATTTAAAAAGATCTCAAAAAACTGAATAGTGGACGGACCATTTACTGGTTATCGAAAAATGTGTCCATTTTTTTCCCAAAACACTGTTGTAGAAACTTCCAAATTATTTTCCAAAGGCAGAATAAATGTTTTGATATTGCCTTTAAAATCAGTTTGATCTGCAAATTTAATCCTATATGATAAAAGCATTCCAAGTATGAAATATGCAATATAAATCCTTGACTCTACTGAAAATGCTTTGGCATGCAGATGTTCCTCCTCCCTCCCCCATATTTTAACTAAAAGCAGACATTTATAAACCGCTTTAATTTCATTCCTGAATGCAACAGGACAAGAGATTCATATGTTCTAAATTAGGATCTTACTCTCAGTCCATATCAATTATTTAACACACAAGCAAGACAACTTAATTGCATCAATCATATCCTCCTGACAGGGTCATTAAATGTTAACAGAGGGCTCACAAATTACAACTTTTTAACACAACCCTCATTTGAAAAACTACGTGGAATTCTTGTTATGCAGACAGACTGAAACATCTCAACTTGCAATTAACAAGTGTTCCTATTGTATGGTTTTGTTTTTTAATAAAGACAGGAAGATGTATTGCACACTGGCTCTGAGCCTTTCAAACACATGCACACCTGCTAACCTTTATCTATAAAAATAATTCAATGCCCAAAACATTCTTTAAATGGCTTTCCCAAAGTATGCTTTGGGATGGTATATGCATATAAAATATTTTTCACAGATAGTTTAACTGACACTTTCGATACATTCTAACTACAGTTAAAGATAAATTCTGCACCCAAATGAAAGGGTATCAGATGCTATAATGACTCAACAAGAACAGAACAGTCATGCAACCACATCTGGAAACAAGCGGTCGAGTTAAAATAGTTTAATCAAACTAGTCAGTATTTATGCCCTTCGCATAAATAAGTTGCTACTTAGGCTTGCTATTTGATTACCTAGTTCTGTTGAACAATTTCCTACAATTTAAAAACTCTGTTAGTGAAAAACTACTCAACATCTGCGAAGAAGTACACAGAAACAAAGGATTATGATCTACCACGGCAATTAATAGGGCAAAATATATGAAATGTAGATGTGGGCATGCAGAGAAGGTCATGCAGCTGGGTCCTTGTTTGGGCAAAGAACGGAGGAGTCATATTGTGTCCAATAAACGTATATCAATGGAAGAACTCCCAGTAACAGAGGCAGAAACAGGACAAGACTGGGGCTGACAATCAACTTACCACTTCAGCTGTGGTTAGTATTCCTAGGGACTACTTCAGCTCTTTCTAAACACAAAACTGAACTTCACTCCCATCTCAAGCTGTAACTTCAACTAAGGAAGAAGTATGGACGGTGGCAGCGCACTGAGAACTACCATGGCTCTGATGATTTGTAATAACCAGTTCAACCGCTGTATCCTGTCTGCGAGTTCGCCAGTGTTTGCATCCAGAAGATCTGCACTAGGACCTCAAACAACAGCCAAAGCTGGTGGGAGCGTTATCAAATAGGCAGCTTAATAAATAAGTTGTTTATACTGTCTTTTTTAGACAGAACAATCCTTTGAGCAGTATGCACGCATGTGGGACCTCCAGATTCTACCTATTACGAGTTTTCATAAGCTGTTTGTTTAAAAGTGTATCTTTGTTGGGAAAAGTCACTTTGCATAAACAGAGCTGACATAAAATTAAAAACAGTAGTAAGTGATGTTCTAAGCTAAATTTGGGGACAGACAGACTGGAACGCACTTGCAGCAGATACAGCAGCAGGCACAGCAGCAGGCTCAACGCCACTGTGTATGAAGAGCGGAGTTAGAAGTACGATCTTGAAGGAGAAGGTGCTAGCACCCAAATGAAAAGCTGATGACCATCACAGCTGGAAAAGATACATTAGCAGACTAAAAATTACATATACACATAAAACATATTAGTTTAAAAACAAAAAAAGCCCCTTACTAAAAACATATTATCGCAAGGGCTAGGAGGGCAGAAAGACAGAAAGCAGGATTACCGCCACACTTCATTTCTCAAAATGTTCACTACAAAATGGAAAAGTTACCCATGACAAAATATAAAATGAACTAAAGTACCTTTTAAAAAACTAATTTAAAACTTAAAATTCACCCACAACATTCAGGAATAATACAAGCATCACACAGCATTCAGACAATTTCACCACATTTCAATCCAGAGAAAGTTTTGAGCTCAAAACATCTGAAAATAGTCATTTGGAAAAACAGCTGTAACACAATCTAAGATACACTGTTCCGAATGACAGCAGCACTGGAACAGCTTGAACAAGATATTTCAGTGCTGAAGCTGCAATGTTTGTCTTAGCACAGGCACAGATTTCTTGCGGCAGTTCTGACAGAAATCTGAGGGACACACTCCTTACATACAGCTTTATAGCTCAATTGCAAAGAATAATTTCTTTACTGGGAGCCAAGTTACAGAATTATAAACCGAGTCTGGAAACCTGGCATTTTTCCCAAGACAAGTCCAATTACTGGAGCAAGACAACAAAATATTTAAATTTAAATGTCTGCCGGTTTTTCTACTGTGGTTTTGAAATACGTGAAGTGATAACATGACAGCAGTTTAAATGTTTCTCCTCCTCTCCCTCCTGTCCCCCCTTGCTTCCCCTTTTAAATTTTTACAGAGGGAGATTTCTGTAGATGGAGTTTTGCCACTGACTTTAAGGTCGTCTGATGGGAAATTGCTATGAGGAAAGAATCACGCTCTCTGTGTGTGTGCCGCAGAAGGCTTGCACATGCCAAATACATTTCACATTCCAAGAACTCCTGTAAATAATTTTTTTTAGCATGTGAGATCAGAGGGAAGTGTCAGCGCCCATCTCTTTAAGCAGTACTGAACCACTTTCTCCTTCAAGACAAAAACAGAATCTATGAAGCATTTTTCCTTACCCACTCTCGTCTCCACTTAAGAACCCCGCAACAGCACCAGGAAGTTCAGATTTAACAATTAAAAGATAAGATGACATAGCTGCAAACAGAAGCAGAACAGATTTAGTAGAGGAATACCAGTATCTCTGGTGGTAACAATTAGCACGGCTTAACCAGAGTGGTTATGATTGGAACATCTCAGCTATATATTAGATACCATGGCACCAGAATTAGGATTTGTTTTCTGATATACTTCCTGTAAAAATAGCTGCAAATCCCTGAGTATTGTACTGATGTTAGCTAACACCTCCAAAGAGACTGTTACAATGTGAGTCTTGAAACAAGAAAAACATAATCCAAAGGACTAAAAGGCAAAACAATATAGGCCTGACCTTTTACCTGGGAATACGGACCTAGAGGCTAGAGACAGACCACAAGGCTGCAGAACTTCTCCTTCCTCTTTACTCTTTGTAAGACATTGTTAATGACGAGAGTAAATAATAAGATTTGTTTCGATCAATATTTTTTTTTAAAGACTCAGTTTTTATTGTTGCTCAGTTGCTGTTGCACTAAATAAATCTATGTCAGAAATGTAAAGACAAGAATAGGACTTGAAAGATTCTGTATACACTGGATGGTTTGGCCCTCGGAAGTAAGAGGATCATCAGTGACAGATCTCTGTTTCTCATGCGAAACCCACCGCCAAGAAGATCCCAACAACAACGTAAAGTTCAAAACTATACAGGAACCGCAAATCAGAGAAATTCTTAGTTACTCTTATAGGAGTGTCGACTTGAAATTAAGCGTTTGTAATTCTATTCAGAAGAAAGCCATGATGCACACACATCAATCCAAAAGCTACTCCACTGTATCACTTTTCTCCTCTACTATATAAAATGATCAAAGGCATGCAACAGAGGTTTTTTAAATTACAACTTAGACTAACCTGACACCTTCTCATACTGTTCATGTGGCTTTTTTTCTTTTACATAAGCAGCAAGTATTTATATCAATCAAAAAACAGCAGAGAATTACTCAGAAAAATCAAGCTTTACAACTTCAATGAATATTGAAGCCTACATGAAACTAATTTCCATCCTTCAGCAGCAAGTAATTTTAGTAACGTGCCGACAAAAGTCTAGTTACGTTTAAAGCTTGACAAAAATTCATCTGTTGTATTCAAATTTTACTGTTTTGTATTTATTAATTCTTTAGAATTTTACCATGGTGTATTTATTAATGCTTTAAAATGAAAACATAAATTTTAGAAGGTAAACCAGCAAACTTCCATAAGCTGATTTTTAAATAAGTTGGCGGGGGGTGTGAGGTTAAAGGAATGTTTTTAACCTTAAAAAAAAAAGCGTGGACTCACACACTGCTGCACTACAGCAGTTAATGTTAAATTTTGAAGAAAGGTAATGTGGTATCTATAAAGAAAGCGAATTCTATTAATACAAAGTGACATCTACCTACCGCAAGGTTAAATTAAAACCATTTGCTAGGTCACTAAATAAGGAAATATTCACTTCTTCATAATTAAAAGCTCTGTTTTTTCCAGTATTCAAGTATATTTCCCTGTTGACGTGTAGCTGTTGATTGTGTCTGGTAAGGTATTTATCTGCTGTCCTGATTTTACTCTCCTATTTGCACACAACAGAACGTAGGTTCAACCACAGAGAACCTTACAGCATGCGTATTTCTAAATCACCAGAATTTGTAAGTAAATTAACACAATTTCTCACGCTAAGCTACAGGCAGATGCATATTTCACCCTAAGCAAAGACAGATTTTCAAAAAATTGGGGGGGAGGAAAATTCCTCTAAATGATAATTCAACTTTATTTATCCATTAGCCTTCCCTCTTGTATTATACAACACTTTATACACAAGCAAGTCAGAATTTTCCTATATTTATGTCCTTCAGAAAGATTTTAGAATTAGTTCTTTTGCAGCCTCAGCTGCAGAAAGCTTCAAATTAATTTCCAGATCAGATTTCCTCCTAATATGCAATCTGTCACTCTTCCCTTGCATTCCTATTAGCCTCTGGCTAATCATTTGATCACTTATCCTTTGTTGTGCGCTTACTCTTTGTTTTTAAAAGAGGAGTCCTATTTCACTGAATTCCACTCCTAAGTAGGGAGCCAATCATGCACCAAGAAACTTGCACATGCTAAACATTTGTATGCATCTTTCCTCCCTTCTCTGGGCATATGGGAAACAATCTCACATAGTAGGATTTTTTTCCCCCCAGTTTGTATTCTCTTGTTTGCTCTAGAAGATGAAGAAAATAAATAATTTTACTTATATCCTGATGCTTTGATAAGACGTGACTCACAACATAAACCCGAGCAGGACGCCCATGCTAAATACAGTTTAGAAAGTCAAATCCTGCTTTTTCTTCACTTACAAACACAGTTGTAATTCTCCTCATGAGCAACAGCTCCTTGTAGCTTTGCTCAGCATGAAAGAAGAGACACTAACCACTGTGTAACACTCTGAAACACACTACAAAGTGAGCAAAGAACGTTCTTCGTTCGTCTTTTAAAGCTGAAACCAAAACATCGAAGCATCTTGAAAAAGGGCTGAGCAATTTGAAAAAACTGTCTCAGGTAGGAATAAAGTGCATACGGTATGACAGACAAAAAGTCATGTATCCTTTGCTCCAAATAAGAAATTTTACTTAACTTCTCTGACGCCCACCATGACCAAAGGCATGTCAAGTTATATTGTAAAAACTAAACGTCAGCTCTCCTTGGCAGTCTTAATGTGTAACGGAAGGAAGAGATTACACAGTCACAAGGCTAAACTCTGACACAAGTGCACACAACAAAAAGCATACCTTGTGCTTTGATTTATTCCACTTTGAAATACTGACTTCCTCTGTCATTTTGAAAATAATTTTAATGTTTTAATGGCTAACTTTTAAGGCAACTTTTACCACATACAAAAATTACAATAAGCTTACTTTCATCTTTAGAAGTCAAGCGTTCAAAAAAAATTAGCAAATGTCAGAAGCAACATTCCCTTCAGAGTTCATCCCCCTGTGCACGCACATAGTATGAGAGAGCAGAACTTACTGCTCTTGCAACCCAGTCTCATCACCTAAATTAAAAAAGAATGTTATGTTTTCTTCGTGTCACTTTCTCTTTGCAACGTGAGACACTATCTTTAGCATTGAAAGAGACAGGTTTCCTGCAGAACAAATGGTGTACAATGACGTAGTTTGAGGCTTTATGCAACAAGTGCTGAACTACAACTATGTGAGCAACCCTCATATAGTTGCTTCCCAATTTTTAGGTCATAAATTTGCATATATTATGTTATATTTAAATAATTTTCTGTATGTACTTGATGGAAAACTCAATAGACCTTGTCACAGAAATGCCATAAAACAGTATACAGCAGAAATCAAAATTATATTACTACTGTATTATTTAGCACGCTGACCACTGTCTTGAAAGCAGCAAGAAATTACATTCTTAAAATACATATCACTTGGCCATATTCTGAAAACTTGGTATTAGCTCTTGGACAGAAAAAAGATGTTTGTAAAGTATAAAATAGGGTACTTGCCTTACTCCTTCGTTGTTATAACCTGTAGTGCCACCATGAGATATGACTCTCTATAAATATACATACCATGCATACATTATTCAGAATGTCCTTATTGTGCTACAGTATTGTTTAACACTGAGCACATGTGCCCCTACCTGAAAATACATTAGTTGCTGGAAAAAAGGGAAGTCAAGGTTATGTTTTTTTAAAACAGTCCCCAAAATATCTCTTCCGAGGTAGCCCAATCTTAAAAACAAATATGTGAGTGGCTTTTTGGTTACCGAAAAAAGACGTGTAGCTTCTCCTTATTATCCTACTCCAAAAAGATCAATTGCTGAAGTCCACAGCAACGATGCAAGAGAATACATACATTAAACTTATGTGTAAACATATAAATTATTCCTTCCTTAGAAAATGGCTGGTGATAAATCCCTTCAAATCACTTCACTGAAGGGACTGAATCTAACTCTTCTGGTTAGTTTTTCCTAATCTATCACTGTAGCTGTTCATGTTAGAGCACTATAAAGATGTCTTACATTATTAAGCACTGTGCAAAAACGGAACCAAGCTGCCCTCCAAACTTCCCAGGAGAAGATAGGGGACCGGGGAAAAATAGACTCTATCAATACAGCCACACTGGCTCCTCAGCTCCTATTTAAAAAAAGAGGAGTGCTGATTTGGGGCTCGGGACAAGACAGAGCAATCTTGATTCTCATCTGGGGGAATACCAGGTAAGACAGAGATTCCTCAGAAATGCCTATAGATAATTAAGATAAATGAAAATGCTTGTAACTCTCATCCTCTAGAGAGTTCAGTCAGTAAGATCTCTATTGTTGCCAAAATACTGAAAAGATTAGGGGCTGAAAGACAGAAATATCAGAATAAATGCTACCGGTCGCTGCACACTCCAGCTCCAGGATCTTTCATAGCAACTGCATGTGACAAACCCCTTTGGGCTTTGTGCCTCCCTTTGCTGGTGCGGAGGTTGTTCAAAACTGAATCTGTCCTAATCCAAACAATGTGACAAAGTTAAAACGGAAAGCAGGGAAGGATTTCAAGAAAGAAAGTGAAACCAGAGAGGATTTTCGGCAAGCTCCCATTTTTCCTGTCAAACAATTAGAATGGAATCGCAAGATGGGAAGTACTTCAGTATTGCATTGAGTTCCTCGTCAATAATTCAAATTGTGGAAACAGCAGGAATGATGCACGGATGCCACTGAAAACCATCAACTATTTCAGCCCTCACAACATATAGCTTTAAGAGCATGCTCTTTAGTTTTCATTTTGCAACGAATCCCCCACATATTCAATTTTACGAAGTCTCCCAATTACTTGATGTATTGTTTTTAATATTTCCCCTTAGTGGAAGCTTAAAAACCAAAAAAAATTTGGTGGGATCATTTGTTTGCTTTTAAATACAGATGTTGAATGGAGTGTGCGAAAGGAGACATAATGCTTGTTCATACGGAGAAGTTCTGAGAACAGAATAGGTTGTCAACTTCTTTCCTAGTCTTCACATTATGGACACTCATCCTGATGAATTTCTGCTCCCCTGCTTCCCTTTCCTTCTAAGTTCAGCTTTTACCTGGAACCTACCTATGGCAAGCTTAAAAAAAAAAAAAGTCCTCCTTATTCCACAGGGAACACATGGGCAGCAGATTTATTTTGGTAAAACTTCATTAGTTTAATTGTAATTCTACAGTTATGCTAATAAAACTGAAATGTTTTCTACATAGCTCATCATATATTCCATTCTGAAGTATAGCTGCAGGGTGGGATTTTTTATTTTTTTTTTTTATTTAAAGCAGGTTTAATATTCTTTGCAGTATCAAACCTTCCAACAACCATTCACTGCAATACAAAAAACACAAGAGCATGGGTCATCAATTTTTGAATTAGTACAGGAGCTGACAAACCTGCCCTTAATTAAGGCAGCTCTGCACTAGAAATCCTCACTTTGAATCAGTAAGGATAATTAGGCTTTCAGGTCAAAAGCAAACGGCACTGTGAAAACAAACATTCAAGTTTGTTTGAAAACAGAATTAGATTTCCCATATTTAAAGGGAGCTCAGTAATTTCTTAAGGTATTAACGATGCAGGTCTCAGCACGTAACAAGCTGTGTTTTATTCTTCCATGATTTGCACCGTTCATTTATTTTCAAAGTTTGTAGAGTATTCTACTCCGATTACAAAAAGGATATTCCCACCCACCCACCCCCCCATTCTCAAAAAATATTTGCTCCATTTGAGACAAATTTTGTAAACACTTTTAAAACTAAATTTCAGAATGGATGGACTCTGGAGGGAAAAAAAATATTTGCAAAACAAAAACACCCCACTGACTTGATAAGACAAGGTAGTTTTGTTTTTGGGTTTTTTTAATCCATGCACAGCATTTGTAAGTACTGACAGAGAGGGAACACACATGTACCCCTCCTCCCCAAGCAAATTCGTAAGTTAAATACTTCATTGTTTAACTCACAAAAAAAGGCGGGGGGGATAAAGGAGAGGGCTGGGTGTTCCCGAGGAGCCCGGCAGCTCTCCCGGGAAGGCGGCCCGGGCTGTGCGAGGCCAGGCGAGGCCAGCAGATGGTGGTGCGAGAGCGCTCCTGCTCCGCTCGCCTGCCCCGGCCTCCGTGCCCGAGACACCCGCTTTTTCCACTGGTTACGCCTCTTGATTTACTTCGGGAAGCCTGAAAAATATGAACTGTCCAATTGTAAATACATATTTAGCAAGTATTACATTCACAGCAGGGTTTCTGTGTATTGTCCATCACGTTGACTGAACTGAATCTCCCATCAGAACTAATCCTGTAACTCCTATTTACTGCCTACAGCATTCAGGCAGACCTGGGGATAAAACAGCGCTCCAGGGATAGGCAACAACCTTTTTTCCTCATTTCTTATTCTTACAAAGAAAAAAAAGAAATGTGTACCTTTGAGGACACATTAATTGCAGAATATTGAAACAAAATCCGCAAGCACCAGTTACAGAAACGACACTTAAACTGTATTTATATTAGAAAGCAAATAATTCTTTGTAAAATTAAGATAGCTGTCTGGAAAGCTTAGTTCCAAAGAGCGACCGCAGTGATCACTGGGCACAAGCCAAGACAGGCTAGTTATTCATACTGATCCTCAGCACCAGAATTCCCCTGTGTATCTCAGCCTATCGAAAGAAATTGAAAAAAGAAGAAAAGGCTGCTGCAAAAAAATCTTCATACAGACCACCTATGCTACATGGCTGCCCTGCAGGTTCTCCTGTTGCACTTAATCCCACTGCTAATAAATTTTACATAATTAAACTCATGTTCTCAGCAGTTTCAATGTATGTTTCTGCGTACCACAGCTACCAGGCCCTCTGGGACCGGCCGTTCTCCCTACAGCGGTGACCTTCAGCTGATACCAGCCCGCAGCCCAGAGAAGTATGCTGTAAAACTCTCCGCATACTTCCTGCTAGACCTCAATGCTGAGGATTTGTTAGTGTTGGCAACAGACGGAGAGCTGCTCTTGTGCAATACTTTATTGTGTTTGTCTCCATTTTTCCACCAGCCTTGCTAAAATAATTCCTTCTCTAACTTCATTACATACGCTTTAAAATTCCTACCAATTTTCTCTCAGACACACAGCTGTGGACTATCCTCCTTTTCAGTTACATCCACAGAGAGGACAATTCCTGGAGGAGAAATTCCCATCTTCCTTCCCCACTTCAGAAAGCATCTAGGAAGCTCGCAGAAGTTCCCGGGCAGGAGAGGGGGAAGGGCTGCGTGACGCAGGGCCACGGCTTTGGCCCACTGTGCCTCATCCATCACTTCCTAGAAGCACAACGCTATTAAAACAATAGCGGGGACTCCGTCCAACTCCAGTTGCTCCTGGGAAGGATTACATAAAGAGCCAGCAGAGCCGTGTAACTCATGTAACTTAGTGTTTTCCATCGCAGCCTCCCTCGCTCCTTCTACACCTCCAGGCGTCCAACTTCCCCAAGGGCCCTCTCTCATCTCAGAGGGCATGTGACAAGGTCTGAAATCCTTCAAGGACTTCTTCTGCATGGCAGGCAAGAAACGGACATTTGGAAGATCACTCCACTTAAAGATGTAGGGTGAAAGGAAAGGGTTGGGAGAAATGGATGGACAAAACAACAGCCTGGCAGCATGCAATTTCAGAGTCCTTTCTAGTGTCCACTCTGCAACCCCACAGACACACTAACTGGCTCTTCCAATAACAAGGCAGTTCCCATGTAACCAACTGCTAAGTATTTAGATTAAAGGGCTGCTGGATTGGGCCAAAATACTGACAAACAGAACAATATAAAAATGAGTAGCTCTGGCCATCCCATTCAACCTTTTGGTTTCACTTTATTAACAAATGCCTATAATGCAAGAACAGGTACATATTGACATAAGGAAAGCTAAGCAAATATTCTCAAAGTTTAATCACTCTAAGCTAAGGATTTGTATATGTTCTATAAAGTCTTTAAATCACTGTATTTAAGATGACCTTAATTTACATTTGGATATTGCAAAGTTAACGCATTATCCTGATGCGCCCTTAGTTAATCCTTGGTACTTAAATGGATTTTGCTATTTGATTTGCGTTACTCAGGTTAACATAACATAAAGTGTTCCAAGAGATGATTAAAAATTCGCAGGAAAGGTAAGCACTCGTGTTAGAGATACATGTTAAAATTCCAAGCAATGTACTTGAAATCAATTTTTTTTCACCTTTTAAATTCCAAATTTGACCAACCAGTGCTTTCCTGTAGCTGTACAATAATCTTTCTTTTCCTTTGGGTATCCTGCTAGTAGAAAAATCAACTCCCCTATCTACACAAATCCATAAGTGTATGCAGTCAGGATGTCAAATTCAAATTTGCACCTTAAGCTTTCTTTTTAAAAAAGCGAAGATGACAAATTAGAAAGCATAACTATATTAAAATGATTACTAAAAAGCGCTCTCCACCACAAATGAATGTAAATCACTTCCGCACTTATTTTTAGAAGCAATCAGACCAAACTTTAAAAAAAGCCCAGACTAGATGCTGATAGTGACAGTAACCCTAGCAAAGTTGCTTATTTTAATCACAAACCATCATTCATTATCTCATGCTCTCCAATCACTTCTGAAAGAAGATACCATATGATGCAACGTACCCAGGTCTGATGATGGAGGAGGTAACAGAAAACAATGTTATTTTTAGCCTTACTCTGAAATTAAAGATGTCGACAGAGTCTGGATGTCTGCCCAACAGGCACAGTGCTGTTGGGTCCTTCAAACGGACAAAGGAAAAAAAAAAAAAAAAACCAAAAAACAAAAAGAGGGGAACACCTACCAAAGTGCACTAAGGGGAAGGGGTTAAGTTCCACACTTAATTCCAGCACAGCTCCCATTCAGGACAAACTACACCACGCAGCTTCACCATTCCCATTCGAAATCTGTAGATGGACCAGAAAGACAAGAAAATTTCCTTTCTTTCTAGGCACTTCTTCAAGAGTCAAGGCTCAGTGAGAAGTGAAGAGAGCTCTTCATCCCTCCTATTTTTAAGAGCTGCTTAGCTGGCAGTATAGTCATCTTCAGACGACTCCTGACACAGTGCTGCTCTGCTGACTTGGACTGCAGCATCGCAGGACTCTGCCAAAGGCAGTTGTTAAGGGGAGAAATAACGCAGCTGGGAGCTCTGTTCCCAAATAGAAATCTAAACACTAACCAGAAGCTGTGATAGCTCCTTGCGATGACAGCACAATACATCTTCTGTATGGGAGAAGGTGCCAATGAGGCCCAGCTTGCAACCCGTGTTTCCACCGATCACCCTTCCTCACAGACTGGGGCATGCTTGGGCACTACTAACACTGATTCAGAGAAGGAAAGTCAGCTTTCTCTTTTCAGCGCATTTGAAACAAAGTGATCTTTGCAAACGAACATACCGGATACATGAACTACTACTATTCTCTTATATGAAAGATATTGCCCTTGGAACCAGAAGAACCAAAACAGAGTTTTGAAAGCTTCCATCAAAATGAGGTCACTAAAAATATTTGAAAGAAGAGTTTCAACTTGCAAAAACCTACTTTTTAACAAGTTAAACCGAAAACCACTGGCTGGCAAACCAGGCCCAACTTGTTGGCAGAGGAGGCCACTGCAGAAGACTGAATAAGTAGTTTGATCATATCTCGGCATGCAATAGTTTGGGGCTCTAGAGTTACTGAGATGAATTTTATTAAAAATGACACAGAGAAGGTTATGAACTGCTATGAGGAAAAAATGAGAGCCATATTTCCTTTGACCACAGAGTCTTGTACATGATCCCAGTATCTCCAGAACCTGTACTGAGTATCCCTCCTTCTCTAGTACTGTTCATTTAGAGGTCCACGCAAACAGAAAAGGAAATCAAAAAATTTGTTCATTGCTACAGAACATCCTCTAAAACCTGTATGAATAAATAATCTTTAACCTTGGAAGTAGTATGTTCACTCCTGCCTGAAATTCATGCTTGGGTTTTTATAGCCATTTCAGTTAGGCAGTTTTTATTATTGGAGCTTTTAGTATAAGAAAAGATTCCAATTTTATCTTAAAAGCAGCTACTTGGTCTAGTTCTAGGTCTCTACATAGTGACAAAGACCAGCAATCACCGAATTGTCTGGACTCAACAGATAATCCTAAAGGAAAGAAGAACAGTGCTGGAATGCTGTTTCCTTCTGTCAACATATGCGAACACGTGTATCTTCTTGGGGGTAGGGGACTGAAACCGGGGAGCGTTCACATAACTCCTTCATCCCTCAGAGTATCCAAAACATTTATGGCCAAAAAAATTTAAAATTGTTCTGTTAAACACTGTCTACTTTCAGACAATTTGTAAGGGCACTACTACTTAGTAACTGTAAAGTATGTGAACATACCTGAGTAAGAGTATAAATGCTTAGGAGATTATTTTAATACAGAGACAGCTAGTGTTATTTTATTATGAAGTGCACCAAGGAAGACAAAATAAGAATAATGTAGCTGGACAGCCCAGCATACGACAACATAGGTTATCAGCCCATATGATGAAAGTCAGCAAACTAAACAACCCCCCAAAAAAACAAGGTATTGAACTAATAAAAAAAAAGCTACCATTAATAAAGAACATATGAAACCTCATGGCTAAGTAAACATTCGGTTGTTACACAAATCACTAAAATGCCTAAGCAAGTTCCAACAGCAAAAACCGAAACACATGATATGATAAAATGTAGCTACCAGATGCAAACGTACGGAACAGCAGAGAGGAGATTATCCTTCCTCAGCCCCTTCCAGTCAGCAATGCCAGCTATAATGGATGTGCTCCACATCCTGGGATGGAGTATCAGGCATACAGTTCAATCCCTGTAAGTCTCCCCACCTACCCCACGACTACAGCACTTCCGCTGAGCATGATCACAAAAGCCTTTCCTTTAAGTTTTCTGTCCTTTTAATCAGTCTCTTAAGAACATTTTCATTTGATCATTGCCTTTGGTGTTTGTGGAGCTTTGTAGACTGTAGAGGTTATACTCCACTTGGTTAATATTGAGCATATGAAGTTTCTTACCTCCAATATTCTGGATAATTATTGTAGTTGCAACAAGGACCTATAAAAAAAAAATTGATTTCTTTAGAAAGGGTAAGGATAACTAAAATCGTATGTCTATAGCAGTCATAAAACACATCTGTATTATCTTAAACAGACCAGATGTAGAAGCGATAACTAGTACTGAAAGGAAGGGCATCTTCTCTTTACTGAAGAGTTTAACACATGGAAACCAACGCAATCTAAAAATTAATATAAAAGCAAAAAACCTCCCTGAAAATACTGCATTTTCATTCTGAGATGACAAAACAAGAGAAGTTATAGAGTGAAGCCTGTTCTGCAGAACATGAGGTTTTTAAATCACTGAAAGCAGGTAAGTGCATTCTAATTGCCATCAGGTGAGTAAAATGAACACGATCATTCACCTCTGAAAAGACAGTCAGACAGCAGAGATTTGTACAAGCCACTTCCTCTCTCCAAAAACCTGAATATTTTTAACGGTCATGAATGTCATTATTCTTTTAAACTTGTAATCTAGACAGACTTTTCTTTAGCATTTGTGATTATTCACAATGGACTGATAGGGAAGTACAAATGATCACAGGCTATTAAAATATTTGTCTGAACCCACAGAGTTAACTTCCAACTGAAAAAAAACCCTAAAAGCATTCTAAAGTTTTCCCATTGTTTTCTTTTCAGTTCAGTTCCAAAACAGTACAGTCATTTAGTACACTTTTTCTTTTTACCCACTGCTCTTCTCAATGTAGCACGTCCTTCCTACATGAGTGCTACCATGAAGTCAACTTGGAATAAGTTAAGCCACAGTTATGAGAAGAAAAACAAATTTGAACTTTTGAATAAAATCTGAAAGCAGAGTTGCCATTTTTTCAATTGATCTGCTAGAAAATCATATCAGATTTTAAACAAATTCTAAGTCAGTTCAAAAGTCACCAGGGGAAGAAAAAAAAAAGGGAAAAAAAAGAAAGTATGGTATCTTGGAATTTGCCATAGATGGAAACATATACTTCATGCTTTTGGAAAAGACGACTCAGCAATCTTCCAATAGTAGAAAACCTCCATTCTCACAATTCTCAGAAAAATATGTTTGACAGGAAATCACCATAAGATTGAAAACTGCTCTACTTGAAGAGCAGTTAACCAGTAGTTTACTGCCAACCTAAGACGCCAGTTCAGGCAAGGTCCGACAGCGGTCTGTCTGCATCATCAGCAAATGACTCGGGTGAGGGAACAGTAAGTACTACTTTAAAGAAAAAAAAAGAAAAATAAACCACCTGTGCCTGACTGAAGTGAGGAGCATTCAGGGACAGGATTAGAATTCAGAATGGTTGTGGTAAACTAGAAAAGTCTAAAAATCAACAAGATCAGTTAAAAGCAATGCATTCAGGAAGTAGATTTCAAATATATAACTTAGAGTTATTAGATTGCAAATAGAGGAAATAGTATGACATAAAACAATCAGTAGCATGGAGCACCCACAGAAAGAGCAAATCTTGTTTTGGGACATAGCACCGCCCACGTTCTATACAAAATACAGGTAATAATTAAATTTCTTGTCACTGTCAAGTTCTCAGCCACCTCACTGTGTTCCATTTTGCAGGCAAGTTGTAAGAAAGGTGTATAAATATCAAAGATACTTCAACAGAGAAAGATAAGTGTTTCAGAAAATGTCAGTTCATCAGAAAAGCCTGGTGAACTTTGGTTAATTATTTTATCAGAACAACAGCTTCCCAACCTAGAAATACTCCAGTGCTCTCCATGCACACTGAAAATAAAAGACCAGATCATTTTTAGCACAAATTATTTAAACTGAAAATATGAAAAAGTATATTAGGGAGAATAAAAATATTACTGATGTCGACTGCATAGTAAAGCTGTGAAATCTCCTTCATTTAAGCTTTCAAATAACAGATTAGACAAACATCTGCCAAGAATGGTTTAGGTATGTCTAGTCCTGCTTCAAAGTAAAGGCAGACTAAGTCACAATTTAATATCTCCTTAAGCTCTGTATTTCTATGACTTCTGCATCTAATGGCTTGTGGTTATTGTGTACAGAACAGCTCCTTTCATAGCTTGCTAATATCAAGATTTATTATCTCTTGAGGTTGATCACATCTTAACTTTGATCGATAAATATTGATCTTCACAGACTACACTCATATTTGCTTATTAATGCTAATGGAAGTCTTACAAACACCTAATCGCTCAGATTTAATTCCCAGTTACATTAAACCAGAAGAAAGTAGACTCTAGTCCGTTAAGCAGAACTCTTTTTAAAAAAATTTACATTGTTTCAGCAAACCATTAAAATTGCACTTCTGTGTGGCAAAATCTGCTTTTAGTGTCGTGTAACTGAAACACAGAGCACAGAAATCATAACATTAAATGTGCAGTATTCACAAGTGGTATTTCCCGTGCAGCTGGTATTACTGGACAACATTGTCTATTAGGAAAAACAGATTCAGTACACACTATTAAAAAGGCACGGCTTACATGTTGATTACTCTTACAGCAAAAATGGTTAGTTTGCTGATGCATGGGGGTTTGTTTTTTTTTAATCATGAGATAAAACAACAGGTAAGAAACATTCATCTGAAGAGTTTATTAGACAAAAGAAAAAAATTAACATGCACTAAATGTACTCTTATTTGTTCCTATTGTGGAAACTACGTGAAAGGCAAACGCTTATCTTGGATCTCTATTAAATGCTAGAGCACCAACAGTGAATCGCTTTCCTGTCTCTCAACAGTTCACAGCAGAGGTATGATGGGACTGTAACAAACCTGAAACGGACTGCTGAGCCAACTTGATGACAACACCAGTGAGCAAATATTTGTACATACAACTAAAAAATGAACACACTGACAGGAAAGTAGCACAAAATCTTGCATTTAAGGAATGTCAATTTTCCAGTTAATGATTAAGTTTGGGCGTCCACAGACCAGACACACCAACTGAAATGTAGCGAAAAGCTTCAGGCTGTAATGGTTTTTTCAGTATACTAGGACGTCAGTAATTATACTACTTATTTCATTTATATCTCTTTCCTAGGCAAAGAACAGTTGTATATCAGAAGCATGAGACCAAGAAGAAAAATACTCAGCTAAAAATAAACGCTCACCTTTCCAGTTGATCCAAATGCAAACAGGCCAAGGTCTTCGTAAGAAGTGACAGCTGTTATTAAGGAAAAAAAGGCTAAAATATTTCCAACTTCAAAATCACTTGAACACTCTAGCTTTGCCTTTTTCCCCTTTTTAAATGAACATAATTCAGGACAGAATTAAAAGAGTATTTTATAGTATTTTTTATTTACAAAATAGCTTTTATATACACCTGTGCTCCTGCTACAAAATATGCAAATAAGCGCAACCATCCAGAGACTCTCCAGAAACTCAATATTAAAAATAGTAATATTTAAAAAAAATAATAATACATTTATGGCAAATTGCCTTCTCCCAAAGATTTTTACAGGTGATACTGTAAGTGAGGAATTCTGAAATTAGCCTCAACAATGAGATATAAGACGCTCCCATATTTTATTTGTTAAAAGGGTACACTTTTTTTTTAAATGAAGACAATAACAGAGGATCCATTTTCATCTTCCTATGAATATAAACATCAATCACCATCCTGCCAGCTTTTAAAAACTCCGCACTATTTATTTTCAAGAGAGCTGAAGGTAAACACCTTCCTGGGTTGAAATCTATTACTATAAAAACCAAAACAAAACACACCAAAGCAAAACAAACAAAAAAAAAAAAAAAAAAAAAAAATCCTGCCTTTACCTGCACCTACTTACATAATCACATTAAAATAGCCTGTGGTTTCCTGTTTGCTTTTGTTGAGTTTTAGCTGAAGCTTACTTCTAATATTGCTGGTAACTCAAACCAATCCCTTCTCAGAAAGAAGAAAGTCATATTAAAGTCCTTCATTGTTGCTCTGTATTTTGTTATTAGAAGTTCAAGCAATATCAAAAAGATGAAAGTTTTCTGAGAAATACCACTCACTTTCTCGGTATATAATAAAACGGTCCGCAGTTGTAAATGCCTCAAAGGGTAAAATTAATCTCAAAACCACATAATTTTATTGTCACAACACTCGCTTTCTCTTCCTTGGTTCTACTTGGTACACTACTGCTTCTACTCCTGTCACATCTTAATTTAGGGCCCGGCCCTGCAATCTGAGCTGCTGGGGGCAGACCTTCACACCTGAGTGAAGTCCCACTGAAATAAATGAAACAAGACGTGGGAGACAGGCGGTTCACAGAGATCTGGTGACGGGACTGAAGCCTCAGACTACCAACTGCCAAGCTTAGGCGTTTTTATTTCGCTAAAGTTCTGCATACAGAACAGAATCAGATCGATGCTCCAGAGGGGAGCAAAAAAAAATAATTAATTTTCTCTTATGATTTTCTCAAGGGCGATGTTTTGCATTCTGCTCTGCTACTGACACCAATATGCTATGACAAAATAAATGAAATGACAAAACTAAATGAGCCAGAGTCAGCTCTCAGCATAAACCTGGACCTGGACTAACCTCTTACATCTGCCGTTACACTGATACAAGTTATATGCAGATATAGTTAAACAACAAGTGTGCTGTACTAGATTATTTTATCCTGTATTTTTCTTAGATTTATATTTCTAAAGTTGTTGATCACAAGAAAGACAAATAGCGTTTTAGAAGGCCATCTCCAATGGCATAAAAAAAAAATCAGTAAAATGTTAAACATATTTAGGAGAGAGTTGTTTTTACCACATGGGAACAAATACACAGCACACACGTATGAGGAGTTACAACAAAGAGAACAAAATTCTCCACACAATTCGAAAACAGCAACATGTAACCTTAGAATATTTTCTATAGTAACTCTGTTTCTGCAATCAATTTAGTCCTGTGAACACTGGGAAGCCCTAATACTTAATCACATTACTTTTGTAATTTCAAGAATATACAGTACAAAATATTAAGCACAATTGATATAAACAAGTTCTGCCTGATTGGCTTTATTTCTGTTATGTTATTAACATTAAATGGAAATTATCCATTTAAATGCAAAGTGAAATTGGCAAGTACAGTGTGCGCAATACTAATGACTAATTCACAAAATGAAAAGAAAAAAAAAGCCACGAAACTTCAAAGTACATCCCACTTAAATTCCCAATTCCTTCGCTTTACAAAGTAAGCTTAGCCTTTGTCAGCCCAAACCCCAAAACAACGTAGGTCATACTGAATCAACACCGGGAGAAAACATGGACTAAACTAATCCAAATCTAACACTTGACACTCAGCAATATTTTTTAGCTAAGCTTTTTGGTTTACAGAAATTGTTTGATTTTGTCAAAGTCTAGACCAATGTAATTTAAAAATTGAAAACACTTCTTTATTTTTAAAATACAACCAAAATGCCTGTGCTTAATAAATCCTGGTCTCTGTTTAAAATTGAATAATATTTGAGCTTCCTTTTCAGAAGGTATTTTATAGGTCGGCTCTTTCCTAGAGTTACTTTTATGATTTGAATACCTGAATGAATAGTTTACAAGCACTTTCAAAGGTTTTTCTTCTCCACCCTTTAAATTCTTCTAGCTCATTTTTTAATATAAAACTACTAAAATTGCCTTCCAATTCCTTGCCATGGATTAAGCTTAATACTTTAACTTTGTTCACAAATGCATGTAGGTTTTATAAAGAAAAATGTTCAATTATCTACTTTGGAAGCAAACATGTACATAGATTTTACTTTGTCAAGGCACAACAAGTCATATTTCTCACTTTTTAAAGACAACGCTCCAAGGAAAAACTTGGAATGCTATCTAGCATGAAATTACTTCAACAGTTTACAGGAATTACAGTAAACATAATCTGAGAGAAATCTTGTTTAAAAAAAAAATTTAAAAAATCAAAACACAGAGGCCGTAAATCCAGCAAACTTCTCTAGACATAGTTCTGGTGCTAGTATTAGCTGTGAGCATCACGCGATAACTAATTATTAACTGTAAAGTGCTAGTTTCAGACAAGAGAAACACTTCATTCTGTCATGTCAGCGGTATTCCTTGCTTTCAGTTGTGTGTATTTAAAAAATGCTTTCTTGAGGTGGAATGTTGCCTTTGGACAATAACTGAGGCGTTAAAATTCTTGTATATTAGGTCTCTAAGTTCGTAACATGGAAACTTTTCTTACTTCAAAAAGCTTAACTCCTTAGTTTTCCCCTCTCCCCAGTAGTTCTTTTTGCAAGGATCTCTTTAATTATTATTTTACCAGACAACAACATAATACTACCTAGCGTCTATAGAATACAGAACTTTTCAGCCTCAAATAAGAGGTAAACAAAAATTGTAAATTATCTCAAGTACCCCCTTTTTTGCTTCTTATGTATCTTTCTAGCTACTTATTTCAGGTTCTTATTCCTTTCTCATAAGCAGAGCTCCAAAAGGAGAAAAAAATTACCAAAGACTTAGTCCCAAATCATCAAGCGGCCAACAATATCAACCATAAAAGTAACCCTACCTCTGCAGAGTATTTTTTAAGAATGTATGAAGAAGATCACTCAACAGCTGAAGACAGGAGCAGCAGATCTAAGAAGAATCAGGAAGCAATCATCAGACAGACCAAAGCTAGCTATAGAAAACAAAGCCAATAGGGAAAGCAATGGAAGCTTTCTCCCACCACCTTTGAAAAGAGAGGAAAACAGATGAGAGGGAAACAGGTGACCGAAAGAGATGGACACTTCCTGCCATAACGTGATCTTTGTGTACGAGAACTCAAGGAACTACTCAGTTGTTTCAGTAACAATTAAAAGCAGCAAGAATTAAAACATTAGCAGAATAGACTGCAGAGTCTAGAGTCTACCGTTTGAACATTCTCAAAGCAGCACAATTTCTAAGGGCTGCAGTGTGATTTCTCATTCAGTATCAAAAATGCTGCAAATACCTGCATCTGTGAAATGCCATGAGAATTATGATAATCCAGTACGATTACAAAATCTGAAAGGTATCTACTTCAAACTGTAAACAAAATACATATAACAAGCAGAAGAATTAAAAGTCCACTGAAAGCAACAGTACACACTGAAGTACCGCGGTCCAGCCAGCACCAAAATAATTTTGCTCCAGAAATAGAGGACCTATCTTTTTGGAAAGATGAGAGAGGCATTTTGAAAAAATTAAAACCGAAAATCTAGAAACCAGTCAGTATGGCATTTACTTATCCTAAGAAGTTTCAAAATTGTATTTTTAAATGGCAAATAGTAATCATTAAAAATGGTAAATATTTTAACGTCACTGAATCAGACACAGCTACCTGTTAACATGCTGCTAATTGTTATTATCATACTGGGTCAAGTCTTTGTGATATAGGCGAGGAAGTATTTCAAGATCACTGTTAGATAAATCCTCTTCACTTACCAGTCTGAGTGCACATACTGAGCAGAAGAAATACAGAGTAAGAAGCAAGGCTGGCAACAATCAGCAACAAGATACTAAAAAAACACAAAATAGTTACGATTAAAGCACTTTTAGAGTACAATGCACTTTCTATCCTTAAGAATGCTACTTCTGCAAAAAGCTAACACAAGACAAGATTTCCTCATTTTATGGCTTATATCTGCTGACTACGGTTCATATGGTCTCTGACCTTCCCAATACTTGCTAAGTTCCTCTGCTCCTTTTATTGTCCACCAAAGTGTATTACAGACTATACAGGGTAAAGACCCAATATATGAAGTACAAAGAGGACATAAATATCAGAGTGCCTGTACACAGACAAATATTTATCTTCTAATTAAGTGAATCTAATGCTTAGAAAATGGTAAAAGTGACAATTCTGGCAACTTTGGCCCCGTTATCCATAGATTAGTATGTCCAACAAGCAGAAGTGCAAACAGAAGTACAGGCTGATTCGCATTTTTCAGATACATAGCCATCCTGCTCCAGAAGGCCTGTTTCTGGAACTAAAGAGACAGCAGCTTTAAAATGTAAATATCAATCTATTAGGAGTACTGGCCAGGAAATTGCCACCATGTGGCAATTTAATGCAATTTCTGGGCAGTACTTATGTTAGGCCAGATATGAATGACTAAACCGAAGAAGGAAGATCTTACTCAGCAATGCTGAAAAGCACAAGCTATTTATTTCTTCCTCAGCTTTTGCACAGGAGTCTTAGTAATCAAGCTTTGTTCCGTTTAAAACTACAAGCTGAGTTTAAAAATAAGTGTACACAGGAACTGAAAACTTACCTAAACCCCATGATCCCTGTGTTGGCCATAGCATAGGATAAGCCAAGTATGCCACTTCCCATGATCGCATTCATTAAATTAAATACTGAGAAACCAAAGGAAGAGCCACGATTTGGAGGGTTCTGTGAAAAGGGCAAAACAAAGTACGATTAGTGTGAGAGGTGTTTTGGTCTTTCCTAGGAGGAAATTTAAGGGGGGGGGGAGCCAGTTAACTTCTCCTTCCCTACGCTAGATCAGAAAATCTCTTTCTTCGTTCTCAGACCACCCTCGCGCGTATAAAACGACACGATAAGGATGCCATAAGGATCTCGGGACGACCAGCGCGCACGAAGAGCGCCGCGGGACGGGTGCTCGCGGGCGGGCTGGCCCGGCGTGCTCCCGACAGGGGCGCGGGGCAGCGCCGCCCGACCCAGCGCAACCAAAGCACCGAACGCACCAGAAGAAGCGCCGGGACCCGCCGTTCAGCTCCACGGGCCCGGTGCAGCCCCCCCCCCCCCCCCCCCCGCCCGCCCCCGCCGTCCCGCGCGGCCCCGCCGCCCCCCGAGCTGCAGCGACCGATCCAGCCCTGGAGCCCGCGCTCCCCACGCCGCCTCCTCAAACCCCAACGCAAGCCCGGCCGGGGGCAGCCGCCCCCGCCGCCTCCCGCCCCGGGAGCCGCCGAGCCGCGGGGCCGGGGCCGCCCTGACGGACACAGCACCGGGCGAAAGCGAACGAGGCGGAGCGGAGCGGAGCGGAGCGGGCCCGGCCGCGGGGCCCGGCCGCAGCCCCCGCAGGGCGCTCCCCTCGGGGCGCCCGCCGCCCGCGCGCCCCTCCCCGCCGCCCCCTCACACGCACGCTGCCCGGCGGCGGCGGCAGCAGCGGGGCGGACTCCCCGTCCCCGTCCCCGTCCCCGTCCTCCTCCTCCTCCTCCTCCTCCTCCTCCGCCTCTCGCTGCCGGCGGGCGGACAGGTACCAGCCCCGCTCGGCCCCCCGCGGCGCCGCCGCCATAGCACCCCGCGCCCCGCCGCCTCGCCTCTGAGGGGAGCGCCGCCGGGGGGCGGGGCGGCGGGCGGGGCCACCCGGGGCGGGGGGCGGGACCGCCGCTCTCGCCCCGCCCTCCCCCTTCGGCGCGGCCCATAGGGAGCGGCGCGGCGGCGTAGCGTCACGGTGGCGGTGATGACGTGAGGCGCCGGCGCGGCGCGGCGGGGCTCGGTATGAGGTGAGGGGCGGGGGGGGGGGGAGCGGAGCGGTAGCCATGGTAGCGGCTGCGGCGGGCGGGGGGTCCCGCAGGCCGCGGTCCCCGGCCGGGCCCGCAGCCCTCCCCGGGCCCCAGCGGGCGGCCCGGGCCGCGGCGGGCCGAGGCGGCGGCTGGCAGCCGGGCTCCCCTCAGGGACCCTCTGGGGGCCCCCGCCCCGCCCGCCCCGGCGAGGGTCCCTCCGCGGGCGGGGCCGGGCCGGCGCCCCTCCGGCCCGCCCGGGGGTCCCCGTGCCCGGTGCCCGGTGTGGGGGGAGCCGGGGCCGGGCGGCAGCCCGCCGGCAGCACCCGCACCCGCCGTTACCTCGCGTTGCCCTGAGGGAGGAGTGGGGCAGCCGGGGGGGGCTGGGCGGGGGGCGCGCGGGGCTTCCCGGAGCCGACGAGGGGAAGGTGCGAGTCCTCCCGCACAGGCCGGCCTGGGCGCTCTTGTCTTGCGGCCTATCTGAGAATACCGAGAAGCCCGCGCAAGCCTGGCCGGCAGCTCCCAGCTAGGGGAGAAGGGGAGCGCCTGAGGGAAACACTAGGACGCTCTGGCCTCCGGATGAAATCCTTTTTCCTCTGTAGCGGACGTGAAGAACGTAATGTTTATTTTTGAGTCAACGGGGAACGGAGGTGTGCTGTGCCAAAAACTTGGCTTAGGGAAATGAGCTGGCGTGGAGATGTAGGGAGTCCCAGCGAGGAGCTGGGATTTGGGGGGAGGGCGGACGGGCGCGGGGCCAGCTTTGGGAGCGCTTGGGTGCAGCTCCTCTTTTGAAGAAGAGACCACATGGCTTGTTACCCTGGCCGAGGGCAGCAGCCATGTACGTCGGGGTGTACGTGTCTGAGGCAGGCAAGAGAACTGGTTTGCTTTCAGAGCTTGTTTGCATCTCTCCTATCAACCCCCAGTCGTAAAACAAACTTCCCAAGAAGGTGGGAGAAATGTCAGCCTCACGCACTACCTAAACCAGTGGTTCCTGCCTGGGAGTAGCCGATGCAGAGTCAGAAAAGTTGGGCTCCTGTGGACTGTCTTTAGTGGAGGAAACCATTTAGAGGCGCATAAAGCTACTTTTCAAGTCCATGTCCTATGAATGAACTGTGGAGAGGGGCTCAGTTGCTTGAACAGACATTACTAATGCTTCCCTGTTCCTTTAGGGGAGTTCTACATTTAATTCATGGTCTTTCTGACAGGTGGAGCAGAGGCACTACAGAGTGCGTAACCCCTTACCGGTGAGGTACAGGAGGCACAAATTGCTGAGGATTGATTATGACCACTATTGCTAATAACTGTTTTCCAGCAACCAGCGCTTGGTTATGAATTTTATCAGAGACAGAAGGGATCCAGCAGTAGGATCAAGACAGTAGAAATTTTTCCATTTGGCTTACTGGGATTAATATCACGTTTATTAGAACAAAGAGACGTCCTTGTATGTTGGCAGGGGGGATTATCTCACTGCTTAAAGTTAGTTAACGTTCAAGTCTAAAAATATGTTTGTGAAAGGACAGAAATTCGTAGCATATAATTCATAATAAAGAGCTTTACTAAACTATTGTGGATTGTTTGGTACAGATGGAAATTCTAGTATAAGAGAACAGCAAATCCATGTGATTTGCAGCCTTTTTAATGGAATGATTACATAATGTCTATAAAATGAATAATTTCTTTTTTAGGACTTTATGGAGATTTGGATACTCTGCCAGGCTACTGAAAAATAATCATTTTAGGACAGCTGCATCAAATACATCATTTCCAGCAGTTTGGATGCTATTGGCGCAATATTCTGGCAGAATACCTGGGCTCTTTGTAGTCGTAAAAAAAAATAGTTTTTTTACAATGCCTGAAACTGTGGAGGATAAAGCTCACATAGAACTGTATTCGCCGCATCCTGAAGTGCGTGGGATGACACTGCTCGACAGAGAAGCTTTTAAAAGGACGGTTGTTGTTCCAGTTCTTAAAGTCAAGAAAGAAATTGTAAATACTTTGCTAAAGTCCCTAAAACATACCGTACTGCAGCGTCCTGGTCTAAAGCGAGTGGTTGAGGATCCTGAAGATGAGGACAGTAGACTTGTTATTTTGGATCCTCATAAAACACCAGAATTCTCTCTGGGAGAATCAGAGCAAGAGGTATTAAAACAGCTTAATGTTCATCCTGAGGTGTCCAAGTACAACTTAGAGCTGACTTATGAGAATTTCAAGTCAGAGGAGATCCTACGAGCGGTCCTTCCCGAAGGTCAGGAGGTCACCTCTGGATTTAGCCGCGTTGGTCACATTGCTCATTTGAATCTTAGAGAGCATCAGCTACCGTACAGACATTTGATCGGTAGGTAAAAGAGCTCTTCTCGAAAAAGTAATTTGTGTATTTTTTATGTTGTTAAAAAATATTTTAACAATTACTCTACCGATAAATTATTATTTGTACAAGGAAAACGTTTGAAAAAAGCTTTTCACTGCTTTATATTTTGACTTTAAATAGCCTTGTGCCGATGCTGTAGCTGCGCACAGAAGGCACGGTTCTCTCCTCTTATGGCAATTGTGATCTCGCCTCACTGAGCACTGGGGCAGGGTAAAGCCTTAGAGATGTCACATATGCAACCCTGAATCGTTAGAGGAAAGTTGTTCTAATCCATGCTTACTTTTGTTAATTTAACTGTAAACAGCGGTGTTTGTATCTCTTGTAGAACTTTAAGAGGTTGTGGTCCCTTAACTGGAGTATCTTTTTCCCTCTCTTTCAGGCCAGGTTATAATTGACAAGAATCCGGGAATCACCTGTGTAGTGAATAAAACCAATATTATTGACAGCACGTACAGAAATTTTCAAATGGAAGTGCTTGCTGGAGAGAGCAAACTAGTAACCAAGGTACAGCGTTTTTTTTCCCCCACCCCGTTATTTTAAATTTGATATGCTAAAGCCTAAAGACATCTACTGGAAAGATGTGATGAAGCGATGCTGTTAAGGCCGTTCCTTTGCACAGCACCCTTCCTGACACTTGTTTTAGAGCGTAAGAGTTGGCGGTTACGTCTACGTTCGTTTGTGCTGGTCTGCCAAGAGCAAACTGACAACAGTAGGGGTCAGGAAGATACGTATTCTTTCAAGTTCACAGCCTAGATTTTAATGATATGTAAAAGCAGCTGAAATAAAGGTTTCTTACTGAGATACTAATTACAAACTTGTAGCGAGGGATGTTTCTCACTCTAAAGCCGAAATATTTAGTGGATTTGATCTAAGAAAATGCTGTTTCTTAATTCCACCAAACCTCGTACAGTGGCTGGTACAGAACGTAAGACCATGTTTTTAAATCTCACTGTCTTTGCAACGTAGGCAAGATTTTGCCTATGCCTTTTTCCTTTTCTGTCAGCAGCAAGACAAACCTCATCTCCCCTCTGTTTTGACATTTTTCAGGTGTAAGGCACGATGTAACTGCCAAGTATTCTTCACATCGGGTTTCCTGTCTTTAGCTGGAAACTTGGCCACTGGTTTGACCAAAAAATATTTTTCCTAACTGTTAGCAGTTTTAGAAGAGAAAACATTAGCTTACCAAATAAAAAAGTTGAATAGCTTGGTAGAACATCCTGTATGTGCACAGAGAAGGCATTTGAATTGTCGGGGGAGAAGTGACAATCAAATACTATGCAGAGGGTATTAGCTCATTAAGCATACATCTAGCACACCGCTGAGCTGCACACTGAGTAGCGCAGATACACGTCAGCGTGTTTCTTGCTGGCAAAGCAAACGATGCAGTGATTTGGATCCGAAGTTACTTTACTTCGGAGTCACACAGTTCAAGCGTGGTAGTGCAAAGTGAGTGTTACCTTGCATCCTGCTCTCGTCTGAATAAATACCATTTCTTTTTAGGTCCATTCTTAAGATAGTGGTCATCCCAAAGTTTGGGTTTGGATCAGTTTCCAGACTCTGTCACCTTGAGAGATAAAATACAGTATTTTTAAAAATTGCAGAACTGGCTCCCAGTGGCTTTGAATTTGGCTGACCATTGCTGTTCTTGTGCTGTATCATTCTCAGACGCTTATTTACTATGTGGACTCTGCTAAGAAGGGCTTGAGGCATCTTCCCGAGGTCTGCTTTCAATAAAGGAGTTGTCAGCCAGCCACAAAGCTCTTGAAAAGCCTCAGATTTTTTTTTTTAATGGTCATTTTAAGTCACTGCTTTATTTCCACCTGGTGATTGAGACATGCATAAGTCAGCCATCTGGACTGACAGTTGGAACATTCCTTATGGCTATTTCTGATGAGTAGATCTGTTTATACAAGATTCATGTGTACTACTAACGGGACAAATGTCAATGTACGCATTACCTTTTGATAAAGCACCTTGTTTTTTAGCTGTCTTAATTGCTGATAATGCTTAAACATGTCTGGAATTTGAACACAGAGGCTTAACCAAGTGTTCTGAACTTTCAGGTCAAAGAAAATAATATTGCCTATGAACTGGACTTTTCTAAAGTCTACTGGAACCCACGTCTTTCCACAGAACATGGCCGTATCGTTGAGCTTTTAAAGCCCGGTGATGTCCTTTTCGATGTCTTTGCTGGGATTGGACCTTTTGCTATTCCAGCAGCAAAGAAAAAGTGCCACGTATTTGCAAACGATCTCAATCCTGAATCCTACAGCTGGCTCCTGCACAACTGCAAACTAAACAAAGTAGACAACAAAATAAAAGCGTTCAACATGGATGGCAGGGACTTCCTCCTGGGGCCAGTAAGAGAAGAACTAAGTAAAGAGCTCCCACTTCTGAAAGAGGAACAGAAAACCTCTTTTCATATAGTCATGAATTTGCCAGCTTTGGCTATTGAATTTCTAGATGTTTTCAGGCATCTCTTGCTGGGAGAGCCGTGCAGCTCTGCTGGCCTTCCCACGGTGCACTGCTACGGTTTCTCCAAACATGATGACCCTGCCAAAGATATTCAGGAACGAGCTGAAGCTTCGCTGGGAACCTCCTTAGACGGACGCTGTTCTACTTACCTGGTTAGAAACGTTGCACCGAACAAGGAGATGCTGTGCATTAGTTTCCAGATTCCAGCAGACGTGCTGTACAAGAGGCCCTGCCCTGATGAAGGTAAGGAACAAGCCTCCTCTGTGGCACCTGGACTTCAGGCTGTACCTTTTCCTGTCTCAGGCTGGTCCCACCGTGCCAACCCTGCAGGCCGCTTCGGCCGCGTGAGAGCGACGCCGCAGTCCGGTGGGAGCCGACAGGACTGAGCACCCGCACGCGTGCGGCAGCTGCGGGGCTTCATGCGCTCTCAGTAGCAGCACTCCGCCCCTCTCATCCTGGCGTGAGCCTCCGCAGAAAAAATGGTGGAGTGGATAGGACCATCCCACAGGCTGTAAACCAGACCGTTACGCCTTAGAGTGCCTTCTGGGGGAGGATGGGGGAATCTAACACCAAGTACACGTTTTTGGTAGCTAAATACGTAAGAACTGGAGCTTCATTTTCACCCAGGGTAGACTGGCGTACTGCCAAGTGACAGGTCCGAGTTCTGACCTTCTCCCTTACGCCTGCACGGACTTAGTTTAGGTCTGGAGTCACTACATCAGCAGAATCTGGTTCTGTACAATTTAATTGAGAAATAGATATCCTTAGAGATCTTTAATGTTGAATGTGATTTTTATTTTTTTTTTCATAATTGGTCATTTGTTTCTCTGAAGCACTTGTAGACGCCAGTTGGTTTCAGTGATCCTGGGCTTCGCACTGCACGACAAGGGGGAGAGAGGGGAGGCTTTCAGTCTGCAGTTACATGAACTGGAGGAAGCGAGGTTCTGATAAAGCTTTAATGCCATGAAATGTACTCTTACACCATTGCTGGGTAGCACTGACACGTAGGTCAAAATGTAGCTCAATACAGGTTTTCTGAAAGTCCTTTTTGGCATTTACTAAAGATCCCCCATTGTTGCTCTAACAGTTTTCATTTGTGACTAAATCCTGATTTAAACTCTCATCTCTTCCTGTTAAATCCCTTAAGTGTTACATGGCTTGTGGTTTAGTTCGGTATGTTTACCATACATTAAATAACTCACTTTTTCTAACCTTCTTCCAGCAAAACCAGCCGCTAAACGTCTGTGCACCAGCAAAGAGTTCTCTGAAGAGAAGCTGGAGTTGAAGAAGAGTTGAAGACTAGAGTTACGGTAACTACCTCAGTAGGCTGCGTAAGCTATACATCCGTTACCTCTGGTTTACCTCTTCAGTTACTTGAAGCGTACCTGTGTTACCCGTCTCAGGTGCTGAGGTGTGTAATGCATGTTGCAGCTTTCCTTTGTGAGCCTTGCTTCCTGCATTTACCTTTTTTTTTTTTAATTGTGGGATCAATAAGCAGACTGAAGTTGTTATTATAAAAAAATAAAACTTTTATTACGAAAAAGCAATGTGTTTTGGTACTTTTCTGCTCTCTGTTTCACGCCCCGTGATAATTCAGTGATACAGACTGGGGTAGCTTTCTGCTGTGTCAGATTTATAAAAACCAGATTTTTATATTTTGTCGGGTCTAGTGAGATGACTTGTATAACCCTTGCAGTGGATTCTCTTTGGCAAAGGGGTCTGGTGTTTAAGAACATTGGATTACTGTTAGCAGATGCACAAGCAGCTCTTGTGCAAGCAAGATAACCTTTCAAAACCTTAATCCAAGATAGAAAAAAGCCCAAACAATTTTTAACACTGAGATTTAGTTAGGGATTAGTTGACTCCTAACTTAGTGTTTGCCCACCATTAAAGCAGGAAAGACTCTAACGTGTTCACACAGTTGCAAATTAAGTACACATTTGCGTTACAGCACTAGACTGAAAAGCAGCACCTGGCCAAACAGTCCCCTCGTCTTGAAACCGCTTCCTCCTGTGGCTTTTGTGCCTCTGCCGTCTCCCAGCTCTCCCCCTGCCTCTCCGGCTGCTCCTCTGCTGCGCTCCCTGGACGATCTATCTTACTGGCTGACTATTCTGTAGGGAGTCGAAAAGCCTCTACCTCTGATTTCCTTTTCTTACCCATCCAAATTATTGTTGGGCAACATCAACCACAAATAGTTTCTTTGGACAGAGGAACCCAAATCACCCTCTCGGTTTCAGACGTTTTCCTTTGGTCCAGGCTCAGAACTCAGGCCTAGCAACTCAGTAACCGGATGGCCATCACCCTCCCTACCTCGGCTGCTGTGGCTCCATCACTGGGGCCTGTAACCCGATGTCCTGGTTCTCACCCAAACAGCCACCAGGGCCCTGGATTTGTTTTGCTCGATGGCTCTGTGTTACAGCCTTTCCCTCGGCTACACAGCTGGTGCTTTTGAGCAAGACCTCACAGCTCAGTTACTGCTAGATTGCATTTATCAAACCAGGGGGGGAAAAAAAAAAAAACCAAAAAAACTATCATGATGACTCACCCATACTATCCTGAAAGCTGCTGTACAGATGACTTCCCTGGCCTGCCACTCCAGCCCCAGCATTCCTCCACTGGCCTTTAAAATGGTATCACAACAGCTTTAACCTGTTTGTCCTTGCTGCCTGTGACAGGCACATCGTATCCTCTCCCCAGCAGCCACAGCTCCTCTGAGAGCAAGCGCTGGACTCCTACCTCCAGCCCCGGTGCTATCGCTGCTGTCTGTCACGTTTTCTAACGCCGCTGCATGCTTTCCTACCACTGCCCCATGGCTTTCCCATAAACATCTGAAAGCCACTCTTGTTCTCCAGAGCCCTCCACAAACGCCGCTGTAGCGATAAGGCCCTCGACCGTGCTGGAATGATGCAGTCACCTGAGGAGCTACGCTAACACGCCTGCCTGTACTGCCGGAGACCGCAGGTCCCTTTGACTGCGTGCATCGCCTCACAGTCCAAATTCAGGGCTCATTGGCACTACGGCACTAACAGAAACCTGGCTCTGAGCACCACTTTTGTGCTAAGCAAGTCAACTACGTAACTGATTTTTCAGCACGTGACTAAAGTATCCCAGGCAGGGAAGGATTTTAGTTCATGAAAGTTTTGTTCACTTAAGGATTAAATGCCATCATTATTTTAGCAGCATAACTTTAGTTTAGATGCAAGCCAACAGATTACATGTCACTGCACTCATAACCAGGGGTTTTTTTTCCCATATTTCTATGCAGTTGCCACTTTTGCGTATAACCCTTCCGCATGAAACAGCAAACGATAGCCAAAGTACACACAAGTTGCGTGAGTGTATTCAAATGGCACATATTAAAATGCATATGCAGTTCTGCATTCATTAGGGCAGCGACCCGAGGCTTTACAAACTGAATATAAAGCCGATCATCGGTGAGGTGCGCCTTTACCAGTCTGGGTGAGCCCCGAATAGTACAGCCTCCCCCTGGCTGCTGCTGCTCCCTCCCAGGGTCCCGAGCTGAATCCCAGAAGGACCACGGCTGTCTTATTTGTTCTGGGAACAGGGGACGGGCTGTCGGGCATCTGTGACAGAGGGAATGAACTCCCACAGCTTCTGGCTGCCAGGACAACACTCAGCTAGGCCCGGCGGTGGTGGCAGCCATCTCCCACGAGCGACGGAATGGATAAATAAAGGGCACATCAGCTTTCAGGCCTTAGAGCTGAGAGGAAAGGAGGAAGGGCCGCGGCAGAAAGCAGCAGTCAGCTGCAGGGCTGGACTGCAACACGAGTGCAAGCGTACGAGCGGTCTCTAACGTATGCCACATGGGAGAGTCCTACAGCGTCCAGCCAGGGGCTTTCTGTCGAAGGCCGGGCCACCTGCCCCTGGCAGGGAGCGGTACTCCACAGACTACGACCTCTTCTGCACCTCCGCCTTGTAATGTTATCTGTCAGCAACTATTCTGGGCACAAACAACAGGGTTTCAGAGAAAGGGCAATGGAAATTTTGGCACCTCCCTCCACTTTCCTTAATAAAGGAAGCACTGAGTCTGGAATAGAGCTTATTCTTCTCTTTATTACAACATACAAAAAATACATTCATTTACTGCACTCCTCAGAGCAGTATTCAACAACTATTAACGGATGACCCGTAAAACGTGGTCCAGGCTTTGCTCTGGAGGCACTCGCTGTCCCGAGCAGTTTCCAGTCTGCTGCAGTTTATACACACTCATGGCAAGGACCAGTCCCACCACAGGAAGCCCATCGCTGCTGCAATTAGTCTACGTTCCACTACACAGAGAGGGGAAGGAATATGTAAGAGCAGAAGATCAAGTGGCGAGGGTCATCCCAAAACCCAGACAAAGGGATGCTCCTGCCAAAAGAAGCTCCTGAACACGTGACAGAAAAGTTGCAAATGGAGCTAAATAGGACAAAAAACAAAACCAATTTTGACTCCTTTAATGACCAAGCCTTGCATCAAGGCTTCTTAGATTGCTTCTAGAGGAACTCTGCTGAAAGACCTTCAGCCAAAGATTTGTTTTCCAGACAAAGGTAGGAACCAAGTGACATCAGGAAGGATCCTGCATAAGAGTTGTGTCAGCATAGTTCCAGGGTTTCTCATCTCATCCAGCTGGCAGGAGGAAAAACCCACTTGTCTGAACTGGGGAAACGAGTTTTATGGGAAGAAAATGTAGGCTTGAATATTGACACTAAATGTTATAATCAAAATGGCATTTAAATGCTTGTGCAAATAAAACCCTGCAATAAGAGTAAAACCACAAACTTTAATAAAAAAGTCTGGCTTTATTTAAAAAAAATTTACAAGTGTATTTCTTTAAACCTCAAACATACACAGCTGAGTTATTCACATCTTCCATTAGATGTGGCTTATTGCTTCAGCCTCCCTCAGCAAAGTGCCACATGACTAACGAGTTTCCCCCTCCACAAAAATGTATCTACCATTTTACAAAGCTCTCGTGCAGATGGGTTTGGTTTTTTTTTTTTTCCTTGCCTTTAACACTTAAACACAGCTGGTTTTACCCAGAAAAGTGACTGCAGCTTAGCCGTTGTGCAGATGGCAGCAATTTTACCCAATCTTTGCTGGCTTGATTTCCTTCTCGCTCCGTTCAGTGTCCCTTGATCACAGGCTGATGCACGCCGGCTAACTGGGGTGCCAGAAAAGACCACTGAAAGCATCCTGTAAGGCTCGGTGACAAGCAAGAGAAGAAGTGTAGCCCCCGGCAAGATCCTGCGGAGAGGCGGCTCGTACATGGTTGAGATACCTGAAACAAAGACAAGCATTATTTTACAGCAGAAGTAAACACATCACGCACCTGCGCAGCTCACAGTACAGCGAGGTTGAGGCTGCTTTTTGGGAGAAAGCAAGGAGACGCAAGCTGCCCACTGCCAGCCACCTACGAACACATCGGTATAAAACTTCCGTTAATTAAAACAATGACGACACTGATGCACCTTCAGACAAGCTGCCCAACCTGCGCGCTGAAAAAACCTGGATCTTTGCAATAGGTTGCACAGGGTTAAGTACACGTACGCTCACTGGTTTGTATTTTCTGTGCTCGCTCTGGGGGGAGGTTGCATTTTCCCCCTTCCTTCTAAGGCGATGACAGCGACAACACAAACTTTCCTGCACACCCACGCTGAATCAGAGGGTTTCAGCTCTGTCCAGTCAATGCTGGGCGCTCCCAAGAGCTGACTGTGCCGGTTGCTCTGATGACAACCAGGGTGAACTTTCTGCTCTTGGGCCTATCTGTCTCTGGAGTAAGTCCACTGACACCAGGGAATTAGATCTGTAGTAGGCTGTCATCAACATTTTGGCTAAAGAAGCCTCTAAACCTCACCATTAATTAAGCATCATCACTCATTTGCAGAGCTATCTAATTTTACACCAAACCAGCCAGACCGATGAGTTAACATTGAAACACACTACCTACGCTGGCACTGCCACGAGCCCTTGGCTCCCCTTAGCTCCTTCGGAGGGCTCAAACCCAGCCGTGCACACCAAGAGCTCCGTTTAAGGTGTCTGCTCAGTGGGGCTTGAATGGTTTCATTCAACGCTGTAACCCTACAGTTCTTGCACCCCACATAAGACAGATATAAGACCAGCTTCTCATCTAGTTTTGCACCCAAACCCCATCAAACACAAAGACAGACACAGGCTGTAGCCTAGCACGATCAGCACAACGACCGTCTCAAATTCCGAACGCCAGATAAAATACCGTAAATGAGAACTGCTTTTCACCATTGCCCTGTAAGCCGCTGAGCCTCTGCTAGCTGTTTTGATTCATCACTTGGTACATGTTGCTCCTGGGAAGGTTGAGTCATTCCACCTCTGGCTTGGCAATTCAAGCATAAACTTGCAAAACGCATACGGCCTTTTATAATGTTATCCCGAGAAACCTAAAACAGCTGCACTTTTGGCAGGAAAATACAGGACCACCAGTAAAATATCCAAAACAGTTGCATCTTTTAATTTATGACTGTACACTGTTTCCATAAAGAGTATATAAAACAGGTCAGATTTTATAGGTAAGACATAATAAACAGTCATACCCATTGATGCCATAAACGTGGAGAAAAAGAGGTTACTTAGAAATTATTAATTACAGTTTTAAAACTGTATTTCTTACACCTAATAACCACAATGCACAGACATGAGCAACATTTCTGAGTGATTGTTGGTGAGATGCTAAAGTTAAGAGACTGAACTTGCCTCCAGTGGCCGAGCTGCGGTGAGCTCTGCCTCTCTCTACCAGCTTGTGATGGAGTCCGGTCCTCGCTGCGGGACACTGGTTCTCATCAGCACAGGCACAGACATTAGGGCACAAACCCTTTTAATAGTGTTGAGTCCAAAGGGAATCTACAAAGACAGCAGCAAAGCTGGTCCCGTCTCTTAATTTGCGAGGGAAGACGGTCTGCAGAGGGCTCCTGGTTTGTGGGAGAATGCATTTAACACATTTTCTTTTTTTTACATTCTTGTTACTTGTCCCTTAATATTTTAGGAGGAAAATCTCATCCTTCCCTACGGCCTTTTACAACTGCTGTGGGAAACAGGAGCTCCTTCCCCCAGCCAGGAATGATGAGGGGATACTGACAACGACAAATAATTTCCTTCAAAATGCTGGTGTGAAACTACCTCCACCCTCCAAACCAGAGAGTCTTATAAAAATCAATTCCCCCCTCAGATTTTACTTCTATCATGTTTATTTCATCGCACAAACTTCATTTTCCACTCAGGCATTGAACAGTCCAGAGAAAATGGGATTATTTTACATTTCTATATTAACAAAGGTTGGCTGTGTGTTTCTCATTACTTATCTTTCCTTACTTTTCTTATGTCACTAAAGGAGATAAGAGTCTATTGTTTCCCCTTTTTTAGGTCATCTGAAATTGGGGCATTAGTTTCATAAGAAGGTCTGATTTACAGCTATTACAGCATTTATAGTTACTTGGTATGTGATCTCTGAAGCAGTACAAAATCATTGCCAAAAAGGCTCAGATCAACTTTTACTATGGCAACCTGCATTAATTCTCCTTACTCCTGTGAAACAAGCACGACACGCTGCTGGCTGTCAAGTGAGGTCTTTATTTTCTTGTTAAGTATCTAAACTTACTGCTCTTGACCCATTTAATTACTGTGGTACGCCAGGCAATTGCAAAGAATCTGCCACGCTGAAGCCACACAATGAGAAGCGAAAGTTTCGCCGGCTTTTCCACACCGATCCCCATCTGTGCTGCCTGAATCCGGCTGTGCCCTTCGCAGGAGTATCTCTCTGAACTGGATTCCTGGGGTTTCTGGCAGAGGTCAGCACATCTTTTCATGTACACCTTTACAACAGCAGCAGGAAGAAGCGCTTGCCAAGTCTTTTTTCCAAAAAGTCAAGCTCCGTTAGGTCTTGGGACCTGGAGGTAATTGCTCTCACTAGTTAGCAAATTCCAGCACACTAGGTCTGTTTTTCATAGGTTTATTTTAAGTACCTGTAAATCTTATAAGCAGAAACCAGGAAAAAGGTTTGCTTTTTCTGGTGCACAGCTTTTTAATGTAACTTGTTTTTACTGAGGGCAGACTAAACTCTGAAGTTAAAAAAAGCCTGCATTATTATTTCTGAGCAGGGCTAAAGGGCTGTGTGTTCTCTGCCCCACGGTTTCACACTCCCCATTCACCATAATGCTTGCGCTCCGCTTCAGGCTCTGCCCAAACAAGCCCCCATTCCTTCGCTGCAGCCATTGGATGTTGATCTTCCCCATTAACCTTTCACGCCTGTTAAAACACATCGTATTTTGTTCTTCATGAGCCTTCAGGGGGCTCATTCCTGACCTTTAGTTTCTCATCACCATGTGGAGAGAAAAAAAAAAAAAGCCTCCTGTTTTCAAGGAAAGAGGGCAATTCACACTGGTGCAGAGGCTCAGAATCAAGCTGGTCATTCCTGGGGATGGGTTTCCTTCATGTTTTCTCTTTTCCGAAGGCTGCGGCACCATCACTTCATCAGGAACGACTGGGACTGCTGGAGAACCACGCAGCAGCGTTCAGCGTGGCAGCGGGCGCGATCCCCCGTGCCTGTCCTCCCGCCGCCCAGGCAGCCTCGGCACCACGCGGCATTGCCGCTTCCGAGAGCCAGAGGACCCAACACCAGCTCAACAGACGGTAACACCCGAGACCACTGGCCAACGTCCCCTCACTGCTCGACAGGGCGGTCTCGTTTCAGAGGAATTCAGGAAAGACTTCAGAAACAATCAGAGAATGAAGAAACAGCACAATCAAACCAGGCTAAAACAAACCCAAAACCACCAAAAAAAAAAAAAGCCCCCAACAAACTCCAAAATACCCAACCAACAAGCCAAAACCACCCCACAGTACTTCCCTGCACCCACCCAACTGAGAGCATCACTGCTTGGGATTATTTCACACAATCCTCCCTGTCTACCCAAGATAAATACACCCCCACTGGTGTTTCTGCAGATGCATCACTGGAGGTACATGTGGAGTACTGCATATTTGGCATACAGATTTTACTTTTTTTGATCTATTAGGTATTTTATAGGAGTGAAGAAAAATCACTCACAAGTTGTTTGACAGGAAAAAAAATGATAACGTAATTCTATTCCACAGAATAGATTTACTGCTCATCTGATTATCCACAGTATCCAAGACAAAGTAATGGGGCAGACATTAGATCTGGGAAATTTTCCAGATTCATCATTTAAATAATAAATAGCGGTTGCATGAAAGCAAGCAAAATACTCCAGTCTGGAAAACTGTGTAAAGCATTAGTAATGCAGTAGCATTCACTGCATTCCTGAACCTTTCTGGAGACATTATTTTCATTAGATTTACCAAGTCTCTAAGTCGAGCTATCAATGCATTATTCAGTGTATCCTTGCAGAGACTGGGTCTTATCAGATGAGAGGCACATAAGAATCTGGATTTTCTCTGGCCTGTTTTTTGTTGAGGAATGTGTGGCCTGGGTTACTCTATATAGCCCCTGAGCAGGTAAAAACAGCTCCTCCAAGCAACTGTGTTTTTGTTTGAACCAGTTCTACCGCACAGTCGGTCCGTGCAGCCAAAGCAGAATTTGCTTATAAAATGAGCTGAGTTCATTGCTGTACTTCATTAAATAGCCTTAGGAAATTAATCTGGGATCCGATCCTCACTGGGTGTCATTCCAATACGGTGTGGCTCTCCCCTTCTCAGAGACTGTAACAACTACATTAGGACAAAAACACAACACAGAGAAAGCTGGTAATCAAAGTCGTCATCCAGAATAGCAATTCATCTTTGCACAGACTAGCTACAAGCCTGATCCCAGGTCCTCAAAAGCCAAAAAGCAGCGTTTCATCTATTTTAGCAGACACTCTTTGGGCACTATCATCGTATTCAGATCTTAACAAGCAAACCAGCTATTATCGGTGTCAGAAATTCCTGCTGAACACCAACCAGCGCAGCCTGTTCCAACATATAATGCAACTTCTACGCAACCACGAACTCAGCAAAGGCTCCTCACGAGCCCAACTCAGTACCTCCTGCAGGCCTTGCACCATGCCCAAGGTCACGCTTCCAGCCCCGATCGCACCGAGGCACCTTCCATCAGCCGCTCTTCTCCTCCGCCCTCCAGGACAACAAGGACTAAACAGGAGAAATCTATTTAATAGCTGAATGGGCAAAAATTTTTCCCTGGAAACAAATAGGTCCATGGCTGCCTCAAGGAACCAAGACATCATGTGGTCAATATACACAGCACAACAGTTTTAA
Organism: Morus bassanus; assembly: GCA_031468815.1. Classification (NCBI taxonomy): domain Eukaryota; kingdom Metazoa; phylum Chordata; class Aves; order Suliformes; family Sulidae; genus Morus; species Morus bassanus. Next base: position 7,603,704 of record CM062572.1, on the reverse strand, counting down.
TTACTTTCATTTGAATGTGACCAAGAAGTAAAAAAAAAAATGCACAACAAATGATTGGGGTGTGGGGTTTGCTGCAAGCACCAGCAAACGTGCAGGCAGCTACCCACTGCAAGAGCTGAGGGGGGGTTGGGGTTTTTTTGTTTTTTTGAAATGCCTCTGAATATTATGCCTTTGTATACAATTGCAGCAGTCAGTGTGAATGTCAAAAAAACTGTGAAGCACGATGAGGTCCAAATATGACAGATCCCAAGGCAGACAGAAAAAGAATGTATTTTTAACCACATTATGTCACCTGTTAGTCTTGCAGCAGGACAAGGCCAAATACAGCCCATAGCGCAGGGGTACAAGGAACAGTCACTCTAAATACCACAATACAGTTGCGGCTACCCAAAAATCCTGCCGAAGACAAGGGAGCTACCGTAAACACCACCCTTGAAGTCCCAGCAGTCCCACTTGCAGACAGCAGATCCAGCAGTTCAGATTCAGCTTAGTAAGCCAGTCCATTTTTTTATTATTAATAATACTGTCTAGCTATGCTAGTTTTCTGAGGGTTTAGTGAGCAGAAATTGCTCACCAAGGTGTCAGACGAGTGCCAGACCCCAGCCTTCTCCATGCCACAAACTTGCTCAGCCCATTTCACATACCCACGCCCCAAGAAACTGCCGCAGAACTGTCACTTACTCATCACGATTTGCAGAGCTGTGCCCGGAGTTCCTCTCATTCAAACCAGCACGTGATCAGGTGTAGAAGCTTTTGGCGTGCTTGTAAAACCACCACCTATGCCTCCAACGCAGGACACGCAGTAGTGATTCTCTTATGTAGGGGCTGAAGCTGCCAGAATTGACTGCTGAATGCACAGCTGCTATTATGAGCAAACCCTCTGGTTCCAACTGACTTTACTTTTGATGACATGTCCGGGGGCACACTTGAATTGCTTGGAAATAAACATATCTACACTTAGATGATGTCTGAGTATTCCCCCCCCACACACACTCCTGCCTTTACTTCAGAGAGAAACTTAACCAACTTTCCAATAAGGAAAAGTTAAAATCTTCATCTTGAAATAAATTCTTCAAAATCAGATGCCTACTGACTATTTATCACAATGAAGATTTAAGCAATCTTAACTGGGAGTTTGAGTTCATGGCTCCAACAACTTTTATGTCTAGGGTTTAGGTCTAAGTGAAGAACTCTGTTCTATCAGAAATAACTTTTCCCAGTAGAAAAGCCAAAAAAATCCTAACCCACCAAATCAATAAAAGAGATCTAGGACCTCTAGTGATTCTTTTTTGATTCTTTTTAGCCTCTTCCATCTGCTTTTTCTAAATAGCAATTTGTTTCAAATGCTGTCAAGAGTGTCTCTGGGCAGGAGCACACGTCAACTGCGTGTAGTGAAACAAAGTTCTTTAAAATTAAAATAAAACAGGTCTGCCACAGCACGCCTCAGCTAAGATGGACCAGCACCGACGTCTGCTACCAGACACTGAAGGAGGGGGAAAAAAAAAAGCCTAGAAAAGTAATATTAGCCATGAAACAGCTGTCTCAGATACAGCCAGTTCTGACTCCAAAGGTAGAAATCAGTGACGAGTTATTCCTCTGTCTCTTCTCCCTGGTATCAGAGGGCAAACATTTCAGACCCTGGAAGCCCAAAGCCACACGTGCCCTGTTGCAACAGCAACCCGGCAGCATCTCGGGACTCAGTGCTCCTGCTCCGAAAGCAGCAGTGATCAATAAAAGAATCTCCAGAGTGTTTAACATAAAAAGTAAGGCACTTTTATTTGATGTTTCACATAAACTGTTTCCTCTTTTAATGGTGAAACACATACATAAACTGTAAGATATATCTAATTACCTATATCTTAGATTTTATTACAAATTACCTATGACACTGGTGAGTGCAGCTGTGAACCTTGCAGTAGAAAAATCTTTAAATGCAAGGACACAAAGGCAAAGAAGCCATCCTGGATGGGGGGAAGAGAACAGAATCAAGTTTTCCCATACTACCTTCCCTGAAAATTTCCACTTTTTGTGATGAAATCCAGATTCCATAGACCAAACATATCCACTGAAAAGCTAGTACATTGGGGGATGCAATGGAGGGAAATTTTCTTGTGACAGCTATCTCAAAATACATCTTCAGTGCTCCTAAGTGAATGCGTCATAAAAAAAATTCAACTCTTCTACTGGTAAAAAGAGTTTAAAGGAAGAAAAGTTTTCACAGAATCACAGAATGGTAGGTGTATTAGGTACACCCAGAGCAGGGGGCACAGGACCGTGTCCAGGCTGGGTTTGAATGTCTCCAGGGAAGGAGACCCCACAACGTCTCTGGGCAGCCTGTTCCACTGCTCTGGCACCCTCACAGTAAAGAAGTTTTTCCTCATATTCAGGTGGAACTTCCTGTGTTCCAACTTGTGCCCATTGTCCCTTGTCCTGTCGTTGGGCACCACTGAAAGGAGTCTGGCCCCATCCTCTTGACACCCACCCTTCAGATATTTATAAGCATTGATAAGATCCCCCCTCAGTCTTCTCTTCTCCAGGCTGAACAAACCCAGGTCTCTCAGCCTTTCCTCATAAGAGAGATGCTCCAGTCCCCTGATCATCTTGGTAGCTCTCCGCTGGACTCTCTCCAGTAGTTCCCTGTCTTTCTTGTACTGGGGGGCCCAGAACTGGACGCAGCACTCCAGCTGTGGCCTCACTGGGGTGGGGTAGAGGGGGAGGATAACCTCCCTCGCCCTGCTGCCCACACTCTTTTGAATGCACCCCAGGACACCATTGGCCTTCTTGCCCACAAGGGCCCAGTGCTGGCTCATGGCCAACCTGCTGCCCACCAGCACTCCCAGGTCCTTCTCAGCAGAGCTGCTTTCCAGCAGGTCAACCCCCAACCTGTACTGGTGCGTGGGGTTGTTACTCCCCAGGTGCAGGACCCTACACTTGAGAGAGCACCTGGTTCTCCAGCATCTTCCTAGCACTGCAATTCTACTGCTGCTATAGTTTTGAATAGGCACGAGACCAGAATCGAGTACCCACGTTTAATTAACACAGGTAAACATTTGCCTTTGGAGTAGCTGAGAAGCCAATGCTATTGCCTAAAGGTAAGATGAAAAAGCATGGAGAAATGAAGATCAAAGAACAAGGAGAAATCCCTTCTGCCCCACAGAAACTGTCTGATATAATTTTAAAAGTGGATGTTTTAAACTGTAAAGACAGGAAACTAATGATGAAAAAGGTTTATAGAATAAAGGAAGCTTTGTATTACTCTGACCTAATATGCATTTTCTATGCTGCGGGCTGAATGACAGTCCTGGGATACCACTTGCAGGCTGTGCGTACAGGTTTCTGCAGGTACTGCTGTAACAATGATTCTTAGACAACTCCAGTCCCGCTGCAGGGTCCTACCCAAGAAGGCATCAGCCTTGATACAATTATTTCATACAGAGAAAGACTACAGACTCAAAGTACTATGGCCTATAGACTCAAAGCACCATAGACTAGAGCTATAAAGCCTACAGACTTAAAGCACTCTGAAACGGAACATAAACCCCTTAAATGGTGCAAGCTGACCTATACTCATCTTCGAAGGAACTGCAAATCCAATTACACTATAGACAATATGTTAAAAATGTTAACAAGTTAAATAAACCACTTCTTTCCACTGAGGAGTTATGCAAGCTAGAGATTTACATTCAACAAGAATTCACATGTGTAAATCCAGCACGTTTGATAAACACATTTTGCACCTCATGTGAGCCCAGAATTCACCATGGGTGTCTGCATATTTCCTTTGATAATAATCAAATGCTACATTTAATCAGGTTCTCTTAACATTTGACCAGGCAGCATCACTTCAGATGAGGTGTATCAGTTTCAGTCTTAGAAAATGTAAATACCGGTGCAAGACAGCAGCCATTCCTGCCTTTGCAGTAGATTCAGTGATCTGAGCTAATGCAGGAAACCTTCAATGCACCTTCAAAAGTTAAAGCAATGACAGAAGTCATATTGCTTTGTGGGGGGGGGGGGGGGGGGGGGGGGTGGGGGGGTGGTGTTGGGTTTTTTTTTTGGTTGGTTGGGGTTTTAGTAAAAAAAAAAAAAAAAAAACCAAAAAGAAAACCCTGAAGCTGCTAGAGTACACCATAATCCCCAACAGTCAGACTTCAGAGAAAGGAGGCATAGTCTCAGCTGTTTTAAGTCAACATGGTTTATAGATTTCTGTGCTGTTACAGGGTAGATTCTAGACAATGATTATCTTAAAGTTCTCTTCATTTTAGCAGGCAACTGCCTGTTTTAAAATAAAAATGGGAAATGGAAAGCAGAACCTGCAAACATTAATCCTTTGCAAACAAAGGAAAACTAAAGGCTACCCAATTTCTTTTCGTTCATGTGTTTCAACTCTATAAAGGATAGAAGTTCTGTGCTGACTTTTCTCTCCAACTGTTGGGGGCCTTCCTCCCACCCCACTTTCCTCCCAGTAATATATTTAGTCATTTTAATGGCTCCACACATGTCAGTCAAGAACCATCACCAATTATGCTGTGTAAACAGCTTGCTTCTTGTTGCTCACCGTGCACCTCGGCACCACACATTCCTGCCGGCATTCCAGACTCCATCTCCAAAATATGCGCAACCACTGCCATTTGGATGATCCCCCCCCGCCCCCTTCAAACTGAAAGGATTTCTCCTTAAACTCTTTCCTGAATAGCTGCTTGAATTCATTATCCCTGCATACTTAGCTGGTAACAAAAGGTTAATGTTTATTTCTAGAAACCTTGCTCACAGGAAGCCTTCCTTCAGCGCAAGTGACTTCCGTAACTCGCGCCTCTGGGAGCAGAGGGGTTGGGAGCGCTCTTGGATGAGCGGGGGCACCTGGTCCCCCATTTGTCATCTTCCTGAGGTCACTCGCCAGCTGTCTGTCCTCTCAACACCCAGCCTTGCCACCGCAGCGAAGGCATTCTCCCTCGCTCAGGTTTCCAGGTCTGAACTTCCAGATACAGTAAATCAATCATCTATCGCAGAAACTGCTCAAACAACTGCAAGTAAGCATTTTAGCACCCTTGAGCAGCCTCACTGCGTAACAAGGACACTGCAGTCTTAGCTGGAATCCAGCAAAGCACTCGCTCTGCATGACTAGTATAGATTACACTTCGGAGGACTGCAGAACTGCAGCTACATTTAGTCTATGACTAAATCAGGCTCCACTTGTACTTGACCCTGAGAAGAATGTCATTGAACGCAAGGGCCTTTTCTCAGCTATGATCCCCTATTTTTTTCTTTTCAATGGCTAAAAAGACCACTAAGCCATCATTTCTGTAATTGCAAAGTAGCTCTTTTTAATATGTTGTTGAAGTGTTTTGGCATGGCTTGATCTTCAAATTTTTCATCTTTCCCCCTGCACTCCGACTCCACTCTTCCTTCCGTACTCTACGTTTAGGACAAAAGTCACCAGAAGAACATGGATATGTTTATATAATTATTATTACCCTGGGGAAGTTAACCATTTTTTTGTAACTTACTACCTGAGTCAGGATTGTTTTCACAGGCTTATCTTTTTTTAAGGATAGGGCAAGTTCAATCTTAAAGATATCACTGTGTCTTTCCCCACAGCTAGGAGAACGTTTCCCTGGGTTTCACTCCAAGAATACAGTACTTCTTCTGTAGGCAAAAAGAGAGAACACAACTTTTATTCTGAAAGACAGTTCTTTTGGACACACTAATTCTTCTTTTAGGATAAAAATTCCCTACAGTTCCTCACCCTCTGCCTTTTTGTCCGACTTCCGCACACCCCACCGCGTACCATAAATCCCCCAGTGCACAGCAAGCAATCCATATTGATGAACTGGGGCTTTGAGCGAGCTACATGAAAGAGATTCCTCCTGGAACAGCTTCCATGTAAATTATGCAGCTGTGAAGCAAACAGAGCCCTTTCTGAACACAGTGCTCAGTCAAACACCTACAGAAAGAGGATGGAGATGCACAGACACTTTTTTCCCCCTTTTTCAGTACCTTTTGCTTGATGCGCAGTTCTGTGGCAACCAACCACAAGGATGGTCATGGGTGTGCCACAACTGCAGAGTACAGGATGGCCTGCCACAAGCAGAGAGAAGATATTTTTGCCCCAGAAACTCTGGTAATGACCTTGAATTTGGGCCCGAGGCTAGAAAATGGACTGGCTGGCACACTTTTAGAGGGGTTTTTTTCCCCGCATTGAAGGACTGTGTTTTAGTCCCAGCAGGGGAGAACAGAGCCCCTGGGTGACTCGGGTGTCAGGCACGGTCACAGCCAGGCTACAGGTGAATAAAGGTCAACAGTGTCCTTTGCTCCTATGCCCTCCCCCAGTTTGCCTCCTCCATCTACCTGCCCTGTTGCACAGCTCTGAAATGCCACTGCAGGGCACCGATCTCAGTAAGAACGATGAGGCTGGACCTAAGGGGAAAGAAACATCACCTTCTACCCTCCTGCCAGCATAAAGGACTGAGGGCAGGAAAGCAACACCAGAAATGCATTTACCACAGTCACAGGATTTGCTCCCAAACGAATTCTGATGGAAAAAACATCATCTGAACAAAGAAAAAAGCTGAATATAGCCTCAACTTTGACAATGCTGTCTCCCCAGGTCAGCCGGTCTATTCTGTTTTCACTGTGATGCAGCATCCACTGCTCTGACGGAGTAGCAATGAATTCATGTCGTATGGTAATTCCAGTTTAACATGACTCGGAAACAAACTAGCACAAGATGCACAAGAATTTCTAGAGGGTTTTTAGCCTCTGATCCTGATCAGATAAGTAAGCCATCAAACCTAATAGTTTTTAACTTGCTCTGTGCTTGTAGTTATTCACTTGAGATAATAAGAACCCAAAGTTATTTTCTTTAGACAGTATTTGAAAAGCCTAATTGTTAAAAGCAAAAAGATTGCAGTTTGAACAACACTATTTAAAGATGATGAGACTGTTCAGGTCAAAACAAGGTGAAAAAGACAGCCCGCCTGGTATCGCAGCTGACTAATGCTCTAATGCATCAGACCCTCCACTTCTTCAGGTTCTCGTTGCTGCTGATCAGGTCAGCATTTTAGTCTGATGTTGAGGATCAAGTTTACAGCTCTCAGCCATGCTGGCATTTGCTCCTCAGGAAGGCCTGGAAGAGGCGGGAGGGAGAAAAGAGAGGAGGGCAGGAGCTAGGAATGAGGGCTTCTCCTCAAAACCACGGCTGGGCTAAGAATTAGAAGCATCTGCCCAAGTCATGTGCAGCCTTTTGGCTGAGCCCTCAAACACCAACCTGCAAAGGAACCATTTAGCCCCACTCTGTATCACAGAGCAGTCAAGGACAGCTCACAGAGGTGGAGGAGAGAAGGGGAAAGAGTTGCTCTGTTCCCTTGAATTGGGAATTAAGGAAAAAACCCCACTCCTTCAATCCTAAGAAGTTTCCTGCTATCTGTCAACATATGGTAGGAGCTCTTATTATTTGGCCTAAATATAAAGTATCACTTTAAGCCTATTTTTCTATTTTAACAGTTTGACATTTCTATTGTGAAATCTGGGTGTATTTCTCTGGATTTTATTGTCCTTTTCTATTGTGCCCTGGTGGAATTTCTAGAGGGGAAAAAGCAGTGATGATGGGAGATTTTCATTTTACTCTTCTAAAAAGACAATGAGTTAAGTGTCTAAAAGGAATCGTTCTTCATTTTATATAATTTCTGTTGAATTAATTTTTATTCTTTGCTGCTTTCAGTCTAATGCAATTTCCTGAACCAGCAGGGGCACAGATATCAAAGCAGAAGTGTGCTGAGTTAGGCAGAATCCCTTAGTTTCACCTCGGGGAGAAAAGTGCTAACAAAGTTGTTACAGAGGAGTGACATTCACAATTACTGAAATTCACCATGGATTAGTTGTATAACAGCTTAACCCACCTTGCAAACTGCACCCTCAATAAACGTATCCAAAGAAGTTGTGCCTACTGACTGAATTGATTCTGAAAACCTCTGTTGCAGAAACTGCATTTTTAAACATTCACAGAGAGTGTCTAGCAATTGGGGGTGAGGATTATCATTAATAAATAATGACACTTAATAAATTATCTGGTGATACCCTGCTGAGGAGAGAACTCACATTAACACTAGGTGGCAGAAGGCTCTGTCACATTGAAGACACCTGCAAACAGATACACTCATAGACCTAGACCTAAGCTTGATGGATGATTTTAGAAAAGCTAAGGGAAAAACAGCTGAAAGCAAAATAGTTATAAAATACCATTTTCCATCCACTCTTCCAGTTCTAATTCTGACTCTGACATCTTTAGCACACACCATTTCACTGTTTAAAACATCGTTGGCTATCCCTGAATCTGAACACACCTTCTAAACTTCAACTTTAAATCACCTCTTATTCAATTCAGATTAAATTCTGTATGCGACAGGTGATTCTAATAGGCTTTTATTTAAGTAAAAAAGAAATTCACAGTTTAAAGAAATGAATGGCCATTAGGGCAAGTACACAATAAAAACATACACTGCTAGTTACCTTGAAAGATACTTGAAACTGCGCTGGGAGTGCTACAGCAAGCACACTTCTGCAGCTGGAAGAAAACCAACAACCTACAAGCAAAACTCATTCAAAACTCCTCAAGACACACTGTGGAAGAGTTCTCCTAAAAACAGCACCTGCTCCCTCATGAAGAAGCATTTTCAGGAGATACTTTTGTAATTACATATAAAATTCCACAGTGTCAACTGGTTTCTTCTAGTTCTATATATTTAACCCTTTAAAAAGTGCTTATGCCTGATTTTCTTCTAGTCTGGCCACTCTATTTTTAGCTACTCTAAGCTTCTCTCTCATCTAGTCTACATCAAACTAAAATAAGGAAACAAAACGTTTAACTTCCATTAAAAAAACGTAAGTGAAGAAATATCAGCCATCACACCTCAAAGAAGAATTTGCTGCATGGGCTCTAACAGCCTGGACAGAAAAGAAAGCAAACAGCAATGTCAGATGTAAGGAGAAAGCCATAGACTGAGAGAAAAAGTAGAAGACAAGCAATGTCCAGATGTTGAAAAAGAAGGGGTGAGGGGAGAGCAACATGCTATTTCCTTGGACAAATAGAGTTGATAGCAAAGATTTCTTCCAGATCACTGTGGCTCCACTGCTTTTACACTTGCCATCCAATAACATCGCAGATTTACAGTGCTCAAGCGTTGGGTTCTACAAGTGTAGCTGGTGCCAGTGAAGAGCTCAGTAGCCTTGGGGTGGATTATTTTGCACCTCTAGACATGGAGGCTCTTTGTGTTTAAAAATAGTATATTTTATCATTCACAGTTGTCAGCAGTGGAAATTGTCATCTAAGCAGTAAAAGATGCTGTTGAAGAAACAGGAGGGATTGGTTAGAAAGTAAAAATATTTTGGCCGTGACAACTCATGTCACTGCCCATTTTGAGGGTGAGGGATCAAGCCACCCATTGCAAATTGCTGCCTGAGAGTCAGAAAAATCAATAGTAGGTAGGAAAGCCTACTTGCCAAGGCCACAGCCACTGCCAGCAGATTATTAATGCATCTGTCTGCATTCTTTAATGTTTCCTAAGAAGCAACTATGTTAACTGAAAAGGTGCGATGTGTCACCAGCCCTTCTCTTCTCTCCTCTTCATTTTCTCTCTATATTAAAACCTTGGCTACCAAAGAAAACAATCATGTTTCACCTCATCTTTTCCCAGCTTTTCTGAAGTTCAGTTCCTGCTCTATAGCAATATATACAGTCTAAGTACTATCCCTGACAAGCTGTTTGACAACCCTAAGTTGCACATCTATTTTACTCCCAGAGCTTTGGAGTTGGTAGGGCTTAGATGGGAAATGGAGGCCAATTAAAATAAACACAGACAATATCAATGAATTCTTCAGAAACACACAAGACAAGCAAAATGAAACACTACTGGCTTTTGCCCACAATTAGAATTCAGCCCATCTCACAGGCTGAACACTCTGGCTGAGGTCCAGAAAGACACTTAAGCACATGTCTTATTTTAAGCATGTGAGTAGACTCATTGATTTTTCACTCATGCCAGTAAGAATATTCAATGCGCTTAAAGTTAAGCACATTGTTAAGTGCCTTCCTGGATCAAGGCCAGGCTATTTAGCCCTTACAAGAGTTAGTCTACAGAATATTTGCCATTATTTTAACTTCTCAAGACTTTCTTTGAGATGAAGTTTTATGGTGTATGGAAATATTTCATTCATCGAGTATCATACGAGCAATAACTGGTTTACAGCAACCTTCAGGGAGCAAGTATTCTTCCCCTTCCCACATCTTCTGAAGCAGTAACTGGAAGGATTATCAAGACACATAAGCAAATACACTGATAAAGAAAATTAGTTTTGAAAGGGAAGCCAGCAGTCTTACTGATCTGGAAAGCAAAACTAGCTCCATAGTGAAAAGCTGACAGAAATATTAATTTTCAGTGAAAACTAATAATTTGCCAATATCCCATTCCAATACCAAGTCCTGTACAGCAGCTTTGAAAAACAAGCTAATTGTTGACTGAAATGAATTATCACAATAAGCACATATTCAACTCCATTTTTCGTTCTTCCTTTTATATTGAGTTGAAGACAAAATTCAAGGAAAGACCTGTTAGTGCTTCCTCAAGATGATCTCACCACATCAGAGCACTTTAGAGAGATCAAAGGCACAACTGCTACAAAGAAGCAAATGCCATTCGCTTTGCTACAGACAATTGGATTAATTATCTGGTTGGCATTATCCGAGTTCAGTATCATACCCTGAAGAACAACTAGAGAAAGGTGTATAACATAAGGAAAGCTGCACTGGGTCCCACCAACGCTCCCTCCACCCCAGCAGTCCCTCTCCAGGAGCAGAAAAGGGAGCACATGGGAGCGTGACCACGCCAGGGAGACCAGCAGGACAATATGACAATTTGCTCCTTTTTTATGAGCAGATGTAGCTTTTCGTTTCAGTACTTGTTTCTTCCTGAAACGTTTAAACTCAGTAGTGAAAGTATGCAATTGACAGGGCAATATATGAACAGAAAGCCAATTTAAAAGTACATCATCTCTTTGAAACCTCAGGTTGACTCATAGCCGTATTACTCATCATGCCTTACACCAGTGCAACTCCACTGATTTCATGTTAGCAAGCCCACACCTGATGGCGACTCCAGCCTCAGCATCTAAGACACTACTTTAGAAACTGGTGGACTACCCTCACGGACAACCTCCGAGACCTCTGCAAAAAGTAACTAAGATGATGAAGGTAGCCTGCTGACAAACAGGCACTTTCTAGTGGATTCTGGTTCAGAAGTCCTCAATTTGAAAGAAATAATCTCTCCCTTTTTTATATATATATGAGTTTTTTGACTTATCTTGATGCTGAGATTATCTGATGAAATTTCATCATCTTGTCATGCAGAGTCAGAACAGACAGACATAAAGGCCATAAAGCACAGAAGCGTTGAGGCTGGAAGGCACATCTGGAGACCATTCAGTCCAGCTGCCCTGCTCAAAGCAGGGGCAGCTCAAGCAGGTTGCTCAGGGCCATGTCCAGTCAACTTTTGAATACCTCTGAGGAGGAAGACTTCACAAACTCTCTGGACAACCTGTTCCAGTGATTGACCTCCCTCACAGTAAACATGTTTTAATGGAATTCCCTGTATTTCAGTTTGTGCCCACTACCTCTCGTCCTCTCACTGGGCACCACTGAGAAGAGTCTGGCTCTGTGCCCTTTACTCCACCAGGTATTTACACCCATTACACAAGATCCTTCTGAGCCTTCCCTTCTCCACATGAAACAGTTCCAGCTCCCCCAATGTCACCTCACACAACAGACACCTCAAGTACTTACTTGCTCCAGTGTGTCCACGTCCTGGGGAGCCCAGGACTGAACTCAGCACTCCAGATGTGTGTCTCACCAGTGCTGAGCAGAGGGGAAGGACCACCTCCCTGGGCCTGCTGGTAATGCTCTGCCTAATGCAGCCCAGGAGGTTGTTGGCCTTCTTTCCCACAAGGACACATTGCTGGCTTACAGCCAACTTGTGCTCCAAGGCCTCCTGTGCAAAGCTGCTTTCCAGCTGGTTGGTCCCCAGCCTGCACCAGTGCATGGGGTTATTCCTCCCCAGATGCAGGACTTGGCATTTCTCTTTGTTGAACTTCATGAGATTGCTGTCGGACCATTTCTCCAGCCTGTCAAGGTCCCTTTGAAGGGCAGCACAACCATCTGGTGCATAAGCTGCTCCTCTGAACTTTATATCGCCTGCAAACTGGCTGAGGGTGCACTCTTTCCCATCAGCCAGGCAGTAATGAAGAGGCTAAGCAGTACTGGTCCCAGTATTGACCCCTGGGGTATACCACTAGGTCCTGTTTTGCTTTGAAATCCACAACACATAACAAGCATGTTAACGTCACTAGATTGTACTGGTTTAACTACTTCCCATTTTTAAATTAAGGCAGTTAAATAAGAACAATATTTTAATATATGCGAGAATCAAGTCTGTTTCTGAACAGTACCTGCTGGCTTAACTCAGTCTTAAAAGTGAATTTCCTTTACGAAAAGTTCAAAAATAATTTATGACTTCAGAGGGAGGGACAGACTTTTCTTTTTGAACTGCTTTAGTATGTAACTAACCCAAATGATGGACTTCATTAGGAAATCATTTCTCTGGACAAAATTGCACCTTCACTTGAAGAGACGAGAGCAACAAGAAAGCTGTATTCCAGAACTGGGATTATAGCCAGCTTATGCTGGAAAAACATTGAATGCTTATGGCATAATTATGAAGTTACAGCATTTGCTGCCAGAATTACAAAAATTATTCTTAAACTTATGCCCTAAACAGAATGTTGTTTAGCTAAACTGAAAGCACATTCCAAGAAATGTGAAAAAACAAACTTAACACAGTTCCAAATCTAAATTATGCATACTAAGAGCTTGTTTTAATAAAAGTACATTTAGTGGCTGAATAAAGTTTCTCAAAAAATTATTTTAAAGATAATGAATGCCTGATGTCCAAAAGAGTGTCACATGAAATTTCATCACTGACTCATGTAAACTAACCTCAAATTTAACCAAATGCAACTGTGATCGATATTGTGTCAATCTGAAAATATCTGGGTTTTAAGGCAACAAAACCAGATGCAAGGATGAGTAAAAAGTTGGAATCCACAAACTGAATTGAGTTCTTTGCCACTGGAAGGTCTGGAACAGTTATACTGACAGGGGGAAGCCAAAAGAATGAAAAGTTTTGATAGTATTGCCACATTTAGCAAAAAGAGAGTCAAGTGCAGGAGAAATAAAAGGGAACCAGTTTGTTACTGTTGTGTGTTACTTAATTTTTTTCTTCTAAAGATGGCATCCTCCACTCATAGGCAGTTTGGGGCATGGACTGTTCCTCCACTATCTCTAAACCACTGTACAGTGTCTAGTACGATGGACTTGCATTATGTGTTCCTAGGCACTTTTGTAAAGCAAACAACAGCAATAAATAAACCCAACTACATAAAATATAAACACTGTCAGACTTACCAACATACTCTTGAAAAAGCCATAAGAGTAACTGAACAGTAAAACCCAAAAAGGCCAGCTATATATAGTAGAGTTGTGCTACAAAAGTGCTGTACTCGGCACTGGTGAGGCCACACCTTGAATATTGTGTTCAGTTTTGGGCCCCTCAGTTCAAGAAGGACATTGAGCTGCTGGAGCGCGTCCAGAGAAGGGCAACGAAGCTGGTGAAGGGTCTGGAGAACAAGTCTTATGAGAAGAGGTTGAGGGAACTGGGCGTGTTTAGTCTGGAGAAGAGGAGCCTGAGGGGAGACCTTCTCGCTCTCTACAGCTACCTGAAAGGAGGTTGTAGCGAGGTGGGTGTTGTTGTTTCTCTTCTCCCAAGTTACTAGTGATAGGACAAGAGGAAATGGCCTCAAGCTGCGCCAGGGGAGGTTTAGATTGGATATTAGGTAGAATTTCTTTCTGAAAGAGAGGTCAGGCACTGGAACAGGCTGCCCAGAGAGGTGGCGGAGTCACCATCCCTGAAGGAATTAAAAAAAAATGCGTAGACGTGGCACTTCAGGACATGGTTTAGGAGGCATGGAGGTGTTGGTTTGATGATTGGACTTGATGATCTTAGAGGTCTTTTCCAACCTTAATGATTCTATGATTCTATGGACATTGGAAACGGATTCTACCTTCACTGTGAAAAAACCCTGAAGACAGGGTTGTGATTTCTTTTGTTCTTTTTTCCCCAAAAAATGCTGATCACCTTGCAGCCTTAATTAACAGCAACCATGCTCAGCCTTGATGACTTAAAGGGCTCATCCAATGAGAAAGAAACCCATGCAGTGAACAGAAACCTAACATTTGCCAGCCAGGCAGGTCTTCCTAGCCTGTAAAAACTCCCAGAACAGTTTCATCTTTGTTCTGCTGCAACATGTGACCACCTGTACTACTTACTGGAGAGAGGGAATGCAGTCTGCTTACCCAGTCTCACTACAGATGAACGTGAATATATCATAGAGACCTAGACCCTTTTAATCGTAGCACAGATACCTGCTGGACATGCTAAGTGACTGTGTAAATGTGCGCATACACAAACATGCATGTGCATGTACTGCCCACCACTGGGCCCTGTCATGCATCCCAATCTCAGAAGCAGGTGATATAGAATAAAATGTTGCCTACAACAATCATTTTTTATTGTCTTTATCATTTCTTGGCAACAGTACTTATCATGAGTTGCAGTGGAAAAACCCATGAACTAAAAACAAAACCTGAGCTGAGGGAGGAAAAGGTGTCAGAGTGTAGAAAATGGAGTTTTACTCCTCAAAACAATAACCCCTACCATGACAGCCTTGCTGGCTGCTCCTCCACTGACAGGAAATTTCTGTAAAAGAATCATGTGGTGCTGGAACACAAAACTGCAGCGCTTCATATATGAGACAGGCTATAGTCCTGACCAGGGATTAACGAACAAAGTAAAAAGCCCAGTCCTCTCTCCTTTGCCTTCCAAATACTACAAACCTAGAATGTGACAGAAATCTGCTGACTTGGACAGGGTTTAAGTTATACCAATATGAAGTCAAAGAAGCAGAACAGCTGAAACTGGCAGAAAAATGAGATCTACAACGTCATTGCCTCACAGAGTCTCCTGCAAGTTTCTATCTTCACAGAAATAGGCAGAAAATCCTAGAGGACCACAGAAGGGCAACAGATTTATGAGGTCCGAGAATCTCAAAACAAATATGCAATTGAGCTAGCTGATTTGGTTATTTTTAACCCTGAAAGCCTAAAAAAAAAAAAGTAAGAATAAAAATAAAGCAAAGAAAGCACCTACTAGAAAAGCACTGTCAGTATTGTCGTTTAGGCATGTTTCCCTCCCCACCTCTGAAAAGTTGTCTGGCATTTGACATAATTGGGAGGAAGAATTTTCTCCCCTGGCGAAGTCAATTAACTTCACTGTATTTGTATCATCTGTCAGAGCCAAATCTGCTATCTTCTTCGTGTCTGACACAAGCTTCTACACCTACTTGACAGATCAAAGGGGTTTTAAAGAAATTACTGTGCTTTAAAGGGAAGTTCCATGGCTACATCAAGTCAAAAAGCTGCAAGACAAGAGGCGAGTGATTATTATATTAGTACATGATACACTCCCCTAGAATATTGAAATACAGTGTATCGCTGTACTGAAGTTTAACTTCTTTCATGCAATTTGCTATTTCATTATGAAACTCCTTTACCCTTCAATCATCATAAACATCTGTAGAAAATTAAAGAAGGTAATTTTCCTGCTTTGTGCTCTTGACTGCTTAATTTCTCATATTATTAAGATGTAAAAACTCCATGCTGTAACAAGAAATTAAAGAAACAGTGTGGGCCACTGCTTTAACATACAGCCATAATCAGGTGTATGCATGTTTGTGCACAAACATGCACTGAATGTTATAACTGAGCTTTTTTTCTTTTTTTAAGACTACATAAAACATTAGTGCTTTATGCAACACCATACAATGTGATGTCATTAGATTACAGGTCATGCCACTCTTTGGCATCATTAAACCAAGTGCCAGATCTCATCACGTTTTACGGTCACTATAACTCAAGTCCAAACTCATTTCCCATTAGCCCCAATTTAATGTTTATGTTTGTTGTACATCAGTGTATAAACCTCCTAATTAAAGGCAGCAGAGCAGAGAAAGATAACGCATACAATGTGGTTAATGTAGTTCTTCAGTTAAAACATAAATGAATACAGAGCAGCATGGTGAGGCATGCAGGTGTTGAAAAGACTTCTCTGTTGAAATGCATTTCCTCGTAATTGACCATTAAAAGCAACTGGACCAGTACTCCAGCTCTCCCAGATAGCAGCCAGGAACTGGGAACACTCACTGGGTGCATAATTGGGAAACAACGTCAGCGTCTCTGCGGGCCTATACTTCTCAGTTTTTATGTCCCCGAGCGGCACACAAAAGCGTATCACAGAAGAAAAAGTCATTTTTATTTGGGCATGGATCTATTCTGAAGTAAAAAGCTATATGCTACTCACCAAAGGCACTCTGACATTCTGGTGAGAAAGAGGGTTTGGTCAAATAAAATTTCTTTACTAACTAAAATAAAGCTAATAATTTCTAGTGAGCTGGTCAAGCACAGTGCATCACATCTGACAGGTTGCTGATGTGATTTAAGGGAAGAGAGCAAAGGACCATATTGATTTCTCCCATCAGCAGGACAAGCACTCCAGTAAGCTGACTTTAAAGTAGCTACATGGAAGTACTGCATTATCTGCTACACAAGCATTAAGGAGATTTTCAGACTTAAATAATATTTTGGCACATAAATCCACTATGGGCTAATGAGACGCCCTTCGTGACTAAGAAATTCTTGTACCACAGAGGTTCTATCAGCTGGAGCCACGGGAGAGCAAATACCACAGCAGAAGCAGAGCCGGCTCTTCCCACCTCTGTGCTATTCCAACACGCACTGTAGCACATACAAGTCCAAGCTGCCCTAGAAGCCCTCTCAAACGTAGCCCCTACACACACTCTACCATGAGTGTAGGTTTTACACAGTTTCCCTATAACTCTTTACAGAGCTTAAAGCTGTATCAATGCAAATTCCTCACTTTCTGTACAAAAAGTATATTCCATTTTTTCAAGGAAAAGAAGATTTTGGTAAGATTTCCACAGGAATACTATGGGTCTTCTTCCTGAGTTAGTTATCTTTTTGCATGGGAGTTATTATCCTTTAATCCTGATCGAGTGCAAAAGCTCCCACTATACGCTCTGTCCATTTAATGCACTGCTGCTGAACATATTCCACACTGACCTACGGATTTGTTTAACCAACACTGCTCTCAAATTTCTTCACCCCAAGAACTACTAACACATCCCTCAGTGACTCACCTCAATGAAAAGGAAAGATCAAGCTTACCTTTAGGTTTATAACAAAAACAGGCAGTAATTTTTTTTCTTCAAGTATCACATTTAAATTAGTTTCATAAGAGCTACACCAAAAAATATTTAACCACGATTTACACTGATAGATCTCAAGAAATAAGTGTAAATGAGGATTCATCATCCGATGAGGTATTTTCCCTGCAGGGATGTCATTTTATCCCAGTGATAGTCAACAACTTTCATCTATGATTTAAAAGAAAATATAAAAGTCACTCCTTGTAAAATGCACAGCTGTCAAAAAATCTGAGGGGGCTGTGAAAATAGATAAATTATTCAGGCTAATCTGTAGCACTTACTCATACGGACTTCTTCCAGCTAGAGACAGCTTAATAGCAAAGGTCATGCAGCTAGGAGCAAAGAACACAGGTCACACAAGACACAGCACTACATAAATTAATACTGGAAACAACAGAGATAATGGTGGCTGACTTACAAAATGTGAGCTCTGGTTACTCCTGTAGCTAAGGAGGTGGACACATACACAAAGAAATATCAAGCAGGGGAACACGGAGGGGGAAAAAAAAAAAGAAGGATTTACATATGGACTGAAGCCAAACTCCAAAGGTATTTTTGTGCTTAACTGCCTTTGACGATTTTAGTCCAACCGATTTAACAAAGGCTGTAGAGGAATCTGTGATAGGATCAGATCTGATCCATCTCTCTGCATGGCTGGTCTCTTCCTCTGCAGCTCTGCAAGCACCCTTCCAAACAGCACACACAGTCCCATGCACCGATATGTCCTTTTACGCTAACATCGTGTTTCCAACACCTTTCTTTCTCTAGTCTGATTATCCTAAGCTGGTATGTGTTTTTAATCAATTCGGAGCCCACAGTTCATTAAAACTAGCAAGACAGACTCTTCATTCAATTAGTTGCTCTAGTAAATGTTACCTTTGTCTATTCAGTACTCAACCTGTTTTTCTGCAGGAAGTTCTCTGAGCATTAGCTTCTCTCTTCTGGGGCAAAACACCTATCTTCAGCTGTAGTTGCTGAAACAATCAATGCATTGACATGCCTACAGAAACACCTAATAATACAACAGCAATAACAAGGAGTTATTACATTGTAAATGTAAAATTATGTATAATGATATATGCATATACACATATGCACACACACACAAACATATATATCAATAAAATCATTCCAGCTAAAATTACAGCTTTCCTGGGTGCACAGAACACGCCCTCAAAACAGTTATTCCTGATGCCCCAAGTCCTACCCTCTTCTTGGAAGAATTAATGGTACCACTGCAGTTTCTTCACCACTTTGCAAGGAAGTAGAGAGTTTTTGGGAGCTCTCATTCCCCCCTACATTTACCCCCACTGTGTCGCAGCTATTCTTCTGGGAGCACCCAAACCTTTTACCAGAGGAAAAGCAGAATTTTTGGAAACAGCTCATTAAAAGAAAATGTAATAAATGAGTTTATGTGTGGGTAGGAGAAAAGGGGGGAGGAAAGAAAGTGAAGGGACTCAAGGAGCACAACATGGTTATTTCGATGCCTTTTTCCTAGAAATTTTGCTAAATTTAGCATGTCTTTGAATCTTATTTTTTTTACATCAGAAGTATTTTAAAGCCTCTCCTTTATTTGTATTTCTTGCTTTTCATATTGTTTTTGCTTTCTTAAGGAAACTGGCAGCTGAAATGCTGTTCTAAAAACAAGTCACAAACATTTAGCAGTGTTGCCATTTCAAACACCAGAGTCAGCTGAAACTGCCGTGTGGCAAGACGATGCTGTTTCAGCTGTTGGAGCCCTCAGAAAGGGCAAAAAAAAATGCTGAATAAAACCAAAATAAAATTCATGAGTCAACAAAAACTCTGGGATTTGTTGCAAATAACCATCCTTCAAAGCAGCCCAAAATAGAGGATGCACTATTCTTTGAAAACACCAGTAGCCTGTATTATCACCTCCACCCAGCCATTCCAGCTTGCGGTCCTCTCTAAGCAGCAAGTACTTCCCAGTGCCTAACACTGATATTTCAAAACAGATAATCCCATTTTGCAGATAACCAAAGCATCAGTGGAAAAAAAAAGGAAAAAAAAAAGAAGGAAGATGAAAAAAATACAAACAAAAAAAAAATATCGAAGGACAGGCCCATAAGGAGCTTAGATGTATAACCACCACAGATGTCAGAAAATGACCTTCCTAGCCTTCCCAAGCTCACCCAAAGGCAGCAATGTAGTATGGAAACCAGCTCCCTCTCTGGAGGTCTAGACTAGAGCCGTGCTGTACTTACCTGTCATCCCTCCGCAGGGCTGCTGGGCAGATGCTTACACTTACATTAAACTCCATTACCGCTCCACTACTCCCACGGAAACAAGAGGTATGCACATGCATGAGGAAGGCATGGAATAGACCCATACATGAGTACTGAAATCTTATGTATTTGCTATCCCTATTCACGAAGCATTTTTCTAAGAGGATGCAAATAGCATTAAAAGAAAAGACATCGGTTTTCTTTT
Source organism: Morus bassanus (assembly GCA_031468815.1). NCBI lineage: Eukaryota > Metazoa > Chordata > Aves > Suliformes > Sulidae > Morus > Morus bassanus. Next base: position 7,583,811 of record CM062572.1, on the reverse strand, counting down.
CTTTTCTCGTCTAAAATTATCAGGGCAGACAGCCTGTAAAACCTGCTACCGTAGTATATATGGGCAGTTGATCTTAGCAGATAGCTCCAGACATTTTTTCAGCATTTCTGTTTTGAAATACAGAAAAGTCAACTAGCAGCCAGTAGCTCCCAGTAAAGCCAAATACCTACTAACTCGGCCAAGCTATTACCCCGACAAACAGCCTGCAGCACTAGCACACTGCTTCACTGCTGCAGCTCTCAGTCATACAGATAGCCGCATTCCTTTGCTACATTTGCAAACATCCCTGAGCCATGTTGAGCACTCTCCTCAATTATATAAAAGTGCCTGTGAGCACACACAGTCCATCCACTGTGTTGCAAAAGAAAGTAGTATCCACACATACTGCCCAAGGGTAGGAACATTAAAGGCACTTCTGTAGGCCTAATTCTGTTCCCACTGAAGCCACTACAAATCCCCTCTGCCACGGCTGCAGCAGAACTGGACCTATGTTGAGCTTTTATTTATTTTTAAACTTGCTGCCCTCAGCACCCAAGCAAGTTCAATGGGAATTCTTCAGAATAATGTTTTGACACTAGAGCCAAAACCAAGTCAGGGAACATGTGAACTTCCTACAGCTTTTAGGAGAAGGCAGGGGAGGAGTCTGGTGGCATTAGCTGCGAGACCTCATGAAAAAGGTGAGGAGGGCGGTTGCACTGAATTGCTGTCATCTCCAGGGCCAGTACCAGCTGTTCCAACACTATTGATTGCTCAGATGCTTGCAGAATTGAACACCAGTTTTATATGTTCTTCTGCTGGTCCACTCTTTTCCAAGCAGATTTAGGGGCTGGATAAATTGAATTAATTAAGTAGACCTAAGAAGTCTACAGATCACTTCTGGGTAAGCAAGAGTGACAGAGCAGTCTCACAAAAATAGTTACTTCAGTGACTGCTCTTAGACAAAAGCCAAAAGATCAAGAAAGAGGATCCTATGGTCTAGACTCCTCAAGGCAGACTACCACTCATTCATAGCAAGCTCTTGAAAGCAAACTCGCCTATTGTACTCACACCTTCCCAACAATACTTACTTGTCTTCTGGTGAGAAAAAAAGCAGGATGCACCTACATCATGGAATAAGAAAAAAAAAATTTTTCTTTCCATATTTCAGATTGTTTGCAGACTCTGTATCTGTGGGGCTTTTCATTCCAAAATTAACTGTGTGCTGAAGAGAATCTGGAACAGCAGAGCCTTTATGCTTCCAAGTTTTGAGATGGCCTCAGAGTGCAGACCTCCTCTCTTCTCTCATTTCTGGAATACTTTTTGACAATTAACAGAATCAATGACCACAGAGCAAGAAGTCTGCCCAATCCATCAGGGCCTAAATGTGAAAAGAGGAGGAGGAGACAGGAAACCTTCTAACGACAGGAAGGGGAGAAGAGGTGTAGATTTTTTTTTCTTTTTTTTTTTTTTTTTTTCTTTATTCATGAGGATTTCTTCATGAATTCTGGAAGAGAGTCAGGAAAAAGATAGCAGCCAGAACTCACCTTCTGCATCTTTTTAAGGGAGAGCTAGACAAATGCAGTGGTAGCAAATAAAGGAAATGCATAACGAAGGTTACTCGTGTAAGGCAGAAGCTACCCCAGTACACAGAGCTGGCATAAAATCGTGGTATAGAGGTTGTCTGGGAAATTTTCAATAAATATTAAAAACACGAGTATGCAGATATCTGCATTTTTTCCAAAAGTTGATGGAAAAATTAAAGCATGGTTTGATGCTCCTGAGAACAGAGGAGTCAGTAAGATTCCCAGGTTTAGGGGAAAGAAGAAAAACATCAAGAAACTACCTGTTACCTTGAATCTCTATTAATGTCAACAGACTCCAGAGAAGAGTACCTGCATTGGAGCCAGGACCACAGCACCTTTTCTATCCTTCCAGAAAGGTTCACCTGACTTTTTGTAATGACAGAGCAGAGGTGCCCAGACACAGACCTGGTGGACTAATGCCAGCAGTAGCCAAGACATGGGACCTCCTCTTTCTACAGGGTTTGCCCTCTTCTCCTCCTCACAGGTACATGCATTGCTACTATCCAGCCTACAAGGACAGAGGAGAAGGAAAGAAAAGAGACTACTTTGGTTTCAACACAAGGTAGTCCTCATGCTCTGCAGTTACGCAGTGGAATAGCTGAGAGCAAGTGAGCAACCACCACCTGATATCAGTAGGGCATTAAGAGCATAGAGAACATGCTCACCTTAAGCAGCATCTTAGAAGAAACACCACCCCTCCATCAGGACAGCAGCTGACCAGATCCCTAAGCAAAAAACCTATCCCTACAACAAATCTAGACTGATGGGTCATTAAAAAGAGTGATTAAAATAGACCTTTTTTTGGTAGAAACATTTAAAACACAACCACTTCCAGTACAAAAGTAACCAAGCATGTAGCAAGTGTATTACATCAACTTAAATAATAAATCTAACCTGCTAATATTTTCAACACCGTACTTTGTTCTCGCACACTTTTGAATTACTCTAATACTATTTTTAAACAAAACCTTCCACTGAAGAAAACATCAAATATAATATATCAAAACTATTTTTTAAACGAATGAGTTTCCTCTTTTGCAAAGCAATTATTTTAAGCACTGAAAAGGTTTTCATGGCACCCTCCGCTTCCAAATGACAAATATCAGCAATAGCTGGATTTAAAACAAACAAACTGAAAGCTCCAAATCAGCAGCATTTGACTCAAGGAAAAACATTAAACATTTTCAAGCAGAAGAACTGAAAAACTTATTCTTACCAAAGAAAAAAGTATGTACGCACACCTGCTGTTCTATCAATCTAAGCAGGAAACCATTTCACTGCTGCATCATAAGTAGAAGAAAAGTGCTTATTAAAACATTAATCACAGTCCATTATACTCTGACTCCATGCCAGAAGTTCCCATTACATCACTGAAAATATCTATTAACCAAAACCTGATTCTGACAAGTTACAGAAGTGTAGTGTTTAGGATTTAGTAATGTAAAAGTCAGTTTTAGAAGAACAGTTACACAATTGATTTTGCAGTGGCAAGCAAGTATAATTAATTGTTTTTGTGACATTTATTACTGCAATGGGGTTGATTTAACTGGTGTTTCTACTGTAAAATTATTCAAAAATTATTTCAAACTTCATCTACTTTTATTAAACACATTTATTGTGAAGGTATTTAATACCCGGGACTGGCTAAACAATTTTAAAATGTGCTGGATATACTAGTACATGTAAAACCGTGTTGTCTTGTGTAAATATGGGCCTTGTTTAGAACCACGTCTCACAGGAAATTATGCCAAATGAAAACCATCTCCCCTTCTTCTCTCCCACTGAAAAGGATTTATGTTTTTACATTTAATACCAGTTAGGTAAAGAAACAAAAATATGGTGGCGTTACCTTCAAGCCTGAGCAATAGCTCATCTGTGAAGTCCGATTACATTCAAACGCCTATTTTGTTATTAGGAATGTGGCCTAACTCAAACGCCCCAATTTGGAAGAGAGAAAAGTGAACAACTCAGTTCTTTCTGGAAGCCTGGCACTACATAGTTGTTTACCTAGAACAGTTTTCAACTAACTATTAGCAAGACTTTAAAACCAAAGCCACGAAAATCAGTTCCTAAATGTGTATATACAATCTCCAGCCAACCAACTTAATTGCAGGTACTTTCCTCAACCCCCTGTAAGCAGCCCCACTCAAAAAAAAGTCAAAGCCATAGAGCATGATGCGAAACACATATTACGTTCCTAAACCAAGGGAGAAAAAAAAGAAAAGGGCATTTTAAAAAATGCCGAATTAATAATTGCCTCTGTAGCTGTACATTTAGTGTCACCAGTCTTCACAAGACCACTGTCCGTTCAGAGGCCAGACCTCCCTTTGTCAGCTCAAGCGAGTGCTGCCGCATGCTCTGCGTGTGTATATGGACAGGTTTACTGGCCTTGCCATGGGGTGTACTGGGTGAGGCACGGACGGCACCACGAGCCAGCTTCCGCATTGCCAGCGACCTTATTGTGGGTGTCAAGCAACCGAGTAACATCCCACTCATTTGATACAGAGGCTGACGAGAAATGAAAGCATTGGACGCTTATAGATGACTAGTATGTAGAGAACTCATTGATTATACCCCCATCCCAGCATTTAAGAGACTCTGAATTAAAAGCACCACATGTCATTAGTGTTCATGATGAATAAAAGGTGTCTGGAACACAAAAACTGAAGAACAGCTGTGCTTTTTGAGGTTTTGTTTGTTTGTTGTTAAAAGGCTTGGGTTCCTATCTTGCCCCCTTGACCCAACTTACACGAGTCTCAACTACAAAACACGCCTGAGCTAATAACCTTTTACCTGTCCTTGGACATCTTCCAATTTCCAACATCAAAAGAGCTTCAGTTTTCCTCTCCTTTCTTTTTAAGTATTGCCATAAGCACCAGAACTATAATGCAGCCTGGCTTCCCATGGCTTGGTCTTGCAGGTGCTTGCAAGCTCCAGCTGAAGCTTTTCTCAGGCAGTTAGGACACATATGAGGTGTCTCACTCCCATGCAGCTTCTCTGGTGGCTAATAAGTTATAAGCTTACCAGCCAGCCTTTTTTGTCAGTCAAGGTACTTTTAGGGTCTCTCTCCATGTCCAACCACTCTTCTTCACGCAGCAGCTAGGGTCTTAGTTACCCCTAAAATCTTTGCCACTCCACGAAGTGTGACTGCCATCAGTGAACAGATGCACAAACTGCTGGAATGGAAGGAGCCATAAACTCCAGTTATGGTGGGTGGGTAAGACTTGGATTTTTTTTTTTTTTTTTTTTTTTTTTTTTTTTTTTTTTTTTTTTTTTAAAAGGAAACTAGAATAAAATAAGGTGAACACATGGGATCAGATACCATTAACTCTAAGGAAAGTTCTCCAAGTTCCATTTTTCCAAAAAGTTCCTCCTGTGTGATCTAATCTGGGGTACATCAGGGTCATTATCAAAATAACACAGAGACTACCAGCCCAACCCTTAAAAATCTTGCCATCCATCATATCAGGTATGAGATCCATTACATACATAGGATCATATTTATGAATGGAATTACAGACTTTGGCAAATGGCACGCTCCTCCGGGAAGAGATCCCTCACTCCTACCACTTAGCACTCTTCAGAGAAGCTTTAAACATCATTGACTCCTAATCACTGTGAGAAATACTACTCATCAAGAATAAAGCTTCAACAAAGCTCTCTGAAGGGGGTTAAAGAATCACAAGCAACAGCTTGATAAGCTGCGTAAAGCTTCCCTCTGCCATTTCAGGAAACTTGTAATTCATCTTTTCAGCTATTTGATACCTGAACAAACAATTTTCATTTGGAAGGCTCCTTTACGACTATGTTTGTCAGGGTCATAGTCATGAAGATGCACCATTTCTGGCTTTATTTTCCTCTTTAGGGGTTTATTTTGCTGGCTGTGCCACCCAGTCTAATTACTTTCATTATACATAACTCCCCCTTCTTGAAACAACAGTGTTGAAGGGTCTAGGAAGCCACTCACTTTTCCTCTTTTCAGACTTCCTTCTTGCATTTTTATTATGATGGATTTTTACAAATGCCTTACAGGGCAAATTCAAAACAGGATGCTGCTCAACCTTGTACTTCAACTACATCTGAGACTAAATAAATAATTTAAAAGATTAGTCCATCCAAACAGACCCTTCAGAAAACCATGACAGTGTTTGCCCAGGCTGCCCCAGAGCAACACCTTTTCATGGCTGTAAGGATCGGCTGAGAGATGTCAAGTACAAAGCATGAGTGATGCTCAGGTGTCGATCAAGAGGAGGAGCTCTTCTTCTCAGCAGTGGTCCTCAGTGAGCTCCCATATTCTCCATGACCATCATCAGACAGACTTAGCTCCTCATCGCTAAGGTGTTCCTGCCTCTGTAGTCTAACACTGGGCTTAAAGAAAGCATTTTGGGGCTCTGTCCCAGGAAGAACTACAAAAGCTGAGAACACTGAGGCCCTTCTACCGCTGAAGTGAGAGATAAGCAGGACAGATCACTCTTGCACATGCAAAATGTATGTTTTTTCTTCCCAATTCCCAATGCAATTATACATCTGCCTGAGAAGTCATAGAAATACTCAAAAAGGGCAATACAATGGAGTGCAGGAGAAGCAAGGAAGGGGAAAAAAAGAAAGTAAAGGAAAAGAAAACACTAAGCACAAAAACTACTGACCTCAAACTTACCACAAAATTTCAGAGAAGCAACAGATCTAAAACTTAACTTCTACAAAAATACATTTTTCTAAGCTAATGGAGGACAGCTAAGGAGTAAAGTCTGCAGACATGTAAAGTCACAGGAGAACCATATATCAATAGTTATATCAACGCAGGGGATGAAAAGAAGGATGAAAGCCAAGAAACACTTTCAGTAACGGGTAAGAGCTATCACAGACAATCAGATATTTTTAAGTGGCTGGTAGTAACAAGGCTTTGATTTGGTGAGACACAAAAGAGTGCAGAAAATAGGGCATTTGGCCCACACAGTTGCTGGATGCCTCCTGTCACGTTATAATCCATCAGCAGACAGCTTTGCCTGACAGTGTTTCAGCTGCCTACCTAGCAGCATTGCCTGTACACCTGCAGAGACAGTTCAGGGTTTGTCTCCTACCAATATTCAATAATAAAGCCAATATTACCATCCTGATTTTTTTAAGAAATTTTAAATATTTACTGGTTAATCCTGTAGTACGTTTGCCAGACAATTCTCCATTCCTTATGTTAAGACTCTGATTCTTTTTCTTCATATTATATGTATTTTAATAAATGCATGATTTACTATTCTGCAAGCCCACACTACAAAAAGACTATTCTGGAATAAATGGTATAATTACATTTCCTACAGCGACCTTGTAATCTCTTGAGTATTTATTCTAGACTAAACAGCCTTACTCAGCTGCCCTGTGTCTGATTGTCGATGAAAGAAGCTTGTTTGACAACTGCTTCGAGCAGAAACATATTTTTTCCATGATTGCATGAAAAAGTAGAAAAACATTACCAGACCAGTATTCTGAGTACAGAGACTCATGTTAGATCGATGAGTTAATTTTGAAGCCAAACGCCAACAAAAACAATTACTATGGACATTCTGCTGTCATGGCCAGCTTTTGAGGTTAATTTAGTGGTACATATACAACTACAGCCAACTTTACATATAAGAAACACGGCGTATGCAGGCTTCCTTCTTTGTTTCTTTATATATTTTCCATATTCTCTGCTTTTATAACCCTCCCGAGACCTTTTACAGTTACAGAACCCACACTATACCCACAGGTGGGCGGGCAGGAAGCAAAACTCTCCATTTCATAAGCAGTCCACTTTTAATATATTCAATTGCTAATGACCTTGACAGAAGAGCTGCATGCAAAACACCATATACTACAGGGTGTCGTTTGAAATGTTCATAGACCTTTTTTGCCAGAAAGCTGATTTCTTAAAACAGTAACATTTCAGACTTACAAAAGGCTGCACTCCTTTCCTCGCTTTCCATTCAGCTGGAAAAATTGGTGCTAATCTACCTCCTCTATATTAAATTTGCATCCTTCCAAAATCCTACGACGAAACCTGCAGGATTACCGTAGTATGCTAACGCAGTACAAGCCAGTTTCTGCATCAAACCAAATTAAGATGGATTACACACAGTTCTGTTTTCTTGTTCCATCCTCTCTTGAAAAAGACAGCATACCTGGCCATATTCGCTATTCCAAAAAAGTGTACCCACCTAGTACTTCTATTGTCATTCATAGGTTTTTCTTCAATTATTCATGATAAAATGAAGAAAAAAATACTTCACTTTAAAAGCCTGTATGCAAATGTAGCTGTGTCTTTAAAGCAATAATCACTTCTTACCTGCCGATTCTCATTCATTAGGTGCCTGATTCAAAATGCATTGCAGCTGACAGAAATCCTTCTACTGAGGATCAGGCCCTGCAACAGGAGACACTGGGAAATTCAGACCATATGCCTTGGTAGCCAAGAGAATTCCTGCAAGAAGGAGTGCAGCCCTCTACATGCTCTCCAAAGCAAGACAAGTTTTCGTTGCTCTTACTCAATCTTTTGACTCTGACTACTGAGCTTACTGAGAAACTATATTCTATTCAAAGGAGCAGAATGAATTCAGTGTTCAAAATCAATGGGCCAAAGCAGATCAAGTAAGCCCTTCATTTCCGGCTTTTCTCCTTTTCCAAGAGTCAAAAAATATCTGCATACCCCAATGACGAAGACAGCAGATATGAAAAATCAGCTGCTACAACTTTTAAAGCCCAGCAGTCCTGTCACCCATTCAAAATGAATTCTTGGTTATTTCACTGTCTTGAACCCAACACAGACACTGACACAGTTTTAGCAAAAACTAACCTGGCCAAAGACCAGATCAACTATGGTTTAAGGATAGTTTGGAGAGCATCCTCACTATTGCCCTACTTAAAAATTTAAAAAAAAAAAAAAAAAACCAAAACAAACAAACAAAAAAAAAACCAACACAAAAAAAAAAACCCACACCACACTATGACTGACAGCAAAGAAGTTACACGAGTCATTTCTAGATTAAGTGCCAGAACTCTACATGTGTTTCAGATTACACTACAACACTGTACAACAAAGAAATATGCAGAAATTTTCCACTTGAAATGCAGGTTAAAAATTAAACGCTAACAAAGCTCTAACATACGAAAACCAACCTCCTCATCTTAGTTTGAAATTTAAAATGACTGAACTGTCCTACACTAGGAAAAAGAAAAAACAGGAATTAATTAATCCAGTTGTTCGTTATAAAAAGCACAGTGGGCTAAACCACGTTCGTTGGATGTACAGACTTTCACAGCACTCTGATTTTGCTTCAGTACTTACCCCTCAACCCTTAAAATGACATTTCGCTTAGATTTAAAAGTTAAATTATCAAAGTCTATTACCTACGCTCATTAGATTAGTGTTCACCACTGAACTTTATTTTTGCATCATATTTAAACAAAACACTAATTAACTGGAGTGCTCCTAACAATATGGTTGTACATGAAAACAAGTTGATAGATCAAAGGGAAGTCACATTTTTCCCTAAAGAAAAGCAAAGATTTTTGGAGCAAACTCAATTTTTTAATATACACATGTATATATTCGGGATATATCTCTCCAGACAAAGTTAAGTAGGCAATCACAATTTTATTTTAAGCAGCCCAGGCTTGACTTGATTACAAGGTCTGCACAGAAGTTCCCTGTTAAGGCAGGGAAATTTTAAGTGGCGTGCAAAGAGAAATTTTAAATCTTACTTGTAAATTACCTCTATTTTGTGAGAATGCCAAGAATAGGACTGGCGCTGTATTAAGAGTACGATCCACTTTGAATTACAACAGACTCTTCCTAAACTTTGAGACACAAAGTTCACACATCTTTACCCAAAATGTTAATAACATAAGCAGATTTTTGATTTATAGTCAGTTTTTAAGTAGCTTGTGTATGGCTCTTCCACAGCTGTAAATATTAGTGTGAGAATACTGTGTGGCCGCTCTTGCTAGCCGTACACACTGAAAATTAATGCCAAGAATGTCTTTATATTTTTCAGGACCTCAAACAAACATCATTTTGATCCTCAGGGTTGGTTTTTTTGGTTTTTTTTTTTTTGGGTTTTTTTTTTTGTTTGTTTGTTTGGTTTTTTTTGTTTTTTTTGTTGTTGTTGTTTTTTTAAATCAAAACTACATAACAAACATACATTTTTAAAACAACAAACTAATTTCCATCCCCATCCTGTTTTGGTCTTTCACTACTCAGCATGCCAGAGTTTGTTACATTTTCATTTCTTTTGTTTTCCAGTAAAAAAAAATCCAGACCTCTAACCACACAAAATCAGTATACTCAGCTAAAACATCAGAAGAAAAAAAAGAAAGGAAAAAAAAATGGACAACAGGCCTTTTTTACCCCTCTAAGAAAACCTCGAAGTAAAGTAATGGCAGTGAGTGCCGGAGCATCCAGGTGCTCATGCTCTCTCAACCACCCACCTCCTCTCCCCGAAAGCCATGGTAGCTCACACAGCCTTGCAATGACTTTGGCAGTTCAACAGATTTGGACTGATTTGAAGCAAAGATGATGCTCCCCACTTTACTCAAACAACACCAACTAACTGTTTCTGGTGACCACAGAAGTGCTAGTAGGGCCTTTGATAAGACAGGGCTCTCCAAACACGACTCCCATCAGCAGGTTGCCTTCAACTCCACCCAGAAATCAACAATTTCCCAATGCACATCACTGAACAGGTCAGTAATTTAGAGTAGTAACTAAGTCACATAGACCCAGGACTATTAGTCATCATGGAGAGAGAGGCTGCTATAGAGCCTGCTTCCAGGACGGGCACGTTATAGTGATCCAAGAACCCACTTTTCTCCAGGGACAGCACGACAGGTTTGGGAGATGCTCTTACACATCTTCTCCTCTTCTCCCTTCCAAGTCACATTTCCATTTGACAGCTGAGACAGACATGAGCTGCCCTCACAGGCTCAACACCCAAAGTGGCCCAGATCAAACCATCCCTGGCATGTTCAGTGCGTATTCATAGGACTATCAGCCACAGACTTCCTTGCAGGAACCCCACAGACATGCAGTCAAGGGCACCTCTACCAGAGGCTGGCTCTGAGAAAGCTTCACTCCCCCTGCCAGAAGGTTAAATACTGTCTACAAGTTCGTGTAATACATACTGCTCCCAGAAAGCCATGTAATTCAGGATTATTGCCTATATTTCATTACTTCCAGAAAATTTTCCTCCATTAAAAAAAATTGGGGGAGCCCTGAAGGACACAAACCCCTACACATTATACTAATCGTTGGGGGGGGGGGGGGGGGGAGACACGGACGGACGGACACACGACCAAACCTATTTCTTCATTATTCTCAGACTTCCAACACAAAAGCAAAAAAATGCTTCGTAAGGATGTTAATGCTTTTCTGCAGTACACAGGAAAAAGAAAATTTACAGCCCCAAGAGAAACTGAAAATAAATTTCTAAAAACAGTTTGAACATAAATTTCCTTCTTTGCAAAACATGCAAAATCCATACAGAGGAGCAGTGGGAGGATGCAGAATCAAGTTTATTGGGCTGCATGCAAAGTTTTTTGTAAGGCCTAATGAGCAAATACTACAAGTCATCTTAAAAGCAATTTTTTCTTTTTTTTTTAATTATAAAAAGATCCCTAACAAGTGTTCTAAATGATCCCTTCAGGAATCACCCTTTTTCTTCCTCTTTGCTAGAAACCTTCTTGCCAGCTGTCTCCATTGCAGCAGTTTACTAATAGAAAAAACCAACGCTGACACTGAAACCTAAAGTAAGTCTTGCAGAAGGTAAGAGGTTAAGATGTGAACATTCAAAAAGCCCATTCTACTGTTTTGAAGATAATAAACTGTATTTTTTTTTTTTAAAAAGTCAATAAATTATGCTACCAGAGTGAATTCAAAGTCTCCAGGTTGGCAGTGACTTTGCAATAATTCTGGCTCCAGACACTCAGATGATAACAACCTGCACATTTGAGGGAACTATTTAGCAGCAACAAATAGCCAGACCACAAAATTATTAACAAGAACATGAAAAGAGGGAGAAACAAAAAAAAATTTAAATCAATTGAGATTTAACCTTATATGAGTCCAAATGAAGAGGAAACTAAAAACCTTTAGCAGGAGTAGCTACCATTGTGCCCAGCTCTTCTGCCTCACCCAGGCAGCTGCATGCAGCTGCCTGAAAAAACCCCAAGCAGGGAGGGAGGCACATTAGTTAAGCATTCATCATCAACAGGAAATGCGCATGAGTTCATATAAACACAGAAACACAAATATATATAAACCAATAGCCTTACATGGTTTAAGGTATTTCAGACACCCCATGGAATAGGGTTAGAGTTGTACCGGCTGGAAACCCGCAGCATCGATATATTTGTTTTGGAATTGCAAACAGCCTCAGGACTCAGCAGAACTCTTCTGGTGGGCACCACTGACCCACCCACGCACCTCCCCTTGCTACCACAGCCACCCAGCACCCCTGCTCCTCTTAACTCTTTCAGCACCTCCAGAGCCAAGCCAAACAACCCTGGCTGTTCACACTTGGAGGAGCAAAATGATGCGTGTGTCAATGTGTCTCCAAGATAAGACTGTGACGGTTGTTTGCAAACCCAGCTCCAAATATGCTCGCACACAGTCATTGCAACGCAACTGCAGTATATAAAGGATTTTGTTTTGCAAGGTGTTGGGTTGCCTTTGAACCAGTGTCCCAGGCAGTTAGATGGGATGGTCATGGAGAGCACAGGGTTCCTGCCGGATCTGGACACCAGCACTCGCCTTACAGGGGCACATGTGAAGGGACAGGGACTGGGAGTCCTCCCTACACAAGTTATTCCCCCCCCCAGCATTTTCATTTGTGATGAGGCTTAGGGCTGATAGGACCTCAAAGCTCCCCTTGCACTGGAGGTCCCTCACAGCTGTGCTCCATCCAAATAGGTGGTGAAGGCTGAGTCTGGCTCTGCCCAACTGTAAACTGCTAATTAATATTTGGTCTCAGAAGCTTCATATCAGATAGTAAAAATTACAGGCATCAGGAGGACATCGAAACAATAAAAATGGAGACAAACTCAATTCCAGACAGCCTTGAATTTTCTGAAGCACCATTAGGTTTCTTATTTACTTAAAAAAGTCTATCTACCTCTATCATTTTTTGGATGAGACACAATTTCTCCTGTGCCAGTGAACTAGATGGGATTCCTGTTTGGATTTCAGTGGTCTCTGAAACTGCATACTGAAGAGTCTCAACTTTGTTCAGTACTTTGTGGCTTCAGTTTTCCCATATTGCACATTCAAACGTAAACTGTTATTTTTTAAACTCTTTCTTGCCTTGCCAGTCTGCGCATTCATTCTGCCACGTAATTTTCCAGCCACTGTAAGTGCTGGTAACCTTGAAAGTTAGGCCACGATTTGGGGCGAGTTGGGCGACATCGCTATCCCAGTAGCTACACATTTTCAGGTGGCGTTTCAGCTACAAACACATCTCCAGAGAGCAGACACATCACTTTTGGACTTCCCAGCCTCCATTACCCAGGCACAGCGGGCTCCCAAACTCCCTTCCAAACATGGCTGCACACCACGATGCCGCCAAGCTGCCGGACCAGCCCTGTATTATATTTTTTGACAAAGTTAAGCTCTGTGCTTCATTTCTCACAAACACAGTTTGACTGTAGACAGCAGTCGACAAGTAAATCTACCCTTTTCCATGGCAAACAGCCCAACTTTAATATTTTTACTGGCTTACAGCTGGGTAAATTAAGCCCCAGATTTTTATTTATTTATTTTTTAATACTGTGCAACTGAAAATGAACAGCAACTTCACTACGACTGCCAAGGACAACCTTAAAAACACTAATGCAATCCAGTCCAGCTCTCAATAGATCTATAAAGGCTAGAGGACCAAAAATTTCAGCTTATCCACCCAAACAAAATGTTGGTTGGGCAGGAAGTCTAATATTTCGTTAAGATCCTTAAAAAAAAGGGGGCGGGGGGGGGGGGGGGGGGGGGAGAAAGAAAAAAAACCCCTACGTGCTGGCAAACTGAAGATGGTAACAGTCCCAGCTATAATGCCATGAAATGGGAATTAAAACTTGCTGTGTTACTTACCCCAGCCTTCCCAGCATTTCAAGCTCTGGAACTTGTGGTCCATATGTCTCCTCTTGCAGAGGCTGATACTCATACAAAGCTTCCTCTAGCTTTTGAATGGGAGCTAGTGAAATATGCTGACCCTGTTTAAAAAAAAAAAAAAAATTTCTACATACCAGGTCAAGGTTTTGTTTTGACTTTTTTAAATGCAACGCAAGAACAAGCTTATACCCTTAACGTGGTCCAGACAAAGACCATCCCATTAAGAACCTACTATCCACTATATCACTCATCTCTTCATGATTTAAATTTTTTACCTGGATCTACAGTTTGGAAGTAATGTTTCATTAGCTATAACTGTTTGGACAAGGTAGGAAGGAAAGGGGTAAGTTTTATTGAAAGCATGCTTACCGTTAGACAGCACAGCCGCTTCCAGTGTCACTAGTAAAATTATTATAAGGTAAAAATTTCATTTATCAGAAGTAATATCAAACAAATGTCTCTGAGCAACCCTATTTGATTCTGTAATCAACGATTTCCTGAAAGCCCTAATTAGAAAGGGAAGCCGCTTTCATTTCTCTCTGCAGGCTTTGTAAGCACCCATGTTTAATGGCTCTCAAGACAGACTTTTACAGCGCAGTACAATTAATTCATGCAGCAAAGTCCCATTTGTTTCATAACTAAAAATATAGAAACACACAAACATAAAATTTTCATTCCAGATGGTACTTTTGCAAGCCCTTCAGACCACTGAGAAAGAGCTAGACATTTTCCCCCCTCCTCCAAGTCCCTATCACTCTGAGCTCTCACAAAACAGGAGACTTGTGGCTGGAAAGGAGGGGTCAGGAGGATATGAGATAGAGCCAAAGTTAACAGATGTTGCTGCGTGACATTCTACACTGATTTGTTGATCTTTCACACAGTTTCAATTTTCTACTGTATTCTATGGTGCTCACAAAAATTAGCAGCAGCAGCAAAAAGACAGAGCACTATGAGTTCCCCAAAACAGCCTGGCTTCCCCTGTAGAAACTAAGCTTCACATCTGCAAAACACAGGAATTTAGGAAAGTAGTAGTATTGTTTTTGTAGACATTTTGTCTGCAACAGGAGATCGGAAGCTTTCCACGGTGTAATGCTGTGTATAACCCTGGCTCCCACTGGTGACTGCTTACTGAGCTTCACTTCCCTGGGGCCACTCGTGTAAGCATCTACTCCCTCAAGTGGAAACTAAAGGCTCCTAATGTGGGACACTAGGTTAAAATTAACTAAAGAGACAAAAAAAAAAGTCACTGGAAGGGGAAAGCTGTTAATTAAATTTGTGGTTGAGGACAGTGACCTTTCTGAATTTGGAGCATGGATATTTTTGTTTAGAGAGTAGCAGAAAATGGCTAAGAAAACTGAAGATGTAAGTCCTTGAGAAGTACTATCATGGATCTAGGCTGATCTCTGGAAACATCAGCAGCTCAAGTTTTCCACTGAAACGGCTCCGTGTGTATGATGAGAACAGATAGTTCTGGCCTTTTTCTGCACTGCCTGGGAGCCTGGCAGGGCTGCTGCTAGCACTGTTACAGTGACAGTGTCCTGAAGGCAAAACATGGTAAAGAAAGTTCTGAAGCCAGCCATGAGTCACTCCAACTTTCACAGTTAGCGTACTGTTATTTTTGTGCCACAAACTATTGCTGCAACATTAAGACCAGGCAACCACTCATTTAAAAAAAAGGCCGGAAAAGAACGGTTAAAAATTCAGCTTTAATCCCATTTTATGATATTTTAAGGTACAAATGCAGGGTCTTTTTGTATTGCTAGAAGTTGTCAATTTACAATCTATTCAAGTTCATGAAAATATTGCCCTTTGTAACTACATTCATGTGGGCATGTTACTCCCACTGTAAGAGATTAATGTTTAAATAAGACCTTTAGATTTAAATTTTTAACAATATCTTTTGTCTCTAACCAAACCGAAGGGAAAGACATGTCACCATTTTACATATATACACCCTCATCTGGTGAGTGAAAAGTCTCAGTCTTTCCCAGTCCAGAGCAATTTTATTCCAGCCATACAAAAGAAAATTCAGTTTCAGGCAAAGATCAAAACCATGATAAATATTTTGGGAAATTACTTGTGTGTGGAAAAAAGGGGCAGCTCAGATTGCAGGAGCTGCATCTCTGGAGGGCATCACCAGAACAGCTGCTTGCTGTCAGCAGAGTGGCCACTGGTGCATTCCTAACACTTTTTTAACAAGAGTGACTTCTGCTGACGTTGGCCAAGAGACATGGGAAGGCTCCTGACAAATGGACCGAGCTCATCACAAGCTTCTTTTCCCACCACCATTTATGCTGCTACACATGCCCGTCTCTGTCTGGGGGCTCCTGGGAGGATGGGATGAAAATGTTGTTTGTCGTCCTCTCTCTGTGGGGTTCCCAGGGTGCCAGGGTCAGAAGGGATTGTGATGGTTAACTGGTAACTGCAATGGAGCTACCTATGGACAGTGGGGAGGCTGACTGGTCAGCACGCCAGCTGTATGGTGGGTATTGGTGCATGTGCCATGGGGAAGCCACCAGGCCCTGCCAGGACCTTTCTGTGAGGCATGGCATTGCAAAAGCGATGCACTGTGGTGGCCCAGAGAGCAGAAGTAGAACATTGGAAGAGGAGCAGCATATAGAAACTGTCCATCCTTGAGCTGGTCCGACCTCATGTCCAGCACAGGCCAGGATATTTTATGTTCCTGTACGAAGCCCAAGGGCTGACAGTTCAGCCAAAGCACCTTCTTTTGAAAGGCCTCCAATCTCGACTTAAAGATGTCAGATCATAAAGGTCCAGGCACATCCCCTAAGTTGTTCCAATAGTTAATTATCTTCACCGTTAAATATTCGCAGCTCATTTCTGGTTCACCAAGATCACTTTCAAAGTACTGGCTCTTTCCTACATCTTTCTCACCTATATACTGGGCCAAGGTGTAAGTGTTAGGAACCAGTATGTACTTTTGCATGGCAAAACGACTGCATTGGTTTGTGTCCAGCCAGCAGATCTCCACCTCAAAGAGATTGTGCAGCTGTATGATAGTTTATTTGTTTTCATTTCCCAAAAATCACAACTTTAACTGATGGGCTTTGGCAACATGGATTACATTCCACTTAGCAATGGGGAAAAAAACCCCGCACAACTGGCTGTTGTTCCTGCCCTATAGCCGTCTGGCCTTGAGGTAAAGGCTTTTTCCGATAAACTGGATTTTAGTCTGCCTTGATTTGGGAAAGGGTTAGATGGAAGCATAAGATTTACAACATACATTCCCACTTGAAAGGGGCTGAAGCCTGGTCAAGCCCTGCAACCACATCAGCTCTGTAGATGTTTTGGATATGAACAGGCTGTACCTACATTGCTGACTCCTCACAATGCAAGTACAGCAGCATGGTCATGCAGGCTCCTGAGCTCATGGGCTTCCAGCTTGTTTAGCCCTGCGCAGATTACAGCATGGCCACAGCACCGGCCATGGCACAGATCGGTGCAAAAAGGTTGGGACAGAAACCTATGAAAACTTACCAGTGAAAAGCGTTGCCTTTCCTATTTCCACTGATGTTGGGATAAGGTGCATTTACACAAAATCTTGTTGAAGTTAAAAAGGCTCAATTTGACAAATGTTATCTCAGTTAAAAGCCACTTGACCAGTAGTATCTCAGTTTTGTCTCTGACCTGAGTGGTCCCTAGCCATTTCATAGAAGACTGGTATAAAAGGGAAGATGTTGTATAACTTCAGAGACATCACAAGAGACAATAACTGTTACTTAGGACTTACACAGCACTTTTACAGGTCCAAAAAACATTTCACATCTATGAGGTAAGATTTTTAAATTTCCTGTATTCCACCTAGACAGCCAGCCTTACCTCTTTCCAGCATTAGGAGGCATTTATCAGTATGCTAAAACCAAAATGAAAGCAGCAGGTCCAAGATCCTGCTTTTGCATTGCTTTCTCCTGACAAACCTAAGATCTGACACTGTGGTCATGGGTAAGTATTTCTAATTCCCCTTGGATGCTGTAATGTTTGTGTAAAAGAAGCTGACAGTATCCAAATGGAGATAGAAAAGGCTTCCAAGAACACAGACAACAGATTTTCCTGCCTCCTTGCCCTCCCACCCCTATCTTCATAGCATATGAGTTTTTTCTCCAGGATTATTTTAGTCACTGTAGCTGTCTATTACATTTTGGAATGTATGGAACCACAAAACACAGTGCTAATTAGAAGGAAGGCATTTGCTTATCCTTATGACTTTGTTTATGTAAAATACTGCGCAGCAATGGATTTGTGAGCAACTGACTTCCCATTCATGTATTGTATGGTTTTAGATGAGAGAAATACAAGATGAAATTGGGAGGAGGGTTTAAATAATGTCTTTGCATTACAAATAACACTGACTTGCTGATTTACTTTTCACTGTCCTATATACACTGTTTGAGACATCTCTCAGTTTAAATAATAAGAAACAAGAGCAGTAGCCAATTTTTGTTTCAGACTGTGATACAACATGGCATTAAGAAAAAGGGAGCCATGGATTATATACAGAGCAGAGCTGCCCTTGCAGTGACAAGGAGCTTATCTTAAAGAACAACGTCCTTTTAGGAAAAGTATCAGTGCACCTTTCACACAGGGGTTTGAGGAGGGACTCCTGGCAAATGCCAGGTATATCAGTATTTGCCTGCTAGCAGAAAGAGGTTATTTTAGCACAGAGAGTCCAGAAATATCAGCTCAAGGTGCAGCGTTCACGCTTCTTCCCATCCTGCCGTCTCTCCCCTTCCCTGTCTCCAAAACGACATTGCCTTCCTCCACCTCCTTCCCTCGGCAGCAAAAAGAAATAACAACTGACAGTCTTCTCAGAAATCTCTCAAGTGCCAAGGAGAAGGAGAAAGGAGACTGACACCAAAAATGCGCTAGTAGGGGAAAGAGGAGGAACAGCTATGCCACAAAAACATCCCCAGGCGAGAGACAGAAGCCAGAGATTGGGGTCAGTAAAACTTGTCCAGACAAAGCATGTTTCTGTACTAGAAGTGGCTGGGCTGGATGATGTAGCTGATCTTTTTGCTTTTTTAATTTCTCTCTGCTTAGGAACTTACACAGGTCTGCTGTCACCACACTACCAGAACACAGCACATATCAGATAACAGAAATAGCAATATTTATGTGCTAAGTCTCATTAAGTCAGTTTGCAGCAATGTTATTTTTATCTAACTCTTTTCACCATCGGGTTGCCCTCCCCAGTGCAGCCAGCCCGGCGTAAGGAACGCACGGCTAGTTGAAAAGCAACCGAGCACTGTGGGATGCCAGGGCATGACACTGCTAAAACACATCCTGAGCATTGCTTCGACTGTATGCGGCACGATGGAAAAGTTAACAGAGACTCTTTTTGATACACCATCATCTGAGTGCGTAATTATCCAAATGCTTTCAAGTGAACATTAAAACAAAACTATAAATTCCTTGAATTTTTCAGTATAAGCAGTCTTAGGAAACCGGTTTACTGTTAAGCTCACAACAGAATTCAGGTTCTGGAAAGATTTCATGTTAACAGAATTTCTTCCAGAACAATATTAGTGGAAATATCTTAGGCAATGTGGTCTAAGCCAAAAGCTGGGTTAGGTTGGGGTTTTTTACCCAGTTTCCACCCTCCCAATTCACTATTGACAAATCCATGTCAGAATCAGAAAGCCATATCAGCATTGCTGATTAACTACTTACTTTGACTACAGTAATACTCAGGAAAAGGAGAATGAATCTGATAGATTTGGAGGGCTCAGTTAAAATTATTTTAACCTTTACCCTCCCTGTCTTCCACAGCTTTTTTAAATAAACATGAAGAATGTCAAACTAAAATGCATAATTCCATTCCTTAGCCTAAAATTCCTATGCCAGTGAGGCTTTTCCAAAGACTTAAATATCTGAAACCAACTGCTCTTTCTTCTGCTCTTGAAAACCAACAATAAGTCTGATTTCTTTACTTCAATTATGAAAAGTGCTATGGGGATATCCCAATAGCGAAACAGAAAGAATAAATGATCTGACAGAAACCAACAAAATCAATATAAGTTTTCCTGTTGGTGTCAAACCCAGAATCTGACCAGACCTGGCAGGACAAGAGATATACAATTGTCGCCGCCCTCCCCACCCCTTCTCTCTGAGGTAGATGATTTCAGATGCCTAGCAACAATCTGACTAAATTTAGACTTTTTTTCCCCCTCCACAGTAACTTAATTATTTTTGAATGCCAAAGCAGATTTAAAATGTATGCTTTCCTTAGGAATGACAGAAATAGAGCAAGAGATGGACAGCATCGAAGAAACTATTAACAAAGATGGTCACATATATGTGATTTGTTACACACAAACAGGTACCTGGGAAATTAACTATGGAGCAACATGGACTAAATCACACCATCAGTTCTACTTGCCTCCAAAATTTTCCTTTACAACTTTCTGACATAAGTAATTACCTGACCAGACTTATCTTTAAGCTCCTGCCAAAAAGCCCCATTTCTCTAATCTCTCAGAAGAAAGCCCTCGTCCATCTAACATGCCGAAATACAATTCTTCTGGGTCAGCGCCAGCACCAGGATTTAGTGACTGCTCTCTTCAGAGAACAGCCTGGCGCCCTTTCTTCACATCAATGGATTGCACTGCCTGTTTGGTAGGGTCCTCATCCAGCGCTGGCTGCTGAAGCCCAGTTAGGATTCAGGGGATAGTCTGGATGTTTGCTGCAACGAGTCACTTGCTTGTTTTCTTCGGAGACTCCAGAGTTCTGGCAGGAACTGTCAAGCTTTCCTCAAAATCTCCGGTGCTGTTCGAAGGACAGCCCGGTACACAAGACAGCATCATTTTTGGAAACAAAGGATTAAAACATAACAGCATTTTCGTGTAACTAATATGCCCACAGGTCACCCTCCTGGTTTTCCAGGCTCATTTCTCAATCTCGCTCCTAACTCGGTCTCAGCTCCTAAGCGCTTCCTTGCTTTCGTGCAATCTGCCGTGCTGTACGCAGCAGTTCAACTGCTTCTACGCCTTTTGCTCTGGTTCCCAGGAGCTCCACCCTGCACGCGATGTCTGTTTGGCCGCTTTCAGCTAGACTGAAGAGCCATGCCACGAACTGGCTGCTGTGGGGTATTCGGACACCCTGGGAGTCCCAATTGCATTTGCAAACCTCACTATCAGCTCACACATCCTTCTTCCTACTGTGGCTTTCACAGGGCTCGACATGGCCCTTCTCAGGGTACAACCGCAGGTTCTTCCCGTTTTTCAGAGACAGCATTTCACCACAGGTGACTCAAAGTCAGGGTTCCGGTCAGTTTGTTATGCCAGTTGCCAATGTGCTATGCTAGTAATACAGCATTAAGCAGAATTAAGCAAACTTCTGTTGCATCTCTACCATCAGACTTCTGGAGCCTTGATCATTTTGATTTGGCTATCAACAAAGCACAAGCTCAGCAGTAGCCACTCTAATTACAGGATTAAAGGCTTTAACATAATATTGTTTTAAATACCCACATTAAGGGCCTAATTTTTCAAGGGATGTGAAGTAGAAATCAATTTGACAAATGCCACCACTTTGTGTATCGTGACACACATAACATTAAGAGAGGGACAGACACCAGCAACAATTGTTTGAGTCTGGGTACAGCTGAATCTACTGGTGTTCCTATTTTGCTGCAGCAAAGCTGAGCGTTACATTTATATGATCTCTTCGTTATGCAAGAAAATTATTTAGGATTTCCTGGAGAACAGTAGAACCTGCAAAATTAGCTGCTTTATTAATAAAACAGAAGCTCATAAAGAACCACACATCGCTCTACTCCACTGTCTGCTCTTTCCTGGGATCCTCTAAAGCAGCTCCCCCCCATTCAAACAGCCACAGTTACACAGTATTGCTTTTAAAGAATGTAGAGTCTGATGGATGATGTAAAAAGAAAGACTGCTTAAAATAACAAAACCAAACAGAAAGCTGACCTTAGTCTGTAGAAGATGAGAAGCTCCGTGTATGTGTGTGTGTGTAAATCAGAGACATATTCCCTGTCTTACTGAGCATACAGCCTAGACCCAGACAAATGTTGATAAAGGTGCAGAACACCACATTCAGCATGGCTTATGTCTGCCTGATAAAGAGAAGAAATAAAGTGAGATTCCTTGAATAGCTAGATTTTAAGGAGGGACTGCTAAAGGTTGATAACTGTCTGGCAAAAGAAAGCAGGTAAGTTTTTATAGCAACGGGGACAAAAAAAAGGAATAAAATATGAAGGAAAGGACAATAAAGGCAGATGAAGAAGAGTATGAACAGAAGAGGAAAAAGAGGAAGTTAAAGAAGAAAATGGAAGAAAGTGTTATCAGGCATTAGCAGTACATGAGACACCTTCACAATACTTGTGGACTACATTTACATTTGTGGACAAATTTTAAATGAAAACTGAAACCTGTAGCAATATATTCAGAAATTACTGCTTTTAACAAAGTGGAAAGTAGTTTATTTCTAGGCTTTTTTCCTCATTTGCATGCAGATTGGCAAGTAGACATTAGCCGATTAGTCTGGGGACAGGAAGAGATGCACTGCAAACGTAACACACCGTTCACAGCACTGCTTTGAAAATGCACATTAATTTTGTCAAACTAAACTAAAACACTCCCTAGGGCATAAGTAACTGCATTTTTAATCTGCATAAAACATACTCTTCTGTCCTTCCAGAGAGGTTTAGATGGAAACTTGTATGGAAGGAAGCTATGTTTTAAATGGCTATATCAAAATGATGCTTAAACCCACAGACACATGACAGCTTTCTAAGTACTGTACAACAGCACCTGAATTTTAGCAGTATTTTTGACAGGATTCACAGAACTTCACAGGATCAGAAAGTCTATTTGTAAGCCCTGGCTGATCCTGAGAGTGCTGCAGAAAGTCCCTCCACGTACCCAGGAACTACCATGGCCTACTGCATTACTCTGGTTTCAGTGGCTACAGCTTTGTAGCTCCTTGAAGCACAAAACCCAGAAACATTTAAAGCATCCTTAGTACAAAGAAAAAGGAATGGCTCCTGCCATGAAAAAATCTACAGTCTCACTTAGAGAAAATAGAAGTTGGCAGCAAAACAGTGATACAATCACACGGTAATTTCACTTAGTCTCAGAAAAACCCTATTTATCTATTTACAAAATAAAGAGATGCCTCGTCTGTCTTGTCTTGTTCACTGGCTCCTTTGTGAACCCTTTTGCTAAAACACTTGTATTCAAATAAAAAAGGCAAGTGTCGCCACAGATTCTGAAAGAGGAGACTGCTGTGAAAGCAACTGCAGCACAAACATCAGATTTCTAGCAAGTTAGAGAGGCTGCCTGAGTATTTCCTGCTATAGCCTTTTAACAAGACAGTTTTGCCTTAAAAACAACTCTTCCATTGTAGAAAGGAAGACTACTATATGCTCTGAGTACTGGATGAACCCACATCAGCGGAATGCCCTGAAATTTAGTAATACACAACTCAGGGAAAGAAATCACTCAAAACACAGTGTGCTGAAGATCAGGGCTTATACTGACATCGCATGCCATAGCTACTTACTGCTTCTTGGTAAACACCACAAACAAGCTGTGATCCAAGAAACAGAAAGCCCCAAGAACAACTATTAAGATTTGTTAATCAAAGGACTAAACATATAGCAAGGTTTTCATTTCTTTGATTTTCACATATTATTTTCATACAGTAAAATACGTACACTAAGCTCTCCACAGATGATGCAAATGTCTTACCCTGGCTCAGGGCAGCTGCTGTTCTGAGAAACAAACCAAAATGAGCATATCATTTGAATTCCCTTAAAACTCATAATATTGGGCCAAATAAAGTGAAGTAGAGCTTAGTATACAGTTTAACAAGCCATGCCTAACATCTTTGTGCACTTAAAAACTGTAAGTTAATTAACTTTACCTGTAAACTTGGGGGAAGCATGAAGGAGAAAAAAATAAAATAAAATACAAACTCATTTTCTCCTCAACTCTGAAAATAGTTCAGGGTCCAAATCCCTATACAAGAAGTAATAAAAATAGTTTGGTTTCTGGTAGCAATAACAAAAACTAGGGCAAAATTAATTATTACACTTTTATGGCAAACAATCTAAAGCAGATGTTCAAGAATAAAAGCGAGATGTCAAAGCAGTTAATAAGAGCTTTTCAAAACCAAACACAACAAGACAACTTGCAGCTTTATGTGCTTATATAAAACTCTAAATCATCTCAGTCAGCTTCCACCCTTAGCCCTTCTCTATTCTATGAAGCTTCACAATTACCAAAAATGTTATATTCAAGTCTAAACCACCACAGATCAGTATCTTCTGAACGAAAGCACATGCAAGGGAGCTCTGCTCATTAGAGATCAGCTGCTGAATCTGGGCCCTTGCAAACAGAAATACACTTCCATGGTTTGAATATCCAGGATCTCTGGAATAAAGTTCCGGTCTTTAAGAGACAGAGAATATTTTAAAGATATCTAAAAAAAGTTTAGGTTGTATTTACATTTCTGCTTGAATACTGCCGTTTTGAGACAGATCAAACTTCAATTGTAAGGTCAAAACCAACATAAGCATTCCTTAGAATCAGACTTCAAATAGATATTTGAAGTTATCCACACTTTCTTGTTTTTGAGTTCAAAGAATTGCTGATCACAAAGTAAACTTGAAGATATTAAATCTTCCAAGTACAAATTTCATAAAAGACAATATGTGCATGCAGGAGAATTGAGTCCTTCCACATTTAATATGGCAAAAAGTTTGTATAAGGTAACCATAAGCACACCCTTTTAAAATAAAACTAGCTTTTATTGTGAACACGAAAGACACTGTTAACTTAAAACACCGTTCACT
The DNA here is from genome assembly GCA_031468815.1 of Morus bassanus. Classification (NCBI taxonomy): domain Eukaryota; kingdom Metazoa; phylum Chordata; class Aves; order Suliformes; family Sulidae; genus Morus; species Morus bassanus. Next base: position 7,559,288 of record CM062572.1, on the reverse strand, counting down.
TAGATGTGCTTTCCAAAAGGCCTTAAGCAGGATTATATTGATTTAAATAAAGTAAATTAGGCAAGTTTTTGCACTCAAGCTTCCCACACAAATAGGGCCTGCCAAACCTTTTGATTCTAATCAGTGGTACAATCATACAGGTATACAAGAGACTGACTAAGCGCACGCGCGCGCACGCACACACACACTTCTAGACTCACCAGCAAGAGCTGATTTTTGGCTGACCACGAAGAATTGCCTCCTAAGCCGGTCAGCCCAAGTGTCCATCTACCTGGAAGCCATCCATCCAGCAACACTGGGCTACTGTGCATCTGCATCGCCGTTCCACTTCATTACATGAAACACAAACCCGTCGCTACAGGCATCGGGGTAACTGATACCATATCACTGAAGTCAATGGGAGCAAATCAGAAACTCTAGAGTACATATGAATAATAATAGGGTTTTTGTGTTTCCTTTCCCAAGTGCTGACAGTTTGGAGGGGTATTCCCCGCCCCCAGTGCTGGACTAATCACATTAAATTTCATCGTGCCAAGGCAAGCTGTTCAAGATGCTTTCACAGCACATTTGTCTTAATAATCCAGGGTGTGGTTTTGGGGTTTTGTTTTGAACTGTCCAGGATTTGACAAGAAAAAGAAAATGAAGGTAAGATGTATAACTCTCAGGAAAATTATGTTTTCAGCAAAAGATGGCAAGGCCATATCTAAAAGCTTTAACAATCAACCAAACACTTTAAATCACCACCAGCCGAAATAGCTTTGTCCTAGCTCCAAACATAAACTTTTATCAACCAGTAATATCCTGATAAAAACATGTTTTCTCACTTGGTTTCACATTAATCTTGTGTCACAGTTAAAACACAACACTGAATCAACTTCCCCCCCCCGCCATCTCCTTTCTGCAGCCATTGCTGCGTCAGCTGAAACATTAATTGCTAGGACCAAGCACTGATAGCCAGCATGTCTAAGAGATCTACAAGGAAAAAAGCCTGCCAGAGCCTAAAAGCAGCTCGCTCACCTTAGGAAATCACCTAAGCCCCAGCCTCAGCTACCCCAGCAGCTGTGCCGGTCTGCTCCGGGGCATTAGCAAAAGCAGGGAGTTGCAGTGACTGTTTGCTGCTATCAAGTCAAGGAAATTCACTGTTTAATCTTTCATATCTGAGATTTAGACCAATACTAAAAGGCAACCCCCTCAAGTGCTACAAAGAGTGCTCTGTAATGCATACAAGTAGTTGAGTCACAGCAAACCAGCGGCCCAGGCAGGATAATGCATCGCTGAATGTACCTACATTTCTGTCAAGGGCTACAGTTTGCTTTTAATTATTCATAATGCTTTGTAATGCATTTGGATGTGTATATTGTACATACACACAGCAGATTTCATTTAAAAAAACCCCAAGTCTCAGTAATTAGAGAACTGATTACTGTGCTCAAATACTGTGTTTTTAAATGAGATGCTTTTTGCGTGCATGGGTTTTTCTGTTATATAGGTATACACACAGATACACACAAAAATAATCAAAGGCAGGAGTTAAACAGTTTTTAACAAATACTGCCATTGAACATTTTGCAAGACCCTGTAATGATCCAATCCTGTGCAGATTTACACACAGGATTCATTTAAAGGCATGTCAAGCTAACAAATCTATTTGCAATCAGGAAATTTTATCATACACTTGCTTGGGACTTAGACCCAGATTCAGCAACACCGATTCAGGTTTGAAAACTATAAATGATTCAGCTTCAAGCACAGGAAGAGCCTCGCAAAGTCAAAGCAGCAGTCGCATACCGATTACTTTGTCTAGATTTTGGCCTACAAGTCCAGTCCACCAAAGCCAAGCAAGCCTAAACCTGACTGCATAAACTGAGCCCATCTGCTTCCCTGCAATTACCTATGGCAATAAACACAACAGTCTAGGAAGCAGAGGCTTGCAGAAACAGGCCTCCAGAGAAACAACCAGCACCCTGACGACTCCAGTCTCTGCTCCTCAGCTTCTGTAGACCATGCCAACAGCTCAGAAGTCGAGCAGCTCACAACCAGGTATTAGGCATCACCATCTCCTACTGCCTGGTCCACAGATCTGCCACGATACATCAACAGGCGCTAGGGACTGAAACGCAATGAGGACAAAGTAACAGAGCTGAGAGTTAAGCCAAGAGGTGTACACACTTGCTTAGTTTTAAAGCAAGTTTGAGGATTTTCTAGGTCAAAGCCAGGATGATCCATATCTTATCATATCAAACACCTCTGCCAGTTTTAGATAAAAAATTTCATGTATTTCAGTGATACCATTAACTGGGCCACAAGGGCAGACTTTTGCTCAATACTCGGCATACGTATAGTAAGATTAATTTTACCAGGCTAGTCAAGTTGCATGGGCCGTTTCTGAAGCAAAGACCCACTGGTATTGTTGTGAGTTTGCTTACTGATTTAAACAGATGCTTGATCATGCCCCTCTAACTGAAGAGACTAATACAATAATATTAAAGATTTTAGGAAGTATATAGGACTTCCAAGTAATCTCTCAAGAGTAGTTATTTATTACATAAATCATCTTAATTTTATTATCTGGGCCCCAATCCCATGGCATACACAAATTGAGAAAATAGTCCCACTAGGGACTATGTGTAATGAGGTCCATTACTCTTAGCAAATAGATCAAGCATCCTTAGAAAGCTAATTTACTGAGAAAGTTTCCAAATTTCTCTAATCACTATTTAAAACCTTAAAAGGAAGACAGTAAGCAATTATAAAGCATGCAAACACACATACTCAGTAATCCATATAATTTTAAAAAGTAGACTAGAATTCTACAAAATGGCTTACTGCAATAGTCATTGAATTAATATTTACTTCAGTGTCTTTTTTGACTAATCCCTATCTCAGCATTCAACAGTACACTTGTCATTTTTCTTCCTAGTTAAAAAAATTGCAGAATGCACTGCAGACAAACCACAATCCTCTGTAAACTGATGTTCAGGGGTGTCACTGTTTACAGATGGGGTGCACCTAATCACATCAAAACAATAAAAGAAAACTTGCATTCTTTCCAAATGCACACCAGATTTCTTTAATCTGTGCATTTACTAAACTGCATAAATGGAAAACTGGTGGTTTGATGCAATCAGCACGGTGCCATTTAAAGCACAGCACATCACAGCACTCTTAAGTCTTTTTGGAAATACCTCTGCTGCTCAGCAGCACTAGCTTTCCACCAGTTGCTGCTCCACATGCTATTGCCAATCAGTTGCATTTGCTGTAGCGCATTCCGAAGTTTACTAATTAATCTCTGCACTAAACCCCACCAATGGCTGGTTGCCATTTGAAATGACCATCATCTTTTATTTAAAGACATAGTGACCCTATGGTCAAACTCAGATCTTATTTGTAAAAAAAGGTGTGCCAAATTTCAGGTAATTTAAATCCACTTCAGTATCAATGAGGGGTTTTTTTTAAACTGGACAGAGGCAATCATTAACAGTTTGAGGGTATTTATATTAGACATACTACGTTATTTCAGTGTTAATTGTCAGGAATCAAGCTAACTCTTGCATTTTGACCTAGGAGCTACATTCAGCAGAGGGTATGAGATGCAAACTTCTGGAAAAGAGACCATTCATTTCTTGCAAAACCACATACATGCTTTGAAGTCATGTGTTTTAACGATTCCAGCTTATTGCTACATTTCATACGAGGTTTTAAATATTGATTTCACCCAGTCCAACCTCTCACACCATTGTTACAGGCTGCTCTCATTCAGCAGTGCATACTGGCTCCGTGACCTTCACAATGACCTCTACAAAAGCAGTTGTGCATTTTACTGTGGTGTAAATCCTCACAGACAAGTCAAACCTGTTCTTTTTGGCATCCAGCCCTTTAGATGAATACTCTGTGGAGATTTATTATGAAAGGGGAATGAAGGGGCATTATTGCACAACATTCATCCCTCGCATACGCCTAAGTTCCATCTTCTACAACTTCTGAAGGCTTTTAAATAAACAGATCTTCTTAATTACACATATTGTTCTTGCTTCTCACCAATTTTCTGTAATTAAAATTCACTGTTATTTACAAAAGGGTAGACATGCCCAGAAAAAAGCATGTGTGCTAAGGTGTTTTATGTTATTATTAATAAGTAATATTCATACTTCCTGTTACTATACACGAGGGATTAGTGTTTCCTAGTACACCATTCACTTACAACACTGAAGTATTATTCCACATTGTAGCAACACACGCTGCCCTAAAAGCGTCCATTAATTATTTTGTAATGCCATGAAGTTGCTGCAGGATATTAGACTGTCTCCAGAAGAAATACACTCCTATGGTAAAATGATGAATGATGAAGTTTGCAGGTTTTTAATTAGATTTCAGAGCAGTAAGAAAGTATTTACGACGTTATTTTCTGTAGCCTTAGCTTAATACTTTGTGTGCCCTTATGCAAATAATCAGAAAAATATTCAAGATTAATTGAACCAAAAAATATAAAAGCATAAAAGAATTGTGAAAGATTTTATAAATTCAATGAATCTGTCAAAGTGGTCAGAGTAGTAACCCTATCATTCCCATTATCCACATTCCTTTGGGTTTTCTAATTGATCCTTCAGCAAAACGTGCCCTGCTAGGGAAGGTGGGGAAACCAAAACAAAAAACACCCGAAGCTGCATTGATACTCCAGTCCAAAAATCATGTTTCAACTGGCTTTATCTGATAATCGCTTGGTATTAAACGGAAATGAAGTATTTTGATTGAAGCAGATACTCCCTGATCTAAATCTCTGAATTCCCCTAAAAAGCTCCCTCCCCCCAATGTCAGCTGTCATGGACAATTGACAATGCACACACACATACCTCTGACAGCAAAAATAAAGAACTGTTGTGTGTGTGTCTCCCTGTCACCCACAGACGATGTCAGGTATGGTTCTCCTGCCCCTTCCTAAAAGTCTCAGCTGGCCATTCCTTAGCCTTCCTGCTCCTCCTTTTCTGCCAGCAAAATCAAAGACAACAGAATGCACAACAGCAAAAATTTCCCCATACGAAAACAGATGAAAATACACTCTCCTCCCACCTTTTCCCAGTCCATGCTGCACTTTCACAGCTCCAAAGCTGCAGGCAGAAGTTTCCCCAAACAGAATACGCAGCAGTGGTTTTTACCGTCTAAATTCACTTCCCACATGTAGGTCCTCCTCTGCTACCTCCAGCAGCCCACGCCTCCTTTCTAAGCCTGATGCTACCACTGAGACAGAGATGGGCTGAAGACAATAGAAGGTAAACCAGCATGGTCATGTACTGTTGTATTAAACAACAAAGATGAAGTATCCTGAGTTCTAAAGGGGGTTTCTTCCTACAGAAGAAATTTCACATTTTGAAAAGCTGCAGTTGCTATGTACTTTGCCTCTTCATAAATAAAAATAAACTAAATAAAAATTAACTAAAAGTGCAGCCACATTTATACTTTGTTCTTCATGACAAACAAAATAACCCAAAGACTACTGCTATTTTATTCAGGGTCCTTTTTTTAAAAACAATTCCAAAGGTTTTCATTTAGGAGATAAACAGACTTAATGGCAAAGTTATACCTGGAACCTCAGCTGTAGCTGAGGTTAGTTTCTCAGAGTTTAAAAGCAACCAACAGTTAAATGGGTACAGCACTCTTCAAGAATATTTCTGTTACTTTAAAAGTGACACAGATGTTTAATTTTGTATTTCAAATTCACTTAACTAACCAGACACAAAACAGGTTAAAAATTTGCATAAAGCAGATGCTGTACACAACACTATCAATGATACTAAACTGGATACAATATTAAGCTTTAGTATAAACTGCACCTTAAGGGTTGGTGTGTTTTGTTTGGTTGTTTGGTTTTTTGTTTGTGGGTTTGGTTTTTTTTGTTTTGTTTGTGTTTTGGTTGGGGGTTTTTTGGTTTTTGTTTTGGTTTTGTTGTTTGTTTGTTTTGGTTTTGTGTTTTTTTTGGGGGGGGGAGGTTTGTTGTTTGGTGTTGGTTTTTTTTTTTTTTGTTTTGTTTTTTTTTTTTTTTGTTTGTTTGTTTTTTTTTGGTTTTTTTGGTTTTTTTGTTTTTAACCCATTATTCCAAACAGAGTTTAGGATTGCCTGATTTGAGATAAATTCTTGGCCTAATCCTGTCTAGGCTTCAGATCCTACATAATTTAAAATGGGTATTCAAGCTCAAGGCATCATCCCACGAAGAGGCAGATTAAGGTGAATAAGGGAAAACTGAATGGCTGAAGATGAAGCATGAAGTTCCCATTGCAATCCCCTCTACACCCTCCCATCAGCTCTCAAACCAAGCCCTCCTCCTCTTCCCCCACAATGAAAGCGAACAACCACAAAGGGGAATCCTTGGTCTGCAGGCACAGTCAGGATGGTGCCAACAGACCTTGAGCACCAGGATCTAGATGTTGAAGATCTATGCCAAGATCTCCTCTCTCAAGTAGAGAACACTGAAGCCCTCCAACTTTATCCATATTAGAGTTTGTGTGTGGCTGGTGGAAAATCCAACAAAATAACTTCACAGGTTATCCTTTTTCTGAACTCGTAGTCATGATCTGGCTCAAATCCCACTCCAGACCAAAGTCGAGAAAAACACTGCCACTCCCAGTGTCATTACCATCACGCTCTTACAGAAACTGCCACCTTTTTGGAAAGGCAGAAAATTCTTCAAATATTTACTAATCGATTATTCAAACTTTGCTTGCCTGAACCCAAAGGGCCTATTGCAGGGAAGGATTACAAGCTGCACAACTTTATATATATTCTTGGATGTATGTGGCTTTTTTTTTTTCTAATGCTAACCATATACACATGCCCACAGGTACACCTGCACAGGCAGCCCTAAGCTCCGGTGCCAGAGACTGCCTAATGATGGCAAGGATCAGATGCCTACATCCATCCCTTTTAGATCTGTCAGCACATCTATGCAGCACAGGCCAGCAGCTCTTGTTTACTTGAGCATTGCCTCTGACAGTCTTGCAGAGGATCACATTTCTGTGATTCTCTTTCTATGCTTTGGAGAAAGGAGCAATGCTGTATTTATTTATGCCTCTCTTTCAAGAGATGAAACAGGAGAATGGACCTCAGACCTAAAAATATATGCTGCTTTCCTTCTGTGCACAGCCCTCAGAGTTTTAAATTGTTCCTCCCTCCAACCTACTTACCTTTCCACTGTCTTCCAATTCCACATGCACCACATTTAAGCATACCATCTGTCTCATGCAGGATCTACCTCACCATCCCAGAATAAAACAAGAATCATTATTTTTACACAAACCCATCATTTCATTTACTACTAATCATTGCAAATGTTGCAAGTTCCAGTTTCCTGGCCCCCATCCAGCTAATTTGGATAGATGGTTCCACATGTGCTCTCTGTCCCTCCATTTCCTGCCCATACCACTACACACATTTGTTTAAGTGAGTCAAAGCAGATTTCTTTGTAGTCATAATATTCTTATGTATTTTATATTTTTTTAAAAAAAGACTGCATAAAATACAACCTATTACCATGCTATTATCTGCTTCACAAGAGACAGAGGATTTTACTGCTCTGCCACACATTCTGTTGAACAGACTACACCTGAGCCTCACATTTCCCCAAAATACAAGAGTTACCTGTGTGGGAACTATGTTCAGGCAAAGCAGAACAATAAACTAAAGTAGTCAATTCTCCACTTCGATATACTCCATTATCCAGGTTTTTCTTCTTAAAAAAAAAAAAAAAGATAAGCCCAAACTTTCAGAGACCAAGGCACCTCTTCATGAGGATAATTTCTCTTATATTAGTAGCCAATGCTGCCAATATTCCTTTTCCAGTGACACCTTGACTGACACACCAAGTCCAGACTAGGTATATAGGGGGAAATTTACCTTTTGATGTCCAACACTGATTGCCTAAAACAATATTCCTTTCTCCCATCCTCTGCACCTGAACAAACATTCTTGAGGAAAATTACTTTTGAAGTCTCCTTGGTACAGAACATTGTCTCTTTGATCCAAAACATCTTTTGCTGCAAGTACCCTAGCACAATATGAGTGCATCTTGGATGAGTACTGACTATTGAAAACTAAGGCCCCCAACAGCTCCTTGGAAATACATCTTTGTTAAATGTATTTTTAATTTACAAATGTGATCTTTTAAAGCTCAAAAGTCAACTCCTCTAAGACCCTGTAGCAAACATTCATTTATCTGCTGCGCTCACTTCGGCGTAAGATAAGGTGCGGAAAGGCGGTACGTGCACACACGTAGCATGGCCTCAATCAACACACCAAAGATTTTTTTTTCCTCGTAGGGAATTAATATATTAGTAAGGCTGGTTCACCTTGTAACAGAGATTAACGCAAAATAGAAGACGCTGTGGGAAACACAAGTCCTGCATGTACCCCGCTGCCTACAGCCAGAACCCTTGTTAACAAGTGTGTGTGTGTGGGGGGGGGGGGGGGGTGGTGGTGGTGGTGGTGGTGGTGTGTTACATTTGAAAGCACCCAAGTGTGCACACACCATCCCCTGCTGCCCTCGGAGACCAGACTTCTTACACAGGAACCGATCCAGACAGATGAGTACCAGAACCCCCAAATCCTTCTGTCAGAGAACTCTCCTGTAATTCCCAGTCCCATGCAGGAGCCTCTTAGCCCTTCTTCCTAGAAATCCCCCTGTCCCACTCATCCCTACCTTTCTGCCAAACTCTGCCCCAAATCTACCCCTCAGAGCGATGGCCCCACGTCCCCCCACGTTCTTTTCAAAGCACCTCACATCCAAGTCCCCACCTCCTCCCCTATCCACCTCACCTGCTGCCCTGTGCTTTCCCCAGCCCTACAACCCCATGCTCCACCATGACACCACTGCTGCCGCTACCAGCATTTGATATCGACTTCCCTGCCACGTTTCTTCCAGTGATTACCTCCCACTGTGGCCACCCCTCTTGTCCTCCTCTTCGCTCCCTTTGTATGACTTTAAGTCTGGCAAGAATTTCAGAAAAGCCAGATGTAGGCTGTACTTACCCAAAATTTGTCTGAAGAAGGCCCTGAGAACAGGAAAGGAAGAAGATACAGGCATACGGGAGATCTTTTAACTGTGCTGCAAGATTAATCTACTCCACAACGTTGGCAAATAGACTCTAGTTCATTGAGAAATGGAATAACCAGGAATAAAACTAGTCTGTGAGAAGTCTGCACACACGTGCCTAATGAACAAGTCTCTCAAAACCAAACAGACACAACCCAACTGACCGCTGACTCAGAGGAATCTGTGAAGCCATTAGCCCAGCTCTGCCATTCCAGGTCACCAGCCCTGCTACAGGTAAACAATAGAGAAGATGAAGGAATGACACAAGACTACTTTGATCAGCACCAACAGAAGAAAGGATTAGAAGAAAACACATAGTGTCCTCACCAGTGCAGACAAGTGCTAAGAAACAGGGATCATGGCACAAAGATCACACATTCTTCTATGCATATACACAATTTTACTACTTTAGCTTGCCTAAATGGCTTCAAATCCTTCATTGCTCTTACTACAATTCTTTAAATGTTCTTACTGCTCTCTTTAAAAGAATTTTCCTCTCTAAAGAGTCCTCTTCTCAGCTGATGAATATAATTGCACATCTAGTCTGTAGAGTGGAGACAGTCTATCAACAATTTGCAGAATAAATCAATGCTTTTATTGTTAAGTAATGATTAAGGCACCTGAACTATTTTTTAAAAATCTAAATTCTAAAACATTTAGTTCTGTGAAGTCCTCTTTACACAGTCATCTTCAAGTACATAAAAAGTTCCTACAAAGAGACAAAGAACAACCTGCTCTTGGCATCTACGTAGACAGAAAATGAACTTGAATCAGGTCAAGGAAATGCACAGTTATGAAGTTGCCCTAAAATGTAAAAGCAAGGGCAGCAAGTGCTACCAGAGGCTGCCCGGGAGACTGCAAAGTCTCCATCTCCGGAGGTCTTTAAGAGGGGGTTAGACAGGTACCTGTCATGAAGCGCCCCCGACTCTGCCTCACGGTGGGCGGAAGGACCCCATGCATGACCTCTCGAGACCACCACCCAGCACTACAATTACACAATTCCACAAATACCCACTGCAATTTTGGCACCAAAGATTATAATTTTATTAATTTTTCTTCCCCAACTTAAAATTCCACCCTTACAGAGGAACTTCATTCACTCATTTTTTAATATCATCTCTGTCAAGACATAATGAGACTGCTTATACTCACATTTTTAGACAAGCTATTTATTTCTGTTTCACCCCAGCACTACTTTCTGGTATGTTTACTTTTAAACAGTGCATTACGCAGCACTATTTAACAACTTTTTGCGTTAAAAATGTGATTCAATAACTTTGCACTGCTCATTTAGCACAAACTCTAATATTAAACATTTATGATGTTTGCAACTCTTGTCTGAAGCGTAGCATCAAAAAAGCATATATGCACTAAACTATCTTGTTAAAGGGAACAGCAGCACTGAAAAAAATTATATTGGAACAATCTATAAATGTGTTTACATTATATGAATGATTTGCTGTTCCTTCACAAGGCATGTAGGAAGTCAGCACTTCTCAAATGTGTAAAGTATTTCCATGTGCTTAAAGCATGATCTTTCCAAAACAAACAATGATTGAGAAATTTTTTATTATTCTTTATTTCCCTGCCAGCTGTTTTTTTGGACTCTCCTCTCAGCCACCTTCTTTCTTTCAGTCAGATCTCTCCTTACTGCTCACAGTAACACCTACTCAAGCAATAGCATATTCAGAGCTATAACACTCAGAAATAGGAAGATCTCAGGCTGATTTAAACGGCATTTTCCTTAGATCACTTTACAACATGTCTTTGTGCTATCTTAGCTAGTGGCAGGTCTGGCTGTTGCTTAGGATGGAATTTGGGCATCCTATATTGGGACCTAAAGCCCAGTTCCTGCTACCATACGGGCAGGGGAGCAGACAGCCTGGCTGAACCCTTCCAGCAGCCTTCTCCTGACGAGCCTCGTCCTATGCAGCATCTTTTCATGGGACCAAAACGACAGGCTGCATGACACATGGATGTACTTCTGAAATTTGATGGTAAAGAGTCAGACAAGCAAGCTCTTGGGCAACTCCATAAATTAAACAGGAGATTAAAAAACCCAAACAAACAAAAAAACTCACAAAAAAAAATCACCAAGAAACCCCCCAAAAAAACCAAATCCTAAGAACAGTAACATTCCAAAAAGTGACAGCTAAAGGGTAGATCTGCTCCACTGCTGGCTACAGCCACTTTACTAACAAGTACATTTGTCTTGCTGTTCACTCCTGTACCATTAACAGTGTTGGCACTATTTCATTTACTAAATTCCAGTCATTACAGCTGTGCAAACTTATGGGCCTAATTTGTATTTATACTAATATGTGTATATAAACATGCACTGCTTTAGACATGTAAAGGAGCCTTAAAGCAAATGAACAAATATTTATTCTAACAGAGCAGTATAAGAGAACCCAACCATAAAACAGAATCAGGTCAAGCAGTTCTGATTATGTCTGTCCACCAAACAGTTCAATTTCAGTGATGGCATTTTTCCTAAGGCATTCCAAACAGAAATCCTGCAAAGAGATACGGGGAGACGTAGAACTGCATTTTCAAAAGCCAGTCTCCATTCCTAAGGCCAGCATTATGTAAGTGAGGGGAGGAGAAGTGACAAATACTGTCATTTACTTCAGTTTTTTCCGCAAAACATCTTACCTACATTATGAAAAAAAAATCATTAAGTCACCATAACATGCTTAATGTTTATGCGCTTTGATATAATAGTAATTACTTAGTAAGGCCAGAACCCAGTTAAACATTTTAGACTTCAGTCTGTGGGCTGGAGTGCACAGGAAGCATTCTGGTCATAGATCACTTAAATAAAGTTTATCTGGCATACACTTCAAAACCGGAGTTCAAAAACTTCAATCACAGTTCTGCATGTATGTGCTTGACTCGTAACAAAACATCTTTATTTAAATAGAGGGCTAGAGATTTAGTATGACAAATATATTTAACTACTGCTAATCATTCTCCATCATGCTACTCGGAAGTTGCAGGCATATTGTATATATAATCCTATAAGATTTAAGTGAGCAGAATGTGGATTACAGGACTCGAGATCACTGTTAAAATCCAGCACGTTAGCCCTAAAGTGAATTCTATCATTCAGCATTTTTGGTGTCCCTTAGTTCATACATTTGAATTCTGCATCCACGTATTGTCGAGATGGTGGAGATCCAGCAGCCGCCATTTCTTTTCCCTTTTTGCTTTTCAGAAACAGGTATCCTCAGCAGATCAATGCAAGGCTCATTGTTAAAAACAAGATATTGTTATTCACGATAAGAATTCAAAACTAAAGCAAAATGCAATTCCTACTAGGAGATATATTCTTACTAGGAATCGTGAGAGGGTGCTTAGCAACTGCAGAATTCCACTAGTAGAGTTGGTATAACAGGGTTATGTGCACCAGCTCCCCAAAGGTGCACCCCCTGTGAATCTCCACTCTAGGGAAGCTGCTTGGCCAGCAGTGCTGGTTCTCTGAGCATCTTCATCCAGAGACCTGCTGGAAAGCGCTGCAACTCCCCTCTCAGCGGCACATTTGGGATTCCTCTGCAGTGGGACTCTGCTTCATGGGACTGACAGCCAGTCCGAGCACTGAGCTGGGGTAGAGCCATCACGCACACAGACGCCAAGGCTGAAAGGGCAACGCAGCAGCCTCGTAGTATAGATTCAGCCAGACTCCTGCTGGAGGTCTAGGTAGTGCTCAGGGCCACTGAAAATTTTACCTTTATATGCATGCTCTCAAACAAATACATTTATTCCAAGGCGATCTATATGCCTAAACATACTACTTCCTCTTGAAAAATAAGCGTTGTGATTTTGTTGTGATTCTAAGCTATGAAAAGTTGCAAAAAGGGAAATATTCCACCCAGCTGCAAAAAAGAAAGGTGCGTAGTATGAGCCAAATGAAGATTAAAAATGAAACACCAGTTACACTCAGACTGGCACACATCTTTAAAAAATCTATTCCATCTGAAGCGTTTCAGCCTGAAGATAGACCAGCTGAGCTAACAGTGAAGGAAGGAAATAGGCCTGATTTTTTAACTTTAGGCAAATACTAACAACACTTAAAAAAACCCAAACAAACAAACAAACGAACAAAAAACCCAAACAAAAAAAATAAAATAAAGCCGACACACAACACCACACCAAAACCAACAAGCCAACCAACCAAACCAGAATTGGCAAAGCAAGGCTGGAAGGCTGAAGCAGTTCCCAGTCACACAGACGGGGGGGTGGCAAAGCACTCCCAGGAGCTGCAGAATAGTTGTAGTCTAAACCCTAGCGCAACATGCACTTCACTTACCTCAGAGCACCTGGCATGTGTCTAAGCAACTTTGAAGGAGCACAACTGATTAAAAAGGTATTTTGACAGACTTCTTGTGTTTGGAACAGGATTTTGGATAATTGCTCCACAAGCTATAAAAGAAACAGACTGAAAAACAGGAGCAGCCGCTGAGCAGTTGTTTGCACAGGAAGCAATATTGTAGGAAAAGGCAATAATGAAGAACAGTTAATTTGACCTGAGCTGATGAGGTCAACATTTTAAAAGAAATAGCTCCACATAACGTAAAATAAAAACATTATTTCCCATTACAATAATACTGCAAGTGCAACGCTGCACGAAATCTATTCCCTAACACTTGTTATGCTCAGCTTAGTGGTAATATGCATTCCTGAGGTGTCCTAGACATCCTGTGTCTGACACAGATCCATGCCTCTGAAATATTGATTCGATTGCTCCCTCCTGCAAGCTCCAGCTGCTTCAGACTGCACATTGCTCTCCCCAGCGTTCAGCTATTAATGGCCTGAAACTACAAGAACCGGAATAAAATCCTGCTAATATTCAGACACATCGAAAATTAAATGTAACATTGCTGCTGTGATTCGTACAGGGAAGCAGAAGCTGAAGCAGATATTTTGCTTTTAATTCGCTGCCATTCAGGGGTGCTGCTGACAGGAGATGGAGCCCAGCTCAGCGGAAGAGACAAGAGGTTAGGAATTTAGTAGGGCTGGATCCTATTCCTCCTTCCACCACTGCCTGGCTGTCTAATCCCAGGCAAGTACATCCCCTCCGGGCATCTGGTTCCCCTCCCTCTCTGACACATCTATTTAAACTGCACGTTCAGAGGGGTAGTGACCATCTCGGTAGTGACAAAGCATGTATACCACACTGCACTAATATTTCTATTAATAAATACTCCCACGGCTATGAAGTAATAAAACAAAAACCATGATAGAAATTGAACGGTCAATGATGCATTATATTAATTTTGAGGTATTTGGGTATAAAATGTAAAAGGCAAACTCTCCCAAGTGGTAGCAGGCCAGAGGACACCTATGTTCTTTTCCTGCATATTTGGGCAATCCAATTAGAGGTAATTGAGTTTTTAGCTACATTAAATTACTTCAAGAATACCATCACTAGAGGTTAAGTCTCCTGGGAGGCTGGGGGAAGGGAGCAAAGAAACATTATAAAACTGGAAGGAACAGAGAAGGGACAGGGCATGCAGCCTGAAGCATGCTGAAGAGAGCGCGCAGCTGAGCCAAAAGCATTCGTATTTTCTTACAAACATGTAAAATAGCTGGGCTGCAGACTCAAAGGTTTGCATGTTCCCAGTTCAATGAATTAAAGGGGAGTTAAATACATCCACACTTCTATGCGTTTTTAACCGCAATAGTAACGTAAAGCACAAATCTACAAGCACCAAAAGGCTCCTACAGTCCTGTAAACACCAGAGACATAAAAAGAAAACTAAATCACTGTAACGAAATGAATTCCTGCTGTATTTGCAAACTGCCATTCATGTGCAATGCATATGAGCACCTCTTTTACATGTTAAAATTAGCTTCACATTAAAGCCGCCTCCCAACCAGAAATGGTCACTACATTCACCAAGAAAGAGAAGAACGGTTCTGTTGCCAGACCTTAGATTTGTTTTGCACACCCTGATAAGCCCTAGAAATGCTAGAAACGTCATTCATTTCCGACAACCTTTGCTCTTTTTGATGGCCACTAAAATCTGAAGTACAAGCATTGGCAGGAAACAGTATTTTTAGCACTACTGCAACAATTAAGATTGCTACAGTTTCTTTTGTACTTTACACTGATTTGATATTAGATTTAATAAGACTGTTGTAAATATTCAGATCTGCTGAAAGCCTATTTCTTAATATGATGAGCATGATAAGCAGAAAATTCTGAAGCACTTCCCCCCCCCCCGCTCAGAGGTAAATCAAAGTGATTGATTAGGAAGGTATGCTTTGTGCACAAAAGTTTTAAATTTTATTTCAGTAAATTATAAGTTAATGAGCAGACTGCAAAGAAAAAATAGCTTCCGCTTGAAAGGAGAAAAAAAATTGACAGAAGGAAAAGTGAAGGAGACCCTGTCCCCATCAGCTAATTGTCTGTCTTGTGCTATAGGGGATGCTCTTGCTTAGTTTACAAGTGAAAGACACTCCCTCCTCCCCCTGCAAGCATAGGAACTCCACAGCACTAATATGACACCTTAAATGAGCCAACTTCCTTGAGCATTGCCCAGGGGACTAGAATGGGCATGCCTCTTAATTCAGAAACCGAGAGACATGTCCAATTATCAGTCAGGCTGAAGAACATCTCTGACCAAGACCATCCCCGGAAAAACTCTCACGTTCAAGTTGAACAAAAACCGTGGATTGCCACAACTGGCGTATTTTTATAGCCTTTGTGTAAACACAAGCTCCGTATTAGCCAGCATCTCAGCTAGCTCTATCTGGATTCCCTTTTTTTGAAACAAAATTAAGGAAAACACCCACCAGAAAAGGTCGGTGGCCAAACTATTAGGAAAAAATAAAAGCACAGGGGAAGAACATATACAGTGATTTATTAAATGTGTGCTGCCAAAACCCTAACAGTGAGCACAAAACAGACTCTTCACAGAAACTATATTTAACTTGCAAAACTGTTGTGCCAAACAGAGCATTAATTAGAATTGTATTTTTTAAGAAATTCTCAGTGCTCCCCTACAGCTGCCCCCACCAATGTACGTGGTGTGAACCCCATGGCTTAGAGAGGAACAGAGCTAAGACAACTATAAAGAGTGCTGCCCTTCAAGTGCAGCGCAACAAAGGCTCTGCCTATTTCAAGTGTACACCTATGCAAAACAAATGGACTGAGAATCCCAGGTTTTTAGAAAAAACACGCAACCTGGAAAACAAGCAGGTCATAAGGTGAGTGCCCAGGCAGGAATTCACCTTACACTGTCACCAGAATACACTGTCACAGACCACCAACCACACCAAATCATGTCCAATAAGCAGTATTGCTTTTTACAAAACTAGCTCCGTCCTGAGCCAAATAATATGTATTTGACTACACTGACTTTCCAAGACGCATCTCCATCCTAACCTGAAAACATCAAGAATTAGAGATTTCACTGCATTCCAGAGTCAATTTTAACAGTGAGGCCAGTTAACCAGTGGAACACTGTGAACTTTAGGTCTTATTTGTTCCTTTGGTTCCTATTTAGATCCTATTTGTTTAACTAAGGTTACTGCTTCTTGCTACATTTACTGTTACACTGTTCAGATTTGGCATGTTCTGTGTTAAGGAGGTACTTACTGTAAATTGAGTCATATCTTAACCTTCTCAAACTGGAGGCAGAACGCAGTGCGAAGCATATCTTTCTGCCTTTGAACAGACCTCTGTGGCTCCTCTTTAAGTCCCTTCTGACTTCTGCACTCAAAATGCAGTCGGCAGAACTCTTCAGTCCATGAGTCTCCTCAGTGCTGCATTCAGAAGGAAAAGTCCTTCCCTATTTATTGCTGTACTATTCACATACCCAAGGCCCCCACACACACACGTGCTGTGGCCAAGAGTCAAACTGGTTTAGTTGCTTAACTAAACTTCCAAATCCTCTTCACAGAGCCCGTTATTTACTCTTCTATTTATAATTTTGCATTTAGCCATATTAAAACACATTTCATTCAAATGAGGCCAGCTTGTCAAAGCGGCCCTGTAAACTGCCAACTTGCATGTCATCCACAGAAATTCAACATCTGCTTCCAAACACTGAACTGTGTCCTAGCAGAACACCCACAGAAATATTCCCATGCTGTCGGTTACCACAGCTACTTTAGACATTACAAGTTAGCCAGTTAATTCATTTATTGTGCCGAATCTCAATATTGTTATTGTGTAATGTAATTTCTATATAATTCTAAAAACCAATGTCATGTAATAACTAAATCAAGCACCCTATAAAGAAAATATGGAATCATTTGTCTTTATCATGAAAACCTGTAATTTTATCACTCTAAAATCTGTTTTGCTTGATGTAATCCATTTTTTATAAATAGTAGTCACCAACTTCAAATATTCCTATCCTTAACTTTATCATTAACTGTACTTATTCCCAATTTTATTTTTTAAGTTGTTCTTTTTTAATCCAGGACTAAGGTCAGTCAGGGTGAGGTTTTTTGTTTGTTTGTCTGGGACTGAACAGATTAATTCAGTCACCTACTCATGCTTTCTGAACACTGATAAAGTAACTGCATTTAATATCCCTTTATAAATGCATTAGAGGAATGGTCCTCCTCAGGTAGCATAAGCTTATCTTCTTCCTTTTCCCAGAAGGCAGGCCAACAGCTTTAAGAAATTCTGACAATATATTTTAACAGCAAGAAAAAGTACAGGCATTCAGTTAGAGTATTTTTTAAACAGAAAAATGAACATTTTCTGTCCACTAGCTTTTCCACACGAACAGAAAACATATCACAAAGCATACCAGTTTCCCCCAGACTCTTAGATTTTAAAAGAAAATGGAAGAAGATACAGTTTATAGTACAAGAAAACAATCTGCACAACTTTGCAAAAGCTGACACTACTTTCAGAAAAATAAGCTGCAAATGCTTCAACATGGTGAACTCTTTGGGGGATAATAAACACAGCGCAGATATCCCCGACAAAATAAATTGATTAATTGATTGGAGACTAGTTTGATGCAAAGGTTTTTGCTTTGCTGGCTTCTTGGTTTGTTGAGGAGGGTGTAGAGTGTGTTGGTTATTTTCAAGACATCGTTT
The DNA here is from genome assembly GCA_031468815.1 of Morus bassanus. Classification (NCBI taxonomy): domain Eukaryota; kingdom Metazoa; phylum Chordata; class Aves; order Suliformes; family Sulidae; genus Morus; species Morus bassanus. The sequence goes on along the minus strand of CM062572.1, from coordinate 7,541,146 downwards.
GCCATTATCAGTTCTAAAACACGAAGTCTAAATGAAAGTGCAGAGATTTAAACCAAAACAAAAACAGGAAACCAGTTAGGTGCAAAAAAGATCAGGAACTGATGCTCCCACCCCTAAAAGCCCCCACAAAACTTTACATTTCCACACACAGGCTGATGCATACTTTTACCACCTCGTGATAAAGAACAGGAATGCTGACAGATCTTTAGCTGTCACCGTAGCAGTAACACATTTGCAAAAATACTTGTTGCTTCCTAGAGTCCAATAACAATGAAAATAGAGTCCTTAACCACCCAGCACCATTTTCCAAACTGTCCGTCTCATACTCAGATTATTGCAGTGCTTAAAGTAAATCTAAAGAAAGTGCAGTCTGTTCTTAAACTTCCAAAATTTCAACTTCCAGAACTGGTACACAAATGAGACAAAAATAATTCAAAGTACACCACAACTTGTCAGGGAAAGAGGTATAGCTTGTTTTTTGACAACTATGCAATGAATGAAAATATTTCATATATTCCAACCAGCAGAAGGATGAAATTCTTAAATTAATTCGTAATTATTTCTTTAACTGGAAGAGAACAGACGATTTCGTATAAAATGCAACTGAGGCTTAAATAACCTCTAGATTTTATATGAGGAAGTCCTCAGTCTTTTGAAAGGCATTAAAGAAAGAAACAAGCAAGTCTTACCATTTTGATGCCAGTGGAAAACGTGACTGGTTTGACAGGTTTGGGTTTTTCCAGTTGCATTTCTAGCTGAGTAGATCTGTCCTTATGCTGAGCTAAAAGCAGTGAAGCAGGAAGATTGGAGCTCTCCTGTAAACATATGAGGAACAAATTTGAATGCTAAAACAAAAACAAACATTAACACTGCATATTCTTCAAAACCACAAGCTGTGTCTGAAAGGCCATCACTAGCAGAGCAGTGTAATGCTAAGTATCCTCTCTATGAGAGACAGTTCAGAGAAAACGATCATTTTTCAGTAATAAGAAAAAGCTGCAGCAACCTCATAAATCAGAGTAACCTGCAAACAACCGTTTTTATGGAATCCACATTAAAGACAATATAACAGGCTCCTTATTCCAACTGACCAATGCAACTATATTTATTAAAATTAAAAAAAAAAATTAGAACTTAATCAGAGAAGGAATAATACCAAGTAGTATAACTTGGATCAGATGTTTATCTAAGACGCATTCTTTCTACCAATGAACTCAGACCAGTTTGAAATTGTTTCCCATTAGATTTCACCTGAGGCCGTTTGGAAATGATCCTTGCTCTGCTTTGCACAATGGCACTATTGTAAGTGCAACCAACAGCATATTTATTTTCTCCTTCACCAACTTATTTTTAGGGAAGCCAGCCAATTTTTTAAAAAAAATATATAAAAAGTAATAAAAAGAATAGTTAAGCAAATTAACTACTTAAACTCTCAAAACAGTATTATTATTAACATACATACATGTAACTGCATTCTTGAAAGAGTCAGAAAATTACTGGCCAAGTAATTTTCTAATAAACTAATGTGACTATCCATATGCACACCGAAATCCTTGAGACCTCCTAGCTAGAATGACCGTGAAGTTGAGAGCAGGCAGTAAGTTCAGACAGATTTTTCCCGCACTGCTCTAGCACAGTATTTTATTCCTAAGGCCCTCAAACATCACATATACTTCTGTTTCACGGAACCAAGCAAATACTAAACTATGAACCGTATTTGTTACGCACAAAACCAAACAAACTTTAATAAACAGTACCATGATTTTTTTACTTATAAAACTGTTCAGGGTAAGAAGTTGGAAGTTTTTAATGCCATGAGATGCCTTGCTGTTCATGGTATCCTAGAGAAATCTTCTGAAGCGATCATGAAGAACAGTCACGCTGTACACCGACTTTTCACATCACTCTCCAGTCCTCTTTTCTCTCTATTTTTTCTTACGCTCACTTTGTCTTACAACTAGATTCCAAGTGCTAAAAGCAGAAAAATCTCACATGACGAGATCTGGTCCAGAGTCACAAATACAACAACTACGGCACAGGATCCTACTCACATTTCTGTGATTAACCAGGAGGAGGGGAGGGAAGACGTTAAAACCCCAAACTGTAATAAGAGACACCTAATTTCTGTACAACTGGGAGAAAATTTGGACCACAAATGCACTAGTTTGCACTCTGCATCTTCAAATTGTTGTACATGTCTGTAACCACCACACAGCAGCATGTGCTGCTAGCTGTCAGAGCTTAAGGATGTTGGATTCTTTTAATCATCAGATTTAATACATTGGGGGGAGAAGGGAAGAGTGTGAAGCGTTCTCTGGTTTGTTTTATCTTCTCATATTCCTTAAATGTTCACTGCATTTCTAAGACAATAACTAAAGGAAGCCAATTTTTGTACCAACTTCTCGAGAGTTCACACAATGACCAGTAACCAGATTACACAACTGTAGGAAACCCCACACCACGCCAGCAAGCCACCACATCCGTGATTGCTTGTCCTTGCTAATACACACATAGCCCTTCTGTTAACTATTAACACACACGAAAGGTCCAATCCTGTAAGCGTTTATCCACACTAGCAATTTTCTGTATGGGAAAACAAACTGTCTAACAGTATGAACAGAGCTAGTTATTTGCAAAAATTTCTGAAAGATTTGTCTCAAAAACCCTGAGGTTCTGGTACAAGTGGGGACTTTTGATGTCTTTAAGGCACCTTGCCCTTTGCTTGACTCCAAGCTATGCCATGGCCCAGGGAAAACCCACCTCTTTGTCATGTGCTGCAATGCCATTTTGCTTGTGCCTGGCAAGTGTGGGCTCCTGAAGAGGAGAATGCAAGTCCCACAACACGGAAGACATCTAAGAGCAGATCTATAATCCTCTGTATACAGGTGAGAGAGTTTATACAGTAAATAAAGGAAGTGCTTTAATATTTTACTCAGCCCTGATTATGCAAGTCTAGAAGGTTAAAAAAACACCAACCAAAACAAAACACACATACAACTCTTCCAATAACATGTAAAATGCATTTGAGATTACAAGTCTAAATTACAAGGTGTTGTGCTTTTAAAGTGAGAGGTTTTATTGTAAAAAAGAGGTCACTTACAATGAAGGTAATATAAAATCTGCTTACTTTAGTACTGGGAGGCAAAACAGACAACAGGTAACTGCCTAGACAAAGCACCTGACTGCTCTTCCAGTAGCCTGCGACACCTTGCTTGCCTTCCCAGCAAATGACCCTGGCCTTCCCCTCCCTCCTCCCAGTGAAGGACGGGTTCATGGAGCCTTGGCCCCAGGTCCAGTCCTTTCTGCATGACCCACTGAGCTCCTCAAGCTGACCATGAACCAGAGCCCGCTGCACGACATTTTAAACACCAAACACTTCTGTGCCTTCTTCCCTGCCTGGACTATCTAAACTATAAGCTCTTTGAAGACGGAGCAGTATTCTTGTACCCTTTTGTAAACAACTGAGACCTTTACTCAATATGATAATACCATAAATAATACCTATAAGAAACTGTGAATCTCCTCAGTCATTAGTATTTAAGCACCAAAGGTAAAATTCTCTTCTTGGAAGAGGAAAGACCCAACATCTCTACCTGCACCACACAGAAAAATTGTCTTAAATTTTCTCTTCCTGCCCAGTATGGGGCAGCGGGGGGGAATCTTGAAAAAAAAGTTACCAAGACCCAGGTCAGGTGGGCTGTAGGTTCCCAACACCAGGTGATGCATCCAAAAGAGATGATTCAAAACCAGCAGATGAAATGTCAGCTTACCACCTTCCTCTACACTCACAACCCTACCAAGTTTTGCCACTAGTATCACTGTAGCCAGAACTTAATCCTTGTTGCACAGTACCAGCAACCATAGATAGGAGATTTTTTTTAATGTAATTCTTTACACTGCTACTGCTTATGCTTGCTTTTGCTGCATTTCTCAATTAAGTTCTACTTATGATCAGCTTCATTTTCAGATTTGCAGCACAGCATTAAAAGGATTTCAGAGACCATAGGAAATTATTATTTGTTTAACAACTGCTGGTTTTCCAGAGACTTTTAAGTCATTATACAAACACTTCCGTGCTGGTTTTATAAACCTTTGGTATTACAAAACAAGTTTTGGCTCAAATTTAAGTTGACAGTGCCCCTTCATAAACACAGACACAACTTAAAATTGCATGGTTTCCTTCCTTGGCCTTTAAAAATCACCTTTCTGTTGGTTTTAGAATATTAAGATATGTTTTAATAGTAATACATATACAATCACAGTTAAAACTACCTATTTTGGTCATATTTTAAGGATTATTTATAACCATTCTTTCCTCAAGCCATCTGGTGAAGTAGGTTTCCAGTAAAACCAATGGCTATGTAAAAAAAAAAAAACCACAAACCCAAAAAAACCACCAACCCCAAACACACACCACCACTGGTCTCCAGTAAATTAAGAGTGTGTTTTAGGACAGGATTGAAATGTCAGAAACCAGTTCAAAATCCTTATTCTGAGCCACTAAATTCAAGTTTATAGTGGAGTTTTTATTAATTGATCCACCACTCAAACTATTCCTAATTGTGTGGATTGTAAGCACTTCTACCTCTAAAGTGAAAGGAGGTTTCTGGATGAAAAGTTTCAGATTTGAGGGATTTTCAAAGAACCTTTCTGCTCATCCCTGCCTTTATCTACAAAAAAATGAAACACCAGCTCCTTTCAGCAAAACCAATGGTTTGCCAGGTTGCCAGGACTCTGGGCTTAGGAAAAGGCAGCTCTTCAGGAGAGCCCCTGAAACTCCTAAACTGCAGATCAATGCTCTCTCTCCACGTAAGTGCCTTCTGCACCGGTTCAAAGAGGAACTCTACATTTCCAGGAAAAGTACAAAAGCATCTGTATCTTGAATAAGAACTGAGAATACAAAGCAGGAATTACTGCTATATTAATATGTGAGATAAACTGAAATAAGAGAGAAATTCTGATTTAAATCTGCCAGGCAGCTTTAAACCACACTGACATAGCTGCACACATGTACGCGTGCATACATCCTTCTCCTTTTTTCTAATTTCCTTCAAGGTTACACACAGACTGTTCTCATGGGTGTTAGAGCATGTGAATTTGTGGGCATGCATGTCTGTACACACACATGTATTAAAAAAACTGAGATGTGACTCTTGTTTAAACAAGACATTTATTGAGCTTCTCTATGCCCACACATCATCATTACTACTGATTCTGCATCTGAAATGCAAATTCAGCCAAAGACAAGATTAACACAGTTTCCAGAAGTAGCCAGAGTTTTTCTCCAGTTGTCTGTACATCCCTCGAATGAATCCAAGCTTTGTTCACTTTAAAAGGAGCAACTCATACGCAAAGTTTGCAGTAAAAGAACACGACACACTCAAGGCAAGAAATCTTTTTCTTTTAGTAGTTTTTGAATACCACCTATCATTTAGTATCTAACTCAGAAAGGGTTGACTAATGCTCAAATACTTCATGAGGTTACTGTCCCCTGGTCTCCACCATCTCCACATTGCAGAGGTGGCTGAGCTCATGAAGTAGCTCCTGATTACCATTTTGCTTCAACACTCGAGATTATCAACCACTATTCAGGACTGCTTAACAAGCCGACACTGGTAAGAGTTCACATTATGGCTGAACCAACTTAGTAGCTCCTCTCTACCCTCCTCACAAATTGCATGACCAGCCATGCACCAAAGCAGATGCAACTGTCATCAGCCGAAGGCAAAACAAGCAGGCAGTTACAGTTACATGGCCTCAGACATGACAGAACCTCACCCATCATACATCAGGTCCAAGGCAGAGTAGTCACCCTATCAGCTATGCTAATGCAAGCCACCCTTGATCACAAAGTCTGTGGCGTTCATACTGTCAATGAATTAAGTAGAAATCTAGACTTTTACAGTAGCTCTTCTTCAGATATGCAGTCAAATGTCAACTAATAAGTAAACTGGTAGAGCGGCTGGACTCACTAAAGCAATTTCTGAAATATACCTCCACACGTCAATTAGCAACAAGAAAAAAAAGCTGTCAGCGGAAGCTCACTAGGAAAAGAAATGAAGAAGGAAAAAAAAAAGCAGTTAGAACCGGGAAAACAGCCGCCTTCAAACACCCAAAAAACCTTCTGCATTTTTCTTTGCTAGAATCTTATCCAGTATTAATTTTGTGTTGAAACAGCCAAGAATACTTTCCTAGAATTAACTTCTAACCAGCACTGGACATTGTGGACAATGAGTCCAATTAAGTCTATGAATCCCAGCAGCACTCTTCCTCCAGTCCTTAGCTTACCAAAACCAGAACCGTTTGTAACACTGAAATGAACGATAGGTGAGAGAACAGTAACACAAAACATGCCAGACAGGGAAACAGAAAGGGGCAGATGTGTTAATTCCACACAGTTAACCATGGTAGAGATGAATGTCAATGTACTTGCTGTTCACTCTGCTACTGAGCAATCAAAGCCTCTGGTTTTGTTACTCACCAGATCATCCAAAAGTGCCTGCTTATTCTTCCTTTTTATCATCTGTTGTAGCTGTTCTTCTTTCTGTATGAGCAGTCGCCTTTGTTCGTTTTCCTGTCGCTCTACCTCTAAAGCTTCCTCCAGTTCTTCCTGCTCCCGTGTCTGAAATAGAAATTAGAAATCAACTCACAGCAATCTTCCTCCTTGGGTGGACAGAACTCGCCCGCAGCTCTACTGCCTACCAAAGGACCTAGGACACACCAAGCAATTTTATGTAGAATTTTGAGGTGATTATGATGATTCTACCTACTCATATTGTCAAGTGCAAAGTTAGATTCCCCCCCCGCCCCTTGCCGCTCTCTGCAGTAGCAAGTAACCATTTGGATCTTGGCTCTTTAAATGTTAGACAATGACAGTGGGTTTTCCTTACACCTTTACTCTAAAACGATGGCACCCCTCTCTGCTCCCACACATCCTACTTCAAGTGATGTAAGTGGGGGACCAAAAAATATAATCCCACAATACTGTTCCTGATCACCCCCCTGATCAGCTGCATCTTGTGTGCAAAGTACACTATGTGCTTCTTAGCAGTGGTGTAGAAGAAAAGTAAGAAAATACAAATCTGAATATTAACAGAGAAGCTTATAAGCTAAAACATATTTAAGCATGAACTGTAGAAAACATCACATTCCCAGAAAATGAGGAATTTTTCCTATAACTTGGACTGAAGTCATATGCCACAACAGAAAAGAAAGAAATAACTAGTACATAGTGACTAGTTTTTGTTTCAGGATTTACTTCTTGAGAAGTCTTTTTTAACCTGTTAACAATTAAGTCATCTGTATTTGAAAATCAGAGTGGAAGATAAAAGAGGAGGGCTCAAAGACGGAGGAAAAAGGATTACAGCTAAAGAACTTTATACAGAAGAGGGAATCAAAAGAATGTTAGTGTGGTGGTAAGAAGGTATAGGACAATAACATACAGGAAAAAATTTCCAAATATTCCCCACCAAAAATACTAAAGCAAAGGGAGATTCAGTAAAAAGCAGAGATAATTAAAGTTTTATAAAACTTAAATGTGTGATTAACCCATGGAAGCAGTTTCAGCAAAACATTATTGCAGCCAAGAGCTTAGTAAAATCTGTTCTTGTAACAAAAAGACCTGAAGTTGTAGTAAAGCACAGCGATCTTTTATATGCCAAAATATGCTGAAAAACATCCCTTTACCAGGCAAATCAAGCCAATGGGCCCCAGTGAGGCCATTTACTCCTGGATGCAAGAGCTGACAGATCTCATCACCTGCCACCAAGCCAACAGAAGCTGCTTTCATTTTGTAACTAGCAGCAACACTGGTAAAGAGCTGGTCACCAACCAGTGACCACCTGAAACTGGATTCTCTTTGCATTTCATCAAAGGAAACAAACATACAGAAAAAATCCCCAAGTTGCTAACTGAGGTTATTTCTGAGTATTAAGGGATCTAGTTAGTTCAGTCACCAGAACTGAAGAGCTCAGGGTCTTTAAGACATTCCAAGCTTCTTCCATGTTTATGTATAAAGACTGCCTGGAATTTGCACTGAAACAGAAGAAAACTTGTAGGGAAGTGCTGACAGACCTAGTCCAAAGAAGCAGCCCAGAAAAATTATAGTCAGAAATAAGTAAACTGATATACAAACCTAAACCAGATCAGACTACAGGAAAAAGGAAGAATTAACACAAGTCAGATCAAATTCTTTCTGAAAGGAAGACCAAACAAAACAGTAAAACAGAAGAGAAATGTGCTCAGTAGGCAGCGAGGGTTGTGTCAAGCTTAAAAATAATCTAGACACAGTCCCAACATCTAAAGAAATAAAGATGATCATGGTGAAGCCTGGAGTAAACTCAAGAAAACAAGTGGAAGAAGTGTAATAATGTTTTGCTGCATTCAAGAACGGGCAATCAAGAAAACTTAAACACATTCACACCACGGAGTTCAGGCAAAACTATTTCAAGACTGAACAAATCAGCAAGTGAAGTTAAATATCTAGTAACAAAGTAGGAAGTAACAAGTCACCCTATGACTGGACAACAGCAGACATTTAAGGAAAAAGGCATGTTTGGGAAAACGGTAATCCACTCAGAATGCAAGGCTATATGCTGACTGAACTAACTATAAGAAAAATAAATTTATAATAACAAGAAATCCTTCTCCAAGAGTTCTTCACCTTTTTTTCCAGACCTGTGTACTTAAACTTTTCCTGTGCATCTTGCATCAAATCCAGAGATCTAACAGATGGGTTAGTACACGAGTAGTGAGATCAATAGGAACTGGCTTACAAAGATAAAGAATATGGCTTGTATTGACAGAACAACAGGCAGTTACTCAAATCCTGAAGTGACAGGTTCAGTAACTTAATATTTTGATTTGTAAGAAAGATTGACATACTCAGGAGGACAGAAGTAGCAGAAGCGAGAAGAAAATAACTTACAAGACCATGGATTTAGAGACATTAATTCATCAGTTAGACACCAAAGAGGAGAAAACATGATGCACTATTTGATCACTACTGATTTTGAACCTCCCATATGACAGTGCTACAACAGAAGAACAGGATCATGCATCTCAACATGTTCCTTTATAAAACAGTGTTCTTTTAGAAGAGGCTATTAAGATCTCTACTACAATACTGCATTCAGTTCTGGTCCCTTCTGCTTGCCAAACACAAATTCAAACTGGAAGGGGCAAAGGCTAACAAAAACACCAAGAGGGACAGAGTATATCTATATTCCTCAGAAGCAAACTATTGCAATAGACAGAAAAATTTACATCAGTCCAAGAACGAAGGGACAATAAACTGGCCATAAGAAGTTTAGGTAAGAAATTAGGACACCTTTTACCATTTAAGGAGTAAAGACATTCCAAAACCTGCCAAAAAGAGCTAGAGAGTGAAAGTACCCTTTCAGCTTTTGGGACAGCAGTAAATTTATGGGCAAGATCATGCAGTTTTTGTAATAGCAACTGCGTCAAGTCTATTATTATGTTTCAGTTGTTGAAAAAGAAATGTTGAATGTTTCAAATGTTGAAAAAGAAATAAAAAAGAAATGTCTCCAGATCTCCAGTAAGTCTGGATTCATGCAGGCTTGTCCAGCTTCCACTAGACAGCCTCTAGCATGGCAAGACCAGAGAGTACAGAAAACAGAAGGCCCAGGGGGCTTGGGTGGGTACAGAGTATTACTGTGCTGCCTGATACGATCACACAGCTAGTGCACAGGCTGTCTGCGAGTCACGTACATGAAGGGAAGGTGGGCTGCAGGCAAAGCACACTATTCTCATGATGACCCTAGAGGCTGCACCTACATTGTAAAATAAAACATGTAGCCAAAGGTTTGGCAGGTCTCTTCAAGCTCTGAAGCATAGGATATTGCACAGTGTCAGAGACAGGATAACAGATCAGAGATGGACCCCTAGGGAAATTTCCTCGCCTTTGAAAGGAAGAGGTTCAAACAAACATTTTTCAGATTCCAATCTCCTCCTGTGAAATCCTAGAGCTAAAGAAATCACTGGGAGTTTTGCCACAGACTTCAGGGGAGTGAGGATTTCACCCCTACTGATTTGAAAGCAAGTCCTTAGAGCAACTGGAATACAAACACAAAACCTTGTTATGTCACACTCTGAGCAGACATTTTCCTTCAAGAACCGATAACAATGTGTATTTTTATACTGAAAAAATATTTAACAGATTAAACTTTTCTTACAGAAAGAAATGCTTGCAAGTTTATTTTTAAATAAATCTTCAAAGAACCATGCATTTTACATACTGATCATGTATACAATACTCCTGATGTTACTGTTATCAGCTCTTGAATAAAGTTTTAATGTTTGTTTCAACATCTTTCATTTTAAATATTGCATAAACCAGACCTGTGCTTTCCCTCAGTTTTATAACTCTCTCCTGGGAGCTTCATAATGGCTGCGTCTGGATTCCTTTTTTCCTTTGGATGAGAAAGGAATGATTGTCCTGGTATAGGAGTGGACTTGGTCTCTCCTGGATATTGTCCAACAGTGCTGCCAGCACGCATGTGGTGGTGACGTATTAGATGCAGACTGTCCCTCTTTTTAAGCCCTTCCCAAAATAAAGCATAACTACATTTCAGCTATCAATTTAATCTCTTTAAGCAGCACTAAATATCAGTATCACAGAATATTAGCTTATTACAGTTTTTGAAAACAAAGTGAAATCTGCATAGTGCCTTCAGCTTTGACTTGTTTTTAAGGTATTACAGAAAGTACTCCACTTCGAAAATCCTTTAACTCTTTAACTAATTAATAAAAATTGTAGGGGAGAGGAGAAGTTAACTAACCAGTTTTATCTTATTTTTCTGAATGACTTCTTTGTTATCCTTCTGGTACAGCTCCATTTTCCTTTTGGTGTTCTCCAAATCCACATTGTTGGTCAAGTTAAATACTGCATAAATATTAGAAAGACAGAAAGTAAAAGTATTAGGTTGGCATGCATGACTATGGCAAAGAAATATTACTCTTATGTTCTCTACCCCTTCTAGCACCAGATACAAACATCGCAATACTGGAATTTATTTAAATAAGCCCTGGAAGGTAAGACGCAATCTGCTAAATCACTGCAAGCTTCAACAGAAGCCAGCAGAGTTCCTTTAGGTTTATACATCTGTAGGAGATAAAAATTTCAGGTTTGCATCCTATTTTGTGATACTGATAATGATACATGTGAATAATCATAATATTATTCATAAAACATTGATCTTTTCAAGCAGCAGTTACAGCTAAGAACACAATGATTCCTATAAAATTAGACTAAATACATAATATATTAAGTAAGTCTTCCCATTTCATAAGAGTATCTAATGCACAAAGACGACAGACACTGTTTCAATTCTCAGGTACACAAATAATTGTCACATCATGTGATAACTTAAAAGGCACCAATGTACAATTACCTTTATTAAGAGGAATCTGCAGATGCATCCAGATTAATAGGTTAAGTGACATTCTTTTGTCATCTCTCAATAGTGACAGACTCTCTCACATATATGAGCAAGCAGGGTCAGCCAGCAAGCTCCATAGTTTAGCAAAACATTCCCAATTATCTACACATGGCATGGAAGACAACTCAAGAAACTGAAGAGTTTCTATAATAAACAGCTTGAAAGACGTAGATGGTTTGGATTATTAGTAATTTGATACAATGCCCGAGCCTTTCACCTCTAGGTCACTGGTTCAATTGTGGGTCAAGTGAATTCCAACTGAAAGCCATTATCACTGGGAAGTCGCTTGGTGATCACCATCCAGAGTTGATGCTGGGCTTATGCCCGTGGCCGTAAAGCTGCTGAAGACTGCCAATGTACAGCACTCAAAGCCTTGAAGAGCTTTGTCACGTGGCTACAGTGAATTTACAAGAGCAGCAGAGAAATTTGCACTACCATTGATAAATCCTTTGCAAGAAAAGAGCAGCATAGTGATTGTAAAAAGTCAAACCCTGAGGAAGGGAAGGAGGTTCTAGTAGAAATGCCAGCATGGGACTTGGAAGGTTTCGGTTCAGTTCTCTCTTTCTAGGTTCTCAAGCAACTAGGGCCAAATGAACCCTGGGCACATGCACCACTGCCAAGTCATTTGAATGTAAGGCTACGAGAGAGAAACCGAAGGAAGAAGCAAGCATGAAGTCTGTTGTTACTCATCAGGATAGCACACATGGCAGTTTGGTAAAGATTATATCCCTTCTTTCATCCTCTCCACAGGTAACATTGCAGAAATGAGCTTTTAGGAGGGTTCTAGGTAAACCAAACCATGAATAGCCTAGACTGGCAAACCAGTTGAAAGCAGCAAAGGAAACAGCAAGAAATCAAAGCAGGGAGCAAATGGGGGCAGGGGAGAAAACTGGGAAGGTCCAAAATGCTGGAGTTGTGGGATACAACTCAGTTCTACAAATCCAGCTGTATAGCAGCTCACTACTGCCAAAAAGGGGCAGTCCTGCTCTTATATCCCTCTTCCCAGGCACAGGTCTCGCCCTTTCCCCTGCATTGACTCCAGGACTCCCTGGATGCTTTGCAGAGTAAACAGAAACCCTCCAGTAACTTGAACTGGCTCAACAAAGGGGCCGGACAAGTGCCAGAGATGGTACAAGGGAAGTAATAAAAGTGTAGAGATGGGAATAGGAATACTCTCTTTCCAGGAGTACTGAACCACCATATCACCTTATTCTTATCAGAAGTATTCAGTCCTTCCTTGAACTGCAACAAAAAGGGCTAGGCAAGATACAGCTGAAGAAATTCCTAACCTTAAGCAAACAAACAAAATGCTGTATTTATGTTTTCCCCCCTCTTTTCCAAATAATGAGCAATATCAAGAGGACTGACATTTTAATTCAGCCTGGCTCCTAAATCAGCTGAACTCTTCCATCCGCACCCCATCATCCTCACTTCACAAGGAATTGCTGAGATGGAGACTGGGTTTGTGGTTTAAGCATTTGATTGAGAATCAACACTTGAGTTCAATTGCCAACTTTTATACTGTTCCTGGGCAGATCGCTGGGCCTCTACACTGGAGGTCTCCCACCAGTAAGAACCAGGAGTAGGGGAATAAAGCTTCCTTTCTCTTACACATCGTCTGCTGTATCTCTGTACTATAGCTATATGCAGCACCTATCTTTGTAGTCTTGATCTCATCTCAGGTAGAACCTCTGGGCACTGCTATATCCCAAACAAACCATTCAAAGTTCAGCTCCTTGGTTTTTGGAAGCAAGTTACTCATTTCCAATGTATTTATTTTTTCTCTCTCCAAAAGGCATAACAACATTTTCCAATCTCATATTGTGACAAACATACACTTTCTGGTTGTAGCAACATTTCCTTAGTAAAACACATTATTTTAGCCCAAATTTTTAGTATTTCAATGGAGAGTTGACCTCCAAATTTCCAGCCTATAGATGCCAGCTGACAAGCAGCTTAATATTTGAGTATTACAGCAGAGAAGAATTGTCATGTGAAAATGTTGGCATACAATCAGACCAGGGCTCTGCAATGACAGCAGCTGCATGGGAATGTCAGCACTTCTACAACTTAAATCCACACACCAGCTCTCTTAAACTCTTCAATGACGACACAAGAAAGAAATAGCATGTGAGACATGCTGCGCTAGCAGAATGCCCAGATGCCACCTTCAGGTGCAAGAGGAGCAGCAAGATGAGATGCCAAATGCCTTTAGGCTCCTGAACATCTTGGATATTTCTCCAAAAATAATCCAGCCACAAGCTGGTGATCTAGGTTTTGCAACTATTGCTGCTTTAAGTGTTCAGGGTTGGTTATTTTTTTCTTCCTCCTCTCTGTTATCTTTAATAGGTTCAACTAGTCACAACCTAGGTTTGCAAAACAAAAACCATAAGATTTAAAACTCATACTGGGGAAAGTAGGCAAATTTTAGACGTGCAGATGCCTGTCTTTATTTAGAACTATTTACAAAAGCAAGTTTATTTCACTACTTGAAATGAAGTAACATTTCCATGTAAGAGATGTTTCTGCATCAATGTTTAAGAAATCTTCAATATCCACCTGCATAGCCACCTTAAACGCCCACCGCTCTGCTCACAGCAAGGGGAAATAAACCATCTTTCACCTTCTGTTTTCTTGCTGTGGCTGGAACCAAACCACAGGTAAAACCCTCTCAGTCAGATCTGCTCATACCATGTCAGTCTTGCTCTACTCTGTCACTTGAGCATATGGTAGGACACCAACAATCAGAAAGATTTACTTCTAGCACCCGCAAAGGCCAGAGCAGATTCCTCCCACTGAATACTGATTCATAGTCATTGAAGAGGAACACTGTCTTGGTCCTAAGCATCTGCTCCTCAACACTAAGTTATCCACATTTCAAGACTTAAAAATACTGAAGAGCTATATTTTATTGCAACAGTACTAAGACCTGGATGTCTCTATATCAACATCAGTGTCAACAGTCCTTTAATAAATGAAAAGTATATCTTCCCTCCTACGATAAGCACCCTAGCAGCAAAAACAACCTATGTTTTTTGACACTGCATGGTTATCAGTGGCCAACCAGTCAACCAAAACATCTTCCAACATATTTTCTACTATATTTTTCATGAGCTTCAAATGTCTTTTCATCAATATTCAGAGAATACAAATTCTTGCCATGGTATCCTCGCACTTACAGCTCAAAAGTCCATTTTGTAATGGGCACTAGGCCACAAAAAAAATAATTAAGAGATTCTTTCTCTTCTCCCTTGTCCCCTCCACAAGTTACTTGGCATTTAAAAAACAACAAGTATCAAATCAAAGAATGCAGTCACTAACAACATCTTACTTTTTACACAGCTAGGACTATGCAGTATTTTTTTTTTTGGTCTGCTTTAAGGTTCGCCAGAAATTTATTTTAAATATAATTCTTCCAAATGTTCCCTTTCTAAAAAAAACACAACAAAACAAATTATAAAACTAGAAGAACCAGAAAGAGTTAAAAAAAACTGACTCATATGCTACACCTACCCTGAAAAAATATTGGTATAGGTCTGAATATGACTGGCAAAGCAGATGGCTAGTTTGAAAAGGTTTCAAAGAGAAGACAGACTTATTTTTGTCCATGTTGAAATATAGCATAAGCCGATATAAGAGGCCTGAAACCCTTCAGGGGAAAGAAACAGAAGCTGTTTTGTATGCAACAATTCTTTATCTACTTATCCATCTCACATTGGTTGGTTTATAAAATGACTTGCCTTGAGACATCTGTTGAAGTGTAACAGGAAGACTATTGTGTTTTTCTGAAACTTTTCACTCTATTTAGGTAAAACTCCCTACTTCTGAAATTCAGCCTCTACAGGGAGACTTTCGCTACTTTTCAAAACAACAACATTCATTATGCAATTCTACAATAAATGGAAAAATATTTTCCTAGTTATAAAAGAAAAAAGAAAATGAGACAAAAATTTTAATTATATGGCACAATAACTTGTCCAGAGACCTAGCAGATGAATGAATGTCACACCACTGCAGGACTCGAAGTCCATCAAGATCTCCCTGTTTTAGTCTGAGATACTGCAAATTTTCTGAGGCTTCTCCTCCTAGTTCCTTAAACGTTACCATGTAAAAATATTTGCTATTCAACTGTTAGGAACTTTCCCTCTCTGGCAAGACAGCAGATGATGACTCTGATGACTGTTTCAGCTGCATTGCTGGTATGAGCCCACTGAAAACTTTTAAATTAGTAAGTATTAGTTTGTTATAAACAATATTCCTCCCACCCTGCTACAAACAACTCCTTGGTCATCATCTTCATAAATCACCAGCTAGAGACCAGGAACGGCAGAAGAGCAACTGCTCTGGGCAGAGCGCTATGAAGGGAGACACAACCACATCCTTTGGCTTGCGAGTCCAAAGCTACTGCGGCACCTTCTGTTGGTGCTTTTGATGCCTGGGCCAACCGCTGCCCCTGTACTTTTAAGAGGGGTAGGACCAGGGTGAGGGGGAGAAAAGATGGAATAGATCTTAACAGGTCCCTTCCAACCAACATTTCTGTGACTATAACAAAATAATTATCAGAAACAAAACAAAACGTACAGCTAAGCCAGAAAAATCTAGTTAGGTATTAATAATTACTTCTGTTTATCCACAGTTGTCTTTTATTGGGACAATAATTTTCCAGAAAAATACCTTAGCATAGTAATAAATGATTGAAATCAACTCAGCCCCATCGGTCTAAGAAAGATCATTTTGGCTGTAACGGTGTGGTACGGAAATCTTTGTTCAGATGAGATGACTGAAATGGATCTTTGATAAAGCTGCCCCAATTTCCAGTTGGGTTATTCCCATTGTCAGGACCAGCAACACCATTCTCATGCACACACACAGAGGAAAAAAACCACAAGACAATAAACAACACAACCCACAAATGATCATAGATACCAAAATCCTTTCTATTCTAAGATCACTTGTGAGATAAACGTTCTGAGCAAGACAAGTCACTAAGCAGCTGGTATTGCATGAAGTCTTAGAGGACTAATGAGATACAGGAATCCGAAGGGCGCCAATACAGTAGTCTCCTTCCAAGTTGAATGTACTGAATGTTTTTAAAGAGCAATAATTACTATTAACAATTGTGTTGCGGTAATGCCTAGAGGCCTCATTCAGGTATCAGGAGAATGGTGCCAGGCAGTGTGTATGCACATGCTGGGAGGCGGGCCCTGCTCTGGAGAGCTTACGCACCGGGTTTTGAAAAACTAGCTATGGAGATCCTCTGAGGAAGAGGAAAACCTTCTAGAAGGAGCAAGCAAAATTTGCTGATGTCCAGAGATTGTAACTCTCAGCAACACTCTAAGGTTTACCCTTGCCCCTCTCATCATATGGGCATAGACCTGACTTACTCCGATAGATGTTGTCCACACATTTCCCAAAGGCAGGTTTTAACCCTTTCTCTTTATTTTTCTTCCTAGTGTTAATGACAAACTGTGTTTACAATGTTCTCAAATTGTCCAACTGATTTTTTTTCTGGGGAAAACTTACTTTAAAATATGGTTTCTATTTAAAGCCCTGTAGAACACATTTTAGCCCAAAGCATTATTTAGTAGCTACATTCTAAACCACTTCAAAAATGTGGTTTTTATACAAGAAATCTTAAGAGGTGACTACCCTAATGTTTGTTTGACCTTCCCCTCTCACACTTTTGCTGTACCGCCCAACTCTTTTCTTTAAATAGAATAAGTCTGTAGGTATAACAATCCTGATATGAAGGGGGAAAATGTTTCAAGTGAGGTCATATATCACATCAGTGGAATAAGACAGTGCAATTGCTGCAAATGTTGGAGCTGACCTACCTGAAACATTTGGGAAAACTATCAGAATTGTGCGAGGGTCACATGAAGTATACTTACACAGGATGTTTACATTTTGTCTCTGCCAAGCTACTACTTCATTTAATCCCCCACAACAACTTAGAAAACAAAGCTTACAGCAAAAAGAAAAGAGGGTAAAGCTGCACTTTGACCCTCCCACAGAAAAACTGAAAATTTGGGGTGGGGGGAAAAAGGGGAAAAAATCCAGGTCTCTGGCTCCCTAGCTTCTAACCTGGCAGCCTGAACAACCACCACCAGCTACTGCCAGCCTGCTGCACATTGGCCCCACATGGCAACACTTTGCTCTGCATGACTACACCCTTTCTTTCCCTTCTCGCAGCCTAGTTTTTCTACATGTGCAAGCGAGCAGGAGAATTCACATACACACAAGAAAATGAAATAACTACTCTCAGCAGTAACATGTGAAGTAACCAGCGTTGAAGACACCTTCAACACATTGTTCAGCCATGCCACACACAACATGCACAGCGAAAACACTGGAAGAAGTCACGCTACCGTTGCGTACCAGACAACTGTCAGATGGAGAACTCTGCCCAGGAGTGCAGGCAGGGAAGGGCTGGGGGAAATGGGAACGACCTACTAGGTTTGAAAGCAAGATATGTGCAAAGAGCTTCATCACCCAGGAAGGGAGAACAGGGTTTGAATTCTTACCCAAGGCGTTGTTCTTGAATCTAACAAGCCCTCCAGCTTCTGGATCTGCCTACAGTTAGTAGATCATAAATGACCCCTTCAATGGTGAAAACTAAAAGCCTTCTGACTGCACCCCTTCTTTCCTCTCATCACCCTGGCTGCTACACGAAGAAAGCAGGAGGTAGTCGTACTTTCTATTCCTTTTACTATTTTAGGTGTCCCTTTTGGGCAACTAACTCCAATTCCTAACTACTCTATCTGTTGAGCTGGTGCATTATGCATTTGCGGGGCCAGCACAATTACAGACAAATTCACTCTTCTTCACAAGGTTATGAAGACCAGCCATGAACTCTGCTATTTCTAAACCAAGTTACCAGTGCAGGCTCTGGAACCATTTGAAATTTAACAACCTAATCCCAAGAGCTGGAGAATCATGACATTCTGCAGAAATTTATGAGATTCAGGCAACTTCAGGCAAAACTTCAACTCCCTTGTTGCAGATGCCAAAAACCCCTCTAACAGCAGTAAGTAGGAAACCTGTATTTAATGCTACATAAATAAAAAGCAGTTTTCCTTTCCATGAGCACACAAATTCTTCCAGGATCCTCTGGCTAAGATGCAACCATTCTTTCTACTCATTCTCTCCTTCCCCCGCACCATCCAAAAAATATACAAATAGAACTACACCCACATCATCTCCTCCAGATATTTGGACCAGTATGAGTGTGCCTGGTGTTCCCCAGCCACAGAATTTAGCCTTCCAGCCTCAGCCTTCTAATGCCAACAAAAACATGATACATTACTCACAGCAGTAAGCGTACTGGATACATTTCTACAAAACACCACAGTGCAAAGGGGAGCAAGGGCTCCTTTGAGAAACCGAAGGGGAGTGGCATCTCCCTGTTTTCCTTCAAATCACATTCACTGCCCCTGTGCATGTTCTAAGCCACCTCTTCTTCCTCCAGGACAAAAAGAGAAAAGCTTCAGAAGCTCATACAATCCAAGAAACAAACCATTTAGCAGTCACTCCTTTGAACACATCCTTGTTTTCCTAAGCAACATCTATCACTCCACCATAAATCGCAAGTAACCATAACTAAGAAGAAAATAAACTCTGTTGATGACATAGTCCTTTCCCAAAGGGCAAAGTTCTGCTTCAACTAATCCAAAGAGAAAGAAATCAATGTCTGTTCCTAAACCTTCTCCTTCTGCAAAGCAACATAAAATGCTACCACAGTGGTATGTAAGGTCATTAGTTTCAAAGCAGCTTCAACTACTGTACTTGCAGAAGCAAAAATGATGAAAGACACCATATGGCTTCTGTCATGGTAGATAAAGCTAATGGAGGCATATAATGAAAATTTCAATTTCTCTTCTCTTTGTTTAATCTTTCCCAGTGCAGCACCAACAATCCCCTGCAAGCCTTTCTTTTCTAGCTATAAAGCACTACTTCCTCTTTGAACCATGTTTTTTCTCTGGCAGATAAAATGTTGTACTTAACGATGTCCTACAGTTCAGCAAATATGATTAAAAATGTACAGAAGAGAAGTAATTAGATAAACATCTGATACTATGATAAATTCTATTGCAGAAACTCAGACATTCTCATAGGCAGCTGAGTCAGAAGATAAAAGCCTATGGTCTCATGAGTACAGCACATCAAAAATGCAAGCATTAAGACTTACCAATTTCTTCTATTTCTTCCAGGAAATCATTATATTCAGTCAGACTGGGAAAGTCATCTTCTCTTTTATTGTATCTTTGAGAGAAGAGAAACAAGCATTTATCTAACACACAAAGATGCAATTGCAATTCAACAAGGCTCTTGCTGCAAGCATATTAAGTATTGACCTAGTTTTATCAACTATGTGCTTTGTAGCTCCTACAACTGACAAACTTACAGAATCTTTAAAAGGAGACAGAAGTTTCAAAGGAAAGGAGCCAGCCTGGCATAAATCAGTGCTATCTTTGCCCACTGTTTGCAGACTCCTTTTCAAGGTTTACAGGTAAATGGGAGCACAGAGGCTAAGATATACCAATTCCAAGCCAGCCCTTCAGCATGAGAAACCTGTTAACAAAGGCAGAGATGACAGTAACACCCACAAGGAAAGCTTTTCTAGAAGTTATTAGAAAAGGGAGTTTGGCTTTGTGCCAATTACAGAAAGCATATATCAGCAAACTGAAAATGCTGCATAATTATCTTATTTCATATCAATAGACCATTCCAGAACTCATTTATGCAACTCTTGATTGCTGGAAAAAGTGAAAAGGTGAAGAGACAACTGGCTAGAACATGGGCAGCCTCTGAAGTCAAGACACACAGGCTTTCTTCCCAAGAAAGTATAAAGCTGAGATTCTGCCTGCTCTGTGGACCAAGATAATGATACCCAGGAGTATAAAAATCTAATCCCGAGAACTCAGGCCAAATTCCAGTTTGGGGACAGTTTTTCTGCCTACCAAAAACTAATCTGGCAAATCCAATTGGGGCCAAGCATTTTACAGTATTTTCTGTTCTAGCTACACTTCATTCCATGTTTAGTCAACTAAGTTGACTTCATTCCAGTTTGACTTTTGTAGACTTTGTAATCAAACATCAAAATTATTACTACTTTCCACATCAGCATCTTGGTATTCAATGACGCAATTTCCCCACGTCTCCGCAACATCATATGATTCATCTAGTATTGTACAAAGTCTTAGATGAAGGCTGCCAAGCTTACAGTTTACCTGTATGTTCATTTTTGCACACACAACTCTCCAGGTTTGTTACGTTCCATCAGACCCTCTTCTACCAAAACATCAGTTGGCTCGCTTATTTTCCTTATAAAATGTTTCTTGGCCACAAGGAGTGAGATGCATTTTTAGACCTCATTTATCTCCTTTCCAAGGACTCTCAAATCTGCATAACAGACCAGTAACACAAGGCTTGTAAGGAAGCATTTCCACTAACAACTGCAGTGTGAAGTAGAAAACAATGTGAACGTAGCTTCTCTTTTGTGCATTTTCATTTCCAAGGGAACTGGCCTTCAACTCTCAGAGCAGGTCCCCAGGGAACAAAACAATCAAGGTCCTGTTTCTTGCCCCACTCCCATGTTCATCCCCACAAAGGGAAAGCAGCTGTAGTCCTCAATATCTGATCATCTCCATTTAGGAGGCAAGTCTTTGCCAAAGGAGGCCACATAGAAACACCCAACATTTTCTAATGCTAAGCAGGAATCCCTCAAGGCTAAGTTGAGAATTCAGTCCTCAGCTGTTGCATAAAATCAGATTCTCTGAAATCCGTCCATGTTAAATGGAGTCAAGTTTTATGGGTTGTCACTTAAAAAAATCTCCTCTGTACTACTGGAGGAAAAAGTCAATTTTTTTAAAACAGCAATCTATGAAATATATCCATCTTCTGTTATTTAACTGGTGACACTCACATTTTCAGCACTTTCTTCCGAATCTCCACTTCCTTGTCAACAGCAGGATCCTCAAAGAGCTGTACCCTGAAGTTACTCTTCCGCAGCGGGGTATCGCACTCCTGGCAATTCCCAGCCCCTCTCACAAACAGCAGTTCCACACAGCTCTCACATCTGCAGGAAAAAGGAAGGGGTACAAAGGCAGGTACATGTTAAACAGTAACTGAAACACAGGATTGTC
Organism: Morus bassanus; assembly: GCA_031468815.1. Lineage (NCBI taxonomy): Eukaryota > Metazoa > Chordata > Aves > Suliformes > Sulidae > Morus > Morus bassanus. The sequence continues at coordinate 7,519,542 of CM062572.1, read as the reverse complement.
CTTTTTTGTTGTTTCCCCACACACACAAGCAGTATAAATACACAGTGCATCTCTCCTTGATTTCACTATTTCTTCAGCACCCAAGAGTGGCGAGGAGGCACGGGCTCACCACCATGGCTCAAAGGAAACAATCTCAGCAGCACAAATGCATTTATTCTCCCTGCCCAAACAACTCAGCCTCTTTGCTGAGACTGAAAGTTAATCCAAACGCAATGATGGGCTTTGTGTCAAGGGGAAGCTTGTTTAAAACCAAACTCATTTTGTGTGGACCAAACTGCAATATCCTTATTTACTCTGAGCACTACCTTGCTGCACAAAAAGCCCCATTTATTTTCTTGATGCCATTCACGGTGCAAGGTACTATTCAGCACAAGCAGAGACACAAATCTTGCCCACAGCCTTCCAAGCATCTACCAGTACTACCATGAAGGAACTACTAGAACAAACCTGAGGTAAACTCCAGCCCAACACAGCTAAAAGAATCAAAATGCCATTTTAACCAGTGACCGGCATTATGTAGCTCTCCTGTGCCTTCTGTTAATGCTTTTAAAATTGCACATTAAATATACTTTACACAGAGGCTGCACAGAAATAAACCAAAAATAGTTTTCTGGGTTTATTTCTCTTGTCTTAATGAAGACTTCAGATCTTAACAAGATGCTTACTGACCAGTCGGTTGGCATTTAATAAAGGAAGAACACACAACAAAAAAAACAATTTTTAAAAAAAAAGTACTTGGGTACTAATAATGTGCAAATTTCTAGCAGAGGACAACACCTGCTGCAGTCATTTCCTACTGCTGGGGAGACAAGGGGGTGTCTATTTATAGCTTTGCTATATTGAAGCCAAAAACAGTTGTACATTAAGGGCTAAGCTGCATTGTACCTTCACAAACCCAGTACAAAAGCTAAACAAGTTAAGAGAAACAATACTGACATGGTTGCGAAGGATCTTAAAACTTTCACTCTGCTGACCTACCCCCAACTAAACTGGTTCCAGTACTTACAGAGGCAGAGCTGGCTAGAGCCAACCAGTTTCACCCAGCTTCTGTTTTCAAGATTAGAAAGTGCAAAACAAATGCAATTGTATCTTACAATTAAAAAAAAAAAAGAGCAATTTTTTTGTTGTTGTTAACACAAGTAGAACTACAGTTTCAAAATGCATCTTGCATAGCAGCTGCCAACACTAAAGAGCAAACCTTGAATTTACTTGGACATTTTCCTGCTCTGGAATCCCTCTAGTTAGAAAACCAAGCACATTTAAATACAATTTATCTGGGAAGGGAAAGATCAAACCTTTTAAGCACACTAGGCCTGAAATTCAGTAGTTACTGGGACATCAGCTCAAGAAGCATGCTTCTTTATGAAGATATTTTAGCTCACTACTATGGTAGGAGGAACACTAAATGCACAAGAGAAGGCAAGGCAGGGAAAGGGTTTTCTCCTTCCTCCCCTGACCTGTCTGTTCATGCAACAGTCCAGTACATAAGGACAGTTTCACCATCTCTTTCGTTTTGGCAGCTTGTGCTGTTTGTACATCATCTCAACACAGCAACTGAAGCGCAGCAAAAAAAACCCTGCCTCCTCTTTCCTATTTTTAAGTTATAGAAAAGGGAGTGTAAAGCTACAGAACTTGGCAGGTGGATCCAAGTGCAGGTGTTTGTATTGTGTTTTTTTACCTTGGTATTGCCTAAGGACCAACAGAACAGGGTCTCTATGTGCAAGACATTATGCACAGACAGTAGCACCTGAAACTACTTCACTTCCCCCCCCCACCCCTTCCCCAAATCATTTCAAGTTTACACAGGACTTGACTATGGAAAAAACTCCCTCCTTGGAAAAGAACTTCGTACAAGCACTTCAATGCCTTCCCAAACTGGGACCAGTGTTTCTAAGGTTGGAAAATAGCTTTCCATACAAAAAAAGATGAGTCAACACCTCACTATGGGAATCCCACATTAGGTGATCAAGTTCTTTCTCACTCAGTCATGCATGTCCTCCCTTATATTTATTCACAGATAATTCCTTCTGAATTCAAAAAGCGGTTATATAGGACAAGTCAAGGGCAGACCTGGACTCTGTCCAAATCCTGCCTCCTCTCCATCCCCGGATAGGTTTAATATACACAGTTAGATTCCAAGCTTACTTCCTAGCAGGTCTGTCATTCCTGCCCCCACAAACCACAGCTGCTTTCCCAGTGATGGCAAACATGTTTGGTCACACATTACCATCTCATTCTTGAGGAAGGAAAAAAGCCATCTCCCAAATCCCTCTCAAACGAGTTCCTTTTGGTTTTACTGCAGACTGCTAAAGTCAGAGCATATGCAAACAGCATGAAGGCATATTTCAATAAAGGTGGATTTAATAAATTATTTCACATCTTGAAATAAAGATTTCAAAACCTGACTCAACAAAATTTTACCTCGCACTGTAAAATGTAAAAATACAGCATAACTTTTGTTTGGGTTTTTTTTTGTTTTGTTGGGTTTTTTGGGGTGTGGTTTTTTTGTTGTGTTTTGTTTTTAAAGAGATGCAGCAATTTATGTGACTTCAAAGATACTCAACCCATGCAAGAGGCAGACATCCCAGGCAGCACAGGAGGAGACCCCAACACCACAATTGTCATTACAGAGCTCCCTCATGGCACATAGACAACATCAGCTCAGGCGATCCTTCCATTTCTTTGCAAGTCCAACTCTTCTCCATTTGCCTCAGTGCAAGGACAGTCAGACTGCAGAAGCAGGACATCATTCACTGCATCTTTTATTGGCCAACACATCATACATGGCTTTCCTTTCCCCAAATGAGCAAATCACCAAAACACCTGCTTAACTCCCCTTCAAATCATGGCCAAAACAGGTGGCCACATGTTTTCTTAAATTAGGAGCCTTAAATCAACGATTTTTCATATGCATATATGCATTATGTATGCATACATGCTACATACATAAACTAACAATGACAAATGTTCATGCTTAAAAAGCAGGTCTGTACATTTGTTCAAGTCAGAATATGTCTGAAGACAACAGCTTCACATGAGGTCTAAACAAACAAGCTGCGATATTGCCGATCCTCCTCTTCACACTGAGGTTGTACAGCCTCTGCGATCTGTATTCTATTTCACACATTCACTAAAATCTTTCATTACCTTCTGGATTTAAATTTGTACCCTGAGAATAGGTACAATTGTTAGAATTGGTAGAATCTGGATTAAGACCGCAATCAAAAATGCCCAGGGAGTTACATATGCAGGGACGACAGGGGAAGACTTAGTAACGTCACCAACAAAGGCAATTACAGCACCTCCAAGTATAACAGTCTCCTGGTCTTCCACAGCAGGATAATAACCATCAGCACACTCATTTTCATTTCCATGGACACCGGTTTCGTCTGTCTTGTTCTTCCCTGTCATCCCCATGAAATATTAAACAAATGGCTCAGTCTCTACGCAGTCTAGAATGACACCACATTTTTGAGGAAAACAAATAATAATAAAGCATCTACACCATCAATGCACAAAGAGCACTACATGCCCTCATGTCAGTGTTCAATGACTTCAGGATCAGGATTGTACTAAAAGTGCTTGTGGTATGTTGCAGAAAACAAGCAGAGGTTCCTCTCCAAAAAACTGTTAGATATTTATCAACTAAATTACACTTACTGGAACTGAGTATTTGTTTTGGACAAAGTGTCTTCAAAGGGTACAAGATTTGTGCCCAGTCCTGCATTCCCCACACATGCACACATACACTTCATGGAGGGATGATGGCAGATAAGGAATCAAGCCTCTTGGACACTGAACGGAGGAAGATGGCTTACAATATTAGCATAGCTTGACGGTGCTGCTTACTCTTCTAGCTTGGCTGGCAAGACAGCAAACAAAACAGAGTAAATGAAGAGCTATTTTCACAAGCAGGAGTACAAATATTCTTTCTTTTAAAATTTTAGATTCTGCTGAGCATAGCAAAAATTTGCAGGACTGCAGATACGCAGCCATTAATCATTTCAGAGAAAAAAAGATCTTTATGGCTTTTGCTGTTGACTAGGAATATTACAGAATGAGTTACTACCCTTCTTTACAAAGGCTATTTTTAGCAGATATACTTATTAAACAGCATCAAATATTTAGAGTCTCTAAGCCCCTCTTCTTCAGCTTTTATAATCAAGATTTTTTCTGTTATTTAAAGTAACACACAAAACAAATTATCCTCTCTCCTATGGAAAAAACAGTTTAGATTGGAAAATAATAACACAGCCTTCAACATATAGCCAAGACCTGAACCACAAACAAATGGAATGGAAAGAATCAGCAAAAAAGATGTGTTTTCACTTGTTCCTCAATTCTGATGTCAGAGGGAAATTTACTTACAGAAATGGAATTACTCTCGATTTATGGCAAGGGAACATTAAAAACCAACGGAAAACACACACACGTGAGAAAGCTTAAATAAAGACATCTAGATTTTTAAATCCAAGATGCCTCTAGAAACATTCACAGGCTTTTTGCTTAGCTTGGGTTAGACAATTTCAATGTTCTTGTACAGAGATTCTTGAAATGAGACAAGAACAGCCTAAATTGGAACACGCAGCTGTCAAACCTGTTTATTTTGCAACCTTCAGTACATTTAGCGAGTCCTCATAACCTACAGTGGTTTCTGCTACATAGCCAAGAGTTCATCTACTATTTGCAGTTGGCCATTGCAGGTTTATTTTCTAGGCTGGTGGACTAATAGGCACAGCCTAGAAGACAGGTTCTTCCTAGAATCTGCAGCAATGACCTCTGTGATTCAAAAAGCTAAGGGATCTGAGCAAAAGCATGTTTTTTCGCCTGTTACAGGTTAGGAGTCAAAAGACGCAGAAAAAGAAAGAAGCGTGACTGCAATGACACCAAACACTTCCGAGAGCCTCGGAATAAAGGAGCTTATGAGATCAGCAGCTCCCAGATGAAAAGGGAGCTGAGGACCAAAGTAAGTCTTTTCTATTTCACCCCTTAGCTTCAGGAATTCAGAAATCCTTATTCAAGTACCTGCAGAAGCAGCTGCCTACGTGTTTTGGGCCATCTCTTCCCAGTCCGCCAAATACAAGAGGGAGTTGGGAGAAGAAGATACCAACTACTCCTTCTCTCTTCCCTTATTCAGATTCTGTGAAATCCTACCGATGGGGATTTTGCTGTTCTCACCTTGTAAGGAGACAACTTCAGAATGCTCTCAAAACCTTATTTGGCCAAAAAACCCACAATGGTTCCATCTTCAACTAGCAAGTAAACAGGTCTCACAAGCAGCCCACATGCCACGTAGAGATTACAGCTCATTATGGCAATAAGACACATCTCAGGTTTCAGGCAGAAATCACAACTCTATCAATCAACAGATGAGAATTTTTGGTTTTTTAAAAACACTGTTGATAAGCTATCTTCAGTTATCTGCAGCTCCCCTCTCTTCAGCCCACAGTAACATGCACTGCAAGACAAAATCCCAGAGATTACTTTGCCAACATTTAATTTTCAAAAGTGTCGAGCCTCCAGAGGGCTGATCTTAACCCCTCCTTTAAACAAGAAAGCAAAACTAAAAAAAGACACCAGTACTCTGCCTATTATCTGTATTACGTCAATTCTCAGCATCACCTGCCAAGCCACTGAGCACACAATCCTTCTTTTAGACTATTGGTATCTTTTGGGAAAAAGGACGCATGCACACACTTTTGTTTCATTTTTGTTCTGTCAGACAAGTTCTGTTCCATATTGCAGAAAGGAGGAGGTTAAATGAGCCCAGACATCTCAAAAATTTAGGAGACAGTCAGCCACAGTTAACCCTATTTTCCAAACACCCATATATGTACCCTGATACACAGACCAGTTCATCTCAACTGCACTCACCAGAAAGAAAGCAGACCAGGTAGTTGTTGAACTACAGCCTTGAATGACTGGCATTTTAGGAAAAAAAAAAAAAGACATACTGGGTCAATTAATAATAAACAGAAACATTTCCACCGCTCATTGTGTTTCAACATCTCCATTACAAAACCATTTCAAGTGGCTTGGACATGAGGAGAGTTTGTAGCATGCTGAAACTTAACTCACATTTATCCAGTACAGATGAGCCTTTTCTTTTTTCCTAGGAAAAAAAAAATTAGATAAGAACCTTTTATGGTATTAACTCTGGATGGTATAGAGAAAGTATTTCTATAGATACTTAAATAAAAGCAGTTCTTCATGAGATACTGCTGCCTAGTCAATTAAGCACACAATCATAAAAAAACATTATCTTGCAGCATAATTATGTCAATTTGGTCAAACAACAGGCCAATACTTGACAGGCCAATTCTTGACACTTCAAGAGCAGCTGGGTGGCATTGAGAAATAAGTGTTTTCACAATGACTAGGCATACCAAAATTGACCAAGAATTTACCCAATGTACCAGAACAACTACTTCAAATCCATTACAGTCTACTGGGCAAACATATGCACTAAAATAATAATTCAACTGTGTCAATAACCCTTTTATTATGCTTTATTCTTTGAGTAAGAACCTTTGCAAGTTTTCAGGGTTCTCAAACATGAAATCAGGTAGCTATCAGGATTAGCAACTGCCCACAGCACACCTGAACTTAAAACACAGTTACGAAATTTTCCATGTCTACCTAAAATGCAGAAACGGCACTTTTTTTAGACATGATCCAGCTCAACATTGCCCATTGTCTCACAAGACAAACATACTTATCATTAACAAGTTTAAGACCTCACACCGAACTCCACACAAGACACATCGCTCCCTTCTTTTTCCATATCCATTTGTTACCTCGTGAGAAAGTCCTACACCATGGTGTGGGTTGAACTGCCCCCAGAACCAACAGGTCTTACTAACTCAAGTATTTTGAACATTCACTTACTCAGACTTACTAAACACCTGCATACACCAGAAATCACACTGGAGAAAAACTAAAATACAGACAACAGAAAATAAACACTTTGGGAACCCAAAATAGTCACAACAAGTCTTCTACTTGATCCAAAATGAGGCTTCTTTCTACCTTCTGTACTTTTGATGCATTTCACAGTGCAACAATGGCATGTGGAAGCAAAACAAGGAAATATGGCCATACGGTAAAAGGGAAAAAAACATTGAAAGGAATTTGTGGCATGATGGGATATCCTGACCACATTGCTGAGGGCTTGTCACAAGACACTCCCATGTTTCATGTCTAATCTCATAAAGTAAGAAGATAAATTGATGAGACACCATCTGTAAGAGAACCAGGCATATGACCAAGGTTTTCCATAAAAGCAGCAGTGGTATGGGGTCTCAACAGGAAACATGCAGGTGTTTCAAACTCCCTCAAAAATCAAAACCTTTACCGATCTCTTGCAAACATACCTGCTGAATGATCAGCATATGTTGGCTCACCTCTCCCAGCGTTTGTGAGGAACCAAGCCAAATTTCTGCCAAGAGCATAGGCTTGTATTTCACTCAAAGCATAAAAAGTACACAGTCCAGTTTCCTTAAGCTATTCAAATACAGAGAGACAGTGTGGATGTATGTACACACACTTAAAAACAACTGAAAAAAACAGCCTGTTGGAGCAACTGTATCGCCCATGTTCTGGATAGCTCTGAAAACACTGTCAGTGCTCAAAAAGCAATGTGTAACGAAGAACTGTCCTCCCTACCATTAAGCTTGCTTGGTTTGGAAAGACTGAAAGAACAATCTGCCATGACAAAATATTACTTAGGAGCTCCTGCATAAATCTTGTTTTATGATACAAGAAAATCAACTGTTTCCTTTTATGTAATTTGTCAGAAATGAGTGACCAAACTCAAAAGTTAGGACACAAAATCCCATTCTCATGAGTAGCAAAAGTCCTAACAACCTTGAATTTATATATGTACAGCCTAGGAACACCAAAATCGTATTTCTACACATTAAGTCAGCACCAATGCCAAAGAAGCTGCTGTAACCTGCCTCCACACTGCCGTACACTGTCCTTCCCCTGCTGTCCTCTCCAGCAGGCCAGAAACGAACATCTGTGCAGCCACATGGTTATTTGCAGGGTTATTTTTCAGCCAGATGAACTCTCGCATTTGGTTCACCACATAGTTCACAAACACTTTATCAGCACACAGCAATGGGCAAAGTGAAGGTAGGAATGAGCAACCAGGGTGAGAAAGATGGAAGTAGTATGTTGTCAAATATAAACTCCCAGGCAAAGCAAGCACATCACACCACTATCACTGAAAGTCTTGAAAGCCAGACATGTTTAAGACTCATTCATTAGGGAAGCGGAAGCATGAAGAGAACAGAGAACAGGGACTGTGTTTAGTATCGGACAATGCAGTTAGGTGCCCAGCAGCATGGGTAGGCACTTTTGTAAGCACCACTACATACCTACACAGCTTTGTAGATCTGCTCTCAAAGTGGAACTAGGAGAACCCTCACATGAACTCCAGGTCCCAACAAGTTGAGCAGCCAAACTTCCTGCAGACTTCAGACAGGTTAGGGCATCCCACAAACAATGCTCCCATTCAGGCAGCTTCCACCCATGTATTGACACTGAGAGGGCTCTGACAAAGGGAGATACCCCATCTGCAGACAACCCTGTGAAATGAGCACCAGTGCCAGTGCAGCTGGGCTGCAAAGCAAGGGAAGAGGACAGCACCACAGCAGGCAACCTCCGGACAGCTGAGGCTGATGTAGGATCACACTCTTAAACTCTGGCAATAAAAGGCCCTCCCCAGCATTCAGTATACACTTTACAAACTCTGTAATAACATACAAGGCAAGACAACTCAACTCCAGGAGAAATACGTCCCCTGGAAGAGGGCTCCTCACCAGTGTTGATGGAACTAACCACAGTAAATCAAACCTGTGGAGATGCCCAGCATGGCCAGGGACCTCAGAAAGGTCCTTTCAGTCTGAACAAGACACCAGAACTAAGTTACCAGGGATAGCCACTGGGTGGGAGAGCTTAAAAAGCTGCTCCTCTCTTCCCAAGCTCTGAATTCGACAGCACCCAGTGCTGTTCATTAAAATTTGTTCTTCCCTTCCCTCTTACAAAGCTTATGACATACCCAGCTATTTCAGCTTGATCCAAAAGTATAAGGAGAGAGAACATCACCCAAAAAGTGTCCATCGTTATTTCAGGGTGCCCTAAAAGATGTTTGATCAACACACCTCTAGAAAGGTGAGTTGAAGCACAGTAAACAATACAAGAACAGGTGGGGTAGCAGACAGAGCATAAGAAGTATTTTTCAAAATTGCTAAAAATAAGAGAGCCAAAAAGCGTGTCAGATTGTTTCAGGGTATTTTAAACAAAGCATGCAAGATTATTTTAAGATAAGTCCTTCCACAATAGAAACAGAAGGCAACACAACTGAACAAAACAAATTCATGCATTTGAAACAAGTCACAAAGCCACTGGGAGCTCATCATTTAAAGAGCACCAAGGAGAGGAAGAGACACCCCTATACCAGTTAAATACTAGCTTACGGTCCCTCTGCAATGTAATGCAGTCATGAAAAGGCACATGCAACCCAAGGATGTATCAGAAGAACTGCTGCTGTCAGAAAGACAGAATCACCAGCGGGATGTGAAGAGACTTCACCTGAAATAACATGCAGTTCTGGTCAGTCACACTCAGAACAGATGAGCTCACCCTAGAAATGCAGAAAAGGGCAACTAGGATGATCACAAGATTGGCTTATCAGAGGAGAGAAAGCAGAAAAAGCTACTTAAACTAAAACAAACAAATGTAACCAATAGAGTAAAAATTTATACTGGAAATTGTAGTTTTCACCAGCGAGAGTCTGGAACCACATCCCATAGAAGTAAAAGGGCAAAAATTAGTTTCAAAATTAGGTTTTATAAGCTCATGAGGAGGATTTGATGACCTGACTGTGTTCAACAGGTAACTAGATTTGATAACCACGAAGGTGCCTCCAGTCTTACCTATGGTCCTAGCTATATCCTCTAAATTCTGAAACCCCAAGACAACAACAATTTAGGAAGAAAAATTAAAAAAGGAGAAGGAGAAGGAAAAATTCATTGTGGTGAAGATATTGAAATATTACATGCATCTTTGAATATGGAAAGTTTTTTTTAAAGGACGACATGCATGGCACAGATGTTCCAGCATCTTCTGCTCATTAACAGAAATAACTCTTAACCATCAGTCTAAAGCAGTCTTTCATAAATTACAGAGATTTGTAATATTTTATCAATAATTAATTTATCATATTTGGCATAAATCATAACATATGTCTCAGATCAAAACTTGATTCATTTGGACTGATTTTTTTACCTCATAGAAAAAGAGAAAAGATTATACCATTCTGCTTGTCTTTCTTTAATAGCTAATACAATAGCACAGAAGAAAACTAGAGAGTAAGCATTCTCAGCTTGTCTTATTTCAGATAGTACATGCCATTTAATATGTAATTTAATATGGAGACATATTCTATTGGCACATAAAAAACTATTCTGGTAGCAAGTACATATTAGCTGATGTGTACTTCTGTACACCTTGCACTACGCCATGCCTTAGCTCAGAAGTAAAACAAGTTTAGATGAATGACTTCTGTGCAGGAAAAGGTGGTGGTCATGACTCAACAAATCATCATTCCTGCCTCTCCATCAGTCCGATACGGCCTTAGGGAACAGACTGCTTACCAAGACTGCTCCCTGTTCGGTGAGACGGACCACAAGAACCAGTAGCCTTTGAATACTAAGGACTTGTTGAGAGCATGCCGGTTTCCCAGACTAGTGTAGGTAATTTTACATCATATCCCAATTCCCTACTAGAATTTCAATTGATTGGGGCATTCTTTATTTCCTGCCCTGACACACCATTTAGAATAACTCACTAAATCTCTGTTGCCTTTACTATTACAATTTGAATAGCTGGATGTCAAGAGAAGGGAGAACGGTCTCTATGCAGTACTTAAATGCCTTACAGAGCAGAGTCTAAATTATTCTTAACCTTAAGCTGCAAAAAAATCTCATCAGAGGCAAAACAAACAAAAACCCAACTCAATAACATTTCATTGCCATCCTTCACCCAAATACAGACTTAATCCTTAAAGAAATAAGGCTGGGCAAGCATATTTTAAAGAGACAGACTGGCATTTTAAAAAAAGAAAAATCCACTTTCAAAGACTGAAAGGTTTGTGTATTTCTATTTTTTAAAACCTAGAAAAATACTAAATATATATGTATATTTGACACATAATATACATAATAATAATTTTTTTTTTAAAAATCTAACAAACCATTCAGGGCCTGCTGAACAAGTTCACTTCAATGTAACCACACACAGAAACAGGTGTGCAAGGGACCACTGGGGTCATTCCCTGCATTTCCACAGAGCCATGCGTTAGACTGTCCAGGGAAACCTGCAGAACATTTGCCCCCGAACATGCCAGGGGCCATGCAGAGCTCTGCAAGACAGCACTGACATTTTGATAAATCTACTTGTTTTGTAACCTAAAAAAGTTAAAGGAGATGTAACGAATGAACCCAAAACCAATCTCTTGTTGCAATGGATCACTTATTTAGGAGAGTCCGTGCTAGCCTTGCGCCTAAAGCTCATTTGTGTCCTGTCACTTCCCAGGGCCGGCACTTCTGATCCACTAGTGATCTTTAGCATCACAAGCACCTTATTGCGCTCTGTGGCTGCACTCTGAAACTACAGCACTAATAAAGGCAAGTTACGAGAGTTACAGGTTTAGTTTCAGTTTCTGTAACCCAACAGATTTTATTGCATTTTCCTGAAAACGCTTCTTTATCTCGCCAATCTTCACCAGTATAAGTGCAAAGGAGATATTCATTAGAAAATGTCAACAGTAGCAATCCAAACAGTTTTCCTGCCTCCCTAGTCTCATTTGGGAATCTTCTACTTCCTACCAATTTTTAAGGGTCATTCCTCACTCCATTTTCACATAATCCCTAAACAACCATTATCACATCTTTTCTCAGCATGAGATAAAATATAGACTGTGCTTCATAAACAGTGGAGACCTTAAGATTACATTCTTGGTAGGACACAGCATGATAAATATTTCAGGGATGTCTTGAAATACCCTACAATATAGTAGGGTATTTCAATATATATTTCAATACAATATATATTCATGTGGCCAGTGAAACAATCTCAAAAAACAAATCTATTTTGACTTATAAAAAAAAAAGGAAAACCACACCAAAACCTCCCCCCATCCCACGCTGGCCATTCAGCAGGTCAGATTGCAGTTTCCTTTTTAAGGGTGGCAGAGATCTTGACCTATGTAAAGCCTAGTAGGGAACATTTTTTTGCACTGTAAATTTAATAATTAAAACATTTTTTCCTCAAGCTTTAAAATGAACGGCAATCGCTATTTTAGTACATTAAACATGTTGGTGAACATCATGCAAACTTTTTGAAGTTAAATTGTAAGGTCACATTCAATGCAACTACTTTTAGAGGAAGGTACTAAACAAAAATAAGGAGGATGGGTCAGACCTTCATTAGCTATGCTGGCATCTCAACCATTTCCCACAGATTGTAGGGAATAAACACCCAGCCCCGTTTCAGCAAAGTTGGAAGTAGCTTCACAGGTTATCAAACAGGACTTTAAGTAAGCAAATACATTACTCACCATACCAAAGACTTAACACAAACTGTTCTCTCAAAGTTGCAGCACATTTCAAACAGTTTTATCATTATGAAAATTTGTGATGCATATTCATTCTTTTAATATTTGTTAGTAAGAGATGCAACAAGGAGTATCAGTTGCACAATGTGGGGGCAAGAAGCAAGGCAACATGTATTAATGGCGGATCAACAAGACAAAACCAAAAAAAGAATTATATTTTAGCAAAATACATTATATTCTTGTTTGTATTTATCTGAGTACCCGTTATGCCACAAACCACACAAAACAGAACACCCCAGTGTAGTTACTCAGCAGTGGATGGAGGCACCAGGACAAGAGACCGCAGAGGATATGGGGAGGATGACACACAGCTGTCCCCCTGCACTGGTAAGCTGATCACGATCAAATTGTTGTCAAACAATTTGAAGTCAGATAAATATCCGCAAATCTGTTCGTTATGTGGAGTTCCTCCCACGCAGAAACACCAAACTGGGGCACAGATTTGTTGGGTGTTTTGTGTGTGGCTCGTTATTTGTGTGTGGAAATAGCTTGGAAGAAGTATTTTCGAATGCCTGTTTTAGCATAACCTCCCACCACCACCCTCTGGCAGGACTGGTCTAACTTACTCATTTTGCAGAATATTTTTGTTCATTCCTATCTCTGCATAATGTTAACTGAAAAAAGTTCTCAAAATTCCCATTCATTACTTCAGCTGTAAATACCATACAGACAACCAAAACCCACCATTATCCATGGCTACAGCCTTATGCCGCGTGGCACCATAGCCCAGTAGTCCCACTGGTTAAGTAAAGAGCCATTGAAAACAAGTAAGGAAATGGAAATCTGGCCCAAAATTCAGATCATCAGTTCCAGACAATATTTGAGCTTACCTGTTTTATCCAAACATCAGCTGAGGAGCATTCAACAATGCTGCAGGTTCTCTCATAAACACCCCACTGCTCCATAATTATATGAGATCTGCGCGTGTATTCAAGAGGCATTTATTTAGTCTCACAACAGCTGTGTTAAAGCCATGTGTAAAGAACATTGCTCCTAGTCTGAGAAACAATGAATAGTATTTTCCTTATCCATATAAATCACACACAATAAGTGCTTGATATTATCTAGTGCCACTAAAGCAGTCAAATTAAAACAAATCAGGAGAGTAGACCCTTGAGCACATAACTCTAGGAAGACTGAAAGCCTTTGAACACAGAATTTTATGCTTTTTATATGCTCCTAGCCTCATTCAAATATTAAGCTTATACACAATAAAGAAAACTACTTCCTTAATCCACCTACCACTCAAAAAAAAATCAACACATCTATTTTACATGTGAATTTTTGATTCTGCAGACCCTCCAAGAAAGCAATAGCCACTAGCAAATTCCATGATGACCAATAGGTTGGGGGACCCAGTAAAGAAACCCAGAGAAGCAAAGGATCAGTTTTTCAGAAAGCAATGATCCCTCCAGCTGCTGACATTTTGGAGGTGCCCACTTAACACTGACCACCTTTAACCTTCTTGGCCAAAGCAAACTGCACAAAAGATAAAATTCTCTCTACTCAAAAATGAATCTCTAGGGAGATCCCAGACTGTGAATTACCTACTCTCACCATTTTATGGCATTATGTATTACTATGAATTATTGGGCTCAATCCTGCAAGCTTAAAGCACAAACTGTCCTTGATGTCCAACTGGGATAACCTGGGCAAATAAGGCTCCTTCCACCAGGGCTTAGGGCCGAGTTTTCAGAGCAGTTGTGTGAAATCTGAATTTTTCAGATTTGAAAGCACGAGCTCAGCGCCGCGGCACACATTTGGGTAGGTGGTTACTTGCGTGCTGAGGACCATGACTGTTCTGTAACATGCTTACAGACAACTTTTCCCATGTAAGGGTTTGCTCCCCTCTTTACAGATAAAATTAACATCTAAAAAAAAAATGAAGGTCCTTCTTTGATTCTGTTTAACTGCTGTTACTCACAAGTGCAAGAAAGACCTTTTGCCACACTCCTTCCTTGCAAGATAAAGTCCTCCAACGCATCACCAATACCTACAATTAGCAGTCTACTTCATTTAAACCCACACTCCTGCTATTTATAATACAATTTCAGTAAGTTCCCTAAAGCTCTCAGATCCCCAGGAACTTAAGCCACTTCCTTAACTTTGCAACTTTTATCCAAAAGGACAATCCAAGCTGCTTCCATTCCCTAAAACCACATGCAACATTTTGGATAGAGGCATAAGGTGTTCTACTGTTTACCAGCATTTTCTCCAAGAAACATTACGATGCAACAGAAAAGTGACCACCCGACCTACTTCCACAAAGGATATAAGCCAAGTTTACTAGTCAAAAATAAAAAAAGGAATCCAAAGATAAAGAGATGTGTTGTTTGTAGATACTGAAGATTGCACCCTGGCTATTGCAGCTATCATGCACTCAACAACTTAAACCTGAAAAGAATTCAGTTACTGGGGCACTGACTGCAGTTCAGAACTGATGGTTCCATTGCGCAACAGAAGTATTTGAAAAGCAACTACAGTCTTTTGCATTTACAGCCTATCAGCCTACCCAGGGCAGAAAACACCATACTGGGTGTTTTCCTTGGAAAACCCTGTAAAACAAGTTTGGTGACCCCCGCTGCAGCATGACCTGAATCCAATGTACAAAGTTAACCAGTCTAACAAAATTCCCCAGTAAAAAACAGCTACAGTTGGTCATTAAATCACAAAGATCAGGCCACATTCCCAAGATGACTGAACCCAACACAGAAAGAAACACACCTTTGTCTGTACTAGTGAAGCATAACCATTGCGTGCTGCCCTACCATTACCACCTTCCCTCAGCAATCCAATTGACTGGGGCAGGGGGGATGCCAGCCCAGCACTGGAACCATCACCCTACCCTATTTAGCTTGATAGTAGGGATTGACAGGGTCATTAGAAATAAATAAAGGTGTAAATTAATTCAGTGATCCTAGGGATGAATGTAAGATTGTCTCTTCCCTCCTTTTAGGAGGCCTTTACACATCACCTTATGCTTTGTGCCATATCACCACCACCATGACATGCTGAGTCTTCAAAACTATTTTGTATTAAAAATAGAATACATGACTCAGATGGTTTAAAGATGTATATGCTTACTCAAAAAAATACTCCACCCCAAAATATCACCTCTAATAGCAATTTATATTATAGTTTCCAGAACTATATTTGGCTGCAAAACTTTCAAGCGATGGAACTGAGGCACCTGTGAAATACTGAGTCTTCTTTAAGAACTGCAGAAATCAGCATTATTAAACACCCCAAGGGAACTTCCTTGCTGATTGGCCCTTATGTAAATTTAATGCAACCGAACACCAAGACGATCAATTTTCACCTTTTATCTGAAAGTGCTCCCATGGAAGAAAGACTCTCCCCCCCTCCCACCCCCCAACAAAGAGGGGAGCTGATCATTCCCTCTTACCTGGTTGCTGAAGACCTTGACAATACTGATTCCCACACTCCCACTGCTCTGGGCAGCCACCCTCAACCGCACCAATACAAGCACACTCAACTGCTACCCAGACTGTATACATGGCATTAAATCTCAGTCAAATTCTCATAGGCTTTAAATGATAAAGTGTTAAAACTGTGGGAACATGCATAGTAAGGGTAGCTTAAATATAACGTGGTTTAATTACATAAAGATGTGAATGCGCTAATAAGATAATAGTATGTTTTGGTTCTGCTAGCTAGGCAGCAATTCTCACTCTGGGCACCGAGTCAAACAGCTCAAACTGTCACCAGCACCTGCATCGTACCCCCACCTACACAGCAAACAGTTGACAGTGAAAGAAACCCATGTGATTTCTGCTTAGCAGCTTTTAGAAAAAACAGATTCAAGCAAAGCTAAATGGTCCATTAAATGGCCATGCCAAAAGAAGTTTGTTTTTGACAATAAACAATTAAGTCACTTTTTCCATCCCCAAGATACCCATTTAAGAAGCATGTTAAAACTCAATACTTCATCATAGGTAAGTTAAAAGTGTGTGTATAAGCTGTAAACTGTTGCTTAGCCATTCTAGACATAACATGTCAAAATACGAATAGGTTCAGGTCTTTTTTACTACTACGAAAAAAATCTGGCCTAATCGTTCAGGCAGCTACTACTGAAGAGGCGAGCTGGCTTCACAGCCCTCTGGGAACAGAGGTCTCAAGGAAAGAGGGGAAACAAAACCTCAATATCTGGTGGCTTCAAGGAGGTCTTGGATTCAGCTCCATATACTCATTTGAACAGTCCCACAGGTACCACCGGTAAACAAAAACCCTGTTGTTCATTACTTTTTGCAAGATCAGGCCCCTCAAGGCAATGGCCTATTGAAAGCAAACAAACAAAAACACACTACACAGAAAGGAGAAAAGAAAAATCAAAAGACAGATCCAGACACCTGAGAAAATGCTTATTACATGGCATTGGATAATTCCCATATAACTGGAGTTTTTGATTTCCCTAGCAACACAGTGAGGATCTAGGACTGCCCAACGTTCCTCTCTGCAAGCAGCCCTAGCAGCAACACCATAATTTCACCAAATATTGTGGAAAACTCATCAGGAAAGACTTTCTACTTGTTCTTTGCTACAGACAAATACTCTCGAGTCTTTGTTCAAAAACAAAGGCTATAAAGGAGTAATAGATTATTAAAGTGGAACTTGAACGCTCCTTCAGAAGAGTGAGAACCTAAACTTGACATAAAACTCAGCACAACAGACTACAACTCTGCTCTGTTCCACTCAGCAACACCAGCAAGGATCTTTCCACCACTAAAACAAAAGTTATCTTTTTCCTGCTCTGCAGGAATGACCTGTCAACCATCAAATTCACATATAGCAGAAAAACAAGGACAAGAACTGCATTGCCCAAAGGACTGGTCCAAGACATGGAGCCTTTCATTCCCCGTTCTGGAGTCGAAAGTGTACATATTTGTCTTTTTGGTACTTTGCCCAAAGACACTCAACTCTTGGTCGTC
Source organism: Morus bassanus (assembly GCA_031468815.1). NCBI lineage: Eukaryota > Metazoa > Chordata > Aves > Suliformes > Sulidae > Morus > Morus bassanus. The sequence goes on along the minus strand of CM062572.1, from coordinate 7,501,911 downwards.
CTTCCTGAAGATCACCCTGCTGTAAAGGTCACACAGCAGAAATGCTTCCCCTGTACTTCATAGGCTGCTGATGCCACCTGGGGAAAATGCGTCAAGCCAGTCACTCCCAGAGCATTAAGGAAAACCGGTTACAAGACAAAAGCCTTCCTCGACTTTGAGGAGTGTTTACAAACTGATGAATGCTACAGTGTGTCCTAGCATGCCAGCTTGAAAATAAGTCAAGCACCTGGCCCTCAGCACAAAAGGCTGACTCACCTGTACGGCATCTATTATCCTTTGAAAAGACCCCAAGTTTAGCACTCCAGGGACACAAAGTACTTTCAGGAGGCTAGAGGGAGCATGACTTTTCTCATCCTTCTCTCCAGCTGCACACACCACAGATCAAAGTCAGGGAATAGCTTCCGAAAACAGGGGACAAAGATGACTTGCATACATGCCATCACTTTCTGATACTGCACAAACCCCCCCTGACCAACCCACCTACTCTACGCCAAGGGGGAAGGGAAAACAGCATAGAAATTAAGAGCCACAAATACCATCACCGATTGCCATGAAGCTTAAATGTCAATACAGTTGTGATGCATCAAACTCACTTCATTGTCATTCCCACTACTGTCCAAACAGATTTTGCTTTGTATTATCTTCACCTTCCTTTATTTAGAGAAGAAAAATATGCAAAATTAAAATCATCACTCTTACGAAGTACCGTATTGTGCAGCGATCATCCTCCTGAGTAGTATCTTATACCAGCTTTTCATTCACACTGGTGGCAATGCAGAGAAGGCCACTGTAAACCAAATCCCGCTGCCCAAGCTTTGAAAGGACTATCAAAAGATATGAATGATAAGAGATCAGAAAACTCTCCCCACTTCAAGGAGAAAGCTGTATCCTCACCAGCATAGCTCTTTTCAAATTGCAACACTTCCAGTAATCCACAAGTGATCCTTTTATTCTCAGGAACATAAACTTTACGTAACATGAAGAGACAGTTCCTTGCAATTTGTTTAAGCTAAACCCAAACCCAAGCTATATGGTGTTTGAGCAAAAGAAAAACAGAGCCTCTGCATGCACAGGCTGTCAACTAAAACAAACATATTAACTCCCACAGTATGTATTGGGGAAATCGCGTGGGATCATCTGAGATCAAAGGTTTTGTCTGCATGGCGGCCACACACCTACATGGCCACTTCATTCTGCAGGAATGCTACCAAAACAGCTGCTCTCCTGACAGCACTGAAGCTATCAACAAAGCAGCATACAAGCACCCAACACAGATTTATTTATTTATTTTTACAGGCATCACACATGGCTACTACAAGTGCAAGGTAGAGTCTAGTCCTGCAGTAGCTTATCCTACTTTTTTAATCTGGGCTGCCACAGTTTGCCAGCCCACATTTAAGTCCTAGCACCTGGACAACAGCACACAAGCCCGGGAAGAGTACAAGGAGCTGATTCAGCTGATAACTAGCCTAAAACCCTAAAATGGATCACCTCCCTGAACTTGCTCACCATTCAGTGCCAAAAAAAGGGTAAGAACAGAAGAATGGGACAGGCATGTGACACAGGGAACATCTGGACTTCAATTAGCTGAAGTGACCATGGAGACTCAAGTGGAAGGCAGCACACACTAGCCAGTAATTTTTTTTTTTTTTTTAACCACACCACTGCTCATCTTTTCTTCCTGTCACCTTTATACATATAAGGCACAACCAGTGATGTCTGATGTCTTCATGTACAAAGCATAAAAATATTTTACACCAATGAGGCCAATCACAAGGCTCATACATGCTAGAAGCAGAGTGCAGGCAGAGTCATAACGTTTTAAGCGCAAGCAGTAACAATACCACTGAAAGGGCACGATCACAGGTGCTTGGCAAAGTGCAACCCTTCTGTTTATGATTCATCTTAAAAATGCATAGATGAAACCTGCATGAAGGGGCATGGCTGCCAAAGTGCCTCAGAAAACACACAGAGGACCCACAGAAAAGGCACACAGAGGGGGCAGTTACAGAATAGGTTTTCTCCAGTAGCAAAACAGGCCTTGCTGCTGTGTGTCCCCATCTCCTCCCTGTACCTGCACTGGCAGCGTAGCCTGCTGCCCCTCGGATGTGCCGATATAACTGTGTGTGAGGCTGGCCAATAAAGCATAACAGAAAAATGAATCAAGTGGGGAAAAAAACTAAAGAAAAAAAAACCCGCCCCTAAGAACCCCACTCCTTTTCAAACTCTAATGTTTCTTTTTATACCCAGTTTCCTTTCCTCCAGGACCAAAACTTCAATTTTAATCTTGCCCGGTAGCACTGAGATTATCCAGTGGATTACCTGCCCAAAACACTAGGTTGCACACATCACCAGTCATCTATGTGCTCGATGTAACAGAAAATAAAACCTCCAAAAAACTCCAAAACTATACTGCAGAGCAAAGCTGAAATATAATTACCTCAACTAAAGCAAATACCCTTTTCTGGAACACCCAACAGCTATTCATAGGATTGGCACAGTCTAAGTTTAACACTTTTCATTACAAGGCTCTCAAAAGGCTATTTTTGTTTGCTGTGGAAGCGGGTTGTGTGTTTGAAGATGAAGAGTAGTGGGAAAGAAGTTTTAACATTCCCCGTATAGCACAGTTCGAAATTTAGAGATACCTGTAAAATTGTGAGGATTTTTCTCATCAGTAAGATAAAGGTAGCAATGCTTTTATATCACAGAAGAAATATACAAGCATGAAAGGTTTTATATCCAGAAACACTGAGCACTACAGAAAAGGAAGAAATCAATGATCCTCTTATTCATTACACATGCCTGATAATGTCCAGAAAGTAACTGATGAGAATATTCTCTGAATATGGTACAAAACAGATCCTGCAAGATGAAAAATAGCATTCTACATCAATAATAGTACACTACCACATATACAGAGGAACCAAGCTAAGACTGAACAAGGAATCTTTTTTTTGGGGGTTTTTTTTTTGGCATTTTCTAACTGGGTGCTAAACTCCAAAACAAAGCTCGGAACGTATCTTTTATGTGCAATTTATACATACCTCAAGACACTCCCAGGTAAAAATACTCAAGTTATCTTTAAAGAATCTGCAAAAAAATCTGCAGATATTAGGAAAGGAAAATAAACAGAGTTTTATTAAAGTAGTCCCTCCAAACCTGAAAAAAAAAAAAGCTCTCATCATGAAATGAAGTTGGACTGGCATATTTATTACAATCCCAAGTCAAAAGCTGACCTAGTCAAAAGAGGTCAATGCTTAAGACTGACAAGTAAAATATCTGATGTCACTCAGGAGAAGATGAGAGACAGCCATGTAAGATACTGAACCGGTAATATTTAACAGGAAAAAAAAAAACACCCCACACCTCTCCCTCACCTCAATCTCCTTCAGATTCTACTGTAACTAGTCCAAGCCACATAGGAAAAGTGACTGCATTAGGACAAACTCCAAATCTACTGCTATCAACTTATCTTAAATAAACTGTTTGTCTGTGTTAAGTAAACTATTTGACAGAAAAACGACTGTCAGAAAAACTGATGTACATTTTTAGAAGTGAAAATAAATAGTATGGTTTTGATCCTAAAAATAATCATCACATGAGGAGTCTCACTGTTTCTATGGGCTACTTGCATGAGTGAGGCTACGCTGGCGTTCAAGCACCTGATGAACTGAGCTAGTCTTTTGAAACAACAGCCTTGTTAACACGGTTCTTCCATCCATTCTGCTGTTGTACTGCTCTGCATCCCAAATGGCTAGGAAACAAGAATTTAATTAGAAATTTGTATTTTTTAATTACTTGTCATAAATTCAGTAAATATAGAAGCCAGTACACAGTGGAAGTGTCTATCACTGATACATATCTGACATTGCCCAGCATGAAATGCTTAGAACAGACTGGTACAGCAAATGAATTCACTTTCCTACTTCAGGAGACATCAGACTTACTAGAAAAGATCTGATGTGGGCAAGTAAGGGAAGAGTCTCTGAAAGCCTTAAAAAAAAATCAGGTAGAGAAGAATTTGAAGGTAAAAAAGCGATGTTCTTGCAGGGACATGTGCTAGGAACTGGGGAATCATCGGCACCAGGGATTACAACCCAGCCTGTGGCTAGGACTGCATTTGCTACAGCTTCCCCTGGGCAAGGGCTCAAATCACAGCAGGACAGAGCTGACCAAGGAGACAAAAGGCAGATCGCTCCTGCCCCATCCTAGCTGGCTGCCTACGACCAACTATTCTCACAGACTCCTCACAAGCCCATGCCGGTGGCACTCAGTGGGCTCCACACTGGCAGCTCCGCGGATGCCGGTTAAAGAGCTGCACCTCCCAAGAGATGACAGTCAGACAGCTTCTCTTGGTCTGCTCCGAGAGGAGACCATGAAGGTCAAGTGTTGCTAAAGACCGAATAAAATTCTGGGGCTGCTACACATATCTGAAACAGTAAGAATGTCCATATAGTATGCTCAGCATATAGTGTCCTGTTCCATTTGTGAGGCTGCTAAAATGTGCATTAAAAGTTGGATTAAAAAAATGTGGGAAAACATCCTGATTAGTGTAATGCTCCAAGTAAATTAATGCAAGAAAATAAGAATGGTCAAAAGCAATCAGGATATTAATATGTGCCACGCAAGTGTCTCTTTCTCTTGGTACTATATTGAGCCTTTTTTTTTTAAAAAACTTCTGAATAGATTAAATAGAAAATTGCATAGCACCAAGAAAGGGGGTGGAGTGAATACCATTCTCTACATTGCCTTTTGTGCTATGACAAAGGCGATACTATGTGTAGCAGAGAATGTTTCTGGTTATTAAATTTTATGTTTCTATATTCCGTGGCATCACATTATATACGGCCTTTTCCTGCAATTAACCTACAAAACACAAATTAAATATTAATGGATAAATGTCAATTACGATTATGAGAAACAATAAAAGGACCATAAATTAAATAATGCAGACAGAGCAATAAAGTATTTTCACATCATCAAAACAATGTTTTAGTGTTTTTGTTTTCTTATTCTAATTGGAAATGTAATTACGTACTTATAGGTGTTGTTATTGCATAAAATTTGGTAAACAATACCATCTTTTCAGCATTACGATTCACTCCCAGTGAGAAGGAGCAGAACAAGCCTTGCTGCTTCTTCCAGCCAAGCCCAGCAGTGCAACATTATTTGATGCTTCACTGAAATCTTCAGTTTGAGACTGTCCAGAGTGCAGTAGGGTATTTTCACAGTTATTTGTAGACTGTTTCCATCTTCTGTAATTAATTACATAAATAATTCTATATTTTGTTCAGTATTACCAGCTCTCCAACACATCCAAAATATTTTCCCCACTATTGTACTTTTTAACTAAGGAACTAACCTTAGGCTTGCTAAGAACTGGGAGGAGGGGAAAAAAAAAAAAGAAAAAACCAAACCACGGAACAGAATACTCAAATATGACACTCAACCACCTTGTTGCTTTAAGGTCATTGCTTCTGCTTCCTGAGGCTGATTTTTATGAAGAAAAAGGTCTCAGACAAAACATTTTTAACAAGCTACCAAATGCAGTCAAAAGCCAATTTAAATAGCATCTGCTTGATGTTCAGATGTACAACTCTTCCCGTGCTTTACCACGCCAGTCATCAATGACTACTTTACGAATTGTAAATGACATGGGACATGCTGTTCACAAACAAATCAGATTTATGGTTATATTCAGTTGTTCCTGTTACCTGAAATTAGAATTAGAAGCTCATTAAATATGAATAAATTTCAGAGAATGTAGAGGGCACTGCATTATATTGATGAAAGCTTCATTAAATTTTCAATGATATAGCTGCTTCTATATTTGTGAAGAAAAGACACAAGGTAGAAATAAGTTGGGGCAATTCTCCTTCAGGCAACTTTGCATCTTTTTACTACCTCTAAAAACATACGGATTTTAAAATAAAGTGTTGGATTAATCAGGTGTAAGAGAAAGTGATTAGGGTCCACTATATTCAATGAATGATTACTTTAAAGATCAGCATTTGTCTTGCATATTTTTGCCAATTATACAATTGATGCTCCAGAAGAGAAGAATTGATAGAAAGCTAGAAATGAGGTTTGAACAATCAAGCTTGTAGAAAATACAGACTCTATACCGGTTCTGAACTCACTTAATGACATTCTTTTTTTTAAATATTCACATAAAAAGACATAACAAGAATATTGGAAATAAAGTCTTACCTAGCAAACAATAAGATATAACTTTCTGTGCAAGTAGAAGTATAAAACTATATCAAAATCATGAAGTAATACAGCCTTATTTTTACTCCAGAGGCTGAAACCAAGAAAAACACCCGTGACAGAGAAAAACTAGACACAAGCCCAGTATTCAGCTCGATTTCTAATATTGTTATCAGCAAGTCAGACAACTAAAATCTCCATACGTAAAACACCCATAACCAAACAACATGAAAGAATGCAGAATCAAAACTGCAAAAGTGAAAATTCAAGTGGTCTGATCCCTCTTGTGGTCATGCGCTACGATATAGATTTATTATATCGCCACATTACATTAGCCTGACTTCCTTTGGAAAAAAGGCTTATACAATCAGGCTGTTCTCAGCTCCTCCCCATCCACTCCCCTTGATATCCATTACCTTATGTCAACCAATTCAGGCAGCGGGGTAGAGGCCTCAATGTCATGTTATTCCTCTAACAAGCCTGCACAATATATGACCCAGGCTTTACGTGTTTTCCTTACAGTTAATGTGCATGGCCTGCCAGGAACTGAGATGTAGGGTTGCTCTTTCCAACTTGTTAGGACTGCCACCTCTTTCAACCCTCTGGATAGGCAATGCCCAAATAACACGCATGCAGACAATGCTGGTTTATCCTCAGACCTTGTTTATTCTGCTCTGTTCAAATCCTGCTTCGACAAGTTTACTTTTTTTTCCCCCCTTCCAGTTTTCTTTGGCATGCAGAATCAGCATTAAATAACTGACCTTCTCAAAACCACCGTGAGGTAGTATTATCCCCACATTACCAAATAATGAAATTAAGCCACTATAATTAATGCCCGAAGCATGCCCAAATTTCACATTCCTGATTTGAGAGTGATTAGCATTAGCGCTATATAGGATTTCCTCTGCTCAAAGCACAGCTCCTGGGGAACACAGGAGCCGTTGCACACAGCCTGCGCTCCTGCAAGGAGGTCCGAGGGGCACAGCCGGGAGTCCTTGTGAAATGCTGGGCTCCAGGAACTTGGCAAACTCCACCCCAGGGCTCCATAAAGTAATTCAAACACCCCGGGTGCTGCTCCAGCCCAATGAGGGAAGGCTTATATGAGAGTGCCAACCCCTTCTGCGTCCTTCCTTTTTCCCCTGACCAAGACTTTTTGATCCAGGCACAGACTCCCTGCTCAGCTGATTTCCATTCAGACATCTGTACCCCTTCACCACACATGTGCACACACACAAACACAGGCACTCACTATCCTTACCTCTGATCCTCCCACAGCCACCACCTCCCCATGCATGCATCCTCCCAGAACCTCACACCTTCATCTGTGGCTCTTTAGCTCCAGTTTTTCCTCAGTCTTCCCAATAGTCCTAAATGCTTCTCTAGCCCAGTCATCACCCCCCTCAAGCCCTCATGCAGTCACACCCCTTTCTACAAGCAAGCCCCCCTCACGACCTTTGCAATTTCATTTACTGCCACACAGTAAGACTGGCAGTCCACCTCCCCTTTGAACTCCATGACAGCATTTCAGAGTCTCCTCCGAGCCACGAGATGCTTCCCAGTCACACGCTCCTTGCAAAACAGAAAGCTCCTTTCGAAAACGCCAGTTGGCAGCAAAGGTTCCCACACAACCCCATGCAATTTGAGTTCCCTAACCTCATCCCAAGGAACAAATCTCCGAGGGGCACCGTTCCACTCATACATCACAGAGATGCTGCCCACAAGGAGACAGATAACTCTGGCCACATCTGCTGCTCCATCCTGCACTACCTTTCCCCAAAACCAAGCAAACAGAACAGAAATCAAGGATTTGCTTAGCAAAATTTCAGGCCAGGTTTTGTTGCAAGACTGGAAACAAAAAGGTTCAAACAAATACAGTAATTCTAGACTAAGCTCAAGAGACAAGTATTTCTCCAGCTGCTAAATTCCTCCAACCCTGCCCAGCTGACAACGTTCACACCAACATCACATCATCCTGGCATTGCCCTCAGTCCTGTTAACCTCCCTCTCTCCCTTTACAGAATACAATCATATCCCAAAACTAAAGATAACTTTTCCTTTTTTTTTCCTGGAACAAGGGGATCTTGGGGATTTAAAGGCAGCCTCCCATCTCCAGTTCACAGCACATCAGTCACAGGCTTATCAAACTACAGAACTGCCACCGACAGTCCTTCCTGACGCCATCCAGGGTGTGTAAGGACTATTTTTTGGTCTTTTTAAGCCTGCAGACAGCTAGTCCCAGAAGAACCTGAACTCTTGTATTTACACAAGGCTATTCCTATACGCACACTAAGGATTATCTAGTCCTTAGTTACACCTACAGATTGTTCAGTTCCTAATCCCCCACTAAGACATCAATCTTTTTTACAGAAAACACACAGCACATTGCAAGTAAGGATGACAAAGACATAAGACGTCTGTCTGCCTGTACTCATCTGGTACCAGAGGTCTTCCTTCTTCACCCCAGCTCTGCCAGCAGCCCGTGCAATACGTCTAACCTCAGTGCCAAACTTCCCTGCCCAATTACACCTAACATTTGCCATTCTGGCTCAGCAGTCTGGAAGTGTCAACATGAGCTGAACCGCTCCCTTCCCCCTTGCTGCCTAGGAACATCAGTCCTTCTTTGACACCCTGGCAGAGAGACTGACACCCTGGCCGTATTGCTTAGCGTTAATAAAAACTGGGAAGCAGAACATTCTTAGGGCTTGGGAACTTTTACCTCAACATTTCTTCTTAAAAAAAGCAAACTGTTCCCCACTCTGCCCCATCCCACTTCTCCCGAACTCCCAGAAGAACCACGTGTCTTCCTCTGTAATGTTAAAGAAGTTGTCATGCTCACATTAAGCCCAGGATTCTGCAAATGCTTAGACATATATTTAACCTTCATGCCAATCACTGAGGCAGGACTGTGGGAACAGCAAAAATCATTATCTACATGTTTCCCCAATGCAAAACCAAAATATTTATCAGACCAGATGACTTGCTCATCATTCATTTGTGGCAAAGGCATCCTGTCCTTGCTTCTTTGCACTTACCTGTATTCCACATGAAAAAACCTGCAAGAATTTCCTAATACATTCTTCTCTCCCCCCCCAAATATGTTATATTCAAAGGAAGAACAATTTAGAATATCATTTTGAGAGCATCAAAGACGTTCTTAGCTACAACAATTAAAGTTTAATTTTGTCATATATAGCAGCAGTTCCTGCTAAGTTCTTTTCTCAGATCTGGTCTTGTCAAATGTAATTCTTGCAAAACATTTTGTAATGACATCTACTTGGGTTTTCTTTTTAAAAAAATTCAGTTCACTCTTAGGACTAGTACTTATAACTTTTATTACAGCCAGAGTGGCCTCTCCACAAAGAAACATCCATTGTTTCCTGCCTATCATTAAACCAAAGAGGGAACTGGCAACTTGAAACTTAAGTGTCCACAAGGCAAGCCCAGCACCCTGCCTGTCCCGTATCCTGTTACTATCAAGGAAGATTTTTTTTTTTTTTAATTCCTTTACTTCCTAACCAGATCTGAACACCAGAGTACTCAATTCCATTTCCAAAATGCTGACCTAGCTTTTCTTCAAACTTCACCTTCAGTTGTCCTGGGGAGTAAAAAAACAGCCAAAGCCCCAAACAAAGAGCACACCCACAAATGCAACTGCCAAGTACTCCAAGAGGGCACTTTCAGATGGGCTCTGCAGAGAACTTACAATTACCAAGATGTGCTTTTTAAAATGACTCAGGAATATGTCTGCTTAATTTCATAAATATTAAACCTATGCATATCACATATTAGCATTTGGGAGCTAATGCAACCACGTAGGAGCAAGTCAAATGTCCTTCTTCCTCACAAACCCACAGAATTATTAGCTTAAATTATAATGCAGTAGATGCAATTAAAACACACACCTAATATGAAATTGTTTAAGAGGTTATTGTGTTTGCCTTCTTTTTGAGAAGCACTTATTTTAACCATAAAGGTTTACCACACCTGGTTGGACCATTACCGTACTGGATATTTACCATGTTCAACCTTACCATGGTAAGCATTTACCCAACAAAAAGGGTCAAGCATGTTTGAAGACTCCTCAAGCTGGGCACCCAAACCCATTAGCTATTTTCAGGATCCCAGGCTGCAGATTTAGCCAGACAATTTTCAGAACCAAGAAAAAAGAATTTACTTTTCAACTGACTGACTGGAGATCCAGGTTATAAACAATAGCTTTCCTTTTGCCAAGGTTACATCTCAGAGCAGAACCACAACTTATATCTCCAAAAAGCTCTTACAAGGAATGAAGAGTAGAGCTCTGCAAGCTTTGCTAAGCAGACAAGAAGTATTATTAAGCAGACATGCCAATTGACAGCTCAACAGAGAAGAGAGAAGATTTTCTAAATATGTCAGTTTTAAAACAAAATAATAATATAACTGAAACATTAACACCACTGCATCAGAAGTATTAAGACCATGATCCAGAGCCAAATTTAAAAGCAAATATTCATTGTCAAAACTGGATGGCAGAAGGAAATAACCTCTTGGGTATTTTAGCAATGATTTAATCACCTCCCATGACTAACTCAGAGAGACTCTGGAAGAGTAATGGGATGGAACAGAGTCCAGAGAGCATCTAATCCCAATTAATAAAACCAGGAATAACTCCAAAAAGACAAAGAAAAAAGATGACCTAGATTTTTATTCCCTAAGAAGTCAGGAAGAAGCTTTCTTTCTGAGGGAATAATACATTCCACTTAAAAAAAAAAAGTAATTTTGCTTCTTCCTTTGAGGATGCAGACAGGCTGTGATTGTGCAACTATTTCAAACAAGCACCAGTTAACCTAACTTCCCATGGTACATCTGACAAACGTAAAAACCTCCCTGATGTGTCTTCCAACCCACCCAGAAAAAACTAAGAAAACTCTCTCAGAGATGTAAATTGTTGGGAATTAAATACATTACTTAGTTTTCATTACTTATCTCCCCAAAGCAAAGCAGACATTTTTAAGACCACACAAAGTTCCTGTTATGCTTGAGATTTTTAGCTATAAGCAGTCCCGATGTGCTTTAGTCCACCAAGACTACTTATGCTTTTCAAGCAAGTACGGATCTACCACTCAGGAATCTAATCTGAGATGTGATATGACACGAATAGCAAGAAAACAAGCTTAAGAGGCAAAATAGAACACTTGCTCTCCCAGATAAGCCAGCTTTTTAAGCATGCAGCTTCACAAAATGGCGCAAGCTAAATGAATGTTGCCACAAAAAGGACCTTCCCTCAACTGTATTCCTACCTTACTTCTGGACACGTGTTCCTACAGATTGCCTTGCACCACCTCTGACGCCTGTCTACCCATTCACAAGCCACATCAACTCACTAATCCGAACACCACCACATTAATCTATCAAAAAAGCTTCTCAGTTTAGCAAACTGGATCAACTCCTACAAGGGCCCAGCAAGTACCAGAGTCTGGTGGCTCTTTTCCTTGTGCCTGCTGCTTATTTACGAGTCCTACAGCCACATGCACATTCTGATGGTTCAACCAGCACTACTCATATCATTTGCACTTAAGAGCCTGCACCTCAGCTTCTGTATTGACAGAAATCTAATGGCCTAAAAAAAAAAATCACCTACATCACAGCCAACCTTTACATTACAAATGACACCCCTGAACACAGTATCATTGTCCTTGTGTATCTTGCATTTGAAATGCTTTCTTTAGGAAAAAAGCTTGCTGAATACAATTCAAATCTGAATTTAAGCACCTAATTCCCACATGCTCAAGTTAAAAGTTACAGGTTTGACAGATCCTCACTGCCTACCTCTACTTAGACTTCTTCACTCAAACTCACTTGGCTGAAATACAGTTTTATATTATTTTCCACAATCTCCAGGGCTTCCCCCCATCTTAGAAGAAAGGCATTTTCTTGAACCACACTGCAGAGAAGAATGCAGCAGGAAGCCAAGCAACCCTTTCACTTGGAAGGAGTTTAAACAAGAAGATTCCAAACTTTTTTCCAACTACTCCAGCCTCACGCGCTGGCATGAGACCCCACTCCCCCGAATTCACCAGGGACGTTCCTACTTCCAACTCCTAGGGAATCTGACAGCCGCAAAACTCCAAATGCTTCTAACATTAAAATAAATACGCAAATAATGAAACCTCTGTTTCTTCATTTTAGCAGCCGTTAGCACCGCAATTAGCGTTCTCGGAAGATGCACTTACTCCCTAATGAATCCCCAGAACAACCATAACAGGGTGCAGGGCAGATTACAGAATCCCCACAACACAACTCGCTGAATTGATGTCTCCCCTGAGCAACACAAAGCTGGGCCTTGAGATAGTAAGCATTGTTACACTGTCTTCATTTTGAAGCCTTATTAACAAATTAAATGAGAAATAAACACACCTCCCTCTGGAAAAAGGAGAAAAAATTTTAATAAGGAGCCTAGACACCTTTCTGTAAGTCTCTTGCAGATAGGAAAGAGACACCAGAAAAGCTTATAATAGAGCAAGTTCATTAACTACCATCTAAGATTGCAGCAGTACACAAACAAAGCCAAAAAGACTACACTGGCAGCATCTGAAATCAAGCCAATCAGTTTTCTGTGGAGGCTGCTCTGGTATCCATGCCCCTGACTCCCAGAGATGTCAAGCATGGGAAAGACACTTTGCAGAGACAGCACAAGAGCTGGCGTGACTCTGGGAGGAAAGGGAGTTTCTTTGCTTTTGTTTGCCTGCAGACATCTCTCTCTACAAGTCAAGATGGGTCACGGGTAGCTGCAGCAGGCGGACTGACTCGTAAGAAAGAGCTTTACATACCGGTTTCCCTCCTCCTGCCTGCAGCAGGCAGTGGGACAACAAAGCTGAAGCGGCAGCCCCAGTTAACTACCTTTTTTACCTACGATTTTTGCGTCTGGTTGTTGGAGACCGTATGGTTCAAGTTTACAGCCAACAGTAAATTTCTCTACCCAGTCCTGTTTGCAGTAACAACCTTAACATTCTTTTAATGCAGTTTTTGGTGGATCCATTTCCTTTCCTCCTTATGTAAGTAAATCAGTGGGATACACTTAACCTGCCTCCTAAAACTCAACACAGGCAATGAAATCCAAGTGGGCAGAGTAACAGATAATTCATGGTCTCAAATGGAGCCAGGTGGATTACAACTCCATTGGCAAGCACGCACCCAGCATCTGTACGCTCAGAAAAGACATTAGGAGTCGTCTGAATAATCAAAAATTGTCAGGCATGCACAAAGGCTTTTGAACGTAATTCCTGAGAGTGAACTTCTTTTAAAAGAAGGCAAAGCCATCAGCATACCTTAGAAACAAATGTGTTGCAGAACTTTAATCAAGCATTGCTCCACAATTAGACACACTTTCCCCTGCCCAAAAGCATCTTTAAAGCCAAGTATCTGATGCCTTGAACCTCTGTTATACTTAAAAAAATAAACTTAAAAAGACATTCATTATTCTTGAACTGAGCATTTCCATACTAAGTCCCATCCTAGAACAACTTTTAACTGCTAATTTATCATCCTCCCTCCCGGTGACAGGGAAGATTTATAGTGGAAAAGGCTTATTTAACATTACTCTAATGCCAAAAACACATGGTATTACACTTTTGGCAATACTGGTCAAGAAGTAATAACCAAGGAAAACAAAATACTAAGAAATAACCTCCCCAAAAAAACATTCCCATAGTTGTAAGGCTTGGCGTGGTTCCATTGGAATAAACTGCAATGGAAGCCCAACCTGAAGGTTGTTTACGGCCAAGACTCAATGTCCGATTTCATCCTCTCGCGCTTATCTGCCTATCCCTTATCTCCACGGCAGCACTGCTGTGCTTATCAGCATGCCAACCCCTGCTCTGCCACAAGCGGACATGAACGCCTTCCAAAGCCCCACTGACCACAGGGGAACTGAACACGGCAAACATGCAGTGTTAGGAGAAAGCCTAGCGTGGGGTCAAGCACACTGATGCAGGAAGATACGCAAAGGACAAGGGAGGAGAAACACTATCTGCATACGGCGGTGCTAAGATCCAGAACGAATTTGTTGGCAGGATCAAGGTCACAGTAAAAGAGATGAGAGGCCAACACAAGTACCTTAACACATAGTATCTACCTCAGATGAGAGAGATTTAAATTAATTAAGTCAGGAAGAAGAAAAGAATGAACAGCCTAACCTCAGGACTTCATAGCAAGAGGAACCTTCACCGCAGGCATCTGTCAAAAAAGAAGGAACAAACAGGACACACGTTGCCCAGCAAGTTCTCAAATACTTTGAGATTAATTTTGTTAATATAGGAGGTGGAAAAAAAAGAAAAAAAAAAGGAAGGCTCTTCTAGTTTCATTCTAACCAAAGGGGAGGAACTGGTTAAGAACGTAAAAGTGCAAACAACTTGGCTGACAGAAGGCATGAGAAGGCAACTCACGCAATTCTTCAGAAGGGCAAAACAGAGAGTCACAAAATAAAGAAAATTAACTAATGGTAAAACCACAAGCTACCTGAAACCCAGGAGAAATATCTGAAGCTTACAGAGAAATCATCTCAGCTAAGTATAGGCTCTTTAATGATTTGAAATTCAAGAGATTTTGTACAAGTGCAAATCAAATCACTGAAGGTCACAAAGTGAACAGCCCAAACAGTTAACAAAATAGGAAGGGTCAAAGCATTCGGAAAGAAACTACTGGGAGGCAACGCTGAAGGTAACATGAAAATACTCCTTCAGAACACCTGCAGTGAAAAACTGAGCAGTTAAAGTAGGAGCGCATTAACCCACTATTCAATGGGAAGGAAGAATCTCTAACAGATAATGCTAAAGCACTTCGGGTGTTTTCTGCATCGATCTTCATTCACGGAGACGGATTAACCAGCTATTGTAACTCACATTGCAGCAAAAGCAGCAAGAACGCAAACTACAATGAGGAAACACGTTAGAGCAATTGCTCCAAACCTCCCGAGCCAAAGTCAAGACTGAATTTCCCATGCATATTTATCGGCAAACTTCAAACAGAAAGCACGATAAAGGCAATACACTTCTGCAGACACCTTAATGAGCTTCCATAAACCTATGGATTTGTAGTCCATAAACCTATGGACTATATTCAGGGGTTACAGCATTAAAAGTACTTCAAGGTTTTCAAATCTGGTAGGCATAATATTTACCCTTTGAAAGCTGACAAAGGCAGTTATCAAAGATCATCTCTGCTCTCTGCATTAAGTTCCATCAGCCTGAGGAAAGGCAGAAGCACCTGCATCTAAAGAGCAGGAAACCAAGTACACAGAGAAACACAGACCAGTCAGGGTTACCGTCAGTCCCTGGGAAGATGCTGAAATAGATCACCAGACAAATGACCTATACTCTGCATATTTCAGATAACAAAGCAGGTAAGAGCCAACACACAATTTGTTAAGAACAAATCCTAACAAACATAATTTCCCCCAATGACACACTAACAACATAGGTAGCGAAACAGCGACTAGAGGAAATACAGTTTTGGTTTAACTAGATTTTTGACACTCTTAAATTGACAGTCATATAATCTGAACAACCATGGTACACACTGAAGTACTGAGAGTGGATTAGAAACTCACACCCAGAGATAAATTATCATTATTTCAGTGAGAGAAAAAACAGGTAGCAAACCCATTCACATGGCTCTAATCTTTTAGCATTCTCCACTGTTATAAAAAGTAACTTGGTGGCGGGAAGGCTATTTAGCAAGGAACTTACTGCAGCCAACTCCATATTTTGCTCTGCCTCAGTTTGATTTCTTGTGGTCACAAGCAACGACTTTGAAGATCTCCCAGACAACATCTTGTCCACAAATTACACACTGGAAAGTCTCAGGACAGAAAGGTCTTTTTTTTTTTAAGTTAACACAGGATAATCTGGGACAGTTACAAGCACTTTGGTGAAGGGACTCAGAATCCAAAGTCACTTGAAGCAAGTGCAAAAGTCACCTGAAGTAATACGCAGTTTGACAGAGCAAATAGGTAAGAAAAATCAGCTGCATAAACCAACAAGGAAGGCAAGGTTAAACACTGTTTTGCCCAGAGATATGTTGTGTGGTAAAGTGCTAAAGAATCTGGGGTTTATGCTGAACATAAATCACACATATTTCTGCAAAAAATAAAAAGTACATAAAGACTCATTGTCCTACTGAGATGTATGAAATGCAGGTATCATATAAAAAGCACATGAAATAATTTTGACTCTGCCTGTTGTACTAAGGGCTCAGATGAAGCATCGTGTCCAGTTCCAGCATTCCCAAAAAATGCAAACCAAGTGGGAACAGCCCACAGATGTATATTAAAAAAAAATACTCAAGAGGAGACTGAAGGAATGAGATTTCTTAAGTATGGAAAACACCAAAGAGAAAGCCCCCAAAACATGTGACACGTTCCTGCAGAAGGGATGTAATAGAGTTCACAAGGTATATAAAATGAATGTTAGAATTCTTAAATGCTTAAATTATAGCAAATAAATTTAGATTAGAAATTAGGGGAAGTATTTTCAATGGTAAGAATAGCAAACTGTTGGAACAGATTGCCTAAGAAAGGTAAATCTCAAAGCAGATAAGTTTCTGATGGAGAACTAGTTAGCCATTCCTTCCTTGTGCCTGAAACACAGTGAATTTAGGAAAGAACAAATGTCAATAACCTCCCCTTTTTCCCTCATACTTCGTTCACAGGTGCCTCATCTAAGCTTCCAGCTTCTAGACCAGTTATTACGAGAATTTATCAACCATTACTAAGAAACAACTTCCAGCATGAAGGCTTTGTAACATCATATGGAAATAATAATGAAAACGCAACCTTAAAGGTGTTATTGGAAGGATATTACAGAGGAAAAGTGACCCACTTGAACCACATCAAGATGGAGAGTCCTTAATTACAACAAAAACAAAGAAATCCAGAGATCCTACTTACACCGTGACTTCAACTTTACCCTCATACACATATGCTTTAAAGCAGCAGTGCCCAGCTGCAGAGACACCCTTTGCTGGGAAGGTACAGGAGGGACTAACAGACCTTGCTGGGTCCGGGTAAGGTCAGTCTGGGCAGGTCTGCACAGCCCTCTCCTGGCAGGCACCCTGCAGAGATACCGGGCTGGCTCAACTCAGGGCCACTCGGACTCACACTACTGGTCTGGTGTTGGATAAAAGACTTGCCAAATGCAGAAATGTGAACAAGAGCCGGGGGAAGCAGAGGCAGTCCTTGTGCAGCTGGGAAGAAGCAAGGAAAGCAAGACAGGGACATCAACCCCAAATAAGGTGGCAGCAGCTGGACCCAGTAAAGCACAAAACATGACAAATTTTCTCAAGCAAAGCTCAGCCTCAAAAAAAAATATTGAGAGACAAAGCAGGAGAGCAAACTGAAACATGCTGTCCTCTGCTGGAAGTGGCTCTGGAGGAGCTTGAAAGCAGAAGATGATCAAGACCACTAGTCCTTTGATCTTCACTACAACAGAAGATAGAAACATCACTTTAAAGCTGTACAGCCTTGCCTAGATGTGGCTGTTACCCTTTTAACTCCAGCTAACGCTAACGCTGCACTTTTACACAGCATCACTGTCACCAGAGAGGCACTCTGGCTGCCTCTCTCTCCTACACCACCACTACCAGGAGATCATCTGCAGCTCTCCCACACGCTTTCCCTCGTGGCAACAGAAGGGCTCGTGTGGCCGTAGAGAACAGGATCAGGGAAACGGATGAAAGCTAATGCTTTTTTATAAATAAATAAATAATAAAAATGCATCTTTTGTTGCAATCCAGTTCCTTCATCCTGTTCACTTACAACACTGTATCAAGTTAAGTAAAGCTTTCAGGCTGCACCTTTTGAATGTAGTTCACATGTAGTTTAAAAATATAAACAGCTCAATATACTGTCCTGGTTTTGGCTGGGATAGAGGAAAGAAAGATCACAGGAAAAATGAAAACGCATAAAAAACCAAACAAAACCAACCAAAAACCTGGAAAGGGCTGCTCCTACAGTATGAGGTTTCTGTCATGTGTATCTAGAAAGAATTTAGAGTAGAGTCCTTAAAACCTCCAGGCTGAGGAAGACTTCCAGATCTGAAAGTGCATGAGTTCAGACCCTGTATGACTTAAATCAGCCAGAGCCAGCAGTGAGAATCTAAGCGCTCATCTTTGGGGAAAAAGAAAAAAGGTCGTGACTCTTGCTGCAACAAAATACTGAATGAGCAGGCTACAGGATCAGCACAGGTTCAGAAGAGAATTTTCCAACATTTAAACCAGCATCAAACCTTCAGACAAAGTATTCCTTATTCAAGAGAATTAACACGACAAAAAAATAAAACAAATCGGGCTATCCCCCCAACCTTAGTTATCCAGGTGCATCATTAAATACACGTGTGAAGTGTTGAAGTTGATGAGAAGAGTATTTTGCTCCACGCTCCCCATTTCCCTCCCCGATGCCTCGTATCCCTTGGGGCGAGGGGCCGCCACCCCACCCCACCCCCAACACGCCGAGGCCCCTCTGTTTCCCCCCCGAGCCTTTCCCCACAGAGAAGCAGCTGAACGCAGCGCTCCAGCCCCACGCCGCCATCCAGCCCCGGCCTCAAACGGAACGGCTGGGGACGGCGCTGCCGCCGGGAGCGGGGGGAGACGGGGGGCCCGGGGATGGCCCACGGGGCTGGCGGAGCCCCGCCGGGCCGAGCGGCCGGGGCCGCCCCCACTCCCGGACGGGCCGGGGAGCGAACGCTCCCCTCGGGCCCCGCCGCCCGGTCCCCCCGCAGAGGAGCAGCCCCGGGCCGGGGCGCCTCTCCCCGCACTGCCCCCCGTGTGACCCGTCCCCCCCCCCGGCCGCCCTCGGGGCGGCGGCCCCACTCACAGCGTGTGCCCGCAGACGTTGACCATCAGCTTCAAGGAGGGGTTGCGGTACTTGGTGGTCTTGCACCGCGGGCAACCCTGGTCATCCATGGCCGCCGCCGCCGCCTCCCTCCCGTCTTCCTTCCCTCCCTCCCTTCCGCCGCGCGGTGCCGCCGCCAAAGGGGCCCGCCGGCGCCGCCCGCCGCCCCGCGCGTTCCGCCCGCCGCGGGTGCCCGGCCCAGCTCTCTCCGCACCCCTCCCGGTCCCGACCGCCACCAGGCAGAGCCGGCCGGCGGCGGGGAGGAGCGGGGCGGCCGGCACCAGCAGGTACGAGCCCCGCCCGGGCAGCACCTGCCTGGCGTTGGGGCGGGGAGCGCGGGCAGGCTGTCCCGGCCCGAGAGCTCCGGTTGTAACGGGGGGGGGGGGGGGGCACTCTCGCCTAACGACCAGTCAGCAGGAGGCCGCTGCGAGGCGGTAGCTCCCCCGCGGGGTTCCCCGCTCCCGGCCCAGGAGAGGCGCCGTACCTCCCCCCGGGCAACTCCCGCACCCTGAGAGTTTTAATTCCTCCCGGGGAAGGGCGCTTGGCGGCGGCGGCGCAGGTGAGGGGAGCCGGGCCCGGCGCGGGCCCCGCGGCGGGGCTCCAGGTGGGGGGGCGGGGGGGGGAAGAGGAGAGGAGCGGGGCCGCTTGATTGACGGTTGCCGTGGAGACGCGGGAGC